>OZ026527.1:63040168-65586696 GCA_964019695.1 Loripinus fragilis | reverse complement strand
ACGTGTTTACATAATTTTGTTTTTAAGAAAATGAGGGTAACGTAATTAACGACCATTTTGGAGACTTTTGCTGGCCTAATTTTTATACACCCACCTGGACTGTTAGACTTCTAGCATATACCTACCCAAATCAAGCATCAAAACTTCTGGCCAAGATCATGTAGGGTTAATAAAAAATTTGGGTCTTGGATTCCAGACTAAAGAAAGATTTGATTGACAGATGAGTATTATATCTGATTTAACGGAATTTCTCGTACGCACGCCATCGACCAGGAAACTAGGTCAGTTACATCAATTGCAGTTTCTTCAGTCACAATGCTTTCTAGTGTTGATTTCTCATTTTACTGTAACATACTATACTCAGAAGAAAAAGTTTAGTCAGTATTTATGTTTTCTCATAAAATCAACAATACTGGATACATCATCGTCAAATTGTATACATGAGTTGTATTATCGTAACTTTACATGTACCTGTTTATTGTGTGATAGGCTAATTAATGCCTCTATTAGACTGTATCAACCAAATTTCAAAATGCAGGACATGCACGTGCTGTGGTAAACCGGCAGGGTTATTTTCGCTTATGCTGTTTGATGTTGAAAGAGAGTTGTTCCTATTGCAATTATCCGGAGAAAATTCAATGTAAGCAAGCTTAAGTCGCCGTCCAGGCTATCGACAAATTACAGAAATACAGCGTTTGGACGTTTTGAAGCAGGTGCACGTGCTGCTGACGTGCCACGTAGTTTTGGGTGTAATGAAAGATTAATTTATCGTCTGCAAACATGTTTTCGACAGTCTGGCAGTAAAAATAACAAACCTCCGCCAGGGAAACCACGGATAACGACGCCACTTGAAGTTAGGGTCATAGTGACGTCAACATGACGTAATCGCATCATGGCCGCTCTGAAATTTCCTAAACGTCTTAGACATGCCACAGGTACGAGAATTTCCGTTTATACTGTCAGAAATCGTCTGAGGGGTACATCACTGATTTTTGAGTTTTGAAATTTGAATTTTGATGTGTGATTTTGTTGAAGAAAATGGGTTAATTTTCAGAATGTTTTGTTGAAAATGTTCAGATTTATAGGAAATTAAATGAATTTTATGTTGAGTAAGATTTTTGTCAATATTAACACTGTCTAGCAAAATTATTGCACACAGTGTTTGTACTGACTAAACTTTTTCTTCTGAGTATATTTAATTGTTTGTTACTTCCTCCTTTGAACACTCATGATGTCAAATACTGTGGGACTAGAGCTCTAATGTTGGTCTGAGTCTACCTCTACCTCCATGCTTTATGCAAATAAGTGCCAAAATATTATGTGCTGCTTCGTATTATAATCTTATATCAATGGTACTTAAAATGGAACAGAATGTACATTTACAAGCAGAGCCGAAACTAGTGTGAATCAGGATCAACTGGCTACTCTTGTTTACTTTGAGACCTATTTATCTAAAAATCTATTGAGCAATATAAAATATCTGACCAGTTCATCAATGTTCATTGGATAAGTAATTTGCATATTTTAATAAGCGATCTTAAAGGCCAAGGTCGAGCGTGATATATTAATCAAATAAATAATCATGTATTTTAGAAAAGTGTACATGGCAATACCGACGTAAAACATGTAAATAGTGAAAAATACCCATAATTAAAGTGAAATTCTGTTTTGAATTTTGGGATATTCAGTATTTTACTATTGTATTTGATCGATAATTACCATCGATATAAACAAGCTTTTTTTAAAAAAAAAAAAAAATAGTCAAACGAAATATAGGCTTTTCCTTTAAGGTGATATTTTTTGTAATTCATTTTTACTTTCTGCAGGGCTTCCTATAAAAATCCCCGAACTATGTGGTTGCTCTCCAGATCCCTGAAAATAATTACCACTGCTTCCCAGCTACCTGAAAACAAACAGCCCTTATCTCCAGATCCCCAAAACCTCGGGGCCCACATTCACCCTCAGTTGTATCCAATAGTTCTATCAGTGAAGGGCAGATTTTGTCGCACCTGCATGGTTCCAATGTACTGCGATTGGGTTTATTGCACTTCCTGTGTTACCCTGAGTTCTCAATGGACAAAAAAGCTTCTAATCCCAATGCTGCAGCGATTATGTTACTGCAGTGGTCAAAGCTGACTACAATATTTACGTTAAGATAATATCAAGCTTCTAAAAAAGTATCCATCCATTTGATCTCCGCCACTTATCTTTTTTAAAGATATTTCTTGTTTTTTTTCTTATATGGAAACAACAGGTAATATTGAGGACTTTCTCTGTGTAACTTCAGATTTTAGGGTTCATGACCCAGGGAGGGGCTGGAGGTAAAATGTAGGACACCTTTAAAGTGTTATTATACTTTTTCTGACTTATGCAGATATTTTACCAACATTTACTTAGAAAGCATTTATATTTGGTAATTTAGTACCATTTATGGCAGGCTTCCACTCGACCGCTTCAGACACTTGGTTCCATGTACCATGGTGGTTCTAGGATATCTTTTTTTCTTTTATAGAATTATTTGTGTTTGAAAAACAGGTACTATTTCGTGCTGACTTTCTGTGTTTTCAGACCTTAGGGCTCATGACCTAAGGTGGGGCTAGAGGTCAATATCTAGGACATCTTTAAAAAGCTATTCTATTTTTCAGACTTATGCAGATATCTTACCAACCATTTAGAAAACATTCATATTTGAGTATTTGGTATCATACATGACAGGCTTCCACTCGACAGCTTCGGACACTTGGGTCCTTGCCCCAGGGTGGGGTAAGAGGTCAAGTCAAATCCTAGGATACCTCAAGATTTTTTTGTATACTCATTTGTGTTGGAACAATAGTTACTATTTCAGGCTCTCTGTGACTTCAGACCTTAGTATTGATGACCCAGGGTGGGGCTAGAGGTCAAAATCTATGACACTTTTTAAAAGTGTTATCAGTTGGCTGTCCATTTCATGAAAAAATCTTCTGATGGCAAATAAGGTAAAAGCTGGCATCCATGCTAATTATGTTTCTATAAGTGTATGAAAACCTACATGGTGGATGCCAAGTCTGGAAACGTCCCGCGGTCCCAGAATTACGTCAAAAGGTCAACTGGGTGCAAAATAACACACAAATAGACAAACACTCATCTTCTGACACACATGATGCCCATTATATTCACTGAGACTATCCAGATTGTACACATGAAATGCATAATCGATACAAGAACTGAGCATATGCTCGTGCAAGGTTAAAGGTCATTTAAGAGCCAATTTTGTAATCAAATGTTAATGCTGCATTTTTGTAAGTATCTTACTCATCCAACAATATAAATTTATAATAAAACTGCGTGTGAATGTTTTAGAAGCTATGCATAGTCACTTGGGTGCACAGTTTGTGAACAAAATACATAAAAAAGCTTATTTTTGTGATCTGCATATATAACACATCCATTAAACAAAGCATAAGTGAGAAGGAAATATAGATCTTCATGGTAGGAAATATAGATGTCAATGAAACTCTTGTGCCTCTTACGGGGCCATATTTAGAGAAAATATGCTTTAAGTATATAGGAACAGCTAAAGTGCATATCAGTTTTCACATCCATGCTGTCTGACTCTAAGAACTTTTGTTGTTCGCTCATTAAGGTATTAATTTTATAGACTCTAGCTAAGCTCTGTAGCTTAAACAGGTCAGTTTGAGTCTTGCCTGATTGAAAGTAAGTAAGGGTGCAAAGATCAAGAATCGATATAATCAAGTACTACACCTGACCCAGGATACCAATGGGAAAGTGACAAACTCACAGTTAGACACCACAAACGAGAGCATTTCCTGACAGGGCTGTTATGATCAAGTAAGCAGTCTCATACAGCTACATTTTGGTCATTTCTTGTATATTACAATCAAAATAGACCAGCTCTTTTGTATAAGTTGTTGAGTGTTAACTCACTGTTCATCTGCAGAACTCAAACAGCGAATTCTTTGGCAATAGTTATTACTACAGCAGATCTATTTTGTGGCATATGTAATATTTGTGCAGTCAATGACATCATTTCCACCAGCTGGTGTGCATTTCAGAGATATTGTAAAACATTTGCATCTCGCTGATACACATTTCCTCTTGCATACACAGCTAAACAGCTGCATGCACACAGCTAAATAGCATGCGTCTGGGATTGCTGGCAAGCGCTTTCAAACAAATCCTAGTATACCCATACCTTCACAACAGCCAATAATTTCAATTGTTAGTTTATGTTTTAGATTTATTGTTGCATGATCTGCTTGGGGCCTTACCTTTGCTTGATAGTTTGCCTTTGTGATTCTTTACTCCATCCTAGTGTTTGCCTCTTCATGATCAGATGCCAAGTAGGGCACTGTGTTGGAGGTTTGTGACTTTGTCACAAGTTTGGGATCAGTGCTAGGTGAGAATAAGTCTTATGTAGTGTCTGATCTTCTGATAGATGAAACTTTCGATTAATTGAAGAATTACATTTCGAATTGAAAATCCCCCTCAGAGGTACATCTAACAAATGTGACGTAACCCACTTGTCATCCAATAATAAAGATCTAGACACTTGAGTGATGTTACATTTGTAAGATGCAACAGCAGTAGGATGTAAAAGAAAAATATTAACTGTTTGACGCAGATCAGTGACAAAGCCATGTGTATATTGTAATGTAACACATTGGAGACTGCACTACAGAAGTCTGGATGCTCCCATGAACAACTAGAGTTGTGAAATGCGAACCTTCTCATCTTGTTGCTGAACAGCTACCCCGACATTTTAACCAAAAGTTTGCATACGAAAGCTCTTACAGGCTGCAATGCCATCTTTTTCTAGCATTCCAAGAATACATGTTGAAAATTGATAAGTGTCCCCATCTTCTTAATGTAAAGGATGATAATGTCAACGCTGTTGAGAATGGTGTATGTTTGATGTATGGAACTGTCAAGGATATAAATAATGCCAGGTATAGCCTTTTTGTGAAAGCGAAACGTGACCAAGAGACGTTGCCTCCAACCAATAAAAAATAGTAAGCCAGTATGATCAGGAAATACCACTATCACAAACTGCAGACAAACCCATGGCACCGCGGGGAAGAGCCATACAACAATCACGAGACACCAGGAAGACAAACAAGCAAAGCAATCAGCTCTCTCTGTCCCATCAAGATGATTGTAAAACTAGAAGGGACATAAAGTAACGTACAACAAAACATAGAACAGTTACAGACTCCCACAATGGGAGTAACAATAAACAACAAGTCAACAACAACAGAACCACCGCCTTAGAACGGACAGCAGCATAAGCCACCGCGGGGGGGGGGGGGGGGGGGGGGCTTAAATGCATTTTACTGGTACCAAATCTTCGCCTTATGCTGTTGTTGAAGTACAAAAAATGTTCAGCTCGCATGGAAGCCTTCTAACTATTGCAATGTATCATCATGGAGAAACACTCTAATCAAACTAACACACTATGATGAAACAAAGAAAAGGACTCACGACTCATATATAGTCAGAGCTAAAGAAAACCTCAAGTTGAGCCACGGTGGGTTAAGCTACAGATACAACTCCATCGATTAAAGCTTTATGTCAGAGCCGTTAGACTAACATATCAAAAAACAAACCTATCAAGCTGAAATACGGCTTCAAGCAGACCATGCACTAATGAATCTAGAAAATGAAACAACTAAAACACTTGGTTGGCAAGATGGTACATGTGACCTAGTTGTTTTGAAGCGCTTGTCAGCAATCCTAGACAGATGCAATTAATTAGCTGTGGATGCAAGATGAAACCCGTGTCGGTGAGATGCAAATGTTCTACATCTCTGAAATGCACAGTGTCACCAGCTGGTGGATGTAATGCCATTGACTGCACAAATCATACATATGTTGTTTTAAATAGATCCGCAATATCAATAATTATTGTGAAATATTTCATTGGGTTCACTGCCAGCAGTGGATTATAGCTCAGCAAGTAACACAAAACAGTTGATAAATTTGGATTGTAACATAGATCAAAAACCAAAAAGTAAGTATGACCAGGAAATACCACAATCACTCACTGTAAACCAACCCACGACACATAACATTTACATGTAGTCATAAGACAGCAGGAAGGCAATTAAAGAAAAGTAACCAGTTCTCTCTTCCTTTGCAAGAGTAGATGATTGCAAATACACAAAGGACACTAAGTACTGCATAACAAAACAAGGACCCAGCACAAAACCCCGACAGACATTGGGAGGATCTCAACAACAACAGATCCATAGCCTTAGAATGGATAGCAGCCAACGCCAATGGCGGCTTACACGCATTTTTCTGGCGCCAAATCGTTGTCCTAAATTATGATGTTATTAAAACAAAGATTGTTTAGCTCATGTGTAGGCTTTCCAACGTATGCAATGCATAATCACAGGGTAAATGTAATCAAATTAAAACACTAAGATGAAACAAAGAACACAGCTAGTCAGAGCTAAAGAAAACCACAATCTAAGCCATGGTGGGCCCAGCCAAATACAAGCATCAGGCACCAACCCACCGATGAAAGATCTGGGTCTTCATTGAATCTGAGACCAGATACACCATCGTGCAATTAAAGAAGAAACCGCCATATAAACCAAGATTGGGTTTACTACCAGGAATAATGCTGCCATAGAAAAGAAAATAATAAAAAGCATCTATATGCAATGCTTACTCGATCATAATTGAGCCTCATCAAAACATGCAAAAGAAAATCTGTTTCTGGGTTTCCGACCAGGTATGGCTCAAATTGGCTTTCTCAGCTACAGAGCTTAACTAGAGTCTGGATGATTAGTAGCTCGTCGGTGTACAGCATATGTGATAGTCAGACAACAGTAATGTGAATAGTGATCTGTTTATATATATGCTTAAAGCAGTTTCAATAAGAAGCCTAAGAGGTTTCTTTTGCTGCTATTTACAACTGCATTCCTATATTCCCTTCAGCTAAGATATTTGTTGCACTCATGCATTCAACTCACTGATGCGTTTTGTCTATTGTCTTGTTATTTTGCACAAAGTTTTCCTTTGACCTTATTTTGTGATCCATATACAATTTCAGACTTTGCATCCACCCCTATCGTTTTACAACACATATAGGTGCATAATCAGCATGGATGCCAGCTTCTAGTCAATTTTACCATCAAAAGTGATAATAAGCCTCTTTTGTTAAAATTGACAGCCAACTTTGTGCTACTTTTCCGACTTAACAGATATCTTTCCAACCATTTATTAGAACACATTCCTGCTTGGAAAATGATACCATGCATTGCTGGCTTCCATTTGACTGCTTCAGATGCATGGTTACATGCTAGAGCTCAAAATCTAGGACATCTTTAGATTTTGTGTGTGTGTGTGTGGGGGGGGGGGGGGGGTTGACAGTGATCTGGGTCCAAACTGTTTGCAAAAGACTAGTAGATAGAGTTAAATTCTTATTGTACGACTGTAAAGTGAACAGCTCTTACATGTTTTGATGTGGGTGGTTCATAATGTCACACCAATTGTCTGTGTAGATGCCAACAATGACAGGGGACAAAAATATTTCAATATAGCACATGTCCTGGAGGACTAGTGACTTACAATATTCACTCGTCCTGCAAAAACATGCACTTGTCCTTTAAAAGTGTATGCAATCAAAAGCATAAGGAAGAATTATGTAATACGACTTCTTCGAGTAATTCTCCTACAGTATGAGTGCTTTTGGAAGTATTGCTTGTCCTTTCTAGATTTCACTCATAATTATGAGTGGACGAGTGGAATTTTTGTCCCCTGGACGGTATGGACAGCTGATATAACCTTTTATTCAAGGTCAAGATCAAAATACTTAAATCTGTATATGAGCCACGGCCTGAGATTTCCAACATTGTGGTGTGTGCGACCAGCAAAGCCTCAGATCAGCCTGCACATACCCACAGTCTGACAAGAGCCTTTGTTAGTCGCTGGAATATTATATGACTGTTAAGCTACTGACTGAACTCCATTCAAGAGTTTCTAAGCTTAAAAGGAGGCTGCACAGGCTCGTCTGAGTCTACACTTGTCAAAACGTCTATATTTTAGTAGATGCAAGTGGTTCATATTTGGGACACTGATTGTCTATGGCTTGTAGATGACAACAAAGGTTTTGGATTACTGGTATGACATTGGTAAAAAAACATACTTTAACTGTTAGTGAGGATATTTTAGCAATACTCCCCCTCCCCTGACCCCATTCTTGTTTTTCTTATTTTTAGCTCTGGTTGCTATTTTGTTCAGCAGAGTGGAACTGTTAGAGCAATCTCATAGATCGCATTATCACACTGGTCAATGTAAACGCACCGGTGGTTGCTACAACGAGCTCGTGGTTGCATTTTTCAGCACCGGTGGTGGCGTAAAAGGTAAAAAAAATCTATACCTGTTGACTTTATTATTTATTTGTAAACTTGCATTTATTCTATCTGTGATGACACCTGGCGCACAGACCACCGGTAACATTGCAGTTTATGGCTCTGCCAAGCAATTGGTGATATAATTCATGGTTTGGACTCCAAATCCAACAAAGTTCTGGAGTTTTGCCATGACAGGTGCTTTTTTCTAGTGTAACTGCCTAAATTGAGTGAAATCTGCATGTCTAAGCGCAGCTGTTGTCATATTCCCATGAAATAACATTAAAAAAACGATTACTACTTTGGTTTTTTTTCTTGGTAAACTAGCAAATGTTTTATTGAGGAATTTTTATTACAACGCACTGGAGCATTTTTTGACGCATTGATACAACGCACTGATGGTTGCACAGAATTCCTGCGGTTGCTGGTGCAGACTCACCACATCATTCGCTGTTCACATAAACGTTGCAAAAATCGCCATTTCAACCAGCACATGATATTTTGATACTGTATAGAAGTCTATAGTCTGTGCAAACGTGCATACTCCCAAGAGCCTTTGCTGCCAGCACAAAAGATCTTGATATTTATTACATTGTCCAGTGACTGCCTGCGCAAATGTGCAGACTCACCAGAGTATTCGCTGCTGGCGTGAATAGCACACAAATTGCCATTTAAGGCAGCACAAAATATTTTGTACAGTGACGAAGGCTAAGGTAAGCCTGTGCAAATGTGCAGACTCGCCAGATCCTTCGCTGTATGCACAAAATGGCATTCAATCGCCATTTGAGTCACCACATGAGAATTCTAAACTGTGACGAAGGCTCAGACTAGACCAAGCAAATGTGGCCAAAGCCATCGATGTTCGCATGAATGACACACAAAAATAGTAAGTATCACAATCACAAACTGCAGAAAAACCCATGGCACTGAGAGGAATAGCCACACAACAATCACGAGACACCAGGAAGACAAACTAAGCAAAGCAGCCAGCTCTCTCTCTTCCCAATCAAGATGATTGCAAAACCAGAATGGCCATAAAGTAACAAAATATAGAACAATTACAGAATCCTGTAATGGGAGCAACAATAAACAACGAATCAACAACAACAGAATCACCGCCTTAGAACAGACAGCAGCCTATATCTCTGGGGTGCTAAAATTGCATTTTACTGGTACCAAATCTTCGCCCTAGAATCTGTTGTTGTTGAAGCACAAAAATTTTAAGCTCGCATGGAGGCTTCTTAACTATTGTAATGTATCATAACGGACAAACAATCTCATTAAATTAAAAGTTTTGGGGCCAATCTGGAAAATAGGCAGAAACACTCTCAAAGTGCGAACAGGGCTAGCTCTGGACCATCTCTGGTAAGGCTACACATTTGCAGAGTCACGATTGAGCCTTCATCAGTGTACAAAAACCACAAAATCTATGCCTATTGACTGTATGATTTCTTTATAAGCTTGCATTTATTTTACTTTTGATGACCCAATGCGCACAAAACGTCATGCAGTTAATGGCTCTGCCATACAATTGGCGTTTCAATTAATGGTTTGACCGACAAATCCGACACAGTTGTGGAGTTTGACAGTGACAGGTGCTTTTTTCTATTGTGACTGCCTAACTTCAGGAAATTCTGCATGTCTAAGCACAGCTGCAGCTATGTTATCATAGTCCCATGAAATAACATCCAAAAACGATTACTACTCTCTATTTTTTCTATGCAGAGAAGGATCTGGCGAGTCTGTACATTTGCACAGGCTCACCTGAGTCTTCGTCCTGGTACTGAAATATCACGTGCTGGCTCGAATAACGATTTATGTACCGTTTATAAGAACAGTGAATGCTGTGGTGAGTCTGCACCAGCAACCACAGAAATTCTGTGCAACCATCAGTGCGTTGTATCAATGCGTCAAAAAATGCTCCCAGTGCGTTGTAATAAAAATTCCTCAATAAAACATTTGCTAGTTTACCAAGAAAAAAACCCAAAGTAGTAATCGTTTTTTGATGTTATTTCATGGGAATATGACAACAGCTGCGCTTAGACATGCAGATTTTACTCAATTTTGGCAGTTACACTAGAAAAAAGCACCTGTCACGGCAAAACTCCAGAACTTTGTTGGATTTGCAGTCCAAACCATGAATTTAACCACCAATTGCTTGGCAGAGCCATAAACTGCAATGTTACCGGTGGTCTGTGCACCAGGTGTCATCACAAATAAAATAAATGCAAGTTTATAAATAAATAATAAAGTCAACAGGTATAGATTTTTTACCTTTTACGCCACGACCGGTGCTGTAAAATGCAACCACCAGCTCGTTGTAGCAACCACCGGTGCGTTTACATTGACCAGTGTGATTATAGGGAACACTTCTGTGAAATTATTTTGGGTCAGAGGATGAAAAATTCACCTATACTTACCTCTGATGGCTATTTTGTTAAGCAGAGTGGAACTGTTTGAGCAGTCTGATAGAGGGCATTATAGGGAAGTACACTTTTGTGAAATTCTTTTGAATTTTGCCTGCAGGTCAGAAGATATGACAATGAAAGATTCTTCTATCTTTAGCTCTGATGGCTATTTTGTTCAGGTAAGCCACATGGGTGAAAGTTCAAAATTTCCAAAATCCTGAACTTCTGAAATTCAAATTTTAAAACTTGCATGATGGCTACAAAAATGGATAATTTTAAGTTAAAATGATTAATTCTGTTTAGATAATCTGAAAACTAATCAAAGAGCTATTTTAATCTCCTTAATTCAGCATTTTGAGGCTCAGCCTCAAAATCCTGAATTCAGGATTAATCCTGAAAACTTTCACCCATGAAGCCAACCCTTTGAGAATTTTGGTAGACAAGATTGTGAAGATTTCTTAAGTTTAACTTTTTATTTCATTAGTATACATATGATAATATGATTGACATGCATTAAAACAATAATACATGGGCCTCAACATGAGAATTTTGGTTGACAACATTATGAAGATCTCTTAGTTTAAACTTTTATTTCATTTGTATACATTTGATAATAGGATTGACATGCATGAAAACAATAATACATGGGCCTCAACATGAGAAAACCTGGAGGGGGTGGGTGTATTGTGAACTACAAAGGCGCAGACCAGCCTGTGCATCTGGGCAGTCTTTATTTGCTTATTGGAAAGTATCATATAAAACCTTGCTGCAAGCAAAATTTAACTATTCTAGCTAGTCTCTGTAGATCAGCAGGCTGGTTTGAATCTCACTTTGTCGTGAACCCTGAAGACCAGTTTTCTCGCTTTGAGGCCCATAAACATGCAAATATGTATCACATGGTGAAAGTTCAAAATTTCCAAAATCCTGAACTTTATAAATTCAAATTTTAAAACTTGCAGGATGCCCACCAAAACGAATAATTTCAAGTTTAAATGAATTATTGTGTTTAGATAATCTGACAACTAATCAGAGAAGCTATTAACATCTGCCTGATTCAGCATTTTGAGGCTGACTTTCTATGGAAAGTCAGCCTCAAAATCCTGAATTCAGGATTAATCCTGAAAACTTTCACCCATGGTATCAGAAGATAGTTAATACAGCACAGTCTCTTTATAATGCTATGTTTGGGGTCCACAGCAATCCGCCATGCTTAAGATGAATTGTGCTATAAAGGGATAATCTTACAAAGGAACTAGACAGCAATACATGTGTATTGTGGATCCCCATTGAGACACTTCTTTTGATGACCCACTATATGTCTTGAGAAATAAGAAAATAATCAAATTATTCACTCTTATCCTATCTAGGACAAGCAAACACAGATCATTTACAGCTTTCTTTCAGGGTGGCCACACAATTTTAGAAATAGAGGATCTTACACGAGTGCTCATGCTTTATTGAATTTATTAAACGAGTTGAGGAAAAGAGATAAAATGCGATGTTTGCGGAGCATTTTATCTTTTTTGCAAGGAGTTTAATAAATTCAATACAAGAGCACAAATGTTAGATTCTACTTATCATATGACATTTAGATTACTTTGAAACTCTAATTTCTGATGTAAAAATATGATGTATGCAACTTTGTTATGGACATCATAATGTTTCCCAAAAATCTGTAAACCACTAGGGGCTTATCAATTCTATTGCATGGCGTTATTTCACTACCAGAAGCGATGTCATCTGACAAAACAAATTCCCTAATTTTTTCCTGGCCAATTCTAGATTTTCCCTGATCACAATTTGCCAAAGTATAGCCATATGCCTACATTTCACAGTCATATTAAACTCTCAATGTGGACATGTTATATTTTAAACATAATGCATGTACTATCACAATAATAGAATACTTTTAAACTAAAACATGTGGGATAAAAGCTAAATAGTGCAGATATCACTAGATGAAGCATAATTACAGTCATGTCCCCTAATATTGCGCCGCCCCTAACATTGTTGTTGCTGTTGTGTTTAACGTCCCACCAACAGCTAAGGTCATATGGAGACGGGGCCACGGCTTAAAGTCTCATCCGACAGACTGGTGAAGCCGGAAATCAAACCTGCGACCCCTGGTTTACAAGGCAAGTGGTTTATCCACTACACCACAGCAGCTCCACCCCTAACATTGCACACTAGCCCAAATGACTATGTCACATTTCAAATACGCCAGGCTTCAATATATTTACTTTGAATCAAGTTATTGATGAAGTCAGTTGTTGAGAACAACCTGGTGTTACAGACCCCAGTATAGTTTTGTAGTAGTAGTTCATTCAAGAAGCTAAGGAAGAGTGTTAAATGTTGGAGGACCATTTTGTTATCCAAAAATAGGAAGGTTGTGCACTTCAAATAAAAAGTTGATATAGATCAAGAAAATATTTTCAATTTTTATCTCCATGTTAATGAAGTATGCTGATGACTGCTAGCTAGGTAAATGCTACAAATTCTCGCTACATGTATTTCAGCTTTTTTGAAAACTTTTTGATCTGCAGTGTAAATGCAAGTTATGTCCGAATTTAGAATTCTACTATTAGATTAAGCTTTTGCTTACACAGGCATGCTCGGATATTGGATATTATAGTAAAATGCTCAATACAACATAAAGTTCCACAAATAAACTGGTTTGATATTATTTAGCAATGTAATATTTTTTTCACAGTCCCTGATTTTCATCATTTTTTCAAATTCCACGAATTTTCCTTGCAGGGTATTTTTTCTGACCATTTTCCCCATTTTCCAGAGTCCGTGGCCTCCCTGTCTTTGACAAAATGCTACAGAAATTTAGCCATTTTGAATATAATGGGTCTTAGAAAACATTTAAAGTCACGATGGCTTAGTCTGTACAACACTATGTGTTCTTCTCTTTGCAGTCCCTGTTTTATGGTTTATCATAACAGTTCTGCATTGAAAACACAGTCAAAACTTGATATATAATGTGAAATGTTGGCCACTAGACTATTCCTGTGACATATCAAGCCTTATTATTATTTGAGGAGCCTGGTGGCTCAGTGGTAAATGCTGGGCTCGGAATCTATTATAAACAGTCCACAAATCCATCTTTTATTATCATAGGTTCAGATAAGAAAAAAATGTGTGCTGAAAATTCTCAATATGTTTTTTATCCATCAGTTTAAACATTTTTTGGGGGGGTCAAAAGAACCATCTCACTGAGACTGTTTGGGAGCGCAGTGGCTCAGTGGTAGAGTGCTTGACTTGAGACCGAGGTGCTGCTGGTTCGAGCCTCACCGGCCTCACTGTGTTGTGTCCTTGAACAAGACACATTAATCCTAGCTTAGTACCGGTTCACCCCAGGAAGACCTGTCTCTACATAAGTGAAAGATTGTTGATGGGACATAATCACATCAAACAAACAAACAAAAAACTGAGACTAGTCTTTTGAGTACTCACAAATTATAGCTGGGAAAGATAAAATAATTACACCTCTTATCTGGGGACCTAATACGCTCAATATTTCTCGTAATTTGCATGCATTTTTGTCATCTGTAGATTGTTTTTAGTTCTAATTATTTTTCAGATTTTTTTTTTCAGTATCACCATCAGATTGTCAAACAGTTTGGATCTAGATGAGGCCCACCATTTTTTCAAGCTTCATCTAGGTTTAATTTGTTATCCACTTAGGACAAGTCCCCACTACCCAGGAAAGAGTTGATAGAGAATACTAGGTGAGTGTCTTTTGATATCAAGTTTATCAGGCAAGGCTTCAGGAACGCTTGTTGACATCATGAAGCTTGTCCAGATATAGAGAATACTAGGTGAGTGTCTTTTGGTATCAAGTTGAGGCTTGCCAAGATATACAGAATACTAGGTGAGAGTCTTTTGATATCAAGTTTACCAGGCAAGACATCCCAAGCCATTCAACATGCATTCTTGAAGCCGAGCCTGGTAAACGTGACATCAAAAGACGTGAACCTGATATTTCATTTATCAGCTTACCAAGTTAATTCACCCTTCAAACTCGCGAATATGACGTTATGATAGATTTTTGTGTCGATTCAGCGTCATTTGTGTCGTCATTCAAAAATTGCAATGTCATCATGACCTGATAAAGGCACATGCTGTGAGATAGACAATGTTTATAAGGCAACTGTGCAATGCTGCAGTTAATATAAATGATAACTGATAAAATAGAATTTCTAGGCAGACCAGCTGCAAGAATGATAAAACTTCTCAACATACTGCATGATTCCTTTATAGGCCTCGTCGCGAAAAAACCTGTCTTTGGGGCTTCCAACCAGGTCATACCCAAACCAGCCTGCTCAGCTACAGACACTAGCTAGAAAATTAAAATTTCACTTGTAACAAAGGCGCTGATCAGACTTGGGCAGATGCGCAGGCTGGTCTGCTCCTTTGTTGTTCGCAACAGCATGGAGACAGGTTTTCCCGCGCCAAGGCGCATATGGCTACTGTTATTATATGGGCCTTGGCATGAGAAAACCAGTTTTTAGGGGTCTGATGCTTTACATCCCAGTCAATAATTTTTCAGTCATGTTGGGTAGATTTTCCAGGGGTGAACCAGTACTAAGCAGGGGATAAAATGTCTTGCTAAGGACACAACACAGTGACTCTGCCAGCGGTGAGTTTCAAACTTCTTCAGGATTTCTGACCAAGTAAGGCTTAACCCTTTGCTCCAAAGACTATTTTAGATCAAGACATTTTCTATTTTTAGAAAACATTCAAGAAAAATTTCAGTAAAGTTTTTAATACTTTTGAAAATATTATGGAAAATGAAGCATTTGCTCTTTGGAGCAAATGCTCCATTTTCCATAATATTTTCACAATATGATGTATTTCAAAGGCGTCAAAAGGCGGTAATATGTATTAAAGGGTTAAGGCATTCTGTTCAGCTACAGAGCTAGAATATTGAAATTTTGCATGTAACAAATTAAGATATAATACATTCTAAAATGTGAATAACAAAGCCGTTGATCAGACTGTACATATGCACAAGCTGGTCCGGGCCTTTGTTATTTGCAAACAACGGTCATGTTTTCTCATGCTGAGGCACATATGGTTACTCTTATTATACAAAAATATATGTATGGTTACTGTTACTATTGTTACTGCTATATATTTTTCAGTTTAAACTCTGCAACACTGTCCATTATCCATGACACAGGAACAGAACACATGTGCTTTGTCTTGATTGGCTGAAATTCTGCGGAGTTTTCATGCACTAGAAATATGCAACAGTTGGCTAAATTTCCTTTAGGGTCCACATGATATGGCACAGTCAGTTCTAGACTCTCAAGATGGCCAGGCTTTGGTTCTCTACTCAGGATTTTGCCGCCTCCGGACTTGACAACCTCTACCAGATCATCTTTAGTGGGCATGGAGAATTCAAAGTTGCCATGGAAATAGAACTGACAGCCATCAAACAATCCTGGCAGCTGAAAAAAAGAATAAGAAAAATCCCTTATGATAGAGAAAAATTATCAAAACATATTTTGTATTATTAAACTTTTTGGTTACTGTAAAGGCGGCACCTCATGAATGTGTAATTAGGACTGGTCTACCTTAGACATAGGAAAAAGCTGAAATTGAGAGGAGAGGTTTTATTCAAAAGTAACTATTATCTTGGGCCATACCTCAGTAAAGAGCAAAACATATTATTTAACCCTTAAAACGCTAGCAAAATAACTTCATCCAGAAAAGTCTATTTATCATAAGTATAGAGGCAAACAGTGTGGACCGAGATGCAGTCTGATCTGAGTCCACACTATTTGTCAAAGAGGCTTCAAATATCGGTCGACAAAACATACATGTATGTAACTTTTCGTGATATGCGCTTTAAGGGTTAATACATGTGAGTTCAGTGTGTATATGGTTAGGATTTCAAGAAATGCATGCACGTTTGCGCAGCCCAAACAACTTCTTAACTCTTCACCAAATTATAAATAGGACCTAATTTCCCTTCTTTAGCAGATGGAATAGCGGAACCACGCCCAGATATGAATATTAAAGTTGCCGCCTTTACAGTGAGCAAAAAGTTATATATGTTCAAAAGAAATGTCTATATTTTGAGTAGCCACAACATATTTTGGTTGAGAAACATGATTTTACTTTTTGCATGATGGGTAATTTTTCATGTTTTTTGTAGTCTGCTGATTTTTTTAAAACCAGACTTTTCAAAATTAACTTTTTTCCATAAATTCTTTCAGGACACTATCAGAGTGTCAAACATTTTGGGTCTAGATCAGAACCAACATTTGATTCTAATCTGGTTACAAAACTTGCCACAAGCAAGGAAAGAACTAATTTGGAATTACTCCCTCTTATCTGGAGACCTGTTTGCTTTTCCTAGCTCTGGCTGAATTCATAGGCAGTTTTTCCGCGAGATTCTTACGTTTTTGACCCAATTAATTGGCTGCTGACGCACTGACAGTTTGTCTGTGCATTTTTTCGTGACACACACAAAAACAGCACCGAGAACAAAGCCGAGATCTGAGGACAATGATAACACTTCTATAAATATTTTCCTGTGGAGAATAGAGCTGCGCACAATTATCTTTGCTTTGTATTTCCATGAAGTATCTGATTTATTAAAAAAAAAAAAGACGACTGCGCATGTCAAGTCATTGGCCATTCGCACAGATTGGGTTTCGTTCCAAATAATTTTGGCTTGTTTCGCTCTCACTGCTCTTTTGGGGTGTTATACAGCACACATTTTAAAGAAGTAGTCTAGAAGAGAAAGTTTTCTTTGCTCCAATACACCAAAATATATAAGACAAAATGAAACCAATGCATCCTGTCTATTTTTAGACTGACCGTCTGCACATGGGTAAAGCCCTCAACTGTTAAACAACAATGGCTGCTCCGTCATGAAATTGGTTTATTTCTTGTCCTCTGGAGGATAGGGCTTTAACTACAAGCAACACAACATTGCATAACTCCCATGAAACAGAAAATGTAACAAAAGTCGTTGATCACAAGCCTACCAATAGTAAAACATGCACCGAATTTCGAGATGACCATTATCTTACGATAGGGGACATTCTTCAAATAACTTTAATATCAACACATGCGCAGACAAATAAAGTTATTATATATAAAAAAAGTTCTGACGCTCTAAATTTGCCAATGACCCCCAAATTTTCAAACAAGGGGTCATCAATGACCCCCAAAAATTCTGGTCTCGCAGAAACACTGCATAGGTTTAGATAAACAATTTTTTCCAGCGTAAAATTGTAAATATTTTCTTACCCTTAAGTTTTAGCATATGTTTTGGGTGCTCAAAAGAACCATCTCATCGAGGTGGTTCTGTGTACCCACAACATATGTTTTGGTTGAGAAATAAGAAAATTATTTTTCAATTACACTCTCAACTAAAGGCCTGCTGCATTCCTTCTCTTAAGGTGAGCTTTCTCTATCCTACCGGGGATAATTTGGGCTCAAAATTTTATGGGTGAAAATAAAACTTTCAACTGATTTACATTGTCAGGTAGCAGCGATAGGAACACATTGTCTAGATGGAGCAAATTACAGTGTAAGCTTTAGTCACAAACCATATCTTAAAGAGACAAAAATCTGGAGGGATAAATGGATAGCTTTGTGAGTAGCATGCATAGCAGTGCAGCTTTTCACACCATTAAAGACATAAAAAATTGAGCAATAATAGTGGTACCACTCATTATGACTCTCTACAAGGGTCATACTGGGCAGATCAAAAGGACAGTCATAGTGAGGTGATTATGACTTCCCTACAGGGGTAATAAAAAGGTCCCTTGAAGGGATTAGGTAATGTATCATAAAATATTGATCTTTATCTTAGTGAAAGAAATTGTGTTGTATACAGGTAATTCCCCACTTGAGGCCCCTTTAATTTTGTGAGATATTGAAACTGTCCCTTATCAGTTAATCCTTTAATGATCTCTATTGGACAGTAATATATGCATTTAAGTCTTTGCATACTGGGAAATTTTATGTTTTTTTTTGTTTACTGCTGATTCTTTTCAAAAAATTTTTTTTTCGAAAAATTCTTTTAGGAATGCCATCATACAGTGTCAAACATTTTGGTATCCAGATCAGGTCCAACATTTTGTCAGGCCTGATATGGGTCCAAACTGTTTGCAAATATTATCAAAAGCAGGGTTCCCACAGAAATTCAAAAACACAATTCCATGATTTTGCCATGGTCAACAATGTAATTTCCATAACTATTTAATGCACAGACTCAAATTTCCCCTTTAGAGCAGCAACTTCACCGCGCTGAGCATAAATGCCGAATGCAGCAACAACAGCATGCTTATGGACCATGCATGCATTTTGAAATAATTAAAACTTGAAACCACCAGTAGCCAGATAACTAGCTGTCAGTGTCCGACAGCTAGTTTTCTGGCTACTGGTGTATTGTCATATTATTTCACAAAATTCCATGATTTTTCCATGATTATTCATGTTTTTTTTTCGAAATCCATGATTTTTCCATGCATGGAACTTTTTTTTAGTGTTTTCCAGAGCTTGTGGGAACCCTGCAAAAGACCACAAAATATGTCAGTGGCCAATTAAGATTCTTATATTGACCTACCTGATGTCTTCTGTTCATTCTGCCTTTGATGGGGCCCTGTGAGTTGGGATTTGTACTTGTACCTTGGACCTCAAATGCTTCCTCACACACCTTGCCACCAAACTCTAGACAAGTATTCACCCCTGTAACAAATTAAACTCTTGAAATCCTAAGTCTTTGCCTACTGGGTAATTTTGCATGTTTTTGTGTCATTTGCTGACTTTATGCAAACTCTTTCAAAAAATTCTTTCAGGAATACCATATCAGAGTGTCAAACGGTTGGATCCTGATCAGGCGTGATGTTTTGTCGGGCCTGATCTGGGCCAAAACTGTTTGAAAAGGTTATCAGCAGATGACACTAGTAGGCAAAGAGATAATATAATTTAATGAAATTAATGTCATTCAATTATCTGTGAATATTCAACCAAGTATAAATGCTACAAGAAAAAAATGACATATCTGATATTGTCTCCCTTTTCAACTTAATGCAATTTAAGGCAGGTCACCAGCAATAGAAAATTTTAACTTCAAATTTTTGATCACGTAACAGCTTTTAAAAAGTTTTCTGGATTTATTTTTTACAAATAATTGTTTTTCAGCATTTTAATTTTTATGAACAGCAGAAATTTCCATGCTCAACTGAGCATGAACAAGTTTTAGAATCTCAAGGCATAAACAGTGACTTACAGTCCATACTGAGGATCCATTTTCCAGCCAAGACAGCCTGTAGAAATTTGATAGTTCTTGCACACATTCCTTTCTCATTAATACTGGTAATCACATGGGTAACTGAAGAAATAACAGAATACATGGGTCAGTTCAGGAGATTTTGATACTTTTTGCACAACAGAAAGATGTCCTGTTAAGGTGCGAAATCTCTCTGAGTCATTTGTGAAAGTCAAATTTTCAAACTGTGATTTTTACAATAAATTTTGTGACTGAATGGAAATACATATAAATTATTCATAAACATATTTAATGATGTTCAAACAGAGGGCAAATGGGAGATAAATGTAGCTTAACATAACTACTCTAAAAATTGCATTTAGATACTTTACTAGCTGAAGGGCTAAAAAGTAAGTTTTTTAAATTTTTTTTTATTAATTCCACAACTAAGTTTTATGATCAAAGAATGTAGAATTGATTTATCTAACAATATCTGATTCGATCTGTCTCATTAGTATGCCTGCACACTATTTAAAGTACAAAATGCAGTTAATGCTTCTGATTTTAAATAGACAAATGGGGGTGCTTCATTTTTTTTCCTCCTTGACCAAACAAATCCATTAAAAGGTGAATATTTTCTTACCCATAAATTTTAGTTTATGTTTTGGGTAATCAAAAGAAGCCTCTCATTGAGATGGTTCTTTTAAGTACCCATAACATATGTTTTGGTTGAGAAATAAGAAAATTATTTGTCGGTTTCGCACTAACTAAAGGCCTGAGCCTTAATTGAAACTTAAAGTTGAAATCAATTTCTAACCAATGTCTGCTGCAAATTTTTAATGATGCTTCAAGTATTATGAGACTGTGCTCTTATTAAGTAGACTACTGTATATTACCTTCTGGAGAGCAATCTTCTGCTAGTTTAGCTGAGAGTAAACTGGCACATTTCTGAAGAACAATCTTCTGGTCACGTGATAGGCTGGTTCCCATAAAACAAGGCTGCTGGTACTCCAATGTGTCTAAAGGTTGCTGAAGAAAAAAAAAAAGAAATATGACAAAGAAGAGCCAAACTGAAGTATAGGCAAGAGATGTGTTGCATTATTTGAGCGATACAGGGCGCTATGTAGCAAACTGCTATGCAAGTTTTGCTACAAAAAGGCATTCCGATGCGCTATGTGACGACTTGGGGAAAGGGGGTTACAGGGCAAACCGTTATTTTGAGAAAGCACTCTGTGGCACTCTTTGAATATGTGCAAAACAAATGAAACAATAGACTGCTGCAGAAAAGCACTTTCTTGAGACAAAGTTATCGCATAACGTCGCAAAATCCCTACAAAACACCAAATAAAAGGGATTGCCTTAGGTAATTCGGCCCAGATACCCGAACATGACAATAATTGAGTTATGTAGAGTGTGGAGCTTTAATATCATATGGGCCTCGACACGAGAAAACCTGTCTTCAGGGGTTTGTGAACCACACTGGCGCAGACCAGCCTGCCCATCCGCGCAGTCTGATCAGCGCCTTTGTTATTCGCTTTTTGGAAAGTAGCATATGTAAACTTGCTACAGGTGAAATTTCAATTATCTAGCTAGTCTCTGTAGCTGAGGAAACTGGTTTGAAACTCGCTTTGTCGGGAACCCCAAAGACGAGGCCCATATAAGGTCACTGTTTTCAGTGGATAAGTTTTGCAATAAAAAAGTGAAAAGACCAAACAGTTAACAACATGTGACTTCTGCCTTATCCTAACATCACAGTGAGCTCTACCATTCCTTCTTTAAAAGTCTAAAATTAAGTTTAAAATGGTTATAAGATAAACAGAATCTTATACATGTACTCAGGGTCATTTCATAATATTTACATTTTCGAAGCGGTCCTTAAATGAATCTTTAGATTTTTGCAACCATTCCTAGCATCATGATTTACACAAATTTGATCGACAGCTGCCAAGCTCACTTTCTCGTGCAATACACTTCCAACATCGAACTTATTCGCCAGAAGTGATACTGGTGTTGTGATTGACAGCGAGCCACACCTGAGTCACACATGCAAAACAAGCCTCTTGTTTGCTCCATTGACTGTCTGTGTTCAAGCTGGCTGTTCCGTTTTTCCAGTTTACACTCCGACTTAACCGTTAAAGCTGCATACTCTGTAACTATGAACATTTTTCGAAAATTTTTATTTTCTTTTTAAATCATTTGTAAAAGTAGAATTAAGCTATGTTTTCACAATAAAAATGTTCAGTACAGCTGAAAACTACATGGAAAAGTGAATTATATTATCAAATAGGTGTATTTTTCTCTTGTTGGCAATTATTTGCGTCCCTCCAATAATTCTAGACCGTTGAATTTTAACATAAATGCAGTTGTTTTGATAGTGATAACTTGTTAAGATTTACGAAAATGGTAAAATGTTTACCTATATTTGAGTATTTTTACTGTGTTCTTGAAAAATAAAAACATTATTTTTAAAATTAGAAGATCAAAAGTTACAGATTATGCAGCTTTAATATGATTATATTTTAAAAACAAAACTGTTTTAATTCCTAAATTATTAATATTTTCATTATTTTAGATATTTATAATAAAATGTAAACATAAGCAATAATTTCAATCTTTGGTCTGTTCATGGAATCACGAATACTTTGGGTCTCTTGCAAAGTTAACGTGAAGCCTTTCGGGCTTCACTTACTTTGCAAGAGACCCGAAGTAATCATGATTCCATGAATGTTCCAAAAATTGAATTCATTTCTTAATTGAACTTTATAAAACTCACTATAGATCCTTTTATAGTCTATGTCTCACTTATAATTATTCTCTTCTTAAATTAACATGCATGTAAAAATAGAACCTGTATATCAAATATAAATGGGATACCTCACAAGATTCTGGTATTTATCACATGTGGCTTAAATCAGTTTTCAAACATGCATACACAGCTATCCAGTGGGGATAAAGGCCTTAATTTTATACTGAGCCTTCGCCTTTGTTTGTGCCAGTACATTATCTGAGTGTCAAATGGTTTGGAATGGTTATCAGCGGACAACAAAAGTTGCCACTAGCAAGGGAAGAGATAATCACCTGGTCTTCAGTTGTTGATGCATCTAGGACAACAGTAGTTTTCAGAGCCTTCTTCATTATATCTGTGATAGCCAGGTCTTCCGCAGTGAAACCTTGCAAATTTCTTACAACAGAAATGTACGTCATATAAATTCAAACACACTGCATCCTCTTACATGTAAATAGGCTAGAGTTCCTATAACTATGAATTCTGTTTTATTTATAAAAATTAAATTTCATTTTTATTTTTGGATGTTCATGACTGAAATTATGAGCTGCATGGGTTCAGTTCAAAGTATGCGATGCCCCTAGGGTGTCACATCAACTATATAAATGGGCCTCAACGCCAGAAAACATGTCTTCGGAGGTTTGCGAACAACAAAGGCTCAGAACAGCCTGCCCATCCGCGCAGTCTGATCAGTGCATTTGTTATTCGCTTATTGGAAAGTATTATATCTAGACTTGCTACAAGCGAATTTTCAATCTTCTAGCCAGTCTCTGTAGCTAATCAGGCTGGTTTGAATCTCACTTTGCTGGAACCCCCTAAGAGAGGTTTTCTCGCGGCGAGGCCCAAAAGAACCCATGACATTTATAATTTAACGAGACTCTGAAAAAATGGAATTCATGTCTTATATTAATAAAATGATTCTACTTGGCTTCGACATATTTATTCATGTGTTTTGAAAAGGAGCAGTCTGATCAGGGTCTTCAATGTTTGGTATTCTGACAACGAAAATTGAATCAAAGCCTTGGTAACTAAAGTTCTGGTTCATAACAGATAGAGAAATGCTTTGAAATTCTGGAATATTTGATCCAGTCGTTGATGTAATGGTACATCTTGTATAAATGTTTTGCCTACTGGGTATTTGTTCATGCTTTTTGTTGTCTGCTATAGCCTGAATGCCATCAGATTAACCAAAGATTAAAGTGTTACAAACAAGTTTGGTGATACCTTTCTTAATTTTGTGGCATAAATACTTTGCATTAATTATCTGCAAACATATGAAACATAAAAGCTGTGACATGAGATTTCCAACAATGTGGTATGTGCGACCTGCAAAGGCTCAGACCAGCCTGCGTATACGCATAGTCTGATCAGAGCCTTTGTTAGTCGCTTGAGTATTCTATGAATGTTCAGCTACTGGCTGAACAGCATTTAGAGTTTCAAAGCTTAAAAGGAGGCTACATGGGCTGGCCTGAATCTACATTTGTCAGAATGTCACATTGTCGGAAATCATATGTCATGGCTCAATTATAGCTACCTTTCAAATTATATGCATGTTTAGCATTCCAATACCAGAACGAGGCAGCGCTGGCAAACAAAATGGCTTCAACATCATAACAGGTGGCAATTTAGAAAATGAAATTGTCTCCTGTTCATTATTTAGCTGCTGATGGCAGATAATGGTGCAGTTGTATTTTTTCATCAACTTTCAAAAGGTTAAGTCAAAAGAAAGCAATGTATAAATAAATTAATAAGAGACGAAGAGCATCAATTTAAGACATGATTTGAAGTTGTTTTCTTTACAAAAACAGTAATAATTTTAAATACCGGTACATCTATACAGAATATCCATTCCACATATTTATCATATTTAAACCTAATTTTCCAGAAACTTATCAAAACAATCCTGTTCACGTTTCTTCAATGTAAACTGAAGTACCATGTTTAACCAGATAAATACACCTTCTTAATATGCATCTTCACATTCATGTATGGTTTTAAACAGTTAGAGCTTTATAACATTTAGATGAAATTATAATGTACCAGTCATTTGTAACAACACACCCTTCCCTAGACCTGGAGGAAGGTGGGGGATAGCCTGGCAAATGTGCTATGTTTTAACTTTTGCATTGTCCCAAAAGTGTGGGGGAAATGGTTTGGATTTGATATACCATTGCAATGTAAAATGAAATAGACTGCAGGGGAAAACTGCCATGTTTTTTACCAGCTTGTCCCCGTAATAATTTAGGGAATCGCTGAACAAAATGTCAAAATTCCTGCTGTTTTAGCTTGGGCTGGGCCGTTGTTACAAATGACTGGTGCATATTATATCCAGTCGGATAATACCAGTATACTCTTCTGTGTAATGTAATAGTAGAAGAGTGTTAGACTTGAGATGGAAGGGTCGCTAGTTCGAGACTCAACAAGGCACTGCGTTGTGCCCTTGAGCAAAATATCCTTTGCTTAGTACTGGTTCAACCCAGAAAGATAGGGAATCGTCCCGACATGACTGAAAATTATTGACTATTATGCAGAGCATTGATCAACATAAACAAACAAACAGGAAGCACAATTAAGAAAATCGCAAGTCCATGGTGGCCCAAGCCAAATCATAAATTTACTGGGTGAAAGCAGCGGATGCCTCTCATAGATGTTTGTTTCACGTATATGTATTCAGACGGAGGAAAATGGGTTCCTTAGGCCTTTACTATCCAGGAGTAAATGCCAGACCGCTTTAACACCATGAATATCAGACAGCACAAATACTTTCCTCTCTTAGTATTGCATGTACATTCATAGTTCAAACTTTTAAGGCATTTGTCAACGCATTATTTTCATTTTCTTCTACAAAAGAAAGAAGAGCATAGCATATAGCAGTTAATTACAAAAAGGGTAACCTAAAACTTACCAATGATCACACAAAATTATACATTTTTATTTCACAAATATTGTGTTGTTCGCTGTTAACTTAACTTTTTTGAGTAATTGTTGCAGTGGGGACAAGATGGGGGCAGGAGATCGATTGAACCTCCCTTTACAACCAAATTATTTCATTTTCATGGGCTATTTCAGAAAAATGGGGTATAATCAGAAAAATAAAACCCCCTTAATACATCTTAACCCTCCTTCCAAAAGTCGTCCATCCGCTCCTGTGTTGGTACAATGTTTCGGTGGTGGTGTGAGGAATCGGTTTGGGGTTTGAGTGCAATTCTCTGCTACTCAGCTTTGAACAGAAGTGATAATGTGCTGGCTTCATTTACTGGTAATCTGTAATATGGGACGATGCAAAACATGCAAAAACATTATAAAATGTAAATGAAACCTAATATCTGTAGCTCAACATCCATGTCTATTCAGACAAAATTTATTAATTGAAAATAAAGGACATTGGATTGGAAGATGTATGGTAAGAGCTTTTTCTTAAGTTGTAATACAATCTGTCTACATTACTGTGAAAAACTAAAGCATTTGTTTATTATTTCTTTCTCGACATGGCAGGAGGGGTCATGGTTATTATGATTTTTGTGTGGTTTTACACTTTTGCAAAGGTCTGGAATGCATTAACAAATGAGATTACATTGCAGATAAGCCTAAAATCCCACTTAAAAATCAATTTTCTTCAAGGAAAAAAGGCAAAGCAACCTAACATCATATTAATTATCATAATTGGAGAGTAAAATAGGTCATTAAGATATTAGCACTTATTGAGCTGGTACATTTCAGGTGATATTACATATTCTTCAACTAAATTAAAGTTTATATAGGTATGAAATAAAATTCTCTTATGTTATATGATGTACTATTGTGTTGGAATTAACACTATTATTTTACTATAAGTTAGCCAGCTTGGAACTCTGTTTGCCAGCGGTGCCTCGTTCTGGTGTTATATTAATGAGCTGTATATTAAGAAGCGTCTATATGGGCCTGAACACAAGATTTTGCTACTTATCACATAAATGCAAAAAACCTCCTTCACCCATGATGGCATATCCATTTTTGGGTAGAAACCTAAATTTTGGTCTAAACTTTCATGTGTTTGGGACTGGGGAAGGATTCAGCAAGTCTGTGAATTTACTTTAATTGGCTCCTCTGAGCCTTCATTGACAACTATTGCGATAAGTACCAAAATCTTATGTGCTGGCCCCATATGGTTTCTAAAAGAAGTAAGAATTTTGGAAAAAGTAAAAAAATGTTCTACGGTTCTACCTGGTAGTAAGAGAGGCTCCATGAGACACAAGCAGCTTGACACATTCTACTCTGCCATTACTTATAGCATCATGGAGTGGTGTGTCGTTATCCATCCCTGGTACATTGATCATAGCCCCACTGTCTAACAACAGTCTGGTAACCTCCGTGAAACCACGGTTACAGGCCTCGTGCTGAAAAATAAGGTTAAGAATTTGCATACCTAAACCTTTTTTTAAAATGGAAACCCCTAAACAGGTACTTTTGCAAACAGTGAAGACTCAGATGAAATGCCACATTATGTGGCATTTCATCAGGGTCTTCACTATTTGCTCAGTCAAAATCGATGTTCAGAGAAAGACCCCTCAATATAGACAATGAACCATCCTGACTTAACTTCATCAAACTTTATGGAAAAGTCCATTGGTCTACAAAAGGTTAACCCTTAATGCGCCAATCGCAACAAAAGTTGTCTGCTTTTCTCGTCTGCTGAAATGTTTAAGAAGCCTCTATAGCAAACAGTGTGGACCCAGATCAGACTGCTCTTATTGGAACAGTTTGTTCTGGGTCCACACTGTTTGCTTCTATACTTAATTTGTCAGGAATGTTAGGCAATTATTTGTAGCAGACGACTTCAGCAGATGACATTTTCAGATGCATTTTTTCTTGGCGCTTTAAGGGTAAAATAACTTGGGGCTTGGCCCCAGACTTTGGGAGATAAACTGCAGGGTGAGCATTTACTGTATATGAGTCATGACATGTGATTTCAAACAATGTGGCATTTTGACAAGTGTAGACTCAGACAAGCCTGGGCAGCCTCCTTTTAAGCTTAGAAGCTCCAAATGATGTTCAGTCAGTAGCTTAACACTCATAGAATATTCAAGCGACTGGCAAAGGCTCTGATCAGACTGCGCATATGCGCAGGCTGATCTGAAGCTTTGCTGGTCGCACATACTACATTGTTGGAAATCCCATGCCATGCTCATATTGTTTGACACTTTGCATACTGGGTAATTTTTTCAAGTCTTTTTTGGTGTCTGCTTTTTTCTTCTTTCTGCTAACTTTTCAAAAAAATCTTTCATGAAATGCCATAAGAGTGTATTTAAACAGTTTGGATGTCAGGCGCTATAAGCAGGTGACAGAAGTTGTCTTGAAGAAGCAGTCTGATCAGGGTTTACACTATTTACCATTCCATCGCAACATATACAGTCAGACATAAGTTAAGCATCCCCCCCAATAGTTTCCTTGAAAAACGAAGGATTTATTAGAATAGATCAATTGGTGACAATTTACAGCTAATTTTGATTAGATTATCATTGAGGTAAACAACCAGGCATGGTAAATGCACACTTACCCCTAAAACTGTCCCCATTCTATACCCCATTATGGTGTTTTCAAAACGTTTAGACATATAAAGTGTTAAGACATATTTTTACAATATCAAAGACAAGTTCTGTCTGAAAATTTCAGATTCATATCTCTAAAAGAACTCAAGTTATGGATGGGTAAAGAATGGCCTGTTATATAGTGATAATGCAAAAATTAAAAAAAACGCAATTAACTATCACTTTGGGCCTCTATAACTGACATGTAACCTAAAGTTCGACAGCATCAGTTTGGCACTATTTTGGAAAATAGGTCTAGATTATTTTTGCGTTTATTTGAATTCAAAGTTAGCACTTTGGGGTAAGCTGTGACACTTTTTAAAGGTATACCCCCAAAATAGGGGTTGGTGTATACAGGAGACCGTAGAAATTTAGCAAAATGACCAAATGGCATTCTGATATGTCCAGCAGACCAAGAAAAGACTAGGGCAACAAAATGTTACAAACTGGTTGTTCTTCCGAAGAAATTTGTACACGAGAAACGTCTCTGAAATAATGTTGTGGTGATGCTTAACTTATGTCTGACTGTATACATGTTTTACATAATAAAGGACTGTTTCGAGTTTCACAATACAAGGTTACGAATATTCAAGTTAAGTTTGATCAGGCCTCCAGATAAAAGTGTGTTATCAAAAATTAAAATAGCATTTTGATATTTCTCAACTAAAACACATATATCATATAGTGCGGGTACAAAAAAGCACTGTCTCAAAAAGACAGTTTTTTTAGAGTACCCAAAACATATGTTTAAACTGGTGGATTAAAAAAATCACAATTTTAACCTATATTTTTTTTTTCTTATCTGGACCTAGGTATGGTAATAAACTAAATTAAATGGACCAATCAATAGACATAATTGACATACCAATGGAGTCCAGCCTGCATTATCTCTCACATTAGGATTAGCTCCAGCTTTCAGCAACTCTGCTACCTTCTTTTCATCATTCTGTAATTTACAAGGTGATAATTGAGCAAGTCAGAAACATAGGTTTAGAACAACAAAAATTTTCAGCTTAAAATTGTAAATATTTTCTTACCAATCAGTCTTAACATATGTTTTGGGTGCTCAAAATAACCGTCTCATTGAGACGGTTCTTTTGAGTACCCACAACATATATTTTGGTTGAGAAATAAGAAAATTAAATTTTCATTACGCACTCTTAACTTAATTCCTGCAGAAAGGTGCAGACCAAGAGGAGCATGTGCAGTCTGATCAGTAATATTGTGATTCACTGCCAGGCAGGGATTAACAATACATGATCAGATTCAATATACATCACTGTTACCTATACAATATTATTATATCCATAGAAAGTGGTAATATCAATAAGAGCTGTCACATGACAGCGTAGCTCAACTGCAACCTTTTAACTGAGAGAAGTGTGACAACCTTAGATTATGTACATGTATAGGAAGCTTATGGATAAATATTGTACAGTTGAAACATATTTTATGGTCAACAAACATATATGACAAATAGGGCACCAATGTTGTGGGATGACAGCTATCCCTACAAGGTATCTATGGTGCAAGTATGAACGCTTTCTGACAAGTGGTTGTCAAAATATGGACTTCTAGAAAACTTTAACGCAGTGTGAAGGGAACAGAACTGGAACGCGTACGACTGTGGTGACTACAGTAGCTCTTTGCACTTTGTGCAGTCGAGCTAAAAATATCGGCAATAGTCTTTTCACTGTCGCAATAGGGTTTAAACCTAAGTTCTTCCTACAATGTCAAAACTATCAAAATAGTTATTTTCAGTTTATGATTTAGTGAGTCTAATAATTACAATTCAGACATCTTAGCTAGTCGCTGTACGTGAACAGGCACATTTGAGTACTACCTGACAGGAAAGCACTAACAGGTCACAAAGAGGTCCAAATAATTGATGGAATCATAGTTAGATTAGGCAAAGGACAAAATATCAGTCTTTAGAGCATGTTCCCCCTTACCCTTATCATGCTGGGTTTACGTAATGTACTACTCTCCTTTCCATTTTTGATCCAATTAATCTGCAGAAACCTCGTTATTAAGGTAGCATGTATTTATGAGCAGTATGAAAAACAGTGTGGATCCTGATCAGCTGACTTCTCAGAAGCCAGCTGATCTGGATCTTCACCATTTTCAAACAAGTACTTGTATATATCCCGATTTAGCATGCTAGGAAACATAAGGTAATGACAAATATTGGTACTGCAGTGGCAATGAGCATAAAAACTTGTGTTGAGGATGAATTGATATGATCATATTTCTCTCTGATAACTGTCAGGCTGGTTGAAGTAGAGCATCATTTTCAACAAAAAATCGCCTGACTTTTTTGGTACTATCTTAAATTATTGGCTTTCAACAGTTTCACAATCAAAAACATACAGATACTGCCAAACAAACACAACCAATATATTAATTGCTAAAAACCAGACAAGGAAACTGTTGTTGAGCATTTTGATCAGGTTCTCTAATGTATGCATTTTGTCATTATTTAAGAAGTAGGCTAAAGCATTAAAATGTAAATTAATTGTGTGTCAGTCCCCAACATCTTTAACATAAAAAATTTCAGTTGCTTTTGCAAGACTTTGATGTGTTCAACTTGCACATCAGTAACCATATATGAGAATACCTTAGGGTTGAAATTCTTATCTTCCCCAGGTCATCTTACCAATGCTATCATTGTCAAACTCACCTTAATGGCAGCCACTTGCAAGGGTGTTTCTCCCTTGGCATTCCTCTTGTTGAATACTGGTGACATAGCAACTGGTGAGTCATTGACCTTTAACCTTTGTGGAGTGAACCGGGTACCAGGAGAAAATGACAATCTCTGACCTGGAGTGGAATTGAGCTTGGTTCTTTGCTGCAATAATGCATTCTTAGGAGTCTTTTGTACTGGTCGCCCTTTCTCTGATGACAGTTTTCTCTCAGAAGACAACTTGGATCCGGACCTTCGAGTTGACTTTGGAGTTGAAAGATTTGCCTCTTCTGTGATACATTTGGATTGATCAACATCTTTTACTTTCAAGGCTGTTTTTGGTATCATTGATCCTTGGCTCTGCAATTTCCCATCCATTGACTTTGACTTCTTTACTTTTGATTTTTTTCCACTTTGCTGTGTCTCTTTCACTGATGGATCAGTTAGTGCACTATCGTTCTCCGCTTGACCCTTACTTTTCATACACCTTCGCCTTAACCTTGATACTGCATCAGTATTTTCTGAAGATATGTCTTTCTTTTCATCTTTAGCAAATCCTTTATCTATCTTGCTTTCATGCTTAATTGAATCACAAATTGGTTTGATGTTGTTGCCAACTGTGACATTGTCACAGTTGGCAACAACATCAACCCAATTAGCTTGCTCAGCATCAGCTGATGTAACCGCTTTATGTCTTAACCTTGTTGTTGCCTTGCATATATCAGTTATGATTTCAGCCGCTTTAAGTTTCTTCTCTTTACGATTACTTCTTTGCTTCTTTTCAGGCTTATGATTCTTATCAGGTTTTGGTTTCTTCACATGATGTTTTTCTATTGCTTCAGTATCTATGCTTTTTGCACCATCTTCCATTTGCAATTCATCATAATCTGATTGAATTCTTTTTATACCATCATCAACTGTTACAGCTAGACCACTTTCTATGCCAATCATGCCATCATCATCATCATACTCATAAAACTGGGTCATGGTTGACTGATCAGGTGGCACAGCTTTTCTACTTTTTGAAATAGAACAGGTTTTCTGTTCCTTCAGCTCTGGTCTTGCCATATTCTCATTTCTTTTACTTGAACTCTCAGTTTCAATTTTTTGATTCCTCTTTCTTCTGGCTGTTCTTTTATTGGCTGTCTTGTTCTTAGCTGTTGTTTCATTGGCTGTCTCCTTTGTAGGTGTGTCAACATCTGCTGTTTCATTGGCTGTCTCTTTTGTAGGTGTCTCAAAGTCATAAACATCTTTGATTGGCTGCTTTGGAGTGCACAGTCTATGATTATCAGTTTGCACAGCATCTGTAATAGTCAAAGAATACTGTTGTAGACAGGATCAGTTGGTTCTGACTTTCCTGTCATTCACGACAATAATCTGCTTTAGTACTTAAAACCTCTATATTGCTAGCACTGTGGATCATGATCTGACTGCTCCTTTAAGAGCAGTCAGATCAGGGTTCATAGTGTTTGCTTCCATGGAAAAGGTTCTTTGGAGTGCATATTATGAATGTGTAGCCGACCTGTCTGTCATAAATAAGCAGAAAAATAATGTCAGAATAATAGGGTTAAACGTGCCATCAATATAAACTGCCATATTCAGCCTACTTTGTGTGCTTGCTCCTATAAGTGCCCACTGAACACAGAGGTCTTTGGAGTTGTGAATGGTGAATGATATACAGTGAAACATGTCTTAAGCAGCCACTCAAAAACAGAAAAAACAAGACAAATTCGACAAATTTATATCCGCCGATGAAGGGTTATTTGAGAGAAACATGTAAATCACAAAACATAAATCCCATTTATCTAACCCTTAGTTCACCTACAGTATCATTCAGATCATAACAAACGCCTGTCAAGTATGTTTTAGTGCTTAGTTCAATAAAAAATATACTTACATCTGCACAATTTCAATATCTGACCTTTAAACCCAACCTCAGAGGTCAAGATTATGTGTAAATTCAAAGTGTTACCTTGCATGTACATGTAGGTCTACTCTTCTTCCACTTTACTTTGATATGCAACATGACCACTTTCAGAAAAGAACAAAAATGACCCTTTGACCCCACCCCAGGGGTCGTTGGTGTGTGTAATGACAGCACACTTGCTTTCATGGTGCTCTGTGCTCAATACCCTTTAATTTGATATGCAACATGACTACTTTCAGTAAAAGATATAGTTTGACCTTTTGACCACACTCTGGGTGTGTCTGTGGGCAAAATATTTGCTACCATGTTGCTGCCAGCGTCGTCAGCTTTAATTTGATATGCAACATGACTACTTTCAGAAAAATATATAGTTTGACCTTTTTACCCCATCCCCTGAATCAAGGGTGTGTCTGTAGGCAAAATATTTGCTACCATGTTGCTGATATGCAACATGACCATATTCTGAAAAAGTTTTATTTTGGCCTTGGCCCCACCCCCTAAGTCCACCAAAGGGGCTCAGAATCAGGCCTTCAAACTGAAATCCCGTTTGATATGTTTCATATCTATTGCTGCTCTGTCTGCATGCAAAATTTCAGCAAAAAATATTATTAATTGCCTTAGTTATTGCGAAATCTAAATATTTGACCTTTGACTCCTTAGGTGGGGTCAAAGGGGGTGGGGTAAAACTTTGACACTGCCATTCTTATCTACAGGCACTTGGCAATCATGGTCTATAGCGAGAAGTTGTTAAATATAATAGTTTTGATGAAATGAGAAGATCATCACACAAAAAAGCTAATATAGGTTTTACCTTATAATTGCCTATACTTAAACAAGGGCAGTAACTCAAGTGTTAAGGAATCGATTTTGACTAAACTTATAGGATATCAAGAGTCCATGGTACTAATCATTTGTACCAAGAATGAATTAAATCTGACCAATGGGTACTGAGATATGGTTCCGGACGGACGGACGGACGGAATGGACGGACAGACGGCCGACGCCAAAACTATATTCCTCCGACTTCGTCAGGGGATAACAAAGGTCTTAATGACAGCTGGTAGCTTAATGAAGGTTGAAAGTATTGCAGAATGCTCTCTTGGAGCATTCTGCAATACTTTTGACCTGCATTAAGCAATAATCAGTCTTGAAAACCGATTTTGGTCTTCTTTTTGAGTGGCCCACTTATGACAGGTTTTACTGTAGTAACTTCTGATTTCCAATTAGTGTTGTATGGCAGTTTCATTATATCCCCAGGGGCGCACAGAAAAACACTGAGCTACTGACACAAAGTAACAAAATCAACTGACTTCAGACTGTAGTCCAGCATAAACTCCAGAGGTGTTCAGCAGAACTTGAAGTTTCTGAGACAAATTAGCATTCTAATGCACTTGCTTATGTAACGCTACGTCTGATTGGATAACGTCAAAAATTTGCGACAGTATATCCTGCTATATACTGCAGGAAATAGTTTTACGTCATTAGTTACGTCACATTTTTTTGGGTGACATGCAGCTTTATGCGGCTTTCAACTCTCCGATTCGAGTCGAAACTGCAGAAGTGCATTAGAATGGGGATAACCATATTCGCCGTAAAACTAAATTTCCGACTGTATATCCGACAATTTACCTCCCCAAATAAAAATTTTGAATACTATTATCCCCTAAATAATGATTACCTGATTGTAGTTCAGCATCATCCCCAGGGGCACTCAACACATTTCTGACACAAATTAGCAATATTGACTTTCTGACATGTAGTCAGCATCAGCCCCAGAGGTGATCAGCATAACTCTTCAAGTTTTTGACACAAATTAGCAATATTGACTCCCTGATATGTAGTCAGCATCAGCCCCAGAGATGATCAGCATAACTCTTCAAGTTTTTGACACAAATTAGCAATATCGACTCCCTGACATGTAGTCAGCATCAGCCCCAGAAGTGCTCAGCATAACTCTTGAGCTTTTGACACAAACCAGCAATATTGATTACCCACATCAGCCTGAAAGATGCTCAGCACAATAATGATTACCTTACTGTAGTCTGCATTAGCAGCATAAATCTGAGATTTTGACACAAGCTAGCAATATTGATTAGGCTAAATAAAAGAACATGTGTGGTTCAGGTTACACCCTGAAAAAAAAATAGGGTGGGTAGATAGGTAGGATACTATTTTTATTTCTATTTTTTTGGAATATTCAGACCTGCTTGGAAATGAAGTAAGACAAAACTGATATAAAAGGGTCTATTTTTGAAGATATAACTTTGTTTTAAATGTATACCAAACACTGAATGCATATAAATTTAGATTTCAATTTCAGATGGACATTTTGATATGTTTTTTTCTCCAAATTCTGAAGTTGGAAGAGAATAGCAGAACAAAATGATTTTGTTCTGCTATTCTCTTCCAACTTAGAACTTGGAGAAAAAATTAGGGTAGGGGCAGCACCCTAGATAAGCAGGGTATTTGCGTAAATACGCAATTAAAATCCTCAAAAAAGCAATTAAAATGAAATGTATGCGTACCGAAAAGCAATTCTAACGATCGGTATGCTTTGTTTTGTTGCTTTAAGTCCCAAGTCAACAGCTATGGTCATGGCGGGACTGTCAGTTCACCTATCCACACTTTTTCCTGGGCAAGCTTGAACAAGCAGTTAACCAGTACTTCGTGCACATACTTTTGCTTGTAACTGACAACAAACCTTCTTGAATGATTCAGCGGAAGGGAGGAGAATGAACGTAGAAAATATTTCATGATCAATCTCCACAAAAGTATGAGACCGGGCCGGGATCGAACTTGCGACCCCTGGATCTGCAGTCAGACTCGCATCCGTTGCCAGACACATTACCGACTGCGCTACGCGGCCCGATAACGATCGGTATGCAATTCCATGCAATGTCATTGCGTACCATTTGGTCCATTTCGTTTCCATTTGGGTAATAAACAAATGCCAGCCGGGTATTGATTTTTTTATACTAGCGAGCGAGCAATATATTTCTTTTTGTAAATAAAATATCGGTGCCCAGTCCAGTATTTCGCGGAAAAACACTATGATGAAAATGAAACTTTGCAAAGTGTACACCCTCGAATGTCAACAAGGGGATGAGATTTGCTTCAGGTACAATAAAATGCGCTGATTTGATACTTTAGAAATGCAGACAATGGGAGTAAATAAATATGCACGCACATTCCCGATGGCTTCATGCAATATGAAAACGTGTAATCATCATATCATATCATAATCGGATTTTTGATTAACGTGCAGGTGCAGGGGCATCATCCACATCAGTGGGCCCCTTTCCAGATAACTGGCTAGCTGCACGCATAGCAGATCTCACACCTGATCTCCAGGTGCTCCTTTCTTGAGGGTCAACTGTGGTGAGCTTCCACTCACGGCAGTCTTTCTCTGTCAGTTTCTTCCATGTTTGCTTGGGCCTCCCTGCCCCCCGCTTGCCGTCAATCTGCATATCATATGCTGTTCTGATTGCACCACTGGAACGCGCCACATGCCCAAACCAGCGAAGCCTTCTCTCTCTCAAAATGAGGTTGAGGTCCTCAAGCTGAAGCTTTGCCAGTAGCTCGCTTGACCTTACCCTGGCCACATCCTCTGGCTTGATACTGCAGATCTGTCTGATCATGGCCCTATCATTGCGTTGCAAGTGCTGCAGGTTTGTCTTGGTAAGTGGCCAAGTTTCACTGGCATGGAGCATGGGGCTCCGCACGCAAGAGCTGTACACATGGCCACGGGTCTTGTAAGAGAGGTGGCGGGATGTGAGAACTGGTAGTACAGAAAATCACAGAAAAAAAATGTGGTGTAAAAAATGAAAATACGCAATTGTTTTTGCAAGTACGCAATTGAGGATAACCAGGTTGCGTAAATACCCAATTGACCCAAAAGCTTATCTAGGGCGCTGGTAGGGGGTAAAAATTTAGGGTAGGTCGGGTAACCTGAACACATATTTTTTTTCTTTGTCTTACCTGACTGTAGTTGAGTATCATCCCCAGTTTCACTCAGAACAACTCTGAGCTTCTGACACAAGCTAGCAATATTGAATAGCTGTCTGTTGACATCGGTCTCTTTAGCATGGGCTGGAATAAAGCACTCAGGGCAACTGGCTCCCAGATATTTCTCAACACAAACATGACAGAAGACATGCTCACATCCACCGAGAATACAGGGACTTTGTGCTATTACACCACTGAAAACAAAAATCAGAAATAAACTAGAAATGTGTCCATATAACACAGATGCCCCTGCCTCCATTACAAATTCAGCAAATTTGCTATGCTCACTAAGGAGACCATCTTTGAAAAAACAAGTTGCAAACATGGCCTTTGACATGAAAAAACCCTGAAGTTTCAACCTGGCCTGCTGACTGAGCTACAAATACTAGCAAAAACAGTAACATTTTCCATGTAGTTTTGATAGAGTTTAGACATGATACTTTCCAATAAGTGAAAAACAAAAGTGCTGAACAGACTGCACGGATGCACAGGGTGGTCTGCACCTGTGTTGTTCCCATACAACAAAGTCACTTATTCTCATGACGAGGCCCATATGAAAGCAATAGACCCCTTCACATTGTTACCTCCCTTAGCAATCGCTCTTCAAATGAAAAATCGATAAAGTCGATTTTGCTTTATGAAGGGGTGTGAGAATTGCTGCACTTTCCATTAGTTCTCATGAACACACTAAAAAAACGAGTCTGCTGTTTTCATATATTGTAGGTTCTCTCTATTTCTGAAGGATCCCTTTTTCAAGATTATTTAGGTTGCAACAGCCGTCATTGTTTCTGTGTAGAGTTGGTAAAACTTCTCCCAGTGCATCGATATAGTGTTTACATTTTTTCATATTCTGGTCCTTCAGAATATTGGGTTCTGACAGAAAGCAGAACATCGCTTAAGCCGGTGCTAAAGGGTGAGAGAATTGCTGCACTTTCTATTAGTTATCATGAACAGACTCAATAAAACTGAGTCTGCTGTTTTCTAATATTGTAGGTTCTCTCTATTTCTGAAGGATATGTTTTTCAAGATTATTAATAAAGACAAGATAATATCCTGTTAACAGGCAGTGCTCTCAATCCCCCGAATTCGGGACCTAAATTCCACCCCATTCCCAATGCCAAATAGTATGTTTTTTCCCAATTTCAGACAAAATTTTCCCAATCTGACCATGCCTAATTGGTCCCAAAAAATTACAAATGTATCAGTTGAAACTATATATCCATAAAACAGTTAGAAAACATATTAAAGTGTGTTGAGTATTAAGTTTTTATTCCTTGAACAACGTCCGACTTCCTTTCTGAACGATCTTTTGTTTGCGGACCTTGCCGTGTTTAGCATTATAACCGTTTTTAGGAATGCGCGAATGTTGGTAGAAGTGCATAGATCTCTGGTTAATGCTCATTAGGTAGCATTTCTTTGCATTAAAACGCATTTCCATATATGGGCCAATGTCTCTAGCTGTCGGGAGGTCCCTTTCCAGAGCAAGATGGTTGTCTCTGTTTCTGATGCTACGGTATAGGAGGCAATCGTCAGCAAATAGACAAACAGTTGTTGAATAGAGAAACAGAAGTTGACTTCAGTGTATGGCACAGGAACAATAGAGGACCGAGGACTTACCTGGAGGAACGCCAGTCCACAGTGACTGAATCAGATTCCTCGCTATCAACAACTAGTTTCATCTTTCTGTTTGTTAAGAAGTCACAGAGCCAAGCGTTGCTATTGCTGTCGACGCCATAGAGACAGTTTGGCTCATGCGCACTAACAATGTGACGCCATAGTCTAGAGCTTCATTTTGTGTAACAGCTTACGATATGGGACTGTATCAAAGGCCTTGGAAAAGTCCAATATAATCATGTATGACAGTTGACCACTTTAACCATTGACCATATCTACATTATTTGCTGGTTCCCAGTCTATAGGTGGTCAGTAATGTAAATACAGGTAACCACAACCCCCCCATTTCCAGGTATTTGAGCATTCTCGCGAGACCTGACGATACCTCATCTAGATCTCTCGCATTTCGCCCTTTGCATCATGGGTAACTAGCGATATTTGGCTAGTCCTGTTCAATTCTCGCACATCTGTAATGACAGAATTTATTGTTAAAAATAGCTAAAAGTTAAATTTTTGACAGTTTATCATTTCTCTTTTAGTCAATATTTTCTGCAAGTGAAGCCCCAAGTCATGCAAGCAGTGATCGCAAAATATATTTTTAATAAAAATGGCGGCTCAATCCCAGTATGCACCGAGCGAAAGGCGACAGGTTTGTTCGTGCTAGCGAGCTTCCTGTTTGCGACAATGGGTATTTGAGGGGTACTGGTTACCTGTTTATCAATTACTGACCACCTGTAAACGGTTTCGGGTCGTTTCGGCCGTGAGTCGTTTCGGACATGAGTCGTTTCGGCCGTGGGTCGTTTTGGCCTGGGTCATTTCGGCCTACTTTCGAGGTAGGTCGTTTCGGCCCATTTTGGTGGGTCGTTTCGGCCTCATTTTTTTTAGATCCCCCCACCCCACCCCCTTTAAGGGGGGAAGGGGTATAGTGATCTTTTTAGATCATTAATAAAATGAAATAGCCTGCACTTTAGGGTGTGGCCAGCCCGTAATGTAGATTTCCTTAGATGTGAGGAGGGATTACGGTCAGCCTGTTCGAACATATAATTGAGCCAGTGCATGAGATTTCCAACAATGTGGTATGTGCGACCAGCAAATCCTCAGATCAGCCTGCGCATACGCGCAGGCTGATCAAAGACTTTGCTTGTCGCCTGAGTTTTCTATGATTGTTAAGCTACTGACTGAACATGCTTTGGAGTTTCTAAGCTTAAAAGGAGGCTGCATGGGCTCGTTCCGAGTCTACACATGTCAAAATGCCACGCTATTGGAAATCTCATGCACTAGCTCAATTATAGTCAGCGCAGCTTATTATGCGACAAGACGAGTTTTGCACCAACCTATATGCTAACATACACCGGGCCTATAGCGGCCCGAGTTTAATAGTTTACGGGGAAGCGAGATATGCACAAGTCACAATGAACTATCTCCGTGCTATAAGTTGGTACCAACCTATTCCAATATCACAGAAATATTTTGGATATGATAATAGAATGAGTCTGAGGATCCTTATCCTAGAAGGTATATGCAGAGTCTTCGCTGCTCATAAAACATGGCGTGAAAGGGCATAGATGAGTTGGTGCACATACACATGTTTAAAGAAGTATTTTGCGCATATGCGATAAGTACCTGAGCCCCATCCTTTGTATGGCATAAGTAGAAGATGTATGCAAAAGTAGTTTATAATGCATTATTACATTAGTATCGCTTTTAACTCATTGTTCTTTTTTCCTTTTTTTTTCTTACTTTCATTTTCAATACTTAGCTGTAGGTAAAGGCATTTTAATTTAATTATTGGACATCTTATTTAAAGGTGTTTAATCATATTTTTGATTATAAACAACATAATCTAGTTTGCCTAATTGAGAGGGTGCGGGAAATGTCTGTGCCTTTAATCATGTGTTTGCACTTTGTCGGTTTAACGCAAACTGGTAGGTTAAAGTGGTCAAATTAACTACCGAAAAGGGTTGTTTTGTTCTTGGAACCTGTTTCATGAGCCGACATTGAGTGTATATATTTCAATGGCTGGCTACCTACCATCACTTTCCTTTGGAACCTCTTTACTTATTAAGTATGTCTGCTCTGTGCATTTCTTGCAATTCTGTGGTTGACGGTCGTCGTCATGCTGTATCTTGCGATATTTGCGACCGATGGCAACATCGACTCTGTGGAACAGGTATGATTTGATTCCCATAATTGTACAAAAATCATCTCGGTAGCTTTTTAGTCAGTCAGTAGTCAGTCAGTCTGTTTGTTATTTATGCATCTACTTTATATCTCAATACCAATATTTTCTTTCGGAATTATATGTATCTTTAAAAGAGTTGTATGAGTCGTGACGTCTGATTTCATGATTATGTTCGGCCAGAAGCTTAATATTCACAGAATATCCATACGACTAGCAAAGGCTCTGATCAGACTGCGCATATGCTGATCTGAGGCTGTGTTGGTCGCATTTAACACATTGTTGGAAAACTCATGTCACGGCTCATAAATAATTTCACTACATAGAGTAATTTACTAGTTAGTAACAAAGTTAGTTAGTTAGTCAGTTAGTAAGTTTGTTGTGATATCTCAGGTATATCCCAAGCTGACTACTTTAAAGCTAGAAGGGGTGAAATTAAGCTGAGTTTCGTCTGTCATCCATGTGAACAACACATACCAGCGAGAGATGAAGGGATTGAGGTAGGTTTACAATAGTTGCCAATATTAAAATTATGACAGGCAAAGTAGACAATGATGAGACGTTGCAAAATGCGGCGTCTCATCGTTGTCTTCATTGTTTTTCACGATAGATCTGTCATTCGATTTTGATAAACAGTTTGTTTATTGGGTTCGAAATCATGACAGGCAAAGTAGATCACGTTGAGACGTTGCAAAATGCGCCGTGTCATCGTTGTCTTCATTGTTTTTCATGATCGATATGTCATTCGATTTTGATAATAGTTTGTTTATTGGGTTCGAAATCATGACAGGCAAAGTAGACAATGATGAGACGTTGCAAAATGCGCCATCTCATCGTTGTCTTCATTGTTTTTCACGATAGATATGTCATTTGATTTTGATAATAGTTTGTTTATTGGGTTCGAAGGCACTGATCAGACTGCGTGGATGCGCAGGCTGTTCTGCGCCTGTGTTGTACGTAAACCCCCGAAGACAGATTTTCTCAACTCGAGACCCATATTATGAGCAGCTATCAAGTCGGACTATGTGTCATTTTTCTACATGCTATAAGTTTGCCCTTTATTATTGATAGATTGGGGATAGAAGTCCTTACATTTTACAGCTATACAATGACGCTAGAAGAGCCAACCTTCAGTTTATTGTTGCTTCCATTAATTTTGGTTCAGTCCATTCTATATAGAGCACTTATGACTATGTAAACTCTTTCTTTTTATTTTCAGGCACGTGGCAAGCCATTCGGGAGATATTTCCTACTTCGCAGATTAAAGGCTGTGTTTTCCACTGGGTCCAGGCCGTCTGGAGAAATGTGCAAAGCAATGGTTTGGTAAGGAGTTACAGGGAGAATGAAGCCGTCCACAAGTACCTCCGACAGCTGATGGCACTGCCGTTCCTGCCAGCCGTCCAGATTCCGGAGGCATTTGACAGCATGAAACCGAGAGCCGACAGACTACCCGGGCTGATTTCCATGGTGCAGTATATTGATCGGCAGTGGATCCACAATCCAGTATTCCATGTGCACGAGTGGTCTGTGTTTCGACACTCCATCAGGACCAACAACGATGTTGAAGGTTGGTTATATTCTATTTTTAACTATTATACCCAGTCTGCACAAGAGTTGGTCAACCTCGGACCGCCAGCGAAAAACCATTTAAATGGCATTTCTCTTGAGGTCCGATGGTGAACTGCTATTAGATGTACATGTATACGGTCATTTAAACCCAGTAACTACATGTATAATCATTATCGCTTACTAGGCTGAATACGGTATATATATTATTGTTTTTATTTTAGTTCGTTTGGCATTAATTTTTATCATAATCAAAGTTGTTTGCAGTATCATTGTTGACGTGGGCCTACATCCAGATTAGCCGCGGCAAGACAGTTTTGACATTACAACTACTTTTCCACTTTCAGGATGGCACCATCGGCTGAATCTGAAGGCTGGGATGATTGGCCTGGGATTGTACAGACTGGTACTGCTCCTTAGAAGAGAAGCCGAACTGGTTGCAATTAATGTGACAGCAGAAGACTTAGAGAGAGATTTTTCCAGAGTGACAACTGTGCTCGAGCGACGTTTACAAGAGGCCTGGGACTCGTATATGGTAGGCGACCTATCTACCAGTAAGTTCCTGACTAGAGTTGGACATCTTTATGCACCTAAGGACGGACTGTTGACTTTAATGATGTATGCGGTACACGTTCTGTCGACAAGTGATTATGTATACTATATCTACATGTGCTCAATATGTGCTTTTAATAGAGCTATAGCTGTGCTCTGTCTATAAAAAAAAAAAAAAAAAAAAAAAAAAAAAAAAAAAAAAAAAAAATATGAGGCAACGCATGTGAACTACCTGTCCAAACAAATCATCAATTTACTGCCATACTCGAAAATAACATAACAGTGACCCTGTTCAGAAAGTGCCACTGTGCGCATGCTGAGCTGTGTCTTTGTTATGTTCTTGTTTTAATAACAGAGCTTTCCATGCTGTGCCTGATAAGTAAGCGAAACATGAAACAAAATCCCTCTTGGTATTGGTATGCACTTGTCATACAAAGACATCACATTATTAAGTGGCCATTAACAGACTGTGCCAAATGCACATACTGTTATAAGTTGCTCGCAACATTTAGGATTTGTCATGTTGATGCTTGCAAAAAAAACAAAACAAGACGGTTGGTAAATGGATGGTTATCAATGTTAAGTTTGATCAATCATCAAGTCCTAGTCATACCTCCCCGTTGGTGCCGACTGGAAACATGCTAAGAAAGTTACATTACTTAGTACTGTGATTGTTTTTGCATGGCTAACATGACAGGGCGTCTCTTATTCTAAACCAGTGACCTATATAAGTCACTGTCTAAACTATCGTAATTAAAATTTTGATAATTCACTATTAATATGTCACTTAAGCTAATTACGTGAAAAATATAATCATATGGTAACAATATGTCCCCTAAAATATAGTTATCTGACATATATTTATAAAAAGTAGGCCGAAACGACCCAGGGCCGAAACGACCCAGGCCGAATCGACCCAGCCGAAACGACTCACGGCTGAAACGACCCGGATTCCCTGTAAACCGGTAACCAGCAATTAATGTAGATATGGTGAATGTCGCTAAAGAGTCCCCCCCCCCCCCCCCCCCCCCCCCCCGTGCAGGTTACGGTAATTTAGATATAGTTTAACTTGTAGGCTTTCATCCTGTACAAAGTAGACCTGCCGATAATACTCGCAAGAGGGTCTGGCAGTATATGGAGAAAGAAAGACATTGGCAATATCCCATTATCCTCCCCCCGCGGGGACGATTCTTTTTTGACCAATTTCTTTCTTTCTAAACTGCATGAAATCACCCTTTCTGGGCATGATCCATGTCACTTAGGCGCTTGCATCTTACGAAAATATCGACCAATAGAATTATCAGTTAAAATGGAAAAGCACACACCGTTGCCGTAGATTTGTTTCTCAGTTTCGTCGCTATATATAGTCTCGTTATTGTCCCCAGGGACGATAAAAGGACTATATATAGAGGAGAAACTGATTCTACAATCTTATGCTATAAAGGGGAAGTTTCCCCGGGAAGAGGGTTTTCTTCGGGGGCATAACATGCAGAAAATGGGGCTAGGAGATGTTTTGGGGGAAGTTTCTTAAAATATTACGTTTATTGTTTTTACTGTTAAAAAAGAATTGTCCCCGGGAACAATAATTACAGGCATTGTGTATGGACATTACCATGTAATTATTGTCCCCGGGGACGATAACGGGACTATATATATATAGCGATGAAACAGTCTCTACAATCTGCAGAAGTATTCACGGAATAAATCGCATTATCGAAAACAACCAATGCATTTTAATAAATGAAGTTTAGGCATATTCCGTTCATCTATAATTATTAACACTAGAAATACATGTTTTTCTTTTATTTCTATATTTCGTCGCTATATATAGTCCCGTTATTGTCCCCGGGGACGATAACGGGACTATATATATATAGAGAGAGAGGAGAAACTGATTCTACAATGTTATGCTATGCAAGGGGAAGTTTCCCCGGGAAGAGGGTTTTCTTCTGGGGCATTGCATGCAGCAAAATGGGGCTTGGAAATGTTTTGGGGGAAGTGTCTTAAATTGGTGCATTTACAGATTTGACCTTTAAAATTGAATAGTCCCCGGGGACAATAATTACAGGGGATGTAGAAGGGCAAATGCATTGTAATTATTGTCCCCGGGGACAATAATTACAGGCATCTTAGATGGGCAATACAGCATAATTATCGTCCCCGGGGACAATAACGGGACTATATATAGCGACGATTTTTGGGGTGAGTGTCTTAAACTATGTGTTTATTAATTTGAAATTTAAAATGCATAGCATTATCAAGTGTTCACGGAATAAATCGCATCGTACCGAATTCAGCCAATGCATTTATATATTTTTACAGTTTACATCGTAGATTATTAAAGTTGAACATTAGAAATTGTAATTTATAAACTTTCGTACCTCTCTATATATAGTCCCGTTATTGTCCCCTGGGACAATAATGGGACTATATATAGCGACGAAGCAGATTCCACAGTTTTATGTGCATGTCATGTTCCCTAAAGTTTTCATGGAATAAATCATATTACACGAAAACAGGCATTAAATGTATAAAAAAACAGTTTCGGTATCAAAATGCTGTTTATTCCGTTTAAATCAGAATTCAATAGGAAGAGATAGATCTTTACAAATAAGGTTTTGAATGCAGTTTATTCCGTTAATTTGAAAAGTAAACATCAAATGAAACAACGCAAAGGACCTCGGACAGTTTCCTATTCAATCTGCCCAAATTTTGACAGCCTGTGGCTAGCATAATGCATAACTGACTACTATAGTTTTGTGCTTAAATGAAACCCTTACATTTAGTGCATCTAACAAAATAAAAATATTTTGAAACTATTGCATATCTATGCCAGGACTTTAGGGTTTAGGGGGTGGGGGTATTTTTTGTGACCAAATTTTATTTCACAGAAAGTCAAAGTTTCGTTGAGTATTCACCTAAATACATGTTAATATAATGTTTGCGGCATAAAACTTGAGACGAAAGTGCTGCGTTTGCATAAAATTCGGGTTGAGAAGATTGCATTGTTTCGTCTAAAGAAGAGTGCTGTCAATTACTTTTGACTATTACCTGTAATGTTTCGAGTTCAACCAGTGCGACTTGTGCACTGAGGTGTATCATATCTATATACTGTATAAATCATAGTCTAGATAAACACAGTTTTTAGCGTAAAATCGTAATATTTTCTTACACATCAGATTTAACCTATAATTTTGGTGCTTAAAAGAACCGTCACATTGCGACGGTTCTTTTGAGTACCCACAACATAATGTTTTGGTTAAGAAATGAGACAATCAATTTCTTTGCAAGCATTCATAACTAAAGCCCTGATATATGCCATTGCAAATTGATTTTACCTACAGGTTTTTACAAAATAAGTTTCTAATAAGTTTTTATAATAAAGTGTTTTTGAGCATTTTGACAGCGTTCCCCCCCGTGACCAAACACGCCGTTTTTATATGATGTGTTAAATGTAAAACTACAACTGTATGCAAAAGGATTAGTTTGGTCACGGGGGGGAAAGCACCTCAGTAAAACTTTTTCTATTTTCTATATGTTGAATAGCAAAAACGGAGTTTTCAACCCATATTTTTCAGTTGGTACTTGTCCAATGAGAAAACGGCTTTTGTGGATAAGTCAAGGGTTGAACCTACTATCTTTTTCATAGAAAAAAATATCATTTTTGTTGAAACTTTTCTCTGGTCATTTTTATGGGCAATCCTTCATTAAGACTGTCCGAGGTCCTTTAATTTTATAAAATGATTAAAACACGTTTGATTAAAATGCAGTTATTCCGTAGAGGTACAAAAATTCTGACATTCCATGCAATGCATTCTCCATATGCTATATTTAGAATCAAGCGTCTCGTGACACTGATCAAGGCAAACCCACTGAAAGATAGTAAAATCGTTATTTTTGAAATTGTCTGAAAAGAATTGTCCCCGCGGGGACGATAACAGGATATTGCCTCCTCATTTACTTTAGGATTGCCAATCCGGCACTGTCACTACAAAATGCATGAATGCACAGGAGCTTGAAGTTCTATCCTTATATCGCTTCTAAACTCTAAAACCGAAAATCTCATAATGTCATTACGTAGTAATGACCAGGAGTGAAACTAAGCTCTCGACAGCCATTCCGGCTCCAGTTTCCGGTTATCAGCAGTGAATGTTGTGACGGCAACGTAAAACGTTCGACGTTACGCTGACCAAGATGGCGACGTTTGAAAAAAAACAGGACAGTGTCTATTGCAATGAACAACCATAATTTGTACATTTCTGGCCAATGTTGTACCGGAAAACATGTTTTGTTAAGGAATAAACCAAACGAGAATGTTTTTTTTTACTCCAATTGGTCGTATATCGGAGTTTGTAATCCTATCGTTTTCAGCAATCCACGAGCATCTTGTATTTTATCCGGGTCCTCTTGTCTTACAATCAAAACGATTGATTTGACTACAAAAATCCTAATAAATCTTCCTAACCGCCAGTAACCGATATCTGGAAGTTCGTCGTAGTGACTTACTAGGTATTTCGGCACACAAATGAAATAACGGTTGAATTTATGAAGGGCTACCCCAGGCTCCCGCTACGCTTGCTGATAAGGATTTGGTTTTGTTTCCCAGCTAAAACCCAAAACAGAAACTATCTCAAGGAAATATAAACAAAGCCTTTAACAGAAAAATGTGCAAGATTCCTACCTTCACGTTTTTAGAGCAACAACGCAGTTTGGAGGACTCTGAACTAGACGTATTTTCCAAGAATAAGCTGCTTCCAACAGTCATATAGAACACAATAATATTCCAAACAAGTTATTTTGATTTCTACCATGTTTACACATGTGATTGTCAAGTCCATTTCCATGAAAATATGTGACGTCATAATGTGACGTGTACAAGTCGATAAATTATTGGGGCCTCCAACGGGGGAAAATGGAACAGAACTATCAAAATCTGTTCTACTGCTAGAGGAAAGGGCTACCGGGGGGGGGGGGGGGGGGGGGGGTGTTGCTTGGGGTTCCTGGTATTTTTTGGGGTGAATGGAAGATGCTGTGCCCGAGCCTACGTATGAAGAAAAAATGAGGGTAACCCCTGGGCTCGGGCCAAGCATCTATAGATCTACCGTTCATCCCCAAAAATATCAGGAATTTCAAGCACCCCAAAAAAATATTTGAATTTTAGCAACCTCAATAAATATCCCCCATTCTGTACCTTGACCTTGAGAAAAGACTCTAAAATGCAAAGAAATGACCCCTAAATATAGTCCAATTTTGTGATGACCCCCCAAAAATATCCACAAAATCTTCAAACCCCAAAAATATTTAAAATTCTAACACCCCAAAAATGACCCGAGCCTACGTTTGTATGAAAATATCAGAGAACCCCCCTGGGGTTGTTGGTGGGGTCGGGTGGAGTCGGGTTGGGGAAAGTGGCGAGGACCCGTGTTGGAATCTTAGTTATAGTACCCGTTGCTGCCCAGTTCTCCTCCATCGGTTACTTATCCGTATGATATCTCTCTTCCAATGTGGTCTACCCAAAGAGACACCCATCTTGAAGAATATACTCTTCTGTGTTGTTTTAGTTCCCGAAACCCGGGACACGCCATAATCTTCTCCACCGATACCGGCACCTAAACATTCATACATACTTTTGAATACCACGGCACCTATCCCGTCCACAACCCGCCCGGTCTTCTGTTTGCATCAAAGCATTTGCTTAGGTTCCCATGTATACACACACAGGAGCGCAGTGGTAGAGTACTTGACTCGAGACCGAGGGGCCGCGGGTTCGAGCCTCACCGGCGTCACTGCGTTGTGGTCGTTGAGCAAGACACATTTATCCTAGCCCAGTACTGGTTCAACCCAGGAAGACCCGTCCTTGATTTACTGAAAGATTGTTGATGGAAGAATCAAATCAAGCAAATGTATACACACAAAAAAGGGGATAAAATCCTGGTGCTCATCAATCATAAAGAAAATATGTTTTAAACATAAGTGATGGTCGGAAAGAGGTAGTCTTCGTAGTTCAGCAGATACAATATATTTAAATATACATTTGTATTTAAAGATAAAACGTATGAAGGAAGAAGATCAACACACCAAAATACCGTCTCAACACCGTACTTTAAGTCTTAATCCCCCCCTACGCCTCCATCAACACACACACTCTCATATAAACCATATAACAAACATGCTGATGATAATTGATAACGAACACGTAGTATTATCCTTTCATTGTTTTTTCTGTTGGTTCTGTTTTTATTTTGAATTAATTTTTTATATTTTTTTTTGAGGGGGGGGGGGGGGGGGGGGGAGGGGAGTGGGTCAAATAAGGAAGCAATTAAGAATTCTATCATATTCTTTATCTTTTAGGAAAACTCATTATAGGCCAAGCCAAACTCCATGAGTTCTTCAAAATATATAATTCTGAAATGTTGCATTCAATTGAACAATGAACATCAAATAAATTACCAGTAACTATGCCTTGTGGTTTCAGTCAAGAAGATTTTTTCATGTTTCCGTTTATACGCCAATGTAAAATATGTGACCCAGGGCGGACCTATTTTTGGCCCCATGAGTATAATTTGAATAAACTATGTAGATTTCCACTAGATGATGCTACATACATGCACCAAATATCAAGGCTCTAGGCTCTGTGGTTTCAGACAAGAAGATTTCAAAAGTTTTCATCTTCAGAATCTATTTTAGCCTGTGTGACTTAGATATGCAATGGACCGAGACTATTTGAAAAAAAATTAAAGAGGGCCATATAAAGACCATTTCTGCCAAGTTTGGTAAACTCCCATCCCATCCAGTAGTTTAGGAGATGTCCTTTGAAATAACTGTTGATGATGCAACGAACACACTGACTCAGGTGAGCTAAAATGGGGGAACCTCCCCCCAATAATAATTACTTTCAGTATTTCATGTCGAAACATGTATTCTGAGTGTTTCAAAGAAACGTCGAAGCCCATTCTGTCTCATCGAGACGGTTTTTAGGAATCCAAAATGTTGTTTTGATAGGATAGTGCCAAACAAGTGTAAAAACGAGCCTTTTATCAGACTCCAACAATGTATCCCATTTTAGCTCACCTAAATTTAATTTTAGTGATCAATTCGAAAATATTATCCAACGTTATAAAAATGTTGGCTATAACTTGGATATCAGGTCTGGTTGTAAGCCCAATCACGGTTTAGAGTTGTATGGTTTCCTCTTTAATTGCACGACGGTGGGTCAGGCCTCAGACTCAATGACGGCTCTGGCGTAAAGCTTTAAGTGGTGGGTTGGTGCCTGATGCCTGGCTGTAGCTGGGCCCACCGTGGCTCAACTTGAAGTTTTCTTTAGCTCTGACTATCTGTGAGTCGTGAGCCCTTTTCTCTGTTTAATCATAGTGCGTTGATTATATACCGTTTCTCTATGATGATACATTGCAATAGTTACAAATGTAAGAATACTCAATGCGAGCTTAACATTTTTGCGCTTCAACAACGGCAGAATCTAGGGCGAAGAAATGTATTTAACCGATGGCTTTGGCTACTGTTCTAAGGCGGTGGTTCTGTTGTTGTTGATTCGATTATGATTGTTGATGGATTCTGTGATTGTTCTATGTTTTACTGTGCGTTAATTCATGTCCATTCTAGTTTTGCAATCATCTTGATGGGGAAGAGAGAGCTTGTTGCTTTACTTTGTTTGTCTTCCTTGTGTCTCGTGATAGTTGTGTCGCTCTTCCTAACGATGCCACGGGTTTGTCGGCAGTTTGTGATTGTGGTATTTCCTGATCATACTCACTTTCTTTTTTTAACAGGGAGGTATTGTATTACTCCGGTCGTCGGTATTAGCATCGGCGCGTACACATGCTAAAAGTATTGTGTAATTAAAGATGGAATGGTAGTGTCCAAGCCACATGCATATTTACATGTCCAGACCATTAACAAAAGAATTACAAAGTTTCAAAAAGATCGGTATAAGGTGCGATGAGTTGCGCTCACAGATTACCCAATGGCCAAAAATTCAGGTCGGTAAAGTTAGCACTAATTTTGCTGCAGCAAAAAACGGTAAAGTTAGCAGCAATTTTTCTGCAGCAAAAAACGGTCAAGTTAGCAGCAACAGTAAAAAACGGTAAAGTTGGAAGCAATTTTACTGCAGCAAAAACGGTCAAGTTAGCAGCAAATTTACCGCAGCAAAAAATGGTAAAGTTGGCAGCAATTTTATAGCAGAAAAAAACGGTCAAGTTAGCACAAAATTTGCTGCAGCGAAAAACGGTAAAGTTGGCAGCAATTTTACGGCAGAGAAAAATGGTCAAGTTAGCACAAAAATTTCTGCTAGCACAAAAATTTGCTGCTGGCACAAAAATTCCTGCTAGCAACAAAAATGCTGCCAGCAAAAAATTTTATGCTAGCACAAAAATTTCTGCTAGCACAAAATTTGCTGCTGGCACAAAAATTTCTGCTAGCACAAACATTTCTGCTAGCACAAAATTTGCTGCTGGCACAAAAATTTCTGCTAGCAAAAAATTTGCTGCCAGCAAAAAATTTGCTGCTGGCACAAACATTTCTTCTAGCACAAAAATTTCTGCTAGCACAGAATTTGCTTCTGGCACAAAAATTCCTGCTAGCACAAAAATTACTGCTAGCACAAAATTTGCTTCTGACACAAAAATTCCTGCTAGCACAAAAATTTCTGCTAGCACAAAATTTACTGCTGGCACAAAAATTCCTGCTAGCATAAAAATTTCTGCTGGCACAAAAATTTCTGCTAGCACAAAATTTACTGCTGGCACAAAAATTCCTGCTAGCATAAAAATTTCTGCTGGCACAAAAATTTCTGCTAGCACAAAATTTACTGCTGGCACAAAAATTCCTGCTAGCATAAAAATTTCTGCTGGCACAAAAATTTCTGCTAGCACAAAATTTACTGCTGGCACTAAAATTTCTGCTAGCAAAAAAATTGCTGCTGGCACAAAATTTGCTGCTGGCCCAAACATTTCTGCTAGCAAAAAAAAAATTGCTGCTGGCTCAAAACTTCCTGCCAGCACAACATTTGCTACCAGCACTAAAATTTCTGCAGGCACAAAATTTGCTGTAGGCACAAATGAGCCGTGACATGAGATTACTAACAATGTGGTATGTGCGACCTGCAAAGGCTCAGTCAAGCCTGCGCATACGCACAGACTGATCAGAGCCTTTGCTTGTCGCTTAATTATTATATTAGTGTTAAGCTACTGATCGAACTTAATTAGTTTTTCTAAGCTTAACAGGAGGCTGCACAAGTTCGTCTGAGTATACACTTGTCAAAAGGGCACATTGTTGGAAATCACATGTCACGGTTCAAATATTCCTGAATACCGGGCCGCGTAGGCAGTCGGTAACGTGTCTGGCTACAGATGCGTGTCTGACTGCAGATCCTGGTGTCCCGAGTTTGATCGCAGCCCGGTCTCATACTTTCATTGAGATTGATCATGAAATAATTTCTACCGTCACATTCCTCCCTTCAGCTGGATCATTCAAAAAAAAGTTATAAGTTATAAGCGAAAGTATGCGCTCGAAGAACTGGTATGATTTGAATTATTTCGTCCCATTAACAATCTTTCAGTTATATAGGGACGGGTCTTCCTGGGTTGAACGGGTACTAAGCTAGGATAAATGCTTATTGCTCAAGGGTACAATGCAATACCGCCGATGAGGCTCGAACCCGCGGCCACTCGGTCCCGGGTCAAGCGCTCTTGCTCCCATGACATATATAGTACTGGTTAACCGCTTCTTCAAGCTACCCCAGGAAAGATGTGATAAGGTTAGCTGACCGTCTCACCATGACCAAAGTAGTTGACTTGGGGACGTAAAGCAGCAAAACAAACAAAACACAAATATTCCTGCTAGCACAAAAATTGCTGCCAGCACAAAATTTGCTGCTGGCACAAAAATTCCTGCTAGCACCAACTTTCCTGCCAGCACAAAATTTGCTGCTGGCACAAAAATTCTTGCTAGCGCAAAATTTGTTGCTGGCACAAAAATTCCTGCGAGCAAAAAAATTGCTGCTGGCACAAAAATTCCTGCTAGCACAAAATTTTCTGCTGGCACAAAACTTCCTGCAAGCACAAAATTTGCTGCTGGCAGAAAAATGTCTGCTGGTACAAAAATTCCTGCTAGTAGCAAAATTGTTGCTAGCATTAAAATGATATTTTCGCCCGTCTAACGAAGCATGCCGCTGTAACCCGAACTTTTCTATCATACTGAAGGAAGTAATGCCTCGTTTACCAGCGGCCACGTCAATCACGATTTTGATCACCGTGGACGAAACGGGGTGACCGTATAACAACGTAGAGGAACGGGGTCGACAAACGTAGCTCGCCATGGTTGCCGTGGACGTCGGGGCAAATTTTTAAACAGTAAAAAAAATTGCCATGGCAGCCATGACGAGAGTGACCTATTTATATGTGCCGTAGTAGAGCAGGAAGAACGCAACAAAACGTGACAGAACGTAACAGACCTTAACGAACTTGGAGTATGTCCGTAGCGGGACGTCTTGTTGCGGGACCACAACCCAAGGTCAATGTCTATCAAGCTCTGTTGGGATCTGCCACGTTCACCTAACCCAACCCATCAGCCCAACCTGAAGCTGGAGTCATGCGTGCGTGCATGTGTGTGTCCATTGCTCCATTAGCCCTTTGTATTTTTTTTTTTCGGTTTGATGTGTACAATAAACTTGGGTAGTTTCAATGTATGTATCGAGGGGTAACAGGTTATAATTTTCATAATGTATTTTTCTCTCCGAAGATCAGTCAGTGTAAACATTGATAAAATGCTTCATAATGTTGCATTTCATCAGAATATTCACTGTCTGAAAAAGTACGCATTAAGGAGTCAGAAGTGTACAAAGAATTAATGCTGATACAATGGTTGGTGTTTGTCTTTCAAGAATCTCATCGAAGAGCTTTGGAGGTCTGAAATGTGATTACAACATTGGTGCGGAGCTCTCTTGTAATTAATGTTGGCATATATCCCAGCTGCTGCATTTGTTCCTCCCACAACCTTGCCCGCACCAACACTGACCTTGGTCTTCGCATCTGTCTGCACACTAATCATGCTGGTGGCTTCCTTGCAGCCGCAAAGGCTAAATGTACACGCCTATAAAGCAATGATAAATACGGAATCGGCTATTTCATATACATCAATGATGTTTTCTGATCAAAGATTGCAGCAGCTTTGTGGGCCTCATTTTATACCGTGGGCACGAACGGGCTCAGCTCGACACATCGTCCATGTTTCACCGTAGAAAACCTTGGCGGAAATGAACTTGGTCGGAACGTAATACCTCAACCACTTGATTAAACCTATTACGGGCTCTCGGACTATAACTAGACGTGAGAGGTCCCAATAGAACGTGGCAGGCTGGGAGTAAACGTACAACCGTCCGTGTCAGACCTTAGCGCGCCGTCGAGCCTCTGTCACGGATACCTTGACAGACCGTGAGGAAACGTAGCAAGACACTTAACAGAACTTGATGACGAAGACAATAATTGACCAAAACCCCAAATGCGAGCTGTGTTTCTGGCTGTCGTGACACTCGTGGCTGCCAGCGTAGCAAAATGGGCCAAAGAGTAATCAGCATGGTATAGATGTTTGGTTGCTCAAGATTTAAAGTAAAAAATCGAAAAAAATAACAATTCTAAATGCTGGCAACAATTTTGCTGCTGGCAGAATTTTTTTGCTAGCAGGAATTCTTGTGCCAGCAGCATTTTTTAAGCTAGCAGGAATTTTTGTGCCAGCAGCAAATTTTGCACCAGCAGCAAATTTTGTGCTAGCAGAAATTTTTGTGCCAGCAGCAAATTTTGTGCCAGCAGCAAAGTTTTGCTAGCAGGAATTTTTGGGGCAGCAGCAAATTTTGTGCTGGCAGCAATTTTTGTGCTTGCAGAAATATTTGTGTTTTGTTTGTTTTGCTTCTTTACGTCCCAAGTCAACAACTATGGTCATGGCGAGACGGTCAGCTCACCTAACCACACCTTTCCTGGGCAAGCTTGAAGAAACGGTTAACCAGTACTTCGTCATCGGAGCGCAGTGGCTCAGTGGTAGAGTGCTTGACTCGAGACCGAGTGGCCGCAGCTTCGAGCCTCACCCGCGTCATTGCGTTGTGCCATTGAGCAAGACGCATTAATCCTAGTTTAGTACCGGTTCAACCCAGGAAGACCGTCCCTACATAACTGAAAACTAGTTGATGGGATGTAATGAATCATATCAAACCATTACTTCGTGCGCATAGTTTCGCTTAAAACTGACAGCTACTTCTCTTGAATGATATAGCGGAAGAGAGTGATATGACGGTAGAAATTATTTCACGATCAATCTCCATGAAAGTATGAGACCAGGCTGCGATCAAACTCGGGACACCAGGATCTGCAGTCAGACACGCATATGTAGCCAGACACGTTATCGACTGCCTACGCGGCCCGATATGAAGATTTGTGCCTGCAGCAACTTTTGTGCCAGCAATGATTTTAGTGCCTGCAGCCAATTTTGTGCTAGGAGAAATTTTTGTGCCAGCAGTAAACTTTGTGCTGGCAGCCATTTTTAGTGCTAGCAGGAATATTTGTGTTTTGTTTGTTTTGCTGCTTTACGTCCCCAAGTCAACAACTTTGGCCATGGCGAGACGGTCATCTCACATTATCACATCTTTCCTGGGGAAACTTGAAGAAGCGGTTAACCAGTACTTTGTCATGGGAGCGTGAGTGCTTGACTCGAGACCGAGTGGCCGCGGGTTTGAGCCTCACCGGCTGCGTTGCATTGTGCCCTTAAGCAAGACGCATAACTGAATGATTGTTGATGGGACGTAATGAATCAAATCAAACCAGTACTTCGTGCGCATACTTTCACTTAAAACTGACAGCTACTTCTCGGAAGGGAGTGATAAGACGGTAGATCAATCTCCATGAAATTATGAGACCGGGCTGCGATCAAACTCGGAACACCAAGATCTGCAGTCAGACACGTATCTGTAGCCAGACACGTTACCGACTACCTACGCGGCCCGGTAATCAGGAATATTTGAACCGTGACATGTGATTTCCAACAATGTGCCATCTTGACAAGTGTAGACTCAGACGAACCTGTGCAGCCTCCTGTTAGGCTTAGAAACACCAAATTAAGTTCCATCAGTAGCTTAACACTTATATAATAATTAAGCGACAACCAAAGGCTCTGATCAGTCTGTGCGTATGCGCAGGCTTGTCTGAGCCTTTGCTGGCCGCACATACGACTTTGTTGGAAATCTTATGTCACTGCTCATTTGTGCCTGTAGCAAATTTTGTGCCAGCAGAAATTTTAGTGCTGGGAGCAAATTTTGTGCTGGCAGGAATTTTTGTGCCAGCAGCAAATTTTTTGCTGGCAGCAAATTTTTTGCTAGCAAAATTTTTTGAGCTAGCAAAAATTTTTGTGCCAGGAGCAAATTTTGTGCTTGCAGAATTTTTTGTGCTAGCAAACTTTTTTTGCAAGCAGCAAATTTTGTGCTAGCAAAAATTTTTGTGCCAGCAGAAAATTTATTTTTTGCTAGCAAAATTTTTTGTGCTAGCAAGAATTTTTGGACCAGCAGCAAACTTTGTGCTAGCAGAAATTTTTGTGCTAGCAGAAATTTTTGTGCCAGCAAAACATTTTGTGCTAGCAGAATTTTTTGTGCTAGCAGAAATTTTTTTGCCAGCAGCAAATTTTGTGCTAGCAGAAATTTTTGTGCTAGCAGAATTTTTTTTGCTGGCAGCAAATTTTTTAGTGGTAGCAGAAATTTTTGTGCCAGCAGCAAATTTTGTGCTAGCAGAAATTTTTGTGCCAGCAGAATTTTTTTTGCCAGCAGCAAATTTTGTGCTAGCAGAAATTTTTGTGCTAGCAGAAAATTTTTTGCTGGCAGCAAATTTTTTGCTAGCAAAATTTTTTGTGCTAGCAGGAATTTTGGTGCCAGCAGCAAATTTTTGGCTTTTGTGCTAGCAGAAATTTTTGTGCCAGCAGCAAAATTTGTGCTAGCAGAAATTTTTGTGCTAGCAGAAATTTTTGTGCCAGCAGCAAATTTTGTGCTAGCAGAAATTTTCGTGCTAGCAGAATTTTTTTTGCCAGCAGCAAATTTTGTGCCAGCAGAAATTTTTGTGCTAGCAGAAAATTTTTTGCTGGCAGTAAATTTTGTGCTAGCAGCAAATTTTGTGCTAACTTTACCGTTTTGTTCTGCCATAAAATTGCTGCCAACTTTACCATTTTTTGCTGCGGAAAAATTGCTGCTAACTTGACCGTTTTTGCTGCAGTAAAATTGCTGCCAACTTTACCGTTTTTTACTGTTGCTGCTAACTTGACCGTTTTTTGCTGCAGAAAAATTGCTGCCAACTTTACCGTTTTTTGCTGCAGCAAAATTAGTGCTAACTTTACCGACCTTTTTGAGAATTAGTGCTAACTTTACCGACCTCAAAATTCAAAAGTGAAAAAAAGAAAAAAGAAAAATTAAGAGAAACTGACGATATTTCCACGCCGCATGCGCATCTTCAGCATCTGAAAGATATAAAGAAAAAGTGTCGAAAAGTCGCGCCCACAAAGTTCTCACATATATCTTCTACGGACCGACACACAGACAGACAGGCCTATTTTGATATAGTCTCCTTCCAACGTCGGCAGAAAAATGTACCAGCATTGGTATTGCAGTACGTGCCATCAGATTATGAGGTTCTATATGTTTGCAAAGAATGGAAAATTATAAGATCTACTAGAATCTAAGACAACAATCTAATTTGCTTTCTCCGTATGCGTTTGCTACAATCAAGTTGGCTACCTGCGAACAGACTGTGCATTTTCGCAGCTGGAGAGCGAGCGAATGCGCAACTCAGGTATGTGCCCAGTAAAAATCTAAAAGCGGGCCACCATCGGCTCACTGGCGGGACGATGTTGGTCGACACTATATGCTGGCTAGGAATGGTCTAACATGGGTTTTGAATCTAACATAAACAACAACCTTAATATATAAATCACTTCGCACCTGTAGAATACAGCAAGATTTTGTTGCACTTAAACAACAAAAGCGCGGACCAGACTACGCATCCGCATAGCTTCTGATCCATGCATTTGATAATCGCTCTTTGGATAAGTCAGTAGTTAAAGTCATGCTTTCAATATTTTAGCTAGTCCTTGTAGCTGATCAGGCTAGTTTGAGCATAACCTGGTCGCAATTGTCGCGATGAGTCCTTATCAAGAGTTGATGACATCACGGAGAGCTGCCCAAATATTATTTCACAGAAATATCTCAGTACAAGTTATCTCGAATTTGCAGGGGAAAATAGATAATAACGGATCCTTCAGAAATAGAGAGAACCTACAATATTAGAAACTGCAGACTCGGTTCTATAGAGTCTATTCCTCAGAACTTTAATAAAATGCTCTGCCCAAAGCACTACGCTTTTCCTGGGCAAGCTTGAAAAGCGGTTAGTACTTTGTGCGCATATGACAACCGCCCTTATTGGATAAATCATCGGAAGGAAGGAGAATAACTGTAAAAATGAGTTCATTATCAATCTCCACGAAAGTATGGGACCGGCCCGGGATCGAACTCGCCACCCACGATTTCAGATTCGGGCCACCCATGCTTATTGAAGCTCAACTGCGTATTGACTTACAAAAACACCCCCACCCCCAACAAGAGCACTCCACTACACACAGACCACCACCTCCACGACATCGGGGCACCTCATATCGACATCCAGGGCGACGTAAGAATTACCCATGGTAAACCCCGTTGGTCGCCTCATAGCTTGGTTTCGATTTACAATCAACCGGTGCGTATGTAAACATAACGTCACAACGCGGATATTTTTGAAAACAACAACCGTTTGTGCTATGATAAAAAAGATTTTTTCCTGACAAGCAAAGGTATGGATATGTGTCCGGATTGAGTTCATTTAATGTTCTGAAGACTTTTAACTGGTCGTCTTATTTTTTGGCCAACGGTAAATCATTTTTATACTTTTTCTACATTTAATTTCTCCAAGTGTGAGAAAGGCTCGTTTTCGCTGCGTCACAACCGGATACTGGAGCCGGAATGGCTACCGTAACTTTTTTCTTATTTTCAAACGCTCAATATTTTAATTCAGTGATATGTCAGAAAAAGTTATCCGTGCCTCGCATGACCTGTTAACATAGTTTTTATGGCTAGATGTTCATTTTTTGCCCAAAACGTCCTGGTAACGGCGATTCAAAGGTGCCTGAAATTTAGTTTCACTCCTGGTCATTACTACGTATGACATTGTGAGCTTTTGGTTTTGAGGCTATAGGGGTGATTTAAGGACAGAACTTCAAGCTCCTGTGATGAATGGAACCCTAAAACTTGGAGTAGGCCGAAATGGTGATGGGCCGAAATTCCTATGGGCCGAAATCGATCTTACCAAATGCTGCATTTTAGTTGATTTTCCAAGACTGATAAAGCGTTCAGTGTTTTTTCAAAGCTATTGTATTGGTATTGACATGACATTTTAATTTAAAATACAATTTATGCGTAAACAAAACTCCCGCCAGATTTCACTTGACAGGAAATGATATTCCTTCCCACAATTCTCATCTTCGAATGGAGGTCGAGAGCTGCAAAAATTTACTCATCTCAAGATTTCTATTAGTATTTTATTTGTAGACGCCTATTGGCAGATTATTTGGTAAGTCTTAATAGAAGATATTATCATACAGTGTTTGTCGGTGGAATGAGTTTAATCAGTCGGGTGTAAATTTCCAAGAAATCTTCTGAAAGTTCAGCGGAAATCCTCAGGTTGGAGTGTGGGTGGGGTATTTATTTATTCACAGTAACACTCTTTTGGGATATGTGAGCAGTGTTTGCTGCCACTTCTTATATATTTTGACAAGTTATATATATTGTGCAACCACGGTGTTTGTGTGTCAATGGAATCCGGGTCGTTTCGCCCACGATCCAGTTCGCCCCCTAGACGTTTCCCCCCAGGTCTTTTCTTTCTCTATATACTGCCTGGCGCTCGCTTTCGAGCATTATCGGCAGGTGTACATTGTACACTCCAGGTTGCAGGATGAAAGCCTACAAGTATTCAAGTAACCATATCGAAATTACCGTAGGGTTCTTTAACCTGCACAGGGGGTGACTTTCCCGGATATACTTTAATATAGTGGACCTATGTGGAATCCTGCCTTATAAGAGGATGTTTCCATACAAATGTGGTATCAAAATAAACTTTGACATCTTAACTACACAGAAAGACCAATAATAACAGCTATATCCTCGTATAAAGTGATTATCGAGGCCTTTAAACTTCATAAGGGTCAACGCAATTTTCGCTTCATCGCGCATCAGTGTACATGATCATTTCCAACACTCGTGCAAGCCTCTAGGATTATGCACTTTGGAAATTAGATCTTGGAACGATAAGGCAATGATTATAAATGATACCCATTCCGTGTTTTCTGCAATAAAAAGGTTCTCACAGCATAAAATGCACAAATCCTTCACTCCGGTGAATCTTGTTGACAAGTCGGCCATTTTGGTAGAAAAGTAGATAAAAAGCGCCTGGATAACACTTGCTATTGTCGCGAACTCCCCAGTATCTCTCACAAGATTAAAGGGTGCCGAGTCATAGAGGGGCATGGATAACAGAAATCCTTTCATTCCGTATAAAATACATTGACGGAAAAAACGCATTTTGATATAAAAACATTGTATTCTTAAGAAATGTGGAATCATTTCTATATAGAGATGCAACAGATTTTTGGCAAAGACTGAATAATTGTTTTCTCAAGAAATGTGGATGCATTTCTATCTAGAGATGTGACCAGAATTTTGGCCCAGACTGCATGATTGTTTTCTTAAGAAATGTGGAATCGTTTCTATATAGGGATGTAACCAGATTTTGGCCAAGACTGAATAATTGTTTTCTGAAGAAATGTGGAAGCATATCTATATAGGAATGATTCCGCATTTCCTAAGAAAACAATTATTCAGTCTGGACCAAAAATCTGGTTGCATCTCTATATAGAGATGATTCACAATTTCTTAAGAAAACAATGTTTCATATAAAATGCGTTTTATTCCGTCAATGTAACCAATACGGAATAAACAGCATTTCTGTTATAGATGCCTGTCTATGGATACATCTTCAAGAAGACGAATAATTGTTGGGGAGTTTTACAGCATAACTCCCCAAGACATGATCGATGTATGAAAGACGCTTGCATTTTCATTGAGAAATTGAAATGGCCGACATCAACCGTGAAAAAACACTGACCCTTGCCTGATTTAACTGATCATTACAAACGATATTTGGACCCAGGCGTATTGATTGTAGTATAAAAATGGAGATGAGATACAGTTGTATATAATTCGACCACATAAGTGTGGACACATCCTCTTATATGGCAGGATTCCACATAGGTCCACTATATTAAAGTATTTCCACTTTCCCTGCACAGGGGACATCCAGTTAACATCCCGATCCGAAGGACGATGCACTTATCTAGCGTCATCCCTGCAAATGACACTAGAGAAAGCGTGTTCGGACACCGAAATTTTTCTCGCCCCGAGCGGGAATCGAACCTGGGACCTCTAGCACCAGAGGCAAGTGCCTAACCACTGAGCTACCACGCTTTCGGTCGTTTCGTTCCTGGTCGTTTCGCACCCCCTAGTCGTTTTGCCCCTGGTTGATTCGCCCCAAGACGAAAAATCAACCTATTTTGTTGAAATCTATGTAAATAGTTAGTGCAAATATATTTGCAATGCTAATGTAGTTTAACAGTTAAAATCTTCAACACTTTTGGCTGGATACAGATTATTTGCGGGTGCGTTTACTAACAGGAATGGACTGGAACGCACCGGAATGGGCCTCCATAAGTTACCATAACCGGAATGGACTTCAAAATTCACCCTAAAATTCATGTTTTAATTGAACTTGACAAGAAATTTTGTTTAAGTAATGTAACATATCGAATATCTTCGGTGCCCAGACTGTTTCAATGCAAAAAATATTTTCAAAAATATTTCCTGTCTTAACCTCATACTCTAGTACCCTTCTTACACCAGTCACCTATAATGTATGAATGTTTGCACTAAGGGACACTGCATTCCCTTTTCATAGTATGTGCTTCTTTCTATTGTTATAAAACCGTTTTGGGTGCAGCGATTGCCAAAACACTCAAATAATAACGAAATGCTCTACCAGCCTAGCAAACATGCATATATCTGTCCCATATGGGCTACTTATATCAGTTGTCCCGGATGGGTCTCACAGAACAGCGCCTTAAAAATGATATCAACATATTTATTTAAACTTATTTTCTTGTCTATAAAGTACTTATGGCTAGCTTGGTCTAAACTTCCACTATTTATTTCATTATACATGTATCACATTTATTTTAATGCACGTGAGATCATATTGTATTAACATGTGACACCCTAGATGGGTCCCATATGGATTGTTAGCCAAGGGGTTACCTTGCTGCTTGACTATTTGTAGAGACCAGGGACAATCATGTAAGCTTTACGTTGGGACTACAATATACACAGTTGCCATTTGATCAGACTTATTTCTGCGCCCTTATTTTCGGTAGAATGTGCATTTTCAGTATGAAATGACACAATCTAAATGGGTACACGTCAACCATGTAACAAACCACCGACTAGGGGTGCAACGATATACCGATATACCGGTAAACCGCGATTCACTCTAAATAAATATCGTATTGCGATACACTTTTGGCCGCACCGGTACAGAAGCCTTCCCTATGTGTCATCAAGCCAGTTTTCATCTAAAATTTGCAAGAAAATATCCATTTTTGGCTTTGAAATTGCCAAAAAATCGGGTCGTTTTCAAAACTGGAAGCGTTAAAAATAAAGGAAAAAAAAGACGCTGTGGTATATTTCCTGACACGAACTACACAAATGTTGACTGTGTCTAACAGCATATCGCCGACTTTCAAGCATTGGAAGATGTTTATTCTGTACGACAGACATCAATGCAAGCCATAACATATTGTTTATGGATAGTTTACACATTTCTTTCCACCCCTTCAAGTTATTTCCGCATTTCAAATACGGACGCTTTATTGTTAAAAAATGTAAGTATCTGTTCGTGTCACAAATTAGACCAACAGGAAACAGCTACTTTCGGTTTCAAAAAAGATGGCTGACAGACAATCATGAATTATTGTAGTGAAATATCTAAAAGGGAAGGCACAAATTTGATCATTTCTCCTTGAAAAGCAGCCGAGGGACAGAATGGATAGCTGAAAATATTACAGTCTGTAATAGATGCCAATTTCATGACCCTTGAATTATATTATAATACTGAACTAGGGGGCAGTAATAGACAGAATTAAAGATACCAGGTGTATCGCAATATGTATCGCAATACGGGTTTTCCATATTGCAATATATCGCAATACGCTTTTTGGCGTATCGTTGCACCCCTACCACTGACGGTGCTCATATGTCCATTCCGGTAATGGAGGCCCATTCCAGTGCATTCCGGTCCATTTCGGTGCATTCCGGTCCATTCCTGTTATTATACGCACCGATTATTTGCACGTTTTCAATAATATTACCTCCCATGACAAAGATGTTTTCTGATATATTCAGCTTGGCTATATAAAGCTAGGTCTAATTTTTTGGCTTAGTCTCCATCTTAATCCATATGTTTTATGTGCGATCAACATGGGCTCTGTAGATGAGTCTATGTTATTCGGCAATAAACTTGTATCAAATGCTCATGTTATGGTTTAGTTACAAATTTCTGCCAGGTAAAATCTCCTAGGGTTTTGAGGTCTGAAAATTCTAAGTTCTCGTCATGTAGACCATAAGTTAAATATCGCAAATGCCGTTTATCTCACAATCCATTTTCACCATTATTCTATTGTTAAGTCATCCGGGTATTTTAGGCATTATGTAACTTCACGCTGAAGAGCTCCGCTGAGATACTCGGTGAAAATAATGCCAGACGCTTATTAAAAAGCGTTCATAATCACGAAACTTAAACCAATAATATACCTTGTATCCATAAATATGCCTGATTATTTTTAAAACACTTTATTTATCGAAAGGAAATCATATTTCAAATACATTCTGAAAATTTCAACGCAAAATTTTGAGCAGTTTTAGAGATATTGCAAGTTATAAATTCACAAAAACATGTAGCGATAACGGAGATTTACCTGTGTATTCACCGAGTGCGTAAAGCGCCTCGATAATCCAGAGCAGGATGTGACGTATCACTGTTTAAGAGAATAAAGATAATGCAAACATATTTGAAATTAAGTACATTCATTACATCTAACATCTCTGTAAGGTAAAGCAATATTATATCTTGCAATTATGACAAATCATGCTGAAGACAAATTTGTAGATTCTTACACATGCCGAAAGAGTTTCCATGTCTCTTTCCAATAGGTAAAATGGTCAACCATAATTATGCACCAAATGATGACAAGATAACGCTTTTCAGCAATTTAATTCACTAATTGCAAACAATCAAAAAAAACAAACATCACAGACAACAATTAGGCCGTCTCTCCTTTGGCCTACGTTGTTCATTAATTTCGACAAGACTGCATTTTTTACCGGCTGGCCGATAGTGGCAAGAGATTGGATGCTGGCGGGGTTTGCCCAATGCCCACCCACTTCTCAGTAACAATTAGAACCCTAAAGAGAACTATGATAAGAGTATTAACATAAAATGATGTCAATTTCAAATACAAATGAGTCTCCACTGTTTGAGCATCAGGGTAGATTGCACAAACGGCGGCGACTGATATGTAAGGTTTGATCCCAAAATGCTCGGTAATGGAATCCATTTGTTCCATATCTAAAAAAGAAGTGACAGACTCGTAAAATGCTACATAATGTGTAAATTAATATGAAACCTGCTTGGAGCTAAGTGGGTTATAAAATTATTTTGTGTTGGTTATGAAATATACGAACAGGAGCTCTGTGGGCGAAAGGGAAAGCTCCGTCCAGTCTGCGTGTGTGCACAGGTTGGTCAAAGCCTTCGTTGATCGAGTATAGTCGGGTAAAAAAAGTACATTCACCGACGAACTCAAAGCACGTCACCGATATATCAGTTTAATTGATCAATCCAATTTTAACTGAAGCTGATTGATTGGTGTGTGTTTTCGACACCCTAGTCTTTACCCTGTTAATGACTTACAGATTAAAGATTATCCGTCAGCACATTTTAATAAGAGACAAAAAACGTCCAATTACTTTAACTGGTTGATCAGTCCCTTTTCTTAATGCAATGAGCAGATCAGTGCCACCCTGCGTATTGGCGCAGGGGTGAAAGAAGTATAAAATTATTTTTATGCTATATTCTATTTGTATTTTTTTGTAAGCATTGCATTTTGTTATCACGGTTTATCCTAGTCATGCTTATAACATTTACACTCCTCTCACACTTTTTTCATGGCCTCCTGCGCCATCGAGCCTGCACCATACTAATTATAAGCAAATAATTTATACCAGTGTGGATCAAGTTCAGGTGGCTTTTGATATACAAAAAGATATAAATCTGGGTTCCACAATGCTTAATTGCTATCATTATTACTGAAGCATGTTCATCGTTGAAATTAAACTATTATCATATAATTTTTAATGCTTAAAATATCTTTATGATGTGTATAACAGTTTAAAGGGATTAAAAAAGTGGGGCGAAACGACTAGGGTAAAACAAAGTGGGGCGAAACGACTAGGTTCTTGGGGCAAAATGACTAGGGTGTAGGGATGAAGCGTCTAGGCATCAAATTTTGGGCGAACGACTAGGGGCGAACTGGTCTTGGGACAAACGACTTGTTACCTGTCAATGCAGGTTTGTTGTTTTTTGTTGTTGTTTTTTATCAAAATTTCAAAATTAGCACTCCCTGGTGGAGTGAGGCCAGTATGGAAAGATAGATAGATAGATACAAGTAATCATGTGATAACCTGATGATGGCCATGAGGAAGCTGTGATGTTTCGGCCCATCAGGGTCCCCCCCCCCCCCCATTGGATTTGCCTCAAAAAGAAATAAGGGACTGATTTGTTTCAATGATAAAGATTATGTACCTGTTACTTTGGTTTCGGCCGTGGGTCGTTTGGGACTCAAGTCGTTTCAGCCTGATTTTAGTGTGGGTTGTTTCGGCCTAATTTATAGGGCTGGCTAATAGACGCCAAAATCAATAATCGGTCCTTGAATTTCGATATATCCTGGCACAACCAGTTTTCGACCCCCTAAGAAGGATTTTGTGTTGTTTTATTTACTTTCAAGTCCTGTTGTTTTGATTATTGCTTTATACTATCTGTCAGTCCAAGAGCAACAAATATAGAGCTATAAAGTTTTGAGTTTCCTCTTGTAAGTCTGACAAGGCCTTTCATTTAGAAAGTGGTCAGTGGTATCAAATTCAGGAATTTAACAACCTATTTCCGACCGCCTGAGTTAAACATTTTCTGTCAAAACCAAATAGCCCTGAACATGTGTCTGTTCTTTCAGTACAACCTTACAAAAGTAAAACACATGCAAACTATTTTTGAAAACATTAATTTAGTCCAACACACCAGGAAAATATACACCATGTATGAAATTCTGAATGAACAGTTGAATTACTTGGGGTAGGGTTATGTTTTTTGGTATTTAACAATTTCTGTACTATCAGCAGAGACAAAGCACATGTATTTCAACACCAGAGAAATTATGCCTCACACCAGTATAAATAGTTAATGTTGTAGATGATGATGTGGTGATTTATTTGACATTTTATGAAGCCTGAACAATTGTTAAAAGTAAAGAAAATGAAGAAAATTGTCATAAGCACGGTATATCAAAAGTTTACCTCAAAATAAATTTATTCTGTAAGCTTTTCAATATTAATTGGCAACAATGGTCAAAGTCAATTAGGTATCGCTCAAACTTGAAAGAAGGTCTCGGAACGTTTTGACAACTTTGCAAGGTCAATGACATTGATTTCCCCGTCATTTCGCTACACAACACAAGTAGTGCGTGTTATACATTCAAAAGACAATAGGTTTCAAGTAAACGTTGGCACCTTCGCTCAAAACAAGTCATCATCCACTCTGTTGGAAGAAAATTGACTTGCTAATTGGCAAAGTCGGTAATTAAAATCAAGGTCGGCCATTGCTGTTGCATACAAAAGGAAGTCAAGTATGCATGACAGGAACACCTTTGTGAAAAATAAGACACTGTAAAACTTCAGCAAAATTGAAAGCTTTTGAACCCAAATTTAACCGCAGAGATAAAAAAACTTGCATACTAGATTGTTTATCTCACAAATGCTTTATAATTTTGTACGACTTTAAAACAGAGAAGCGCAAGTATAACTTCTTCTAACATCAGTTGTTGAGTTAGCCTGCAGAGTACAATGTTTTTATTACTTCGTTACAGCAATTTATACACATCTACTGTTTACGACAATGCACTTCCAGTCTAAACAAAACATCACACGAGACAATTACGCTTGGATTTTAATTGAATAAATGAACAGAACATCCATTGAAAGTAACCGATTTTTGAAATTTCATATCGATAATCGTCTTATATCATTAATTTGGTGGGTCGTTTCGGCTGATATATTTTACTATCTATCTTGTCATATTGGCATGATCAAATTCTACAAAGACTGACACCAAATCCTGATTATAGGTGTGCACGGTGCATGGGAAATGCTCGCCCTATTGACGGCAGACCACAGAGTGAAGTCCAGGTCGGACCTGATAAGCTTGAGGTGGTAGCTTCCTTCTGCTACCTAGGTGACATGCTTTCTGCTGGTGGAGGCTGTGAAATGGCGGTCACTACTCGTGTGAAAACCGCCTGGAAGAAGTTCAGGGAGCTACTACCAGTTCTCACATCCCGCCACCTCTCTTACAAGACCCGTGGCCATGTGTACAGCTCTTGCGTGCGGAGCGCCAGGCCTCGAAATATCTTAAAATAGGCACTTGCCCTGCATCACAAATAGTATTTGCATATATGAGGAAAAAATGATTTTCACTAGAAATATCAAAATTTTCACTTGCCCTGCAGCCTGAGGCGCTCGTAAATACGAGCGGACGAGTGTTATTTTCGAGCCCTGAGCGCCATGCTCCATGCCAGTGAAACTTGGCCACTTACCAAGACAAACCTGCAGCGCTTGCAACGCAATGATAGGGCCATGATCAGACAGATCTGCAGTATCAAGCCAGAGGATGTGGCCAGGGTAAGGTCAAGCGAGCTACTGGCAAAGCTTCAGCTTGAGGACCTCGACCTCATTTTGAGAGAGAGAAGGCTTCGCTGGTTTGGGCATGTGGCGCGTTCGAGTGGTGCAATCAGAACAGCATATGATATGCAGATTGACGGCAAGCGGGGGGCAGGGAGGCCCAAGCAAACATGGAAGAAACTGACAGAGAAAGACTGCCGTGAGTGGAAGCTCACCACAGTTGACCCTCAAGAAAGGAGCACCTGGAGATCAGGTGTGAGATCTGCTATGCGTGCAGCTAGCCAGTTACCTGGAAAGGGGCCCACTGATGTGGATGATGCCCCTGCACCTGCACGTTAATCAAAAATCCGATTATGATATATGATATGATAAATTCGATCATTATGCCAGGGAGTGCGAATTTGGAATTTTGAAGAAAAAAAAACAAAAAAAATTTTGGCTGTGTTTTTGACTAAATGAGAAGTGCCCTTAAATCCTCAGTAGTCTGGGAATTGGCCTCCGAAGGAGAAAGACTATTCCACTGTGGAATAGTTCGGGTAAAAAAAGAGATCTTCAGGGCTTCACTGTACGCCTGGTATCTACAGTGATGACCTGGTAGTTTTCAAACTGTGAGCAGGAGTCAGGAACTTGTCTTTTTCTATAGACACAGCACCAGAATGTACGGTAAATCTTGTATTAGTTCGTACACTCTAATAGTTCGTACACCATAAATTATTCACGACCGGTCAGCTCAAAATGTCATGTATTAGTTCGTACAGTGATGATTTTTCAAATTGTAATTTTTAATAGTTCGTACACACGGTTTTTTAAGGTCCATTTAAGGTCCATTTGTATTTCAGGTAATTAAACGTTTGTCCAAATGAAACTGTCACGTTTTTTAACTGTAACTTGCGTCAAATATGATCCGACCGACCTTGCGATGGAGTGTCTACCTGCATGGACATCATTCAAGGTCACCAGGCAGCTTGAGCTGATGCATGCACACGTTCTGCAACTTTAAACCCATATTTCGTCATCATTATTTATTACTGACCAAACCTTGACCTTTTGGTCGCTACGAGAATTGTGCACGTTCACACACGCAGAGCAATTTTCAATCGTGTGCAATGGCACGTACTCGTGTGTTTTTTTCTAAAATACCAGAGAGTGAGGTTCTTGTCGCGGAAACTTTGAAATTTTGATGCTTACACACGCAATGTTACAAGAGCCAGGCTTTTGTATGCGAGCAGCGAAGGCGCTGGTGACTCTGTGTTGACACAGGTTCATTTGAGCCTTCGCTGCTCACCGATGCGATAAGAACCATACTCTTGTGTGCTAGCTCAAAAAATAGATATACGGTATGCGAGCAATGATGGCTCAGATCAGACTGCACATTTGCCGTTAAACATGACATGTATAAACATGACGACCGTACTCGAAGTCGAAGGGTCGCAGGTTCTAAACTCACTGGAGACACTGCGTTGTGTGCTTGCATGAGCAAGTCTAGTACTGTCTCAAGCCCAGGAATGAGACGGGTAATCGTCTCGACATGACTGAAAAAATGTTGTTTTGGGCGTAAAACAAGCAGGAACTTAGTCGGAGTAGAGTGAAATGATCAGTTTGATGCACATAGTTGAATGTTGTCTGCACATATTCGTGAACGTTTGCAACGTAAGGGCTCATTCGGTTTCGTGCAAACCGCAGAAAAAAATCGTGCTACTTGCATTTTTTGTGACAATGACTCATCAATAGGTTATTCAATGTGATTATATACGAGGGGCATGCGCGAATCCAGAAAGTTTTGACAGAGGGGGGTCCAACTTTGACAACGTTTTTTTTTTTTTTTTTTTTATTTTATTTTTTTTAGTTGATGAGGGAGAAGAGAGGATCCAATTACTACTAGAAGCGGGCCATCATCGGCCCGCCAGCGAAACGCCATGATGGCGTTTCGCAGGCGGATCGATGTTGGTCCAACATTGAATGCTGGCTTGCTTTGTGATTTTTCAGAGATCCTACTAGTATTGCTAAAGAAATCCAACATTTTTGTGATTTTTTCAGGGGGTCCGGACCCCCTGCCCCCTCTGGATCCGCCCATGGAGGGAGCGGAGCTTCCGGGTGTATGTGCCGTTTGATCTTGCTGTCTTTATCAAATAGCATTTTGGGGACGAATAGTGTAAATTCTGCCCAGGCTTCAATGCGCACGTTCCCATTTAATTTCTTTATAATTGTAATACATGTATACTGACCCACACTTCCAACGCAAAATGTTTCAGTAGTAAAACGAGGTCTTGCCAAAATGATTGTACCGTTCAGAGGTTATGACAGACATTCACCCAATCAGGTTATGATTGACTGATAAAGTTCTACTTTCAATTTAAAAAATATGTGTTTTAATTTTAATAGCATTACCTTACAATGGATTTAATAGTAAATAGAATAATTAAAGTTAAGTTTGATTTTGCGTTAGAAGTGTGGTTCAGTATATATGATCTATAACCTATACCTACTGGGACCGGTGTTTGAACAAAATAAAATGAAGACAAAAGAAACTGTTTTGTTTATATTTATTCATTCATTGAGCAACAACAATACAACAAGACAAAGAACAGATAGCATCGGTGTGCAGGCTGAACTGCACCATTATTATATATAGGTTCCATATCTTCTTCCATGCTCAACTCAACAGAGAACGAAATTTATCATGCTCATAAATAAAAAAAATGCCAACGATAGAGGACATTTTAACCAACAATACCGGGCATTTTAACATTTATTAACATCCTAAATACAGGCAGCAAGATAAGTCTTTATTATTTGCATTTAATCTTTTGTGGCCAGTTGTAATTTCATGTTTAGTTGCGTTGAGCATGAAAAAAGTTTTTAAGTCTCGGGTCTAGGCTCTTACGAGATATGAAGTGGACTCCAGGCCAGAGATAAAATGTCTTCGTTTGCCACCAGGCATGGATCAAAACCATGAAAAGACTAGTTAAAATTTTGAAGTTTTTTGTTTAGTAAAGACGAATAACAAAGGCGCTGATCAGACTGCATGGATACGCGCAACCTTATCTGCGATCTGCGTCATTGTTGTTCGCATTCACTTGCCCACTACCGTAATATTAAGCCGGTTTCCAGCCGAAGATTCAAGTTCGTATGTTCACATAGAGAAGATTCAAATCTGTCTGCCCATCCGTTGGACTCCAGCCTACCCATAGAGCTCTGATTAGATTGCGCAGATGCGCATGCTGATCTGAGTCTACGATGAGTGCACATGCCAACTTGCATCTTATCCTCCGCATAGACCGTAGTAAAAAAAAAACTTACGCGGATCCAGGGGGCTGGAAAAAGTTATATGGGTTTCTATAGTGAATAAGCAATTGGATCACCCCCAACCCACCTCCCCCCCCCCCCCCCCCCCTCCCCCCGGAAAATGTTAGGCTTTGAAATAAACCATTAAACTTCTGTTAAAAAAAAGTAAATAAAATGAAAGTTGTCAGAGCATTTTATGACAGACGGACCTAACCCCCCCCCCCCCCCCCCCCCCCCCAACCATCCCCTGGCGATTTGTTTGTTTGTTTCATTTCATTCTTTACGTCCCAGTCAACACTCTTTCAGTTATGTCGGGACGAGGTTAAACCGTACTAAGCTAGGATTAATGTGTCTTGCTCAAGAACACAACGCAGGACACCGGTTAGGCACGAACCTGCGGCCCTTCGGTCTCGAGTCAAGCACTCTACCACTGTGCCACTGCGCTCCTATCCCCTGGCGAAATCTCCTGGATCCGCGCGCATGCATATATTACTAGCACAAAACATACTATACAAAACATACGACAATACAAATTAGAACTTTAGAATGTGACCGCGAACAGTCTAGCACCAATGCACAGGCTAATCTAGGCACTCGTTGACGATGGACTCATGACGGGACACTCACTACCGTATATTCAAATTAAAAGATCAAACTACCAATGTGCAGGCTGATCAAGGCATCCATTGATGGGACACTCGTTAGTCTTTCTACCCATCAACCGAGACCCAGAGCAGTCCACCACTAATGTGCAAACTGATCTAGGTATCCATTGACGGGGCACTAATTATTGTAACTCATGGATCTAGCTACCCATCAACCGAGACCCAGAGCAGTCCACCACTAATGTGCAGACTGATCTAAATATCCATTGTAGGGTCAGTCATTAGTGTAACTCATAGATCTAGCTACCCAACAACCGAGACCCTGAGCAGTCTACCACTAATGTGCAGACTGATCTAGGTATCCATTGACTGTAACTCAAAGATCTAACTACCCAACAACCGAGACCCTGAGCAGTCTACCACTAATGTGCAGACTGATCTAAGTATCCATTGACGGGTCGCTCATTGTTTTAACTCATGGATATAGCTACCCAACAACCGAGACCCTGAACAGTCTACCACTAATGTGCAGACTGATCTAGGTATCCATTGACGGGTCACTCATTATAGTAACTCATAGATCTAGCTACCCAACAACCGAGACCCAGAGCAGTCTACCACTAATGTGCAGACTGATCTAAGTATCCATTGTAGGGTCACTCATTAGTGTAACTCATAGATCTAGCTACCCAACAACTGAGACCCTGAGCAGTCTACCACTAATGTGCAGACTGATCTAGGTATCCATTGACTGTAACTCAAAGATCTAGCTACCCATCAACCGAGACCCTGAGCAGTCTACCACTAATTTGCAGACTGATCTAAGTATCCATTGACGGGTCACTCATTATAGTAACTCATAGATCTAGCTACCCAACAACCGAGACCCTGAGCAGTCTACCACTAATGTGCAGACTGATCTAAGTATCCATTGTAGGGTCACTCATTAGTGTAACTCATAGATCTAGCTACCCAACAACCGAGACCCTGAACAGTCTACCACTAATGTGCAGACTGATCTAGGTATCCATTGACGGGTCACTCATTATAGTAACTCATAGATCTAGCTTCCCAACAACCGAGACCCTGAGCAGTCTACCACTAATGTGCAGACTGATCTAAGTATCCATTGTAGGGTCACTCATTAGTGTAACTCATAGATCTAGCTACCCAACAACCGAGACCCTGAGCAGTCTACCACTAATGTGCAGACTGATCTAGGTATCCATCGACTGTAACTCAAAGATCTAGCTACCCATCAACCGAGACCCTGAGCAGTCTACCACTAATGTTCAGACTGATCTAGGTATCCATCGACTGTAACTCAAAGATCTAGCTACCCATCAACCGAGACCCTGAGCAGTCTACCACTAATGTGCAGACTGATCTAGGTATCCATCGACTGTAACTCATAGATCTAGCTACCCAACAACCGAGACCCTGAGCAGTCCACCACTAATGTGCAGACTGATCTAGGTATCCATTGACTGTAACTCAAAGATCTTACTACCCAAGAACCGAGACCCTGAGCAGTCTACCACTAATGTGCAGACTGATCTAAGTATCCATTGACGGGTCACTCATTATAGTAACTCATGGATATAGCTACCAAACAACCGAGACCCTGAGCAGTCTACCACTAAAGTGCAGACTGATCTAGGTATCCATTGACAGTAACTCAAAGATCTAACTACCCAACAACCGAGACCCTGAGCAGTCTACCACTAATGTGCAGACTGATCTAAGTATCCATTGACGGGTCACTCATGTTTTTACTCATGGATATAGCTACCCAACAACCGAGACCCTGAACAGTCTACCACTAATGTGCACCGAGACCCTGTCTTTCACAAATGTGCAGGCTGATCAAGGTTATCTATTGAGGGGGCACTCATTAGTGTAACTTATAGATCTTAGCACAACCGAGACCCAGAGCAGTCTACCACAAATGTGCAGGCTGATCAAGGTATCCATTGACTGGGCACTCATTAGTGTATTTTATAGATTCCAACAACCGAGACCCCGCGCAATCATCCACAAATGTGCAGGCTGATCAAGGCGTCCAATGACTGGGCACTCATAACGCATTTTAAGTATACCGTAGATCAAACTACCCAACAACAGAGACCCCGAGCAGTCTACCACAAATGTGCATGCTGATCTAGGTATCCATTGACGGGCACTCATTATTATAAAATCAACAGAGACCCCGAGGAGTCTACTATATATGTGAAGGCTGATCTAGACATTCACTTTGCATAATTATGAAATTCTGATAAGTAGCCTTTTCGTAAGGGCTGGCTCTGATAAAAACCACATTGCTTTATAAATCGTATAAATTTTAAGAGAAAACGCCACTAGACAATATACAATACTGTATAATAGCTGGCCAAAGAATCAGACAGTATGGTACCTTTTACAAAGGTGTGGAAAGGTGTGGTACCTTTATTATTATTGTTTTCTTTGCAAGCCTTCAGACCGGACCAATCCATTGTATGGGGGGGTCATAAGTTGTGCATAAGCGTAGATCTAGATCCGATCAGACAGCGTTTGAAAATGACATTTGAATACAAGAAGCTTGATAGAGGCATGGCAAAATGGATAGATAAGTCTGAAATAACCAGAAGTATTTTGCCCATCGGCAATATTCAATGAAAATGACAAAACTGTGTTAATTGCTACTAAATAGACTGTCTCCAGTCAGACACTGATGTACCATATTATTACGTAAAGATGGAGCACTTTTTGGCTTACTAGGAAACTTTAACCCTTTACATGCTGGACACCCTAAACCGATAGGTTGGCAAACAACGTAGGCCCCCGATGAAATGCCAAAGGGCTTGGACTTTCACCAGGCCTGCATTTTTTGCTGAGGTCTACACAATCGTCAGGTCATAATTTGAAAATCTTAATTCGTCTGCATGGGAGATGGTACTTGATTACGCACTTTGATGAGAGTTTTGCACACTTATTATGGCTAGGGGTCCTAGCTGCGAGAAAACCAATATACCGTACAAGTAGAGCAAATGGGCCTCTGCGCGACAAAATATGTCTTTGGGGTTTTTGAAAAAGCGAGGCTCAAACCAGTCTCCTCAGCTACACAGACTAGCTAGAAATTTGAAATTTCGTTTTTAGCAAGTCTAGATATGATACTTGCCAAAAAATGAGAAATAAAGGCGCTGACCAGACTGCGCGGATGCGCAGGCTGGTCTGCGCCTGTGTTGTTCGCAAATCCCCGAAGACATATTTTCTCGTGTGGAATCCCTAATTTATTGATTGTTGTGATGACCAGACTGCGCAATCTCACAGGCTGACGTGGGCCTATATTGCTAGACTACACGTTGAAAGTTTGTACAATTTTGTATAAAGCGAATGACGCAGGCGCATATCAGGCTGCGCTGGTGCACAGGCTGATCTGAGCCCAAGTCATTTAAACTGAATGCAATGACCCTCGTAAGCAATTAGTGGAGACCCTGATCAAACACTGCGTTCTCCGGCGTCTGGTATTTTATGAAAGAGAAACTGGGAGGACTGATCCCTACAGGCCTCAAGAGATAGCCACCCAAGCTCATCAAGCATCTCGCCGACACTACTTGTGTTTCGCCATCTCCTGCAGGTCCAGCGGGCTGCTGTCCTTTGAACTTTCTCCACCAGGTTAATCTGAAGTTTTGAGTAAACGGCTCCAAATGGGTCCTGCATACTCTAGTTTAGGCCGAACTAAAGTTTTGTATGCAACTTCCTTTAATAGTAAATTTAGGTGCAAAAGCCAAGTTCCTGCGAAGGAAACCAAGTGTCTTTAGTTGCTTTAGAAGAAATTTCTGAAATGTGTTGACCCCAATCCATATTATCAGGCCTATACAATATAAATGATGAGACTGCTCATGATGATAAGTTCTCGGTTATTACATGTACGCCTTATACTAGCCTGTGCAGCAATGCTCATTTATCTTCATACGTAGGCTCGGGCCCAGCATCTACCGTTCACCCAATAAAAAATATCAGGAATTTACCCCAAAAATATATTTGAAATTTTAGCAACCCCAAAATATATTCCCCATTCTGTACCTTGACCTTAAGAAACGACCCTAAAATGCATAGTAATGACCCATATATAGTCCAATTTTGTGATGACCCAAAAAAAATATCCACAGAATCTTCATACCCCAAAAATATTGAAATTTTGAACCCCCAAAAATGGCCTGAGCCTACATATGTATGAAAATATCCGAGCAACCCCCCTGGGGTCAGGCTTAGTCATGCCTGTCTCTTCAGAGCCATTGCTGCCTGCAAATCACAAAGTAGGAACTTGAAATAACATATGGGTCGAAATCTAGGCATCTGGCCCCACTGTTTGGCTGCCCAATGCATGTTTAAACTAGAACACATTCGATGGCGCGCCATCGCAAATCCCCACGCTCTCAAAGAAATCTAACGGTAATTGACCCTTTGACCCTTCCCAAGGCCCCAGGGGGGGGGGACCCAAAAAATTGTGCCGGTGCATGTGCCATTCATGTGAGTAACTCACACACAAAATCTGGTTGAATTTCGGAAAAAAAATTTTTTTTACCCCCAACCCCCCACGGTACCCCAAGTCCCACCCCTGGGCTTGACCCAGGCGGCCGAATGAAAATCCCGTCTGATATGTTATATATATTTCATTTGTGAGAAGATACACAAAGTTTGGTTTTAAAACCTTTGAAATTGACTTTGTAATTCAGATTTAATGATATTTGACCTTTTGGCCCCTCCCCAAGGCCCCAGGGGGTGGGGACCCAAAAAATGGCGCCGGTGCATGTGCCATTCATGTAAGTAACTCACACACCAAATTTGGTTGAATTTCGAAATAAAAAAAATTTTGACCCCCAAACCCCCCACGGTACCCCTAAGTCCGACCCCTGGGGCATGACCCAGGCGACCAAATGAAAATCCCGTCTGATATGTTTTATATCTTTCATGTCGTCACCTTAGCGCAAAAAGTCAATAACTCCATTTTACAAACTTTTCAGGAGAGACAAAAAACATTTTATCTTCTTTCACTTTCCTCTCATGTTATTGCTATGAAATGTTTTCAAATGCATTTTCTGTTAGATTTCATGTGAAGAAAAACTTCAATCTGATAATTTTATGATAAAAGTGAAATTAACGAAAATATGCACTTATTGGAAATTGACAACTGAAAATTTTGGTGCAAAAACTCAATAAGTGCACTTAACCCATTTTTGCGCTGAAAATATTTGGTGCAAAAACTTGGTAATTGCGCTTTTATGTAGCATATTGACTTAGATACTTTGATGCAAATGACCTGCAAAAGTGCTTTGATGCAGCATATGATCAAAGATTTGAATCAAAGTGTTTTATGCAGGATTTGATCATAGTTTTCAGTCAAAGTTTTGATTTGGATCAAAATTATATAAACCTTAAGGCTTAACCATAAACTGGACTAAACATCATGAAAATCATGTATGCAAAATAACACTGCATTTGTATACTTTAAACATTTGATCACCAAACTAACAAATTTCAAAATAATTTAAAAAAAATCATTTTTGGGAGTTATCTGCACTTTTTAACCAACTTTATGCTTTAAATTCCTATGTGTATCACTTAGTTGTAACTATAGCAAACCCAAAACCACGAAAATAGATAAAATATTTTCTGCAGATTGGATGAAAGGTTGATATGCTGCTTTTTCATTGAGCAATATTTTTTTTTCCAATGGTTAAACTATTTCAAGCAAATGAAAAGTTTTCTGAGCAATATTAACATGTCAAAATAGAAAACACAACTTTGGCAACATTTTTCGTGGTAATAACATTGAATGGATACATAGGCCTTTAATAAATATGCCATATCTCACTTCAAGATTTGAATAATCCAGTCAAATAAAAACTATTAAAAATTAGTGGTAGTACTCTATAAAATCAAACTATTCTGTTTCTATGATAGTGAAATTGCTTTCTTAGGGAATCATCTTGGGGAATCATTTTCTCACATTGTGGTCCATATGGTATTTGATTTCGATTTGTCAATTTTTCATAAAATATAATATATAGCTATGATATCTAGGCCTACTCAGTAAGTGAGAACTAAATATCATAACATCTCTATACTAAAACCTGTAAAGTAACCAATGAAGTGAGCATCAGACTTAGTGGACTTAACATCTACTATCGTTACATCTTTTAAAACCTGGGTTTTCTGGAGCTCACTGGTAGAGTGCTTGACTCAAGAATGAGGGGCCGTGGGTTAGAGCCCCACCGGCGTCACTCTGTTGTGTCCTTGAGCAAGACACATTAATCCTAGCTTAGTACTGGTTCAACCTAGGAAGATCTGTCCCTAAATAACTGAAATATTGTTGATGGGACCTAAATAATCAAATCAAACTAAAGACATAAAATGTGGGTTTATTTTGCGTGAATGACCTTTTGTAAAAGCTCCTTCATGCAACTTAACACAATCAATTATCTTTTTTCTATTTATCAAGTCCTAAAGTTCGCATCAATAATATAAGTTAACAAATAACAAGAAATATCTTGATAAAAAATAGGGTGAAATAAGACGGATTTGATACGAGTGATGTGAGAAATTGAAAAAATTAAATAAAACATTATTTTGGGATTTTTTTCCATGGTTGCTGGAGTACATTGTTTTCAGTCAGCTAAGCTCAGTAAAGCTTTTGATTTTAATAAGGAATCCATGCGGGCAAGGCAGGTAATCCAAAATTTAGAACTTCATTATCTACCGCAGTGATGTTTCTATAAAACTCAAGTCAGAATGAAAAAAAAATCCCCTGCTCCCCAATTTTAGGACATTTTTTCTTGGTTGATGATAAGACTATGTCAATTGAAACTGCCTCAGCCCCAGTATTATGTACGGAAATGCAGCATTTTGTAAGGTGGATGTTAACCTGATTAAAATTGATTATTCTGGTGACCCCAAGAGTTGTCTAATAGAAAATAAATTTTGCAATTTTCCGTAACATATTGCTGTGGCATGATGTAGCCGTTATTTTTGCTACATTTTAACTTATATATTATATTACCATGTTATATATATTATGTCCTGTTATATTGTATTGTCATTGTTTTCTATGACATCATTATCATGTGGTTGTCATGTGATCCTGAAATCTTAAGTTTTTCATCCAAGGTTTGATTCATAGAATTGGCTGAGGCGTTCGGAGTGAAGATTATGTGTATTTATGTGTATATTTCTGCGCCTCAAAAGCAATGGTGGTTTAATACTGATCTATAAAAATCGACAAATATTTTACATGCCATAATATGCTGTAAACTCACAATTTTGAAAACATAAACAAAGATATTTCTAGACATTTTTCTCCTTCTAATTTTCATTCTTTCAGCATCAATGTGAAAATCTTATTTGGAATTAATGAAAAAGTGCAAAAAAAATGTTTCATACAACTAAATCATTTTAATAGATCAATAACCATTTCATGACATGTAGTTTCTTACACGCCAGCTTTTCTCCAATGACTTCATCAAATTGAGGTTAAACGATGTTGACTAAGTAATAGTTATACCATGGCTTGTCTGCCTGTGGGGAAAATCCACGAAGCCTTATAGTGAGTGGGTTATCTTACGTACAGGTGGACAAACATGGTATAAGTAAAATTACTACATCAGTGTAGACCTCGCACATCACGAGATATTACACACTAAAGTTGGTAAGGTTTGGATCAGTGTGTTAAACACCAGGCAAGGCAGTAATAAAAAATGTCTGCTTCTAGCATGATTGTGGTATACTTACAAAAGATTAGTTACTTTTAAGTATGATTTCCCAATAGAATATTTAAGAAATAAATTCAATTTTTGGTCTTTGGGCTTCACTTGCTTTGCAAGAGACCCACCATGTTCAGCAAGAGACTCGTCATGTTCATGATTCCATTAACTGACCAAAAACTGAATTTTCTTTTGCATATTTAAACATTTTATATTATCAGTCAAGTATCAATTTTAAAATTTCACCTAATTTGGATGGTTTTCCAGATATTTTTTATTAAATTGGACATAACAGACTTTTAGGAATAGCCAAAATCCTGAATTCCCACGCTTAACATCATGGTGATATGTGTTCAACATCACACAAACGTCAGTAAACAAACTATGTTATTGAATGGCATTAATGTTGGTCCCCCCAAATTACACGTATGTGGGGTGGCTTAAATAGATCTGTTCATGAAGTATGAACGACATCTCAAATGTAACTTAGGTTCATAAAAGACTTCAGTGCAGTGGAAATGTAAAATTTGAAAATATAAGTCTGATAGCTCATGATGGATTTAATGATATACATGTATTGCAGATTCTCATAAGTTGAATTTAGCACCAAAACTATGCATAACATTTGTTTTCAGACTTGGTGTTAACTCAATAAAAGCACTTATAGACTTTTTGCACCGAAAAACTTGATTTTAACTACCATATTTTTTTGGTGCAAAAACAGTGGAAATGTAAAATTTGAAAATATAAGTCTGATAGCTCATGATGGATTTAATGATATACATGTATTGCAGATTCTCATAAGTTGAATTTAGCACCAAAACTATGCATAACATTTGTTTTCAGACTTGGTGTTAACTCAATAAAAGCACTTATAGACTTTTTGCACCGAAAAACTTGATTTTAACTACCATATTTTTTTGGTGCAAAAACTCAACAAGTGCACTTATCAAGTTTTTGCGCTCATTTATTATGGAGATGTAGTTAACCCATTTTGCTTTTTATGCAAATTACCTAATTTGCATATCTGATTTTGGACCAATATTTTGATACATTATGGAAAACATCATTGTGCATTGAAAAATGCAAAAAAGTGATTTTGTGAAATTTTGGAGTTATTGACTTTTTGCGCTAAGGTGACGATGTGTGAGAAGACACACAAAGTTTGGTTAAAAAATCTTTGAAATTGACTTTGTAATTGAAATTTAATGATATTTAATGATATTTGACCTTTTTGCCCCTCCCCAGGGCCCCAGGGGGCGGGGCTAAAAAAAAATGTGCCGTTGCACACCCTATTCATGTGAGCAACTCACACACCAAATTTGGTTGGATTTCATCCAATGGTTTAGGAGGAGATAGCGTGACGGACGGACGGACGGACGGACGGACGGAGGCGATTGCAATATCCCCTACGCTTTTTTAAAAAAGCGTGGGGATAATGATTATTCACACATGTCATTGTGCGATAAACAACATGAGATGGCCCAAATAATACTGTAGATTATTCACCTAACTTAAACATTAACCTATACTATCATGTGGTGAATATTGAAATAGACAATTTGGCTACAAAAATAGTGTAACTTTGCATTAATATTCCAACTGGCCAAAATGACCCACAGACGAAACTACTCACGGCCGAAATGACCCACCAAAATAGGCCAAATTGACTCACCAGTCACCCCAGAATTGGGCCAAACGACCTGGACTCATTATTTGGGCTAGTTCGTGAGATTTTTGGTACTTATCGCATTCTTTATTAATGCAACAGTACTTTATATAGTGGACGGATCATTAAAAAGTCAATGATTGGAAAAAGGTGCCTATTACTATGTCTTGATGGAGTAAGATACCTTTACTGAGTTTACTCATTGGAAGCGTGCTTCATGACATATTGCCGTTTATTTCATGCACAGTATGACACCATCTGTATTATGATTATCTGACCGTTACCGGTAGTGTTTAATTGTCCACAGCTGTTTAAAGAGTGTGTTGATTGTTGTTAAAACGAACGCTCGCTAAAATATCATCTAAAACAGTCTATTATTAAATTTTGGAAGTAATTTTTTTGTACGGATATTGATTGACACTGAGAAAAATGGACCTTTGGTCAACATATCCGCATAATCGTATTCTAGGCATATTCTTGGCAAACATTATATTAAAGGTGCAATATCTGTAACTTTCATTATAACAGATTAACAAAAGTCCAGGACAAAATCGATGGATATTTATTTCTCTGGCCGTTTTGCAGGGAAAAAAATTATGTTACATAACCAGACATCCGTATTGGCTATGGAAAAACGGTGAAGTCTGCTCATTGCAACATTCAGCGGTTCCTATCAATCTTCGTATTTTGCCGGACATGCTGGAGAAGAGATCAGCTGATAAATCTATTTCCAAATAAGATGCTTACATGAGGCCGTAAAACTTTGTTAACTTTTGCAATTTAATTAGTCCGGCACACAGGCGCAGAAGTTTGTGAGGAAACCACAATGACCTTACTGATTTATCGTTACTTACTAAAGAGAAATGCTAATTACACAGATTATCTGACACAAAGCTGAAAACACGCTCACCAGTATAAATCATTCAGTTACGACAGTGACGTCACTGTTTATGGCAATGGGCACAGAGATACTCAAAAGGGAGAATTTTGCAGCCTCGATAAAATATCACTCTAACCTTTGTTTGTGTTGAGGAAGTAAATATAAAAATCTGCAGATGACAAAAACATGATAAATTACCCAGCATGCAAAGAGCTTATATACATACTGTTGACATATAGACTAGGCTTGTAAGGGTCTATAAATCCAGCCTGCTCAGCTACATGTTGGCACACAGCAAAACCAGGTTTTCTCATGACAATCTCCTATAATACGAAAGTTTCAAAGGGCATGGGGCAAATATAGTTAATCCTGACTAAATCGTAAACGCTACAGTCGTCTCAAGGTCCATACTGTTTGCAAATAGTTTAAGTTTTAAATTGGACTGAAGAATTCGTCATAAACAAGACGCTTTTTCCAACAACATTTTTCTTTAAAAATTACCACAAACTTTATGACCTTGTTGAGCAGTCTTGCAGGAGTCAACATAGCCAAGTAATAGGAATCATATCTACGGACATGTCTCATAGGGCTTTACAGATGTAGTTTTGAAATGTCAGCGATCAGGTGTGTTCTTCAGTCAATATTGTAAAAATATCAGATTTCAAAATTGAGAGACTCCTACTTTATTACATAGTGGTGGAGTTGATTTGAATGTTATGTGCTAGGTAAGCGAGAATCAAAATTGGTATTTTTCTGTTATCTCAATAATAACTTAATGTGAGTTTTCAGTGGAAGGGTCTCGATGAGACATTTCCAATGAGTATCCATATAACATTATGTTTTTGTGGAGAAATAAGAAAACAGTTGACATTTTTGGTTTAAAAAAAGGAGCGATTTAGACCTTCTGGAAAGAAAGCTTCATAAACACAGGTTGTATCAGTGGAACTACATACAGTAAAACCTGTGTAAAATGGCCACTCTCAAAAAGACTAAGACTAATTATCGCTTAATGCAGGTCAAAAGTATTGCAGAATGCTTAAGGGAAGCATTCTGCAATACTTCCGACCTTCATTTAGCTACCATTTGTCATAAAGATCTTTGTTTTGTCTTTTTTGAGTGGCCGTTTTACACAGGTACATGTAGCTCCAAAAAGAGTCAATGGAATTTTGTTCTCTAGCACATTTAAATGGGCAGAAAATGGAAAAATCGGGTACGTAAATCTCCATGTTGACAGAAATCTATGTTTTTTTAGTTCAGTGTTTGTGGCAACATTGTATTCAAGCCAGGAATATTTCTCTGGCAAATTCTAATGCGGAAAACATATATACATACGATAGACGATTTTTTCATTGATTGCTAATCAAGAAATGAAAATTGATAAAATTCTTTAAGACATAAGTGCTATGATGTGTAGAGAGCTACTTCCACTGGTTACCACCCATGTATGTGCTTTATAACCATGGCTCTCAGGATCACTTAAACGTTATTCATGAAAATATGGAATTTGTTCTTAAATTAAGAACACATACATTGACCATCCCATGCTTCTATTGCATGAAAATCGGTCAGGCTTATATAAAGATGTGTTATTCAAACAAGCTGGACATGAGTGCTCATTTTATTCATTTAGGCTTTTTTAGCCGGGTTTTTCGAAGAAAAAAATCCGGATATTAAATTAGTGATGTCCGGGCAGGCGGGTGGCACGCTCTTGGTTAACGTTTAGGTTAACCTTTTGGCAGATTAGATTTTCTTGCTCTTCAAGTTTCACACATGGTTTCTTCAGGGTCTCTGCTTTCATGTGATGCCATGTTCTTTTCAGTTGGTTCCCAATTTTTGGTGAAAAATGCATTTTTTTGAGATATGTATTTTTTTTATTTTTTCACAAATATTCCATAGCTCCAAAACTATTCAAGGTATTTGGATGGACCTTTATAGGGATGTAGATCTAGATGACCAGGCACGCTGCACACAAGTGACATAACTCTAGCTTGCTTCCTTTTTTAGGTATTTCCCTTTGCATTTTTTCACAAATTTTTGTGTTTGCTCTATAACTCCAAAACTATTCAAGATATTTGGATGATACCTTGTAGGAATGTAGACCCACATGAACAGACACACTGTACACAAGATTGATAACTCTAGCTTGCTTACTTTCTTAATTATCTCCCTTTTCAGTTTTTTTAACTAGACATTTTTGCATCTGAACTCCAAATCCATCCAGGTATGTTGACAATACTAGGTAAGATTGTTGATCCAGATGAGTAGTTGAGCTTCACACAAGTTGTACAACTCTTGGTTTCTTATTTTCTTAATTATCTCCCTTACCAGTTTTTTGGCCTTATACTATAAAACCCGGCTGTAATGCCTTTTGGCATTTTTTCTTGTCTAGAAATGCAATTTGCATTTAGACCAACAGAAAGATAAATAACAACATAACAGCAGTCATGTGAAGTGAAGTGTGAACATCTGGAATGCAGATCTCTCATGTTCTCATGTTGGGTTCATAATTTGGAATAGGAACTATTGTTCTTAAATAATTGATTAGTGATTCATTGGGATCAGTTTAACTTTTGACCTGCTAGCCTAGTGGCACCTTCTGTTGTTGTCTGCTTATTAACTTTGTAAATAGTTTTGACCCATATCATGTCTGACAAGACATAAGACTTAAACCATCCTTCCCAAACACAAAAGTGCACATGCAGACCAGCTTACATACATGTACCTTGTGAACGCTTGAGCAGTCTATTCACGAATTGTGCATATTAAACAATGCATTTATGGTACAATTGTATTGTCATCGAAAATGCCAAGCTCAGTTTACCACGCAGAGCGCTAGATGAGAGGGCTATCCCAAATCGGTATTGTTCACTTCTCCACAAAAGCATTTGTAGAGGATACTCATTGAGATGCTTCTTCTAATGAAGGCCCACAACAAATGCTTTAGCGGAGAAATAAGGATTATATAAGTGCTGATTTTCTGTTGAAAGAAAGGACACCTAATCTAAATCGGTGATCACAATATGACATACTTTGATTGATGTGCCATTTGGACCTGTTGACAAGCGTGTGCAAAGACTTAGTACTAGCTAGTACAGGGCTCCAGATACAGGGGAGAAGGGGATTCACAATCTGTACTATGTCGCATGTATCTTGATGAGATAGATAACATGCGCAGATCCAGAAAGTTTTGTCAGAGGGGGTCCAACTTTGAAAATGTTTTTTTTTTGGATGATGAGGGGGAGGTAGGATCCAAGAAGATCTAACACAACACTATAAGCTGGCCATCATCGGCCAGCCAGCAAAACGCCATTAAATGGAGTTTCGCCGGCGTGCAGATGATGGCCCAACATTGAATGCTGGCTTGGTAGCTGCGATTTTTCAGGGTATCCGGACCTGTATGCTAGAAAACCCTATATTTTGGTGATTTTTCAGGGGGGTCCGGACCCCCTGTCCCCCCCTCTGGATCTGCATAATGACATGGATAAAGCAATTAAATGACTGTTTGCTATTTTAGATGAAATTGTTCTTTGCAACACAATAGACCTTTCTGAACCATGCACAGAATAAAAAAAATCACCTGATAGTGTATACCTGACCAATGCAACAAAGACTTACATGTAGTATGTGACATAGTCCCACAAACAAAATCACATGGGTTCATCTCCCACAATTAATCTGAGGTTTACCCTTACAGTCTACCAGTTTTAGTCTTTTCATGCTGGGTATTTTTTCATGCTTTTTGTCGTCTGCTGATTTTTTTTCAAAATCATCTTTTTTCGAAAATTTCTTTCAGGAATACTATCTGAGTGTCAAACAGTTTGGATCCAGACGACACTATTACTAAAAGTAGGTATGAAGTTATGACTGTTTGCTAAGGTGAAATTGTTCTTGACAAAAGTCAACACAATTTCATGTGTGTATTCTAACCTAATAACTCCTCAGATCATCCAAACCTGGATAGAAGATTCCAGCAGTAAAGAAATGGTAAATGGGTTGACTCTTTGCATACTAGGGAATTTTCCAAAAGAAGTCGCCTGATTTTCTTCTTCAATGTGAACATTTTAAAAACATTCTTTCTGCTATCAGTGTCAAACAGTTTGGATCTGGGTCCAAAATGTTTGCAATGGTTATCAGCAGACAAACACAAGCGGGCAAAGATTTAAATGCAAATGGAGCAAAAATATCTTTCAAACTGTTTATCTCTCTGAAAATCTTAATTCTTAACCTGTCAGTGCAAACAATTTGGACCCAGATCAGGCCCAACTTAAAGTTGGGCCTGATCTGGGTCCAAATGTTTGACATTCTGATGGTATTCCTAAAAGAATTTTTCACAAAGGTTAGTTTTGAAAAAAATCAATAGATGACAAAAATTATGAAAAATTACCCAGCATGCAATGGGTTAAAGACTTGTGCACTTCCTTTCAAGGCACACTTCCACCATGAGCGCTCACTCTAGTGGGCTAATTTAGGTAATTATGAATGGTTTGATCTAGTTTTGCTAAGTGGATGTGTGTAACCCACTAAATTTTCTCCCTTGTAGTATTTTAGAGGGAAACATTATCACAGGAGTTTGGGAACTTAATTCTTTACCTGCAAGTGTTAGTGTACATATGGGCCTCGTCGCGACAAAACCTGTATTTGGGGTTTCAGACAAAGTGAGACTCAAACCAGTCTACTCAGCCACAAAAAACTAGCTAGAAAATTGAAGTTTCGCTTGTACATGTAGCTGGTTTAGATATCATACATGCCAATAAGCGAATAACAAAGGTGCTGATCATACTGCGCTGGTCTGTGCCTTTGTTGTTCACACACTCCCGAAGACAGGTTTTCATGCGTTCAGGCCCATATCATATTTGGATTTTTGATTAACATGCAGGTTCAGGATATCATCCTCATCAGTGGGTCCCCTTCCAGGTAACTGGCTAGCTGCATGTTTAGCAGATCTCACACCTGATCTCCAGGTGCTCCTTTCTTGAGGGTCATCTGTCGTGAGCTTCAACTCACGGCAGTCGTTTTCAATCAGTTTCTTCCATTTCAGCTTGGCCCCCTCCTGGCCCCCACCTGCATCACATGCTGTTCTTACTGCACCACAAGAACACTCCACATGTCCAAACCAGCCCTCCACATGTCCAAACCAGCAAAGTCTTCTTTTTCTTAAAATGAGGTCAAGGTCCTCAAGCTCAAGCTTTGCCAGTGGCTGGCATGCCCTTTCTGTGGACACATCCTCTGCCTTGATACTGCAGATCTGTCTGGTCATGGCCTTGTCATTTCATTGCAAGCTCTCCAGATTCATCTTGGTCAATGGCCAAGTTCTGCTGGCATGGAGCATGACGCTTCACACACAAGAGCTGTGCACATGGCCACAGGACTGGTCTTGTTAACTGGTGGCAGGATGTGAGAACTGGTAGTAGCTCCCTGAACTTTTTCCATGCTGTTTTCACATGACTGGTAACTGCTAGTTCACAGCCTCAGCCAGCAGATACCATGTCAACCAATTAGTAGAAGGAAGCTATCACCTCCAGCCTGAACTTCACTCTGCGGCTGGCCATCAATAATTTTCGGAAAAAGTTTGTTTTTAAAAAAAAAGAAAAGCTGCAGACGAAAAACATAAAAAATTAACCAGTATAGTATACAAAGATAATCATATAATAGTTTACTTTCTTTTTTTTCCAGGAAATCTCTGGCTATTGCAGTTGTTCTCCTCGCAGCTAAGAGATGGGGTAGACCTCCGATGTTCAATATAGATCCTACCATAATACAGCCATGATGGAGTATACAAAGTACTTATATATATAGGCCTTGACGTGAGAAAACCTGTCTTGGGGGTATGCAAACAACAAAGGCGCAGACCAGCCTGCGCATCTGCGCAGTCTGATCAGCACCTTTGTTATTCGCTTATTGGAAAGTATCATATCTAGACTTGCTACAAGCGAAATTTTAATTTTCTAGCTAGTCTCAGTAGATGAGCTGGCGGCTTGAATCTCACTTCCTCGGAAACTCCGAAGACAGGTTTTCTCGCGTCGAGGCCCATATCATAGATGATCCAGAATGAGAATGTTTGAAATTGAATCTAGTGGAAAAAAAACTGATTTATAAGAAATGGAAGTGTTACTGTTGATAAAGCCTGAGAAATGAGGGGTTGCCAAATCAGTTTTTTCTTATTTTCTGACACAAATATCCTCGAGTGATCAAACCGCACCCCCCTAAGCTTTTTGACTTTAAGACAGTGATGCTGACTATAAAATAAGTGAAGCATGACAAATTAAACATGTTTACCTTACTAGTGCATCTTTTTGGCATTGGACTGCAGATAAAATCTTTTCAGATCCGACATCCTGCATGTACCATGAAAATCGTAGCCAACGTAAAGGATGTAAAATTGAAGTGTGCCATTTTGGCATCATCTGCATAGCCCAGTCAGTGACGTCACACTGATCCGGCAATAAATTTCAAAAAGCTACCATGTGACTGTCATTCATAAGATATAAACATTGTAGATGACCAGCATTAGTTTTTCCCAGACTTCAGAATTTAAGTGAATCACCTGAATTATGAAGTTACTTTTGTGGATTTAAGAAAAAATTGGTAAAATAAGCTGTCTGAAGTAAAACATGCTGTATTTGCCTATTTATACCTGGTTTTGACCGGATAAACTTCTGCACAATTTTTATGCTTGGGTTAAAATTTTCCCAAGGTCACTCTCGTGGGCACTTGACATCTCGCGATATTACAGTGTAAACAACAAACATGGCGGATGTAGGGTTCGGGCGAATGTCTAAGATCCTTCTCTGCTTCTTCATACAAAGTATGCATGCAAATGAGAGGAGCACAGTTGCTCAGTGTTAGACTTGTGATTGAAGGGTCACTAAGTAGAGACTCACTAGTGTCCTTTCAGAGCAAGACATTTTATCCTTTGAGTAGTAGTGCTGGGAAATCGGGAAAACGTTCTGACATGACAGAAAAATTGTTGACTTGGGTGTAAAGCATCATCACAAAACAGACAAAAAATGTTTGTACTTGAAGACGTAAAGAAACCCTAGACATGATTTAGCCGCTCTGTACATGTTTCTCTATGCAGGTTTAAAGAATAGAATAAGTAGATCCCGTCCATAAGCTCATGACTCGTGTGCTTACTCACAGGTTGTGGGTAATCAGGCCTTTAGTTAAGAGTGCGTACCAAAAAATTATTTTTCTTATTTCTCAACCAAAATGTATATGTTGTGGGTACTCAAAAGAACCATCACAATGAGACAGTTCTTTTGAGCACCCAAAACATATGCTAAATATTATGGGTAAGAAAATATTTACAATTGTACGATCAGCAGCCTAGATAAGCAGCGTATACGCAATAAAAAATAATAAAAAAAGCAATTAAAATTAAATGTGTGCGTACCGAAAAGCAATTCCTTCGATCGATATGCAATTACATGCGATGTCATTGCGTACCATTTGGTCCATTTCGTTTCCATTTGTGTAATATACAAACGCCAGTCGGGTATTGATTTTTTTTACTAGCGAGCGTGCAGTATAATTCCAATTTATGAATAAAATATCGGCGCCAGTCAATTATTTTAGCGGAAAATGAAACTTAGCAAAGTGGATGCGAACAACTAATGTCAACAAGGCGATGAGATTTGCTTCAGGTACAATAAAAAACCACTAGTTTGATACTCAGAAAAGCAGACGATGAAAGTAAATATGTAGGCACATTCGTGATGGCTTCATTCAATAAGAAAATGTATGTTATCACTGCCAAAAAGGTGGCGTAAAAAAAATACGCAATTGTTTTTGCAAGTACGCAATTGAGGATAACCAGGTTACGTAAATACCCAATTGACCTAAAAGCTTACCTAGGGCCCTGTATGATTTTTATGCCCCCGCCATGATAATGGCTGGGGCATTAAGTGTTACCCATGTCCGTCTGTCCGTACGTGATTATGTACGTCTGTCCTGACGACTTCCACTCTCTAACTCAAATATTTTTGATCAGAATTTTATGAAACTTGGTCACATTGTTTAGTACCATGATGTCTTCTTCAAGTTCAATAATGGTCTATATTGCACCAGGCTTTCAAGAGTTATGGCCCTTTGTTTATGAAAATTCACCGTTTTAAAAGACGTCCGCTCTCCTCTGACTCTAATATTTTTTATCAGAATTTTATGAAACTTGGTCACATTGTTAAGTACCATAATGTCTTCTTCAAGTTCGCTAATGGTCCATATCCCACCATGCTTTCTGTAGTTATGGCCCTTTGTTTATGAAAATTCACCGTTTTAAACGACGTCTGCTCTCTAACTCGAATATTTTTATCAGAATTTTATGAAACTTGATCAAATTGTTTAGTACCATCATGATGTCGTCTTCAAGTTCGTTGATGGTCCATATCGCACCAGGTTTTCAAGAGTTATGGCCCTTTGTTTATGAAAATTCACCGTTTTAAACGACGTCCGCTCTCTAAATCGAATATTTTTTATCAGAATTTAATGAAACTTGGTCACATTGTTAAGTACCATGATGTCTTCTTCAAGTTTAATAATGGTCCATAATGCACCAGGCTTTCAAGAGTTATGTTATGGCCTTTGTTTATGAAAATTCACCGTTTTAAACGACATCTTCTCTCTAACTCTAATATTTTCTATCAGAATTTTATGAAACTTGGTCACATTGTTAAGTACCATAATGTCTTCAAGTTCGCTAATGGTCCATATCCCACCATGCTTTCTGTAGTTATGGCCCTTTGTTTATGAAAATTCACTGTTTTAAACGACGTCTGCTCTCTAACTCGAATATTTTTAATCAGAATTTTATGAAACTTGATCAAATTGTTTAGTACCATGATGTCGTCTTCAAGTTTGATAATGGTCATATCGCACCAGGTTTTCAAGAGTTATGGCCCTTTGTTTATGAAAATCTACCGTTTTTAAAGACGTCCGCTCTCTAAATCGAATATTTTTTATCAGAATTTAATGAAACTTGGTCGCATTGTTTAGTACCATGATGTCTTCTTCAAGTTTAATAATGGTCCATAATGCACCAGGCTTTCAAGAGTTATGGCCTTTGTTTATGAAAATTCACCGTTTTAAACGACATCTTCTCTCTAACTCAAATATTTTATATCAGAATTTTATGAAACTTGGTCACATTGTTTAGTATCATAATGGCTTCTGCAAGTTCGATTATGGTCCATATCGCACCATGCTTTCTGTAATTATGGCCCTTGTTTATGAAAATTCACCGTTTTAAACGACGTCCGCTCTCTAACTCTAATATTTTTTATCAGAATTTTATGAAACTTAATCGAATTGTTTAGTACCATGAAGCCGGATTCAATTCCGATAATGGTCCATATCGCACCAGGCTTTCAAGAGTTATGGTCCTTTGTTTATGAAAATTCACCGTTTTAAACGACTTCTGCTCTCTAACTCGAATATTTTTATCACAATTTTATGAAACTTGGTCACATTGTTAAGTATCATGATGTCTTGGTCAAGTTCAATATTGGTCCATATTGCACCAGGCTTTCAAGAGTTATGGCATTTGTTTATGAAAATTCGATGTTTTAAACGACATCCACTCTCGAACTCGAATATTTTTTATCATTAATTTATAAAACTTGGTCACATTGTTTAGTATCATAATGGCTTCTTCAAGTTCAATAATGGTCCATATTGCACCAGGCTTTCAAGAGTTATGGCCTTTGTTTATGAAAATTCACCGTTTTCAACGATGTCAGCTCTCTAACTCGAATATTTTTTATCGGAATTTTATGAAACTTGGTCACATTGTTAAGTATCATAATGTCTTCTCCAAGTTCGATAATGGTCCATATCGCATTATGCTTTCTGTAGTTATGGCCCTTTGTTTATGAAAATTCACCGTTTTAAACGACGTCCGCTCTCGAACTCGAATATTTTTTATCAGAATTTTATGAAACTTGGTCACATTGTTTAGTATCATAATGTCTTCTTCAAGTTCAATAATGGTCCATATAGCACCAGGCTTTCAAGAGTTATGACCTTTGTTTATGAAAAATCACCGTTTTAAACGACATCTTCTCTCTAACTCAAATATTTTATATCAGAATTTTATGAAACTTGGTCACATTGTTTAGTATCATAATGGCTTCTGCAAGTTCGATTATGGTCCATATCGCACCATGCTTTCTGTAATTATGGCCCTTGTTTATGAAAATTCACCGTTTTAAACGACGTCCGCTCTCTAACTCTAATATTTTTTATCAGAATTTTATGAAACTTAATCGAATTGTTTAGTACCATGAAGCCGACTTCAAGTTCGATAATGGTCCATATCGCACCAGGCTTTCAAGAGTTATGGTCCTTTGTTTATGAAAATTCACCGTTTTAAACGACTTCTGCTCTCTAACTCGAATATTTTTATCACAATTTTATGAAACTTGGTCACATTGTTAAGTATCATGATGTCTTGGTCAAGTTCAATATTGGTCCATATTGCACCAGGCTTTCAAGAGTTATGGCATTTGTTTATGAAAATTCGATGTTTTAAACGACATCCACTCTCGAACTCGAATATTTTTTATCATTAATTTATAAAACTTGGTCACATTGTTTAGTATCATAATGGCTTCTTCAAGTTCAATAATGGTCCATATTGCACCAGGCTTTCAAGAGTTATGGCCTTTGTTTATGAAAATTCACCGTTTTCAACGATGTCAGCTCTCTAACTCGAATATTTTTTATCGGAATTTTATGAAACTTGGTCACATTGTTAAGTATCATAATGTCTTCTCCAAGTTCGATAATGGTCCATATCGCATTATGCTTTCTGTAGTTATGGCCCTTTGTTTATGAAAATTCACCGTTTTAAACGACGTCCGCTCTCGAACTCGAATATTTTTTATCAGAATTTTATGAAACTTGGTCACATTGTTTAGTATCATAATGTCTTCTTCAAGTTCAATAATGGTCCATATAGCACCAGGCTTTCAAGAGTTATGACCTTTGTTTATGAAAATTCACCGTTTTCAACGACGTCAGCTCTCTAACTCGAATATTTTTTATCAGAATTTTATGAAACTTGGTCACATTGTTTAGTATCATAAGGTCTTCTCCAAGTTCGATAATGGTCCATATCGCACCATGCTTTCTGTAGTTATGACCATTTGTTTATGAAAATTCACTGTTTTAAACAACGTCAGCTCTCTAACTCGAATATTTTTTTTTATCAGAGTTTTATGAAACTTGATCACATTGTTTAGTACCATGATGTCTTCTTCAGGTTCGATAATGGTCCATAATGCACCAGGCTTTCAAGAGTTATGGCCTTTGTTTATAAAAATTCACCGTTTTAAACGACATCTTCTCTCTAACTCGAATATTTTTGGTCAGAATTTTTATAAACTTGGTCACATTGTATAGTACCATGATGTCTCCTTCAAGTTTGATAATGGTCCATATCACACCTTGCTTTCAGTAGTTACGGCCCTTTGTTTATGAAAATTTACCATTTGAAACGATATTCGCGCCCTTAGTCGAATTTTTTTATCAGAATTTTATGAAACTTGGTCACATTGTTTAGTACCATGATGTCTTCTTCAAGTTCAATAATGGTCCATATCACACCCTGCTTTCTGTAGTTATGGCCCTTTGTTTATGAAAATTCACCATTTTAAACGATGTCCGCTCTCTTCCCTATTTATACGAATTTGGCAATAGCGGGGGCATCCGTGTCCCATGGACAAATTTCTAGTTTGTTTACTTAAACCTGTGCAGTTCATATTGTTTGCTTTCACGATAAAAATATTCTGGAGTGCTTTTGAATACATGCAGCAGATGTAATAAGCAGATGTAATAAGCAGACAATATTTTCATGACAAAAGCATATTTGCAGGATAATGGTTAGATCTTGTCATATTATATAGCATACTATACAATATATGGGCTTGGTCACGAGAAGATCTGATTTTGTAGCATGGGAATTATAAAGGCACAGACCAACCTGCACATCCTTGAAGTCTGATCAGCACCTTTGTTATCCGCTCTCAATAGGTTGATTTGGGTATGATTAGGTCACAAACCCAGAAGACAGATTTTCTTGTGACAATGCCATAATGTATTGTAAATTTTAACATAGCCTAGACAGTATTTTTCTCAACTAAAATGGATTTTTTCTTAATTCTTCTGAAAACTATTTTATGCAGTTTCCCATTAGCATCTCATCGAGTACCAACTATAATGTATTTTGTTGAAAAATATTTGGATATGGTGAATGTTCTAAAATGTAGAACACTAGTTGCCTGCCAAATTGCCTAGACAAACAGTGCAGACCCAGATCAGACTGCAGGGTCTATGCTTTTTGCCATACTTAAAAACATTTTGAAAATTTGTGAATTACAGCATTGTTAACCAACATTTTATTTGAGAACAGAAAGAGAAAAGTGTCTGAAATTTTAGAAAATTTACCATACCCCTCATACCTAAGGAACTGTTTTATTTACATTTTAGGTTCAGAAAATTTGATAATCTGTAGACATTATTAAGAAAACCATGGGAGTGTTGTTCAGCAGGGAACCTGTGAAATACACCAAAATGCTCATAGATATTATGTCAAGGGCACTTTTAAATATGAAGAGAAATGGCTGAGGCACTTGTTCGGAGGTCAAGCTCAAAGTGTAGCCAAACATCTACAGTCGATGACTTGTCGCTGCCTTCACCACGGACACCAATATTTGATGGTGACCAGACATTCGAGCTACCAGAGAGGTGCAACAGCGAGTCGGACCTGACGCTCCTTGACGACACTCCCTCGAAACTCAATGTCTCTGGTCGACAATTCACCCTCGGCAACTGCGGGAAGGTGAAGGTCACTTGGGATATCAAAGAAGAATACGGGGCTGATGACTGGATTGGGCTGTTCCCTTTTGGTATGTCTTCCATTGGATCTATTAATTTGACGCTGGGCAGCTCTCTGCTCAGACTCAAGTCATTTGTCTTAAGCCTTTCCTACATGAATATTCATGCTAGGCTGCAGGGAGCGCAGTGGCTCATTGGTAGAGTGCTTGACTCGAGACCGAGAGGCCGCGGGTTCGAGCCTCATCGGCGTCACTGCCTTGCGGTTCTTGAGCAAGACACATTTATCCTAGCTTAGTACTGGTTCAACCCAGGAAGACACGTCCCTGTTTAACTGTAAGATTGTTGATGGGATGTTAAGAATCAAATTAAACAAACAAACAAACAATCATGCAGTTATTCCACCTACTATGAATAATAATTTAAATGGTACATAGAACAAAGATAGTACTTGTCAGGTCCACTTGTGTAGGATTAGATATCATATTTCCATAACCAAACAGAGTAGACCCTGATCAGGCAGTCCTTACAAGAGCTGCCTGATCTGGGTCTGCTCTGTTTACAAATTCGTTAAAAGGCATCTCTATGAGGTAGAGGGTTAAGGGATGTATGAAATGTTTGCCTCTCAAAACATGATTGCCTAATACAGGTCTTCATTAAGACAGATTTGGACTGTTCAATGCTCTTTTGCTTAAAATTAGGTGCAGCTACTTTCACACCATTTCATGTTTCTAATTTTTGTCGAGTCAGCTTTCTGTGTTTCCTTCATTTGTGGAAGATATCAATAGATATAATATTGATGTTTCTGGGCATATTATACAACTATTGGAAAAGTAGGAACATAGCTTTAGATAAACAAAATTTTTGATAGAAAATTGTAAATATTTTCTTACCCATCAGTTTAAACATATGTTTTGGGTGCTCAAAAGAACCATCTCATTGAGATGGTTCTTTTGAGTACCCACAACATATGTTTTGGTTGAGAAATAAGAAAAAAAAATTTTTGGTACACTTAAGTTGGAACCAGAGCCTTAGAGAAGGGAGTACCTTATATAGGTTTCAGTATTGAATTTCAGGCAGTAAAATTTCCGTATTCAAACAAATAAGTGCACTGAGCGCATAACTTTTTCAAAATTTGAAAACCATGTAGATCGAGATCAGCTGGCTTTTAATGGCTGTTTTATGTGTATGAGAGCAGTGCAGGTTCTGGCAAGACTGTAAGAATTGATAAGCACCATAATCTTGTGTACTGACTCCAATAACATACTGATTAGGATACACACTGTTTTTCAGTTGGGACTTATTTCAGCTTCACAGGATGAATATTGAATATACACCTCTGGATTGACTAGAAATTAGAAGTTTGTTTAGAGCAAACAAACCATAAAGTGGTACTCTGCGTGTGCTTTACTCTTTGCCTCCTAGTGTCCTCTGCTTATAACCTTTGCAAAAAATTTGGACCCAGATCAGGCCTGACAAAATGTCAGGCCTGATCTGGATCCAAACTGTTTGACACTCAGATGGTATTCCTCAAAGAATTTTTCAATTTTGAAATAAAATCAGCAGACGACAATAGCATGAAAAATTTCCCAGGGGGCAAAGAGATCTAGGAAAATGTGCATTTATTTGGTTAAATATTGATAATTGTTTTTTGTTTCATTTTCAGGAGAAACAGACAGTTCTAAGTTTTGGGACAGTAAGACAAGGGGAGCTAATGGTGGACAGAAAGGGGAACTACTCTGGGATCTCGATGCTGTCAGTCATTGCTTCACTGACCGTAAGAACCTCATTGAATTTGCCTTGATATGAATGTTGTGTGCACATGAGTTTTGGTACATATAGAATAAGGGAGCAGCAAATTAGCAGTCTCTCCAGTGCCTCACACACACAGAGGACGAAAATAGATGATGGTTCAGGCCCAAAATTAGTCCTCTAGCCCCACCAGGTAGCTGCACATATGTGTTGAAAGAGTGATTTTACACAGATGCAATAAGTACCAAAATCTCATGAAGCACCTAAAATGTGCTGCATTGGATTATTTAGCACAAGTTTGATCAGAAATGCCAAGTAGAAATGCCCATCCTCTGACATTGTTTTTTTCCTTGTTGATGGTCTCTCTCAGACCTTGAAATTTCTTAAAATAGGCATAAAAATTGATCAACAATTATTGGTAATTTGTTATTTTACTTCAGAAAACATCAAAAAAATTCTCATGTCCTTGAGCCTGAGGAACTCCTGAATGAGCTGGTATCCAGCATAAGGAACATGTACAAGTTGGCATGTTAGCGAAGATTTAAATCAGTCTGAGCATCCACAAAGTCTGATCCAGAAAAAAAATACTAACAGAGGCCCAGTCACTCAGTGCCCCTAAATTTTGTGCTGGGTCCCTAAAAAAATGTTTAGAGGCCCAGCTTGTCCCTGAAAAAGGTAAAAGAGTGTCTTGTCAAATCTGATGCTAGCTGTTGGAAGTTTACAAATCTTGATTCAACTGATTCTAAATAATGCTAACATGGTAAATAAGTAGAGGAATACAGTTTGCAAATTTTGAGGGTCTCTGACTTCAGTTATGAGTAAAGCCAACGCATGACAATATGTTTAATTTTACGCTGAATCCTGGGCCCCTTATGTATTGGTCTGACTACCCAATCATATTCTTTTAGGGGCCAAGCTTGCTCCTGGAGAAAAAGGTTAGTCTGTATCCCTGTGATCAGAGTCTTAGTTATCTTCCTGCAGAAACATTGGACCCTTCCCTGCCCATATGCACAGTCTGATCTGGGTATTGGATTGGTGCACATACCAACTTTTTAATGGATAGGGTATGTGATTGATCAAGGGAGATAAACATGGCTAGTTCATAACAGCTCAACAAAGAAAGATAATTATTGATAGTATTACTTGCCGGTATCCCTATTTATGTATATAGCCATGTCAATAACATTCCTATATTTTTGTAGCAAAAACCAAAGTTTGTTTCAAGTACTACCATGGTACGAGTGGGGAGCTGATTGCTACAGGTCCTGCCATACTTATCAACAACCCCAGCATTGATACCAAGGTAAATATCATATCTATTTGTCCAAAAAGACACCAGTTTTTTTACCTTGCAAGACAGATCTTGAGTTTTAGCTCACCTGAGCTGAAGGCTCAAAGATCAGATAATATATAGCAGTGGCTCCCTTGGTAGAGAATCAAGGTTTGCTGGTTCAAGCCTCACCACTGGCGGAGTCACTGTGTTGTGTCCATGATCAGGACAATCAATCTGCTGCTTAGTACTGGTTCAACCCAGGAAGACCCATCCTGACATGACTTTTAAAAAATTGTTGACTGGGACGTTAAGAATAAAAATGATCCATTGGCTCTGTCATCTGTTATAGTTAACAAGTTCAAACATCTTTGACATTAATCCTAGCTTAGTACTAGTTCAACCCAGGAAGACCCGTCCCTGTTTAACTGAAAGATAGTTGATGAGACGTAAAGAATCAAATCGAACTAACATCTTTGCCTTTGAAACTTAGGCCAATAGAACTTGAATTTCATTTGGAGACACAAGGCTCTCCGTTCACTGGCCCCCCTATAACTATAAATACACTGCAGATAGCCAGAGCAGGCTGTAAAATCTTGTGATGGAGTCCATAACTATTGGGCAAAACTATTAAGGTATGTTGCCGTTTATTTATGCTTTTTTATGCCAGTAAGCTATGCACATTGAAAGCCTGGATGACGTTAGCCACTCACCTTTACTTTTCGTTTGGAGACTCCTTAGGGTAGGGGAACAAGACCTGGTGAAGATGAGGGGGACTAGGTGAAATCACAGGCGCATATAGTGCAGATCCATATTGAAAAATGCCCCTCAAAGATCATGGCCCTATCATATGTAAATGACATTTAATTTATCACATAGATTTCAAGTCATAACATTTTGTAGACATGAAACCCCTAAACTTTAACCAGTACTTTGGCAAACAGTGAAGACCCAGCATTTCATTAGGGTCTGCACTGTTTGCCAAGACGGGATCGATCTTCAAAGTAAGAAGTACAATATTTTTGAAATTATGACCTGTGACCCCTCGATACATACAATAGACCATCCTGACCTTATTCAAAGTAGCTATATGAAAAATTCCATTGGGTCTGAATAGGGTTAAACATGCATACCCAGATGTCTGGTTTTTGGCTGAATCCTCATTTCCTGTCTTTTTGTGTTTTCCAGCGGTGAAGACTTTGGCATGACTATAGTACACTGTAAATATACTATAAATATTGAGGGGTCACAGGTTATATTTTGAATTCCCCAAAAATATTATATTCTCTGAAGCTCAATTTGGTTTAGAAAACAGTGGAAACCCTCATGAAATGCCACGTTATGCAACATTTCATTAAGTACCCACAATATATGTTTTCATGGATATATAAGATGATTCTATTTTTTTTGTTATGCACTCCTATCTAGAGGCATGCAAATGTACAGGGGTCTGTCAGAATATTTACTGGTAACATGTGGGAGGAGTGCCATTTTCATATGAGCGTGTGGAGCGCAATGGTTCAGTGGTAGTGTTGACAGGAGGACGAAGGGTCTCTAGTTGGAGACTCATCAGAGGCAGGGAATTGTTTCCTTGTCCTTGAGCAAGACACTCTATCCTCTGTTTAGTACTGATTGAAGACAGGAAATTGTTCCCACATGACTGAAAAGTTGTTGACTGGGATGTAAAGCATACAGACATATGGTATGAGCTTGGCTCAAATGAATTTAATTTGATTTCGTAGTATTTTGGTCCACTTCATGTTTTACACAATGCCTTTAAATGGCTTTTGCCCATCTTCCAGTTGACTTGCTGCTCAGTATTTTATTATCATTTAAAGAGAATGTGTTGTGATAAAACACATTTATTGATGGACTCCACCCTAACTGCTCTCACTTCCTTACAAAGCATCCCACTCAAGTTTAAATTTACTTTTCATTTTGTACGCTGCAGCATACAGTAGAAAAAAAATACACCTAATATTATGTCTAGCCATTGGGGCCAACCAAGGGATTGCCTGCAAGTAACAACTGTCGCTCAACTGTGTCCACTTTTGGACTGATCTGTGTGAACAGCAGTAAAATTGGTTAATAGCTACCCACAAGCAAATGTATTTTATTAAAATACTTTAAAATACTGTAAATAATACTCTTGACATGGCTAATATGGGCCTCATCAGGAGAAAACCTGTCTTCAGGGTTTACGACCTGTTAAGTTAACACAGCCTGCGCAGCTACGGAGACTATCTAGATTAAGAATATTGAAACTTGGCAGGCAGCAAGTGTAGCTGTCATACTTTTCAAAGAGTGAATTACAAAGGCACTGATCAGACTGCATAGACATGTAGGCTGGTCTGTGCCTTTCTTGTTTGTATGCCACAAAGTCAGGTTTTCTCATGATGAGGCCTGTATATAAGAGTGCGTAATTAAAAAAAAATAATCTTATTTTGCAACCAACACATATGTTGTGGGTGCTCAAAAGAGCCGATTTAATGAGACGGTTCTTTTGAGCACCCAAAACAAATGTTAAAAATTATGAGTAAGAAAATATTAACAGTTTTATGGTCAACATTTGATCTTGATCTCTATGATATAACAGTATAATGCAGATTGATTGTTTTCAATCACCTGAAGCCCATAACTGTTGCATGTTGACAGATCCTTCAGGTGACAGCACTCAAAATAAGTGAAATGGACATGTGGAAGATTTGGGGCTGGGTTTAGATTTTGATGTTATCTTTATTGAAACCAGTAGGGTAGCAATCTTAAACTGTTGGGAGAATCAACTTGGACAGATCACAAATGGTTTAAAAAGTGCTTTAAAATGACATTTTCAATTGCTGTTTTATGTCGCCAATATGCAATCTAGAGTACTGTTTTCAACTCTAATCAGCCTGCACCATTCTGTTCTCAAAGTTCATAATTATCATCTTTCTGATGTTGTAATGTTCCACCAAAAGTAAAGCCTGAAGATACCCTGAGTTTGTAGGTACCCATAGAAAGAACTCACAGCCAAGACTTATCAGACTCGGTGGATGGCCAGGCTGATCTGAGTCTTCATTAGGTGCACATGACATTTTGTTAGTTTTTGTCATAAGGTGGCTTATTTGTTTTAAGGGACTTTAAGAAATATATACCGTTGGCATAAAGTTAAGCATATTGTATTTCTATTGACCAAAAGTATCTCTGAAAATGCTTTTTATATTAGTCTACCATACTTATTTTGAGTCGAAAACCGAAATTTTCGTATTCCGAAACACATTCCTCTACTCAAATGAACGGATTTTCAGGGTTTACTCTCAGTATGCAAAATGCCAAACTTTCATGCTGTTTACAAACAATGGATAAAAGGGGGCTAAGATTTTCAGACTTTAAAGACCAATGCTTCCTCCAAGTTGTGACAGCAAAATTTAACAGATCAGGCGATTTAGTAAGGAGCAATTTGAACTGTGTTAATGAAGTGCTATTCAGGCAATAATTTTGTTAGTCGACTGTTTTAACCACTTCTTTTTATTGAAAAATATTGCTTGATGATGTGAGAAGAATCGTTGTGGCATTTGCAGAAGATAAGAGCTATGAAACAGATTCCCTAGTCACTTACCTAAATACAGCATAGTCTCAAAGGGCCAGACTTTACCGTTATTTAAACCCATCTGAAATCGCCAGAGCCATAAAGCTTTGTTGGTGTTGTTTAGCAGGAACTTTGAGAGACAGTCTACAAAACCGTTTCTGAATATGGGAGAAAATCACCTTTTTGGTTTTGGGGGGTGTCTTAGTAGGTACAATTCTCACGTTGCCACGACGTCATCATGACTGGTAGCGCTCTATATTACTGACTTTTGGGTAGTAGAATCACATTATATTTACCAGAAGTCCAAATTATGAAGAAATTTGCTAGTCTCTGTAATTGAGATTACCCGGTTGTTTACCTCTAGACAGGCTGATTATGTTTGCACCTTTTATCAGTGGAGGACATGGTTTGATAAACAGAGTCCTAGATCAGTGGAGCATCCATGGCAGTAGTTTTCTTATTTCTTTGCAAAAACATATATTGTGGTACTCGTTGGAAGCGTCTCAATGAGATGCTCCCAATGAGCACCACAAAATATGGTTATGTGAAGAAACAAAGAAGATATCTGAAGTTTTGTGTAAAAAAATATAGTTGTCACCGAATCTAAGGTAAACCTTCTATTACAACAGTGTGAGGTATGCCTTCATGTGATAATTAGGACAGAATATTTTTATTAGTTGATTTACGGGATTTTTTTTTTTCAGATTTAGGGTCGGGGGGGACGAAAAAAAATAAAATAAAAAAGCTCTGAAAATGACCAGTTAACTGGTCATTTTCAGAGCTTTTATTTTTCAGAGCTTTTTTTTTTCCAGAGCTTTTTTTTTATTATCTCCAGAAACAGTAAAGCTAGTTATAGATAAACCAACAGTCTGTATTAAATTTTGACTATTTTATCATTTTCCTAAAAATCTGGACCTGACAATCACTTTTTACAGTGTCACTCTCAAAAATACACTGACAGAACCTCAAAAAAATATTATTTTTTTCCAATGAAACAAATAATATTTAGAGTCGGTGGATAAAATAAAAAAAAATTTTTTAGAAATTATTTTTTTTTTATATACTCTACGGAAAATTACAGTAGGAGGGTTCGTAAATCAACTAATAAAAAAATTCTGGCCTTATCAACCTTGATGTAATCAAACAGGACATGGTGGAAAACTATGACATAATATTGTCACTGTGTTATAACTTGTTGCCCCTGGTATGTAATTGAAACAGTGAATGAAAGTGGTCGTAACTTGTCCTAAGTTCAATACTCTGTGATTAAATCCCAGTAAAAATCCAAGTGACCTGTTTATTTTCTGTGATAATATGTGTAAAATTGCGTCCTTGAGATTAGGTAGTAATTGCTTTCGCTACACTGTGATTCACTGTTAATCTTTTCTTGTTGTAAATGATGTAAACAGGACTGGTACAAAGACCAACATCTACTTCCAGCCTTTGAGAGAGACTGCACATTTGTCTGAACCGTTTGACCATGTGATGTAAAAAAAAAAAATTAATGCCGGCTAATGTGAATAGCATTACAAGTTTGAGCTTTCACAAAAAACATGGTCTTTATTAACCAAAGAGAAACATATGTTTGTAACAGACAGACATATAGACAGACATGCAGGTAGACAGGCAGATGGGTTTTGCTGCTCAAGTTCACAGCTCTCCGAACACAGGTCAGGTGCTCTAAACACCTAAAATCACCCCAACCTACTTTCTTTGAATTGTCAATTATAGTCAATCTGTCCTGAGATATTTGATCTTGTCAGAAGACACAGTTCAAAGTAAACTTGACAGTTTGTGTGGGAGTTGAGTTAGCCTGCAGCAGGTCACCATCTGGTCTCTGTAACTCCTAACCTTTCAACTTAATAGACTTAAATAGATTGTATTTTTGATAAATGTCATAGTATTTGTCATAGCTGTACTCAACAAGTTAGATTTTCTAAAACTTTGAGTCAAATATTGTAAATGTTCTCATTGGACTCCACACATTATAATGAGGTTTATCATATGATGATGGGAAAAGGGCCCTTATGGGTAGATTTTCACATTTTCAGTTTTTGTCATTTTTCAATAGGTATATGTTTAAGTTATTGATTTGTGTACTTTTCGTTCGGAAATTATACACGTCAGTCCTAAAAAAACGGTTTTGTATAGCAGTACCCTTTAATCTGACATCACAATTTTAGCAACGTTACGTCAAAATAATGGAAAGATCTCGTCATATCATCAACTAATCGGCAAGCGTTTGATGAAAATAGCAAACATTCCATTATGAGGAAAGGGTCCTTAAATACTCATTCCAAACAATTTGCAAAAATATGGTGGTCATACCTCCGAAATTGACATTTCTAGAGCTGTTTATAATGGTATACGGCAACAGATATTGGTACACACTTGTGACGTTGGGAGCGCAGTCGCTCAGTGGTAGATTGCTTGACTCGAGACCGAGGGGCTGCGGGTTTGAGCCTCACCGGCGTCACTGCGTTGTGTCTTTGAGCAAGACACATTAATCCTAGCTTAGTACTGGTTTATCACAGGAAGACCCGTCCCTACTTAACTGAAATATTGTTGATGGGACGTAAAGAATCAAAGAAAATAAAAACAAACACTTGTGACGTAACTTGATGTCGTCGGGACTAAGCGCTATTTAGTTTTATACCTACGGACAAGCCATAGGCCGTTTAAGGCAGGATACAAGACACAGATATATTCTTTATATCAAAAGGCCACCAGTCTGTCGGATAAGGCCGTGGCCCCGTTTCATTATGACCTTAGCTTGGTGAAACACAACAACAACACCAAAATGGTCTTCATATACACGCCTTTACCTGAATATTTTTGACTCATTATTGTTATTCATAGTTATTGCATTTTGTTTCAGTTTTGAAACGATATGTCGTGCCTTCTGCGTCCAACCTTAGAATTTATTGGTATCGAGGGTGTGTCTACGGCGGGGTCGAGGGATCAATGTATTTCAATCTTTTTCGTGTCCCACATGAGCTGGTAAATGGTGTCAGAAAATAAGCGATTCAAGCTCATGCGAGCATTACATTTACGAAATAAACTTTTTGATTCAAGAGAATAACTATCCCAGCCAGCATACAGTTTTGGTCAACTATCGGCCCCCTAGCGAGCTAGTGGTCCGATTGTGGCCCATTGGATAGGATGGGTCCCGGCGCGACATAACCTATCTTTGGGGTTTCCGATACAGCGTGACATGAATCAGCCTCCTCGGCTACTGAGACTAGCTAGAGAAATGCAAGTTTGCTCGTAGCAAGTCTAGATATGATTCTTTCTTGTAAGCGAATAACAAAGATGCTGATCAGACTGCGCGGGTGCGCAGACTGGTCTGCGCCTTCTGTGTTCGCAAACTCCCTAATACAGGTTTTCTCGGGTATATTGTAAAGGCCCAGATATTACAAACAAATCGGTAAATCGATTTATTGCGCAAATCAGTTTGCTTTAAATTGTTATTAGTTCCAAAATGTAGACGGCATAGCTACCAGCAATATTATTTTTGAAAAACAACTACAACAAGCTTGATATACAGTCATGGGACATACTTATTCACCACGTCTAAATTAATGTATTACCGTTTTTTTTCTTTCTTCTTTTTTGCAAAGAATATTGTACCAAAGCTATAGAGGCTTAAATTATGAAAATAGCACCAAAAGGCAGCAAGCTGATTTACGCAATAAACATTTTTATTGTAGCTTTTTGGTTTCTGGTGTTTTCGTGTGATAGTCATTTAAACACATCATACTTTTTCTCAGGGTAGCGTCAATGATACCTTAAAAAAAAAAAAAAATACGTTTACTTTAAATATGTTAACGCGTTCTACCGGAGAGCCTTGAGCGTAAATATTTTAGTGTACATATTGCTATTTTCTATAAATTTGCATTTCATTCCTGTCAGTTTTTTTTTTATTTTTATAAATTGCGTCATGGTATTTTTTGCATTTTTTTTTTTTACGAAATGCACTGTTTTGAATGGCGACGTCGTGAATAATTATGTCCTGGGACCGTAGGTAGGCCTACATCGATAAAATGGCCAGCATGGTCGTATTGGTCTTTAATATGGGAAAAGGTTCCATTCTTGAGGTTGAATTTAAATTAATTAGCAGGGGAAAGAAGTTGAATTAAAATGAAGTTGGCGTCCGTTCTTTCTCCTATCATTAATTTAACCGCGGTTCTTTTTCTTTAAACACACAAAAGCCGTAATAATTTCTAAAATAGTTTAAAACGAATATTGAAAACCTGAAACAGTAGATCTATGTGAAATTTCTATGAAATATAAAGCTATGAAGCTATATAGATCTAGATCTATTCAATATATTTTAGAGCTTTGGGTTAGGTCTGGTTTCCCGGACTCGACAGTAAGGCAGTGTAAAATGAGAAAAGCATATTAAACAACACTGAGAAAAAATACCACACCAAAATATGCGGGGTTGGCCCCGAAATAAACCGTCGAAATCTGGCTGTGCTCTTTTGGCTGGATTATTTCCCCGTTGTTCCATCAATTCCCTTGTCTAGGAGATTTTTTTCAAGCAAATTATTTTGAATATAGAAGGTAAGTATAGTTACATGATTGATGCTGTAACTAAATCTAAATATTTATTTTTGGTAAGATAAAATTAAAACTGAAAATTATTTGTTATTTTCCTATCCTCCAATATTGAATATTCGTTTTATATTTATACATTGTTTTTCATGACTTCATCGCAAAATGCGAATTATGTATCCGCCTTGGTGTAGGGGATAAACCTAGGTCTTGTAAACCAGGGGTCGCAGGTTCGATTCCCGGCTTCTCCCAGTCTGTCGGATGAGACTTTAAGCCGTAGCCCTGTCTTCTGAGACGCTTTAAAACCAGAACCACTGCCGGTTTAGCCTCAGGGTGCTCCTACCACAAGACCATAAACCCACCCGGCCAGTACTGGTACAGCTAAGGAACACGGCCACAAACAAGGATTACGTCTCCCAAACATAAACCACAAAAAACATAAACCCATCCGGCCAGTACTGGTTATAGCCAAAGAACACGACCACAAACAAGAGAATTACATCTCCGGTAGCATATGTCTTGTAAGCCAGGGGGATTGATTCCTGGCTTCTCCCAGTCTGTCGGCTGAGGCCTAAAGCCGTGGCCCTGTTTTCTTAAACGCTTCAAAATCAGAACCACTGCCGGTTGAGCCTTCGCCCAGCCATTATCCAATCTCGGGCCAGTATCGCCCCGCCGCAGGAGCGAAACGCCATTTGGATGGCGTTTCGCTAGCGGGCTGATAGTGGCCGGATTGATTGTGCTTACTAGGCGGGTGCTCCTGGACATAAAAACCATAAACCCATCCGGTCAGTACTGGTTATAGCCAAAGAACACGGCCACAAACAAAGAATTACGTCTCTGGTAATTAGTCTTTTTTATTTTATTTTAACTTCTGCCCTAATTATTATTCAATATCAAGGATTTCTTGGAAAGCGCTGATTCATTGTAGATAGTTTGTAAGAGAGTCTAAAGGATATATCAGTTCCGATAAAAACAGCCTAAGCCTAGAATCTGATGTAAGCGTCATGGATTGAAACGTAAAATAATTGCGTAAATTTGTCATTACTTTTGACGTCAATAACTCGTAACGTCATTAATAACGTTAAGGGCCCAAATCGTGCGTTGCGCATCATATGACATCGCGTCTGGGAGTGAAATAACGCCATGCATTAAAATTGATAAACCACTAGTGGTTTACAGATTTTCGGGAAACGTTATGAAATGACACTTTAAACGTCATTCATATGGCAAAACCCTAACGTTTTCACGCCAAAAATATGATTTAAAAATAATTTTAATGTCATAATGATAAATAGAATCTAACATTCATGCCCCTGTATTATTGAATTTATTAAACTTGTTGCGAAAAAGAGATAAAATGCTCGGCAAGCCTCACATTTTATCTATTTTGCTCAACTTGTTTAATAAATTCAATAAAACATGAGCACTCATGTAAGATCCTCTATGTTCATTATAATAATTTATTGTACTTTTTATTGATATTCTAATGTTTAACATCAAATGTCTCCCAATGCATAAAATGTGAATGCATACTGGTGCAATAAGCAAGTTATTGTATGGTTTACGTGTCTGTACAGGCAATAATCCACTTGCTGAAGCTTGTGGATTATCTCTCCATACAGACAGTGTCAGAAGCACATAACATATATTAACTTACACTTGTAACATTTTCATTTGGACCAAAATTGAAGCCAAAATACGTGAACTTTTATATTGTTCACTTTCAATTAAAAAGAAATAATATTGCCATCCCATTTATTTTCATCCAATTATCTGACAGTAAAAGTGTATCCTTTCATTTAACTTTTTGTCAATGGTATAGCTTAGGCTAATAAAAAAATATATTTGTGTTATAAGTGTCCATACTTACAAGTTCTTTTTAGAAATTTTAATTCAAGCTGTATTACTGTATCAGGAAGGGTTTAAGGTAGTCTGCCCTTTCCAAAATCAGCAAATATGTAAATCAGATTTGTTTGCAATTGCAGTAAATGTACAAAACATGAATTGTGTGCAATTTTGCACAGGTTTCATATTTGTACGTTTCTTATGATTAAACAAAACAACTAGAGCTTCCACTCTCATTTTTCTTTTTAAAATGTTGGCTCATTTGTGCAAGCATTGGTAGTGTGTGTCTGGTTTTCAGTGCACAAATTCCAGAAGTTAACCCTTTGTTTTTTGTTTGTTTGTTTTGTTGCTTTACGTCCCAAGTCAACAGCTATAGTCATGGCAGGACGGTCATTTTACCTAACCACACTTTTTCCAGGGCAAGCTTGAACAAGCAGTTACCGGTAACCAGTACTTCGAGCACATACTTTTGCTTGTAATTGACAACAGCCCTTCTTTAATGATTCAGCGGAAGGGAGGAGAATGATCGTAGAAATTATTTCATGATCAATCTCCACGAAAGTATGGGACCGGGCGGGGATCGAACTCCCCACCCCTGGATCTGCAGTCAGACTCGCATCTGTTGCCAGACACGTTACCGACTGCAATAGGCGGCCCGGTATTAAACCTTTGTATTCGGATGGATTTTCCCATACATATTGATACAATAAGTATGGCTCTTCCCGGGGTCACAGATAATGTCCTAAATTACAGTTCATTTCTGTCCCTGAAGGTTGTTTTAAACTTTGCAGACAGTGCAGACCCTGATGAAATGCAGTATAGTGCTGCATTTCATCTGGGTCTTCACTGTTTGCCAAAGTAACTGTTTAGGGGTTTCCATAATACAAAGGGTTAAGGGCAATGCATATAATAGATACCTGAGATTAGGCCTAATCATTTGATTTTGGGAACAATATGGCATTGGTTCTTATTAAACTAACATCTTATTTATTTCTTAATATTTCAAGTGTTGCAAATTATATCAAGGTGTTGCTTTAAGCTTTTAACAAAACTAGTTTTCATAAAAGCGTTAAAATTTTGGACAAACAACCTGTGAAATATTTTATAATTGCAAACATATTTTTGTTTGTTTAGCCTTATCCCCTCAGGGTCTGTGTACAGATGATACAAATTTACCTGCAATTAAGGTGATTTATCCATGATTTTATGACAGGTAAAAGGATTTCAATAACCAGACTTGTTATTTTATCATCCGTTTAGTGATTGCCTTTATTTTCTTGTGTCTTCTCATATTGGATATTGTTTTAAAAATGTTTTCTTTTTGTATAGAATTAAATTATATATTTTTGTGATGATATAGCTTATTTTTGTCAAAATTGGAATAAAAAATTAACATGTTTAAAGTATTGAAGTAAATTTGGGAAGAATTTGTTTGCAAGAAGGTGAGTGAGTTAACCCTTGATATATCAGGCCTCCAGATTAGAGGTGTAATCGAAATTAGTTTTCTTATTCCACAATCAAAATATATAGAGGATCTAACATGAGTGCTCATGTTTTATTGAATTTATTAAACCAGTTGGGGAAAAGAGATAAAATGCAAGGCTTGCCAAGCATTTTATCTCTTTTTTTGCAACAAGTTTAATAAATTCAGTAATACAAGAGCACTTAAGTTAGATTCTATTTATCATATGACATTAAGATTACTTTGAAATTTCATTTCTGCCGTAAAAAAGTTATAATTTTGTCATTATGTACGCAACATTGTTATGGATGTCATAACGTTTCCCGTAAATCTATAAACCACTAGTGGTTTATCGATCGATTTTATTGCATGGCGTTATTTTACTCCCAGGCACGATGTCATATGATAAATGTTGTAAGTGCTCAAAAGAACTGTCTGAATGAGAGCACCCAAAAACAGATGTTTAAACTGATGGTTTTGAAAATAATCACATTTATATCTATCTGTATATCCATACTGCATCAGCCCCTCGCAGGTGTATATGCTAAAAATTTGTGTTTGTTTAGACCAATGATATACAATAAAACCTGTCTTAAGCATCCACTCAAAACTAGACAAAACAAAGGTCTTAAAGACAAATGGTAGCTTAATGAAGGTCGAAAGTATTGTAGAATGCTCTGTTGGAGCATTCTGCAATACTTTGGACCTGCATTAGGGGATAATCTGTCGTGAAAACCAATTTTTTGTCTTTTTTGGGGTGGACGCTTTAGACCGGTTCGACTGTATGCAGCTTGTGGTATACACATGCATTAAAAGTACTTGGAAAGCTATTTTGAAAAGTCTTATATAAATCCGCCTTGAAAAGTGCTGAAATATTTAAACTCAGACCTTGAATAGTTTTTATAAAAATCTCTACTATCATTTGTAGACTCCTATCATTTGTAGACTCGTCCATGTCAATAGATACCGAATGAATTTTTTGCTGCTGGAAAATTGTAACTAAATTGCTATGGCTATAGCATTGGGACATTAAACTCGATTTTTTATGTTTTTCACATTGATTTTCGGCGATAACTTTTTTCTTATTAATTTTATCAAACCGTATTCGCGTTGAAAGTTGTAGAGAAAAATTAGCGCCAATTTCTCCAAACGGTTTTAGCATCCAAAATGCTACAGTTAACTCTGCGCATAGATGCACTCTTTGAGCATTTTAAGTAAAGCGCAAATAAACTAAGTCAAACATGTCAGTCAAAAAGTTGCATTGCATCGCCCTGATTCACTTACTTAGGCGATGGATGGCTTGTTCAAATATATTTTTAATAGGGCCTGATTCGCTCATGTATTAAGCTATTGGGGTAATCTCGAAGCTGTCCGTTTAGAGCATGTGCATAAGAGAAAAATGGCACGTCAAGCGAAATCCCAGCTTCTGTACTTACAGATGATCATGCTCAAAGTAGATTCTGGATATGCGCGGTACATTCTTAGTGTGCATGCAGCAAGATCCATTGAATAACAGTATATACACCCCTTGTGAATATTCTTTTGAGATGAAACCTTTTTGCCACGCCTCTACAAAATTTATCTGTCAATAAACGACTTTGAAATTTTGGCTGAATTCAATGTTTTGCAAAATCTTCATCTATGCGCACAAAAATCTGTTTGCGCCACAAACATGGGACCTTTTGGAGTAATTGGCGCTAATTTTTCTCTACAACTTTCATCGCGAACACGGTTTGATAAAATTAATAAGTAAAAAGTTATCGCTGAAAATCAATGTGAAAAACATAAAAAATCGAGTTTAGGACCTCATATATATAGCTTTTAACATGGCTAAGTATCAGCAAAACAATTTTGAAGAGCTGTCACAGCCCAATACAGACATTGCGCCTTTCTAAGTAACAACATGCCTATATTTTTGTCCTGAAAATAGTGTCTGCTTGTTATGTCTGTTGCATATATTCAAATGCTCTCCATTATACTTACACATTAACCATGGAATCAAACGAAACCTGCTGATCTTGGTCTATATAATTTGCAATATCTGCAGGGGCAGATCCAGGATTTCTGGAATAGGGATTCTTATGTATAAAGATGTGGGGGTACCCTATGCTGATTTTCTCATTTTTCTTAAATATCCCATGAAAATGAAATAATTTGGTCTCAGTGAGTGAGACCATATCATTTCATTTTCATAGGATATTTAAAAATTGGGGGCGGGGAGGGGGGTTCGAGCAAACCCCCTGAACCCCCTCTGGATCTGCCATTGATATAGGCAACCAAAGTACATGAGCCGGTGACGGAGCAGATAACAATTGTCATAAATGGCGAGAGTTTTTTTCCTATGAATGAATGAATAGTAATTGTCTGGTTTTATTGGGAAGCTGATGGCATAAATCATTATTCATGCTTCATGACCGTAGATAGTAAATGCCAAAAATTGGAGGAAATGTCCACTAAAGCAGCCAAATTAGGAATTGATTTCTCTCTCGCTGAATTTGATTTCGGAGTAGGAAGTGACGGTAGTTTGATTACCTCTAATTGATGGTTTCGATGGGATGGACGTGTCTGAGTTTCGACGGAGAGGTAGACTTAGGTGACCACCTTGAGTTGATTGACTTCCTCTAAGGGTAACTTGACACTTCGCAAGCTGTTGAACCAAACAAAAAAGATCTTTTTAGTTTTTCTCTTACCCAACAAACCATTAAAAATGGGCCCCTACATTAACAGTTTAACTCTTTCCTTGCTTGTGGTGACTTGTCGTCTGCTGATAATCTATAATCTTATCTGGATCCAAGCCATTTGACACTCTTATAGTGTTCCGGAAAGAATTTTTTGAAAAATTGTAATTTTGAAAAAAGTCAGCAGACAACAATAAAAGCATGAAAAAAAACAACAACAAGGGTTGCACAGTTTTTAAAGGTATAAAAACAATCTTTATGGATATAAAAACATCATAATCTAGAAGTTCTGCCCTGCGAACCCTGACAATCCCATCCTTATTGTATCATTATGTATGAGACAATTCATAAGTATATGACAGGATTAAGGGACATGTAATAGTTATACCATGGGTTGTCCGCCTGTACGTGGAGATAATCCACAAGCTTTAGCAAGTGGATTATCTTACGAACATGTGGACAATCATGGTATAATTATTTTATACCACCTATATCAGTTTAGACCTTGCACATCACGAGATATTTCGTGCTGAAGTTGATAAGGCTGGTATAAAAAGTAGTATACATTCTTCATATTATGATTTATCTAGATCAGCTCTGAAGGAGCCAGCTGATCACCATAGAAATTACATTTGAACTCCTAATAACAGGTTTTGTCATCAGTAGTATAGTCTGTCTAAATTTTGGCTGTTCTGAGTTCATAAGGGTTCTCAAAGAGAGCCCTGTAAAATGGTTGAATCATGAACTTTGCATTCATAAATAAAAGGTACACAAATATGGGTTTTAGTCATAGATACACAATGAATATGACAAGACGTGAGTAGCCTCAGGTCAGGCATGTTCATATCAATACATTTCCTTAAAATCTATCAGACTGAGTGTTTGTTTTGCCTCAAGAGACCATCTTTGATCAGTGTTGAGACCACAGGTCAAGGCCTGTCCACGGCTAACTCTTTGCATGCTGGGTAATTTTGCATGCTTCTTTGTGGTTTTAAAATTTAATTTATCAATAAAATCTTTCAGGTATATGCCATGTTAAACAGTTAGTATCCCAATCAGGCCTGACATTGTCGTCGGACCTGATCAGGGTCCAAACTGTTGGCGAAGGTTATATAAGCAGGAGACAAAGTCCGCTATGTTAAAGTAGCATTTATCCATAGTGCACTCAGGGTGGCAGAATCTATGATTGGTATTGGTTTGACAGAAATTTAGTCTTGATATTTTGGCTTTTCAGGCCCAATGAAGCTCTCAAATATCTGAATAGGGTGGGGTTTGTTTTCCCATGAAAGTTCCATTTTTGCAACCTGAGTTGGTGTAGTACAGAGGCGAGTTCAACAAAGCTGGTGTCGGGCTTTACACATTACGAATATAGATAGGTACCAATCAACAAGCCCTCGGTGAGCTCTCGCATTGTTGAACTCGCCTCAGGTGTGCTACTTGATTGTATCGATTCCTGATCTTTGCACCGTTACTTACTTTTACTACTGTTGGGTTCTGATGATCAGTTCCTTTATAATGAAGCACAATCACTGTTGAATTCCGTGAATCCGTATGAACATTAGATGGATCTACGAGAGTGTGAGGCATTCTTGAAAAGCAAGCATAATGGCATCTTCCTGTTTGGTGAAATCAAAAGAGGTTTAACTCTTTTCATGCTGGGTAGTTTGCCATGCTTTTATTGTCGTCTGCTGACTTTTTTCGAAATTAACATTTTCAAATCCAACAGTTAAAAAAATTTGGATCCAGAATGTCAGAAATGAATGTCGGTCCTGATCTGGGTCTAAACTGTTTGCAAAGACCATCAGTAGACGATAAAGATCGCTGCTAGCAAGGAAAGATTTAAAATAAATGAAGTGTTGCAACATTTGACAATGTTATGGTTTGACACAGTAGCACTAGAAGGATATTGTTCAATATGAACAGATACTTGATACTTCTGAGTCTCTGACGCAAGAAAATAGATATTTCCGTCAATACCAAAACAGCGAAGCTTTTGATCAGTATGAATATCATTTTTCTCCTTGTAAACTGTGTTCCTCAATAATATAGTCAGATTTCTTTATCAATGATCCGAGATCGTCCTGAATATCTTGCCCAGCTGTGCAGGCTTGTCCATGTCAAATTTTTGTCTTGTCTGATGGAGATCATTTTTCTTCGCTTTGTTCTGTATGGGGGTGGTCTTTGGTCTAATTACCAGTGCAAGAGATAAGTTTTATGTATTGTGACACCAGAAACGCATCTTATGGTGCATTTTTCAGGTTCATGTTTTTGTTTATGAGGGAGTCTAGTTGCATCTTCTTTAAAATTGAGAATGTTATGATGCAAAAAAAAAAATCATACGAAAACCCCCTCAAAAAACTTTGAAATTTCATAAGTACCCGTGAAATAGCTATAGAACTTGAATGCAAAATTAATATTTTCTTGTGGCTAAGCTGAAATATGTTTTAGGTACTCAAAAGCACCATCTCACTGAGATGATTCTCTTGAGCAGCCATAACATGTATTATTAATTGAGAAACAGGAAAACTAATTGACAGTTACAACCTTATCTGCAGCCTTGGGCATAGCAGTTAAGATAAAGGGTGGAGGGGTGGGGTAGAAGGGGGAGGGGGTCAGATATTTGCCTTATTTCTCCATGATAACATATATTGTGCTAACTCATTGAAGAAATAATTTCAAAGAGACATTCCAATGAACATACAATATTTATTACTGTGGTCTAACAAGGAAAATAATATAATTTGTGTGAAAAAAGGTCTTATCGGACCTAGGTTTTTGTCCTGATAGGCATCTATAGGGCACGTTACGCACATTTGAACTCAAAAGATGAAAATAGCGTTGTTTAATTTGGGGAATAAGTCCTTTATCTGATCTGTTACTGTGTACGTTTTCATTGTACATTGAAACTTTATGACTACAGTAAATGGCTATAGTCTAGTCAGTTTTATTTGATGTTCGTTAGCCAGAGAAAATGTCAAGCTGATCAATATTGTCTCCGTCTTGACAAATGAAATATTCTGCCAAGTTTGACTTTGTTGTGTTTTTGTTTAACCTCTCACCAACAGCTAAGGTCTTATGGAGACAGGGCCATGGCTTCAAGTCTCATCCAAAAGAGTGGTGAAGCCGGGGATTGAACTAGCCACCCCTATTTTACAAGGTAAGGGGTTTATCCACTACACCACAGTGGCTCTTGAGTTTGACTTAATATGAGTGGATGGTCCATTATATTTTTAGGGAGGTCTCAGGTAAGAGTTGCAAATGTCTCTGAGATTGTTTTATCTTAATAAACAGTGCCATGGGTGAAAGTTTTTAGGATTAATTCTGATTTAAGGATTTTGAGGCTGACTTTCCATAGAAAGTCAGCCTCAAAATGCTGAATTAGGGGGATTATAATAGCTTCTCTGGTTAGTTTTCAAATCATCTAAACACAATTAAACATTTAAACATGAAATTATTCATTTTTGTAGGCATCATGCAAGTTTAAAAATTTGAATTTCTAAAGTTCAGGATTTTGGAAATTCACATGTACCCATGCAGTGCATACTTTTGCAGCATCTCATCTGGGTCCGCAATGTTTGCTTCATCTTACCATTCAAGAGAGGTGCTGTTGTGGCGTAGTGGATAAACCACTCAATTTGTAAATCCAAGGTCGCAGATTCAATCCCCAGCTTTACTAGTCTGGCTAGTGAGACTTTAAGCTGTGGCCCCATCTCCATATGACCTTAGCTGTTGGTGGAACATTGTAGAAAGAAAAGCATCTGCTATAGATTTTATAGTCACACTCCTTCAAAATGAGGTATTGCTACCGTGCACCTTCTAGACTGTAATTACAATATAAGCCGCGACATGTGATTTCCAACAATGTGGCATTTTGACAAGTGTAGACTCAGACAAGCCTTTGCAGCCTCCTTTTAGGCTTAGAAACTCCAAATGATGTTCAGTCAGTTACTTAACACTCATAGAATTTTCAAGCCACTAGCAAAGACTCTGATCAGACTGCGCATGTGCCCAGGCTGATCTGAGGCTTTGCTGGTCGCACATATCTTATTGTTGGAAATCGTAGGTTGCGGCACAGTTATTTCCATTCAAAACAAGGTTATCATATTCCACTCCAGTGGCCATGCTTCCTATTAGTACAACAAGAAATGTTTTAATGGAGATAAAGCAATACTTTTAAGCAAAATTTCAAATTTGATTAAAATTAAAAATCACTGTGGCAGGTAGGATTGATTATACTTGTCCCGTTAATAAAAGTACTTTTGAGTGTAGACTGTACCACACTTTGTTGGTTTTCGGTGTCTCGATAATTGAGGCAATGTTCTTGCATCCTTAATCACACACAATAGGATCGAGAAAAAAGACGGTAAAATACTTAGCGTAGATATCATTTTGTAGACTAAAGTGTAAAGTTTCTACCCGTACAGGTGTAAATTGTGATATTTTAGTCAAGTTTTACAGACATGGATATTATCAAACAAAGAAGATGGGAGTACTAGGTGTGTAATGTAAGCTAAAACTTGTGACTTTTGTTTCATATGGTGGGAATTTTAGCAAATAATATGGGCTTTGACGCGAGAGATCCTGTCTTTGGGGTTTTTTTATCAAGGAAGACTAAAACAATTCTGCTTAGCTGCAGAGATAGAAAAATAACTTTCTTATTTCACAACCAAAACATATTTTGTGGGTGCTCAAAAGAACCGTCTCAATGAGATGGTTCTTTTGAGCACCCAAAACATATGCTATAAATTATGGGAAAGAAAATATTTACAATTTTCATGCTGAAAATTTTTGTTTATCTAAAATTATGTTGAATATTGAAATTTTGCATGTAGCAAGATTACATTCCATACCTACCAGAGAGTGAATAACAAAGGTGCTGACCAGTCTGCGTGGATGTGCAGGCTGGTCTACACATTTGCTGTTGGCATGCAACAAAGTCAGATTTTCTTACAACGAGACCCATATTGTGGTGTTTACAATTATTTTTCTTTCATCAGATTGTCAGTTTTTGATTTCGGAGTTAAATTGATGATTTGGAGAAAATAAGATTCTTAGTGGCTATATATAGTATCATATCATATATTGTGCAATCTATTCTCGAAAGTCTGCAGGGAGCAGTCTGATCTAGGTATATATTGTTTGCAATATAGGCTACTTAAGTTCCTAGGAGATGAGAGAGCAGATGACGGTTTTGTAAATGGCGTAAAAATATTGAGATTATCCCTGGAAAAAGAGTAGGAAATTGTTAGTGCTGCTTCATTGATGCTTGAGACTTTCAAGCCAAAGTTTCTACATTTGCTATATTGCCTTCGCTTTTAGGAAAACAGTGCAGTCCCTTTATTGCTGTAACACACCTCGTTATAACATGGATTTGGATATAACACGGTCAAGGAAAGAATTTGCTCCCAGGGGGAGCAAATTCTTTCTTTTTTAAGAGCAGTTCCTTATGGTGTGGAAAATCACTTTTACCACATCAGGTGACCTCCCTTGAATGTTACTTTTTTTATTACGCACATGGGTAACTGCGTAATGGGAGCTACGCCAATGATTCACAGAAAATATCAAGTCTGGTTTGATTTCTTAAAGCACATAAAAAAAAGTGAAAATGTTGTCTACTGCAAATGTTTAGTAGTGTTTTAACAGTGAAGATGGTTTTCAGCTAATAAAAAAGTTATTTTTTATGAAAAATTGCCTTATCCGGAGTAATGAGTAAACAGCTTCATAACACATTATCATATGAGTGTATCATCTTTTAACAGTGGGTAGTATTATTCATCCGCCTATACCAGGTCATTCAAGACGCTAGAAATCGCATACCGTACCTTGAAAACAAATATTTAGTTTCTCAACAATGTTATAGGAGTTCTGCGTTCCCATGAATGTTTTATAGTAGTTAAAGTGGGTACCCTCAACATATGTTTTGATGCAGAAAACTAGAAGAGCGTTATCATGAAATTAGGGCCGACCAAATTGTTGCCTTGTTTGAAGCCCTGGCGTATATGGTAGAGGAGTGCGACATTGTTAAATTTTTCAGTTTACCTGTATAATGGCAATCAGATAGTACAACATAATGTACTCTTTAGTCTAGTGTTGGGACGATGACACTGGGGTGGAGTGTTCATTTTTGGATTAAAGTTTTTACTTTAATGGGATTTTTTCTTTGAAAGTTTATTGACTTACAGGTATGTTAGTTTTGTATTTTTACACAATTGCATACACATGGAGTTGCCTTGTTCAAATTTGGGGTATATAGGACTGGCCGCATTCTGCTTTTTGTTTCCCATAGCTTTGTCATCAACCACTTTTTTGTAACCAAAGCAGTCAGCTATTTTTTTTTTTTTTGCAAAATAAACCTGCTTAACCTTTTATGTACGGTATATAGATTCTTCCATCTTGTTTTTAGTACAAGAGCGTTGAGGATGGTTCATTGTACATAAGAGGTCACATGTTAGAATTTTCAAATTATGATGTATTTCTATACATGAAGAATGTTTGATTTTAGCAAACAGTGCAGACCCTTATGAAATGCCATGTTCTGCACCAAAAACTCACCTTAGTCTTTACTGTTTCAACTTATCAAAGTACCCTTTTCAAGTACATAAAGGCAGCTTTAAAGTGGTGTCTGCAATTATGAGTTTCCAAAAATAGTAATAGTTCCTCCAGTGATGTGTTTTCCTAAACTCAGGGGCAGCCTGTAGACTGGCACAAGTCTCTAATGTCAATTTTTTTAGTAAAACTGACAATCTCTCTAAGATGGCAATTTATAAACTTTACTTGGAAGTAGAAGTTCTCGGCTTGGACATCAGACACTAAATTTGACTATCAGAGAGGATAGAATTTTTTGATGATTTTTTTTCATAGTTAAATATAATTATAAATGTAATTATATATATTTAGTGGACTGATGCCAGTCTAGGGCAGCCTGGTACCAAGGTATAATGGTTTAGGAAATCCCCAAATCAAAAACATGTGACAATGTAGCTTAGCAGTTCAAGCATTTTGAATGCTTCAAAGATGAAAAATAATACATTTCCGGACCGCAATAAAAACAATTATTGTACAGTGCTATCTGTTTTTAAAGCTATATGTGCACTCTTGGTCCACATAAGCCCTTTGTTGTTTTTTTTTAAATTGGTAGATAGGTATAATTTTGGCTAACAGTTAAGACTGAAATGTCAACAAACAGTACTTCAGTCCACTGCCTCATGGAACGTCTCTGGACTCTACCCAGGGACCATGAAGTTGATATATTAGAAGTCTTATATACCATACTAGTGGGAGCGCAGTGGCTCAGTGGTAGAGTGCTTGATTCAAGACAGAGGGGCCGCGGAGTCGAGTCTCACTGGGGTCACTGCGTTGTGTTCTTTGAGCAAGACAAATTTATCCTAGCTTAGTACTGGTTCAACCCAGAAAGACCCGTCCCTGTTCAACTGAAAGTTTGTTGATGGGACGTAAAGAATCAAATCAAACAAACGAAAAACAAACATATACCGTACCAGAGTTGATGTTTGTGCTTGGACTTGCAGTTGATGTTTAATGCCTTTGTCCTGCTGATGCCAGGTATATCCACAACAGTGTAGATCAAGATTAGATGGCTTCTGAAGAAGCCATCTGATCAGGATCCATACTTTTTTTTCATTCAGCATGTTTAATTTATTCATGGTAGTAAATGGAACCAATTTGTCTGGGATTTACAAATTCATCCTAGCAAACATGAGCTGCAACATGGGATTTCCATCAATGTGGCATGTGCGACCAGCAAAGGATCAGACCAGCCTGCGAATACGCACAGTCTGATCAGAGCCTTTGCTAGTCACTTGAATATTCTATGACTGTTAAGCTACTGACTGAACATCATTTGGAGTTTCTAAGCTTAAAAGGAAGCTGCACAGGCTGTCTGAGTCTACACGTTAAAAGCCACATTGTTGGAAATCACATGTTGAGGCTCAAATTTACTCAGAAGGACAAGGCTAAAATTGGCCTTCCTTTCTTTTCTTGATCTCATTTTTACTTGATACTGGGCCATAGTTATTGTATATCTACAATATTGGCATCGGATCATTTTCTCGACTACTTATAAGGCACGCCGCCTTGATTGTTAGCTTACCATGTTAATTTGGCGGCATATCAGGGCCATATTTACATTTCGGATCTATCTTACTACGTACATATAGCACAACAAATTACAAGTAGTGTTTTCATAAATAGCCGGATTAAATGATATTTATACGATATAAACTTAACAGTAAGTATTAAACTGTGCAGGTAACTTGGTGCAGGTGAAATAATCTGGGCCTCAACGCGAGAAAACCTGTCTTCGGTGGTTTGTGAATAACAAACGCGCAGACCAGCCTGCGCATCCGCGCAAACTGATCAGCGCCTTTGTTATTCGCATTTTGGAAAGTATCATATCTAAACTTACTACAAGCAAAATTTCACTTTTCTAGCTAGTCTTTGTAGCTGAGCAGACTGGTTTGAGTCTCGGTTTGTCCGAAACCCCAGACAGGTTTTGTTGCATCGTGGCCCATCTGGCAAACATTGTCATACTGTTCCTCTGAATTCAGAAATTTTTGCAAGAATTTTATTTTCATTAACTGCAAAGTTTCGAGAAAATAAAACGCCCGCAAAAATTTCTGGATTTACAGTATTCAGTTGAGCCACTTAGCCCAATTGGTAGACTAGGCAAATTAATATTTGAAAAGTTACATTCTGTTATTCAGTTGAGCCACTTTGCTTGATCGGTAGACTAGTTAGTCAAGCCACTTAGCACAATAGGTAGTGAGCAGGGCCACATAGCCCGATGGATAGTTGGACCACCTAGCCCAGTTGATTGAGTGCTATATTTGTAGATGTTCACAGCTTCTTTGTGGGCCAATGCACATGCTTACAAGTAGTTAAAGACAAATTATTCAGTAAGATAAAGATAAAGATAAAGAAGCTTTAATTGACGTCACTTATTTGAAACATACCACATAAGCTCTGTAGAGCTTTTATTGCGACATAACATATTGAGGAAGGGTGTCTAGGTTCAGAAAGGTGCCAATACTATCCTTCAAAACATATACGTCTTGGCGCAATACTAGGGAAATACCCTTGAAAGTATTAAACTGAAACCAAACATAATGATGGTGTATGAAGTGTATTATGTGACATTTGCCATTTTTTTGGTTGAAATTCTATATTTCTATTAAAATAGGGGAAAAAGAAATGTCATCTCATACTTTCATATGAAATAGAGCTCTATGGACTTCCTTGAATATGATCTTGCAGTTGATGTTTCAGGGCCTCAAAGCAAGAAAACCTGTCTTCGGTGTTTTTGACCATCCAAAACTCAAACCAGTCTTCGGAGCCACAGAGACTACCTAGTGTTGTCTGCTGATAAATTTTACAAACAGTTTGGACCCAGATCAGGCTCGACAAAATGTCCAGCCTGATCTGGATCCAAACTGATTGACCCTCTGATGGTATTCCTAAATGAATTTTCAGAAAAAGTTGGTTTTGAAGAAAAAAAATTGGTAAATGATAAAGGGCATGCAAAATTTCCCGGTAGCCAAAGAGTTTTAAAAGCACCCATGTCAATATTCATAAAGCACAAAATAAAAAAGGGTTTGGCTTTATTTGCACCTGTGGGAAGGATTCTTTTCTAATGTGGAAGCATTATGACAGAAGGTTCATTTTCAGATGATAAATTATACCTGCATATTTGTAGCTCAGGTGGGGAGATGACTGGATTTTTAACGTCACTTTCACCACAAACAACCTTCAGAAATTGAAGTAACTGGAAAACTTTAACCCTGAAAGCGCCAAGAAAAAAAATGCATCTGAAAATGTCGTCTGCTGAAGTCGTCTGCTGCAAAAAATTGCCTAACATTACTGACAAATTAAGTATAGAAGCAAACAGGGTGGACCCAGAACAGACTGCTCCTAGGAGCAGTCTGACCTGGGTCCATACTGTTTGGCATAGAGGCTTCTTAAAACATTTCAGTAGACGAGAAAAGCAGACAACTTTTGTTGTGATTGGCCCTTTAAGGGTTAAACTTGTCATACTTAATTCTGTATAGTGTAAATTCGGAAATTTTCGAGAGATTTTTATTTTCGCGAATAGCATTAAAAGACTTTGTCACTTTTAAAATTTGCGACTTGGACATGATTTAGCTACAGCAGTAAATGACTGAGTTATTCCACCATTTCGCGAGGCTTTTATTTTCGTGAAACTCCGCGGATGCGGATTTTTGCGAAAATAAAAGCCTCGCGAAAATTTCCGAATTTACAGTAATATTTGCAATCAATGTTGATCTGGTCCTGATTCCCTCTGTTCTTTAACCCAAATTGTATATCCAATATTGTATATACTTCAGCAAACAATGCAGCATTTCATCAGGGTCTACATTATTTGCTAAGGCAAAATCAATCTTCAGAGAATGAAGTATGTTGAAATGCAATATTTTTCAGAAATTATAACCTGTGACCCCTCAATATATACAATAGACCATCATGACTTGATTGCATTAACTTTATGGAAAATTCCATTGGTCTGGAAAGGGTTATTTAGGGTCTTACCAATGAATGTTGGCAGAGCTCTGCAGTATTAGGCTTGTCTGTCCAGCCTCTTTTGCGGATACTATAACAAAGTCATTTCTCGCCCAAGTACGAAAATGGTTTATATCTGATGAATGCGCACCAAAATTGCTGCCTGTCCAGTTGCTCTTGTGGACACTATATCTAAGTCATTTGTCATCTGACTTCTTCCAAATTTCACAATTGCTTTAATTTTATCAATTTTTCGCCCAAGTTTGAAAATGGGTTTTGTCTGATGATTGCTCACCAAGATGGTCGCCAAAATGGCTGCAACCTGGCTGGTTGCTCTTGTGGGCAATATTTCAGTTTTGTCATCTGATTTCTTCCAAATTTCATATATGAATTTTTTTTTATCAATCTCTCTCCTCGAGTTCAAAATGGGTTCTGTCTGATGAAAACTTGCTAAGGAGACCACCACCCATCAGTTTCCGCCTGTGGACACCATACCAAAGTCATTATATATTGTCACCCGATTTCTTTCAAATTTCATATAGTATTACTTTTATCAATTTCTTGTCCAAGTTTGAAAATGGAACGCTCACCAAGATGGCCACGGCCTGTCTGTTTGCACATTTGTCATCTGATTACTCCAAAATTTCATAATTTTATCAATCTCTCACTGTGGTTTGTTATTGGGCACTTTGTAGGAGCCCAGCAGTTCTAATTTAAGCAGGTCTACTTTGTCAGAGGCCAACTCTGAATTATGAGGATTTAAATCAGCAAAATTGTAAATTTCATCAGGTTAGGGGTCATTTAAAAATTATGTTCTGAATTTAGGGGAAACTTATAGCTAATAAATAACACACAAATTCTTTATAATAATTGTAAGTCATGATGTAGCCACGGGCAAGCTGTGTTTTTGTGGTGATATTTCGATCATACCTGTGGTAGAGCCAACTCTGCCTGCCAGTGTCCTATGCTGATAACCTTTGCATACAGTTTTGGACCCGGATCAGGCCTGACAAAATGTCAGGTCTGATCTGGACATTCCATGGTATTCCTAAAAGAGTCATTTTCAAAAGTTTATTTTGAAAAAAAATCTGTTGACGACGGAAAAAAACCTTACAAAATTACCCAGCATGCAAAGAGTTTTAAAAGCACATTAGGTCAGTTTGGTTCAAAGGAAATAGTTTGGAATGTCATCATTGTATATGAACCCTGCTGCGGAAAGACTGTCATTGGGGATTATGATCATGCAGGCCCTGAGGTTATAAATCTTTTTTCATGCTCAACTCAATCAGTTTCATGCTCAACTCAATCAGTTGCTCATAAAAACTAAAATGCTGAAAAACAAAGACTTTTCTTACTTTCAAACTCTCAAATGTTGTATTTATCATGCTGATAAATGTTAAAATGCCAACATATTTTCGTGATTTCAAACTCAAATATATGTTGGCATTTTAACATTTATTAGCATGAAAAATTTCATGTTCAGTTGAGTTGAATGAAACAAAATATAATCTCGGAGCCTATATACCATGCATACCCTTAATATTCGGTCAAATAGGCCATCTGACCTATTCTGGCCTGCTCGTATGCATAATCTGACAATGACCTGCGTTGGTAATTATGTCTACATGACACATAACGTTTTTGACCATGTGTATCAAACATTAGTCAGCTGTGTTTCAAAATCCCCTGTTTATCATAAATCAAGTATATTAATAACAGACAAGTTAATTATCAGTGTTAATCAACAATATAATTATTACTATAATTGTCATTCCTATTACCTATAGTAGGTTTTGAGCCATGTCACAAGAAGAATATATAAGAGCGGCAAACATAAACAAACAATAATATACCTCCTAGGCCTTCGAGGCGGAATAACTTATACTTTCAGGACAGTAGGGGTGACACTGCGCAGACGGAATTGTCACGTCAACTCCTACAAGATTGATACCTACTTTTGAACATTTCCAAAATTCAAACTAATAATGCCCCACATCTTTACTCAATACGAATAGGCATAGGATATTGACAGGATACAGTCATAACTCCTTCATTAAAGCCTTAGTGGGTGCATAAAACTGGGTGTGCCATGAGCCCTTTATATGTAATTCGTCATTATAACCGAAAATTGTCGTCCTCACACAAAGAACAGTTACTGTCCTCAGGATTTGCTATCTTGTAGGACTTTAACCAGCCTGAAGAGAGATATCTTCAAAAACTTAGAATACAGAAGCTTGAAAATTTGGATTTACCACAAGTTTACATCAAAGTAGCTGATTAAGGGGATAACCATATTCAAAGGGGTACGTGCATTAAGAGGCTATTTTGGCCCCCCTATGAGGTCAAAAAATAAAAGTTGCTCTTCACAATTTTCTTCTTATTAGTTTATTAGAACAATACCCAAAGTGTAAAGGTCTGGTATTAATTCGACTTTTATGGTTGCTATGATAACAAAAGTGGCGCCAAAATAGGCTGAAAATAGGAAAATGATCATTTTGGAGTAAATTTGAGACGTGTAACAGAGGAATTAATATAGAGCACAAGCAAATACCAAAAAAATATTTTAACAGATGATGAGAATTATTACGGCACACAATATATTAAAAGGTTTTTTTGGTATTTGCTTGTGCTGATATCTAATTCTTAAAAAATCGGTCTCCAAAAGCCTCAAATTTGGCCTAAAATGGCAATTTCTCTATTTTAAGCCTATTTTGTCGGCCATTTTGGTTACCATAGCAACCGGTAAAAGTAAAATAAATGCCAGAATTTTACACTTAGGCTATTCTTCTAACAAACCATTAAGATGAAATGTGTGAAAAGCAACTTTCAGTTTTTGGCTCTAGAGGGGGGGCAAAATAGCCCCTTAATGCACGTACCTCTTTTCATTTTGGTATGTATATATGGCGTATATATAGTCGGAAATAACAGTTTATGGGTCCGTTCACGTTTTAATTTAAAACTAAATTTCCGACTGTATTTCCGATGATTAACACCCCAAATGAAAATTTTGAATCCTATTCATCCTTCAAAAACCAGTGAAAATGCAGTACGGTATGTTGTGCCAACAGTTGCCAACTGCGTCCAACCACTTGCTAGCCACTTTTGAGGCCATTGATGTCGGGCTTTGGATAGGATATACTGTCGCAAATTTTTGACGTCCAATCAGACACTCCAGTTATAATAGCAAGTGCATTAGGATGATCAGCTACTAACTACAAAGGTGCACCTTCGTTGTAGGCATAAAGAAATTTTGTCATGACATCCTGTAGATCTGGGGCGAAATATGGTCTGTGAGTGTGCATGCGTGGGCCAATTTGCATCTATTTGGGGGGCATAGTGAATCACGCATCTTGTAACTGTAGTTTTTAGAAATTTTGCAGATGCGAAGTTTCGCAAATTAAACCCTAGCGGAATGGCAAAATCACACTGACATTCGCAAATTAAACCCTAGTGGAATGGCAAAATCACAATGCTGTATATTACTTATGTAGGTGTATTTAAATGCTATTCGCAAAAAAATTCTGAATTTACTGTGTTTTAGTTTGTGGCCATTCTTAGTGCATTAGTATTGGTGTTAGGAATATGTTGATGTCAGTTTGTAGGTTAAGGTGATATTTGCCTCTTTTTAATGCTTACAGTATCAAAGATCTGATGTCCGATTGTCCCTTTGTGTGCCTGCTTTAACGTTGACCATAACCGATGAACTAATGGACTTTTAAGAGCTTTGCTATTTCATAAGCGGATACCTTGTGGGAAGAACTTCAAAAAAACATACCAAAATATATGACCTTGGTCTGCATGAAAACAAATAGAGTGACATATGTTCAACAAATATATGACCTTGGCCTTTGACCTACTTTTGGAAATTAATAAGAGTGTGTGCAACAAACTTAAGCATTGCATGGCCATAATTTTTGAATTTAGCCTGGCATTCAACTTCGATATTCATATGTCTATGCCTTGTGGTAAAAGCTTTTCCTATATGACGGTCTGAGCTAATCTCGCGGTAACTAAGCTATTTGGCTTGAGACAAGATTGGCCATGCTTGAAAAATATTTATAAATTCATTATTTTCCTTCATCAATATCTGACTGACCCTTATGAACAAAAGCAATATGATTCTGATCACTCAGATTGATTGTATCTTGTTGCAAACATGTTGACCCTACCGTCGCCATTGTGGTTCAGAGGTCAATGTGTTCTCGCGTTAGCTTGTTAATTTTGGCGGAAAATTGTCACGTGACCATACGGCAGCAAAACAAATGTCCGCCATTTTGGAATAATCTATTGTTGGCCTAATGATGACACTTGGACATATGATGGATCTTCCTTCTTTCCGAAAATTTGATTTTAATGGGTGGGGTATGGGATTGTTAAGGATTTTTTCCAAGTAAATGCATGTCATGATTTTTTCATGAAATTAGGTCAGTCATGAAACTCAACTTTCGTTTTCTGAAATAGGCCATTATTCATTGAAATTTGATAGAAAGTAGGTGGCGCTGCAATATACAATAACAGAGAAAAGAGACTAACGCGAGAACAAATGCAACGCGAAAACACCTTCAGGCAGTATACATGTATGCCAAAATCATTGACCTTGACCTTTGACCTACTTTTGAAAATAAATAAGCCATAGTTATAAATAGCTGTACTGTAATTCAGTATAGTGAAATGCATATATTTTGAGGGCGGGCATTCAAAGTTCACAAACACATCTTGTCTCTTTTGCAACCTTGCACATTCATAATTTAAGTGATTGAGTCCTCCTACTTAGGCCTTTAAATAATGAATCATTTGCTTTTCTTTATGGCATTGTTTATGAAGCTTTTGGCCCATAAAACAATTAACTACAGCCTACTGAAATATTGACAAAGCACCCCACACTGTTTGTAATATAATGCTGTTATGAGTATTATCATAACCAGAACTTAAGATGAGAGGAATATCTATATACCTAAAACTATGATTTCTTTGAGAAAGCATAATAATATATTGTGGGTACACATTGAAAGCATCTCTTTGAGATGCTTTCAATGAGTACCCACAGTATATATTTTCCTCACAGACAACACAAATATTGTGTGATTTTTCAGTCGCGAAAAGGTGTCTTAATTAGGACTGAGACCATATCTGACACGATGTCTCAACTCTGTGACAGACTTACAAAGTGAAATAGTGGGGGTTGGGGGTAAATAGGGTGTGGAGGGAAGGGCGTGTTTAAATATTTTTTTTTTTTAAAAATGGCTTTTTCTCCCGTTCAATAAAGTTCAGATGGAATTCTTTACACTTATGTATTGGTCTAAATCAGGAAGAGTATTAATCTGCATGCAGGAAGTTGCTTGTGTTCATTGTAAGTAATATACTGTGTATATTATGTTTAAAGAAAAAGTAGAAGAAATTCCGAAGAATGTAGTTTTAATACTCAATAGTTTTACTTATTGTTCATGGCAGTTGGTAGCCGGAAATGTGAAGCATCTTTATACCAGATTAGCTTATCATAGTGCTGGGGAGTTGGGAAGCACATCCATGCAGGTATGATGTAGAGGTGGCTTTTTATTATCTCTTTTTCTAATTTCAAATTCTGACACATGCTATTGCTTCTCAGTCATGACAAATAAATGTTGCTAAATGAAAACTAAATCAGATCCTGAAATATAGATCCTGATCTGCTGGCTATACAAAAACCATTTATCTAACCTTCTTGTTCTAATGCTTAGGCCAGAATTTTTTTATTATTTTATTTTTTTATTAGTAGATTTACCAACCCTCATACTGTAATTTTTCATAAAGTAGAAAAAAATTAATTCCTAAAATTATTTTTATATTTTATCCGCCGACTCTTAATATAATTTATAATATATTTTTGAGGATCTGTCTGTGTATTTTTAGCTCACCTGAGCCGAAGGCTCCGAGGTGAGCTATTAGTATACCAATGACTCCGGCGTCCGTCGTCCTTCCGTCCGTCCGTCGTCCGTCCGTCCGTCAACATTTTCAAACATCTTCTCCTCAGAAACCACTGGGCCAATTGAACTCAAATTTCATATGAAGAATCCTTAGGATGGGGGAACGAAAGTTTGTTCAAATGGTTCTGGTCACATGACCAAGATGGCGGCCATGCCCATATATGGTAAAAGCCCTTTAAAAATCTTCTTCTCCAGAACCAGAAGGCCCGTGACCTTGTGACTTGGTATGTAGCATCGGGGATGTGGGGCCTACCAAGTTCGTTCAAGTAATGATCCTGGGTTGACCTTGACCTACTTAACGTCAAGGTCAAATTTGCTTCCTAATGCATTTTAATGGGGAAATTTTTGAAAAGTTGATTTTTTGAAAACTATTGAAGCCAAAGTCATTATTCTCACTTGATATATTTTATCTAATGTGACAATGGCTATAAATAAGTTACAAAGGTCAAGGTTGACCTTTGACCTTTCAGCCAAGGCGCTCATATTGGAGGCTCATCAATATATTAAAACAAAGTTTTCTCAGAAACCATTTGACCAATTGAGCTCAAATTTCATATAAAGACTCCTTACAATAAGTTAGCCAAGTTTTATGCAAATTGGTTCGGTCACATGACCAAGATGGCGGACATGCCCATATATGGTAAAAACCCTTTAAAAATCTTCTTCTCCAGAACCAGAAGGCCTATGACCTTTGGACTTGGTATGTAACATTTGGGATGTGGGGCCTACCAAGTTTGTTCAAATGATGATCCTAGGTTGACCTTGACCTACTTAACATGAAGGTCAAATTTGCTTCCTAATGCATTTAAATTTGATTTTTTTGTAAAAGTTGATTTTTTTAATACTGTTGAGGGAAAAGTCATTGTTCTCACTTGATATGTTAAGAGGCAATTCCAAAGGTCAAGGTTGACTTTTGACCTTTCAGCCAAGGTCACTCATATTGGAGGCCCATCAATATATTAAAACACAGTTTTCTCAGAAACCACTTGGCCAATTGAACTCAAATTTCATATGGAGACTCCTTAAGTTGAGTGGAGTAAATTTGAACCAAATGTTAATGGTCACATCATCAAGATGGCGGCCATGCCCATATAAGGTAAAAACCCTTTAAATATCTTCTACTCTTGAACTAAAAGGCCAATGGCCTTTGGACTTGGTATATAGCATTGGGGATGTGGGCCCTACCAGGTTTGCACAAATGATGAATCTGGCTTGACCTTAATCTTTATTACAGCAAGGCTAAATTTGATTCCTAATGCATTTATATTGGAAAAATCTTGAAATGTTCATTTTTCTTTCATCCAAGGCCACTCATATTGGACTGCCTAAAATATACATATCCAAGAATCTTTTTCTTAGAATTCACTGGGCTGTTTGAACTCAAATTTCATATGGAGTATTCAGCGGATAAAACGGTAAATATGATATTATTTTTGGGTGACTTGATCAAAATGGCCATTGCCCATATATGGTAATACAAAATATGTTTGGATAATAAGCCTAATTTTACCTTGACCTATTTTAACATTATTAAGGAGATCAGGTGAGCGCTTCAGGGCCTTCAGGTCCTCTAGTTGAGAGTTACATTGTTAAAACTGATTGTCCTGTCCAGATTTTTAGAAAAATGATAAAATATTCAAAGATTTTATACAGACTTTGGTTTACCTTATTAGTTTTACTGTTTTTTCTGGAGATATTTAAAAAAAAAAAAAAGCTCTGAAAATGACCAATTAACTGGTCATTTTCAGAGCTTTTTATTTATTTTTAACCTTACTAGTTTTACTGTTTTTTCTGGAGATATTAAAACTAAAAAAAATAAATAAAAAAAAAAAAAGCTCTGAAAATGACCAGTTAACTGGTCATTTTCAGAGCTTTTTTATTTATTTTTTTATCGTACCCCCGACCCTGGAAAAATATTCTCGTAAATTAACTAATATAAAAATTCTAGCCTTATGGACCATAATAAGCAACATCTTGATTATATATATAAATTTAAGTTGCAATTCTCATGTGGACTCTCCTTATTGTAACATGGCAGGTCAGTGTCAGGCCCGAAATTTTGAATGTTCACAGAAGTCATGGTACCAGTTTCTCAAAGCTTGTATTTCGTCATCATATGAATATCTTTTAGCTACAAGAGTTTGCTTTCTATGAAACTTCATGCATGTTTCTGATCGGAGTTCCGACATTAAGATTCACAATCCTGGACAACACTTTAACTTTAGTGATAAATTAGTTAATCAAACAAAAGTAAATGACCAATTCATCATTTCTAGTAAGATGGCCTTGTCTTAACCCTTACAGCACCAATATTTTCTGTCCTGAAAATAATGTCTGCTTTTTATGTCTGCTGCATAAATTCAAATGCACATACTCCAGACTAATTTTATAACAGAAGCAAACTCTGACCAGACTGCTCCGAACCATCCTGATCTTGGTCCATATCGTTCAAAGAGCATATAGGCAGACAAAAGAGCAGATGTCAAAAGTGGTGACTGTAGGCGGAAGGGTTAAGGCTACTTAAAATACTGCTTCCTCATTCAGTAAATATTAGATTATTGAAGCCAACTCATGTGATATTGGTACCTTGTGGCATATTCAAGCAGTGAGGAAACTGACGAGCCTGCGTAAGTGCCCAGTCTTATCATTGCCTCCATTGCCCAAAGTATTGATGTAGATGAAGGCATGATCCAAAACTTAGAGCTCTAGCCCCACTGGATAGCTAGGTCAGGACAAGCAATTAAAGTATTGAGTATGACCTGCACATATGCACCACTGTCTCTTGGGTTGGCCGATTTGTCTTAACATGGAAATCAATTATTCACAGAGATCAATTAACCCTTAAAGCGCCAATCACAACTGCAGCCGACAACAAATTTGACGACATCTTTCTCAGTTTTCGCAAAAAAATAAGGTATGATATTTCATGAGAATCGTCTGCCAGCAGACGATTCTCATGAAATATCATGCCTTATTTGTTATTTTTGAAAAAGCAGCAAAATTTGAAATTGTCGTCTGCTGCAAAATGTACACTGTAGGTGGCGCTTTATGGGTTAAAGGGCAAATTACTGTATTACCATATTTCCCCAGAAAAGTGCCCAGCATGCTTAGAAACTATTGTATCGCAATGGAAAATCATCTTTCATTTGGTTTGATGCAATAAACTTTTTGTAGTTCATCGAATCAATGGAGCACAGGGTAAACTTTCCAAAGTAAGATTTATTTCGGCAGACCTTGCATTTTGTAGCATTTCGTCTGCTAATGTACCCCTTTACTGTTATGAGTGTCTATTATACAAATCGGGGTTAAGCTAATGTTGGTTTAAATGGAGTCTCAAATTCTTAACCTTCAAAGGTAAAAATTTCATAATTTGAAACCATATTTAACGATACTTGATATTTAAGGAAGCGCAGTGGCTCAGTGGTAGAGTGCTTGACTTGAGACCGATGGGCTGTGGGTTCGAGCCTCACCGGCGTCACTGCATTGTGTCCTTGAGCAAGACACATTAATCATAGCTTAGTACTGGTACAACCTAGAAAGACCTGCCCCTACATAACTGAAAGATTGTTGATGGGATGTAAAGAATCAAAACAAACAAACAAACAAAACTTGATATTTTATGCTGATTGAAGCTGAAACAATTCACATGAAATATTGAGCCTGCTAATTTTGTTCTAAATTGAAGAAAGAGATCTCATAAGTTGACGGGCTATAACGACAGTGATATGCTTTGAAATAAGTATGTTCAGAAATTCAGTTCTAAATGTGCTTGAATTTTCAATATTTATTTTCCACCTTTAATCATTTAAGAAAATATTTTCCTCAATGTCCCTAAGATTGTCATTTTAACAATGGGCCAATATATGTCCATTTTGCTTGAAATTTGCTCTTTGAATTAACATGGTCAGAAGAAAAAGTACCATGCATATATTATATCCCTTTTTCAGCCATTCAAGACCAATGTCTGCTTTTCTTCTGCTGATGTACTAACTTTGGTAACCTATATTAAGTCCTTTGGGAGCAGTTTGATCAGGTTTCATTGTGTTTGCTTCCATGATAAAAGAAGATTGAAGTTCTAGTCTGCAGACTGTGTTGCAAGGCAAGATTGACAAAGATTTCCTTGGTTTCTGCAATCCCTATAGAGTTTTCATAATTTGAAAGGTTGTAGACCACACCCAACCCCCTATACGCCCTCATCCACTCTCTTAAAATCTATAAAGAGTCCTTTTAGACTGTTGAAGCTAAAATTAAGTTCAATAAGACAACATTCCAATCAATTGTTTAGCCTGTGCCCTGTGAAAAGAACAAGTGTCATAGATTGTGGTGATCCAGTCAGCCAGTGCATTCAAACTGCAGGCTGATCAGATGCTTAATTTTTCGAGGGCTTAGCCTTTATGCAGCAGGGTCATTTGGGCCCATGTTGTGAGAAAACCTGACTTTGTTGCATGTGAACAACATCTGATCAGTGCCTTCATTATGTATAGTATAGAAGTCAACCTAAATGCTAAATGGAAAATTTCAATATTCTTACCAGTCCCTGTAGCTGAGCAGCCTGGTTTGAACCCTACCTGGTCTGAAACCCGAAGGCAGGTTTTATTGCATCTCAGCCCAATGAATGTATCAATACAAATATGAATTGACATTACATCATGTCCCCACCCCCTGAAGGGCACTGTCTAAACAATATTAGTCCTGCTCTGGGACCTGCTACGAAAAATGTGCATCTTTCGCAGTCTGATGCATGTAAATGTTTACATCAAGGACTGATTCCTAGAGGAGCAGTCAGATCTGGGTCTTCCCTGCTTTCTACAGAAGCATTTTAAATGGATACATCATACATTGCTTTAAGCAGGCGAAGAGTTAGGTCCATTTGCAATAGTTGCTGTTGATAAGATTATATCTCCGAATTGAATACTGTAAATATTTGACGATAATAATCTATTCAAATCTCAACAACCAGTCTAAAACCGATTGGAGATATGCGAAAATTGACGAATGAACAGAATAATGTGGCTTTGTAGTTATCTTAGTTAACTCTTAAAGCACCACGTATAATTTGCAGCAGGCGACAGTTTCAAATTTTGCCGCTTTTTCAAAAATAACAAATAAGGAATGATATTTCATGAGAATCGTCTGCTGGCAGACGATTCTCATGTAATATCATACCTTATTTTTGTCGAAAATTAGGAAAGATGTCACAAAATTTGTCGTCTGCTGCAGTCATGATTGGCGCTTTAAGAGTTAGTTAAATGAACGCTTGTCCCGATGAACGAAGATACGTCTTGTCTTTGGAAACATTTCAGATACTGATCAGTTGAGTCAAGCTGGTAAAGGTATAGACCGATTGGCAGTTCTATGGACAGAACAGAAAAGAAATAAGCTGCCTGAAATAATCTATCAAAAGAATTTAAAACTGAAACTTTTTCAGAGTGAATATTGAATGGTATATTTTGTTCAACAGAGCTATGGTAAAAAATGTGGCATTTCGAGCAGAGGTCAGAGTTGATTCCCTTTATTGATAGATTTTTGCACAGGTGTAGGTGGAGATACAATGACACCTGAGATAGGCTTCCATCAAATACTGTCATGACAATCGAGAAAAGTGGATTAACAAACCTAGGAAGAAGAATTTTCAAACGTAAATTGGTGACAAGAAACAGCATTTTCTAACCAAATTGGTGACAAGAAGCAACATTTTGGATTTTAAATTTGTAACAAGAAACATTTTAGATTCCAAATTGGTGACAAGAAACAACATTTTCTACCCCAATTGAACAACAAAAATGACATTTTCTGTCCAAAATTGGTGACAAGAAGCAACATTTTAGATTCCAAATCGGTTACAAAAAACAACATTTTCTATCCCAATTTGGTGACAAGAAACATCATTTTCTATCCAAAATTGGTGACAAGAAGCAATGTTTTGGATTCCAAATTGATGACAAGAAACATCATTTTTCTATCCCAAACTGGTGACAAGAAACAACATTTGATATCCCAAACTGGTGACAAGAAACAACATTTGATATCCCAAATTGGTGACAAGAAACAACATTTGATATCCCAAATTGGTGACAAGAAACAACATTTTCTATCCCAAATCGGTGACAAGAAACACTATTTTTTATTACAAATTGGTAGCTAGAAATAATGTTTTCTATCCCAAATTGATGACAAAAAACATTTTCTATACCAAATTGTTGACATTTACTATCCTAAATTGATTACAAGAAACAACATTTTCTTTTCAAATATATAACCTTTTCAAAAAATTCTCTCAGGAATACTATCAGAGAGTCAAACGTTTTGGATCCATTCTGTTGGTCCTGAGCTGGGTCCAAACTGTAAGATAAAACTTAAAAACTGGCCAGTTCAAGGCAGAAATACTGTCATTTTGAAATTCTAAACTCAGCCTCAAATCCATTTTATCTATACATGTAATGGAGCATGTCAAACTGTTTGGACAATTCCATCTGTCTGAAAAGGGTTAATGGTTACAGGTTGAATGATTTTGCATAAGGCCAGAATTTTTTTATTAGTTGATTTACGGGATTTTTTTTTCAGATTTAGGGTCGGGGGGACGAAAAAAATAAATAAAAAAGCTCTGAAAAATGACCAGTTAACTGGTCATTTTCAGAGCTTTCTTTTTTTTCAGAGCTTTCTTTTTTTCAGAGCTTTCTTTTTTTTCAGAGCTTTTTTTTTTTTTTTTTTTTTAATATATCCAGAAAAACAGTAAAACTAGTATGGTAAACCAACAGTCTGCATTAAATCTTTAAATATTTCATCATATTTCTAAAAATCTTGACATGACAATCACTTTTAACAGTGTCACTCTCAAAAATACACAGACAGAACCTCAATTTTTTTTTTCCAACGAAACAAATATAAAATAATTTTAGGATAAAATTTAAAAATAATTTTAGAAATTAAATTATTTTTTTTTCTACTTTACGGAAAATTACAGTAGGAGGGTTCGTAAATCAACTAATTAAAAAAATTCTGACCTAATGTTGAAGAAACAGCGAGCATGTTGGATACTGGTACGGTGTTTATGTTCTGCGTACAGTACTTCATTGTTGTCACTTAAGAATGTTGACATTGCTGTGTCATGTTTATCCGTTACAATTTTCTTTTCCTTTTAGCACCTTTTTTTATTGAATTTTATAATAAGCTTACGCTTTAACGTTTTTATGAGCCATGTTAAGAGAAACAGTACTTCGAGGGCCTGCAACTTCAAAGTCCTACAGTACATGGGCGAAAGTTTTCAGGATTATTCCTGAATTCAGGATTTTGAGGCTGACTTTCCATAGAAAGTCAGCCTCATAATGTTGAATTAGGCAGATTATTATAGCTTCTCTGATTTATTTTCAGTTCATCTCAGGACAATTGTTTATTTAACTTGATAGTATTAATGATTTGTAGCAAATTGTAGGCATACATCAAGATTTAAGACTTGAATTTCAAAAGTTCAGGATTTTGGAAATTTTGAACTTTTACCCATGTACAGTACTACTATCTTAACAATAAATATTTACATTTTCAAAGCAAGCCTTTAATGAATCTTTAGATTTTTGCAACCTCTCATTGCCTCATGATCACATTAAATATGATTGACAGCTGCCAAGCTCACTTGCCCGTGCAATGCGCTTCGAACATCGAATTCATTTGCCAGAAGTGACACTGGTGTTGTGATTGACACCGAGCCACACCTGATTGGCACGTGCAATTTGCAAAACAAGCCTCTTGTTTGCTCCATTGGCAGTCATGTTCGCACTGACTGTTCCGCTTTTCCGTTTTACACTCAAACAAAAGCGTTAGTATGATTACATATTAAATAAAAAACTTTTTTTCCCCCTAAATTATTAATAATTTCTATATATTTATAATAAAATGTAAATGTAAGTAATAAATTCAATTTTTGGAATATTCATGGAATCATGAATACTTCGGGTCTCTTGCAAAGTTAACGTGGCTTCACATTAACTTTGCAAGAGACCCGAAGTATTCGTGATTCCATGAACATACCAAAAATGGAATTCATTTCTTAAACATACCATGTTGGTACTCATCACATATGCAGGGGTTTCACTCATTTTGAACTGAACCCATGCCATGATGGTGTTCGTCCTTTTTTTGAATCTCTGAAATTCAACCCTTATATTTACACATTTGGTATAGAATTGATTTAATTTTACGATAAGAGGCTTGTAGGGGTAGCACTCACCGTAGCAGGCCTTTAGTTATAAGAGTTTGAGGCAAAAATATATTTTTCTTATTTCTCAACTGGGTACTCAATGAGACGGTTCTAATTTGAGCACCCAAAACATATGTTAAAACTGATGGGTTGAGAATATTTACAATTTACGCTAAAAAAAATTGTTTGTTGTTGCATGCACATGCTGTAATGCTTAGATGGATCTAGATATCTGGTATTGTTTTCGAACACTCTGATTTTGGCTTAGTAAAACAGTAATTAGCAGTCATACAAAATTGTGTTACCCTTTTCATCAGGTAGTTTTCATATCAAGGATATAACTACCCGATATACTGTTCGATATACTGTTCATTACACCCGACATAATAGGTTAAGCTAATCACAGATAATACCCTGACTCACCAATATTTTCATAAGTCATGACAAGTTGACAATTCCCGTATCAGGAATAATTTGCCAGGTATTGCATACAAGAACGTCTTTTGTAAATTCAATGGAATATATGAATGGTGGATGTTTTGTCGATATCCTTTAATTTTTTTAGAATCAACTTACTCAACAAAATTAATGTCACTGGACTTATTTAGAATTGGCAATTATAATGCAAATGCTGTATTGACCCTTGGGCACTTATCAAAAAAATACCATATTCAACCACTCCATAGGCTATTTTTAGATCATGACATCATTTTCTATTTTTAGACAACATTGAAAAAAAAATAAGAAAAAAATTAAGTAAAGTTTTGAATATTTTTGAAAATATTATGGAAAATGGAGCATTTGCTCCATTTCCATGATATTATTTACAAATACATTGTATTCAGTGATTCATTTACAATTTTGGGCTTAATTTGTGTCCTGGCAACTGCAAACTTATGAGTCCAGAGCACTATTTTTTCATGTCAAGTCTGCAATACTATTGCATCCTGGGACTCGCTGAAATAAAAACTTTGCATCACAGAGACAAAATTATGCTCAAAAGATGCAGGATGCGCAGGTATCAAAATCACTGAGTATTTCAAAGACATCAAAAGGTGCTATCATGGAGTAAAGGGTTAAGGGCACACTGATTTTTTTTGGAGTTTTGTATACATACAAGTCCATTGGTGCAATTCTATTGTCTCCACACTTTTACAGGGGCTTTTGTTATCGACTCCATCCATCCATTTGTCATCTATATGTTGTCTATCCTCATAACCTGCTCTCAGTGCTGAACCAAATCCAACCAAGTTTAGTGATTGCATACACAAGAGGAGCATTTAAGAGCATATTTATTTATGCCCCCGCCCCACTACCCTCTACCCCTATCCAGGGCCCCTGATGCAGGGAATGGCATGCAATCGACTGCCTTATAAATATGAAATCCTCCTGTTATGAAAACTGTGAATTCTGATCTGTAAAACGGCCACTCAAAAATAGACAAAACAAAGATCAGAATGACAAATGATAGCTTAATGAAGGTAGAAAGTATTGCAGAATGCTTCCCTTAGAGCATTCTGCAATACTTTTGATCTGCATTAAGTGATAATTGGTCTTGAAAACCAATTTTAGGTCTTTTTGAGAGTGGCCGTTTTACACAGGTTTTACTGTACACTGTTTTCAAAAACAGTATGCCATTACGAAAAACTATGTGCAGTGCATTTATTACGATGATTTGTTTGATTTGATTTTTTTAGTCCCAGTTAACATTTTTCAGTCATGTTGGGATGGGTCTTCCTTGAGACAACCAGTACTAAGCAGAGGAAAAAGTGTCTTGCTCTAGGACACAACGCAGTGCCTTCGGTGAGATTCGAACCCGCAACTCTTGATCCTGAGTCACGCACTCTACCACTGAGCCACCGTGCTCCCCTTAATACAATGAATGGGGTATGGAATACAGGGAGGTGTGCAGTAGTTTATTGTTCTATTATTAATCTGTAGTAGCCGCAGACAATTTGAGTCAATTTTCGGATAAGCTAAACACTTGCCAGCTTTGAAGGTAATCTGTTAAACCATGTTATATTGTCAGCAAAAGTGATAAAATATTTCAAATGCCTTCCGGAGAACAGGAAAAGAAATTTGATTTCAACAGCGATACTTTATATCGGATTTTTGTTTGGAAAAGGATTTAAATTTCGATAAGGTAATTTGATTTTATTGGAAGTGTGGTAGATTCAGACAGCATTGGATTATTCCTTTAAATGGGTTTTGTAGCCACCAAATGATTGTTTGGGACCTTTTGCTTTATGGCCTATTCAGCACTGATAAGGTTATGCCCATGGTCAGTTAACTCCTTTGTGAATGGAGACCCATAAATGGGTATTTTAACAGTATTAACCGAGATTAGAAGATGTGACATCTCATTTGGTTCTGGCCTGTTTACTAAGGTAAAAAGATAACCTTAACCGGCCTTAATCTGTCACCCTTTTTTGTCTGCTAAAAAATGTCTGCTTTTTACGTCTGTTGCGTATATTCAAGCGCATTTAAGACTGGATTTTTTTTCATGGTATCAAACAATATGAACCTGAGAGCAGTCTGATTCAAGATTTACCATAGCGGAAAAGGGTTATTTTGAATAATGAACCATCCCAAGGAAATGAACGTAACCAGTCCACATTGATGATTTCAAAAAGGTTTGTTATCATTACTCATTTTATTATAATTACAAAAGCATAAAAATATGTGCAGTGGTTGTAACATTATCAAATTAAGTTGAAGCCGACTCTGTGTCTGCAGAAGGGATAAAATGGGAGATTTAAATATTAACCCTACCTACAAGTGTCGTCTGCTGTTAACTTTGCAAACAGTTTGGACCCAGATCAGGACCGACATAACGTCGGTCCTGATCTGGATCGAAACTGTTTGATGCTCTGATGATATTCATGAAATAATTTTTTGAAAAAGTTGATTTTGAAAAAAATCGACAGACAACAAAAAAGCATGCAAAATTACCCAGTAGGCAAAGAGCAATAATGGCCCATCATCGTCATGAAAACGGCTTTGTAATCAAATTCAATCGTTTTCTTATAAAAATGTCGGCTCATGATTGATGCCACAAGCTGATGCTTTGTACAAGTTATATCTTGGTACTAGTTTTGAGAGTAATAATTTGCGGTCAGATCTGAGTGATTTTATTGTTGCCGTATTAATATCTTATATATTTATCTTAAAAACTACTATATTAATTTCAGCGTCTGAATGAGTTGACTTGTCATGATGAAGTAGCGTCATAAATGTTGTTAACTCTTTGCATGCTGGGTAATTTTGTAGTTGTTTTCGCCTTCCGCTGAATTTTTTTTCAAAAAAATTCTATCGGGATGAATATCAAAGCATCAAACAGTTTGGATCCAGATCAGGATAGGGGATTTGTCATGTCTTATGTCGGTCCATATTGTTTGCAAAGGTTAAACTAGTGTTGTCTGCTGATCATTTGAAAAGTTAAAAATGTCAGTAATCTGCCAAAGGGTCCTCAAAGATCCAAAATATATAGTGTAAGCAATTGATAAAGTAACTAAGAGTGCCCTCACCAGGACTTCAGTTAAAGAGTGCGTAACGAAAATTTAATTTTCTTATTTCTCAACCAATACATATGTTGTGGGTACTCAAAAGAACCATCTCAATTAGACCGTTCTTTTGAGCACCCAAAACATAGTTAGGTGTTAAAATTGATGGGTAAGAAAATATTTACAATTTTATGCTGAATTTTTTGTTTATCTAAACCTGTGCCTCGCATATTACGCTTTTCCTGCCAGTCACAACTTTTGTTGTCTGCTTTCTCATCAGGTTATGTTCTTAAGTAGCATATATTGCAAATAATGTGGACCTAGACCAGACTATTCCAAAAAGAGCAGTCGTACCAAGCTTTTATGATGAATTCTAGTCAGAAGGGCACTTGAATATTATGTGCAGCGGAAGTCAAAAGCAGAAAACATTATCAGGTCAAAATATTTGATTTCAATCATTAAAATTCTTGTGTTGAGCGGGTACTAAGCAGAGACGAAAGTGTCTTGCTCAAGGTCACAACACAGTGCCTCCACTGGGGCTCGAACTAGTGACCCCTCTATCTAAAGTCAAGCACTCAACTACCTAGCTACAGGGCTCCTCGTTATGGTTAAAGTAAGGTATTAAACAACTTTGATATTTAGCATAGGACAAACGATATTTCCCTGGTGAGCATGCAGAGTCGCTATTGGGCTCAAATAAACGTTCAACCTGTGAGGTGAAAGGACTAGTCTCCAGCTGTTAAGTATATGATAATATTACAATATTCATGGCTTCCTAATGAAGGAGAAACTTGATAACATTGAAATTGGTTTCATTTGAAGTTGTACTGAAATTACAGGACAGAAATACCAGAGGATTAGTATGATACATGATATACCTGGACTTGAAGCGTGAATTATCTACCTGTTCTCTACACCTGATAAAATTAAGAGAGCATTATTAGCCTCGATAAGATGCAATTTTAGCCTGAAAAATTGCAAACATTTTCTTATTTCTAGAAGAAATCTAATGTTGTTGTGCTCAAAGGAAAGGTTTTCATTAATACACTGCCAACACATGAGACAGTCTTCATCGGGAAAAATGTGGGCTGGAAAATGGTGTATCCGTGCAGTGTATTCAAACATCCATGCAGTGTATCCGAACATCCGTGCAGTGTATCCAAAAAAAACAACATGTGACTACCCACCCTGATGTATGTGACAAGCACCTGAAAATTTCTTGAGCTGGCTTGAAGATACAAGAAAAAAAAACAACTAACTATCCTCTTTATAGAAAGTAGGATTTTGGGGACAGCGACTTATTGTGTAAGTGAACAGAAAAAATCCAAAAGAAAGAAATCTTTCAGGTTAGGATCATGATTGTTTCTTTTATCTTTTCAGAAAGCAGATGTCAATGGTGAGCTCAAGAACAAAGACAGACAGGGAACCAGCCAGAATCTTGTCCAGCTACAGTTCACAGGTAATTAATTTTCGTTAGACATTCAGGGATCAAATTTTAGATTCTTAACCACTTGCTATTTTTCTCACTTGCTAAAGATGCTGATCAACTTGCTTTTTCACTGAAAATGTTAGAACTATTTTTTTAGTAACATTGCAAATTACTATAAGTACACACCATTAATTGATAGACAAAACCAATTTAGCATTTTCAGCTTTCTGAACCTATATTCAGGCTTCCTTGCAAACAGTGTGGATTCAGATCATCCAGCTTCTGAAGAAGCTGGCTGATCAGGATCTACACTGTTTGCCATACACCGCATGCTGTGTTGCATAATTTGGTTCATACGAGAGCTACTTGTCAGGAGCGTGCCTGAGGGCAAAATCAAAGTACGCAGGGGGTGGGTATGGGAGGGGGGTGTCCCCCTCCCATACGTTAGGAAAAAAAAAATCAAAATATGAACTAAATGGTGGCTTCTCCTGCGTTTTCTGAACCTAAACACCGACTTAATCGTTTACAAAACAAAAGTGAAAAACAGTCAAAATCCTATTGCTTTGGTTCAGGATTATTACAAAATCGGTATACTTGTAATGTAAAGACCTAACCCGGGTGAGGCATGTTTTTATTTCATTTTTCGCGATTTAAGACGTTTTTATTTTTTGGACATTAAAAAATTAAAGTACGCAGCTGCGTACTTTGCATATACGCAGGCACGCCCCTGCTTGTTTCCACATGCTAAAAATAGCAAGTGATGGCGATTTCTACTTGCTTTTTGGAGAAAACTACTAGCATTTAGCAACTTTGCAAGTGCTAAATTTGATCCCTGACATTTCTTTTTCGCGAACAGCGTTCAACGTTAAAAATTCGCAATGAGGGCATGATTTACCTATATGATTATCAGTAAACGACAAAGGGATCTAGCCTTTTTCGCGAGGGTTTTATTTTCATGAAACTTCGCATATGCGAAGTTTCGCAAAAATAAAACACTCGCGAAAATTTCAAAATTTACAGTTATTAAATTAATTTACTTCAATTTCACAAATAAGCCAGTACATGAGATATGCATGATTGGCAGCCAGTGAAGGCTGGAAAGAGCCGGTGCATACATGTGTGCGGTCTCACCAGAGCCTAATTCACTGTTTACTCTCAAAAAGAAGGCAATCTGACAATGCTGGACATTTAGTAGCACTGGATAGCAACACACATGCATGTTAAAATATTCGCATGCTGACAAATTTCGCATGCTTATGTGTAGTCTGCTGATTTGTAGCTCACCTGAGCCAAAGACTCAAGGTGAGCTATTGTGATCGATCTTCGTCCGTTGTCCATCCATCTTTTTCTTTAAAAACATCTCCTGAACCACTGGTCCAAATTAAAAATTGTTTCACATGAATGTTCTGCATAATGTTCTCTACAAAAATTGCACAAATGGTTCTGCTCCGCCAAACAAAATGGCCACCAGAGCTAAAAATAGAAAAATCTTTAAACAACATCTCTGGCCCGAATACTATCTACCAAAATTGTTAAAATGATTCGGTTCCGCTAAACAAAATGGCCAGCACCAGAGATAAAATAGAAAGACCTTAAAATGACATCTTCTGAACCACTGGCCCAAACTCTGATTAACTACACACAAATATTTCCTTTATGCTCTCTACCAAATTTACACAATCTTTGAAAAAAATTGCTGCTAGAGCTAAAAATAAGTTTGCTTATAAACATCATCTCCTTACGAGCAAGGATTCAGGTGAGCGATCCAGGGCCCTCTTGTTTTCAATAGGATGGTCACCAATAGCTGACCAAAAAAGAGTAATTGCGTGGCAAACACTGCACTAATTCTGTTAACTCTTAACCCGCTTGTATCATCTACTGATAAGATTACCTTTGCAAACAGCTTAAGGTCCAAGATAATTCAGAACTGGTGGACATTCAGGTGGTATTCCTAAAATGAGCCGCAACATGTGATTTCCAACAATGTGGCATTTTGACAAGTGGAGACTCATACGAGCTCGTGCAGCCCCCTGTTTAGCTTAGAAACTCCAAATGGTGTTCAGTCAGTGGCTTAACACTCATAGAATTTTCAAGCGACTAGCAAAGGCCCTGATCAGACTGAGCGTATGCGCAGGCTGATCTGAGGCTGTGCTGGTCGCACATACCACATTGTTGGAAATCCCATGCCACGGCTCAAATTTTTATTTGAAAAAGTAACTTTTGAGAGAGAAAAATCAGTGAACGACAATTTCCAAGCATGCAAAGAGTTAATTAATAATCAAATGAATCACTATTGGCTACTTGCTTGTACTTGCTTTTACATACCATACACCTAGAGGGCCATATTGACACTGACATGTTCACACTTTGGTAGATAGTTGTCTCAAAGCAATAGTTAATCGGACATGAAATCCTCCTTTATTGGATTAGAGTTTCGTCAGCTGTAAAATTAGGTGCTTAAAGTTATATAATAGACTCAAGACTGCCATTCTAGTTGCGAACAAATCCAGTCGTATGAGTGGGAAAACAAGGGGCCCTGATCAATCAGTCTTGTTTTTAATAAAGTTTTTACGCAGAAGACTGAGGAAAGAACCTGCCCTGGGACTGGTAAATATCAGCTCCTGGGGTACGGAATCCTCAAAATACAAGAGTAAGCACAAGTGGGCCTGTTTATAAGAAAATAGTTCTTATCCTACAGGCCTCGTCAAGAAAACCTACCATATCCACCCTGGCCAACCCTGCGGTCGGTGAAACGGTCCTAACACCGGTAAAATGGTGTTGTAACACCTGAGAAGTGCCGATTCGTACAAAAATAAACAATGGACGAACAGACATCTAGTAAGAAATTACTATTTTCTTTGATTTTATATAAACGTTTGCAATAAAAGCATTAGTGCATTCGGTGGAGAATTGACGTACCTTTACAACTGTATTTGAATGGTTAGCTATTTCTGGCTGATTTCTTCAAACATTCAATCCCAAGTTGGAAAAAAAGTTTCGTCCAAAGCCTGTTTGGCGGATTCGTACACAAAGATCTCGTACTTTTGAAAATATGCAGAAAATATAAGCAAGCGAGCTGTATGCAACGATTTTTGGAAAACACTGTTGGCCCTTTTTATTGTTTATATATTAAAAATAGGTAAAAAATGTGTGATAAACGTTTTATGCCAAAAAACAGAAGTAACGTCGGTGAAAACGTTGCAATAAATCGCTGCATTTCAACTCTCATCTCCTTTTCAGCTTTTAAAAAAGACTGGAAAGGTATTATATTGCAAAATTTCTCGATTATTCCTACTTTTATGCCTTTTGGGTGCAAATTTTCGAAGCACAATTCATTGACAAAAAATCAGCTATCTCATTGTGATTCTATTATGTACCAGTCGTTTGTAACAACGCCCCCTTCCCTAGGACCTGGGGAACAGCGGAAACTTTGATTTTTCTGCTAGCAGCTAATTCTACCTATAACCGCCACATGCAGGGACAAATAACTGATAAAACCACGGATATTTACACCGCTGTATGTTGTTTTACATTGCACTGACATGTTTGCCTAGATTTATAAATCCCTGGCATTTCCCTCGCACTGTGGAGACAATGCAAAAGTGTAAATGCGGCAAAATTGCCCAGCTATTCCCCTCCCTGCTCAGTGGCTTGGGCCATGGTTACTAATGATTGATGTTTTACGCAAATATGATTAAAAATAATGGAGCACGAAACATTTGACATTTTGACGAAATTTCAGTCATTTGAACTTTTTGTAGGACAGGGTGGGGCCAGTCACAAAAGGATTAAAGCCAATGTCACATGCTCAGATCCAGATTTTTTGTGTTGGGGGTGGTCCAGGGCTGACTGCTAGAAAACAGCCTTATCCTTTTTGATGAGAAAGGGCTTTTTGGTCTGTTTGGTGTTCTTGTTAACCTATTTGAAGGGGTAATTATTCTCTTCTTCACTGAAAGCGGAGTATAGAGTCTTTTATGGGTGTATTTTTGAAAAGCTGGATGTTTCCTTTTCTTTTTTAATGTTTTTGAAACATAAAGGGCTAATCCTGACTTTTTTCTCATTTTCTACACTCCTCTCTTATTCTGTAAGAAATAACACAAAATGTGGCTTCATATAAGTTCAGACTAAAAGGTCATAATGTTAACACGCCCATGCAATACAGTCACACCAAAACTAAATATAAACACACCAAAACCAACAGTTTTATTCAATCATATTTTTAAAGGGGATAAACATATTCTTATTGTTTAGCTTAATTTGCCATATTCAATAGAATCAGCTCAGTGAGCTGGTTCTAATGAACATCCATAAGATAGTCTCTGACAAGAAATGAGGAAACATATCCTTTTATAGCAGTAAGTTCTATGTATATTGCATGGGCGAGTTTATGTTATGACTGCATCTGATGCGTGCCTAAAAGCGAATCTTTGAAAGGAAAACACTACTTTTAAATTCACATGCACGTATATAAAAACAAGAAATGTCACAATAACGTGACGGAGGTCTCCAAAGGAATTGGTCTAGCATAAGACACATTTGAGGGAAGTTATTTGTTGTTTAGAATATATGCTCCAGATACGAAAAACCTAGAAATGAGGTCAGAAGTCAATGTCAAAGTCAAAGTGACCTGAAATGGTATACACCACTCTGCCATCCCATGAGGAATACACACAACAAATTTGGGATTCTTACTTCAAATAATAAGCGCAATTTGCTCCAACCACGGTTATTCTAGAAACTAGGTCATAGGTCAGCGTCAAATTGAACCAAAAATGGTATTGGACACTCTGGCATCCCAAGATGTACCCACACACCAAATTTGGGATTCCTATCTCAATTAATACAAGAGATATGCTCTGGACACGATTATTCTAGGAACTAGGTCAGAGTTCTAGGTCACAGTATCCCCAAAACGGTATGTGACACTCATCATCCCAAGATGCATTCACACACCAATTTTTGCAATTCCTACCTCAAGGAATATAGGAGATATACGCCAATTCTAGAAACTAGGTTAGAAATCAAGGTCACAGTAACCCAAGGACACAATGCATTGTATTAAAAAAGACCAAACACAGAAACAAAGAATCTACACAAACAATGAGAGCAGCAATAAACAATGAATTAACAACAAAGCCAGCGCCATAGAATGGTCGGCAGCCAAAGCTTACATGCAATTTACTGATACCAATCTTCATCCTAAAATCAATTGGTGGTAACTCACAAAATGATAATTTGCTTACATGAGACAGACAGCCTTAAATTACATTTTTTTAAATTACACAGACCCATTGGCGTAGCTCCCATTACGGAGTTACGCACGTGCGTAATAAAAGTTATATTTACGGTATGTCACCTAATGTGGTAAAAGTGATTTTCCATACCATAAGGAACTGCTCTTAAAGGTAAGAATTTGCTCCCAAGGGAGCAAATTCTTTCCTTTAAGAGAAGTTCCCACTTCGAAAAGTGGCGCAATTGAAGAAAATCACTTCATTAAATAGTCCCCCTTTGTTGTGCTTAACCTTTTCAACGTTTTGGCTACGCCATTGGACCCCACAGGGTGAGGGCACTCTGATATATACATAGATAGGCTTAACCAATTTTTTAGGGGTTCAATATTTTAAATTTCAATAGGATTTTGGTGAGTAGGAGATCAAAAATGAATATAATTTGAGGTAAGAAGATTTTTGGATTATTTTTGGAGGTCATTCCTATGTATTTTATGGTCGTTTCGTATGGTCAAGGCACAGAATGGTGTTTTTTTTTGTTGGTTGATGAAATTAAAAAAAATATGCTTTGGTATGCCTGATATTCCTGATATATATAATTGGGTAAATAGTAGTTGCTGCGGTCAAGCCTACGCATCATGAAAACTTGTTAGTACCTCCAGCTTGGCACACAGACGACGTGGACGATGGACAGTCTTTTTTAAAAGCTGAAAAGGAGATGAGAGTTGAAATGCAGCGATTTATTGTAACGTTTTCACCGACGTTACTTCTGTATTTGGCATAAAACGTTTATCACACATTTTTTACCTATTTTTAATATATAAACAATTAAAACGGTCAACAGTGTTTCCCAAAAATCGTTGCATACAGCTCGCTTGCTTATATTTTCTGCATATTTTCAAAAGTACGAGATCTTTGTGTACGAATCCGCCAAACAGGCTATGGACGAAACTTTTTTCCAACTTGGGATTGAATGTTTGAAGAAATCAGCCAGAAATAGCTAACCATTCAAATACAGTTGTGAAGGTACGCCAATTCTCCACCGAATGCACTAATGCTTTTATTGCAAACGTTTATATAAAATCAAAGAAAATAGTAATTTCTTACCGGATGTCTGTTCGTCCATCGTTTTTTTAATACGAATCGGCACTTCTCCGGTGTTAAAACACCATTTTACCGGTGTTAGGACCGTTTCACCGACCGCAGGGTTGGACAGGGTGATATCATGCTTAAACCAGCCTGTTCAGGTACAAAGACTTATTTGTTGAACACAGGTTTAGATAAACAAAATTTTTGAGCGTAAAATTGTAAATATTTTCTTACCCACCAGTTTTAACATATGGTTTGGGTGCTCAAAAGAACCGACTCATTGAGACGGTTCTTTTGAGTACCCACAACATATGTTTTGGTTGAGAAATGATTTTTTTTTACGCACTCTTAACTAAAGGCTTGTTGAACCTTGAAACTTTGCAGGAAGCTAATACCAAAGGTGCTGATCAGACTTACGAGAATGCGCAGTTTGTTATTTGCATGCAAGAAAATTAGTGTTTCTTAGTCACAGGTCATATAGAGGACCATGTGAACTCTCATTCGGAAGGAACTGCCTAACAAAGGCTTGGGCCAAGTTGACATGGCTCTTAGCAGCAAGATCTTAGTTCTTTCTGCCTGCTAGTGTTATCTGCTGATAACAGTGTGGACCCAGGTTAGGCCCAACAAAAGTTTTAAGAATTTTATTTAAGTTTCAGGCCCCAAGATAATGGTGTATAACTGAATTTTTTTTTTTTATTCCTCAACCAAAACATATTTAGTGGGTACTCAAAAGAACTGTCTCATCGAGATGGTTCTTTTGAGCACCCAAACCCCATGTTTAAACTGATGGATAAGAAAATACTCGCAATTGTAAGCAATTTTTTTTTCCTTAAATGGCCCTATGAGTTTCCTGTTTATTTTCAGATTTAGAGTCGGCTAATTTAAAGAAAGGTGTATTTTTCAACCCTGACCCCTACCTAAAGCTATCGATTCAGCCCGGGAAATTATGTCAGAATCTAGATCACCATAGGAAGGAGCTCCGTACAGTGGTCAAGGATAATACCACCAGTCCCAGATGGGATTCACAGGTATGTGTACTGTCGCTGGTTCGAGCCTCACCCCTTGAGCAAGACACTTTATTCTCCGCTTATTACTGGTTCACCCAAAGAAGACCTGTCCGGACATGACTGAAAAATTGTTGACTGGGACGTAAAGAATCGAAACAAATACTTTAGCATCAAAATATTCAGACACCTGGATTATTTAACTCTTGGCTACTAGTGTCGTCTGCTGATAACTTTTGTAAACAGATTGGGACCAGATGAGGCCCGACAGAATGTCGGGCCTGATCTGGATCCAAACTGATAGACACTCTAATGGCATTCCTGAAAGAATTTTTGGGAAAAGTTGATTTTGATAAAAGTCATCAGACGACAAAAAAGTATGAGAAATTTCCCAGTTGGCAAAAGGAATAATATAAGCCACCACATGAGATTTTGGTACTTAATACATTTACAAGCAATGAAGGCTCATTGGGCCTGTGCAAATGTGCATACTCGCTGGAGCCATCACTGTTTGCATGCACAAAGTATGGATAAAAATTTAGACCTATAACCTGGCTGAGTGTGCTGGCCCAAAATATTTATCCAGAAATATAGACAATTTCCATTAGACTACCTGATGAATGATGTAAAATGTATCAGTGTCAAACACTGTTGACAGACTTGCATAAATTGAGAAAATCTATGTGTTAACAAGGTAATTCACATTTTTTTTTGAACACCTGTATACTAATACCAGAGCCTCCACAAAAACTGATGTCAACAAAAGTAACATGATTTCAGTCTTTGCCCATGCATTTTCAAAATCTACTCACCTAACATGCATTTACAAAACATTATGGGCATAAAATGCATTTTCACCAAAGTTTTGGGGCAACAAAATGATTTAATGCAATAATAGGGATCAAACCTGTTTTTTCTGAGGCATTTAAATCTACTGATTTTCAAACTGTTCTTCAAACCCTCACTTTTCAGGCTCATGTTTCAAAACCACTTTTGCATACTAGCAGGTGTGATAGGGAGCGCAGTGGCTCAGTGGTAGAGTGCTTGACTTGAGACTGGGGGGCCGCGGGTTCGAGCCTCACCGGCGTCACTGCGTTGTGTCCTTGAGCAAGAACATTAATCCTAGCTTAGTACTGGTTCAACCCAGGAAGACCCGTCCCTTTATAACTGAAAGATTGTTGATGGGACATAAAGAATCAAATCAAACAAACAAAAACAAGGTAATACACATTTTATTGAACACTAATACGAGAGCCTCCACAAAAACTGATGACTTGAGAAGAAATGAATGAACATGATTACAGGATAATGTTAGTCTTTGCCCATGCATTTTCAAAACCTACACACCTAATATTTATTTACAATACATTACGTATAGGTTATAGATCATACATTACACTTATAAAGGAGTTATATGGGAACGAGCGCAGCGAGTGAATTACTTAATTTCTTTATAATTGTAATATATGATTTATGACCTACTTATAGGTTTCTCCTCCTTTTTCATGATAATGCCTTTAGAAATGGTCGCATTGACCACTTCACTGATTAACTTATTAATTATGTACTTAATAGATATTACAAATATTGAAAAAGCATGTGACGAATGATGAGTAGAACATTATGCTTGGTCCCTATATTGTCAGATTGGTAAACAGTGTAAACCCTATTCAAGTTGCCTTTTCTGGAACAGTTTAGGTTAATGGTGTTAAATAAGGCCTGTCTGTCAGTAGATTTCTGCTCAATACAATATGATTTTAGACTGAAGAAAGCCTATTATGATTGAAAAGTTTTAAATAACATTAATGTTCTTTATGGAAAAAATGGACAAAATTGTGTCGCGACATGGGATTTCCAACAATGTGGTATGTGCAACCAGCAAAGCCTCAGATCAGCCTGCACATATGTGCAGTCTGATCAGAGCCTTTGCTAGTCGCTTGAATATTCTAGGAGTGTTACTGACTGAACATCTTTTGGAGTTTCTATTCTTAAAAGGAGGCTGCTTAGGCTTGTCTGAGTCTACACTTGTCAAAATGCCACATTGTTGGAAATCACATGTCTTGGCTCAAATATTGATACATGTATCTTGAAGCCCTTTTGCAATTTTGAAAGTTAAACCTTTTTAAAGTTAAACCTTTCATTACTTAAATGGGGATTACTTAATTGGATTTTTCAGTTGTAAATGATCACAATCTTTCACCATAATGACCATTTCGATAATTTCAGAGTCTTACTATGGAGGTATTGCCATCAGATGTGGTGGAGTTTGAGGTCAAGGACAAATTTGCCAAGAGTCGACCAACTCTGAGCAGGTTTCTCGGCAAGGCCTCGATTGCGGTACAAAGAATCCTGGACAAGGCCAGCGTTGATGATGGGTAAAAAAAATTAAGCCTTTTTCCACCAATCACAACTTCTGGTCTGCTTTGCTGGTTTGCTTATATTCTAAGGTAGCCTATATTGCAAACAAGATGAGCCCAAATCAGACTGCTCCCAAATTAGCAGTCTGATCAGGGTTCATAGTGTTTGCTTCCATAATAAAATCTAGTCTGAAGTGCACTTGAATATACACAACAGATGTAAAAAGCAGACATTTTCAGGTCAATAAAATTTTGGAGGGTTAAATGACCATCTCCTGTAATTGGAAAAGTTAAAGCCCTGGTATCAAGGACTTTTAAATCAACCGGATTTTACTGCATTTCGTTAATTTTCCACAAAAACTTATGTTGTTGCTACTCCAATCAGTACCCCAGCAAATATTTCCATTTTTCAATTGCAAAAAAGTTTCACATCTTGAGCTATGGCAGTGCTCTAGATAAGTATTTTCATTTTCTTTAATCACACTGATTAAAAGTATAGTAGATCTGGATCCGATTGTATCAACACGTCATTAGCCTAACGACAAATTAGCGGCTAATACGTTATTAAAACGCTAACGACGTATTAGTTAATGACGGCATTAAAGTGGATTGTACGAAAGGTTCATTAAGCCGACGTTAGTTAATAACGCGCTAATGACGAACCTCGTCATTAAAATTAACGTATACCAGTCACCTAGAATTTCCGGTCGGTAAAAAAATCAATTAGATCTAACAAATTTAAGTTCGTTTGAGCAAACGAAAGAAAATTAAAACAAATGAATGTTGGTACGAAGTCAACTGTTACATCTTTTGTCAACAACAACAACAAAAATCCACGAAGAATCTGGAATTCGATCACTAAAACAGTCGATCGAGGAGAGAACTTATGAGAATCTACATGATTAACAGTAGAATTATCCCGTATTGTCTTTTTCTTTCTTTTTTTATTCAAAGTTATCGGATTTCGCATACAAATTATTCACGACTACTGATCATCGCAATTCCAACATCGTGAACGCATTTAAAACGCTGAAAGCATTGGGATTCGTCAGTGATATGCATAAAACAAAGAAAACAGCTTGTTGTGTAAGGTCGCCTACAAGTATATCCCAAAATAGCATTTGAATTCTCTTTGGTCCAGGTACTTCTAGCAGAAAAATGTTTGCCTTGTAGTCAATGCGAGATTGCATGACGATGGCAAACTGACGCTCAGACAGAGCAAATCTTAAAGCCACATTCCTTAATTGGGTTTCTGCAGTAAGTTGAATTTGAACATCGACATATGATTTACAGCAATGTGGCATTTGACAAGTGTAGATTCAGACGAGCCTGTGCAGCCTCCTTTTAAGCTTAGAAACTCCAAATGATGTTTGGTCAGTAGCTTAACAGTTATAGAATATTCGAGCGACTAGCAAAGGCTGTGAGTGAGTGTGAGGAGGGAGTGTGTGTGTGTGTGTGGTGGTGGTGGTGGTGGTGGTGGTGGTGGTGGTATGTGTGTGTGTGGGGGGGGGGGGGTGGGGTACGTCAATATCATTTTTATTGTTACATATGCTAGACCTCAGCAACTACTGTTTTCCCTTAAAATATGACGGGTATACCCAGGTGCGTTACTGAGGCGTTTTATAGAGTACGCAGTCTTGAGGGGTCTGGTGGTAATCCCCCTGTATGGGCCAGGGGTGAAGCTCTGTGGCAGAAAAGGGTTTTAGGGCATTCCAAAGGGCTGAAATGAGCCCTCAAGGCACGTAACTAAACACTATTAGCTACATTTTTCTTCCAACCTCAAATTAAATACAGTAAAACCAGGCCACTCAAAAAGAAGACCAAAACTTGGTTTTCAAAACCAAATATCACTTAATGCAGGTCAAAAGTATTGCAAAATGCTCCAAAGGGAGCATTCTGCAATACTTTCGATTTTCATGAAGATACCATTTGTCACGGAGATCGTCTTTTTTTTCTTTTTATTATTTTTTTTTTACTATTTTTATACTAATTTTGGGTGGCCGCCTAAGACAGGTATTATTGTACCTAAAACCTGTACTTGCTGCGTCAAGTTGTACGCACATGCGTATGTTTGCGTACACGTAGACCTGTACGCCCCTGATACCATACAATTATTCCCATCCTGTACCTTGACCTTATAAATTTTTCTATGAGCCGCTAAAATGTGTAGTAATTAAAAGTTTGAGCTCAGAAAAGAATAATCAAGGCAACGTATGTCTATAAGAATTCAAGAGACCCCTACCTCCACCCCACTGGGATCATAACCCATAAATTATGTGTGCAGCGCTTTTATAGATTTTCAAAGGGTGCTATTATAGATTTTCAAAGGGTGCTATTATAGTCTAACATTGTATTCCACTGCCAATAGTAGAAAATAGACTGTGTCTGGCCAGACGTAACGTACTGTACAAGGGCTTCGTCAGTAACATATATATAGCTACAATAAGTAACAAAAATAACCTGGCGATATAATCAGTGAATCGACATGCGTCTATATGCTGATAACATGTAGAAAATGTATGCAAAGCTTCAAAAATAATGTATACACCCAGTAATACATCTTATAAATATTACCCGATGTGAATATTTGCAGACTTGTATCTATATTTGCAACTACTGGCTATTGAATGTCGCTTTGGTTACGATTGCGAAGATAGACAGCCGTGTAAATATGAAACGTCACAAAAATCACCCGATGTATTATTTGACAGCGTACTGATAATTCAGTTTGTTACTCTAGAAATCAACAGCACCACGATTGCGTCGAGTTCGTCACCTAGGCTCCCCTGTTATCTGTCCCTCATGCGCGGATCCAGAAGGTGGCAGGAGGTCCGGACCCCCCCCCATAAAAAAATTTAAAGTATAGGGTTTCTTAGCACTACTGGTCCGGATCCCCTGAGAAATTACAACGCTTCCAAGCCAGCATCCACGTTGGGTCATCTGGCGTTTCACTGACGAGCCGATGATGGCCCGCTAATAGTGGTATTTGGATCCTCTATCCCCTCATCGACAAAAAAACAGCAACAAAAAAAAACGTTGTTAAAGTTGGACCCCCTATCACATAACTTTCAGGATCCGCGTATGTCCCTGTACCCCCTCCCCAACTCACAAGAACCCTGTCATACCTGCAGTGCAGACCAGGGGTTATTAGAGACATATCTCCATTCGACAGTAATGTCTATCATTCGCAAAGCTGACAAGCCCCCGCCCCCATCAATAACAGACATCCCTACCGCGGAACTATAGTTTATATATAACACCGTATGCCCTGCAGAAAAAAAAGAACGACGCCGAACGCAGAATAGTAGTTCAAAGCATGAATTAACGCATTGTGCGATATTATCATTCTCTCATTTCTTAAACGCCGTTATTGTCTAAGGGATTTTACAGCCTGTATCATTGTGACACAATAAAGAGCTGTAAGCCTGCTTGCCGACTCAATTTGCGGTTGGAGGGACATAGTTTTCCTCTGAAAACACTGCTTTAATTAATAGTGATGTCGGTGAGGCTCGAGCCCGCAACTCCCCGGTTTCGAGTCAAGCGCTCTACCACTTTGCATCTATATCTGAGCTGAAAATATAAATGTAGACTTTTTTTGAACGAAATATATGTTTAAAGAACGAGAAAACAAACAAACAAAGGTGTCCTCGCCGATAATCATTTTAATTTCGGGAGGTATAGTGCGTCCAGCTAATAGAGACTGGGCGTGTCAGATAGAGCGCTGTCAGACACTGTCAAATAAGACTAGTCTACAGTAAATCGGGTGTAATAGCCTATGTACGCTTTACTCGTGCAACCAACTGAAGCGCAGACGACAAGGGTGACCAACTTTATGTGTTAGCATATCTGGTAAACGTGTATCTTTAGTATGCTGCTGGGGACCTGCTGCATTTCATTTTCTGGGATGGGTATGTTGTGAAAGTTTTGGGGGAGGGTAGGGATGCACTTTCTTCAAATTCTGTCTGTATGGCAAAACTGGTTTGATTTTTAAGCCTGATACAATAGTAATAAATCACCAATGATAATTAAGCGGGACAAGGGTTAAGTATCTGGATCATGAGAAAGGGGCATACAAACATGGGATTTGGTCAAGCCTCTTATAATCGTTCATTCTGGCGTGTCCACAGAGACTAGATGTCTAAAAGTAGTTTGGAGTCTTCTTCAACTTGCATACTTTGTTTATGCGAGGAGCGAAAGAGCAGGCGAGGTCATGCGTACATGCAGGCTCGTCGGAGCCTTCGCGACACGCCGATGTAACAAGAACCATCATCTCATATGCTGACCAATTTATAGTATTAATTTTTCATTGCAGACCATTTTTTATTTTCTTATTCAGTATCATAATTTGAATAGTTAAAATTTCGAAACATTGTCAGAGTGTATATATCTAGACAAGTCAGTCTCCTTGTTATCCAAATTAATTCGAGATGCCCTTTTCTCTCACAATGGGCTAAAAACTACAACAGGTATGTACAGGTACACTTCCACAAAACGCTTTGAGGCGTGACTGTAACGGTAAATGCATTGAAATAATCGAGGGTCATTACTTAGAGGTCGTGGTACTACTTTTTTTTTTTTTGTATACAGCTGTAAAGCCTTTCACGGGTGAATAAATACACTCTTGATTACCGATTTTTAAATGGAAATGTCCACGGGTGTGTCTTGCTAAGAACCGCCCAGTCTCTCTAAACTGGTCGGACTATATATCGTAGGATACGTTCGCAAATCAAGTTTAATTGCTCCGCTCGCGCGTAGTCGTAAAACTAAATTTCCGACTGTTTAGCTGATGATGTACCCCCTCAAATGAAAATTTTGAATACAGTTATCCCCTAAATGCCACTGTCGGCCTTCAGGTGCGGGTCCATATTTTTAGTTGACGATCGAAATACCACAAAAAGCGGGCCACTATCATTATTTAAATGGCGTTTCGTCGCTGGCGTGCCGATGATGGCCCAACATTGAATGCTGGCCTTCCTTTACTTTATGATTTTTCAGGGGATCCGGACCAGTATTACTAGGAAACCCTATTTCAGGAGGGGCTCCGGAGTCTCCGGACCCCCTGTCCCCCTCTGGATCAGCGCATGACACAATCACATATAGTAGACCAAATCACGGCACCATGGTAAAGATACACATAACACTGACAGCTATATACATGCCATCTAGAAGGCATTTGAAAGTAAAGCAAGCAGCTCTCTCTTCCTTAGCGAGATGACTACAAACCTAGAAAGGGCACTAAATACTGCACAACAAAACAAGGACCAAACACCTCACCCACAAAAATGATGCAATAATAAACAATGAATGAACAACAACAGATCTGCTGCATTGTCTAAGGACAGCAACCAAAGCCACCGGTAGTGGGAGCTTCTGGCAAAAAATTCTCCTTTTTATGCCCCCAAAGGAAATTTGGGAGGCATTTAGTAATCGCACTGTCCGTCAGTCCGTCCGTCCGTCCATCCGTCCGTCCCGCTTCGTGTCCTGTGCATATATCCGATATTCTTTGAGGTATGAATTCCAAATTTGGTGTGTGGATGTATCTTGGGATGGCGGAGTGTCGCATAACTTGACCTCTGACCTAGTTTTTAGAATAATCGTGTCCGGAGCATATCTCTTATATTATTTGAGGTAGGAATCTCAAATTTGGTGTATGGATGCATCTTGGGATGGCGGAGTGTCGCATACCTTGACCTCTGACCTAGTTTTTAGAATAATCGTGTCCGGAGCATATCTCTTATATTATTTGAGGTAGGAATCTCAAATTTGGTGTATGGATGCATCTTGGGATGGCGGAGTGTCGCATACGTTGACCTCTGACCTAGTTTTTAGAATAATCGTGTCCGGAGCATATCTCTTATATTATTTGAGGTAGGAATCTCAAATTTGGTGTATGGATGCATCTTGGGATGACGAAGTGTCGCATACCATAATTGGGTCACTGTGACCTTGACCTAGTTTCTAGAAACTGCATTGGGTCTGGTGCATATCTCCTATATTCTTTGAGATAGGAATTCCAAATTTGATGTGTAAATGCATCGTGGGATGACAAAGTGTCATGTTCCATTTTCCGGTCACTGTGACCTTGACCTCTGACCTAGTTTTAAGAATTATTGTGTCCGGAGCATATCTCTTATGTTATTTGAGTTAGGAATTCCAAATTCGGTATGTTTTTGCATCTTGGGATGGCTGAGTGTCATGTACCATTTTCGGGTCAATGTGACCTTGACCTCTGAACTAGTTTTAGAATAATAGTGTCCAGAACATATCTCTTATATTATTTGAGATGGGGATCTCAAATTTGGTGTGTGGATGCATCTTGGGATAATGGAGTGTTGTGTTACATTGACGGGTCACTGTGACCTTAAACTTGACCTCTGACCTCGTTTTGAGAATTTTTATACCGGAGCACATCTCTTATATTATTTGAGGTAGGAATCCCAAATTTAACTCACTTACTATTTTTGGTGTGTGAATGCATTTTGGAATGGCGGATTGTCGTGTTCCATTTTCCGATCACTGTGACCTTCACCTGTGACTTAATTTCTAGAATCGGCATCAAGTTTGGTGCATAAATTCTATATTCTTGAGGTAGGAATCCAAATTTAGTGCGTGGATGCCTCTTGGGATGGCCGAATGTTGCGTACCATTTGTGGGTGACTGTGACCTTGACCTAGTTTTTAGAATAATCATGTCCAGAGCATTTCTTCTATACTATTTGAGCTAGGAATCCCAAATTTGGTGTGTGGTTTCATCCTGGGATGGCAGAGTGGCATGTATCGGTTTTGTGACCTTGACCTAATTTCTAGAATAATCGTGTTAGGAGCATATCCCATATATTATTTGAGGGAGGAATCCCAAATTTTCTGTATGGATACATGTTTGGATACTTATATGTCACATTCCATTTAGGTCACTGTGATCTTGACCTATGACCTAGTTTCAAGAATAATTGTGTCTGGAGCATATCTCCTATATTATTTGATGTAGGAATCCCAAATTTGGTGTGCTGATTCCTCTTGGGATGATGGAGTGGTGCATACCATTTTGGGTCACTTTAAGCTTGATATTTACTTTTGGCCTCATTTCTAGGTTTTTCGTGTCTGGAGCATATCTCCTATTCCTCAAATGTGTCTTATGCTAGACCAATTCCTTTGGGGCATTCGTCACGTGACTGTGACATTTCCTGTTCATTATACCTCTGTCTGTTGAAAGTAACTATTAATTTGGTGGTTTGGCAATTAGTTCCAATGGATTCGTTCTCCTGGTTTCACAATCAAGTCAACTACCACTACGCCACAGGAACTAGTCAGAAACTTTTTTTTAAAAAAAATAAGGTAGACGTGTAGGGCCTATAGTCTTTAGAAGTAAATATAGGTCTATTTGTATTCTAAGGTTTGTGACTATTTCCTGTGCTCTACGCGGGCTCAGAAAGTTTCGCCAGGGCATGATGGGGGTGGGGAGAAAAGGGAGGAATGGTGTCCAGGTTTAGAGTGTTGACATCGACTTACTAGTATTTTACAGAGGAGGTAGGTACATACCAATATGCCTAAAAAAGGCTATATACAGTAAGCAAACCGGGCCATCATTGGCCTGCCTACCAGCAAAATGACATGGGGGTGGGGGGGGGCAATGATAGCCCAACACTGATTGCTGGCTGAGGAGCTTCGTATTTTCTAGAGGGTGACCTCCTACACCTTTATCATTTTCCGGGGGGGGGGGGGGGGGGGGGGGGGGGGGGGGGGGGGGGGGGGGTCCGGGACGCCCAGTCCCTGTCTTCTCTGAATCCTTAGTTAATTAATCAAATAACTAAATGATAACGAATTCGGTTTATCATACAAATTACTAGTGTGCGATCAGTTGTTTTATTTCATCACGTCATGTCGATTTCAATACGTCATCAGTCAAAACAACAGCTGATCTTTCAGAGAAACAAATGGACACTGAACGTTTTGCCGATATCGTTTACTCGTTTTGATTTGGTTTCTATTTCATGCAGACTTTTCTCCAGTATGTATCTATGTATTTGTATCTTTTTGGACATTTTAACAAGTTCTAGATCTTTATTTGGCGTCTTTTTCGAGCATTTCTTTTGTTTCAACGGTCCGAGTCGATGAAACAACAACATTGGCGGCCATCTTTATTCCCGCTAATGACGGTTTAAAACTACCCCTGGACCATCGTTAACTTTAATGACAAACTCTCGGATTTAACGACGAACATTCGTCATTAAAAGTTTAGTACAACCGAGTTTAATGACGACTTAATTAATGATGGTTTAATGGTGGTTTAATTTGTTATTAAATATTGATACAATCGGATCCTGACCCTGAAGTTATAAACTTTTTTATTAACCAAAAAAATAAATCATCTAGACCCCAGTGGATCACTGTACATACCTGTTTGATAATGATTTGTAGAGGGGAAAGTGTGAAAAATCCCATGGACTGGCTCACATATTAGGTTTTTGCTATTTTTTTTAAAATATTGTAATACATGTGCGAGACAGAGCAGTTTACATGCAGCAATTGACCACACCTAGAGTATGTTATTGCTTTCAATGAATGAAGTTATTTTACTCACAGTTATTTAGGGAGCATAGTGGCTCAGTGAATAAGAGATTTTGTTTTGGTATCGAAGGATCACTACCAGAGTAAGACACATTATCCTTTGCTTTGTACTGGTTCAACCCAGAAAAACATCCAGACATGACTGAAAAATCGTTGACTGGGATGTAAAGCATCAACACTTACAAGCAAAATTGCTCTCATACATCATAATATGCCAGTGAAAAAACTGAAGAAGAAAAAGATTCTCTGTATTTCTGAGAGACTGATATTTCTTCCTATGACAGAACCTTTGGTGAAATAATTTAACCTGTTCCTAGTCAAAACCCATTTGGCAAACTATGAAGACTCAGATGTGGCATTTCATCTGAGTCTGCATCGTTTGCTAAGATAACATTAACCCTTTAAGCGCCAAGAAAAAAATGCATCTGAAAATGTTGTCTGTTGAAGTTGTCTGTTGCAAATAATTGCCTAACATTACTGACAAATTAAGTATAGAAGCAAATAGCATGGGTCCACACTGTTTGCCATAGAGGCTTCTTAAACATTTCAGCAGACGTGGAAAGCAGAAGACTTTTGTTGCGATTGGCTTATTAAGGGTTAATGATCTTCAGGGACTGAAATAAAATTTAAATTTTCTAACCTGTGAACCCTTGATATTTACCGTACACCAACCCATGGTGCCAAGAGGAAGAGATGCAGAACAAAAAGCCACATGACATCAAGAAGACAATTAACCCTTAAAGCACCAAGAAAAAATGCATCTGAAAATGTCGTCTGCTGAAGTCGTCTGCTGCAAATAACTGCCTAACATTACTGACGAATCAAGTATATCAGTGTGGACCAACAACAGACTGCTCCTATAGGAGCAGTCTGATCTGGGTCCACACCGTTTGCCATAGAGGCTTTTTAAACATTTCAGCAGAGGAGAAAAGCAGACAACTTTTGTTGCGATTAGCGCATTAAGTTAAAGTAAAGCAACCAGCTCTCTCTCTTCCCCAGCAAAACCCAAACTGTTTTCTTATGTTTCAGACCAGTTTCGCTGTCGCTGGATTTGAGCAGACGACATCCTGCAGAGAGTGTTAGCGGTACTATGAAGTTCTCTGTGAGAGTTACCAAATCACCATTAAGTAAGTCATACTGTAAATTGGGAAAATTTTGCGAGAATTTTATTTTCGCGAATAACATTAACCCTTTAAGCGCTGATTGCAACAAAAGTCGTCAGCTTTTCTGGTCTGCTGAAATGGTTAAGAAGCCTCTATGGCAAACAGTGTGAACCCAGATCAGACTGCTCCTATAGGAGCAGTCTGTTCTGGGTCCACGCTGTTTGCTTCTTTACTTAATTTTTTTAGTAATGTTAGGCAATTATTTGCAGCAGACGACTTTAGCAGATGACATTTTCAGATGCATTTTTTTTCTTGGCGCTTTATGGGTTAATAGACATGTTTGTGATATTAAAGAAATGTGATTGGAGCATGATTTACCTACATCAGTAAACCGCAGTGATTTTATCATTTTACAAGGGTTTTATTTTAGCGAAACTTCGGATTCACAAAAATAAAACCCTTGCGAACATTTCTGAATTTACATTACTTTTGAAATTCTAATTAACCTTTAGCCTGCCAGTCACGACTTTTACCATCTGCTCTCTCATCTGCTTATGTTCTTAGGTAGCTTATATTGCAAGAAATATGGACCTAGATCATACAGCTACCATAAGAATGTCAAACAGTTTGGATTCAGATTAAGTTGAGCTTGATCTGAGCCCAAACTGATAACAGGGGAAAGAGTTAAACGAGTAGCCCTAGAAAAATGACATTATTGAGTTCACATTGCAGGGTTCCCACAAGCTCTGGAAATCATGGAAATCTGGAAAATTACGAAAAAAAGTTCCATGCATGGAAAAATCATGGAATTTGAAAAAAACTGAATAATCATGGAAAAAATCATGGAATTTTGTGAAATAATTTGACAAAACCACCAGTAGCCAGCAAACTAGCTGTCAGACACACAAAACATGTGTGTCTGACAGCTAGTTTTCTGGCTACTGATGGTTTCAAGTTGTGATTATTGCAAAATGCATGCATGCATGGTCTACAAGTGTGCTTATTTAAATACATTGCTGTTGCTTCATTCCGCATTTATGCTCAACATGGTAAAGATGCCGCTAAAAGGGGAGGTTGGAGGCAATGCATTTCATAGTCATGGAAATTACATTGTTGAACATGGAAAATCTTGGAAAAATCATGGAATTGTGTTTTGAATTTTTGTGGGAACCCTGACATTGGAAGTACCTTAACCTTTATCCCTGTTGTCTGCTTTTACATCTGCTGCATTATTGAATTGCACTTTTGACTAGTTTTTATCATGGAAGAAAACACTATAAACCCTGATCAGCAGTCTGATCTGGGTCCATATTGTTTGCACAAGCGAGGTTTAAAAGGACCAGCAGACACACCCAGATGACATTTAGTCGTGATTAGCGGCCGAAGAGTTAATTGCTTTTCTTTTTTGTTTCAGAACCATTGAACAAACCAGTGCCAGCGAAACGTAAGCGTCCCAACGACAGAAAAACTTCACTTCCGGAGTCAACTGACCTTCGGGAAACACCTTTTCATTATGCAAATGAGGAACACAGCTTCACAGCACCAGCACTCTCCGAATTGAACGGCATTATGGGTAAAGACTCGAGTGCATCGCCCGAGTCTGAGATCCCGTCTTCTACATTCCATGAGAATTCTTTAAGAATTTCAGACAGTTTTGATGCGCAAGTGGAGGATATTATCTCCCCTTGTGACTCTTCAGATCCTACCACTAAATGTGGTTTTCAGACAATAGAGAGTTCTGGATTACGAGGTGATGATAGTGCTTTACCGTCGAGCGGAGAAAACTCCGGTGGTTCTGACGCTCTTTTACAAGAAAGTGTTCAAAATTCTAATTGTTGTTCAAATATGGATAGAAGTGATTTCTCTGATTCAGGGGAAGTGCTACAGTTGAATTTAGAACCTGAACACAGAGGTGCTCATTTTGAAAATTCTGATTTATTGGAATTATCTGGTGAACGTGTTACATCAAAACCTTCAACTCCACGCAGTGAAAATAATCCCCTTTTAAATGGAATATCGTTGTGTTTGTCACCAAATGATTCTAGTTTTTCTATCATCCCTCCTGATGTCCCACCAAGAACGTACAAAGCCCCACCTTTGCCCCCTCGTAGCAGATACAGTGATAGTTTAAGACCTGAGGAACCTCCTCCTTTACCCCCTAGAATTGAGAAAGATAACCCTCCACCTCATTCTGGGGCTACACCCACCAGTCCTTGTCATACGTTTGAAAATATAACATTTGAAGAGGCCCTGGCGCCGCCGCCACTACCGCCAAGAACTTATAGTCCTATTCACATGCAGGATGGAGCATCAGGTAGTGGGGGTTCATTGTCATTAGTTTCTACAGAAGATAGTACAAGTTTTGATAGCTTAGAGGCTTTTGCTGGCTCACATGAGAGTTCATTATCGGATAATAGTTCTGGAGAAAGAATTGATCGTGACCCACGTAGGTCGAGCGGTCTTGGTGTGGATGTACCGCGTCGTGAGCACCATAAACTTCAAAAGGTTTCCAAAGGGGTTGGTTTAGATAGTCTTTCAAATGTTTCCAGTCAAAGTACATTAGGTAAAGATAGGCAGTTGCCAGAGCTTCATGTGTCCAATGTTGAGAATATTCGAGCGATGGATTCTGGTTCTCATGTGTTGGATAGAAACAGAAGTGCAAGTATGGAGGCTCCTGTAGATATGTTACAATCCGTGGATTTAAGTGCAGTTGGAGAGGATACTCCTCCTCCTGTTCAAAGATTAAGGTCTGTTGATTCATCACACGGTGAAACCAATGCCTCTCCGCCCCCGCCACCAGTAGAAAGGCATAGAAAGTTAGACAGAGACACAGCAGTGAATAGGCTTGAGACACCTCCACCTATTAACAGAAGACATTTTGATTCAGCACCACCAACTGTTGAAAGGCACAAAAAAGTGGATTTAAGTAAATCAAGTGATAGGCATAAACATTTACATACAACTCAGTCAATCGGTCGTCATCGAAGCAAGGATGCTGCAATGGCAGACAGACATCGAACTTTTGATTTACCGCCACCATTTGACCGTCAAAGATCTGTAGATAGTATACCTGTTGACAGGCTACATAATTCTGATGTGACTTTTGAAATGCCCCCGTCATTACCCCCACTACTAGATAGGCAAAAATCTCACGAATCCAACCATACTGATCGCAGATCAGAGGTAACTGAGGAATATCCTGAAAGTTCAATTACTGCAATAGACAGACAATCATCTGTAGATAGCCAGCTTAGTGTAGATAGTCATACCCGTCTAGAACGACAACATTCAAATGAATCTCAAAGAACTATAGAACGCCAAGCGTCTAATGAAAGTCAGTTATCTAACACAGGGTCAAACAACTTTTCAAGTTTCACACCTAAAATTTCAAGGGAGACAAATCTTGCATCCAAGCCTGTGCGGCGATCATTAAGCCCTGCTGTACGTCGAGTCATGGAAACTCCCGATATACCAGGGGAGGCTGGTTTGGGTGCTCTGCCAGTGGTTCCCCAGAGAGGTGCAGTGTCAGATAGCACCCCACCACCTCGTCCTCTCACTCCCCCCAGACCCCCATCTGACAGAAGAGACAATACTCCCTCACCCCCCATCATTCATCCTAGGGGGAGAGCACTCAGTGAGGAAGAAAAACACCAAAATAGACAACAGATACACCAGCATTTAAAAAACTGGACTCAGAAACAAAAAGAACGGGCTAATTCAAGTTTTGGTAGTGATGTATCGGGTGATTTGGAATTACCGTCACCAATGTCGGAAACTAGAAGCTGTGATAATTGGGTTTTATTCGATGATAACACGACTCCGTCCAACAGTATTGAAGCATCCCCCGCTAGGAGAGGAGTACCTGATCATAGTGGGGGAGCTGAAGGGGGAGTTTTACCAGGGCATAGTGCAATATCTACTTCCGGACGACAGTCACCGACTCCTGCTAATTCTGTTGTCTGGCAGTTACATCATGCGGATGATCCACCACCATCAATACAAGATGCAGGTAATTGACATTATCACAGACCTTTAGTTAAGAGTTCGTAACAGAAAAATAAGTTTTTTTATTTTTCAACCAAAACGTATGTTGTGGGTACTTAAAAGAAACGTCTCAATGAGACGGTTCTTTTGAGCACCCAAAACATATGCTAAAAATTAGGGTTAAGAAAATATTTACAATTTTACACAGAACATTTTTTACTATCTTTTACTGTGTTTACAGATATATAAGATATTGTGAAATATTTTTTCTTCTCACAGTTATATGGGCCTCCCATGGTAAGACTCAAACTTGCCTGCTAAGGTACCAAGACTAGCTAGAATATTGAAACTTTACATGTAGCAAATTAACTATTATACTTTCCAGAGAGTGTTAAACAAAGGGGCTGATCAGACGGGGCGGATCTGGTCTGCGCCTTTGTCGTTCTCATGAAGCATATTAAGGTCTCATGACAAGGTCCATGTGAGCGAGCACATTGTCCCATATGAAAACAGTGAAGGCTCAGCCAAGACGGCTGAGGGCTATCTCACTAGAGCCTTCGCTGGCTTGCATCTTGCTAAGGCCAAAAGTTTGATCAAGCTCCTCAAGAAAGCTGCGCATACATGTTTAAAGACTGCCTTTAAGCACCAGTCCCACAGAGCTTGCGACTGCACAACTGATTTCATTTGCAACTGATTTCGTTTGCAACTGACTTGTAACCATTGCAACTACTTTTCCTCTGTTGATATGATTGACAACCAGTCACAGATCAGTTGCTATAATTCAGGGTTCCCACGGTCAGGGAAAAGTCAGGGAAAAATGAAAAAAATTCAAGGTCAGGGAAAAGTCAGGGAATTTTGAGTTAAGTCAGGGAAATTTTAAATTTTGACAAAAGTCAGGGAAAAGTCAGGGAATTTTAGATTCAGAAGTAGGGGTGGAGATATTGGGTTATAAGAGGAATACAAGAAAATGATAAAGTGGCTATAGCAGTTTCTTCGATATGGTTAATAAGTAAGACTCTGTCACTATACTATCTTTAAGAAAAGCCTTGTTTATTATGTCCCTGACATTTATACCAAGTGGTATATTAACTTCATTTTTTGTTGGCAAGTTCACTCATACTCCATCCATCCACGTTTTGAAATGATAAAGTTTTAATTAAAGTTGTTCAAGTCACAAGTGGTGAATATCTCAGTAACCATGGTAACCATGAGAAAGCATTCACATTTGTATCATAGTTACCCTTGAGAGTTGGCATTCACCATGTCTCCAGACCCCAGGGTCCCAGCCCCAGGGTGGGGCTAGAGGTCAAAACTTAGGGCAACTTTAAAAAGTACAACAAAATTTTGGTTACAGTTTCACAGTATCTTTTTGTCAGAAAGCATTCATATTTGAACCGTAATTACCCTGGAGAGTTGATATTTACATCATGGGCTCCTGCCCCTGGTGGAGCCGGAGGTCAAAATATAGGAAAACTTTAAAAAGTGCTATTCTGCTTTTCTGATGTATGTGGATATCTTACAAACCATTAATTAGAAAACATACATACATGTATTTGGTCATTTAAATATTTATTGTTGGCTTCACTCAACAGCTTCAGACCTTTCAGTCAATGCCCCAGTCCTGGGCTAGAGGTAAAAATCCAGGACATCTGAAGATTTTCTTTTCTATTGTAGAATCATTTGTTTTTGAACATCAGGTTTTATCTCTGTGTGACATCATACTTTTGGGTTCATGACCCAGGGTGGGGCTAGATGTCAAAATCTAGGACATCTTCAAAGTGCTAATAATGCAGATATCTGATCAACATATTGGACAACTGGTTCCATTCATGGTTGGCTTCCACACGATAGCTTCATACAGTTGAGTCCATGCTCCAGGGTGTGGCTAGAGATCAAAATTTTGGACATCTTCAGGTTTTTTTTATCAACAGGTACTGCTAAGGGTTTACTCTGTCTCAGGGTTGGACAAGAGGTCAAAAGCTAGTTTTATATGAGAACAGTTAGCATATCAGCCGGGGGTATCTGTGCCGCTCTTAAATGGTCACTACGTCTAAACTCTAGGGATGTCCAAACCTTTAGATGATATAGATATTTAGGGTTGATATTTGGAATCATTTTTAAGGATTCATTCTTTCATATATTCATTCATTTAAAAAAAATAAGAAATTAGAAATTGAATAACAATAAGGAAACCATTAATGTAAAGTATATTCTGAATTAAAGGTTGTCAGGGTTGGCTGATGGGAAGTATTGGAGCCAACATTTATTAATAATGTTCATAGGTGACCAATTAGGCTTGGCGAATAGCGACGTTTTTGGTCAGGGAATTTTGGAAATTGGTCAGGGAAAAGTCAGTGAAAAGTCAGGGAATTCTACTTTCTATAGTTTGTGGGAACCCTGTATATGATCCGCGACGTGTTTGTGACTAGTTCAGAGTGATCGGGGACCAGTCAACCACCAATCTCTTGACTCTTCAGAGACTGGTTACAACTCTCGTCAGCAGTCAGTCGCTGATTGATCAGAGCCAAAGTGTTGATGAAACTGGAAAACCATTGCAACTAGTCTGCGATCTAAATCAGTCGTGGCTAGTCTTTTGTGCATGTTCAAAAGACTGGCTGAGTGGCTGTGACTAATTTTGATAAGTGACTGCTGGATTAGTCACAGAGAGGTTGTGCCGTTGTGTAAGGACTGTCCCGGTCTGTCGCCGAAAGAAATCACAGGGTGATCGTAAAGAATGTAAACACATATGTCGTAGCTTAGAGCCACCTACGATGCCTGAAAAATTGTACCGAAATTGGTAGACAAGTAAATGGTATGATGCCCATGGCAAATGTAAATGAGGCATTAGTGATGCTTGGCCCCAGTTTTTAAAAAGACAATCCCTGTAATGCTGTTGGACTAGTGCTTTTGTCATCAAAATCTTCAAAAAAAAAAAAAATCCAAAAAATAACAATAAGAAAGACAGGTAGATCTATTTTGAGAAGCAGTTTGATAATAAGAATTTTCCAGCAATTTTTAACTAAGGCACTACCTTTGGGAAATAGATGGTGGAAAAATTGATATTTCAACTTTCAAAAGCTACTCAAGATTGATATTTCTACTTTCAAGGTACCAATTGTATAGCTCATTTTGATGTTGATTGATCCTTAATTAGCAAGCACCTGCCGGAAGCAAAACATATTTATTAAAGCTGCATAATCTGTAACTTTTGATCTTCTAATTTTAAAAATAATGTTTTTATTTTTCAAGAACACAGTAAAAATACTCAATTTCAGGAAACATTTTACCATTTTCGTAAATCTTAACTAGTTATCACTATCAAAACAACTGCATTTATGTTAAAATTCAACGGTCTAGAATTATTGGAGGGACACAAATAATTACCAACAAGAGAAAAATACACCTATTTGATAAGATAATTCACTTTTCCATGTAGTTTTCAGCTGTACTGAACATTTTTATTGTGAAAACATAGCTTAATTCTACTTTTACAAATGATTTAAAAAGCAAATAATTTTTTTCGAAAAATGTTCATAGTTACAGAGTATGCCGTTTTAAACAAAATTAAGGACATATGCTACTAAATACTTCCCATATTGAAATATGTTCAATACTTTGCATACAGTTTGTTTTATGCATGACCTATCCATTTATGAAATAAAAAGGATATGTCACCGTGCTTATTTTTGCAGCATCTCAGATTGAAGTTTTCAGCATTTTACCAAATTTCTAAAAATAACACTAGTCCTAAATATCGAGCTAAACCGGTTGTAATCTTCAGCCAGCTTCTTTCTTTTAACTTAAATTATTGTCCATGGTCCCAAACCTTTTAGAAAATGTGCAAGTGTATTTGTTATCCCATGCTGTGTCAAAATTCTGCATGATATATTTGGGCAATTCGTCGAAAATTGGAATTTGTTTTTAGAATAAATCATGTAATAAAAAATCTGATATTGAAAATCTTAAAAAATCATTTTTAATTCATGGACTATTATATTACCTTTCAGAAAAAAGAATAAAAATCTTGGGTCACCGAACTAATTCTCTTTCAAGAGGGCCAAATTTAACCCCACCCCCATAGGTTTCATGCATAATTCAATATAAAAGTTCAGGAATGACCATTTCGGTCGTTTTGATGATGCCATTTTACTAATTAATGAAGCAATTTAGCATTAAAATGTTACAAAAGAAAAAAAAAACACTCAAAATAAGTGCGCATACAGGAATCGATCCTGGTTCTCTGGCTTCGTAGCCAGACACGCTAACCACTAGGCTACGAGGTCAGGTCGTGCGCCGCTCTAAATAACCGTACAAATAGTAGAGACTCGGCCACTATCGTATTCGTAACCGGGGTAATTGTGTACGTCGTTTGATTTCGACTGAGCTACATTTATCTGTCTTCAGTGCTGAGACGATTAGTTCTGTTAGATGTCAATAGATATATCTGACACACTTAATTACTTTATTTTGTCAAGAAAATGTTGAAACACCAATATGACATAAGAATGTGGGAAAGCTGTGTTGATCCGAATCCGTTAATGGTCGAAAGACAGGACCCAGACAACTGTATCCGTTTCCAGACGCGGGAAAGGTGCGCATTGGAAATAGCCGCATATGTCTTTAAATTTTGAAATCTTGGGGTATTTCAAATGTGAAAAGCTACATGCAGAAAAGGCTGTTTTGGAACCCCCTCTGAAGCCCAAAAATAAAGGCTTTTTCTGATTGGTGGTGTTAATAGAACAATAATCTACAGGCATATGTAAAATTTTCTCAAGTGTCAAATATATATATATGGTGGAAAATGTTCATTTTCCTATTTTTAGCCTACTTTTAACTGCCAAATTTGTGTGTCTGCCTACTAACATAGTTCAACTTTTTAGTGGATTGTCCCCAGGCTCCTGTATCACCATTACCTAAACTTCCTGCCCGGCGACGGTATCACAAGATAGATCCCACACCTGGCGATGAACCTTTGCCATCTGGTAGGTACTACTTTATCTCTTCTCCCTCACTGTATCACCATTACCTAAAATTCCTGCCCTGCGGCGGTATCACAAGATAGATCCCACTCCTGGCGATGAACCTTTGCCATCTGGTAGGTACTACTTTAACTTTTATCCCTCACTGTATCACCATTGCCTAAACTTCCTGCCGGGCGGCGGTATCACAAGATAGATCCCACTCCTGGCGATGAACCTTTGCCATCTGGTAGGTACTACTTTAACTTTTATCCCTCACTGTATCACCATTACCTAAACTTCCTGCCCGGCGACGGTATCACAAGATAGATCCCACTCCTGGCGATGAACCTTTGCCATCTGGTAGGTACTACTTTAACTTTTATCCCTCACTGTATCACCATTACCTAAACTTCCTGCCGGGCGGCGGTATCACAAGATAGATCCCACTCCTGGCGATGAACCTTTGCCATCTGGTAGGTACTACTTTAACTTTTATCCCTCACTGTATCACCATTACCTAAACTTCCTGCCCGGCGGCGGTATCACAAGATAGATCCCACTCCTGGCGATGAACCTTTGCCATCTGGTAGGTACTACTTTAACTTTTATCCCTCACTGTATCACCATTACCTAAACTTCCTGCCCGGCGACGGTATCACAAGATAGATCCCACTCCTGGCGATGAACCCTTGCCATCTGGTAGGTACTACTTTAACCCTTATACCTCACTGTGTTGAGTCCTTGAGCTAGACACTTATCCTCTGCTTTGTACTGTTTCAACCCAGGAAATGTCCCAACAAAACCGAAAAATGGAACACAGTGGCACAGTTGGTAGAGGGTTAGACTGGGGATCGCAGGGTTGCTGGTTCAAGCCTCACAGCCAGCAGAGTCACTGTGCTGTATCCTTGAACAAGACATTTCATCTGCTGCTTAGTACTGGTTCAAGCCCATTGTGACATTACTGAAAAATTGTTAACTGGGACGTAAAAAATCAAACCAACCAAACAACAATGAATAACTCAGACGAGCCTTAACTAACAAGCAGTCTTGCCAGTAGAGACACAGATGAAAGCTCAGGCCAGAATTTAGGCCTTTTTTTCCTCACTAGATAGCTGTGCATATTTGTTTAAAGAATGACTAAGTATAGGCGATAAGTACCTAAATCTCATAAGCTAGTCCGTTTATGCTCACATTGCTGGGTTATCTAGACCTCTGTTCTTAACCCTTTTCCGACCTATTGAATTTTCCATAAAGTTTGATAAAGTTAAGTCAGGATGGTCCATTATATATATTGAGGAGGCACAGGTTATGATTTCCAAAAAGTATTACATTTCTTTCTATGAAGATCAATATTGTCTAGCAAACAGGGGCATACCCTGATGAAATGCCGCCTTATGCGGCATTTCATCTGGGTCTTCACTGTTTGCCATTATAGAGGTTTCAGGTCCTCAATGGGTTAATATGGCCTCAGCAAACACAATGACATAGTACTCTTAATCTATATTTTATGCCCGCTGTTACCCATCAACTCAAACACTTGTATTTTCTCAGGTTGGGAAGCTAGGGTAGACAGCCACGGCCGTGTGTTCTATATTGACCATGTCAACCGGCAGACAACATGGCAGAAACCACAGAGTGGACAACGATCAATCCATCGCCGACCGACCATCAGCTCCGAACAGAGACAACAGATGGACAGACGATACCAAAGTATACGAAGAACAATCAGACAGACTCGGACGGACCTGGAACCAGCTAGTAATTCAGCTGAAAGCTCATCATCAGGTATGGTAACTCTTCCAACTATCACATCTGATGGCTTTAACACAACATAAACAAGAAATAATGATGTCAGTGAAAACACACTGCAGGTGTAACTTACCCTGAAGGAGCAGTCTGATCAGGGTTAACAGTTTTATAATAGACTTTAACCTATTTTTTTTAAAGAAGTGGGCTTTTGTCCATCCTGCCAAATTTAGCAGTGGGCTTTTGTCCTAGTGGGCTTTTTTCCTAGTGGGCTTGTGTCCGTTCCCCACAACATTCACAAGCAGAGTAGTAAGTGACCCCATAGCGCAATCAGTAACAAGTCCAATTTCCAATTGGTGATCCAGGGTTGTGAGTTGGACCCTGGTCCAGCCCCATACTTTCGAAGAGATTCTACCATCATTCTCACGTGTGGTTAGTTGAACTGACCTTCTCGACATGACCATAGCTGTTGACCGGGACTTTAAACCAAAAACCAAACCAATAAAAACAAGCAGAATAGAAAGCATTGTAGATCCAGATCAGTTGGCTTTGTCAGAAGTTCTATTTAGTACCTATAGCATACCTTTTTATAAGAAAAAGTGAAAAAAATGCAGAATCATGCGATGTTTAGCGTCAAAATAAGTTTAAGAATATATATCTATGTTCAGGACTTTAGTTAAGAGTGCGTAACAAAAATTTAATTTTCTTATTTCTCAACCAAAACATATTTTGTGGGTACTCAAAAGAACGTCTCAAAGAGACGGTTCTTTTGAGCACCCAAAACATATGTTAAATCTGATAGGTAAGAAAATATTAACAATTTTACACTGAAATTTTTTTGCTTATCTAAACCTATGATGTTGTTATGATACCATCTGACCCCTAATGTTGATGATTTTCCAGGAACCAGTGATGGTAGTCCACAGACGTCTGCACAGACTGTGATACCAGCCCCTGTTACCATGGTAGCAACATCTGAGACAAGGGGCACATACAGACCACCAGCTGTGAAGTTCATGATGAGATCAGATTTCTTTCCCCTTCTACAGGCAAACGAGGTGAAAATTCAATCAAACATTTGAATATTTTAACTCTTTTTTACCTACCAACAGTGGGAGCGCAGTGGCTCAGTGGTAGAGTGCTTGACTCGAGACAGAGGGGCCGCAGGTTGGAGCCTCACCGGCGTCACTGCGTTGTGGTCCTTGAGCAAGACACATTTATCCTAGCTTAGTACTGGTGCAACCCAGGAAGACCCATCCCTGTTTAACTGAAAGATTGTTGATGGGACGTAAAGAATCAAACAAACAAGACAGGTTACACTGTATCAAGAATAAAACAAAACCTACCAACAGTATCTTGCATTTTCTTGAAAAAGAACTGCCATTGTGGTTAGAAACATATTTGTACTTTTTGGATGTTATGCATTTTCAGGGGTCCCACAGGTTTGAAAAGTACTTGAATATAGTGGGCTTTCTTGAAAAGTCTGACAAATAAGTCTGCCTTGAAAAGTCCTTGAAAAATTCAATACTCAAATGTTTTGAAAAGCCCCTGATATTTATTATTTTTTGGATGACTTTACAATGTTTAAAGTCCTAGAATAGTCCTTGAATTATACACATTTACAAGCTTATGAACCCTGAAATTTATATTGATAAAAGAGCTCATGAATTGTTGGTTACTTGTTAGCACTTTAAGATGCGAATGCTCAGTTCCACACAGTCTCGAAAGAGCCTTTCCTGCTCATATTCACAAATTATGGAAGTAGATGATGATTCAGACATACACTAGAAGGAAAATAGTTCCACTATTCCTACTCATGGAATGGATGGATGCTAAAAAAATTGAGGAAAAAGTTCCACTTTTCTTATTCATGGAATGGATAGATGCTAAAAAAACTTTTTTAGGAAAAAGTTCCACTTTTCCTCCTCATGAAATGAATGGATGCTAAAAACTGTTTAAAGCTGCATACTCTGTAACTATGAACATTTTTCGAAAAATTTTATTTTCTTTTTAAATCATTTGTAAAAGTAGAATTAAGCTATGTTTTCACAATAAAAATGTTCAGTACAGCTGAAAACTGCATGGAAAAGTGAATTATCTTATCAAATAGGTGTATTTTTCTCTTGTTGGTAATTATTTGCGTCCCTCCAATAATTCAACAGCGTTGAATTTTAACATTAATGCAGTTGTTTTTATAGTGATAACTTGTTAAGATTTACGAAAATGGTAAAATGTTTACCTGAATTTGAGTATTTTTACTGTGTTCTTGAAAAATAAAAACATTATTTTTAAAATTAGAAGATCAAAAGTTACAGACTCTACAGCTTTAAGGAAAAAGTTCCAATTTTCCTGCTCATGGAATTGATAGACGCTAAAATCTTTTTGAGGAAAAAAGCTACACCTTCCCTCCTCATGAAATGGATGGATGCTAAAAACTTTTTGAGGAAAAAGTTCCACTTTTCCTGTCATGGAATGGATAGATGCTAAAAACTTTTGAGGATAACAGTTCCACTTTTCCTCCTCATGAAATGGATGAATGCTAAAAACTTTTTGAGGAAAAAGTTCCACTTTTCTTGCTCATGGAATGGATAGATGCTAAAAACTTTTTGAAGAAAATAGTTACGCTTTTCTTGCTGATGGAATTTATAGATGCTAAAAACTTTTTGAGGAAAAAGTTCCACTTTTCCTCCTCATGGAATAGATAGATGTTAAAAACTTTTTGAGGAAAATAGTTCCACTATTCCTCCTCATGGAATGGATAGATGCTAAAAACTTGAGGAAAATAGTTCCACTATTCCTCCTCATGGAATGGATAGATGCTAAAAACTTGAGGAAAATAGTTCCACTATTCCTCCTCATGGAATGGATAGATGCTAAAAACTTGAGGAAAATAGTTCCACTCTTCCTCCTCATGGAATGGATAGATGCTAAAAACTTGAGGAAAAAAGTTCCACTATTCCTCCTCATGGAATGGATAGATGCTAAAAACTTGAGGAAAATAGTTCCACTATTCCTCCTCATGGAATGGATAGATGCTAAAAACTTGAGGCAAAAAGTTCCACTATTCCTCCTCATGGAATGGATAGATGCTAAAAACTTGAGGCAAAAAGTTCCACTATTCCTCCTCATGGAATGGATAGATGCTAAAAACTTGAGGAAAATAGTTCCACTATTCCTCCTCATGGAATGGATAGATGCTAAAAACTTGAGGAAAAAAGTTCCACTATTCCTCCTCATGGAATGGATAGATGCTAAAAACTTGAGAAAAAAAGTTCCACTATTCCTCCTCATGGAATGGATAGATGCTAAAAACTTGAGGAAAATAGTTCCACTCTTCCTCCTCATGGAATGGATAGATGCTAAAAACTTGAGGAAAAAAGTTCCACTCTTCCTCCTCATGGAATGGATAGATGCTAAAAACTTGAGAAAAAAAGTTCCACTATTCCTCCTCATGGAATGGATAGATGCTAAAAACTTGAGGAAAAAAGTTCCACTATTCCTCCTCATGGAATGGATAGATGCTAAAAACTTGAGGAAAAAAGTTCCACTATTCCTCCTCATGGAATGGATAGATGCTAAAAACTTGAGGAAAATAGTTCCACTCTTCCTCCTCATGGAATGGATAGATGCTAAAAACTTGAGGAAAAAAGTTCCACTATTCCTCCTCATGGAATGGATAGATGCTAAAAACTTGAGGAAAATAGTTCCACTCTTCCTCCTCATGGAATGGATAGATGCTAAAAACTTGAGGAAAAAAGTTCCACTATTCCTCCTCATGGAATGGATAGATGCTAAAAACTTGAGGAAAAAAGTTCCACTATTCCTCCTCATGGAATAAATAGATGCTAAAAACTTGAGGAAAAAAGTTCCACTCTTCCTCCTCATGGAATGGATAGATGCTAAAAACTTGAGGCAAAAAGTTCCACTCTTCCTCCTCATGGAATAAATAGATGCTAAAAACTTGAGGAAAAAAGTTCCACTATTCCTCCTCATGGAATAAATAGATGCTAAAAACTTGAGGAAAAAAGTCCCACTATTCCTCCTCATGGAATAAATAGATGCTAAAAACTTGAGGAAAAAAGTTCCACTATTCCTCCTCATGGAATAAATAGATGCTAAAAACTTGAGGAAAAAAGTTCCACTATTCCTCCTCATGGAATAAATAGATGCTAAAAACTTGAGGAAAAAAGTTCCACTATTCCTCCTCATGGAATGGATAGATGCTAAAAACTTGAGGAAAATAGTTCCACTATTCCTCCTCATGGAATGGATAGATGCTAAAAACTTGAGAAAAAAGTTCCACTCTTCCTCCTCATGGAATGGATAGATGCTAAAAACTTGAGGAAAAAAGTTCCACTATTCCTCCTCATGGAATGGATAGATGCTAAAAACTTGAGGAAAATAGTTCCACTCTTCCTCCTCATTGAATGGATAGATGCTAAAAACTTGAGAAAAAAGTTCCACTCTTCCTCCTCATGGAATGGATAGATGCTAAAAACTTGAGGAAAATAGTTCCACTATTCCTCCTCATGGAATGGATAGATGCTAAAAACTTGAGGAAAAAAGTTCCACTATTCCTCCTCATGGAATGGATAGATGCTAAAAACTTGAGGAAAAAAGTTCCACTATTCCTCCTCATGGAATGGATAGATGCTAAAAACTTGAGGAAAATAGTTCCACTATTCCTCCTCATGGAATGGATAGATGCTAAAAACTTGAGGAAAAAAGTTCCACTATTCCTCCTCATGGAATAAATAGATGCTAAAAACTTAAGGAAAAAAGTTCCACTATTCCTCCTCATGGAATGGATAGATGCTAAAAACTTGAGGAAAAAAGTTCCACTATTCCTCCTCATGGAATGGATAGATGCTAAAAACTTGAGAAAAAAGTTCCACTCTTCCTCCTCATTGAATGGATAGATGCTAAAAACTTGAGGAAAAAAGTTCCACTATTCCTCCTCATGGAATGGATAGATGCTAAAAACTTGAGGAAAATAGTTCCACTATTCCTCCTCATGGAATGGATAGATGCTAAAAACTTGAGGAAAAAAGTTCCACTATTCCTCCTCATGGAATGGATAGATGCTAAAAACTTGAGGAAAATAGTTCCACTCTTCCTCCTCATGGAATGGATAGATGCTAAAAACTTGAGGAAAATAGTTCCACTATTCCTCCTCATGGAATGGATAGATGCTAAAAACTTGAGGAAAATAGTTCCACTATTCCTCCTCATGGAATGGATAGATGCTAAAAACTTGAGGAAAAAAGTTCCTCTATTCCTCCTCATGGAATGGATAGATGCTAAAAACTTGAGGAAAAAAGTTCCACTATTCCTCCTCATGGAATGGATAGATGCTAAAAACTTGAGGAAAAAAAGTTCCACTATTCCTCCTCATGGAATGGATAGATGCTAAAAACTTGAGGAAAAAAGTTCCACTATTCCTCCTCATGGAATGGATAGATGCTAAAAACTTGAGGAAAAAGTTCCACTATTCCTCATGGAATGGATAGATGCTAAAAACTTTTTGAAGAAAAAAGTTTCACTTTTCCTGTTCATGGAATTTATAGAATTGTACTTGAAATAAGTACAGTAAAATCTGTCTTAAGCGGCCACTCAAAATAAGACCAAAAATGTTTTTAGGACGTATTATCGCTTAATGCAGGTCAAAAGTATTGCAGAATACTCCAAGAGAGCATTCTGCAATAATTTTGACCTGCATTAAGCGATAATCCGTCTTAAAAACCAATTTTTGGTCTTCCTTTTGAGTGGCCGGTTAAGACAGGTTTTACTGTGAATAGAAAAATTGTAATGGGAAAAATTTACTATATTTTGTCTTCTTTTCAGAGTGCTATGGTTGAATATAACAGGAATCAAACACTGAAGCACATGATTAACAAGATACGCAAAGATCCAGTGATGTTTGACCGGTACGTACACCACATTCTGTAAACACTTTAAAATTTAATTTTGAACACTAAATTCCTAATTAGACGACTTTTGGCAGGATGTAGTTTCAGATATACGCACAAAGTTTGTGCATACATTGTGTTAGCTTGTGCTGAAATCCATAAAGGCAAGCCTATGAGAATTTGGTAAATTCAAATATTTTCCCGCGGAATTTTATTTTTGCGAATAGAGTTTTGTGGTTTTCAATTGACTACCTGTATTGAAAGCACTTTAACTCTTGACTAGGTCGGCATTACATTTGCAAATGATCACATGAACATTGCTTTGGTAAATAGTCTGATAGAGGGAGTGTTATTCGACAGAGGAATGAACAGGAATTTTGGCCTATCATCTTCACTAATTGTCAGGATAAAAACAGTCTTCAAGGACAGTACTACAATACAGGCCCCCTAGTGGAACCTTTAAAACCTTTAGAAACCTTAAATTTGGTTGCAATCCTTTAAAACCTTTAATTTGGCTGAAAAACCTTTAATAACCTTTATTTTGATTGATAAACCTTTATATTTTTTGCAAGATCAGTTTGAACATAAGAAATTGACAAGTAATGTCTGTGATATCTTGGGCTGTATTTCAGACCATTGTGTCTATACCTACCTCTTGCACCAGGGTGACTCTTATAGTCAATTTTTCTGTGGCTTCGGATAAGGTAGCAATGAAAAAGAGTGAGGTAAGGTAAATTTTAATGTTTTGGGTCGATTTCTTGCTTTACATCCATGCTAAACAGCTGAGGTAATTTCAGAATGATTAGTTGATCCTAACCACCCTTTTCCTAGGCTGGCTTAACCCAGATCCTTCCACTAGTACTCAGGGCTCATCCTTCACTAGTAACTGACAACTAATGAAAGAATGTGTGCCGGACCTGGGAAAAGAACCTGCAAAACTCCAGACATAAGGTTGGACATGCTACCAACTGCAATAACTGCGCCAACAAATATTAATGGATAGCATCTATTGGATTTATTGACTTGAATAATGTCCTGATTTTTTAATGTCATTGTCTAAGGTTGTCAAATCTAAACAGTGTTATCTACACCCCAAGACTAATACAGACGCATTTCTGCCTAAATTCTATATTTAAAAAAGAGCATACAATAAATGTGAGCAATATCTTCTGAAATTGTTCATTTACTGAAGGTAAAATTGTCCTTACAAAATGACCAGAGATGGCCTCTCCTGCGTTCTTGATTTTCAATTTTTTTCGGGGGAGGACCCCCCCCCCTTCCAGATATGTGATTTTTAGCTCACCTGAGCCGAAGGCTCCGAGGTGAGCTATTAGTATACCAGTGACTCTGGCGTCCGTCGTCCGTCCGTCCGTCGTCTGTCCGTCCGTCCGTCAACATTTTCAAACATCTTCTCCTCTGAAAGCACTGGGCCAATTGAACTCAAATTTCATATGGAGACTCCTTAGGATGGGGGAACGAAAGTTTGCTCAAATGTTCCTGGTCACGTGACCAAGATGGCCGCCATGCCCATATATGGTAAAAACCCTTTAAAAATCTTCTTCTCCAGAACCAGAAGGCTGATGACCTTGGGACTTGGTATGTAGCATCGGAGGTGCAGGGCCTACCAAGTTTGTTCAAATAATGATTCTAGGTTGACCTTGACCTACTTAACGTCAAGGTCAAATTTGCTTCCTAATACATTTAAATGGGATTTTTTTTGAAAAGTTGATTTTTTGAATACTGTTAAAGCCAAAGTGATTATTCTTACTTGATATGTTGAAACTAATGAGACAATGGCTATAAATAAGTTTCAAAGGTCAAGGTTGACCTTTGCCCTTTCAGCCAAGGTCGTTCATATTGTGGTCCAATGAATATATTAAAACACAGTTTTCTCACAAACCATTGGTCCAATTGAGCTCAAATTTCATGTGAAGACTCCTTATGATAAGTCAGCCAAAATTTGTACAAAATATTTTGGTCACATGACAAAGATGGCCGCCACGCCCATATATGGTAAAAACCTTTTAAAAATCTTCTTCTCGAGAACCAGAAGGCCAGTGACCTTGAGACTTGGTATGTAGTATTGGGGATGTGGGGCCTACCAAGTTTTTTCAAATGATGATCCTAGGGTGACCTTGACCTACTTTACGTCAAGGTCAAGTTTGCTTCCTAATGCATTTGAATGGGAAATTTTTTGAAAAGTTGATTTTTGAATACTGTGGAAGCCAAAGTCATTATTCTCACTTGATATGTTCAATCTAGTGTCTATAAATAAGTTTCAAAGGTCAAGGTTGATCTTTGACCTTTCAGCCAATGTCACTTATATTTGAGTCCCATCAACATATTAAAACATAGTTTTCTCATACAATTCTTGGCCAATTGAAACCAAATTTCATATGACAACTCCTTATTACTGGTTAGCCAAAACTTATACAAATTGTAATGGTCACATGACTAACATGGCCACCATGCCCATATATGGTAAAAACTTTTCAAATCTCTTCTTCTCTGGAACCAAAAGGCAATCAGCTTTGGGACTTGGTATGTAGGATCAGGGATGTGGGCCCTACCAGGTTAGCACAAATGATGAATCTAGGTTGACCCTGACCTACTTTATGGCAGGGTCAAAGATTCCTAATGCATATATATGGAGAAAATCTTAAAATGTTCATTTTCTATAACTGAGCCAAATTCATAATAGTTAAACCTATTGAGACAATGGTTTATTAAGTACCAAATGTCCAACTGACCTGTGACTTTTTATCCAAGGCCACTCATTTGGACTGCCACATACCTATCTAAACATCTTTTTATCAGAAATCACTAGGCTGTTTGATGGATTATTCATTAGATTGTTTAGGTCACTTGACCAAAATGTAAATGGTAAAAAAACAAATTTTTTTCCATTATAAGCTGCAGTTGACCTTGACCTATTTTAACATTATTAAGGAGATCAGGTGAGCGCCTCAGGACCTTCAGGTCCTCTAGTTTTTTCAATCCAACACTGCTCAACACAAGCCTTTAGTTTATAGTGAGGCTTTCAACTAGGGAATAAAAAACATGAGCAATTTCTATTGATTTTGAGCTTAATGGGCTATAATTTATTGGCTGAGGATTTATTGCACCCCTTTTATACCATCATGTATCATAACATGGATTTACAGATCAGGATCCGATAAAAATACTAGAAAATTTTATGTTAATCTCTTTATTTTTTGTTAGATTTTCAATGAAACAACCTTTATTTTGCCTAAAATAGCCTTTATAAAAAACCTTTAATTTCATGAGAGTCTGCTAGAGGGCCTGTACAATATTATTTGAAAATTATATCCTGTGACCCCTCAAACTATAATTGTAATAAGTTTAATGGACTTCCATCAGACAAGATTAATTGAACTTGTAGTTCTTGGTATATCCCCATTTCCTTAACTTTTCAGGTACCAGCATAACAGAGACATGGTGGCCTTTCTCAACTTGTTCTCAGACAGCAACAAGGAGCTGCCCGAGGGATGGGAGATGAAATTTGATAAAACCAATTCTAAGGTATAACATTCTTGTTGAGCAGTATTACATTTAGACCTTTCAAATGACCCCCTACCCACCTAAGTTTTCTACTTCTTTTTTTTTACTCATGTTAAAGACTATCCTTTTGCACTAAGTTGCAAACAAGATGTCAGATGCTGTACATATAAAAGGTAACTTTATTACTCTAACACAACTACCCTATTAGTATGACTTTTAGCTATTGTCATCGTTACAGTGATATATAAAAGTGCAAATTCAATCATATATTATTTTTATTTTCTGCAATGCCAGACATATATAAACCTAATCTATTAGATCCCTTACTGGCAAGAGAAAGATAGCAACTCTTTCTGAAGTTGAAAAAAGTTGTCATACCTGATGTTCTTATTTATTTTTCAGCCATTTTTTATCGACCATCACCTGCGTGGCACGACTTTCATTGATCCGAGACTACCCACAGATATCCCACCCATCAACACAGACTTCTTACACACGTCGTTGATTCGTGTACGACATAGATCTGGAGGTCAGGAACACTCACCAACTAGAAATGATGCAGTAAGTAGCCTTTGAGAAAATAAATAAATGAGACCTTTGCACCAGATTTCCGTATACTTATAGCATACGTGAGCAGCTATGACCTAGAGTCCCCACCCAAGGTCAAAACCAAAAAACTGTATTCTCTTCTAAAACATTCGAAACAGGATCCTAGCGGAATTGCAGTACTGAAGGCCAATGCCAAAACTTATACAGCAGACACAGACAAAGCAAACGCCCTAAATGCACAATTTCACTCTGTTTTCAGCCCCAAAAGCCCGATAAGCCTCAAGCAACTTGCACAGAAGACCTTACAAGACCTACAAGATTCTGTCAAACCCCCTCCCCCTTCCATCCCAACATCCCAACATGACCCTGGCACGAACCCCTCCTTTAAACCCAGCCCACACCCCAAAATGCCTGATATACAAGTTTCCTCCAATGGCATAGAAAAATTGCTCAAAGGCCTTAACCCCCATTAAGCTGCTGGCCCAGACCAACTTAAACATATAGTCCTTCAGACCCTTCACAAAGAACTTGCTCCTATCCTAAAATTGATCTTCCAAAAATCCCTTGATACAGGGAGACTCCCATCTATCTGGAAAAAAGCCAATGTATCCCCTGTCTTTAAAAAGGGGGATAAAACTGAACCAGCCAATTATCGGCCGATATCCCTGACCTGTGTCCTCTGTAAAGTGCTTGAGCATGTCTTGGCTTCTGGTATTTCTAAACACTTCACAGAACAAAACATTCTTTCAGAACTGCAACATGGGTTCCGGGAAAAGAGGTCCTGCGAGACACAACTCATTATGCTTGTTGATGAACTCTCCAAAAGCATGCAATCCGGAAAACAAACAGACCTTATCCTCCTTGATTTTAGTAAGGCTTTCGACAAAGTTGCTCACGAAAAATTATTATTAAAACTTCACTTTTACGGCATAAGGGGGAACATTCTAAATTGGATAAAAGACTTTCTCGACAACAGAACACAATCAGTAATACTCAATGGCACTAACTCCGATAATATTGCAGTATCCTCAGGTGTCCCGCAGGGCTCGGTTCTCGGACCCATATTGTTTCTGGCCTACATAAATGACCTCCCGGAACAGGTTAGATCCAGAGTGCGGTTATTCGCAGACGACACAGCCATGTATCTTGCTCTTGATAAGCAAGCTGACTCAGAGATCCTACAGAAAGACCTAGAAATCCTAGAAAACTGGGAAAAGCTCTGGGACATGAGCTTTGATCCCTCCAAATGCCAGGTCATTCATGTGACCCGGCGCAAAACACCCCTACAAACAAAATATCACCTCCATGGCTGTGTACTTGAAAGTGTCCCATCTGCAAAATACTTAGGGGTCACTATATCAGAAGACCTCAAATGGTCCGAACACATCAACAACATCACCAAAAAGGCAAATCAAACACTAGGTTTCTCAAGCGCAACATTCGGGTCCATAACAAGGACCTGAAATCGACAGCATACAAAACCCTTGTCCGCCCACAGCTAGAGTATGCCTCTACTGTGTGGTCCCCCCACACAGATCTAGACATAAATAAACTTGAGTCCGTACAACGTAGGGCCGCTAGATGGGTAACCCGTGATTACCAATACACATCTAGCGTGTCATCAATGCTTCAGGATCTCAACTGGCGCACCCTCGACCAACGACGCATAGATAGTCGACTGGTCCTTCTATACAAGGTCACATACGACCTAGTGGCCATTCCTGCCTCTGACTACCTGATCCGGAACACCCGCCCCTCTTCAAGAAATCACCCGATAGCGTACCGACAGATCACAACTCTAAAAGACTTCTACAAATTCACCTTCTTTCCTCGGACAGTAATACATTGGAACGCCCTACCACATCACATACCCACCCTGCCTACCTTGGCACAGTTCAGTACAGCTGTTTGCCAGGTAGCCCACTCCACTCCCTAGATACCAGCATCTGTTTTATCTTTTAACTTTACTAACACTCTCCATCGCACTGTACAAACTCATTTCACCCACTTTTCTCTATGCTTTTATTCCATCTAACACCCTTTAGCTCCTGGTATATACCGGAACACCACCTTACGTCCTCCTAGGAGGTTTAGGTGTACAGGAAGATAGATAGATAGCAGCAAATACTTTGGCAAGACTGTGATCACAAACACAATGAGTCTTGCCATAGCCTTTGTTGCTCACATAGACAATGTTTGGAAGATGGGGGAGACTCCCAATTAGACCTGTTACCCCACTGGGAAGCTGTGCCTACAAATTTTATTAGTGACAATGCGTATATGATAAGAACTAAAATCTTATGGGCTAGTGGTGTTCCTTAAAAGTTTTTTTTAAAAGGTTATTTTGTCAAAAGTCTGCAGATGACAAAAACATGCAAACTTCCCTGCAGGCAATGAGTTAAGGCCAGAATTTTTTATTAGTTGATTTACGGGAATTTTTTTTTCAGATTTAGGGGTCGGGGGGACGAAAAAAAAATAAAATAAAAAATAAAAAATAAAAAAACCTCTAAAAATGACCAGTTCTGAAAATTTTCAGAGGGTTTTTTTTTTTTTTAATTTATTTTCAGAGCTTTTTTTTTTTTTTTTTTTTAATTTCTCCAGAAAAAACAAACAAACAGTAAAACTAGTAAGGTAAACCAACAGTCTGTATTAAATCTATATAAATTTCATCATATTCCTAAAAATCTGGACAGGACCATCACTTTTAACAGTGTCACTCTCAAAAATACACAGACAGAACCTCAAAAATATATTATTTTTGTCAACTTAACAAATAATATTTAGAGTCGGCGGATAAAATATAAAAATAATTTTAGAAAATATATTTTTTTAACTTCTTTATGGAATATTACAGTAGGAGGGTTCGTAAATCAACTAATAAAAAAATTCTGGCCTTATCAATCCTTGCTATGTGTAGGCAATGAGCCATTTTCTAAGAAATATATTGTTTTCTTTATTTCAGCCCACTCCACCTCCAAGACAGCCAATTAATGAACCATCTTCAGTTATTCCAACAGGTATGTACAAGGCAGGCCTTTCTAATGTTTCATGCTACAACATAGACACAGTATATTCTCTTATTCTAGAATAAGAGGCTTTAATTGAGTACCCACAACATATGAGCCGTGGCATGGGAATTCCAACAATGTGGTATGTGCGACCAGCATAGCCTCAGATCAGCTCATGTCAAAATACAACATTGTTGGAAATCACATGTCACGGCTCATATATGGGCTGTGACACGAGAAAGCACGGTCATGTTGTGGCTCCCATATTTACCTTGTAATAAGGAATTTCATGTTCATGTTTCTATAATTCCGTTGTGAAATTGTCCCTTTACAAAGATTCACTTATAACATGGTACATTCTAAATGTTGTGTTCCAAATATAGAGTTACAAAGGGACTGTACTGTAGATATAATTTATGAACCGTTACATGAGAATTTGGTAATTCTATAGGTGACTTAGGGAAGGCTCGGACAAGCTTTGCACATGCGTGCAGTCTTACCAGAGCTTTTGTTACCAGGGTTTGCACAGGCTTGAAAAGTACTTGAAAATACAGAACTATCCTTGAATTTTACCATTTGCAAGAGGATTCAACACTGTTTTTGGAGGCCTGAATCAGTATAAAATTGTGGTGCCTTAATTTGGTGCAGCATATGCTGCACCAAATAAAGGCACCATAATTTTACACTGATTTTCTAAAACTTATATCTTTAGTAATGGACTCTAGCATTTCAGAAGTAGAATTTTAACGTGTTAACCATTATTTTTCATAAGATTTCAGTCCTTGAAAACAGTATGACAGTCTTTCAGAAGTCCTTGAAAAGTCCTTGAATTTTACACGAACTTGCCTGTATGAACCCTGGTTACTTGCCAATGCAATAAGTACCAAAATCTCAATACATTTTCTGGATATTTTTTTTCTTTTCAGCATACAATGATAAAGTTGTGGCCTTCCTACGTCAGCCGAATATCCAAGATATTCTTAAAGAAAAGTATCCCACGTACACCTCCTCGTCTCAGCTCAGGGAGAAGGTACACAGAATCTGTGGTGGCGGGACTGAAGCTCTCGATAAAGTCTCTAATGATCTACAACTTACTATCATGTTAAGGTAGCTATATATCCTTCCATAGAGTTCCAAACACAATTAAATATATAATAAGGCAGAAATCAGACTCGCAAAGCTTGATGTTTAAATTAAATGTTAATTCACCTTTCCACAAACAAGTCAAGTCAAGATCTAGATCCAAACTGCTGACACTCTGATAGTGTTCCTGAAAGATACTTTTGGAAAGTTAATTTTGAAGAAGTCAGCAGATGACAACAAAATCGTGAAAGCTACCCAGCTCTTTTCATGCTGGGTAGCTTTCACGATTTTGTTGTCATCTGCTGACTTCCAGATCTGGGTCCAAACTGTTTGCAAAAGTTATCAACAGACAACAGAAGTCACCGCTAGCAAGGAAATAGCTAATGTGCCTAGTCTGCTATGAAACTCCAGGGGATTCTCTACCCTTCTCATTCCCAATCGAAAATAGCCACCTTTTTCCAAATTAAGAAAAGTTAAAAAAAAAAACATTTTTTTTTTTTGCTTTTTTTTAGAGACCACAACTACTTATGAGAAACAATGAACCATATCAGAATGATACTTAAACACTTGTGCTTAAGTGGTATGCTTGGCATAATACAATCTAGAATAACTTGATTTTTGAGGATGTATTTTGCTACTGCTACCCTTGTTATGTTCTATGTCCTTAATTTCTCCCACTTCAGATGTTAAGTCAATCATTTTTTCCCAATTTTGGCCAGGGGCCTTTTCCCAAAACTGCCGTAAAAAGCTATGAAACTCATGTGGATGCTTCAAGTGACTACCACAACAAATGATTTCATTGAGAAATGAGAAAAAAGACATCTCTTAAAAAGGATATTTTGATAGGGCTTTGCTATCAGCCAAGCTAGATTTCTCACCTGCATTCCTGTAAACTGACTGGATTTTTTTCATTGTTCAAGGATTTGGGTTTCGAGGGAAATTTGGTCCTAGCCCCATATATCCTTAACCAGGAGTAATTAATGGGCATATTAAAATTCAGCCTTTTCATTCGCAGGCAGCAAGAGGCTAAATTGCCTTATCAGTCACCTCTCATACTAACTGCATTGTTGCACATTTACCTGATAAACATTGCCTATCTCACGGCATGTGCCTTTATTAGGTCATCACTTTTTGAATGACGTTGTCAATGACATCGATTCGACACAAAACTCAATAATGACGTCATAATAGCTAGTTTGAAGAGTGAATCAACTTGTAAACTGATAAATAGGAAACCAGGTTTGTGTCTTTTGATATAAAGTTTACCAGGCTCGGCTTCAAGAACGCATGTTGAATCGCTCGGCAAGCCTCACGATGTCAACAAGCGTTCTCAAAGCCTTGCCTGGTAAACTTGATATCAAAAGGCTCTCACCTATATTGTTATTTCAGTGTGTTTGAAGAGGACATCATGTCTTTTGTTCCCCAGTCATCAGGGCCTACAGTAAGGTCAGCTTCACCTATGGAAACATCAACTTCCGGAGAATCACCGCATAATTCACCCAGTATGTACCGCTCTAATATGCAGCATATTCAGGGATGAGAAAGTTCAGGATTGATCAGGATTTCCTGATTGAGCACTGGCATATGATTTATATAATGTCAGTTGTTTTTGCTGAAATTTATGTTTGAATGAAGTTAAAACTTAATTTTAGATATAAAATAAGCATAAACCTATGACTGGTTTCTATTGATATTTTGTAATTTTAAGCCTTTAATAAGTGATTTAAAATCGCTTTTTTCTGCATTTTGAACTCAACCCACATATTTTCCTTATTGAGAATGGCTGACTGTTCTCATTCCTGATATTTTAATATCCCAAATTTCCTTATAAATCAAAGTATATGTTGCCTATTAGCCCTTCACCTGCTACGAAAATGCATATAAAAGTGTTGTCTTTTGCTGCATCTAGTTGCTAACATTACAGACTAATTTTGGCATACAGGCAGACAGTGCGGACCCATATCAGACTGCTCCCTAGAGGAGCAGTCTGATATGGGTCTACACTGTTTGCTACAGAGACATTTTAAAAGGACTGTAGATGACATTTAGTCGTAGTTAGCAGCTGAAGAGTTAAAGTTGAATATGTATGATTGGAAGAGTTTTTTTGTGGGTTGATCAGCTTCACCTACGGAAACGTCAACTTCCGGAGAATCACGGCATAATTCACCCAGTAAGTACCCGCTCTAATATGCAGCATATTGTAATATCCCAAATTTCCTTATAAATCAAAATACATGAGCCATGACATGTGATTTCCAACAATGTGGTATTTTGACAAGTGTAGACTCAGATGAGCCTAAGCAGCCTCCTTTTAAGCTTACAATCTCCAAATGTTGTTCAGTCAGTAGCTAAACACTCATAAAATATGCAAGCGACTAGCAAAGGCTCTGATCAGACTGTGCGTATGCGCAGGCTGATCTAAGGCTTTGCTGGTAGCACATACCACATTGTTGGAAATCTCATGCCACGGCTCATATGTTGGTGCATGTTAAAGTTGATTGTGTAAAATTACCGACAAAATGCTGATTCTGATCTGGATTCAAACTGTTAGACACACTGACTGATAGTAGTGTTCCTGAAGAATTTTTTGAAATAATAAGTTAATTTGCAAAAAAATTAGCAGACAGCAGAAAAATGATGAAAAACTAGCCAGCATACAAAGACTTAAAGAATTAACTAGTTTTACAAAATAATTGAGCCGCGACATGTGATTTCCAACAATGTGGTATTTGGACAAGTGTAGACTCAGACCAGCCTGTGCATCCTCCTTTTAAGCTTAGAAATTTCAAATTATGTTCAGCCAGTAGCTTAACACATAAAATATTCAAGCGACTAGGAAAAGCTCTGATCAGACTGTGCGTATGCGCAGGCTGATCTGAGGCTTTGCTGGTCGCACATACCACATTGATGGAAATCTCATGCCACGGCTCGAGTATGATCATCTCAGTAGATGTCTCTTTTACCAGATTTTTACAATTATAGGTACTAGTCATGTGACAGACACACAGAGATCAAATGTCAGAGTGCCTGCACCTTACAAGAGAGATTTCCACGCCAAACTCAGAAACTTCTACCGAAAACTCGAACAGAAAGGATACGGACAGGGCCCTTCAAAATTAAAGTAAGATATTCTTTCATGTTACTTTATACAGTTCCCCTTTGACCCTTTTACAGCCATTCACACAAAAATTGTTTGCTCTCTCATCTGCTGATGTACTTTGGTAGCCTATATTGCAAACAATATGAAACCCTGAACAGACTGCTTCCTTGGGCATGATCTGTATCCAAACTGTTTTATAACACTGATTGTATTCTTGAAAGAAATTTTTAAAAAGTTCAGTTTGAAAAAAAAATCAGCAGATGACATAAAATCATGAAAACTTTTGCAGCATGCAACAAGTTTTATTATGAGTCCCTTCAGATCCATCATGCCAAAAATGTGTAATGTAAATGTTCTAAAATTTCGAACACTTTTCTTATTCTGTTCTCAAGAAAACTTTGGATTTAAAAAAAAGTTTGTCTGAATAGCAAACAGGGAAGACTCTGATCAGACTGCTTCTTGAGAAGCAGTCTGATCTGGGTCTGTCCTGTTTACCCCAGACTTTTTTGCAGGCAACAAGTGTTTGGAATATTAGAATATTTACTGTACAAGTATTATTTCTCTTAACAGAATGATGGTACGACGAGATCATGTTTTAGAAGATGCCTTTAATAAAATAATGTCAACACCAAAGAAAGAACTGCAGAAAAGTAAACTATACATTACGTTCACAGGAGAAGAAGGACTGGATTATGGTGGACCATCAAGAGAATTTTTCTTCCTCCTTTCAAGAGAGCTCTTTAACCCCTACTATGGATTGTTTGAATACTCTGCTAATGACACGTACACTGTTCAAGTCAGCCCAATGTCGGCCTTTGTGGAAAATGCTCATGAATGGTAAGAACCTCATAGGTTCAGTGAAGCAAAATATTTTGAGCGTAAATTTGTTATTTTATTTCTTACCCATTAGTTTAATCATATGTTTTGGGAGAGTCATTGAGACAGTTCTACAAAGGATTAAAGAGTATTTTTATCTCACATTGGAGTCTGTAGGATTTATTTTGGCTCCTTCTGTCCATCTGTCTGTACATGCCCAAGGTACATTATGAGGTTTTGAAACCTCAACAGCCGTGTTAATGGAGGGTAGCTTGGTTTTATGGGGTTAAAATAAGCTTGTAGGGTATCCCCATAAATTTGTAATGGCTACAGACCATTAGGAACTCTAGAATGTACTTCTCATAAGAATGTCCATCATTTCCGTTGGGAACTTTATCTGAGTACCTATTGGCCAGATTTGATGTAGTCTCTTTATAAATGGTTAATACCCCTGTTAATGAATGTAACAAGTTTATACTACCTTAATTTTGTTAATTATTTTATAACGATATGTGAAAAAAAAGATGCAAATGATATGTAGAAAGGTGTGAATGAGGGAATAACAGTACTGAAAAAATATACCAAAGTGCACAAATGCAAAGTGCTTAACCCTTGGTAACCTGGAAACCCATAAATGAGTACTTTGGCAAACAGTGAAGTCCCAGATGAAATGCCACTTAACTCAACAATTCACCAGGGTCTGCAATGTTTGCTAAGATAAAAGCATTCTTAATTTGGAAATTCTAGCTGGTGAGTCAGCGGTGACGCCTTGATACATACAATAAACTGCCCGATGCTCGCTGTATCAAATGAGATGGAAGATTTTATTAGTACAGTAAAACCTGTCTTAAGGGGCCACTCAAAAATAGACAAAACAAAGGTCTTAAAGACAACTGGTAGCTTAATGAAGGTCGAAAGTATTGCAGAATGCTCCCCTTGGAGCATTCTGCAATACTTTTGACCTGCATTAAGCAATAATCAGTCTTGAAAACCAATTTTGGTCTTCTTTTTAGTGGCCGCTTAAGACAGGTTTTACTGTATACAAAATATTAATAGAGTTGCCTCTCTTGTTTCAGGTTCCGGTTTGCTGGTCGTGTTCTTGGTCTCTGTCTTATTCATCAGTATCTTCTAGATGCTTTCTTCACCAGGCCATTCTATAAATTCCTTCTCAGAGTGTAAGTATAACCAAGCTTTCAGTGGATTCAGATAAGCTAACTTTTGTACATTAAGGTTAACCTGGTATCACTAGTCAAAATAGTGACTAGGTCACTAGCAGACAACTAGCTTATACAGTGACAGAACATCCACTTTGACCATGTGCTTGCATTGGCTGCCATGTATAGCTTTTTATCATATGACGTTGCGTCTAGAAGTGAAATAACGCCATGCAATAATATAGATAAACCACTAGTAGTTAACATATTTACGGGAAACGTTATGACGTCCATAACAACGTTGCGTACATAATGAAGCAATTATAACGTTTTTTATGCCAGAAATGAGATTTCATTCAAAGTAATCTTAATGTCATATGATGAATAGAATCTAACATTCGTGCTCTTGTATTATTGAATTTATCAAACGTGTTGCGAAAAAAGAGATAAAATGCTCAGCAAGCCTCGCATTTTATCTCTTTTCCCCAACTTGTTTAATAAATTCAATAAAACATGAGCACTCATGTAAGATACTCTATGAATTATATTCTGAAGTGTGTGTGACATGCATTGAAAATATTACAATGTACTATGATATGAAAATTCTAACGATGCTCATCGGAAGAATCTCATTCTTTGTATAGAAGGATTAAAAATTGTGATTATTATTATATTTGCAGCCCTTGGTCATTAGGGGATGTAGAGGCCCTAGATACAGAGTTCCACTCTAGTTTGATGTGGATCAAGGAAAATGACATCACAGAATGTGATATGGACTTGTTCTTTTCTGTGAATGAAGAAGTATTTGGTCAGGTAAGATTTGTACTTATCAGTCCTTCTCTGACCGTCAGTTTTCTAAAGATAGACTAGACATATACATTAAATCTTAAGGACACTACAATGTCTTAGATGACAGGGCCATTACATGTGTATATTTGCTAAATGAATTTGAAAGTTAGTAATTTCTTAGAGCCACCTCCCAAAACATTTGTTCATACACTGCTGGGTTTACAGTACGGGACCTGTCTCATGTTTATTTGAACAGATGTGAATTTCATTTTCTGCTGTTACATATAATAAATAAAGCAAATTTTGCTTTCTCATAAGAAACTGGTGTGTCCTTGATATGGCCAAATAGACAAAATGGAAATTTGGCAGTTGAATGTGGAATAATAATCAGATCGTGTTCCTGAAAGAATTGTTTGAAAAATTTAAATTTGAAAAAAAAGTGAGCAGACGACAAAAATAAAAGCTTGAAAATACCCAGCATGCAAAGAGTTGAAATTAAATGCTTGTTTCTTCTTGTAATAGGTAACAGAGAGAGAGTTGAAGCCTAATGGTAAAAGTATACCAGTAACAGAGAAGAATAAGAAAGAATACATTGAGAGAATGGTGAAGTGGCGACTTGAGAGAGGGGTCACTGAGCAGACAGAAAGCATTATTAGAGGATTTCATGAGGTGGGTCTATCTACATCAGTAATTTGGGCAAAACGTCTTAGATGAAATCCTTTTTTCTGGCAAACAAAGCCATATTTATCTTATTTCTCAATGAGACTGCATGTTGTAAAAAAATGATTTAGATAACCCTATGTTATAAGTTTAATTGACTGATTATATAGTGTTCTAAAATGTCCAACACTTGTCTCATAGTATTCTCTACTCAAATTCCATTTGTCAGGTTTTCCAGATTAGACTGCATAAATATTTGTCAGGTGATTTGTATTTACAGAATCTACTTCTTTTCAATTGGGATCTCTTTTCAAAACTTGAATGACGTTGAAAAAACAAGACAATTTAATCAGTTCATCAGCAAAGTCAGATAAGCTTTCGATTGAAAATCAAGTCACTGGTTTAATATTCTGCAGAGATATATTCTATCCCTACATCTGATTCAAGTAGGGCAGCTGTCAGTTAGATGTGGTATTAATGAATCAGCTACTTTGTAGGGAGCATGTCATGAATATGTAATTAGGACTTGTCCACTTTTACTTTAGGTATGATAAACTCTTAGAGCACCAATAAAATTTGCAACAAGGGACATACATGTATATATTAAAGTTAAATTGATAATTTATATTGAATGATTTCTGAAAAATATTACTGGATTTAAACCCCTTGTTTAAGAAAGAGTAATGCCCTTCTGTGGCGTACTGGGTTCACAAATACAATTTCTAAATATCCAATCAACTTTATTAGCATCTATAAAAAGCAGGGTGGAAAACAGTGTGGATCGAGATCAGCAAAACACAACATATCTTGCTTAAGCATGGTAGGGGTTATAACCATTGAATCCAACATCAAAACATCAAACCTTTGCTCGGCAATGCTAAAACTGTGAGAGACAGACACTTAACTCACACCAGGGAAACAGACTAACAGAGGCCCAGTCGCCCAATTCCCCTAAATTTGGGGCTGTACTCCTAAAAATAAATATTTAGGGCCCAGCTTGCCCCTGAAAAAGGGCAGTATGTAAAATCATAGATTATTGTCAAATCTGACACTGGCATTAGGAAGCTCTTAAATCTTGACTGAACTGATTTTAACTACTGTTAATAAATGGTAAAGAAGTAGAGGAATATAGATTTTGAGAGTCTCTGACCTCAAAAATGAGTAAAGCCAATGCTTGGCAATGGTGTTGCAATGAGTTTAATTTTCAGCTGAATCCTGGGCCCCTTAATTTTGGGCTGGGCCCCAATCATACCGTTTTAAGGGCCCAGCTTGCTCCTGGAGAAAAAGTTCAGCCTGTATCCCTGCATACACTTTATTTCAAGGATTTTTTTCTCATATAGGTGCTAGATTCTAGACTGGTTTCCATATTTGATGCAAGTGAACTTGAACTGGTGATAGCCGGTACCGTCGATATTTATTATTAATTACTTTTACAGGTGCTAGACTCTAGACTGGTGTCCATATTTGATGCAAGAGAACTTGAACTGGTGATAGCGGGTACCGTCGATATTTATTATTAATTACTTTTACAGGTGCTTGATTCTAGACTGGTTTCCATATATGATGCAAGAGAACTTGAACTGGTGATAGCGAGTACCGTCGATATTTATTATTAATTACTTTTACAGGTGCTTGATTCTAGACTGGTTTCCATATATGATGCAAGAGAACTTGAACTAGTGATAGTGGGTACCGTCGATATTTATTATTAATCACTTTTACAGGTGCTAGACTCTAGACTGGTGTCCATATTTGATGCAAGAGAACTTGAACTGGTGATAGCGGGTACTGTCGAGATAGATATCAAAGACTGGAGGAAGAATACGGAATACAGGGGAGGTTACCATGACTTAAACCAAGTAATCCAGTGGTTCTGGGAAGCCATAGAGAAGTTTGACAATGAAAGGAGGTTAAGATTACTACAGGTATAGTCACAATGTCTTTTAGAATATGACAGACATGCTGCTTAAGTCCTCTTTGTTATTAAGAAAGGAATTCAATTTTTGGAATGTTCATGGAATCATGAATACTTCAGGTCTTCACTTTGCAAGAGACCTGAAGTATTCATGATTTTGTGAACAGACCAAAAATTGAATTCGTTCCTTATATTTACATTTTGTCATAAATATCTAAAATATAAAAATTATTTATAATTTAGGAAACACAACAGTATTGTATTTAATATGTAATCGTATTGACAGTTTTGTCTGAGTGTAAAATGGAAAAGCGGAACAGCCAGAGTGAACACGGACAGCCAATGGAGCATACAAGCGGCTTGTTTTGCACGTGCAACTCGGGTATGGCTCTCTGTCAATCACAACTTCAAGAGTGACTTCTGGCGAATGAGCTCCATATTCAAAGTGTATTGCACAGGCAAGTGAGCTTGGCAGCTGTCAATCAAATTTGTGTCATTCATGAGGCTATGAACAGTTGCAAAAAATCTAAAGATTCATTAAAGGATTGCTTTGAAAATGTAAATATTCAACCATAAAGGTGCCACATAATAATTGCAGCAGACCACATTTTAAAATATTTCTGGTCAACACTACTCTACAGTTATGGAAATTCAAAGAATATGTTCCTTATAAAATGAAATAAGGCTTGATTTAATGTTGTTGGAGTTATGCCCAACCAAAAAGTTCGCGTTTTGGGTACCTAGAGTTTTGGAAATTTAGGTTATCCTCCCTATAGAATGGAATGAAATTACAGTAAAACCTGTGTAAAATGGCCACTCAAAAACAGACAAAACAAAGATTTTTATGACAAATGGTAGCTTAATGAAGGTCGAAAGTATTGCAGAATGCTCCCCTTGGAGCATTCTGCAATACTTTTGACCTGCATTAAGTGATAATTAGTCTTGAAAAACAATTTTTGGTCTTTTTAAGAGTGGCTGTTTTACACAGGTTTAACTGTAGATTATAATTTTGAGTAAAGTCAAATAAAAGTAACAAGGTATATTGTTATTTTACAGTTCGTGACAGGGACCTCAAGTATACCCTATGAAGGTTTTGCTGCTCTACGAGGTAGCACCGGACCAAGGAAATTCTGTATCGAGAAGTGGGGACGTGTCTCCAGTCTTCCAAGGTAGGTAATACTCCGCATGAGAGCCTTTTGTTTTCTATTTCTGGAGTTATATGTATTACAGTGTGAGTCTAGTATACAGTTCTTCATTTTGATCCCTACCTTGAGCAATTATCACAATGTGTTTCCCAACAATGTGGTATTTTGACATGTGTAGACTCTTACGAGCCTCTGCAGCCTCCTTTTAGGCTTAGAAACTCCAAATGGTGTTCAGTCAGTAGCTTAACAATCATAGAATACTCAAGCGACTAGCAAAGGCTCTGGTTAGACTGCGCATATGCGCAGGCTGATCTGAGGCTTTGTGGATGGCACATACCACATTGTTGGAAATCTCATGCACTGGCTCATATGTAATGAGTTATATATAATGAAGTGCAAGTCTAGTTACAGTTCTTAATTTTGATCCCTACCTTGAGCAGTTATCAAAATAGTATCGTGTATCCTGTTGTAAATTTTTAGACCCCCACAAAAGTTGTATGTAAGGGTATACTGAAATCACCTTGCTCAGGCAGGTTTTTGGTTGGTTTGTCTTGTTTAGTATCTTGAACCAAGCCACAAACTAGGTTTTTTTTCCATTTTAGAGTGAATATGATACCCACCATTAGCTCCAGTACTGGAGCCATGGATTTTCAAGAGAGGAAAGTCATACCCTGTTGTCTTGTGAAGTCTGATAAACAGAATATCAAGACACTTCACAACATCTTTGCCCTAATTTCATACTTCAATTCTTTACCTGCTAGTGTTGTCTGCTGATGACTTTTGCAAATAGATTGCACCCAGATCAGGCCCGACAAAATGTCGGGCCTGATCTGGATCAAAACTGTTTGACACTAACGGTATTTCAAAAAATTTGAGCTTTAAAAAAATAGAAGACAAAACCATGAAAAATTACCCAGCATGCAAAGAGTTATCTCCTCACCATACTTATACTAATTTTCATACAAAACCATTGTACAGCCTGATGAGGTGTATATTAACCCTTAATGCGCCAATCGCAACAAAGTTGTCTACTTTTCTCGTCTGCTGTAATGTTTAAGAAGCCTCTATGGCAAACAATGTGGACCCAGATCAGACTGCTCCTATAGGAGCAGTCTGTTCTGGGTCCACACTGTTTGCCTCTATACTTAATTCTTTAAGGGTTGGCGCAAATAGTGTAAACCCTGATCAGACCGTCCCTTCGGGAGCCATCTGATTTACACTGTTGGCACACACTATCCAAACATTTAGGATGAGAACAGTATGTTCTATAAAGATTTCTCTTTTTCTGCTTTCAGGGCACACACCTGTTTCAACCGGTTAGATCTACCACCTTATACAACATTTGATATGTTATTTGAAAAATTGGTTATTGCTGTCGAGGAAACAAGTACTTTTGGCATTGAATGAGATTCCAAATAGTGGAGTGAGACCTAATAGTGGACTGAGACCTAAAGTGGAGACAGATTATGATGATACGGCCGGCAGTTGTGTTAAGACTGAATGCTCTCAGTAGAAAAATCAGACTACAATGAGGTCTTAGGTGTTATCAGGCTTCTTTGTGCCTACCAATAGTTAAGGGAGATTCAGAATACTGATACTAGATAAGTGAGACACTATCAGTTGTTGCGAAACTGACAACTGTCAATAGTTGAATGAGACTGATGGCTGTCAGTAGTTAAGTGAGACTAAAAAATGAGAGTCTGATTGCTGTCATAGTTGAGTGAGACAACCTCTGAAGACTGTGATGAGACACTTTGATGGATCATCAGTACTACATTCTCCCCAAATCTTTTCTTTGACATCACATCTTGGTGAGGACTAATAGTGGAGTGAGATTACCACTGCCTTCCCTTAAATATCTGTGGATCAAGATACCTTAGCTTGAGAAAAGAATCGTTGTTCAAAATTGCTGATCCTATGCATGAAAGTTTCCAGATTTTAGTTTCAAAGGACATGTAACTGGCTAGAAATTAAATCAGGCAGAACTTTTTAAGCATATCATAGATTTTTCTTATATTTGAAGATTCATGAACTTTAGGTCCTTTTGGATTTTGGAATAAATTACAACAGAGGACTTGCATGCAAACATTTGGGGAGAGTGTGAAGTACTGTTGTTGACAGGATGACTTTCAGGGCCATAAATAGTGAACCATATAGGATGAGGGAATTAAAGGAAAGAAGTTTAAGACTTCTGATAGTGGAGGAGGCCAGTGTTTTTAGCTGTCCAGGAGGACAAACCTTTAAATGTGCCATTATAACAGTTGATTGAGACAGTTTATTACATTAACAAATAGTTATGTGAGACCATTAAACTCACCATAACTCATTGAGAGAGTTTATTACATTAACAAATAGTTATGCGAGACCATTGAACTCACCATAACTCAACATACTGAACATCTGATTAAGTCATCAGACTTGTAAAGATGCTTCTCAAGGATGCTGGATGTAACTCTAGATTACGGTAAAACCTGTGTAGAATGGCCACTCAAAAATAGACAAAACAAAGATCTTAATGACAAATGGTAGCTTAATGAAGGTCGGCAGTATTGCAGAATGCTCCTCTTAGAGCATTCTTCAATACTTTTGACCTGCATCAAGCGATAATTGGTCTTGAAAACCAATTTTTGGTCTTTTTGAGACTGGCCGTTTTCCAATTAGGGAGGGTGATTAAAAATAATTTTCTTATTCCTCGACCAAAAGTTAGGTTGTGGGTACTCAAACAATAGGACAATATGATAAGAAATAAAATCACAATTTTACAGTCAAAATGTGAGCCAGTACGAGAGTTTGGTATTAACCACACATGCATGCAGGGAAGGCTCAGACGTGCAGTCTTGTCAGAGCCTTTGTTGCTCACACATACAAATAATCAAGTTTGTAACAATAGTGAATACATTTTTAGGGAGCGCAGTGGTAGAGTGCTTGACTCCAGATCCAGGGGTTGCGGATTTGAGCCTCACCGGCATCACTGCGTAAGACACATTAATCCTTGCTTAGTACTGGTTCAACCCAGGAAGACCTGTCCCGACATAACTGAAAAATTGTTGACTGGGACGTAAAGAATCAAATCAAATTGCAATACTGTTTTGATGGGCCATTGCCTATACTAAGGGGTCAGAGGTTATAATTTCAAAATTAACTGTAATTTTTGCCTGACCATCGTTTTTGCCTTAGCAAACGGTGCCGACCCTGTTGAAATACTGCATACTTTTGTATTGTGATTTTTTTAAATCATTATCATGGTATTAACTGAATTATCGTGACATGATGGTTGTTGTTTACTTAATATTTACATTTTCAAATCAAGACTTTAATGAATCGTTAGATTTTTCGCAACCGTTCAAAACCTCATGAACCACAAAATATACTAGTTAACTCTTTGTCTGCTATGAAAAAATGCATCATAAAATGTCTGCTGAAGTCATCTGCTACATGTAAATGCTTAGGCCAAGGACTTGCAATGTGGACCCAGATCAGACTGCTTCTGATCATGGACTAGCGGACAATACAACAGTCAACATTTAGTCGAAGCAGCCAAAGAATTGGGCTCACTTGGACATAACATACACTTCAAGTAGAGAATTCAATCACCAGTATTGTCAAAGTAGCTGTGATTGACAACAAGTACACAACAGGCCCCGAGGTTATAAAACTTTTTTCATGCTCAACTCAACTGAGCACAAAATTTCAACTGCTCATAAAAACTAAAATACCAACAAATAAGAAGTTTCTTGCTATAAGTCTCTCAGGTGTTGTATTTATCATGCTAATAAATGTTAAAATGCCAACAATCGTTGGCATTTTAACATTTAAGAGCAGGATAAATTTCCTGCTCAGCTGAGTTGAGTTTTTAAAAAGTTTTATAACCTCAGGGCCTGGTTCGCTATGCAAAACAAGCCTTTTGTTTGTTTCATTGGCTGTTAGAGCACACATTGGCTGTTCGGCTGTTCTGTTTCACAATCCAACAAAACCATTTTAAAAGGTGATTATATATTAACTTCTGTGTCCTAAAGTATAAATGAATTCTATATGGATAGTTAGCTGTATTTTCTTTATGGTTTAACACTGCCTACTAGTGTTGCTGCTGATAATCTTTGCAAACAATTTGGACCAGATCAGGCCCAACAAAATGTTGGCGCTGATCTTTGACACTCTCCGAGTCTGATGGTATTCCTGAAAGAATTTTTTGAATAGTTGATTTTGAAAAAAATCAACAGACAAAAAAGCATGAAAAAATACCTAGTAAGCAAAGAGTTAATAATTATTGTTTTAATTTCTCATATTTTCTCATTTTTCTTCTCAATGAACTTGAGTCTAATTTGACCTTTTCAAATGGGTCTGACTTGATACACTTCAATTTTTTTTAATTTCTCTATTTTTTTTTTACTATTTTGTCTTTCTTTGAAATGCAAATGGCATTTGGTGCATTCTGTATACAGACCATGTAATAGGCCTTATCAAACAGTGTAAATCAAGAACAGCCAGGTTTACTCTATTTGCTATAATATGGGCCTCATGGCGACAAAACCTGTCTTCGGGGGTTTCCGTCAAAGCAAGATCAAACCAGTCTCCTCAGCTACAGAGACTAGCTAGAAAATTGAAATTTCGCTCATAGCAAGTCTAAATATGATACTTTCCAAAACGTGAATAACAAAGGTGCTGATCAGACTGCCCGAACGCGAATGTTGTTCACAAACCACGGAAGACAGGTTTTCTTGGGTTGCGGCCCATATGGTCGCTGCATTTTTATACACATCATCTGATAGGTATAAAGCTGGCTCAAATTTTATAAGGTGCAAAGTAAGATCTGGATCAACACTGTTTTTGAGAGAGAGTATTTTGGTCTTCATGAGGACAAAGTTGCAAGCAAATACAGTATTTTATGGGGGCATTAACTTAGAAGCACAGATCACAGCAAACAAATATAAAAATACTTGTCTAATTCTAGAACAAACTACACTGAAAATTTCATTTTAAAATACAAGTATTTTTCTTAGAATAAAATACAAATGACTGATGTACAGTAAAACCTGTGTAAAACGGCCACTCAAAAATAGACAAAAAGGAAGATCTTAATGACAAATGGTAGCTTAATGAAGGTCAAAAGTATTGCAGAATGCTCAAGGGAGCATTCTGCAATACTTTTGACCTGCATTAAGCGATAATTGGGCTTGAAAAACAATTTTCGATCTTTTTGAGAGAAGCTGTTTTACACAGGTTTTACTGTAGTTTGTGAATGGCATTCACGCACTAGTTAACAGTATCGCATTTTGTTTTCATTGCACTACAATACCATTTAGGTTCAGCTGTGCTGTACCACGAATATCATTGTTTGGCAGTACCACATTTTATTGTACTGCAGAACCACATTTTAACAATTTTCATTGTACATGTATTGTGGTACAACGCCCTAATTTTCCGTGTATTGCAGTATTTCATTTTCAGTGTATTGCAGTATCTCATTTTCATTGTAATACAATTCCACATTTTCAGTGAACTGTAGTATCATATTTTTCATTGCAGTACCACATTTTCATTGCATTGCAGTACCACATAACCATTGTGTTACAGTACCACATTTTCAATGCAATTGGGATCCTATTTTTCATTGTGTAACAGTACCTCATATTTCATTGAGATAGGTTATTTTCTGTCATTGTTTAACCCTTAAAACACCTCCAAAGACTTGCAGCAGACTAACAGTTTTTGGAACCGCACAAGGCTGGGTATTTCATGTCAAAGTCAATGCTTCATATATGGACAAAAGCTGAAATTTTCCAAAAGAACCTTAACTTCAGATCAAAACTTAAAATATGTAGTATGCCACAAAAATATATAAATGATTATAAAAATAACTTGTTGAAGTGAGTGTCTTTAGATAATTTGAAAATGAATCTGAGCAGCTATTATATTCTGCCTAATGCATTATTTTGAGGCCGACTTTCCATATGGAGGACACCCATACACCAAGCTTTAACTTTAATACACTAGGTGGATTTTGGGCCTTTCCCCATGAAGAAAGAGGTATTTTATCTGAGTGTTCATTTGCTGCAAGCCTGAGAGGTCCTTTAAGGGTTAATCAAAATTACAGTAGTTTTATTTTCTTGTAAATGTTTATTTTCTACTCAGTAGGTTGTTATATTTTAGAAGAAATTCATCATTTCATAAGCTTGTTTGTAAAAATGTCGAAATTTTGTACGACTAGGATGTAAAGACTCATAAGGAATTATTTATTTTTATCCATTTTTGCATCGGCTTTGTTAATGCTTATACGCATGTATATTTACAATGCATTTGTATGGTAGCTGTAGAAAAGATGTTCATGCTGCAGATTTTATTTTGTATAGCATACTGTGGAACATGCTATTATATATGGCATGCTGATAAGTTTTTTGGCATGCTGAATATGTTCTCCATGGCATGCTTTTGAAAGTGTTATTTTATCAATGGCATGCTATGTAACCTGTTATTTTGTAAGGCATGCTGTTGAGAATATGCAATCATGTACAGTAAAAATTGTGTAAAAAAAGCCACTCAAAAATAGCCAAAACAAAGATCTAAATGACAAATGGTAGCTTAATGAAGCACGAAAGTATTGCAGAATACTTTTGACCTGCATTAAGCTATAATTGGTCTTGAAAACCAATTTTAGGTCTTTGAGAGTGGCGTTTTACACGGGTTTTACTGTATGACATTCTATGGAACATGCTTTTTTTGTATGGCATGCTATGGAAAATGCTTTTTTGTATGGCATGCTATGGAAAATGCTATTTTGTATGGCATGCTATGGAAAAAAGCTATTTTGTATGGCATGCTATGGAAAATGCTATTTTGTACGGCATGCTATGGAAAAAGCTATTTTGTATTGCATGCTATGCAAAATGCTTTTTTGTACGGCATGCTATGGAAAATTCTATTTTGTACGGCAGGCTATGGAAAATGCTATTTTGTACGGCATGCTATGAAAAAAAAGCTATTTTGTACAGCATGCTATGGAAAATGCTATTTTGTACGGCATGCTATGGAAAATGCTATCTTGTATGGCATGCTATGGAAAATGCTATTTTGTACGGCATGCTATGGAAAATGCTATCTTGTATGGCATGCTATGGAAAATGCTATTTTGTACGGCATGCTATGGAAAAAGCTATTTTGTATGGCATGCTATGGAAAAAGCTATTTTGTATGGCATGCTATGGAAAATGCTACTTTGTATGGCATGCTATGGAAAAAGCTATTTTGTATGGCATGCTATGGAAAATGCTATTTTGTACGGCATGCTATGGAAAATGCTATTTTGTATGGCATGCTATGGAAAATGCTATTTTATACGGCATGCTATGGAAAATGCTATTTTGTATGGCATGCTGCAGAAAACATGCTATTTTTTTTAATTGCATGCTATTTTGTATGGCAGAATGCAGGGCCTGTTATTTTGTCTGGTATACTGTGGAAAATATGGTATTTTGCACGACATGCTGAAAAATAGGTGTCATAGCTGTGGAAAAAATACTGTGGAACATAATTTGTATGACATACTATAGACAATGTCAAATTGTTACGTAAGGCGTGTTCTGGAGGATATTAATATGGCATGCTGAATATTTAATTTTGTACAGCATAGAGATGTTATTTTGTATGGGCTTACCTTGGAAGAACATGAGATAAAAATTGTTTAACCCTTCATCTACTACGAAAAAAATCTGAAAATGCCGTCTGCTGAAGCCGTCTGATGTATGTAATTGCCAATGTCAAAGACTAATTTCTGCATCCAGGCAAACAGTGTGGACCAAGATCAGACAGAGCAGTCTGGTCTGGTTCCTCACTGTCTGCATGCTACAGCTCTGCAAGCTTCACTGTTTGCTAATAGACGACACAGCAGACCCCATTTAGTTGTGATTAGCAGCAGCAGAGTTAAACCTTTACTCCAGAATAACGCATTTTGACGCCTTTGAAATATCACATATTTGAAAATATTATGGAAAATGGAGCATTTGCCAAAAAAGCAAATGCTCCATTTTGAATAATATTTTCAAAAGTATTCAAAACTTAATTTTCTTGAATTTTTTCAGTGTTGTCTAAGAATAGAAAATGATGTCATCATCTAAAATAGCCTTCGGAGTAAAGGGTTAATATCATTTTTCATGTTTTCACCAATGGCTAGCCATCACAACAGAATAGATCAAACCTGTGTAATTATTATTTCAATTCATATACTACTGGCATAATATTAATCATCTAGAAACGCATTACTATGACACGTTCATGTAACAATGAAATTCAGTTTCATTTATATGCAAATTGTAGGCTGATTATTTTGAACTATCTGTATGCTGGGTAATTTATCATGTTTTGTTGTCATCTCCAGATTTTTTTTTCAAAATTAGTTTTTTCAAAAAAATTATTCAAAAACACTATTAAGAGTACCAAATAGTTTGATCCTTGATCATCCCTGACATTCTGTCAATCCTGATCTGGGTCTAAACTGTTTGGAAATGATATCAGCAGGTGACTAGTCCAGGGAAAGAGCTAAACCATAATTAATATATAAATCATTGAATATTTAAGGAGATACCACAAAAGCATTAGTGAAGGGATCCCAAAACAAATTTGCTAAAGTAGACGCAAAAAAACATCACTTAATTACCTGGAGTTTGATGTGGCTGTTGGCATTTCAAAAAAAACTCCCTCTGAGACATTTTTGAGGATCCAAAGCAAACATTAAAATTTGGTGGATAAGATGTTCAAAATTTTATCTGGACCTATTTTTTTAAGAACAACTACAGTAAAACCTGTGTAAAATGGCCACTCAAAAATAGACAAAACAAAGATCTTAATGACAAATGGTAGCTTGATGAAGGTCAAAAGTATTGCAGAATGCTCCCGTTGGAGCATTCTGCAATACTTTTGACCTGCATTAAGCGATAATTGGTCTTGAAAACTAAAGTTCAGTCTTTTTGAGAATGGCCGTTTTACACAGGTATAACTGCATGCTTAACCTTATGCTAGTAGTAAATATTTGTATAAATATGAAAATTTTGACAAATGAAATCTTCATATCCAAAGCTTTAGCTTTGCATAGAATATAAGTGAAAGAAAAAATGTCACTTGCAAATTATACTATAGCTTACTGTAAGTAAAGGAGCATTTTATGTGCTTTACCACACTAATGGACCCAGATTAGCCAAATTCAACTAAAGTTTTGGCCAATCTGGGTGCACTAGTGATAAAAATCTCTTAACAAGAAATGTGGATAAAATGTGAAAGGTATATATGTTATATGGATAAAAGATTAGATTATTCATATTATTGTTGTCCTGTTCACTTTTAAAGCGCCACCTATAATATTCAGTAGACAACATTTTGAAAAACAGACAAAAATGTGTCATGTGTTGTCTGCAGAAATTATGTTTGGCACTTTAAGGGTTAACACATAAATGTGTTTACAAAGAAAAGAACAAAAACCTTTGAATGTTTTCTGTTGTCCTTCCTTCCCTATTTTCAATTTAGAGAACAGCCCATCTTTGAACAATAAACAAGAGAAAATGGCCAGATTAAATTGTATATGTGTGTAGTTAGGCCAAACAAAAAAATAAGTGTGTTTTGTGTAATGGATTGGAAAATTTTAGGTAGGGTAGGCACACATTTTTTTTAAAATTTATTTTTTCCTGCCAAAAATATTATTTAATGCATTTTGAAAGGCATTTCACCTTTCAAAATGCATATTTTTTCTAGAAAACCTGAAAAAAATTCTAGGTATCACCGGTAAATTTAAGTAGGGTTGGGTTACCCTAAACACGTGTATTTTTTGTTTGGCCCTATTAAGCTAGGAGGCAGTAACTGGCAACTGCCCTGGCAGTGAACAGTTTCAAAGATATTATGCTACATATGTTGAGGAGAGTGAGGCTACCAAGGTCAATGAACACATCTGATATGGATCAATATACAATTATTGACTTAGGGAGCGCAGTGGTAAAGTGCTTGACTGGAGACCGAAGGGCCACGGGTTCAAGCCTCACCGGCGTCACTGCGTTGTGGTCCTTGAGCAAGACACATTTATCCTAGCGTAGTACTGGTTCAACCCAGGAAGACCTGTCCCTATATAACTGAAAGATTGTTTATGGGACGTAAAGAATCAAATCAAACAATTATTGACTTCAACCAGGTAGACATGAGGATTTATCTACCCGAAAAAGTGATAATTCAGCGAGCCAAAAGGGGCTGCCAGATCTCTAGATAAGAAATGTCTTTAAGCGACATCTCCTGGTCCAAATTTCATATAACTTCACATGAATGTTCCCTGTGATGCCCTCTTTCAAAATTGCATAAATGGTTCCTCCACCGAACAGGAGGGCCCAGAGCTCCAGATAAGAAATCTTTTAAACGACGTCTGAACCACTGACCCAAATTCAAATAATTTCACAGAATTGTTCCTCATTATACACGCCTACCAAACGATCGAATGCTCAACATCTGGTTGAATATGAAAAACAACTGCTCTATGAAGAAAATCAAAAATCGGGGAATGTCATGCAACAGCCTATGGATTCATACGTCTATGGTATAAATACGAGCTCAGAAAGTATTCTCTTTAGGTCATATTTACTTTTCGCTTGATAAACACATTTCTGTCGAATTCTGGTACACATATTTTACGGGAAAAGTAAATCTGACAAAACAAGAGAACTTTCTGACCTCAAATTTATACCACAAATGTAGGAATGCATAAGCTGTTGCATGACATTCCCCGATTTTTATCCCCCGACAAAGTTGGAGGGATACAGTTTTGGCGTCGTCCGTCCACACTTTTTGTCTGTCCGGAACCATATCTCAGTACCTATTGGTCAGATTTGATTCATTCTTGGTACAAATGATAAGTACCATGGACTCTCGATATCCTATAGGTTTTGTCAAAATAGATCCCTTAACACTTGAGTTATTGCCCTTGTTTTAGTATAGGCAATTATAAGGCAAAACCTATATTAGCTTTTTTGTGTGATGATCTTCGAATATCATCAAAGCTATTATATTTAACAACTTCTCACTATTAGACCATGATTGCCAAGTGCCTGTAGATAAGCATGGCAGTGTCAAAGTTTTACCCCACCCCCTTTGACCCCACCTAAGGGGTCAAAGGTCAAATATTTAAATTTCGCAATAACTAAGGCAAATGTTAATATTTTTTGCTGAAATTTTGCATACAGGTAGAGCAGCAATAGATGTGAAACATATCAAACGGGATTTCAGTTTGAAGGCCTTGGTCCGAGCCTGTTGGGTGGACCTCGAGGGTGGGGCCGAGGTCAAAATTAAACTTTTTCAGAATACGGTCATGTTGCATATCAAATTAAAGCTGACAACGCTGGCAGCAACATGGTAGCAAATATTTTGCCCACAGACACACCCTCGACCCAGGGGGTGGGGGTCAAACTATATCAAATTAAAGCTGACGACGCTGCTGGCAGCAACATGGTTGCAAATATTTTGCCCACAGACACACCCTGGACCCAGGGGGTTGGGTCAAAAGGTCAAACTATATCTTTTTCTGAAAGTAGTCATGTTGCATATCAAATTAAAGGGAATTGAGCACAGAGCACCATGAAAGCAAACATGCTGTCATTACACACACCAAAGACCCCTGGGGTGGGGTCAAAAGGTCATTTTCTTTTTCTTTTCTAAAAGTGGTCATGTTGCAATCAAATTAAAGTGGAAGAAGTGTAGACCTACATGCAAGGTAACACTTTGAATTTACTCACACCCTTGACCACTGGGGTTGGGTTTAAAGGTCAGATATTGAAATTGTGCAGATGTAAGTATATTTTTATTAAACTAAGCACTAAAACATACTGAAGGTGAACTAAGGGTTAGATAAATAGGATTTATGTTTTGTGATTTACATGTTTCTCTCAAATAACCCTTTGTCGGGGGATATAAATTCATCGAATTTGTCTTGTTTATTCTCTTCCTGGAGGAATTGTTTTTAATATTCAACCAGATGTTGAGCATTCGATCGTTTGGTAGGCATGAATACCCTCTACCAAAATTGCACAAATGGTTCCACTCCACTTTCCAGTCATTCTCAGGTGAGCAACCCAGGGCTTAAGGGCCCTCTTGTTTTAATCTGACAAGTAGATTTTTTAAAGTTTCCTAATATATATATATATATATAGGAAAAAAACAGTCCATGTTGGCCATGTATAGAAAACCATAACCCTTTGGTGGCCATATTTTTAGCTCCCATGAGCGGAAGGCTCAAGGTGAGCTATTGTGATTGGTCTTTGTCCGTCCGTAAACTTTTTCTTTAAACAACATTTCCTGAACCACGCGTCCAAATTTAAAATAACTTCATATGTAAGTTCCCCATATTGCCCTCTACAAAATTGCATATATGGTTCTGCTCCACCGAACACAATGGCCGCCAGAGCTCCGGATAAGAAATCTTTTAAATGACATCTGAACCACTGGTCCAAATTTAAAATTTCACAGAATTCTTCCTCTTGATACCCTCTACCAAAATTGCATAAATGATTCCACTTTGCTGAACAAAAGGGCCACCAGAGCTCCAGAAAAGAAGTATCTTTAAAAGACATCTGAACAACTGGTTCAAATTCAAAATAATGTCACCGGATTGTTCCTCATGATGCCTTCTTCTAATATTGCTCAAATTGTTCTGCTCCACCAAACAAAGGGGCTGCCAGAGCTCTAGATAAGAAATGTCATTTAATGACATTTCCTCCTGAACCACTGGTTTGAAATCAAAATAAATTCACAGAATTGTTCCTCATGATGGCTTCTACCAAAATTGCACAAACAGTTTCGCTCGGCTTAATACAGGGGTGGCCAGAGCTCTAGATGAGAAATGTCTTTAAATGACATCTGAACCACTGGTCCAAATTTAAAATAATTTCACAGAAATGTTCCTCATGATGTCCTCTACCAAAAATGCACAAATGGTTTTGCTCTGCAGAAAAAGGAGTTGGCAGGGCTCTAGATAAGAAATATCTTCAAATGAAATCTCCGGAACCACTGGTCCAAAATCAAAATGATTTCACAGAAAGGGTCCTCATGTTGCCCTCTACCAAAATTGACCAAAAGGTTTCCTGACAGGGTAGGGCAGTTGGTAACTTTTTTTGTTTGTTTGTTTTGTTGCTTTACATCCCAAGTCAACAGCTATGGTCATGGTGCGATGGTCAGTTCACCTAAACACACTTTTTCCTGGGCAAGCTTGAACAAACAGTTAACCAGTACTTCCTGCACATACTTTCGCTTGTAACTGACAACAACCCTTCTTGAATGATTCAGCGGAAGAGAGGAGAATGACCATAGAAATTATTTCATGATCAATCTCCACGAAAGTACGGGACCAGGCCGTGATCGAACTCGCGACCCCTGGATCTGCAGTCAGACTAGCATCTGTAGCCAGACACTTTACCGACTGCGCTACGGGGCCCGGTACAGCAGTCGATAACGTGTCTGGCAACAGATGCTAGTCTGACTGCAGATCCAGGGGTCCCGAGTTTGATCCCGGCCCGGTTCCATACTTTCGTAGAGATTGATGATGAAATAATTTCCATGGTACTTCCCTCCCTTCCGCTGAATCATTCAAGAAGGGTTGTTGTCAGTTACAAGCCAAAGTATGTGCACGAAGTACTGGTTAACTGCTTGTTCAAGCTTGCCAAGGAAAAGTGTGGTTAGGTGAACTGACTGTCCCGCCATGACCATAGCTATTGACTTTGGACCTAAAGCAACAAAACAAACAAACAATGACCAGAAGGTGAAGGTTCAGCTTGGCTGAACAACATGGCTACCAGAGCTAAAAATTGAACAATCTTTAAATCATATCATATCTTTTTAAATTAGCCACATCATCTACTCATGTGCCAGGACTCAGTTGAGCGATCCAGGGCCCTAGACATAATAATTTGAACCATTGTGCTAGAGGGTGAACCTAGTTGTTATCAAGTTAGGCCAGTATGTTGTGACAAGATTTCTAGCCTCCTCACTAGCCCTGTCATCTTGCAGCCGTGTTTTTGAATATCAGAAAAAATTGAACAAATTAGGAAAGGGCCATGCAAGGATTGTTTGTATTGTATGAAAATGTCCAGTAACTGCTGACAAGATTTTAATTAGTTTGCCCTTTATATGAATAGAAAAAAAACACCCCACTCCTTGGAAGTCATGTTTTGGACAGATCAGAATAATATGAACAATTTCCGTAGAGGGTCACTCGAGGACTGTTTGTGCAAGTTTGCTTCAAATCAGGTCAGTAGTTTTTAAATTATTTGGTTGCTATGCAACCAGAATTTTGCATGGAATTGAAATGTTTGAAAGAGGACATCCAGGAATAATTCCTGTGAAGTTTGGTGAATTTCCACCCATTGGTTTAGGAGACGTCTTTTGAAGTAAATTATTGACAGACTGATTTTGTTTGAATTGATGCTTTTCATCCCAGTTCCTGGGGCGCACTACTGTTAATTCGGAAATTTTCGCGAAGGTTTTATTTTTCGCGAAACTTCGCATAGTAGCAAAATTTTCCGGTCGTATGCATGTCTTAACGCTTTTCGCGAAAATTTCCGGATTTACAGTAAGGGCTATTCCAGAAAAAAAAACACCTGGTGGGGAAGACGGCACTTTTTTTTTACCCAACCACCCATGGAATTCAATTTACCCAGACACCAACCACCCATGTAATTAGAAAGTTTCTACACCAACTACCCATAGATTTCAATTTTCCTAAGGCCCAGTGGTGTAAAATTCCCCATCCGCTCCCTCGCATTAATGAAACTTCCGGTTCGACACGTAATATGCATTTTATCCTTTAGAAAAGACAAAACAAAGGTAAAAATACAGATGTTCTACCGTTTTCATCGAAAACCGGATGTTCATATTAGACAGTTGCAAGTACGCATGCACATCTCTGTGATTAACTCCCCAGCGACTTGTTCGCGGAGCCTCCTCTGGACTCAGGGGGTGTAGACGACGTTGTCTAAAATCGGCGGGCGAATTCAGACATTGAACACCACATTTTTGCTTAAATTAATGACGGTCTTTGGTTCCACATTTGCTGTCCAAATTAAATGCCACAGCAAGACATTGGATCATTTAAAGGAAAGAAAATAGGGGTGGCGCAGGACGGGTGGGGGTCATGAGTGACTGAGTGTGCCTTAAAGCAAATTGAAACAATAAAGTGTCAGCAGAAAGAATAATATGAACTTAGGCGCTTCCTTAACTGTGAAAAGCAATCAAACAGATCAATTAACAATTATTATGAGTGTAATCAACTGCGTATCTTTCTCAATGATCATGGTAAAACGCATTATTCCAATGTCCAGTTTCAGTCTTTATCGGTACAGGTTTTTACAGGTATTGGCATTTACCAGTAGCCTAACTACCCTAAAATATTGTTTCCTTGAATAAATTCTTCTGAAAATATACGTTTCCCAAGTGAAGTAATGACCGCTACAGAAGCCATTGTTGGGGAGTTTAATTTGGTAGCGTTTTTTACCAATATTCGATGGAAACATCCAAGTTTTGACGATTGCGTATAAACAAAAATGGCCGTTTCCGCTGCGGTTCGCTTAGCTCTACGCTTTCTTTTGGCTAGATTTGATAAATCTTCTCTCTTTTTTTGGCAGATAATATTCTTTCTTCCCCTTCCACGCAGCAAAATACCAACCCCCCATGTAATTAGATTTGGTCGGACACCAATGACCCATATAATTTGAAAACTTTCCTCACCAACCACCCATAGAAAAATAAATCGCCTAAGATGCAATTTCACATGATGACGTTACTTGACATCCTGTGTAAGATAGCATGGGTAAGATAAGATTTTCTATCCCAGGGCAAAATCTTAGATATCCTTATCCAGTGTGCAAGAATATAAGAATACATCATGAGTGTGACTCTGGGATAGAAAAATCTGTCCCGAGGATCACCGATTGGCATCAAGAGGCATGCCAAGTGATGCCAAACGGTGATCTCAAGGGACGGATTTTTCTATCCTACCATCACACGAATAATGGATTCTTTTTCTTGCTCAACACTAAGTGCCACATTTTATATTGGAAAACATGAAAAAGCCTTTCAAAAAATCCTGAGTTTGCTAAGATGTGACATGTGACTTCATTATAATGTTACAATCACTTCACGGATCGGTGTGCTTTGGACATGCGGCTGTTCCATTTTTATCTTTCCCATGGGCTGGTACAGGTATGTGAGATAGTCAGATAGAATTATCTCACATGCGTAAAAACAATGGAAATCCCGATCTGGTGTGCGAGAAAAAGTATATCTTGCTGAAGGTAACAATATAGTAGCTTGGATGATGAGACTCAAATCTTGACTCAGTTGAGCTAAAAAATAGAGGATCTTACATGAGTGCTCATGTTTTATTGAATTTATTAAACGAGTTCGGGAAAAGAGATAAAATGCGAGGCTTGCCGAGCATTTTATCTCTTTTTCGCAACAAGTTTAATAAATTCAATAATACAAGAGCAGGAATGTTAGATTCTATTTATCATATGACAAATACTTTGAAATCTCATTTCTGGCGTAAAAAAAGTTATAATTTTGTCATCATGTATGCAACTTTATTATGGACGTTATAATGTTTCCCGTAAATCTATAAACCACTAGTGGTTTATCGATTTTATTGCATGGCGTTATTTTCACTCCCAGACGCGACGTCATATGATAATATGGCATTAATTCGCCTGAAACTTAACAAACACAAAGATATACAATATTTTATCAATTTATATCAGGTCAAGTTCCCCATCATCAGTTTTGGTATATGAATGTTAAACAATTTCACGGCATGATCAGCTCCACAGCTAGCCAGCTGTACCCAGTCATTAGTGTCCTTGACCTTTGATTCACTGCTGTTGCCATGGATACCAGCTAGTCCCAAACATGGCCGAAATCGAAGTTTTTTCACTGTCAAGTGATGAGCTAATCTACATCAAAGTTAAGGAAAAATGAAATCTAAAATCTAACACATAATGAAATCCATACTCTCAGAATAATATAATTAGACCTATGGGGCCATGTAGCGAGATTTTGTTGCACAAAGGTGCAGACCAGACTGCACAGATAATAATACTAATAATGATCTTCAATACTAGATTCTATAGCTAAATGTTAAATCAGCATTTACAAATGAAAACATGCCTTTAGTTAAGAGTGCATAACAGAAAATTAATTTTCTTATTTCTCGACCAAAACATATGTTGTGGGTACTCAAAAGAACCATCTCAATGAGACCGTTCTTTAGAGCACCCAAAACGTATGTTAAAACTGATGGGAAGGGGGAAAATATTTACAATTTTATGCTTAAATGTAAAAAAAAATTGTTTATCTTAACCTGTGTGAATATGAACTATGTGTGAACCTATAAGAGATTCTAATTCACTTGCTTATGTATTGCGTGATCGGATTGGATAATATTAGAAATTTGTGATAATACTGTCCAAATGAGTTTGAAGTTATTACTTACATCACATTTCATGCAGCTTTCAATGCTCAGATTTGAGAAAACATTTTTTTTTCATTATAAACAAACATAAAAACGCATTAGAATAGGAATAACTAACTATTCAAAATTTTCATTTGGAGAGTATATTGTCAGTTTTACTTTCGCAAGAAACTCTTTTTACCGCTCCTCTGACATGTCACAGTAAAATTAAATTTGCACCTAAATCTGACGATATACCTCCCCAAATGAAAATTTGAAAACTTTTATCAACTAAATGGGTGCTTATAAAGTTGATTTGTTTGTTTGGTTTGATTCCTTACATCCCAGTAAACATTTTTTCAGTCGTGTCGGGATGGATCTTCCACTAGTCTAAGCAGTAGATAAAGTGTCTTGCTCAAAGACACAACAGTGACTTCGCAGGTGTTGAGGCTTGAATCATTATAAAGTTGATTTTGTTTGATTTGATTCTTTACGTCCCAGTCAATAATCAGTTACATTGGGACGGGGGTCTTCTCGGGCTGAACCAGTATTAAGCTAGGATTAAAGTGTCTTGCTCAAGGACACAACACAGTGACGCCGGTGAGGCTCAAACCCGCGGCCTTTCTACCTCAAGTCAAGCACTCTACCACTGAGACACTGTGCTCCCATTATTATAAGGTTAAATTTGGTATAAAGTATGCTAAATGACCAAGGTGTAAGTATATTTGGGCTAGTACATAAGATGAGTTTATTTATCGTGAATGCTGAGTCACTCAGTTAACCTGCATGCACAGCTATCTAGTGGGGCTAAAGGCCTAAATTTTGACCTGAGCCTTTATATACTGTGTAGTTAAATCTGTCTTAAGCGGCCACTCTAAAATAGACAAAACAAAGATCTGAAAGACAAATGGTAACTTAATGAAGGTCTGAAGTATTGCAGAATGCTCTCTTGGAGCATTCTGCAATACTTTTGACCTGCATTAAGCGATAATGGGTCTTGAAAACCAACTTTTGGTCTTTTTTTGAGTGGCTGCTTAAGGCAGGTTTTACCGTATGTGTGAGCACTAAAGACTCTGTAGAGCCTGCATGGATGTGCAGGCTAGCCTGAGCCTTCCCTGTTTGCATATGTAATAAGCACCAAAATCTTATGTGCTGCCCAATTGAAAGTAAATTCTATACTTTGATTTATCAACTAAGATTGCAAAAGGATACTGGGTATCTAAGGTAGCTAAATGTTGCCATGGTGATGTTGAGTTAACTGACCACTTGTACAATAAGATGTGACCTTTTTCCAATCCCACTGAAAGAAGGTAGCTGAAAGACACAAAAGAGATTATCTAAGAAGATTGCATACAAAAGCTCTGATGGAAGTGGGTGTCGCACATGCCCGTGTTAGGTTCAAGGACATATCACACCTCCAGATACTGCCCTGGCCTGGATATTATCAAACTTTTTCCATGCTCAACTCAACTGAGCATAAAATTAATCTTGCTCATAAATATTAAAATGCTAACAATTGTAATTGTTGGCATTTAAACATCTATAAGCAGGATAAATACAATATCTGAAGTAGGATAAATACAATATTTAAAGTGTATAGTTATTTTTCAGCATTTTGATTTTCATGAGCAGTGAGCAGTCGAGCTCATTGCTTTTTTAGTCCATTTGTATCTATCCATACTACTGGCCTTTATTGTTTTTCACATCACGAATGTCTCTAACTGCCTACATCATATCTGCAAGGTCCACAAGATCCATGCCCAAATTTTAAAAAATCAGGCTAAGCCGAGTAAACCATAATGAACTGTAACTAATGGCTTCACTAGCCTTTATATGTATCTAACACATCTCAAATTATCCATCCCACCTTCTAGACTGATACAGTTTCATGTAGATGGTCAACATTAGTCAAAGGTCTCCTTCAGTATATTTTCACAAACTGTCCCCTTCTAAAACTAGCGTTCAAATATTGTTAGATATCTACTTGTGTGGACCAAAGATGATAAGAGCGGATATGTTACAAATTCAAATTATTAAAGAGCTGTGTACAGTAAAACCTGTGTAAAACAGCCACACTCGAAAAGACCAAAAATTGGTTTCCAAGACCAATTAACCCTGAATGCAGGTCAAAAGTATTGCAGAATGCTCCAAGCATTAAGCTAACATTTGTCACTTAGATCTTTGTTTTGTCTGGTTTTGAGTGGCCGTTTTAAACGGGTTTTACTGTATTCCATTAATATTGTGTGCTGGTGTAAATTTAGGAGTAATCTGACCTGGGACTATTTTGTTTACAGATGCTTTTCCTGTCTTGAGTAATTTGGTTCTAATTCAGTGTAACGTACCTGCCATCAGGAAGATGTACCGCAGCCATATGTACTGCTGTAGCAGAATCACTCACATTTAGCTTACTGACTGGAACTATTTGGGACTACTTTGCATGTGCATGCATTTCCTGTCTGAGTAATTTGGTTCTTATTAAGTGTAACCTACCTGCCATCTGAAGCCATGTCTACTGCTGTAGCAGAATCATTCAAATCTAGCTTACTGACCGGAACTATTTGGGACTACTTTGTATGTGCATGCCTTTCTTGTCTGAATAATTTGGTTCTAATTGAGTCAATTTGAGTGTAACCCTCCTGCCATGTGGAAGATGTACTGGAGCCATATGTACTGCTGTAGCCGAATCACTCACATCTAGCTTACTGACCGGAACTATTTAGGACTACTTTGCATGTGCATGCCTTTCCTGCATTAGTAATTCGGTTATTATTGAGTGTAACCTACCTGCCATCTGGAAGATGTACTGGAGCCATATGTACTGCTGTAGCCGAATCACTCACTTCTAGCTTACTAACCGGAACTATAGCTGTGTGGTCTGGTGGACAAGGCCATATCACCACCTACAACAAGGGAATTTAGGAGTAAACCCTTAAATAAACACAGATGACAGCAGATGTAGCAGATCACAGATTTTATGGTATCTTTCATAGTTTTTAGTTAAAATAAGGTTTGACAATTCACATGAATCATCTGCCAGCAGATGATTCATGTGAAATGTCAAGCCTTATTTGTTCTTTATAGCAGTAGCACAATTTTGAAATGTCGTCCTTTGCAAAAAATTTTGATGGGGTTTCAAAGGTTAATACGATGTGCTTACAAATCACTAACACCCCCAAGCTTATGTGATTCAAAATATAGCTGAATCACCATGTTGCCCTGATGCCTCCCACCAAGTTTCCATTCAAACTGAATATGGTTCAGGAGAATTTCAAGATCGCCTCCATGGTGGCCTTTTGGATATTGGAACAGAACCATTTTACCAATTCTATGTTGCTCTCATACCTCACATAAAGTTTCAGCTCAATTCAACTTATGGTTCTGGAGAAATGTGAACAGCTAACAATGGCCGGACAGCAGACAACAGGCTCCAGGTGAGCTAATGGCCTTTTCTGTTTGTTCATCATTAGAGATTTAAAAAATCAAAAAAGTTCAGCAATGTATGCAGAAATTTACACATAAATCTGTTGTCCTGCTTGTTTCCTCTAGGATATTTGTGAACCCAGCTCTTTGTTATAGTAGGGGTTCAGATATAAAGTATCTCCTACTTAGTAGGGGTTCAGATATAAAGTATCTCCTACTTAGTAGGGGTTCAGATATAAAGTATCTCCTACTTAGTAGGGGTTCAGATATAAAGTATCTCCTAATTACTTTAATTTTTCCATTTACATGTAAACAACATATTGTGGGTACTTTGTTTGTTTTGATTCTTTACCTCCCAATCAACAATTTTTCAGTCATGCTGGGACATATCTTCCTGAGTTGAACCAGTACTAACAAGAGGATTAAGTGTCTTGTTCAAGGAAACAATGCAGTGCCTCCGGTGAGGCTCTTACCCGCAACCTCTCAATCTTAAGTCAAGCACTCTACCTTACTGAGCCACTGCGCTCCTCATCTGGGTACTTAAAACAACACCGGGCAGCGTAGCGCAGTCGGTAACGTGTCTGGTAACAGATGCAAGTCTGACTGCAGATCCAGGGGTCATGGGTTCCATCCCGGCCGGGTCCCATACTTTCGTGGAGATTGATTGTGAAATAATTTCTACTGTCATTCTCCTCCCTTCCGCTGAATCACTCAAGAAGGGTTGTTGTCAGTTACAAGTGAAAGTATGTGCACAAAGTACTGGTTAACTGCTTGTTCAAGCTTGCCCTGGAAAAAAGTGTGGTTAGGTGAACTGACTGTCCCGCCATGACCATAGCTGTTGACTTAGGACGTAAAGCAACAAATCAAACAAACAAACTTAAAACAACAGCATCACTGAAATGGTTCTTATAACTACCTATAACATATTGTTTGATGGGAAATAATGTTTTTGTGTTGAGGCTTTGTCATAGTCAACAACTTTTCAGTCAAGTCACGATTATTCCTGGGTTGAACCAGTACAAAGCAGTGGATAAATGAGCCGCACCATGTGATTTCCAACAATGTGACATTTTGACAAGTGTAGACTCAGACAAGCCTGTGCAGCCTCCTTTTAAGCTTAAAAACTCCAAACGCTGTTCAGTCAGTAGCTTAACAGTCATAGAATAGTCAAGCGACTAGCAAAGGCTCTGATCAGATTGCGCGTATGCGCAGGCTTGTCTGAGGCTTTGCTGGTCACACATACCACATTGTTGGAAATCTCATGTCACAGCTCAAATGTATCTTGCTCAAAAAAAAAACACAGTGACTCCAGTGAGTCTCAAACTAGCAACCCTGCAAATGTAAAAACCTGTTTTTCTCTGTAAATCTTAGAAAAATAATAATGAAATATTCCAAGCAGAGGTAACCATGTAGTGCCAGATAAGCCAACCTTTGGAGCTTAAAATTGTGATATGAGTCGCACCATGAGATTTCCAACAATGTGGTATGTGCGACCAGCTAAGGCTCAGATCAGCCTGTGCATATGCGCAGTCTGATCAGAGCCTTTGCTAGTCGCTTGAATATTCTATGAGTGTTAAGCTACTGACCGAACATCATTTGGAGTTTCTAAGCTTAAAGGAGGTTGCACAGACTCGCCTGAGCCTACACTTGTCAAAATGCCACATTGTTGGAAATCACGTGTCACGGCTCATATGTATTGTGAATGGCGAGAAAAGTGTTAAACCAAAGTACCTTCTTATCTCTTGATGCTGTTGCAAAATATCTGTCATTATGTGACCAGCAACACGACCAGATTATTCTAGCATGTATACATGTCTTCTTGTCAACACTAGCAAACTTGGAGAATATAGGATCTGCAATAATATTCACATCAACATGACCAGATTATTCTAGCATGTATACATGTCTTCTTGTCAACACAAGCAAACTTGGAGAATATAGGATCTGCAATAATATTCACATCAACATGACCAGATTATTCTAGCATGTATACATGTCTTCTTGTCAACACTAGCAAACTTGGAGAATATAGAATCTGCAATTATATACACATCAGCATGACCAGATTATTCTAGCAAGTATACATGTCTTCTTGTCAACACTAGCAAACTTGGAGAATATAGAATCTGCAATAATATTCACATCAGCATGACCAGATTATTCTAGCATGTATACATGTCTTCTTGTCAACACTAGCAAACTTGGAGAATATAGAATCTGCAATTATATACACATCAGCATGACCAGATTATTCTAGCATGTATACATGTCTTCTTGTCAACACAAGCAAACTTGGAGAATATAGGATCTGAAATAATATTCACATCAACACGGCCAGATTATTCTAGCATGTATACATGTCTTCTTGTCAACACAAGCAAACTTGGAGAATATAGGATCTGAAATAATATTCACATCAACACAACCAGATTATTCTAGCATGTATACATGTCTTCTTGTCAACACTAGCAAACTTGGAGAATATAGGATCTGCAATAATAATCACATCAGCACGACCAGATTATTCTAGCATGTATACATGCCTTCTTGTCAACACTAGCAAACTTGGAGAATATAGAATCTGCAATAATATTCACATCAACATGACCAGATTATTCTAGCATGTATACATGTCTTCTTGTCAACACAAGCAAACTTGGAGAATATAGGATCTGAAATAATATTCACATCAACACGACCAGATTATTCTAGCATGTATACATGTCTTCTTGTCAACACTAGCAAACTTGGAGAATATAGGATCTGAAATAATATTCACATCAACAGGACCAGATTATTCTAGCATGTATACATGTCTTCTTGTCAACACAAGCAAACTTGGAGAATATAGGATCTGCAATAATATTCACATCAGCATGACCAGATTATTCTAGCATGTATACATGTCTTCTTGTCAACACTAGCAAACTTGGAGAATATAGGATCTGCAATAATATTCACATCAACATGACCAGATTATTCTAGCATGTATACATGTCTTCTTGTCAACACAAGCAAACTTGGAGAATATAGGATCTGAAATAATATTCACATCAACATGACCAGATTATTCTAGCATGTATACATGTCTTCTTGTCAACACAAGCAAACTTAGAGAATATAGGATCTGCAATAATATTCACATCAACATGACCAGATTATTCTAGCATGTATACATGTCTTCTTGTCAACACAAGCAAACTTGGAGAATATAGGATCTGCAATAATATTCACATCAGCATGACCAGATTATTCTAGCATGTATACATGTCTTCTTGTCAACACTAGCAAACTTGGAGAATATAGGATCTGCAATAATATTCACATCAACATGACCAGATTATTCTAGCATGTATACATGTCTTCTTGTCAACACTAGCAAACTTGGAGAATATAGGATCTGCAATAATATTCACATCAACATGACCAGATTATTCTAGCATGTATACATGTCTTCTTGTCAACACAAGCAAACTTGGAGAATATAGGATCTGAAATAATATTCACATCAACACGACCAGATTATTCTAGCATGTATACATGTCTTCTTGTCAACACTAGCAAACTTGGAGAATATAGGATCTGAAATAATATTCACATCAACACGACCAGATTATTCTAGCATGTATACATGTCTTCTTGTCAACACTAGCAAACTTGGAGAATATAGGATCTGCAATAATATTCACATCAACACGACCAGATTATTCTAGCATGTATACATGTCTTCTTGTCAACACAAGCAAACTTGGAGAATATAGGATCTGAAATAATATTCACAACAGTATGACCAGATTATTCTAGCATGTATACATGTCTTCTTGTCAACACTAGCAAACTTGGAGAATATAGGATCTGCAATAATAATCACATAAACACGACCAGATTATTCTAGCATGTATACATGTCTTCTTGTCACCACAAGCAAACTTGGAGAATATAGGATCTGCAATAATATTCACATCAGCATGACCAGATTATTCTAGCATGTATACATGTCTTCTTGTCAACACTAGCAAACTTGGAGAATATAGGATCTGCAATAATATTCACATCAGCACGACCAGATTATTCTAGCATGTATACATGTCTTCTTGTCAACACTAGCAAACTTGCAGAATATAGGATCTACAATAATATTCACAACAGCATGACCAGATTATTCTAGCATGTATACATGTCTTCTTGTCAACACTAGCAAACTTGGAGAATATAGGATCTGCAATAATATTCACATCAACATGACCAGATTATTCTAGCATGTATACATGTCTTCTTGTCAACACTAGCAAACTTGGAGAATATAGAATCTGCAATTATATACACATCAGCATGACCAGATTATTCTAGCATGTATACATGCCTTCTTGTCAACACAAGCAAACTTGGAGAATATAGAATCTGCAATAATATACACATCAGCAGGACCAGATTATTCTAGCATGTATACATGTCTTCTTGTCAACACTAGCAAACTTGGAGAATTAAGAATCTACAATAATATACACATCAGCATGACCAGATTATTCTAGCATGTACACACGTCTTCTTGTCAACACTAGCAAACTTGGAGAATATAGAATCTGCAATTATATACACATCAGCATGACCAGATTATTCTAGCATGTATACATGTCTTCTTGTCAACACTAGCAAACTTGGAGAATATAGAATCTGCAATTATATACACATCAGCATGACCAGATTATTCTAGCATGTACACATGTCTTCTTGTCAACACTAGCAAACTTGGAGAATATAGAATCTGCAATAATATTCACATCAACATGACCAGATTATTCTAGCAAGTATACATGTCTTCTTATCACCACTAGCAAACTTGGAGAATATAGGATCTGCAATAATATTCACATCAGCATGACCAGATTATTCTAGCATGTATACACGTCTTCTTGTCAACACTAGCAAACTTGGAGAATATAGAATCTGCAATTATATACACATCAGCATGACCAGATTATTCTAGCATGTATACATGTCTTCTTGTCAACACTAGCAAACTTGGAGAATATAGAATCTGCAATTATATACACATCAGCATGACCAGATTATTCTAGCATGTATACATGTCTTCTTGTCAACACTAGCAAACTTGGAGAATATAGAATCTGCAATAATATTCACATCAGCATGACCAGATTATTCTAGCAAGTATACATGCCTTCTTGTCAACACTAGCAAACTTGGAGAATATAGAATCTGCAATAATATACACATCAGCATGACCAGATTATTCTAGCATGTATACATGCCTTCTTGTCAACACTAGCAAACTTGGAGACTATAGGATCTGCAATAATATTCACATCAGCATGACCAGATTATTCTAGCATGTATACATGCCTTCTTGTCAACACTAGCAAACTTGGAGACTATAGGATCTGCAATAATATTCACATCAGCATGACCAGATTATTCTAGCATGTATACATGCCTTCTTGTCAACACTAGCAAACTTGGAGAATATAGAATCTGCAATAATATTCACATCAGCATGACCAGATTATTTTAGCATGTACACAAGTCTTCTTGTCAACACTAGCTAACATGGAGAATATAGAATCTGCAATTATATACACATCAGCATGACCAGATTATTCTAGCATGTATACACGTCTTTTGTCAACACTAGCAAACTTGGAGACTATAGGATCTGCAATAATATTCACATCAGCATGACCAGATTATTCTAGCATGTACACAAGTCTTCTTGTCAACACTAGCTAACATGGAGAATATAGAATCTGCAATTATATACACATCAGCATGACCAGATTATTCTAACATGTATACACATCTTCTTGTCAACACTAGCAAACTTGGAGACTATAGGATCTGCAATAATATTTACATCAGCATGACCAGATTATTCTAGTATGTATACATGCCTTTTTGTCACAACAAGCAAACTTGGAGAATATAGAATCTACAATAATATACACATCAGCATGACCAGATTATTCTAGCATGTATACATGTCTTCTTGTCAACACTAGCAAACTTGGAGAATATAGAATCTGCAATTATATACACATCAGCATGACCAGATTATTCTAGCATGAATACACTTCTTTTGTCAACACTAGCAAACTTCGAGAATATAGGATCTGCAATAATATTCACATCAGCAGGACCAGATTAATCTAGCATGTATACATGTCTTCTTGTCAACACAAGCAAACTTGGAGAATATAGGATCTGCAATAATATTCACATCAGCATGACCAGGTTATTCTACCATGTATACACTTCCTTTTGTCAACACTAGCAAACTTGGAGAATATAGAATCTGCAATAATATACACATCAACATGACCAGATTATTCTAGCATGTACACAAGTCTTCTTGTCAACACTAGCAAACTTGGAGAATATAGAATCTGCAATAATATTCACATCAGCATGACCAGATTATTCTACCATGTATACACTTCCTTTTGTCAACACTAGCAAACTTGGAGAATATAGGATCTGAAATAATATTCACATCAACACAACCAGATTATTCTAGCATGTATACATGTCTTCTTGTCAACACTAGCAAACTTGGAGAATATAGGATCTGCAATAATAATCACATCAGCACGACCAGATTATTCTAGCATGTATACATGCCTTCTTGTCAACACTAGCAAACTTGGAGAATATAGAATCTGCAATAATATTCACATCAACATGACCAGATTATTCTAGCATGTATACATGTCTTCTTGTCAACACAAGCAAACTTGGAGAATATAGGATCTGAAATAATATTCACATCAACACGACCAGATTATTCTAGCATGTATACATGTCTTCTTGTCAACACTAGCAAACTTGGAGAATATAGGATCTGAAATAATATTCACATCAACAGGACCAGATTATTCTAGCATGTATACATGTCTTCTTGTCAACACAAGCAAACTTGGAGAATATAGGATCTGCAATAATATTCACATCAGCATGACCAGATTATTCTAGCATGTATACATGTCTTCTTGTCAACACTAGCAAACTTGGAGAATATAGGATCTGCAATAATATTCACATCAACATGACCAGATTATTCTAGCATGTATACATGTCTTCTTGTCAACACAAGCAAACTTGGAGAATATAGGATCTGAAATAATATTCACATCAACATGACCAGATTATTCTAGCATGTATACATGTCTTCTTGTCAACACAAGCAAACTTAGAGAATATAGGATCTGCAATAATATTCACATCAACATGACCAGATTATTCTAGCATGTATACATGTCTTCTTGTCAACACAAGCAAACTTGGAGAATATAGGATCTGCAATAATATTCACATCAGCATGACCAGATTATTCTAGCATGTATACATGTCTTCTTGTCAACACTAGCAAACTTGGAGAATATAGGATCTGCAATAATATTCACATCAACATGACCAGATTATTCTAGCATGTATACATGTCTTCTTGTCAACACTAGCAAACTTGGAGAATATAGGATCTGCAATAATATTCACATCAACATGACCAGATTATTCTAGCATGTATACATGTCTTCTTGTCAACACAAGCAAACTTGGAGAATATAGGATCTGAAATAATATTCACATCAACACGACCAGATTATTCTAGCATGTATACATGTCTTCTTGTCAACACTAGCAAACTTGGAGAATATAGGATCTGAAATAATATTCACATCAACACGACCAGATTATTCTAGCATGTATACATGTCTTCTTGTCAACACTAGCAAACTTGGAGAATATAGAATCTACAATAATATACACATCAGCATGACCAGATTATTCTAGCATGTATACATGTCTTCTTGTCAACACTAGCAAACTTGGAGAATATAGGATCTGCAATAATATTCACATCAGCAAGACCAGATTATTCTAGCATGTATACATGTCTTCTTGTCAACACTAGCAAACTTGGAGAATATAGGATCTGCAATAATATTCACATCAACACGACCAGATTATTCTAGCATGTATACATGTCTTCTTGTCAACACAAGCAAACTTGGAGAATATAGGAACTGAAATAATATTCACAACAGTATGACCAGATTATTCTAGCATGTATACATGTCTTCTTGTCAACACTAGCAAACTTGGAGAATATAGGATCTGCAATAATAATCACATAAACACGACCAGATTATTCTAGCATGTATACATGTCTTCTTGTCAACACAAGCAAACTTGGAGAATATAGGATCTGCAATAATATTCACATCAGCATGACCAGATTATTCTAGCATGTATACATGTCTTCTTGTCAACACTAGCAAACTTGGAGAATATAGGATCTGCAATAATATTCACATCAGCACGACCAGATTATTCTAGCATGTATACATGTCTTCTTGTCAACACTAGCAAACTTGCAGAATATAGGATCTACAATAATATTCACAACAGCATGACCAGATTATTCTAGCATGTATACATGTCTTCTTGTCAACACTAGCAAACTTGGAGAATATAGGATCTGCAATAATATTCACATCAACATGACCAGATTATTCTAGCATGTATACATGTCTTCTTGTCAACACTAGCAAACTTGGAGAATATAGAATCTGCAATTATATACACATCAGCATGACCAGATTATTCTAGCATGTATACATGCCTTCTTGTCAACACAAGCAAACTTGGAGAATTAAGAATCTACAATAATATACACATCAACATGACCAGATTATTCTAGCATGTATACATGTATTCTTGTCAACACTAGCAAACTTGGAGAATATAGAATCTGCAATTATATACACATCAGCATGACCAGATTATTCTAGCATGTACACATGTCTTCTTGTCAACACTAGCAAACTTGGAGAATATAGAATCTGCAATAATATTCACATCAACATGACCAGATTATTCTAGCAAGTATACATGTCTTCTTATCACCACTAGCAAACTTGGAGAATATAGGATCTGCAATAATATTCACATCAGCATGACCAGATTATTCTAGCATGTATACACGTCTTCTTGTCAACACTAGCAAACTTGGAGAATATAGAATCTGCAATTATATACACATCAGCATGACCAGATTATTCTAGCATGTATACATGTCTTCTTGTCAACACTAGCAAACTTGGAGAATATAGAATCTGCAATTATATACACATCAGCATGACCAGATTATTCTAGCATGTATACATGTCTTCTTGTCAACACTAGCAAACTTGGAGAATATAGAATCTGCAATAATATTCACATCAGCATGACCAGATTATTCTAGCAAGTATACATGCCTTCTTGTCAACACTAGCAAACTTGGAGAATATAGAATCTGCAATAATATACACATCAGCATGACCAGATTATTCTAGCATGTATACATGCCTTCTTGTCAACACTAGCAAACTTGGAGACTATAGGATCTGCAATAATATTCACATCAGCATGACCAGATTATTCTAGCATGTATACATGCCTTCTTGTCAACACTAGCAAACTTGGAGACTATAGGATCTGCAATAATATTCACATCAGCATGACCAGATTATTCTAGCATGTATACATGCCTTCTTGTCAACACTAGCAAACTTGGAGAATATAGAATCTGCAATAATATTCACATCAGCATGACCAGATTATTTTAGCATGTACACAAGTCTTCTTGTCAACACTAGCTAACATGGAGAATATAGAATCTGCAATTATATACACATCAGCATGACCAGATTATTCTAGCATGTATACACGTCTTTTGTCAACACTAGCAAACTTGGAGACTATAGGATCTGCAATAATATTCACATCAGCATGACCAGATTATTCTAGCATGTACACAAGTCTTCTTGTCAACACTAGCTAACATGGAGAATATAGAATCTGCAATTATATACACATCAGCATGACCAGATTATTCTAACATGTATACACATCTTCTTGTCAACACTAGCAAACTTGGAGACTATAGGATCTGCAATAATATTCACATCAGCATGACCAGATTATTCTAGTATGTATACATGCCTTTTTGTCACAACAAGCAAACTTGGAGAATACAGAATCTACAATAATATACACATCAGCATGACCAGATTATTCTAGCATGTATACATGTCTTCTTGTCAACACTAGCAAACTTGGAGAATATAGAATCTGCAATTATATACACATCAGCATGACCAGATTATTCTAGCATGAATACACTTCTTTTGTCAACACTAGCAAACTTCGAGAATATAGGATCTGCAATAATATTCACATCAGCAGGACCAGATTAATCTAGCATGTATACATGTCTTCTTGTCAACACAAGCAAACTTGGAGAATATAGGATCTGCAATAATATTCACATCAGCATGACCAGGTTATTCTACCATGTATACACTTCCTTTTGTCAACACTAGCAAACTTGGAGAATATAGAATCTGCAATAATATACACATCAACATGACCAGATTATTCTAGCATGTACACAAGTCTTCTTGTCAACACTAGCAAACTTGGAGAATATAGAATCTGCAATAATATTCACATCAGCATGACCAGATTATTCTACCATGTATACACTTCCTTTTGTCAACACTAGCAAACTTGGAGAATATAGAATCTACAATTATATACACATCAGCATGACCAGATTATTCTAGCAAGTATACATGCCTTCTTGTCAACACTAGCAAACTTGGAGAATATAGAATCTGCAATTATATACACATCAGCATGACCAGGTTTTATTCTAGCATGAATACACTTCTTTTGTCAACACTAGCAAACTTGGAGAATATAGAATCTGCAATAATATTCACATCAGCATGACCAGGTTATTCTACCATGTATACATGTCTTCTTGTCAACACTTGCAAACTTGGAGAATATAGAATCTGCAATAATATACACATCAACATGACCAGATTATTCTAGCATGTACACAAGTCTTCTTGTCAACACTAGCAAACTTGGAGAATATAGAATCTGCAATAATATTCACATCAGCATGACCAGATTATTCTACCATGTATACACTTCCTTTTGTCAACACTAGCAAACTTGGAGAATATAGAATCTACAATTATATACACATCAGCATGACCAGATTATTCTAGCAAGTATACATGCCTTCTTGTCAACACTAGCAAACTTGGAGAATATAGAATCTGCAATTATATACACATCAGCATGACCAGGTTTTATTCTAGCATGTATACATGTCTTCTTGTCAACACTAGCAAACTTGGAGAATATAGAATCTGCAATAATATACACATCAACATGACCAGATTATTCTAGCATGTACACAAGTCTTCTTGTCAACACTAGCAAACTTGGAGAATATAGAATCTGCAATAATATTCACATCAGCATGAACAGATTATTCTAGCAAGTATACATGCCTTCTTGTCAACACTAGCAAACTTGGAGAATATAGAATCTGCAATTATATACACATCAACATGACCAGATTATTCTACCATGTATACACGTCTTCTTGTCAACACTAGCAAACTTGGAGAATATAGAATCTACAATAATATACACATCAGCATGACCAGATTATTCTAGCATGTATACACGTCTTCTTGTCAACACTAGCAAACTTGGAGAATATAGAATCTGCAATTATATACACATCAACATGACCAGATTATTCTAGCATGTACACATGTCTTCTTGTCAACACTAGCAAACTTGGAGAATATAGAATCTGCAATTATATACACATCAGCATGACCAGGTTTTATTCTAGCATGTATACATGTCTTCTTGTCAACACTAGCAAACTTGGAGAATATAGAATCTGCAATAATATACACATCAACATGACCAGATTATTCTAGCATGTACACAAGTCTTCTTGTCAACACTAGCAAACTTGGAGAATATAGAATCTGCAATAATATTCACATCAGCATGAAAAGATTATTCTAGCAAGTATACATGCCTTCTTGTCAACACTAGCAAACTTGGAGAATATAGAATCTGCAATTATATACACATCAACATGACCAGATTATTCTACCATGTATACACGTCTTCTTGTCAACACTAGCAAACTTGGAGAATATAGAATCTGCAATAATATACACATCAACATGACCAGATTATTCTAGCATGTACACAAGTCTTCTTGTCAACACTAGCAAACTTGGAGAATATAGAATCTGCAATAATATTCACATCAACATGACCAGATTATTCTAGCATGTATACATGTCTTCTTGTCAACACAAGCAAACTTGGAGAATATAGGATCTGCAATAATATTCACATCAGCATGACCAGATTATTCTAGCATGTATACATGCCTTCTTGTCAACACTAGCAAACTTGGAGAATATAGGATCTGCAATTATATACACATTAACATGACCAGGTTATTCTAGCATGTATACATGCCTTCTTGTCAACACTAGCAAACTTGGAGAATATAGGATCTGCAATAATATTCACATCAGCATGAACAGATTATTCTAGCAAGTATACATGCCTTCTTGTCAACACTAGCAAACTTGGAGAATATAGAATCTACAATAATATACACATCAGCATGACCAGATTATTCTAGCATGTATACACGTCTTCTTGTCAACACTAGCAAACTTGGAGAATATAGAATCTGCAATTATATACACATCAACATGACCAGATTATTCTAGCATGTACACATGTCTTCTTGTCAACACTAGCAAACTTGGAGAATATAGAATCTACAATAATATACACATCAGCATGACCAGATTATTCTAGCATGTACACATGTCTTCTTGTCAACACTAGCAAACTTGGAGAATATAGAATCTGCAATTATATACACATCAACATGACCAGATTATTCTAGCATGTACACACGTCTTCTTGTCAACACTAGCAAACTTGGAGAATATAGAATCTGCAATAATATACACATCAACATGACCAGGTTATTCTAGCATGTATACATGCCTTCTTGTCAACACTAGCAAACTTGGAGAATATAGGATCTGCAATAATATACACATCAGCATGACCAGATTATTCTAGCAAGTATACATGTCTTCTTGTCAACACTAGCAAACTTGGAGAATATAGAATCTGCAATAATATACACATCAACATGACCAGGTTATTCTAGCATGTATACATGTCTTCTTGTCAACACTAGCAAACTTGGAGAATATAGAATCTGCAATTATATACACATCAGCATGACCAGATTATTCTAGCATGTACACATGCCTTCTTGTCAACACTAGCAAACATGGAGAATATAGAATCTGCAATAATATACACATCAGCATGACCAGATTATTCTAGCATGTACACACGTCTTCTTGTCAACACTAGCAAACTTGGAGAATATAGGATCTGCAATAATATACACATCAACATGACCAGATTATTCTAGCATGTACACATGCCTTCTTGTCAACACTAGCAAACTTGGAGAATATAGGATCTGCAATAATATACACATCAACATGACCAGATTATTCTAGCATGTACACCATCTTCTTGTCAACACTAGCAAACATGGAGAATATAGAATCTGCAATAATATACACATCAGCATGACCAGATTATTCTAGCATGTATACACGTCTTCTTGTCAACACTAGCAAACTTGGAGAATATAGAATCTGCAATTATATACACATCAACATGACCAAGTTATTCTAGCATGTAAACATGTCTTATTGTCAACACTAGCAAACTTGGAGAATATAGAATCTGCAATTATATACACATCAGCATGACCAGATTATTCTAGCAAGTATACATGTCTTCTTATCACCACTAGCAAACTTGGAGAATATAGAATCTGCAATAATATTCACATAAGCATGACCAGATTATTCTAGCATGTACACACATCTTCTTGTCAACACTAGCAAACATGGAGAATATAGAATCTGCAATTATATACACATCAACATGACCAGGTTATTCTAGCATGTATACATGTCTTATTGTCAACACTAGCAAACTTGGAGAATATAGAATCTGCAATTATATACACATCAGCATGACCAGATTATTCTAGCAAGTATACATGTCTTCTTGTCAACACTAGCAAACTTGGAGAATATAGAATCTGCAATAATATTCACATCAACATGACCAGGTTATTCTAGCATGTACACACGTCTTCTTGTCAACACTAGCAAACATGGAGACTATAGGATCTGCAATAATATTCACATCAGCATGACCAGATTATTCTAGCATGTACACACGTCTTCTTGTCAACACTAGCAAACATGGAGAATATAGAATCTACAATAATATACACATCAGCATGACCAGATTATTCTAGCAAGTATACATGTCTTCTTGTCAACACTAGCAAACTTGGAGAATATAGAGTCTGCAATTATATACACATCAGCATGACCAGATTATTCTAGCATGTATACATGTCTTCTTGTCAACACTAGCAAAATTGGAGAATATAGAATCTGCAATTATATACACATCAGCATGACCAGATTATTCTAGCATGTACACAAGTCTTCTTGTCAACACTAGCAAACTTGGAGAATATAGAATCTGCAATAATATTCATATCAGCATGACCAGATTATTCTAGCATGTATACATGCCTTCTTGTCAACACTAGCAAACTTGGAGAATATAGAATCTGCAATAATATTCACATCAGCATGACCAGATTATTCTAGCATGTATACATGCCTTCTTGTCAACACTAGCAAACTTGGAGAATATAGAATCTACAATAATATACACATCAGCATGACCAGATTATTCTAGCATGTACACACGTCTTCTTGTCAACACTAGCAAACTTGGAGAATATAGAATCTGCAATTATATACACATTAACATGACCAGGTTATTCTAGCATGTATACATGCCTTCTTGTCAACACTAGCAAACTTGGAGAATATAGAATCTACAATAATATACACATCAGCATGACCAGATTATTCTAGCAAGTATACATGTCTTCTTGTCAACACTAGCAAACTTGGAGAATATAGAATCTGCAATTATATACACATCAGCATGACCAGATTATTCTAGCATGTATACATGTCTTCTTGTCAACACTAGCAAACTTGGAGAATATAGAATCTGCAATTATATACACATCAGCAGGACCAGATTATTCTAGCATGTACACAAGTCTTCTTGTCAACACTAGCAAACTTGGAGAATATAGAATCTGCAATAATATTCATATCAGCATGACCAGATTATTCTAGCATGTATACATGCCTTCTTGTCAACACTAGCAAACTTGGAGAATATAGGATCTGCAATAATAATCTCATCAACATGACCAGATTATTCTAGCATGTATACATGCCTTTTTGTCAACACAAGCAAACTTGGAGAATATAGAATCTGCAATTATATACACATCAGCATGACCAGATTATTCTAGCAAGTATACATGTCTTATTGTCAACACTAGCAAACTTGGAGAATATAGAATCTGCAATAATATACACATCAACATGACCAGGTTATTCTAGCATGTATACATGTCTTATTAGACGGATGGCTGAGAATGAGTTTGCTCCCCCCCCCTAGGGAATTTTGCAGACATATCCTATCTTGTAGAGAATTGAAAGCCGAGTCTTTTAAGAGATGTTTGCACTCTGTGCACCGGGGCGTTAGTCTGTAAGAGCCTGTAACATACGTTACTTTATCAAATTAAGAAAAAATAAATTGAAAGTTTGGGCTACAAATTATAGACATTAAAATATTTATTTTTAAAAATCATTCATATAGTCTGCATACTGGATATCTTAACTACGTATGACAGCCATTTGAACAAAATTGGGGCTTCCTAAGGTGTCATATGCGTTACATAAATCAGATAACCCATTAAAATTTGCAAGTGTGGCTAGTATCATTTACATTCACAATCTCTCTGTGTGTTTTGCAAAATGTTTTTAACCATGTCTGACTAGCTTATGCAATTGGCTAACAGAAAAATTAAAGTTTGTTTCCCTAGCTTAAACAATTTATCTAGAATAAGCAATTAAACAACCCTACCCCTACCCAGTTTTAAGGTGAAATGTTTGGTATTAAAACTGAAGTAAAAATAGTTAAAAAATATTTGCAGTTGATGAATATGTTTCATTGTTTGAGATTTATTTGCTTATATGAAAAGACTCATAAATCTGCAAGTTTGTTGCAAAATTTTCAATATCAGAGGCTGTAACATATGTTACCTGATGTTATAAATGGGCAAGCTCATTGTCTTTACGTAAGATATGCCTAAAAATGTTTTAATCTCTTCAAAGGAATTTTGCAGACATATTCCTTCTTATAGTACAACTCAAGCTGCATTGAATAAGGGATGTTTGCACTCTCTATGTTGGGGCGTTAGTCTGAAACAGCATGTTACATGCGTTACTATATCAAATAAAGGAAATGTAGTTTGAAAGTTTGTGCTAAAATTGTGAAAAAACTTGCAGCTGCTGGATATCTTACATTGTTTAGGGATTTTAAGCTGGCTTGTATGATAAAGACTTATAGATCTGCTAGTTGTCACCAAGTTTTAAAGATCAGAGAGCGTTACATATGTTAGCGTGTTAAGTAAAATCATCCAAACAGTATTTTGACATCAAGCTGAGTAAGGGCCTGCTCCATCCTAATCCCCTTTGGAATTCTGCAGACATATTGCATCTTATGTAACCATTCAAGGTGCATTTAATAAGAAATGTTTGCACTCTGTAAGTCGGGGCGTTAGCCTGCAACAGCATGTAACATATGTTACTATATCAATTTGAGAATAAGAAATTTGAATGTTTGAGCTACAGAAAGAAGACATTAAAATTATCTAATAAGCTGACATTCTTATAGTCTGCATACTGGATGTCTTTACTACATATGGAAGTTGTTTAACATTAATACGGCTAACTGTGGTGTTATGTGCGTTACATGAACCTAATTATAATTTTAAAGCTATAATTGTGGCTATCGTCATTTAGTTAAACAACTAGTATGACTTGGTTTCAAACTGTTTTATTAGATTTTACAAACATATACTCAATTGATGAATAGGAAAAACCAAGGTTGCTTTTCTATCTTAAATATATTGTCCTATAGGAGCTAATACACAGCCCTACTCCCAGTATTACAGAGAAGCAAATTTTGTTATTACCGTTTAAGTAAACACATGAAAGCGATTGCAGCGTGTGGATATTTTACATTTTCTTAGTCTGTCTTGCACATATATCTGCAAGATGTCATTAAGTTAAGATCAGGACACTTAATGTGTACTTATAATACATGTTTTAGGTGCCAAAACACTAGAAATTATATTCATTTCTGATTATCAAGCCCATGGACTGTTGTTACAGATGTTATCAATGACCTTTTGGCCACATTTTCTAATACTGTGCGTATAATGCAAAATATAGAGCAACAAATAGAAAAGATAGTTTTACATTTGTACAAGACAATACAATAAACGAAATGGTCCAAACTAATTCTCATCGATTTAACACTCATGTTAAACGTTTGTCGTTGTCTGCTTCTGTGGTAATCATTATTATCACACGCCTCCTTGCAACTAGTAGAATCATCACACAATATTTCAATCATTTACTGTTATACAATTTTTACCACCAGTCCACTCAAAATTGATGAGCCATTATCAACTTTCCAATTTTGCCATCCATGGCTTGGAACATTCGGAAACTGATATGCATTCCTAATAAGTGGCTTTTTGAGTAGTGTTTCAAGAAATGCTATGCAAGTAGGAGAAAGACTAAAGCTTTACAAGGAGGAAAACTATGCCATTAAAAGCAATGAGTACCTGGACTGATGTACCTTGATATTTCTGTGATAAAGAATCATACCTTAGCTGGTTAACTTTTATAAATGTAGCCTTTCCAGACATGCAACGAACATATTTTCATCTAATTATGTCTCTGCACTTATTATCTTTCCCCAAGCATTCAAAAACTTATTTGAAGTCATAGTACTCCCGAAGTGCTGAAACTGAGGTAACCCTTTCCCTTCAGATAAACAAACTAGATGTATCACAGCAGGTAAAGCATGAAATGCAGGATGAACAGAGCGCAAATTAGACCCTTTCAATTCAATGATTCACATCTAAGATAAGAGCGCTTATTAAAGGATGTAACATATATAACTCGTCATAATAAATGAGCAAGGGCATTGTCGTGACATCCTTTTTGATTTCACATTCAGAGGCAGGTGTTTTCAATTTCAGTGTTTTCAATGGATCATGAAATGAGGTACTTTATCAACTTATTTACTCTGTATAAATCTTCCATAGAGCATAATATAGAACTACTGGTTACCCATAGTCCACTTTCCTTCTTTTGAATGCGACAGCTAATGATATGGCTGCAAAAACTGAGAAATCATAGGTTTTAAATTATTTTAAGACTAGCTTCAATGTACTGACATCAAAAAACAACCAGCTGCAAACATAATTGATGACAATGTCCAACTTCATGTTCTTTCTCTAATACCAGATAACTTTCAAGGTGTAACAGAAATTGTTTCAGACGGTCTGCAAAACCATCAAGAGTCAACATTGTAACTAAAGAAAGCTTATAAAGTTCTTTGGGCGCAGCAAAATACTATTGATCTAAGACCTGAGGACTTAAGCATCAAAGGACTGGATAGGTTCCATGTCAAATGATGCAAAAAAGCAGCTTATCAAATTTCTGTTTGACCAATGTCAGAAATCTTAAAGTATTCTTAGAGGTACACGGTAGAGATATAGCTTTTGCAAAATCAGAGCAAAGTTATCATTTGACTAGCACGGATGCAGATGCAGCTGCAGTAAGATTGCTCTTGCCGATTCACAGGAAGAGACATATACCAGAGTCATACTCCATTGTATGCGTATATGTGAAATGGCATTAAACCCCTATTTAATTATGCGCTTGATCCCATGACACTGACATGCTGTTTCTGCTCTTGAAGAATGCTAAGGATTCAATTTATAGCTGAGTCAATTTGTTTGACGCTGGCACTGGCCACACATACAAAGAAAATTAAGTCTTTTGATGGCAAAAGAGGAGGATCACACGAAATGCTTATAAGTGATGTTTGTCACAATTACCAATTTTAAAAAGTAATCTTAATTAATGTAACACATATAACACCATAGGAAGCTATATATTTGTTAAAAACACTCTCTTATGTATCAAAGGTATTCAGAATGCAAACTACATGAATAATTCAAATAAATTGATAGTTTTTGTCTTCTTTCTGTTGCTCAGACTTTTCAATTCATTTATTCTTAAATTGATATGGTAACATACGTATTATACCATTACAGGCTAACCCCCTAGATAATAGAGTGCAAACATCTCTTATTTGATGCAGCTTGAATTGTTCTTTAAGGTAGGATATGTCTGCACAATTCCAAAAAAAGTTGAGAGGAACAGGACTGTACTCAGTTTGCAGTCCTAATACTATGCCATGATTCTACTGGTTGTGATGAAATGGGCGATTATTTTGCCACAGAAGCAGACACAATGATAGACATTGTGAGGGGGACTTGAATAAAGATTGTTTTTGAATAATTATATTTAATAGGAATATTTATTGAATTGTGTCATTTAAATGAGAACTATTATTTTCTATATATATGTCTATATATTTTAATATTATAGGCATTAGGAAATATGTGATAAAAAGATTATATATAACATCTGTAACACAATTCCATGGGCTTGGTATCAGCAATGACTGTATTTATTAAGACTAAGGCACCAGAGGCTAGAGATTAATAGGAAAACATGTGAAAAATAGTATTTTTTCTGAAATATCATCTCTAACTTCCAAGACAATTTCCTTGCTCATTCATTATGTCATGTAACATACGTTACATACTTAAATAAGTGCTCTGATCCTGATGTCAAACTTGCAAATGTATGATTCTTTATTGCATTAGCAAGACAGTGCCAAAAATGTAAGATATCCACAAGCATCAAATATTTTCATATATTTTTCTTCAATAATAGATGCCAAAAATTGGATACTTAAAATTGGGGGTAGGGTTGTTTAATAGCTCGTATAAAACAAAGTATTTGAGATAGAATAGCAAACTTTGCTTTTTCTATTATTGGAATGAGTATTTTAGTAAACTAAGATTAAAAATACTTGTAAAAATTCACAAATCGTCTGTAAAATTAAATGATGTTAGTCACAATTTCGACTTTCAAAGGGAAATTTAATCTATGTAACGCATATTACACCATTGAAGGCTGTACTTTTGTTTAAAATGCTGCTTTTATGTGGCTTAGGCATCCAGCTTGCAAACTACATAGGAAATTTGAATAATTAGATGGTTTAATGCCTTCTTTCTGTAGCTCAAACTTTCATTTCAATTTTTTCCTTAGTTTGTTACAGTAACATATGTAACAGGCTGTCAGAGACTAACGCCCCGGAGCACAGAGTGCAAACATCTCTTAAAAGATGCGGCTTGAAATTTTCTTCAAGATAGGATATGTCTGCGAAATTCCCTAGGGGGGGGGAGCAGGACCTTTTTTAGCTCGAAGTCTATATTGTCAACACTAGCAAACTTGGAGAATATAGAATCTGCAATAATATTCACATCAGCATGACCAGATTATTCTAGCATGAATACACTTCTTTTGTCAACACTAGCAAACTTCGAGAATATAGGATCTGCAATAATATTCACATCAGCAGGACCAGATTATTCTAGCATGCATACATGTCTTCTTGTCAACACAAGCAATCTTGGAGAATATAGGATCTGCAATAATATTCACATCAGCATGACCAGGTTATTCTACCATGTATACATGTCCTTTTGTCAACACAAGCAAACTTGTAGAATATAGGATCTGCAATAATATTCACATCAGCAGGACCAGATTATTCTAGCATGTATACATGTCTTCTTGTCAACACAAGCAAACTTGGAGAATATAGAATCTGCAATAATATTCACACCAGCATAACCAGGCCCATTATAAAACCTTTTGTTGCTCTACTCACTGAAGCATGAAATCTTAAGCATCTTAAATATCAAAATAAAAACAAACATTTACACTTGCCTCTGTCTTCCCTTCCATGAACTTTTATTGAGCAACTGTCTTCATTTGCCGATGAAGAGATTTGCAACTGTCTTCATTTGTCAAAGAGATGTTCCTTTTACACATGCAAAACATATGTTATTATAAACAGTGTTTAAAGTAGACATGAATAGGTCCTATTTTCTGAATCTAGTCTGTCCCAAATTATTTCGAATTAGTGAGTATTTTGAAACATCAAAGTTCGAATTTTCGAGGTTTAACTGCATATTCTAATTAATGATCATATCACCAAATCAAATAAATATTCGATCATTTATGCCAGATTGAAAATGCTCATTTTGAACTTCTGATGTGCCATAATTCTTTGTTAATTACTACTTAACACACAAAGCTTTTTTCTAAAAGTACCTATCAACCTGCATTTTTTCCAACAAAAACTATCTGCCTGAAATTTTTAAAACAGTACCTATAAGCCAACCCTATTTTCAAATAGTAACTATCAACTGGCCCTTTTTCCAACATTACTTATCAACTGTCACCTTTCCCAACATACAGTAAAACCTGTCTTAAGTAGCCACTCAAAAAGAACACCAAAAATTGGTTTTCAATACCGATTATCGCTTAATGCAGGTCAAAAGTACTGCAGAATGCTCCAACGGGAGCATTCTGCAGTACTTTTGACCTCCATTAAGCTACCATTTTCCATTAAGGCCTTGTCTATTTGTCTATTTTAAAGTGGCCGCTTAAGACAGGTTTTACTGTATACTATCAACTGGTCCTTTTCCCAGCACTATCTATCAGCCAGCCAACATATACTATCAACCGGCCCTTTTCCCAGCAATACTTATCAACTGTCCCCTTTCCCAACATATACTATCAACTGGCCTTTTTCCCAGCACTACCTATCAGCCAGCCCTAACCTGCCAATCACAATTAAAGTCGTCTGCTTTTCTCATCTGCTGAAATGTTTAAGAAGCCTCTATGGTAATCAGTGTGGACCCAGATCAGACTGCTCCTATAGGAGCAGTCTGTTTTGGGTCCATGCTGTTTGCTTCTTTACTTAATTCATCAGCAATGCTAGTCAATTATTTGCAGCAGACGACTTCAGCAGACGACATTTTCAGATGATTTTTTTTCTTGTAGCTTTAAGTACCTGACTCTGGTTGATCTGCAGTCTTTCTCTTGTACAAACACCAGGTCCGATCCCTGGAGACAGATAACAGGTATTCTCCGCTGTGAGAAAATGTGAGCTGTGTCACAGTGAGGCTGTGACCTTCAAGAGTACACACTTGTTGCCAGGTAACGGTATCCCATAGTATCAAAGTTGCAAATTCAGCTTTTGCTGCCTGAAATTGAATAGAACCAGTTCATAAGGCTTCGCTACTTATCACATATTCATAAAGTCATTCTTAACCTGTAATGTGCCAATCAAATTTGCAGCAGATGATATATACTGACGGACTTTAAAAACTCAACACTTGGATAGCAGCTTTAATTTATGTCTTGAAAAAGAAGGCAAAACAAATATTTCGATTTTATTTTAAAGAGACTAGATCTGTTACTATGAATATTTTTCGAAAAAAATATTTTCTTTTTAAATCATTTGGAAAAATAGAATCAAGTTATGTTTTCACAATAAATATGTTCAGTACAGCTGAAAGCTGCATGGAACAGTGAATTATCTAATAAAAACAGGTGATTTTTCTCTTGTTAGGAATTATTTATGTCGCTCCAATAATTCTAGACAGTTGATTTTTAACATAAATGCTGTTGTTTTGATAGATATAATTTGTTAAAATTTATGAAAATGGTAAAATGTTTACCTTAATTTGAGTATTTTCACTGTGTTCTTGAAAAATAGAAACTTTATTTCCAAAATTAGTATATCAAAAGTTACAGACTATGCAGCTCTAAAGAGTGTTCATTAGTTAGTAGCACATAAAAAACTTGTTCAATTAAATTGAAACAAACGCATTAAAATGCATATTTTTGAGATAGGATGTGACAAAATGTTATCAGTGAAAGATTCCCTATTTCTTTAAATCAAGAAACACTAGAAGCATCAAAATTTGTGTCATGGACTTTGTAAATCATCTAGGGATCACTCATGTTGATTGGCAGCTATGCAATACAGTTTGTTTGCGCATTTGATGTGTATCTGTTTATACCCTTTTGTTTGGCCGGACATTTTGTCAGGCCTCATCTGCGCCTCAACTTTTTGCCAAGGCTATCAGCAGACGGCACTAGGATTCAAAGAGTTAACCTGTAACTGACAACTGCTCTTCTTGAATCAGAGTTAGGGAGATAATAATCTCTATGAAAGTACATGACTGACAGAGGTTCAAAATCACAAGCTGTAGTACACAGAAGGCAGATTATGAATATGACTCACTACCAACTGTACTATAAGATCCACTTTTTGGATTTGAACAAGTTAACACAAACAAAACTTTTTCTGTGACAATATGTAGTTGATATAAGAAAGATGAGAAACAGATCTTAATTTTAACTCTTTTTCCGCCAAATCATGACAATTGTCGTCTACTCCCTCATCTGCTGATGTACTATAATTTACAAACAATTAATAATTTTCATTTGGGGAGGTATATCGTTGGATATAGGGTTGGAAATAATGTTTTACGGCTCCGCTTGCACGTCACCGTAAAACTAAATTTCCGACGATATACAGTTATCCCCTAAATATAACTGTACTGCAGTTTGTTTTCAATAAAATCTTATTGAATGAAGAAGTTCATACATATTCATCACAATGTACATATTCAAGAACCTTGAACTGTTTCTAGTCATTCTGAGAGTCACTAGTGTTGAGGTCTTTCTAAATCTCTTACCTTACATGAACTCGCAAGGAGTTTCCCCTGAGGATCACAGGCTAGTGAAAATATTTCAAAGCCATGCCCATAGAGTTTTTGTACCTCTGGCCAGAGAGTATTCTGTAGTAGATGTTCTTCACTTGGAGGTTCTTTAGTAAAAGAAAAAAAGGCCAAGAATGATATATCGTTTTGACCAGCTCAAGAGATTCTGGTACTTAATGCATATGTGCAAAGTCATCCTTTGAACATGAAGCTTAGCTATCTCGTGGGGCTTGAGATCTAAAATTTGGCCTATGGAGCTCCCGAGTGTATATTTCATAACCAACACAAAACATTGTATAACCTATTTAGCCCTGACCCAGCTGTTTCCTGTGTTGGTGACAACCTGGTTTTACATCGTGAAGTATACACATTATGTATCCTTTTGCTGCATTCCATTTAGGAGTCTTGCAATTCTTTTTTAGCCATGGATGTGTTCACATGGGACAAATGGATTTTACTAGCAGCATTTTGGTTAGATTTTTATTTCAAAATTATCTGGGAATTATCGATCACTGATCACCGGATCACACGTAAAATGTGTATAGGCTGATCAGTCCCCACTGTTTGTGCATTCTACCCTGATTCACAAACAGTGGAGACACTCAGATCAGCGTGTATAATCATGTGCCGTTTGATCATGCTGTCTTTATCAAATAGCATTTTGGGACAAGCAGTGTAATTTCTGACCAGGCTTCAATGTTTCACGTGCAGCCTGGTCAGTGTTTTCTGCAGTCGCCAGTTTTCTGTGGAGCAGCTAAAATTTGAAATTTCCATCATTTTGTGTCAATATTCTTATCACAGTTTTCCTTAGGGTTCTTTGTGCACGTCTGTTTATATGTGCTTTGTGGTCACCTGCTGGGAAAGGGCTGACCTCTTGGCTCTCGTTTGTGGTGTCTGCTGTGAGTTTGTCACTTTCCCATTGGTATCCTGGGTCAGGTGTTGTTCTTGATTGTATCGATTCCTGATCTTTGCACCCTTACTTAATTTCTAAATTTAAAACTAAATTTGGTGAAATTGGACTGCAATTTTCCTCTCATCAAGTTATGGGAATGATGTCAAAAAAGTGTGAGGTATGGAAAATATACCACACTGAATATGGCCCATTTCTTGCAACTGATTGGCTGAAAACAAAAGGATGTGGGCGGGTGATGGCTAAGTATTCATCTACATCCCTTCCTTGTGTGTGAGGGCAGCGAAGGCTCTGTTGAGACTCAGCACTCTAGCAGGATATACTGAGACTTTCCTGCTTGCAAATTGATAAATACCAAAATCACTTGAGCTGGCCCATTTGTGAATGTTGCTATGGGCACAGAGCCGCATCTCCCTATTGATTGCATGATTATTCCATCCAGTATTATAGAATTAATTTTAACAGTTACTCCTGGTTATCAGCTAGGAGTGCTGATAACCTTTGCTAACAGCTTCGACCCAAATCAGGACCGACGTCAGTCCTGATCTGGATCCAAACTGTTAGTCACTCTGACAGTGTCCCTGAAATAAGTGTTTGAAAAAGTTAATTTTGTAATAAATAAGCAGACAACAAAAGCATGAAAAATGAAAAAGTCAATAAGCAATGCTTATTAGATACCCCCCGCACAGTAAGGGTCAGTAAAAAAACTTAGTTTTGGCAAGTGATAGTTCAAACCAACAGACCCTAGTTTTTAAAAAAAGATTCAGTAGAATCTGTGAAAACAAGATTTCAGTAGAATCTGTGTGATTGATCTTAAAGCTTGCAATCTGGAACATTGGTTAAGATCAAATATACAAAATTATTCACAACTGAAAGCTCTATATATCAAAGCTTATATTAGAAAAATAGTCTAAGTTCTCATAGATGTCATTTTATCAAAAATTATTTTTTCCTAACCAAACTCCTTCATGTATATGTTCAGTGTGTCTTTATTGTATAGGCAACATATCAAATTGCTCAATCAAAAGCTGTGGTAGAAGTTGATCGGCCCATGAAGGCACCATCTATGCATATACAAAAGCCTTATTAGGAGAAAATTGTTCTAACAGCTGTCATTTTGTCAAAAATTATTTTTTCCAAACCAAACTCCTTCATGCATATGTTCAATATGTCTACATTGTAGTGGAAAAGTTTCAAATTGCTCCATCAAAAGCTGTGGTAGGAGTTAATCGGCCCATAAAGGCACTATCCATGCATATACAAAAGCCATATAAGTGAAAAATTGTCTAAGTTCTCACAGCTGTCTTTTTATCAAAAAAAATATATTTTTGAGCCAAACTCTTTCATGCATATGTTCAATGTGTCTACCTTGTATAGGCAAAGTATGAAATTGTTCCATCTAAAGCTGTGGTAGGAGTTGATCGGCCCATGAAGGCACCATTTATGCATATACAAAAGCCTTATTAGGAAAAAATTGTCTAAGTTCTCACAGCTGTCATTTTGTCAAAAATTATTTTTTCTGAACCAAACTTCTTCATGAATATGTTCAATGTGTCTACATTGTATAAGCAAAGTATCAAATTGCTCAATCAAAATTTGTGGTAGAAGTTGATCGGCCCATGAAGGCACCATCAATGCATATACAAAAGCCCTATTAGGGTAAAATTCTCTAAGTTCTCACAGCTGTCATTTTGTCAAAAAATAATTTGTCTCAACCAAACTCCTTCATGCATATGTTCAATGTGTCTACTTTGTATAGGAAAAGTATCAAATTATTCCATCTAAAGCTGTGGTAGGAGTTGATCGGCCAGTGTATGGACTATAATAGCATAAGCATAAAACCCTATATAAAAAGTCATTTAGAACTACAAAGGGAAATAACTCTCATAGAATTGGCCCCTAGCCCTTACTTTTTGTTCAAAGTATTTGTCTTGCATATATGAACATGTTTGCAAGGTTTGATGAAATCCAGCAATGACTCTTCAAGATATTAAGGAAACAAAACGTTACAGACGGACGGATGGACGGACAACGTGAAAACAGTATACTCACCACAAACAAAGTTTGTGGGGGGTATAATTACCCAGCATGCAAAGTCTTAATAGAGTATAGCTGCACTATTTGCTCGGATAATGATTACTGAAATCTGGAAACTTTTAACTGGAACTCCTTACCTCTTTGCCTCCTGGGTAATTTACATGCTTTTTTGTTGTCTGCTGATTTTTTTCAAAATCAACTTTTCCAAAAATGCTTTCAGGAATACCATCAGAGTGTCAAACAGTTTGGATCCAGATCAGGACCGACATGTTGTCGGGCCTGATCTGGGTCCAACCTGTTTGCAAAGGTTATCAGCAGACGACACTAGGAGGTAATAGTTAATTATATAATGGACCATACTAAACTGAGTCTATTAAATTGAGTGGCATATTCCATTCATTTAAGAAAGGTGAAGGAGAATTAGCAATACCTTTCAATGAGATTGCAGTAAAAACGTTGTCGCTATATTGTTCATTGGTACCCGGCTTTATCTCCATATCTTCTGAGGGGTCGAGTGGAGGACCCTCTGAGAATACTGCTTTGTTTGATAGACCCAAGGCAGGAACACTGGCACCTTCTGGTCTATTCCTGGCTTCCTGGAAAGAAAAGCAGATAAAACATGGATGTTGCAATGAATAATTTAGGTTGCAATAAAATCAAATCGCTTTATCAATACCATTTATTGAGATTGATAAATCACAAAACATCTTGACAAGGCTGATAGATTCTAAGGTTTGACAATATAGGGTTCAAACATGTTTTTTCATGCATTAGCATTCGCCAGGTCCCAAAGGAGATGTTAATAACCCAGGGCAAAGCCTTGAATGACATGGCAAATGTTAATGTACTGAATAAATCATGTTTGATCGCTATTATTGCATAAATTAAGGAATATTCATTAAAATTTGAAAAATATATGGAACTACATTTTCTCACCATTTCACAGTCAACAAGGTCACAGTCACTATCCATCTTCCAGGGTCAATTCTAACATAAGACCAATTAACGGATAAGCAAACGTAGAAATTATAGGTCTGGAACGAGGCTATTTAAGGTACCAAATCATTGCATCAACAGCACATGAGTTGCCTTGTAATTACATGGGTTTGTGCTCATTAAAACATGACTGTTAAACCTTAAAGCGCCAATCACGACTGCAGCAGACGACATATTTTGGGACATCTTTCCCAATTTTCAACAAAAATAAGGTATGATATTACATCAGAATCGTCTGCCAGCAGACGATTCTCATCTAATATCATGCCTTTTTTGTTATTTTTGAAAAAGCGGCAAAATTTGAAATTGTCGTCTGCTGCAATTTATAGGTGGCACTTTAATGGTTAAAAGCATGCGGCACAGATTTTCTGCAATAATTTTCATTCATGTCCTCATACTGTAAAAAGTATAACCATTAACTGTACAAATAATGAAACATTTCATATTAAATTTTATTTACTGTATTGACCATAAATATTCAGTCTCAGACATATAGGCCTGATCAAACAGTAAAACCCAGATCAGCCTGCTCTCAACTCCCTCAAAATAGCCAGAAAATATCACCCTGTTCCCTTAAATTGATATAAAAAAACACATTCCTATACCTGTGTTATTATACAAAATGTAGCACTTTACATCTCTTTTAGAGAAAAGTTGTAAAGGGACTTAAGTGCACAAGGGTGGATTCATACAATATTTGAGCCAGTGCATGAAATATTGATATTTATCGCTTCAGCAAGCAGTCAAATTTTTACATGCTGGGTAATTCTTCAGACTTTTGTTGTTGTCTGCTGACTTTTTTCAGGGTCTCAAACAGTTACTATCCAACATTCTATCAGTCCTGATCTGGGTTCAAACTGTTTGCAAAGATTATACGCAGATGATAAAAGTTGCTGCTGGCAAAGAAAGAATTGAGACTGAGGCTCAGATAAGTCTGTGTATCTACCCACTCTCAGTCTTGCCAGAGCCATAGCTACTTGCATATAACAAGTACAACATATCAAAGCAGAGGAAAATTCAGACCCCAGGACTTTAGTTAAGAGTGTGTAACGAAAAGTTAATTTTCTTATTTCTCATCCAAAACATATGTTGTGGGTACTCAAAAGAACCGTCTCAATGAGAAGGTTCTTTTGAGCACCCAAAGCATATGTTTAAATTGTTGGATAAGAAAATACTAACAATTTTACGTTGAAAGTTTTTTGTTTATCTAAACCTGTGAGACCCAATATTAGACCCCTAGCCCCACTAGATAGTAATGCATGCAAGTTTTAAGAATGGCTTTACAAGAATGCCATAGGTACCAAAATCTCATGAATTGGCTCATTTACCTCTTTCTGTGATTCAGATGAAATATCAATCCCACAAATACTGCAAAAGTTTTCTATGAAATTGGTTGTTGCATCAAACACTCGAATCACCTTCTCATCAGCACCAGATGCGTACCTGTACCTGTGTACCATAGCTAGACACTGTAGGGCATAGCCATGGACCTGGGGGCGGGCAAGCTCATACCAGGATACCTAGGGAAAACAATACATGGAGTTAAGTTTGAAAATGAATGGTCAAACATGTCCTTTGCAAGCACTGAGGCGAACAAAATCCTTGCTTAAGACAAGTAAATGAAATTCCTGAATAAAATGACCATTAATTACATTATTTGTCATTAAAAAAATATTTTCATGAATAGACATTTATTTGTACTTTGTTTTTTTAACATAACATTACTAAATGTACTTTCTTTTTGGTGCTAAACCAATTTCTATTCTTTTCAGTACCTTCAGTATTCTAATCAGTATTTAATTATCAATGTGTATTTGATTATTTTTGATTGATAAAAATATGCACATTTTAGCAGATATTGCACTTCCAAAATCAACTTTAATGAATTTACAAATTTATATCAGGTCTGGTGGAGCACAGAGGCTCAGTTGGTAGAGTGTTAGACTGGAAATAAAAATGTGCTAGTTCCAGACTCACCGCAGTCACTGTGTTGTGTCTTTGAGCAAGACACTTTATCCACTGCTTAGTACTGGTCAGATAATCGCCCCAATATTGCTCAAAATTATTAACTGCTATGTAAAGAATTAACACAACAAAATAACAGGTCAGGGTCCCCATCATCAGTTTCGGTATATGGTTATTATTCTTTGTCCTGCTGCACTCAGATTTTTTATTTTTTGGAAACACTGTAGATCCTGATCAGCTGGCTTCTGTAGAAGCCATTTGATCAGGATCCACACTGTTTTCTACTCTGATAGAAAATATATGCTTTCAACCTGAATGTTGCTGGTTAACAGGATAAAATTGGGGAGGAGTGTAGTACATAAACAATATTCAGCATAACAAGGTTAAACGGTTTCATAGCATGATCAGATCCAAAGGATTTATACATACTATGGAAGCCCTGACACTCCCACGATATCTGGTAAATATTATACAATTATTGACTATTGACTATGTCCAATGCCTCAATAGTCAACAATTGTTTTATTATATAGTTTCTCTAAACAAAAAAGCAACAACAACAACAACAAAATCTTGGCTATGGACTTTGTCTTAGACAGTCTTGAATTTCTTTTTTTTTTTACATGATGACTAACTGATTTCATTCAGTTAAATGAGGAATGAATGCATGCTTTATTTGTAATTACAACTGCAGACAGAGAAGATCCAGATTAAATGCTGCATAATGTGGCATTTCATCAGGGTCTACACTGTTGCTAAGGCAAAAATGATTTTCAGGGAAAAAACTGCAATTTTGTTTAGAAATTAAAACCTGTGACACCTTGAATTATACAATGACCTACAATGAACCATTCCAAGTTTATTGCATCAATCCAGAAGAAAGAATTCATAAGTTCATTTAAGAGTTCTGCTAATTACTATATTCAACAGCAAAGTCTGAATTACATGTATATGATGAAATCATGCAAGTTTCATGCTGAAAGCACACCTGTTATGGAAAGTTTCTATGAAGTCTATTTTTAGTAACTAATATTGAATGGGAAAAACCAGCAGCCCATGTGATATGTAGTTTTATGGACTCGAGTGGATAGGCATCTGGGCCAATCAAAAGATGTCTATTTATAGGTTATATAATAAAGCAAGATATCGCCAAGCTACTGACCTGCCCCCCCTCCTTCACCCATGGAGAATGTAACCTCACTGTCTCATCTAGACTGGCACTCATTAAAAAATTACCCTCATCTCGGTCCCAGTCTATGTCCTCTACTGAATCAAAATGGCCGCCAGCAGTGACCATATGGCTCCAATGATCAGTCTCCTGTGAGAGAAGTATACAGTAAAACCTGTCTTAAGCAGCCACTCAAACAGAAGACCAAAAATTGACTTTCAAGACCAATTATCCCTTAATGCAGGTCAAAAGTATTGCAGAATGCTCTCTTCGCATTCTGCAATACTTTTGACCTGCATTAAGCTACCATTTGTCTTTAAGACCTTTGTTAGGTCTATTTTTGAGTGGTCACTTAAGACAGGTTTTACTGTAAACAGAAACAGTAAATCCATCATCAATGGTCAAGTTCAGTGTTCTAAAATTTTGAATACTATTTCATAAAGGCCTAGACAAATAGTGCAGATTTAGATCAGGGTCATCCGTCTTTGCTATTCTGTAGCATTTTGCTAATTCCAGCTCTAAAAACAACATTTTATTTGAGAACAGAATAGAAAAGAACATTTACCATAGTCTGCTCAGGAGTGAAAAGCTCTATCATAATCTGTAAATGCTGAAAAAATTCTTTCATTCTTATTTCGTGTCATATGGGCCTCGTAGTGAAAAAAAACCATATTTTTCCTACCAAAAATGGGTGCAGATATCTCAAGAGCAGGCTAAGAGACATTAATGATGGCTTGGATACATGCTCAAAGAGGCCTTTACTGGCACTAAGGCACATGCTCAAAGGTACCCTTGCATTTTTATATGTATGGAGTAACTGAAAAAGATAAAAAAAAATACCTGAATTGGTAAAGAGCATTCATGGAATAAACAAAATTGGCTGGTTAATATATTCTTAGAGCAACAAACTAAAATTATTTTTTCTGAATCAAACTCCTTCATGCATATGTTCAATGTGTCTACATTGTATAGGCAAAGTATCAAATTGTTCCATCGAAAGCTGTGGTAGAAGTTGATCGGCCCTTGAAGGCACCATCTATGTATATACAAAAGCCCTATTAGGCAAAAATTGTCAAAGTTCTCGCAGCTGTCATTTTGTCAAAAATTATTTTTTCGGAACCAAACTCCTTCATGCATATGTTCAATTTGTCTAAATTGTATATGAAACATCAAATTATTCCATTAAAAGCTGTGGTAGGAGTTGATCGGCCTGTGTATGGACTATAATAGCATAAGCGTAAAACCCTATATAAAAATCCATTTAGAACTACAAAGGGAAATAACTCTAATAGAATTGGCCCCTAGCCCTTACTTTTTGGTTAAAGGTATTTGTCTTGCATATATGAACATGTTTGCAAGGTTTGATGAAAATCCAGCAATGACTCCATAGCTCCAGATAAGGCTGCGTATTGCGTATTTACGCAATTTTGTGAACGTGAAAACGCAATTAAATTCATTTCTGTGCGTACAAAAACGCAATAAAAATCCTTGATACTCAATTCTGAACTTTTTCGCAGCGTATGACGCTATAGTATTCAGTTTTCGGTTGTCGTTTTTCCCATCTCAAGCTGTTGTTGGGTACAAATTTATAGACGACGTGGCGCCGAATCTAGTTAATTAAATTGTAAACCAGTCCAGGAACATTCTTTGCGCTGTTTAGCTATACCCAATATTTACACAATTACGAAATTCGTCTCGCTTTACAGTAACAATGGCATAACGTGGGCGAAAAAGTCCCAGAGCAATTGATTATATCATATTGACACTAACCCTAATACCGCATTGGTAGTTCGAAGAATCAAAGATGACTTGATAGATTCGTTGGTTTTTCGAAATAAGTATGAAAAAGCGATCTCAGATATACTTATATTGCCAGTGTGCTTTCTGAAAGTGAAACCGAAAGTAAACAAAAAAATCAGGAGAAACGAGGCCCGCTTTCATTGCTTATTTGCTTTCAGATGGATACCCAATACTAAAACTTGAAATACCCAATTTAAAAGTTGAAATATCCAATAAAGCCAAAAAGAGGTGGGTAAATACCGAATTGCCTCCAATCCTTATCTGGAGCTATGTGACTCTTCAAGATATTAAGGCAACAAAACGTTACGGATGGAGGCACGCACGGACGTGAAAACAGTATACCCACCACAAACAAAGTTGCAGGGGTATAAAAATGGTAAACAAAAACATTGCTCTGTGGATTAACTATTAGCAAGATAAGCTATTATATCTTTCAGGGAATATGCCTACTGATCACCAAATACTGGTTTATAATTTAAGGTACAGTCTTAGTGTGTTCCTGCCTATCTCTCAATGGTTGCCTACCTGTTGTTTCCAGTGATGAAAGGCTCCTTGATAACCATGTACTAAAATAGAAGTACCATCTGGTCCAAACACACCACCATAGAGTCCTAGTGTGTTCCCACCCACCTCTCCATCCCTCACCTAATGATTGCCTACCTGTTGTTTCCAGTGATGAAAGGCTCCTTGATAACCATGTGCTAAAATAGAAGTACCATCTGGTCCAAACACACCACCATAGAGTCCTAGTGTGTTCCCACCCACTTCTCCAACCCTCACCTAATCAATACAAATGGATAGAATTGGGCCTGGCAGCCATTTTTGTCATACATGTATTAAGAGTTTCAAGGATCATTGACACTTGCTATGGGTAAATGCCTATGGTTTTCAGTAAAAATAAAAGTTTGTCAATCGTCCCTTTCTTCACCTTGAAGCTACCCTGACCTGAGTACTTTATGGCTGTGAAATCCGTTTTCGATATTAAATGCTTCAAAGATGTAAAATTTTGGGTAGAACAATCAGTTTTACATTAAGATATATAGAAATCCGAAAACATTTTTTTAAAATACGAGGGTCATTTGGAAAGTTCTTAGCATGGCATCATAACTCCAAAATGCGTTGATAAAATGCTATCAAGTTACACTTTTTTGGAAACTAGAATTCAACGGCTACTTGATGGTTTGTTTTTTTTTTTCAGAAAAAGACTCGGTGTGCACGTGCAGCACATGCTCAAAATGAGTAGGGGTTTATATACTGGCAGAAATTTCAAGCAAAATACTTAGAAAAAAAACGAAGAAAAATTGGGGACCTTATTAGCGATCATGATTTGACAAATTAACGATTTGGTGCCAACTATTTTTTTTATTAAAATATATTATGCGATCACTGCTTACACGACTACCACCTTTACATTCGGAAAATGTTGACTAATAGTGAAATGATAAACTTTCAAAAATGGGACTTTTTTCGATTTTTCTTTATACTTTTACTATAAATTATGTCACTACAGGAGCATGAAAGATGCCTATGAGTATGTTTTTTGCTTTATTTGTAGCGAAAAATGCATAAAGATCATTTTGTCGCGCAAAAAGTGTGGCTTGTGTAGTTCTGTATTCAAGAAAGTTATTCCTAATAACACTACCCATACTTTTCAAGAAGTGGGTGGGATAACTTAACCCCTCACATTTTGTCGATGGCATAAGAACTTCTCATGGTATCGCGTTAACCATCACAAAATTGATTGATTTCTACTCTCAAGGTATTTTTAATTTTTTGCTTGCCACCGTTTTCAATTGAAATGAACCAGAACGTCAACTCATCGCTAAACTTACTCTACCCCATTGGAGGTTATAAGAGTTATCTTCCCTTTGTTCTGGTTTACAAAATTTATTTTGGTTTCAATACAAAGAGCATAAAGTGTGCTTGACCAAAATACCAATGCATGGCATTTTTAAACTTCTGTCGGTAAAATATTTTCAAAATATGTGCATTGCGACATGCGATTTTTAGTCGGAAAAAATAGCGCATTGCTTTGCTTTCTAGACGGCTTTGGTATTGCTGTTCCGGTATTTAGTTATTAGAAACATCCAACTCAGTCATCAATTGTATAATAACTGTACCAGATTGTGGCCTACCAAATGGTGCAAAATTATCTAATTTCATGAACTATTGTTAATGTTCTGCACACTTTTCAAAAGGTAAAATGTTATATTTTCCACTAAAATTTTGCGTTTTCCAGTATACAAACAGTACATGTATTCACAATAAAATTGTTCGTGTCTGCATTTTAATATACTTATGAAATTTATGTCATAACATAGAAGGAAAATGGCTCTTTAAAATGATACCAAACATGATAGGTTTTGTAAATGGGTTACTGAGATAAAAGACCATACTAAGAACTTTCCAAATGCCCCTCGTTTCATTCCCTCCCCCCCCCCCCACCACTCCCTGTGTGCCAGCAAAAGCTTTTGCATGTATATGTGTTACCATATTTTACACATTGTATGGAAGTGGCTTGCTGGCACAAGGGGGGGAAAGATGTTCAGCAGCCCAAAAACCCAGGGCCTGAGCCCATAAAATGCGGTTTCTACCAAATAAGAAATTAATGACAGCAATGAAGTTCTGTAGAACCAACCTCATAAATTGATGTGTATTCTGTGCTAGTTTATTATAAAGTACTTAAAGGTTAAAAGTAGAATTAGCAAGGTTTTATGCATTTTTTTCATAAGAAAAAATCTCAGTTATTAAATGACACATTATTTTGCAAACGTCCTGTACTTATCTATTTGCATGCTAGGGAATTGTTCATGTTTTTATTTTCGTCTGCTGACTTTCTTCAAAATAAAGTTTTTAAACATAAACCACCCACCACCACCATCAGAGTGTCAAACAGTTTGGATCCAGATCAAGACCGACATTCTGTTGGCCTTCATCTGGGTTCAAACTGTTTGCAAAAGGCTATTGGCAGACGACAAAATTATCCACTGGCATGCAAAGAGTTATAACAGGTAAATACTTTCGTGTTCAATATATTGTCTCATATAGGGATATACATGCATATATATACCATAAATATTCGGACACTTTAAATACATTCAACATGCTATGCCCTTTAAACAAAGCAAAAGTAATATTCAAAGGATCTAGTTAGAATCAGTTTTACTTTCCGATGCTAAATGGGACACTTTCATTCCTTCAAAAATATTTATTTCTTTTGTTGAGCTTTCAGTTTTGTATTATTTACGGTACATGTAGTCAAAAATGTACAGGTAACTTCTAAATTATCTCCAAAAATCATTTTATTACAAAACATATTTTGTTTTTAAAACAATTTCATCCATTATCGTGATTCGTTAATACTCTGCATATGGTATGTTCAATAGATATCACCATGCCTACCAAATGAATCAAGAAAACGTGCAGGAATCACGTTTTAAAGCACTTTTTATTTTCATGAAATTTCAGACCCCCTCCCCTTTCTATCCGCCATAACTCTCAAATGCGAAGGAATTTTGAAAATATTTTGCTAGCTGGCTCTTGCCATTAGATTCACCTATTGCACTGATATTACATGCACCACACTAGAAGCTCAAAAGCAGCATTCTGGGAATCAGAAAAATAGGCGTATAAGGCCCAAACCGTCAATGATCCTTTGTCATATCCAAAGAATTTTCCTTATGAAATTATACTTCAATTGACCCTCTGCTTTATCAGAAAAAATGTTTGCAATTTCAATTTGAGCTATCTACACTATGTTTCCTCAAAAAAACCATTGTTATTCAATGTCTGGTATGCAAATGACCTCCATTCAGGGCACAAACAGACATGCAGAATCTCTGTAAACTTAAAATGAGCCTTTAAATCATGGCCAAAGGAATTTCTGATGTTGAGCACACTCAAGGAGTTATAGTGCATGATGCTATTGATTTATTCCACTCCCTGACCTTTCTTACAAGATGGTCTCCTAAATGCTCAAAGGGAGAAATGTTTGGCAATTTTGCTGACCAATTCAAATTGCTATGGCTCAATTCCTATAGTCGTGATTCAGTGGCTTATTTTGAGTATGTGGAGTTGCTGCACGGATGTTTGTGCTGTGAATAGAGGTGATAACAGGTGCTGAATAATAATGACTTTTGAGGTGAGGTACAAATTATGTGGTGTAGTGTGTAAAAAAATAGTGATATTCAAATGGAATTTAGAAATAATGATCGCTCAAGCATTAGATATTGGTGGATCATATTCTTTGGCAATATCTTCATCTTCTTCCAATTTGCATTTTAACCCTTTACCTCTTAGAGAGCCCTTTTAACACTTTTGCAAACAGAGCAGACCCAGATCAGGCAGCTCTTGTAAGAGCTGCCTGATCAGGGTCTACTCTGTTTGCGTACAGAAATATGATTAGATATGATCCTAGACTAGTTGACCTGGCAAGTAATTTCTTGGTTTCATGTACAAATTTAGATATTTATTCATAGTGGTGGAGGCCTCACAGTCACATGAATATTCATGAAGGAAAGGGTTGAGCCATAAGCTAATATTGCTTAACTTAAGTCTCATAGTATATGTTTGCTACTGAACCAGTTATAGGATGGTACATCAAACATCTCAGCTGATTTAGTGTTTCCTGGATTATGTATAAAATCACATATTGTTTTCATCAAAACCATTTAAAGCTGCATAGTCTGTAACTTTTGATCTTTTAATTTTAGAACTAATGTTTCTAATTTTCAAAAACATAGTAAAAAAAAACTAAAATTCAGGTATACATTTTCCCAATTTTGTAATTATCAGTATCCAAAAAACATCATTTATGTTAAAATTAACTGTCTATAATTATTGGAGGGATGCAAATAATTACCAACACACCTGTTTTTATAAGATAAGTCACTTTTCCGTGCAGTTTTCAGCTATAGTGAACAGATTTATAGTGAAAATAAACTGAATTCTACTTTTACAAAAGATTTAAAAAAAAAAGTAAAAGAAAATAAAAAAATGTTCATAGTTGCAGACTTAGTCTCTTTAATTATCTATTTATTTTACTGATAGATAAGGAGGAGCAATGTGGTTCATTGGAAGTAGAGTGTTTGAGGGGTTGCTGGTTTGAGCCTCACTTGAGACACTGTGTTGTGTTATTAAGCAGGACACTTTAAGCTCTGTTTAGAACTGTTTAACCCAGGAAATGTCTCAACATGATGGATAAAACGTTTGACTGGGGCGTAAGGCATCAACACAAACAAACAAAATTGAAAGATATATTATTTCATTTTTTTACCTTCTTTTTAATAGATTTAGTATTACCAAATAAAAAAGCTTAAGATAATGTGTACTGCCAGCTGGTTTACATTTGACTTAGTCTAAAAGACATTAACACCTAGCAAAGGTTCCCAAACAATTATATTGGCCTCAACGTGAGAAAACCTGTCTTCTGTGTTTACGAACAATTAAGGCGCAGTTTACTGCGCATACACAAATTCTGATCTGCACTTTTTTTTATTGGCTTTTTGGAAAGTATCATATCTAAGCTTGCTACAAGCGAAATTCCAATTTTCTAGCTAGTCTCTGTAGCTGAGGAGACTGCTTTGAGTCTCACTTTGTCAGAAACCCTGAAGAAAATTTTTGTCGCGTTGAGACCCATATTTAAAACTACAAATGACCATATTTTTTCATTTCTCTCCATGGCATAGCAACATTGCGATGTGGTGGTCAATTCTGAATTGAGAGCTTCAGTTGGGCTCATAAACATTAGTGGTGCCTAGAAGAATTTATCTTTATTTTTGAGACACAAGAAGAAAGTGATCTGCATCCCCAAATTCACTATGTAATACTGTAAACCACTTAACCCTTAAAGCGCCAATCGCAATAAAAGTCGTCTGCTTTTCTCGTCTGCTGAAATATTTAAAAAGCCTCTATGACAAACAGTGTGGACCCAGAGTAGACTGCTCCTATAGGAGCAGTCTGTTCTGGGTCAACGCTGTTTGCTTCTTTACTTAGTTCGTCAGTAATATTAGGCAATTATTTGCAGCAGACAACTTCAGCAGACGTAATTTTTCAGATGCATTTTTTCTTGGCCCTTTAAGGGTTAATATTCGTGGCATCAAAATTTGGCGATTTTAAATGAGACAGATTGGCGTAGTTTAATTTTGGCGGTATCTCAATTTAATGTCTTTTTAATTTATTTTATATCCTCATAGGGGCTACTTTTAAAGGAAAGAATATGCTCCCTAAGGGGGAGCATATTCTTTCCTTTAATAGTAGCCACTTTGAAGACTTGCCCTACATTGTCACATACTCTGCTGCTCAAAAATTGTTTTTTGATGATATGGGCACCAACATACTATGGGTGTGTGTCCATTTATTGCAAATTGTGTAACTGAATTCAAAACTGTATTTTGCGGCTTCATATTTTGGCCATTTTTGTTATTACTGCCAATAGCGGCAAATAAAAATACCCGCCAAAGAGGTAGGTGCATTAATTTGGCTATTTTGGCCCCCCTATGAGGTCAAAAAATAAAGTTGCTCTTCACAAAGGGCTAGGTTCACGAAGGGTTGAAATCGGCCCTGCCATAGAAATGCATACCGACTTAAAATATGTTTATATGGTTTATTTCATTGAGAAAAATCGAAATTGTATCTGCCTAGTGCTTAAATTGTGTAAACTATGGGTTACTAAAGACAAGGACCCTCTGTACATTTTGCGCAAAAAGTAACATCAATTACATTGCAATGTGACGCCAAAGACGTTGCTAAGTTTGGCTAACAAATTTATGTTAAACAAGTGTGTGTAGCACCCAAATTTGTGCCAAAATGTAATATAAGCCTCGATAGACAGTCTATCATGGCGATACGCCCGCCAACCCTCTGAAATGTGCATGTTTGTTTTAGGCGTTATGTCCATGCATTTTTCATCAACTTTAGTCATATCACGGTAGCGGTCAATGTATCCTATACCGCTGCTTTACAAAGGGTTTATCCTTATCAAGTACTTACTAAATACTCTCAACAGAATCAGTAGAAGAGAGAAAATAATTTCAACAAAACTGTACAAGGGTTCAAACTCATGACCCCCCCCCACCCCCGCCACCCCCAAGAGTAGTCCATAGAAGTCAGGCAATAAATAGAACTCTGCCGACTACGCTTCACGGGTCCGAGAAAAAGCGTATCAAAACTGTATGCACGCAATATTACTGATGCGTTGGATAACAAAATCGTAACGCATTTTATGCAATTGAATGCAGAGTGGTCATTTTATGGTAGTCTCGTCATTTCAGACAGGAGCTTGTCATTCTGACTGATCTTAAATACCCGTGCTTATATATAGTTGGGTTTCCCGAACGTGGTTACTTATATTGTAGAGTGATGTTGTAATATTTAAGTCAACTCAAAAGATATTTATGTTTTTTATCATTGGCGACTAGCGCAGGTGCAGGCTAGATTGAGCATTCGAACAGACTAGCCAGAACCTTCCCTGATATTGCCTGCTCAAATAAAAGACAGCATGGAAGTTTAAATGATTAAGCTCATGTGCATGTTTTGTGAAATCATTCGTTTTTGATAAAGTCCCAGAAATAACGTTAAAGCTAACCACTATCGGCCACCGGCGAAAGGTAACTGCATATTGCTGGGCCGATGGTAAGCTGCTATTTTTTATTCTCCCCGCCTCTCGCTAAAGTGGGGCAGGCTTGTCAAAATATGATAATGGGACTTTCACTAAGCATTTATACAAAACAAAACGTCATGATAGCATTTTTGATGGACGGAATTCAATAGTGAAAACAGTAAAACCTTGTTTGCCATGAGTCACATCAACAATCTATCAATTATGTAGGGACGGGTCTTACTGGGTAAAACCATTACTAAGCTAGGATTAATATAATGTGTCTTGCTCAAGGACACAACGCTGTAGCGACCCACGGACACTCGGTCTCGAGTCAAGCACTCTACCACTAAAGTAAATCTCAATCTCTCAATCCTGAAAATAAGTTATTATACGAAATGAAAAAAAAATCCAGCTACTATTCTTTCGCAATAACGTTTTTATCTTCAATTTTAGCAAAATGTGTAACGATAAAGCTGTATAGAGGAGACTTTCAGCCAACTTCTCCAAAAGGTCTAGTGTTTGTGGCACATACAGATTTTGTGTACAGTAAAACCTCGAAAATTAGAACTCCGATTTTTCGAATACTGGCTAATTCGAAATAAAGTTAGGACACAATGAATTTAGAGAATAGGACCTATTCTTGATCTATTTTAATAACTTTCTATAATAATATATGTTTTGGGTGAGTAAAAGAAACGTCTCCCTCAGACGTTTCTTTTATGCACCCAAAACATATAATTGATAAGTAAAAAATAATCATTATAATTTCTGGGGGCTATATATCTTTTATTTCTACCTCACTATAATTCGAATTTTCGATAAATCAAAATAAAACCTCTAGTCCCTAGGACTTCGAATTAACGAGATTCAACTGTAGATAAAATTTTGCAATTAATTGAATTTGTTTAAAGTTTTTTATTGACGGGTAAATTCATATGGGCGTGACAGACAGAGGTATTATAAAAAAAAATCGTGAACGATTAAAATCCTGTTATTCAAAGGTTGTGTATAATATGAAAGTCATAAAACTGCAATTTGCATGCTCAGAATTGTCCGTGCAGGCACAGAATCAACGTCAAACAGGCTCATTTGTACGAACAAAGTCTGGTTTTTTTTGCACAACATGCCATATTCCATTGCACGTGTTCTAAAATTACGGTTCCGAGATGATCCCACTAGCTTAACGCACGTGCGAATCAGGCGCGATTTCCAATATATTTGAACAAGCCATACATCGCTTTAACAAATGAATTGTGGCGGTACAATGTAACATTTTGATTGACATCTTTTGACTTGTTATTTTTGCGTTTTGCTTAAAATTCCCAGAAAGCATCTATCTATGCACAGATGTAACTTCATCATCTTGGATGTTGGACCCGTTTTGAGAAGTTAGCAGGGATGTTCCTGAATTCTTTTTATCAGGATAAGAATTTCGAAAAAAAGATGTAGTAAAAATCATCGCAAAAACAGGTCTAAAACATTTCAGGTGGAGTTTAATTGTTAGTATAATTCAAACTTCTAAGTTTTACATGGAACTTTATTTTCAAAACGATGTGCCTGACTCCTGAAATCATGATAAATCCTAAACTATATCACCTTCCTTTATTCTCTCCGTGCAAATACAGGTGTGACAAAGTATTAAAAAAAATCCATTCACCCCACAGATTGATAGTACTTATGTTTCAAAGATGCGAAATACTCAGACTAGACCACATTGTATTTTTTTCCATTGGAACAGGTAAATAACGGTCAATGTAATACTGCAGTTTGAGGCAGTTAATGTAATATACTATCCTGCCAGCCAAGAGTGACAGTGACATCATGTTTTGTTTACAAAGTTATCAGGTACTTGAAATCGATAGATAACTTGTGTATTAATCCTATCCAGCGGATAGGATTAATGCACAAGTGATCTATCGATTCACTTGAGCTCAAGAGGAGTGTAAGCATTTTTTTACTTAACAATTATAAACAAAACATGATGTCACTGTCACTCTAGGTTGGCAGGACAGTACCTGTATAAAATACCCATTACCTGGATTAGTTCATAATTCTGTTTACAACGATCATCTCATCTATCTTTGAATCAACTGTACGTCTTGCCAAACGTATGTTAAACATGCATCATTACCGATTATTGACCAAAAAATCCCCAGTTCAGATATGCTTTTTAGTGAGTTACGGAATACAATTAAGGCATGTCAGATATTCTTGGCATAACATTACAGCTTACACATGGGGTACACGGGGACAATGAGGGACATAAATATAGTAGACCTATCACCTTATCCAAACAGCCGTACATAGCGAATACCCAATGCAATTTTTCTTTCATAAACGGCCTCCAACTGTGTCACATTTCTAAAGATACGCATGCATATTGGCGATCGAATAAGTTATTTTTGCAATAGGATATCAGTGCAATACAGACTAAACATAACTCATGATTAAGACATGAAAAACAATACTTTTGTTAGGGATCAGTCATGCACGGACACAGAGAGGAGATGGGGGGGGGGGGGGGGGGGGGTTGTGGGGGGGGGGGGGGGGGGGGGGGAGGGCAGGTGGCCTGAACTCACCTTGAAAATCACAAGTTCTATAGGGAATAAGCAATCCAGTTCGACCCCGACCCCTGGAAAATGTTGGACCCCCTTAGGAACCAAAACGTACAGTTTTCTTTGATATTGACAGTTGAACCCACTGTTAACATGTTGAGGACGATGAACCCACTGTAGATAAGTTTGTGGACCAAAAAGTTGACAAAGTCTTTTTTCCTGTCAGATTCTGTCCTCCCCCCCCCCCTCCCCCCCCCCCCACCCCCCTCCCACGCTAAGAGGAAACTTACTGGATCCGCGCATGTCAGTCATGCTTTTTAGTGAGCTTACGGAATACAATAAAGGCATGTCAGATATGCTTGGCATAAGTATATACTGGACAGTGGAAGATTTCTGAAACAAAATGACCAGTAGGCCTATATGTGGATAATTGTTTTCAGCTATCAGATAAACCTCAAAGCTTGCAATAATATATAAACTAGCACTTTGAGAAGGTATTAAAGATAAACGAGAAAAAAGAAAGAAAAAAAAATGACGCCGCTGAGAATTGAACCCAGGACCCCTTGCAAAACATGAGATATATTCATGGACTTAACCGCACGGCCACGAAGGGGCTTTAATGAGGTCAAGTGCACTTAAAGCTTTGTATTTTTAAATACAAACAAAACAACAATAGGCTTTTAGAAATATACAAAAATATAAACAAGCTGACACTCATTAATTGTAAAAATATGACCCTGTGCATTTTTCTAATAGTGATTTATGGATAAATTCGCTTCCCATTAACCAAAAACGATAGTATATACCTGCGAAAGCAGACAAAAACCAACGGTGGCACGACGAGCGTCTCTTACTGAATGTTAATTTCGGACGTAACATTATTTCGGCATCGGCATTGTTTGCACTGTAAAATGTGAGAAAGTAGGTGTATCTTCGGCTTCTAAATAGTCCAGCCCTGCTTTCATGAGATAATGTGGTCATATTTGTAAATTTTAAGCCTTAAAATATGTATAAATGGCCTGGAAAGACCAAACACAGACCAAATATCCAAACGTGATCGTTTAGGCAACGTAATATTACATTATGAAGCCATAATTTCGACACCTTAAAATCTTGGTCATGGGTTTTCAATATGGATTTTTGCGGTATTAGGGAAGCATCCAAGAAATTGTTTGGTATGTATTTGAAGAGAGGGAAGATCGTCTTCTTCAGAAATAATGTCACTTATATTATATTCATACATTTGTAAAATAGGATTTTACAGGGCCGATTTTACCCCTTCGTGAACTTAGCCCTTTCTTCTTATTAGTTTATTAGAACAATAGCCAAAGTGTAAAGGTCTGGTATTGATTTTTACTTTTTACGGTTGCTATGGTTACAAAAATGGCCTCCAAAATAGGCTGAAAATGACCATTTTGGAGCAAATTTGAGACATGTAACAGAGGAAATAATATAGGGCACAAGCAAATACCAAAAAAAATATTTTTATCACGGCACACAATATATTAAAAGGTTTTTTTGGTATTTGCTTGTGCTGATATCTAATTCTTAAAAAATTGGTCTCCAAAAGCCTCAAATTTGGCCTAAAATGGCAATTTCTCTATTTTAAGCCTATTTTGTCGACCATTTTGGTTACTATAGCAACCGGTAAAAGTAAAATAAATGCCAGAATTTTACACTTGGGCTATTCTTCTAATAAACCAATCAGATGAAATTGGTGAAAGGCAACTTTCAGTTTTTGGCTCTAGAGGGGGCCAAAATAGCCCCTTAATGCACGTACCCCTTTAATTTTTTTACAGTACCTGTTCCATCCACACACCAGACTCTGTGTCTGGTCGCCAGAGTATCATTGTTTTATCCATGGATACCGACAGTAGACACATTTCTTGGTGTGGCTTTCCTCCTAAAATAGATAGATAAGTAATATGTCAGTGCATGTCAAAGTATCTCTGTGCCAAGGGAAGACTCAGATCAACTGCAGCATGTGCTGATCCATCTTTGCAGTGCATTCAATGAGTAATTAATGACCGAAGCTTTCTTTAACCCTTAATGCGCCAATCGCAACATAAGTTGTCTGCTTTTCACGTCTGCTGAAATGTTTAAGATGCCTCTATGGCAAACAGTGTGGACCCATAGGAGCAGTCTGTTCTGGGTCCACGCTGTTTGCTTCTATACTTAATTCATCAGTAATGTTAGGCAATCATTTGCAGCAGACAACTTCTGCAGGCGACATTTTCAGATGCATTTTTTCTTGGCGTTTTAAGGGTTAAAACATTGTATCCAGCAAAGACTATTATCAGAGTGGGTTGCCCAGGCTGCTCTTAGTCAGCACGGAGCACACAAAAAGTAAGTGAGTATGATCTGGAAATACCAAAATCACATAATGCAAACCAACCCACGGCACAAGGAGGAAGAGCCACAGAACACTAACAGTCCCTATGACAACAAAAAGACAAGGTAAAGTGCTCAGTTCTCTCTCTTCCCCATCAAGATGATTGCAAAACTAGAACTGCATAATAAAACAAGGACCTATCACAGAACCCCTACAAACAGTAATAGGAGCTACACAAAACAATGAACCAACAACAAAAGAACCACCGCCTTAGAATTGACAGCAGTCTAAGCCACAAAGTGAATGGCCAGGCTGCCCTGGGTCATCACTGAACACTAAGTTATTTTGCCATGCATGTGTAGGTTTGCACATGTTTGGCCATGGCATTCAGTTTAGTCAACACTGCAAAGGTCATACAGGCCTCCAGATAAGGCCTAAAATAAAAAGTTGTGTGTTTCAGGTTACCACACTGAGCTACTGCCAGGTCCTCTCTTACTAGACCTGTGGCCATGTGTACAGCTCTTATGTGCAATGTGCCATGCAACATGCCAGGGAAACTTGACCAAGCAAAACCTTCAGCTGTTGCAGCGTGATGAAAGGGTCATGATCAGACAGATCTGCACTCTGCAGTATCAAGCCAGAGGATGTGGCCACACGAAGGTCAAGAGAGCTGGCAAAGCTTTAGCTCAAGGAACAGGGACCTGTTGCATAGACCGTCATTAAACTTAAGCTTTCATTAAGGTTTAAGCTGTCATTAATTTTTTACCAGTCCATTAGTTAAGTTGGCATTATTTGTGCTGCATAAAGCAAATTTAATGTCAACTTAACTAATGACCTTTTCATGTGCAAGAGCTCTTACGACAACTTCCAATATGGCGGCGAATCACAGTCACAGTGACACTTCGACAAAACTGACAGCTTTGTAAACTTTGTAACTGACATGTATAATGAATATGTAGAATACAAACTTCTGGGCAGAAAAACAATCAAGTTCAAATCAGAAAACGTCAGTTTATGCAATATTGCGACGTTAAGATGCTATGCGAGCTGGGCTATGGTTCATCATGTAAGTTTGATTGTCTTGTGACCTGCTTCATAGCTACCACACCCCTCCATCAGTTCTAGATAAAGATATTAGTTAGATCTACATAGAAGAAACGATTGAATGCCTAATGCACATGTGACGATGTGTCTCATTTGAATCATAAAACATGTAAAATGTTTTAACCCATCGGCAGGTTTGTTTATGTCGGTTTCCATGGATGTTGTATTTTCCACCGGTGACTTTACGACGCACCTCGTCAAGCCACAATTTATTTCAGAGAGATGTCAGAGCAGGAGGTACTAACCCCGGGATACAAAACAGCTATGATATGTGTGGTACTTCTGTTTTCACTACCCCCTACGTTGAGTGGTCCATGCATTACAACAAAAAAATGGCACCACTTTGAACATGTCTGGTATGATAAATGGCCTCTTATCTAGTTGGGTGATGGATACTAGTTGGGTGATGGATACTAGTTGGGTGATGGATATAACAGGTGCTTCATCACTTGAGTTGTTGCGTATTGATCAGGTTATCCAGTGTGACTTATTGCGAGTCATAACATACGTCACAGCATGCGTGCCAAAACTGTTGTTCTATACAACGGCACTCGGGAAAAGGTCAAAGTTACATCATCCTTTCCCAGTGACATGATGCACATTCATTTTGCAACTAATACCAAAGTAGCCAGACCTAAAGAGCCCATTTCAAAAGGATGTTTAAATCTATTATCCCGTTGAATTATTTGCCATTGTGCCATATGGGGCACTTCTGAAAGCCATCATTTTGATTTCCGCGAGGGCCAACTACAAGCCCCCCCCCCCCCCCCCCCCTCCCCCTCCATTGCTACAATCCGTACCGATGAAATAAATCACGCCTATTCCCTGCTCCCCATAGCGTAGTGTAGTTAAGCTTTGGAAGCCATAAGTCACTTAGAAATAATAATGATTATCATTTTAATGCTTTTTTAGCTGTTTTGACGATATGACTACTTAATTTCAGTGAATTCCAAAACGACTGCCAATTATGGAAATGCCTAAGTACAACAGTGAAATCTTACTAATGACAGCTTTAAAGTACCTCCTGAAGTACTTTAGTTAATAACAGCTTTAATGGGAGCTTAATGCCGACTTAAAGTTAATGGACTTTTATGCAACAGAGTTAAAGTCAGCATAAAGTTAACAGCGACTTAATGACGACTTAACTGGCATTTAACTTTTAATGACGGTTTATGCAACAGGCCCCAGGACCTCATTTTGAGAGAAAATGCTTCATTGGTTTGGACATGTGGAGTGTTCTAGTGGTGCCGTCTGAAAAGCATGTGATATACTGGCTGATGGAAGGCACAGGCAGACAGGCCCAAGATGACATGGAAGAAATTGATGGAGAATGACTGCTGTGAGTAGAAGCTCATGACAGTCAACCCCTACAAAAGACACCTGGAGATCAGGTCTCAAGGTTATAAAACTTGTGTTCATTCTCAGACTCAAAATAAACCGTAATGATTGGCTGCTTGCGGACAGGTGTCCGCAAGCAGCCAATCGTTGCACTTTATTTTGAGTCTGGGACAGTACTCAAGTTTTATAACCTCAAGGCCAGGTGTGAAATCCGATATGCATGCAGCTAACCAGCTACCAGGAAGCGGGTCTGCTGATTTGGATGATGCCCCTGCACTTGCTGTTAATCAAAAGCCTGATGATGTTGATAATGATTCATGCTAAAATATTACTGAGTTTGTTAACTCTTAAAGCGCCAAGAAAAAATGCATCTGAAAATGCTGTCTGCTGAAGTCGTCTGCAAATATTTGCCTAACATTACTGACGAATTAAGTATAGAAGCAAACAGTGTGCCTATAGGAGCAGTCTGATTTGGGTCCACACTGTTTGCCATAGAGGCTTCTTAAACATTGCAGCAGACGAGAAATGCAGACGACTTTTGTTGTGATTGGCGCATTAAGGGTTAAACTTTTTAAAAAAATATTTCATTTTGTTCCAACTCATACAATAAATTCATAAATCTTAGGTCCTATATAAAACCATACACACTGTATGCAAATTTTCGAGATTACCATAGGGCCAAATAAGCAATTTTTAAGGGTAAAATTGAGATTATTTTCTTACCCATCAGTATATACATGTGTTTTGGGTGCTCAAAATAGCTGTCTCATGGAGACGGTTCTTTTGAGTACCCATAACATATGTTTTGGTTGAGAAATTAGAAAAATAATTTTCAGTTAGGCACTCTTATCTGGGGGCCTGGATTACAGTCCCTTTAGCTGAGCAGGTATTTCTAGTAATGAAATTCAAATATTCATGGCCTCTACCAGCACACCAGATATCATTCCAAACAGTTGTTACGAGGACCAATCAATAGAATTGCATATTCATATATACTTCACTTGAGCCTTCTGAGCAAGATCATGGTCTTTTGTTTGATTTGATTCTTTATGTCCCATCAACAATCTTTCAGTTAAACAGGGACGGGTTGTCCTGGGTTGAACCAGTACTAAGCTATAATTAATGTGTCTTGCTCAAGGACACAACACAGTGACACCGGTGAGACTGGAACCCGCAGCCCTTCGGTCTGGAGTCAAGCACTCTACCACTGAGCCACTGCCCTCCCTATACGATCGGTGTCTATACATTTCGTTAGTTCCATCAGTCCATATACTTTGGGTAAAAACTTACCCAACAATGTGGCTGGTTTCCATTTTACTGAGTAGATCCAGTTTTCATGACCACTGAGAACCGTCTCCAAGGTAACAGCATAAACACATCTCTTTTCTGAAATACACATGAACTATGAGTAATTATAATTTATCATGACATCACGTCTGGGAGTGATATAACACCATGTATTTAAAATTGACAAACATATTTTGGTAAAGAAATGAAATGACACCCATTACAACATCACAAATATATGGCTAAATGTTCATGCTTTCATGCTAAAACTTGATTTTAAAGTAGTTTTAGTGTCATATGATAAATAGACTCTAACAATTGTGGTCCTGTATTACTGAACTTGTTGCGAAAAAATGTTCCCTTGTGAGTAGGGCTGCCACGTTTACGAAATTTGGTAAGCGTTTACACGAGTTCCAGTAACCTAAACGATTCCGTTTACACGTAACTTCCAGATTGATTTTTTTTCATTATGCAGATAGGTAAAATCGCCCATATTTTCCCTAAAAACCATTTGAAAAATGTACCCTGTGCAAATATTTATAATTGTTTCTGGCTGGGTGTTGTGATAGAACTCATTTCAAGTAATTGGAAAGTGATTGCAACATGCGCAGACTCCTACATTACGTACATTTTCTTCAGTTGCAAGCGTGTAATTAATGAGTGGACACACACAAGACGCTTTTGCGAATCATCACGTACGCATCAATATACACACCAACGGGAAGTAAACAAAACAATTTACATGCGTCTCCTCTTTGCCTTTACATAATTAGCTGTTAAAAATGCAGGAATATAAATGTTCCAAGCAGTGACTGAGTGAGACAATATTAGGGACATTTTTAATGCCCCTCAACCATGTCCGCCATAATTTCTTATTGCGGATTTGCGGTAGATACTTTATCAAATACAGCGGAATCTGAGAAAACAAACAATCTGATCAATGATCCAGATCGAGATGTGACGTATCGCTGTTTAAGAGAATATTCTTTCATTAGGAAATGCTATTTATAAACCACGACGCTTGTCACGTGCTAAAGTTTGTGTAAACGGTAGGTCAATTTTGTAAAAATTTATTGCAGAAACACGAAACGGTGCTGTTTACATGTGTAAACGTGGCAGCCCTACTTGTGAGCAGTTGGATCTGGGTCCATATTGTTTGCAATATAAATGTAGCCTATCTTTGAACATAAGCAGACGAGACAGCAACGACAAAAATGTGACTGATGGGAAAATAGCTAACAATTACTATACAGTAAAACCTGTCTTAAGCGGCCACTTAAAAATGGACAAAATAAAGAACTTATTGAAAAATGGTCGCTTAATGAAGGTCCAAAGTATTGCAGAATGCTCCAAGGGGAGCATTCTGCAATACTTTTGACCTGCATTAAGCGATAATCAGACTTGAAAACAAACTTTCGGTCTCCTTTTTGAGTGACTGCTTAAAGCAGGTTTTACTGTACCTTTATAGGGGAATGAGATTGTGTTCTCTCTCATCTGAATGTCCTTATCTAGGGGTAGATCGATGATGGAGTCTATCTTCTTGCCTGCGTCTGTGTCTCTCTGAGATAATCTCCAGACCCGGATCAGATAATCCTGGGCTGCACTGGCCAGTAATATATCACCACAATCTAAAATCAGTATAGATCAAGTAAGTAAACATGTAGTGTCAAAGGTGAGTTCTGGTTCTGAGTTCCATTAATAATACAGGTAAACAGGACAATATAAATGGAGACTACAGTAACAAAAAGTGAGTATGAACAGGAAATACCACAATCACACACTGCACACCAACCCATTGCACCGTGAGGAAGAGCTACAGGACATCTACAGTAACAAGACATCTGTAAGACAATAAAAGCAAAGCAACCAGCTTTCTCTTCCTCATCGAGATGATTGCACAACCAGAATGGACACAAAGTAATGCATACCAAAACAAAGCCAAATACAGAACCCCCACAAATAATGAGAAATACAGTAAAACCTGTCTTAAGCGGTCATTCAAAAATAGACAAAACAAAGCTCTTTATGACAAATGGCAGCTTAATGAAGGTCGCAAATATTGCAGAATGCTCCCCTTGGACCAGCATTAAGCAATAATTGGTCTTGAGACCAATTTTTGGTCTTCTTTTTGAGTGGCCGCTTAAGACAGGTTTTACAGTACAGATCAACAACAAAAGAGCCACCGCCTTAAATGGACTGCAGCCTAAGCCACCGGAGGGTTTAAATGCATTTTACTGGCGCCAAATCTACTACCTAGATTCTGTTGTTGTTAAAACACAAAATTGTTTAGCTCTTTATCTATTGTGTTACTGTGGATTCACAAACACAAAATATTAACTAATCCAGGTAATTGGTACTTTATACAGATATATATCATTTACTGCAGTATAATATACACCTTAATTTACCTGTTTCTATGAAAAATAGTATAATCCTATTATTATGCAACTTTGAACCCTCTGTACCATATTTATCTTAACCCTTACCATGCTCAATATCTTTATGTACTACACTCGTTCCCAATCTCATACGATTCCAGTCATAAGTGTGTACATGTGTTTTCAACATGCGAGGATCCAGAAAGTTTTGTCAGATGGGGTCCAACTTTGACAACCTTTTTTTTTTTTAGAGGGGAGAGAGTATCTTAACCAAACAAATACCACTATTAGCGGGCCATCATCGTCCCGCCAGGGAAAAGCCATTTAAATGGGGATTCGCTGGCCTGCCGATAATGATTTTCAGGGGATCCAGACCATTTTGCTAAGAAACCCTATATTTTTGTGATTTTTCAGGGGGGACCAGACCCCCTGTCCCCGCCCCCGCCCCCCTCTGGATCCGCACATGTACAAAGTGGAAAATAGTGTCACTCTTAATCAGCTGATCAATTTTCAAAACGGGGTTATATAGCTGGTAAGGATCTAAACCCTTAATGCGCCAATCGCAACAAAAGTCTTCTACTTTTCTCGTCTGCTGGAATGTTTAAGAAGCCTCTATGTCAAACAGTGTGGACCCAGATCAGACTGCTCCAATAGGAGCAGTCTGTTCTGGGTCCACACTGTTTGCTTCTATACTTAATTTGTCAGTAATGTTAGGCAATTATTTGCAGCAGACGACTTCAGCAGACGACATTTTCAGATGCATTTTTTCTTGGCGCTTTAAGGGTTAAATAATTCAGATTCACACAGCTCAGAAAGAGTAGGCTGATCAAGCTCTACACTGTGTTTGGCTACTGCATATCACATGTCTTATCATCAAGTCAAAAGGTATCCCAAGAAATCAATATAACAATGTTTAGATAACCTGTAACCAATAGCATTGTTTGTAAAACAGTAAAACAACAATACAGCTGACCTCAGACTTGTCTCCCTGCCCTTCACTATAGTGTAGATTTTATTTTCTTGTCCTTTGGGATCATGGGTTTCATTGTGGAACTTTGAAACTATTTGAGAGTCACTGATGACGCCTAAATGGCAGAAACTAGCTAGTCTGGCCCAGGAAATATACACACTCTCGTTTCAGTTCTTTGGTGCAGTCTTTGCTTCCAAAGGGTATGCTTTTAAGAACATAATTGTAGATGGGCCAATACAAATCACTTGATTTATTATATAATCAATTACATATATGCAATAACATTTTACACTCAATTGGTTGGTTTTTCTGACAACATGAAAAAGCCAATCTATTCAAAGTAAGTAAGGGTGCAAAGATCAGGAATCGATACAATCAAGTACCACACCTGACCCAGGATACCAATGGGAAAGTGACAAACTTACAGTAGACACCACAAATGAGAGCCAAGAGGTCAGCTCTTTCCCAGCAGGTGACCACAAAGCACATATAAACAGACGCGCACAAAGACATAGCAAACACAAGACAGAACACAAACATAAAAGTTCTTGATTTAGTTAAACACAATTCACTTAATTTCATGATTAACATAAAATCCTTCTTCAAATAAAGGTCTTCATCAAATGAATTTATGGTTGACTAAGCCATTAATGCACCCTAATGGGCAAGCATTCCCGATCACATTAGTTGATGCTGGCATTGAGAAATGAAAACAGACTGAATGTACGTTTTGTTTAAAGTAACTACAAGTAAAATGATAATATAAATAATTGAGCCAGTGCATGAGATTTCCAACAATGTGATATTGGCGACCAGCTAAGCCTCGGATCAGCCTGCGCATATGCGCAGTCTGATCAGAGCTTTTGCTTGTCGCTTGAGTATTCTATGATTGCTAAGCTACTGACTAAACACCATTTGGAGTTTCTAAGCTTAAAAGGAGACTGCACAGGCTCGTCTGAGTCAACACTTGTCAAAATGCCACATTGTTGGAAATCACATGTCGCGGCTCAATTATTAGTTTATGCTTTCTTGGCAAGTACATCACATTGCTTACCATCAATAGTAAAATCAACAGCTCTGACCCAGTCTTCATGTCCAGTGAGTGTGATGACCTGTACAAACTAGAGAAATACACAGCATCAGCAACCAAACATATCTGAGCCGTGACATGTGATTTCCAACAATGTGGTATTTTGACATGTGTAGACTCAGGCGATTTGGTGGGGCCTCCTTTTAAGCTCAGAAACTCAAAATGAGGTTCAGTCAGTAGCATATTGTTCATAGAACATTCAAGTGACAAGCAAAGGTTCTGATCAGACTGCGCGTATGCGCAGGCTGATCAAAGCCTTTGCTGGTCGCACATACCACATTGTAGGAAATCTCATGTCGCGGCTCATCTAATAGCAGGTCAGAAACATATCTATAGATCATATGTCCAGATAATAAAAAAAAATCTGCTTAAAATTGTCATTATTTCCTTACCCATTGGTTAAAACATGTGTTTTTGGTGCTCAAAAGAAGTGCCTCATTGAGGGTGTTCATTTGAGTACCCACAACATATGTTTTGGTTAAGAAATAAGAAAATTAATTTTTAAATCTTATCTGGAGACCCGTATAAATGATAACGTTGGGTATTGCATTTAGGACCCCAAAATCACTTTCAATTATTGAAAATTCCAATCTGATAGAAAATTGATAGTACAACTGAAAAATATACTTTATTTAGAAAACTTCAAGACTCAACTTAAAAGACTCCGTATCAAAACATGAGGCCATAGAAATAGCGCTAACAGAAAAGATGCTTCAATTTCTATAGAAATTGGCGATATTTTACTTATTTTTGATAAGAGTTTATGTTATGCATACTTTATTCGAAGTGTCTCTATGATGTGCTTCCAATGAGTATCCAAAATATACATTCTTTAATCTAATGCATTTGCTTTTGTAATGTAACATCTGGTTGGATAACATCAGAAATTTGCAACAGTATATCCTGCAATATACTGTTGGAAATAGTTTGATATCATCATTTACGTCACATGATTTGCAGCTTTATTTGGCTTGCAACGCTCCAATGTGAGATGAGACAGCAGAAATGCATTAGAATGGGGATAACTGTATTACAAAGTTTCATTTTGGGAGGTATACCATCGGATATACGATCAGAAACCACGTTTTATGGCTCAGCTCACATGTCTCCATAAAACTAAATTTCCGACAGTATATCAGACAATCTCCCCAAATGAAAATTTTGAATATGATTATCCCATAAACCTCTTTTGTCTATTTCAATTTAATATGTAAAAATTCTATCAATACCACTCTTACCAGGATGCATAGCGCAGTCGGTAACGTGTCTGGCAACAAATGAGGGTCTGACTGCAGATCCAGGGGCGGCGAGTTCGATCCCGACCGGGTCCCATACTTTCATGGAGATTGATCACAAAATAATTTCTAGGGTTATTCTCCTCCCTTCCGCTGAATCATTCAAGAACGATTGCTGTCAGTTACAAGCGAAAGTATGTGCACGAAGTACTGGTTAACTGCTTGTTCAAGCTTGCCCAGGAAAAAGTGTGGTTAGGTGAACTGACCATCCCACCATGACCGTAGCTGTTGACTTGGGATGTAAATGGTAATTTTACATGCTTTTTATCATCTGCTGATTTTTTTCAGAATGGACTTTTTCTAAGTTTTCTTTCAAGAATACCATCAGTGTCAGTTTAAATCCAGATTAGGCCTGACAATTTGTCTTGCCTTATCTGGGTCCTAACTGTTTGCAAAGGTTATCAGCCTATAACACCAGTAGGCAAAGAGTTAATCCAGTTGTGCTTGATGAGTTATGTGCTTACAGGGGTGTAAAATTCCACTCGCCAGTTTGCAATGGCGTGTAAACTTCGGGTTCGGTCAAGTGAAATAACTGCTAGGGTGATTGCATTTTCAGACATTGTAAAATGCATTTTACAAAAGTAAAACAAAGATTGTAAATCTTTTGTTTCTTGAACCGGATGTTTATATCCAATTGTTACAACTATGCATGCGCAGTTTCAGAAGAAATTATCCGCAGGGCCCCCGCTCTATGGGGTGTTAAACAAAGAGGGTCATCTAAAATGGCGGGCAGATTTCAGACATTGAGCACCATTTTTTTTGTTTATTTCAACACCGGTTGTTTAATAATGTCACAGTGAGATATTTGGCAAAAAAAATCAGGGGGAGGTGATGATAAATTGAATACTTTATTGCTTTCATTTCAAATACAATACACGGTAAAGAGGTTGAAACTTTTCTAGACATTCATAGGCTTAGTTTCAGGATTTTAGAGCTGACTTTCCTTTGAGAGTCACCCCGCGATTCCCCAAAATAAGCGTTAGCATTTGGGGTAGCTAAAGCTTTCAACTATTAATCAATATATATATTATATATTATACAACACAATTTAAAATACAATGCAACATGTGTCAACTTGTAAAAAAACAATGAAAAAGAATAAATGTGTACCAATATAATACAAATATGATTAATTCTTAAGGGCGAGCGATAATGCCAGAAGGGCGAGTAGTTTTTTTCCCCCCACTAGTCCTGCAGAGCGAGTGAGTAAGAAAATAATTTTACACCCCTGGCTTAATTACCTGTAACTTTTCTTCGTTAGGTTCTTCTACATAAAGATGAACTTTGTGATCGTCTGCTGCACATGCTAGCATTACAACTGAAACAAACCAATTCTGAGAATGAGGCATATTGAGAGAGAACCCGTACTTTCTAGCTGTGTGTTACAGTGTATACAAAGACCAGTCTGAGAATGTGTGGTATCTGTTAACCCTTTGTATACTGGAAACCCCTAAAGGGGTACATTAACAAGTAGTGAAGACCCAGATGAAATTGCGCATTATTTCATCAGGGTCTTCACGTTTTGCTAAGACTAAAACAACCTTTAGGGACAGGAATTATACAATTAAATCATAATTTAGAAATATCTACTTGTGCTTAAAAATCACCATGGGCAGTCCCATACTTATTGTATCAATATCCCGGGATCAATATGTATGGGAAAATACATCAGAATGTGCAGGGCTTAGGCCAAAATAAAAATATACCTGTGTTTAGGGTAACCCGACACTACCTAAATTTATTGGTGAAAGCTTTTTTTCAGGTTTTCTGGTAAAACTATAATTTTATGCATTTTGAAAGGCACATTGCCTTTCAAAATGCATAAAATTGCATAAAATTATATCTTTTCTAGAAAAAAAAAAGTATGTATTCCTACCCTACCTAAAATTGTCAGACCCGTTACCCGAAACACACTTATTTTTTATGTGGCCTTAGTACTTAGTTTAAACTTTTATTTCATTTTTGTATAACAACATGTGCACATATAATACAATAAGTTCACATATATATCATTTAGAAATACAAAAAAGGGATTCAGAAGAAAGTCTATTGACTTTTGTAAATCTGTTTCCCAGCTATTCAATATTAGAAATACAATAGACGTATCACTTGAATTGACATTAGAATGTATAAACAATACAGCAAAACCTCGATAATTCGAACTGGAATTATCCAGGTTAAAATGTATATATCATAATGTAAAAACTGCTATTTAATACAAAGTATGAATTTTGACTTTTGTGAAGGATTGAATATTTTACAAGTTACAGTTGCCTTTGTTGTCTCCACAGGGGTTGGAGATGATCAAATTCTATGGGGGGGGGGGGGGGGGGGGGGAAGGTGATGGTCGTTGCCTCTATGTACCCAGCTAGCAGAATAGTCATCAAACCAATTAATTGTGAATGTACCAGTATTTTGAATAATATAATATTGTTGAGGACATTGTGATATGATTTTTGCAAATGTGGTGTGATATTGGAGCATCGCTATATGTATACACAAACTTATTTTAAATAGTAGTACTTGACAACAGTGAATTAAGAAACATATTCAGATTTTGGTATTTATCACGTCAGTTCAGCTGAGCATGAAAAAAGTATGATAATGTCAAATACTCACCACTTGTATTTGGTATCACAGTAAGAGCCATATCCAAGATAAACCCAGAGCCATAAGTCAAAGTCTGGCTAATCACAAACTCTGAAAATAAACATTGTTCATTGCAGTAATTTTGATTTTTTTAGTTCCAATATCTACTGTAAATCAACATTTTTTCTTATATTCTTTATTTTAGGCTATACTAGTAACTTATGATTCTTTAATTTGATTTGATTCTTTACATCCCAGTCAAAAAAAAATTCAGTTCTGTTGAGATGGGTCTTCCTGGGTTGAACCAGTACTAAGCAAGGATTAATGTGTCTTGCTCAAGGACAAACGCAGTGACGCCCATGAGGCTCAAACCCGCAACACCTCAGTCCCGAGTCAAGCACTCTACCACTGAGCCACTGCCCTCCCCCAATTTGTGATTCATAGCACTTCGTGTTAAGCCGTTACTTAAGCAAATACTTTAAAAATAATGAAGCCCAGATCAACCTACACATCTGTGCAGGGCTCTTTGTCCATTAGTAAAGGGTGGCAGGGCTCACCCTGCCATTAGCCATTGTAGCCATTTGCTACTTAAAATGTAGAGTGGCTACAAATATAAGTCATTGGCCATAAGTACACTCTAGGTAGTTCAAAAAATATTTATTTGCGAAAAAGTGTATTTTGATTGAAGCTTTTGGATTTTCAAATATTGCTTTTATTATTCATTCACACTTTATTATTGTGCCATATTTTACTCTTTGGATGCTGGCTTTTTTCAATACCATCCACATGTCAAACAGTTTGGACCCAGATCAGGCCCTACATTTTGTTGGGCCTGATCTGGGTCCAAACTGTTTACAAATGTTATCAGCAGACAACAAAAGTCGCCCCCAGTGGCCAAAGAGTTTTAGCCTGAAAGTAGTATCAACAACTACTTTCAGGCTAAAACCTTGGCTAAAAATAATTTCATTTGGCTCCAACTTTTTCCATTTGGCTAAAGTGTCTATAGGGTTCACACATTTTTTCATACAATGATTAACATTTGCCAGGTCTGGAGAAAGCTGTGTGAACACGAGGTGATTGAACATCTCCCAAGTACCCGACAAGTGGTAATGCAATGAAACAAACACGTGCAACCGTTATTCTTGCATATTTCACCTGATCACAACCAAAATTGCACTGAAAACTTCCTTAAACATTAAAATATCCTTTTTCTTAAACTGGATTCCTTTTTACAAAATGGTATCAGCTTGTAATCCTTCAAATTATGACGTTTTTGTGTGGGTTGATTCTTTACATCTCAGTCCGTAATTTTTCAGTCAAGTCAGCAGGCCTTGAAATTTTTCTTGGGACCTACTTGTCCTCTGGAGCAAGTGGCTTTAATTGTTCAGTTATCCTCACTCCAGTTGCACTTGTCCTTAATCTAGTGATTTAAAGAAGATAAAAACATCAATTACTTGTTTATTGTAAGTTTGAGGGCAACTGACCAGTATGTTAGTAGCATTTTAAGATGTTAAACTTTCCCAAAGTATAAAACTATAAACCTTTGGCACACTAACATACATGTACTGAGCCATGGCACATTATCTTGGGTGAAAGGTCACAATTTCCAAAAATCCTGAACTTTAGAAATTCAAACTTTTAAACTTGCAGGATGCCTACAAAAATTAGTAATTTCATTTTGAAATGGTTAAATGTGCTTAGATAATTTGAAAATTTATCAGAGAAGCTATTATAATCTCCCTAATTCAGCATTTTGAGGCTGACTTTCTATGGAAAGTCAGCCTTAAAATCCTGAATTCAGGATTAATCCTGAAAACTTTCACCCATGTATTATATCTCCCTGCTTCAACATGTTTTTGTCGTCTACTTTCGATATATCAAAACAGGCTTCCTTGATTATTAATCTTTCGCTGTAAGACGTTTTGAAAACTGAGATAAAAGCTGTAACGTCTGCATTTACACCAGAATTCGTAATCACATCAAAACGTTTTGAGTGGTTTATGATGCTAACTAAGAGTAAACATCCGAATTGAAATTTAGCTTAGGGCTATTCCAGAAAAATACCTGGAGGGGGAAGAAGGCACTTTTTTTTGACCCCACCACCCATGGAATTAAATTTCCACAGACACCGACCACTCATGAAATCAGAAATGTTCATATACCAACTACCCATAGAATGTATTAAGATATGTATATTGATACAAAATGTTCGATAATCGATATAGAGAAAGCAAGTCTTAACGTCTACCCATGTGAATTATTTGAATAAGCTTCCATAAAAAAAGAGGAAAGTGCAAGTCATGCTCATTTTCCTATACTGTGTTGTCTACGCCCATCAACGTATGACATTTCCAATAACCACCTGTACAGAAAACACACACTGTCAATGAATGAAAAGCTCCTTGCTTTTTAGTCTTGAAGCGAATGGTTTTAGATCAACTTGCTAAGCTTTATTTGTTTGTATTGTTCTGTCTGACATCACCATCATTGGTCCCACTCTGCTGATAAATGGAACAGCCAATAATTTATCCAATCTTACACGGCTAGTTATAGATGTTGCATTTAGAAACTTTCGTAGGTTTTCATGTTGCTTTACACATTGCATACTGCAATCGTGTTTGACATGCAATAACGGCATTATAAACAGGGAAAATAGAGGATCTTATATGAGTGCTCATGTTTTATTGAATTTATTAAACGAGTTGGGGAAAAGAGATAAAATGCGAGGCTTGCCGAGCATTTTATCTCTTTTTCGCAACGAGTTTAATAAATTCAATAATACAAGAGCACGAATGTTAGATTCTATTTATCATATGACAAATACTTAGAAATCTCATTTCTGGCGTAAAACGTTATGATTTTGTCATCATGTACGCAACGTTGTTATGGACGTCATAACGTTTCCCGTAAAATGATAAACCACTAGTGGTTTACAGATTTTATTGCATGGCGTTATTTCACTCCCAGATGCGACGTCATATGATAAACAACTTTATTGCTTTATTTTCACACAAAATAAAATGAATTTAAGCGTAGACGGGATGATTCCACACTACAGAAAAACAGGCCGTTTGGGACTCAATATTTTGATTGATACAGGAACATTCCATTTGATAAACCTACTGATTTTCCCATAAAACCCCACCACCCATCTAATCAGATTTTTTTCAAACACCAACCACCCATATAATTTGAAAAATGTCAGCACCAACCACCTATAGAAAAATATATCCTTTGCCTTCTTCCCCCCACCCCCTAGGTATTTTTTTCTGGAATAGCCCTTACATTAAACCTTTCAAACTTTCTTTGTTCACGGTTTTCACATTACTTTTGAAGGATGTTAGTTAGGCTAATTAGTGTTTGCTTTTTCTCTCACAATCAATTACTAACACCCAACAAATTTAAAATCTACTTGTCCTGTCCAGAAGCAAATGAAAATTTCCACTCTCCCTTATCCAACACAACAGACGAGTGCCATTTTGCAGACCTGCTCAGGCAGTGTTCCTGTCATCCTGGGTTGGTTTAAACATATTTATTCAACTTTGTTTGTACATACATATACAATATATACAAATAAGATGAGGATTAGAACAAAAGCATGGAGCTTATATAGTTCTTCTTCCTGGGTTGAACCAGTATGATGCAGAAATTGCTTGCAGCAAATATTCTTCTGTTTAATAAATTGAGGATTTTATACCAGTTGCCATTTCATATGAAATTAGCATGAGTGTAAGATTCTGTTTCTCATATGACCATTTTAACCAGGATTTTAGCCTTTTAAAGACTAGTTATAAATTTTAACATTATACAATTATTGACTTATGTTGAGGTGGACATGGAGTGTTATTGAACAGTAAACATCATATTGACCGATACGGAGCGGAGGTCAATATCATTAAGTTTACTGTTCAATAACACTCCATGTCTACCAAAACATACGTCAACAATTGTTTTATAATATAATAAATGTATGTTATGCATTTCCTGCCATTTTAGATAATTAAAACCATTGACGTTACGGATGGATCATGCAAAATTACTCATCGTCCTGGCATCACTTCCGTAAGCCATGCAATATTACCTTGTGCAGTATGCTTTGCAATGTCACGTCCGACAAACCATGCAATATGTAGTTATATTTGCGGCAGTGGATATGCATCTGAGCCAATCAGAAGATGTTTATTTATAGATTATATAATAAAATAAAATGTTACATTATTACTGCTATGTTGAAATAGTGTTATTCATCATGTGGTCAAATCACTTTTTACCTTGATCAAGACTTCTGGTCCAAAATTTTACACTAGAGTCAACAGAAGCGGTTACTATAACAGTTCTGTAAGACATTGCAGCAGTTGCTTCAGTATCTACAGGCACATTAATAGCAGAGATGGCGGTCACTGGTCCAGTGTGTCCTGAGAGAACCTGTGTTGCCTGGAACTGGAATAGAAATGAGATGAGCCACAACATGTGATTTCCAACAATGTGGCATTTTGACAAGTGTAGACTCAGGCGAGCCTTTGTGCAGCCTCCTGTTAAGCTTAGAAACTCCCAATGATGCTCCATCAGTAGCTTCATATTCATAAAATATTCAAGCGACTAGCAAAGGCTCAGATCAGACTGATCATATGCACAGGCTGGTCTAAGCCTTTGCTGGTCGCAGATACCACATTGTTGGAAATCTCATTTCGCGGCTCAAATAAGGTATTTTAGGCCGACTGATCTGGCCTCGAGGTTATAAAACTGTTTCCATGCTCAACTCAGCTGAGCACAAAATTTATCCTGCTCATAAATGTTAAAATGCCAACAATTGTTGGCATTTTAATATTTATTAGCATGATAAATGCAACATCTGAGACTTAAAGCAAGAAACTTCCTCATTTGTCGGTATTTAGTTTTTATGAGCAGTTGAAATGTCGTGCTTAGTTAAGTTGAGCATGAAAAAAGTTTTATAACCTCAGGGCCAGGCTCCAGTTAAGCTGTTATTTTTTCTTATTACAGTAAAATCTGTGTTAAATGGCCACTCAAAAAAAACAAACAACAAAGATCTTAATGACAAATGGTAGTTTAATGAAGGTCGAAAGTACTGCAGAATGCTATACTTTTGACCTGCATTACGCGATAATTGGTCTTGAAAACCAATTTTTAACTTTTTCATGGGTGACTGTTTTCAGAGGTTATACTGTACAATATAGAACCATTGGGTACTGAAAGAGCATTTTCAAATATAGAAATAAAAAAAAAACATGTTTACCATTTTCCGTCGCATTCGGATGGAGGTGTTAAAATTGAGGACAAGACCTGAGTTTTTTAACACCTCTGAGGGACCTTGCAAAAATTATTGCATAAGAAAATAATGTGCTATCACTGTTACTGCATCAAAAAAGAAACTTAATTCACTATTCACCACAAAAGATATGGCATTACATTTCCTTACTGTTTCAGTCAAAACGTGGTTGGACTTTTTCATTAAAATCTCTCTTCCAGGGCCAAGCAATATTTAACAATCATAAAGGAATCAGCTGTTATAAAAATTAGTGGCCTAAATTAATGTATTGAATGTTGGGAAGCCACTTTATAAAAGCATGTGAAGTTCCTTGTTAAAGCTTAGATTTTTTCCAGTTTACTCATTAGTGATTATAGGGTCACTTGTGGCATTGCTTTCATGGGTGAAGGTTCAAATTTTCCAAAATCCTGAACTTTTGAAATTTCAAGCTAAAACCTGCAGCATTCAAATTTCAAGTTTAAATGGTAAATTTTCTTTAAACAGACTGAAAAACAAGAAATGTCACAAACACGTGACGAATGCCCCCAAAGGAATTGGTCTAGCATAAGACACATTTGAAGAAAGTAAGCTGTAATATAGCACGAAAAACCTAGAAATGAGGCCAGAAGTCAATGTCAAGGTTAAAGTGACTCAAAATGGTATGCACCACTCCACCATCCCAAGAGGAATCACCACCCTAAATTTGGGATTCCTACATCAAATACTATAGGAGATATGCTCTGGACACAATGATTCTTGAAAACTAGGTCAGAGGTCATATTCACAGTGACCCAAAAATGGTTTGTGACACTCAGGCATCCCAAGATGCATTTACATACCAAATTTGAAATTCCTATTTCAAAGATTATTTGAGATATGCACCAATTTCAAGAAACTAGGTCAGAGGTCAAGTTCAAGGTCACAGTGACTAAATTATGGTATGCGACACTTCGTCATCCCAAGATGCATCCACACACCAAATTTGAGATTCCTACCTCAAATAATATAAGAGATATGCTTTGGACATGATTATTCTAAAAACTAGGTCAGAGGTCAAGGTCACAGTGACCTGAACATGGTACATGACACTCAGCTGTTCCAAGATGCATCCACACACCAAATATGGAATTCCTAACTCAAAGAATATAAGAGTTGTGCTCCAGACACAATAATTCTTAAAACTAGGTCAGAGGTCAAGGTCACAGTGGCCCAAAAATGGAATGTGACACCCCATCATCCCAAGATGCATTTACATACCAAATTTGAAATTCCTATCTCAAACAATATAGGAGATATGCACCAGACTCAATGCAGTTTCGAAAAATTAGGTCAGAGGTAAAGTTCAAGGTCACAGTGACCCAATAATGGTACACGACACTTCGTCATCCCAAGATGCATCCACGCACCAAATTTGAGATTCCTACCTCAAATAATATAAAAGATATGCTCCGGACAGGATTATTCTAAAATCTAGGTCAGAGGTCAAGGTCACAGTGACCGGAAAATGGTACATGACACTCCGCTATCCAAAGATGCATCCACACACCAAATTTGGAATTCCTAACTCAAAGAATATAAGAGTTGTGCTCCGGACACAATAATTCTTAAAACTAGGTCAGAGGTCACGGTCACAGTGGCCCAAAAATGGAATGTGACACCCCATCATCCCAAGATGCATTTACATACCAAATTTGGAATTCCTATCTCAAACAATATAGGAGATATGCACCAGACTCAATGCAGTTTTGAGAAATTAGGTCAGAGGTAAAGTTCAAGGTCACAGTGACCCAATAATGGTACGCGACACTTCGTCATCCCAAGATGCATCCACGCACCAAATTTGAGATTCCTACCTCAAATAATATAAAAGATATGCTCCGGACATGATTATTCTAAAAACTAGGTCAGAGGTCAAGGTCACAGTGACCGGAAAATGGTACATGACACTCCGCTATCCAAAGATGCATCCACACACCAAATTTGGAATTCCTAACTCAAAGAATATAAGAGTTGTGCTCCGGACACAATAATTCTTAAAACTAGGTCAGAGGTCAAGGTCACAGTGACCCAAAAATGGCATGTGACACCCCGTCATCCCAAGATGCATTTACACAACAAATTTGGAATTCCTATCTCAAAGATTATAGGAGATAAGCACCAGATTCAATGCAGTTTTCTAGAAACTAGGTCAGAGGTCAAGTTCAAGGTCACAGTGACCCAATAATGGTACGCGACACTTCGTCATCCCAAGATGCATCCACGCACCAAATTTGAGATTCCTACCTCAAATAATATAAAAGATATGCTCCGGACATGATTATTCTAAAAACTAGGTCAGAGGTCAAGGTCACAGTGACCGGAAAATGGTACATGACACTCCGCTATCCAAAGATGCATCCACACACCAAATTTGGAATTCCTAACTCAAAGAATATAAGAGTTGTGCTCCGGACACAATAATTCTTAAAACTAGGTCAGAGGTCAAGGTCACAGTGACCCAAAAATGGCATGTGACACCCCGTCATCCCAAGATGCATTTACACACAACAAATTTGGAATTCCTATCTCAAAGATTATAGGAGATAAGCACCAGATTCAATGCAGTTTTCTAGAAACTAGGTCAGAGGTCAAGTTCAAGGTCGCAGTGACCCAATAATGGTACGCAACACTTCGTCATCCCAAGATGCATCCACACACCAAATTTGAGATTCCTACCTCAAATAATATAAGAGATATGCTCCAGACACGATTATTCTAAAAACTAGGTCAGAGGTCAAGGTCACAGTGACCCGAAAATGGTACGCGACACTCCCCTATCCCAAGATGTATCCACACACCAAATTTGGAATTCCTAACTCAAAGAATATAGGAGATATGGACCGGACACGAAAGCGGGACGGACACACGGACGGACGGACGGACAGTGCGATTACTATATGCCTCCCAAAGTTCCTTTGGGGGCATAACAATCAGAGAAGCTAAAAGAATCTTCCTAATGCAGTATTTTGAGGCTGACTTTCCACAGAAAGCCCGCCTCAAAATCCTGAAAACTTTCACTCATGTGCTTTTTATGCAATAATCAACTCTTTGAGCATATTGAGTGTCAGAATAAAATTACTCAAACAGATAAAAACACGTACAAACAATATATAGACCCAGATCAGTCTGATCACTGACTAGTTAGTTGCTTTCTTGAGCAAGTTATTATTGGTCTAATTAGAATGTTTAAGTCCAAATGAGATCATGGGTGTTAACTTAAACAGTAAACAAATTAGAGCAATCATTATTGCAAGAGACACGCCATCTTGACTTGCTATATAACCTTACCAAATTTTATAAACTTGTCTGTAAGGGAAAAATATTTACAGTAAAACCTGTGTAAAACGGCCACTCTCAAAAAGACCGAAAATTGGTTTTCAAAACCAATTGAGATCAGTCCAAGCGAAAGCAACTGAGGGCACTGACTTGACGGTTTCCAAAAGGGAAAAAGTCAGGACATAGCCCTCTTTTTTGCCAGTAGCCTAAAAAACTATCTAAATCGCTTACAATGCTTATATTTATCTATCAAACTGCAAATATTATCTACTTGTCCTTACTGACACTGTGTCCTCCCCCCCACCCTCTAACCCTCTGAGTTTTACTGTGCTGTAACATTTAACCTGCTTCTTATTCTTTGTACTTCAGTAAACATGTTTTGTTCGATATGCTCTAATGCCATCTGCAAATGGCCCGAGTTATTTATAACAATAAAGTATGTCATATCGTATTGTATTGTTTGATTTGATTCTTTACATCCCATCAACAATCTTTCAGTTAAACAGGGACGGTCTTCCTGGGTTGAACCAGTACTAAGCTAGGATAAATGTGTCTTGCTCAAGGACCACAACGCAGTGACACCGGTGAGGCTCCAACCTGTGGCCTCTCTGTCTCGAGTTAAGCACTCTACCACTGAGCCACTGCGCTCTCTGTATTGTATTGTTTTGTCTATTTTTGAGTGGCCGTTTTACACAGGTTTTACTGTATTGAGTGTCAAACAAATTGCGTTTAAAATTTGATAAAGGAAGAGAACTCAAACATGAATCAAAGGGTGGCAACCGTTCTTGCACGTCTTGACCTAATATATATAATCCTACCACAGGCCTTTCGTTAAGAGTGCCTAACTGAGCTATAATTTTCTAATTTCTCAACCAAAACATATGTTGTGGGTGCTCAAAAGAACCGACTCAATGAGACAGTTCTTTTGAGCACCAAAAACAAATGCTTAAAGGATGGGTAGAAAATATTTACAATTTTACGCTCAAATATTTTGCATATCTAATAAACCTATGTACAAAATATTATCAGGACAGTACCAAATCAGTAACTGCCTACACTACTTGGTGGGAGATATAACTCTTGGATGCCTTTGCTTACTTTGTTCTTCTTACACTTCCACACCACTGCTGTTTTATCCACAGAACCAGACACTATCTCGTCTTCTGGGCCTGGAAGGAAACAGAGATCATGTAAAAGCCTTGTTTTGGTAACCAACTGAAACTAGAATGGGCAGTCGATGGGAGGGCCATCGCAAATTCCCATGCTTAATTTTTGACCCCCCAAGTCCCACCCCTGTGGCATGACCTAGGAAACAAAATGAAAATTCCGTTCCATATGTTTTCTATCTTTTCTTTGTGAGAACACAAACAAAGTTAAGTAGATCTTTGAAATCGACTTATGTAACTGAAATTTTATTTGACCTTTTGACCTCACCCCAAGGTCACCAGTTTGACCTTAGGGTCCAAAATATTACTTGCATTCTGTCCTGCTTGTGATCCCTGTCAATTTGATATGCCACATGACCATGTTCTAAAAAAAATTCATTTGTCCCCCTGGGCACCCCAGCGCCCCAAAGTCCCACCCCTGGGACATGACCCAGGTGATAGAATAAAAATCCTGTTTGATATGTTTAATGTCTTTTATTTCTGAGACCACACACAAAGTTTAGTATGAAAATCTTTGAAATTGACTTTGTAATTTAAATTTAATGATATTTGACCTTTTGACTCCTCCGCAGGGCCACACTGGACGGGGCCAAAATAAATTGGGTTGTTGCAAGCCCCATTCATGTGAGTAGCTCACACAACAAAATTGGTTGGATTGTGCCCAATGGTTTAGGAGATAGCATAACAGACTGACAGACAGACGAACAGACGGAGGCGATTACAATATCCCCTTCACTTTTTTTAAAAAAAAAGTGGGGTAATGAGGCGTGATTTTATTTCAAAAGTAACTTATCATCTTGCCCCACGGACACAAAACATATTATTAAACTCTTAAAACGCCAGCAAAAAATGTCTGTTTATTGGTTAACGTAAGTATAGAGGAAAATAGTATGGACCCCAGATTAGACTGCTCACAGGAGCAGGCTGATCTGGATCTACACTGTTTGTCAAAGAGGTTTCAAAACATTTCTTTAGATGACGAAAGCAGACAACTTGTCGTGATATGCGCATTAAGGGTTAATAAATGTGAGTCCAGAGTACGTATATACGGTCTGGATCTTCATGAAATGCACGCCCGTTTGCGAGAATCAAACAACTTATTATATCTTTACCAAATAGATAGAACCTGATTTCCCTTTTTGAGCAGATGAAATAGCCGAAACACACCCAGATATGAATATTAAAGTTAACGCCTTTACAGTGACCCAATAGCTTAATAATACATACCTTCGAGCAGTTTTGGTATCCATGTCACACAGTTGACCCTGTCACTATGGGCTGTGAGAGTGTGTAAAATAGCTCCAGGGACACCAACCACACCCTGAATATTATAGAAACACAGGTTACAGTAACCATTTGAAAGAAGACCAAAAAATAGGTTTCCAATACCGAAAATCCCTTAATGCCGGTCAAAAGTATTGCAGAATGCTGCCATTGAGCATTCTGCAGTACGTTTGTCCTGCATTAAGATACCACATGGCTTTCAGACCTTTGTTTTGTCTATTTTTGAGTGGAGGCTTAAGACAGGGTTCACTGTACTTTTGGTCACTCTTTGCATGCTGGGTAATTTTGCAAGTTGTTTGTCATCCGCCATCTGCTGAATTTTCCGAAATGAATCCTTCAGGAACTCTATCATAGTGACAAACAGTATGCATCCAGATCAAGCTGGATGTTTGTCGGTCCTGATCTGGCTCAAAGCTGTTTTGAAAGGCTACAACGTTCATACAGGCAAGTTTGTGTAAGATTCAAGGATTTTTCAAAGACTCTACAAGACTTTCCTACTGTTTTCAAGTCCTAAAATCGAATGAAAAATACTGATTTACATGCTAAAATTCTACTTCGGAAATGCTAGACGGCATTACTAAAGACATGTTAAAGAAAATTAGCATAAAATTGTGGTGCTTTTATTTGGTGCAGCATTTGCTGCACCAAATAAAGGCACCACAATTTTATACAGAATTAGGTCTCCAAAGACAGTGTTAAATACTCTTGTAAATGGTAACATTCAAGGACTTTTCAAGGCCTTTGAGTGTTTTTCAAGTACTTTTCAAGGCAAATTTAATTTTCAAGGACTTTTCAAGACAGTCCTGTATATTCACTTAATCCTGGGCTATCAACAGACAAGTTAGACTAGTCACACCTTTATAGAGCAAGTGATTTGGATCCTTATAACTCTTTGCATGCTAGCATCATTGCTGGGAATTTTGTTGTCTGATTTCTTCTCTCTCAAAATTAACCTTTTAGAAAAAATCTTTCAGGATAACCATCAGCACATCAAACAGTTCAGACCCATATCAGGCTAAACAAATTTTGTCTAGTCAGATCTTGGTACAAATTGTTTGCAAAGGTTTTCAGCAGACTTTAATGCTAAATTTAGCTAGCACACTTTGAGGATTTTTAGAAAAAATTCTCTGAACACATATTAGCCCTTAAAGCGCCAAGAAAAAAATGCATCTGAAAATGTCGTCTGCTGAAGTTGTCCGCTGCAAATAATTGTCTAACATTACTGACTTATTAAGTATAGAAGCAAACAGTGAGGATCCAGAACAGACTGCTCCTATAGGAGCAGTCTGATCTGGGTCCACACTATTTGCCATAGAGGCTTCTTAAACATTTCAGCAGACGAGAAAGGCAGACGACTTTTGTTGTGTTGGCGCATTAAGGGTTCAAAGTAATTCTCTATACACATATTAGAGAAACTGCCCCTGCCCCAGGGAAACTGCCCCTGCCCCAGGATGGAATTTCACCAAACTTCACAGAAATGGCGCTTAGATGGTTTTTTTTCTACAGAATCCTGGTTGAAAATCTTCACGTCAGAAACCATTGATTAGATTTGAAAATTATTTGGCACAAATGGCCCTTATAACCCTCTAAAAAGATAATAATGTAAATTTTTTGAATTCAGGGTTATAACTAAGATACCTAGATTTTCCTTCTTTTTATTGCTCCTGACTGGGGTTCAAACTCACAATCCTTCTCTTGCAGCCAATAGCATGTATCAGTTGAATATGCTCAAAACTCTGCTACCAAGACCAACCAACCACTACTTGAAAATAAGGAATTTTCACAGGTTGAGAATAGACCTATCTTTTGTTCCCAAAAAGTGTCCCATCTTTTTAAATTTTTCTTAGTGGTACCCAGGGCACTCAAAAGGATGAATATGGTATACACAATTTATCTAGATATCTTAAATAAGACCCAGAATTCATAAAACCTGCTAAAGTGGGCGATAAAAAAAATAGTAAGTGAGTATGATCAGGAAATACCACAATCACAAACCGCAGACAACCCCGGGGCACCGCGAGGAAGAGCCGCTCAACCATCATGAGACACCAGGAAGACAAATTTAGCAAAGCAACCAGCACACTCTTCCCAGTCAAGATGATTGCGATTCTAGAATGGACATAAAGTAACGTACAACAAAACATAGAACAATTACAGACTCCCACAATGGGAGTAACAATAAACAAAAAGTCAACAACAACAGAATCACCGCCTTAGAACGGACAGCAGCCTAAGCCTAAACCTTATTGCTCACCCTGGGTAAATTTTAAGGTGGATTTTATGGACCCATAAGTGTGGGGCGGGTTTTTCTGGGCAGTTATGTTCAGGGCTGGAAAAAACCCACTTGACTGCTTGCCAAGGCGAGTGCCTTATGCTGTAGGAAGAGCAGAAATTTGTTAATGTTAATTGAGCCGCGACATGTGATTTCAAACAATGTGGCTTTTTGTCAAGTGTAGACTCAGATGAGCCTCTGCAGCCTCCTTTCAAGCTTAGAGGCTTCAAATTATGTTTGGTCAGTAGCTTAGTATACATAGAATATTCAAGCAACCAGCAAAGGCTCTGATCAGACTGTGCGTATGGTCCAGGCTGGTCTGAGCCTTTGCTGGTCGCACATACCACATTGTTGGAAATCTTATGTCGCGGCTCAATTATTGAATTTACCAGTACAAATGGTGGTGAAGAACGAGTAGAAATTTAAAGAATTTTCCGCCCCTGATATTGTGCTAACTCTAATTATGCATTAGCTACTGGGCAAATGTGTTGTCTCTTTATTTATTTTTCAAATCAACTTTTTCAAAAAGTTTCAGGAAAAGCATCAGAATGTCAAACATTTTGGATCCAGATTGATCAGGCCCAACAAAATGTGGGGCATGATCTGGATCCAACTTGTTTGCAAAGGTTATTTGATCAGCAGGCTAGTAGGTAAAGAGTCAATAAACTAGGTAGACAATTGCAAAGCCTATGCAGTTGTTTAGTATAGCCCTTTATATCAGCATTGCTGGCTTGGGGTATGTGGAGTCTTTTTACTTCGTCCTCATACTAACTCCATCAAGCTTTTTATCCTTTAATACTTATTCATTATACCTGCTTTTTCATTAGAAAAGTAGGGTATATTAATTTCGTACCAAAGTTGGTCCATCATCGTCCCTCTGTCCTTCCATTTTCTTGTAATTGTATCTTTTCTTAAACTGTTGGAGGTAGCAACTTTGTAGATGCATAAATCACATGAAAAAGAGGGTACTGGGCAATGTTTCGTGTAAAAAGTGGAAATAATGTATTTTCTTGTAAATGCATCTTCTCCTAAACTGCTGGACGTAGCAACTTCAAATTTTGCAGGTGCATAGGTTACATTATGTAGAGGGTACTAGGTAACACTTCATATGACCTTGACCCCAAGGCCGAGGGTCAAATAATGTATTTTCTTGTAAATACATCTCCTAAACAGTAGGATGTAACAACTTCAAACTTTGCAAGTGCATAGGTAACACGGTGTAGAGGGTGCAAGGCAGCATTTTGTGTGACCTTGACCCCAAGGTCAAGGCCTAAACTGTTTAACTTAGCAACTTCAAACTTTGTAGGTGCATAGGTCAGTGTATAATGTATTTTCGTGTAAATGCATATCCTCCTAAACCATTGGACATGCAACTTCAACCTTCCCAAGTGCATAGGTCACATGATGTGGAGTATACTAGGCAGCATTTTGTGTGACCCTACGGTCAAATAATGTACTTTCTTGTTGCGGTCGGCCATGGCCGGCCGCTTATATAAACATCATTCAAAACACACATCAAATTCAGGTTTCGACCAAACCTTTATGCCGTGTTGATGCTATATTTTATTCGCTGCCGAACAACGAGTGGGGTACCAAATATCGTGGGTTGACCTACCGCGCAAAGTAAACTGTCGGAGAAATCTGTAGGGCTACCTATAGCGGGAGGCAAGCTTGTTTACAAATTTGATTTTCACAAAGAATGCGTCAATTTGCCCTGCCACTTATATAAACGCAATAAGTATTTGCTTTTCAAAAAAGCTGGCGAAATTAAAACGTCCCAAAGTCAAAACGTCCTTGATTGGCAAAGGGTGCGAGCGAACTTCACATCAGTAAACGTACTTATGTGATTGTTATCCACATCTGATCACATAGATTTACTATGAATTCAGGCACTTATGAAGGTCATGACAAACAGGTTTTATGCCCCCAAAGGGAGGCATATAGTAATCAAACTGCCTGTCCTTAGTGTCCTAAGTGTTTGAGTGTTCATATCATATCCGGAGTATATCTCCTATATTATTTTAGGTAGGAATGCCAAATTCGTATCTTAATGCATTTATATAGGGTCAAGGGGCGTCACACACCTTTACCACTGCCATCAGATCTAGAAAAGTCGTGCCATAAGCATAAATTCTAGGAATCCAAAATTTGGTTTGTGAACAGTAACAAATTACAGTTCAGACGTTAATAATCAGAGCTTAGAATAAATCTACATGGACAAGCTCTAGAAGTTCAAAATGGGAGCATGCAGTGGGCAAGAATACATACAATGATAGGGCTAAACGACCGCCAGCTTTTTTGAAAAGCTAATACTTGTAAATGTGTAATCTTCTCCTAAACTGTTGGACGTAACAGCTTATAATTTCTCAGGTGCATAGGTCATATGATGTGAACATACTGGACAAAATTTTGTGTGACCTTGACCCCAAGGTAAAGCTCATTGGTAAAAAAGCGGGTATTTGGGATGGTGTACCATTGACTGCTGCTCTATTTTAATTTTTTAATGTCATATACTTTCCATTTGATGTGTGCAGCTGCATGTACATATTAATCCTCATGAGAGGGTGATGCAGGATATACAGAAAAATTTCCAAATTCAACCTAAACCAAATCAAATCACTTTTATTGGTATGTATGTCCAGTTTTTTGTTTGTTTTTTTTGAGCTGTGAAATCAACATGTGTGAAAGAACTAGTGGAAGGTATCATGGATAATGAAAATATTTGATGGGGTTGAAATTGGTGAATATGGGGATGATGTCATTTATTTAAAGAGTTTTGAGGAGTCCTGCTCAGAATGATCCGAGGTCAGGACTATAACAAAGGTCAGGTGGGAGATTGTTCCAAAGTTTAGCAGTTCTGGGAAAAAAAGAGTATCCATGTATGTTTATTCTAGATCGAGGAAATGTATATCTGGATCTCATGCAGGGGATTTTCTCCCAATCTCTAGGGGCCGGATTTCGGCCCCATTCCCAATCGAAAATAGCCACCTTTTCCCCCAATACCATGTCCGTTTTCCCATATAAAGAAAAGTAAAAAAAAAAAAAAATTACTTTTTTTTTACACTTTTTTAGAGACCACTACTACTTATATAAATGAGAAACATATCAGAATGATACTTAAACACTTGTGCTTAAGTGGTATGCTTGGCATAATACAATCAAAAATAACTTGATTTTGATGATATATTTTGCTACCCTTGTTATGTTCTAAGTCGTTAATTTCTCCCAAATTTGATGTTAAGTCGATCACTTTTTCCCAATTTTGGTCAGAGGCCTTTACCCTAAATTGTTGGAAAAAGCCCTGCCATGGATTGCTGAATATTGCCTGGAAATGGAATATTAACTAAGTGATGCTTGATTTTGTAAAACATAGTTAGAGATGAAATTTGTCAGCGTTTCTCAAGTGTTGGAAGATTAAGCTTAGATAACATATTACTTACACTAGTAGTGAAGCTATAATCATTGAATATGTATCTTATTGCCCTGTGTTGCATCATTAAGATTTTGTTTATGTATTTTTACTGCCAAGGGTCCCAAACTGAGGCCGCATATTCAGACAAAGGACGGACATATGTCTTGTATGCTGACTCTTTTAGTTTAGGGTTATTGGTCAACCCTAAATTGTTGCGTTTAATGAATTTCAATGAATTATTGGTTTTCATTGTGATTTGGTTGATGTGCTTCGCAAAGAGTCTAGCCTTACACAAAAACTCGAAGCCAATGTATTTTCTTTAGAGACAAGAACAATCACAGAATATTAAAAGTTCCAATATTATCGTCAATGAGAGTAAGATACATGCATATGAAAAAGTTTGTGTTTATAATAGATCAGGGAGGCTATTAAAATTTACAATTCTCAATATAGAGACTTTCCCAGGTTTCATGTAGAACGCCCATGCACGTTTAAATAAACATAAGGCCCGAGTAATCTACTGAACCTTTAATCTTTCACATAAGTGGACAGCATCAACATCAAACAGCACTGAATTCAGGGTGATAAAATAGATTTTTATTACATGCTATCATATAGACTTTAAATTCAGCCAAATCAAAACAAGTAAAAAAAAAAAAAAAAGTTGAAACATCAAAAACTGTCGGTATCCATCATAACATGCCGCCCCAATCCCCCCCAACCCCCCCCCCCCCCCCCCCCCACCCCCAAGGTTGGCAATCGACCGGTCAATATGCATATTGACCAGACCAGTGGTCATTACTGGTTTTAACCAGTCATTAGTGCTCGATTGGTGGTCAATTGGTCGTTTGAAAAAAACATGGTCAATGTGAAGATATATCCCATTCTACTGGACTCTAACAGACTTATAAAATAATACAGGCTCCATTGAAAATGTTTTCATGATTTGCTATTGCTTACAACCGTAAAACATACAAAATGAAATGTCAGTTGTTTTAGATCTTCAATCTCTGAGTCAGACTGAATCATTACCAAAACTTTCAGTTCAAACTAGAGACTAGAACTTATTTCTATTAACCATTAAAAAAAGTAATGAAAATAAATATTTTTTTAAAGTAGCTTTCTCATAATCATAAAAAAAATTTTAAATCAGTGACATATTAAATTATAGCAGGTATTTGAAAAAAAACTGAAAGTACATAAAATCAATCAATCTTTAAAGAGGTCATCAGGCTCAAATAATCATACTCTATTTATAATTTAGTTAACATGTAAATTGGACTGGCTAAAAATCTTACCTGAAAAGACAAAGGTGTGAAAATTGTAAAGAAAACAATAACTGTTGGGCAATATCAAGAGTTAATTATAACTTTAATAACCCCAGAACAAACAAAACTGTCAAAATACAGAGTATGTCTCTCAGACTGAAGAAGGTGTGTCCAGTTTAGCCAGTTTATAAGACCTATCCAACACTGAGCTTAAAATGTGATAGCTAATTAATAGTAATTCAACTGCATCTGTGTTTATATTGAATTTTAGGTGTGAAAGTGTAGTCATTCTGTTATGATGTTATCAGTTAAGTCCATAATTAAACCAACGTCATAAATTAATAAAAGTTATTGTCGCAAAATGAATTAAGCCCCCCCCCCCTCAAAACCCTGTATGTTTTTTCTATAAATTTGCCCTTGATGATAAAAAAAGACTAATGTTAGGTGCCTGGACTGCCATGGAGAAGTCAGTGCTGAGGTCTGGAGATTGAAATCACGTCATGAAAATTGCCCTGAACTGATTAAACAAAACCAAATCAAAACCTGTTAAAATACCTTTTGATTGCTGAAACAAACCATGGACCTGTTAACAACACCTGCCATTCAACAGACATCAGTGAACAGCCACCTTCAAAGCAAGGTTCCGGCCTAAGCTTCAACAGCAAAGTGTCAGCAGCTTTTGAATTTCAACAGATGCCAACATGTGTGAGCAACTTGACAAATACTTCTACTTTAATACTGCCCAGGGTATCAGATCACAGGCAAGTGACGTCACCAACATGGTTAAAAGCTCTGTATTTACAGTTAAAAACATGTGGTAGTTCTGTCTAGAATGTACGGGCAAGTGACGTCACCAACATGGTTAAAAGCTCTGTATTTACGATTAAAAACATGTGGTAGTTCTGTCTAGAATGTGTGATTCTGCAGACGAGCAGCAAACTCATCTGCAGATGCCACATGCACTAGGTCTGGTGGTAGGGCGTTCCATTCTCTAATCGTCTGAGGCAGGAAGCTGTTTTTGTACTGTTCATAATTAGTATGAAGCTGTATGTAGCCTAGATCGTGGGTTCTTGTGCGGTTGGAGGAGGTAGCGACATAATCTGGAATCATCCGAATGTTGACTGGTGACAGGTTATTGGTTGCTTTATAGAAGTTTACAAGACTTTCTTTCTTTCTTTAGATTCTGCAACACCCCCTCGCGAGGATTACGTGCAGGTTGATTACGCCTTACAGTCACGGTACAAAGTTTAAGAAAAAGAAAAAATGGTAGAAGATAGTTGTTAAAAGTACATGTACAGGAAGAGCTAAAAACAGGATAAAAACAGTTTATGTTGATTTATGGGATGTGATGATTATGAGCCCGTACTGCCACACTGAACTGATCCAGAGTGGGCAGAAGTACGATCTGGGCTGGGAGCTGATTCCAATAAAAAACAGTTGAGAGGAAAAAGGCAAATTTGTAATAATTTGCTGTTGTATGAATCTGACGTAATGCAAGGGGGTGGCTATGTCGTGTCGATCTCATTGGTTGTTCAAAGTATGGTGGCACAGGTATGGCGACCAGGCCATGTATAATTTTAAACATCATAATAACTTTAGCATCAACTCTTCTCTGTTCTAGCGTTCTCAGGTTTAGTTGTTGTTGGAGTTCTGTAACACTTTGGTAAGGAGAGTAGGAGCTGAGAATCCAGCGAGTAGCTCTTCTCTGAACCATCTCTACCTTATGGATGTCTTTTTTAGTGTACGGACTCCAAACCGATGAAGCATATTCAACCTGTGGTCTTACTGTAGTTTTATAGGCTGCTTCGGGTATACCCGGATGTTTTGATGTTTCTTTTAAGAAAGCCTAAACTTTTTGAAGCATTTGATGTGACTCGGTTGATGTGATGGTTGAAATTTAGGTCAGATGAGATGTCATCAAGGTACCGTGCATGGTCTATAGAGTCCAGGACCTGGCCGTGCATAGTGTAGGAATGTTTGATTGGCTTGCGAGACCTGGATATGTGCAGGACTTGACACTTGGATGGATTAAATTCCATATCCCATGCTTTTTCCCACTCCTGGAGAACATTAAGATCATCTTGGAGAATATCTGCATCTTCCTGTCCTTGAACTGTTAAATACACTGCCGTGTCATCCGCGAATAGACGGACATTAGATTGTATATCATCAGCTTCACTTTTCTTCTGTGCTGTAGTGGGGGTCAATATATGGAGCTGTTAGTTACCTGATGACATCATTTCTTTCTTTTTTCAATAAATTAAACCTGACAAAATCTCTCAGTCCACCACTAAAAGGACCAATTAAAATTATCGTTAGACTTCCAGTTTAGCGGTCCCCAGAAATTGTAGAAAAGGACTGAATTAAGCCCCAACACCACCAAATATCAATAGTTTATTTATAGGGGTTATGAATTCTTTTTAATATGGGCAGGGCTACCGCCCCCACACCCCAGACGAAATGCTTATTGGGACTATTTTTGCTTTTTTGGCCATTAGACTTGCGCAAAGGAATACTTCTGGGGACCGCTAAACTGGAAACTACCCAAATTATCAATCGACCACTCAGATTTGTATTGACCACTTTTTGTCATATTGACCAGGGTGGTTTTAAACCGGGGAGGTGGGGGGTTTTGGGGGGGGTTCAACGGCCCAACCTTGACCCTGCCCCTCAAGCGAGTACGATCTTGGAGCCTGTTACGCTTACAAACTAGGTTCTATACTCATAAATATAATGAAAATCTAGCTCTACCTCGGGTCTATAAATAGCTACAGCTTTACAAGATCCATAGCAAATCAGATTGTTCTGTCCCCAGTCTAGGCAATGCGGAGTTCTATTACACCCTGAACTGATGTAACATGTATCAATAGAAGCCATCTTTAAAACCTCAGAAGTCAGTCCCAACAAACAGTCAACTGTTACATAGAACTTTCATCATTTCTGAACTTTACAGTTTTCATTCATAAAACTCATGTTTACATGGGCGCGGCCATCTTGAAAAGTGTATTCAATAAACCGAGAGGACAATTCGGATATGAAACAATTTGAGCATTTTTTCTAAAATTTGTGTATTTTATATGTTTTTTGCTGGTATATATATTCACAATATCAGTTGATGAAAATAATTTATATTTTCTAAAGCGTAAACAAAATTAATAAAGTGCAACAGAATATATTTATTTTTATCGGATCTCATGGAGCAAATATTTTCCTTCGATTTGTTACTGTTTTTTGCCGGTACCGTGGCATATGTCATCATACTGATCAATGCTATGTTCAACAGTGTGTTGTTTTGCAGTGTGTATTAGCAGGAAACAACGAGCTATTTCAGCCTCATTGCGCTTTGTTACAACAACTCAACAGCTATATAAACAGCCTGCTAATTGGGGTTCAAGGAAGACAAAACACAAAGTTTCATTAGAAATTATGGATCCAAAAATTGAAGAACAGCTGACCCCTCTCAGACAGGCTGTGAAGGAACAGGTAGGTATACACATCATGCTGACAAGTTAAGTTCTGATAATAGTTCTATTTATCTCCTTTTTATATCTCGATTTGTATGTACTAGGAGATGACAGATACATTGCTTCATGGGATTAATCTTGATCCACACTAAGCCTAAGGACAGTATAAGGTTGCAGGTTGATACATACTCCCATTCATGAGAGTTCTGCATTCCAGTTGTTCATATTTCACATTTATATATTGTCTTTTTCATTTTTTGTTATCATTCGGAACACTGCATATCTAGAAAAAGTCAAATCAATAAATGAGTGTATGTGTATGTCTAACCTGTTGGACTAGTTGATACGTACCTTCAAACAAACATGTTTTATAGCCCTCCAGTATATTTTTTTTACTGACAGTTTCAAGGATCCATTTTGTTATTTGTGTTTCGTGTTTGTCTGTCACACTAGCTGTCTTGTCTGTTCCTTGCTTAGAAAGGGATGACCTCTTGGCTCTCTTGTATGTTGTCACTGGTTGTTTTCCTGTTTTTGTCACATTCCCATATATGGTGTCCTGGGTCATAATGGGTATTTGTCTATTGATTGTATCGATTCATGATCTTTGTCTTCTTCCTTTTATATATGTATATATATATATCATGGTGCATGATTGGTTAAAATGCAGACTTTGATAGCCTGACAGTGACGCTGTTCACTATATTCCTAGCCCCAACAGGTTCTCCAGTTGGACAGTTCTATCTAGCATGATCAATTACTCCAGCTAATATTGAATAGTTTTAAGTAAGACAACAACTACAATACAGTTTTATGTCAAGCAACACTGACTGGAGGGAAATAATCCCAAAGAAGACAAGGTGGCACGCAGGTCACAAATGTAAATCAAGATGTCTCTAATGTAAGTTTTCTTCTCATAGGTAATTAACCTCAATTGTCCAAAATGGTGAAATAGCGGTTGCAAACTCCAGGTGGGGATGCTTGTTCAGGAGTAAACCTTCCTGTGGGCAAGCACCTTTCTGACCGTTTCTCTATCATCTGAGATGTTTTCATTGTCACTGGATCCAAGGAGTTCCTGCATGTCTAGGTGGTACAAGCTAAGCTCCTCTTCCAGGTTCACAAGTCTAGCCTGTTGGACTAGAGCCATAGCCTATATGTCGCCAAAGTATCAAATTTATCTATAGTGTGAATCTGGTCAGCCAGTGCAGACTGCAGAAGATAGATTCATTTCAGCCCTGGGTCGTTACAGCCTAATTTAAGATTGGATCATTTCGGCATTTATTCATAATTGGTGGGTCATTAATTTTGAGCCCTATAGCTGAGTCTGTTTGACAAAATAGTCCGGACCATAATATTATGTCCACAGCTTTTATCAACAGTACAAGAATGTCTACTACATGGTGATGCACTTAGTATTCAGGGATAGTGTTGACCAAAATGATGGTGGGGCCCTATAAATGGACCAACGGCCCATTTCCCATTTTAAACACATGCAAATTTTACAATTTTTAGGAGACATTTAAAATTTTGATTGGCCCTTTAGAAAATTTGATGCACACCCAAGTTTTACAATATAAAGTGTTAGCACAAGTGAGCTAGTTGCTTCCATGTTGATAACATGAAACAGTTATTTCAAGATATACATATTGATAGTATTATGACATTTTTAAAAGAAATAAATCTTTTTAACAAAATCTAATCGCTACTTTTATACATCACATTTTGTTTTATATTTGTATGAGCCAATAATGACATATACAGGTATATATAGTATCATTGCATCTTTATGATCGTTTATCGCTATATTCTGTTTGGTCAAAGAACATGTACAGTCGTCTGGAATAGCTCTTTGAAACTGTCAGATATTGTACATGATCTTTCCTGTTAACAATTGTACTGCAACTCGATGTTATTTTAAAATTCATTATTATCATCCATTTTATTTATTACAAATTTTTACTTTTTTCATCCAAATCATGTTTAGTTTAGCACCGTCTGACTCTGACGCTAATGACCCACAAGGGTTGATGCATCGTTAAGCACCAAACAAACAAACAAAAAAATAAATGTTATCAGAATATTTAGTGTATAAGGTACAATTCATTATTTTTTTAAGAAATTCAAGGTTGACTCTTTTTATTTTTACGGATTTTTTCATTTAATTCATTTTCAGAGGGAAAATGTTCAAAAGAAATATTTGTAAAAAAAATAATATATAATTTTGAATTCTTTCAACATTTCTTTCTTATTTTGTTAGAGGAACATGTGTCCAGCAGGGAAAGGGTAAGCTGTTATGGCTTCTTTATGTGCAACATGACAGGAATATAGGGTTGTAATATTTGATCTATCACTTCCTTCACTAGCCCACAGCTCCAATTAACTATTTGCCTCCCTAGGAAATTTTTCATGCTTTTTTGTTGTCTGCTTATTTTTTCAAAATCAACTTTTTTGAAAATTTCTTTTGGGAATAACGTCTGAGTGTCAAACAGATAGTGATAGGATCCAGATCAGGCTTGGCATTTTGTTGGGCCTGATCTGGATCTAAACTGTTTGCAAACGTTAATAGCAGACGACACTAAGAGTTTATAATATTTTAATGTACATGTACTACATTCCTCAATTTTTATCCGTAACCAGCAGTATTCCAGCTGTAAATATGTGTTTTCAATCAGAATGGAAAACAGTGTGGATCCTGATCAGATGGCTTCAGTCAGCTGGTATGGATGTTCAGTGATAAATCGGGGTTCAGTAAGACAAGGGTTAAAAATGAGGGTAAAATATAAATTAATCCTTTGTTGCTCAATTTTTTCTGTGGATACCCAAAAGAACCATCCACAACAATTACGTTTTTGTTTGAGGAACCAAGATAGGCCTTCTTATCTGGGCCCATGGCTGCCTGTCTATCTCAGATCACTTATAGCCCAAGATGAGAGAGAGGCTTTAACCCTTACCATGCTAGACCTGTACTGGTTAGGCCATCCTTAAACATTTCTTTGTTTGCCGTCACCTGACTGTCACCTACCCAAAATATTTTATGGCCATTTCAGAGAAATAAAAAATTTATATTCTAATTTCAGACATTTTTTCTTTATTTTTAATGTCTTTCTCTAATAACTCAGTGAAAAAAATTAATTACTTACCTACCTGGATTTTTTTTTATTATTATGAGTAGGGTGACTGCAAACAATTTTTTTAAAGATGGCCTTATATATCACATTTTAAGAAAAAGGTAGATCCTCAGATCAGCAGGGGTCCGGGAAGCCAGCTTATCAGAATCCCCACTGCTCGTGCGCGGATCCAGAAAATTTTATCAGAGGGGGTCCAACTTTGACTTTTTTTAATTTTTCTTTTTTTTAAATTGATGAGGGGTGGGAGGATCCGAATACCACTATAAGCGGGCCATCATCGGCCCGCCAGCGAAATGCCATTTAAATGGCGTTTCGCTGGTGTGCTGATGATGGCCCAAACATTGTGGTAGCTCTATGATTTTTCAGGGGATCGGGACCAGTATTGCTAAGAACCCCTATATATTTGTGATTTTTCAGGGGGTGGGGGGGCTGGACCCCCCCTGTCCCCCCCCCCCCCCCCCCTCTGGATCCGCCCATGGCTAATTAACTGAATCTAGCACAGTAGTACATAAAATAACCAGCATGATATAAAGGGTCATTTAAAAAACTTCTCAAAATGTTGGTTTTCAGAGCTGGAATTCACAAAATAATGGTCTAAATAGCAAACAGGCAAAACCATGATCATACTGCTTTCTCAGAAGCAGTCTCATCTGGGTCTGCACTGTTTGTCTATGCCATTTTGGCAGGCAACTAGTTTTTAAAATTTTAGAAAATCTTCTGTTCTTAATGTATTACCTAGGTGAGAATTTTTTCCACCTAAATATGGCAAATAGTTCTCATTTTCCACAAGATAATTTGTTGTGGTGTCTGTAGATCTGGACAGATCTATATACATAACCTGTATGAAATCTACAAAATACATTTACTTGGAAAATTTAGAAAAAAATTCATGTCTGTGTAGTGTGTACTCATGCATGTAAACTGCTTAACCTACATGTAGGGTGATGGATCAACTTCAGTTCATTAGCTTTTAAGCGTTTAAGCGTACATGTACAGTACCATATTAATTTTGCCTATTGGAACAGCGTTGTATATTCATACTGTATTTGTACTCAAATTTTAGCAAGCCAATCTGACTACCCAATAAGTTTAGTGAGAGCTCTGCAAACCCTGTTTACCCTGATCAGACTGGGCCTTCACCTACTCCCATATTTTGTGTACATGAGCATCAAAAGTTTGGGCGAGACAGTCACCATACTGACGCGGAGGCTGGTCTAATTTGTTGCTGCTAGATAATGTAATAAATAACCAATTACCATGTGCTTGCCAAAATTGGTATCAATCATCTTCACACATGTGTTTTTCGGTCAGTTCAATTACTTGATCAGCTAATCAGGATCCACTCTGTTTTTAAGAGGATATAGGCAAGTGCTGCAAGAGTAAATAATAATCTTTTTCAGGGTGACCTTATTAGGAAGTTGAAGGAAAACAAGGGTCCTGCCATTGACATACAGAGAGCTGTTGCCGAGTTAAAATTGAGGAAACATGCTCTTGATGCAAAGGTAAGAACAATGCTTGATCTAGCTAAATTCATTGATGCTGTCACCTAAATCAGTGAGTATAAAAGTGCTGTGCCTTTACTTAGCACAGCATATGCTGCACCAAATAAAGGTACAACAATTTTGGACTAACTTTCTATACTAATTTCTTCATTATCTCAGTCTAGCATTCCCTACGGAGGATTTTAAAATGTAAATCGGTATTTTTCATTAACAATCAGTGCTTGAAAACTGTATGAGTCTTTTAAGAAGTCCTTGAAAAGTCATTGAACTTTCCAAAAACTTGTCTGTACAATGTATGAGCCAATAAACTTGATCAAGCTGTATGGAGTGTTACTACTATAATATCAATCATTATTTCAGGAATTTGAATTATCTCCAAAAGATAATTTTGATCGTTCAAAAATGGATGACCTTTTAAAGCAGAAGTTTTTCTACGACCAGTCTTTTGCCATCTATGGAGGTGTGAATGGGTTTTATGATTTCGGACCAATGGGTTGTGCGGTGAAAGCCAACCTGTTACAGACGTGGCGTAACTTCTTTATTCTAGAAGAACAGATGTTAGAGGTGGACACAGCTATGCTGACACCAGAAACAGTGTTACAGTAAGTACAGTAAAAACCTGTCTTAAGCGGCCACTTAAAAATAGACAAAACAAAGGTCTTAATGGAAAATGGTAGCTTAATGAAGGTCGAAATTATTGCAGATTGCTCCCCTTGGAGCATTCTTGACCTGCATTAAGTGATACTTGGTATTGAAACCCCATTTTTGGTGTTATTTTTAAGTGGCCGCTTAAGACAGGTTTTACTGTACAGTAAATGATGAGGTTATAAAACTTATTTCATGCTCAACTCAACTGAGCATGAAAGTTCAGCTGCTCATAAAAACTAAAATACAAAATGTACTGAAAAATAACAAATTTCAAACTCTAAGTTGGTGTATTTACATGTATCATGGCTAATGAATGTTGAAATGCAAACAATTGAATTGTAGGCAATTGCATTAAAAAAATCCTGTTCAGTTGAGTTGAGTATAACCTCTGCCCAGGGCTTCAGAAGAGTATCCACTACATGGTTTTTTGTGTTTCTTTTTTGCTGGGCTGCCTAGCGCAATCGGTAAAGTGTCGTGACTCCAGATAGGTGTCTGACTGCAGATCCAGGGGCCACAAGTTTGATCCCAGCCCGGTTTCATACGTTCATGGAGATTGATCATGAAATAATTTCTATGGCCATACTCCTCCCTTCCGCTGATTCAAGAAGGGTTGTCGTCAGTTACAAGCGAAAGTATGTGCACAAAGTGCTGGTTACCCGCTTAGTCAAGCTTACCCAGGAAAAAGTGTGGTTAGGTGAACTGACCGTCCCGACATGACCAGAGCTGTTCAGGGGCCACAAGTTTGATCCCAGCCCGGTTTCATACGTTCATGGAGATTGATCATGAAATAATTTCTATGGCCATACTCCTCCCTTCCGCTGATTCAAGAAGGGTTGTTGTCAGTTACAAGCGAAAGTATGTGCACAAAGTGCTGGTTACCCGCTTAGTCAAGCTTACCCAGGAAAAAAGTGTGGTTAGGTGAACTGACCGTCCCGACATGACCATAGCTGTTGACTGGGATCAAACCAAACAAACAAAACAACAGGGGACCGTTTCACTAACGATCTTAGCGCTAAGAAATTCGTAAGTTCATTCTTAAGAACGGTATGCGTTTCACAAACGCCATCGACTTACGAAATTCTTAAGGATTTCGCTAAGATTTTCTTAAATATTGTCGTAACTTTACGACAGGGGGGAGGCGATCTTATCTTTCAGAAAATTTCGTAAATATGGCCGCCTTCATCTGTCCCAACCAGCATACGGAACAAAATTCGCTTATTATTCTGTCAAAACGTACTATTTATCGACAAAATTATCGTAGGGAATTTACTTTAGATGAGTACCTGTCGCCGGAAATGATGCAGACTGTGTAAAGAGTCCGAGTTCTACGAAATCGATCCTACTTTCGGTTTGAATCGACACGTTTTGAACTATTCATTTATTGTTTGTTTTATAAATCAAGAGGATTGTGTCACGGACTTAACAATAATTTCATTCGACCTGTCTGCTGACACAAGAGAAAGTGGGGAATTGGAGCCTGCTGACACCTGTCTTTGTATAGTCTACACAGATAAATTGCTCGATGTGTTTACACAAGAGATCTTCAGAGTGAGTACATGACTTCTCAGCTGAAACAGCCCTATCATAGAAAATAGCCTAAGTAAGGATAAGGTTAGATCTACATGTACTGCTGAGGAGTGCAGTGGCCTATTGATGGTAGTGTTCGACTTGAGCTCGAGTCCAGGTGTCGCTGGTTTGAGCCCCTCAAGAAGTACTGCACACAAGGCACTGTGTTGTGTCCTTGAGCAAGACATTGTATCATCTGCATAATTGTGCTGGTTCAACTCGAGAAACGTCCAGATAGGGTGGTAAAAATGTTGACTGGGACGTAAAGCATCACCACAGACAGACAAAACGTTTTCATTTTATCTGTCTGAGGGCTTACCCTGGCTCAGAATTTGGTGTAGCCAACACTTTAGCCAAATGGAAAAAGGTTGGAGCCAAAAGAAATTGACTTTATAGCCAAGGTTTTAGCCAGAAAATAGTTTCAATAAGTTGTTCTATATTTAACCGATGACTCTTGCCATCTGCTAATAACCTTTGCAAACAGTTTGGACCCAGGTCAGGCCCAACAAATTGTCGGGCCTGATCTCGATCCTAATCGTTTGACACCCTGATGGTATTGAAAAATCCAGCATTCAAAGAGTTAAATATGGGACAATGGTAAAGTGTGCAGGAATTGGAAAATCCAAAAGCTGATCGAAATAAACGTTTTGGCAGATATGTAATTTTTGAACCACCTAGACTAGAGTGTGTTTTTTTTTACTTTTTAGCCAATATATAATATTCGTAGCCACTCTACATTTTTAATAGCAAATTAGCAAATGGCTATAATGGCTAATGGCAGGGTGAGCCCTGGTTCCAAGTATGTTGACTGGGACATAAAGTATCACCAAAGACAGACAAAACATTTTCATTTTTTCTATCTGACAGAAGAATGTGTTCTAGCTAACATGCATTATTTATATATTGACTGGGCTGTAAAGCCTGAATTGCAGACAAACAAAAATACCTCTCTCAATCAAATAATGCACCAGTCATTTATACCACTGCCCCCCCCCCCCCCCAACCCCCCCCCCCCCCTCAACATATGACCCCGGGAATCCCCTACTGGAAATATGGTCATAAAAAGCTCTGCACTATATATGGGGACCGCTCAAGGGTGATTGCCCCCACTCTACAATGATAAATTCCTTGGGGTATATTAACTATATTTGCATCATTGCAGAAGATCATGTTTCTGACAACTGTGGTCCTGTGGGGGAATTCAAGATGTGCATCATCCCAATTATCATCTGACCATCCCTGTAGGGGGGAGGGGGGTTAAAAATTACTGTGGGGGGAAAGCTGTGATAATGAGGTCACAGTGAGGTGCAGCATGTCTGTCTGACATTTAGACAAACTGTATATGTATTTTTAGTTAGATGGCAACATTTGCGTTCTAAATATGCAAGCGTAACAATTAATAACTGTATATTTTGCTTGCTAGCTAATATTCTCTATAAATTTGCTTTTTCGGCAGCAGGAAAAGTAATTGGGGGCATAATTACAGTAAAAGCTCGAAAATTCTATTGCCATTTTTTTGTAAATACTCGCTTAATTATTCGAAATCAATTTGGGGCACATTGGATCCAGATAAGAGCTTATAGGACCTATTTATGAAATATTTTTATAACTGTCTTTAAAAAAATATGTGTTTGGGTGCATAAAAGAAATGTCTCATTGAGAGGTTTCTTTTACGCACCCAAGACATATGTTTGATAAATGATAACAATCATTTTTGGGGGTTATATATTTTTATGTATAACTCTCTATAATTCGAATTTTCAATACATAAATATAAAACAACTTTGAATTTACGAGATTCGACTGACTATTTCATTTCTGTATTCCAAAATAAGCATTGTACTCAAATTGTGCCTGAATTAACCCTTATCCTGCTGATAATTCAAACACTATGAGCCCTGATCAGACAGTTCGATGGAAAGGGAGCAGTTTGATCCGTGTCCATATTGTTTGCAATATAGGCCACCAAAAACATAGATAGCAGAAGAGAGCAGATGACAGATATTGCCGTGAACAGCAAGAAAAGGGTTGAAAGAGTGCCTCTACCTCCAGATAAGTGTGTGTGATTGAAAAATACTTATCTTTTATCTAAAAAAAAATATGTTGTTGGTACTCAAAAGAACCGTCTCAATGAGACATTTAAAATGATAATTAAAGAAACAGACAGTTCTGCACTCAAATATTTTGCTTATATAGTACTGGTTAAACGCAGATGAAACATCCCAACATGACCAAACGTTTGTTGACTGGGATGTAAAGAATCATTTAACTCATAAGAAAAATAGAAAACATGCTCTCTTTTTCAAACAGTTTTTCAACCTAGATGTCTTAAAATTACAAATCTCATCAAGATCTTCCCAATTTGCTCTGAATTGCCTGCAACGAACTTAAAAAATTATATCCATCCTTTTTAAGAAAAGTGACTGTAAGTCAGATAATATGTTAGACGTATATTGTAGTCGGGTCCATTTGTCATTCAGACTTGCTCGTAACACAAACTCTTTCATTTTTTGATTTAGGGTGATGTGGCACAATGATTACCTATGATGTGTAGATTACAATGAAGGTTTATGATGGCCAATATGACTCTGGAGTAAAAGGTCAAGGTAAAATATATTAAAAATATGTCCTTCTACTCCTAAAAGGAACACTTCTTCCATTTTTTCGACCAAGGGTGTTCAAATTTGGCACAATGATTGCCTACTGAGTTTAGATTTTAACAAGTGTTCTAGATTACCAATATGACATTGGACTCAAAAGGACAATTAAGGTCAGATAGACTTAGAATTTGGCTTAAGGCTTATAGTATGAACTTGTCTTCACTTTTTGACTGGCAGTGTTCATATTTGGCACAAAATCTGACAATTCAAAGTTAACAGTTCATACTTCTCCTTCATGGTTCATACTTCATACATTATTAAATGTATGGAATACAACAGAAACTCTTCATAGTTCTGACTCTATAATATGCACACTCTAGTTTCAGTTCTTTGGTGCATTCTTTGCTTCCAAAGGATACCCTTTTAAGTACATATTCACACTCCTTACTTAACACTCCACACTTCATAATTCCCTCTTCACAGTTCATACTTCAAGTCACACTTTAAAGTTTACACTACATAGGTTTTAGATCTTTAAACACCTTACTGTGACATATTACCGATAAAAATGGTGTGTGTTGTTGCATGTTACATTTTTGTTAATCAATATAAATCGCATCAATCTTGCAATATTGGGTTAATGTATTATTGCATAGTAAACAAGAGCATTTCGATGACAAGGTTTAAACATTAAAAAAGAAGATCTTAAAGTGTGATATTAGAAGTGTGAATTACTAAGCATGATGTATGAAATTTGAAGTTGGAACCAGAAGTGTGAAGTTAATTGTGAATTATGAACAGTAAAGTGTGAAATGGAACTATGAGGTATGAAATGTGAAGTCTGAACTGTGAAGTATGAACCATGAACATATAGACTATGAAGTATGAACTTTCAAATGTCACTTTATGTTTCCATAGTTCAGACTTCATACTCAAAGCTTCACAGTAAACTCCTCTTAGTTCATACTTCATACATCATACTTCACAGTTCAAGCTCCTTCTCACTTCATTTGTACTTCAAACTAGACAGTTCAGAATTCAAACTTTACACTTCATAGTTCACATTTCACCCTTCTGTTCATAGTTCATACTTTACACTTCATATTTCATGCTTCATACTTCATTGTTCAGACTTCAATCTTAATACTTAACACTTTATACTCCAAAAGTCATACTTTACACTTTATAGTTATGTGCAATGGGGGACAGCACAAAATAACATTTTTGAAGTTCACAGTTCATACTTTACCGTTCATACTTCACACTTCATAGTTCACACTTCATACTGCACACTTAGTAGTTTGCATTTCATAAGTCAGATTTAAGGCTGCATATTTCACACCATACTTTGCACAGTTTGAATTGTGAAGTATGAACATTGAAGTATTAAGTGGAAATGTAAAGAATGAAATGTGAAATCTTAACTGTGAAGTTTCAACTCTGAAGGGTGAAGTCAGAATTTTGAAGTGGGAACCATAAACTGGGAAGATTAAAATGTGAAGTATGAAATGTGAAGTATGAACTTTTAAATGACACTTTCCCGTTTTCCATTGTTCTGACTTTATACTCCAAACGTCACAGTACACGATTCTTTGTTCATAGATCACATTTTTAAGTTGACGCTTCTTACCTAACAGTTCATACTTCATAGTTCAGACTTCATAATTCAGTTTTCACACTTAATTCATAGTATAAACTTCACACTTAATAGTTCAGACTTCATAGTTCACATTTCAAAGTTCAGACTTCATGCTTCATACTTGGCACTTCATACTCAAATTTATAGTCATGTGTGGGAGACAATGTAAAGTAACCTTTGAAGTTCACAGTTCACACTTCACAGTTAGCACTTCACACTTCATATTTCACACTTCATAGTTTAGACTTCATACTTCACACACTGCACACTTCATACATCACATTTCATAGTTCAGACTTAAGGCTGCATAATTCTCACTTTATACTTTGCACTTTATACTTTACAATTCATACTTCCCAATTCATAGTTATGTGAGTGAGACAACGTAAAAAGACATTTTTAAGTTCACAGTTCATACCTCATGGTTCATACGTTCGACTTCATGGTTCTGACTTCATTCTACACACTTAATTGTTCGCACTTCATTTGGCATACTTAAAGCTACGCACTTCCCACTTCATACTTTGCACGGTTTGAATTGTGAAGTATGAATATTGAAGTATGAAGTTGAACTGTGAAGTATGAAATGTGAAGTTTGAACTCTGAAGTTTGAACTCTGAACTGTAAAGTGTGAACCATGAATTGTGAAGTATGGTAATTGAAGTATGAAGTCGAACTGTGAAGTTTGAAATGTGAAGTTTGAACTTTGAAATATCACTTTTCGCTGTCCATACTTCAGACTTTATACTCCAAACGTCACAGTACACTCCTCCGAGTCCATAGTTCACAATTCACAGTCGACGCTTCTTACTTCACAGTTCACACATCATAGTTTCATACGTCAGTTTTCACATTCCATAATTCAAGATTCACACTTAAAAAATCAGACGTCATAGACATAGTACATATTTCACACTTCATAATTAACACTTCCTAATTCAGACTTCATACTTCACACTAAATGCTTCATAGTTCAGACTTCGTTGCACAACTGTAGTGACATTTAAAAGTTCACAGTTCATGCTCTATTGTTCATATTTCAATTATCATACTTCATTCTGCATTTTTCACAGTCCATACTTCATAGTTCATACTTCACATTTTATACTTCATAGTTCAGACTTCATGCTTCACACTTCATAGTGAATACATCCTAATTCAGACTTCATACTTCAGACTACATGCTTCATAGTTCAGATTCGTTACATATTTACACTTCATATTTCGCACTCCACACTTTACAATTCGTACTTCACCGTTCATTGTTATGTGTGGAAGACACATTTAAATGTCATTTCAAAGTTCACTGTTTATACTTCACATTACATAGTTCATACTTCAGACTTCACAGTTCATACTTCACATTTTATATTTCTCACTTCATATTCACACGTCAGAGTTTATACTTCATAGCCCACACTTTTTACTTCACATTTAACACTTCATAGTTTATACTTTACACTTCATAGGTCAAAGTTCATACTTAACAATTCATACTTCACACTTTTTAATTATGTGTAGGAGACAACGTCAAGTGACATTTCAAAGTTCACAGTCCATACTTCACACTTTATAATTCACACACCATACTACTTACTTCAGACTTCACAGTTCATTTTTCACACTTAATACTTCACATGTCACACTTTATACTTCACAGTGTATAGTTCTTACTTCACACATATAAGTTTACACTTCACAGTTCAGACTTCATACATCACAGTTTCCAATATTTAAACATGTGACAGTGAGGCATTACTGATGAAAATGGTGGGTGTTGTGGTTAACTACCCTCAACTACCCATATCCTCCATCTCCTCCTCCTATCTCCTCCTCTACTACCCATCTCCTCCTCCTAAACACTCTCCTCCTCCTATCTTCTCACCTCCTCCTCCTCAACTACCCATCTCCTGCTCCTATCTCCCATCCCCTCCTAAACACTCTCCTCCTCCTATCTTCTCACCTCCTCCTTCTCCTATCTCCTCCTCAACTACCCATCTCCTCCATCTTCTCCTCCTATCTCCTCCTATACTACCCATCTCCTCCTCTTAAACACACTCCTCCTCCTATCTTTTCACCTCCTTCTCCTATCTACTCCTCGACTACCCATCTCCTCCATCTTCTCCTTTCTCCTGCTCTACTACCCATCCCCTCCACCTAAACACTCTCCTCCTCCAATCTTCTCACCTCCTCCTCCTCCTATCTCCTCCTCAACTACCCATCTCCTCCTCCTATCTTCTCCTCTACTACCCATCTCCTCCTCCTTAACACTCTCCTCCTCCTATCTTCTCACCTCCTCCTCCTCCAATCTCCTTCTCTACTACCCATCCCCTCCTCCTATTTTCTCACCTCCTCCTCTTCCTATCTCCTCCTCAATTACCCATCTCCTCCATCTCCTCCTCCTATTTCCTCCTCTACTACCCATCTCCTCATCCTAAACACTCTCCTCCTCCTATCTTCTCACCTCCTCCTCCTCCTATCTCCTCCTCTACTACCCATCTCCTCCTCCTTAACACTCTCCTCCTTGTATTTTCTCACCTCCTATCTCCTCCTCTACTACCTATCTCCTCCTCTACTACCTATCTCCTCCTCCTAAACACTCTCATCCTCCTATCTTCTCACCTCCTCCCATCTCCTCATCTACTACCCATCCCCTCCATCTCCTCCTCCTAAACACTCTCCTCCTATCTCCACCTCCTCCTCCCATCTCCTCCATCTCCTCCCCCTAAACACTCTCCTCCTCACATCTCTTCCTCTACTAGCCATCCCCTCCATCTCCTCCTCCTAAACACTCTCCTCCTCCTATCTTCTCACCTCCTCCTCCTCCCATATCCTCTTCTACCAATCCCCTCCATCTCCTCCTCCTAAACACTCTCCTCCTCCTATCTCCCCATTTACTACCCATCCCCTCCATCTCCTCCTCCTAAACACTCTCCTCCTCCTATCTGCTCACCTCCTCCTCCTAACTCCTCCTCAAATACCCATCTCCTCCTCCTATCTTCTCACCTCCTCCTATCTTCTCACCTCCTCCTCCTCCTCCCATCTCCTCCTCTACTAGCCATCCCCTCCATCTCCTCCTCCTAAACACTCTCCTCCTCCTATCTTCTCACCTCCTCCTCCTCCTCCCATCTCCTCCTCTACTAGCCATCCCCTCCATCTCCTCCTTCTAAACTGTCGCCTCCTCCTACCTTCTCATCTCCTCCTCCCATCTCCTCCTCTACTACCCATCTCCTCCTCCTAAACACTATCCTCCTCTACTACCCATCCCCTCCATCTCCTCTTCCTATCTTCTCACCCCTCCTCTCATCTCCTCCTCTACTACCCATCCCCTCCATCCCCCCTCAAATTATCGTTGAGAATAAATTTGATCTTGGATAGTGGCTTTATTCACACCATTGGATACTCATTGTAGAATGTTACATTGTCTTAGTAATGTGTGATTGGATCTGCACCGTTTCTCAATGTGCTAGTCTTAAATGGGTTAATAAAGTGTGTTTGATATCATTGTTATGTTAAACGCTGTCTATCACTTTGAAACTTAGAAGTAATGTTTTTCTTTCAGATATTAATCAGAGATGTTTACTATACAGAAACAGACAAGGTGGAGTTACTACAACTACAAGTCCCAGAGGCCCAAGTTTTGTGTAGGATTCGAAGTAGCACCATTTGAAAAAGTGAAACGTTTGAATAGGACACAATTGGATAAAAAACTTTCAAAGAAGTTAACATTCCATGAAGTGTTAGAGTGTAGCATGGGTTTTACTAGACGAAGCTCAATAAAAAAAAACAGGGTTTAATTAATAGGTGTGTGTGGGGTTTTTTTCAGTTTATACATGACCACTTCAGTGTACTCTCATTAATTCGAATCCTTAAACATTAAACTACCTTTTAAAGTCCAATATGTAATATATACAGCTGCATTTAACAGATTTTGTTCACTATTACATGCATCTTCCATATTTGCTATCTAAAGATATGCTGACTTGAATGTACTTAGGGCAGACTCAGTGAGACTGCTCCTGTTTGTGTGCAAATGTTCTTCATACAGCACATCGCATTGACATGGTTCTTGTATGTCTCCATTAGACATACAGCATATCTTTGGATATATAAAAGTGAAAGTAATCATGTTTAGCCTATGCACTGGTTATCCTTTTATAGATCAGCTATATTTATTCAAACTTCAAATAAAACAACGAAAGTTTGGCCCTAGGGACTTTGATTTAACGGCAGGCCTTTAGTTAAGAATGCTTAACAAAATAATAACTTTCATATTTCTTAACCAAAACATATGTTGTGGTTGGTCAGAAGAACCGTCTCAATGAGACGCGTCTCAATGAGATAATTGTTTTGAGTACCCAAACATATGATAAAACTGATGTGTAAGAACATATTTACAATTTCCTGTTTAACTGTATACAAACTTGTGCAGTACAACAAACTTTTCAGACTATGCATGATCAACTATTGCTAAGAAACCAAATGATGTTGGAAAAACGACCCTACATGTAGCTAAGCATCTAAACGCTTTTGCCATGGTAAATCATTTCATTTGTAAAATGCTGTATTTTGAGCTCACCTGCACACAGGGGGTTTACATTTTAACTTCTCTCTAGACAAGCAATGGCATGTGAATGGTCAATATGGGCTTTTGTGATCCTTCGATGTCCGTTGTCATTATGCAAACATAGTTCCCCAAGAGTACCACAGTGATCTATAACTTTAATCCCCTCCACTCTACACCAGCAATACCAAGTGAATGGTAGTCAAATCACAGTAAATGGTAGTCTTTAACAATCAGCATCCCTTTATTTTAGCTCACCTGTGCCATAGGCTCAGTATGAGCTTTTGTGATCCTCTAATGTCTGTCGTCATTTTCCGCACGCCATTCTTCAGTCAACATAGTTCCCGAAGAGTACCACAGGGATTAAGTTTACATTGACCTATTTTTTCTCTGGTCAAGTTTGACCCTATGAAAATATTGTTCTTGAAAATCAGATTGTCAGTTGAAGTTAACGTTCATATGGGGCAACTTTTTGATATTAATATGACTATACGGTTCAGCTCACAAGATCAAATTGGCAGTCATGAGGGTCTCAATGGGGTACATCAGAAATCAATAATCAGTAAAATATAGGCCCAAAAGTTGGTAATCAGTAAAAGTTAGGCCACAAAATCAGTAATCAGTAACTATTAGGTACAAATATCGGTAATCAGTAAAATTTAGGCCCAACACTCATATCAGTAACCAGCAAAAATTTGGCTACATCAGTAAACTTCTTTTTGGTGAAACTATTCTTTAATTCATTTTTCTCTGGATCAAAGAGTAGGACAACTCTTTCAGATGTGTCTTTTTGCATGCAGGCCGGGTGCTTATAAAAGTTTTTTTTCATTCTCAACTCAACTGAGCACGAAATTTCATCTGCTCATAAAAAAGCTACAATACTGACATATAAAAAAGTTTCTTGCCTTAAGTCCCTCAGATGTTGTATTTATATCATGCTAATAAATGTTAAAATGCCAACAATTTCGTGCGAGCTAAGTTGAGCATATTTTTTTATAACCTCGGGGCCAGTTTCAACCCAGATTGCCTTGCGATTCGTAATATAGAAGCATCATTCCGCTATTCGGTACAGACTAGGTAGATCTACACATGTTGAAAGTGAAGCAAACAATTCTAACACACCCCAATGGTTAAGTCATGTGATATATCGAGTAACAAATCACTGAATGGAGTACCCTAGCATCATTTAGCATCATCTGGCTGCCTGTTCGATTTTTATGACGTCGCCAATCACATAAAGCCTTGTAATAGTGACATTAAATGGCTCAAGGCGTGCTATTGTGATCGGTTTCGTCCGTCGTCCGTAAACTTTTTTCTTTCCTGAACCACTGGTACAAATTAGAATGATTTCACAGGAATGTTCCCCATAATGACATCAACCAAAATTGCATAAATGGTCATTCGGGCCGCTTGAGCTCTAGATAAGAAATCTTTTAAACGACATCTGAACCACTTGTCAAAATTCAAAATAATTTCACAGAATTGTTCCGCGTGATACCCTTCACCAAAATTGCACAAATGGTTCGCTCTGCTGAAAAAAAGAGCCACCAGAACTCTAATGATGCTCTCTACCAGAGATACGCAAATGCTTTTGCTAACAGAACAAAATGGATGCCATAGCTCTAGATAATATATCTTTAAATGACATCTCTTGAACCACTGGTCCTAATTCAAAATAGTTTTACAGAAATATTCCTCATAATGCCCTAGTCCAAAACTGCACAAATGGTTTTGTTCTGCTGAACAAAAGGGCCACCAGAGCTAGATAAGAAATCTCTTCAAACGACATCACCTCCCGATTTTTTTGGTTTGATTCTTTACGTCCCAATCATTAATTTTTCAGTTATGGCGGGACAGGTCTCCCTGTGTTTAACCAGTACTAAGCAAGGATAAATGTGTCTTGCTCAAGATCACAACGCAGTGATGAGGCACTGAAAGGGGGGGGGTCCCAGTATCCCATATCCCTTTTATTATTTTGAAAAATATTCCATATCCCTAAAATAAATATGGCAAATATTCCCAAAATTCAGAAAGCATTGTACCCCATATCCCTAAAACTGATCCAAGTATCCAGTATCCCTCCAAGTATTTACAAAAATATCCTGTATCCCTTTAAATTTTTTGCCAATGTCCCTGTATCCCTAAAAACCCTTCTAGGGCTTCAGTGATGCCGGTGAGGCTCGAACCCATTGCTTGACCCATGACAGTCTAAAGAACAAACATACACATTTAGCGTATCAACTGTTACAGTGATGTCCGGTGATCGCATGACCCATGATAGCCTTCAGACCTCATGCCCAGTCATCGCATAACCCGTGATAGTCATCAAAACTCAGACCCGTAACAGTCATCTCCAGTCATCGAACCGTGACAGTATTTGGAACTTATGTCGAGTCATCGCATGACCTGTGACAGTCATGTACAGTAATCGCATGAACCTATTCAGAACTCATGTTCAGTCATCACATGACCTTGACAGCCATGCCCAGTATTCGCATGAACCATCACACTTCCCAACTCGTATCGAGTAATCGCATGACCCGTGACAGTAGTCATGAAAATTCATCGTTTGACCCGTGACTGTTTTTGCATGACACACGATAGTCTGCAAAACACATACACAGTCAAAACATGAACAGTGAGTCGTGCCGAATCATCGCATCAGAACGCATGTCAATATATGGAATGACGAATGCATTGCAAGACAAATAACTCTTCGGAACTCATGCCCATTCACCGCATGACCCGTACCAGTAATTGCATGATCCGTGATAGTCTTCCGAACTCATGCCTACGCATAACCTGTAACAGTCATGAGGGTCTGGATGGGGTATAATGATTAGTGAATAATGGCCCTTTTTTATAATGAATAGTGAATAATGTGCCAAAAAATAATGAATAGTGAATATTGAGGGCCTAAAAAATAATGAATAATCCTATTTTTTTAATGAATTGAAGAAAAATATAATGAATAGTGAATAATCAGATTTCTTTGCCACCTTTTTTACTGTTAATGAATAATTGGTCTTATTTTAATGAATAGCCCAAAATTTTAATGAGATGAATAATGGGCTAAATTTCTAATGAATAGTGAATACCAGACCCCCCCCCCCCCCCCCCCCCCATCCAGACCCTCAGTCATGTCCAGTCATCGCATGGCCCGTGAAAGTCATAAAATGTAGCACATGTTAACAGCTAGATATGCTGTGCATTTTTCAACGACCAACAGTCTTGGTCAGAAGTGTTGTTTGTTTGTTTATTCGTTTGATCTGCTTCTTTACGTCCCATCAACAATTTTTCAGTCGTAAAAGGACGGGCTTCCTGGGTTGAATCAGTACTAAGCTAGGATTAATGTACAACACAGTGACTCCGGTGAGGCTCGAACCCGCGGCCCCTCGGTCTCGAGTCAGGCACACTGCGCTCCCTGTCAGAAGTTTTAAAAGCGGCGAATCGAAACCGTTCCGTAGGCTTATTTTGCCTACAAGAGTTTTCAAGAGCTGAATTTTTACAAGTGTTTACTAGATCAGTCACACTTATTTTTATTAATCAGAGTGATGAGAATCAAAGTAACTTTCATGAATTATTTTTCCATGTAATACGAGAATGATTAGCACACCACCCTCTTTTTAAAGTATTTGAGACCTTTTTTATAGTTGTCGCCCAATTTTCTCTGATCTGTTTTGATGCTTTCAATTACGTCCGCGCTTACGCCCGCGCGCTCGTTGCTATGGATTTTCTTACCTCCGACGGAAGAGTAGCTTAAGAATTCTTAGCTAAGAAAATGCTATGAAACGCACCGCGCTTAAGAAAATGTTAGTGAAACGCACTTTAAGAAAAAGATACGACAATCCTTAAGAAGTTCTTAAGCCTAAGATTTTCTTAGCGCTAAGATTGTTAGTGAAACGCTGCCCAGGTGTTTTAGTTGAACATTTAAGATAACTGATTTTCATCAGAAGATGAATCCATGACAAAAACTTGATTTTTTTTTATTTTACACAATTAAAAAACTTATAGTTATTTTCACTTTTGAATATGTGTGATGGCATTGCATTAGGTGTCTGTCTGACTCTTCCAACAATGAATTCACAAGAGCAGGAAGAGTTGGAGATGTGTGACGGAAAAATTTAAGAAAAGCCATACAAATGGTACCCATGGCTTACCCTGGCTCAGAATTTGTAGTTTGTTTTGTTTGATTTGATTCTTTACATCCCATCAACAATCTTTCAGGTAAACAGGGACGGGTCTTCCTGGGTTTAACCGGCACTAAGCTAGGATAAATGTGTCATGCTCAAGGACCACAACACAGTGAGGCCGGTGAGGCTCGAACCTGCGGTCTCCAGTCAATCACGCTACCACTGAGCCACTGCGCTCCCTAGAATTTGTTGTAGCCATGGAAAAAATTGAAGCAAAATGAAACTGACTTTAGCCAAGGTTTCAGCCAGAAAGTAGTATCAAGAAGGTGTTCTGTATTTACTTCTTTGCCCGCTAGCAGCAACTTTGGCATCTGCTGATAAATTTTGCAAACAGTTTGGACCCAGATCAGGCCCGACAAAATGGCGGGCCTGATCTGGATCCAAACTGTTTGATAACCTGATGGTATTGAAAAAATCCAGCATTCAAAGAGTTTAATATGGCACAATGATAAAGTGTGAAGGAATAATAAAAGCAATATTGTCCAAAAGCTGATCAAAATACACTTTTTCGCAGACATGTAATTTTTGAACCACCTAGAATGTACTTTTAGCCAATGACATATTTGTAGCCACTCTTTATTTTTAGTGGCAAATGGCTACAATGGCTAATGGCAGGGTGAGCCCTGCTACCAAAATTGACAATGTCCCTTTTGGTCTCAATAAGAACTTAAAGAACTTGTGAAAATAACTTCTTTTACTAGTAAGAATATCATGTTTAACCCTTAATGCGCCAATCGCAACAAAAGTCATCTGCTTTTCTCGTCTGCTGAAATGTTTAAGAAGCCTCTATGGCAAACAGTGTGGGCTCAGATCAGACTGCTCCTATAGGAGCAGTCTGTTCTGGGTCCACGCTGATTGCTTCTATACTTAATTCGTCAGTATTGTTAGGCATTTATTTGCAGCAGACGACTTCAGCGGACGACATTTTATGATGCATTTTTTTTCTTGGCACTTTAAGGGTTAAAGTTGTTTTGTAATTAACAGGGCATCTGGTCACGTGGAGAGATTTCAAGATTATATGGTGAAGGATCTTAAGACTGGAGAATGCTTTAGAGCTGACCATCTTATTGAAGGTTTGTAGAAATCTCACTTCATTAGGCCAGAATTTTTTTATTAGTTGATTTACAAACCCTCCTACTGTAATTTTCGGGAAAGTAGAACAAAAATAAAACTTAATTTCTAAAAAAAAATTTTTATCCGCCGACTCAAAATATTATTTGTTTTGTTGGAAAAAATAATATATTTTTGAGGTTCTGTCTGTATATTTTTGAGAGTGACACTGTTAAAAATGATTGTCCTTTCCAGATTTTTAGGAAAATGATGAAATATTTAAAGATTTAATACAGACTGTTGATTTGCCTTACTAGTTTTACTGTTTGTTATGGAGATATGTAAAAAAAAAGCTCTGAAAATGAAAAAAAAGCTCTGAAAATGACCAATTAACTGGTCATTTTCAGAGCTTTTTAATTTTTTTCGTCCCCCCGACCTTTCATCTAAAAATTTTCCCGTAAATCAACTAATGAAAAAATTCTGGCCTTACTATCTTTATTAAGTTTTGATTATAAGTTCTGGATAAAATTGCATTATCAAATATTAGTTTTCATATTTCTCAACCAAAACATATGTTATGGGTGCTAAAAAGAACGGTCTCAATGAGGCGGTTCTTTTGAGCACCCAAAACAAATGTTTAAACAATTTTACACTCAAATTTCTTTGTTTAACTGGACCTATAGCAATGTTCAATCTAGGGAATTTTAAATTTTTAATTTTGATTTCAGATGAAAATGAAACACAGCCGTATATTTCCCCATTCACCCTCTGGCTTTTATTTATAGCAAGGGACCATTCAATTAAAAAAGGGGTCAATGGCCCCATGGCCCCCTCTAGATTGAACACTGCTTATAGCGTTTTAAAGAATCTTTGTCATATGCTTTGGTTACAAAAATGGAGAGTTGGTTCAGATGTATGTCATTTTGACATTAAACAAATCATAAAATCCTGACAAGAGACCTATTTTGCGAATACTTTTTTGTATTTCAAAACTAAATAACAACATTGAAAATGGTACTTATCATATACTTAAGGAATAAAGAAACGCAACAAACACTTCGAGTCATTGTAAGCATACAATATGATGCAAATTTTTAGTGCAAATGATATTTATCCATAGGAGCAGTATGTGTTCGTCAAATTACAGCAGGTTCAACGTTATTATCGATTACGTTATCAGTTTGGTATGCGCGTAACCAGCCTGACCCCCCGTAGTAAACTGCTGAAACAGGTTAATAAAAGCAACGTTTGAATCAAACATCGGTTTATTTTTTTAAAAAGTCTTGGCATAGATTGCGGATCAAGGAAATGATCAAATGGCGACGTTTCTGTAGGATTTTGAAACGGCTTAACGCCATTAACGTCAACTCTGAATACTGCGTTAAACGCTTAAACTTTCTTTTCTGCTTTAGATTTTTTCATTACAAGGACGTTTTGTTCAAGAATTATGACTTGAGATCTTAAGACGTCAAAAAACCTCAATTCTGACGTCAAAATTCGATATCCTACGTTTTAATGGTTTCCCTGATGTGTATGTGTTTTTCTAATGATAAAATGGTCCAGTGACAAAGATTAGGTTACAGTTAACAAGTTTGGTGTTCACTCTCGGCATGTCATCAGATGGGTTCTCTTGCATTATGCCGTGTTTTGTTTGGCTAACGTCAATATAAACACCTTACCAGCGTATTTCTACGGTATCTGAAAAGTCAGTTTTTTCCCAAGAAAGCATGTTTTGATGTCTCTATGTTTATCTTATCCCGTATATTCACCAGCGACCCAAACCCGACGGCTCTAAGTGACGTTTATCGTTTATTCTATACCATTGTGTATCTTGATATTCAAGTAGCGTATTTTGACGCAATAATTGACTGCATTACGAGAATGATTGGACGTTTGTTGAATTTGCACATTATCAAGTCGACGCCAAATAACCAAAACATGGAAAAATCGGGGTTTCTTGATCTTTATTCTGACGCTAGCGTCATATTTTACGTTTTCATATGTTTTCATCTTGTAGCGTAAAATGTAGCGTTAAAATGACGTTTTGGTATTTCATCACATGCTATAAATACTCAATAAGAAATTTTCAAAAGAAATTTCACCAAACCGTCATTTAAACACGCAAAAATTATATTTTTGTCTGTTGCGTTTCTTTATTCCTTAAGTATAAAATTATATGGGTAGTGTCTGACTAAATTGTTCATGTGAAGCTACTAACTTAGGGAGGCTGCAGGTCTACGTGTAAGTTTTCAGGACTTTAGTGAAGAGTGAGTAACAGGAAAATAATTTTTATTTCTCAACCAACCATATGTTGTGGGTACTCAAAAGAACCGTCTCAATGAGACGGTTCTTTTGAGCACCCAAAACATATGCTAAAAATTATGGGTAAGAAATAATTTACAATTTTACGCTGAAAAATTTTTGTTTATCTAAACCTGTGAGTATTGACGCCCTGCTTAGATAGATCGAAATTCGTTCACTCTATGACATATATACGCAGAACTAAAAATATAGGAACCCTTATATTTCTCAAGGAACTTGGTGTTGCACTTCAGGCAGAATGGCAGCAGATTCCAAGAGCTGCGATACACCTTAGTATCTCTAGTATGCCCGACAGGTGACGTGTATGTGTCGCTGAACATGGAGATCACAACCCATATTGAATTGGACTCCATATCTTTTATGTGTTTTAGGTAAAATAAAAAATGAAATATAAAGGTTCCCTTATTTTTGGTTCTGCGTATACATGCATACACTGTAACTGACAGATGCCTGACTTAAGCTTGCTCAAACGGTGTTCATAAAGAGCTTTAAAGTGATGCTTACAAGACTAAAGGGCTATCAAAATTATATCATAACTAACTTCAATGAAGATATGAGGCCACATTTGGTTTGAACCCATTCACAAACAATAAATATATAATATTTAACATATGTTAAAATTGATGGGTAAGAAAATATTTGCAAATTTACGCTGAAGTTTTTTTGTTTATGTGGACAAAATTCTTTACTTCAAAATTCAGTACTGTAACAGTACTGTTAGTGTTTCCCCCAGCCCCCAAAAAGGGCATGGTTAAGTTTCCAGGAAAAGGGCACTCTAAGCGCGTGACAACAGGCTAAGAGGGCACTTTTGAACACACAGCCACAGGCTAAGAGGGCATTTTTAACATGCGGCGACAGGCTTAGAGGGCACTTTTAAGTCCAAGTTGAAATTGAATATGATATTGGCAAATAAAAATGTATGTCCCTTAGCATGATGCAGCTGTTATCTGATCTTTTTAAATGCAAACTATACTTATTGTTTTAAGTATTTTCAAACTGACAGTTGAATGGCAGTTTCTGGACACCTATTTATGAGCACACACTTTTTTTTAATTCTTAAAATTTATCAGAGTCACATTAATATGGGAATCTTTTTTTTTCTTTAATAGCCAAGATCACTCCCTAATTTTTTAACCAGATTGCCTTTCTTTCTAGTATTTGTTTTGACAATTTTACTTGTACCTTAAAATTGTTCAGTGGTTCAAACTCTTTAATAATTGCTGATTGGGTGATGTATCAAAATTGCCTCAGCTAATTAGTGATCGTTGCAAAAGGAATAACACCATGTAAAATATTGTAACAGCAGGTGTCTTCCTTGCTACTTCAGGCTTCAAACTGAAAAAACTGTAACTTCCTTAGTTTTTGTCAGATTTTCATGATGTTTTTGCCAAAATGTAGGCCATTTTATTTAGTTAATAAAAGGGGCATGGCGCTGGGAAAAAGGGCATGACGCTAGAGAAAAGGGGCATGGTGCGGTGTCATGCTAAAACTGGCTAGGGGAAACACTAACTGTTACTAATTGATTAGCCGTGACATGAGATTTCCAACAATGTGGTATGTGCGACCAGCAAAGGCTCAGACCAGCCTGTGCATGCGCTCAGTCTGATCAGAGCCTTTGCTTGTGGCATGAATATTCTATGACTATTAAGCTACTGACTGAACATCATTTGGAGTTTCTAAGCTTAAAAGGAGGCTACACAGGCTCCTCTGAGTCTACACTTGTCAAAATGCCACATTGTTGGAAATCACATGTCGTGGCTCAAATGTACTAGTGCTTGTGCTAAAACATCTGATTTTTCACACTTAAATGCCAACTTCTTTTATTTCAGGAGTGTTTGAGAAGATGTTGGCCGACAAGAAATTACCAGATGCTAAAAGAGAAGAAATCAGACTGGAGCTGGCTGCGGTAGGTATACAGATCCCAGGGGGGGGGTACTCTCAATTTTTTTGCATACGTAGGCTCGGGCCCAGCATGTAAACTTCACCCCCAAAAAAATATCAGGAATTTCAAGCACCCCAAAAAAATATTTGAAATTTTAGCAACCCCAAATAATATCCTCATTCTGTACAATGACATTAAGAAAAGACCCTAAAATGCATAGAAATAACCCCTAAATATAGTCCAATTTTGTGATGACCCCAAAAAAATATCCACAAAATCTTCATACTCAGCACAAAGTTTCAACTCCTCATAAAAACAAAAATGCTGAAAAATATAGATATTTCATACTGTTAAGCTCTCAGATGATGTATCTATCCTGCTTATAAATGTGAAAATGTCAACAATTGTTGGCATTTTAACATTCATGAGCAAGATAAATTTCGTGCTCAGCTGAGTTGAGCATGAAAAAAGTTTTATAACTTCGGGCCCTGATCTCCAGCTGCTCCTTTCTTGAGGGTCATCTGTCGTGAACTTGTTTAAACATCTGTTCTGCTGCTCATTGGCATGATTTTTTTGAGTACCCACAACATGTGCTGGGATACAGACTAACCTTTTTTCATCAGGAGCACACTGGGCCCCAAAAACAAAATGATTGGGGGCCCAGCCCAAAACTAAGGGGCACAGGATTCTAAGGATTGGGTGGAAAATTAAGCTGATTTCAACACCATTGAAAATCATATACTGTTATGATGACTCAAAAAAGAAATAATATAGATTATTCTACAAATGTTCAATATCATAAATTACAAATACGATTTTAATGTGGTGATGAAAAACAGTGTGAATCCTGATCAGCATATGTTGTGTCTGAGAAATATAACAAAATTTTTAATTGTGCATTCAATTTCTTAAATAGAGGACTTTGCATATAGCAGGCTGGTCTGTACCTTTGTTGTTTGAACTTGACAGAGACATGTCTCCTGTTAACCCTTAAAGCTCCACCTATATTTTGCAGCAGACGACAAATTCAAATTTTGCTGCTTTTTTCAAAAATAACAAATAAGGCATGATATTTCATGAGAATTGTCTGCCAGCGGACAATTCTTATGAAATATCATACCTTTTTTTTTTACGAAAATTAGGAAAGATGTCGCAAAAATTGTCGTATTCTGCAGTCGTGATTGGCGCTTTAAGGGTTAATATTTTGTTGTTTTTTCACAGATTGGTGATATGGATAAAAATGATATGGGAGCTTGTCTAAAGGAGTATAACATGAAGTCACCGATCACAGGAAATGACATCACAGAACCTATTGACTTCAATCTTATGTTTGCCACCTCGATTGGACCAACAGGACAGCTCAAAGGGTTAGTTCCTCAAAAAGTTTTAAGGGTATAGTCGAAAATAAAAAATATAATGACCTAATTTGATATTTAAAGTAAAGAAGAAGGCAAAGATCACACCCCTTTTTGAGAATGGGGCCAGGGCCCATGGAATTGGGAAAATTAGCAGCCTTTTGACTAAAATTGGGAAATTTGACATCGTCCTTATGTATGACGTTTCCATTGCTAGATTGATTCCAATAATTAAACTTACCTTTTTTCTTGATATATAATGTAATTGTTAGTAATTAGACAGTTTGCTAAGTTTAACTTTATTAATTGCTATCATAAATTATTAATCAGATAATTTTCCTTCATATATTTCTCATTTTCGGAATCGTCAATATTTCTGAAAAAATTCTCTTCAAATGCTAGCAAACGCTAGCAATGAATATTTTTTATGTTGAAGCAAAAAATGAATTGATATGCAGTTTACTGCACCAATGTTAGCCACGCAAACAGGCAGAACACACTTGCATCAATCCTTGATTTGCATTGCTCAGAAGAGCGGGAAGGGAAGTAACATGTGTGTTTAGAAAAATGGTTATACTAAACACCGCAAAGTACGCACACAAAAGATCGTTCAGAAATGTTCATCTTAACCCTTTGTATTTGGGAAACCCCTAAACGAGTACTTTTGCAAACAGTGAAGACACAGATGAAATGCAGCATAATGCTGCATTTCATCAGGGTCTACACTGTACCTTTAGATCTTCAGACAAAAAATACAATATTTTTTTTAAATTATAACCTGACACCCCTACTATCCCAAGCTTATTGTATCAAACTATCCCAAGCTTATTGTATCAAACCAGAAGGAAGAATCCATTAGTATACAAAGAGTTGATTATCATTGTTTCTTATATTTTTCAGGTTTTTGCGGCCTGAAACAGCGCAGGGTATTTTTGTAAACTTTAAGCGCCTTCTAGAATTCAATGCTGGAAAATTACCCTTCGCTGGAGCACAGATAGGGAGTGCTTTCCGAAATGAGATTTCTCCGAGATCTGGGTTAATAAGAGTAAGGTGAGAAAGCTGAACTAGATGTATCATATTTTGAATGAATCTTTTGTGATTTTTACAAAGCAAATTAAGAACTCTCTTTACTACATTGCATTTTAACCTTTATTTCTGCAGTGAATTACTAAATAGAAAACTATAGATCTTGAGGTGATAGCTTACATATGAGCCACCTCATTCTAAACTAGGCTGTTTTGCAAAGCATTTGAGAATAGTCTGAAATGACAAAGGGGTTAAGTCTAAAAATAGAGTTGGGTCATAAAATTCAGGGTAGGATGAGAAACTGGAATGATATCGGGCTGCGTAGCACAGTCAATAACATGTCTGGCTACAGATGTGTATCTGACTGCAGATCCCGGGGTCGCGAGTTCGATCACGGCCCGGTCCCATACTTTCGTGGAGATTGATCATGAAATAATTTCTACGGTCATTCTCTTCCCTTCCACTGAATCGTTCAAGAAGGGTTGTTGTCAGTTACAAACGAAAGTATGTGCACAAAGTACTGGTTAACCGCTTGCCCAGGAAAAAGTGTGGTTAGATGAACTGACCGTCCCGCCATGACCATAGCTGTTGCCTGGGACATAAAGCAACAAACAAACATTCCTTAGTTTTGATAAAGAGAATCGTTGGGCTTATGCCAACAATGAAGGCCAAGATAACAACAATTTGACCAGGCCAATATGTTTTTAACTCTTTGCATGCTGGGTAATGTTATATGCTTTAGTTTTGGTCTGGTGACTTTTTCTTAAAATTAACTTTTTCGAAATATTCTTTCAGGAAAACACTACTCATTTGGTCTTGATCTGGGTCCAAACTGTTTACAAAGGCTATCAGTAGATGACAAAAGTCAGAGTTAATAGTGTTGACTAGTCTGTAACCAACATTTACTAACTAACTTTGATATTATACATGTAGTGTAGACAAAACACTGTTGACTGCTTAAATGATTCATCGCATCTCATTCCCACCCAATTGTCAGATACATGGTATCTTATCATTATTTTTCAGAGAGTTTGCTATGGCAGAAATAGAATATTTCGTGGACCCTCTTGAGAAGGAGACACATCCTAAGTTCCCTAATGTGGCAGATATAGAAGTGACCTTATTTTCAGGCTGTGATCAGTTAGATGGGAAAGGACCAATTTGCAAAACTTTAGGGGCAGCAGTCAAAGAGGTATGATAACTTTTTATTTTGTTCAGAACATAGTGGAGAGGCTCCATACATTCACCCTGTATTTGGAGGTTTTCATTTTTATCATAAACTACAGGTCGAGTTCCATATTGGGTACTATCAATAAACTGTAATGGACCTTTTCAGCTAGAATGTGTCTTTTTATGACATTTAAATGTTTTGGTGAATTTTAAGTTTTTATTGAAAATTGATTACAGATGTTTAGTGCAACAGCATTCTTAACTTTTCTTAATCATTTTCTTAATCCTTTTGTATTTTGGAAACCCCTGATTAGAATTTTGAAAACTAAGACCCAGATGAAATGAGGCCCCGAGGTTATAATACTTTTTTCATGCTGAACTCAACTGAGCACAAAATTTCAACTGCTCATAAAAGCTAAAATACAGACAAATGAAGAAGTCTCTCGGATGTTGTATTTATCATGCTAATGAATATTAAAATGCCAACAATTGTTGGCATTTTAACATTCATGAGCAGGATAAATTTCTTGCTCAGCTGAGTTGAGTATGAAAAGCGTTTTATAACCTCTGGGCCAGGGTCCTGTACTTTTTGCTAAGATAAAAACAATCGTCATAGAAAGAAATGGCATAATTTTGAAATTCTAACCATTGACCTCTTGGTATAAACAATGAACTAACCAAGTCGGGTTGTCTGTATCATATTTTTTGGTACATTCCACTGGTCTACAAAGGGTAAAATAACCCTTGCAAAATTATTTTTGAGTTGTTTTGGAAGTGAGAGAAATATAATAAATTCTAAAAGTATTTATTCCTTATTTCCAGAAAATGATTGCTAATGAGTCCCTAGGCTACTTCATGGGAAGAATCTACCTGTTTTTGATGAAAGTTGGGGTGGACCCTAAGAAGTTCCGTTTCCGTCAACATTTGTCCAATGAAATGGCTCATTATGCATGCGATTGCTGGGATGCTGAAATGAAGACCTCTTATGTAAGTACACAGGTTTAGATAAGCAAAAAATTTCAGCGTAAAATCGTAAATATTTTCTTACCCATCAATTTTAACATATGATTTGGGTGCTCAAAAGAACCGTCTCATTGAGATGGTTCTTTTGAGTACCCACAACATATGTTTTGGTTGAGAAATAAGAAAATTGAATTTTCCTTACGCACTCTTATTATTAAAAACTAAAGCCCTGTAAGTAGACAATTCCGAGCCTTACCGGTGTCACTGCCTTGTGTCCTTGAGCAAGAACATTTATCCTAGCTTAGTATTTGCACAGGAGCTTGAAGTTCTATCCTTTTTTCGCTTCTAAACCCTAAAACCGAAAATCTCATAATGTCATTACGTAGTAATGACCAGGAGTGAAACTAAGCTCTCGACAGCCATTCCGGCTCCAGTTTCCGGTTATCAGCAGTGAATGTTGTGACGGCAACGTAAAATGTTCGACGTTACGCTGACCAAGATGGCGACGTTTGGAAAAAACAGGACAATGTCTAGTGCAATGAACAACCATAATTTGTTCATTTCTGGCGAATGTGGTACCGGGAAACATGTTTTGTTAAGGAATAAACCAAAAGTGAATGCATTTTTTTACTCCAATTGGCCGTATATCGGAGTTTGTAATCCTATCGATTTCAGCAATCCACGAGCACCTTGTATTTTATCCGGGTCCTCTTGCATTACAATCAAAACGCTTGATATAACTACAATAATCGTTATTAAACTGCCTAACCGCCAGCAACCGGTCTCTGGAAGTTCGTCGTAGTGACTTACTAGGTATTTCTGAGTATGTTTCCCCACACAAATGAAATAACGGTTGAATTTATGAAGGGCTACCCTCCCTGCTACGCTTGCTGAAAGGAATTGGTTTTGTTTCCCACAGGAACTATCTCAAGGAAATATAAACGAAGCCTTTAACAGAAAAATGCAAGATTCCTACCATCACGTTTTCATAGCAACAATGCAGTTTGGAGGGCTCTGAACTAGACGTATTTTCCAAGAATAATCTGCTTCCAACAGTCATAAAGAACACAATAATAATCCAAACAAGTTATATTGAAACTGTTTTTGTCACTTATTTCTACCATGTTTGCACATGTGACCGTCGAGTATTTCCTTGAAAATATGTGACGTCATAATGTGACGTGTACAGGTCGATAAATTTATTGGGGCCTCCAACGGGGAAATATTGTAAAATAGAACAGAACTATCAAAATCTGTTCTACTGCTAAATGAAAGGGCTACCTGTTATCAGTGAGATGTAGTAAGATGCAAGGCTATGAAAATGTGATACGAATGCACCTATCAGTGTTTCTCCTAGAGCCGGGGGGGGGGGGGGGGGGGGGGGGGGGGGGGGGGGTGGGGGGTACATGGAGAGTTTGACTGCAAACCAATTCCCCAACCGCGGAATTAGAGCACCTTATCCCTGGGGTGGGGAATTACGATACTTCATCTGGGAATTTCTTTATAAAATTATATAACCAATTTGACGACCCGTCCAAGGGATTTTAGACACCACATAGATTTGCATGCATGTACCCAAGGGAGGGGAATTAAACTTCAGTATGTTTGTTTTTTTTTAATTGTCTAAATCCCCATGGGTATTTTGCCGTTCCCCTTCTCGGAGAAACAATGGCAGGTGAATAACGTGAATTCACATCGGCTGATGAGTGGGTGTGTTGTGGGTGGGTGGAGTGGGGTTTGGGAGAGTGGCGAGGACCCGGGTTGGAATCTTAGTTATAGTACCCGTTGTTGCCCAGTTCTCCTTCATCGGTTACTTATCGGTATAATGTCTCTCTTCAAGTGTGGTCTACCCAAAGAGACACCCGTCTTGAAGAATGTACTCTTCTGTGTTGTTTTAGTCCCTAAAACCCGTGATCGACACGCCATAATCTACTCCACCCACCCCGGCACCCAAACATTCTCTCGTTTATTCTTATACATACTTTTGAAGATCACAGCACCTATCACGTCCACAACCTGCCCGGTCTTCTGATTGCATCAAAGCATTTGCTTATGTTCCCATATGGAATGCCTCGACTGCCTCATAATGTGTACATTCTATTCGTCATGTACAAGGGTCATTGTGTTATGTACTAATTTAATTCGTTATGTGCAAAATGTATTTCGTTATGGGCAAAATACATTTCGTTATGTGCATGGTGTAACATATGGCCATGTTCTGAAAAGGTTGAATTTGCCCAGGCTCGTGGAGAGATGGGGGGGGGGGGGGGGGTCTGCGGGCAAAATATTTGCTACTATATTAGTGTAGTTCGTGATTCCCTTAAATTTGATATGCAACATAGCCATGTTCTGAAAAAGTTGAACTTTAACCTTTTGACCCCATCTCCTAGGGTCGTGGCGGGATGAGGGGGAGGGGTCTGCGGGCAAAATATTTGCTACTATGTTGCTGCATTTCGTGATTCATTTTAATTTGATATGTAAAATGACCATGTTCTGAAGAAGTCGAATTTTGACCTTTTCACCCCAACCCCTGGGTCAAGGGGGTGGCCAGAGGGGGGTACTCTGATATTTTCACACATACGTAGGCTCGGGCTATTTTTTGGGGTTCAAAATTCTGATTTCAATATTTTTGGGGGTTTTAAGAAAAGTGTATATTTTTGGGGGGTATGAAGATTTTGTGGATATTTTTTGGAGTTATCACAAAATTGGGCTAGTTTGAGGGTCATTTCTATGCATTTCGGGGTATTTTTTTTTAAGGTCAATGTATAGAATTTGGATATTTTCTTTGTTTGCTAAATTTCAAATATTTTTTTTGGGTGCTTGAAATTCCTGATATTTTTTGGGGTGAACGGTAGATGCAGGGTCCGAGCCTAGGTATACGGAAAAAATTTGAGTACACCCCCCTTGGGGTGTTTGGACTGCAGGCACAATATTTGCGACCATGCTGCTGAATTCGTGATTTCCTTTAATTTGATATGCAACATGACATTGTTCTGACCTTTTGACCCGAAGTGTCAGGGGGAGGGGTCTGCTGACAAAATATTTGCTACCATGTTGCTGCATTCGTGATTCCCTTTAATTTGATATGCAACATGGCCATTTTCTGAAAAAGTTGAATTCTGACCTGTTGACCCCATCCCCAGGGTCGGGGCGGATCTGCGGGCAAAATATGGCTTTGGCTACTGTCCGTTCTAAGGCGATGGTTTTGTTGTTGTTGATTCAATGCTGATTGTTGCTCCCATTGTGGGATTCTGTAATTGTTCTATGTTTTGTTGTGCGTTACTTTATGTCCATTCTAGTTTTGCAATCGTCTTGATGGGGAAGAGAGAGCTGGTTGCTTTACTTTGATTGTCTGCCTGGTGTCTCGTGATTGCTGTGTCGCTCTTACTCACGATGCAACGGGTTTGTCTGCAGTTTGTGATTGTGGTATTTCCTGCTCATATATATACTCACTTTCTTTTTTTAACAGGGAGGTATTGTATTACTCCGATCGTCGGCGTTAACACCGGCGCGAACACATGTTTAAAGTCTTGTGTAATTAAAGATGTGATGATAGTGTCCAAGCCACATGCATATTTACATGTCCTTACCGTAAACAAAACACTTACAAAGTTTCAAAAAGATCGGTATACGGTGTGAGGAGTTCTGCTCACAGAGTATTCAAAATTCAAAAATGAAAAAAAAAAATAAAAAATGAATAAAGAGCAACTGACTATATTTCAGCGCCATATGCGCATCTTCAGCATCTGAAAGTAATAGAGAAAAAGGGTCGAAAAGTTGCGCCCACAAATTTCACACTCATATCTTCTATGGACGGACGCACAGACAGACAAACCTATTTTTATAATCTCTTTCTAACGTCGGCAGAAAAAAGTACCAGCAATAACCAAGCGCATCCCGTGCTATCAGATTATGAGGTTCTATATGTTTTGCAAAGAATGGAAAATTATAAGATCTCCGAGAATCTAAGACAACAATCCAGTTTGCTTTCTCCCTGCGCGTTTGCACCAATCAAGTCGGCTACCTGAGAACAGACTGCGCATTTTCGCAGCTAGAGAGCGAGCGAACGCGCAACTGAGGTATGTGCCCAGTAAAAATCTAAAAGCGGGCCACCATCGGCTCACTGGCGGTACGATGTTGGCCCGACACTATATGCTGGCTGGGAATGGTCTAACATGAGTTGTGAATCTAAATAACATAAACGACAACCTTATTAAATTGCATCGCACAGAATATAGCAAATTTATCTGGAAACCCCGATTTTGCTGCACTTAAACAACAAAAGCGCGGACCAGACTATGCATCTGCATAGCCTCTGATCCATGCATTTGATAATTGCTCTTTGGATAAGTCAGTAGGTTTTAAAAGCCATGCTTTTAATATTTTAGCTAGTCCGTGTAGCTGATCAGGCTAGTTTGAGCACAACCTGGTCACAAACCCTTATGATAGACTTTGTCGCGACGAGTCTTAATCAAGAGTTGATGAAGTTATCTCGAATTTGCAGGGGAAAATAGATAATATTGAAAAACGGATCCTTCAGAAATAGAGTGAACCTACAATATAAGAAACTGCAGACTCGGGTTTTATAGAGTCTATTCATGAGAACTATAATAAAATGCTCTACCCCAAAAGCACTACGCTTTTCCTGGGCAAGCTTGAAAAAGCGGTTAGTACTTTGTGCGCATATTACAACAGCGCTTATTGAATGTATCAGCGGAAGGGAGGAGAATGACTGTAAAATTGGTTCATTATCAATCTCCATGAAAGTATGAGACCGGCCCGGGATCGAACTCGCCACACATAATTATTTCATACATGTAACACTACGATTTCAGATTCGGGCCACCCATGCTTATTGAAGCTCAAATGCGTCTCGACTTACACCCCCCCCCCCCCCCCCCAAACAAGAGCACCCCCCACACACCGACACCGCCACGACATTGGGGCACCACACATCGACATCCAGGGCGACGTAAGAAGTATCATTGGTAAACCCCGTTGGTCGCCTCATAGCTTGAAATCAATTTACAATCAACCGGTGCGTATGTAAACATAACGTCACACCGCGGATATTTTTGAAAACAACAAACGTTTGTGCTTTGAATTTCTTAACGATAAAAATATTTTTTCCTGACAAGCAAAGGTATGGATATGGGTACGGATTGAGTTCATTTAATGCTCTGAAGACTTTTAACTGGTCGTCTTATTTTTTGGCCAACGGTAAATCATTTTATAGTTTTTCTACATTTAATTTCTCCAAGTGTGACAACGGCTCGTTTTCGCTGCGTCACAACCGGATACTGGAGCCGGAATGGCTACCGTAACTTTTTGCTTATTTTCAAACTCTAATTATTTTAACTCCGTGATATGTCAGAAAAAGTTATCCATGCCTCGCATGACCTGTTGACATAGTTTTTATGGTTAGATGTTCATTTTTCGCCAAAAACGTCCTTGTTACGGCGATTCAGAGGTGCCTGAAATTTAGTTTCACTCCTGGTCATTACTACGTAATGACATTGTGAGCCTATGGTATTGAGGCTATAGGGGTGATTGAAGGATCAAACTTCAAGCTCCTGTGGTATTTGTTCAACCCAGGAAGACCTGTCCCTTTATAACTAAAAGATTGTTGATGGGACATAAAGAATCAAATCAAACAAACAAACAAAAACAATTTTGCGCAAATTTTACATTGCTTAGTTACTTTAATAGCCTAATAGGTAGCCGTTCAGTTTGATAGATTATTCTGAAATCTATGGTTATTGAATGGTCATGACTGAGACATGCTCCAGCTACATAATTTCCAGGGATGAAGATCTTCCTCTTTTTAGAGGATTTCCTCTTTTTTGACCAAACTTTGCTGAAATAAATTTTTTCAGGTTTGACCCAATAAGTTCAAATCTGTTGCATTTTGAAGGGAATATAGGGGGTTTCCTCTTTTTTGACAGTAATTCTTCTTTTTTGAAAAAATTCCTGTTCTCATCCCTGAATTTCAGAGACATTTCCCATCTCGCTACCTCTCGATTCATAGGTTGTGACAGTATGCATAAACTAAGTACAGGTTAATTGCTGAGAAGCTTGCCCACTTTTTCTATCCAGAATCTTCTGCTTTTCTTCTACCATATACAGTCACTTGAAAGACTGTAGAAACTTCCAAGAACAAGAGGCAAGAATAGGGTTCCCACAAGCTCTCGAAAATCACTTAAAAAGTTCCATGCATGGAAAAGTCATGGAATTTGAAAAAAACCTGAATAATCATGGAAAAATCATGGAATTTTGTGAAACAATTTGACGAAACCACTACTATGTTTCCAGGACTTAGGTGACCCCCGTTTTTTGCTAATTATTCTTAAATGGTGATTTTAATTGAAAAATTAATTAGAGAAATGAATTAAGATATATACCGCGTAATTGAATTTATTTTTTCCACATAAATATGAGTTTTTGTATAGGCTTGGATTAGATGGAATTTTGGTGTGTTTTTGCTGCTCTTCTTTGAATTAGTCCCCAAGTGAACCTAGCGATATAAATAAAACATGGCTTATACAGGTCAGTGGAGGTAATTCTTCAGTCCCACAGGTAAGAGTGCGCAACAGAGAACTATTTTTCCCATTTCTCAACCAAAAAATATGTTGTGTGTACTCAGAACAACCGTCTCTATGATATGGTTCTTTTGAGCACCCAAAACATGTGTTTTAACTGATAAAAACAATCGCAACTTCACGCTAAAATTGCTTAACTGGCCCAATCTCCGTGCATTGAGCTATGCTTCACTGCTTATACTGACTTAAAAAATTCACTGTACATCTAAAGGCAATGCATTGAAATGGCCTGTGTTAAAAAAACGATTCAAGTAACAGTATTGTCTGAACCTTAAATAATGGCTGAATTTTCTTTCGAGATCATTGTTTCCTAAAAATATGTCTTTCAGGAATACTAGTAGGTTATCAAACAGTATGGATCCAGATAATGCCCAACATTTTAACCTGAACTTGCCTTCGGCTGTTGACAAAGTTTGTCAGCGAAATAGCTTTAGCAGGCAAATGTTTGATGCTTTTTAAGTTTAATGTTTATCCCTAATTCGCTATTTCTCGTCAACTCTCTAAACTTGAATTGTCGTCATAAACTCTTTACTTACTAGTGTCGTCTGCTGATTACCTTTGCAAACAATTTGGACCCAGATCAGGCCCAACAAAACATCGGGCATGATCTGGATCCAAACTGCCTGGCACTCTACTGATATTCCCCAAAGATCATTTTAGAAAAAGCAACAAGAAACAAACTAATTTTGAAAAAAGTATCAGCAGACAACAAAATCATGACAAATTTGAAATGGAAGGTGCTACATGTACATGCATGTTTTATGCTTAAGCCTTATATTTGCCTGCTTTCAATACGGCACTGTCTAGGACCCCTATAGACTTTTACAATTGCGTGTGTGTGTCAAAATGATGACGAGTGAGGTTTGCGGAATAGATTTTCGTTGAATCATCGGATATAGATAGTCCTGTAGGCTAGTACATATCATCATAGCAATGCAAATATACCATGTGTATCAATTGGGGTACACATAGGTATATTCACAGGGAAAAACAACTAAGTTGTTCTTTTGTACAGGGGACTGGGGCTTCATGTACAAATAAGGGCGTCTCCCAAAAATAAGTTTTAGTTACGCGGTGTGTATTTAAATCCACATGCTAAGTGCTGCTCTTCTACGTTCAATTTAAAGCTGTTTAAAAAAAGAAAAACGGGGGGTCACTTATAACCTGGAAACACTATATTAGCCAGTAAACTAGCTGTCGGATACTTGTGTGTCCGACAGCTAGTTTTCTGGCTACTGGTAGCTTCAAGTTTTAATTTTTTTATTTCAAAATGCATGCATGGTCTACAAGGATGCTGTAGTTGCTGCTCTCCACGTTTATACTCAGCGTGGTGAAGATGCTGCCAAAAGGGGAGGTAGGAGGCTGTGCATTAAAAAGTCATGGAAATAACATTGTTGATCATGGAAAATCATGGAAAAAATCATGGAATTGTGTTTTTGAATATATGTGGGAACCCTGCACGAAGATCTGATTTGCACCATATTTCACCCTGCTCAGCTACAAAGACTACCTAGAAGATTTTTTTGAAAGTTTTGCATGTTGTCACCATAGAGTAAATAACAAAGGCACTGATCAGACTATGCAGATATGTAAGCTCATCTGGTCTGCACTTTTGTTGTTCACATGCAGCAAAATTAGTTGTATTTAGTGACTAGGCCCATATGATTGGGAAAGGCATGTATTGCTAGTGTGCGCTTGTTTCCGTAATATAAAGCTTAGTCCTCTCAGTCTGTGATTTGACTGAATGATTGAAATATTTAAATGAGATGCATCCCATGAGCTTCACAAAACTGTTTTCAATGGAAAACAAGAAAATCTAGTAGCTGTTGCAGCCAGTATCTGTCTTAAATAACCTTTGATAGAGACAGTTTATAGGGAGCGCAGTGGCTCAGTAGTAGAGTGCTTGACTCGAGACCGAGGGGCTGCGGGTTCGAACCTCACCGGCGTCACTGCGTTGTGGTCCTTGAGCAAGACACATTTATCCTAGCTTAGTACTGGTTCAACCCAGGAAGACCCGTCCCTGTTTAACTGAAAGATTGTTGATGGGACGTAAAGAATCAAACCTACAGAAAAAAAAGAGACTGTTTAGGAAAAGCTCATGTTCTAATTTCAGGGATGGATTGAATGTGTTGGGTGCGCAGACAGATCTTGTTATGATCTTACGTGCCATACAAAATCAACAGGAGCAAGAATGGTAGCGGAAAGAAGGCTTAAAGAACCCATATCCTTCAATAAGAACTAACTGCTTTGTGCTGTTCATTTTTAACCCTTAATGCGCCAATCACAACAAAAGTCGTCTGCTTTCTCATCTGCTGAAATGTTTAAGAAGCCTCTATGGCAATCAGTGTGGACCCAGATCAGACTGCTCCTATAGGAGCAGTCTGTTCTGGGTCCACGCTGTTTGCTTCTATACTTAATTCGTCAGTAATTTTAGGCAATTATTTGCAGCAGACGACTTAAGTAGATGACATTTTCAGATGCATTTTTTTCTTTGCGCTGTAAGGGTTAAATTATATAGCTCTTAAACAGAATAATTTATTTCATCATATGATGCTGCCTATATTCAGGGACTTATGTTATGTCATAAATATGTTAGGTTGCTCATTTTACAACATTTTGGCACATACTGTAGCACAATATTAAAACAGGGCAGGGGACAAAAATTCCACTCGTCCGCTCGTAATTACAAGTGAAATCTAGAAAGGACGAGTAATTCTTCCCAAAGCACTCGTCCTGTAGGACGAGTGCTTTGGGAAGAATAAATCGAGGAAGTCAATTGCATATTACTCCCTTAAGTTCTTTATTGCATATGCTTTTAAAGGACAAGTGCATAGGTTTGCAGGACAAGTGAAAAATTGTAAGTCACTCGTCCTGCAGGGCAAGTGCAATATTGAAATATTTTTGTCCCCTGCAGGGTTAACACAGGCTTGAAAAGTACTTGGGTATAGAGGGTTTTCTTAAAAAGTTCACGAAAATTAAATCTGTCTTGAAAAGTGCTGGAAAATCACTCTTTGACTACTAAGACTAACGCCTTAAAAAGTCAATGAATCTACATATTTCTTGTAGGAATTACTACTATTAGTAGAGACCTACACCAGCGTAAAATTGTCGTGCCTTTCCTTGGTGCGGAATATACTGCACCAAATACAACAATTTCATACTTTTTCCATTATTAGAGTCTATCCAACTTCAATGTGTAAATCTTACAATATGTTCCATAAGCTTGTAGTCTTTGAAAGAGGTAGGACAGTCTTTTTAGAATTCATTGAAAAGTCTGGGCTCTCGATCACCCGATTTAGGGGCCGAAATTTGGCCCCATTCCCAATGCCAAAAAGTATGGGTTTTTTCCCAATTCAACAAAAAAAAATCCCACTTTGACAAAAAATTTTTTTGGGGGGGTTCTCCATCTTTATATAATAGAATACAATAACAATTGCTTCTTTCTCTCCCTTTTCTTATAGTACACTAATTAACATTCATTATAGCAGTTTAATTATTGGAATCAATTTAACAATGGAAACGTCTAACATAAAGACAATGTCAACTTTCCCAATTTTAGTCAAACCACCGCTAATTTTCCCAATTCCATGGGCCTGGCCCCATTCCCAAAAAGGGGTGTGAGAGCCCTGAAAGTCCTTGAATTTTACACAAGCTGATAGAGAGGTTGAGTTATCAGGCTTTTGAGGGGAGCACAGTGGCTCAGTGATAGAGTGCTTGACTTGAGATCGAGTGGTCGTTCATTGTAGTCCTGGTAGGCACTGCATTGTGTACTTGACCAAGACACTTTATCCTCTCCTTAGTACCGATTTGACCCAGGAACACCCATCCCAACATGACTGAAAAATTGTTGATTGGGACATAAAGTATCACAACTAAATTTTAGTGATTGAGAACCAATTGTAGCCTCTTGCCTTACTAAATATTTGCAAGCAAACTTATTTTTAGTAAGTTGTTTCACTGGACCTGATAACATTTTTCTTAGCATGAGGTTGTGAAAATTTTCTTATCCATCAACTTTAACATTTGTTTTGGGTGCTCAAAAGAACTGTCTCATTGAGACAGATCTTTTAAGCACCCACAACATATGTTTTATTTTAGACATGAGAAATATACTTTATGATTATCTGGTCTTATTTAGAGGCCTGTTGTTTGCCAAATGGATATCGATTGTGATCCTTAACCCAGCATACAAAACGGTAAATGTTGTAGAATGCCAAGTGGATAAGGGGCTGCTGGGAAAATCCTTTAAAAAGGATGCTAAACAAGTTACAGAACATCTCACTGGGCTATCAACAGAAGAAGTGGATGCATTAGATAAACTCCTGCAAGAGAATGGGTAGGCTTTAACTCTTAACCCTTATCCTGCCAATATTTTTTGGCCTGTACATAGAGAATACTAGGTGAGTGTCTTTTGATATCAAGTTTATCAGCTTGTTGTCATCGCGAGGCTTTTCCAAGCAATTCAACATGTATTCTCGAAGCCCAGCCTGGTAAACTTGATATCAAAAGATGAGAACCTGATAATCTATTTATCAGTTAACCCATTGTTTAACTCTTCAAACTAGGGATTATGGGGTCGTTTTCAATTTTTGTGTTGATTCAGCGCCATTAGCGACATCATTCAAGAAGTGCAACATCATCATGAACTGATAAAGGCACATGCCATGAGAAAGACAATGTTTATCAGGCAATGTGCAACAATGCAGTTAATATGATAGATGACTGATAATGTATTCTGCTATATGCTGCATATGGGCTTCAATACAAGAAAACCTGTTTTATGCAAACAACTAAGGTGCAGACCAGCTCCTGCATTGAAGCAGTTTGATTTGGGCCTTTGTTATTTGGTTTCTAAAAAGAAGATTAGCAACACCTTCAAAAAAACAACAAACAAATGATTTGAACCAGATTTACAGGTTACCCGAGCAACATTGTATTGGGATCCCAGGGCCACTCAAAAAATGTTAACAGTTTTAACAAATTAATTATTATCAACTTAATTTCTGTTGCAGTAATGAAATTTACAAACATGGTAGTTAAGTTATGTCATTGTATAATTTGTAAAATGATGTCAAGATATCATGTTTTATTTAAGAACATATGGGGGCTAATTTCAAAGTATAATTGCAGAATTGAAAGGTATGCATGAAAAAATTGTACCATGTGTGAAAAGAGGAAGGACCCCCCCCCACACGCACACACACCAAAAGAAGGGTAGGGTGTATGTTGTTTTTAGTGATGATCTTGTGGGATTTGGTATGACGCTTGCTTGTGTGCTAGCTGTCTCATTAACTAGTGGGTGTATGAAACCAAAGTTGCATGGATATAACATTTGGGCATGATGAAGGCCTTGATTACGCTTCAGTGACCTTTCCCTAATGTCAAGGTCACAGCTAAATAGAGAGGGAGGGCAGTGGCTTAGTGGTAGAGTGCTTGACTGGAGATCGAGGGGTTGCAGGTTCGAGCCTCATCGGTGGCACTGCCTTGTGTCCTTGAGCAAGACACATTAATCCCTGCTTAGTACTGGTTCAACCAAGGAATACCTGTCCCGATATAACTAAAAAAATTGTTGACTGGGATGTAAACATTCAAATCAAACAAAACAGCTAAATAGATAAAAATTGAGCTTGTGTGGCGGGGGACATATGTTTTCTCTGAAAAGAATAATAATTGAGCCGCGACGTGTGATTTCCAAGAATGTGGTATTTTGAGAAGTGTAGACTCAGACGAGCCTGTGCAGCATCCTTTTAGGTTTAGAAACTCCAAATGATGTTCGGTCAGCAGCTTAACAATCATAGAATAGTCAAGCAACTAGCAAAGTCTCTGATCAGACTGTGCGTATGCGCAGGCTGGTCTGAGCCTTTGCTGGTCGCACATACCACATTGTTGGTAATCTCATGTCGCGGCTCAATTCTATCTGCACCTAGCACAGATTCTTGTATTCTCAACCAAAACTACCGAGACACTTCTGTTGCATATCTACTATAAAACTCTTTTAATTGTTTCACGAGATCATTTCGTTACGGCATTCGCTATCTTCGTAATTTTACCACATTTTTTTGTTTCAGACAATCAGATATATCTATCAATGGCAAGTCTTTCACCGTGAGCAAAGAAATGATCAAAGTTAAAAGATACGAGAAAACTATGCATGGTAAGAATGATACTTGCTTGTATTTTGACCTATCATTACTAATTCTTAATATAGTTTAATTAGAGTTCCCACAAGCTCTGGAAATCATGGAAAATCCCCAAAAGAAGTTCCATGTATGGAAAAATCATGGAATTTGAAAAAAACCTGAATAATCATGGAAAAATCATGGAATTTTGGTAAATAATTTGATGAAATCACCAGTAGCCAGAAAAATAGCTGTCAGACACACAAAACTTGTGTGTCTGATAGCTAGTTTCTCGGCTTCTGATGGTTTCAACTTTTAATTATTTCAAAATGCATGCATGGTCTACAAGCATGCTTATTTAAATACATTACTGTTGCTGCATTTTGTATTTATGCTCAGTGTGGTGAAGATGGCAATAAACGGGAAGGTTGGATGCCATGCATTAAATAGTCATGGAAATTACATTGTTGATCATGGAAAATCATTGAAAAATCATGTAATTGTGCTTTCAAATTTCTGCGGGAACCCTGTTTTAAGGCAATCTGTCTAGTAAAATGAGCTGCAAACACTAGCTAGACTCTTGAAAATTAGGATGGGGCAAGCTAATGAGATTTTGGTACTTATCACATGCATGAAAAATCCTCCAATAACCTCCAACAGGACTTCAGGTAAGAGTGCTTAGCAAAAATTTAATTTTCTTCTGAGCATCCAAAACATATGTTGAAACTGATGGGTAAGAAAATATTTACATTTTTACACTGAAATTTTTTGTTTATCTAAACCTGTGCTCATACGAGGTACATGTATTTAGCAGATTAGAGGTCTAACTTTTAGTCTTTAAATCTTTCGTTGCTTGACAATGTGATAAGTACAGAAATCTCATGTGCAGGCTCCTATATATTATACTGTTATAGAGCACAGGTCTAGATTAACAAAAAATTCAGCGTAAAATTGTAAATATTTTCTTACCCATCAATTTTAACATATGTTTTGGGTGCTCAAAAGGACCGTCTCATTGAGACGGTTCTTTTGAGTACCCACAATATGTTTTGGTTGAGAAATAAGAAAAATTAATTTTCGTTACGCATTCTTAACTCAAGTCTTGGTTAAGAAAAAAAAAAGACTTGATCAAAATATGCAGATCTGCAGACTGATCTCCGACCGTAAAAGAAACCTTAACCATATTTTTACCAAAGTGTATCATTTAAAGCTGTGCAATGATTAGGATCAAATTGAATAATCTTGATATGAGCCAGGACATGAGATTTCCAACATTGTGGTTTGTGTGACCAGCAAAGGCTCAGACCAGCCTGCGCATACCCAGTCTGATCAGAGCCTTTGCTAGTGGCTTGAGTATTCTATGATTGTTAAGCTACTGACTGAACACCATTTGGTGTTTTAAGCTTAAAAGTAGGCTGCAGAGGCTCGTCTGAGTCTACACTTGTCAAAATGCCACATCGTTGGAAATCACATGTCGCGGCTCAATTATTCGTTTATCCTACAGTTGAAGAGTTTGGACCCTCTGTGATAGAGCTTTCGTTTGGTATAGGACGTGTAATGTACTCCTTGTTTGAACACAATTTCAAGATCAGAGAAGGAGGATCAAGTTGAATAATCTTGATATTTGTTTATCCCACAGTTGAAGAGTTTGTACCATCTGTGATAGAGCCCTCGTTTGGTATAGGACGAGTAATGTACTCCTTGTTTGAACACAATTTCAAGATCAGAGAAGGAGACGAACAAAGAACAGTAAGTGCACTGTACAAGCTTTCAAGTAGTCCGACTTTTTTAACCCTTAAAGCGCCAATCGCAACAGAAGTCGTCTGCTTTTCTCGTCTGCTGAAATGTTTAAGAAGCCTCTATGGCAAACAGTGTGGACCCAGATCAGACTGCTCCTATAGGAGCAGTCTGTTCTGGATTCACGCTGTTCGCTTCTTTACTTAATTCGTCGGTAATGTAAGACAATTATTTGCAGCAGACAACTTCAGCGGACGATATTTTCAGATACATTTTTTTTCTTGGCGCTTTAAACGTTAAGTGTTTTTCTGCCTTTTTCCCCAGGAACAAATGGGTAAGCACATGCGTCAGCAGCCAATGCTCTGACGACGCTGCATGGGTGTCTCTGCAAAGTATGTGCTGTTCCCATACGCAAAGTATGGATATGTCGGCATACAGGGTTAAAGTTGGGCGTTTCAAGGAGACTTTTTATCAATAGCCATAAGTACCAAAATCCCGTATTATGAGATCATTTATTTAACCTTTTATTGACAGGTGGATTTTTCCATCCAGTTTGATAAAATAGATTTAAGAGACCACTCAAAATAGACAAAACAAAGGTGTTTATGACAACTGGTGGCTTTAATGAAGGTCAAAAGTATTGCAGAATGCTCCCCTTGGAGCATTCTGCAATACTTTTTACTGCCACTAAACCATAATCGGTATTGAATACCAATTTTGGTCTTCTTTTTCAGTGGTCGCTTAAGACAGGTTTCACTGTATGATGGCCAGACATAAAATACAAACAGTCACTGGTTAGAATTAAAAAAAAAAGAATTGTATTAGCAAACAGTGCAGACTAATGATGAATTGCATTTTGAGGCATCTCTGGGGTCTACACTATTTGTGTCAGAATGTCCCCATCAACCAGTTTCTGGAAAGTTATTTATTATTGCAGTAGAGATAAAATCATCCAAGGTGCCCAATCACGTGGTCTGCCTGATTAGGTTCACGGACTTTACGAACCAGTAATCGGACATCACAGGTAAGGAAAATCGTTCATAACTTTTTGTATACAAAATCAATTTCATGCGGTAAAGTGCAATAAAACCCTCATATTTTTCTGTACAAACTGTGCTAAAGTTTCTCCTGGGTTCACTGCAGTTTTTCAGATTACTGCCACCAACGGAAGTGTATACCCATTCGCGGAGAATTTTCCGTTTTTTCTTCAGTTGGTCGAAGTAATCTGGGACTACAGCAAACCCAGGAGAAACTTTGACACAGTCTTGTGCAGAAAATTATGAGGGTTTTTTTGCACTTTTTGACTTAGTATTATGAAAGTTATGAATGATTTGACTGGTTCAGGAAATCCGTGAACCCAATCATGCTGACCACGTGATTGGCCACCTTGATCATCGGTCCAGTTTATGAGTGAGATGAATAAAAGTTAAGGACATAAAATTAAGATCATTTCCCTATCTGTCAGTTAAAACATGTGTTTTGGGTGCTCAAAAGAACCGTCTCATAGAGATGGTTCTTTTGAGCACCCACAACATATATTTTGGGTGAGTAATAAGAAAATTAATATATTGTTACCCCCTCTTATATGGAAACTTGTAATATGTTATTTGCTAGAATGGATTTTGGTTTGTTTTCAGTATCTGTCATTGCCTCCAGTGATAGCTCCATACAAGTGCTCAGTTTTACCACTTAGTAACAACCCAGATTTCATGACCTTTGTCACTCAGCTCTGTAAGTATTAGTCTACCCTGTGCAATTTGAAAACACACTGGCTCGGTAGACTCTCCGACTTTTGTCCAAGAGGTGGCAGGTTTGAGTCCCACTGTTGTTGCCATGTTGTCATTGACAGGGTTCGCACAGGCTTGAAAAGTACTTGAATTTAGAGGGCTTTCTTGAAAAGCCCTTGAAAATTCAATTTTCCTTGAAAATCACTTGAAAATCACTCAAAAGCCTTGAAAAGTCCTTGAATTCTACTATTTTATATATGACTTAGCACACAGGAGCTGCTGTGGTGTAGTGGATAAACCGTTTGCCTTGTAAACCAGGGGTCGCAGGATCGATTCCCGGCTTCACCAGTCTGTCGGATGAGACTTTAAGCCGTGGCCCCGTCTCCATGTGACCTTAGCTGTTGGTGGGATGTTAAACACAGACACAACAACAACTTAGCACAGTTGATAGAGTCCTAAATCAGTATAAAATTGATGTGCCTTTATTTGGTGCAGCATATGCTGCACCAAATAAAGGCACAACAGTTTTAAACTGATTCTCTAGTATTAATTTCTCCATTATCTCAGTTTAGCATTTCTGAAGTAGAATTTTAAAACTTAAATCTGTATTTTTCATGAACTTTAGTCCTTGAAAAACTGTAGGAAAGTCTTGAAAAGTCCTTGAATTTTACTCAAACCTGCCTAAATAAACCCTGCTTGAGCAAGACACTTTATCCTCACTGTTTAGTACTAAGCAGAAATTCTTAACATACTGTAAATCCGCAAATTTTCGCTAGAAAATTTTATTTTAGCGAATGGCGTTAAAAGACATGTTTGCGACATTTAAAATTCGCGACTAGGGCATGATTTACCAATATCAGTAAACGACAGAATGATTTCTCAATTTCGCAAAGATTTTATTTTCATGAAACTTTGCATATGCAAAGTTTTGCAAAAATATAACCCTCGCGAAAATTTCCGGATTTACAGTATGATCATATGAATATTCATAGCCATGCCTACTATTTGCCTAGCCCTTAGAGTATCAGTCACAACTGCAGCAGATAACAAATTTTGTGATATGGCGTATTTTGTGTGTAAAACATTTCAGCAGATGACAAAACAACAACCTTTGCTGTAATTGGCACTTTAATTGATTTGGTGATTTGTAAAGCTACATAGAACATTTGTTGAATCATTTTGAACTTGCAGATAATCCATTGGAATAATCATTTTGCTCCCATTCAAAGAGGAGTGCAGTGGCTCAGTGGTAGAGTGGTTAACTTGAGATTGGCGGATAATGTCAAATTTTGTGAAAGTATATACTTCTGGGAAATTAGACGTTATTAAATGACCTCTGTCGCCAAAAAATGTGATCTTCAGGGCTTCCGACCAAGAAAGACACAAACCAATCTACTCAGCTACAGAGCCTAGCTGGAAGATTTAAGCTTTGACATTGTACTTTCTAGAGAGCTAATAAAAAGGTGCTGATCAGACTTTGCGCATCTCCCAACATAACTTTTTGAATACAGTTTAAGTTATTCCCTAAGGCCAGAATTTTTTTATTAGTTGATTTACGAGGATTTTTTTTCAGAATTAGGGTCGGGGGGACGAAAAGAAAATAAATAAAAAAGCTCTGAAAATGACCAGTTAACTGGTCATTTTCAGAGCTTTTTTCTTTTTAGAGCTTTTTTTTTTTTTTTAATATCTCCAGAAAAACAGTAAAACTAGTAAGGTAAACCAACAGTCTGTATTATTATTTATATTGTATATTTATATATGTCATCATTTTCCTAAAAATCTGGACAGGACAATCACTTTTAACAGTGTCACTCTCAAAAATACACAGACAGAACCACAAAAAATATATTATATTTTCAACTAAACAAATAATATTTTAGAGTCGGCGGATAAAATAAAAAAATAATTTTTGAAATTTTTTTTTTTTTTTTCTACTTTCCAGGAAATTACAGTAGGAGGGTTTGTAAATCAACTAATAAAAAATCTGGCCTAAATGATAGATGTTATATATTGCAGCAAGAAATTTGACAAGGTTCGATATCAGTCACAGAGTGGACAGTTCTGGTGGGTCTATAGGACGGCGGTATGCTAGAACAGACCAGATAGCTATACCCTTCGGTATTACAGTAGATTTTGACTCCCTGAAGGAACCTCACACAGCGACACTCAGAGAAAGGGAGAGCATGAAACAGATCAGAGCACCTGTAAGTAGCATGCAACCTTAAAATGTTCTTATTTCCCTTTACAATACCATGTTAAACCTTTACTCCATGATGGCGCCTTTTGACACCTTTGAAATACTATGTATTTTAAAATATTACAGAAAATTGAGCATTTGCTCCAAAGGAGCAAATGCTCCATTTTCCATAAATTTTCAAGAGTGATCAAAAATTTTATTTAAATTTTTCTTAAATTTTTTTAATGTTGTCTAAAAATAGAAAACAATGTCATCATCTAAAAATAGTCTCTGGAGTAAAGGGTTAAAAAGAGAAGAGTTTGCCAATTGATAAAATTATTTACTGCTAAAGAGGAAAATGACTTGCATTATAACCCTTCTTGTACTGATGGATTCTCCCATCTGGTTTCATGTGTTTAACATTGGATGATTCATTGTCTATATCAAGGGGTCACAGGTTACATGTCCTAAATTATAATGTATTTTTGCCCCTAAAATTTGTTCTTGTCTGGGCAAACAGTGCAGACTGGGTGAAATGCTACATTAACAGCATTTTATCTTGGTCTTGACTGTTTGCCAATATACAGGCTTAGAGTACCAAAGGTTTGTACCTGTTATTTTCCCTCTTGAATGAATATTAAGTAAAAAAATCAATAAGAAAAAGACGCCATACCAAGTTAAATGTTTACTGAATCAAGAAGTCTTCTTTAGAGCTACTTGAGGAGTGCAGAAGGTAGAGTGTGTCAACTTGAGATCAATCGGTTACTGGTTTGTGCCTCACTGGAAACTATCATTGTGTCTTTGAGGAAGACACTAAATCCACTGCTTAGCACTGGTTCATCACGAGAAACATCCTGATAGGACTGAAAAATTGGTAACTTGGATGTAAGCCTCAACATAAACAAACAATAGAGCAACAGCTTACTCCTGTCAACTCCAATTCTATGGGACCGTACTTTTCGAGCTATCAGTAGTTAACTCTTTATCTACTAGTGTTGTCTGCTTGCTGAAAACCTTTGCAAACAGTTTTGACCCAGATCAGTTGTCGGGCCTGATCTGGATCTTAATTGTTTGACACTGATGGTATTCTTGATTTTTTTCTCAACTTTTTTGAAGAAAAAATCAGCAAATGACTAAAAAGCATGCAAAATTACCCAGGAGGCAAAGAGTTTAAAAAAAAAACACAAATTTTCCTACCAGAATATCCATTGTAGGTACATAAAAGACTCATCTCACTGAGACCGGTCTTTTATGTAACTGCATTATATATTGTGATAGACAATTGACCATTTAAACACGAAATTATTAATATTTTATTGGCATGCTTCAAGTTTAACTTTTGAATTTCTTAGGCTTACGATTTTTTTGTATTTTTAAGCTTTCACATAAGTATGTAACAACTGTCTTTATGGAAAACTAAAAGTATCCCAATTAATTTTTTCCAATCCACCCTCTTTCTTTTATTTTGTAGATAAGTGAGCTGCCAGAAATAGTAAGAGATCTGTCAACAGAGGTGCGTACCTGGGAGGAAATTCTCAATAACTACCCACTGTTTGAGCAACAAGAAGCATCAAAATAAATTGGTTAAAAATGGACATAACTGCAATACACTGTCGAAACTGAGAAAAATCAATCGTCTCTTAGAACGCACAAGGCTGCCATTGGAAATGTAGTGCTTTGTTATCGGTCAAGAATTATCAAAATAAAATCATGACAAAAGGACATAATTGCAATACTCTACCAAGCCACAAAAATCAAGTGTTGAAAAACACAAGGTTATAATAGGGCTTTTAGTGCTTTTTTTTTTTGAGCGAAAAGAACTACAAATAATATGGGCTGCGACGCAACAAAACCTGCCTTCGGGTTTCCGACAAAGCCAGACTCAAACAAGTTTTCTCAGCTACAGAGACTAGCTAGAAAATTATAATTTTGCTTGTAGCAAGTCTAGATATGATACTTTCCAATAAGTGAATAACGAAGGCGTTGATCAGCTTGCGTGGATGTACAGGCCGGTCTGGGCCTTTGTTGTTCGCAAACCTCCGAAGACAGGTTTTCTCGCCTATGGCCCATATTATGTGAAAAATGGACATAATCACAAAACTCTATCAAAGGGTTATAAGAATTACAAACGAACAACTTGAATTCCCCATTCTAATCAATTGGACCAGTCCATTTTTTGTTTTAAGAGTTGTTGGGTGGTATTTTTCATTTCCATTCAAATTTTAAAAGACCATTCTGTAAGCAAACAGTGGAGACCCTGATCATATGCTGCATTCTGCAGCATCTGATCTGGGTTTGCACTGTTTTCCCAAGTCCCATGCTAAGGATGCTTGGCTTATATGATAAAAATGTGTCTAAAATTGCACAATTTTACAATAGAGCATTTAGTGCTTAGTTGTTAGCTTTTGTTTTTACAGCAAGAATCATCAAAATAAAGTTATCAAGAAGAAAGGATATAAACTGCAATGCACTGTTGAACAAACTTTTATCATCCCCCGACAAAGTCGGAGGGATATAGTTTTTGCGTCGTCCGTCCGTCCACACTTTTTGTCTGTCCGGAACCATATCTCAGTACCTATTGGTCAGATTTGATTCATTCTTGGTACAAATGATTAGTACCATAGACTCTCGATATCCTATAAGTTTGGTCAGTTATTGCCCTTGTTTTAGTATATGCAATTTTAAGGCAAAACCTATATTAGCATTTTTGTGTGATTACATTACATCAAAGCTTATATTTCACAACTTTCACTATAGACCATGATTGCCAAGTGCCTGTAGATAAGCATGGCAGTGTCAAAGTTTTACCCCACCCCCTTTGACCCCACCTAAGGGGTCAAAGGTCAAATATTTAAATTTTTCAATAACTGAGGCAATTGTAATTTTTTTTTTGCCGAAATTTTTATTATTTCTGTCTCAATCAATTCAGATGTAAGTATTATGGGATAGGAGACCTGTGAATGCCCATGTGCAAAGCTTCATTTATCTCTTTCCTTGCTGGCCGCAACTTTTTTGTTGCTGCTGATCTAGATCCAGTTTGACACTCTGATAGTGTATAGGTAATAATTTGTTGAAAAGTTGATTTTGTAAAGTCTGCGGACGACAAAAGAAATCATGAAAAATTACCGTGCATGCAAAGTTAAGCTATACATGTTCACTGTATAGTAAAATTATTTCCTTAGAATTCAAACATTGTATCAAACAAACAATAATAATGAGCCAGTGCATGAGATTTCCAACAATGTGGTATGTGCGACCAAAGCCTCAGATCAGCCTGCACATGCGCACAGTCTGATCAGAGCCTTTGCTAGTCGCTTGAGTATTCTTTGATTGTTAAGCTACTGACTGAACACCATTTGGAGTTTCTAAGCTTAAAAGGAGGCTGCAGAGGCTCGACCGAGTCTACACATGTCAAAATGCCACATTGTTGGAAATCTCATGCACTGGCTCAATTATCTCATAGGTTCTGATAAGCAGAACTTGAAAATAAATTTCTAATAATTTAAACCACCACTCTAAACACATGTTTTGTGTCACAATAGAACCATCTCATTGAGAGGGCTTTTTTTAGTACCACAACATATATGTTTTGTGAAATAAGAATAATTTATGATTACCCCCAGTTATCTGGAGCTGTGTTATTATCCACAATATACTTTTGTTTTAGATCTTTTTCAGAAGACTCTTAATATGACCTGCCTATGCATTGCAATTGTTTGGATCCATGCAGTCTCCCATGAGTCTTCTTCACTGTTTGCAGATGTGCTTGCAGGATTTAAGAACTTTAGTGAAAAGAGGGAAAACCATTATCTCATGGCAAGGGGAATTTAGTGCTTCTTTATGGGTATCATGCTTTACATTTACAGTAGTTTCTTAGTCTAAATTATATATTTGGGCCAATGCATGAGATTTCAGTACTTATGCATCAGTGAATAGCGATGGCTAAGGCATACATACAGCATATATGAATGTAGATGAAGGCTCAGATCAAAATTTAGACCTCTAAACTTTGCTGTATATGTAAGCATGGACGTTTATAAGAGGCATTTGCCCTATTGATAATTTGTGCACGCTCCATATGCCTGAGGCGGGGGCCACACTGCTCCGACATTATAGGAAAATTTGCAAAATCTGTTTTTTTTGTTTTTCAAAATTAATATCATATAATCATTGACAAGTGTTTGAATCCAGATCAGGCCCAAGGTTTTGTCAGACCTGATCTGGTTTTAAATGATTTGCAAAGGTTATCAGCAGGCAACACTAGCAGACAGAGTTAAGAACTGGAATATTTGATAATTTCTAACAATGTGGCGATTTAACAAGTGTAGACTCATACGAGCCTGTGCAGCGTCCTGTTAAGCATAGAAACTCCAAATGCTATTCGGTCAGCCACTTAATAGTCATACAATATTCAAGTGACCAGCAAAGGCTCTGATCAGACTGTGTATGCGCAGGCTGATTTGAGGCATTGCTGGTCGCACATACCACATTGTTGGAAATCCCATATCTTGTCTCATTTGGGTTGAGTGCAGTAATGTGGTATATGCAGTACTTACAAGACTCAAGAATTTTAGAATCTCGTATGAAAAAATAATAAAAAATGTGGATATACCTGGATTTCCATAATCATGTATATTTGAAGTTCTTCTTTGAAGAAACAAAGAAACTACAGAAATGTACGTTTTTACTTAATTGTTCAAAAAGTGCTATTAAATGATTTAATTTATAGGTGCAGCATAAACTATTGAAATAATGATAATTTTGTTCTGTTGTTTTTGTTACACATGTGTAATTGTATAGAAGTACAGTGTATTTTCATTGTGTCTGAGATTTGGATACAATTGTTTACAAACCAGATAAGGTTTTCTGGATTTTTAGCTCACCTTTGGCGAAGGCTCATGCATTAGTAAATTGCATACCACTGACTCCGGTGTCTGTCATCTGTCCACCCATCAACATTTGAGCCCCGACATGTGATTTCTAACAATGTGGCATTTTGACATGTGTATACTAAGACGAGCCTGTGCAGCCTCCTTTTAGATTTAGAAACTCCAAATGATGTTCAGTCAGTAGCTTAACACTCATAGAATATCCAAGCGACTTGCAAAGGCTCTGATCAGACTGCGCATATGCGCAGGCTGATCTGAGGCTTTGCTGGTCGCACTTACCACATTGTTGGAAATCTCATGTTGTGTCTCATCTGAAACCATTGGGCCAAATGAACCCAAATTTTAAATACTCCTTAGGCACAGCCACTATTCCAGCTCCTTCATGGGACAATACAATGAATACAAAATCATGAGTGACTTCTTATTGTGAATAAGTGATACTTGGAATTAGTTTGAGTCAAATTTGTGACCTTTACCTTGGGGGTTAGTGGCTATTTATTGTGCATGACACACCTTCATGCTATGGATAATAATTGTGTGAAGTAAAAAAGACTGGCCTACCCTTGTAAGAGATATGGCCTAGTAGACACAAAATTCTGAGTGTAACCACTATTCTTTAATTTTAATTTCAAAGGGTGATAACTCAAAAATAGGCAATCAAGGTTTAAGGATCTTGGGTTCTCCGCACCATTTCATGTTGGTTAATATTCTTATGAAATTTCATGGATATCTTAAACATTTTTTAAAGGAGATGTCCTGTTAAGGCGTGAAATCTCCCTAAAAGTCAAATTTTCAAAATGTGATTTTTGCAATAATTTCCATGACTAAATGGACATACATTTAAATTACGGTAAATGTTCTAAAAGTTCGAACACTAAAAATTAATTATTATTCCCGCTGTTCGTAATTTTAGAAATTACGTTTCAGAAAAAGTGCTAGTGTTCGTAATTTTAGAATGTGGTCTTTAGCATGAGCAAAAACGGTATATATGCATGTAAAAATGTTAAAGAAACGTGTTGAAAACACGGCAAAATGATTCTGCGCTATCTACTCATTTTTCTTTTCAACCGCCGCTAAATTCTTGCAGTCTGAGCACGGATGTACTTGAAATGTATACATCCATGGTCTGAGTCAGTATACTGTCCAGCGCGTGCGTTAATTACCAAGTCGAGAGCCAGGCACGTGCATGTTATGTCACTCAATTTACTTACAAGTCTTAAAAGTCCACTTATTTAACCTCGGACTACCGATGAATCGCTACACTTTTGTTCTTCCTTCAGAAAACCAAAACGCTTTCGCTTGCTCTTTATCTGCGCAAATGCCGTTTATAATGTAATCTCGTCGATCAGAATTTTTTGCAAAGATATACACGAAACTTTGAAATACGTAGACGAGTTCTCAGAGTTAAAAAAATGACGAAATTCAAAAAGACCACACATCTCTCTCTCTACTTGTCGATCTGTCGATGCACTTTGATTTTCCTGAGAGGATGTGCATGTACCAGTCTCTCTCTCTTTCTCTCTCTATTTACATTTGCAAAAACGGTTTGGATCCAGATCAGACCCGAATAGAATTCAGGAAAGAATGTTTCGTCAATTTAAAAATTTGTGCATGCGATAGAAAGTATGCCAAGTGTCGTACAAAAGCCGATGCGCACGATAAAATGGGTTTTCTATATCTCAATAAGTGTATACATTGTCCGGTCCTATGCGTGGATCCAGCATTCAACGTTGGGCCAGCAAAACGCCATTTAAAGGTGTTTTGCTGGCGGACCGATGATGGCCCGCTTTTAGTGATATTTGGATCCTCTCTCCCTTAAAAAAGAAGAACAGTTCGGATCTAGATCTGATCCGAATGGAATTCAGGAAAGAATGTTTCGTCAATTTAAACATTTGGCCATGCGATTGAAAGCACGCAATGCATCAATACTGTCGAATATCCGATTTTGTCGTGCAAAAGCCGATGCGCACGAGAAGCAACTCCAAGCACCCCGATACATGATATTTTTTCAAAAATATCGAGATAACAAGAGATTCGTATGCAAGCGCTATATAGTCTCTCTCTCTCTCTCTCTCTCTCTCTCTCAAAGTTTGCAAATAGTTTGGATCCAGAAGATCTCCGACGTCTTGCCAAATTAAATCAGGGGCAAACAGGGTACCATTAATCATGTAAGCGAACGTTCGACTTTGCGTCCGATGCCTCGGAAGAATATAATTGAGCCGTGACATGAGATTTCCAACAATCAGCAAAGCCTCAGATCAGCCTGCGCATATGCACAGTCTGGTCAGAGCCTTTGCTAGTCGCTTGAATATTCTATGAGTGTAAGCTACTGACTGAACATCGTTTGGAATTCGTAAGCTTTAAAGGAGGCTGCACAGGCTCGTCTGAGTCTACACTCGTCAAAATGCCACATTGTGTCGCGTCTCAATTTATAATATATTGGCTTCGAGCCGATGCGTACGATACGCTGGGTGGTACATTCATATCTAAAAAAAAAGCAAAAAATCAGACAAGTACCACAAATCAAGTTTTTCATGCATGCAGTGCGCCGTTTCATGCTCGAGTTCATTGAAATTGTTTTTTCTTCATGCAAACCCATGAAAAGGAGACACAGCTATGCAATCATGTTTTGTGTGCTAAGTCCGCTTTCGTGCGCCCAAACCACCGCGTGCTACCCGAGTCTTAAAACAACAACAACACGTGGTCTGATAGTCGGCTTCTTTGATCTCAAACACATGTCCGTGAACCATTACCCTGTCCTTTTGTCTGCGGCTGATATACTATTAGCAGTGCTGGACCCAGGCCCCCCCCCCCCCCCCCCTCACACACACACCCAAGAGGCTGTGACAAACTAATTTTTAGCAGACGGTTTGGGCCCAGATCTGGCCCGACAAAAAGTTTAATGTTTTGTTCTAGAAACAAAGGTGCTGATAAGACTGCATGTGCGGTATGCAGGCTGATCTTCGCATGTAACAAAGTCGGGGTACATACATCTACAGACGAGTGGTAAATACAGCGATTTCTGAGATGTCAGGCGCTGGCGATTTTCCGCGGATGCGCAGGCTCGTCTGAGCCTTCGCAGCTCGCATAGCTGACTTATTTCATGAAATTAGATATTTAAATAATAAATTCATCAAGATGCAGAATCGTGCTACAATCAATTTATTTCTTGGTACATGTATGTGCGTCTGTGCGTACATTAAACCGGTAATGCACTCGTTGGACCCTCCGTGTGCAGTTTCATGAGGACAAACAGACACGCCGCGATCGGCTCAACAGTTTGTTAAAATGTTCCATTTTGAGGAATTTGATGTTTTTGCTTGATAGGAATAGCCATTATTACATGTACTAAGAAAAACCGCTGACAAGTATTTTAAAGTCAACGTACGTAGATGTCTAGAATTTTTATTTGGCTAGAGTCTTCATCCACTTTAAACTTTGTTAGTGAACGAGACCCTGACGAGATTGTGCAAACACACATGCTCTCCTGAGTCTTCGCTGATCACATCTGTCAAAAGTACCAAGCTCATATGGGGCTCCGCGCAAGTTGATTTCATGCTCGGGTCCGAGCTGTGTTCAAGAAAAGAGCACACGCATAGAATCATAATATAGAATAATAGAAGTGCCCTCCGTGTCGCACGCGACTTGGACATATTGCCGAACTGGGAAATCCTTTAAATGCTTAAAAGGGAGGGGAGGGTAGGGGGTGTCAGTCGGATAACCTGAGAATCACACATATTTAAGCCTTAAGTTAACTCTCTCTTCGGGGCTGGTATTTTAGAGGAAAAAAAACGAGTACGTGTCACAGCACACTATCCGTATGTCAACGTGCATAATTCACGCGCAAATAGCTGAATCGCGGCCTTTGGTCAGTAATAAATTATGATCTCAGCCATTTGGGTGGATACATAAACTCAATAGGGTTAGTCAAAGCAGTTTCGGAATCGTTGCAAGTTCGTCAATGCTGGTGACCTTGAATAATGTATAACATATAACGTCGCGCGCTGGCATGCGAAATAGAACGCCACATGCCAGATTACAAATCTAAGTAGAATGGAACATTGCAAAATGTCGCTACCGCTCACGTGCTGTACGCTAGAAGTATGCCGAACACAGAAACCGGACATCGATTTTCCGCCGAAAATAACGTGTGTTCGTAATTTTAGAAATTCACTTTTCCGAAAAAGGGCAGTGTTCGATTTTTTAGGATGTTTTAAAAATTATTTTCGGCGATAATTTTTGGTGTTCGTAATTTTAGAGTGTTCGAAATTTTAGAACATTTACCGTATTCAAAAACATATTTAACCCTTAAAGCGCCAATTGCAAAAAAAGTCATCTGCTTTTCTCGGCTGCTGAAATGTTTAAGAAGCCTCTGGCAAACAGTGTGGACCCAAATCAGACTGCTCCTATAGTGTTTGCTTCTATACTTAATTTGTCAGTAATGCTAGGCAATTATTTGCAGCAGACGACTTCAGCACACATTTTCAGATGCGTTTTTTTCTTGGCGCTTTAAGGGTTAATGATTTTTTAACCGATGTCAAGGGGGGGATAAATATGGTTTAACTCAAAATATTGTATTTTGATTCTATATCAGTTGAATGGCTAAAAATTAAGTATTTAGCTCATCTGAACCAAAGGCGGAGTCTGTCTGTCATGCGTAAACTATTTCTTTAAACGACATCATATATGAACTAAGATGCATGAAGTATTTAAGCTACTGAGTGGACACAAAAGTGAGACTGATGGAATTACAGGCAGACTTAAAGTTGTGACCTTGGGAGTTGGTGGCTAAGTGCTGTGTGCAACACACCATGCTATGAGTAATAATCATATGAAGTTATTATGAATTTGGTCTACCCTTATAGAGATATGGTCTGGGCACAAAATTCTGAGTGTAACAACCGACCATGTTTGAGTCAAAGTTGTGACCTTGACCTTGGGAGTTGGTGGCTAAGTGATGTGTGTGACACACCTACATGGTATTGGATAATTATCATGTGAAGTTGTAATGGCCTATCCTTGTAAGAGATATGGTTCCTGACAAAAAACCCAGGATTACAGCCTGAGTGACGGACTGACAGGAGTTAAAGCTGTGACCTTGACCATGGATCTTGGTGGCTAAGTAATGTGCATGACACACCTTCCTGCTATGGGTAATAATAATGTTATAATAAATTAGGCCTACCCTTGTAGGAGATATCGTGTGTTAGTGTTTAACATCCCACTAACAGCTAAAGTCAATGAATCCTCATCCGACAGACTGATGAAGCCAAGGATCAAACCCACAACCCCTTGTATATGAGGTGAGTGATATATCCACTACACCACAGTGGCTTCTATCATCAATGGTTATCAGGTTATATCCATGCTGTAATGCTTCAACACTATTTACCCTTTCTGTTCTCATGGATTTACTCATACTGATTGATATAATTAGGCTGGATTCAAAGGTTTCCCAATTATGATATTTTTCTGTCCCGAAACGATTATTTTCACCTAAGCAACCATTGTAGACCCATATGAAATGTGGCATTCTATCTGGATGTCTATTGTTCACCCATTAAACAACCCATTAACAGGTTACAAGTGCTAAAGGGTTAATGGACTGCTGAACTTCAGTGGCTTTGAAATAAAATTAACACAACAAAATTCAATTTAAAGTTCATTAAAAAAAGATTCAATGTGGTGTACCATTTTCAACCCAACATGCCTGTGCTCTATCATAGACACTGAGTATTGTATGGGCTGTTTACACAATATCGACTTAGTTACTCTTTCCCTGCTAGCTGTGACTTGTCGTCTGCTGATAACATTTGAAAACAGTTAGGGCCTGACAAAAAGTCGGTCCTGATCTGGATCCAAACTGTTTGACTCTGATAGTGTTCCTGAGAGAATTTTTTGTAAAAGTTAAATTTGGATGACAACAGCATGAAAAAAGTGTGGTTAGGTGAACTGACCGTCCCGCCATGACCCTAGCTGTTGACTTGGGACTTAAAGCAACAAAACAAACAAAACAAAAACAGCATGAAAAATTACCCAGCATGCAGATTTAATTTCTGATTTCCAGCAAGCAGTAGTAACTTTCCTTATCTATAAGGATTCATCCTGTGGATGAAAAAAGTGTGGATCCTGAATCTGGATCTACACTGTTTTCAAAAGGGGACACAGGATTTTAAAATAATGTATGCACACTGTGTGACGATTAGGTCAGATATGGTAAATTCAACAATACAATTCTTTCAAAATTTATAAATATTTTATAAAATATTTGGTTTAAAGTCCTGTAAATAGACAGCAAATGTACTTGACACAATGTAAGAATAAGTATGAACCTTTTTAAACAATTTACAAATGTATGTAGTAGATTGTGATCAAATTGTAAACATAGAATTACTATATGCAAATAAAGAATTATAAAAAAAAAAATTAAAAAAAATTAAACAATCACAAAATGAATAAAAGGATATGATTTTTGTGGCTGTACTATACTACTAAAAATTTGATAAGGATCACAATTGTAATACTATAGTAGACTACAGTCATGGGACATAATTATTGGCCACTTTGTGACGTTGCCGTTTAAAACAGTGCATTTCCAGATATTTTGTAAAAATTACCATGCCAAAGTTAATGGATGCAATTTTACAAAACTTACATGGATGAAAAGCAAATAGAAAAAAGCTATATACTTAGGAACGAATTAGATTTTTAGAATGTTCATGAAATCATGAATACTTCTGGTTTCTCGCAATGTAAGTGAAGCGCTTCGGGCTTCACGTTTACTTTGCAAGAGACCCGAAGTATTCATGATTCCATTAACATTCCATAAATTGAATTTATTGCTTATATTTATATTTAATTATAAATATCGAAAATATAGAAAGTATTTATAATTTAGGAAACAAAACAGTTTTGTATTTTTAAAATATGTAATTGTATTAATGGTTTTATTGAAGTTTAAAATGGAAAAGCAAAACAGCAAGTGTGAACACAGAGCCAAAGGAGCAAATAAGAAGCTTGTTTTGCACATGTGACTACGGTGTGGCTCGCTGTCAATCACACCACAAGTGTCACTTCTGGCAAATGAATTTGATGTTCGAAGCATGTTCGAAGCATATTGCACGGGCAAATGAGCTTGGCATCTGTCAATCAAATTTATGTCATACATGAGGCTATGAACAGTTGCAAAAATCTAAAGATTCATTAAAGGCTTGCTTTGAAAATGGAAATATAATAAAATATTAAAATAATTACACTTTTGATTCAAATGTAGAGTGTTTAAAGTGAACGTAAAATTTAAAATATCACGATTCCGAACGACGCAATCATTAACAGCACCGAAAATATGACATTTTAATTAGTCTTTGTGTTTAATTGACTACCATACAAAAACATCAGACACCAGGAAGCTACAGTAAAAATGTTTATTGCGTAAATAAATTTGCTTTCATTTGGCACTTTTTTCATGATTGCAGCCTATATAGTTTTGCGACAATAATTGTTGCAAAAAATCTGGAAACACGTTGAATTAAACGGTGACATCACAATATGGCAAATAGATATGTCTGTATATTAATCAAGAATATGTTTTCCATGACTGAGGTGGTTTCATTAAAGAATCTAGAACAAACTGTAAAGCATATTTTAAGTTCAATTTTGACAATTGAAGCAAATGTATGCTTACCCCCAAAATTAGCCATTTTCAGAGTAAATGGGAAAACAAAACTTGAAAAAATGGACTTTCTTCAGAACAGCACAACACTGATGTCTTTGTTTATGAATATAAATGATGTTACCCATTTGATTAATGTAAGTGACTTTTCGTGCAGTTTTTTTGCCATAGAAATGTTCTTTTTGTTTCTACAATTGCTACATGGAAAACTGAACAATATTCTGAACGCTGGCTTTGGAGATATATATGTTTCACTTCCACTGATTTGATTAGACATGACCCTTATCAAAATTTGAGTAGTATATTTACCCAAAATACTCAGACATTTTCACTTCTTACCATAATTATCTTTTAAGACCTTTGTTTTGGCGTCTGCTGCAATGTTTTAGAAGCCTCTGACAAACAGTGTAGACCCAGATCAGACTGCTCTCATTGGAGCAGTCTGATCTAGGTTTACACTGCTTGCCCATATGCTTAAATTAGTCAATAATGTTAGCAAACATATGCAGCAGGCGCTTCAAGGGTAAAGGTATATACAAGCAGAGTTGACCACCCTATGAAGCATGTAATTTAAACCTTGATCTAACTGCTCCCTGACGAATAGGCTTATCTTGGTTAATGCTCTTTGGTCAGGTCTTTGTGTCTCAATACTTCAGGTAAGTATTCTTTGACTTTTCGCTTACTGTAAAGGTGGCGCCTCATGAATGCGTAATTAGGACTGGTCAACCTTAGACATAGGTAAAAGCTGAAAATGAGCCGTGGTTTTATTAAAAAGTAACTGTATCATCTTGCCCCATTATCTCAGTATAGACGCAAAACACATTATTTAGTCCTTAAAACGCCAGCAAAATAACTGCATCTGAAAATGTCTATTTAACATAAGCATAGAGGCAAACATTGTCGACCCAGATCAGACTGCTCCTACATGAGCAGTCTGATCTGGGGCCACAATGTTTGTCTATGAGCTTCAAATGTTTTAGTGGACGACAAAAAACATGAATTTTGTGATCATGGGCTTTAAGGGTTAATAAATGTGAGTTCAGTGTGTATACGGTTAGGATGTTCATGAAATGCATGCACGTTTGCGCGGCCCAAAAAGCTTATTAACTCTTTACCAAATTATAAATAAAACCCGATTTCCCTTCCTTAGCAGATAAAATAGCCAAACCACGCCGGGATATGAATATTAAAATTGCCGTTTTTACAGTAAGCGAAAAGTCTATTAATACATGTATGGTGGAATGTAGTTTATTAAAGCACTTTATTTGTTGAGGTAAATATTGAATCTTTAAAAGATTAGTTAACGCTATACGAGTAAATCTCGATCAAACTGGTCTTCACCACTTTGACAAGATGTACAGTTTATGTTAATGGCACTCTTCTATAAATAGGATAAGGGATCAAGTTGAAGATTTTAATTATTTACTAAAATCAGTGAGTCAATAAAGATCTCTCTTAGGCTTCACTGGTTCACATATTAAAGCAACCTTCAGGAGAGAAATACATCATAATTCAGAAAAGTGTAGCTGTGATCCCTTGAAGTACACAATGGGCAGTCCCAAACTTATTGTGTGGGAAATCCTTCAAAATACAAAGGATTAAAGGAGGCATTTGTCATATGCCATAAATTTCAAAATACCATGTGCTGGTCCATTTATACATTAACCCTTAAAGCACTAAGAAAAAAATGCACCTGAAAATGTCCTCTGCTGAAGACGTCTGCTACAAATAATCGCCTAACATTACTGACGAATTAAGTATAGAAGCAAACAGCGTGGATCCAGAACAGACTGCTCCTATAGGAGCAGTCTGATCTGGGTCCACACTGTTTGCTATAGAGGCTTCTTAAACATTTCAGCAGACAAGAAAAGCAGACGACTTTTGTTGTAAATTGCGCATAAGGGTTAAGAACCATCATCTCAGCCTGGCCCAATTATTTGATATACATGTAAGGTGAAAAAATGAAATATGATCAATATAATCACTTCTAATGAATAGGTTGTATGTCAATTTTTTTTTTAATGATTTGCATGCAGAACCTGCATTCTAGTGTACTTACTTTTGTAATGCGGCGTCTGATTGGATAACTTCAAAAATTTGCGACACTATATCCTTAGAATACAGCTTTATGCAGCTTGCAAAGCTCAAATTTGAGATGAGACTGCAGAAGTGAATTAGAATGGGGATAACCATATTCAAAATTTTCATTTGGGAAGGTATACTGTCAGATATATGGTTAGAAATTACATTTTACAGCTCGGCTCAGGCGTCGCCATAAAACTAACTTTACAACCGTATATCCTATGATATACCTCCCCAAATGAATATTTTGAATATTTTGGTTGGAAACAGTGAAGCTCCTGATCAAGCAGTTTTTTGTGCTACACCATAATGCAGGTCATGATACACTGTTATAAATGTGATTGCATGGTATGAATGATGGAAAATCAGATGGGAAGTGTAATAAGGTAAAATGACTCAATATGACATGGCTGTAGACAAACAAAACAAAAAAAACACTTGTTGAAATTTGATCCCCGAGAGAAATATGGCACTGAGATCTAAAGAGACCAGTCTGCAGGCTTAACCCCAAATGATTTCAAGAGTTTGTTACAGTCAGAGAAGCAGCCACAGTTTTTAAACTTTGAGGCGGACAATGGAGACGGGTGAGCTGTCTTGACTACTCCATGCTTCTTGGTGTCAATGAGTTTCTCTTTCTTCTGAGCGAATCCTCCCCATAAGATAAAGACAACGTGTTTGCAGTGATCACTTATGATTTTAATAACAGCATCTGTAAATTTCTGCCATCCAAACTTGGCATGAGAGTTTGCCTGATGTGCCCTGAAAAATAGAAGAATGAGCATGTACAGTAAAGCCTGTTTTAAGCGACCACTCAAGAAGAATACCTAAATTGGTTTTTAAGACCAATCATCGCTTAATGCAGGTCAAAAGTATTGCAGAATGCTCCAAGGGGAGCATTCTGCAATACTTTTGACCTTCATTAAGCTACCATTTGTCGGTTAGATCTTTGTTTTGTCTATTTTTGAGTGGCTGCTTAAGACAGGTTTTACTGTACATGAACCACAAAATATAACCAACAGCTAGTTAACCCTTCGCCTGCTATTATCCTAGCTTAGTACTGGTTCAACCCAGGTAGACCCGTCCCTGTTTAACTGAAAGATTGTTGATGGAATGTAAAGAATCAAATCAAACAAATCAAGGAAAACTGTACATGACAAAAATCAATAATTTGACTTTGGGCCCAGCAATGACTCAAAAACAGCCTCAACATCCACTGAATCCAATTAGATTTCATGCTCCTTAGCTACCCATTGGTATCAGCAAACACTCTGATTAGATTGAGTAAATGCCCAGGCTAGTCTGAATGCAGGTCAAATTGTTGGTTATGTTTGACACATTTATGATGAATGTATTTTCCCATCTTTATCATTTGGACAAGTCCATTTCCAATTTTAGGGTTGTTGGGTGGTATTTTTCATTTTTATTCAAATTTAAAAGACACTTCTATTTGTAAGCAAACAGTGGAGAACCTGATCAGATGCTGTGTTTTGCAGCGTATGATCTGGTCTTGTACTGTTTGCCTACATCCCACGAAAAGGATGCTAGGCTAATATGGGTTAAACCTTTAAATAGTAAGGCCATAGCTTCAGATAAGATTATTTATAAGTTAATTTTCAGGTTTATTAATGCCAGATTTGTTCCTCACACAGTTTTTTTCTCAAACTTATAATTCACACTTGTTTTTTTACTGTTACAAAAAACTTTTTGTGGCTTTTCCATGGGTAGAAACCAGTACTGGGCCGGAGGGTTTATGATTTGTGTGTTTATTATATGACGGGAACTCCCGAAGGCTCACCGAAAGTGGTTTTATGGAGAAGCCTGGAATCGAACCTGCGACCCCTGGTTTACAAGGCATAGCGCTTATCCACTACACCACGGGGGCTTCTGTTACAGAGGTGACAGTTCAAAATTTCCAAAAAAAATGAAATTCAGAAACTCAGTATGCCAACAAAGTATTTTAAAACAATTTCAAGTTAAAATGGTCAACCACAAATGATCTATTCATCACAAACACATTTACAATTAAAGCAGTGTTTTCAGAGGAAAACTATGTCCCTCCAACTGCAAATTGAGTCAGCAAGCATGCTTACTAAAATTATAATCGGCTCTTTACTGTGTCACAATGATACAATACATGTATATAAAGAATGGCTGAAATCCATCAATTATTTCAAGGGGGAGCATGCACAAACAATTTTGATCAAAATTTGAAATTACAAAGTGCTGTGGTGGCCTTGAACGTAAGGTCAAGGTAATCAAAAATGTAATTGACTGTTTTCTGTCTCCAGTCTTTTCTGTCTCCAAACAATGTATCTATGCAAGTTTTGTGGAAATCCACCCACTGGTTCAGAAGATAGAGCTCAGAAAAGACTGGTTTTTAAAGTTTTTTTAAAGGATGGTGACCTTGAAAATTAGGATGAGCTCACCAAAATCTTTCAACTATTCACTTTGCCACAATGATACAATACATAAAGTTTAGCTAGAATCCATTGTTCAATTCAAGAGATATAGGGAAACCCTATTTTGGTCAAAATTTGATATTTCAAAGTGCTGGTGTGACCTTGAAAACAAGGTCAAGGTCACTAAAATCTGACCAACTCTTCTCACCCTCCCAACATTATATCTATACAAGTTTGGTTAAAATCCACTAACTGGTTCAGAAGATAGTGTGCCAAAAAGGCTGTTTTTACAGTCTTTATAGGATGGTGACATTGAAAATTAAGTCAAGGTCACCAAAATCTAATCAACACTTTCTTGTGCCACAAGCAAACAATATATAGAGATGGGCCAGAATTCATTGTTCGGTTCAAGAGGTAACATGCAGAAACCTTATTTTTGTCAAAATTTGACATTTCAAAGTATTTCTGTGGCCTTGAAAATAAGATCAAGGCTACCAAAATCTAATCAACTCTTAACCCTCTCGTAACTATATAACTATGCAAGTTTGGTTAAAATTCAACTACTGGTTCAGAAGATAGAGTGCGGAATTGACTGATTCATACAGTCTTTACAGGATGGTGACCTTGAAAATAAGGTCAAGGTCACCAAAATCTAATCAACTCTTCCCACCCTCCCAACAATGTATCTATGCAAGTTTGGTCAAAATTCATCCACTGGTTCCGAAGATCATGCACGGAAACCATTTTTAGACATTTCAAAGTGTGGGTGTGACCTTGAAAACAAGGTCAAGGTCACCAAAATCTAATCAACACTTAAGCCCTCCCAACAATATATCTATGCAAGTTTGGTCAAAATTCATCCACAGGTTCCAAAGATTACGAACGGGAACAAGGACGCCGACGGGATCCACACCAAAAACAATATGTCCCCCACCCTTCCTTAGGGGGGACATTATAAATGGTAAAGGGTCAATTGTCTATAGATAAATTGAATATAAATCAGAGAAATTATACTACTGGCTGGCATGCTTAATTCATTATTTTGAGGCTGACTTTCTATGGAACACATTACTGATTGCATACACAAAGGATGAAGAGGAAAACTTTAGGTCTCAAGTCCCACTAGATAATGGGAAATTGTGGTTTAAATGCCTGCCCAAGGTTACAGTACTTACTCAACAGTCAGTGTTGCATTGAGAAGCAGTACTCCATTCTCAGCCCACTTCAATAGGCAGCCATCGTCGGGAGCTTTGAAACCAGCAATGGCCGGATCTCTTGTCAATTCTGTGTAGATGTTCTTGAGTGAGGGAGGTGTCTTGATGTCCTTTGGCACAGAGAAACAAAGCCCCATTGCCTGTAATTGATGACAAATTTTACATTAGAGCCGTAGCATGAGATTTCCAACAATGTGGTATGTGCCACCAGCAAAGGCTCAGACCAGCCTGCACATACGCCCAGTCTGATCAGAGCCTTTGCTAGTCGCTTGGATATTCATTGACTGTTAAGCTACTGACTGAACATCATTTGAGGGTTCTAAGCTTAAAAGGAGGCTGCACAGGCCAAACTGAGTCTACACTTGTCAAAATGCCACATTGTTGGAAAGCACAATTCACTGCTCATTATATAACTCATATTCTGCAATAAGTCCTCAAACCCTTTCCTTCATGAATATCCGTGCTAGGCTCCACCCACTATGAATAATTATATAAATAAACTTTCATGTAATTATTGTTGATACATAGAACAAAGACATTATTTGTCAGGTCAACTGGTGTAGGATCAGATATATCATATTTCTATAAGCAGAGTAGGACCTGATCAGGCAGCTCTTACAAGAGCTGCCTGATCTGGTTCTGCTCTGTTGTCAAAAGGCGCCTCTATGACGTAAAGGGCTATAAACATCATAGGTTAAGATGCACAAAAATGTTGAGCGTAAAATTGTGAATATCACCTTATCCATCAGTTTGAAAACATGTTTTGGGTGCTCAAATAAGGGGGGAAAACTAAAATAATACTGTAGTTGGAATGCCATATCGACACCTTTTATATGGTGCTTAAGAGCAAACTGCTGAACAAGATTCAGATGGACTCACAACCAAGACAGTACCCCTCTGCTTTTGACAGGAGAGAAATGTAAAAAATTAAAGACCCATTCTATGAGATAAAATATCAGATCTTATTTGGTCCAAAATAGAAAATAAGACTTTAATGTTTTGAAAAAAAATGCCTGTCGTGGGGTATACTGCATATTTAGCTGGCACCACAGGGGCTTGAAGTATGATTTTTTAGTGATTTTAGGCCTAGGGAAGCATACTATGTGCTTTGGAATGACAAAGTACGACTATTTAAGGATTTTTAAAAAAAAAAATTCAAATCGAGTATAAGAATATTAATTATACTTTTTCAATTAATCAGATTGGTCAAAATTTTCATTTTTTTTTCATGGTCTGTTATTTTCTCAATCTTTTTGGATGGAGCTGAAGAGAAGGTCCCTTAACACTTAATGCGCCAATCGCAACAAAAGTCGTCTGCTATTTTCCTCTGCTGAAATGTTCTCGTCTGCTGAAATGTTTAAGAAGCCTCTATGGCAAACATTGTGGACCCAGATCAGACTGCTCCTATAGGAGCAGTCTGTTCTGGGTCCACACTGTTTGCTTCTATACTTAATTCGTTAGTAATGTTAGGCAATTATCTGCAGCAGCAACTTCAGCAGACGACATTTTCAGATGCATATTTTTCTTGGCGCTTTAAGGGTTAAGCATCAGACAAAGTAGCAAATATTTTCATAAATTCAAGCACCTGTGGCTGGCACTAAGAATAAATATACCTACCTGGCCATTGTCATGATATGGGTCTTGTCCAAGTATCACCACTTTTACCTGAAAAGTCATAAAATTTTTGAGCGTAAAATTGTAAATATTTTCTTACCCATCAATTGTAACATATGTTTTGGGTGCTCAAAAGATCAGTCTCATTGAGACGGTTATTTAAAGTACCAACAACATATGTTTTGACTGAGAAAAAGAGAATTAATTTTTGGAACACACTCTTAACTAAAGGCCTGATTAACACTTTTTGTCCTGAAACCGATCCTGCTTTGTGTCTTCTCATATTTTCAAGTGCACTTCAGACTCAATTTTATCATGGTAGCAAACACTATGTACCCTGATCAGACTTGGGAGCAGTCTGATCTTGGTCCATATTGTTTGCAATAAAGGCTACCTATGAACACAAACAGATAAAAGCAGCAGACTACAGAAGTCACCACTGGTGGGAAAAGAGATAAACTTTTGCTCATTGCATCATGATTGCATATGTATTGCATGTACAGTAAAACCTGTCTTAAGCGGCCACTCAAAAAGAACACCAAAAATACTTTTGACCTTCATTAAGCTACCATTTTCCATTAAGACCTTGGTTTTGTCTATTTTTAAGTGGCTGCTTAAGACAGGTTTTACTGTACCTATGTTTTTTGTTAGTGTCCCAAATTAACACCAGATATGCCGCAATTGAAAGCCCTCTTAACAATCGAGGAATACAGATCAAAAATTGTTAGAAACAGTGTTTTTGATTGCCATTTTTCGCCAGTCAGGCAATCAAAAACTCTGTTTCGGACTATTTTTTATCTACGTTTGTCGATAGTATTAACATTTTTGATTGCCACCTATCCAGTGTGAAATAATTTATAGAAAGTTTAATCTCACCAGTTATCCTAATCAGTTTTGTAAAGATGTTCAAAGAGGCTCTAAAACTTTGTCCTGCTGAACACAGATATATTGTTTTTTGAAAACATTGTACAAGAGGTGTTTCATGTTTATTTGAACAAATTTGAAAATGCTGTTACTCATTTATTTCTTGTTATATTTGGTAGTAATTGATTTCCATGGGTTAGTCTGATCTCCAGGAATATGCAACCATCAAGAAAACAGTTCTTAATTTTTATTTTCTGGTTTGAAACAATCTCTGAAGATGATGAGTCAAATTTTAAGCGTTTAAAAATGCTGTCTGAAACAAAATGTACTAAATCTTTCTGGAACCATTTCTCTAAAAGATATGAAGTTTTTCTCTTGGAACCTTTTATATATTGCACATAAATAGTTTAAGTGTGTTCTGTCAGAAAATAAAACATTCCAGTTGGATATTTACTTTTTGGAAGCAACTTGAACATCAAATTTTAGGGTTTACAGTTTCCATAGCAACACTAAATTGTATGCAAAATACTCAAATGCAATATTTGGTGATCAGTTTTATCTGCGATAGATACTTAAAATATCTAAGAAATTGAGTCGGCTGTGAGTTTTGAAAATTGTTTTTCAAGATTCTTCCAAGACACATCTTATACATGAGATACCCATTTGGGCAATTGTATGGAAGAACTTATTAAGCCCAGTTTCCAAGCAAAAACAGGCACACATAGGCTGTTTCTCATTTGAATAACAGACTGAATGTTCCTCTAAACTTAAACGAAAATCTCACACTTAAATACGTATTTTCTTAGAAGATACATCCGTTTTATCTCTTAAAATCAATTAAAGGGGATGGAGATGTATTTAGGGTTGCTGTGTTATGGCTTTGCTTTAAATTGCCATCTTATCTATTTGGCAATACCAGGGACACGTCCCTTATGTAACGAAAAAGCAAAATGTGTTTGTTTTATTTATATGCAACCGCAAAAAGTTAAATTCAAATCTGTTCAAATAAACATGAAACAGGTCTCGTAGATCTAGGTCACATGAATGGACCAGTCCAAGAGATCAGTAGAAATTATTGTATAGTTTGCTTGACTGTAAGGAAGATAATCCACAAGTTTTACCTATTGCACCAGAATGCATTTGCACTTTGTGCATTGCAAAATATTAGGCATTAACCCTTAAAGCGCCAAGAAAAAAATGCATCTGAAAATGTTGTCTGCTGAAGTCGTCTGCTGCAAATAATTGCCAACATTACTGACTAATTATGTGTAGAAGCAAACAGTGTGGACCCAGAACAGACTGCTCCTATAGGAGCAGTCTGATCTGGGTCCACACTGTTTGCCATAGAGGCTTCTTAAATATTTCAGCAGACGAGAAAAGCAGACGACTTTTGTTGCGATTGGCGCATTAAGGGTTAAACATTGGAATATCAGTGAAAGTTGCAATAATTATTGCACAGTTTTATCCAGATGCAGCTATTGAATGACATTATTTTTGTTTGCAAGCAGAGAAGGCTCTGTTGAAACTGCACTCTGCACAGCGGGCCTGAGCAATCGGTGGTTGCATATACAATCAGTGCTAAAATCTGTGAGCTGGTCCTTTTACATTTGATGAGGTGGCATACCACTATATAGTAATATTATCTTCAGTTTGGCACCATATCTATTTGTTGTCTTAATTTAGTTTGGATACAGTTTTGAGGGTTCTGGTCTCGATCCAAACTGTTACTAATATGGTATCCTTGTCCCTTGAACCTCTTTATTTAAAAAAAGTTAATTTATAAAGAAACAAGAGGGCCAAGTGGGCCTAAATCACACACCTGAGTTTTGTTTAAAGTCTGTTGAAAGCTGACCATGTCTCTAGTTACACCTGGGGAGGGGCCATTTTTGGCCCCAAGGGCATTATTTGAACAGACTTGGTAGAGATCCACTAGGTGATGCTACATACCAAATTTCCAGGCTCTAAGCCTTATGGTTTCAGACATGATTTTTTTCATGATTTTCCCTATATAGGCCTATGTAAAACATGTGACCCCAGGGGCGGCCCAAGTATATATTTTAAACAGACTTGGTAGAGGTTCACTAGATGATGCAACATACCAAATATTAAGGCTCTATAGGCTTTGTGGTTTCAGACAAGAAGATTTTTTCATGTTTCTCCCCATATAAGCCTATGTAAAACATGTGACCCCAGGGCAGGGCCATTTTTGGCCCCTGGGGCATAATTTGAAAAATTTGTTAGAAGTCCACTAGGTGATGCTACATACCAAATATCAAGGCTCTAGGCCATATGGTTTCAGACAAGATTTTTTCATGTATTTCCCTCAATAAGCCTATGTAAAACATGTGACCCCTGGGGCAGGGCCATTTTTGGCCCCAGGAAAATAATTTGAACAAACATGGTAGAGAGTTACTAGGTGATGCTTCATACCAAATATCATGGCTCTAGGTCTTGTGGTTTCAGACAAGAATATTTTTCATGGTTCTCCATATATAATTCTATGTAAAACATGTGACCCCTGGGCGGGGCCAATTTTGGCCCCAGGGGCATAATTTGAACAAACTTGGTAGAGGTCCAATAGGTGATGCTACAAACCAAATATCAAGGCTCTAGGCCTTATAGTTTTAGACAATAAGATTTTTTCAATGTGTTTCCCTATATTAGCCTATGTAAAACATGTGACCCAGGGGCGGGCCATTTTTGGCCCCAGGGGCAATATTTGTACAAACTTGGTGGAGGTCCACTAGGTGATGCTACATACCAATATTAAGGCTCTAGGCCTTATGGTTTCAGACAAGAAGAGTTTTCCATGTTTTTCCCTATATTAGCCTATGTAAAACATGTGACCCCGGGGCCAGACCATCCTTGGCCCCAGGAGCATAATTTGAACAAATTTGGTAGAGGTCCACTAGGTGATGCTACATACCAAATATCAAGACTCTAGGCCATAAGTTTCAGACAAGATTTTTTCATGTTTCCCTATATAAGCCTATGTAAAACATGTGACCCCCGGGGCGGCGCCATTCTTGGCCCCAGGGGGTTAATTTGAATAAACTTGGTAGAGGTCTACTAGGTGATGCTACATATCAAATATCAAAGCTCTAGGCCTTGTGGTTTTTTGAAAATCTATTTTTAGCCTGTGTGACCTAGATATGCAATTGATCTGAACCTCTTGAACAATTTTGAAGGAGGACCATATAAGGATCATTCCTACCAAGTTTGGTCAAAATCCAGCCAGTAGTTTAGAAGGAGGTGTCCTGACGACGCACGACGGACATCCAACGATCACAATAGCTCACCATGAGCCAATGGCTCAGGTGAGCTAAAATACGCATATGAAGAAAAAGCATGCAAAGTAAACTAGCATGCAATGAATAAAACATCTCTATGTTCCAAGCATCAGTTCAACTCATTGCATGCTAGTGTTGATTAGGCATGCTTTTTGTAGTTTGCTGATTTTTTTAAAATCCGTCATTCGAAGAAAAGTACCTTGTCTAGTGGTGTAAGGTTGAAAGCGTTGAATATGAGTTCCTTTGGTGGAAACACTTCCTTCCCAGCTTTGTATTCTTGCGCCAACTTATTCTCAATTTCAACGAAGTACGGTTTAGTAAACTCCTCCTCTAGCACTTTCTTCCATTTAGCATCTGTCAGGTGGTCCTTCAGTTTGAGTGAGCTAGCTGATGCCTTGCTGGGCTTAGGGGCTGGTTTTGGGATTGGTTCAGCACCTGTTAAGTACATTCATAGCTTCGGATAATGAGTTATCTCAGTCCAATTAGCCACCCATTAACCCTTAAAGCGCCACCTATAATTTGCAGCAGACGACAATTGCAAATTTTGCCGCTTTTTCAAAAATAACAAATAAGGCATGATATTTCATGAGAATCAGACGATTCTCATGTAATATCATACATTATTTTTGTCAAAAATTGGGAAAGATGTCATAAAATTTGTCGTCTGCTGCAGTTGTGATTGGCGCTATAAGGGTTAAACATATATATAAAAAGCCGACCGAGATTGTATGCTGGCTAAGGTTTTGTTTTATTTGTCGTTATTCAACATGAACATTGTTACAAGTGATTTGAGATTTTGATTCTTATCGTATCGGCGAAAGCTCTCACCAGCCGTGCATCCGCATAGAGCCTGCATATCCAGTAAGGCTCGCCAGAGCTTCAGTCCAACAACTAGATCTGGGCAAAGGTGCATGCACGACTAACCAACTTACCACAGCTGCTCAACAACACATGTTGGCGAAATCTGCCGAAGCAGTGCTCCAGCTTTGCACATGTATCTTTACAAGACGAAGTCTTATAGACTAGCATAAAAATCTGGCTAATAAGATTTCAAAGAGTATAGATTTTTAGTTGAAAGTTGCTTTCACATTTCACGCTGTACGTAAGAACAAAAATACTGAAGCCAGAAAACAACGGTGTATGGCCGTTCTAGCTCAGAAGCGAAACAAAACAATGCTTCTGTCAGTTCTGAGAGAGCTGTCAAATATGGCTTAGCACAGCTTTTTTCTCATATCTTGTCTTACCATGCGCGGATCAAGAGGGGTATGACCTCCCCCCACCCTGAAAAATCGCAAAAATATTGGGTTTCTTGTCCGAATTCCCTGTAAATCACAAAGCTATGTTGAACCGCAAATTTTACATTTCGCAAATTTCACACCGTGTGAAGAATTGATACCAAAACGTCACTTTTGGAAAATGTGAAATTTGCGTATGGTCAATTTCGATTATTTTGGGGGTCTAGGGGGTCTAACATCTGTGCTCAAATTTCACACCTTTCTCATTTTTAACTGTGAAGAATTGGTACGTATTCGTGTCATGAGCGAAGGACTGGTTCAATTTTTCTCAGATGTGAAGAATTGGTACTCAAATTTCACAAAAGTGAAGAATTGACCAGTTCTTCACAACTCAAAAGTGTAAATAATAGAGTTATGCTAAGGAGTTGTGTCTGTTGCGTTTTGAAAGTTTTAATATTTGTATGAAATTTCTTGTATATACCTTGAGCTTTTGCTGGCTGCAAGTCATCTCAAATAAGTTGCTATTTGCACAGAGGCTTGAAATAATGAATTTGAGTGAATTCATAAACAGTATAGCGAAATATTTGCGTCGAAGCCACACAATCTGATGTAGGATTTCAGAAAAAATGTTGTAAACAAGCCTCAGAAATAAAAACGTTAGAACTTTCTTTCAAAACACTATTAATATGTTGTTGTTGTTTTTAAGAATAACTAGATGCCAAAATTCAATATGTCCCAAAGCACCACAAAACTAGTTTGTGAAATATCCTTCATAACTTTTGAGTGTTTCCCTTCATGATTTTGAATGACAGAGCGGACATTATTTTGTTACAGTTGCCACTGGCCAAATCAATATGTCTCTCAGGAACACGATTCATTAAAGAGGGTGTTCCGACCAGGGGTCGCTCATTGAGAATGACTTTAAATAAGGGTATAGCAAAGTATAGCTCCTCTCAAGGCCCAGCTACACAGTATGTAAACTGAAATAAACATCCTGTACCGTTCCTCCGCTAGTTCACGCCTTATAAACATGAATAACAGCACTCGTGCGTAACCAGTAGTCGGAAAATGCGTGTATTTAGGTACATGTACACGTTTCGATTTATACTGTTAGCGATACAGACAATACACGTTCGAACAAGTTAAGAAAAGCCATTTTATCTATTTTATTCCGTTTTATTCCATGATTTTAACGGTTTCCTCCTTTGCATTTTGCTTTGTTAAAAAACGACTTGCTCACAATCAGAGCTGTTCTGTGTCGAAAACGAGCTTAAATGCCAGATTGCAAGGTTTTAGTGGAATTGGCAATCACATGTATGCATGATTACATGGTTGTAACTGTAACAGTTTCTTAGATCTATGGAAAAATGAATTTTAATAAGTGGGCCCTCGCAATTACAGCTGTACCAACAACTCTCACATCACGATTCCCGCAAACTGGTTACGCACGAGTGCTGTAATTCATAATGTATAAGGCGTGAGATAGGAGGAACGGGTACAGGATGTTTATTTCAGTTTACATACTGTGAGCTATGATGTTTTATTAATCAGCAGTTCCATTATAAAGATTTGCATGGGAAATTGTCCATTTATTATGTTGACAAAAGGCACAGAATGTTGACAGATGCCCAGAGGGCAGAGCCATTTTGGTCATGGTCATATTGTGAACAAAGATGGTAGAGGTCTACTAGCTGATGCTACATACCAAATATCAATGCTCTAGAGCAAGTGATTTCAGACAAGAAGTGTTGTCTTTCTTACTAGGTCTTGCTATTTCAGATGAAAAAAATAAAGTTTAACCAATATTGACATAGAAAACTGGTTTCGTCACCTGGCGGTCATATTTTTAAAACAGTCAAATAATTTGAACAGCATTGGTAGAGGGTGTCCCACGGACCATTTGTGCCTTATTCTTTTGAAATCTGACCTGAATTTTTTGACAAGATTTTAGAGTGTTTCCTTTTGGTTGGCAAGGCAACTAGATTTCTACATAAAGTTGAAATCTATTAACAAGTGTGAAAGGGGATCCATCAACCCAGTGAAGATTGGTGAGATTCCACCCAGTGGTTTAGGAGGAAGCTAGTATTGACGGACGACGGAAGGACGGATGGGTAGCTGGGACGGACATCCTATGACCACAACGTGAGTTTAAAAAAAGGATCTACCATTCAAAGATATATGAAATTGTGGAAAAGCTGAATCTAGCTCTCCTTTAGCTATATAAATGCCTCACCCTGAGAAAATATCATTTTGCATATGCCAAAAGGCGCAGATAAGCTCTGTAAATACATAGCTGGGTCAGGGCATATGTTTCTTTGCTACACTGATTGAAAATTCTCCTGCACTGATTGAAAAGTCTCCAAAGATTCTCAATCTAAAATTAAAAGACTAGTGTTTGTTTCTGTATCTACATGGACACAAGCTGCATGCGCGGATCCAGGAATTTTCGTCAGGGGGGGGGGGTCCAGGTCAATCTGACAAAAAAAGCTCTAACAACGTCTTTTTTTAGTCCTCAGCTTATTTTACAGAAGTCAAATGGTTAAATTCAAAGAAAACTATCATTTTTCAAAGAGGGGGTCCAACGGGGGGTCCAACGTTTTCCAGGGGGGGGGTCCAACTTTCTCTAGGGGAGGGGGGGGGTCCAATTGCTTATTCCCTATAGAAACCCATAGGTTATTTTCTAGGGGGGTCCGGACCCCCTGCCCCCCCCCCCGGATCCGCACTTGAGCTGGCGAATCTGAAGCATGCACTCCAAAGAAACATTTTCTCGCGACGCGGCTCATATTATTTGATTTGCAGTCTTATACTCCCGTCCCAGATTTTCAACTGTAAAACATGTGAAATTTATCTGTAACCTGTTTGAACCACGTTATAAAATCCTGAATATATGTGAAGAATTGGAATCGAATGCAAAATGCAGCAGATTTGGGGGGTATTTTATCGATGTTAAGATTGCGCATGCATGCTACATATAATTTCACTACGTGCGCAAATTTCAAAAAATGTGAAATATTGGTATGAAAGAAGGTCTGGATGGGGTATAATGATTAGTGAATAATGGCCATTTTTTATAATGAATAGTGAATAATGAGCCAAAAAGATAATGAATAGTGAATAATGAAGGCCTAAAAAATAATGAATAACCCAATTTTTTAATGAATAGAAGACACAAATTAATGAATAGTGAATCTATTCATTAATTTTTCGTAGTGAAATTATATGTAGCATGCATGCGCAATCTTCACATCGATGAAATACCCCCCCAAAATCTGCCTATACTTGTAAAATATTGACCCAGTTTGTTTTTTAGATATTGACTACACTATAACCACCACAAATGATAGGTAATTCTACAGTCAACTAAGGGACACAATTTAGCGAGCTGCTGAAATCGAGATCGAAACAGAAAAGTCCCAAACAACTCGAGAAAAAGACACAAGAAGTAATCATGTGGTTCCTGTTATGTTCACATTCTACTCATGCCTACTGATTGCAAAATTGTGAAAAAAAAAGAAGTAGGTCCAGAGCAAGGCCGTCGTCGACGGTAAGGACCATTTTTTGGCCAAAAAAGATTTAAGTAGGACCACTTTTATTTGACCAAATATGTTTTCTGGTTGAGTCAGTTTCCTCTAGCCTTTTTATACCATGATCAAAGCTTGACTGACGTGTGCATATGTCATTATTTCACCTGTCCCAGGTTGCAAAAGGCGGTCATTATAAAAACAAGATTAAGAAACTGACACCAAAGTTATGGCTCGGTTACATTTGCCTTACGACGAGTTTACGATGCCCCTACGATGTCAAAATCACCGTTTCCGTGCGGCCTCCGCAGGGAGACCTTGCGATCATCGTACGGATTTACGGGCATCGTGGCCTCTACGATTTTGTTTAACTCCGCACAATTACAAATTTGAAAAAATCGAAAGCCCGTAGCCCGTAGACACATCGCAGTGACATCGTACGACCCCCGTACGGGCAACGCACGATGATCGTGAGGACAACGCAGGGTTTTAAATTGTCATCTTGGCCCAAAAATGATCGTAGACTCTTGCGATAGTCGTAAGGAGCCCGCAAGGTCGCCGCACGATGCCCTTGCAGGGCCCATAAAATCGTACGGACATCGGACGGTCATCCTGCGGTAACCCCAAGGCGATGGCACGATGATCGTGCGGTCGCCTTGCGACGTGTCAACAATTTCCTGGAGAACTATCATTAGCTGTTTGTTTCATTTCAATATTTGTCTTCAGGCGATATCTCTAATACCACCACTCAGTGTGACTCAATATAGACACAGTTCAGTTTGCTGATGGAAGTAGTCTAATCATGGACGGATCCAGGGGGGGACAGTGGGTCCGAACCCCCACTGGAAAATCACAAAAATATAGTTATTCAGCAATACTGGTCCAGATCCCGTAAAAAATCTCAAAGCTACACATGTACCAAGCCAGCATTGCATGACGGGCCATCATCGGTCCGCCAGCGAAACGCCATTTAAAATGACGTTTCGCTAGCGGGCCAATAATGAACCCCGCTTTTAGTGGTATTTGGATCCTCTCTCCCCCTTATCAACTAAAAACAACAAAAAAAAAACAACGGTTGAGTTGGACCCCCTCTGATATAACTTTCTGAATCCGCGCATGCTAGTCAGGGCCCATAGAGTATGCTTCCATGATAAAATTGTCTGAAGTGCAATTCAAAATATGCACCTAACGTGAAATGCATGTATACGCATTTTCAGTATATAAAATGCTGGTTGGATAAGGGGTTTAATAAATTAGATAGGATTAATAAAAAGTCCAGATATTTTTTGTGATTTATAACTCTGGGATTTGAATTTAAGTATTACTTCAAGGAATAAAATATATGGGTAGTGAGAACATGTGACTAGTTCGAACATTGAAATTTGAATGAATGAATGATCTACAAAATGTATTTACTGAAAACGAATGGCAAATGTGCTGACCAGGCCGGGTGTAAGAAAGCGCATTCTGGTCAGTACCTTTCTTGTTCGCATGCAACGACTTCATTTTTGCTCATGACGAAGATTTTATGTGTTGCTGGCCGTAGAGTGCCTTTGGATGATTAAACTGAATAAAACCATAATAAGCGTTTTAGTCTACGCGGATACAATTAAAGCATCTTTATATTTTCAATTAAAGTGACACTTTTCGAATTATAAAAGTGTACTATAAAAAAGGGGTTGCAATATTCCGTGATTTAAACTTTATGAAAACCGCAGAACTTAGAAATTGACATTAAAATATACACAAACGTATCACGCTGTTCCATACCTACTAAACACACTAGCCTCTTCATAGCACGATTTGTGATCACATGACTTTGAAATATAGTTCAAATGGAATGCAAAAATGAACATGGATAGCCGTTTAAATCCATGCACATAATTACACGACAATTGCACAGTCAGCGTACCGACTCCTTGCGACTTCCGCAAGGTCATCGTGCGAGCATCGTGCGATTTATATAGAGAGGTCGTGAAGATAACACGATGATTGTACGATAGCCTTGCGGATGTCGTACGATATCCGCAAGGTCTCTGTAAAGTTTTGTTCTAGTTTGTCGCCGAAAAAATCGTAAGGTGATCGTAAGAAATGTAACCACATACGTCGTAGCTTATAGCCGCCTACGATGCCGAAAAAATCGTAGAGAAAATCGTAGACAAATAAATCGTACGACGACCGTAGCAAATGTAACCGAGGCATTAATGTTAAAGAATTGTCGTTTGGCGCGAGCCTGCATCAGTGATCTTTAAACAGTGATCTTTTTTATACTCAATAAAGCCGACCTCAATGAACAAACAGAAAAAAAAATATAATTCTGTCTTCCACAATGTAACTTGGCATTTCAATTTTACACTATTTCATGTACGTTTTCCCATATTAATGTTGTTGATGCGCAGCCGGATTTGAGTCTTCTCTCAGTAAAGAATCGTAAGTCTATAATTCACAATATTACGCTGGATTTTTTCTTATCTAGTCTAGTTAAGAAAAAAATCCAGCGTAATATTATGAATGTTTTTTCCATCTGCCTTAACAATAATTTTGGCGCTCATTGAGATGGTTCTTTTGAGTATCCACAACATATGTTCTGGTAGAGATTTAAACCTATGTTTTGGGTGCTCAAAAGAACCATCTCATTGAGAAAGTTCTTATAGAAAATTGAGTACCCACAAAATATGTATCAGTTGAGAATTATTTTTAATTACGCTCTCTTATCTGGCTGCTGTCTGCCCAGGTTCATATGGATCAAATGCTTACTTGTATGTATAAAAGTTCAAAACTGGACCGCCCCACCCACAAAAAAACCAAACAACTAAAAAGAACAACACCAGTTGCTAGTTTGATGCCACCGCCTGATGAGATCCACCGAGGGGTCGAAATAGTTGTTAATACTGACATTAATGGCCGGGTTTCAAAAAAGCTGTCATAAGCTTAATGCTTGTAAAATAAGCTTGGATTCACAGGACAAAATTGTCTCAAAATGTATTAGAATCGCTTCTACAGATATATTGTATCAGAAAATTTTCTTGGGGAGGACCCCTAATCCCCCTTAACAAAAGGGAATATACTTCCCCCCCCCCCCCCCCCCACGTGCGATTCTGACACTCGTGGAACGCCTACGACGTTCCATGGCTGTACCACTTCTCAAAAGCTGACAACGGCCCCTGCAAAATGTGCATAAATGCCAAAGAACACAAAAATGTAATGAGTTTTTGCAGGCATATTATTACCTTTTTGGGGAATAAAGGAGCAGGCCCATTCAGTAGGGTGGGGGAGAGGTCTTCATTAAATTTCGCTTCCCAACGGGGGATGGGGGGTCATGTTTTAGTTGTTCCAATAAAATCATTAAAAATTTCCTCGTTCACTCCGTTTTTATAAATTGAACTCTTGTGTACGGCCACTTAATTTCTCATTTTGCAAAAGTTACTCTGTTTTGGTGGTTTTATCGTTACAACTTTTATCATGCTGGTTTTAACAGAAAAATGGATTAATCAGGCTTTCAGATAGGCGCTACTTTTCCTTGTGTTCCTACATTTCCCTACTTTTTCTTATAAATGTCCTATTATCCCTACTTTTTCACTCCAAAATGTCACGTACGCAATAAAAATACAGAATTTTTTCCTCGCTCACTTCGCTCGCTCAAATCTTAAAACATAGCTATATTTATAAGCATTATTTTGACCAATGCCTCGTCTGAAGAAATATTGGTATTTTAATGAATAATTTTAATGAATAATTGGTCTTATTTAAATGAATAACCCAAAATTTTAATGAGATGAAAAATGGGCTAAAATTTTAATGAATAGTGAATATCAGACCCCCCCCCCCATCCAGACCCTCATGAAATATGTGACGTATTCAATTTTTCACGCGCTGTGAAGAATTGGTACCAAATTTTCACAGTGTGAAATTTGCAAAATGTGACATTTGCGGTTCAACAAAGCTACCAAGCCAGCTTAAATGGCATTTCGCTGGCGGGCCGATGATGACCCGCCTATAATGGTATTTGGATCATCTCTCCTAATGAACTAAAAATAAAACGTGGTCAAAGTTGGACCCCGGTTTGAAAAAAAAACACGCATGCTGACACATGTGTTACAGCCAGGGAAGTATTTATAGGCTAGGGTGAATGAGAACGATATATGCTATTTGAATATTGGCACATTTTTTGTGTTTTAAGTACATGCCTAGTCTTTTTAATATAATTGCTCATAATGGTTAGATAAGGCGAGCTGTTCTTGGCATCAAAATGATTGGTTCGCTAGCCATTTTGTTTGATTAGGTGCTTAATTCACGCCCAAGTCAACAATTTTTCAGTCTTGTTGAATCGCCTTCCTTGGTTTTAATTTCTCAGACGCAAAACACATTGCCTCCGTTGAGGCCTCTCGAATTTTGCGCTTTCGTGCGATTATAGGCCCAAGGTACACACGTCTTAAACGGGTAGGTTTGACGACCTCACTTGGGTGTCTTTTCTCTTATTCTCCTGAAATAAATTGGCGTGTTCCCCCTAAATAATAATAATATACTTAACTACTAAAGAATCCTTACACTTTTTACTTGCTTCAAACTCGTAAATAACCAATTATAGTGCTTAGCCGATATGCTTATTTTTATATCAAGACATTAGAAAGTATTCTCCGAAATTTTTTTATCAAATATAGAACATGACGTCACGACGTCAAAAATACAGTTTTTATCACTTTTGCCTCGGGAGTGTATGTCTTGATATTTTTTGAAAACTTTTTTTCATGTATGCATGGCCAATACCAGTACAGACAAAAGTGCAATTTAAAAATTTGCAATTTCTTGCTGTGGCGTATGATATGGGTCTTTTAAGTTATGCTTTCGACGTTTTCTGAACGGCAGAGTTTTTTCCGTTATTTAAGCAATTTCTAGAAACTAAAATGACTTGGAGTCAACCAATCATTGTAAGAGAATGCATTTTCAAGAATAAGAACTTATGTTTCGCGTCACGTTAAAAGAATAATTTAAGCGGAATGAACCAAATTTAACGTCAATTCTAACACACCTCGCCTATAGAGCCAACGGTAACAAACTGTGATATATCGGACGATAATTCACAGCTAAAGTGTGTGATAGCTGACGTCACTGGAAAATGACGCCATTCATGGCGTTTGACGGTGTAACGTCGTTTTAACGCTTGAAAGACGTTACAATTACATGTAAACGTATGCGACGTAGTCTAAGTATTGGCGGGAGTTCTTCAGTGCAATGGCGGAAAGTTGGAAGAAGCTGAAGACTTCGAATGTGTTTTCGTCGTTTATTGTGTGTTAGAATCGAAATAGATCAGCTCCAGTGCGTGAATTGTTGAGTAATAATTCACTGTTTGTCGGTCAGTTGTACAAAGATAAATCACTCGCGCTGCGCGCTCGTGATTTGATCTTCTTTACAACTGACCTCCAAACAGTGAATTATTACTCAACAATTCACTGCTGGAGCTGATCTATTTCTTAATTAAGAAACAACGTAAACTATGGAAAATAACCGTTTTTTCTTTGCCAACGTATGTCGCTGTTTGGTGTGTGCTGTCTACTTTGTTATAGTGCCAATTGGCAACACTTTACTTTAATCGCGTACGAATGTCAAGCTTTGCACTATACACATATCAGCATGTAATTGTAACGCTTGACGTCGATAAATGGACGAAGGCGGCAGCTACGGAGTTCAAAATGACTGAAACATTGTCAAAATGCATTCCAACCATCATACAGAATTAAAATTGTTGATAAAGTGGCAGTAGGCCCCTATACTCAAACGCCATATTCTCACGGCACCCTTATTCTCACGGTAAACCATTATTCCAGTATAAATAAATCACCACACCATCTATCGCAAATAAGTGAACTGAAGGCTATAAACCACTCATAGAATAGAAACTTCAAAAATGTTAAAGTTGTGAATGAAAAATATTTTTTATCACTTCAACATTGCAAATGCCATCTGCCTTCCCACCCATGGCATACAAATTTTATATTTCTCAAAATATTTTTAGTTTATCCCCACAGCTTTGGCAGCTAAAAGCGACTTACATATTGATTTTTATGAATTGAAGAAAGAATTACATGACCAGGCCAGGAACTTCCTACAAGCCAAAAAACAAACTAGTTACCGTGACAATATGAAGTCCCAATTCAATATGGCTGCCGTGTGGATGTCATGTTTACATTGGAAGCCAGATAGAAATTCTAGGCTATAACTGCCAAAAGATGATATTTATTGAAGGACTAGATAATAAGCTAACACATTTTATGATTGGTTTGGTTGTATCTTCAGTAAGCATATAAATATTGATCACTGAACTGTTAGTACAGTGAGAACATGGAGGACCAGGCTACTTTTTAAAAGCTCATAAACGCTGACAACGTTAAATTGACGTTAAGAAAGTGAAAATAGGCTTTTGGATTTAAAGCTGCATAGTCTGTAAATTTTGATATTCTAATTTTGGAAATAAAGTTTCTATTTTTCAAGAGTACAGTAAAAATACTCAAATTCAGGTAAACATTTTACCATTTTCATAAATTTTAACAAATTATATCTATCAAAACAACAGCATTTATGTTAAAAAACAACTGTCTAGAATTATTGGAGGGAAGTAAATAATTCCTGACAAGTGAAAAATCACCTGTTTTTATTAGATAATTCACTGTTCAGCTGTACTGAACATATTTATTGCGAAAACATAACTTAATTCTATTTTTACAAATGATTTAAAAAGAAAATATTTTTTTCAAATTATAATCATAGTTACAGATCTAGTCTCTTTAACAATTCAACAATGCATGCATGCTTTATTTGAATGCCCAGAAGATGTCAATGAAATAACAAAGAATCACAGTTTAAATTAGCGGTTCCTGGTGAATTTTGCGTGATTTCTTTGTTCTTGCAAAAATTGATTTTAGAACTTTACCTGACGTTTTGGTAGCTGACGTCTGAAATTAGTTCATCGTTACAAATAATCTCAGTGCATCTTCGTCTTCCTTTGTTCAACTTTACGCAAAGGAAAGACAAGTGTGCATCGTATTCATTTACTACCAAAAAATTGACACACATTATGTGTCAGGTTCCTTTAATAGTTTAAAAAAGTATAAAATAATTTGGCTTATCTTTTATAATGTTTACAGCAAACATTGAGATATTTTGCTTTCCACCTCTTTCTTGTTTTTTGATCATTTAGTGATGTATAGTCGGGATGTAAGGCCCATGGAGCTAGGTCTTTGTTCAATCTTTTCTTTCGAATTCATGACGATTATCATTATAATTTTACGTTAAGTGATCTTAAGTGCTATATCTACTGTACATGTATATCTTAATGAGCAACTCACCTTTCGATTTTTTGGGCTTGGCAGGCGAATCTTTCGACAGTTTCTGTTTCTTTGGACTTTGTTTCGAATCTTTTGCAACGATCTTTCGTTTTGGTGGCATCTTTGATTCAACTTTTTAGTTTGTTGGCTAATACAGGTTAAAGTTTTTTGCTTAGACAAGTAAAAACAACAACACCATCAACGATAGTACAATTTGGTTATAAATACATGCGTACAAGTATTGGTTTCCAATACGGTATATACTGACAGACTTAAAAAAACGCGACACTTGGATAGCAGCTTATATTTTATGTCTCGAAAAATAAGCAAAACGATCACATTGATTGTATGTTAGTGAGTGTTCCATTGTACGTAACACATGAAAAAACTTGTTCCAATCAGACATATGCGGCTAAATTAGAAACAACGCAAAAGCCGTGGCTATCGTTTGTTAGGGGAACAGGTGACCTGATCGGTCAGTCATGGTCGCTTGTAACTTTCGACAATTATTTTTGAAAGCTCTTACATTCGTTTTTTGTTCTTCAAGCTAGTGGAAATAGTTGAAAGTATAGTTAGTGATAAACATATTTACATTTACTTTCGCCACTTAGTGTGCTTTCAATAATATGTAGAGTCATGATGTATTCTATCCGCTGATCCAGAAATTTTCGTCATGGGGGAGTGGAGTCCTGGTTCCCAAAGCTCTGAAAAAATAGTAAGTGTGTATGATCAGAAAATACCACAATCACAAACCGCAAACAACCCCATGGGTGCGTAAGGAAGAACCGCTGAACCATCACGAGACACCAGGAAGACAAGCAAAGCAACCAGCTCTCTCTTCCCCATCAAGATGATTGCAATACTAGAACGGCCATAAAGTAACGTACAACAAAACATAGCACAATTACAGACTCCCACAATGGGAGTAACAACAAACAAAAAGTCAACAACAACAGAACCACCGCCTTAGAACGGATAGCACCCTAAGCCAGCCGGGGGCTTAAATGCATTTTACTGGTACCAAATCTTCGCCCTAGATTCCTGCTGTTTAGTCAGGGCCCTTAGGGACAAAAAATAGGTCCCGTGCGAATTGCGTGCCGATTTATGGTGACCTATATCAAAACCTTCAGTGGAATCTTACCTTTAATTTAAAGGTGGTCACCCATCTAAAATCCGCGTCTGAGGCTAGTTATGACGTCATAAATATGGCGACCATAATAAGAAACTGCCCGTTAATAAAAGCTTAGTTTGTGTTGGTATGGTCATATTTATCCAACACGAACGCTTTTTTAACATAATATCAATTATTTTAGTCATATGATGGTTACATCATTGCTTTACCTAATTTTGACAATGAATTATTTATCGATAACTATATTTCGCCTGCAAAATACCGTAGATTTCCTATAAATACACAGCTTATCGGGCCACCTTTAGACTGATGGCTTAGAATGTTATTGCTCCCCCTGGGGAATTTTGCAAGCTTATCCTATCTAAAAGAGGATTCCAAGCTGCGTCTTTTAATAGATGTTTGCACTATGTTCGCCGGGGCGTTAGTCTCTGATAGCCTGTTACATATGTTACCATATTAAATTTAGAAAAAAAAATTGAGCTACAGAAAGATTGCTAATTATTTACATTACTCATATGGTCTGCATATTGACAACTTAAGCTACATATATAATCTTTTGGAGCAAAATTACAGCATCCTGTGATGTTATGTACGTTACTTTAGTTAGATACCCTTTAAACATGAAACTTGTGACCAATATCATTTACGTTTTAGCTGATATGTGCATTTTCCAAAATGTTTTGATTATTTTGTACTAACAAACTCATTTTGGTTAGAGAAAATCCAAAGTTTGCTTTTATACTTTAAATATAGTGTCTTATACGTGCAATTAAACAACCCAAAGGCTATACCCAATTTTAAGGAGCCAAATTTGGTAGGCATCATTTAAGTAAAAATATATGAAAACATTTGCTGCTGTTGGATATCTTGCATATTTGGGATTGTCTTGCTCATATTATTAAAATTATAGAATTTGCAGGTTTAACAACAAGATTGAAGCACTTGTTAAAGGTTGTAACATATGTTACATGACATAATTAATGAGCAAGGACATTTACTTGATGTAAGAGATGATAAATGAATATATTTCGCATGTTTTTCTATTAAGCCCCTGTACCTTTGTTACAGATGTTATGAATATTTGTTTTCAATATTTCCTAATATTAATAATTCTAAAATAAAGATACATCCTAGAGGAACATAGAAAATAATCGTTTCACATTTAAAAAGTACAATTTAGTAAATGTCCCTTTCTAATGAAAATATTCTAAACCAATCCTTATCCAAGTCATATACAATATCGATTATTATTTCTGCTTCTCTGGTAAAATAATTGTCCTCCTCATCTCATAAAAACCAGAATAATCATCAAACAAGATTTTGACTCCAAGCTGAGTATTGACCTGCTCCATCCCAAACTCTTTTAGATATACTCAATCGTATGTACCAATTCAAGGTACATCGAATAGGAGATGTTTGCACACTGTAAGCATGGGTGTTAGCCTGTAACAGCTTGTTACATGTGTTACTTTATCAATTTGAGAATAAGAAAATTGAAAGTTTGAGCTACAGAAAAAATATTTTAAAACTAGCTAATCAATGAACATTCTAATAGTCTGCAAATTACTGGATGACTTTACTATATATGACAGCTGTTTACGGCTACATGTTGTATTATGTGCGTTACATGAACTTAATTATAATTTTAAAGTGGTAATTTTGGCTATCGTCATTTAGTTTAACGACTGCTCTGAGTCGGTTTCAAACCGTTATAGATTATCATTATAATTTTACTCTTAATTTAATATTTCGGCCAAAGGCCAGTATCAAGAAAACATGCACTTCAATGTCAACTACAAGATAGTGGAACAGAGACTATGTAGTTGACATTGAAGTGCATGTTTTTCTTGATAAAGGCCTTTCGCCGAAATATTGAATTAAGAGTAAAATTATCATATGGGTTTAACATTGTTCCCTATGGAATGTAAATGAATATCGTTTTAGATTAGGTTTAACAAACCTATACTCAATTGACGAATACAAAAAACAAAGTTTGCTTTTCTATCTTAAATGTTTTGTCTTATATGAGCTAATGCACAACCCTACTCCCAGTTTTGCAGAGGAGCAAATTTTGTTTTCGCCGCTCAAATAAAACATATATAAAACAATTGCAGAGTGTTGATGTTTTTACATTTTCTTGAACAATCTTGCTCCTATATCATCAAGTTTCTAAGATCAGAACACTTATTAAAGATGTCAATGTGCCTTTGGTGATGTCACAACCAGGGCTTTGATCGAATTCCGTGCACTTTCAGGTGCTGATATTAACTAGTTCAATGTCAGAAAAGAGCAAGAAATCATATTGGCAGGCATTTAGCTATGCTAGAGACTCTATCCACGAAGCATTCTTTCACCTCGGTTCAGAAAGTACTGTGGCGGATGCACTAGAGTAATATATTTGTAAATTGTCCTGACTTCTTAGCTCTCGTCTGTGATGTCTAACTGTGAGTTTGTTACTTTCCCATTTGTATCCTGGGTCAGATGTGGTACTTGATTGTATCGATTCCTGATCTTTGCCGTCTTTCTTACTTTGTATTAGCCAGTCACCGATATTGTTCGACTCACTACGTTGACGTAGTGGATATTTGGGAGAAAAAAAAGCTGAATTGCAAAAACTACCACTTCCAAGAGCTGTGTTTCTCGAAGGTGTCAAACGTGCGCAGCAGTACCAGTGCATCATTTGGAAAACCTCATCTGTCATTAATCCTGCCAAATCAATGCCTGACAATTATGGTTAGAAGCGGGACTGTGATAAATATTGTCCCGTTATAATGACATTGACCATATGCGGATCCAGAGGGGGATAGGGGGTCCGGACACCCCCCTGGAAAATAACAAGTACGTACATGGGTTTCTAAAGAAATTAGCATTTGGACCCCCCCTTCAGGAAAAGTTTAATACCCCTCCCCCCTGGAAAATAATGGACCCCCTCTGGATCTTTGGTAAAGTATAAGTATAGTTTTCTCAGCAATAAAACCATTGGACCCCCTCTGTAAACTGTAAAATAAGCTGAGGACTAATTAAGACTGACAAAAATCCCTGGATCCGCGCATGTTGCCTCCTGCCCCCGAAACCCCTCTGCAGCTGATAAAATGTAGTTGCAGCATGTCTGTATGCAAAACATCTCGGTGTAAGTGCAAAGTAAACCATTTATGTTGTACTGATTTGTGTTGCCGTGGAGCAGTTGAGGACTCATGTAAAATATTGCCAGTGTTCAATATGCTTAGGCTTAAATGAAATGTATATGTGGTTCCTGTTGGCCTACCTACCCTAATTTTTTAACCCTACCCTAAACATTAAAATGGTCTTTTGAGAAAAATTACCTAAAATGGGCACTTTTTTCAGATTGTGTCACTATTTTCTTTGTTAAATGTTATAACAAATTTTAATAATTTCCCTACCTACCTACCCTAAATTTTGTTGGACAGCAACAGGAACCACACATCATTGCGGTCGGCCGTGGCCGGCCGCTAATTGCGGTCGGCCGTGGCCGGCCGCTTATATAAACATCATTCAAAACACACATCAAATTCAGGTTTTGACCGAAGCTTTATGCCGTGCTCAGGCTATATTTTATTCGCTGCCGAACAACGAGTGGGGTACCAAATATCGTGGGTTGACCTACAGCGCGAAGTATACTGTCCGTGAAATCTATAGAGCAAGGCAAGCTCGTCAAAGAAGGCGTCAATTTGCCCTGTCCCTTATGTAAACGCAATAAGTATTAGCTTTTCAAAAAAGCTGGCGAAAGTTAAACGTCCCAAAGTCAAAGCGTCCTTGATTGGCAAAAAGTGCAAGCGAACTTCACATCAGTAAACGTACTTCTGTGGTCGTCATCCACATCTGATTACATAGAATTACTATGAATTCAGGCACTGTCTTATGACGGTCATGACAAACAGGTTTTATGCCCCCAGAGGGAGGCATATAGTAATAAAATTGACTGTCCTTAGTGTCCTAGGTGTTTGAGTGTTCATATCATATGCGGAGTATATCTCCTATATTATTTTAGGCAGGAATGCCAAAATTCGTGTCTTAATGCATTTAGGGTCATGGAGCGTCACGCACCTTTACCACTGCCATCAGATCTAGAAAAATCGTGTCCACGAGCATACATCCTAGGAATCCCAAATTTGATTTGTGAACACATCTTGGGGTCACGGAGTCTGTACATATACAGTTAAGCGACCACTGTGACCTTGATTTTCTGGCATTAGTTTTAAGAAAAATGTGCTGTCTAGTGTTGTCAAATGATTTTCCATAAATGTGTCGCATGCTAGATACATTACCATAACATACCATGATTAAGCCGGGTGCTTTCAAATGATCAAGCAACAACTCGCTGGAAGCATGTGTTAAATGGTAACAAATCACAGTTCAGATGTTAATAACCAGGGCTTAGAATAAATCTATATGGACAAGCTCTAGAAGTTCAAAATGGAAGAATGCAGTGGGCAAGAATACATACAATGATAGGGCTAAGCGACCGCCAGCTTTTTTGAAAAGCTAATACTTGTATAAACATCATTCATAACACACATTAGATTGGTTCCCCTCGTTGATAAAGCTCCACTTCCGCTACGCATATAACGTTTGGTAACTAGTAATTTTTTACAAGTAGAAAATCATACTCATCCGACTGTGCATGCTCTAGAAAAGATTTTTCAACACAAACTTCAGTATTTTTTCAGTTACTATAATTTGATAACTAAGTAAAAGAAAAAAAAATATAAACTCCCAGAACAAAATAAACTTAATAAAACGGCTTGTTTAAAAAATGCACTTTATGTCAAGGGTATTTTCCAATACCATGTAACTCATGACGTCAGTGTGTATGCGATACGTAGGCGCAATGGCGGCTAGTAGTTACCTGTCTTAATATGCTGACAAGCTATTAAAGGGAGAGAACCAGTCTAAACACACATCAAATTCAGGTTTTGACCGAAGCTTTATGCCGTGCTCAGGCTATATTTTATTCACTGCCGAACAACGAGTGGGGTACCAAATATCGTGGGTTGACCTACAGCGCGAAGTAAACTGTCTGTGAAATCTGTATGGTTTCACAAAGAAGGCGTCAATTTGCCCTGTCCCTTATAAACGCAATAAGTATTAGCTTTTCAAAAAAGCTGGCGAAAGTTAAACGTCCCAAAGTCAAAACGTCCTTGATTGGCAAAGAGTGCAAGCGAACTTCACATCAGTAAACGTACTTCTGTGGTTGTCATCCACATCTGATTACATAGAATTACTGTGAATTCAGGCACTGTCTTATGACGGTCATGACAAACAGGTTTTATGCCCCCAAAGGGAGGCATAAAGTAATAAAACTGACTGTCCTTAGTGTCCTTGGGGTTTGAGTGTTCATATCATATGCGGAGTATATCTCCTATATTATTTTAGGCAGGAATGCCAAAATTCGTGTCTTAATGCATTTAGGGTCATGGAGCGTCACGCACCTTTACCACTGCCATCAGATCTAGAAAAATCGTGTCCACGAGCATACATCCTAGGAATCCCAAATTTGATTTGTGAACACATCTTGGGGTCACGGAGTCTGTACATATACAGTTAAGCGACCACTGTGACCTTGATTCTCTTGCATTAGTTTTAAGAAAAATGTGCTGTCTAGTGTTGTCAAATGATTTTCCATAAATGTGTCGCATGCTAGATACATTACCATAACATACCATGATTAAGCCGGGTGCTTTCAAAAGATCAAGCAACAACTCGCTGGAAGCATGTGTTAAATGGTAACAAATCACAGTCAGATGTTAATAACCAGGGCTTAGAATAAATCTACATGGACAAGCTCTAGAAGTTCAAAATGGAAGCATGCAGTGGGCAAGAATACATACAATGATAGGGCTAAGCGACCGCCAGCTTTTTTGAAAAGCTAATACTTGTTTCTTTAGGCCTTATGACTTTTGAACAACTATTTTCACGTGGATTCAGATATTTCTTTAGCCGTATCAACAAGAATGCCTTGTTGTCCAATTTTGACCTTTGAAGACGATTCTACCTATAAGCATGCGAAAGATAAATCAGATTGTAACAGTTTTCTATTGGCCGTGTTATCGAAGTACAATGGGTAACTTGTAGAGGGTTTATCCTTATTTCCATATCATGAACTTACTACTTAGTAGACTCTTCTAACGTTTGATCCTTCAGGGGTCAAAATCGGACTATAATGAGTTTGGTTAATAGTGTATGCAAATGATTATTACTACTATCTTTTCTTTGAGTGTAGGATAAGCAGCTACAGATAAGCAAAAAGCTTTTGAGCGTGACTCTATTTACAATATTAATATGTTGTACATGTATTAGAAAAAAAAGTTTTTGGGCATTTATTTACATTTACTATAAAAGCTTTGACATACACATATGTTCTACCCAGACTGGCTCATTTTACGTATTCTGCATCAATCGTTTGAAATAGAAAGACCCAAAGGTCATTTTTTTCATCCACTTCACTCCACTGTCTTTTTATTCGTAAATCGTGACGGCAGTTACGTCCCACCCTCGAACTGACTTCACACTATCTGAATAGATTTTGTATGTTACGATTTAAAAGAGTTTGTATTCAGTCATGATAAGGCTGCCAGTTTATTAAAGGAATATTTCCATGCGTTGGAAATGGACAAAACGCATATATGTGTGGTATTTACATATAAGGCGTCATTTCAATGACGTCATCTTTTTGTTCTGATGCAAAAACACTATGGGCGACATGTTAATTTTAATAATTAACCTCCAAGATTAAATTTGGTACATTTCGACTGATATTGGCAAACAAAATGCAAGAAAGTCCTGATCGCTATAGACTACAATGGACATACCGTTTAAATTGCACTGATACAATATACGTTATTTTGATGACGTCATAATGACGTCCAGACGTGAAACCCAGATGGGTGACCAGGTGATTTTCATTAGTTATCCCCTAAAGTTTGATTTGGTATAGGTCACCATAAATCGGCATCAAATTTGCACGGGAGTCCCGATCGCCCCTGACTAGTTGTTGAAGTACAAGAAATGTTCAGCTCGCATGGAGGCCATCTAACTAATGCAATGTATCATCATGGAGAAACACTCTAATCAAATTAACACACCAAAATGAAACAAAGAAAAGGGCTCATGACTCACAGATAGTCAGAGATAAAGAAAACCTCAAGTTGAGTCACGGTGGGTCCAGCTACAGATAAGCATCAGGCACCAACCCACCGATTTAAGATTTACGTCAGAGCCCTCATGGAGTCTGAGGCCTGATCCACCGTCGTGCAATTAAAGAGGAAACCATAGCTATAAACCGTGATTGGGTTTAAAACTAGGCATGCAGACTGTCGCATGATATCCAAGTTATATCCAACCCTTATATAACGTTTTACTATCTTTTTGAATTGATCACTAAACTAGGTTTTCCAATAATTCATTTGAATTTGTAAACTAACTCACCATAAAATATAGGTTCTAATATGCCTTGTTGCAGAAGAGTTTTTAACCCAATGTTGTATTTAACAATTAACACTGAGTGTCTGTGGTAGAATTTAGAAAATGCTTTTCGAATTTTATGATATCTATAACCTTGTTTTTAATAACTAAGCAGTTAAAAATAAGTTTCTGTTGTTGAAGTCATGAACATTAGAGCATACTCTAGCAAAACGAATAAGTTGAGAATTATATAAACCATAGGAAGGAGAGCGAGGACATTTTCCATCAAGAAATGGGAAATTACTATTTCAAAATTAAAATCATCCCATTTATCATAAATTTTAGAAGAAACTATGCCATTTGTTATTGACAAGTTCAAGTCCACAAACGGAGCTTCAGTATCAGAAGAATTCGCCTTATTTAACTGAAGTTCAGTGGGATATATCTGACCTACCATTTGTTCAAAATAAGTTTATCGATATTAAAGGGATTATTCAGGCCCTGTTAATATTTATCTTGATCAAATATAAATTCCTCATTAATTACAAATTTATTTTTACCACTCTGCTTCTTCATCAGCTAAGGTGATTAAAAGCCTGTTTATTGCTAATAAAACTGATAACTGGCTGCTGACATCTTTTCCCTCATGGTTACCAATTAGCTTGATTTCAAGCATCTAGTCACCTGAGCTGTGAGTAAATGGCACCACATCTCAGTGAAGAGAGCTTGTAATTAGGCTGAGATTCCATTCAATTATTTCATTGAGTAATGATGGCTTCAAGTGATAAGAATGAGAATTGTTTTAGACACAGCCCATGTTACATTTTTGCGCTACAGAATTAAGCAGTCTGGTTCAGTGCCCCTAAGTAAGTAAAAGTTAATAGCAATAAATGAAATTGTAACATTTAGCTCATTATATCTACTGCTTCTCAAACATTTTGACCCAGATCAGGCCCGACAAAATAAGGGACCTGATCAGGATCCAAACTGTTTGGTGCTCTGATCTCATTCCTGAAAAGTTTTTTGAAAACGTGATTTCTTAAAGAAATAGGCTGACAATTAAAACATTCAAAATAATCATGTATTCGCAAAGAGCATTTGCATTATTAATTTCATAATTTTTATCATTGCTATTATCATTTAAAAAAAAAATAAAAAAATAAAAAAAATCATAAATCTAAGCACAAACCAATAAAATGGCTTGCAAGCCAAACAGACTCAGATCAGCCGGCACATTCGTCCATGCGGACAGCAAAGACTCTGACCAAACAGTGTCAAAATCCAGGCTGATCTGAGTCTATGCTATTTGTTCATGCATCTGCCGATTCTAGTAAGTCTTCGAAGCTTGGATACTTACATATCCATTATGTTACTGTGAAAACACTGATCAGACTATAATCAAATGCAGATGTGATGCTGGATGCTCATACCATTTAACTTTTAACATGTTCGTGTCGTCTGCTGATAAGCTTTACAAAAAAAATGATCAAGAGAATGGTCTGGCATTTTCCGGGGCTGATCTGGATCCACACGGGTTGATACTCTTTGATAATCTTTCCATACAGTTTAGAAATAGATCAGACCGAACGCTATACACCGACTGTAATTAACCTATTTGACCTGGTAACTGCCACTTCTGTAGTGATGCCTGAGGAATACTTCTTGGAGTATTCAAGTGATTAATGGCGATCTCCTGTGGCATGTGAGTGCAATGAGATTATGGGCTAATTGGAGCAGTTTCAACAAAATTAATGGTCATATGGTAGTATACTGTTAGCTCTATAATGAGTGCATATTAATAAAAGACTGAACTATCACTTTAAGTAAGTCACCTAAATACCTGGAGGTTGAGTTAAAAGCTTCAATAATATCACTTTGATTATTGTCTGACAGAGACAACATAAAGTCTCTCTCATAACAAAACAAAAACATATCTGCAACAAGAGGAGCACAATTAGTACCCATTGGAATACCTACAATTTGTCTATATAATTTCGAGCCAAATGTTATAAATATATTGTCCAAAAGATAATGGAGCGCATCACAAATTTTCTGACATGACCGCAATTTGTTGTTCAGAAGTAAAAACGGCATTTTATCATTACAAGCCAAATAAAGTGAGCCCTCTCTGTTAAATGTTTGTTCAATTAATTATGCTAGTTTTCTTTGATTAGATTATTAGGCAATGTAGTATAGGGAGTAGAGAAATCATATGTAGACAAACCAGATGCTAGAAGACCTCTAGACTTCAATTTATTAAGAATTTCACCTGAATTTTTAATGGACCAAAATAAATTTTTACCATTTCTTTCATAAACTGTTGTGCAATATTTAATGACATGGTTTTTAATCGCAGTGAGGCAAGAATTCAAAAGAATAGACAACTCAGTAGTTGTACATGCACTAGAATTAGCGATAAAACGCGACTTAAAGGGCCGTTTATGAAGTTTAGGTAACCAGTATAACGTAGGAAGCTTGCTATGGTCCTCATCAGCAAATAACCCAAACTTAGCTGCCATATGGCATCGATGCCTATCAACGATAGACGTACATCAAGCCTGTTATGCTCATATGTTTTTGCAGTGCTAAGTTCTTGCTTTAGGGTGTTAATATAGTACCTTTTTCAAACGACCACAACATTGTTAGCAGCCTTATCTGCAGGGGCCAAAACAAACCTCCTATGGAATTCCTGGACCCCTTTCTTCAAATGTCTAAAAGTGAATTTAGGTTTAGGTGGTAGAAGATCTAAATTGTTGCAATAAAATGAAATTCTACCATCGATAATTTTAAAAATATTTAGTTTCCAACTATTTAAGGCAATAGACTCAACATGCTCTCGTTTACACCAGCGATTACAAAATTCTTGTAAGGCTCCTGCAATTTCCTCACGACATGATTTGAAGTCTATTGGCACAGGAAACCTATATTTAGGTCCCTTACATATAAAAGACCGAATGCTTGAATCAGTTATGATTTTTAAATCCCCTGTGACTATATTACCAGTGGGTTGATAGCAATACTTAGAGTCTTTACAATCTCGAGAGTCAGGAATAGAATTTTCGATATCAAGTTCTGTTACTATTTTGTTAAAGTTAAAAACAGACCTACGAATAGGTTTATTATACTTATAACAAATGATAGGGGGTTGCTTATTTTAAAACTAAGTAGGAATAGAAGAAACAACAGATATTTCTTTAAATATACTGGGTAAGTTAATGAATTCACTCCCCTTGTTGACAAATTGAATTTTGAGCATAACAGGCTTGATGAGAGGTCTATCGTTGATAGGCATCGATGCCACATGGCAGCTAAGTTTGGGTTGTTTGTTGATGAGGACCGTAGCAAGTTTGTTTGTGTTACGTTAGTCATCAACTTATTCTACACTATAAATTTGTGATTTTAAGGGTCAGTGTCAGTATTCCCAAGGATCATGGAGCTTTGTGATTTTCTAGGTGGTGTTGAGTTGGTGGGACCCCTGTTTCTTCCACCATTCGATCTGCACATGTCTTCCATTTGAAATGAATATTAAAATTTCAAATATAACCAAATGCTCATGTGCTGTTGGAATCAAAGTCTGTGTGTGCTATCATTAAACTTGTGTAAGTATGAGTAGTCAATTTTTTATAATATCAAAATAAATTTAAATTTTCTTCTCTGAATTTTGCAAACAGGGCAGACCCTTATAAAATGCTGCATTCAACGTCATTTCACCCCTGGGTCCATTGTTTGCTAGTAAAAGTACTAAATTAGGATAATTCACCAAAATAGACCCTTAAGATAAATTCTATGACCACCTATATTTTACTTGTATCAATCATAGAAACCTATTTCTAAAACGCCAATTACCGGGCCGCGTAGCGCAGTCGGTAACGTGTCTGGCTACAGATGCGTGTCTGCCTGCAGACCCAGGGGTCGCAAGTTCGATCCCGGCCCGGTCCCATACTTTCGTGGAGATTGATCATGAAATAACTTCTACGGTCATTCTCCTCCCTTCCGCTGATTCATTCAAGAAGGGTTGTTGTCAGTTACAAGCGAAAGTATGTGCACAAATTACTGGTTAACCGCTTGTTCAAGCCTGCCCAGGAAAAAGTGTGGTTAGGTGAACTGACCGTCCCGCAATGACCATAGCTGTTGACTTGGGACGTAAAGCAACAAAACCAACCAACCAAAACGCCAATTACTATAGGCATATTGGCTACCAAGTTAAAGGCAATCATGACTAACATATCTGGACACCTGTTCTCCCAACAAACCAAAGCTGCTGTGGTATTTTGTGTGTTGGTTTTAGAAGCAATGTGCGTTGTACTGCTCCTTGGTGAGATCCAGTTTTTAACACGCTAATAATTTAACAAGTTTTGTCAAGCTAAATAATTTGAATTGAATGATGTAGATTATTTAGTCTAGCCAACGTTATTCCATTGTGATGTGGCTTGTATGAAGATTTGCAATTTTCTTGCGTATTAGTGATTCTAATTTTAATTTTAATTGTTTAGCCAGTGTCTGTAGAAATGCTTTGCGCATGTTCTAATTTCAATATACGAGACCTGTTTCATGTTTATTTGAACAGATTTGAATTTCATTTTAGCTGGTTGCATATAAATAAAATAAACCAATTTTGCTTTCTCATAGATAACAGAAGTGTCCCTGTTATGGTCAAATAGACAAATTGGTTATTTAATCCATAAACCTAATTTGACGGCCATATAACACGCCCACTTTTTATGATTTTAAGATGTAAAACTGGTGTATATTTCTTGAAAATGCGCATTTAAGCGTACAATTTTCTTCTTAGTTTAGAGGAACATTCAGTCTATCATTCGAATGGGAAAAAAAAATCTATGCGCCTGTTTTTGTTTGACAATTGGTCTTAGTAAGTTTCGCCACACAAGTGCCCAGATGGATATTCCATGTATAAAATGTGTTCTGGAAGAACTTTCAAGAACAAATATTCGAAACAAATAGTCATCTTAAGTTCTTAGATATTTTAAGTACATGTATATATCGCAAATAAAACTGTTCACCTAACATTGCATTTATGCATTTTGCATACAATTTAAAGCTGCTTTGGAAACTGTCAACGCAAAAATTTGGTGTTCAAAATGCTTCCAAAAAGTAAATATCCAACTTAGGTGTTTTATTTTCTAACAGAACACACTTTAAATATTTATGTAGAATTTGTACTAGATTTCAAGAGATAAACTTCATCTGTTCAGGGGAAATCGTTCGAGAATGACTCAGAAGATTTCGTTTCAGACGGCATTTTTAAAAGCTTAAATTTTGACTACTCATCTTCAGAGACTGTTTCAAACCTGTGAGCTATTTTCTTAGTGGCAGTGTATTTATGGAGATCTGACTAATCTATAAAAATTAAAAATGACAAAATATAATTATAAATAAATGAGTAACAGCAATTTCAAATTTGTTCAAATAAACATGAAACACGGTATATAATTCATTTTTTACAATTCTAAACTATTTTAGGAGCATCAGCGTTGTCTCTAATTCAGAAGCTAGGTGTGTTGCAAAGAAAATTTGGCATGCTTTTATTGTATAGCGATCTGATAGTAGTTGGTGAGTGTCATTTGACATCATTATCTTGGTTTACAATTTTCTGAGCATTACATAAGCTGCGATTGCGCATGCATGAGGGAAAATGGTAATTTATAGGCAATTAAGCACAAATCGCCTTTAAGGCAAAATTTAGATTTGGGTCTATATTTTCACTCTGAAATCTAGGGACTTAAACTTATGCAGTTGTAAGGGGAAATGGTTATGGTGTACTTTAAGGCATGTGTCGCATTTTGAAATCGACTTACAACTATAAAACAAATAGAAAGTGTGTCTAATACCTTCTTGACTATCACCAATACACCATTGTTCAGGGGGCCTGTGCATTCAATTTGAGAAGACTAAGCGTTTCGCGAGAAGCCTATGCGTTCCGTTGACCAGTGTGTCTTATGTCAGATGGATATTTCCACATTTTCTTGACAAAAGAAAGTACACGTAACTAAAATGTGTCCGAAATATCTATTGACCCTTCATCAGAACTGATCGTCTCAGTACCAAATACAGATAAATAGAACAGGCAAGTTAACAATGTACACAATTTTAAAGTTTTTACCCTGTTAACGAATGTGGCTGATACTCAGTTTGTCAAATATATAAGGTTATTTTGAGCTGCGCATGACTTGACATTGTGGCCTAGTGGTTAGCGTGTCAGACTTTGGAACCAGAGGACCAGGGTTATTACAAAAAAAAATCTTCTTTTTTAGCCTTGTAATGCAAAATAACTTCATACAAGTAATATGAAATTATACAAATGACAAAAAATTACACTCCCTAACGTTTTATATTGAATTATCCTCAAAATTTGTGGGGATGGGGTTAAATTTGGCCCTCCTGAAAGATAATTACTATGGTGACCACATTTTTTTTTTCTTTTTTTTCTAAAATGTAAAATTATAGTCCATGAAATAAAAAACAAAAAATTAAGATTTCCAATGTCAGATTTTTTAAATATATAATTTACTCTCAAAATCGAAATCCTTTTTTTTTGGGGGGGGGGGGGGGGTGGATTACCAAAATATATAATGCAGTATCTTGACACAGCTTGGGAAAACAAATAAATTTTCACGTTTTCTAGAAAGCTTGAGGTCACAAGCAATAATTAAAATCAAAATAAAGAAGCTGGATGACGATAACAACTGTTGTAGCTTATATATGAAGGACTTCAGAAAATTGGTCAAATGTTGAAAACGTCCATGTGAGATCATGAAAAATTGAGCATGGTGACATATCCTTTTTATTTCATAAATTGACAGCCCATGCATAAATCAAACTGTATGAAAAAGTTTTGAAACGATACGTTTTGAAAAGATTTCAATGTGGGACGTATTTAGTAGCAAGTGTCCTTAAACTGAATATAACGGATTAAGATGTAAACTGACTGTTTGAGATAGGGGTCAACTGTTTCATGTGACAAAATGCAATCTGTGAAAGATTCCTACTTTTTTAAATCAAGACACACGGGAAGCATCTCAGTTGTGCCATGGACTTCATTAGTTATCGAAGAATCACTCAAATTGATTGACATGTCTGCGATACAGCTTGTTTGCTTATTTGACCTTTATCTGTCTGTACCCTCTCATTCGATAGCTTAAAATCTCCTCTACTTAAAAAATATTTCAGTGACTAAAATCCATACGAAGCAGTAACGTCATCAAGTTAAGTTTTACAATTAAAGTAAGAAAGAGGGCAACGATCAGGAATCGATACAACCAAGCGCCACACCTGACCCAGGAAACCAATGGGAAAGTGACAACGTCACATTTAGACATCACAAACGAGAGCCAAGAGGTCAACCCTTTCCCAACAGGTGACCACAAGGCATCAACAAACAGACGTGCATGAAGGTATAACAAAGCAAAATAGAAATAACATAAATGATCCACAAAAGAAGCACCGCCTTGGAACGGTCAGCACAAATATTTTACTGGAGAGCTTAAATCGGTTTAACAGTGCACCAACCTCAACCTTAGTTCAGATTGCATGAAAGAGCACATAACTTATCAATACATAATCTCCTAGAACATATAAATCAAGATATAAAAAGGACTAATGTGTTGGCTGAAGAAGCTAACTCATGATGACACCATCAAAGCAAGGGAAGTTTACATTCAACTGGCTTTTGAAAGATATAAAGGGGAGTCAGTGTTGCATTTTTGAAGTCTGTCAGTATATGTGCTTGGGCGGGGTATAGAGATTTTGTTTTGACAACAGTGCTTTATTGTTCACTGAAGAAAATATTTTCTCATCTGAGTAGAAATATTTTTTCTAAGATAAGCGCTGTTTTATTTTCAATATAGTCCCTATGTTTTACAATTCCAGCGCATTTCCTTCTTACTAGTAGTCGCCTAACATACGTGCTTCATGTATAATGCCATAGTAAGCATCTTTCATTCCAGCTGGTTACATTAACAGCGGAGGGACTGCGTGCAGTATAATAGCACTAGCTACAATACTATATAATTCTCCTTTAATTTTATCTCACGAACGTCATTCTTTGCTGTTTCATTTATTTCAGTCACATTTTCCTCATGTTTCTAGGTCCGTTTGTAGGCATTTGAATAGGGGTGAACATTAAATGTTTTTCATAGAGAAAGTGGCGAATGATGCGATTCGCATAATATGTAGGGATGTTTGGGATGTGAGGGTGCTAGGACCAGCCCTCTAGGCATATATACTATTGTAATTTTGAGAGTTTTTATTACTGCGTGTTGCTAAGAAACTTTTCCAAACATATCTTAATTCAAAAATAACACCATTAGCCTTCAAATGACACACTGCTCCAAGATGAATAGTTGCTTGCAAGTTATGAAAACAATTGAACTGTTTATTTTGTAACACGTCAGACGTAAAAAATGGTGGAAAGTTGTTGTGGCGAATCAGTAAGTGCACATTCAATTATTAATCTACACTAAATGCTAAGGTTTTCAATTATGTCAATACTCTTACGGACCCCGAAAATTATGATAGATTTTATTTAGAATATCTAGAAACGTCCCTCATGAGGTAAACAGGAGAAATGCAAGATCTAGTGGAGCCAGTCAGTGCTGATTTCACTATCCGACGTATGAATTGTCGTTAAAATATCGCTTAAAGGCATATATTTTGTGATATATGGAATCATTAGTGAATTTACTGATAAGGGACAGTTTCAGTGTCTCACAAACTTAAAGAGGCCTCAAGAGGAGACTTACCTGTATGCAACACAATTTCTTTCACTAAGATAAAGATCAATATTTTATCAGAAAATACCTAATCCCTTCATGGGACCACTTTATTGCCCCCTGTAAGGAAGTCATAATCACTTAATAAAGATTAGCCTTTGATCTGTCCAGTATGACCCCTGGAGAGAATCATTATGAGTGGTACCAGTATTATTGCTAAATTTTCTATGTCTTTAAAGCATAATCAAGATATCTACTGATAAATATAACATATGCTTATAAGCTTTCCTGCAACATGACATATTAGAGCCGGTATTTTATGGTGATTTAGCTTATATTTTAAAATAATCATTGGAAAGCATTCTTTTTCTTATTAATTCAAACTTTGTAAACAAAGTTGGAAAATAACATGCATGTTATGCGACAGTCTGCATGTCTGTTTATAAACATCATGATTAAAAGCTATGATTTCCTCTTCAATAACATAACGATGTGTAATGCCTCAGACTTAACGAAATCCACTTGGTTTTAATGATAATATTTACCATGATGGGTAACATTTCTAAATTACCTGATTTTGATGTGTTTTTTTCTCTCTTTTAGATATCCGTAAACGCAATAACCGATCTCTAGGTAAACACAAAAATGGAAATTTTAAACGCAAAAATAAACATGTTTTAACTCTTTCAGAATTAAGTATCATCTTAAAACATTCTGGCCGTCATATGGCCCCTTCACGTTTAGTAACTCTTTCTATATCTTCACTTCGTAATTTGGATATTGAGGCTAATAAATTCTATGATAGAGCTCATAGACTTTATGATGCAGCTATTATTACCCGGTGTTACACATATGATATTGTGGCGATGTAGTGTCATTTGTATAATAGGGTTGTGTAACTTATTACATGTACTATGGAAACTACAAACCTTACTACATGTATGTGAATCAAGTATAGGGTAGCCCATATAAGTAATAAAACATTCATAATGGGTGAGTATGTTTTTCGTTGGTGGAGTTTGTTGGCTAGATGACTTTGGTGGAAACCTTTAAATAATGTCAACTGCCAGGCCAGAGTTAGCTTACCCATGTGTTTACAAGGCCAAGTGGCGGGTCAATACTTATCTGAGGGGAATGTCATGTGACCATATAGTGTCACGTGTATAATACATTTTTAAAGTACAATATACATTATATGGACTATGCAACTTCAAACCTTATAATACGGGATGGGAGTAAAGGTAGCATGTGTGATTAATAAATCAACCTTGGTGGGTGAACATGCATTTCCACGGATGGAGATTGGTAGCTGGATGGCTCACTCTACAAACATATTCATGAACGACAGCTGTGTAGTATAAAATACATTTGATTTTCATTTAACAATTTAAAAGTGTGAGACCTATCCATTTTGATTGAAAACTTACGTGTGATTCCTACCAACTCAAACAGCACAACCTTGCGACGAATTTCAATAGAACTCTACCACCAAGTCTAAAAGTACAGCGTCGTAAGGAAGAACATCCTAGTCCAGGTACTCTGCACTAGGTGCCATTTCTGCACTCCACCAAAAACCAAGAAATAATTGTCAAAAAAACCTTCAATCGAGTGCAAAAAGGTAAACAAAACGTGTGAGATTACCACATGTATATCACGTGATTGTCCCCCTTGACAATAAATGGACAGTTGCATTTATGAAAATAACCACTGAGTTTGGTGTTCTGAACTTGACTATGAGGGTTCTGACTTAAAGACTTCTCTATTGATGAGATGGTAGGGGCCTGTTGCTTTGGCTGTTGTCAGGCCCACCGGGGTTTACCTGTTGGATTTCTTTTGCTCCGGTATTTAGATTTATTTACTGTTGAGTCCTTAGCTTTGCTTTATCTCCTTTTTATATCTTGATTTATATGTTCTAGAAGATGATGCATTGATAAGTTAGGGGTATTTCATGCAAACCAAACATCTATTTATCTTGATCCACATCTGAACTAAGGGCGAGGTTGGTGCACCGTTAAACCGCTTTAAGCCCTCCAGTAAAATATTTTTACTGACCGTTCCGCGGCGGTGCTTCTTTTGTGGATCATGTATGATATTTCTGTCTTGTTTTGTTATGCTTTCACGCACGTCTGTTTGTTGATGCCTTGTGGTCACCTGCTGGGGAAGGGATGACCTCTTGGCTCTCGTTTGTACATAACGTCTAATTGTGACGTTGTCACTTTCCCATTGGTATCCTGGGTCAGGTGTGGTGCTTGATTGTATCGATTCTTGATCTTTGTCCGCTTTCTTACTTTTATTTTCTTAGTTTTATATGCATGCTCTGTTCATTTTGCAGTCGGGCAGATGGATTTTCTTATGTGTGTTAATGTTTTGTCACTTTAATTTATAGTGATAAAAGAAGAGGCGGTTGTTTTTGTGCTTTCTGTGTGATGAGATCATTATCATCACCAGTGTAGCAATAAATTGGCAATATATTCATACAGTTAATTTGTTTCACAAGTAAATCTGTATGATGGTCAATCATTTATACGCAACGAAACTAGCATCTGTATTTTACGACAGGTAATGTGTAGGATAGTGAAATCAGCACTGACTGGCCCCACTTACGTCAGATCTTGCATTTTTCCTGCATTCCTCTTCAGGGTCATTTCTAAATATTTTGAATAAAATTTACCATAATTTTGGGGTAAATTGGCATCATAATTGAAAGCCTTAGCATTTATTGTAGATTAATAATTGAATATGCACTTAAGGACAATGTTTTTTTTCTTTCTAGATTTTGCAACACACAGCCCCCCTCCCCTTGTGAGGATCACGTGCAGATTGACTACACTGTACTGTCATGGTACTAAGTTGAAGAAAACTTTTTTTTTTTGTTTTTTTTCTTCAAATTTCCAAAATCGCACTCCCTGGCGTAATGATCAAAATTTGATCGTGCCAGTACTGTAAGAAAGAAAGAAAGGTGATAATATAGACCAGTCCATTGTTATTGTTTTCATCGTGGTGTATTGACCACGTGATAAATGTCATGACCATGTGACTTTTTTATTGTGGTTGGCACAAAACCATCTGCTCCATGCTCCATGCAATGTCCATTTAAAAGAGTCAACATTTACCTCGGAAAAATGCATCTTAAATGATATTTTAGCTTTAGATTTTGACGCGCATATGAAAAAAATGTGTATCAGGCTTTGGTTTGCAATATTTTTCTTGTAGAAAAATCATAATTATTATTAGTTTTTATTCTTTTTTGACGGACACCCACTCCAATGTTCTGGCCCGACAATCTCCAATATTTTCGTTAAATTATGATAAAATATGTGAAAAAACACATTATACGATAAGTCAATAATTAAACTATGTGAACCATCTGTTGATTTTTTTTATGAAATCAATTTGCTCTCTTGTTGATGTTATCTTAACATGTAGTAGTGATTTATTGGAAAAACACTAAATTTTAATTGTGGGTTGAGTGATGTTAACAACATCATTGTCTTTCAATTGAAGTTAGATGTACCTTCTAAAAAGCCTAGGTGGTGTACTTATAGAAAAAATAGTAAGTGAGTATGATCAGGAAATACCACAATCACAAACTGCAGACAACCCTGTGGCACCGCGAGGAAGAGTCGCTCTACCATCACGAGATACCAGAAAGACAAATTAAGCAAAGCAATCAGCTCTCTCTTACCCATCAAGATGATTGCAATACTAGAATGGACACAAAGTAACGTACAACAAAACATAGAACAATTACAGACTCCCACAATGGGAGTAACAATAAACAAAAAGTCAGCAAAAACTAAACCCCCAGAAGTTTTAGAAATTTTGATGTTGCAAATTTTAATATGGATCTGGAAAGCAACTTGTCACCGCTAAATTTTTCAGAAGATAATGATGTAAATGATACCTATAAAGCTTTTACCAATGCTATTTTATCAGTCACAAATAAACATGCACCCTCGAAAAAGAAAAAAATCTTGCCGAAACCTGTCCCTTTACATGAATAAAACTCTTAAGCAGGCCATTTATAAAAAAGAATGCATTTTAACAAGTTTCAAAAGTGTAGAAACTCTAAAAATGGGAAAAATTCAGGCAGCAGAGAAATTTAGTTACAAAACTCAAAAGAAAATATATTAATAAATATTTTATTGAAAGGTGTCTGGGAGGTTGTAAATCAAAAGATTTCTGGCCAAATGTAAAACCATTTTAACAAATAAAGGCACACAAGTACACAAAGACACATATTTAAGATGATAAACTAATCAATGATCAGCAAGAAGTCTGTGGCATTTTCAATCAATTTCTTTTTTGTAAATGTAGCCAAATATATAGGTCAAAATGCTATACCTGTAAATGAAAATCACCCAAGTATTTTGAAAATGAAGAACAATCTCACAGAGCCCTCATCATTTGAATTCAAACCCATTAAAGAAGAGTTTATTAGTATGCAAATTAATAAATTAAATCTTAAGAAAGCAACAGGGTGTGATGGTATTGCAACCAAAATTCTTAAATTAGCCCAAACTACATTTGTAAAGCATATCACTATTTAGTATGATAAACTCGACAATAAAAAATCACAATTTCCAGACGATGCAAATAAGGCAGTAGTTGCTCCTTTACATAAGAAAAACATTTGTTTAGATAAGGAAAACTCGTCCGGTGAGCATATTACCTATTTTGTCAAAACTCTATGAAAAGTAAGTAAAGGTGCAAAGATCAGGAATCGATACAATCAAGTACCACACCTGACCCAGGATACCAATGGGAAAGTGACAAACTCACAGTAGACACCACAAACGAGAGCCAAGAGGTCAGCCCTTTCCCAGCAGGTGACCACAAAGCACATATAAACAGACGCGTACAAAGACATAGCAAACAAAAGACAAAACAAAAACATAAAAGATCCACAAAAGAAGTACCGCCTTGGAACGGTCAGTAAAATATTTTACTGGAGGGCTTAAACCGGTTTAACGGCGCCAACCTCACCCTTAATTCAGTTGTGGATCAAGACACATAGATATTTGGTTTGCATGAAAGACCCCTAACTTATCAATGCATCATCTCCTAAAACATATAAATCAAGACATAACAAGGAGATAAAGCAAGGATAAGGACTCAACAGTAAATTAAACTGAATACCGGAGCAAAAGAAATCCAACAGGTAAACCCCGGTGGGCCCAACAAACAGCCAAAGCATCAGGCCCCTACCATCTCATCAATAGATAAATCTTTAAGTCGGAACCATCATAGAGTCTGAAGTCCGACCCACCGGCGTGCAATTAAAGGGGAAAGCAAAGTTGCCAACCGTGATTGGGTTGACTACCAAGCATGCAGTCTGTTGCAATACATTAATGTTATAGCCAATCTTTTTATAATGGGAAATTATTTTAATGAACTGCGCTGAAAAATTATTAGAGCCAACAATCTTCTTCAATTTATACACCAAGTCACCATAGAAATCAGGTTCCGAAAGTCCTTGGCGCAAGACAGATTTAAGTCCAACTTGGAATTTAGAAATCAAATCATAGTATCGTCTATAAAATTTTGAAAATGTTTTGCGAAGTTTATGATACCGATAGCCTTGTTTAAGAAGTTTCTGAGTTAACAATTTATTGCGAGTGTTGAAGTCAGCAACGTAGCTAGATGCTCTAGCAAAACGAATGAGTTGAGAGATATAGACTCCATAGGATGTAGAACGAGGAACATCACCATCTAAAAATGGAAAATTGACAATTTCAAAATCAAAGTCGTCACGTTTATCATAAATTTTGGTAGAAACAATATCATTAGAAATTGACAAATGCAAGTCTAAAAATGCGGCTTCAGTATCAGAGGCATTGGCTTTATTCAATTGGAGTTCTGAAGGGTATATTTGACTAACCATATTGTCAAAATAAACATTATAAATATTTAAAATATCGTCCAAATATCTGGAAGTAGTGTTAAACGCATCAATAACATCAGCCTGCTTATCATCAGAAAGAGACATCATAAAGTCCCTCTCATAACAAAACAGGAATAAATCTGCAACCAGGGGAGCACAATTAGTGCCCATAGGAATCCCAACTACTTGTCTATAGAGCTTGGTGCCAAATCGAATAAAAATGTTGTCCAGCAAAAAGGTCAGCGCATCACATACATTTTGACACGACCATGCATGATATTTTTTAGGTTTTTCTGAAGTAAAAAATGCATTTCTGTCATTTCATGCAAGGTAAGTAGAGCCTTCTCTCTGGAAGGTACTTTCAATAAGATCAATAAGTTTATCTTTAATTAAATTATGAGGTTAAGTAGTGTAAAGAGTAGAAAAATCATAAGTAGACAAACTGGTCGCATTGAAATCTTTAGCTTTAAGTTTATCTAAAATTTCACCTGAATTTTTGATAGACCAAAATAGGTTTTTACCGGATCTCTCATATACCTTTTCACAATATTTGATAACATGTTTTTAAAAGCTGTAAGACACGAGGTTAACAATTTAGAAAGTTCTGTTGTCGTACAAGAACTAGAATTAGCAATAAATCTTGCTTTATAGGGTTTTTATGGAGTTTAGGTAACCAGTACAACGTAGGAACTTTGTCTTGATTTTCTTTAGCTTTGACACCAAAATGAAGGGCTGTATGACAACCATGCCCATCAACAATCACCCTTTCACTTAAAGAAGGCTGCAGTTTATAGGCATTAGTGTCAACAAGCTCACGCTTAAGAGTATTAATATAATACAATCGTCAAACAACTACAACATTGTTAGCAGCTTTATCTGCTGGAACCAAAACATAGTTCATATGAAAATCCTGGATACCTCGTTTAAGATGATGAAAAGAAGATTTAGGTTTAGGGGGCAAAAGATGTGTATTACGAGAGTAAAATGAAATACGAGTATCAATAACTTTAAAAATGTTAATTTTCCATTCCTTCAAGGCATCAGGTTCAACATTTTCCCGTTTGCACCAACGATTACTAAAGTCATTTAAAGAAGCAGCGATCTCTCTACGACATTTAGAGAAATCAATATTAGAGGGAAATCTATATTTAGGACCTTTAGAAATGATATTGCGAACTCTAGCATCAGGAATGACATTTAGATTACCTGTAATAACATGCCCTGCAGAGGGATATAAATAATTTGAATTTTTACAATCTCAGGAGGCAGGAGTATTGGAATCTATATCTAAATCATTTACAATTTTATTAAAGTTAAATATCGTAGACCTAATAGGTTTGTTATATTTATAACAAATGATAGGAGTTTCAGAATTATTAAAGTAATTTGGAATAGATGAAATCACTGAATTATCCTTGAAGATACTATGTAAATCAATAAACTCAATACCTTTGTTAATGAATGGAATTTTGATAAAATGTCGTTTATGGTTGACCTCAGAATCGATATAAGGACTAAGGAAATGTTGAACATAACACCTTGTAAGGAGACATTAAATTCCCATTTAACTGAATATTTCAACCATCATTTTGATATTTTCCTTTCAGCTTTTCGGGCCCAGTATAGTTGCCAGAGCACACTTTTGAGGGTAATTGAAAATTGGAAGCAGGCTTTAGATCAAAATAAATATGTGGCAGCAATTTTAATGGACCTTTCGAAAGCAGTTGACTGTTTACCTCATGACCTGCTTCTACTAAAACTTAAAACTTATGGTCTATCCGAAAATGCTCGAAAACTAATGGCAAGCTATCTAACCAATAGAAACAATGCGTCAAACTTGGAAATTTCAGAAGTTATTTCAATCAATCCTCAAAGGTTTCTCAGGGATCCCTTCTGGGACCAGTCCTTTTCAACATTTTCATCAATGACATCTTTCATTTCATTAAAAATTGTAAGCTGTAAAATTATGCAGATGATAATACGGTACACACACTGACACAGATTTGAAGAGACTCATTGATGAACTTGCTGAAGACAGCACTATGCTTATCCAGTGGTTTGCAGACAACCAGATGAAAGCAAACCCTGGTAAGTTTCATACTATAGCTGTGGGCAAGCATACAATCAGTGAAAATATTTGTTTCAATCTTGGTGTAACAATTGATTTTAAATTAGATTTTGATGAACATATTTCAAATGTATGTAAAAAAAGCTTCACGTCAGCTAAATGTTTTAAAGAGAATAGGTGGTCACTTATGTAAACTGGGAAAACAAAATGTGTATTATTCTTTTATTATGTCAAATTTTAACTATTGCCCTCTAACCTGGCATTTTTGCGGAGAAAGAATACAAAAAAGATTGAGAAAATACAATAAAGGGCCCTTCGGTTTACCTATGGAGATTATGACTCTAGCTATGAATAATTGCTTATGAAATCTCAGTTACCTTGCTTAAAGGTCAGGCGTTTGCGGGCAATTGCATTAGAAGCGTTTAAGATTTTAAACTAGTTATCTCCAATCTATTTAAATTATCTATTAACTTTTAAAAATCTTTCTTATTCTTTTAGGTATACACAGACTGTTGAAATCCCCCAGGTGAGAATAAACAGATACGACACTAGGTCTTTCCGCTTCACTGCTGCTAAAATGTGGAATAACCTCCCACAACATTTCAGAGATATTACAAGTTACAATGTGTTCAAAAACCAGGTTAATTCATGGAGCGGAGAGGCCTGTGTATGTTCGTTTTAGGCCTTGAGCTGGCTATAGACCCCCCTCCCCCCCCAGGGGGAATTTGATACACTATAATTTTCTAAAACTACATTATATAAGACACAAAATAAAAGATGTTAGCCCTCTGAGAGTGGCAGCGTTAACGTGTAACAGCACGTTATATACGTTACCCCCCAAAATAGCATTGAACATCCCTGATTATGTCTCAACCATGACATGTTAGTACATATTTGCATGCTGACACAGGTTTATGAACTTCTTATAACACAGTTACATATTTTTAGTATTAATTTTATAAATGTCTTGAGTAATTACCGTTGTATACGTTACTTAGTGTTTCCTGTGTTATTTCCGAGTATCAGTATGGTATTTATTGACTTTATATGTATTACATCTGTCACAGAATATAGTAAATTGAGAAGGCTGCTACTTAAATGATTTTAAGTTCTTTATTATGGTCTCTTACACTTTTTTTCAGGTCCATGTTATGTATGTTACCTTCAAAATAGAATTAAACATTTAAGTTAATGTCTTTAACAGGCCCTGTTTATACTTATTTGCATGCTTGCACAGGTTTATGTACTTCTTGTAACATGGTTTACCTATTTTAAGTATTCATTTAATAAATGCCTTGAGCTTTAACTGTTATGTGTGTTACCAAATGATACATAAGTTATTCTGAGTATCTGTATAGAAGTTGTTGACTATACGTGTATAAAGTCTGTCAGAAAATTTAGACAATTTATAAGGCTGAAATAAATAGTTCCTTATTAATTTATGGTGACTTAAACTAATAATATAATGTGATCTATCAACCTTCGCTGTTTGCTCACACAAACAGTATAGATACCATGCATTTAAATCGGAAGTTCTGAAAGACAGTCACTGTGAAACAGCTCAGTTCTGGGCAAGGTATATCGATATGATTCAGATGGTGTTTACACTGATTAGGGCTACAAGGAAAACAACTTTGAATTGCATGTCATCTCTATCCGTATGCCTTGTTCCCAATGTTCATTGCAAACGATCACAACAACTACGCACAATATGTACCTGTGTGATCTATCAACCTTCGCTGTTTGCTCACACAAACAGTATAGATACCATGCATTTAAATCGGAAGTTCTGAAAGACAGTCACTGTGAAACAGCTCAGTTCTGGGCAAGGTATATCGATATGATTCAGATGGTGTTGACACTGATTAGGGCTACAAGGAAAACAACTTTGAATTGCATGTCATCTCTATCTGTATGCCTTGTTCCCAATGTTCATTGCAAACGATCACAACAACTACGCACAATATGTACCTGTGTAACTGATTACACTCATAAAAATGATACACATCGCAGATAAAAAGAGCTTCTCGAACAAAATGGGTTTAGTGTGCCACAACCATTGGTTTTTTGCTTGAGAAATGCTTTTGACATGACTATCAGGCAAACAATAAAGAGTTATAACAGGCTTCAGCAACTAGAACTACGCTTCGTACTACAGATGGAATGGTGTATTACTCATCACATCAGAGCTCAATACATTGAAACAACTCTTCAATGCACTGAATTGAAATATTCAATCTGCTCAGATGCAAAGTAGAATGAGTACTAGAGGCAGTTTCAGGCTTCACCAATCCTTTTAGTTCTAGTTTTGAAGACAATGAACTGTACTTTTTGTCTTTCGGTGTGCCTGCTAATAAGCGTGGCATAGCTAAGGATCTTATTGAGGCTGATGACATTGGCAGGAAGGCTGTTGCAGACTTCATTGACTCACTTTTAGTTAAAAAATATGTCTTTCGCATCCCCCATAAAATGCTGGAAGCTACATGTAATAAAGTTTTGATGCTTGTGAGGCCAAGCAAGAAGAAATTGCCCAATTTACAAAACGTAAACAGCCAGATGAGAGCTTAAAGGAGCGTCTTTGGTAAGCATGACCTACTTTCTATTGGACATAATGTTGACCTTGATTTGACACTGCCGTTCCTTCTGGGACCTGTACCATGGTCACTGTCAACTCCCCATAGAATTTCCACCAAAACTGACCAGTCCAAACTTCAGCATGGCTTGCAATCACACATTGAACCAACAATAGATTGGTCATGTAGTGCTGCACATAACGCTGATGTTAATGCCGTAAATACAGAGCATAATAGCTTTTCCTGTCACCTTCATGGATCTGATGGCACCAGTATTCAACCAGGCACTAAGGGCAGGGCATGTTGGTTTTGTCACTGATACATATATACAATGTAAAAGCAGCAGTCTATAAAGTCTTACAAACATTCTTGCAGAGGATAACCTGGGTGTTCTGTTCAACAATGGTGTATGCAACAAAAGGTGCACCTTCTGAATGTCAACATCATTGGCCAGAATATGGGGGAAGAGATCTACAGTCATACACTGTTTAACAGATAGTGACACTATCAATGTATTAGTACCACGGAAAGGTTATTCCCATCAAACTGATAGAGAACCCCTCCCCCACTAGTTCATCAACATTCTAAGAAGGGTATGAAAACAAATAAAGAATTGCTCTAGGCACTCATCAGTGATATTAAGCCCTAACATGTGCTATTTATGTAATTGTGAATAAGCTGCAGTATGACATGTTTCTGAAAAAAGTACCAACGCCATACTCATATACTGACTATTTCAAATGGCATGAACATGAGCTTACCTCCACCCTGTTTTCCTGTCCTTAAGATGTACATACAAAGATTGAACTATCAAGTCTTTCCCATGAAAACAAGTGAGGCTTTCCAGATATGGACAAAATGTGTGGAAAATAAACGGGAAGGAAATCGAATACCTCTGGGTGAAAAAAATCTTGATTGTACCCTAACAAAAGAGCCACAGAATTATATTTCACATTTTGTGTGAAATGGGGTTACCATGTTCAAAACTCAACAACTCAAACCTTATAAAAGATAGAAACATAATATTTGCAGTTTCCAAAAGGTACATAAACATTCTTAAATACAAAATGAGTTAGTAAGCACATTCAAATTAAAAAAAAATATCAAACTATATTAGTTTCATAAATCATTTATATAGATATAATGAAAAAAAAGTAACATATCTAACACTTTGGGGTGCATATTTGTTTTCAAAGGTCCATGGCTGTGATGCAAAAATAGCTTACTTGGATGATATAGCCAATTTGGAAATCTTACCTTATGGTTTGCACTTTTCAGAAGTCATGTCATTTACTAAAATTATCAAAGATGTTGTTGGGTAATATATATAATTGGCTGTTGGTACAGGGTAATGGTGCCATTACCAGAGTGCTAGCATATTGCAAAATCCTTGCAAGATAAATCTGATAGAGGAGTAATAAGTTGTATAGGAAAATTCTTTAAAACCCTTGGATAATATATAAAGATTTGCTCTTGAACTGATACCTGATGGGTTTTCTTTGATCTTTTAAGTTGTTACTCGCACATTGCACTGAAGGTTACAAACTTTCTATGAGTATTGTGTCAACTATATTTGATGTCTGTATAAAAGAAAAGAGGGTTTATGTAGTTTATGTTTTCAGTTACTTCCTCAGCAAATGAGCCAGAGTAAAATGAAGTACATGGACATGTGCCAGCAAGCAAATAAGTACAAGCAGGTCGTGTTGGAGACCATATCTTGAATGTTTAATGGTATTCAGAGAGTAACGTATGTAACCTGGGCTGTAAAATAGTGTAAGACACCATAATAAGGAACTTTAATTCATTTGAATAGCAGCCTGATAGATTTACTATATTCACTGACGGATGTAATACATGTAGTCAATACTTGCCATACTGATACTTGGAAATAACATATGAAACACTTTAAGTAACATATACAACGGCAAAAACTCAAGACATTTATAAAATAAATGCTAAAATTATGTAACTATGCTTTAAGAAGTTCTTAAACCCGTGCCAGACTTCAAAAAAAAGTGTGAATATGTCATGTTGGAGACATTATCAGGAAAATTTAATCTTATTTTGCGGGTAACATATGTAACATGATGTTACCTGCTAACGCTGCCACTCTCAGAGGGCTAACATATTTCATTTTGTGGCTTATATAATGCAGTATCTGGAAATTATAGTGTACGAAATTCCCCCTAGGGGGAAGTGGGGTCTATAGCCAGCGCGAGGCCTGGAGAATTACATTTTACATTTTTCTGTGATATGGGCGTACCATGTTCATCATCTAATAACTCAAAAAGTATATAAGATAGAAACGTAATGTTTGCAGTTTTGAAAAGGTAAATAAAATATCTTTAATGTAATACCAATTAATGAACATAAACTGGTTTCAATAAAATTTTAGACAAACTATATTAGATGCATTTATCATTTAAAAGGGGGTTCAATGAAAAAATGTAACATACGCTACATCGGGGGTGACTATATTTGTTTTCAAATGTCATAATCTGTGGCCCAGTAATAGCTTATTTAGAAAATATAACCAATTTGGAAATCTTACCTTATCTTTTGCACTTTTCTGAAGTCTTAAAAAGAATTTTAATTATCAAATATTTTGTAGGGTAACGTATGTAACAGGCTGTTATAGCTTAACGCTGCCATTGTCAGAGGGCTAACATGTTGCAAAATCCTCGCAAGACATTGGGCTTCAAGAAAAATATGGTCTACAAAATTCCCCCTGGGGGGGGGGAGGTAAACCATATCCAGCCAGTGGCCTATTTTGTTCAGACGTTTAAATTTTGCTTGTTTATTGCTTGTTTTATGCTTCATTTTTATTTATAATTAATACGCTTTGTTTTAACCTGCAGGTCTAAATGTAGCTGGATCTACTGTAACATATTATGGAAGACAATTCTAACAGTACTTTAGACTTGAAACACTGATTCATAAGTACCGACCTGCGAATCAATTGTTTTAAGATTTAAAAATACTTTAAATGCTGTGAAAAAGTAAGTAAAATGTGCTGTTTTAAACATGCTCCTATCTTAACTTATTATATACTGAGGGAAAAAAGTTTAGCAATATACTTTGGGGATTCATAATTTAGAAGAAATAGGACTTTTAATTTCATAGTGTCAAAAATATATGTTGACAAATGTTCAAGAGTACGATGACATTAACAGATTGACATTTCACATAATGTAAAGTCTGATTTAATGCACCCTTGCTCAAACAGCTTATCTAGCAATTGTGCGAATAGTTTTCGACTAAAACTTTCATTTTTCTGTCAAATCTTTAGACCCAAAAGCAAGAAAGTGCAAAACGGTTTAAAACTGAAGGTTATGTTCACCCTCTTCGTACAGTTTTAGTTGAAACTCGTATCTTTTCAAATTACCTCCCTTTCAATTGAATAACGTTTGAAATCAAAATGCTCAGCAGATCAAATCCTCACTATGAAGCCGGATTTTGTTTCTTTTGACCACTTTCGGGTACCCATTATGTCATTTTCAAACAACTGACATGTTTGCGAACCTGGCAATTAAAAAGATCTAATGTTTCAAAGATCGCCTATGGGAAACTCCATTATAAATAATTGCTAAACTTTTTTCCCTCAGTATATGTGTTGTGCTTGTATGTATGTATGTATGTATGTATGTATGTATGTATGTATGTATGTATGTATGTATGTATGTATGTATGTATGTATGTATGTATGTATGTATGTATGTATGTATGTATGTATGTATGTATGTATGTATGTATGTATGTATGTATGTATGTATGTATGTATGTATGTATGTATGTATGTATGTATGTATGTATGTATGTATGTATGTATGTATGTTTGCAAGTAGGCAAATAGCTATTCATAGCTAATGTTATACTGTTTGTATTTCCGACTATATAAATAATTTTTGTATTGTATTGTATTGTGGTGCCTCATTGGAAATAAGCCTTAGGGCTTTCATTGGCTACCATGGGTTATTTCAACACACATACATTTGCCTTTTCATCATCTTCCAATTAAATAACAAATTTTGCTTGCATTCATCTCTCACACTCTTGGGTCCTTTTATAGGTTCAGGAGTGTGAGATACGAATGAGATGTCCTGTCATTTTCATCATTATTATTATGTGCCTAGTCAAAAAGTGATCTCTTAATTTATAAAATGCATACTTGTGGTGATATGTGATAACCTAGTTTACTGTGATAATCTTAATGTGATTTTGTGCCAGATTCATTCAAATTCATCTTTAATTATTCAAATTATAAGTTTTAATAGCATCAGAGATTTATTTTTTATTTCTTTTAAATATTCCATATTTTAAAGTGCTAAATTAATGTGATATTTAATGTGCTATATGTTTAAATTTGCCATTGTATATGTATATATGTGTTGATTTTGTGCGGACTAGTGTGATATCCGATCGTACACGGTGAACTTACTACTGTCTGACTTTTTGAATAATTACAGTAAATACTCTTCAGCGAATGAAGGATAAAATCTGCGTTTCCGGCCAGCTCATTTGCATATTCCTGTCGCTAATGGCCGTTTGAATTTTAAGCGTTAGACCTGGGATTAGGTGGTGATTTCACTGTTATTTTATGCAGTTTGGTGATAAATGACACTAAACCAAATGAAATCAGACATCTTAGTTGATTCTAGGACACGATCCGACGGAAGACAATGCTTGCAAAGGCGTCGATTAGCGAAAAGTGCAGCAATGATCAATGGCGAATATGATCCAGACCTGGCTTTGGCAATACAAGAAAGTTTAAAACAAGCTGAACTAGATCGTCACCGCAGACAAAGCCAAGAAAAGGAAAATGTAGCTTCTTCTCCCGAGAAAATAAAAGTTGCGCAACCGAAAAATATGGCGAAAGTTTCAGCCGAAGACGAATCCGAGATCAAACAACTGAAGGATTTGATTGCCGTTCACTTGGATTTGATTCAACAACAACAAGAGACGATTAGCAAGAAAGATAAGACAATCAAAAGCTTAAAAGCCGAGAATTCAGCGGTAAGACATCAGGTTTTGTGAATTATGTTACAATGATAAGCAGGTATAAATAATTATTTTGACAGTTTGGGTTTTGAAAGTGTCAAGATACGTAAATTGGGTCAAACATAAACTAGCAACCAATCGCTGCAGTTCGTCTGTATTTGTCACGTGACTGATCATGTGACGTAAATAATCCTGAGGCGACACCGGTGACCATTGTCGTTCAGACGCGTGTTTTCTGAACCAAAATATTTTGCAAAACCCACCAGTATTTACGAAGCATATAACTCTTTGGGAAAGATAGAAAACTCATGCCTAATTTACTATTGCCGAGGATAAGGAAAGTAAGTATTCTAACTCCTATTTCAGCATTTTAAGAGATATTGTATGAATGCTTGCTGGAAAGGTAAATTTAACCATCTTTGTTTACATGCAATCAATAAATGGATGATGTGTATACATGTATCCTGTGATGTCTTTGTCTGCTCAGAGATAATAATTTTGTTTAGGACACCAGTGATTTCATTTAGCCATTTTTACCGCCTTTATATGGGATTCATTCCCAATCTAAAAATGGCCTTTATTTTCCCAATTTTTATCTATCTATCTATCTATCTTCCTGTACACCTAAACCTCCGAGGAGGACATAAGGTGGTGTTCCGGTATATACCAGGAGCTAAAGGGTGTTAGATGGAATAAAAGCACAGAAAAAAGTGGGTGAAATGAGTTTGTACAGTGTGATGGAGAGTGTTAGTAAAGTTAAAAGATAAAAACAGATGCTGGTATCTAGGGAGTGGAGTGGGCTACCTGGCAAACAGCTGTACTGAACTGTGCCAAGGTAGGCAGGGTGGGTAAGTGGTGTGGTAGGGCGTTCCAATGTATTATTGTCCGAGGAAAGAAGGTGAATTTGTAGAAGTCTTTTAGAGTTGTGATCTGTCGGTACGCTATCGAGTGATTTCTTGAAGAGGGGCGGGTGTTCCGGATCAGGTAGTCAGAGGCGGGAATGGCCACTAGGTCGTATGTGACCTTGTATAGAAGGACCAGTCGACTATCTATACGTCGTTGGTCGAGGGTGCGCCAGTTGAGATCCTGAAGCATTGATGACACGCTAGATGTGTATTGGTAATCACGGGTTACCCATCTAGCGGCCCTACGTTGTACGGACTCAAGTTTATTTATGTCTAGATCTATGTGGGGGGACCACACAGTAGAGGCATACTCTAGCTGTGGGCGGACAAGGGTTTTGTATGCTGTCGATTTCAGGTCCTTGTTATGGACCCGAATGTTGCGCTTGAGAAAACCTAGTGTTTGATTTGCCTTTTTGGTGATGTTGTTGATGTGTTCGGACCATTTGAGGTCTTCTGATATAGTGACCCCTAAGTATTTTGCAGATGGGACACTTTCAAGTACACAGCCATGGAGATGATATTTTGTTTGTAGGGGTGTTTTGCGCCGGGTCACATGAATGACCTGGCATTTGGAGGGATTAAAGCTCATGTCCCAGAGCTTTTCCCAGTTTTCTAGGATTTCTAGGTCTTTCTGTAGGATCTCTGAGTCAGCTTGCTTATCAAGAGCAAGATACATGGCTGTGTCGTCTGCGAATAACCGGACTCTGGATCTAACCTGTTCCGGGAGGTCATTTATGTAGGCCAGAAACAATATGGGTCCGAGAACCGAGCCCTGCGGGACACCTGAGGACAATGCAATATTATCGGAGTTAGTGCCATTTAGTATTACTGATTGCGTTCTGTTGTCGAGAAAGTCTTTTATCCAATTTAGAATGTTCCCCCTTATGCCGTAAAAGTGAAGTTTTAATAATAATTTTTCGTGAGCAACTTTGTTGAAAGCCTTACTGAAATCAAGGAGGATAAGGTCTGTTTGTTTTCCGGATTGCATGCTTTTGGAGAGTTCATCAACAAGCATAATGAGTTGTGTCTCGCAGGACCTCTTTTCCCGGAACCCGTGTTGCAGTTCTGAAAGAATGTTTTGTTCTGTGAAGTGTTTAGAAATACCAGAAGCCACGACATGCTCAAGATGAAATATGAAATATTTTCCCAAAATGTTAAGGAAAAGGTAGCTTCCCTGGTTAGAATCCCAAATAAAATCACTGGACACATTTTCCTACAATTTTTGAACATAATCAGGATTTCATTACCAAACGGAAGCTCAGTGGTAGGTAGAGTTGGGATCGTAGGGTTCTAGTTTGAGACTTGCCGTATGTACTGTGCCTCCAAATTTTCAAAGATATATGTATCCAATGGCTGGCAATAAATATAATAGCAACCAACCAACGAGTGTTGCCCCGCAAAGCGGGGCAACACGAGGGTTGGTTGCTTTACGACTAGAGAGAGGCTCTGTTCTGTTCTATTCACGCCCAATCTTCAAATATGAATAGGAAATATTTTCGGTATCGCCAAGTTCCGGTATCTATACGGAGTCGATACGGGGAACCAATCTAGATCGAAATAAGAGCCTAATTCTACTGTTGAAAAATATGTTGTGATCATCGTTGACATTGAAAAAATACAAAAAGTAAAACTGAATCGAGAAGACCCAGGTTTTGTTGTCATTGAAGTCATATTTTAGCCATAAGACTGAAGGATTTTTTCTATCACCAGGAGCTGGAATGGTAGTGATAGCTCTTTCAGGCAAGCGGCTGCGTGATCCCCATGACGTGACGTCACAATTCGTATAACGTTACGTCACGACGTGATAACGTCTGCCACGTGCATCGTCGTGCCTTTGAAATGAGCCGTGACATGAGATTTCCAACAATGTGATATGAATGACCAGCAAAGACTCAGATCAGCCTGCACATACACGCAGTCTGATCAGAGCCTTTTCTACTCGCTTGAATTTTCTATGGGTGTTATGCTACTGACTGAACATTATTTTGAGTTTCCAAGCTTAAAAGGAGACTGCACAGGCTCGTCTGATTCTGAGCTGACCCTCAAGGCGCTTCTGTATGTGACGTTTTCTTGTTCTTTTGTCACTTTCCCATAAGGTGTTCTGGGTCAGGTGTGATACTAATTGTATCGATTCCTGACATTTGCGTTCTTCCTTACTTTTTATACTCACACGAGTACCGACTCACAAGAAATACCGTATACTGTGCTATCCTCTCAGATCAAATAGTGGTTGGTTGCCCTTTAGGTGTGCCTATTTCATATTAGCATAGTGGAACAAAGATACAGATCATTCTATTGTTAAGACATCTGGGTATTTAAGGCTTTATGTAACTTTACGCTGAAGAGCTCCGCTGAGATACTCTGTGAAAATAATGCCAGACGCTTATTAAAAAGGGTTAAAAATCATGAAATTTTATTCAATATGTCCATAAATATGCCCGATTATTTTATATACACTTTCTTTAACTGAACAAAATCATATTTCAAATCGATGCTGAAAATTTCAACCCAAAACAGTGTTCGCGTTTATGTCGTAATAATAATACGCAATTAGACAAGTAGCTTGCGTCCATGGGATGCAAGATCAAAAGCAGTCGACTTTCAGCAAATTTAAGCCAGCTCAATAGTAATGATCTAGTTAAAACCCTTGAAAATCGTTCTTTTGTACTTTGCAACGTTTGAAAATCAGAAAGAGACTGCTATAAATAGTATTCAGTTGTGATTTTTCGAGATCCGTTGTTCATAGCAACGTTCGAAATCAGAACGAGGCTCTGCTATAAATAAAGATTTTCCCAAAATTGATTTGCTGGGTAAAAATGGTGTCTGCCTCGAGGATCACGCTTGAAACTTAATAAAGTTAATTCTGAAGCCAAAACTGTCACAATTTTCCATTTAACTCTTTGCCCGCTATAGGGGCGACTTTTGTTGTCTGCTGATAACCTTTGCAAACAGTTTGGACCCAGATCAGGCCCAACAAAAATGTTGATCTGGATCCAAACTGTTTTACATACGGATGATGTTGAAAAAATCCAGCATCCAATGAGCACAATAATAAAGTGTGAAGAAATAATAAAAGCAATGCAAAGGCTGATCAAAATACACATTTTCGCAAATTTGTAAATTTTATATGTAATTTTTGAACCACCTTGACTGTACTTTAAGCATTGACTTGTATTTGTAGCCACTCTACACTTTTAGTACATGGATTGCACAGGCAGGGACAAAAATATTTCAAAATTACACTTGTCCTGCAGGACAAGTTACTTACAATTTTCATTTATCCTAAAAACACATGCTTTTGTCCTTTAAAAGTGTATTCAATGAGGAACATTAGGGAGTAATATGTAATATTACTTCCTCGACTTCCTGTAGGACTAGTGCTTTGGGAAGAATTACTCATCCTTTCTAGATTTCACTCGTAATTAAGAGCGGACGAGTAGAATTTTTGTCCCCTGTCCTGTATAGGAGGTTTACATGTATGTCTGCTTGCTGATGCTGCTAATTTGATAACCTTTGCAAACAGTTTAGACCCAGATCAGGTCCAACAGGACACCAGTCCTGATTTGAATCTAAATCGTTTGACACTGTTAGCAGTTCTGAATTTAGAAAGAATTTTTTGAAAACAATAATTCTGAAGAAGTCAGCAGACAACAACAAAAGCACCTGCAAATACATGTAGTTAAGTAATAGTTATACCATGGGTTGTCGGCCTGTATGTGGAGATACATGTAATCCACAGGCTTAAGCGAGTGGATTATCTTGCGTACAGGTGGACAAACATGGCATAACTATTTTATACCACCTTCATCAGTGTAGACCTTGCACATCATGAGATATTTAGTGCTAAAGTTGGTAAGGGTGGTATAAAGTTATTTACCATATGACATCGCATCTGGGGGTGAAATAACACCATGCAATAAAATCTGTAAACCACTAGTAGTTAATAGATTTTCAGGAAACGTTATGACGTCCATAACAACGTTGCGTACATAATGACAAATTTATAACGTTTTTACGGCAGAAATGAGATTTCAAAGTGATCTTAATGTCATATGATAAATAGAATCTAACATTCATGCTCTTGTAATTTGAATTTATTAAACTTGTTGCGAAAAAGAGATAAAATGCTTGGCAAGCCTCGCATTTTTATCTCTTTTTTCCCAACTCGTTTAATAAATTCAATAAAACATAGCACTCATGTAAGATCCTCTTTTTCTTTTACCTGCAGTTGCAATGTCGGTTACACCGCATGGAAAGACGTATGGCTCTATTGAAGCAAAAAGAAGGAACAAGTGATGGTCATATTGTACACTCTCCGCCACCCCAGCCTGGTACTCTTAGTTACACAGAACCAATATCACTTCCTAGTCAGAAAGTTGAAAAGCAGACAGTTCCTAAGCGGTAAGACTCACTCCAATTTTAGATGTTTAGGTTATAATGTATGATGAACATCTATTTAATATGATCATTATTTTTTATGTACTTTAAATTCATTGTGAATTTTACTTACTTAATTTAGGGATAACTTAGCTTATGTCATGTGTAATTAAGCCTTGTGCAGCTAAACCTGGATGTACAGGGGACTAAAAAATTGCAATATTGCACTTGTCCTGCAGGACGAGTGACTTACAATTTTCACTCCTCCTGCAAACACATGCACTTGTCCTTTAAAAGTGTATGCAATAAAGAACATAAGGGAGTTATATGCAATATGAATTCCTCGAGTAATTCTTCACAAAGCACTCGTCCTATAGGACAAGTGCTTTGGGAAGAATTTTCGTCCTTTCTATATTTCACTCGTAACCACGAGCGGGCGGGTGGGATTTTTGTTCCCTGATTTACCTACACATCTGTCATATGTATATAATCGTCTTTTGAAAATAGTTTAGATTCAGATCAGATGGCTTCTTCTGTTTTGTCATGCAGCCTCAGAATCCACCGTTTTACTTGAAATCACAAAACTGGCCTGGCTGGAAAAAGGAAGATGTGGGGAATGCCATTTCAATTAACTTGGCAGGACAAGGGATAAAATAAATTTCTAAGTGTAGCAGATGAGTTGTCCTGGTCCTAGGATTCAATATACATGTACATCATAACATGTATTATGGTGAAAGCAATTTTCTTAGATTTGACATTCCACCTGTCTTGAACTCTTTGAGTGCTTAGTTTATCGAATGGAACTTTCAAATTGAACTTTTAAGTTTACCAATCGGCACATATTATCAAAAATCACCTTTTAGGAAGGAACAGCTCTGTTAAAAACCAAAAAATTAAGCACTTTTAGTTTTAGGGACTTCCAAGGGATATATTTGCTCAGCCATATTGTTCCCAGATTCATCTAGATGTAAAAACTTCACAAATTAAAAATATTTGAAACCTACTGTCCCTATTTTAATATTTTGTGTAACCTGAGTGAAACATACAATTTTTTCTGTTTGGCCTAAATACTTTTTTCTTCATTTTTCAGAAAGTTAGAATCACATAGTATAGGAAAGAGACTAACATCCACCGAATCTCAAGCAAAAACTAGTAGTGTTAAACAAGCAGAGACTTCTAAAGTTAAAAAAGAACACAGGAAACGTAAACATAGTTCAAGACAAGAAAAACCTGTGACAGAAGGGGAAAATGGTGATTTATTGACAAATAAACAATACTTTGTGTCGTATTATGAACCAATTTCTGATGAGATTGACACAGAATCAAGGCCAGATATAATTAAAGGAGCACAGTCACAACTTGAAGGTAAATGCGTACCCAAAAAAATAATTTTCTTATTTCTCTACCAAAACATATGTTGTGTGTACTCAAAAGAACCGTCTCAATGAGACGGTTCTTTTAAGCACCCAAAACATATTATAAAGATAATAGGTAAGAAAATATTATCAATTATACACTGAAAAGTTTTGGTTATGTAAACCTGTGTTTGCACACAGGAACACATTGTCAGTGGCCACACATGCCATGATGGTGTGGAGAAAATTGAATATTCATATTAATAATTCATTTGTTATAATTTGCATTTTTTGAGCACATACATGTCTGTACAGTAACTTCTTATGCACTTGTGGTGAAAGTTTTCAGGATTACATGTATTCCTGATTTGGGGATTATGCTTCCTTCTTGTCAATTTGATCCTTCAGGTCAATTCAATCCCCATGGTAAATCAGAATTTTAGATTGCGACGAGAATTGGAACAGCCAAAAAGCAGGTCGTTATGGATCAAGGAGACACTTACCTTTTTCTGTAAATACAGTGCAGTTCACTCTCATATCCTAATGGTTACCTATTATGATCACAGGATGTCCATTGCCCAGTTGTTATTTATTTCTGTTTTTATTAGCCGATCATTAATTTTGTTGCCTTTTATAAAAAAAAAATAAGTGAAAATCAGTACCAATAATAGACAACTACCGAATTATTAGGATAGAACAGACTGATTGCATTAGACTGTAAGTTTACGTATCGCGCCCAGCCTTGGCCTTATTATCGATCAACAATCAGAGGTGCGAATTGACAAGAAGAATCTAGGTGATCCAGACTGTTGATCTCTTTGGGTGAAGGTGCGATGTTTACGAGTTTTATGTTGCCCTTTTGTTTTAGTTTGTTTTTTCCATTGTTACAAATGTTTAGTCAGTATTTTTTGCTAATAATAACGATAAGGGGAACAAATACAGATCAAAGCAGGATATTACATGCCTGATGCCTTATTCAGACTTTTGAGGCTGACTTTTGTGGAAAGTCAGCCTTGAAATTCTGAATAAGAGGTACATGTAATAAGACATGATAATATACCCTCTCATTTTCAAGTTTTCAAGTAAGCTTGAAAATATTAATGGTTTTCAGCATACTGTGAGTTATAAGATTTAAATTTCTAAAGTTCAGGATTTTGGAAGTTTTTGTCTTAAATCATTTTCACTAAATCCTAATGCTGCATTTTGAATACAAGAGTGTTCAAAGGTAATCTGGATGTTCAGGTTTGTTGCAAGAACAAAAAATCAATAATTATGTCTTCCGGCATCTTAAACCTTTACATTTGTGTTAAATTCTAAACCCACATACATGCGTGTCACACTTCTAAAGCAGCCGAGTAGGATCCTGATCTACAATTTCAAATCTTACCTTTAACCCTTTACTTCATAGAGATGCCCTTAAACAATTTTGATAACAGAGCAGACCCAGATCAGGCAGCTGCCTACTCTGTTTGCTTATGGAAAAATGATCTGATCCTACACTAGTGGACCTGACGAGTAATTTCATTGTTCTACGTTTGAAACATGAAAGTTTATTTATATAGTTATTCATATAGGGTGGAGCCAAGTGTGAATATTCATGAAGGAAAGGGTTAATACACTTATGAAAACTTGAAAACTGCAAGTTAAGTAGAGACAAATTAAGAAGCGTAGCACTTGGCTATTAAATAAATGCATCATGGTTTTTGAGGGTTAACTTAAAATTTGTACATTGTATGTCATTTTGCCAGACTTGGTTTAACTTGAATGTATTCTTTTTATTACAGTGGAGTGTCCCACATGGAGAATAAAGACTTACAGTAATTTATATGTGATTGAGGGAACAGAGGTAAGGCCAAATAAAAATACCTGTGTTTAGGGTAACCCAACCCTACCTAAATATACTGGTGAAACCTAGATTTTTTTCAGGTTTTCTGGGAAAAATATGATTTTATGCATTTTGCCTTTCAAAATGCATAAAATTATATATTTTTTCAAGAAAAAAAAATGTGTGCCTACCCTACCTAAATTTCCAGACCGGCCACCTAAAACACATATACGGTAAATCTTGTATTAGTTTGTACAGCAAAAAATAATTATTTTTCTCTGTGTAAGAACTATTAAATTTTTTTTTTTTTGAGAAATGTCATTGTACCAACTAATAAAATGAAATCCCGATGATCACTAAAAGCATGCGAAATTTGCCCAGAAGGAGGGATTTTGGTGTATATTTTAAGCCTAGTCTTATATTATATGTGTCTGATACATGATGAAAGACTGAAACCAAGAATAGTTGACCTAAAGTCACTCAACAAATTTGTTTTCCACTAAGATTCCAAGAGGTGCAACCTGAATAATTTACATGATACACATCGAACTTATTCTTTCATCCGAAGGTCGGCTAGCTCTACAACGTAAATCAGCAATTAGGGCCTGATGAAGTGCCGTATTATGCGACATTTCATTTGGGTCTTAACTGTTTGTATATGTGGCTGTTTGGTCTCCGTTAAGCAAAGGGATAAAGGTGGTAGTGTCCCATTTAGGATGATTCCCCCCCCCCCCCATCCCCCCCCCCCCCCCCCCCCCCCCCCCCCCCCCCCCCCCGGATCCTTTTTTCTGCTTCCGGCAACTTACGTTTCAGCGCATGCTAATTCCATTTAAGTCCCTATATGAGATAAAATATCCAGAATCATGTACCTCATCATGTTTTGATGTGTCACTAGTCGCTCGAGCCACATGAGAAAACCTTTCCTTCGGGATTGGCTTTACTGGTCTTGAAAATTTAGATGTCGCAAGCGGATCTATCATACTCATGCGCGGATCCAGAGGGGGGAGGGTAGGGGGTCCAGACCCCCCCCCAGAAAATTTAAAGTTTTATATGTTTCTATAGAAATTAGCATTTGGGCCCCCCTCCCCTGGATCAAGCACCAATGAAGGGAGAAATCGGTGTATACGAACTATTAAAATTACATATCAGAAAAATGAACACTGTACGAACTAATACATGACATTTTGAGCTAACCGGTCGTGAATGATTAATGGTGTACGAACTATTCGAGTGTACGAACTAATACAAGATTTAACGTATATTTTTTATTTGGCCTAAGATACATGTAATATTTTGACCTTGTGATGAGAAATACGTCTTTGGGGTTTCTGACCTGCTTAGGCAATAGCTACAGCAACTGGCAATAATATTGAACTTTTGCATGGAGAAAGTCTGACAGCTATCCTTTACAGATTGTGAATAAAAGTCATTGATCAGATTGTATATGGACACACAGTTTGGTCTGCACCATTGTTGTTTGCATGTAACAAAGGCAGGGTTTTTGGCATTAAGAACCATTTGATCTTGTGGAGGACAAAACTATCATATAAAAAGACTTGCATATGATAATATTAACCCATTCAAGCCTATTGAATTTTCCTACTCATCATATGACCTACTTTTGAACATATGGCTCGAACAGGCTTGGGACCATGGAAAATAATTCTAGCCAAGGGTAGTTCCAGCTATCCAGGGTGGATTTTGCATAAAATGACCCGTAGGGACCATGGTGATAGTTCTAGTCAGCCAGGGAGAATGAGCCATCAGAGTTCGAGCCATTGAAGTTCTACTGTATATCAATAATAATAAAAGAAATAATAGTTTAAAGTAGCAACACTGTGAATTGCATATGACCCCTGACATCACGATACGGGATCACCATATGCCATATGTATCACGATACGTATCACAAAAATATTGATAGCTTTAGTGTGAGAAGTTGAAGCCAGTTCTTCTGTGTTTTTAACTGTTAAAACAATTATTAATACATGTAGCTTCAACTGTTTAATAAATAATAATCAAGAATCCTCACAAATTTCAACACAAAAATTGAGGCGTTGTTGAGGTTGTTGGAGGTCTGGTTTTCATCTGGGATTTAGAAAGGACAGTCAGATGATGCCGACCCAAATTGTTCCTGAGATTTCTGGTACCCCCACCAGTGGCCGCTGAATTGGACAAGTACACAGCTGTGTTTTCATCCAACATGCCGTTCCCTGGTCTTTTTAAGTCGGAAATGCTGCCATACTGCAGCTTTTCCTTTTGTGTTGATAACAATGATAAATTCATCTGGTGCCACCATATTGGAATTTGTAACTAGGCGACAGCTATAATTCATAAAAAATAAGTTTTCCCCTTAGAAAACATGGTAATATTATCAAATAACTTATAAGGATTTAACACTGAATATCTCGATAAAAATTCCAAAGGGAATTTAATCACACTAAAACACTATGTTTACTCTGTTTCAAATGGATGATTTCTTTGGATCAAAATATTGAATTTCAAACGGTTTGGATCCAGATCAGGCTCAACTAAATGTAGGGCCTTATCATGATCCAAGCTTTTTGACTTTTTGTGCTTGACAAGTAGTAGATGTATATTATTTAGATGAGAGCAGTGCAGCAATTTATTACTCTATAATGCTTATAAAGAAAATTTTATATTATTATTATTATTATTTTTATTTATTATTATTATTATTTTTATTATTATTGTAATATTATAATTATTATATTTATTATTAGTAGTTTTGTTATTATTATTATTATTATTATTATTATTATTATTATTATTATTGTTATTATTATTATTAAATAATCATTTTTAAATATTTATTTTTGTATTATTTAATTAATTTATCTTTTTTATTATTTATTTGTTTATTATTCTTATTTTAGTTTATGCATTTGTCCAGGTATTTCGGATGTGATTTTGTCTGGTAAGTGATATGACGTCATTTGGCGCTTATGCATCAGGACGTTTCGTTTTGGCGTACTGGAAGTGACGTCATATTGCCCATGACACTATCATAACGTTATTTATATTTACTGGTTGGCTAAGACAATGGAGATGTAGTTCACAACATTAATTCAGTTATTTGTTTCTTGATAAAGGCCAAGTGGCCGAAAATTTGAAACAGAGTAAACATAGTGTTTTAGTTTATTAGGATTTAGTTGTGATTTATTTTATGTATCAAAATAAAAATTCCGACAAAAAAAATAAGCTTTTGATCAATTGGGTGCAATATTTCCTGGACATATAAGGTAACGTACAAATGTTTCTGAGTGAACTGATACAACAAAAACGTATCGCGATACACATCTTTATCAAACCACATGGTGATAAATGGGTAAAACGATATTACTGCGCACATGTCTTTTTAAATTGAAAACTACTTGTCAGCTGGTTTAATAAAATGTACACGTGTATGCATTTGAAAGTACTGTTTTGATATGTAAATAAAAAAAAAAGGAATCTTTGTTCTCTAAAAGTTCAGCTTCTTTCTTTGGAAATTAAACAGGGAAATGAAACTAAGAGTTACAGGGATTCTAAAATGTTAGTACAATGTATTGAAGAAAACCCCTTCCATAATCAGGTTTATAGGGATAAGAGTGTGTTACTATAGAAAGTAATTTTCTTATTTATTGATCAAAACGTATTCTGTGTAAATACAATGAGACGGTTCTTATGAGCATTAAAAACAAATGCTAAAACTGATGGAAAGGAAAATATTCTCAGTTTCACACCAAATGTTTGTTTACCCAGACCCATGCATAATGATACCTGGTATTAGCTTAAAAAATTGGTAAAACTATGGATATTGAAGACTCAGATCATCCTGTACAGCGACACAGACTGATCAGAGTCTCTGGTGGACACTCTCTGGGTAGCCAACGTTTCTTCAGGGCAAAAACTATGAGTGATCAGACTGTGTGGATGCCCAGACTGATTTGAATCTAAGCCTTACACACATGTCAACTGGACAACTGCATAACTAATGTTGAAGAGTTTATTTGTAGGACCATGAAGACGAAACATTCTTGCGAAGACACCAAAAACCTGAAATAGAAGAGAAAAGAAGGAAAAGGTAAGAAAATTTCACTGCTAGAATAGGTATGAGCCGTGACATGTTATTTTCAACAATGTGGCATTTTGACAAGTGTAGACTCAGATGAGCTTGTGCAGCCTTCTTTTAAGCTCAGAAACTCCAAATGATGTTCTCTCAGTAGCTTAACAGTCATAGAATATTCAAGCGACTAGCAAAGGCTCTGATCAGACTGCGCGTATGCGCATGCTGATCTGAGGCTTTGCTGGTTGCACATAAAACATTGTTGGAAATCTCATGTCACGGCTCATATGTTCTTAACCATTCATGCAGAAAAAAATCTTGCTCAGAATATGAAAAGAGAAAATGTCTCATTCAACTGTGTTTAGGGTAACCAGACCCTACCTAAATTTACTGGTGAAACCTAGAATTTTTTTAGGTTTTCTGGTAAAAATATAATTAAATGCATTTTGAAAGGCATTTTCCAGAAGAAATTAAAAAAAAAACAACCCAAAAACCTGATTAATATAAATTATGAACTATCACACAAGATATTGTTTGCAAAATCTTAGGAAAATGTTACATTTTGCTATACATGAGATTTTTCTTTTATTGGGCCAATTTTAATAAAATATTAGGCAGAAAAATGCCTAGCCGTTGACACATTTTACAACAACAAATTTCAAATCAAGCCAATTCGAGAGGACAAGGGACAAGGATGACCAATAGGGATCATGTATTTAACTTTTAAAGACAATTAATGTCTATGTAAAATAAACAACAGTGTGTAGACCTACAGTATTTGTTGAAGCTGGCTCACATTTTCACATAGTCTTATAGAAATGTCTCAAAATTTCACAATTTAAGCCAAGTAGCTATTTTGAAGATGAAATGTGATATTTTCTCATCTCTTAGTTGAAGCAGGCTCCCAGATAAGAGTGTGTAACTGAAAATTACTTTCTTATTTCTCAACCAAAACATACAATGTAAGTTGTGGGTACTCAAAAGAACCGTCTCAATGAGACGGTTCTTTTGAGCATCCAAAACACATGTTTAAACTGATGGATAAGAAAAGAATATTTACTTAGCTGGCCCTTACAAGTTGAAGGTCTGATATTTCTTTATATTTTGCCAGATGGGACAACCAAAGAGTAAGAGAGGAGACGATGTATGAGAAGTTGAAAGATAGAGAACATTCTGTATACAAGAAAAAACAGAAAGATCCTGTAGAATCATTTTATTCTAGACTAGAAGATAGTAAGTATACTTCTACCACAACCTCTAAGTAATGACCCTCGATTCATTCAATGCATTTACCGTTACGGTCACGCCTCAAAGCGTTTTGTGGAAGTATACATGACTAACCCTTTGTATGCAAATGGATTCTTCCTTCTGGTTGATATAATAAACTTTGGATAGTCCATTGTACATATCTAGGGGTGTCAGGTTAAATTTTTTTTATTGTAATATGTTGTTTGAAAATTGTTTTACCTTTACAAACAGTGTAGACCCTAATTAAATGCAGCATTTCATCTGGGTCTTCACTGTTTGCAAAAGTACTCAATTAGGGGATTCCAGACTACAAATGGCTAATGTACGCATTTTGTTCCTGTTTATCTTATAACTCGTAAATGATTCTTATAAGTTTTAAATGACTCCACCAGTTCTTTTTTTTTTTAAACTTTGATTAAATTAAGTTATCATTGACCTCAGATTATGATACACTGAATATAACCAATTAAGTGCATGTGCCCCCATAAGCGTGCACTGGATATTTCGTAACACTCAGGGCTGTGATAATACCATGCCCGACTTGTCCGACCTGGTCCAATTTCATTCAGGACAAGTTGAAAATTTCTATTTACTTGTCCTTGGACAAGTACAAATGTATTAAGTTAATGCAATTCTGTATTTCATATTTTGATTATTACGAGCTCACATCTTGCATTGAAAACAGTGTGGATCCTGATCAGCTGGCTTCTTCAGAAGCCAGCTGATCTGAATCTACACTGTTTACAAGAGAAGCTCATGTTTGCAAGAGTTGATATATATCTGGTTTCGTACTGTTTTTGAAAGAATAAATTGTTCAAGCACTGTAAGGTGTAAGCTAATTTGTTCTTTGGGACAAGTAAAATGTTCTATGGACAAGTACATTTTGGCTTTTTCCTTGTCCCTGGACAAGTAAAATTTTTTACTATTAACACACCCCTGGTACAACACGAAATGAAGTTTTGATCCCAGGTCAACCAAATGGTGTTATTTCATTTGTTTTCTGGGTTAATGTGTTGATAAAAAACATTGTGGATTCTGATCATCTTGATCTACAATGTTTTTATCAGAGGAGCCCAGTGGCTGCTGCTTAGAGGTAGAGTTCATGACTCGAGATCAAGGGGTTGTGGGTTCGAGACTGCATTGTGTCCTTGAGCAAAACACTTTATCTTCTGCGTAGTATTCAGTCAACATAGATAGGTCCATCCCAACATGATTGGAAATTGTTGACTGGGAAGTAAAGAATTAAAACAAACAAATCTTCAATGTTTTCAAAGACAATTAAATCTTGAAATACTGTCATGCCAACCAAGAGTGACAGTGACGTAATATTTTGTGTACAATTGTTAAGTAAAACATTACCTTGTACACTCCCATTAAGCTAACGCGAATCAATAGATCACTTGTGTATTAATCCTATCCTGTGGATAGGATTAATACACAAGTGAGCTATCGATTATAAGTCCATGATAACTTTGTAAACAAAACATTGCGTCACTGTCACTCTTGGCTGGCAGGACAGTAGTTATGTACACAGTGCACATATAAGGACGAATCTGTATATTTTTTTCACAGTGCTGCTAATGTTCTGTTGTTGTTTATTCAGTTCACTATATAGAGGTTCAAGACAGAATACCAGTATCAGCATTTGGGCATGCAGTACCATTTGTAAAACCTGGGTGAGTTATATATATATATAATTGAGCCGTGGCACGAGATTTCCAACAATTTGACATTTTGACAAGTGTAGACTCGGACAATCCTGTGCAGCCTCTCTTTAAGCTTAGAAACTCCAAAAAATGTTTAATCAGTAGCTTAATATTCATAGAATATTCAAGCGACTAGCATAGGCTCTGATCAGACTGCGCATATGCGCAGGCTGATCTGAGGCTTTGCTTGTCGCACATACTACATTGTTGGAAATCTCATGCCACGGCTCAATTATGTTTTGTGTTGTATCTCAAAGATGGAATTTCCCTTGACTGTGTAACCATTTAATGCTGGTATTCGTAGTCACATCACAATAGAAAGGGCATCTGTCACCAAAACCTTGTAACTGTTTGTGGTATTCAGCAGGTAAAAGAAGTTATCAGTTACCTCTCATATTAACTGCATTGTTACATGTTGACCTGATCAATGTTATCTATCTCACGGCACTGTTTGAATGAAGTCGATGACATTGAATCAGCACAAAAACTTGTAACATTAGGTCATAATCGCCAGTTTGAAGAGTGAACCAACTGGTAAATTGATAATCAAAATACTGGGTTTGTGTCTTTGATATAAAGTTTACCAGCTTGGCTTAGAAAACACATGTTGAATCACTCGCCAGACCCTTGCATTTCAACAAGTGCTCTCAAAGCCTTGGCTGGTAAACTTGAACACTCGCCTAGTATTCTCTTTGTAGCATCCAAATTGTCATTGATATCAAGAGACCCTAGTAGTCTCTATGTAGCCTCCAAATTGTCATTGAAATGCTCACTGATTTAGTCCAGGTAACTCCTTATTTCAAGGGTTCAAAGAAGCTGGATTTGTTCTATTAACAGTAAATGGAAATCTAAATCAGTTGTGAATATTATTTAATGTCACACTCAGTTAGATATCAACAGCTCAATGTTCCTTGTCGCAATTACAGGTTGATGCATAGTTGCAGCATCTAGGGGTTTTACCAATTTGTGTCCCAATATTTTTTTTGTTTCAAAGGAGATTTAAATGCTTTCATGAAACTGTTATAACTGCCTAATCTGTTGAAGTACCTGTAAGCACCTACAATAACAAGAGGAAAAAACGGTTCATTAAAAGGTGCTTTTAAAAAGTACTGTTTTTTATTGTCGGTTTTCTGTCTAATTTAAGCACTGAAAAGTACAAAAAGGACCAGACCAAGAGTATATACAGCAAATAACAAATTAAAAAAAAACAGTTCATGGATATGTAATTTTAATGCTTTTAGGAGCACAGTGGCTCATTGATGGAGTGCTTGACTTGAGATGATGGATGTGTTGTTTCCTTGAGCAAGACAATTTATCCTCTGCTTAATACAGGTTCAATCCAGGAAACATCCCAGTGTGGCTGAAAATAGTTTGACTTGGACATAAAGAATTTGCTCTAACAAAAACTTTGAAGGCTTTAAAATGCCGTCTATTTTTATTATAGTTACATAATGAATTAATATTTTAAATAAGGACTATAGTAATCCTTGAATCTGAAATCACAGATGAAGAATGCTCAGGCCAAATGAAAAAATACCTGTGTTTAGGGTAACCAGACCCTACCTAAATTTATTGGTTAAACCTGGATTTTTTTTAGGTTTTCTGAAAAAATTGTAATTTCATGCATTTTGAAAGGCATTTTGCCTTTCAAAATGCATAAAATTATATTTTTTCCAGAAAAATTGAATGCCTACCCTTCCTTAAAAAACTTCAGACATTTTCAGACTTTTGTTTTTATTTGGCCTTATTGCTTCAAATCAATACATAAACCTTGTGCCAGATATGATGTTTTGATGTTGGTATACACAATGTATGTCTAGGACTCTTTTGAGACAAATTTGATTTATTTTTTCAGGAATTTCTCACTTCCCTGGAATCCAAAACCACCGAACAGAAGAGAACTTAGACACAAGTAGTAATAGACTAAGAAACTAGCGCCTGTGTTGTCATAAAGCTCCAGTAGAGGCAGTCATTTTGCACATCATTTTTGTGTTATAGTTATATTTCTCGACAAGGAATGTATATGTTGCTGGTTCTCAAAAGTGAGACAGCTCTTTAGAGTACCAACAACAGATATCTTTCTAGAACTGTCTCAGCGAGAAGCAGTTCTTTTGAGTACCAACAACATATATTTTCCTAGAACTGTCTCATTGAGAAGCAGTTCTTTTGAGTACCAATAACAAACTTTCTTTGAGAAATAAAAAAAATATTTTAAAATCTGCCCTTTTATCTGGAGGAATGAATGTGTGGAAGTGAGTAGAAACTAACAGCCAACTCCCAAGTTGACCTGGGTACCACTGTGATTGAAGGAGGAATGGATGTGTGGAAGGGAGTAGAAACTAACTGCCAACTCCAAGGTTGACCTTGGTACCACTGTGATTGAAGGAGGGCTCTTTAGTCATGGAAGAGTCTTGACCTAGCTGGGCTGGGGATTTTTCTGTTTCAAAAAATGGGGCTAAAACATGGTGCTTTAGGCCTTGGAAATAGGTCATTTTGCTCAAGTCTGAGATGGAAATCCCCCAAAAGCACAGAATGTAATACAACCCAGTAATATACTCATTGTGCTTTAGGAAGCACCTGATTTGCAAGTTTATTTGTTTGCTTAATCAGTGGTGGATTCAGAAGGGGTTCAGGGTCCTCCCTGCCCCTGTTTAAAAATATCCTATGAAAATGAAATAATTTGGTCTCAATGAGACCAAATTATTTCATTTTCATGGGATATGTAAGAAAAATGTAAGAAAATAAGCAAACCCCCTTTATAGATATCCTGGATCCGCCCCTGTTAATGCAGTGTTGCTTTATTCAGTCAGATAAAACACAGAGCTTTTATTGGTATAGAAAACAGCTGTTAAAAATGGAAATGACAGTTTAGCCTATGATTTTGTTATCAAAGGTAACACGAGAGATGGATATAGAGAATGTTGTCATTTTGGGCTAAAGTTAGGCAAGAAAATTGTCTTGTGCCCAATTCTCAAGCAGGAAAGGGTCAGTAGGTCTGCGGGTTTTGTTGTTGTTGTCTGTTTTTTTTAAGAAAGGAAAAAAGGCACATTTTTTGTTAAATTTTTACATCTGATTATCATTTTTTAAGAAATTCACTGTTTCATAGCTTTTTTAGAATTTAGTCTTAAAATATCATAGACCCAATTTTTGTAAGAATCTGTTGGAAAACTAGAAACAAGTCCTATTAGGTCTTCTAGATTAATCATATCTGTGCATTTAAATATATATATAGAGAGGCAAACAGTTGCAGAGTAAAACGAATCTAGTCAGGATATCAGTTAAGGTAAATGTTCTAAAATTACAAACTCTTTTTTCCTCTTTCTAATCTGAATTGAAATGCTTGTTATCAGGACGAATTAACAAGATGCTTGTCAAAATAGCAAACACAGAAGACCTTATCAGACTGCTTCTTTAGAAAAATCTGGTCTGTGCTGCGTGTCTGCCTTTTTTGGAAGGGAACTAGTTTTTGAAATTTTAGGACATGTACTGTATGTTTCAAGTTGAAATGATGTTATATACTGCATATTTGATGGTGTTTGATGAAGGAAAATTGTGATACTCACCTTGATTTAGAATATGGTGGATATTCAGTTGTTGCTGTTTTTTTAACCCTTTCTTAACCCTAAACATGCCATTTTTTTGTCCAAAAATCTGCTGCGTATATTCAAATAAACTATGAACCCTGATCAGACTGCGCCCTTACTGCTCCTCAGGGAGCAGTCTGATCTGAGTTCATATTGTTTGCCATATATCACAGGTTTAGATAAACAAATGTTTTCAGCGTAAAATTGAAAATATTTTTAGCATATGCTTTGGGTGCTCAAAAGAACCGTCTCATTGAGACGGTTCTTTTGAGTACCCACAAGATATGTTTTGGTTTAAAAATAAGAAATTATTTTTCTGTTACACACTCTTAACTAAAGTTATGATATATGCTACCAAACTACATGACCAGGCAAAAGAGTAGACAACAAAACTCAAGAATGGCCGAAAAGGGGTTAATAGTAAACCTGTATACAGCGACATTGTTAAGCAGTGTAGAAACAGATGATGCTGCACCTCATCAAGGTCTGGACTGTAGCAAATTTATTGTAAAGAAAGACCAGTTTTTTTTCATTATATGCTGTTAACTTAAATTTTTATTCCAATGTTCTTCTCAACAGGTCGTTGTAAACACGATCACCAGGTAGCCTTGAAAAATGAATTGTTCCTTGAGAGGTGCAGTTTAAGGCCAATCATAAAAAATTCTTTGTTTGCTGAGCTTCTACCTATCAACCAAATGGGCCCTTTCCCCAACCCACCCCACCCCAAGAAAAGATATTTTAAATATCGTGGTCAAATTTCAGTCACTTCGACTACATTCAGTTTAATTAAAATTCTTTTTTCACCATATTTACCATATAACTGACTTTAATGGCTTTTTTACAGATAGAAAATTATGAATTTTGACAGGAACAACTTTCAAAGAGTGGCAAATGGACTAATAGTGCAGACTGATCTAAATGCTCCTGAAGGAGCAGTCTGATCAGGGTCTATACTGTTGGCTCAGGCTTAGTGTTGTGACCATATAATGTATGAATAATTATGGGAAATACTGTGCTGCAATTGGCTTTTTTTGCATTAAAGCTGCATAATCTGTAACTTTTGATATTTTCATTTTAAAAATAATGTTTCTATTTTTCAAGAACACGGTAAAAATACTAAAATTCAGGTATACATTTTACCTTTTTCGTAATAATTAACAAATTATAAGTGCCAAAACAACAGCAATTATGTTAAAAATCAACTGTCTAGAATTATTGGAGGGACGCAAATAATTACAAACAAGAGATAATACACCTGTTTTTATAAGATAATTCACTTTTTTCATGCAGTTTTCAGCTGTAGAGATTAGATTTATTGTGACAACATAACTTTATTCTACTTTTGCAAATGATTTAAAAAAATTTTTTTTTTTCGAAAAATGTTCATAGCTACAGAGTATGCAGCTTTAATGACCCATATCAGGTTTTAAAATCTACCTACTCATTCAGACAGGGTTGCCACGGTCAGGGAAAAAGTTCTGGAAAATGAAAAATTTTGCAGGTCAGGGAAAAGTCAGGGAATTACATTTTCAGTCAGGGAAATTTAAAAAAAAAGAATAAAGTCATGGAAAAGTCAGGGAATTTCAAAATTTTCCTAAAAAGATGCTAGTTAACAGGCTTCTGGAAATTTTAGTTTCCATAATTTGCAAGCAATATTAGAAAAGGATTTTTTCTGAACATAAATTGCAAGCAATTTATGTTCAGAAACATTCCTTTTCTAATATTTATGGTTTAAGATTTTTTTTCTTTAAAGATTAAATCAGCGAGTTCAAATATATGTGCAAAATCTTCGAATAGTCGATGGATGAAAATGGCTAAAATTGGCCTTCCAAAAGGGTCTGGAAAACGGTTGAAAGTCAGGGAAAAGTCAGTGAAAGTCAGGGAATTTTGAAATGGATATTGAGTGGCAACCCTGTTCAGAAACTGATGGATATAAGCATAACATACATAGAATTTTTTAAAGATGTCCCATGTAGTCACTGCATGAACATTTTGGTTTCTTACAAGTTACTTATTGTTGGTTTAATAGTTGAAAAAGTCTTTGTTGTTCTGTTTTTAGAGAATGGAAGATACCATTTTACAAATGTACAGTAAATAAGCGAACACATGAAATTTTGGTTCTTATCTGGGCAAATGTAGTCTTGCTGAAGCCTTCGATGCTTCTATGAAAAAAGAATGAGAGTAGATGAAAGCTCAGACCAACCGTGAAACATCTTGTGCCATCAGATAGATGTACATACATGGTTATAAAGTGATTTTCTACATCTGAGCTACGATGTGAGATTTCCAACAATGTGGTATGTGCGACCCACAAAGCCTCAGAACAGCCTGTGCAAATGCGCAGTCTGATCAGAGCCTTTGCTAGTTGCTTAAATATTCTATGACTGATAAGCTACTGACTGAACATCATAAGGTGTTGTTTCTAAGCTTTAAAGGCGGATGCACAATCTCATCTAAGTCTACACTTGTCAAAATGTCACATTGTTGGAAATAACATGCCACGGCTCATATTATGTGAAAAGTACTAAAGTCTCAAGAACTGTAAACACTTAAACAACTGATCTGCAAATCTTGATAAATTTAGAAACTGTTTATTCTCAATATGGGCCGCGGCGCAAGAAAACCTGTCTTCAGAGGTTTGCAAACTACAAAGACGCAGACCAGTCTGCGCATTCGCACAGTCTGATCAGCGCCCTTGTTATTCGCTTTATGGAAAGTATCATGTCTAGGTTTGCTATGAACGAAATTTCAATTTTCTAGCTAGTCTCTGTTGCTAGGGAGACTGGTTTGAATCGCGCTTTGTGGAAAACCCCGAAGACAGGTTTTGTCGCGATGAGGCCCATATGTGCCAGGCTCAGACCAAAAATCAAAAGGTTGCTGGTTTGATTCTATGTCCAGCAAAATTCTTACATGAAGTTTAATAGGTCCAGGTATAAAATAGTCAATATTTTGTTATTCATGAGTTTTAACAATTGTACTATAGTCTTCTACCACAACCTGTAAGTAATGACCCTTGATTCATTCAGTGCATTTACTTTTAAAGTTGCTCCTCAAAGCGTTTTGAGGAAGTATAGGTGCTCAAAAGAACCTTTCTTTCTCTTCAAAAGAGAAATAAGAAAATTAATTTTTGATAACACACTCTGATCTAAAGTACTGGTATCTCCTTTTCACTAATGCAAGTAGGTAGTTGCCAGCTTTCTAGCAAAAGAATGTGTACTGATTACTGATTGACTGATATAGTCAAAATTTGCCCAGGAAACATTGGTTGTCACAAAACCATGTTAACATGCAGCAATTCAGTTGTAAGCATTCTTTTCAGTTCGGAGTGGAAGACACCTCAGATCCTGATCAGAACTATTGGATCTGGATCTACAGTTCCTCTAAAAAACACCCTGACTCTGACAGTAGGATAGGCTTAAAATGATCATCACTTAGCCAAACAGAGAAGACGCCTGACTGCTTCTCCTTCAAAAGCAGTCTGATCTTGTATGGTTTGCACTGTAAGGGGTAACATAAATATGGGCCTCGACGCGAGAAAACCTGTCATCAGTGGTTTGCGAACAACAAAGGAGCAGACCAGCCTGCGCATCCACGCAGACTGATCAGCACCTTTGTTATTGGCTTTTTGGTAAGTATCATATCTAAGCTTGCTACAAGCGAAATTTCAATTTTCTAGACAGTCTCTTTAGCTGAGGAGACTGGTTTGAGTCTCGCTTTGTCGGAAACCATAAAGACAGGTTTTGTCGCATCGAGGCCCATATGTTAAAGGTTGGCATCCTAAGTCTTGGTCTCGAGGCTTTGTTCTAAGGTCAATTTAAGTTGAGAATGAAAAGTTGTATAAATTATAGGCCCTGTTTCATATCCCCATTAACTTAGATAAACTGTAAAAACAAATATTTTCCTTTGACTCCAGGGCCCAAAATTACAATGCCTTAAAGTTAAGTACTACCTTAGTGCATTATTGATATTTTAAAATACATGTACAGTAAAACCTAAAAAAAAAGACCCACTGGCTTATTCGAAATAATTTTAGGAGTTAATGGATTCATAATTTATGAACTATTTTCATAACTGTTTATAAAAACATGTTTTGGGTGCGTAAAAGAAATGTATCCTGTTTACGCACATAAAACACGTTTGAAACGTTAATTGTATCCTTAAATATCAATACTTAACTAAGGTAGAACTAAAGGAGGCATCGAAATTTTGGACCCAGGGAAAGTTATTTTGTTTAACGGTTAAATCCAGTTATTGGCCATAGTTTTGTTCATATTGTATTTAAAAATATTTTTATTCAGGGAAATGTGTGATTGGAGGTGTGGGCAATCGATAGACCCATGTGGTGCCACATTTTTCCTGGGTTTATGTTGTTTACCCCTAGCTACAGAGCATCAGATCAAATTTCATTAAGCCCCATAGCAATGACATGGGTTAAAGTTTTCAGGGTGAATACTGAATTCAGGATTTCGAGGCTGACTTTCCGCAGAAAGTCAGCCTCAAAATATTGAATTAAGGAGATTATAATAGCTTCTTTGATGATTAGTTTTCAGATTATTAAAATTCAATTAAACATTTTAACTATTTTTGTAGGCATCCTATGAATTTCTAAAGTTCAGGATTTTAGAAATTTTGAACTTTCACCCATGCAATGGTTTGTTTATCTGGATCTTCTTAGTTTAACCCTTTCTAGACCAATGGATTGTTCCATAAAGTTTGATACAGTTAAGTCAAATGGTCCATTGTATATATTGAGGGGTCACATACAAGAACTGTTTCATGTTTATTTTAACATATTTGAATTTCACTTTTTGCGGCTGCATATAAATAAAACAAACAAATTTTGCTTTTACATGCAAAACGGACATGTCCCTGGTATTGCAAAATAGGCACGATGGCGTTTTAAAGCATAGCCATAACACGGCCGCCCTAAATACATCCCCAAACCCCTTTAACTGATTTTAAGAGCTAAAACAAGTATATCTTCTAAGCAACTCATTAAATAAATTAAAAAAAAAACATGAGCACTCCCATGTAAGATTCTCTAGGTATCTGCATGGGTGAAAGGTCTCAGGATTAATCCTGAATTCAGGACTTTGAGGCTGACTTTCCATAGAAAGTCAGCCTCAAATCATGAATTAGGCAGATTATAAAACCTTCTCTGATTAGTTTTCAGATTATCTAAACACAATCATTTAAGCTTGAAATTATTCATTATTGTAGGCATCCTGCAAGTTTTAAAATTTGAATTTCTAAAGTTCAGGATTTTAGAAATTTTGAACTTTCACCCATGTACCTGATACTCTGTAGCTACCTTCTCAGATCACTCAAGTTAAACATTTTGATGGCTAGTATTTGTTTACATTGTTTATAAATAGTAAAACTGCATTTCGTCTTTCAAGTAGGCTTGGTCTTGTTTCTTCCAATTCCGTCTCCAAGTGACCTATAGCCCTAGGCTAGAGTGGATTGCTAATTGAGCCATCCTCGGTAATACAGGCGTATTGGGTCACACCTGTGTTACCGAGGATGTAATTGGCCCAGCACAAGATCTTGACTCTTTCTGCATAGGGCAGGGTTCGCACAGGCTTGAAAAGTACTTGAATTTAAAGGGCTTTCTTGAAAGTCCTTAAAAATTAAATCTGTCTTGAAAAGTACTGGAAAATCACTCAAGCGCCTTGAAAAGTCCTTGAACTCTACTATTTTCTGTAGGACTTAGCACAGTTGATATAGACCTAGAGCATAATAAAATTGTTGTGCCATTATTTGGTCAAATAAAGGCACAACAATTTTATACTAATTTTCTAATACTAATTTCTCCATTATTTCAGTCTAGCATTTCTAAAGTAGAGTTTTAACACTAAAATCTGTATTTTTCATAAACTTTTAGTCCTTGAAAACTGTAGGAAAGTTTTTTAGAAGTCCTTGACTAGTCTTTGAATTTTACTCAAACTTTCCCCTATGAACCCTGTAGGGGATCCCAGCACAAGATCTTGACTCTTTCTGCATAGAGGATCAGTGCAGCTTCAGATAATAATGCACATCACCTCAGTTTCCTCAATCCGTGTTGCTCCCATGCACAATACTGTAAGTTGGGAATTTTCGTGAGGGTTTTATTTTCGTGAAAGATGCGAAGTTTTGTGAAAATAAGACACTTGCGAAAACTGATGTAGGTAAATCATGCCCTAGTCACATATTTTTAATGTCAGAAAAGAGCCGTGACATGAGATTTCCAACAATGTGGTTTGTCCGACCAGCAAAGGCTCAGAACAGCCTGCACATATGTGCAGTCTGTTCAGAGCCTTTGCTAGTCGCTTGAATATTCTATGACTGTTAAGCTACGAACCAAACATCACTTGGCATTTCAAAGCTTAAAAGGCAGCTGCACTGGCTCGTCTTAGTCTATTCATGTCAAAATGCCACATTTTTGGAAATCTCATGTCATGGCTCACATGTCTTTTAATGCTATTTGCAAAAATAAAATTCTCGCGAAAATGTCTGAATTTACAGTATACAAAATTCAAAGGTGAATGAAAGACTCGACCAAATAATGACTTGTAGCTACACTAGATACGCGTGATTTCCAACAATGTGGCATTTTGACAAGTGTAGACTCAGACAAGCCTGTACAGCCCACTTTTAAGGTTGGAAACTCCAAATTATGTCATTAGCTCACCACTCGTAGAATATTCAAGCGACTAGCAAAGGCCCTGATCAGACTGCCAGTATGATTGCACATACCACATTGTTGGAAATCTCACGTCGCGGCTCATATGGAGACTACATATATATTAAAGCATCTCCTAAGCTGGCCCATTTTTATGCCCCAACCAACAAGGGATGTGAGATATAGCTATTGGGTTGATGTACATCTACCAGTATTTGTCTCTGTAGGTGAAAGCTTGTATGCTTGATAACTTTTATACTCTTTGAGATATTCTGATGATATTTGGTAGGCATATACATCTGGCCAAGTCCGTGTGTTGTGTCCAGAATGTTTGCCTTCTGTTTGAGTTGCCTTGAATGAACTTTAAAGAGGAAAGCATGTGCACTCTATTATTAGTATACCTTGCAAGCTATTTAGTAGGCATATAGTCAAGTCAATATGGTGTGTTGCATGCAAAATTGTTGTCCTCGAGCAAGACATTTGTCCTCAGCTTAGTTCTGGTTCAACCCATGTCCCAAAATGAGTGAAAAATTGGTGACTGGTACAGAAAGAATCAACACAAACAAAAGGTAGATGTTCGGGCATGATGCAAAGAATCCGGCCATAATAGAAATTCAGCAGTTACCAGTAGCGCCATCCCTTATTATGCTTAACCAATAAAGCGCCACCTACAATTTGCAGCAGACGACAATTTTAAAGAGCTACGTGCATTAAGAGGCTATTTTGGCCAAAAAATGAAATTTGCTTTTCAACAAATTCTTCTTATTGGTTTTATTAGGACAAAGATCAAAGTGTATAAGTCTGATATTAGTTTGACTTTTACCGTTGCTATTGTAACATAAATGGCCGCCAAAACAGGCTGAAAATAGGAAATTGACCATTTTGAGCAAATTTGAGACGTTTGACAGAGCAATTAACATAGAGCACAAGGAAATACCAAAAAGATATTTGAACAGATGATGAGAATTAACATGGCACACAACATATTAAAAGGATTGTTTTGGTATTTAGCTGTGCTGATATCTAATTTTTGAAAATTTGGTCTAAAAGCCTTAGATTTGGTCCAAAATGGCAATTTCTCTATTTTATGCCAATTTTGTCGGCCATTTTTGTTACCATAGAAATGGTAAAATTTAAATAAATGCCAAAATTTTACACTTCAGTCATTCTTCTAATAAATGAATCCAAAGAAATTTGTGAAAAGCAAATTTCAGTTTTTTGCTCCAAAATGGGCCATTTTAGCCCCTTAATGCACATACCCCTTTTGCAGCTTTTTCAAAAATAACAAATAAGGCATGACAGTTCATGAGAATTGTCTGTAGGCAGAGAATTCTCATGAAATATCATACCTTATTTTTTTGAAAATAAGGGAAGATGTCGCAAAATTTGTCGTCTGCTGCAGTCGTGATTGGCGCTTGAAGGGTTAAAAACAGTATAGATCAGCTGGCTTCTGGTTCAGCAGGAACTGCTTTGTCCACTATGCTTGGCATGTGTGTTGAAGCTTTACAACCCAGTCATCAATATTACAGTCATAAGTGCCCCGCCAAAGAATGTTGGCCCAGCTCTATAGTTTTGGGCTTGTCTGTCTGTCCGTTGTCATGGTCACTGTAACTTCGTCCTTTTTAATCAGATTTCTTCTAAATTTCATATATGGAAGTTCAAATACAGGTTTTGTCCGACAAAAGATAACCAAGATGGCGACAAAATCAGCACCTCCTTTCAGTATCCGCTGTCGTGGTCACTCTTAGTCATTTTTAATCGGGTTTCTTCCAATTTTCATATATGGTATTGCTTTCATCAAACTTTTGTTTAAGTTGGAATACTTGTTTTGTACGACAAACGATAACCAAGATGGCTGACAAAATGGCCACCGTCTATCAGTTTGCTCTTGTGGTCACTCTACCTTAGACGCTTATTACCCGATTGCTTCCAAATTTCATATATGGATTACTTTTATCAAACTCTTGCCCAAGTTCGAATATGGGCTTTGTCCGATAACCAAAATGGCCACCACCCGTCAGTTTGCACTTCCGGACACTCTTAGTCATTAATCACCAGACTTCTTCCAAAATTCATCTATGAACTACTTTCATCAAACTATTGTTCATGTCTGAATATGGGTTTTGTCTGATGAACAATAATCAAGATTGTCGCCAAAACGGATATTTCCTTTTCACAGCAGGGCATTATGCGGGGCCCTTTTGTCAGAGTCCGACTGTTCTAGTGTTGTGAAGCTTTCCTGGCTTATTGGGATGAACCAGTACTGAGCAGAGGAATAGTTGTTTTTGCTAAAGGACACAACACAGCACCTTTGGTGGGTCTCGAACATGTAACCCTTCTCAAATATTCACGTCCAAGATAAGATGTGGATCAAATTTTTTTATTTCAGAAAAAACATGGGCTAGCTCATAAGATTAAAAAACACATGTGTAGCTTTCTAGAGGGGCCAGGGGGCCTTAATTTTGGCCTGAGCCTTCACCTATGTCCCTCTTTTAACCTGTTGTATACTAATGGATTCTTCCTCCTGGTTTGATACAATAAAATGGGGATGGTCCATATCTAGGGGTGTCAGGCTATAATCTCTAAAAATAGTTTTTTTTTGTCTGCAGATCTTTTTTACTTTAACAGTGTAGACCCTGATGAAGCCACATTGTGCGGCATTTCATCTGTATCCTTACTGTTTGTAAAATTACCCATTTAGGGGTTGCCCGTATACAAAGGGTTAAATGTGAGAGCTGCAAAGGCCCTAGAAGCACTAGAGTTGTGGCTGCTCATATATGGGCCTCGCCGCGAGAAAACCTGTCTTCGAGGGTTTGCAAACAACACAGGTGCAGACCAGCCTGCCCATCCGGGCAGTCTGATCAGCGCCTTTGATATTCGCTTTTTGGAAAGTATATATAAACTTGCTAGGAGCGAAATTTTAATTTTCTAGCTAGTCTCTGTAGCTGAGCAGGCTGGTTTTCTCGTGTTGCGGCCCATATGCAATGAGTACAAAACTTCAGGCAAATGTGGGAAAATTATTGGAAGCCGTTCAGTCTTCCCATGAAATAGACAGCAGAAATAAGAAAGGTACTTTTATTTCTTGATGATAGTCATTTAATGAACACCTATGAATAGCTCTTCTCAAACGAAATGTCACTTTTTAATGTCTTGGTACTGGAAGATTTTCAATTGATTATCTGCCCCTCCTGACATCATAAGACTAGGAATCGACCAATCAACTGCAAGAACTTTGTCCATGTGACCCGTCATATTGTACAGTGGGGCTTTTGGACTGAAAGAGAAGAAAGAACCAACTAATGTCAAATGTCCAAATAAGAAAAATTGTGAGCCCTTAAATTGTTTTGATTTGTTTGATTTGATTCATTACGTCCCATCAACAATCTTTCAGTTAAACAGGGACGGGTCTTCCTGGGTTGAACCAGTACTAAGCTAGGATAAATGTGTCTTGCTCAAGGACCAAAAAGGCATTGACACTGGTGAGGCTCAAACTCGGGGCCTATCGGTCTCGAGTCAAGCACTCTACCACTGAGCCACTGCACCCCCCCCTTAAATTGTGATTATTTTCTATTCCATCAGTGTAAACAAGTGTTTTGGATGCTTAAAAGAACTGTCTCAATGAGACGATTCTTTTGAGTTACCACAACAAATGTTTTGGTCAATAAGAAAAAAAGCTTTCAATTACGCACTCATGCGGAGGCCTGTTAATGTTCTGGCTCTGGAGCTACTTGTTTTAAGCCAATTTCTGGCATGACTGATGTCATCTGCTTTCTCACCTGTTGATGTAATTTGGTAGCCTGTATGGCAAGCATGTCTGATCAGGGTTCATACTGTAAATCCAAAAATTTGAGCGAGAATGAGTGATTACGACATTTTGCGAGGATTTTAGTTTCGCGAAAATAAAACCCTCACGAAAATTTCCGAATTAACAGTACTACATTGTATTTACTACCATTATCAAAGTTGTCTGGAGTACATTAGAATATATAGGCAGCAGATATGTAGTTGAGTTGATAAATATAATAAATGTTTGGTTTCTTTTAGAAGCAAAGTAAGGCTTGATATTTTATCTGCATTCAGCACTGTCAGAAAATGATTTGTATTATTAAGCCAAGCCTAAAATTTAACCCTTCTCCCGCCATTCATATGAATGGCCATCTGCTTTCTCATCTGCTTATATACTTTGAAAGCCTATATTGCAAACAATATGGGCCCAGATCAGACTGCTCCCCTAGGAGCAGTCTGATCAGGGTTCATAATGTTTGCTCCCCTGGTATAAGTGTTTTGGAGTGCATTTTTAACTATGCATCAGGTGTAATAAGCAATAAGCAGACATTTTCAGGACATAACTATTGAAAGGAGGATGATAAAGACAATACTTTATGAGATAACATGCAGTGACCTTGAAAATTAGGACTCTTTATTGTTTCCAAGTGTTATTTCCACACAAACCTTGATTAAATCCTTCATTCAGCTCAGGAGATAGTGTGTATGTATATAACACTTTTTGGCTTAAATTTGTCAGTTTAAGGTCAATAGTGACCTTTAAAATTAAGCCATGATCACAAAAACCAAATCACCTTTCTTTCACATTCCTGTGTAGTTTCTAATTAAGCCTCGTTAAAATCTACCAATCTCTACATACAGAGGTACTGCTTACGCCATACACTAGAGTTTTTTGCATTTTTAATTATGCAATTTCAGTGCCACATGAGGTCAATGTCACTCAAACCTTATCAACTCTTCACCATATTCATATGTTATACACATAAGCCGAGATATGGAAGTTCCAACAATGTGGTATGTGCGACCAGCAAAGCCTCAGATCAGCCTGCGCATACGCGCAGTCTGATCAGAGCCTTTTCTAGTCGCTTGAATATTCTCTGAGTGTTAAGTTACTGACCAAACAGCCTTTGGAGTTTCTAAGCTTAAAAGGAGGCAGCACAGGCTCATATGAGTCTATACTTGTCAAAATACCACATTGTTGAAAATCACATGTCACGGCTCACATGCAAAATTTGAGCAGGTTCTGGAATATTGTTGAAACATAAACATGTTGAAAGTACCAAGATAAGTTAAATGGCTGAGTCGACCCAGACAGTTTTTAAACTGTCTGGGTCTACTCAGCCATTTAACTTATCTTATTACTTACTTCAGGCGTAGGCAGTTTAAACAGGGCTGCACAGCCTAGTTGTCCACACCGAGGAACCCCAGAAAACGGCATGAGCGTCTCCAGTATAAAAGCATAAGCATCATGTCTCTTACCATGGTGGATCAGCACCATATCACCATGGTTTCCACTGCCAACATGTGCAGAAGGAGACAGGACTAACCCAATGCCACAGGCATTTATATGCACCATACGGAATTCGCTTATCGAGCTGAAATTGGGTCGAAATGTGTTTGGATTAGAGGTCCGCCTTGCGCAGTCATTTTCCCTATGTTATAAGTACCAAGCTGACACTTATGTTAACACCAACTGGATCAGCACCAGAGCTATATTGGCCAGCTATGTGTGAAAGTTTACATTTTCAAAATCCTGTACTTTCGATACTCAAATTTCAAATACAAATTTTAACATGGTCAAGTGGAAATGGTCAATTGCCTTAGGATAAACTGCCTAATTCTGTATTTTCAAAACCCTGAATTCAAGAAAAAATCTGAAAACTGTCATCCATGAGCCAATGAGAGATTCTTTTAGCATAATGTTCTTTAACAAATGTGTGCAAAACTTTAATAGTATCAAATTACCTTCTTTTGTCCCAGAGTTTCATTGTGTTGTCATAGGAACCAGATAAGAATTGTTGCTCATTAGTGGTTGACCATCTAACACTGGACACCCAGCCATTGTGAGATGTGTAGGTACACTTTATAATTGCACCATCTGAAAATCAGGTCAAGAAAGTGTTAGATAAAAATATAACACTGAAGTTTCTTTAGGTCTTATATATCAGCCACTGATTCTTGGCAAGGTATGTTTCCCACAGGTTTAGATAAACAAAAATTTAATTTTCAGCGTAAAAAGTAAATATTTTCTTACCTATCAGTTTTAACATATGTTTTGGGTGCTCAAAAGAACCGTCTCATTGAGACAGTTCTTTTGAGTACCCACAACATATGTTTTGGTTGAGAAATAAGAAAATTAAATTTTTGTTACGCATTTAACAAGTCCAGTTAAATCTTTGCGTGCTGGGTAATTTTGTGTCATCTGATATTTTTCAAAATCAGCATTTTCGAAAAATTCTTTCAGGGATATGTGTGACAAACAGTTGGGATCCAAATCGGGCCTGACATTTTGTCTGGCCTGACCTGGGTCCAAACTGTTGGCAAAAGTTATCAACAGACAACACTTGTAGGTATGAACTAGATTATTACCTTCATACATTTTGGTGTAGGTCCATCATTCTTTTCCTCTCTGTAATGTGAGCTTCTTTTGATAAAATTTAATGTTCTTCAAACATTGAATAAATCTCTATATCCAGAACCCACGAGAAGTGACTTGGGAGAATTTAATTGAATAATAACATAGGGCCTCTATTTGTATCAACTTAAATAGTAGAACTAGAGAGTAGAAACCCTAATTTTGTATATCAAATTTCAAAACAATATATCTGCATTTTGGACAATTTTTTTAAAGCTTTTACCGGCAGCTATCTTTGTCATTGGAGTAAGATCAACTGAACGTATATTCACAAAGGACCAGATAGGCACATTTTTTTTAACGTAAAATTGTGATTATTTCCCAACTTATCAGTTTAAACATGTGTTTTGGGTGCTCAAAAGAATCATCTCATTGTGACGATTCTTTTGAGTACCCACAACATATGTTTTAGTTAAGAAAAAAAACAAAATGAATTTTGATCTACTCGTGCTTTTTTTATCATATGCAGTATCTGAAGGTAGATTCGGTTTGCAATATTATAGTTGCTCCATATTTAATTAAGGGAGTGCAGTGGCTCAGTGGTAGAGTGCTTGACTCGAGACCGAGGGGCCGCGGGTTCGAGCCTCACCTGCATCACTGCCTTGGGGTCCTTGAGCAAGACACATTTACCCTAGCTTAGTACTGGTTCAACCCAGGAAGACCCATCCCTGTTTAACTGAAAGATTGTTGATGGGACGTAAAGAATCAAATAAAATAAAATCCATATTTAATTTGGCCTTGAGATCAGCTAAGGGTCTCTGAGAGCATTTTGCCAAACTATATTGTATCAAACTAGTTGTGTGAATCTAACAGTCATGGAAGAGTTTAGCACCACAAACACATTTGTCAGGCCCAGTTTGGATCATAACTGTCTACAAGGGTGCAGTTATCACAAAAATACCCACTAACGACAAAAAAGTTAAATATTAAAATGGCATACTGACCTGATACTCTTGGGTCCCAAAGTCTGACATGCCTGTCTGCTGACCCACTCACAATGAGTCTGTTTAATGGTGAGTAGGAGATATCTAAAAACACTTTAGAGCCTTGCTGAAAATGAAACAAAATAATTACAATGCTGCATCTAGGTGTAAAATTGATAAACCACTAGTGCATGCTTTTTTTTATCATATACAGATTTTTTATTATAATCTACTCAATTTAGTATTTTGAGGCTGACTTTCTATGGAAAGTCAGCCTCAAAATCTCTAATTGAGGAATAATCCTGAAAACTTTCACCCATGAGAGGTTCTTATAGCATTTGTGAAAAGTAGTTCTTTAAATAAAATGTACAGCATTTCAAAAAATAAAACTTTCAGGATTACCATCAAAATCAAACACTTTTGGATTCTGATTTGTCTAGGCCTTGTTTGGTTCCTAATTTGTCAGGCCCAGTTTGGATCATAACTGTCTTCTACAAGGGTACAGTAATCACAAAAATTCCCGCTAACCACAAAAAAGCTAGTGGTTTATATTAACCAACTTTAACCCTTAAAGCGCCAATCACGACTGCAGCGGACGACAAATTTTGCGACATCTTTCCTAATTTTAGAAAGAAACTAGAGGACCTGAAGCGCTCACCTGATCTCCTTAATGTTAAATATAAGTCAAGGTCAACTTAGGCTTACTATTTAAACATATTTTGTTTTACTATAAATGGGCATGGTGACCACTTTGGTCAAACGACCTAAATATATTTATATATATGATTTCCGCTTAAACAGCTATAGAAAGATGAACAGTTCAAGATTTTTTGATTTATAAATGCATTAGGAATCAAATGTAAATGCTGTAAAAGAAAAAAGGTCAAGGTCAACCCAGATTCATCATTTGTGCATACCTGGTAGGGCACACAGCCCTAATGCTACATTCCAAGTCCCAACGTTATTGGCCTTTATGATAAAGAAAAGAAGATATTTAAAGGGTTTTTACCTTATTTGGACATGGCGGCCATCTTAGACATGTGAACATTAACATTCATTATAAATTTACTCCCCTAAACTTAAGGGATCTCCATATGAAATTTGAAATCAATTGGCCAATTCGTTTCTAACAAAACCATGTTTTGATATATTGATGGGACTCTAATATAAGCGACATTGGTTGAAAAGTCGAAGGTCAACTTTGACCTGTAGAACTAATTTATAGCCATTGTCTGATCAGGTTTAACATATCACGTGAGAATAATGACTTTGGCCTCAACAATATTAAAAAAAAATAAACTTTTCAAAATGTTTCAAACTTGATCAATTCAAAGAGATAGTAAAACGTTATATAAGGGTTGGATATAACTTGGATATCATGCGACAGTCTGCATGCCTAGTTTTAAACCCAATCACTGTTTATAGCTATGGTTTCCTCTTTAATTGCACAACGGTGGGTCAGGCCTCAGACTCTATGACGGCTCTGACGTAAAGCTTTAATCGGTGGGTTGGTGCCTGATGCTTATCTGTAGCTGGACCCACCGTGGCTCAACTTGAGGTTTTCTTTAGCTCTGACTATCTGTGAGTCATGAGCCCTTTTCTTTGCTTCATCATGGTGTGTTAATTTGATTAGAGTGTTTCTCCATGATGATACATTGCATTAGTTAGATGGCCTCCATGCGAGCTGAACATTTCATGTACTTCAACAACAGCAGAATCTAGGGCGAAGATTTGGTACCAGTAAAATGCATTTAAGCCCCCTGGTGGCTTAGGCTGCTGTCCGTTCTAAGGCGGTGGTTCTGTTGTTGTTGACTTTTTGTTTATTGTTACTCCCATTGTGGGAGTCTGTAATTGTTCAATGTTTTGTTGTACGTTACTTTATGTCCATTCTAGTATTGCAATCATCTTGATGGGGAAGAGAGAGCTGGTTGCTTTGCTTAATTTGTCTTCCTGGTGTCTCGTGATGGTTGAGCAGCTCTTCCTCGCGGTGCCACAGGGTTGTCTGCGGTTTGTGATTGTGGTATTTCCTGATCATACTCACTATTTTTAAATACAATCAGAAGCAAGTTTGACCTTGATGTTAAGTAGGTCAAGGTCAACCTTGGATCATCATTTGAGCAATCTTGGTAGGCTCCACATCCCAAATGTTACATACCAAGTCCAAAGATCATCAGCCTTCTGGTTCTGGAGAAGAAGATTTTTAAAGGGTTTTTACCATATATGGGTATGTCGGCCATCTTTGTCATGTGACCAAAACAATTTGTATAAATTTTGTCTAACTTATCATAAGGAGTTTTCATATGAAAGGACCTCGGACAGTCTTAATGAAGGATTGCCGATAAAAATGACCAGAGAAAAGTTTCAAAGAAAATGATATTTTTTCTATGAAAAAGATAGTAGGTTCAACCCTCGACTTATCCACAAAAGCCGTTTTCTCATTGGACAAGTACCAATTGAAAGATATGGGTTGAAAATTCAGTTTTTGCTAATCAACATATAGAAGATAGAAAATGTTTTACTGAAGTGCTTTCCCCCCCCGTGACCAAACTAATCCTTTTGCATGCAGTTGTAGTTTTACATTTCACACATCATATAAAAATGGCATAAATGGTCGGGGGGGGGGGGGGGGGGGGGGGGGGGGGGGGGGGGCTTTGTAAAAGCCTGTAGGTAAATCTCAATATGCAATCGCATATATCAGGGATTTAGTTATGAGTGCTTACAAAGTAATTAATTGTCTCATTTCTCAACCAAAACATATGTTATGGGTACTCAAAAGAACCATCTCAATGAGACGGTTCTTTTAAGCACCAAACTGTAGGTTAAATCTAGAAAATATTAACAATTTTATGCTCAAAAATTGTGTTTATCTAGACTGTGATATGTACAGTTAGACTGGCATCAGTCCAGTAAATATATATAATTACATTTATAATAATATTTACTATGAAGAAAAATCATCTAAAAATTCTATCCTCTCTGATAGTCAAATTTACTGGACTGGAGAGTTAGCTTGAGCTGTTATCTAATGCAATAAATTGGTTTCTGATGTCCAAGCCGAGAACTTCTACTTCCAAGTAAAGTTAATAAATTGCTATCTTAGAGAGATTATCAGTTTTACTAAAAATTGACATTAGAGACTGGGGCCAGTCTAATGTACAGTATGCAGTTATAATACACCTCAGTGCACATGTCCAACTGATTGACCTTGAAACATGACAGGTAATAGTCAAAAGTAATTGACAGCACACTTCTTTAGATGAAATAATTGAATCTTCTCAACCCGAATTTTATACAAACGCATCACAATCGTCTCAAGTTTTATGCCGCAAACATAATATTTACATGTATTTAGATGAATACTCGACGAAACTTTGACTTTCTGTGAAATAAAATTTGGTCACAAAAAATACCCCCACGCCCTAAACCCTAAAATCCTAGCATAATGATGCAATATTTTCAAAATATTTTTATTGTGCTAGGTGCACTAAATGTAAGGTTTGATTTAAGCCCAAAACTATAGTTGTCAGTTATGCATTATCCTAGCCAGAGGCTGTCAAAATTTGGGCAGATTGAATAGAAAACTGTCCGAGGTCCTTTGAGTTCAATTGGCCTAATGGTTTCTGAGTAAACTATGTTTTAATATATAGGTGGGACTCCAATATGAGTGACCTTTGCTGAAAGGTCAAAGGTCAACCTTCACCTTTGGAACTTATTTATAGTCATTGTCTCATTAGATTGAACATATCTAGTGATTATAATGACTTTGGTTTCAACAGTTTTCAAAAAATCATCTTTTCAAAAAAAATCCCATTTAAATGCATTAGAAAGCAAATTTGACCTTGATGTTAAGTAGGTCAAGGTCAACCTTGGATCATCATTTGAACAAACTTGGTAGGCCCCACATCCCGAATGCTACATACCAAGTCCCAAGGCCATCGATCTTCTGGTTCTGGATAAGAAGATTTTTAAAGGGTTTTTACCATATATGGGCGTGGCGACCATCTTGGTCATGTGACCAGGACCATTCAAGCAAACTTTTTTTTCCCCATCCTAAGGAGTCTCCATATGAAATTTGAGTTCAAGTGGCCCAGGGGTTTCAGAGGAGAAGATGTTTGAAAATGTTGACGGACGACGGACCCCGAGTCACTGGTATACTAATAGCTCACCTCCGAGCCTTCAGCTCAGGTGAACTAATAAAGAATGATATTTCATGAAAATTGTCTGCCAGCAGACAATTGTCATGAAATATCATGCCTTATTTGTTATTTTTGAAAAAAGAGGCAAAATTTGAATTTGTCGTCTGCTGCAAATTATAGGTGGCGCTTTATAGGTTAAATGATGGCCATAACAATGCTGCATATATATGGCAAAATCTTTTGGTTGCAAAAAAAAATATGATTTCAAAGTAGTATCATGTGATGAGAAGACTAACATTCATGCTCCTGTATTATTAAATTTATTAAATGAATGGCAGTCTTGCATTTTATCTCTTTACCTCAACTCATCTAACAGATTCAATGATATATGAACATTCATGTAAGATCCTCTATACATATAGAATACCGAAAGATGACGTTGTTCTGTTGTGTTTTTTTTTCATACAAGATGGGTAATATTTTGTGAGTTATTTTGAAAGAGCACATAAGATTTTGGTACTTACCACATACAGTGAAACACTCAATATTTGCCGCATCAGGATTTGGCAATCTAAAAAGACTAACTTATTGGCGCAAATTAATTTTGGCAGTTTCCTAACTTAAGTAACTTAACAGTCGTTTTTTTTTTTATATAGGGGCTACTCTTAAGAGAATTTGCTCCCTTTTAAGGCGAGTTTTACAAAGAGGAGACAGACATGATTTTCATGATGCAGATAGCAAACCTACTATATATACCATGGATGAGTGTTCATTTAGGCCTAAATTTTAATTTTATTTGTTTCCCCTTACCCGACCGACCCTGAAAAAAAAGGCCCTACTCAAAAAAATTATGTCAATTTTCAGTCAATTTGTTTGTTTTAATTTCATTGCAAACTTAGAGAATAGTCCAATGCAAACAGTGTTATCTTTAAAAAATATTCTTAGCAAATTATTTGTGTATTTAATTTTAATGCCTATAGTAGGACTATACAGTAAACCCTGAAGGTTAAATGAAGGTCAAAAGTATTGCAGAATGCTCCCTGGGAGCATTCTGCAATACTTTTGACCTGCATTATGCAATAATCAGTCTTTAAAAAAAAACAGTTTTTTTTTAAATTTGAGTGGCCATTAAGACAGGTTTTACTCTATACAATTAAGTTTAATGGGTATCAAATTTGAAAAGTTAAAAAAAAATTTTTGACCGACCGACTCACCCATACCAGTAAAACAGGGTCGGGTAAGTGGAAACAAAAATATTTTTAAGGTTGGCCTTATTGCATAGCCTGTAACTGAATTTGAAACATCATTTTGCGGTCCTTTATTTTAGCGGTTTTCATTTATATCACAAGCAGCCAAATGTAAATGTTTTATCGTAGGTGGCCATTGTAGGCTCTTCTGAGGCTGTGCACTGCCAGTTTTACAGCGCACAAGGTAGTTGAAAAGGTATAACCCAAACAGGCAGCAACAGAGAGCAACAATTCTTGCATTGGGCACAGGGTTTTAACCTGATAATCAACCCTGGCATATGTTATCAAAATATCTAGGCCTTTTCTAAGGGTATAAAAGTAGTGCATAAGCTTTTGTCTACTGATGAATGGACAGGGATTAATAAGCAGGCGCCAGACTGATCACTATTAACATGCAGCCCAGCCAATTTTTATCTTTGAAGCAAACACTAATTCCCTGATAAGACTGCTCCCAATGGAGCAGACTTATCTGGGTACAAATAGTTTGCAATGTAGGCTACCAAAGTACATCAGGCGATGAGAAGCATACTCCATTTGTCACAACAGTTTGAAATTAGTCCTTGATCTGTTTTGTTAAGACATTTGGGCCTCCACGCGAGAAAACCTGTCTTCTGGGGTTTGTGAACAACAAAGAGGCAGATCAGCCAGCGCATCTGCGAAGACAGCTCAGCGCCTTTGTTATTCGCTTTTCAGAAAGTATCAGATCTAAACTTGCTACCAGCAAAATTTCAATTTTCTAGCTAGTCTCTGTAGCTGAGGAGACTGGTTTGAGTCTTGGTTTGTCCGAAACCCTGATTTCAGGTTTTGTCAAGTCGGGGCCCATTTATACTGTAAAACACTTCTAATTGGCAGCAGTAAGTTGAGTCAGTGCATGAGATTTCCAACAATGTGGTATGTGCGACCAGCAAAGCCTCAGATCAGCCTGTGCACACGCGCAGTCTGATCAGAGCCTTTGCTAGTCGCTTGAGTATTCTATGATTGTTAAGCTACTGAGTGAACAGCATTTGGAGTTTCTAAGCATAAAAGGAGGCTTCAGAGGCTGGTCCGAATCTACACATGTCAAAATGCCACAATGTTTGAAATCACATGTCACGGCTCAATTGGCAACAGTAAAGTTTTACTTTTTATGCTTGGACCTTGTCGCATATACTGATAAATGGTTAGTTAGTTTTTAAATTTCCCAGAAAAAATAAGAGATTCTTGACAAAGTCCTGTGTTATGCATGCAAGCTCTACATAATTATTTTCATGTGCAATCTTGTAAACTTTCACCCATGGTATCATAAGGGCCTCACCACGAGAAAACCTGTCTTCGGGGTTTCTAACAAAGCGATTTTCAAACCAGTCTCCTAAGCTACCGTGACTAGCTAGAAGCTTGAAATTTTACCGGTTGCAAGTTCACATAATGATACTTACCAAAAAGTGAATAACAAAGGCACTGATCAGACTGCGCTGATGGGCAGGCTGGTCTGCACCTGTGTTGTTCGCAAACCCCAGAAGACAGGTTTTCCCCCGTTGGGGCCCATATGTAAAGTACATGTACCAATATCTCTAGCCGGCATCAACATATAAAAAACTTTGACTGGCCTTACCAATGAAGATTTCTGTGAAGCTAGCTCTAGATCCCAGAGACGAATAGTGTGATCCCATGATGCAGTACAGACTTCTTGTTCCTGTAACCATGTGACTGCTGACACGCCCTCAGTATGGCCAGACAAGGTGAGTAGCGGGACCCGTGTTTGTAGCTTATGACCTTTTCTTTTCTTGTGTGGCATTTCATCCTCTTTCTCGTCTTCTCCTGCCTCATCAGGATTTATCTCTGATCGTAGAAAATTAACCCATATATGCCAAATGTATTTTCCCATCCTTTATAATTGGACGAGTCCATTTCCAATTTTAGGGTTGTTGGGTGATATTCTTCATTTATATTCAAATTTTAGAAGACACTTCTGTCAGCAAACAGTAGAGAACCTGATCAGATGCCGCATTTTGCGGTGTCTGATCTGGTTTTGCACTGATTGCCGATGTCCCACAGAAACGATGCTAGGCTTATATGGGTTAGGGCAGATACTTGAATTGAGGTGTTCAAACATATTTAGAATAACTGTTAACTCATTGCATGCTGGGTAATTTTTCAAGCATTGTCATCTACTGACTTTTTTTTCAAAATAAACTTTTAAAAAAAATTCTTCCAGGAATACTATCAGAGTGTCAAACAGTTTGGATCCAGAGCAGGACCGACATTCTGTCGGTCCTGCTCTGGGTCCAAACTGGTTGCAACGGTTATCTATCAGCAGACAACAAAAGTTCCAGCTAGCAAGGAACTAGTTTAAGAAATTCTGTAAACCCCTAATAAGCATACATGCTCTTATAAGTGCATACTGAGTATTTACACTGCAAGAACTTCTGATTTCCAGCCAATCTTGTGATATTTTGTTAATTTGAATATTTACACCCCAGTCAACAAGTTTTGACTTATGTTGGGATGAGTTTTCTTGGGTTGAACAAGTACTAAGCAGGGATTTATGTGTCTAGCTCAAGGACACAACACAGTGCTGCCGGTGTGGCTTGAACGCGCAACCCCTCGCTCTTGAGTCAAGCATTCTACCACTGAGCCACTGCACCTCCCATAATCTTGTGATATATTTATATCATTATCTATTTTCATTCTGATGGACTATCCCATACATATTGATTCAATAACTATGGAATAGTCAACTTTTGCATTTTTAGGGGTTGTGTTATAGAAATCCAATAAAATGATGTATTTCTGTCCCTGAAGATTGTTTTCATTTTAGCAAACAGTATAAACCCTGATCTGGGTCTTCACTGTTTGTCTAGGTACCTGTATCCAGAATGAAAATGGTTAATACAGATTCATCGTGTTGATGAAAAAGTGTGAATGGCATCTTTAGAAGCCAACTGATCTGCATCTACCATTTTCAAACAAGGGTATACAATTTTGAAGAAACTAGAAATGTGTCCATGGGACACGGATGCCCCCGCTATTGCCAAATTTGCATAAATAGGGATTTGTCATTAACAAAGGGCAATAACTCCTTAAGGCATGATGCGATATGGGCCATTCTGAAACTTGAAGGCATTATGGTACTTAATAATGTGACCAAGTTTCAAAGAATTATAATAAAAACTATTCATCTTAGAGAGCAGAGATTGTTTCAACCAACAATTTTTCATAAACTAAGGGCAATAACTCCTCAAAGCATGGTGCCATATAGACTATTATCAAACTTAAAAAAGACATCATGGTACTAAACAATGTGACAAAGTTTCATAAAATTCTGATCAAAACTATTCGACTTAGAGAGGGGACATCATTTAAAATAGTGAATTTTCATAAACAAAGGGCCATAACTGCTGAGAGCATGGTGCGATATGGACTATTATTGAACTTGAAGAAGACATAGTGGTACTCAACAATGTGACTACACTTAATAAAATTCTGATCAAAAGTATTCGACTTAGAGAGCGGATGTCATTGGACAGACGTACGTACGTACGGACAGACAGGGGTTACACTTAATGCCCCGGCCATTGTCATGGCGGGGGCATAAAAAATCTGTGTGCTTATTAGGATGAACATAGTATTTAGATATGAAACAGTGATCATAATAATTTAACAGATAGTCTGTTGATGGTCTGTATTGTGGATCAGGTGACATCCAATTTTGTGCCACTTAGATTTTTCAATCAGCCTTTGGTGTTCAGTTAAGCTTCAGGGCCAGGCAAGGCTTAGCCTACAGAATAAGCCTCTCACAATCCTTGAACATTCTACCCTAGGCCTGTCTTCACTAGAAGCTAGCTGATCTTGATCTATACCATTTCAAAAGAGAATAGACGCTGTTATTAAAAGAGTATAGAATTTTGAAAAAGTTAAATGGACAATATTCTTATTGGGTGACATACAGTAATAATATAAGTTGATTTCTAGAGTGAGTACTAACCTGAAAATTGGCAGACAGACAGACAGACAGACAGACACAACACTTGCAAGCTCATGCTACAGTATTGTATTGAATTGAAACATTATTGATATTAATAAGCTCTTTGCCGACTGTTGTGGTCTGCTGACTAGTGTGGTCTGCTGAAAACGTTTGAAAACAGTTTGGATCCAGATAATGCAGGACAAAATGTTGGTCTGATCTGGGTCCAAACTGTTTGACACTCTGATGGCTTTCCTGAAAGAGTTTTTCGAAAACATTGATTTTGAAAAAAAATAGAAATGTGTCCATGGGACACGGATGCCCCCACTATTGCCAAATTTGTATAAATAGGGAATTGTCATTAACAAAAGGGCAATAACTCCTGAAGGCATGATGTGATATGGGCCATTCTGAAACTTGAACACATTATGGTACATAATAATGTGACCAAGTTTAATAAAATTCTGATCAGAAGTATTCGACTTAGAGAGCTGATGTTGTTTCAAATGGTGAATTTTCATAAACAACGGGCCATAATTCTTGAAAGCATGGTGCGATATGGACCATTATCGAACTTGAAGAAGACATCATGGTAATTAACAATGTGACCAAGTTTGAAAAAATTCTGATAAAAATATTCGAGTTAGAGAGCGGACGTCGTTTAAACCGGTGAATTTTCATAAACAAAGGGCCATAACTCTTGAAAGCCTGGTGCGATATGGACCATTATCAAACTTGAAGAAGACATTATGATACTTAACAATGTGACCAATTTTCATAAAATTCTGATAAAAAATATTCGAGTTAGAGAGTGGACATCGTCGGGACAGACGTACGTTATTACGTACATATGTACGTAAAGTACGTACGTACGTAGGGATGGACGGACAGGGGTAACACTTAACGCCCCGGCCATTATCATGGTGGGGGCATAAAAAACAGCAGACAACAAAAAGCATGCAAATTTACCAAGTAGGCAAGGAGTTAAGGAATTTTTCATATACTAACCTGCTGACCACAGCTTTAACATTTTGTCCCAGGAACCACTGCAGAACTGAAAGCAAAGAAATAGTCATGACAGAGTAAGACCAGACTTTTTTATTAGTTTATTTGGGATTTTTTTTTACAGAATTAGGGTCGGAGGGGGGGGGGGGGCGAACAAAAACTAAAAAAAACTCTGAAAATGACCAGTTAACTGGTCATTTTCAGAGCTTTTTTTTTTCTTTTTTTTTATTATCCAGAACAAACAGTAGAACTAGTAAAGTAAACCAACAGTCTGTAATAAATCTTCAAATATTTCATAATTTTCCTGCATAGGACAATCACTTTTAACAGTGTCACTCTCAAAAATACACAAACAGAACCTCAAAAATATACTATTTTTTTCAAGGTAACAAATAATATTTAGTGTCTGCGGATGAAATAAAAAATAATTTTAGAATTTGATTTTTTTTCTACTTTCTGGAAAATTACAGTAGGAGGGTTTGTAAATCAACTAATAAAAAATTTCTGGCCTAACACATTCTAAAATTCTTACACATTCATGCGCGGATCCAGGAATTTTTCGTCAGGGGGGTCCAGGTCAGTCTAACGAAAAACGCCTTGACAACGTTTTTTTTTTTATTTATTTTTTTTATTTTTTTATCTTTATTTTTTTTTAGTCCTCAGCTTATTTTACAGAAGTCAAATGGTCAATTTCAAAGAAATCTATCATTTTTCAAGGTTCCAGAGGGGGTCTAAAATTTTCCAGAGGGGGTCCAACTTTTTCAAGGGGGGGTCCAATTGCTTATTCCCTACAGAAACCCATATAACTTGTGATTTTCCAAGGGGGGTCCAGACCCCCTGTCCCCCCCCCCCCCCTCTGGATCCGCACTTGACATTTACCAAACTCTAATCAGCTAAAGTTTTGTTTATCATATCCTATGATTCTATGAAAGCAGAGGCGAATGTTCAAAAATTCCAAAATCTTGAATCTCTGAAATTCAAATCTTAAAACTTACAGTATACCTACAAAAATAATAGAGTTGGCATGTGCATACAGCGAAGATTCGAATCAGTCTGCACATCTGCACAATTTGATCAGTCTTAATTTTTGGTCTGAAGAAACATTAGACTCTTAGCTACCCTTAGAGAACCTATCGAAAACTCTGATCAGAGTGTGCAGTTGCACAGGCTGATCTGTATTTTCAATGGGCCCACAAGCCAGCTTGCAGCTTTTTCCAGTAAAATATTTTTACTGACCATTCCAAGGCGGTGCTTCTTTTGTGGATCATTTATGTTATTTCTGTCTTGTTTTGTTATTTTTTCATGCACGTCTGTTTGTTGATGCCTTGTGGTCACCTGCTGGGAAAGGGCTGACCTCTTGGCTCTCGTTTGTGATGTCTAACTGTAACATTGTCACTTTCCCACTGGTATCCTGGGTCAGGTGTGGTGCTTGATTGTATCTATTCCTGATCTTTGCCCTCTTTCTTACTTTTCTGGACACTGGTTCATATTAATGATTTCAAGGTTAAATGTCAACTGTTGTTCGATTATCTAAAATTCAATCTGACAAAGAAGCTATTATAATTCTGCATTTTGGGAAAGTCAGCCTCAAAATTCTTGATTCAGGAATAATCCTGAACACTATCACCCATCCAGAATGCTAACTGGGTCAAATCCTAGAATCAAAATGTTAACGTATTAGGCTGTGGAAGCCATTAAGACACTGTTATAAGGTACCACTGTCAAACCCCATTATCAGAATGGTACAAGGACTATTTTCAGGTGTTTGTTTAGCACAGTGTCCTACTCACTACCTAATGCACTAAATTTGTTTGTATTTTATATTTAATCATATAGCATCACAGCTATACACTCCCAGCAGGACCTTGACAAACGTGAACGAGCATGAAAACAGTCAAGCTAGTAAATTCACATGCTGTTTACCGTCATCCACAGCTAGCCAGCTATACAGCTTTTATGCTGTAAAATTTCATGCAAATGGGCTCATAAAGTTTAGCTATTTCTTGGTTATAATTTTAGTGTTTTTAGTGACTTGTCAAAAAAAAAGTAAATAAACAAATAAATAAATTGGGTCACTGTCCAGGAAATGAGATCAAAGTGCTACCTGAATTGCTATGGGCTGTTGATTATAATCACTCCTCAAAGGAAGGAAGTAGATTTTACAGCTCTGACAATTAATATGCCAATCAGTGATCCAAACTGATAATAGACACTAGTCACAGTGACCTAAACTGATATGGCAACTTTAATGTCTATATCTTTAGCAATCAGAGTACCTTTGATGATCATATCCTGAGCAGTGAGAAGTGTCAAAGAGATGTTTACAACTTTGTGATTTGTGTGATAAGAATATGTCCATATATAAACTCTAGCAGAGACAATTTAAGACACAGAATATATTTGTAATCAGTTACATTTAAAACATTTTAGTGAACTCAGGCTGGATATTGCCGTCTGAACAGATTATTATAAACAAACTTCAGTGTGGATTTCCTCACTGACTTTCTGTGAAAACTGGACTTCCGCTTACCATAGAAGTGAATTTTGGAATTTATCAGAAAGACTATTTTCTAAGTTATAGTTGGAAACCAGCTATTAAAAAGGATTTACCTTTTTAAATTGAACTCTAATAATTTCATAGGACTTAATTTGTGGTATTGTTATTAAATGTTTAGGTAAAGAAATTACATATTAGATAGTTAAACCATCTACCAGTGTTCCGCTTCGGTTTCATAAATAACATTTACAAATGTTTATGCGCCAAAATAGTCGTGCATAATACAGTGTCCACTCCCAGCATGACCGTGACATACATAAATAGTCAGGTTAGCAAACTCATGCCCTGTTTACTGTCATTCAAAGCTATACAATCTACACTCCTACCGGGCCACGTAGCGCAGTCGGTAACGTATCTGGCTACAGATGCGTGTATGACTGCAGATCCAGGGGTCGCGAGTTCGATCCCGGCCCGGTACCATACTTTCATGGAGATTGATCATGAAATAATTTCTACGGTCATTCTCCTCCCTTCCGCTGATTTATTCAAGAAGGATTGTTGTCAGTTACAAGCGAAAGTATGTGCACAAATTACTGGTTAACCGCTTGCTCAAGCCTGCCCAGGAAAAAGTGTGGTTCAGTGAATGGACCGTCCCGCAATGACCATAGCTGTTGACACGGGACGTAAAGCAACAAAAACAAACAAAACAAACAAACAATCTACACTCCCAGCATGACTGTGACAGACATGTGTATAGTCAAGTTCCTTAACTCACCCACTGTTTACTGTCATCCACAGCTAGCTATACAATCTACACTCCCAGCATGACTGTAACATACATGTATAGTCAGGTAAGCAAACTCATGCCCTGTTTACTGTCATTCAAAGCTATACAATCTACACTCCCAACATGACAAAGGAATACATGTATAGTCAGGTTAGCAAACTCATGCCCTGTTTACTGTCATCCACAGCTAAACAATCTACACTCCCAGCTGCATGACCGTGACATACATAAATAGTCAGGTAAGCAAACTCATGCCCTGTTTACTGTCATTCAAAGCTATACAATCTACACTCCCAGCATGACCATGACATACATGTGTATAGACATGTTCCTAAACTCACCCACTGTTTACTGTCATTCACAGCTATACAATCTACATTCCCAGCATGACTGTGAAATACATGTATAGTCAGGTTAGCAAATCTATGCCCTGTTTACTGTCATCCACAGCTATCCAATCTACACTCCTAACATGACTGTAACATACATGTATAGTCAGGTTAGCAAACTAATGCCCTGTTTACTGTCATCCACAGCTATACAATCTACACTCCCAGCATGACTGAAATACATGTATAGTCAGGTTAGCAAACTCATGCCCTGTTTACTGTCATCCACAGCTATACAATCTACACTCCCAACATGACAGTGGAATACATGTATAGTCAGGTTAGCAAACTCATGCCCTGTTTACTGTCATCCACAGCTATACAATCTACACTCCCAGCATGACTGAAATACATGTATAGTCAGGTTAGCAAATCTATGCCCTGTTTACTGTCATCCACAGCTATCCAATCTACACTCCCAACATGACTGTAACAAACATGTATAGTCAGGTTAGCAAACTAATGCCCTGTTTACTGTCATCCACAGCTATACAATCTACACTCCCAATATGACAGTGGAATACATGTATAGTCAGGTTAGCAAACTCAGCGACTGTTTTCTGTCATCCACAGCTATACAATCTACACTCCCAACATGACAGTGGAATACATGTATAGTCAGGTTTGCAAACTCATGCCCTGCTTACTGTCCTCCACAGCTATCCAATTCACACTCTCAGCATGACTGTGATGTACATGTATAGTCAGGTTAGAAAACTTAATACTGTCCATTCCAATCATTACTGTGACATATGTATTTAGTCTGTCAGGCCCTATTTACTGTCATCCAAAGCTATACAATCTACACTCCCAGTACGACCATGACATACATGGATACAGTCTCTCAGGTTAGCAAATTCACCGCCTGTTTACTGTCATCTACAGCCAAACATGTTGTCCACTCACATCAAGACACTGACACACATATATATAGTCAAGGTAGTTACCCTCTGTTTACTGTCATCCACAGCTATACAATCTACATTTCCATACAGCCGTCAGGTTAGTTAACTTATGCTGTGTTTACTGACAATGTCCAATCTCATACATGTTAGCATTCTCACCCACTGTTTACTGCCATACATAGCTTTACAGTGTCCACTCCCATACATACCGTAGAAAGGTGCATGCAACCCACACTTTTTTACACCCAAAACTAATGAAATAAGGGTGTTGTGGGTAGTGTAATCGAGATCAGACCGCTTCTTGGATTCTCATGGAATAATTGAAGAGTAAAGTGGCTTTGCACTAATGTGCCAGTACATCATGAGTTGATCCATCACGTTGCTGAAGTCATTAAGGCCTAACAGATATTGAAAACCCCATGCAAATCGGAAAACCCAGTCTTTGTCAACAGCTGTTTGTGGAGTTTAAAAGAGCATATACACTGCCTGGTTCCCAATATACTGAAAGCAGTGCTAAGTATTAACTTGAAAACTGATAATCATTCAAGCGTTCTAATATTTAGATGTTGTATTCATCAATACACACATCTATAAACAGGTAAACTGCATAGATTGGAAACATCTCATTTGGAACAACACGGCTTTCTTCCTCTGAAATTGTATTTTTTGAGTTGCTTCCCTTGCCTGGAGATATGTTCTTTGACAAGTGTACAGAGCATGACCCTTAAACTGAAGCTTCACAATAGTAAATATATTGCCAATTACTGCACTAATAGCTGATAATTGATGTATTTGTAGACTTAGGTATGCATAATAATTATTGCGGATTATACACAGCTGTATACAGTATGTATAGTCAAGGTAGTAAACTCACCCTCTGTTTACTGTCATCCACAGCTATACAGTCAACACTCCCAGCATGACCGCGACATACATGTATACAATCAACTTCATTCTTTTCTGTATTCCACTGCCACATGAGAATGGTCTGATCATGTGACCCGGACAGGAAACTGCTAGTTTTGCTATCTCCTGTAATATACAAATATGATAAGGATAACTATACAGTAAAACCTGTGTAAAAGGGCCACTCTGAAAAAGACCGAAACTTGGTTTTCAAGATCAATTATCGCTTAAAGCAGGTTAAAAGTGTTGCAGAATGCTGCATTCTGCAATACTTTCGACCTTCGTTAAGCTACCATTTGTCATTAATATCTTTGTTTTGTCTATTTTTGAGTGGCCGTTTTACACAGGTTTTACTGCACCTTATTCAAATTATTAATTGGGGAGGTATTCAGTCGGGCTTACTGTTGGAACTATAGCTTTTTATGGCCTAAATAGATATTGAGAGAGATAGGCCACTGCAAACAATGTAATTCTAAATCAGGTCCTTCCTGAAGGAGTATTTCGATCAGGGTCTATACTTTTTGCTATTCCATTGCATCCTGAGACTGAATGTACTTCAAGTTTTATGATTAATGTCATTAGTAGATAAGGCTTCTGACTATTTAGCTCTTTCCTTGCTAGTGGCAACAATATGGACAAAATCTGGCCATTGATTTAGAAGATACAGTGCAGACAAGGCTTTTTCATAGTTTTATGACCCTGGTGTCAGGTGACCTTGAAAAGTAGATCAAGGCCACCAAAGTCTCCCTTTCAGCTGTCCCAAATAAGTATATACATGTATGCAATCTTTGTGGTCCGGCAGCTGCAGGAGAAATACCTAGCAGTGTACAAAGGGCTTTATATGGCCTCCGTGGACCGAGAGAAAGCATTTGACCCTTGGAAGGTTATCTGGTGGACCCTGAGAAAGCTAGGTGTAGAGGAATGGATTGTGCGGTTAGTTCAGGGGATGTACGCTAATGCGCGAAACCTGGTTCATGTTAGCGAGGGTTTCAGCCAAGAGTTTGAGGTGAAGGTTGGGGTCCACCAGGGATCCGTACTCAGTCCCTTGCTCTTCATCATTGTGCTGAAGGCCTTGTCATGGGAGTTTCGGTTAGTGTTCCCTGGAAGGACCTATATACAGATGATCTTGTCATCATTGCTGACTCCCTAGAGGAATGTGTTAGGAGGCTCTTCATATGGAAAGAAGCCATGAAGAAGAAGGGGTTGAGGATAAATGCAGGAAAGACAATAGTCATGATCTGTGGTACATGCCTGGATCTGTTGCAGAGTTCAGGCGAATACCCATGCTCTGTCTGTCCCACAGGAGTAGGCAACAACCACATCTACTGCAAACTTTGGTTGCATAAGAAATGCAGGGGGCTACAACGACTGACACCAAATCCTGATTAATAGGTGTGCATGGGAAATGCCCACCCTATTGATGGCAGACCACACGGTGAAGTCCAGGTCAACCCTCAAGAAAGGAGCACCTGGAGATCAGGTGTGAGATCTGCTATGCATGCAGCTAACCAGTTACCTGGAAGGGGGCCCACTGGTGTGGATGATGCCCCTGCACCTTCATAAACATCCAAAAAATGAATTTTTATTTCTTACTGATAGCTGTAAAGGTGAGCCGCGATATGAGATTTCAAACAATGTGGTATGTGCAACCATCATAGGCTCAGACCAGCCTGCGCATACGCGCAGTCTGATCAGAGCCTTTGCTAGTCGCTTAAATATTCTACAAGTGTTCAGCTACCGATGGAACATCATTTGGAGTTTCTAAGATAAAAGGGGGCTGCAAGGCTCGCCGAGTCTACGAGTGTTAAACTGCCGCATTGTTGGAAATCTCATTACGCGGCTCAGGTGTTTTTTTCCCATTTCAGTTGTGTCAGTGCCAGAACTTGGAGTTTTATGATAAAATGGGCCTCGTTGCAACGAAACCTGTCTTTGGGTTTCCGACAAAGTGAGTTTCAAACCAGTCTCCTCAGCTACAGAGACTAGAAATTTCACCTGTAGCAAGTTTACATATGATATTTTTCAAAAAGCAAATAACAAAGGTGCTGCTCAAACTGCGCGAATGCGAAGGCTGGTCTGCGCTTGTGTTGTTCGCAACCCCCCGAAGAAAAGTTTTCTCGCGTCAAGGCCCAAATAATCATTTCCGCACACACACACACCACATTGTTTTGCTTGAAAATACGGGTTTATGTCATCATCAAAAGCAATGCCATATAACATAACTAACGGAGCTATTTAGAAGCTATTGAGTGAAAGCAATATAACTATTCATTGGCTTTTATGACCCTATACTTAGCTATCTAATAATCTACAATACCTTGGAAACCCTGTACACAAAGGGATTCAGGAGGTAGCTGTTGCAATAAGAACTAAACATCTGAGATGGTATGGTCATGTCACACGTACATCTTCCTGGACAAATTCAATTACCAGTATCGCCTTTGGCCCTAGAGGACGTGGGAGACCAAGGAAGTCTTGGAGTGTGTGAAAGCAGATGTTGATATGTGCAACCTAGAAGGCATCAATCCCCAGAACAGAGAAGCCTGGAGATCTGGTTTGAGAAGGACAAGCAAACTGCAGCTTACCCCAGGAACTGAGAAACTATCTGCAGTCTAAATATCAAACCAGGATTAAGTTTTTGTTTGTTTGATTTGATTCTTTATATCCCAGTCAACAATCTTTCAATTACGTCGGGACAGGTCTTCCTGTGTTGAACCAGTACTAAGTTATGATAGATGTGTCTTGCTCAAGGACACAACGCAGTGACGCTGGTGAGGCTCGAACCAGCGGCCCTTCAGTCTCGAGTCAAGCACTCTAACACTGAGCCACTGGGCTCCCTACCAGGATTAAGTAAATAAGTAAGTAATACATACCATGTTCTACCCAAGAAACACATTTAACTGGTTGAGAATGTCCTGGTATAGTCATGATTGGATCCCCTTTTGTTGACCATAATCGTATTGTGTTGTCATAGCAACCAGATAAAATGCTGAAAATAACAGAAATAAGATTATACTATATATTGTACACAATCACATATACCCGGCCTCATAGATCTGATTATTCTTGTGACCACTGGTTTTAAGAATTTTGATTGTATACATGTATTCAACAAAAAAAGTTAAGGAAATCTTAGAAAATCATGCAACATAAGAACACCAAAACAAACAATAATTCAATTTTTAATTATTTGTTAAGATACATGTCATCGGTTGAAAAAATGTTTTCTTTAGTATTCTAGCCCTAATACCTATGTTGTGGCACAGTGTCAAGTAACCCAGGGGTCAAAGTCATTTTTCGCAAAATTGTCTAGAGAGTATTCCCTCATAAATACATGAGTAATATGTAAGTTTTCAAAACTTGAAATGCAATTTCTTTGAATGGCATGAAATTAAAGTGATATCACATTTGGAAGATGAAAATGCCTTCAGTAACCAGTGTGTCCCTAGTCAGCGGCTAATAAGGACTAGCATCGGCTTCGCATACTCTGAATAATTATGGTGATTTGTTGCTGAGGGATTAGCCTTGATATCTCCTGTAACGCTGCATTGAGAGGCGGGGGGGGGGGGGGGGGGGAGGGGGGGGGAATGCTGATTCAAGTGAGGTGTGTTCTTGCATTGTCGCTGTCACTGGTTTTCGCACAAGAAAGGCAGGGCAACAGGCCTTAACACCTCATCAATATACGATTGACTGATCAAGTGTCCCTCAATAACCACTAGATCTGTCCCCCAAGGTTTTAAACATCTCCCGATGGACCTGGCGAACGTTAATGCATGAAAACATATGCTTGCTATGTAAATTGAACTTTTACGAAAAATGGCGTGAAGGCCAATCAATCTTTACTTTGATTTTCTAAGCTGCTATGAGCGCTATAAACCGAAATAAAGTGTCATTATATTTTTCTATCGTGAAATTCAAAAGTCTTTAAATGTTTTCGATCTTTTGCCATAGCCCCTCGGACACAATTTGCTTAACTTTTTTTGTTGAGTACATGTATGTATTATTTGGGCCTCGACGCGAGAAAACCTGTCTTCGGTGGTTTGCGAATAACACAGGCGCAGACCAGCCTGCGCATCCGCGCAGTCTGATCAGCGCCTTTGTTATTCGCTTTTTGGAAAGTACCATATTAAAGCTTGCTACAAGCGAAATTTTCAAATTTCTAGATAGTCTGTGTAGCTAAGGAGCTTGGTTTGAATCTCGCTTCGTCAGAAACCCCGAAGACAGGTTTTGTCGCGACGAGGCCCATTTGTACCAGCACAAGATATCACATAAACCAGCAGCCAAGACTTCGCTGCTCGCCAATGTGATACACATGAAGATCTCTAACACTAGCCAATATACATGGGAGAAAGTTCGAAATTTACAAGGTTCTGAACTTTCTAAACTACAATCTTAAAACTTGCAGTATGCCCACCAAATATTCACTATTTTACGTTTAAATGGCCAATTGTCATAAGACAGACTGAAAATAAATCATAAAAGCTATTATAATCTCCTTAATTCAGCATTTTGAGGCTGACTTTCTGTGTTCAAAATCCTGAATTCGGGAATAATTCTGATGACTTTCACCCATGCATATATATACTTTTTATTTCTTACTGAATGCTTCAGATCAAACATACAGTATATAATCTACAAGTTTTGGAGGTAAACGTTTCTGTTTTCATTTTTTTAACAAAATCCCTTACAATAATATTAAAAGCAAATCAACAAACATCATTTACTTGCTGTGACAACCAGATACATTATGCCATGCCTGGATAAATGGTTCTAAAACAATTTGTTGCATTGATTTCTAAATTTTCATCACCAAGGTGTAAAATGCATAATAAAATAAAGTGACAGGCATAAATAAGCTTATATTGAAAAAATAGACATATTAGTGGAGCTCTGTCGATTGTCAAACAGTTAGGTGACAGCATCAAAGTAAAAATGAAAAACAAACAAACTTAAGTACCCCATCTTACTGCATGGGTAAACAAATTTGATACTTTTTTTTACTTCTGGAAAAAATGCATTGAAATTTCATGTACATCTTCTAGTCACATGAAATATCAAGCATTATATGATTTCTTAAAGCAACATCACGCCTACCAAATGGTCAGATGCTCAACCGCTGGTTGAGCAAGAAAAACAATTTGAGTGTCGTCAGGTTGAGATTTCGAGGAGCTAAAAAGGTAAACAAATGTTGCATGTTCTGTACATTATAATTAATATTTCTTGTCCTAGTAAGAGAATCAAAAATCGGGGAATGTCATGCAACCTCTTACGGGGCCCTACGTTTATGGTGTAAATAGGAGGCCAAAGAATTTTCTCCTTTTGTCAGATTTACTTTTTGCGCGAGGGAGGTGTACCAGAAGCAGATAAAAACTTGTAGAAATTCGTGTTGTTTTTGGCTGTGTATTCAATTTTATGATGTGCTCGAAGGTGATATATATACAGGCCTGATCAAGACTGAGATCGGCAACTGGAATTCTCGATCAACCAGCGGTTGAGCATCCGACCCTTTAGTAGGTGTGAACATACTGGTAATTTGAAAATGTCTGTTGCAAAATTGTGGAGACATTTTATGGGTTGAAAATATGGGTCTGTGACAGCAAATACGCGGGGCGATCAGAAAGTTCGAAGAAAATAGTTGCCATTTCTACATCGTTTAATCATTAGCGCTGGAATTACAGCACATAATATTGTAACATATATGCACAGTTGATCGGTTACAACATGCTTGATGTTAATCATCTACGTGGGTTACAGCTGTTGTCAAGGCAACGCTATATAGCATGAACCTGTCCATTTTACATTGCATTTCGATGTTTTACTACACAACCAATTAAACTTCAATGTTTTGTAAAATTTGTTATGCTGTGATAGTCCATATTGCGTTCCATTTATATCTAACGACATATTTACTACTCTTCTATGCAAACTTTCAAAGATTTATATCATAGGGATGTTGTTCTAAATGGAAACGAATAACAGTACTGTCAAAAGGCAAAGCATTCAACTTCTATGAACCCATTGCCTGTTTTGGCTTGTCAATTCTTTAAAATAAACTATTTACCCACTTCGAAAAACACCCTTTTTCATGACAGTAGATCTAATATTATAATCATTGTGATGAAAACTGAAAAGAAAATAAGTTTTTTTATTTAAAATTTACAAACAAAAAATTGACGCATTTTAGGCCTACTCTTCGGACTGAAATGTATTAATTTGAATGCATAGAGCAGCAAAATGACATAAAAACCTAATATTTTGTTCAAAGAACGACGGAGTATTACTTTCCATTAAAAATACCAATCAATTCAAACACAACTACAAGTTTTATCCACGAGAAGCAACCCAGGGGTACAGATGGGCCGGTTCCAGTGAAGTGACGTCACAGCCGCGCCTCATGCTCATACATATGACGTCACATTTTCTAAATTTTAATTACAGTCAACTCGCTATGAATGGAAGTTTATAATTATGAATTTTCATAGCAATCAATAAAAGCAACACAATTTAATAGCACTTTTTCGCGAACTTTCTGATCACCCCTCCTAAATATTTTTAAACCTTGCCCTGCCGATATTTTATGTCCTGAAATTGCCGTCTGCTTCATGCAGGACTTTAGTTAAAAGTGTGTACCAAAAAATCTATTTTCTTAGTTCTCAACCAAAACATTTGTTGTGGGTACACAAAAGGACTGTCTCAATGAGTACCTAAAAACATATGTTAAAGCTGATTGGTAAGGAAATATTTACAATTTTAAGCACAAAAATTTTGTTTATCTAACCCTGCGCAAAAATTCAGATGCACTCCAGAGTACCTTTAGCATGGAAGCAAACCCTTTGGACCCTGATAAGAACACTCCTAAGGGAGCAGTTTGATCAGGATTCATAGCATTTGCAATACAGGCTAACAAAGTAAAGAGGCGGTTAAGGGAGCAGATGACAATTGTCTTGAGTTGGGGGGAAAAGGATTAAAGACAGTCAGAAATCACTTACCATTGTTTCCCATCCAATACTTTTGTCGAAATTGATCACGAAAAAATTTCTACTCTCATTCTCCTCCCTTCCGCTGAATCATTAAAGAAGGGTTGTTGTCAGTTACAAGTGAAAGTATGTGCAGGAAGTACTGGTTAACCACTTGTTCAAGCTTGCCCAGAAAAAGTGTGGCTAGGTGGACTGACCATCCCGCCATGACCATAGCTGTTGACTTGGGATGTAAAGCAACAAAACAAAAACAAACAAACTTACCATTGTTTACAAGCACTGATACAACTGACCCAGTCATCATGGTCCAAAGAATCCTCTGGTTTAGGGGCAGGATGTCTCTCAATGTACTCTACCTCAATCACAGCTTCCTAACAATTAAATAGAGAATACTAGGTGAGTGTCTTTTGATATCAAGTTTACCAGGAAAGGCTTTGAGAACGCTTGTTGACATCGCGAAGCTTGCCAAGATATAAAGAATACTTGCCGAGCGATTCAACATGCGTTCTCAAAGCCGAGCCTGGTAAACTTGATATCAAAAGACGCAAACCTGGTATTCTATTTATCAGTTTACCCATTGTTTCACTCTTCAAACTAGCGATTATGACGTATCATGACCTGATAAAGGTAACATGCCGTGAGATAGGAAACGTTTATTAGGTCATGTTGAAACAATTCAGTTAATATTAGGAGTGACTGATAAAGTGGTCTACATGTACATGCATGTAGGGTTCCTTTTCATCATAGGTTTAGATAAGCATTTTTTCAGTGTAAAATTGTAAATATTTTCTTACCAATTATTTTAGATTGGTGGGCCAAAGCTCGGACCCAGTATAAACGGACTGGTCACTGAAAGAAATAAAAAGTTACGTTGTCGAGGCTTTCTTTTAGCGCTATTTCAAAGTACTACAGCCTATAAAATTGATTCTGAACATACACAGATTATAAGGGGCTACTCCCGATGTGCAAAGCTGAAATTTTACGAGTTACAGTAAAACGAATTGAAGTTTTCTCGTCTTTTTATGTTGATTTTTGACGATTTTCGGCTAAAAGTGCCGAAAATAGCTAAAAAGGTATCTATGTTTCTTGCTGATGTTCATAAAGACGGATAATTTTTCAATAAATATAACAATACAGTGTTAAAGATAGAATATTGAACCATTGCTTTTTAAAGAAAATTCAAAGATATGCAGAGAAATAACGGAGATATGATTATTTAATCTTCAACATACGTCAGTTTTGAAAGCTCAGCCACCGCTGAGCCACGACAACGTATTTCCGATATATACATTTACCTGTATGTAAGTGACCAGTCCGTGTTTATTGCGTCCGAGGCCAAAGTGACCCATGGAGCAAAAAATGGTGGGTCATTTTCTGAAATGATGGGCTCAAGCGTATCAAACTTACCACAGTTGACATTGGGGTAATATACTTTACCTACACACTGACACAGACATTAAAACCTGTCTTAAGTGGCCACTCAAAAAAGACCAATTATCACTTAATGCAGGTCAAAAGTATTGCAGAATGCTCCAAGGGGAGCATTCTGCAATCCTTTTGACCTTCATTAAGCTACCATATGTTTAGTAGACTCACTGAAAGATGAATATTTTTAAAGTGAGATTTTTTCACAACTTAAAAGGATGGGTCCACTGGGCCCACTGCCTTGGAAAGTGATGGGCCATTTCTTGAAATCATGGGACAATGACCCGGGCCCACCATAAATCTGAAGGCCTGTATAAAAAGGTCAGATACGGTATGGGTGAAACAATCATGTACTGGAATATGTGTAATCATTCATAAAATGTGCATTAGCAGCTATTAGCAGCTATTTCATTGGTGCTAGAGGTCTGAATTTTAGTCTGAGACTTCATCTAGAACCATATTTTATTTTGTGGATGAGAGCACAATCCGAACTGCCTCGGCCAAGTCCATGATATCAGACATCGTATGTACATCGAGGATCTGTTATGATAATGTGATGCTCAGGTGACGCTGACGTCACAGAAATCTTGCCAACACAATAACTAAAGCGCTCATCTGATCTCCTTAATAATGTTAAAATAGGTCAAGGTAAATTCGGGCTTATCATTTAAACATATTTTGTTTTAACATATATGCGGGTTACAGCCATTTTGGCCAAATAACTTAAAAAATCAAAATGATACTCCATATGAAATTTGAGTCTAAACAGCCAAGTGATTTCTGAGAAAAATATGTTAAACATGTATGTGGCAGTCCGAATGAGTGGCCTTGGATGAAAGGTCACAGGTCAGCTTGACATTGGTACGTCTATAAAACCATTGTCTCATTAGGTTAAACATTTCTCTCAAGTATTGTGATTTCGGCTTAAAATTTATGATGAACATTTCAAGATTTTTCCCATATAAATGCATTAGGAATCAAATTTGATCCGGCCGTAAAGTAGGTCAAGGTCAACAAAGAATAGTCATTTGTGCAAACTTGCTAGGGTCCACATCCCCAACACTACATGTACATAACAAGTCCCAAGGCCATTGGCCTTCCGGTTCAGGAGAAAAAGAGCATAAAGGGTTTTTACCATATATGGGTGTGTTGGCCATCTTGGTCATGTGACCACTACAATTTGCTTAAATTTTGGCTAACCTATCAGAAGGAGTCTCCATATGAAATTTGAGGTCAAATGGCCAAGTGGTTTCTGAGAAAACTATGTTTTGATATATTTATGGGACTCCAATATGAGAGACCTTGGCTGAAAGGTCAAAGGTCAACCTTGACCTTTGGAGCTTATTTATAGCCATTTTCTCATTCGGTTTAACATATCAAGTAAGAATAAGGACTTAAGCTTCAACAGTATTCAAATAAAAGCACCGAAAGCACTGCGTAATACCCCGCCACTGCTGGGGGCACCAAAAGTTATTTTGTGAGATATATAATGCCTAAATAGCAACAGAACTGAGATAGACAGTGATATGACGTCCTTAGTCACAATATGTAACCTTTGATGGTCAACATATCTGTGAAGTTTCATTCAGATACTCCATATAGTAAATGAACTACAGGTCAAAAACCATTTTTCAGATCAATCAAGGGCGGATAACTCATGAACTGGAAAGGTAAGGGTGACGGTCCTCACTAAAAATATGTAACCTTTGATGTTCAACATATCTGTGAAGTTTCATTCAGATATTCCATATAGTAAATGAACTACAGGTCAAAAACCATTTTTCAGATCTATCAAGGGTAGATAACTCATGAACTGGAAAGGTAAGAGTGAAGATCCTTAGTCACAATATGTAACCTTTGATGATCAACATATCTGTGAAGTTTCATTCAGATATTCCATATAGTAAATGAACTACAGGTCAAAAACCATTTTTCAGATCAATCAAGGGCAGATAACTCATGAACTGGAAACGTAAGAGTGATGGTTCTTTGTCACAGTATGTAACCTTTGATGTGAAACATATCTGTAAAGTTTCATTCAAATATTCCACATAGTAAAGGAACTACGGGTAAAAAACATTTTTTTATTCAATCAAGGGCGGATAACTCACAAACGGGAAAGGTAAGAGTGACGGTTCTTAGTCACAATATGTTACCTTTGATGTGAAACATATCTGTGAAGTTATATTCAGATATTCCACATAGTAAAGGAACAATAGGTCAAAAACCTTTTTTCAGACCTATCAAGGGCAGATAACTCACAAACTGGGAAGGTCAGAGTGACGGTCCTTAGTCACAATATGTAACCTTTGATGTGCAACATATCTGTGAAGTTTCATTCAGATATCATGAACAGTAAAGGAATAACAGGCCAGAAACCATTTTTCCAATACGAAAAAGGGCAGTAACTCCGTTAAAAATGGACGAATTTTGCCCATTAACAATCCCATTCCACTCATCGCGGATAACAATATGTATGCAAAATTTGAAAAAAATCCGTGAATAAATACTCAAGTTATCGATCGGAAATGGTGCGGACGGACGGACGGACAGACACCGAAGGGTATAACATAATACCTCGCCACACTTTAGTGGCGGGGTATAAAAATGAACTTTTAAAAAATGTTCCCATATAATGTATTAGCATGCAAAGAATTTCTAGCGATAAGGCGTATCATTTCCCTAAATGAGACGTTCATTTTATTTTGTTGAAATAAGGACTGGAGACACTAGGCACATTCAACAAATACACATTGACCAGCGGTATATGCACCTTTGCAGCCTAGTCCGTATATTAAAATCATTTTTGTCCTTAATGCATATATTAATCCTACTTCGTTTTGAATGAGAATTTATTATGATCATCAACTGTGCTTGTTACTTCAGTAACATTTATGTGAAATAGACCGTTACACTAAGGTAAATAAATGGTCTATCACTATAGAGTATATATTTTTATACAGTTGATGTACATTAAAAACGACCATTTGGCAAAGCAGTCTATTTTTGTCAGATGTTTAATGTCTTCTTTGGCTTCTACAACCCCTTTCGCCCTTTACATATGTTGTATAAGTTTATAGCGACATGTCATTGTCCAAAGAGCATCTTGGGTCGGGGGGGGGGGGGGGGGGGGGGGGGGGGGGGGGGGGGGGGGGGGGGGGGGGGGGGGGGAGCATCTAAAAACAAACTGAAAGACACCACTTTCACCTTTCCAGTGACAAACATCACAATTTTAAGTATATTTCGTACGCATGCGCAGGAAGAATATTGTAAAGTTTTGGAAATGAATAGCACTTCTATCCTTTACAGTTTAGCTCTTTTACTTTTGAAAAATAGCAAAGCATTTACTCAAAGTCTGGTCTAATTGGCACCCAGTAGAAATACGTAAAATGAGGGGTGGGAGAAGAAAGCGCAAATTTTTACTGCTTTGCTAATGATATATTGCTTTGAAACGTATTTTGATGCTAACTTTGCATATTTTGCTGCCGAAATGCACCATTTTAAAAACAAGAGTGCAGTTTGAAAATTTGGTGTTTGTTATCATGACAACTAGTAGGCTCGTTGCTGAAATTCAAATTTTCGAAAAAACTTACCTCATCGTCATAAAAGATGAAACATGTCTTAAATTCAAGCTGAATGACTCTACTTTATTTCTGATTGGGTCGTACGCTCAAAAACTGGTAGCATCGTATTAAAAAATGGGGAGATAACTCAATGTTTGCGAAAAACGGAAACTTTAAAGTACGGTTTTAAACTGATTTTGTATTGACAAAAAGACGTTCTTTTTCGCAAATTATTTTATTTTCTAAAAGTAAGTTTACTGTCATTTATATTTGTATGAGTTTTATTGATTTTTATAAATTTAAACATAGTATTTTGGGGGGATAACTCTTACTACCCTATAAAATTTAATATTTTCCTCTATATTATTCCTTATAATACCGTTATATTTAATCAGAACCCGCAAAACTTCATAATTTCTAAAACAATTGTCTTTTTGCTTTTCAAAAACATGATTTGCCGCATCCTGATATGCCTGACGGCTCAGTTTGCTCCTTAAGTTGCCACCCCAGTGTGGAATAACAGCGTTTTAATGCATTTTCCCAATACACTTGATACGAGCATAGGAGATTCGCTGATTTACTTTTGGAGAAAACTTACATTAGCGTCCTAAATGATGATACATGCCTCAATTAAAGATAAATATATCTGTACTATCAATTTGTGAGGATTGTAAGTTAAAATTGAGTATCGTCATTCATAAAATGGGGAAGTAACTCTGGTACTAGAAATAATGTAAAACCAGCATAGATGAGCGTTGTTAAGTACCTCCTTGAAATATTGCTTCTCTGCTTTTTTTTACTTTTACTCTCACAAAAGTATATCTGTTTGAAATGCCTAGTCTTTCTTTCTTAAATAGATAAAATAGAATTTCAGAAACAGCAATATGACGCTCTTATAAGATATTAATATTATCTAATTTGCATATTCAAGAATATTAATGAAAACGTAAGTAATGAGAAAAATTGTAGAATAAATTAAGGGGTGTCACCTACAAAATTACCTATATGTCGCTGTGTATCATTCCAGACTAATAATCGTGGTACCAAATTAAAGTTGAGACATTGGCAAATGACCAACTGAATAATATACGAATATCTCATTTGCATACTCATGAATATTAATGAAAACATACAAAATGAGAGAAAATTGGTCGAAAAATTAAGGGGTATATCTTCAAAATTACCACTACATCAGCTATTACAGTCTAGAATATAATGCCGAAGTACTCAAAAAGGTAGAAATTCTGGTTGCTCTTTTTCTGAGTATCAGCTTGTCACCTTGAAATTGGTTCCTGCTGTAAATTTAGTGTAGACCACAAAGAAAAAAATCAGTGCTGGTCAAAACAGTTTATAATTCTTTGTAAGAAGGACATTAGAAAAATAGTAAGAAGATATGCAATGATCAGCTGCATGTAAAAAAATATGTTATATTTATTCTGAAAACAATCACTTTATATGCAACAATTACCTTTAACTTAGGAGTTATCATATCAACAATAAATAAAAGAATAATAAGCAAAATTGCATCGTTGTTTAAGACAAATGTGCTTTGAAATGGTCAGTATATACGATCTTGAAAATGCTGGGAGAAAGTTGAAACCTTATCACCTAATCTGCTTCATTTGTAGGAGCAAGAATGTGTTCCATGATTGACTCTGGGGAAAAGGGGTACAAGTTGCCTGAACAAAATTTGTTCAATTCTCTGGTATTATATCTTACACTGTATTAACTATCTTATCCTACAAGATTTGGTACCCAATAAAAGTTAAGACAAAGTCATTTGACTAAATGATTAAATATACGAATTATCTCATTTAATTATTCATGAATGTTAATGTAAACGCAAGAAATAAGAAAAAAATTGGTAGAAAAATTAAGGGGGTATACCTACAAAATGCCCTATTTGTCTGCTGCGCACTAGCCTAGTAAAAGTTGAGACATTGCCATTTGACTAAAATGATTAAATATGCGAATTATCTACTTTAAATATTCATGAATATTAATGTAAACATAAGACATAAGACAAAATTTGTAGAAAAATAAAGGTAATATACTTTCAAAACTACCAGTTTGCTAGCTGCTAACTATCCTATCTTACAAAACCTGGTACCAAATAAAAGATGAGACAATCATTTGATCAAAATGATGAAATATACGAATTATCTAATTTAGATATTCATGAATATTAATGAAAGCATAAGACATAAGAGAAAATTGGTAGAAAAATTAAGGTGGTATACTTTCAAAATTATCTATATATCTACTGCTAACTATCGTAGACTACAAAACTTGGTACCAAATTAAAGCTGAGGCATTGTATTTTGACCAAAATGATTGAATATACGAAGAATCTAATTTGAATATTCATGAATTATAATGTTAAAAGTATAAATAAGGGAAAATTGGTAGAAAAATGAAGGTGGTGTACCTACAAAATGTCCTATATGTCTGCTGTTTATTAGACTAGACTATAAAATTTGGTACCAAAAAAAAGTTGAGACTTTGCCATTTAACCAAAATTATTAAATATGCGAATTATCTAATTTAAATATTCATGAAAATTAATGTAAACATAAGAAATAAGACTAAATTGGTAGAGATATAAAGGGGGTAAACGTACAAAATTACATGTACTCGAGCTGTAAACTATCATAGACTGTAAAAATTGGTACCCAATAACAGTTGAGACATAATCATTTCACTAAAATGATTAAATATACGAATTATCTAATTTAAATATTCATGAATATGAATGAAAGCATAAGAAATAAGAGAAAATAGATAGAAAAAATAAGCAGGTATAGCTACAAAATAACCTATATATCTACTGCTTACTATCGTAGACTACAAAACTTGGTACCAAATTAAAGCTGAGGCATTGTATTTTGACCAAAATGATTTAATATACGAAGTATCTAATTTGAATATTCATGAATATTAATGTTAAAAGTATAAATAAGAAAAACAATTGGTAGAAAAATAAAGGTGGTATACCTAAAAAATGTCCTATATGTCTGCTGTTTATTAGACTAGACTATAAAATTTGGTACCAAAAAAAAGTTGAGACTTTGCCATTTAACCAAAATTAATAAATATGCGAATTATCTAATTTAAATATTCATGAAAATTAATGTAAACATAAGAAATAAGACTAAATTGGTAGAAATATTAAGGGGGTATACGTACAAAATTACATGTACTCGAGCTGTAAACTATCATAGACTGTAAAAATTGGTACCCAATAACAGTTGAGACATAATCATTTCACTAAAATGATTAAATATACGAATTATCTAATTTAAATATTCATGAATATGAATGAAAGCATAAGAAATAAGAGAAAATAGATAGAAAAAATAAGCAGGTATAGCTACAAAATAACCTATATATCTACTGCTTACTATCGTAGACTACAAAACTTGGTACTAAATTAAAGCTGAGGCATTGTATTTTGACCAAAATGATTAAATATACGAAGTATCTAATTTGAATATTCATGAATATTAATGTTAAAAGTATAAATAAGAAAAACAATTGGTAGAAAAATAAAGGTGGTATACCTAAAAAATGTCCTATATGTCTGCTGTTTATTAGACTAGACTATAAAATTTGGTACCAAAAAAAAGTTGAGACATTGCCATTTAACCAAAATTAATAAATATGCGAATTATCTAATTTAAATATTCATGAAAATTAATGTAAACATAAGAAATAAGACTAAATTGGTAGAAATATTAAGGGGGTATACGTACAAAATTACATGTACTCGAGCTGTAAACTATCATAGAGTGTAAAAATTGGTACCCAATAACAGTTGAGACATAATCATTTCACTAAAATGATTAAATATACGAATTATCTAATTTAAATATTCATGAATATGAATGAAAGCATAAGAAATAAGAGAAAATAGATAGAAAAAATAAGCGGGTATAGCTACAAAATTACCTATATATCTACTGCTAACTATCGTAGACTACAAAACTTGGTACCAAATTAAAGCTGAGGCATTGTATTTTGACCAAAATGATTAAATATACGAAGTATCTAATTTGAATATTCATGAATATTAATTTTAAAAGTATAAATAAGAAAAAAAAATGGTAGAAAAATTAAGGGGGTATACCTACAAAATGTCCTATATGTCTGCTGCGCACTAGCCTAGACTACAAAACCTGGTACCAAATAAAAGTTGAGACATTGCCTTTTTACTAAAATGATTAAATATGCGAATTATCTACTTTAAATATTCATGAAAATTAATGTAAACATAAGAAACAAGACAAAATTGGTAGAAAAATAAAGTGTGTATACCTACAAAATTAACATGACGCTAGCTGATAATTATCCTATCTTACAAAACTTGGTATCAAATAAAAGTTGAGACATAGTCATTTGATCAAAATGATAAAATATACGAATTTTATAATTTAAATATTCATGAATATGAATGAAAGCATAAGAAATAAGAGAAAATAGATAGTAAAAATAAGGGGGTATAGCTACAAAATTACCTATATGTCTACTGCCAACTATCGTAGACTGCAAAACTTAGTACCAAATTCAAGTTGAGACATTGCATTTTGACCAAAATGATTAAATTTACAAATTATCTAATTTGAATATATTCATGAATATTAATGAATACTTAAGAAATAAGAGGAAATTTGTAGAAAAATAAGGTGATTTACGTTCAAAATAACCACTAAGTCAGCCGCTAACTATGATTAACTTCAAAACTAGGTACTAAATAAAAGTTGAGACATTTTCATTTGATGAAAATGATTAAATATACAAATGATCTAATTTGAATAGCCATAAATATTAATGTAAACATAAGAAATAAGACAAAATTGGTAGATTAATTAAGGTGGTATCCCTTCCAAATTACCTCTACACCAGCTGCTTACTATCCTAGACTACAAAACTTGGTACCAAATAATAGTTGAGATACAGGTATGTGACCCTATGATTATATGTATTCGAAATATCTAATTTTCATATTCACGAATATTAAAGAACACATAAAAAGAATAAGTCAAAAATAGTAGAAAACTAAAGTGGTTTGACCTACAAAATAACCTATATTTCAGCTGCCATATATCCTGGACTACCAACCATGGTACCAAATAAAAGTTGAGATATAGCTCGTTGACCCTATGATGAATATACAAATGATCTCATTTGCTTACTCATGAATGTATAAGAAAACATTAAAAAGAAAGAAGAACACAGAATGATAAAAAATTAGTTCCTGGCTTTAATATGAGAATAGGATAACTAGCAACTGACATATGCGTAATTTTGTAAGTACACCCATTTAATTTTTCCAAAATTTTCTCTTATTTCTTATATTTTGATTAATATTTATGAGAGAGAATGTTAGAAAATTTGTTAAATGGACAATTTGGTAAAAAAGCAGTGATTTGGCACTATTTGGTACCAAGAGTGGTTGCCTAAAATAATTCGCAGCTGAGTTGTAAGTATCTTTGTGGGTACACCCTTTTATTTTTTTACGATTCACTAATGTATTCATTAATTTTCATGAATATGCAAATTTGCTCACTAGCATACTTTACCGCTGAATGAAGCTGCTATGTCTTACTTTTGTTTTTTATCGAGTTAGTACTTTAGGATGAGTTTCTGCTGAGATATAAGTAATTTGTAGGGACATACCCAACTGATTTGAAGCGCAATGTTTGTTGCCATGGAAACCAATTTCACATAGCTCAAATGGGGTTATTTTGAGGGCAATACTTTTACCTATTGAAGGGGGTCCCACAAAACAATTTGACGCCCATGAGAAGTTGTCCTGAGGACGCAAGGTTGGTCTAATTCGACCATTGGGTACTAAGGAATTTAAATGCTTTTACTTTTGATATATAGATAGAGTAACACATTTTGTGGGTATTGCTAGCAAGAATGGACATTTTGACGACAGTTAAATCAAAGCTACTTATCACTTTAAAAGCTTGAACCTAGTTCAAAATAGTGCTATGAATGAAACATTCATTACAATAGCTGGACACTAGATACGCAAAAAGTAAGTGAGTATTAACAGGAAAAACCACAATCACTACAGCAGATCAACCCACGGCATCATGAGGAAGAGGACTAGAACACTTACAGTCACAAGACACCAGGAAGACAATTAAAGCAAATCAACTATCATTCTCTTCCTCGTCAAGGTGTTAACAAAAAAAGAAAGAACACAATTAGATGCATAATAAAGCAGAGACCAATACAGAACCCCCACAAATATTCCGAGGTACATTTAACAATGAAACAACAACAATGTAAGATGCTGTAATATTTTGACGGCCATCTTGAAAACATGCAAATAAGCTCAATAAGACGCCATTTCTCAGCTTGCAAAAATTGGTTTATGGATTTAGCATACCAAATAACCTTAAAGAAATGTGTCTGACCCTTTGTCTTCAGAAATAAGTCCATACTTGATACTTTTAAATTTTGTATTTCGTGATTCTGTTTTCTGCGAGTATAAAGTTATCTCCCCTTTTTTTAATATGGCGCTACCCATTTATGAGTGTGCGACCCCCCCCCCCCCCCATAAAAAATAAGTGTAGACATTTATCTTCAATTGAAGACTAGTTTCATCCTTTAGGACGATGAGGTAAATTTTCTCAAAAGCATTCAGAGACTGCGCCTAATAGTATATCAAGTGTATTGGTGAAATGCACGAAAACAGAGTATTTTTCACACGGGGGTAGCAGCTTTGCAAGCAATTTTTCGAGCCGAAAAGCATGTCAGAATGCTGTTAATCATGCTTTTGAATAGCAAATTTATATGTTTCGTCGAATTGATCAAGTTTTACGCTTTTTTACTAAATATAACGGTATTATCAGAAACGATATCGAGGAAAATGATCTATTTTATAGGGTAGTAAGAGTTATCCCTCATTAGCTATATCTGCAAATGAAAAAAATGAGCCAAATTTGATTTAAAAATAAATAAAAGTTAAATTGATTTTAGAAAATAAAATTATTGACGAAAAAATAATGTTTTAACACTGCAAAAAATCGATTCGAAATGCGTACTTCACAATTCCCTTTTTTGCAAGGATAGAGTTATCTCCCCTTTTTTAGATATGACGCTACCAATTTTCGAACGTACGACCCAATCAAAATTAAAGTAGAGGCATTTAGTTTTGATTTGAGACCGGTTTCATCCTTTATGACGATGAGGTAAGTTTTCTCAAAAAGTAAGCCTCATATGAAATTCAGCAACGCACCTATAGGGAAAATTCACGCCTTATCGCTAGAGCTTCTTTGACCTTTACGTTAAGTAGGTCCAGGTTCACCTAGGATCATCATTTGAACAAACTCTGTAGGTCCCACATCCTCAAAACAACATATCAAGTCCCAAGGTCATTGGCCTTTTGGTTCTGGAGAAGAATTGATTTTTTTTTTGCCATATATGGGTGTGGCGGCCATCTTGGACATTTGACAATACCATTTAAATACAAATTCATTCCCACTACCTAAGGAGTCTCCATATAAAATTTGAGTTCAATTGGCCCTGTGGTTTCTGAGAAAATTATGTTTTGATATACTGATCGGACACCAATATGAGCGACCTTGGCTGAAAGGTCAAAGGTCAACCTTGACCTTTGGAACTTCACCAATAGCCATTGTCTCATTATGTTAAACATATCAAGTGAGAATAATGACCTTGGCTTTAACAGTTTTCAAATAATAAACTTTAAAAAAAAAATCACATTTAAATGCAAATTTGACCTTGATGTTAAGGAAGTCAAGGTCAACCTAGGTTCATCATTTGAACAAACTTGGTAGGCCCCACATCCACAATGTTACATACAGAGTCCCAAGGTCATCAGGTTCTGAGAAGAAGATTTTTAAAGGGTTTTTTTTATATATATGGGCGTGGGGGCCACCTTGGTTATGTGACCAGGACCATTATAACAAACTTTCGTTCCCCCGTCCTACGGAGTCTACATATGAAATTCAAGTTCAGTTGGCCCAGTGGTTTCAGAGGATAAGATGTTTGAAATTGTTGAAGGATGACGGATTGGCGGACGCCGGAGTCATTGCTATACTATTAGCTCATCCATGAGCCTTTGGCTCAGGTGAGATTAGCTCCCTCATGAGCTTTTGGCTCAGGTGAGCTAACAAGTGTGATTGCAGCAAAACAAACGGTTATAAATGAAGTATGTTTTTTTTTCAATAAAATATTGTTGTAGGGATATTTTATTGAAAAATACATAAACTTCACTTACTCTGCTGATTAAACTTTTCGGGTAATAAGGAAAATGCATTTTAATAGAGCTGAACCCACATGCTAAGTCAGCCTCAAAATCCTGAAAACTTTTACCCATGCACTAGGGTAAAGTCAGGTAAGTTCGGACATCAGGTAAATTCGGACAGCGACCTTATTTGTTTCATATTTTGATTATTGGAATAAAAGAACAAATTAACTAAGCAAACAGTGAAAATCCTGATGAGACGGCTCATAAGGAGCCGTCTCATCTGGATTTCCACTGTTTGCAAATGTATGCCCGAATTTACCTGATGTCCGAAGTTACCCAACTTTACCCTAGTGAGACACAGACGCAATACAACTCACTGTGGATATTTCCTTTTGCTCCAAGTGTTTATCCAGAGAAACTCTCAAGAACTCCCCATCTATAAGGAAATCAAACTCCACAGCCTCTTCACTGGAAATGGATTCTGAAAAAAACAACAATGGTAGCGATCAAGCAAATTATCACCAAACCTACATGTAATCAATTTGTAGGACTTTCAATCAAGGACTCAATCAGGGCTCCAGATAAGAGTGTGTATTGGAAAACTATTTTCTTTACTTCTCATCCAAAATATATGTTGTGGGTACTCAAAAGAACCGTCTCAATGAGACGGTTCTTTTGAGCACCCAAAACACATGTTTAAATTGATGGGTAAGAAACACGGGTGGTAAACCTAGGAACTACCACGAAATTGTGTTAACGCAAATTTGTTCCCAAGCCACATCCGGGACACGTCGTGGTAGTTTCCAGGCTGAAAATTGGATAAAGAAAGGTTGGTGTCACGTTCATGTTTGTTTTATTTTACAACTAAGAACAAACAATGGTGAAATCCGACAATGCAGTTCCGTGTAAATGTGTTTCAGCGTCCCCTCTAGCCCAAAATTTTGTATGGAAAGTTATTTTCTTTCTTTTGATTCGTGTTTCCCCACTGAGCATCGGACCAACTTTCCCCAAATTTCGAAAGATTTTAGCCCATATCTGTCAAATTAAATGGAATTTGATACCATTTGACGATGAAAATGATTAAAAGACCCTCAATAAACGTTCCTACACAGAAAAACATCTGAGTATTTACTCGTTAACGATTCATGCCCAGTTCGTCCTGTGGTAGTTTCCAGCTCATCGTGGTAGTTAAAATGCTTTTGTGGTAGTTTCGAAGAGTTTGTAGGATACGTTTCTGAAGTGGTACAAAACATTTTAGTGGTTGCTTGTTTTGCATGACAACCCTCGAATTCGTCAATTAATTGCCACGGTAAACAATTAAATGACATTTTAACTCCATGAAGAAACAAAGCTGAAGACTCAACATATTCGATGTAATGCGTGACAGGTGGAGATCATGTCCTGGACTACCAAACAAAATCTCTTGAAATCTAAAGCAAAAGAAGGTCTTCAGTTGAGTCCCGGTGGACCAAGCAACAGACAAAAAATGATATTAATTATTTCGTCACTCGCTACGTTGTTCCATGTTCAGTCAATTTTAAGATAAAATGGCAGGCTAAGACTACTGGCCCAGAGTATCGTTAGTACTTGCGCTTCAGAAAAAAGAGGAATATCCTTGGGTTGGGTCACTTTTGATATACATGTGAGTGCGACTATGAACGGGCATGTTAATTGATACTTAAAAAGCATAGTTATTCAAAAATAAAATATGTGAATATCCCTTCTTTTCATTCTTCTCATCATTCAATAGCCCACTAAATTTAAAATTCAGGCAGTCGACATTTGTTATCTGGCAAAAGGTTGCTTGAAAAGGTCTCTGTAGGAATAAGAGGGGTATTCAAGGTTCAGTCCGCACACCCTGTCTTTAAAAAAAATGAAGTAGCCCCTGAATAGAAAACATCTGCTGATGCGAACTAATCTAAATTCCTACAAAGTCTTGGAAACTACCACAATAGCATTTTAACTACCACGATGACCTGGAAACTACCACGCAGGACGAGCGGGGCATAAATTGTTTACGAGTAAATGCTCAGATGTTTTTTTCTGTGTAGGAACGTTTATTGAGAGTCTTTTTATCATTTTCATCGTCAAATGATATCAAATTTCATTTAATTTGACAGATATGGGCTAAAATCTTTCGAACTTTGGGGAAAGTTGGTCCGATGCTCAGTGGGGAAACACGAATCAAAAGAAAGAAAATAACTTTTCATACGAAATTTTGGGCTAGAGGGGACGCTGAAACATATTTACACGGAACTGCATTGTCGGATTTCACCATTGTTTGTTCTTAGTTGTAAAGTAAAACAAACATGAACGTGACACCAACCTTTCTTTATCCAATTTTCGGCCTGGAAACTACCACGACGTGTCCCGGATGTGGCTTGGGAACAAATTTGCGTTAACACAATTTCGTGGTAGTTCCTAGGTTTACCACCCGTGAGAAAGTAGTTACAATTTTAGGCTCATTAAATTTCCTTATCTTGACCTATGCTCAATCAGTTAAAATATAGCAACTAAACAATAGAACCTCCATCAAGGAATTACTAGTAATCATTTAAAATATATGAGCACACAATTAGGACTGTCAATCAAGTTGAAGTAATCAACCAGAAAAGGTGTCCGGAGAGGAGCATATACCCCCCAGCCAATGCCCTAAGTTCTCAGATAAGACTAGATTTTGACCTTTAGCCCCATTTTGGAACACTGATCACTTAAGTTTGAAGTCACAGAGCAAATGTCAATGCTAAATAGTACCTGTTTTTCAAAAAACAAATGATTCCATAAAAAACAGGAAAAAATCTAAATATGTCCTAGATATTGAACTCTAGCCTCACCTTTGGAGTGGAAGCCAGTGAGTCATGAATGGAACCAATTGCCAAAATATGAATGGTTTCTAATCAGTGAAAAGGCAATGTAACCAATGTCTCTAAATAGTAAATGAGAAAATATTAATTAGCTATTTTTGGCAGGGACTTGCCTCCCTGGCATAAAAGAAAACATTTTAAGGGGAAAACATGGCATTATGACCAGCAACATCTGCTACTGTCCTTTAAAAGATGCATAACAATAGGACTATACTATTTTTCAATGAAACAGGTATGTAATGATAAATGCATTACTGCAGTTAGATGCTGGTTATGATACATACCTACATATATATAAAATACCCATTACCTGGATTAGTTCATATTTTTTGTTTACAACGATTCTCATCTATCATTGAACCGACTAACTCTATGCATATTTTTGTTTTCTACTGTTTTTAAAACCCTTTGCAATTTTTGCATGCTGGATCATTTTTCATGCTTTTGTTGTTGTTAGCTGACTTTTTACAAAATTAACTTTTTTTAAAAACAAGTTCTTTCAGAAACACTATCAGTCTGATGACAAACAGTTTGGATCTAGATCAGGACAGATGTGTTCTGTGGGTCCAGATCTGGGTCCAAACTGTTTGCAAAGGCTATCACCAGCAAAAAGATATGTTTTGAGTCCCCACAAGAACTGTTTCATTGAGACGGTTCTTTTAAGTATCCACAACATATGGGTTTTTTTTTGGGAGTGCAGTGGCTCAGTGGTAGACTATGTTGTGTCCTTGAGCAAGACACATTAATCCTTGCTTAGTACTGCTTCAACCCAGGAAGACCCGTCCCGACATGACTGAAAGATTGTTATGCCGGCCCCCGTATGCTCTTTTATCTACAGTAAAACCTGTCTTAAGCGACCACTCAAAGAAGAGACCAAAATTAGTTTTCAAGACCAATTATCCCTTAATGCAGATCAAAAGTATTGCAGAATGCTCCAAGAGAGCATTCTGCGATACTTTCAACCTTCATTAAGCTACCTTAATGCAGATCAAAAGTTATACAGAATGCTCCAAGAGAGCATTTAGCAATACTTTTAACCTTTATTAAGCTACAATTTGTCTTTAAAGCCTTTGATTTGTCTATTTTCGAGTGGGGGTTTAAGACAGGTTTCACTGTAAATGTAGGGGCCTGTTGACAGGTTGATAGATTTTGAATGAGGACTGAACAAAACTTGGAGGAATGTAACATAGGTTTAGATAAACAAAAAATTTCATCACTAAATCGTGAATATTTTCTTACCCATCAATTTAAACATATGTTTTGGGTGCTCAAAAGAACCGTCTCATTGAGACGGTTCTTTTGAGTACCCACAACATATGTTTTGGTTGAGAAATAAGAAAGTTAGTTTTTCGTTACGCACTCTTAACTAAAGTCCTGATGTTACATGTACCTTTAACCAATCCATTTATCAAGGAGCTTAGTTCTTCTGTTGTCACTGAAATGGGCACTGAAAATGGGGAGTCAGGGACAGCATATCTGAAAAAAGACAAAAGAAAAAAACTTATTTAATTAAAAAAAAAAAAGATTTGTCAATCATGAATAAGTAATTAATTGTCTCATTTCTCAACCAAAACATATGTTTTGGGTACTCAAAAGAACCGTCTCAATGAGACCGTTCTTTTAAGCACCAAATTATAGGTTAAATCTGATGTGTAAGAAAATATTAACGATTTTATGCTCAAAAACTGTGTTTATCTAGACTCTGATTTATACAGTATGCAGATATGATACACCTCAGTGCACAAGTCAAGCTGGTTGACTTGGAACATTACAGGTAGTAGTCAAAAGTAATTGACAGCACACTTCTATAGATGAAACAATGAAATCTTCTTAACCCGAATTTTATGCGAATGCATCACTTTAGTCTCAATTTTTATGTCGCAAACATAATATTTACATGTATTTAGGTGAATACTCGACGAAACTTTGACTTTCTGTGAAATAAAATTTTGTCACAAAAAATACCCCCACCCCCTAAACCCTAAGGTCCTGGCATAATTATGCAATACTTTCAAAATATTTTTATTTTGCTAGGGACACTAAATCATAAAATGTAAGAGTTTGATTTAAGCACAAAACTATAGTTTTCAATTATGCATTATCCTAGCCACAGGCTGTCAAAATTTGGGCAGATTGAATAGGAAACTGTCCAAGGTCCTTTAATGAGTGCATTCAGAAAAACTGGAGTAGTGCCCTTCAACCCAGAAATATTCAAGACACCAGAAGTTACATCAAATGAAGAAAAACCAAAATCAAGAAAAGAGCGTGCTAATGTTAGGACTATCAAATTATTGCTTTTAGACATTAATAAGAAGGTAGAGCAAGCTGTTAACAAGCCTCAAGAAAGAAAAAAGAAAATATGTCATCCCTACCAGTGGTGCTGCAATAACAGAAGATGAGTCAGAGCTCTCGGAAACGCAGAATTACGCGTATTGGTACGCACGTTTTTTCCCTGGGACGCATGATTTTCGCTAGGCGAGAGTCCCGCGTACGCATGTTTTTTTAGTCGGCACGCGCTAAAATTCCAGTAGCTGATAGATACATACACACCGGGAGATCAGAAGCCCTTTGATATTATCGATCGCGACACGTTTTTTCGAGCCGCGGGAGACGAGATTATTGTCCTGTCTCTTGACCAATCGTATGACTCGGACTGCAGTGTAGCAATTCTGACAGGTGATTGACAGGATTACCGATGCGGGACAGTGTGATTATTACGAGATGATTATTAAAGTAATTAAGCAAGGATTATCGGATAATTGTTTGAAATAGATGCGCTACCGATTTACCGTTAATTAAAGGGAGAAAAACTATTGTAAACAACATCGGACTACCGAATTACGAATTCGACTGATTAAGGATGAAAGAGAAAACATATTTAATTGCACTCGTTTGCTATTTGAGCAACATAAACATGGAGAAAAAAAACAATAAGTTTACGGATTTGCATTTCTTCATTCGTACCAAAAGAGTCTGAGAATTATTGAAGAAGAAAAAACGGTACAGTGGTAAGCCGTATACGGATACGTCCGACTGACAAAAGTTCCAAATGAAGCTACACTACAAGCCGTGCGATGAAATGTATCATCGGTTCAAGCCGAGTGAACACAAAAAAAATCACTTTCAGCAAGTAAAATCGTTTATTCTAAATCATGGAAGCCATGTTAAATGGCTAAGTAATGTCAGTCTATTCATTGCAATCGCCGTAGACACTAGCGAGATGTGTTTTTTAGAAGAAAAAAGACTTCCATCTGCATAAGATTATACAAAACAGAGGACTGCTGTCTGTCTGTCTGTCTGTCTGTCTGCCTGCCTGCCTGTCTGTCTGTCTTGTTAGTGAATAAAACAAGTACCAACAGTTTAATCTTTTATTTTGATAAGGCCAAACAAAAAAAAATGTGTGTTCAGGTTACATAAAAACTCGGACCCAATAATCCGAGATAAAAAATATACCAAAATAGTTTGTTTTGTTAAGTAGGAACAATCCATTAATGCTTTAAAGGGACAAATATTTGAGCAATAATACTGGTACCACTCATTATGACTCTCTCCAGGGGTCATACTAGGCAGATCAAACGGACAGCCATAATGAGGTGATTATGACTTCCTTACTGGGGCATTAAAGTGGTCCCATAAAGGGATTAGGTATTTTATGATAAAATATTGATCTTTATCTTAGTGAATGAAATTGTGTTGCATACAGGTAAGTCCCCTCTTGATGCCCCATTAATTTTGTGAGATACTGATACTGTCCCTTATCAGTTAATCCTTTAATGATCTCTATTGGACAGTAATCTTTGTCTTTAAGGGTTGAATTCAGTTGATCTAAAAATTATTCAAAATGTATCACTTCCAGCTAAAATGGAAAAGATATACGGTATGCACAAAGTGGTGGGACTCCAACTTTTTTGGAGTGGGACTCCCACTTTTTCCAGTGGGACTCCTACTTTTTGCCAGATGGGAGTCCTGAACTCCTGTTTTCAAAATCCTAGTGAGAGCTCTGTGAGTTCTTTGAAAAATTAAATGAGCACAAACAGGAAAAGAAAGTTGACAAGAGTGTGAAAACTATTCCAAGCATGAAAACAAATAGCAATGAGAAACTATCGAAAATGTAAATAAAAAAATATGAAAATAAAGTGCCGTGAAAATAAAAGAAAGCTGAAAAAGTTGATACAAGTGAGCACAAAGGACAAAGAAAATCAAGTCACCATAGTTGAGCGGGGAAGCAAAGGCCGATTAAACGGAAGCTACTTTCTGATTTTGTAGTCAGTGTTCAATCTAGGATTGCAGCATAGGGGGCCGACCGGGCCCGTCCAACCTAAAATAGGGGGCCATTTAGAAAAAGAAGGGGCCCTCACATAAATAGGTGATAAAACAGTAAATTACTTATAAGACTGATTATATTTAAAAATACCCAGTGTATATAATATGGGTGTAAGAAAGAGAATGCCCATGGTACATTATACCTAGTAAATTGTTGATTTTAAAAATATTTTTGGTGTATACTACCTGCAGCAACCATTAAAATGGAAGGGGGAAGCACAAATAAAATGCTTGAATAATGACTTTAGAGGCCAACCCATCCTGAACAATTTTGGGCAGGGTCTCCCCCTTAATAGAATTTGGTTGAAAATGACTAAAATGACTAAGTCAACAGACTGAAAAAAAAATTTGGGCAGGGGTTCCCCTATACATAATGATTTTTTGTTCACACCCAGCCCTTTTCCCCGGCCAACATAAAGTGGGGGTAAGATAGAAAATCTGAAGAAGGGGGATGGGGTACTTGGAACTACTGAAACCTACACCAAGTACCAGCTCCTTCAGGTCTGATAGACAAGAAAGATGAAGGTAGCCAAAGTAAAATCTTACCTCTTTAATTTTCCATCTCAAATGAGTCCCATTTTATACACAGATGTATACTACTAAGCTAGCTATTTTATTAGCTGTTTGATAAATTTATCTGGACAAGTTTTAAATGTAACTCTTTCAAGGGAATTATCTGTTGAATAAAATAAGCAAACCACAGCTGTTTTGCAGATCTTTAGACGACACAACACCAAGGGGGGGAGGGGGGGGGCAGATAATGCAACGGAAGGGGTTTTTTTTTTAAAAATCGTAGTTGCACGATCAGTATGCTAACAGTCGTATTGGATTGGTTCCCCTTTTTCATTAAATTAAAAGCTCTACTTCCGTGGTAAATGAAAGGGAAACCATGTAAAAACTGTAAACTTCCGCTTTTCACCACGATGTTTCATGGCGATTTTTACGTTCTTTTAGCTTAAATTGTTGCATATTTTCGAACCTCATAGGATTCGTAACGCGCCATTTCGGCCCCAGTAGACATCATACTTGCGCCAGTTGCCTTTAAAAGGGGTCAATGGCGCAATGGCGCGCTCTAGATTGAACACTGGTAGTTGATGTACAGCGGCAGCCACAATAACAAAAGACAACAAACAAGGAAAATGAAAAGACTATAGCCCCAGAGGTGATAGACAGTCAAGAACCTGGTCCCAGTAATAGAAGGAAAGAATGGTTAATCTTTTATCCATCAGACACAGAAGATACTAAGCTTGTCAGAAGATGATAATGCTTTATGTGTCATTTGCAAATCAACAGCACCACATGAATTTGAAAGGCTCATCAGGGAAGAAGGAAGGGTTCAGTTTTTGATATGGGGGAAATGTGATAATTGTGATGGTTGGGTACATTTGAAGTACTGTTCCCAAGTGCAGGTTCCAAGTGCTAAAAATTTAGCCAATTTGCTTGTTTTAATATTGTATTTTGTGTTGCAAAATTAAGAAAAAAAATAATTAAGAACATTAACTGAAATAGTTTTATCATTGTTTGTAGCATTAGAGCATCAATTGAAATATTTATGTTCTCATGATACAAATATCCAACAAACAAGCAATTTATACCATGGCTTAATATAAACACATGTTGAAAATACCATTAAAATCAGACCTGTTGCTTTTTTCCCTCTGACTGAATTTCCGTATCTTGAAACAGACTATAACTGTCCCACATTCCATGTGTAAAGTCTTACTCATAGGAGACTCTGGACAATTATTGTAAGAAACTGCAACACAAGTATTTGTTGGATATTAGTTCTAGATCTATAGCGGTAAAATACAGTTTGCATATCGTTATAACATTCGCGAGAGTAAGTTCCCTTAACATTTTCCGAGAAGATGGCGTCTGTATCATGCTTGGGGTTTTATATGCTTATTAATATTATTTCAGGCAACAACCACAGCTATGCTGTGATTGCTGTAAATACTACCGGACCCTGAGCCATTCCTCAGAGGCGAGACACTGCCTTTTTATTTTAGGCCCGAGCGTCTGCTTGAAACTTGTTTGTGCAAGATTTCCTCTGGAGATTGTAAAAACAGTTCAATCACTCTTTTCTGGCATTCATCGATGAGATGTCGCTAAAACTGGTAAGAACCAACAGCAGTGTTTTCCACAAGCGCCAGTAGCCAGCGATTTCACCTGCTACTTAGGGCTTAGGAACCGGCTATCCCGGCACAACCTATTTTCGACCGCCGCCTAATTTCGACCACCTAATACTTTGTTTCACAAAAATCTTAATAGTCTGAATTTTGCAGCTTTGATGGTATCATTGTTTACAGGAGGGATGGGCATGTTAAGTAGCAGTTTACTTTCAGCTTTGGCAGTTGAGTGTGAACCATGAATAAACATTGTATTAGAGGACCCTGTTTTCTATAGCTTTTACTTATTACCAAATTACCTGCTTGTTTTCATGGCTACAGTTTCTAAAAAATTATACAAAATTCATATTTTATACATCTGCATGATGGACTGTGTTGCCTGTGACCATTGTTACCAATTAATAATGAAAAACTTACAGGATAAATTTATTTTGAGGTAAACTTTTGGTATACCATGCTTATGACAATTTTCTTCATTTTCTGTACTTTTAAAAAATTGTCAAGGCCTCTGAAAATGTCAAATAATTCACCACATCATCATCTCCAATAGTTACTATTTATACTGGTATGAGGCATAATTTCTCTGGTTTTGAAATACATGTGCTTTGTATATGCTGGTAGTACAGAAATTGTTAAATACCAAAAAACATAACCCTACCCCAAGTAACTCAACTGTCCATTCAGATTTCCATACACAGGGTTTTACACCAAGATGAATGTCTGGGGGTCCTTGGGACTCAACTTTGAATATGATGGGGGTCCCATCATCGAAATTGGGGGTCCCATCTTTTTATATAAGCTTCGAATTTTGGAAGGTAGTACATCCTTCCGTGAAGGCAGCATCAGTGTTGTCCTCAGGTCAGTAATTTTGAGGGCCATGTTTGGCCCCCTTCCGATTTTTTGGGGGGCCATTTGAAATTTTTGAGGGCCACATATTACCATCCTATACACTTTTTTTTTACAAAAGCTGAACTTGTCCCTATAATATGCAGGGACCAAGCTAGCCCTTAAATTTAGGCTCCCTCCAGTACAAATAGTGAGGAGTTTGAGAAAATAGGGAGAAGTGATAGATTGCTGCACCCAGAAGACAGAAAAAACAGTCTCTGATCAGACTGTTCTCTAATTGAGATAAAAAAAAACACAAAAAAAACCCAGTCACTGATCAGACTGCTACTTTCTTTCCATTCTGAGAAATTTGGCTGGTAAATTTGAAATACACATGATCTTGCTGTCATTGTATTCTATCTATCTGTCTACAAGTCTCCACTTATCTGAAGTCTCTGGTAGCTTTGATCGTTTCTGCCTTTTATCTTTGCCGACGTGAGCCTTTCCAAGTGAAAATGTTACGTAATTTGGCATATACAAAACAAAGAAAACTGTCCAGATAATTGCCCTTCACGCTTGAGCGGTCGGCTGAGTTGTCACTATGAAAAAATCAATACACAAAGTCAGTGATGGACAAATCAGTATACGTTTTCCATGCTTTTTAGCAGAGCGGACCTGAGAGAAAGCATGGTATTTTACGACTTTTTTTCACGGCCGATGTTTGCACGGATGTTTTTACTTCTCGTTTACCTACGAGGTCAGTGCAGCAGTCTAATACAAGAGCACCTGTCCTATTTATTTAAAGATAGCCTGTAAATATGGGAAAATCCGAATCGTTACGAAATAACTTTGGAATTTGGAATTTTAATGAAAGGCACAACAAACACATCTGCGTCCCAGCGGACGCAGTTAAGGTGAATTGACGGGTCCTACCTAATGATTTATGCGTATAAGACGCAGGATATTGCGTCCTGTAAAACCCTGCATACATGGTAAGAAACATATTCAGGGCTATTTGGTTATGACAGAAAATATTTACCCCAGGCGGTCGGAAATAGGTTGTTAAATTCCTGAATTTGCTACCACTGACCACTTTCTAAATGAAAGGCCTTGTCAGACTTACAAGAGGAAACTACAAACTTTATAGCTCTATATTTGTTGCTCTTGGACTGATAGATAATATAAAGCAACAACCAAAACAATTAGACTTAAAAATAAATAAAACGACACAAAATACTTCTTAGGCGGTCGAAAACTGGTTGTGCAAGGATACTTTTACCTTTTTGTCTTCTGGGAAACTTCTTAAGCCCGTACGGCTTACAATTCCCCTCAAATTATGATTAACTTGTCGTCGCTTCCGGTTAATTGAGAAATGCTTAATATATGTTGGTCTGATCGAACCTTTGAGAGCTCCTTAGTTTGTCTAATTTAGTCTTGAATTCCACAACTGTCCTTGAATTTACAACTTCCAATGGTAAGCTATTCTAAACTGGGATATTTCTCAGTGAAAATGAGTGTAACTTAATTGATTTATTTGCACGGGGTTTATTTAATTTCAAGTTATGTCCTCTTGTGCGGAATGTAGTTATTTTCATCAATGAAACTCCTTCAATAGAAGCTTAAGTACAGGCTACTTTGACAGTTAAACTATCTACTTTAAATCTTAGGGAAAACACTGCAACAGGAGCATGAATTCAGTCGTATTAGAAAAAGTCCGAAATGTGTACAATCCGAACTTTGAACACATCGTGAAACGGTTAGCCGACTGAATGGATTTTTTAGACCTATTAGAATGTGGTCACGTCTTTCTTTTTTACATGGATGCCACGAATTTGAAATCACAAAATGCTATTGAAACGTAGTGTTTGCTTACTGTGATTGCTTTGTGAAAAATTTCACTTGAACATGTGGTGCGTTGACATCCATGATAAATATTGGATGGATCTATTCGTATAATAACCGTGCATCAGATGTAAAGTGCTTGCACGCTTCCCGTGTCACGAGAAAACCTTGATCTCCCATGGGTTAACCAATTGGGTGTGGTATTACTATCTCTTTTTAATTCTAACACACTTTCGAGTTATTTTTTTCTGTGGAACAAGGGAGCAAAAACGATATTTTAGGGGGGAAAGGTGGAAACAAACACGATATTGAGGAACAGGCAACAAATGGGGGAATCTATATTGTTTCTCTGGAGACCCATAACCGATTTGATTTGCTTTCTTCCCTGTCCGATCCTGAGAGTCCGATACCAGATATCATCGCCCCCCCCCCCCACTGCAGCCTCCTCTCCTATAGTACAGGAGCCTAAGGAAGCTAAAGGGAAGGCAGCCAAGGCTGCCTTAAACCATCCCCTCAGAATTTTGATTATGAATTGTCAGTCAATAAAGAATAAGAAGGCTGAACTTCATACGATTATCGACTCGGCAAAACCAGACATCATTTTGGTGAATGAGTCCTGGTTAACCCCTGAAATAAAAAACTCGGAAATTTTCCCCGACTCCTTTGATGCAGTTCGGAAAGACAGAGCAAGTGATGCCCATGGTGGTGTCTTTATTGCTTTTAAGCGTGACTTGCTCTGTACTGAAACTCCGGAACTGGACACCAACTGCGAAATAGTTTGGTGTAAGTTGAACATTATTGGATGTAGGACACTGTACCTTGGTTCTTTTTATCGCCCCCCTGACAAGATTGACAATGAGTATCTTGAGGAATTTAACTCATCCTTATCTCGAATTATGTCGAATCGAAACGCTCATGTTCTGGTTGGAGGAGATTTCAATTGCGGCGACATAGAGTGGAGTCACATGCAAGTACCTCATGGGGGTACAAAAAAGACAGTCTCAGCAGCAACTTTTGGATATTATAGGAGAGCACTGTCTAACTCAAGTTGTAAACATACCAACGCGCAATGATAAAACTCTTGACCTGCTTTTTACTAACGCCCCATCCCCTGTGAATAGAGTCAAGGGGATGCCCCCGATCGGCAAAGCTGATCACGACATTGTATATGTTGAGTATGACATTAAGGCTAAAAGAATAAAACAGGCATCACGCAAAATCTATCTCTATAAACGTGCAGACATGGTCGGACTTAAAGACCACATGGCCCAATTTAAGGACGCGTACCTTTCTGAAGACCACAGTCACATGTCAGTTAATGACATGTGGGTCAAATTCAAAACAGGCTTTGTAGAGGCTGTAGAAAGGTTTATCCCATCAAAAATGACCAAAACAAAATACTCTGTGCCATGGATCGATGCAACGATCAAACGGCTTGTAAAAAAGAGACATAAGCTTTACCTTCGTGCTCGCAAATCAAAGGACCCTGATGTCAAGATTCATTACAAGCGGTTCAGAGCACATGTTCAGAAGGTACTGAGAGATGCCTATTGGAAATACGTTTCCAATATATTTACGTTCGAGAACGATAGCTCAGATCCCGACACTCCCAAGCCTGAAAAGATTAAAAAGTTTTGGTCATTTGTCAAATCACTTAAAAAAGACGCGTATGGGATCACATCACTCAGAGAAAACGGAATTCTTAAGACAGATTCTAAGGAAAAAGCCAACATTTGTAATAGGCAATTCCAATCAGCCTTCACACGTGAAGACGACTCTGACCCGCCCTCGAAAGGGGCTAGTCCGTTCTCCTCCATGGGGGACATAACAGTTGACCCGAAAGGGGTCACCAAACTGTTGGACAGACTAAATGTTCATAAAGCCTCTGGCCCGGATGGACTGAATGCCAGAGTACTTAAAGAGTGTAGCAATGAGATCTCTCCAATACTGGCACTCATCTACAATAAGTCTTTAGCTCGGGGCGAGGTACCAGATGAGTGGCGACAAGCAAATGTTTCTCCGGTCTTTAAAAAGGGTGAAAAATATGATGCTGCTAACTACAGGCCGGTGTCGCTCACATGCATCTGCTGCAAAACCCTAGAGCATATTTTAGTCAGCAACATCAACAAACACATAGCCTTAGATAGCATACTTGCTGACTGTCAGCATGGTTTCCGAAGTCAGAGGTCTTGCGAAACCCAGTTGGTCCAGTTTGTGCACGATATCATCAGCAACCTGGATGGGGCTGTGAATCGTGGGCACAAACAGACAGATCTAATCATAATGGATTTTGCTAAGGCCTTTGACAAGGTTCCACACAGGAGGCTATTACACAAATTGGAATATTATGGGATTAGAGGATCCACCCACAAGTGGATCAACTCATGGCTCTCTGGGCGCACTCAACAAGTTGTTTTAGATGGCCAAGCCTCAGATCCAGTCCCAGTGCTATCCGGCGTGCCCCAGGGATCGGTCTTAGGTCCGGTCCTGTTCCTCCTCTTCATAAATGATCTGCCGGATAACATCAGGTCTTCTGTTCGCCTGTTCGCAGACGATTGTGTCCTGTATAGGAATATACATTCACTTCAGGATTGTTTGACCTTGCAAGAAGACCTCACCAGCTTAGGACAGTGGGAAGCCGATTGGCAAATGAAATTTAACGTAGCCAAATGTCACTCAATGAGAGTGACTCGGCATCAGCATCACAAACAAATTCTTTTCGACTACTCACTACACAATCAAACTTTGGAAAATGTTCAGTCGGCAAAATACCTTGGTATCACTATTACAGATAACATGGATTGGGGTCAGCATGTCTCTGAAATCTCTTCCAAAGCAACTAAGACACTTGGTTTCCTTCGCAGGAATTTGACTTTTGCACCTAGGAGTACAAAGGAAGTTGCATACAAAACTTTGGTTCGGCCTAAACTAGAGTATGCAGCACCCATTTGGAGCCCTCACTTGAAACTTCAGATTAATCAGATTGAGAAAGTTCAGAGGACAGCAGCCCGCTGGACCTGCAGGAGATGGCGAAACACCAGTAGCGTCGGCGAAATGCTTGATGAGCTTGATTGGCCATCTCTTGAGGCCCGTAGGGACCAGTCCTCCTTGCTTCTCTTTCACAAGATTCATTGTGGAGCAGTGTCTATTGAAAAAGACAAGTATATGACCCCTGCTCATAGTTTGAAAACTACCAGGTCATCACATAGTGCTCAATACCGCAGACACCAGACATACAGTGATGCCCTGAAGAATTCTTTTTTCCCCGTACTATTCCACATTAGAATAGTCTGCCTCCTTCTGTGGCAAATGCCCAGTCCACAGAGGAGTTTAGGGCACTCCTTATTTAAACAAAAATTCAGCCAAAAGTTTTTGTGTTTTTTTGTGTTGTTTTTTTTTTTTTGTGTTTTTGTTTTTTATTTTATCAAAATTTCCAAATTCGCACTCCCTGGTGTAATGCTCATATATGAGCGAACCAGTAAAGATAGAAAGAAAGAAAGAAAGTTTGAACAAGGGAACAGGAGTCCGGACCCCCTGCACCCCTCTTGATCCGCCCATGCTTATACCAATTACTGCTTACATACCAACATACTGGCGAGAAACTTTATATATGAGTTTGCATCCAGCATAAGATACAAGTTGGCATGAGTGCCCATCGAAGACTGATCAGACGCCGCGCAGTCTGATCAGTCTTTGATCGGCGCGCTAAGGGTAGCAAACAGTTCCGTGAAAGTTTCTTTTTTACGAGGAAACTAAGACTCTGATTAGACTGTGTGGGTGCACAGATTGTTTTGAATCTTCGCTGTACGCAGCATGCCAACTTGAACCTAATGCTGGATACTGGTTCATATTGCAAACACATGCTATTTTGTTTTATCTTTTTTCAGTGTCCGAGATATTTATTACAGTGAGTATAGCACACAGCGTTTAGGGATAAGAATGCGTGCATATATTTCAGCAACAGATCATAGTCAGTTTAATCAGAGTCTTGTCTGTTTGATAATTTGTTGTTTTTGAAAGATTTTTTGCGAATTCCAGCCAGGTTTATTGGCTTCGAGTATTAAGGGGATAACTGTATTCAAAATTTTCATTTGGGGAGGTCTATATCGTCGGATATACGGTCGGAAATTTAGTTTTACGGCGACGCGCGAATATGAATATGGAAATCCCCATTCTAATGCACTTCTGCAGTTTTGTCTCGAATTGGAGCGTTGCAAGTCACATAATGCCGCACGTCATCCAACGAAATGTGACGTAATTAATGACGTCAAATTGTTTCCTACAGTATATCAGTGACCTATATAAGTCACTGAGTATATCGCAAGATATACTGTCGCAAATTTTTGACGTTATCCAATCAGAAGTTGCGTTGCAAAAGCAAGTGCATTAGAAATACAGATCTACCGGCATCCTCAAGACCAAAGGAGCTGGTCCGATGTTATAAATTTTAACAACTTTTTTCATGACGTAACTGATCATGAATTTTCAAATATGCTGAAATACGAGGGATGTTCGAAAAGAATTGCTTATTTCTATCTGGAGACTTCAAATTTCAAGTAAGCCCAAAAGTGCCCATTCCATGCCATCAAAGAACTCTTCGTGGCTAGAAATGCAAAGCTTCAACAGATGCATCCACTTCCTGAAGGCGTCACGGTACGCTGATTTGGGAACAGTAATAAGGTACTGATGAATATCAGATCCAAGAGCCTGTCAGGACTAACATTTCCGCCCAGCAAGGAATAATTTCGGAAATATAAAGAAATCACATGGGGCAAGATCTAGGGAATACAGGAGGTGAGGCAAAACAGTTACTTTTTCTTTCTTCCAAAACGCCGTAACTATTTCGGAGGCAAGAGCAGGGACATTGCCATGTAGAAGACGGATATGTTTATACCAGTGACAGGGCGTCGTTTCTGGTAATATTTTTCGGCTTCTCCAGTACTATGTCTTTGTAGTGCTTTACAGTGATGTTTTTTGCCATTTTCCATTGGCACTTTTATTGCGACTCCTTCGCCAGAGACGAAATTTGCATACCAAACCTTCCTTGCCATACCCAACAATGAAAAATTGCCATGACAGATTTACCTGTATTAATCCTTATAGCGGTTTACACTGAAACGAATAGGAAAGGATTAATTAAACTCTTATTAAAAAAGTCTGGAATATAATACAAAAAAATTGCTGGTAGCTTTAGAAACTACATTATTCTGCGAACATTTTGATATACTTTTCATAATTTTTGGATGAAAACTTAAACTCCCTTTTTCGAGTTTTTTCTGACTACTGCTGAAATGATTAAACAAATAGTAAAAATGTCCCGTTTTTTCCGTGGATTGTTAATAAAAACATAATAATATCCCTTTTCAAATAATATGAGAAAAAAATTGCTGGTAGTATTGCGTAGTTGAGACTTTTAGGAATCTTTTGATATTTAATTTGTTGAAATAAAATAAAAACTTAAACTCCCTTATTAGAGATTTGTAACAATGGTGTTGTATTTTTTTTCTACCTTTTAGGATTATCGGCCTTATGGCGGAAAATCACGAGTATCAAGTCAGTGACGGGTTGCATTTGTCTTCAGGGTATCATAATTTCTCAGTTTGATCAGTATGATTATAATAAACGTCCGGAAGATTATATAATTATTCAGTTTGAATAAAACCGTTTTGTCAATTATGGTATAACCTTTTTTATTGTGTTGTATGTATATTTGGAGATGTTCGTGTCAATATTTTTAAAAGCATTTATAAGATAATAATGGGCCTCAACGCAGGAAAACCTGGCATATTACATGCGAACAATAAAGGCGCAGACCAGCCAGTGCACCCGCGCAGTCTGATCAGTGCCTTTGTTATTTGCTTATTGGAAAGTAAAATATCTTTACTTGCTTCATGCAAAATTTTAATTTTCCATCTAGTCTCTGTATCTGAGCAGGTTGGTTTGAGCCTTACATGACTCTTATCCTGATGACAGGTTTTCTCGCGACATGGCTCCATTAATATCATGATTATGTCCGTTGCTCGAATTTAAAATATTTGATTAAACATTTCTGGATCAGTAATTAAAAGCTGAAGGCGCATGATAATTATTTGACGCACTGACGAGCATGGAGGCTAGGGCCACTATCGGCCCGCCAGAGAAATATCATTTGAAAGGCGTTTTGCTGGCGGGCCGATAGTGGCCCGCTTTATAATATTTATAAGAAAGGCCAAGACGAGTCTGTGCATATGTGTAGACCCATAATAGCCTTCGCTACTCTCATATACACATGGATATAGATAAAGTCTAGGACTTGATTTTACTTCTCAAGCCCCAATGGATAGGTAGGACTGACTAGCCTGAGTCCAGTCGGTATATTTTGGCAATATTCTCTAATGCTAATATTCTAAGAAAATAAGAGAATAAAAATATACACCATCAAAGGTATCGGTGGTCCGTTATTGATTCCGATTAATATTGTCATTTTTGACCAAGAAACGGAAAAATAAAAAAAAAGAAGAAAAAATGATCAGACTGGAACCCAGGCTAAGGTAGGACCAACTTGACACCCGTCATACGAATAAACAAACGGAAAAACGAATCAACAGAAACAAGGACCCATGCGGAGTGTATGTAACTCTAGTCTGGTCTGGATTCAAACGTAAATTGTGATAAAAAAAATCCGCTTAAAATAAAATTGACAAAGTCATATACATGACTAATAAAAGGGCCTAGTCCGGAGATAACCAGGTTTTGTGGCATGCGAGTGACTTTTGGTATTAAATTTTATTACTTTTGCAATATAAAATTGTGCAGTAATTGTTTTTTTTTGTTAATTCAGACCGCTCGCTAATTCACCAAACGTTAATGGAACCCATCAGGATCTACACTGCTTGCATTATCCGAATGTTGCAGCTATTTTGATTTTATGATAGAAAGCATTGTAGACCTTCACGAAATGTCACAGAACGCAGTTTATTTGTTTGATTGGTTTGATTCTTTACGTCACGGTCAACAATTTTTCAGTTATGACGGGACGAGTTTTCCTGTTTTGAACCAGTACTAAGCAGGGATTAATATGTCCTACTTTAGGAAACAACGTAGTGCCGCCGGTAATCTGGGTCTTCGCTGCTATGGCTGTAATATTTGAGAATGGATAAGTGGTTACATCCGTCTTTACCAATAAACAAAGGATTACATGGACCCCATACGACGTTTACTTAGCTATGCTACAATGTATGTAGATTCCAAACTTTTTGAAACTCTGGTATCATTTTTTCAACAAAGTAAATTGTGGAAAATATATATATATGAAAATGTGTTTAGACAAACACGTAAACACTGTCTAATAATTAGCTTTTCTCGATAAAACCGGATTTTGTTGCATGCGAGTCTCTTCTGGTGATAAGGTTTTCAAAACGTTTCGACAAATTATAATTTTGAAAAATAACAACAACTCAATAACACAGCACAAAAAAACGATGATATTTTATGTTTATGCCTAAAGCCATTCCATTCTTTATACATGTGGCGTCTGATCGGGGCCTGCACTATTTGCTGAAATGGCAGAGTGTCCCATAAATGGGACATAATACAAACTGTGTGAACCCAAATGAGACTCCGCATAATGTGGCATCTGGTCAGGGTCTGCACTTTTTGCTGACTGAATGTCGTAGTAAGCAACATTACTGGTAACATTATATCCATCTAACCTGTTTGAGCAGAGCATCTCTTAAACGGGACATATATAAAAACAGTGCGAACCCAGATGAGACACCGCGTAATGTGGCGTCTGATCAGGGCCCACACTGTTTAGCTGATGTGTCAAGTTATCTAATAAATTTGAGTAGAGCGTCCAATAAACAGCACATCTACAATCAGTGCTGACCAGGATGGCACGCCTCATAATGTGGCTCAGTATAAAATCTCATTTTAACCCTTAATGCGCCAATCGCATCAAAAGTCGTCTGCTTTTCTCGTCTACTGAAATGTTTAAGAAGCCTCTATGCCCAAACAGTGTGAATCCAGACCCTTTAGAAACAGTCTGTTCTTGGTTCACGCTGTTGCAATGCTTCTATACTTAATGCGTCAGAAATGCTTGGCAATTATTTGCAGCAGACGACTTCAGCACACGACATTTTAAGATGCATTCTTTTCTTGGCGCTTTAAGGTTAAAACTCTACTCTCTTTATAGTAAGTCGTTATTCAATTAAAACCATAAAGATCAGTGTTTTATGAGGATTAAGATAAGACCACTAGCCCCAGGAATTATTTTCACACCTCAACATCGCATAGCACCGCTTCTTTCCGGCAAAGAACCGAAGTCTTCCGAAATTTACCTATTGATTGTCACCAGCTTGAGACGGGTGAAGTAAACGAATATTCTACCTGTTAGAAAATTTCATTGTTGGACACGACTCAAAAACCGTTTGACAATTTTTGGGCGTCTGCTATGTTTAGAGGCCCAGATTTTATTGCTAAACTTTCTGACGGGCTCAAAATAATAGACCAAATTTTCATCACCTGTGACGACATTGGCAAACTGCCTTTTGTTACAAGTTTAAAACATTTGAAGCATCTTTTTGGCCACTTTAACCCGTTGTCTGTTTTGTTCATCAGTCAACAGATGTGGCACCGATCTAGCAAAAATCTTTCGGACTTTCAAATGCTTCTTCAAAATAAGGTGAACCGTTGATAGTGATATGCCTACTTTTCGTGCAATATCACGAACTGTAAATCTGGCAATTCCTTCAATGATTTCCTTTATTTTTGAAACGATTTCTTTGTGAGATGCAAATTTTGGCCTACCTGATTCTGGTGCATTTTTGTTGGACTCTACACCAGATTCAAATCTATTTTTCCAGCTCCTAACTGTGCCATAAGACACACAAGAAGGTCCTTTAGTAGTAGAAAGTTCAGTCATCAGCTGCTTCAAAGAACAGCCAAGTTTTGAGCGAGCTTTGATGTAAGCCCATATTTCATATTTCTGGTCGACGCTTCTATACCAACCATTTTTACTACAGTGGTCAATGACTGCGCGTATTAATATGGCAAATTTTATGTCTTACATTTAATCTAACATGTACATTCATACACCGTTTTGTAGACCTTGAATAAACCTAGATACGAGGGTCATTTTTTTATGTTCGTAGAATCGGTCTGTACCTCTACAAATATAAAATTTACGGTACCATAACTATATATATTTCGAAAGGGTAGCTCCTGTCTATCACTTGATATAAATTTTACATCATCAGCGCTTAGTTCGGTCAAGATATATAGCTTTGAATAGGGCTTAAAAAGGACACTGGCCGAAATCCTTGTCATTTTAACCACACAGCCATTATGAAATTAGACGCTGTTAAGGTCCATTCGCAATGGTGATATAAGCATTTTTCAAGCCGATTTTTTCTTTGCACCATCAAAATTAATTATTCGAACGCTAATCGTCGACAAGTGCAGCAAAACTATAAGCATGTTGTTTGCTCTTCTGTAATAGTTTTAAAACACTCATCAATATACAAAAATAATCACAGTCAAGTGCTAGCTATTATATCTGTTAAAATAACGGTTGTGAACAAATTTTAAAATTTCTTCTGGTTTTGCATAGCACATGATTGCGGTCGGCCGTGGCCGGCCGCTTATATAAACATCATTCAAAACACACATCAAATTCAGGTTTTGACCGAAGCTTTATGCCGTGCTCAGGCTATATTTTATTCGCTGCCGAACAACGAGCGGGGTACCAAATATCGTGGGTTGACCTACAGCGCGAAGTAAACTGTCCGTGAAATCTGTAGGACTACCTATAGAGCGAGGCAAGCCCGCTTGCTAATTTCACAAAGAAGGCGTCAATTTGCCCTGTCGCTTATATAAACGCAATAAGTATTAGCTTTCCAAAAAAGCTGGCGAAAGTTAAACGTCCCAAAGTCAAAACGTCCTTGATTGGCAAAGAGTGCAAGCGAACTTCACATCAGTAAACGTACATCTGTGGTTGTCATCCACATCTGATTATATAGAATTACTATGAATTAAGGCACTGTTTTATGACGGTCATGACAAACAGGTTTTATGCCCCCAAAGGGCGGCATATAGTAATAAAACTGACTGTCCTTAGTGTCCTAGGTGTTTGAGTGTTCATATCATATGCGGAGTATATCTCCTATATTATTTTAGGCAGGAATGCCAAAATTCGTGTCTTAATGCATTTAGGGTCATGGAGCGTCACGCACCTTTACCACTGCCATCAGATCTAGAAAAATCGTGTCCACGAGCATACATCCTAGGAATCCCAAATTTGATTTGTGAACACATCTTGGGATCACGGAGTCTGTACATATACACTTAAGCGACCACTGTGACCTTGATTTTCTGGCATTAGTTTTAAGAAAAATGTGCTATCTAGTGTTGTCAAATGATTTTCCATAAATGTGTCGCATGCTAGATACATTACCATAACATACCATGATTAAGCCGGGTGCTTTCAAAAGATCAAGCAACAACTCGCTGGAAGCATGTGTTAAATGGTAACAAATCACAGTTCAGATGTTAATAACCAGGGCTTAGAATAAATCTACATGGACAAGCTCTAGAAGTTCAAAATGGAAGCATGCAGTGGGCAAGAATACATACAATGATAGGGCTAAGCGACCGCCAGCTTTTTTGAAAAGCTAATACTTGTATACTCAATCATTCGTCAGCAGTCATATTGATGTATCGATTTAAGCGTGTAACTGGCAACTTCCGGTACTGGCGAGCCCCCATGTTATAAAAAGTGGGTGGGGTAAATCAACCCCGCGTAGATAACACAATAACTATCGGATCTGCATAATTTTCTTATTGCAGTTATTTCAAAACCTGTTAAGAGGCACAAAAACAGTTTTAATGTATTTTCTACATATAGTAACGCTCCGTGACGTCATTTATATACAAAATAAGGGATTTTAGCACCCCCTAGGCTATTTATTTTGCAGTTCATTTGTAATAAAACAAAAGTATTAACCTTGTTTTGGGATGAAAGTTACCATAACACTTTTATCTATCATATAAACAAGAAAAAATATAATACTACTTTACAGCTAACATGTCAAGCCACATTCAAAAGCCTGTATCAAACTTCCACTTGTGTAACTTTTTACAGTAAAAGTTTATATGCCTACTATTCAATTTGCTGAGGTTCCAAACAAATCTTTCATATCCAATAAATGCTGCGCATTTGCTATGTTTATATAATATTGTAGCACGCGGTGTCCTTGATCTGCAGCCATATTTTCAGAAGCTGATTTTGGCTATGGGTCCATTTTCATGCAAATGTTTCTAACGTTCTGTCAGAGACTAAGTCCATAAATGTCATATTTCTACCATATTTCCAGTGTGCGATATATAGGTATGTCTTTGCCTCTTAGAAGTCATTAAAGTAATGCGTTTTGAAACAATTTTAGGTTGCATGTATAGATAAAAGCTCAATCTTTCCAAATATACGCATGATGTATGCATTTACTTTCGTCGTTTTCATTAAATCTACCTTTCTACGAACATTAAAAAACGTCCCTCGTAGGTATATATTGGTTTTATCGTGCCCCACGTGGATATCGAGATATAGGACAATAAGCAATTCATTTCGAACATCCGTCGAACTTATTAACTCTCAGATGTTTTATTAATCGTGCTAATAAATGTTAAAACACCAAAAATTGTTGGCGTTTTTTTAAATATTTATGAGCAGGATAAAAGTCATTCTCAGTTGAGTTGAGCATAAAAAAGTTTTGTAATCTCGGAGCCAGATCTCACACGATATCACTTGAGAAAAAAATGGCTAGGCCTTAATTCAGCAACTGAAGACTCTCTGGGAAGATTTGGCTTGTGAAAATTAAATACATGTTTATTTGCAAGCCCCATAAATTAGTAACCGAATACCACGTGCTTGCACATTTACCCCTTCTAAGACTTAGCTTATATTCTTGAGATGAGCATGATAAATTGCTAGGTTTCATTGAGAACTTTACAATTATACTTTCCTTTTTTTTCAAAACTCTATGGAAATGAAAAGCTCACATTGTGAAAACAATCAGTAAAGTACTAACTTAAAGAAACTAAGTCTGCAACTATGAACATTTTTCGAAATTTTTTAATTTCTTTTTAAATCATTTGTAAAAGTAGAATTAGGTTATGTTTTCACAATAATTCTGTTCACTATAGCTGAAAACTGCACGGAAAAGTGAATTATCTTATAAAACAGGTGTGTATTCTCTTGTTGGTAATTATTTGCATCCCTCCAATAATTAAAAACAGTTAATGTTAACATAAATGCTGCTGTTTTAATACTGATAATTTGTTAAGATTTACGAAATTGCTAAAATGTATACCTGAATTTTAGTTTTTTTTCCGTGTTCTTGAAAAATAGGAACATCAGTTCTAAAATTAAAAGATCAAAAGTTACAGACTATGCAGCTTTAATAGAATGTGCGCTGATAAGGTAAAATATGTATGGTAGGTATTATCCGACTTTGAGCTAATGCGGAAGTAAAAGATAAAGTGTAATTTGAGTGACTTTTGTTGAAATAACATGATCAAAACATGGAAAATTGCTGACTTGGTGATAATGTTAATACTCGTATTTCTAAAATAGCCGGGCCGTTCGAAATCCTGATTTATACCACCCTTACCTACTTTAGCACGAAATATCTCGTGATGTACAAGGTCTACACTGATGTACGTGGTATAAAATAGTTATACCAAGTTTGTCCACCTGTACGTAAGATAATCCACTCGCCAAAGCTCGTGGATTATCTCCACGTAGAGGCGGCAACCCATGGTATACCTATTACAAACCTTTTAAAAACAGAAAAACCCCTGAACGAGTATTTTACAAAAAGTGCAGACCCTGATGAATCTTCACTGTTTGCTGAAATAAAAGCAATGTTCTTATTTGGGTTATCTGTGATCCATTGATATTTATCAGTTACCTCTCATACTAACTGCATTGCTGACGTTGCCTGATAACCGTTGTCTATCCCAAGGTGTGTAGGCCTACCTTTATCAGGTCATGATGACGTTGCACTTTTTGGACGACGTCGCTAATGTCGCTGAATCAACACAAAAATCGAAAATTTCGTCATAATCGCTGGCTTCAAAAATGAAATAATGGGTAAGCTGATAAATAGAATACCAGGTTTGCGTCTTTTGATATCAAGTTTACCAGGCTCTGCTTTGAAAATGCATGTTGAATCCCTCGGCAAGCCTCGCGATGTCAACAAGCGTTCTCAAAGCCTTGCCTGGTAAACTTGATATCAAAAGACACTCACCTAGTATTCTCTATGTCCCAGGCTCAGCGACCACAAAGGTAATAAGTGTATGAGCCTGGTCATAGAAAATCCTGTTTATGCCAAAGTCGAGCTGTCGGGTCTGCGACCAGATTATACTCAAAAGAAACTGTCCCTATACACATAGAAGCTAGCTTCCTAAAAATCAAGGTAGCAATTTTGCGATTGTTACAACTGCAACAACCATGCAGCAGAAATGACGTCATGTTGCTCAATATCAAGTGGCAAATAATGGGTACATTTATCTTAACACAATGCACAGGATCACCACATGCTTCCACCAATATTGATATGATTGATTAACCCACATAAGCATAGAAACAGACCATCCGCCGCATAACGTGGCGTCTGATCAATGTTTAATGGCTGACTAGCAATAGATCCCCTGATCTTAAACGATTAGCATTTTTTGTGGCCTAAAATTTACGATTATGGCAAAATAATCTGATTTTTACCTGCCTCTCCTTAGCAAAATGCATGTCTAATACCGGGGTCTAGTAGTGGTTCTTCTTCGTCCGCCTGTCCGTCCATCTGCAACACTTTTGGGGTGCCTAGTTTGTGTAATCTGTAACTCCAACAGTTTTCATTCCTTTATATTCAAACTTTGCATAATGATTGGTCACACATTGAAGGTGTGCACCTCTTATTTTATGCACATTTCACGAATATTTTCTCATTTTTGAGCGGGTGTTGAACTAAGACATCTTTTCTGTCCGTCCGTCTGCAACATTTTTGGGGTGCCTTGTTTGTGCAATCTGTATCTCCAAAAGTTTTCGCTTCTTTATATTCAAACTTTGCACTATGATTGTTCACACATTGGGGGTGTTAAACTTAGACTTTTTCCTGTCTCTCTGTCCATCCGTAGCACTTTTTTGGTGGCTATTTTATGTAATCTGTAACTTCAACAGTTTTCATTCCATAATCTGAAAACTTAATGTAATGAATAACACACATTGAAGATGTGTTCCTCTTATTTCGTGCACATTTCATGAATATTTTCTTATTTTTGAGAGCATTCGACTTAGATATTTTCCTGTTCGTCCGCAACACTTCTTTTTTTTATGGGGGGGGGGGGGATGGTGGAGGAGGGGGCTTAGTTTGTGTAATCTGTAACTCCAACAGTTTTCTTTCCTTTAAGTGTATAATGGTTGTTCACACATTGAAGATGTGCACACATTATCTTGTGCTCATTTCATGGATTTTTTCCTATTTTTGTGGATGTTGAACTTAGATTTTTTTTGTCCAAAATGCTTAGATGGTGTCTGGTTTATGTAATCTGTAACCCCAACAGTATTCATTCATTGATTTATGTAATCTGTAGCCCCAACAGTATTCATTCCTTCATATTCAAACTTTACATTATAATTGTCCACACATTGAAGCTGTGCACCTCCTATTTTGTGCACACTTGATAAATATTTCATCATTTTCTGAGGGTTGTTGAACTTAGACATTTTTCCGTCTGAAATGCTTAGTGGGTGTTTAGTTTGTTTAATCTGTAACCCCAACAGTTTTCGTTTCTTTATATTCAGTCTTTGTAGAATGATTGTTCACACATTGGAGATGTGCAGCTCCCATTTTGTGCACATTTGACAATATTTTATTACATTTTTGGGAGTATTGAACTTAGACATTATTGCATTTACCCCATCTTTGGGATGCTTACATTGTGTAATCTGTTTGTCTGGAATAATCTGTCCCTTGTATCAGTTAACCAAAATACAGACATGTAATGTCTATATGGCTTGTAACGCATACAGTTTTCGAAGATTGAAGTGATATGAATTTGGAGACAAATGTCAATTTAAGGACAACAAAAATAGTAAATGAGTATGATCAGGAAATACCACAATCACAAACTGCAGACAACCCCGTGAGGAAGAGCCGCTCAGCCATCACGAGACACCAGGAAGACAAATTAAGCAAAGCAATCAGCTCTCTCTTCCCCATCAAGATGATTGCAATACTAAAATGGACATAAAGTAACGTACAACAAAACATAGAACAATTACAGACTCCCACAATGGGAGCAACAATAAACAGAAAGTTAACAACAACAGAACCACCGCCTTAGAACGGACAGCAGCCTGTTTATCATAAATTTTAGAAGAAACTATGCCATTTGTTATTGACAAGTTCAAGTCCAAAAACGGAGCTTCAGTATCAGAAGAATTCGCCTTATTTAACTGAAGTTCAGTGGGATATATCTGACCTACCATTTGTTCAAAATAAGGATTATCAATATTAAGTAAGTCATCTAAATATCTGGAGGTAGAGTTAAAAGCTTCAATAACATCAGATTGATTATTGTCTGACAGAGATAACATAAAGTCTCTCTCATAACAAAACAAAAACAAATCTGCAACAAGAGGAGCACAATTAGTACCCATTGGAATACCGACAATTTGTCTATATAATTTTGAGCCAAATCTTATAAATATATTGTCCAAAAGATAATGGAGTGCATCACACATTATCTGACATGACCACACTTTATATCGTTTAGGTTTTTCAGAAGTAAAAAAGGCATTTTTATCATTACAGGCCAAATAAAGTGAGCCCTCTCTGTTAAATGCTTGTTCAATTAATTCTGTTAGTTTTTCTTTTATTAGATTATGAGGCAATGTAGTATAGAGAGTAGAGAAATCATATGTAGACAAACCAGATGCTAGAAAACTCTAGACTTCAATTTATTAAGAATTTCACCTGAATTTTTAATAGACCAAAATAAATTTTTACCATTTCTTTCATAAACTGTTGTGCAATATTTAATGACATGGTTTTTAATTGCAGTGAGACAAGAAGTCAAAAGAATAGACAACTCAGTAGTTGTACATGCACTAGAATTAGCAATAAAACGCGACTTAAAGGGCCGTTTATGAAGTTTAGGTAACCAGTATAACGTAGGAAGCTTGCTATGGTCCTCATCAACAAACAACCCAAACTTAGCTGCCATATGGCATCGATGCCTCTCAACGATAGATGTCTCATCAAGCCTGTTATGCTCATATGTTTTTGCAGTGCTAAGTTCTTGCTTTAGGGTGTTAATATAGTATCTTTTTCAAACGACCACAACATTGTTAGCAGCCTTATATGCGGGGGCCAAAACAAACTTCCTATGGAATTCCTGGATCCCTTTCTTCAAGTGTCTAAAAGTGAATTTAGGTTTAGGTGGTAGAAGATCTAAATTGTTGCAATAAAATGAAATTCTACCATCAATAATTTTGAAAATATTTAGTTTCCAACTATTTAAGGCATTAGACTCAACATGCTCTCGTTTACACCTGCGATTACAAAATTCTTGTAAGGCTCCTTCAATTTCCTCACGACATGATTTGAAGTCTATTGGCACAGGAAACCTATATTTAGGTCCCTTACATATAATAGAACGAATTCTTGAATCCGTTATGATTTTTAAATCCCCTGTGACTATATGACCAGCGGGTTGATAGCAATACTTAGAGTCCTTACAATCTCAAGAGTCAGGAATAGAATTTTCAATATCAAGTTCTGTTACTAATTTGTTATAGTTAAAAACAGTACTACGAATAGGTTTATTATACTTATAACAAATGATAGGGGATTCCTTATTTTCAAAATAAGTAGGAATAGAAGAGATAACAGATTTATCTTTAAATATACTGGGTAAGTTAATGAATTCAATCCCCTTGTAGACAAATTGAATTTTGATAAAATGCCTAATATGATTAATTTCGGAATCTATATATGGCCGAAGAGCATGTTGAGTGTGACCGTCGTCTAAGAATTTGCTTTAAAGGACACTTCCTCCTAAACTGCGGGCTTGATTTTCGCCAAACGTGGCTGGAACGATCCTTATATGATCCCCTTTAACAATTATTCAAATGGGTTCAGTCTGTGTCATATCTAGATCACATGGGCTAAGAAAGATTTTCAAAATCAAAACTTGAAAAAAATCTACTTGTCTAAAATCACAAGATATAGAGTCATGATATCTGGTATGTAGCATCACCTAGTAAAATAGCTAGTGAGTATGATCAGGAAATACCGCAATCACAAACCGCAGAAAACCCCATGGCACCGTAAGGAAGAGCCATCCAACCATCACGAGACACCAGGAAGACAAATTAAGCAAAGTAACCAGATCTCTCTTCACCATCAAGATGATTGCAATACTAGAATGGACATAAAGTAACGAACAACAAAGTATAGAACAATTACAGACTCCCACAATGGGAGTAACAATTTACAAAAAGTCAACAACAACAGAACCACCACCTTAGAACGGACAGCAGCCTAAGCCACCGGGGGCTTAAATGCATTTTACTGGGACCAAATCTTCGCCCTAGATTCTGCTGTTGCTGAAGTACAAGAAATGTTCAGATCGCATAGATGCCTTCTAACTAATGCAATGTATCATCATGGAGAAACACTCTAATCAAATTAACACACCATGATGAAATAAAGAAAAGGGCTCATGACTCACAGATAGTCAGGGCTAAAGAAAACCTCAAGTTGAGCCACAGTGGTTCCAGCTACAGATAAGCATCATGCACCTACCCACCGATTAAAGCTTTACGTCAGAGTCGTCATAGTGTCTGAGGCCTGACCCACCGTCATGCAATTACAGAGGAAACCATTGCTATAAACCGTGATTGGGTTTAAAACCAGCTTCTACCAATTTGTTCAATTAAGGGCACTGAGGCTAAACTCGGGTGGGCGATCCAGGGTCATTTGGACCTCTTGTTATTGTCTGGCAATACGTGTTATGACATCACAGTAGATTTACATGATAACTATTGTTTCCATTTGATCACATATGTACCATATTTTCTTAACATGTTATGACCAGACATACAAGTAATTGCAATGTATGCATTTCCAAAAATATACCTGGGTATCAAAATGTCAGATTTTGAGGCAAAAAACTCATTCAGGGTAAAATTAGCAATGTTTGAATTGTTTAATGTCTCATTGATGATACAATAAACATTGCGCGGCCACTAACATTGCGCACTAGCCCAAGTGACTATGCCATATTATTTAATCAGATAAAATCTTTTTGGATATTTGATATCAGGTTGCTTTTGGAAAGAGAAAAGCAGCAAAAGGTTTTCAATTTAAGCTTTCACTGCTGAGCAGGGGTGGATTTCGGTCAAGATTTGCAATAGTTGTTAACAATTTTCAGACCTAAATTTCAAATGACACAGACTTCAAATTATTTCATTTATTCTGAATCAAGTTTTTGTTGAAGTAAATTGTTGAGAACAATCTGGTATTACCTCAGACGGTCCGAGGTATTACTTTCATTGGGATATTTTCTAAAAGCAATTCAACAAAAAGAAGTTATTGAAACAATTGCAGAAAGTGCGCAATATTAGGGGACTATTTTCGTTATCCTAAAACAGGGGAGGTGGGGGTGTGCACTTCAAATCAAAGCTGCTAGAGATTTGGGAAGCTGTTTTTCATTTTTAACTCAATGTAAATAATATACAACGATTACTTTATTTGGCTGCGCACAGTTTTTCAATTTTGTTTCTTTCTTATTATATCCAACGGATGTAAAAAGGCTTAAGTGCGCAATGTTAGGGGCCTTCATTGGGTAGGATTATATAACAGTGGCTAATCCAGAGCGGTTCAGGGGTTCACTTGAAACTCCCACCCAACCGTTTTGAAATAGCCTATGCGAATGAAATACTTTGGTCTCAGTGAGACCAAATGAGTTCATTTTCAGGGGATATTTAAGAAAAATGAGATAAAAAGAAGCAAAGCGAACCCCCACACCTTTATGCATACGAACCCCCTTTCCAGAGATCTTAGATTCGCCCCTGTATATGAATATCCATTTTTCAGTATTTTTTGCTGGTGCCATGGTGTATCTCCTAAAGATAAGGATCGCCACCCTCCGTAACCTTCGTTACACCTTAGGTTACCATGTACTTGTGTGTGATTCTATCTATCTATCTATCTATCTATCTTCTTATACTCAGGCGATCATGTATGATCATTTTCTGAGGTGAGTGTTTTTTAGAAATTTTGAGAAAAAAAAAGAAAAAAAGAAAGCTTCTGGCTGAGTCATCTAAATGAGTGCCCTGAACTCCTCTGTGGTCTCAGCTGCGACCACAGATGGAGCCAGACTATTCCAATGAGGAATAGTCCTTGGGAAAAAAGAATACTTCAGGGCATCACTATAAGTCTGGGGCCTGCAATACTGTGAGTTGTGTGATGACCTGGTAGATCTTGTACTCTGAGACGGGGTCAAGTACTTGTCTTTATCAATAGACATAGTCCCACAATGAATCTTGTGGAAGAAAAGCAGAGAGGACTGATCCCTCCGGGCCTCCAGAGTTGGCCATTGCAGCTCATCGAGCATTTCTCCAACACTACTAGTGTTGCGCCACCTCCTGCAGGTCCAGCGGGCTGCCGTCCTCTGTACCTTCTCCACTTGTTGAATCTGAGTTTTACAATAAGGGCTCCAAATGGGGCTGCATACTCCAATTTAGGGCGTACCAAAGTTTTGTATGCAACCTCCTTAGTACTCCTAGGTGCGAAAGCCAAGTTCCTTCGAAGGAAACCTAAAGTCTTAGTTGCTTTAGACGAGATATCAGAGATATGTTGACCCCAATCCATGTTCTCTGTGATTGTTATACCAAGATATTTCGCGGACTGAACGTTTTCCAAAGTTTGCTGATGCAGAGTGTAGTCATGAATGATTTGTTTGTGTGAGTAATGCCGAGTCACTCTCATAGAGTGACATTTGGCAACATTGAACTTCATTTGCCAATCGGCCTCCCAAAGCCCAAGACTGTCAAGATCTTTCTGCAAAATGAGACAGTCTTGCAATGAATGAATGTTCCTATACAGGACACAATCGTCCGCGAACAGGCGAACTGAAGACTTGATTTTATCCGGTAAATCATTAATGAAAATTAGAAAAAGGATCGGTCCTAAGACCGACCCCTGGGGTACACCGGATAAAACAGGGACTGGATCTGAGGCTTGACCGTCTAAAACTACTTGTTGACTGCGCCCAGAGAGCCATGAGCTGATCCACTTGTGGGTGGACCCTCGTATCCCATAGTAATTGAGTTTGTGTAATAGCCTCCTGTGTGGGACCTTGTCGAAGGCCTTTGCGAAATCCATGATGATCAAATCTGTCTGCTTGTGCCCCCGATTCATCGCACCATCCAGGTTGCTGATGATATCGTGCACAAACTGAACCAACTGGGTTTCACAAGACCTCCGACTTCGGAACCCATGCTGACAGTCAGCAAGTATGCTATCTAAGGCTAAGTGCTTGTTGATGTTGCTCACCAATATATGCTCTAGGGTTTTGCAACAGATGCAGGTTAGCGACACCGGTCTGTAGTTCGCAGCATCGTATTTTTCTCCTTTCTTAAAGACCGGGGATACATTTGCGTGTCGCCAATCATCTGGAACATTGCCCTGAGCTAAAGATTCATTATAGATAAGTGCTAGGATAGGTGAAATCTGTGTACTACACTCTTTGAGCACTCTGGCATTGAGTCCATCCGGGCCAGGCGCTTTATGCACATTGAGTCCATCCAACAGTTTAGCGACCCCTTTCGGGTCAACTGTTATTTCCCCCATGGAGGAGAATGGACTAGCCCCTTTTGAAGGCGGGTCAGAGTCGTCTTCACGTGTGAAGGCAGATTGGAATTGCCGGTTGCAAATATCGGCTTTATCTTTAGTGTCTGTTTTTAGAATTCCATTTTCCCTAAGTGATGTGATCCCAAACGCGTCTTTCTTTAATGATTTGACAAATGACCAAAACTTCTTAATTTTTCCACTTTTATTTGAATCGGGATCTGAGGGGTCGTTCTCAAACGTGAAAATATTGGAAACGTGTCTCCAATAGGCATCTCTCTCTACCTTCTGAACGTGTGCCCTGAACCGTTTATAATGGTTCTTTACGTCAGGATCATTTGACTTTCGAGCACGAAGGTAGAGTTTCTGGCGTCTTTTCATAAGCCGTTTGATCGTAGCGTCGATCCATGGCAGACTGTACTTTGTTTTGGTCATTTTTGATGGAATAAACCTTTCTACAGCCTCTAAAAAGCCTGTTTTGAACTTGACCCACATTTCATTTACTGACATGTGACTTAGGTCTTCAGAAAGGTAGGACTCCTTAAACTGGGACATGTGGTCGCGTAGACCAGGCATATCTGCTCGATTATAAAGATAGATTTTGCGTGATGCCTGTTTTATCCTTTTAGCTTTTATATCATACTCAATGTAGACGAGGTCATGATCCGCTTTGCCGATCGGGGGCATCCCCTTGACTCTATTTACAGGGGATGGAACATTTGTGAAAAGAAGGTCCAGGGTTTTATCGAGCCGCGTGGGGATATTTACTACTTGTGTTAGGCAGTGCTCACCTATGATAGCCAAAAGTTGTTGTTGAGTCTGCCGTTTTTGTACCCCGTGGGGTACTTGCATAGTGCTCCACTCTATATCGCCACAGTTGAAGTCCCCTCCTATCAAGACATGAGCATTTCTGTTTGACATGATCCTACCCAGTGAGATATTGAATTCCTCAAGATAATCATTATCAATCTTGTGAGGGGGTCGATAGAATGAACCAAGATACAATGTCCTGCTGCCAATTATATTCAACTTACGCCAAACAATTTCACAATTGGTGTCCAGTTCCGGGGTTTCAGTGCAGAGTAAGTCCCGCTTAAAAGCTACAAAGACACCTCCATGGGCATCACTTACTCTGTCTTTCCGGACTGCATCAAACGATTCTGGGAAGATTTCCGAGTTTTTAATGTCAGGGGTTAACCAAGATTCATTCCCCAAAATGATATCTGGTTTTGCCGAGTCGATAATAGTATGAAGTTCAGCCTTCTTATTCTTTATAGACTGACAATTCATAATCAAAATTCGTAAGGGGTGGTTCAAGACAGCCTTGGCAGTCTTTGTCCTAGCTTCATTCCGATCCTGTACTATAGGGGAAGAAGCTGCGGTGGGGGGCCGATGTTATCTGGTACCGGGCTTTCAGGGTCGGACAGGGATGATAATGAATCAAATCTGTTTTGGGTGTCAAGAGAAGTTGAAGTATCAAATAAAGTAGTGGAAAAGTTTGGCATTCCACATTCGGTTCGTTTCAGTACATTTCCGTGAGGTATTATTTCTTCGGTGACATTCGGCAAACCTCGTATGACTACGAGAGCCTTCGTCATTGACTCGGCTGTATATCGGACGTCGCCATATTGGAACTACTTTCGCTTTTAAAAATGGCGGCCACAACAACGGTCTCGCTTCGCAAAAATAATGGCAAAATACTTTCTATCAATAGCTGCTACTACTATAAAGTTGATGTTTGCCATATTGTCATGTAGTGAGTAACAGTTTTTACAAGGTTTGAACGCCAACAAATATTTGTGCTGCCAAATATCGAGTGAAACAGATTTCACGTTTTCCCTTGCATTGACAGATAAGGAGATTCACAAGAAGACTGCCCGCACATACATTTTGTTTGTTTACTCGGGTCTTCCCGATTTGAACCAATACTAAGCTCGGGTCTTCCCGAGTTAAACCAATACTAAGCTAGGATAAATGTGTCTTGCTCAAGGACGACAACGCAACATACCTATCCCGGGACCTATCCCCCCCCCCCCGAGCAGTTTCAATTTTGAAAAAGTGTGTGCTTAACATCCCAACAGCAGGCAGCAGAGCTCTAAGGTCATGGAGACACAGTCACAGCTCAGTCTCATCCGGGGATTGAACTATAGGACCCCTGGATAAGTCACCAGTGTTACATTACATGTTTTGTTTTGATTCTTTACGACACATTCAACAATTTTTTCATCAGTGGTAGAGTGCTTCACTCGAAACCGAAGGGCCGCGGGTTCGAGCTTCACCGGCGTCACTGTGTTGTGTCCTTGAGCAAGAACATTAATTCTAGCTTAGAACTGGTTCAACCCAGGAAAATAGTAAATGAGTATGATCAGGAAATACCACAATCACAAACTGCAGACAACCCCGTGGCACCGTGAGGGAGAGCCGCTCAACCATCACGAGACACCAGGAAGACAAATTAAGCAAAGCAATCAGCTCTCTCTTCCCCATTAAGAGGAAGACCCGTCCCTTTATAACTGAAAGATTGTTGATGGGACGTAAGGAATCAAATCTGAAAACAAAAAACAGTTTTTTCAGTCGCCAGACGGGGTTATACTCGAGATCGAGGGGTTGCGGGTTTGGGCCTCACCAGGGGCAATGGCTTGTGTCTATACCACTGAGCTCCTAAATTTATCTGTCTGCCAGGGTTTGTTCCTATTCATCTCCCCACAAACCCTCCCAGGGGTTGGTTAGGGGGGCTGTTTCCTTATTCCCCTGAATGAAATTACTTATCCCCACTCCTGTACCCCAAACATAAAATTCACCTTGTTCCTCCATTTCCCAAACCCCTGGATGGGCCTCAAGAATGTTTAGCTGATTCCATAGCATAAAGTCTAATTTTGAGAAAATTAAATTTTGTTCCTTGACCCCTTCTGATGATGGAAATAAAAGAATAAGTGCCATAGGCCCAGTTAAGCAAATATTTTGAGCATAAAATTCTTTATAAATCCATCTATTAGTATTTCCCACAGCCTGAAAAAAGGGCAGGGTTCTGGCCAGAAAAAGGGCACTTTTGATGCGTGAAATTCACCCAATAGGGCACTTTTGTTAGAACAGACTTTTCAAATGTGAGTTAGATATAGGATTTTATGTCTATTAAAAGGTTAGAATAGCATCTAGTACAGCATAGGATTCATTGGGATAACAAAAAGTTATTTTATACAGTTAAAATTAAGATATGCCTATTTTTTATATTAAAATGAAAATAAGGGCAGGAGGGGGAGCTTTAGGGCAGGAGGGGGGAGCTTCAGGGCAGCAGGGTGCTCCCCCCTGCTATTCCTCTTTATGGGAAACACTATCTATTCTAACATTTTAAGAACCATCTCATTGAGACAGTTCCTTTGGAAATAATTTTTAATTATTGAGACTCTTATCTGGAGGCCTACATGTTCATGGGTGTCACAATTTGGAGATTTTTACTCTTAATTTTCTGAAAATATGACATTTCCATGGCTGTGGAAATACCATGCTTGACTTGTCCGACCTGGTCCCATTTCATTCAGGACAAGTTGAAAATTTCTATTTACTTGTCCTTGGACAAGTACAAATGTATTAAGTTAATACAATCCTATATTTCATATTTTGATCAATTATTACGAGCTCACATCTTGCATTGAAATCAGTGTGGATACTGATCAGCTGGCTTTTTCAAAAGCCAGCTGATCTGGATCTACACTGTTTTCAAGTGAAGCCATCTGATCAGGATCCATACTGTTTACAAGAGTTGATCTGCTTTCATACTGTTTTTGAAAGAAAAAATAGTTTAAGCACAGTAAGGTATAAGCTGACAAAAATATTCTATGGACAAGTACATATTGGCTTTTTACTTGTCCATGGACAAGTAGAAAATTTCATTATTTCCACACTCCTGACATTTCATTCAAATTTTCTCGAGAAAAAGTATTTTGCATATCGCACCATGCTTTCAGCAGTTATGGCCCTTTGTTTATGAAAATTCACCATTTTAATCTATGTCCGCCCTCTAAGTCGAATAGTTTTGATCAGAATTTTATGAAACTCTGTCACATTGTTTAGTACCATGATGTCCTCTTCAAGTTTGATAATGGTCTATATGGCAGGCACCATCCTTTAAGGAGTTATTGCCCTTAGTTTATGAAAAACCATCTGTTGTAACATCTACTCTCTAACATGAATAGTTTTGATTCGTGGTCACATTATTAAGTGCCATAGTGTGTTCAAGTTTCAGAATGGCCCATATCGCATCATGCCTTCAGGAGTTATTGCCCTTTGTTAATGACAATTCCCTATTTATACAAATTTGGCAATAGCGGAGGCATCCGTGTCCCATTGACACATTTCTAGTTATGCTTTAGATACACTATTTACACAATGTGCTTTAAATCATTTGGCAAGGATTTGAAAATATTCACATTTAATTTTATATTATAGAAAATAATTTTGACACTTAATTCATTCAAATTTTCTCCAGCAAGAGAGTATGAATGGAAATTTAAAATGGCATTTTCTCTGTAATTAATGAAATTCAATGCATATTGAATGTTGAAAAAAAATAAAAAGCCATTTTTCATTATCAAAATCATAAAACTTTCACATTTTTATTAATAAAACCTATGTTGAATTTTAAAATTAAGAGTTGAACTCATTGTAACAAACTATCTTTTAATTTAGAGCACTGTAATGTAATAAAAGCCTTGATGCTGACACTACTTTAGTGAAATCTAGCCATTTCAACACAATAAGCTTCCATGGTGTAATAGGAAACATACTCACTCTTGGAGTGAGGGCTCCAGGTTCAAATCCTGGTGGAAGTACAAAGTTGGGCAGCTGGAAACTGATTTGGATGAATCAATTATAGTAACAAAAATAGAAATCTAGCCAGTACAACAAAAATAGCTTCCGTGGTGTAATAGAAAACATACTCACTCTTGGAGTGAGGGTTCCAGGGTTCAAATCCTGGTGGAAGTAAAAAAAAGTTGGCAGCTGGAAACTGATTTGGATGCTCAATTATATTAACAAAATTTGATAGAAATCTAGCCAGTACAACAAAATTAGCTTCTGTGGTGTAATAGAAAACATACTCACTCTTGGAGTGAGGGTCAGGTTCAAATCCTGGTGGAAGTAAAAAAAAGTTGGCAGCTGGAAACTGATTTGGATAATTCAATTATATTAACAAAATTCGATAGAAATCTAGCCAGTACAACAAAATTAGCTTCCATGGTGTAATAGAAAACATACTCACTCTTGGAGTGAGGGTTCCAGGTTCAAATCCTGGTGGAAGTAAAAAAGTTGGCAGCTGGAAACAGATTTGGATAATTCAATTATATTAACAAAATTCAATAGAAATCTAGCCAGTACAACAAAATTAGCTTCCATGGTGTAATAGAAAACATACTCACTCTTGGAGTGAGTGTTCAAGATTCAAATCTTGGTGGAAGTAAAATGTTTTAACACAAATAAGAAAATAGTTACAATTTGACGCATAAAAAGTTCCTTAATCTGAACCTATGATAATGAAGGAAGAGAAAAGGAGAGGATTAGGATGAGAAATTGGCCCAGATGTGATATCTGGCTAGTGCTTGATCTGGAAGGGATCAATGTTAGCCCTGTTTTCGAGATTTTGAGTCTGACTTCCCATAGAAATTCAACCTAAAAATACTGAATTTTGATACTCAAAAGAACCGTCTTGATGAGATTTTTTCTTCGAGCACCCAAAGCATATATTTTAACTAAATATGAACTAAGGCACTACCTAGATGCAGACATATCATTATTTCAGGAATTCACTATGGGATTTAAATTGTTAAGAAATTGGCAAGATCACAAATTTAACATACAATGGAGGACCTTTCTTTAAAGCTGCATACTCTGTAACTATAAACATTTTTCGAAAAAAATATTTTCTTTTTAAATCATTTGCAAAAGTAGAATAAAGTTATGTTGTCACAAAAAATCTAATTTCTACAGTTGAAAACTGCATAAAAAAGTGAATTATCTTATAAAAACAGGTGTATTTTCTCTTGTTTGTAATTATTTGCGTCCCTCCAATAATTCTAGACAGTTAATTTTTAACATAAATGCTGTTGTTTTGGCACTAATAATTTGTTAATTATTACGAAAAAGGTAAAATGTATACCTGAATTTTAGTATTTTTACTGTGTTCTTGAAAAATAGAAACATTATTTTTAAAATGAAAATATCAAAAGTTACAGATTATGCAGCTTTAAGGCAAACCCATTGAGAAGGGAGAAAGATATAAGCTGTGACAGTGTCTCACTTCAAATCTTGCAAACTTTTCTTAAAAAGCTCAGATTTTGACAAGTTAGTATAGTTTAATTGGCAGAACAGCCTCAGGTTATGATATGTAAGCACCTGGAGGTATGTCTGGGTTCGAACCCCAGTGCTAGCAGTCTGATCTGATGCTTTGTTTTAATTCAAAAATATGAAAAACATAAAAATGAAAAAAAAAAATCAGTCAAAATATAACATTTTTGAAAAGCATTTAGGAAATATAAAAGGCTGTCTCTCTTGTAAATTAAGGTTTAGAATTAAAAGTCAATCTCTGAGGAACAAAACTCAAGAGTTAAAATAATTGACAACCTTTGATTTGATCAAAATGCAAGAGGTTTTATACATGTACCCAGGGGTTTCATTAACTTTTTTGGCATCTGAGTATCAAGGCAAAGTAGGCGGGTGATTTGATAGTATTTGCCTATAGACTCTATACAAATTTATCAAAAGTAACAGGGGAAACATGCCTGAGTAGAATGGGAAAATCCCCGCCTCCCTCCTCTTGATGAAACCCCTGTGTACCCCTATAAAAACAGTAAGATTCTGTGTATAAAGTGGCTTTAAAAGTCATTTTCTCAGAAAAAAGTCTGATCTGTTGTTTTTATATCAAAATATGATAATCTTTCTTCAAAATAATTTCAAACAGAATGATTTTATCTCAAAAAGCCACTAAACTAGAGCCCTAAAACTCATGATAGATGTGATAACTGTCTAGTGCTAGATCTGAAAATGAAAAGGGATTAGTGCTAGCTATGCTAATGTGTAAAGCCATACATCAACAGATGCTTATATACATCGTTGAGTTTTCAGGATTATTCCTGAATTCAGGATTTTGAGGCTGACTTTCCATAGGCAGATTAAAGTAGCTTATCCGATTTCAATTCAGTTTAAAAAGACAATTCATTACTGACCATTTAGTATTTTGTAGGTAGATTGCAAGTTTTGAGATTTTAATTTCTTAAGTTCAGGATTTTGAAAGTTTGTAACTTTCACACATGTAAATAAAATCTGCCTGGTAGTCCTGGACCAGTAGAAACTAGATAAATGTACCCTAATAAATTTAGTCATTTTGTTAAATGGAAAACTTCTATGGCAATATCAGTCTGACTTTATGCCGATGACAAAACTATATCACTCAGTCAAATGTTGTTTACAACATCTTGCGGATAAGCATGCTATATGGACCAAATGATGTTAAAGTATTGGCCTGCTGACTAAACCGATATCGGTCCAATAGTTGACCAATGTGTGTTCAACATGATATTGCTCCAATAACTTACTGGTATACAAACAATATCCATCTTATGATGGTTAGATATTGGTTTACTAACTAGGGGTAGATACTGTGGCATGCTTGAGGGGTCATCTCTTGTCAGGCCATTAGGGATCATCATCTGTGCTTCTCTTCAAAAAGACTCTGACTCTCTGTTGACAAGTAATTGAACTCTGCTTACAGCTGAAAAGTGCCCTATTTTGTACATGTCTCGACCCAGGGGTTGGGAGGGGGGCATTCCCTCAAAAATCCTGTAATGACATTGTGAGCTTTTGATGCTACAGAAGTGACATAAGGACCAAACTTGTAGCTTCTGTGTGCAGTCACTGCCCAAACCAGATTTGATGGTTGTCATTTAGGCATAAAATACATAAAAAATCTTTCAGGTTACCAGACTGCCTAATTTTTAGTGTTCATTCTTGGCAGGGGGATTTCCCCCAGTTTTTGAAAGATCTCCCCCCCCCCCTCCCCTAAATTTAAGGAGGGTGGGTGTGATATTTTTTATATAAACCAAGAAAAAAATATTCTAAAATTTAAGTTAACTACTTACTTACTTTTCTTTTTTTTGTTTTCGAATAGTAGAATAAACACTGATTTTTTTGTCCCTAAATCTTTTTTATGGGATTTCCCAGTTCAATCAGTCTCAGGGCTCCAGACAAGAGGGGGTAAAGAGTATTTCAGCATTGATTTTTTTGAATTCTGCATTGAAAATTAAATTAAAGGGTAAAAATACCCTTTGCAGTTTGAGGTTTCAGTGTTGATATTCAATTTATGTGGTGAAATCTTTTATTCTTAGTAAGAAAATACTATTTAATATACACCTATTGTATCAATCTTGGAAGTTTTCCTAAACGCAACATGTATTTGATACAAGCAACTTTTCTTTAAAATATGTTAAGCAAATATTGGGTCATTTTACAAGGCTTTGCATTTTCTGCAATTTAATATTTTAAATATGGAGTAAAATACTCACTAATTAAAAAGTAGGGTGTGGAAAACCCATTGGTCCAAATCCTTATCTAGACCACTGCAGTCTCCTCATGTAAACACTTTTTTAACAAAATAAAAATATTTTTGTAGATCTACCTTAGATGTACCTATTTCAAAAATTCATGTAACCTGAAACACATATATTCTTTTCTATGGCCTAAGTAAAACAGACAGTTAAACATTTTCTTTTTAATTACAACTGGCATGAAAATGTTCAAAATGGAGCTAGAGAGATAGATACAGTCATATACATGCATGGATTGCTGGATGAATAAGACCGTCAAGGAGGGAGAGAAACTTCAAAAGTGCTCATGTCAGCATCTATGTAGTGCCTAAGTTCATATTAGTTTCCCCTGCCTGAGTTTTCCCTGATGCAGGCATTGAATTCAGACTCCCAAAACTTTAACTGGGACCTGCTGTGAATTAGGCCACAGATGCTCCCCTTGGGTCATTGTATGAGGGAGAAAGTCTCCCTGAAATGACCTAGATCTTGTTATATCAATACATTATGCAAATTTTGATCTAATTCCATCATGATATTCCTAAGATATCAGATATTGAGCTAAAATTAAATTGCAGGACCCTTCGGTATATGCTGTAATCACTATGTGAGTCTGTCCACTCTCATTCAATGAATACATACTCATAACTCTTGAACCACATGTTATTTTCAAATCAAATTTTCCATACAACATTATCTAACCACTAGCAAGTGTAATAGCCTTTTTGATTGACAAGGGTTTGCTGAGCAGACTATAATCACTATGTCAGTCAGTATGTCCATCTTCAGTTAGTGAATATATGCTCATAACACTGGAAACACATGATATATTCTGATCAAATTTTGCATACAAATGCATGTCAACATTATCTAACCACTGGCATGTAACAGCCTTTTTTGATGGACAAGGGTTTGCTGAGCATCATTATGTCTCCCCTCTTCAGGGTTGGGAGACATATTGTTTTTCCCCGGGCGTCCGTCTGTCTGTCTGTCTGTCACAAATTGTGTCCGCTCTATAACTTGAAAACCGCTTAAGCTATATTCACAAAACTTTATACAAGTATCAACCAACATGAGTCGATGTGCACAGTGCAAGAATAGTAACTCTGTATGTGAAAATGCTCATAACTCTTGAACCACATGGTATATTTGGATCAAATTTCCCATATTCTTTATTTTACTTCACTGGCAGGCAAATTGGTGATGAGGGTTTACCAAGCATAATTTTGGCCGGTCATGGTCTTTTAGTGAAAATGCTCATAATTCTTGAACTACACATATATTTTGATCAAATTTTGCATACTGGTACTCATACATTTTAACATTGTCAGAGACACTGGTCTGCCAAAGGGTGACTAAGGTAACATCAAATGATATGACATCATCTCCCGCTTAACAACATATATATGGCCAACTTTTCAACATTGCAAAAGCACTTAAGAGCATATGAACAACTTGCACATGAATAAAAAAAATGTGAACAAATACATGAATGTGAATAAATAGATAGATAAATAAATAGATAAATAAGTACAAAAAATGTCAAGACCATCTCATTGAGATGGTTCTTTTCAGCACCCACAACAAAAACTTTGAGAAAGTGTGGTTACGATAAATAATAATAGACAACAAAAATTATTTTGCTCCATACAATCTTTTTATTTTTTTTTTTGATAAATTTCATGAAACCATTTACTATGGGTTGGTCTTATAAGCAGGTAAATACATCAAGAGACATAACACATTTTGGTTAAGATTCGGATTGACAGTAGCACCCCAGTAGCGCGGTTGATAACGTCCAGGTCTCCTAAACCAATGTATTTTTCTCACGCTGGTTCGAATCCCGGCTCTCCCCACTTTTTTTTTTAAAAAAAATACATATTAATATGGCCTTTCCCCGTCTCAAGTGTGTATGTGTGTGTGTGGGGGAGTGTCGCACAAGCCCACTCTGGATCCACCATTGGTTTGGTCCCCCAGTGTGGGTACTCTCATTTTTTCTTCATACGTAGGCTACCACCCAAAAATATTGGGAATATCAGGAAAATATTTGAAATTTTGCAACCCCAAAAACTATACTCATTCTGTACATTTACCTTAAGAAAAGACCCAGAAATACATAGAAAGACCCCTAAAACTAGTCCAATTTTGTGATGACGCCAAAAAATATCCACAAAATATTCATACCTCAAAAAAAATTAATTTTTCTGAAAAAACCCTAAAATATTGAAATTCAAAATTTTAGACCCCAAAAAATGGCCGAAGCCTACGTATGTATCAAAATACCCCCCCCTTGGATTGTCCATAAGGTTATACTATAAAGCAGTGAGTTAAGCCAGTTTCCTGGCAATGTCTGCTGGCTAGTCTAAGTCTTGGAGAAAATCCCTGGGCGATTCAGGCCAGACTGACTGATGTTTCATTTAGGGCCAACCAATGTTCCTACTTTTTCCAAGATTCCAATTGTTTACAGAGGGGGGGGGGGTCCAATATTGTGATTTTCCAGGGAGGTCCGTACTCCGTGCCCCATACCCCTTCCCACCACCACCACACACATCTGGATCAGCGAATGCCAATGAGTGACATATTAATCGCACTGCTGAAAGCATCGAAAGAACGTAGATATTGGCATCGGGTGAGAGCTAATTGAAAATACTGTGCTTCTGTTTACTGTTTACTGTTTCTGTAGGGAAATGAGGAGCCCTGGCGGCTCATGTTTCCCCCTCTGTAATCTTCTCAAAAACTCTGTGACTTCCGGTGTGATATTAAAAGTCAATATGAGTTTTTTTGGATGCAAATTATTTTCTATATGTGTTAATAGATCTCAAAAGTGTCGAAACGTTCATTCACAAGGTGTTTATCTAATAATGTCTTGAAACTGGTAACTGTTTTAGCAGTAACAATTTCTTCTGTTAAGTTGTTCCAATGATCTACCACTCTATAACAAAAACTTTTCTGTCGCAATGATGTTAATGTTCTATGTTTAACCAATTTTTTACTGTGACCTCTTGTATTGTGGGTTCTGTCAGTATCAAGTGTGAAAAAATCTTCCCAGTTTATATCATAATGTCCATTCAATATCTTGAACACTTGAATTAGATCACCTCTTTTTCTTCTGTATTTCAAAGTGGACAAGTTTAACATTTTAAGTCGGTCAGTGTAATTTATGTTTATTAATTCTGGGACCAGCTTTGTTCCTCTCCTCTGAATGTTTTCAATCATTTGAATATGCTTCTTTAGACTTGGGTTCCAAACAGAATATCCATAATCAATTATAGGCCTTATGATTGATTTATATATTATTAAGAAAGTGTCTCTATCCATATAAGAAAAAGTTCTTTTAACTAGGCCCAATAATCTGTTGGCTTTATTAACAATATTGTTTATATGAATATCAAATTTCATGTCATGTTGAAATGTTATTCCCAGGTCTTTCTCAGAAGTTACCGTTGTTAGCTCATATATGTTTTCATTCTTATCCTTCATTTGATATGTGAAAGCTGGATTTCCTTTTCCAATATGTATGACCTTACACTTTTGAATGTTAAAAAAGAGCAACCATTTTGAGGCCCAAACACATAGTTCATATAGGTCATCTTGTATTTCTTCAAAATCTTTTAATTGTTTTAATTCTTTGAATAGTTTAGCATCATCGGCAAAAAGAACACAGTGGGATTTAACTTTTTGTGGTAAATCATTTATATATAATATAAATAGCACAGGGCCTAAGACAGACCCTTGTGGCACACCCGATGTAACTGAAGACCATTTGGAAGACTTCCCATTTAATGTAACTCTTTGCTTTTTGTTCGTTAAAAAGTCTTTGATCCATTTATGAATGTTTCCACCAATTCCCAAGCATTTGATCTTTTTAATTAGTCTCTTGTGAGGCACAGAATCGAAAGCTTTTTGTATATCTAGATATATCATATCAACTGGATTACCGTTTTCTAATGAAGTGACTAATTTATCTAATACAGTTAACAACTGCAAAATACAACCTCTTTTTTCTCTAAATCCATATTGTTGGTTGATGATAATGTCATTTGTTTTAATATGCTGAACAATAACTTCTCTAACAATAGTTTCTAATAGTCTACACAATATTGGGGTAACACTGATCGGTCTATAATTTTTAGGTAATGACTTGTCACCACTTTTGTGTATGGGTGTAACGTTTGCTTTTTTAAATATATCAGGTAGAGATCCTTCAGATAATGATTTGTTGAACAGGATAAATACAGGTGTAGTTAAAGTTTCTGCTGTTTCTTTAATAAAACGAGGGTGAATCCCATCTGCACCGGCTGATTTTGAAGAGTTTACTCCCTTTAATAATTTGAGTACCTTTTCCTTAGTCACTAAGATTTCACTAACATTATTGTCTACTTTCATCTCAAATTTTGGAGGGTCTGACTGTTCATTAGTAAATACGGATGTAAAGAAATTGTTTAATATTTCACATTTTTCAGTGTCATCATTCGTCTTCTGACCTTGTTCATTTTGTAAGCCACCAATTCCAGATTTAACACTAGTTTTCTCTTTGACGAAGCTCCAGAATGATTTGGGATTTTCCTTTATGTTCTCAGCGATGCTTTTTTCGTAGCGCTTCTTCGCGAATCTTATGCTCCTGGTAGCTCTATTTCTTATAGCACAGTATTTATAATAATCATCCCTTCATTCAGTTTTATGATCAAGCAGGTGCATGGGGCTGCTGAATTTGTTTGTGACGAAAATTACCAACGCTTATTTCCTCCAAGTTATCAGATTAAATCGTAACGCTATGGTAAAATATGCCTTTTTATCATTTCCCGTCTGTTGATCGTCTTTTGTGCGACGGGGGCAGACATTTTGAATACGACGTATCACGTGAACTTGTTGTGACGTACATACACACTCCCATTTTCGTACAAAGTCTAATTTTGCTCTTTGTCGATATTTTATATTTTAAATCTTTAATTAATTTTCTAAAAATGGAAACTTGGTTGTTCTATCATTCATATACTCATAATTTTGTCTAAATCTAGCGTTGATAAGATTTTGCTTTAGACGCGCGGAAGTGGTAAATCGCCGGACGAGAGCCTCTTTATTTTTGGTAGAGGAGTAGACGCATATCAACCTACTTCATACAGACGAGGTAATGTTAGAGTTACGGACGTGACGGAAACATCCGAGTTTTGACAAATGCTTCGGTGACCCTAAAATGCGTAAAGGACTCCTTTTCGCGTAAAGGACTCCTTTTCGCGAAAAGGACTTTTATTTTTGCGAAAAGGACTTTTATTACGGCTAAAGCTATTTATTAGGGTTATATTTTATATTTAATATTATAAAACTGAAGTTAAACTATATTAATTTATCAATATTATGCAATAGAAATCGTTTTTGAAATGATATTTCACGGAAATGGCAGAAATATGACTTGCGAAAAGGAGTTTCATTATTAAGAAAAGGACTTTGTATCTGATCTCTTTTTTTTATTTTATTTTTTTATTTAAGTATTTATTTATTTAATTTGAATAATAGTAAGCAAGCAGATATCTAGTGTTCAAAAAATGATAAAATCCGAAAAAGCACCTGTGTACGATACATTATTTAGCTTTGCGAAAAGGACTATCGATACCGTCTGAGACTATGTTTGAATATCCATGTCCTTTAAAATAAATAAATAAATAAATAAATGAATAGATAAATAAGTAAATCATATACAAAGTCCTTTACTTAATAATGAAACTCTTTTCGTAAGTCATATTTCTGCCATTTCCGTGAAATATCGTTTCAAAAAACGATTTCTACTGCATATACATCTTGTCATACCAAGGGTTATGATTTGCTATCTTAACCCTTGGCCTCACAAGGATACTTTCTTCCGATTGAGTATGTCATAAGACGAAAATAGTAACAAATAATATGATCAATCACAAAGCGGTGCAAAAAATCGATAAACACCAGGACTCCAGATAAGACGGCGTAATTAATTTACATTCAGTTTTCTTATATAACAACTAAAATATACGTTTAAGGTGCTCAAAAGAACTGTCACATTAAGATAGTTATTTTGAGCACCCATTACATAGTTTTGAACCGAAAGATAGAAGAAATATAAATAATTTTACGACCAAATCTTTGTTTATCTGCACTTATGGAGACATAACAGTCGGTGTATATTAGATGCAGATAATCAGCTACGTTTAATCTGATTGGCAGGAAGGGATTATCGAAAAAATCCTTCCTGGGGGTTTCATTGGTCGATTAGCCTGCGCTATTAATAAATTCTGAGGGTCGTGAGGCGAAGGGTTTGTCGAAAGGTAAATATACGACGAAACCTTCGCTGGTGAAGATGCTGCATATATTGATAGATTAATATCGTTTAACTTCAGTTTTATAACATTAAAGATCAAAAATAATGCTTATAAATAGTTTTAGCCATAATAAAAGTCCTTTTCGCAAAAATAAAACTCCTTTTCGCGAAAAGGAGTCCTTTACGCGAAAAGGAGTCCTTTACGCATTTTAGGGTCACCCTTATTTCTTCACATGACTCACGTGACTTTACTGGGTCATGTGATACTTGTTTGAGAAAATCAGGTATTGAGGTGAGTGGTTAGTTGTGACTTGTTTTAAATAAAACTGTACCAAATATTGTAAACATTTACTGCAGGAATATCTGAAGAATATTAACTTATGTAGCTGGAAACAAGGGGGTTTAAGGCAATTGTGCCAAATCTGAATAAAGTCAGGTTTCAGAAATTGTTTGAAAGTGAAAGTAGGTTTTGGCAGGTGTATAGGGGTTTTGTCAATCCATAAAACTCTTATAGACCTATATTCCCGTCTCTTTCTTTCTATATACTTCCAGACCCTTTTGCGAGTATTATCGGCAGGTGTACTTTGTACACTCAGAGTATACAACACAATTTCTTTCACTGAAGACTCGGACCCAGTATAAACGGTCTGAGACTGAGCTTTCTAAACTGATGAATGTTGAAGTTTAAATAATTATATCTCAGTTATTTCTCAACATATCTGTGATTTTTTCTTCAAAATGCAATGGCTCAATATATTATCCTTAAAAATGTATTGTTATATTTATTGAAAGTTTTTCCGTCTTTATGAACACCAGCAAGAAACCAAGGTACCCTTTTTAGCTATTTTCGGCACTTTTAACCGAAAATCGCCAGGAATCAACCTAAAAAGATGATAAAACGTGCTTCAATTTTATTTACTGTTATTTGTAATGTTTCAACTTGGTATACCGGAAATAACTTCTTATAATCTCGGATATTGTTCAGAATCAAGTTTATTGGCTGTAGTGCTTTAAAATAGTGCTAAATGAAGCCGGGACAACATATCTTTGTATTTCCCTCGGTGACCTGTCCATTTATACTGGGTCCGAGCTGAAGATCACTTAAGATAAATATCAATATTTCATCAGAAAGTACCTAAACCCTTCGTGGGACCTCTTTATTGCTCGTAAGGAAGTAATGATCACCTCAAAGATAAGCCTTTGATCTGTCTGCAATAGCCCTCAGGCAGTCAGGTACCACTTTTATTGTCTAAGAATTTAGTGCTTTAAAGAGACAGAATAGCCTGCGTATCCATGTAGCCAGCTAGGTCAACCTTTTTTGTTGCAATATTAATCAGGTTGGCTAAATGAAGGATTTATAGCTTTTCATGGCATGCTGCATCCAAGTTTTCTAAAATACTATATAGCTATATTCTGTTACTGTAGATAAGCAGTTATGGAGGTGCAAGCCTTACCTGGTCCCAAACATCAAGACAGGTTTTGTCATGGCAAGGCTCAATTAACCCTTAAAGGGCCAAGAAGAAATTCATCTGAAAATGCCGTCTGCTGAAGTCGTCTGCTGCAAATAATTGCCTAACATTACTGACGAATTCAGTTTAGAAACAAATAGCATGGACCCAGAACAGACTGCTCCAATAGGAGCAGTCTGATCTGGGTCCACACTGTTTGCCATAGAGGCTTCTTTAACATTTCAGCAGACGAGAAAAGCAGACTACTTTTGTTGCGATTGGCACATTAAGGGTTAAAAGACCAGAGCAAAGACACACTGTGACCAGGCCCAGAGGCTAAAACATTTTTGATGCTAAAAGCATGCAGTCAGCATGAATTGTATCCTTCTCATAAATGTACTTAAAACGCCAACAATTATTGCAAATAAGGATAGGGCAAAAAAGACCTCAGGCCTTATATATGGTACCTCTTAACTAGGGACAAAAGTCTAAAGATAGGGCAAGTTTTCTTGTGACAAGGCTCATATATATGGTTTATCTTTTTTAACTATTTTTATCAAATGACATCACATCTGGGAGTGATATACATAATGTAACACCCTGTATAAAAATCAATTATCAATAAATCATTTGTGACATAAAACAAATTTGGTATTAATGTATTAGAATGATGCCAATAACAATTGAGCCAGCAAAGTTGTGCATATATGTGGCAAAATCTTATCATTTCTATCGTTATAGTGTTCGTGCAAAGTCTCACATTTTGTCTCTCTTGACTCTTTTGATAAAGTTAATGCTAGTATGGTATGTGCTCTAAAATTTTAAAACCTTTTCACTTTTTGCTCTCAAATAAAATTGTGGTTTTCAAGACTGGATATCACAAATTTCTTGTCAGAATAGCAAACAGGAAGACCCTGATCAGACTGTTTCTTCAAAAGCAGTCTGATCTGGTTCTGTGATGTTTGTCTAGACCAGTTTGGCAGGTATATAACTACAGTAGTACCACGACCTCTAAGTAATGACCCTCGATTCACTCAATGCATTTACCGTTACAGTCGCACTTCAAAGCGTTTTGTGGAAGTATAGTGTTCGAAATTTTAGAACATATACCATAGAATTTAAATATAATACATAATATGAACACTCATATAAGATCCTCTGTATACTTATCAGTGGCTATTTTTTCATCTGCAGATCATGAGACATAGAAATTTTATGTTGTGTCAAATATTGTACAACATGTATATAGCCTTTGCAGACAGTCTGTGCCCTGTGAGATCAATCCCACAAAATGTCTGGCCTGATCTGGATCCAAACTGTTTGACTGATGATATACTCTCCTGAAAGAATTTTTAGAAAAGGTTAATTTATAAAAATCAGAGGATGACAACACAGCAAGTAAAAGTTTCCGGATTGCAAAAGGTAAAATTGTTGCCAGCATATGAAAATTTAAGAAGACATATTTATTTATATGTCTTTTATTAGATTGAACTACATGTAATCAATCCTGTGATATCAATATGATAAAAACATTAATGTCTTTATCATTTAGGTTTTAAACAAATTTCAAGGTTTAACATTTTATCATGATAATATTCTGAATCTGTGATAAGTGATTTAATCTTTTGAGAAAATAATTTCAAAGGATATAGTAACTGAATATCAAAACCAAATTGATAAAGAGTTGGGCACATAACCCTTTTTCCTTAAGATGAGTATAATGTTAGTACAATAAATAAGCTTAACATATGATGCCGTGTCTGTGAGTGAAATAACACCATGCAATAAAATTGATAAACCACTAGTGGTTTACAGATTTTCAGGAAATGTTATGATTTCATAACAACGTAGTGTACATAATGATAAAATTATAACGTTTTTAAGTCAGAAATGAGATTTCAAAGTTTATCTTTATGTCAAATAAAAAATAGGCTCTAACATTCGTGCTCCTTTATTATTTAATTTATTAAACTTGTTGCAAAAAAGTCATAAAATGCTCGGCAAGCCTTGCTTTTTATCACCTTTTCTCAACTTGTTTAATAATTCAATAAAACATGAGCACTTATGTACAGTCCTCTATATATTCAGGCCCCCAGATAAGAGTGTGAAGCTGAAAATCGTTTTTCTTATTTCTGAGCCAAAATATATGTTGTGGTTACTCAAAAGAACCGTCTCGATGAGACGGTTTTTTGAGTACCCAAAACATATGTTTAAACTAATGGATAAGAAAATAAACGCAATTTTACCCTAAAATTTTTTACTTAACTGTTCCTATGTATATTATGAGCATTCTCTTCTGGATCTACTATGTTTTGGTCACAGTTGACAAATGCATTTTTGAACTGAACATTTTCATAAAACTTTAAGAGTGTTATGTTACAATGTACATCAAAAAATGTCTTAAGAAAATGCAAAACCTGTATCCTAATTATTTCTTGGGAAAACTTGATTTTGTTGCATGCAAACACTCAAGGCACAGACTAGCAGGAGTGGAATCTTCTTAAAATTTCTACTTGTCCTACATCACCATATGTAACGGTAAATTCAATAATTAAAATTGGAAACAGTCAAAATTGCTACTCGTCCTACAGCATAACCAGGCACTCGCCATGGCGAGTGGACAATTGGATTTTTTCAGCCCTGGCTAGTCTTGGTATCTGCACAGTCTGATCAGCACCTTTGATCGATGTTGACTATGTGGAAAATATAATTATAAAACTTGCCACATGTCATATATTCTATCTAGTCTATGTAGCTTAACAGGTAGGTATGCATTCTGTTGGTCTGGTAAGAAAAGACTGTCCACTGTATGTGATTTTAATAAATCTTCAGAACTTAAGTCCTATACATTTCATGATGATCTTGATATGGAATTATCGAATATTTTTCTGGAGCACAGTTTTATTCATATATACTTGTGTATTTTGAGGAGCCAACCACTTTGAAGAAAGAAAAAAAGTTGCACTTTTCATCATTGGATGCCCAGTTTCAAGTATTATCTTTTGGGTAATAGTTTGTTACACTAAATGATATTTTTCCCTTATCGTAATACCTGTATATACATGTAGCTACCTACAGTTAAACATAAAAATTTGAACTTTGATTTTTCTAAATACAAGCTTATTCAAATTAAACTTTAGACACAATGGATTCAGAGAAATTGGGCATTATGAACTATTTTATATAGAGACTATCTATATAATCATATCTGGGGGCTGGCTTTGAGAAATAAAATCTTTGATTTGAGTCCTTGTTAACTTGCATGATTTGTGTAGGCTCTGGCAAGACCCAGGGCTTGTCTGAAACTTCACTGCTTACCTTTGCAACAACTAGTGAAATGGTGTTTGATGTCTCACTAACTTCCTTGTTCACCCTTTCCCTGCCAATTTTTTTCTCCTGAAAATGTTGTCTGCTTTTTTCATCTGCTTATATTCAAGTGCACTTCAGATTTATCAATGAAGCAAGCATTATGAGCCCCGATCAGAATGCTCCCAAGGAATATTTATATATAAATATAGGCTTCCTAAGTACATAAGCAGATGAGATAGCAGACAATAAAAATTGTGACTAAATTAAATTAGGCTTAATGAAGGGAATATCTATATATATGGGCTTCCTAAGTACATAAGCAGATGAGATAGCAGACAATAAAAATTGTGACTAAATTAAATTAGGCTTAATGAAGGTAATATCTATATATATGGGCTTCCTAAGTACATAAGCAGATGAGAGAGCAGACAATAAAAATTGTGACTAAATTAAAATAGGCTTAAAGAAGGTTTTACTTGAAGTTTTACTCTTTTTTCCCCGCCAGTCAAAACTTTTATGTGATAACAGGACTCAAAATATATTAACCCTTAAAGCGCCACCTATAGTTTGCAGCAGATGACAATTTCCAATTTTAATGCTTTTTCAAAAATAACAAATAAGGCATGATATTTCATGAGAATTGTCTGCTGGCAGACAATTCTCATGAAATATCATACCTTATTTTTTTCGAAAATTAGGAAAGATGTAGGAAATTTTGTCATCTGCTGCAGTTGTGATTGGCGCTTTAAGGGTTAAAATAGGCACTTCCCCTGCCTCACAAAAATTATTGGCACATATGGGAAAAAAATAATTTTCACTAGAAATATCAAAATTTAACTTGCCCTGCAGCATCAGGCTCTCATTAATATGAGGGAAGAAGTGCTGTTTTCGAGCCCTTTATAACCTTTTTATTGTTGATTGTAGATCCAAGGGTCTATAACCAATTGTTTGCATCAATAAGTGGGAAATGATTATATGAAAATAATATCAATGAAAAAACGAACCCTTAATGATCGACCATTTGGTTTTTATGGAAGGGGTAGAGTTTTTGAAAAAAAAAGTATTCGGGACCTGGCAGGGACATAAATGCCAGGACCCAGTGAAAGCAGAGACTGCTAGAAAGAGTGAAAGAGCAAAAGAAATTGAGGGAGAAAGATAGAATCAGCGTATAAAAGTAATGATAATCTATATGATCCGCGACATCAAATTTCCATCAATGTGGTATGTGCGACCAGCAAAGCATCAGATCAGCCTGTCCATATGTGCAGTCTGATCAGAGCCTTTGTTAGTCACTTGATTATTCTATGAATTTAATTTACTGGCTCAGAACACAATTTGGAGTTTCTAACCTAAAAAGGAGGCCACACGGGCCTGACTGAGTCTACACTTGTCAAAATGGCCACATTGTTGAAAATCGCATGTCACGGCTCAATTAAACTTGTATACAATCATAGGGACCAAGCTAGGGGGCGACTAGGGCGAAATAGTCACCCTAGGGGCCGAAATTTCGCCCTAAATGGGACCCAGGGAGAAGTGGGAGTCTCCCTAAAAAAAAAAAAAAAAAAAAATTTTTTTTTTTTTTTTTTTTTTTTAGGGAGACTCATTTTCATTCTGTCACCACACAAATGAAAGCTGTGGTGACATTATCAGACAATCTACTACCACTGCATTGTGTTTCTCCTTCCATTAAATGGCAATAGTATGTGTAATGGCTAATATGCTTCTAAATTGACAGAAAATGCCGTAATTTTGCACTATAACTTCTCCCTATCTGACTGTCACTTCTCCCTAATTTTCCTGCAGGGAGAAATCACTTCTCCCTAAAATTGTGGGCAAGCTTGGTCCCTGCAATCATCGATGTGAAGATACAGGCCCGCTATTTTTTCACATTATGTTCAGTAATCATGTCCCAGGAAGTGTAACATAATATAATCAAATAATTTAGTTTTTTTAAACTACGGAGAAAAATGATATGAGCCGTGACATGTGATACAGATGGTTCAAAGATGCATTGATAATAGGATTATACTATACTGAAGGAAAAAAGTTATGACCCAGGAAGTGTAATATATCAAATAATTTAATTTTTTTAAGCTACGAAGGAAAATGATATACAGATGGTTCAAAGATGCATTGATAATAGGATTAGGCCAGAATTTTTTTATTAGTTGATTTACGGGAATTGTTTTTCAGATTTAGGGTCGGGGGGGACAAAAAAAATAAATAAAAAAGCTCTGAAAATGACCAGTTAACTGGTCATTTTCAGAGGTTTTTTTTTTCTTTTTAATATGTCCAGAAAAAAACAGTAAAACTGGTAAGGCAAACCAAATGTCTGTTTTTTTAAATTTTCCTAAAAATCTGGACAGGACAATCACTCTCAAAACTCAAAAATACACAGACAGAACCTCAAAAAAATATTATTTTTTTGAACAAAACAAATAATATTTAGAGTCGGCAGATAAAATGAAATTTTTTTTTTCGAAAATAAATTTTATTTTTTTCCTACTTTCCGGAAAATTACAGTAGGGGGGTTTGTAAATCAACTAATAAAAAAATTCTGGCCTTACACTATACTGAGGGAAAAAAGTTTAGCAATCAACTTTGGGGATTCACAGTTAAGAAAAAATAGGATTTATAATTTCATAATATCAAAATGATATGTTGACATTTAACGTTTACGAGTACAATGAAATTAACAGGTTGACATTTTCACATAATGTACCGGTATGTGTGATTTTAAGTCCCCTTGCTAAAACAGCTTATCTGGCAATAGCGGGAATATTTTTCTGCTAAAAGTTTCATTTCTTCGTCAAATGCCAAAAAATGAAAAACAGTTTAAAGCTGAATGTTTTGTTCACCATTTTCGTACAGTTTTTAGTTGAAAATCTTTTTTTTTTCAAATGACCTCTTTTTCAATTGAATAGCATTTGAAATTGAATAGCGTTTGAAATTAAAATGTTCAGCAGATTAAATTCTCGCTATGTAATCTGAATTGGTTTCTTTTGAGATCTTGCGGGTAGCCATTAGATTATTTTCAAACAATTGACATTTATTTTGTTTGTGCACTTGCTAAGAAAAGAATCTAATGCTTAAAAGATCCCCTATGGGAAGACTCATTATAACTAATTGCTTAACTTTTTTCCTTCAGTATATTTTTCATAGAAAACGGTAAATTATATTATACTGCAGTAAATGATACACCTGTATAAAGTACCCATTACTTGATTTAATTTATATTTGAGCCGTGACGTGAGATTTCCAACAATATGGTTTGGGCTACGAGCAAAGGCTCAGACCAGCCTGCCCATATGCGCAGACTGATCAGAGCCTTTGCTAGTCGCTTAAATAGTCTATGCATATTAAGCTACCCACAGAACATCATTTGGAGTTCCTAAGCTTAAAAGGGGGCTGCACAGGCTCGTCTGAGCATGCACTTGTCAAAATACCACATTTTTGGAAATCACATGTCATGGCTCATTTTTTGTTTACAATGATTCTCATGTACCTTTGAACTGACAGTATGAACATTATACTCTCTATATACGTTAAGAATGGATGATGTTCCCTGTTTGCAAAAGAGCTACATAAACCTGGCTACTTAATTAAAGCTGCATAGTCTGTAACTTTTGATCTTTTAATTTTGAAATAAAGTTTCTATTTTTCAAGAACACAGTAAAAATACTCAAATTCAGGTAAACATTTCACCATTTTCGTAAATCTTAACAAAATAACACCATCAAAACAACAGCATTTATGTTAAAAATCAACTGTCTAGAATTATGGAGGGACGTAAATAATTACCAATAAGAGAAAAAACACCTCTTTTAATGAGATAATTCACTTTTCCTTGCAGTTTTCAGCTGTACTGACCATTTTATTGTGAAGATATAACTTGATTCTATTTTTCCAAATGATTTAAAAAGAAAATATTTTTTTGGAAAAATGTTCATAGTTACAGACCTAGCCTCTTTAAAAGTATGATCTGCTGATTATTAGCCAATTTTAATGTTGTTTACTCAATGATAAATGGGGGTGGGGATTCTCTCCAATTTTCATTTTAATCTATTAGAGTCAATGTCATTTTTTTTTCATGGGACACACATATATTCAAATATCTATCAAGAGGTTTTAGATAAAAATGTATCACAGATTGACATGCTCTCAATAAATAAGTCAGCTGGACACAATTGAATCTGTGAGGTGGACAATTTACTTTATTTGCTCATTAAAAAATAATTTTCAAAAACTGCTATAAATTATAAATGTAAGTGGTAAATTAACATACCATATGAGCCAGTGCATGAGATTTCCAACAATGTGGTATGTGAGACCAGCGAAGGCTTAGACCAGCCTGTGCATACGTGCAGTCTGATAAGAGCCTTTGCATGTCGCTTGAACATTCTATGACTGTTAAGCTACTGACCGAACATCTTTTGGAGGTTCTAAGCTTAACAGGAGGTTGCACAGGCAAGTGCAGATCCAGAGGGGGTGGGGGGGGGGACAGGGGGTCCGTAGCCCCCTGGAAAATCACAAGTTATATGGGTTTCTATAGGGAATAAGCAATTGGACCCCCCCTGGAAAAAGTTGGACCCCCCCTGGAAAATGTTGGACCCCCTCTGGAACCTTAAAAAATGATTGATTTCTTTGAAATTTACCATTTCACTTCTGTAAAATAAGCTGAGTACTAAAAAAAATATATATATAAAAAAAATACAAACAAAAAAACAACAACGTCAGAGCTTTTTTTGGTCAGACTGACCTGGACCCCGCGTGACAAAAATTCCTGGATCCGCGCATGACAGGCTTATCTGAGTCTACACTTGTCAAAATGCCACATTGTTGGAAATCACATGACATGGCTCATATTTAACCTTACAAGTGCACATGCTCCTATAAGCAAACATTCTTTACTTTATAAGTTGTTAGCTGCTATACTCACACTCGGTACTTAATGGATTGTTAGTTCCTATAAACAAGCACTCTTTACTTTAAGGGTTGTTAGTTCCTATAAGCACACACTCTTTACTTTATGAGTTGTTAGCTCCTATAAGCACACACTCTTTACTTTAAGGGTTGTTAGTTCCTATAAGCACACACTCTTTACTTTATGAGTTGTTAGTTCCTATAAGCACACACTCTTTACTTTAAGGGTTGTTAGTTCCTATAAGCACACACTCTTTACTTTATGAGTTGTTAGCTCCTATAAGCACACATTCTTTAATACTTTATGGGTTGTTAGTTCCTATAAGCTCACACTCTTTACTTTATGAGTTGTTAGTTCCTATAAGCACACACTCTTTAATACTTTATGGGTTGTTAGTTCCTATAAGCTCACACTCTTTTCTTTTTTGGTTATTAGCTCCTTAACCTATAAGTACACACTCAGTACTTTATTGGTTGCTAGTTCCAATAAGCACACACTCAGTACTTTGTGGGTTATTAGTTCCTATAAGCACACACTCTTTACTTTGTGGGTTGTTAGTTCCTATAAGCAAACACTCTTTACTTTATGGGTTGTTAGTTCCTTTTAGCACACACTCTTTACTTTGTGGGTTGTTAGTTCCTATAAGCAAACACTCTTTACTTTATGGGTTGTTAGTTCCTATAAGCACACACTATGTATTTTTGGGGTTGTTAGCTCCTATAAGCACAGACTCGGTACTTTATGGGTTATTAGCTCCTATATGCACAGACTCGGTACTTTATGGGTTATTAGCTCCTATATGCACAGACTCGGTACTTTATGGGTAATTAGCTCCTATAAGCACAGACTCGGTACTTTATGGGTTATTAGCTCCTATATGCACAGACTCGGTATTTTATGGTTATTAGCTCCTATATATGCACAGACTCTGTACTTTATGGTTGTTAGCTCCTACATGCACAGACTCGGTACTTTATGGGTAATTAGCTCCTATATGCACAGACTCCGTACTTTATGGGTTTTAGCTCCTATAAGCGCAGAATTGGTACTTTATTGGTTATTAGCTCCTATAAGCATAGACTCAGTACTTTATGGGTTGTGAGCTCTATAAGCTCAGACTCTGTACTTCATGGGTTGTTAGCTCCTATATGCACAGACTGGGTACTTAATGGGTTGTTTGCTCCTATATGCACAGACTCCGTACTTTATGGGTTATTAGTTCCCTTATGCACAGACTTAGTACTTTATGGTTGTTAGCTCCTAAATGCACAGACTCGGTACTTTATGGGTTATTAGCTCCTATATGCACAGACTCGGTACTTTATGGGTTATTAGCTCCTATATGCACAGACTCGGTACTTTATGGGTTATTAGCTCCTATATGCACAGACTCGGTACTTTATGGGTTATTAGCTCCTAAATGCACAGACTCGGTACTTTATGGGTTATTAGCTCCTATATGCACAGACTCGGTACTTTATGGTTGTTAGTTCCTATAAGCACAGACTCCGTACTTTATGGGTTGTTGGCTCCTATAAGCACAGGTCGGTACTTTATGGGTTGTTAACTCCTATAAGCACAGACTCGGTACTTTATGGATGCAAATTTTGTTGGAATAAGGTAAAACATATGCAAGAATAACAATCAAACACATTTGTTACATTGCATTAACACTTGTTGAGTCTCTCAGGAGATGTTTGAACACTCTTGTCTTTTGGCTTTGCCTTTAAACAGCTTCCTCGAGGACCCTGTAAATGTTAATACCCGACAAAAACATGTGTGATCCCTATATTCTCTATGCTGACATCTGAGACTTTTGAGCCATATTTGCTTGATTGAAGGAGAAACTGTTTTTTCAGAATGTCTTCTGGGGTTTTCAGCAGTGTTCTTAGTAAATAGAAATATTATAGTTTCAAAGATGCATAGTAATGAGGCTATTCTATTTTTCTTATAAACAGTTAAAACTTGACTTTTCACTACTACGCGCGTATGCAATAATCTGTGGTAGATTCAATATAACTGTAAACTGAGACTACCTGCACGCCCAAAATCAAGGTAAACTTGCCAGTGTTTGTTTACAATGATTCTCATCTATCTTTAAATCTACTATACCATTAACCTATAAGCACACACTTGGTACTGAATGGGTTGTTTACCTTAAAAAATAATGAACTTTACAACATGATGTCCCTACTGGGAGTGGCGTCATGTATTTAAATGCATGCGCGGATCCAGAAAGTTTTGTCAGAGGGGGTTCAACTTTGACAACGTTTTTTTTTAATTTTTTTATTTTTTATTTGATGAGGGGAGGAGGTAGGATCCAAATACCTCTAAAAGTGGGCCACCATCGTCCCGCCAGCGAAATGGGATTTAAATGGTGTTTCGCTGATGTGCCGATAATGGCCCACCATTGAATGCTGGCTTGGTAGCTTTGTGATTTTGTCAGGGGATCCGGACTAGTATTGCTAAGAAACCCTATATTTTTGTGATTTTTCAGAGGGGTGGGGGGTCCAGACCGCGTGCCCCCCCACCCCCCACCCCCCCCTCCCCCACCCCCCACCCTCTGGATCTGCACATGAATAGTGGTTTACATATTTAGCAAAATAATGCAGTTCATGCATTAAGCTATAATGTATTTTTGTTTCTTTCAGCACGATGAAGTGGTTTCTGCTTGTCTCTGTTCTAGGAGTGGCGGCTGCACAGACGTTGTTCTTTAGACCACATCACAAGGAGGACAATCTGAAGGTATAAGCCTCTTCTAAGGATAACATTTTTATACCCACTTTTTACTTTAGAAAAAAAGGGTATACATGTACTAATTTCATACTAAAGATGGTCCATCGTCCGCATTTATGTGTGTGCGTGTGTGTGTGTGTGTGTGTTAATCCGTATGTCATGTTTCTTGTAATTGTATCTCCTACTTAACCGTTGGCCGTGGCAGCTTCAAACTTTGTCGGTGCATAGGTCACATGATATAGAGGGTACTGGGCAATGTTTTGTGTAACCTTGACCTTTGGATCGAGGTCAAAGGTCAAATAATGTATTTTCTTGTAACTGCATCTCCTACTAAACCGTTGGCCATAGCAACTTCAGACTTTGCAGGTGCATAGGTCACATGGTAAATGTTTTGTGAAACCTTGACCTTGGGATCGAGGTGAAATGTCAAATAATGTATTTTCTTTTAAATGCATCTCCTCCTTAACCATGGTAGTAACTTCAAACTTTGCAGGTACATAGGTCACCTGATGTAGAGGGTACTGCGCAACATTTTGTGTGACCTTGGGGTCAAGGTCAAAAGTTGTATTTTCTTGTAAATGCGTCTTCTAAACCATTGGCCTTAGCAACCACAAACTTTGCAAGTGCATAGGTCACATTTTGTAGATCCCTGCCAAAATTTAAAGAACAGTTCAAGGAAATTTCTTTCATTATTCAAGAACAAGGTTCAAGAACTGGACATGAACTTCTCTTAAAGTGTTCAAGAACATTTCAAGTACATTTTATGACCGTATAATTGGACAAATTTTTAAGAACAATTGTTCTTAAAAACTGTTCTTGAAAAGTTCAAGAAAGTACTGTTCTTGAAAACGTAGAAGTGGGCAAATTTTTAAGAACAATTGTTCTTGAAAACTGTTCTTTAGTTCAAGAACATAATATTGCTCATGTTTCCATGGAAACTCAAAAACTTGGAACTGGAATATTGAGAAACATCATATTTGTAATTATGCAAATTAGAAATTCTGTAGTTTGCAATACAGGTCAAAGTAGCCTATATAAGTAACAAACAACTCTTGGTGGTTGAGTATGCTTTTCCACTGACAGGGTTTGTAGGCTTGTCGGCTCATGTTACAATATTCTTGAGCATCTCATCTGGGTGTACACTGATTAATGAAATTCTCTTTTGGAGTTTCAGTCTAAGTAATAGTTATACCATGGGTTGTCTGCCTGTACGTGGAGATAATCCACGAGCTTTAGCAAGTGTACTATCTTACGTACAGGTAGACAACCTTGGTATAACTATTTTTTACCACCTACATCAGTGTAGACCTTGCATACCATGAGATATTTTGTGCTTAAGATGGTAAAGGTGGTATAAAAAGGAGGAACTGAGACTTTAGTTGTAGTTAGTGTCATCTGCTGATAACCTAGCTTTGCAGACAGTTGGGACCCAGATCAGGCCAGACAAAACATGAGGCCTGATCTGTTTCCCATCTGTTTGACATTCTGATGGTATTTCTGAAACAATTTTTGAAAAAAGGTAATTTCCGGAAAGAATCAACTGACAACAAAATATGTGCAATGCTTTCCAAGCATGCAAGGTGTTAGGATTTTTTTGTTACAAACTTACAGCTGGTGTGGCTTTATGGTCCATTATATATTAAATTTTGGAGGGGTCACAAGTTAGAGCTTCCAAAGAATTTCTAGCGATAAGGCGAGCACTCTCCCTAAACGAGACGTTCGTTTTATTTTGTTGAAATAACGACTAGAGAAACTAGGCACATTCAACAAATATATATATAGACGAGCCGTCGATGCACCATTGTCCCAATTTGTATATTTAAAACGGGTTTTCCTTCATGCATGTAATAACTCTACTTCTTATTGAATGAGAATTTATTTCGATCATCAACTGTGCTTGTTATTCAGTAACACATATGGGAACTAGACCGTTAAACAGGGAACCACGCTATGTAAAGTAAAACTATTTATACAGTTGATGTACAATAAAAACGACCATCTTGCAAAGTGGTCTATTTTTGTCAGATATTTAATGTCTTCTTTCGCTTATACAACCCCTTTCCCCCCCCCTAGACCCAAGACGCCATTTACATATGTTATATATTTAGTATAGCGACATTTAATTGTCCAAAGGGCATCTTGGGTCTAGGGGGGGAAAGCATCTAAAAACAAACTGAAAGACGCCAATTTCATCGTTTCAATGACAAACGTCACAATTTTAAGTATATTTCGTACGCATGCGCAGAAGGAATAGCGCAAAGTTTTGGAAATGAAGGGCACTTATATCCTTAATATTTAAGCACTTTTACTTTTTGAAAACCTGCAAAGGATTTACTAAAACTATTGTCTAAACGGCACCCCGTCTAAAGACATAAAATGAGGGGTGGAGTAGAAGGCACAAGTTTTCACGGCTTTGTAAGTGATGGATCGCTTTGAAACCTATTTGGCTGCTTGTAATGCATATTTTACTACCGAGCAGTCCAAATTTGAAAATATTAGAGCAATTTGAAAATTTAGGCAACTAGGGAAAATATACGCCTTATCGCTAGAGCTCCTTACATTATTCAGGCCAGCTTAAATATTCTTGACACTTTAGTGCTGTATGATACTGTACTTAAGTGCCAAGAATGTGTGTGCTTGCCTGTAACTATGTGCAAGCAACAAAGGCTCAGACTTTGGAGGGCGCATAGAGTGTCATTTGAGCCGCGACATGAGATTTACAACAATGTGGCATTTTGACAAGTGTAGACTCAGACGAGGCTGTGCAGCCCCCCTTTAAGCTTAGGAAATCCAAATGATGTGCAGTCAGTAACTTAACAGTCATAGAATATTCAAGCGACTAGCAAAGGCTCTGATCAGACTGCGCGTATGTGCAGGCTGGTCCGAGCCTTTGCTGGTTGCACATACCATATTGCTGGTAATCCCATGCCACCGCTCATTTGCTAGTGAAAATGAGTGTAATCAGCCCAGTATTTTGTGGCTCTATGATAAGGGAATTAGGGTTGTTAGATTTGTCTTGTTGTTCTGTTTTAGATCAAAGAAAATGGAAAGTTTGGAGGTGAGAAGAATAACTACTTCCAAATGCTTAGAGAGACAGGACTGAAAGAAGCCCCAAAGGTAGCGTATGTTGCTTTAGAAGAAAATACTTAACCAGGGTTCGCACAGGCTTGAAAAGTACATGAATTTAGAGGGCATTCTTGAAAATGATCAGATGTTCTTGAATTCCGCTTAAAGCCAATTTGATTTTCACTTATTAAGTTTCTTGAGTCAATATACTTCAAGAGTCGAGCATAAATAACTTTATTAAAAAGTTTTCCAAGACATGATGTTAAAGAGATTCCTCTGTAGTTTGCTGGGTCATTTTTGCTTCCCTTTTATGGATTAATGCTATACAACTTTCATTTCAGCATGATGGGAAGTTACCATCATTAAAAATATGATTAAATAGCTTTTTTAATGCATTTATGAAAACAGACATGTTCCATCTCCCACTTTTAATCCCAGGTTAACCTTACAGTTAGTAGATGGATGCATACATTATACCTTTTTAGCTCTAAAAAATGTTGGGTAATTTTTCATGCTTTTTGTCATCTGCTGATTTTTTCAAAATTGCCTTTTTAAAGAAAAATCTTTCATGAATACCATCAAAGTGTCAAATAGTTTTGATCCTCCCTTCTGCTGATTCAAGAAGGGTTGTTGTCAGTTACAAGCGAAAGTATGTTCACAAAGTACTGGTTAACTGCTTAGTCAAACTTGCCCAGGAAAAAAGTATGGTTGGGTTAACTGACCATCCTGACATGACCATAGCAGTTGACTGGGACATTAAGAATCAAACCCAAAAATATTAGGACCGACATTTGGGTCAAAGGTTAAAAGCAGATGACATTGGTAGACAAAGTACAATGTGAAGGTGAATTGTGATCAAATTTTGTTTAAAACATCAGGGATTTTTTGTGTGTTCTCAGGGAATTTCGGCCCCTGTCCCAATGGAATTTAGGTGATTTATTTCCAAATTAAAAAAAAATACCAGCTTAAAAAAAAAGAAAATTTTTTTTTTTTATTAAGTCACCACACAAGCTACATGCTGACAATCTACTACTATTGCATCTTATTTCTCCTTCAATTTTATGGCAATATAATATGTGTAATAATAGCTATTTTTTTTTTTTCGATTGACAGAAAAAATGCTGTAATTGTGCATTATAATCACAATTTAGGGGTCTACCATGCTAATTTTCCCAATCTATAAGGCCCTAGGGCCCCTTCCCAAAAAAGCAAAAAAATCCCTGAGCATTATCAGGTGGGGGTAAAGGCTGCATAAGATTTTTCGGCTGATTGAATTGGACCCAGTAAGTCTTGTTTTTCAACAAATAGCTCCTGTATACTTAAAATTAGAAAAAGCTTAATGGTTAAATTCAGTGATTTATTGGTTGTTAAACCATTGCACGGACTGGTGTGGCATCATTCGGTCGGCAGTTTGATTTTCATGATGTCATCCATCATGTTCAGCCTTGTAACATTGACAATAGAAGGTGTAATGTCGTCTTTACAACTAATAGACGTTAAAGACAAACGTAAAAATATGTGTTTCCATTCGAACAAGAGTTATGGGAAACTCTAGTGCTCTGTTCAAGATGACGGAATCGTTATTGACTCTGAATGATTTGTACATATTTTTAATCGTTTTGCGTGTTAGAATATTCTGAATTGAAATAAACTCACGCTAGAAGTGATTTATTGCTTAATAATTCACTGTTTGTCGGTCAGCCATAAGTGGATAAATCACTCAGGCTTCTTGCTCATGATTTATCCACATTAACAACTGTCCTCCAGCTAGTGATATGTTAAGCAACAAATCACTGTGAGCATGAATCTGTTTCTTAATTCCCTTCACTTAATAAACTATTCAGACCATTTGTACTCTTAGTATCAAATTATTGAATTGTTTAAATTTAAGTTGCTCAGGTGATTGAGTCTCTTAGAATTGAAGAAGTTGTTGTCATTTAATTTAACTCCATTTATATTGACATACAGTGCTGTCCTTTTATAAAACTTTGTTCTACCTCGATTCTTCTGAGTCCATGGAAATTGACTATTTATAAGTGATCTGAATTTCCTATAATTGCTTTGTAAAATTCCATGATAAAAAATTGGGACCCACAACAATAGTGTTATATCCAATTATATATCTGTGTTATAAGCCCAGGGGTGGTAGTGACTCTGATATTTTTATATATACATGACATACACAGGCTTGGCTGATTTTTGGGGGGTGTGACTTTGAAGTTCATTATTTTTTGGGGTTTTCAGAAAAGTGAATATTTTTGGGAGTATGAACATTTTGTTGATTTTTTTTCCCACTAATCTGGACTGTTTTTGGGAGGCATTTCAATGTATTTTAGCATCTTTTTTTTAAAGTTAAGGTACTGGTCAAGGTACAGAATGGGATTTTTTTTGTGTGTGGGCTAAAATGTTAGGTTTTAATATTGGTATACCTGATATGCCTGATATGTTTTAGGGTGGAGGGGGTGAGGGGTATATATGCTAGGGCAGAGCCTTTGTAACAAGAAAAGCTGTGAATACCCTCATGGGGTATTATAATGAGTTGTGTTATAAAGGGACTGTACTGTATAATTTTGTGTTACAGGTTAATGAGGGGGTCGTAGTTTGTCCTGGTAACAAGTCTGCCTGCTCAACTGGAAATACTTGCTGTTTAACAGCAACAGGAGGATATGGTTGCTGCCCTTTACCAAATGTAAGTACATTTTAACCCTTAATGCACCAATCGCTACAAAAGTCGTCTGCTTTTCTCATCTGCTGAAATGTTTAAGAAGCCTCCATGGCAAACAGTGTGAACCCAGATCAGACTGCTCCTATAGGAGCAGTCTGTTCTGGGTCCACGCTGTTTTCTTCCACACTTAACCCGCCAGTACTGCTAGGCAATTATTTGCAGCAGACGACTTCAGCAGACAACATTTTCAGATGGATTTTTTCTTGGCGCTTTAAGGGTTAACAGATATAAAGGCCTCATTATCAATGAAGAAATTTATTCTCTAAATTTATCATCAGATGGACATTTAAGCCTTGATATGTGATTTCCAACAATATGGTGTTTTGACAAGTGTAGACTCAGATGAGCCTGTGCAGTCTCCTGTTAAGCTCAGAAACTCCAAATGATGTTCGGTCAGTAGCTTAACAATAATAGAATATTCAAGCGGCTAGCAAAGGCTCTGATCAGACTGCGCGTATGCGCAGGCTGATCTGAGGCTTTGCTTGTTGCACATACCACATTGTTGCAAATCCCATGCCACAGCTCATTTTATTTTCAAAACCCTATACCCCAGTGTCATTCCAGGGTTTGTTGCATATCTAATCCAAGACAATGCATAGGACAATTTGTGTGGTAATTAGACTCTAGGTATAGTTAGTTTTTAGTCTGACACAAAGAAAAGGCAATATCTTGTGGGGAAATATGTTTTTGAGAGACATTTTGACGGTGGCAATCAAAGAATGCCATTTTAGCACCTTAAATTGACTGCCATGATCCAGGCAGAACTTTTTCAAGGGAACCAAATATACACAGTGGTTCTTTCATTAATCCTGAACAATTTTCCATCAATGTCTTTTTCAATATGTACAGTATAGCAAAAAGTGAATAAAATTAACTCAATTTTGACATGTTTATGTGGGAATGACCATTGGATTTTTATCATGCCATTGGACTTTTATCGTATTGCATAGTGTAAGATTGAAAGCAAGTGAATCTAAAATGCAATCTTAAACAATGCAATCTGCCACAAATCAGATCAAAATGGAATGAAATATAAGAGTCATAGATGTTTTTACAAAAGACATTCGAGCCGTGACATGAGATTTCCAACAATGTGGTATGTGCGACCAGCAAAGCCTCAGATCAGATTCATTTCTAGAAGAATTTTTCGAAAAAGTTTGGCTTTGTAAAAAAAAAAAACAGCAGACGACAAAAAGCATGAAAATAGAGTTAAAGAATGATTTTACGCATATATGTGATAAATATGAGCTGCAACATGAGATTTCCAAAAATGTGGTATGTGCGAGACCAGCCTGCTATGCCCATATGGGCAGTCTGATCAGAGCCTTTGCTGGTTGCTTGAATATTTTATGACTCTTAGGCTACTGGCCGAACATCATTTGGTGTTTCTAAACTTAAAAGGAGGCTGCACAGGCTCGTCTGAATCTACACTTGTCAAAATGCCTCATTGTTTGAAATCACATGTTGTTGGTTGGTTGGTTTTGTTGCTTTACGTCCCAAGTCAACAGCTATGGTCATTGCGGGACGGTCAGTTCACCTAACCACACATTTTTCCTGGGCAGGCTTGAACAAGCGGTTAACCAGTAATTTGTGCACATACTTTCGCTTGTAACTGACAACAACCCTTCTTGAATGAATCAGCGGAAGGGAGGAGAATGACCGTAGAAATTATTTCATGATCAATCTCCACGAAAATATGGGACCGGGCCGGGATTGAACTCGCGACCCCTGGATCTGCAGTCAGACACGCATCTGTAGCCAGACACGTTACCGACTGCGCTACGTGGCCCGGTAAATCACATGTTGTGGCTCAATTATATTTATCTTGTATTGTGTTGGTACATTTACTCAGTGAAGTTGTCTTTTCGAGAAATTTTGAACAAATGCCTTGCCAACAGTGACTTTTGTTGTCTGCTGAATACCTTTGTAAACAGTTTGGACCCAGATCAGGACCGACAGAATCCAAACTGTTTGACACTATGGGAGCACTCTGATTTAGGACATTTAAAACTACATCAGCAGATGCCAATGTAGATAGCATTTGAGCCATGACATGAGATTTCCAACTATGTGGTTTGCAGGACCAGCAAAGCCTCAGATCAGCCTGCCCATATGTGCAGTCTGATCAATCAGCCTGCCCATACATGCAGTCTGATCAGAGCCTTTGCTGGTCGCTTGAGTATTTTAGGACTGTTAAGCTACTGACCAAACAGCATTTGGAGTTTCTAAGCTTAAAAGGAGGCTGCACAGGCTCCTCTGAGTCTACACTTGTCAAAATGCCACATTGTTGGAAATCACATGTCGCGGCTCATTTGTCTTATATGGTGGGAAAGGGCTAAATATTTATATGTCTCCCCTCTAAAGGAGAGGGTGATATTTTTTTGGTACCCTCAGATGATTTTCATGAAAAAGCAAGCCTTATTTTTCACAAAAGATCAGTAAAAAAATTGACTTCAGCTTAAATTGTTTTAAACTTTTGAAGATTTATATTCTTACACACAGACGACTTATTATGAAGGGAGATGCAGTAACTTGAGTGCAAACAGATCAAATACAATTTATGTTTTCAGGCTGTTTGTTGTTTGGACAAAAAACATTGCTGTCCTTTTGGAACAAAGTGTGATATAACCAAGGGCAATTGTCAACGGGGCAATATTGCAGTTCCATGGAAACAGAAGACTGATGCTCTGCAGCTTGAAGACTTCACCAAGGGAGATGATCAGTTATTATCAGCAGTTATCTGTCCTGGTGGTGAACAGGAGTGTCAGAATGGCTTCACTTGTTGTAAATCTGGTGATGTGTATGAGTGCTGTCCTTATGAAAATGTAAGGGTAGACTTTGACCATTTAACCTTTCTTGTCATCTGCTGATAATCTTTGCAAGCAGTTTTGACCCAGATCAGGCCCAACAAAGTGCTGGGCTTGATCTGGATCCAAACTGATTGACACTATGATGGTATTCCTGAAAGAAATTTTAGGAAATGCTGATTTTGAAAAAATATCAGAAGACAAAAAAGCATGCAATAAGTTACCCTTTACTCTACACAATTAAGCGCCTTTGTACACCTTTGGACACCTTTGAAATGTAAGATTTTTTGAAATGTTATTGAAATTGGAACATTTGCTCCTGAGGAGTAAATGTTCCATTTTCCATAATATTTTCAAAACTATTGAAATGTAAAAAATATTTTTTGGAAAATATTTGAAAATTTGAATTATTTATAGAAAATGATGCAATGTTTTAAATAAAGCAAATGGGGTAGAGGGTTATACTGTACATAGATCCAGATTGGTAAACTTTTTGTGCTTGTACTTTGCATGCTTAGTATTTTTCATGCATTTCTTGTCATCTGCTGACTTTTTTGCAAAATTAACTTTTTGAAATAATTTTTTCAGGAACAATATCAGAGTGTCAAATAGTTTGATTCCAGATTATGACCAAAGTTCTGTCCTCCCTGGTCTGGGTCTAAACTAATTGGTTATCAGCAGAGGACAAAAGCAAGGAAAGAGTAAAAGCATACCTAAATCTAAAACCCTGGCTTAATTGCTTTTATACCCAAAATATGTTTTTTTCTTGCACATCATATCATCATAACCAGGTTTTGATTAAGTGTAGGTGCAGGGGAATCATCCACATCAGTGGACCCCCTTCCAGGTAACTGGCTAGCAGCACACATAGCAGATCTCACATCTGATCTCCAGCTACTACTTTCTTGAGGGTCACCTGTTGTAAGCTTCCACTCATGCTAGTAATTCTCCATCAGTTTCTTCTATGTCATCTTGGGCTTCCCTGGCCCCGGTCTACCATAATAACCTGTATATCACATGCTGTTCAAACTGCGCCAGTAGAACACTACACATGCCCAAACCAGCAAAGAATTCTTTCTCAAAATGAGGCCAAGATCTTCAAGTTAAAGCTCAAAATAATGCTTAACTGGTTTACCCGTATGTTGTAACAGGGTTTGCACAGGCTTGAAAAGTACTTGAATATACGGGACTGTCTTGAAAAGTCCTTGAAACTAAAATTTACCTTGAAAAGAACTTGAAAAACACTCAAAGGCCTTGAAAACTCCTTGAATTTACCATTTACAGGAGGATTCAACAGTGTTTTTCGGGACCTAAATCAGTATAAAATTGTGATGCCTTTATTTGGTGCAGCATATGCTGCACCAAATAAAGGCACCACAATTTTGTACTAATTATCTTAAACTAATATCTTTAGTACACGCTTACTAAATGGTCAGATGCTCAACCGCTGGTTGAGCGAGAAAAACAATTCGAGTGTCTTCCAGTTGAGATTTCGAGGAGCTAAAAAGGTAAACAAATGTTGCATGTTCTGTATATTATAATTAATATTTCTTGTCCTAGGAAGAGAATAAAAAATCAGGGAATGTCATTCAACCTCTAGAAGGTCCCTACGTTTATGGTGTAAATAGGAGGTCAGAGAATTGTCTCCTTTTGTCAGATTTACTTTTTGTGGAGGAAGGTGTACCAGAAGCAGATATATAAGTGTAGAAATTCGTGTTGTTTTGGGTTGTGTATTCAATTTTATGATGTGCTCGAAGGTGATATATACAGGCCTGATCAAGACTGAGATTGGCAACTGGAATTCTGATGGTTATTTTCATCAAGCTTGTGCAATATGCGAAAAATCTTGGTGGAAAGTCACGGAAAAATCTGGTTGAGCATCAAATGATAAAAAAATGATAAGAAAATTAAATAGCATCATTTGTCGTTTTTTCGTCAAGAAATACCACTCTTTCATATTTTTTATGGTTAACAGACTGAATGTGTTATCTTGGTTTTCGCACCCCATAGTCAAGATAACGCATTCAGTCTGTAAGCCAGAAAAAAAATCTGAAAGAGTGGTATTTCTTGATGAAAACAAACCTCAAAATTGTTTTTAACTGTATTTTAGTGCATTTCGGTCGCATATGATCATTCATAAGATTTTATATTATAGCAAAAATATTTTATTACATATGGTTTGCTATTCGGCATTTTTTTCAAGAATTTAAGCATTTGTAGGGCCAAGTTTGGGAAAAGTAAGTCGGTATGGGCCCATGTAACAGACTGAATGCGTTATCTTGACTATGGGGTGCGAAAAAACGACAAATAATGCTATTTAATTTTCTTATCATTTTTTAATTTCTGATGCTCAACCGGATTTTTCAGGGACTTTCCACCAAGATTTTTCGCATATTGCACAAGCTCGTTGTGAATTCCAGTTGCCGAAATCAGTATTGATCATGCTTGTATATATCACCTTCGAGCACATCATAAAATTGAATACACAGCCCAAAACAACACAAATTTCTACACGTTTATATCTGCTTCTGGTACACCTTCCTCACGCAAAAAGTAAATCTGACAAAAGGAGAAAAATTTTCTGACGACACTCAAATTGTTTTTCTCGCATCTGACCGTTTGGTAGGCATATAGTAATGGACTCTAACATTTCAGAAGTAGAATTTAACATGTAAATCAGTATTTTTGTTAAGTTTTCAGTCCTTGAAAACAGTGGGAAAGTCTTTGAGAAGTCCTTGAAAAGTCCTTACATTTTACATAATCTTGCCTGTATGAACCCTGTGTAAGATCTGTGGGACAGATAAGAAAGTGACATGAATGTTAGATAGAGTGATGTCATTGCTTTATCACAGTGATGTCATCCAGAATTTTGCATCTCTTTGTTTTCAGGAACTTCTGGGAGCTATATTTAAAAAAATGAAAATAAGAAATTGAATTGTGAGCAACAAAAATGACCCATTGTGAGAGGGGCACATAGTAAAATCTCTGCTACTTGATCACCATTTGTCAGTTGCCTTATGATGGCAAACAGTGATCCTTTTGACAGATATTTCTACCCGACCCCTATTACTCTCATACTGGGCCAGGTAGCACAGTCAGTAAGGTGTCTGGCTACAGATGCACATGTGACTGCAGATCTAGGGATCGTGAGTTTGATTCCGGCCGGGTCCCATACTTTTGTGGAGATTGATCATGAAATAATTTCTATGGCCATTCTCCTCCCTTCCGCTGATAAATTCAAGAAGGGTTGTTGTCAGTTACAAGCAAAAGTATGTGCACAAAGTACTCCGTATATGACCATAGCTGTTGACTGGGACGTAAAGGCAACATAACAAACAAACAAAACCCTTACTCTCATGTTTTATAGAAGATCTTACATGAGTGCTGATGTTTTATTGAATTTATTGAACTAGTTGGGGAAAAGAGATAAAATGTGAGGCTTACTGAGCATTTTATCTCTTTTTCGCATCAAGTTTAATAAATTCAATAATACAGAAGCAGGAGTGTTAGATTCTATTGATCACAGGACATCAAGATTTTGTCATCTTTTACGCAATGTTATAATGAATGTCATTATGCAACATTACTTAATCTGTAAACCACTACATTTTTGGGCATGACAATGCTGAGATTTTGTCATATGTATGCTACATTGTTTTGTTCATCATTACATACAATTACCAAAATCTGTAAATAGCTAGTGGTACATCAATTTTAAAGAATGAGCTTAGATCACTCCCAGACGCTACACAACACGATAATCTTTTGTATATTGACAGGCTGTGTGTTGTTCTGATGAAATCCACTGTTGCCCTAAAGATACCAAATGTGATCTGTCACATTCAAAATGTGTTGGGGAAAATAAAGTCACAGACATGATGGTGAAGCAATCAGCTGTCACTTCAAAACAACAGTTGAATAAATGGACCTCTTTGAAGGAAATCTCCAATTGGTTTCAGCAGAATTCAGCTCTAGTGAATAGTGTGAAATGTGATGATGATGAACATTTCTGTCCTGATGGTAGTACCTGTTGTAAGGTGGCTTCAAGACAGTGGGGATGTTGTCCATTACCTCAAGTAAGTTGTTGGTAACCTGTTTAAACTTCCAACCTATTACTTATGCCAGCACATTTTACTTTTGGTGCACATGGTTCTGTGCCATGTGCCTGTCTGTTTGCCTACTACAGGACTTTAGTTAAGAGTGCATAACGAAAATTTAATTTTCTTATTTCTCAACCAAAACATATGTTGTGGGTACTCAAAAGAACCGTCTCAATGAGACGGTTCTTTTTAGCACCCAAAACATATGTTAAAATTGATGGGTAAGAAAATATTAACAATTTTACGCTGAAAATTTTTGTTTATCTAAGCCTGTGCTATTAGTCTGACTACCTTCTCAGCTCAATATCTCAGAAACTATTATGAGATACAGTGCTGAAACATGGTCAGTTAATATGTTGTCATAAATACATCAACAAGTTACTAGCACATATTAGCCTTGGCATGAGATTTCCAACAATTTGACATTTTGACAAGTGAAGACTCGGACAAGCCTGTGCAGCCTCCTTTTAAGCTTAGAAACTCCATATGGTGTTCAGTCAGAAGCTTAACAATCATAGAATACTTAAGCGACTAGCAAAGGCTTTGATCAGTCTGCGCGTACATACCAAATTGTTGGAAATCTCATGCACTGGCTCATTTATTATTACTCTTGTCAAGTATGGGTCTGTGCAACCTGCCTGTCTCTTTGCTGTAAAAGTAAAGAAGAAGGCAAAGATTAGGAATCAATACAATACAATCAAGTACCACACCTGACCAGAGACACCATTTGGGAAAGTGACAAAAAAAACTAGGAAACGTCACACACTAGAGAGCCAAGAGGTAAGCCCCTTTCCCAGCAGATTATCACAAGGCTGCAAGGAACAGACAAGACAGTATAATTAAGACAAATGTGAAACATAAATTACAAAAAGGATCCACAAAAGAAGCACCACTAATGAAGGGTCAGTAAAAATCACTGGAGTGCTTAAACATGTTTAATGTCGTCAGCCTCACCTTTAATTCTGATTCGAATCAACACAAATAGATGTTTGGTACGACCACCTTTCATTAAAAGTATTTTCTGGTCAGTTGATACTTGACCGGGGTTTACCTGTTGGATTTCTTTTGCTATTGTATTCAGTTTTATTTACTGTTGAGTCCTTATCTTTGCTTTATCTCCTTGTTATATCTTGATTTATATGTTTTAGGAGATAATGCATTGATAAGTTAGGGGTCTTTCATGCAAACCAAATATCTATGTGTCTCGATCCACATCTGAATTAAGGGTGAGGTTGGCACTGTTAAACTGGTTTAAGCCCTCCAGTAAAATATTTTACTGACTGTTCCAAGGTGGGACTTCTTTTGTGGATCTTTTATGTTTTTTTTCTGTCTTGTGTTTGCTATGTCTTTGTGCGCGTCTGTTTATTTGTGCTTTGTGGTCACCTGCTGGGAAAGGGCTGACCTCTTGGCTCTCGTTTGTGGTGTCTGCTGTGAGTTTGTCACTTTCCCATTGGTATCCTGGGTCAGGTGTGGTACTTGATTGTATCGATTCCTGATCTTTGCACTCTTACTTACTTTGATATTGTTTTTGGTCTGTCTGCCTTCCTTTTCATAATAATAATTATTTTATTTTCCCACTGATCACCCTTTGTTCCATTGTGTCTGTTCCCACTTGACTTAATACTGATTGGATGAAATTTCGTGAATTTTAAACTGTATATTATGATTTGTCAAGAGCAATTGGATGCATGTGACATTTTTCTGATAATGATGTTGTCCATTGCCTCAAGTAAGTAAATACTATAGGTAACTTGTTTAAATCTACAACCTATTAATTTTGCCAGCACATGTTACTCTTGGTGTTTGTTGGTCTGTGACATATGCCTGTCTGATTGCCTGTTGGACTGATTACCTTGACAGCTCAATATCTCAGACACTACAATGAGCTACAGTCATGAAACGTGGTTAGTTGATATGTGGTTATAAATACATTACCAAATTGCTAGCACAAATTACTCTTGTCAAGTATGGGCTTGTGCCACCTGCCTGTCTGTTTGCCTGTAAGACCACCTTGTCAGTGAGGTGTTTCCTAAACTATTAAAGCCAAAGTTCTGAAACCTGGTCAGTAGATATGTTGGCATGACCCAACTGGTGGTTTTCTTTTATTCTGTCTGTGGTTTATTACCTATTTCCTTTGTTTGATTTCAAACAATATATTATGCTAAAGGTAGAATAGATATTGTTTTGCAGTGACTGCCTCTCCTTCCATATGTCTCCCCGTTTGTCCTTTTTTCCTTTTTGTGTGTTCAGACATAAACTTAATAATCTTTGGATGAAATGTCATGAATCTTATACTATTGTGTTGTCAGAGAAATCCGATGAAGGTAACATTTTCTCAATAAAGCAGTGACTTGTAGCAGACATGATATATTTGTAACTGATACAATATTGATGTATTTTTAGGCAGTATGTTGCTCAGATCACGAACATTGCTGTCCTCATGGTGAAACATGTGATGTATCACATGGCAAGTGTTTAAAGAAGGACACAATTACAGATTGGTTTGTAAAGACCCCAGCCCTGAAATTGAATAATGTGAAATGTGATGATGAATACTCCTGTCCTGATGGTAGTACTTGTTGTAAGCTGGAAGCAGGAGGTTGGGGATGTTGTCCATTGCCTGATGTAAGTAAATACTATAGGTAACTTGTTAAAATCTACAACCTATTAATTTTGCCAGCACATGTTACTCTTGGTGTTTGTTGGTCTGTGACATATGCCTGTCTGTTTGCTGGTTAGACTGACTTCCTTATCAACTTAATATCTCAGAAACTATAATGAGCTACTGTGATGTAATATGGTCAGTTGATTGTCACTTTACCTCCCAGACAACAGCTATGGTCATGTTGGGGCGGTCAGTTCACCTAAGCCTCTGGGTTTGAGCCTCGCTTGGTTGACTGTATTGTGTCCTTGAACAAGACACATTTATCCTTGTGTAGTACTGGTTTAACCAAGGAAGACCTGTCCCAATATAACTGAAAAATTGTTGACTGGGAAGTTAAGAGTCAAATCAAACAAGATAGCCGCTTTCAAGGCAAGATGACTTTTCCAGACCATCAATTTATAGAGTCTTTGCAATTTATGAACAGACAGTCTGTAGTGTCAAACTTTCAGGGTGCTTGCTTAGCCCCTAAGTTGGGCGACAGCCCTCTTTCTTTGGGTAAAGCTTGCACTTTAGGGAAATGCAAATGGTCTTGGGAGGCTTGGCAGATGCACTGGCTCACTTGTGAGCTAAACATTTTTAATATTTTAACAACAACAGAATCTAGGGCAAAGATTTAGCGCCTGTAAAATGCATTTAAGCCCCCCCAGTAGCTTAGGCTGCTGTCTGTTTTAAGGCAAGGTTCTGTTGTGTTGATTTATTGTTTTATGTGCTTCCCATTGTTGTTGGGGGTTCTGTGTTTGTCTTTGTTTTGGTATGCATTACTTTGTGTCGTTTCTAGTTTTGCAATCAACTTGAAGAGGAAGAGAGAGTTGTTTGCTTTTATTGTCTAATATATGTCATCCTACTGTGTATGTTCTGTGGCTCTTCCTCACGGTACCTTGGGTTGGTCTGCAGTGTGTGATTGTGATATTTCCTGATCATCATCTTTTTTTTTTCTTTTTTTTTAGGTTCATGCAATAATGGTTGTTTTCCTGCGCCACAGATCATATTTATTTTTGTCTTCTGGTTCAGGCCACATTAAGATAAGCAATTAAAATTATGTAATAAGGCTGTGCTACTTATATTGAAGAACCTCAATTTTGTCAGCCTTTTTGTGTCACCTTTTTAAGCATGGTACACACATAGGGATCACGTCTCGGTTGGGGTCCTTGTCAGCATTGTCACTGTAACTGATACAATATTGATGTATTTTTAGGCAGTATGTTGCTCAGATCACGAACATTGCTGTCCTCATGGTGAAACATGTGATGTATCACATGGCAAGTGTTTAAAGAAGGACACAATTACAGATTGGTTTGTAAAGACCCCAGCCCTGAAAGTGAATAATGTGAAATGTGATGATGAATACTCCTGTCCTGATGGTAGTACTTGTTGTAAGCTGGAAGCAGGAGGTTGGGGATGTTGTCCATTGCCTCAAGTAAGTAAATACTATATGTAACTTGTTAAAATCTACAACCTATTAATTTTGCCAGCACATGTTACTCTTGGTGTTTGTTGGTCTGTGACATATGCCTGTCTGTTTGCTGGTTAGACTGACTTCCTTGTCAGCTTAATATCTCAGAAACTATAATGAGCTACTGTGATGTAATATGGTCAGTTGATTTTTGTATTTGTATGGTTTGTCACTTTACCTCCCAGACAACAGCTATGGTCATGTCGGGGTGTACCTAAGCCCCTGGGTTTGAGCCGCGCTGGGTTGACTGTATTGTGTCCTTGAACAAGACACATTTATCCTTGTGTAGTACTGGTTTAACCAAGGAAGACCTGTCCCAATATAACTGAAAAATTGTTGACTGGGAAGTTAAGAGTCAAATCAAACAAGATAGCCACTTTCAAGGCAAGATGACTATTCCAGACCATCAATTTATAGAGTCTTTGCAATTTATGCACAGACAGTCTGTAGTGTCAAACTTTCAGGGTGCATGCTTAGCCCCTAAGTTGGGCGACAGCCTTCTTTATTTGGGTAAAGCTTGCACTTTAGTGAAATGCAAATGGTCTTGGGAGGCTTGGCAGATGCACTGGCTCACTTGTGAGCTAAACATTTTTAATATTTTAACAACAACAGAATCTAGGGCAAAGATTTAGCGCCTGTAAAATGCATTTAAGCCCCCCCCAGTAGCTTAGGCTGCTGTCTGTTTTAAGGCGAGGTTCTGTTGTGTTGATTTATTGTTTTATGTGCTTCCCATTGTTGTTGGGGGTTCTGTGTTTGTCTTTTTTTGGTATGCATTACTTTGTGTCCTTTCTAGTTTTGCAATCAACTTGAAGAGAAAGAGAGAGTTGTTTGCTTTTATTGTCTAACATATGTCATCCTACTGTATATGTTCTGTGGCTCTTCCTCACGGTGCCTTGGGTTGGTCTGCAGTGTGTGATTGTGATATTTCCTGATCATACTACTTTTTTTTAATTTTAGGTACATGCAATAATGGTTGTTTTCCTGCGCCACAGATCATATTTATTTTTGTCTTCCGGTTCAGGCCACATTAAGATAAGCAATTAAAATTATGTAATAAGGCTGTGCTACTTATATTGAAGAACCTCAATTTTGTAAGCCTTTTTGTGTAGCAATTTTAACCATGGTATATACATAGGGATCATGTCTCGGTTGGGGTCCTTGTCCGCATTGTCACTGTAACTGATACAATATTGATGTATTTTTAGGCAGTATGTTGCTCAGATCACGAACATTGCTGTCCTCATGGTGAAACATGTGATGTATCACATGGCAAGTGTTTAAAGAAGGACACAATTACAGATTGGTTTGTAAAGACCCCAGCCCTGAAAGTGAATAATGTGAAATGTGATGATGAATACTCCTGTCCTGATGGTAGTACTTGTTGTAGGCTGGAAGCAGGAGGTTGGGGATGTTGTCCATTGCCTCAAGTAAGTAAATACTATAGGTAACTTGTTAAAATCTACAACCTATTAATTTTGCCAGCACATGTTACTCTGGTGTTTGTTGGTCTGTGACATATGCCTGTCTGTTTGCTGGTTAGACTAACTTCCTTGTCAGCTTAATATCTCAGAAACTATAACGAGCCACTGTGATGTAATATGGTCAGTTTATTGTCACTTTACCTCCCAGACAACAGCTATGGTCATGTTGGGGCTGTCAGTTCACCTAAGCCCCAGGGTTTGAGCCTCGCTAGGTTGACTGTATTGTGTCCTTGAACAAGACACATTTTTATTATATACCTATAACTGATACAACTTTAGAACTGTCTGTTTTCTGGCCATCTGATACAGAAAGCCGGATCAACGAACTGAGGTTTTCTGAATCCATATCACTATCTTTTAAAACGAGGCTAACACGGATTACCTGCTTTTGCGGCAACGTTACGTAAAGTAAATTGCAAGCATGGATCCAGAGACAGAAAACATGTTGATGTGACGTCAAGAAACATAATGTTATGGCAAATGTTCCCGCAATTTTTAGGTGTTAAAGACCAAAACATGTTTTAAAATCAGAAAGAATGTCAGAAAAAAGGCATATAATAAACATATTATCATAATAGTAACTTGATCTGGCGTACAGTATCACGTCTCGTGGATGAGGCCATACCATTGAATCACCCTTGACGCTAAGCGTCTCAGGTGATCCGATGGTAAGACCTCATTCACTTGGCGTGATACAGTATGCCAGATCAAGTTACTATTATGATAATGTGTATATCCGATTGTAGTACTGGCTCAACCCAGGAAGACCTGTCCCAATATAACTGAAAAATTGTTGACTGGGAAGTTAAGAGTCAAATCAAACAAGATAGCCGCTTTCAAGGCAATATGACTATTCCAGACCATCAATTTATAGAGTCTTTGCAATTTATGCACAGACAGTCTGTAGTGTCAAACTTTCAGGGTGCATGCTTAGCACCTAAGTTGGGCGACAGCCTTCTTGCTTTGGGTAAAGCTTGCACTTTAGGGAAATGCAAATGGTCTTGTGAGGCTTGGTAGATGCACAGGCTCACTTGTGAGCTAAACAATTTTGTTATTTTAACAACAACAGAATCTAGGGTGAAGATTTGGCGCTTGTCAAATTCATTTAAGCCCCCCCAGTAGCTTAGGCTGCTGTCCATTTTAAGGCGAGGTTCCGTTGTTGTTGATCTATTGTTTTATGTACTTCCCATTGCTTGTGGGGGGTTCTGTGTTTGTCTTAGTTTTGGAATGCATTACTTTGTGTCCTTTCTAGTTTTGCAATCAACTTGAAGAGGAAGAGAGAGTTGGTTGCTTTTATTGTCTAACATATGTCATCTTACTGTATATGTTCTGTGGCTCTTCCTCACGGTGCCTTGGGTTGGTCTGCAGTGTGTGATTGTGATATTTCCTGATCATACTACTTTTTTTTATTTAAGGTACATGCAATAATGGTTGTTTTCCTGCGCCACAGATCATATTTATTTTTGTCTTCTGGTTCAGGCCACATTAAGATAAGCAATTAAAATTATGTAATAAGGCTGTGCTACTTAGATTGAAGAACCTCAATTTTGTCAGCCTTTATTGTCACCTTTTTAAGCATGGTATACACATAGGGATCATGTCTCGGTTGGGGTCCTTGTCCGCATTGTCACTGTAACTGATACAATATTGATGTATTTTTAGGCAGTATGTTGCTCAGATCACGAACATTGCTGTCCTCATGGTGAAACATGTGATGTATCACATGGCAAGTGTTTAAAGAAGGACACAATTACAGATTGGTTTGTAAAGACCCCAGCCCTGAAAGTGAATAATGTGAAATGTGATGATGAATACTCCTGTCCTGATGGTAGTACTTGTTGTAAGCTGGAAGCAGGAGGTTGGGGATGTTGTCCATTGCCTCAAGTAAGTAAATACTATATGTAACTTGTTAAAATCTACAACCTATTAATTTTGCCAGCACATGTTACTCTTGGTGTTTGTTGGTCTGTGACATATGCCTGTCTGTTTGCTGGTTAGACTGACTTCCTTGTCAGCTTAATATCTCAGAAACTATAATGAGCTACTGTGATTTAATATCGTCAGTTGATTTTTGTATTGGTATGGTTTGTCACTTTACCTCCCAGACTACAGCTATGGTCATGTCGGGGCGGTCAGTTCACCTAAGCCCCCCGGTTTGAGCCTCGCTGGGTTGACTGTATTGTGTCCTTGAACAAGACACATTTATCCTTGTGTAGTACTGCTTCAACCCAGGAAGACCTGTCCCAAAAGTAACTGAAAAATTTATGACCAGGAAGTTAAGAGTCAAATCAAACAAGATAACCGCTTTCAAGGCAAGATGACTATTCCAGACCATCAATTTATAGAGTCTTTGCAATTTATGAACAGACAGTCTGTAGTGTCAAACTTTCAGGGTGCATGCTTAGCACCTAAGTTGGGCGACAGCCTTCTTTCTTTGGGTAAAGCTTGCATTTTAGGGAAATGCAAATGGTCTTGGGAGGCTTGGCAGATGCACAGTCTCGCCTTTTTGTTATTTTAACAACAAAAGAATCTAGGGTGAGGATTTGGCGCATGTAAAATGCATTTAAGCCCCCCAGTAGCTTAGGCTGCTGTCTGTTTTAAGGCAAGGTTCTGTTGTTGTTGATCTATTGTTTTATGTACTTCCCATTGCTTGTGGGGGGTTCTGTGTTTGTCTTTGTTTTGGTATGCATTACTTTGTGTTCTTTCTAGTTTTGCAATCAACTTGAAGAGGAAGAGAGAGTTGGTTGCTTTTATTGTCTAACATATGTCATCCTACTGTATATGTTCTGTGGCTCTTCCTAACGGTGCCTTGGGTTGGTCTGCAGTGTGTGATTGTGATATTTCCTGATCATACTACTTTTTTTATTTTAGGTATATGCAATAATGGTTGTTTTCCTGCGCCACAGATCATATTTATTTTTGTCTTCCGGTTCAGGCCACATTAAGTTAAGCAATTAAAATTATGTAATAAGGCTGTGCTACTTATATTGAAGAACCTCAATTTTGTCAGCCTTTTTGTGCAGCCTTTTTAAGCATGGTATACACATAGGGATCATGTCTCGGTTGGGGTCCTTGTCCGCATTGTCACTGTAACTGATACAATATTGATGTATTTTTAGGCAGTATGTTGCTCAGATCACGAACATTGCTGTCCTCATGGTGAAACATGTGATGTATCACATGGCAAGTGTTTAAAGAAGGACACAATTACAGATTGGTTTGTAAAGACCCCAGCCCTGAAAGTGAATAATGTGAAATGTGATGATGAATACTCCTGTCCTGATGGTAGTACTTGTTGTAAGCTGGAAGCAGGAGGTTGGGGATGTTGTCCATTGCCTCAAGTAAGTAAATACTATATGTAACTTGTTAAAATCTACAACCTATTAATTTTGCCAGCACATGTTACTCTTGGTGTTTGTTGGTCTGTGACATATGCCTGTCTGTTTGCTGGTTAGACTGACTTCCTTGTCAGCTTAATATCTCAGAAACTATAATGAGCTACTGTGATGTAATATAGTCAGTTGATTTTTGTATTGGTTTGATTTGTCACTTTACCTCCCAGTCAACAGCTATGGTCATGTTGGGCGGTGAATTCACCTAACCACACTTTTTTTCTGGGAAAGCAGTAAATGAGTACTTTGTGCACGTTCTTTCACTTGTAACTGACAACAACCATTCTTGAATGTATCAGTGGAAAAGTGGAGACGGACCCTAGCAATTATTTCATGATCAATCTCCATGAAAGTATTAAAGCAGGCAGGGACATGGTCATTTGATATGTTGTTATAAATATACGCATGTCCAATGAAAACGCACCACTCTTCAGATGCACTTAGTTAAGGCATATTAAAAACTGTGGGAAATTGTGTTAATTGCAGTTATTATTGAGAACAAGTGCAATGTTTTTGCACAAAAAATCAATTCCAGTGACTTCATTATGACGTAACGTCAGCCTCAAAATTGTATTAATCACATTTTAGGCTTATACAAAAAGACCCAGAAATCTTTTAAACACAGTGGCACAGTCATAGAGTGCTTAACTCTAGACCTAGGGGCCACCGGGTTCGAGCCTCACTTGATTCACTGTGTTGTGTCCTTGAGCAAGACAAATTTAAACTTGCATAGTATTGGTTCAACCCAGGAAGACCTGTCCAAATATAACTGAAAAAATTGCTGACTGGGACGTTAAGAGTCAAATCAAACAAGATAACCTCTTTCAAAGCAAGATTACTATTCCAGACCATCAATTTAGAGATTGATTGCAATTTATGCACAGACAGCCCGTAGTGTCATACTTTCAGGGTGCATGCTTAGCCCCCTATTTGGGCCACAGCCTTCTTTCTTTGGGTAAAGCTTGCACTTTAGTGAAATGCAAAGGGTCTTGGGAGGCTGGACAGATGTGCAGGCTCGCTTGCCAGCTAAACAATTTTTTTTAACAACAACAGAATCTAGGGCGAAGAGTTGGTGCCTGTAAAATGCATTTAAGCCCCCAGTAGCTTAAGCTGCTGCCCGTTCTAAGGCAAGGTTCTGTTGTTGTTGATATCTTGTTTTATGTACTTCCCATTGTTTGTCGGGGTTCTGTGTTTGTCTTTTATTTGGTATGCATTACATTGTGTCCTTTCTAGTTTTGCAATCATCTTGAAAAGGATGAGAGAACTGGTTGCTTTGCTTTTATTGTCTTACATATGTCATGTTACTGTATATGTTCTGTGGCTTTTCCTCAGGGTGCCTTGGGTTGGTCTAGTCTGCACTGTGTGATTGTGATATTTCGTGATCTTACTCACTTTTTTATTTTACTTATATGCAATACTGGCTGTTTTCCTGTGGCCTGTTCAGGCCACATCAAGTTAAGAAGTTTAAATTGTGCACTAAGGCTGTGCTACTTATATTGAAGAACCTCAGATTTTGTAAGCCTTTTTGTGCCGCCTGTGAAGCATGGTTTACACATAGGGATCATGTCGGCTTTTGGGGCGTCCACGTTGTTACACTTTTGGTTTCCAATTGATAACTCTTGAAGGGAAGCATTAATTTCATTCAAACTTCACAGAAGGATCAAGCATTATAAAATACAGGCCAAGTTTGAAAAGGGGGTAATCTGCACAATTTTGATTGATTTATTGCCCTTTTTAGCTCACCTGTCACAAAGTGACAAGGTGAGCTTTTGCGATTGGTCTTTGTCCGTCCCTCCGTCTGTTCGTTAACAATTGACTTAAATGACAAAAATAGTGAGTATGATCAGGAAATACCACAATCACAAACTGCAGACAACCCCGTGGCACCAACTCCTCCTAAACCCCTAGTCCAATTTTGAAATAATTTCACACAAATGATCCTTGGGTGGCCCTCTACCAAAATTGTTCAAATGGTTCTAGTCTGTTACATATCTAGGTCACAAAGGTAAAAAATAGATTTTCGAGATGAAAACTTTAAAAATCTTCTTGTCTGAAACCAGAAGGCATAGAGCCTTGATATTAGGTATGTAGCATCACCTAGTGGACCTCTACCAAGTTTGTTCAAATTATCCCCCTGGGGCCAAAAGTGGCCCCGCCCCAGGGGTCAAATATTTTACATAGGCTTATATAGGGAAAACATGAAAAAATCTTCTTGTCTGAAACCACAAGACCTAGAGCCATGATGTTTGGTATGTAGCATCTTGTAGTGGACCTTTACCAAGTTTGTTCCAACAATACCCCTCGGGTCTAAAATGGCCCTGCCCTGTGGGTCACATGTTTTACAATGGCTTACATACGGAAACATGAAAAATTCTTCTTGCCTGAAACCACAAGGCCTAGAGCCTTGATATTTGGTATGTAGCATCACCTAGTGGACCTCTACCAAGTTCATTCAAATAATACCCCTGGGGTCAAAAATGGCCCGGCCCAGGGGCTCACATGTTTTACATAGGCTTATATAGGGAAAACTTGAAAAATATTCTTGCCTGAAACCACAAGGCCTTGAGCCTTGATGTTTGGTATGTAGCATCACCTGGTGAACCTCTACCAAGTCTGTTCAATTAATGCCCCTGGGGTCAAAAATGGCCCCGTCCCGGGGTCATATATTTTACATAGGCTTATATAGGGAAAACATGAAATATCTTTTTGCCTGAAACCACAAGGCCTAGAGACTTGATATTTGGTATGTAGCATCTTCTAGTGGACCTCAACTTAGTCTGTTCAAATTATACCCCTGGGGCCAAAATTGGACCCGCCCCAAGGGTCACATGTTTAACATATATTAGGCTTATATAATGAAACCTTGAAAAACTCTTCTCGTCTGAAACCACAAGGCCTAGAGCTTTGATATTTGGTATGTAGCATCACCTCATGGACCTCTACCACATTTGTTCAAATTATGCCCCTGGGGCCAAAAATGGCCCGGCCCCAGGGGTCACATGTTTTACATAGGCTGTTTTAATTAGGAAAACATGAAAAAATCTTGTCTGAAACCACAAGGCCTTTGATTTGTAGCATCACCTTGTAGCATCACCTTGTGGACCCTCTACCAAGTTTATTCAAATTATGCCCCTGGAGCCAAAAATGCCCCCCCCCCCCACCCCTTATATAAAATTAACTTTTTCAGAATATGGTCATGTTACATATCAAATTAAAGGGAATGCAGTTTATAATAACATATTAGCAAATATTTTGTCCTTACACTTACCCTTGACCCCTGGGATGGGGTCAAAAGGTTAATTTGTTTTCTTTTCTGAAAGTAGTCATGTTACATAATCAAATTAATTAGAATGAAGCATATAACACCATGCATGCAAATGTTCTGCTGTTTTACACACCCTGACTCCTGTATGGGGACAAAAGGTAAAAACATTTTTTTTCTGAAGAAGGTTCTGGTGCACATCACATTATGCAATTAAAATATTTGACATTACGCACACCCCTGGCCTTTTGGGTTGGGTAAAGAGGTCAGACATTGAATTGTGCAGATAAGTATATTAATTTGATTGAACTTAGTGACTTGATAGGCTTTGGTTATGATCTGAGTGATACCCAAGATGGACTCAAGTGTTGGAGAATGGGAATTATATTTTGTGGTAAACATCCTCTCCTCCTGACAAGGATTCAGGTGAGCGATCCAGGGCCCATAGGCCCTCTTGTTTAACATATATTTTGGCTAAATTGTGGTTTCCAATCAAAAGTTCGGTCAGGGTTCGATTCTAGGCCCATTACTTTTCCTTATCTATATAAACGACATAGTCAAAAACCTGGGCTGCTAAATTCCCTTGTACGCTGACGATGCATAATGGGGTGTATGATCAGGAACCACACTGTTTGCTTACAGAATCTTCTATTAAAATTTGGAAAAAATACAAAATACCACCCAAGACGCCTAAAATTGGAAATGGACTGCTCCAACTGATAGTAGTGGGAAATTCCATTTGGCTTAAATGGGTTAATGGAAATCACATGTCAGGGATCTTTTTTGATCATTTTCAGGCAGTTTGTTGCTCAGACCATGAACATTGTTGTCCTGAAGGTACCACGTGTGATGTGAGCCAAGGAAAATGTAATAAAGGAGACAAAATTACCAACTGGCTGATGAAGACTCAAGCTGTTGCGCTGTCTAACCCTGTACGCTGTTCTGATACACATGAATGTCCAACTGGTAACACTTGCTGTAAATTGAAATCTGGTGAATGGGGATGCTGTCCTAAACCTAATGTAAGTTTATAACACCGTGGAGAATCACATGACTTTAGAGGATAAAAAATGGAGGATACTTGTCAAAACCCTCTATTCAGGTAAAACTTACTTTGATATTTCCATTAATACTGATCAGATTGGCATGGGGCTCGAAGCAGATAACCCAGAAAAATAAAAGCAGCATGTCCATCTTTAGCAACTTTCTGACAAAGATCTGGTTAAAAGGTTATTGACGAGCAGCCAAATTTTTTGGTTGCTCGTCCATAAATTTTAAACCAGATCTTTCTTTGTCCCTAAGTCGCATATGATGGGCCAGTTATTGTCATTTTTCTGAGGTATCTGCTTCAAACCCCATGCAAACCTCACCAGTATTATCGGAAATATCAAAGGAAGTCTTACCTGAATAGAGGGGTTTTACAATGGTATCCGACATTGTTGTTGCTTTGAAGTCACGTGATTCTCCGCCGTGTTATAATAAGTGTATTCACAGTTTCAGCTGTGCTATTGGTTTTCTGTGTATACTGCTGTAGGTCATAGTTCAACTGAGGTAAATACCTGTTTCTTGTCTAATGTATCTCTATAGAAATACATAGATTATCATCAAGAAAATGGTTTTTATGTCAATAATTCTGGTGCCATCAAGCTAGTTACCACCAAATATGTATGTATGAATGATTGGCTGTATCAGCGGTGTGTTATCTGCAGATTATCCCTTATTTCAAGATTCTAGTAAAAGAAAACGGTATGGTATACATACATGTTTCATTTTGATATGAAAAAAGGACTGAAAGGTGGTAAGAGAAACTCTGTTTGTCTATATCTCTGTGTGTGTTTGTGTGTGTGTGTTTTGTTGTGCTGACGTAAATTGAAACTGGTTATCACACCTATAACAACATAACATGGGCCTCACCGCAAGAAAACCTGTCTTCAGGGATTTTGACCCGGTATTGCTTAAACCAAGCTGCTCAGCTACAGAAATTACTAGAAATGGAGTAAGTTTAACTTTTTTTTTACATTTAACGCTGATAAAGAATATATAACTTTTATAAAATGTCAGCTTCAAAATTTGTGTAATGTTCTGGTTATGACAACTGCTCGTTTGTTTTTCCACTTTTAACAACATTTAGCCATGCCTGACAGATACTGTGTTGTATAGTTGGATGTCATAACAGTGGGATTGGACTTAAGAAATGGAAAACGTAATATTGCAGTTCCACCAAACTAATTATGGCACTGACCGGTGCATCAGTGAACCCCCATTCAGACTGTTCAGCTTCCCGACTGAGTTGTGAAACCCAGAAGCGCACAGACAGTGGACAAACCTCCTTGCCACCAGCACTTCTTTGTTTCCTATTCCTGACAGGTTTCTTCGCCTGAGAAAGTCTTTCAGTGATGAGATTGTCCAAAACTGATTTTTTTCAAAAGTCATAATATCGTCTAAGTCTTTTCCAGACATTTTGAACAAATAATAATGATATTTACTGTAGAATGTACCTTAGAAATGAAACACTTACATATGAACAAGATGATACAGATTTTTATGTGAGGGGAAACTATGCTAATCACCAGAGATAAGGATTAATTTATAACGGTTGTTATTGTTTCATTGATAAAGCTGCAGAAGCAGTGGTTTGTTTACATTCTCGGCAACACTTGACTTTTTTTATGAATCTTCTACCTGAGTGTATATTGTGGAACTGTGAAAAGGCTTATTGATCTAGCAAAATGTGAAATTGGTTTCTATGGTCATATGCTACTGCTAGGTAATTTCATGCTTTTATTGTCACGCATGAAAATTAGCTAGCATGAACCATAGAAACCAATTTCACATTTTGCTAGTTCAGTTGTAACGAGGCGGAGAATCATGTGAATTCTTTCATGAACATTACATGCTTCTGAATCATGTATGCAGAAGACAAAACAGAAGACATTTATTGTGATTGGTGTTTAAAGGGTTTGTCACAAGTTTGTCTGCAGTTTGTGATAGTGGTATTTCCTGATCATACTCACTACTCAGAACTTTGTGTAGGGTCAGATAACTCAGAGTAACTGTTATAGATGTGTGCCTATTATGTGGGTAACTACCATGTCCATAGCCACACCGGATAGACCGCAGTTGAAAATGTTAATTCTATCGGCGAAGGTAGATCAAAAGTAGTTAGAAACAGAGTTTTCAGTTGTCATTTGTTGCCACACTAGCAACAAATGGCAGTTGAAACAGTGTTTATAACGATTTTTGATCTACATTAATCAGTTGTTAAGGCCATTTTTTATTACCACTTTTCTTATCTGGATGACTCCACCAATGTTTTTCATCTGATTATGCAGAAACCAGGTGGATAGTAAGACCATGATGTGATACATCTCGTATTGTACCAAGACTTTAGCCAAACTCAAGTTATTGGCCTTTGGAGATTAAAAAAGAGATGATTCATTTGAAGATCAACTTTCTAAAGTTTTCATCAGCTTCAGCTGAAACTTCCTTGCAAACATTGATTTGACCGTGATGGGAGAAAACCTGTCTTCGGGGATTCTGACAAAGTGAGATTCAAACCAGCTCGCTCATTTACAGAGACAAGCTAGAAGGTTGAAATTTCACCTGTATTAAGTTATGAAATGCTACTCTCCAAAATGAAAATAACAATGGCACTGATCAGACTGCGCCTATACACAGGCTGGTCTGTGCCTTTGATGTTCGCAAACCCCAGAAGACAGGATTTCTCGCGTAAAGGCCCAATCAGGGGATAACTATATTCAAAAAGTTTCATTAGCCGAGGTAGATTGTCAGATATATGGTCTGAAATGTAGTTAAATCTGATTTCCAGCACACCATTCAATGATTGGTGACGTAATAAATGATGTCAAACTATTTCCAACAGTATATTGTAGGATATATTTTGGCAAATATTTGATGTTATCGAATCAGAATGATGTTGGGCTACAAAATCAATTGCATTAGAATGACTAATTTAAGTATAGGAGCAAACCATGTGGACCCTGAGTCTACACTGTTTGTTAGAGATTCCACTAAAGGATTCAGCAGAGGAAAAAAGAGAGCATCTGTCAAGATTGGTTTTTTAGGGTTAAAGTAATTGAGAGTGCTGTATAATTCTGATCTTATTTACAGGCTGTATGTTGCTCAGATAAGATTCATTGCTGCCCCCATGGTGCAACTTGCAGTGAAGGTCAATGTGTAGGTGCCAACACTATAACAAACTGGCTTGTGAAGACTCCTGCTGTTTCTACTAATTTAAGAAATGTTGTATGTCCTGGTGGTACAGCATCATGTCCAGATGGTAACACTTGTTGTAAACTCTCATCTGGTGAATATGGATGCTGTCCACTGCCAAATGTAAGTGATTCATTTTTTTTATGTGCTGTTTTTAAAAGAAAATCATATTTTATGTTTGACCCATGTGGGTCACTTTACCTTTTTAGATAACTCCACCAACATTTTCCTCTGATTGTGCTGAAACATGGCGGGCACACTCATACTCATTAGCATACAATTTTTTCTTTCATTGTTGCTATCCCCAGTAAAGATATTCTATAACATTTTGTGAACAAAACACGACTAGCTGTCTATTCAGGGCCAATTCCACTGATTGTGAAGGTCCCTTTTGTTTAATTCTTCATTTTTTGATTCGCTGATGAGTGCTCAAGTCGTGTGTCCCTTGTATTAAAAAGACAAGGTTTCTGGAAATAATCTGGCAAATGCCTGAAGTCCATGAAAATATGAAACATACAAATAAAACAAGAAATCAATGTGGGGTGAATGGACCTTGTCATATTTAGCTCTGCATGGCACACCAACTTATTTTCTTATCTGAAGTAAGCATTTTTGTTTACTAAATGTATATGCACCTTATGAAAATCATGTGTCTGTGACGTACATTGGTCACCCTGAATGTTAAGGTGCCAAAACTATAACAAAAACTGGCTAGTGAAGACTCAAGCTCTTTACTCCATGGCTATTTTTAGACGGTGACGTCATTTTAAGTTTTTAGACAATATTTGAAAAATTAAAAAAAAAATTAAGTTCGGTTTTAAATACTTATGAAAATATTATGGAAAATAGAGTGTTTGCTCCAAAAGAGCAAATGCTCCATTTTCCATAACATTTTCAAATACCTGATATTTCAAAGGTGTCAAAAGGCGTTATTATGGAGTAAAGTGTATAGTCAGAGATATTGCTTGTCCTGAAACCAGAACAACTTGTCTAGATGATAACACATGCTGTAAACTCCATACTGATGGATATGGCTGTTGCCCAATGCAAAATGATCATCTACATTTTATCTAAATTGAGAACAGAAAGTGAAAGGTTTTGAAATTTTAGAACTTTTACCATTATCCCGATCATATGTTTGCAGGCTGTATGTTGTTCAGATAAGATTCATTGCTGCCCCCATGGTACAACATGCAGTGGAGGTCAATGTGTAGGTGCCAACACTATAACAAACTGGCTTGTGAAGACTCCTGCTGTTTCTACTAATTTAAGAAATGTTGTATGTCCTGGTGGTACAGCATCATGTCCAGATGGTAATACTTGTTGTAAACTCTCATCTGGTGAATATGGATGCTGTCCACTGCCAAATGTAAGTGATTCAATTTTATGTGCTTCTTTCAAAAGAAAATAATATTTCATATTTGACCCTGTTGATCACTTTTCCTTTTTTAGATAACTCCACCAACATTTTTCTCTGATTGTGCTGAAACCTGGCGGGCACACTCATACTCATTAGCGTACAATTTTTCTTTCATTGTTGCTATCCCCAGTAAAGATATTCTATAACATTTTGTGAACAAAACACGACTAGCCGTCTATTCAGGGCCAATTCCACTGATTGTGAAGGTCCCTTTTGTTTAATTCTTCATTTTTTGATTCGCTGATGAGTGCTCAAGTCGTGTGTCCCTTGTATTAAAAAGACAAGGTTTCCTGAAATAATCTGGCTAATGCCTGAAGTCCATGAAAATATGAAACATACAAATAAAACAAGAAATCAATGTGGGTTGAATGGACCTTGTCATATTTAGCTCTCCTGGCACACCAACTTATTTTCTTATCTGAAGTAAGCATTTTTGTTTACTAAATGTATATGCAGCTTATGAAAATCATGTGTCTGTAATGTATATTGGTCACCCTGAATGTTAAGGTGCCAAAACTATAACAAAAACTTCTGAAAATCATGTGTCTGTGACGTACATTGGTCACCCTGAATGTTAAGGTGCCAAAACTATAACAAAAACTGGCTAGTGAAGACTCAAGCTCTTTACTCCATGGCTATTTTTAGACGGTGACGTCATTTTAAGTTTTTAGACAATATTTGAAAAATTAAAAAAAAAATTAAGTTCGGTTTTAAATACTTATGAAAATATTATGGAAAATAGAGTGTTTGCTCCAAAAGAGCAAATGCTCCATTTTCCATAACATTTTCAAATACCTGATATTTCAAAGGTGTCAAAAGGCATTATTATGGAGTAAAGTGTATAGTCAGAGATATTGCTTGTCCTGAAACCAGAACAACTTGTCTAGATGATAACACATGCTGTAAACTCCATACTGATGGATATGGCTGTTGCCCAATGCAAAATGATCATCTACATTTTATCTAAATTGAGAACAGAAAGTGAAAGGTTTTGAAATTTTAGAACTTTTACCATTATCCCGATCATATGTTTGCAGGCTGTATGTTGTTCAGATAAGATTCATTGCTGCCCCCATGGTACAACATGCAGTGGAGGTCAATGTGTAGGTGCCAACACTATAACAAACTGGCTTGTGAAGACTCCTGCTGTTTCTACTAATTTAAGAAATGTTGTATGTCCTGGTGGTACAGCATCATGTCCAGATGGTAATACTTGTTGTAAACTCTCATCTGGTGAATATGGATGCTGTCCACTGCCAAATGTAAGTGATTCAATTTTATGTGCTTCTTTCAAAAGAAAATAATATTTCATATTTGACCCTGTTGATCACTTTTCCTTTTTGGATAACTCCACCAACATTTTTCTCTGATTGTGCTGAAACCTGGCGGGCACACTCATACTCATTAGCGTACAATTTTTCTTTCATTGTTGCTATCCCCAGTAAAGATATTCTATAACATTTTGTGAACAAAACACGACTAGCCGTCTATTCAGGGCCAATTCCACTGATTGTGAAGGTCCCTTTTGTTTAATTCTTCATTTTTTGATTCGCTGATGAGTGCTCAAGTCGTGTGTCCCTTGTATTAAAAAGACAAGGTTTCCTGAAATAATCTGGCTAATGCCTGAAGTCCATGAAAATATGAAACATACAAATAAAACAAGAAATCAATGTGGGTTGAATGGACCTTGTCATATTTAGCTCTCCTGGCACACCAACTTATTTTCTTATCTGAAGTAAGCATTTTTGTTTACTAAATGTATATGCAGCTTATGAAAATCATGTGTCTGTAATGTATATTGGTCACCCTGAATGTTAAGGTGCCAAAACTATAACAAAAACTTCTGAAAATCATGTGTCTGTGACGTACATTGGTCACCCTGAATGTTAAGGTGCCAAAACTATAACAAAAACTGGCTAGTGAAGACTCAAGCTCTTTACTCCATGGCTATTTTTAGACGGTGACGTCATTTTAAGTTTTTAGACAATATTTGAAAAATTTAAAAAAAACTTAAGTTTGGTTTTAAATACTTTTGAAAATATTATAGAAAATAGAGTGTTTGCTCCAAAAGAGCAAATGCTCCATTTTCCATAATATTTTCAAATACCTGATATTTCAAAGGTGTCAAAAGGCGTTATTATGGAGTAAAGTGTTTAGTGAGAGATATTGCTTGTCCTGAAACCAGAACAACTTGTCTAGATGATAACACATGCTGTAAACTCCATACTGATGGATATGGCTGTTGCCCAATGCAAAATGATCATCTACATTTTACCTAAATTGAAAAACAGAAAGTGAAAGGTTTTGAAATTTTAGAACTTTTACCATTATCCCGATCATATGTTTGCAGGCTGTATGTTGCTCAGATAAGATTCATTGCTGCCCCCATGGTACAACATGCAGTGGAGGTCAATGTGTAGGTGCCAACACTATAACAAACTGGCTTGTGAAGACTCCAGCTCTTTCTACTAAAGTATCAGATGTTGTTTGTCCTGGTGGTCAATCTGAATGTCCAGATGGTAACACATGTTGTAAACTCCAGGCTGGTGGATATGGTTGCTGCCCAATGCCAAATGTAAGTGGTGCACTTTTTTCCTCCATTTAGAATTTGAATATTATTGCATTTATAGAATTAGATACTTTCTATTTTATTAACAGATACATGAACATGTAGAAATTAAATGCCAGAAAAATAAAGAACCTGCTCACGAGATTTTGACTCTTTAATTATCCAAGCAGCATAGGCTCAGACAAAATGCCATTTTTATACACCCGCAAACTTTGTTTGTGGTGGGTATACTGTTTTCTTGTTGTCCACGAGTCCGTCCGTCTGTACGTACGTCCGTACGTGCTTGTGTTCGTCCGTCCGTAACGTTTTGTTTCCTTAATATCTTGAAGAGTCATTGATGGATTTTTATCAAACCTTGCAAACATGTTCATATATGCAAGACACATATTTAAACAAAAAAGTAAGGGCTAGAGGCCAATTCTATTAGAGTTATTTCCCTTTGTAGTTCTAAATGGCTTTTTATATAGGGTTTTATACCTATGCTATTATAGTCCATACACTGGCCGATCAACTCCTACCACAGCTTTTGATGGAACAATTTGATACTTTGCCTATACAATATAGACACATTGAACATTTGCATTAAGGAGTTTGATTCAGAAAAAATAATTTTTGACAAAATGACAGCTGTGAGAACTTAGAGAATGTTTCCCTAATAGGGCTTTTGAATATTTTTTCATGGTGCCTTCATGGGCTGATCAACTTGCTGGATTTTCATCAAATCTTGCAAACACGTTCATATATGCAAGACAAAAACTTTAAACAAAAAAGTAAGGGCTAGGGGCCAATTCTATTAGAGTTATTTCCCTTTGTAGTTCTAAATGGCTTTTTATATAGGATTTTATGCTTATACTATGATAGTCCATACACAGGCCGATCAACTCCTACCACAGCTTTTGATGGAACAATTTGATACTTTGCCTATACAATATAGACACATTGAACATATGCATGATGGAGTCTGGTTGAAAAAAATAATTTTTGACAAAATGACAGCTATGTGAACTTAGACAATTTTTCCCTTATATGGCTTTTTTCCCTTATATGGCTTTTGTGTATGCATAGATAGGGCCTGCATGGGCCGATCATCTCCTACCACAGCCTTTGATGGAGCAATTTGATACTTTGCCTATACAATGTAGACACATTGCACATATGCATGAAGGAGTTTGGTTCAAAAATATAATTTTTGACAAAATGACAGCAGTGAGAACTTAGAGAATTTTTCCCTAATAGGGCTTTTGTATATGCATTGATGGTGCTTTCATGGGCCAATCAACTTCTACCCCAGCTTTTGATGGAACAATTTGATACTTCGCATATACAATATAGACACATTAAACATATGCATGAAGGAGTTTGGTTCAGAAACAATAATTTTTGACAAAATGACAGCTGTGAGAACTTAGACAACTTTCCCTAATAAGTCTTTTGTATATGCATAGATGGTGCCTTCATTGGCCAATCAACTCCTACCACAGCTTTTGATGGAACAATTTGATACTTGCCTATAAAATATAGACACATTAAACATATGCATGAAGGAGCCTTCATGGGCCGATCAACTCCTACCACAGCATTTAATGGAGCAATTTGATACTTTGCCTATACAATATAGACAAATTGAACATATGCATGAAGGAGTCTGGTTGAATTTTTTTTTTTTTTTGACAAAATGACAGCTGTGAGAACAATTTTTCCCTTATATGGCTTTTATATATGCATGGGTAGGGCCTTCATGGGCCAATCAATTCTACCACAGCTTTTGATGGAGCAATTTGATAATTTTCTGCTACAATATAGACATATTGAACATATGCATGAAGGAATTTGGTTTGGATAAAATTATTTTTGACAAAATGACAGCTGTTAGAACTTGGACAATTCTCTCCTAACAAGGCTTTTGTATATTTGTTTATGTGTGTGAGGTAGTTAGGATGATGTGGCACCAAACGATGAGCGATACATATACTAGCTCACCCGGATGTGAAAACTGGTTGTTTTTTGTTTTCCACTTGTTTTCTTCTGTAACAAGCTGAGGAGGTAATTTAAGCAATCTAAAGTACGGATCTCTTATTTCCCCATTAAAAATATCTTATGCTGGCATATGTAGGTTCCCTGTGTAGTTTCAAGTAAGTGGTCTCAGGTGAGCAGGTCGGGTGATCTAAGTATTGCTGTCTCATGCTGTTCACGTACCTCACATCATCTTGACATCATGAACAAAAAGGCGGCCTCCATCGAATGCACTCGACAAGTGTTTATTTCAGGATTTTCCTGAATATCTCTTGTCAAATGATCATTGTCGGTAAAATAGGCAAGGGGAACAGCTAAAACATGTTGATGGGCTGTTGTGTGTTGGTTGTCTCGTTACGTAGGTTTAAGCAGAAATTCAGATTCAATGCGATCTGACAAATTTCTGTGTCCACCCATGTCATTTTTCTTTTACTCAATTTGACAATTTTTTAAAATCTTTAAATTATCGGTCTTTTGCCCTTTCGATGCAGATAGTACGCTTCTCTAGGGCTAAAATCAGGCAAAAAATTTCAAGCCCCTGTGCTAAAAGGTGCTGTCAGTACTTCTGCCCAAATAAGGTATTAGTATGGAAAAATAATGAAGCATACTTTGGCTATGTATAGTTCATATAAAACACTAATGATGTGCCAAAGTTGTTTTTTGACAAAGAACCATAGTTAGACAATGATTTTTTTGAACTCATTAAATGTGTTCTGGCAATCAAGTGATTATATGGCTGAGGGCACAGTATTGCACAAATACTATTTCTAGTTGGTTGTTAGTTCTGTCCTTTTCCTTAGGATTGGGAGAGCAGTGGCTCAGTGGTAGAGTGCTTGACTTGAGAATGAAGGGCCCCATGTTCGTGCCTCATATAGCAAGATACATAATCCTAGGGTAGTACTTGTTCAACCCAGGAAGACCCATCCAAACATAACTGAAAGATTGTAGACTGGTGCGTAAAGAATCAAATCAACCAAACAAACTTTTTCTTAGAATATCCTATATGTACTTAACTTTCAACATAAGCAGCAAAAGAAACAATGAGTCAGACCAGATTGTGTTGATGTGAAGACTGGTCTGTGCCATTGTTGTAAGCATGCAACAATACATTTTTTTCTCACATGTCACACTTGTAATAATGAAAGATAAAACCCCTGTTAAACAACACAAAGACAAAATATGTCACTAGGAGTGGTGGTTGGGATTTTATTGTTAATGAATGATTTACTTGTGTTTTAGGCTGTTTGTTGCTCAGATCATGTTCACTGTTGCCCTCAGGGTACAACTTGTGATGTGAAAGCTGGCAAATGTGAAAGGGGGGACGTTAGAACAGCTTGGCCAGAGAAGACAGCTGCTATTACAGCTGAATTAAGAGATGTTGTATGTCCTGGTGGTCAATCTAAATGTCCAGATGGTAACACTTGTTGTCAACTCTCATCTGGTCAATATGGTTGCTGTCCCCTGCCAAATGTAAGTGGTGCACTATTTCTGCACGAGACTGGTCTTTTAAGCCCTAAAAACATATGTTTTAACTTATTTATAAGAAGATAATCACATAATTTTGCACAAACATTTTGCTTCCCATGACCTATTTTAACAAACTGTCAATTCCACATGCTCATAGCCTATTTGCCTATAAACTGCTCCAAGCTGTTTGGAAGTTATCTCCCATGCCAAATACTCTTCAACTGTGTTCAGCATACAAGCAAGTTTGTCGTTTTAGGCTGCCAGAAGGCACAGGTGCTTGAATTTATGAATATTTGTTACTCTGTCTGATGCTTAGCGATATTCTCTTAAATTCCATCAGAAAATTTTGAAAAAATTACAAGCCATGAAAAAAAAAGGAAATTTCTACCTTCTGAATCATAGAAAAACCAAAAGGTTGGACACAGAAATCTTTCTTTTAAACCAAATATTTCTACTCCCTATCATTTGTATCTCAAATCCTTCAGCAGATATTGTTTTCAGTGTACTCAGTATCTCTCGATACAAGTTAGATGATTTTATTACGCTGCCAACCATATAAACTGGCCACTTTATCAAAATAAACAGCTGTCAAGTGCATCTTGCTGGTCACGGCCATTTTTGTTTATGTGTGTGATGTAGTTAGGATGACGTGGCACCAAGTAGTGAGCTATACATATACTAGCTCACCCATATGTGAAAACGGGTTGTTTTTAGTTTTCCACTTGTTTTCTTCTGTAACAAGCTGAGGAGGTAATTTAAGTAATCTAAAGTACGGATTTCTTTATTTCCCCATTAAAAATATCTTATGCTGACATATAAAAGGCCTGCATGGTATGAAGATCCCCTGTGTAGTTTGAAGTATTTGGTCTCAGGTGAGCAGGTCAGGAGATCTAAGGATTGCTGTCCCGTGCTGTTAACCTACCTCACATTGGGTGGACGTCATGAACAAAATGGCGGCCTCCATCGAATGCACTCGACAAGTGTTTATTTCGGGATTTTCCTGAATATTGCTTGTCAAATGATCAGGTAAAATAGGCAAGGGGAACAGCTAAAACATGTTGATGGGCTGTTGTGTCTTGGTTAAACTCGTCACGTAAGTTTAAGCAGAAATTCCTATTCTATGCCATCTAACAAATTTCTGTGTCCTCCCTTGTCATTTTTCTTATACTCAATTTGACCATTTTTTAAAATTCTTAAATTATGGGTCTTTTGCCGTTTCGATACAGATATTATGCTTCCCTAGGGCTAAAATCACACAAAAAGTTATAATTTCAAGCCCCTGTGCCAAAGGTGCTGTCAGTGCTTGTGCTCGAATAAGGTATTAGTATGGAAAAGCAATGAAGCATACTTTGGCTATGTATATAGTTCATACAAAGCACTAATGATGTGCCAAAGTTGTTTTTTTGACAATGACTATAGTTATAACACTGATTTTTTTGAACTCACAAAATGCGTTCTGGCATGGCTGAGGGCACAATACTGCACAAATACTATTGCTAGATGGTTGTTAGTTGTCCTTTTCTTTAGGATTGGGAGCGCAGTGGCTCAGTTGTAGAGTGCTTGACTCGAGACTGAAGGGCCCCAGGTTCGAGCCTCATATAGCAAGATACATAATCCTAGCATAGTACTGGTTCAACCAAGGAAGACTTATCTCGACACAACTGAAAGATTGTTAACTGGGACATAATGAATCAAATCAACCAAACAAACTTTTCCTTACGTTATCCTATATGTACTTAAATTTCAACATAAGCAGCAAAAGAAACAATGACAATGGTTCTAACCAGATTGTGTTGGTGTGATGAATTGTCTGTGCCTTTGTTGTTAGCATGCAACAATACATTTATTTCTCTCATGTCACACTTCTAATAATGAAAGATAAAACCCCTGTTAAACAACACAAAGACAAAATCTGTCTCTAGGGGTTTTGGTTGGGAATTTATTGTTAATGAATGATTTACTTTTGTTTTAGGCTGTTTGTTGCTCAGATCATGTTCACTGTTGCCCTCAGGGTACAACTTGTGATGTGAAAGCTGGCAAATGTGAAAAGGGGGATATTAGAACAGCTTGGCTAGAGAAGACTACTGCTACTGCAATTGAATTAAGAAATGTTGTATGTCCTGGTGGTAAATCTGAATGTCCAGATGGTAACACTTGTTGTCAACTCTCATCTGGTCAATATGGTTGCTGTCCCCTGCCAAATGTAAGTGGTGCACTATTTTTTCCTTCATGAGACTGGTCTTTTAAGCCTTCAAATCACATCATTAGAATTATGCACAAGAAGAATCACAGTTTTACACATAAATTGTTTGCTTGCCCTGACCTACATATATGAATCTCTACTATATCATGTATCTAAAATTGATTTCTTAATTGGTGTTTTCCACAAACTGTTAATCCCATAGGTTAATGCATGTTTTTCATTGGGATAAACTGCTGTTCATTTGCTGATAAGCTGCTACAAGCGCTTGCGAGGTTCTCCCCTTACTTAATACTCTCCAGTGGACAAAATAATTTTTTGATTATATTGTTTACCATACCAATTTTGTCACATTTATAGTTATATTTTAACTCTTTGTACTCGGTAATTTTTCATGCTTTTTTATTGTCAGGGCTATTCCAGAAAAAAATACTTAGGGGGTGAAGAAGGCAAACGATATATATTTTTCTATGGGTGGTTGGTGCTGACATTTTTCAAATTATATGGGTCATTGGTGTTTGAAAAAATCTGATTACATGGGTGGTGGGGTTTTATTGGAAAATCGGTTACTAGTGTTTGATAGGTATATCAAATGAAATGGTCACCTATCAATCAAAATATCGAGTCCCAATCTGCCTGTTTTCTGTTGTTTGAAATCATCCAATCTATGCATAATTTTTTTTTTGGGGAAAATAAAAACGGCAAAAGTTGTTTTCTGTGTTTAAAAAGCCATTATTGCATGTCAAACACGATTGCAGGATGCAACCGGTAAAGCAACACGATAACCAAAAAAGTTTCCAAATGCAACATCTATAAATAGTATAGTAGGATTGGATAAAACATTGGCTGTTCCAGCTATCACCCTTGTATTACCAGCTGAGTGGGACAAATGATGGTGATGTCAGATAGAAAATACAAATACAAGTTTAGCAAGTTGATCTAAAACCAATCGCTTCAAAACTAAAAAGCATGAAGCTTTTCATTCATTGACAGTGGCTGTTTTCTGTAGAGGTCGTTATTGGAAAAGTCATACGTTGAAGGGTGTAGACAACACAGTATAGGAAAAAGAGCATGACTTGCACTTTCCTCTTTTTTTACGCAAGCTTATTAAAATAATTCACATTGGTAGACGTTAGACTTGCTTACTCAATATCGAACATCTTGTATTGATAAACATATGTTATTTAAATTTATGGGTAGTTGGTATATGAACCATTCTGATAACATGGGTGATCGGTGTCTGTGGAAATTTAATTCCATGGGTGGTGGGGTCCAAAAACAAGTGTCTTCTTCCCCCTCCAGATATTTTTTTTTGGAATAGCCCTCAGCTGTTTTTGTTTCAAATTTAAAACATTAAAGGCAGCAATAAACAATGAATCAACAAAGGCTGGTCTGTGCCTTTGTTTTTCTGTGCCTTTGGTTCAAGCCTCACAGGCGTCACTGTGTTGTGTCCTTGAGCAAGACACATTAATTCTTGCTTAGAACTGGTTGACCCAGGAAAACCATTCTCAACATAACTGAAAAATTGTTGAAACAAATCAAAGAAAACAGGCACAAGGACATAGATCCAGATTAGGAAATTTTATTAGTGTAAAATTGTAATTATACTCTTACCCATCAATTAAAACATGTGTTTGGGGCGCTCAAAGGAACCATCTCATTGAGTGGGTTCTTTTGAGTACCCACAACATTTGTTTAGGGTGAGAAATAAAGAAACTAGTTTTCCAATACACACTCTTATCTGGAGGCCTGCAAGGAGAGTTGGTTGGAATTCTTTGTTAATGAATGATTTACTTGTGTTTTAGGCTGTTTGTTGCTCAGATCATGTTCACTGTTGCCCTCAGGGTACAACTTGTGATGTGAAAGCTGGCAAATGTGAAAAGGGGGATGTTAGAACAGCTTGGCTAGAGAAGACTACTGCTACTGCAATTGAATTAAGAAATGTTGTATGTCCTGGTGGTAAATCTGAATGTCCAGATGGTAACACTTGTTGTCAACTCTCATCTGGTCAATATGGTTGCTGTCCCCTGCCAAATGTAAGTGGTGCACTATTTTTTCCTTCATGAGACTGGTCTTTTAAGCCTTCAAATCACATCATTAGAATTATGCACAAGAAGAATCACAGTTTTACACATAAATTGTTTGCTTGCCCTGACCTACATATATGAATCTCTACTATATCATGTATCTAAAATTGATTTCTTAATTGGTGTTTTCCACAAACTGTTAATCCCATAGGTTAATGCATGTAGTTCATATGCTAATAAACTGCTGTTCATTCGCTGATAAACTGCTACAAGCGCTTGTGGGGTTATCCCCTTACTTAATACTCTCAGTGCGACAAAATAATTTTTTTGATTCTATTGTTTACCATACCAATTTTGTCACATTTATAGTTATATTTTAACTCTGTGTACTCGTTCATTTTCCATGCTTTTTTGTTGTCAGCTGTTTTTGTAAGCTCACCAGAGCCGAAGGCTCAGGGTGAGCTTATAGTATGGGACTCGAGCCGGCGTCCGTCCGTGTGTCCATTCGTCCATCCATCTGTCTGTCCATGCGTCCACACTTTCAAACATGAATATCTCTGAAACCAGCTGGCCAATCACAATCAAATTTCATCAGGGGCATCATTGGGTTGGGGGATGGACTGCATTAGGTTTTGGGTAAGAGCGGATCAGAACTCTGGTTTCCATGGCAACAGATAGCTCCCATAGGGTTATAATGGGGAAAATCTTGTGACCACTCTAGCTCCTTCATATTTGATTTGTTCTTCTTTATTCTTGCAGGTAACAAAGACAACCATAAAATCTCGAATGGGTTCGAAATTCAGCAGGATCCGACCAGGGACTTATAAGTTAGCTGCCCTTGAGCGTCTGGAAAAATCCCCATAGACTTATAATGGGAGAAATGTTGTGACCACTCTAGTACCTTCATTTTTGGATGGATCTTCGTCATTCTTGCAGATAACAAGACCAACCATAAAAGCTTGGATGGGTCTGAATTTCGGCAAGATTCCATCACTGACTTCGGAGTTAGCTGCCCTTGAGCGTCAGAAAAATAAATGAATAATGTTGTGACCACTCTAGCTCCTTCATTTTTGATTGGATCTTCTTCATTCTTGCAGGCAACAAGTAAACTCATAATATCTCGGATGGGTTCGAAATTCAGCAGGATCTGACCAGGGACTTATGAGTTACCTGCCCTTGAGCGTTTGGAAAAATCCCCATAGACTTATAATGGGAGAAATATTGTGACCACTCTAGTGCTTTCAATTTTAAATGGATCTTCCTTATTCTTGTATACAATAAGTACAAATTTTAAAGCTTGGATGAGTTTAAATTTCGGCAAGATTCAATCACTGACTTCAGAGTTAGCTGCCCTTGAGCGTCAGAAAAATTTGGGTTCGAAATTCAGCAGGATCCGACCAGGGACTTATGTGTTACCTGCCCTTGAGCGTTTGGAAAAATCCCCATAGACTTATAATGGGAGAAATGTTGTGACCACTCTAGTTCTTTCAATTTTAAATGGATCATCCTCATTCTTGCATACAATAAGAACAACTATTAAAGCTTGAACGAGTTTGAATTTCGTCAAGATCCCATCACACATTTTGGAGTTAGCTCCCCTTGAGCATCTTAAAAATTAATGAATAATGTTGTGACCACTCTAGCTCCTTCATTTTTGATTGGATCTTCTTCATTCTTGCAGGCATCAAGTAAACCCATAATATCTCGGATGGGTTCTAAATTCAGCAGGATCTGACCAGGGGCTTATGAGTTACCTGCCCTTGAGCGTTTGGAAAAATCCCTGTATACTTATAATGGGAAAAATATTGCAACCACTCTAGTGCTTTCAATTTTGAATGGATCTTCTTCATTCTTGCATACAATAAGGACAACTATTAAAGCTTGGATGAGTTTGAATTTCGTCAAGATCCCATCACATATTTTTATTTTGGAGTTAGCTCCCCTTGAGCATCTTAAAAATTAATGAATAATGTTGTGACCACTCTAGCTCCTTCATTTTTGATTGGATCTTCTTCATTCTTGCAGGTAACAAGGACAACCATAAAAGCTTGGATGAGTTCAATTTAAAGTAGAAACAACTTTAGAATGTGGAGTTAACTTCCCTTGAGCATCAAAAAAAATCTGCAAGTCTTACAATGTGAGATCTGTTATGACCACTCTAGCACCTTCATTTTTGAATGGATCTTCCTCATTTGTAGGTAACAAGGACTTCCATAAAAGTTTGAATGAGTTTGATTTTATGCCACACCCATCCACCAGATACAGAGTTAGCTGCCCTTGAGCATCTAAAATATAACTACATAATGTTGTGACCACTCTAGCACCTTCATTTTTTATTTGATTTTCTTCATCCCTGTAGGTTACCAGGACATACATAAAAGTATGGATGAGTTTGAATTTCGGTCATATCCCATAACTGACTACGGAGTAAGCTGCCCTTGAGTGTCTGTAAACTACACTTTCACCAGGTTTCCAATGCAATTTTTATTCAGATCTTTTTAATACTTGCAGATAACTAGAACCGGCATGATATTTTAACTCTTTGTACTCGGTAATTTTTCATGCTTTTTTATTGTCAGGGCTATTCCAGAAAAAAATACTTAGGGGGTGAAGAAGGCAAACGATATATATTTTTCTATGGGTGGTTGGTGCTGACATTTTTCAAATTATATGGGTCATTGGTGTTTGAAAAAATCTGATTACATGGGTGGTGGGGTTTTATTGGAAAATCGGTTACTAGTGTTTGATAGGTATATCAAATGAAATGGTCACCTATCAATCAAAATATCGAGTCCCAATCTGCCTGTTTTCTGTTGTTTGAAATCATCCAATCTATGCATAATTTTTTTTTGTGGAAAATAAAAAAGGCGAAAGTTGTTTTCTGTGTTTAAAAAGCCATTATTGCATGTCAAACACGATTGCAGGATGAAACCGGTAAAGCAACACGATAACCAAAAAAGTTTCCAAATGCAACATCTATAAATAGTGTAGTAGGATTGGATAAAACATTGGCTGTTCCAGCTATCACCCTTGTATTACCAGCTGAGTGGGACAAATGATGGTGATGTCAGATAGAAAATACAAATACAAGTTTAGCAAGTTGATCTAAAACCAATCGGTTCAAAACTAAAAAGCATGAAGCTTTTCATTCATTGACAGTGGCTGTTTTCTGTAGAGGTCGTTATTGGAAAAGTCATACGTTGAAGGGTGTAGACAACACAGTATAGGAAAAAGAGCATGACTTGCACTTTCCTCTTTTTTTACGCAAGCTTATTAAAATAATTCACATTGGTAGACGTTAGACTTGCTTACTCAATATCGAACATCTTGTATTGATAAACATATGTTATTTAAATTTATGGGTAGTTGGTATATGAACCATTCTGATAACATGGGTGATCGGTGTCTGTGGAAATTTAATTCCATGGGTGATGGGGTCCAAAAACAAGTGTCTTCTTCCCCCTCCAGGTATTTTTTTTTGAATAGCCCTCAGCTGTTTTTGTTTCAAATTTAAAACATTAAAGGCAGCAATAAACAATGAATCAACAAAGGCTGGTCTGTGCCTTTGTTTTTCTGTGCCTTTGGTTCAAGCCTCACAGGCGTCACTGTGTTGTGTCCTTGAGCAAGACCTATTAATTCTTGCTTAGAACTGGTTGACCCAGGAAAACCATTCTCAACATAACTGAAAAATTGTTGAAACAAATCAAAGAAAACAGGCACAAGGACATAGATCCAGATTAGGAAATTTTATTAGTGTAAAATTGTAATTATACTCTTACCCATCAATTAAAACATGTGTTTGGGGCGCTCAAAGGAACCATCTCATTGCGAGGGTTCTTTTGAGTACCCACAACATATGTTTAGGGTGAGAAATAAAGAAACTAGTTTTCCAATACACACTCTTATCTGGAGGCCTGCAAGGAGAGTTGGTTGGAATTCTTTGTTAATGAATGATTTACTTGTGTTTTAGGCTGTTTGTTGCTCAGATCATGTTCACTGTTGCCCTCAGGGTACAACTTGTGATGTGAAAGCTGGCAAATGTGAAAAGGGGGATGTTAGAACAGCTTGGCTAGAGAAGACTACTGCTACTGCAATTGAATTAAGGAATGTTGTATGTCCTGGTGGTAAATCTGAATGTCCAGATGGTAACACTTGTTGTCAACTCTCATCTGGTCAATATGGTTGCTGTCCCCTGCCAAATGTAAGTGGTGCACTATTTTTTCCTTCATGAGACTGGTCTTTTAAGCCTTCAAATCACATCATTAGAATTATGCACAAGAAGAATCACAGTTTTACACATAAATTGTTTGCTTGCCCTGACCTACATATATGAATCTCTACCATATCATGTATCTAAAATTGATTTCTTAATTGGTGTTTTCCACAAACTGTTAATCCCATAGGTTAATGCATGTTGTTCATTGGGATAAACTGCTGTTCATTTGCTGATAAGCTGCTACAAGCGCTTGTGGGGTTATCCCCTTACTTAATACTCTCAGTGCGACAAAATAATTTTTTTGATTCTATTGTTTACCATACCAATTTTGTCACATTTATAGTTATATTTTAACTCTGTGTACTTGTTCATTTTCCATGCTTTTTTGTTGTCAGCTGTTTTTGTAAGCTCACCAGAGCCGAAGGCTCAGGGTGAGCTTATAGTATGGGACTCGAGCCGGCGTCCGTCCGTCCGTGTGTCCGTTCGTCCGTCCGTCTGTCTGTCCATGCGTCCACACTTTCAAACATGAATATCTCTGAAACCAGCTGGCCAATCATAATCAAATTTCATCAGGGGCATCATTGGGATGGGGGATTGACTGCATTAGGTTTTGGGTAAGAGCGGATCAGAACTCTGGTTTCCATTGCAACAGATAGCTCCCATAGGGTTATAATGGGGAAAATCTTGTGACCATTCTAGCTCCTTCATATTTGATTTGTTCTTCTTTATTCTTGCAGGTAACAAGGACAACCATAAAATCTCGAATGGGTTCGAAATTCAGCAGGATCCGACCAGGGACTTATGAGTTAACTGCCCTTAAGCGTCTGGAAAAATCCCCAAAGACTTATAATGGGAGAAATGTTGTGACCACTCTAGTACCTTCATTTTTGGATAGATCTTCTTCATTCTTGCAGATAACAAGACCAACCATAAAAGCTTGGATGGGTTCGAATTTCGGCAAGATTCCATCACTGACTTCGGAGTTAGCTGCCCTTGAGCGTCAGAAAAATTAATGAATAATGTTGTGACCACTCTAGCTCCTTCATTTTTGATTGGATCTTCTTCATTCTTGCAGGCAACAAGTAAACCCATAATATCTTGGATGGGTTCGAAATTCAGCAGGATCCGACCAGGGACTTATGTGTTACCTGCCCTTAAGCGTTTGGAAAAATCCCCATAGACTTATAATGGGAGAAATGTTGTGACCACTCTAGTGCTTTCAATTTTAAATGGATCTTACAATAAGGACAACTATTAAAGCTTGGATGTGTTTAAATTTCGGCAAGATTCTATCACTGACTTCGGAGTTAGCTGCCCTTGAGCATCTTAAAAATTAATGAATAATGTTGTGACCACTCTAGCTCCTTCATTTTTGATTGGATCTTCTTCGTTCTTGCAGGCAACAAGTAAACCCATAATATCTTGGATAGGTTCGAAATTCAGCAGGATCCGACCAGGGACTTATGTGTTACCTGCCCTTAAGCGTTTGGAAAAATCCCCATAGACTTATAATGGGAGAAATGTTGTGACCACTCTAGTTCTTTCAATTTTAAATGGATCATCCTCATTCTTGCATACAATAAGAACAACTATTAAAGCTTGAACGAGTTTGAATTTCGTCAAGATCCCATCACACATTTTGGAGTTAGCTCCCCTTGAGCATCTTAAAAATTAATGAATAATGTTGTGACCACTCTAGCTCCTTCATTTTTGATTGGATCTTCTTCATTCTTGCAGGCATGAAGTGAACCCATTATATCTCAGATGGGTTTGAAATTCAGCAGGATCTGACCAGGGGCTTATGAGTTACCTGCCCTTGAGCGTTTGGAAAAATCCCTGTATACTTATAATGGGAAATATTGCAACCACTCTAGTGCTTTCAATTTTGAATGGATCTTCTTCGTTCTTGCATACAACAAAGACAACTATTAAAGCTTGGATGAGTTTTAATTTCGTCAAGATCCCATCACATGTTTTTATTTTGGAGTTAGCTCCCCTTGAGCATCTTAAAAATTAATGAATAATGTTGTGACCACTCTAGCTCCTTCATTTTTGATTGGATCTTCTTCATTCTTGCAGGTAACAAGGACAACCATAAAAGCTTGGATGAGTTCAATTGGATCAAGACACATAGAAAGTCAAAAGTATTGCAGAATGCTACCCTTAAAGCATTCTGCAATACTTAAAACCTTCACTAAGCGATAATTTGTCTGGAAAACCAATTTTTTGTCTTCTTGTGGGGCCGCTTAAGACAGGTTTACAAAGACACAGCAAACACAAGACAGAACAAAAACATAAAAGATCCACAAAAGAAGAACCGCCTTGGAACGGTCAGTAAAATATTTTACTGGAGGGCTTAAACCGGTTTAACGGCGCCAACCTCACCCTTAATTCAGATGTGGATCAAGACACATAGATATTTGGTTTGCATGAAAGACCCCTAACTTATCAATGCATCATCTCCTAAAACATATAAATCAAGATATAACAAGGAGATAAAGCAAGGATAAGGACTCAACAGTAAATTAAACTGAGTACCGGAGGAAAAGAAATCCAACAGGTAAACCCTGGTGGGCCCGACAAACAGCCAAAGCATCAGGCCCCTACCATCTCATCAATAGATCAGTCTTTAAATCGGAACCATCATAGAGTCTGAAGTTATCTGAGTTATCTGCCTTTGAGCATCGTAGATTATGGTGTCTCCAAATATTATGCTGGCTCCATGGTGAGCGATCGTTGCCCATTGGGCTACTTGTTTCAAATTTAAAACAGTGGGAGCAGCAATAAACAATGAATCAACAAAGGCTGGTCTGTGCCTTTGTTTTTCTGTGCCTTTGGTGTAAGCCTCACAGGCGTCACTGTGTTGTGTCCTTGAGCAAGACACATTAATTCTTGCTTAGAAAAGGTTGAATCCAGGAAAACTTATCTCAACATAACTGAAAAATTGTTGAAACTAATCAAAGAAAACAGGCACAAGGACATAGATCCAGATAAGGAAATTTTATTAGTGTAAAATTGTAATTATACTCTTACCCATCAATTAAAACATGTGTTTGGGGTGCTCAAAGGAACCATCTCATTAATTGGGTTCTTTTGAGTACCCACAACATTTGTTTAGGGTGAGAAATAAAGAAACTAGTTTTCCAGTACACACTCTTATCTGGAGGCCTGCAATAAGAGTTTGTTGGAATTCTTTGTTAATGAATGATTTACTTGTGTTTTAGGCTGTTTGTTGCTCAGATCATGTTCACTGTTGCCCTCAGGGTACAACTTGTGATGTGAAAGCTGGCAAATGTGAAAAGGGGGATGTTAGAACAGCTTGGCTAGAGAAGACTACTGCTACTGCAATTGAATTAAGAAATGTTGTATGTCCTGGTGGTAAATCTGAATGTCCAGATGGTAACACTTGTTGTCAACTCTCATCTGGTCAATATGGTTGCTGTCCCCTGCCAAATGTAAGTGGTGCACTATTTTTTCCTTCATGAGACTGGTCTTTTAAGCCTTCAAATCACATCATTAGAATTATGCACAAGAAGAATCACAGTTTTACACATAAATTGCTTGCCCTGACCTACATATATGAATCTCTACCATATCATGTATCTAAAATTGATTTCTTAATTGGTGTTTGCCACAAACTGTTAATCCCATAGGTTAATGCATGTTTTTCATTGGGATAAACTGCTGTTCATTTGCTGATAAGCTGCTACAAGCGCATGCGAGGTTCTCCCCTTACTTAATACTCTCCAGTGGACAAAATAATTATTTGATTATATTGTTTACCATACCAATTTTGTCACATTTATAGTTATATTTTAACTCTTTGTACTCGGTAATTTTTCATGCTTTTTTATTGTCAGGGCTATTCCAGAAAAAAATACTTAGGGGGTGAAGAAGGCAAACGATATATATTTTTCTATGGGTGGTTGGTGCTGACATTTTTCAAATTATATGGGTCATTGGTGTTTGAAAAAATCTGATTACATGGGTGGTGGGGTTTTATTGGAAAATCGGTTACTAGTGTTTGATAGGTATATCAAATGAAATGGTCACCTATCAATCAAAATATCGAGTCCCAATCTGCCTGTTTTCTGTTGTTTGAAATCATCCAATCTATGCATAATTTTTTTTTTTGGGAAAATAAAAACGGCAAAAGTTGTTTTCTGTGTTTAAAAAGCCATTATTGCATGTCAAACACGATTGCAGGATGCAACCGGTAAAGCAACACGATAACCAAAAAAGTTTCCAAATGCAACATCTATAAATAGTGTAGTAGGATTGGATAAAACATTGGCTGTTCCAGCTATCACCCTTGTATTACCAGCTGAGTGGGACAAATGATGGTGATGTCAGATAGAAAATACAAATACAAGTTTAGCAAGTTGATCTAAAACCAATCGGTTCAAAACTAAAAAGCATGAAGCTTTTCATTCATTGACAGTGGCTATTTTCTGTAGAGGTCGTTATTGGAAAAGTCATACGTTGAAGGGTGTAGACAACACAGTATAGGAAAAAGAGCATGACTTGCACTTTCCTCTTTTTTTATGCAAGCTTATTAAAATAATTCACATTGGTAGACGTTAGACTTGCTTACTCAATATCGAACATCTTGTATTGATAAACATATGTTATTTAAATTTATGGGTAGTTGGTATATGAACCATTCTGATAACATGGGTGGTCGGTGTCTGTGGAAATTTAATTCCATGGGTGGTGGGGTCCAAAAACAAGTGTCTTCTTCCCCCTCCAGGTATTTTTTTTTGAATAGCCCTCAGCTGTTTTTGTTTCAAATTTAAAACATTAAAGGCAGCAATAAACAATGAATCAACAAAGGCTGGTCTGTGCCTTTGTTTTTCTGTGCCTTTGGTTCAAGCCTCACAGGCGTCACTGTGTTGTGTCCTTGAGCAAGACCTATTAATTCTTGCTTAGAACTGATTGACCCAGGAAAACCATTCTCAACATAACTGAAAAATTGTTGAAACAAATCAAAGAAAACAGGCACAAGGACATAGATCCAGATCAGGAAATTTTATTAGTGTAAAATTGTAATTATACTCTTACCCATCAATTAAAACATGTGTTTGGGGCGCTCAAAAGAACCATCTCGTTGCGAGGGTTCTTTTGAGTACCCACAACATATGTTTAGGGTGAGAAATAAAGAAACTAGTTTTCCAATACACACTCTTATCTGGAGGCCTGCAAGGAGAGTTTGTTGGAATTCTTTGTTAATGAATGATTTACTTGTGTTTTAGGCTGTTTGTTGCTCAGATCATGTTCACTGTTGCCCTCAGGGTACAACTTGTGATGTGAAAGCTGGCAAATGTGAAAAGGGGGATGTTAGAACAGCTTGGCTAGAGAAGACTACTGCTATTGCAACTGAATTAAGAGATGTTGTATGTCCTGATCATCAATCTACATGTCCAGATGGTAACACTTGTTGTCAACTCTCATCTGGTCAATATGGTTGCTGTCCCCTGCCAAATGTAAGTGGTGCCCTATTTTTTCCTTCATGAGACTGGTCTTTTAAGCCTTCAAATCACATCATTAGAATTATGCACAAGAAGAATCATAGTTTTACACATAAATTGTTTGCTTGCCCTGACCTACATATATGAATCTCTACCATATCATGTATCTAAAATTGATTTCTTAATTGGTGTTTTCCACAAACTGTTAATCCCATAGGTTAATGCATGTAGTTCATATGCTGATAAACTGCTGTTCATTTGCTGATAAACTGCTACAAGTGCTTGCGGAGTTATCCCCTTACTTAATGCTCTCAGTGCGACAAAATAATTTTTTGAATATATTGTTTACCATACCAATTTTGTCACATTTATAGTTATATTTTAACTCTGTGTACTCGTTCATTTTCCATGCTTTTTTTTTGTCAGCTGTTTTTGTTAGCTCACCAGAGCCGAAGGCTCATGGTGAGCTTATAGTATGGGACTCCAGCCAGCCTCCGTCTGTCTGTGCGTCCGTCCGTGCGTCCACACTTTCAAACATGAATATCTCTGAAACCAGCTGGCCTATCATAATCAAATTTCATCAGGAGCATCATTGCGTTGGGGGATTGACTGCATTAGGTTTTGGGTAAGATCGGATCAGAACTCTGGTTTCCATGGCAACAGATAGCTCCCATAGGGTTATAATGGGGAAAATCTTGTGACCACTCTAGCTCCTTCATATTTGATTTGTTCTTCTTTATTCTTGCATCTGACAAGGACAATCATAAAATCTCGAATGAGTTCGAAATTCAGCAGGATCCGACAAGGGTCTTATGAGTTAGCTGCCCTTGAGCGTCTGGAAAAATCCCCATAGACTTATAATGGGAGAAATGTTGTGACCACTCTAGTACCTTCGTTTTTGGATGGATCTTCTTCATTCTTGCAGATAACAAGACCAACCATAAGAGCTTGGATGGGTTTGAATTTCGGCAAGATTCTATGACTGACTTGGGAGTTAGCTGCCCTTGAGCGTCAGAAAAATTAATGAATAATGTTGTGACCACTCTAGCTCCTTCATTTTTGATTGGATCTTCTTCATTCTTGCAGGCAACAAGTAAACTTATAATATCTCAGATGGGTTCGAAATTCAGCAGGATCTGACCAGGGACTTATGAGTTACCTTCCCTTGAGCGTTTGGAAAAATCCCCATAGACTTATAATGGGAGAAATATTGTGACCACTCTAGTGCTTTCAATTTTAAATGGATCTTCCTTATTCTTGCATGCAATAAGGACAACTATTAAAGCTTGGATGAGTTTAAATTTCGGCAAGATTCTATCACTGACTTCGGAGTTAGCTGCCCTTGAGCATCAGAAAAATTAATGAATAATGTTGTGACCACTCTAGCTCCTTCATTTTTGATTGGATCTTCTTCATTCTTGCAGGCAACAAGTAAACCCATAATATCTTGGATAGGTTCGAAATTCAGCAGGATCCGACCAGGGACTTATGTGTTACCTGCCCTTAAGCGTTTGGAAAAATCCCCATAGACTTATAATGGGAGAAATGTTGTGACCACTCTAGTTCTTTCAATTTTAAATGGATCATCCTCATTCTTGCATACAATAAGAACAACTATTAAAGCTTGAACGAGTTTGAATTTCGTCAAGATCCCATCACACATTTTGGAGTTAGCTCCCCTTGAGCATCTTAAAAATTAATGAATAATGTTGTGACCACTCTAGCTCCTTCATTTTTGATTGGATCTTCTTCATTCTTGCAGGCAACAAACCCATAATATCTCGGATGGGTTCGAAATTCAGCAGGATCTGACCAGGGGCTTATGAGTTACCTGCCCTTGAGCGTTTGGAAAAATCCCTGTAGACTTATAATGGGAAAAATATTGCAACCACTCTAGTGCTTTCAATTTTGAATGGATCTTCTTCATTCTTGCATACAATAAGGACAACTATTAAAGCTTGGATGAGTTTGAATTTCATCAAGATCCCATCACATATTTTTATTTTGGAGATAGCTCCCCTTGAGCATCTTAAAAATTAATGAATAATGTTGTGACCACTCTAGCTCCTTCATTTTTGATTGGATCTCCTTCATTCTTGCAGGTAACAAGGACAACCATAAAAGCTTGGATGAGTTTAATTTAAAGTAGAACCAACTTTAGACTGTGGAGTTAACTTCCCTTGAGCATAAAAAAAAATCTGCATAGACTTACAATGTGAGATCTGTTATGACCACTCTAGCACCTTCATTTTTGAATGGATCTTCCTCATTTGTAGGTAACAAGGACTTCCATAAAAGTTTGAATGAGTTTGATTTTATGCCACACCCATCCACCAGATACAGAGTTAGCTGCCCTTGAGCATCTAAAATATAACTACATAATGTTGTGACCACTCTAGCACCCTCATTTTTCATTTGATTTTTCTTCATCCCTGTAGGTTACCAGGACATACATAAAAGTATGGATGAGTTTGAATTTCGGTCATATCCCATAACTGACTACGGAGTTAGCTGCCCTTGAGTATCTGAAAACTACACTTTCACCAGGTTTCCAATGCAATTTTTATTCAGATCTTTTTAATACTTGCAGATAACTAGAACCGGCATAATATCTTATGTTTTCGAATTAATTCCTGGTCGTTTCAAGTTCTGAGTTATCTGCCTTTGAGCATCATAGATTATGGTGTCTCCAAATATTATGCTGGCTCCATGGTGAGGGATCGTTGCCCATTGGGCTACTTGTTTCAAATTTAAAACAGTGGGAGCAGCAATAAACAATGAATCAACAAAGGCTGGTCTGTGCCTTTGTTTTTCTGTGCCTTTGGTTCAAGCCTCACAGGCGTCACTGTGTTGTGTCCTTGAGCAAGACACATTAATTCTTGCTTAGAACTGGTTGAATCCAGGAAAACTCATCTCAACATAACTGAAAACTTGTTGAAGTAAATCAAAGAAAACAGTCACAAGGACATAGATCCATATAAGGAAATTTTATTAGTGTAAAATTGTAATTATACTCTTACCCATCAATTAAAACATGTGTTTGGGGCGCTCAAAGGAACCATCTCATTGAGTTGGTTCTTTTGAGTACCCACAACATTTGTTTAGGGTGAGAAAAAAAGAAACTAGTTTTCCAGTACACACTCTTATCTGGAGGCCTGCAAGGAGAGTTTGTTGGAATTCTTTGTTAATGAATGATTTACTTGTGTTTTAGGCTGTTTGTTGCTTAGATCATGTTCACTGTTGCCCTCAGGGTACAACTTGTGATGTGAAAGCTGGCAAATGTGAAAAGGGGGATGTTAGAACAGCTTGGCTAGAGAAGACTGCTGCTATTGCAACTGAATTAAGAAATGTTGTATGTCCTGATCATCAATCTACATGTCCAGATGGTAACACTTGTTGTCAACTCTCATCTGGTCAATATGGTTGCTGTCCCCTGCCAAATGTAAGTGGTGCCCTATTTTTTCCTTCATGAGACTGGTCTTTTAAGCCTTCAAATCACATCATTAGAATTATGCACAAGAAGAATCACAGTTTTTCACATAAATTGTTTGCTTGCCCTGACCTACATATATGAATCTCTACCATATCATGTATCTAAAATTGATTTCTTAATTGGTGTTTTCCACAAACTGTTAATCCCATAGATTAATGCATGTTGTTCATTTGGGATAACCTGCTGTTCATTTGCTGATAAGTTGCTACAAGCGCTTGCGGAGTTCTCCCCTTACTTAATATTCTCCAGTGGACAAAATAATTTTTTGAATATATTGTTTACCATACCAATTTTGTCACATTTATAGTTATATTTTAACTCTTTGTACTTGGTAATTTTTCATGCTTTTTTATTGTCAGGGCTATTCCAGAAAAAAATACCTACGGGGTGAAGAAGGCAAACGATATATATTTTTCTATGGGTGGTTGGTGCTGACATTTTTCAAATTATATGGGTCATTGGTGTTTGAAAAAATCTGATTACATGGGTGGTGGGGTTTTATTGGAAAATCGGTTACTAGTGTTTGATAGGTATATCAAATGAAATGGTCACCTATCAATCAAAATATCGAATCCCAATCTGCCTGTTTTCTGTTGTTTGAAATCATCCAATCTATGCATAAATTTTTTTTGTGGAAAATAAAAAAGGCAAAAGTTGTTTTCTGTGTTTAAAAAGCCATTATTGCATGTCAAACACGATTGCAGGATGCAACCGGTAAAGCAACACGATAACCAAAAAAGTTTCCAAATGCAACATCTATAAATAGTGTAGTAGGATTGGATAAAACATTGGCTGTTCCAGCTATCACCCTTGTATTACCAGCTGAGTGGGACAAATGATGGTGATGTCAGATAGAAAATACAAATACAAGTTTAGCAAGTTGATCTAAAACCAATCGGTTCAAAACTAAAAAGCATGAAGCTTTTCATTCATTGACAGTGGCTATTTTCTGTAGAGGTCGTTATTGGAAAAGTCATACGTTGAAGGGTGTAGACAACACAGTATAGGAAAAAGAGCATGACTTGCACTTTCCTCTTTTTTTACGCAAGCTTATTAAAATAATTCACATTGGTAGACGTTAGACTTGCTTACTCAATATCGAACATCTTGTATTGATAAACATATGTTATTTAAATTTATGGGTAGTTGGTATATGAACCTTTCTGATAACATGAATATTCGGTGTCTGTGGAAATTTAATTCCATGGGTGGTGGGGTCCAAAAACAAGTGTCTTCTTCCCCCTCCAGGTATTTTTTTTTGAATAGCCCTCAGCTGTTTTTGTTTCAAATTTAAAACATTAAAGGCAGCAATAAACAATGAATCAACAAAGGCTGGTCTGTGCCTTTGTTTTTCTGTGCCTTTGGTTCAAGCCTCACAGGCGTCACTGTGTTGTGTCCTTGAGCAAGACCTATTAATTCTTGCTTAGAACTGGTTGACCCAGGAAAACCATTCTCAACATAACTGAAAAATTGTTGAAGCAAATCAAAGAAAACAGGCACAAGGACATAGATCCAGATTAGGAAATTTTATTAGTGTAAAATTGTAATTATTCTCTTACCCATCAATTAAAACATGTGCTTGGGGCGCTCAAAGGAACCATCTCATTGCGAGGGTTCTTTTGAGTACCCACAACATATGTTTAGGGTGAGAAATAAAGAAACTAGTTTTCCAATACACACTCTTATCTGGAGGCCTGCAAGGAGAGTTGGTTGGAATTCTTTGTTAATGAATGATTTACTTGTGTTTTAGGCTGTTTGTTGCTCAGATCATGTTCACTGTTGCCCTCAGGGTACAACTTGTGATGTGAAAGCTGGCACATGTGTTAGGGGAGACATTCACACAAACTGGCTTCTGAAGACTCTGGCTGTTCCAGCTCAATTAACAGAGGTTGTTTGTCCTGGTGGGGAGTTCTTGTGTCCAGATGGGACCACTTGTTGTCAAGTCTCAGGTGGTCATTGGGCTTGCTGTCCTATACCAAATGTAGGTTGTTAAGTTAACCTTTAACCTTTTACTCCATAGGCTATTTTTAGATCATGATGTCATTTTCTATTTTTAGACAACATTGAAAATTTCAAGAAAAGTTTAAGTTAATTTTTGAATACTTTTGAAAATATCATGAAAAATGGAGCATTTGCTCCAAAAGAGCAAATGCTCCATTTTCCATAATATTTCCATAATATTTTCAAACATGTGGTATTTCAAAGGCCTTAATGTTGAGTAAAGGGTTGAAGCGCCAATCACAACTGCAGCAGATGACAATTTTTTGCGACAGCTTTCTTAATTTCTAAAAAAAATAAGGCATGATTTTCATGAGAATCATCTTCTGGGAGACGATTCTCATGAAAATCATACCTTATTTGTTATTTTTGAAAAGCAGCAAAATTTGAAATTGTCCTCTGCTGCAAAATATAGGTGGCACTGTATGGGTTAAGTTTTTCTTTAATCTTTACCCTTATCTAGCCGATATTTTATTGTTATCCCCCCCCCCCCCCCCCCCCCCAACTTTGGAACAGTTGAAGCTGCATATTGCTTTGGGCTTGTCCGTGTGTCCGTTCAAAATTTATTAACATACAGTTTTGAAATTTCATATATGGATCCCTCATCAAAAAAGAATTGACACATATTATTTTTATGTCTGGATTATCTCCCTTTATGGAGTTATGCCTCTTTTAAAGGGTCATAATGAAATTTTGTAATCAATATATCTAAAGATCTATTACAGTTATGTGCTTTAAACTTGGTCAGCTAATAGAGGATAATGGTAGATTAAAGAGCTAAGATTGAAAAATGATGGTGATATCATCCTTATCGACAAGCTAATGGTTGGGGGCATAGGGTTTCATAAACACCATTTCTACTTCTGAAAATGTTTTCGGCTTTTTATGTCTGTTGCACATATTTAGGTGCACTTCAGACTACATTTTATTATGGAAGCAAACACTATGAACCCTGATAAGACTGATCTGGGTCCATATTGTTTGCAATAAAGGCTACCTAAGAACATAGGCAGATGACTGAGCTGATGACAAAAGTTGTAAGTGGCAAGAAAAGGATTGAGCTTTATCATGCTCAATAGTTTTATGCATTTCATCCCCCCCCCCCAATTTTTATTTTGTTAACTTGCAACATGTGATCACGGGAAACAGTTCATTGAAACCGGATCAATCTGGCAGCGACTGACAAACAGTCAAAAATGCTTAATTGCTCTTTATATAGTATGTTGGGTAATAATTTTGACTGTTGCACAGAAAGGTATGAAATAGTTGTATACTGTTGTCCACATGGAATGACTTGTAATTCTAAGGGTTAACTTCATGCTTCAGGCTGTTTGCTGCAGTGATAAGAAGCACTGTTGCCCACAAGGAACGACTTGCGACTCTAAAGGAGTATGTAAAAGAAGTGGCATAGTGATGGACTGGTTTGAAAAGATGCCTGCAACAGCTAGAGTAGTAAACACTGTACCAGTCCAGCGTGTAAACACAAGTGTGTTCTGTCCTGATGGGTCCATATGTGATGAAGGGCAGACATGCTGTATAATGGAAAGTGGAAACTATGGTTGCTGCCCATGCCCTTCTGTAAGTACTCTCAAAGGAATAGTAATATTAATAATACATTTTGTATACAGTTAATGCACAGTAAAGGGAGACTACCAGGGGACAAAATATTTCAATAGTGCACTTGTCCTGCAGGATGAGTGACTTACAATTTTCACTTGTCCTGCAAACACATGCACTTGTCCTTTAAAAGTGTATGCAATAAAGAACATAAGGAAGTAATCTGTAATATGACTGAAAAAGTTCCTTACATCACTTACCCATTCAGTTTTATAAATACATTCCATATGCTGACAAGATTTCAAAGTCAATACTCAGAAAATGCTAGTTTCACCCTCAGATTTTTCACTTTCACCCTCGAGGAATTCTTCCCAAAGCACTCGTCCTATAGGATGAGTGCTTTTGGAAGAATTACTCATCCTTTCTAGATTTCACTTGTAATTACGAGCTGTTGAGTGGAATTTTTGTACCCTGACTACTTATATAAGCAAGGAGTCTCTCCACTAGCATTCCTTTACAAATTAGGGATGATATTTCTTGAAAAGAAAAAGTAATTATTAATTTTGGCTGCTAGTGGTGAATTTTGTCGTCTGCTGATAACCTATGCAGATAGTTAGGATCGTGATAAGGCTCAACAAAATATTGTGACTGTTTTGGATCCAATCTGAATGACACTCTGATGTTATTCCTGAAAGTGTAAAGTGTATTTTAACCCTTTACTCCACACGCCTTTGAAATGTAAGATTTTTAAAATATAATGAAAAATGGAACATTTGCTCCTCAGGAGCAAATGTTCCATTTTCCATAATATGTAAAAAATATTTTCTGAAAAATATTTGAAAATTTAAATTAGTTATAGAAAATGATGCAATTTTCAAAATATAGAATAGAATAAAATATGTGTTATTTTCCAATCAAGGACCCTTGCGGGCATTAGACAAAATACATATAATATTATTCATTGGTGTTGACGATGCATAATAACACATATATAGACAGCCACAATAAAGCAGCAAATAAATATAGCATATGAAGTAAAGGGTTAAAATAATCTTGAAAGTATCTGCAGACCACAAAAATCATTAGAAATTAGTCAGCATACAAAGAGTGAAGAGAAGCCAATTATGATGTGGAAAAACAAATATGAGCCATGACACCTGATTTCCAAAAATGTGTAGAGTCAGACAAGCATATGCACTTTTGTGCTTGGACACTCCAAATTCTGTTCGGTCAGTAGCTTAACAATCATCGAATGTTCAAGTGACTAGCAAAGGCTCTGATCAGACTGCGGGTATGCGCAGGCTGATCTGAGGTTTTGCTGGTCGCTCATACCAAATTCTTGGAGATTTCATGTTATGGCTCAATTACCATTGTCAACATTAGTTGATCATCCTTGAATGTGTAGGGGAGGGCTTCCCATATATCTATACAGCATTAATAGTTAAGCACCGCCTATAATTTTGCTGAAACAATTTTCTAACTACCGTGAAGAAATGTTATTTAAGATAAAAAGTCTTTATCTGTTGTGAAACTCAGCATAAATATCTGTATGAAAAAATAAAAATGTGATATTTGGATTTTGTCACAAAATCGTGAGTTTTTCATGTCTTGTCAAAACTTCTTGCTATCACCCTTGAAGTAATCCCCAACATCTTGAAACAAATTTTATACCTTTTCCCTAAACAATAAGCCTATTCACACTTTCACCAATACACATTGGTCGATGATACATAAAGAGGTCAAGTGTTGCTGAGAATGTATGCTACCGCTTTATCAATGAAACAATATAAACCGTTATAAATTAATCCTTATCTCTGCTGATTAGCATAGTTTTGTAACACATAAAACTCTGTATGATCTTATTCATATGTTTAAGTTCCATTTTAGAGCACAGTGTACCGTAAACCTCATTATTAACATCCAACTACATCAGACATGGCTAAAACAGAGTTTGTCAGGCTTAGAAATTCTAAATTCTTTATTTTATCTGTGTTAAATTTACAAAAATTAAAACAAGGTTTCATTATGTTTCACACTACCTGGCTGCTATATCATGGCATGATATTCCAACCTGGTCCCTGGTTCGAGACTCTGGGGAGGCTCTGTGTTGTGTCCTTGGGCAAGACACTTTAACCTCTGCTTAGTTATGGTTCAACCAAGGGGTCATTCAGGTATTACTGAAAAGCCGATGACTAGGACATAAAGCATCAACTCAAATTGCCACTGCTTAATATATTTCATAAGAGCCAAATCTTGTCACATGATGGATACATGTTGGATATTTTTGGTGAGAATGTCGGCCTGATGTTGAATCTTTTCAACGCTATTTCAGGCTTTATGGAAGACAGATTCCTTTGCCATTTTGAGAAGCAATAATTTTTGTTTGTTTGTTTTGTTGCTTTACATCCCAAACAACAGCTATGGTCATGTTGGGACTGTCAGTTCACCTAACCACTTTTTATCCTGGGCAAGCTTGAACTAGCAGTTAACTAGTTCGTTGTGCACATACTTTCGCTTGTAACAAACCTTAGACAACAAACTTTCTTGAATGAATCATTGGAAGGGAGGAGAATGACCATAGAAATTATTTCATGATCAATCTACACAAAAGTATGGGACAGGGCAGGGATTGAACTTGCAACCCCTGGATCTGCAGTCAGACACGCATCTGTAATCCTTATGATTAGCATTGTTTTGCAACACATAAAAAACTGTATTACCGGTATCTTATTCATATGTTGAGGTTCCATTTCCAAGCACACTGAAGGTATAAATATCTTTATGAACATTCAGTCATTCAACTACTACACCGTATCAGTATGGCTAAATATGAGTTCCTGTACAAATGTGCAGTTGTCATAACCATGACACTACAACAATTTTGAAGCTGAGAATTTTTAAACATTTATAGATTTCTTTATTTTATCTGCGTTGAATGTACAAAAAATAAAACCTATGCGATTTGCTCAGGTTTCATAATGTTTCACCTGACCTGCTATATCATGACATGATATCAAAATCCAGGGGTCCCTGGTTCGAGACTCGTCGGAGGCCCTGTGCTGTGTCCTTGAACAAGACACTTTAACCCCTGCTTCCAAGGGAACATTTAGAAATTACTGAAAAATCGATGAATGGGACAAAAAATGATAGCACTCCAGCTATTGTTTTAAGCAGTTTATTTTTTTTCATTTTGTCTGCTCAATCTTATGATATACCTTGATATATTTCATAAGAGCCAAATCTTGTCACATGATGAATACCTTTTGGGCAATTTTGGTGAGAGAGTTGCCCCGTTGTTGAATATTTTCAACACTATTTCAGGCTTTATGGAGGACAGATTTCTTTGCCATTTTGAGAGAAGCAATAATAACCAGATTGTATATCTTTAGATACATGTTTGGAGACATTGTAAATGGAATTTGTGTTTGTACATGTATTGGGATTCATAATTCCATTCAACAATATACTTCAGTAATTTTCATGTATTATGCCTCTGATTTACATCACAATAACGCATCTACAAAATTTTGGTCAAATAGAATCACACTTTAACCCATAAAAGTCTAGCAGTTGTTTCTGTGGGACATAGGCAAACAATGAGACTCAGATCAGGTGCCGCAAATAGTGGCGTCTGATCATGGTCTGCACTGTCTGCTTACAGAATGTTTCTTTGAAATTTGAATAAAAATAGAAAAATTAAAATACAATCCATTAACCTGTTAAATGGAAATGAGCTGGTCTAATTGATAGGATTTCCACTGTGGGAAGTTCCATTTGGGTTAATATAGTAAAACTGTTTATTTGTGAGGTAAAGATTACTCACCCACCACCTCCCCCCCCACCCCCACCCCTAAGGCCCTTATTTTTGCTCTAAAACTCACAAAAAACACAATCTATGATAAGAGCTGACATCAGGAAAAGAAAGTTATCTTCGTTTTTGAGAGTCGTGAATATATGGGATTCGATGCAGCCGAGCCTGACTGTGTTGTATGTGAACAACAAAGGCACAAATCTACCTGCACATGCTGTGCTCATCCGCACAGAATGATCAGCGCCTTAGTTGCTTGCTTTCTGAAAAGTATATTGGTCAAACTTACTCCATTTCTAGCTAGTGTCTGTAACTGAGCAGGTTGGTTTGACCCATACTGGGTCAGAAACCCTAGCTGAAGCCATGTTTTCTTGCATTGAGGCCCAATATGGTTGTATAGGTGTGATAACTGGTTCAATCTATGTCAACACAATAAGAAGGAGACATACACACATGTACACACACATGCACAAGCATGCACACACGCACACACGCACGCACACACACACACACACACACACACACACACACACACACACACACACACACACACACACACTTGAAATAACTGGATTATCTGAAGATAACACACAGATGATACAGCTAATCATTCAAGCCTAAGTATTTGGGATAATTAGCTTGATTGCACCTAAACTGTTGTTTTAACAACCATTTTCATGAGGTTGATCTATGTATTGCTATAGAAATATATAGAAGAGAAACAGGTATTTGCCTCCTGTGAACTATGACCTCCAGCAGTATACAGCATAGCTGGAACTGTGAATACACTTATTGTCAACATTTATTCATGTACACAAAGTTGCAATGAAATAAGTTGACCCCTATGTGTTTTTGCTGAACTCATGCTCACATACTTTGGCAAAATAGTATGGTTGTTTCACTATCCCTATATAATACATTTATCTTTAATTATAAGGTTTATTTAAATCACATAAACATGCTTTGAAAAAAATTAGCTCCAAACTTAGTGGTGATTAATTTTTGATGCTGTATATACTTTTAGTCTTGACATATGAATAAAGCAATTAAGCAAACTGAGTTTGCTGGTATAAATTTTTTCATACATTCTCTCTAATAATGTCAAAAGAATAACTCTTCGGATTATTCATTCCTGTAAAGTAAATTTTCATGTTTTGGACCGGAAACCCTATAGGCTAAACAGGTACTTTGGCAAACATTGAAGACACTGATGGATTGTTGCATAGTAAGGCATTTCATCAGTGTCCGCTCTGTTTGCTGAGACAAAATCTTCCAAGAAAGAAATGCAATACCGGTATTTATTTTTATTTTTAAAATTATAACTTCTAAATATATGTAGCTTTGTGGAAAATTCCATTTGTCTGAAAAGGGTTAAAATTTCTAAGTCAGGGGTCAGAGAATCGTCCCTTCATATCCTACGTATATGTCTTCTAACATGCTACTCTTTTCTCTCATATTTTGTTAGCTTTTTCAGGGTTCGCACAGGCTTGAAAAGTACTTGAATTTAGATGGCTTTCTTAAAAATTAAATCCGCCTTGAAAAGTCCTGGAAAATCACTCAAAAGCCACAAAAAGTCCTTGAATTCTACTATTTTCTCCAGGACTTAGCACTGTTGATAGAGACCTAAATCAGTTTAGAATTCTTGTGCCTTTATTTGGTGCAGTGTATGCTGCACCAAATAAAGGCACAACAATTTTATACTAATTTTCAAGTACTAATGTCTCCATTATCTCAGTCTAGCGCCTCTGAAGTAGAATTTTAACACTTTGATCAGTATTTTTCATTAACTTTTAGTCCTTGAAAACTGTTGGATTGACTTTTAGAAGTCCTGAAAAGTCCTTGAATTTTACTTAAACTTGCCTGTATGAACCCTGTTATTTGATCTTACTGTCTGCACAAAGTGTGCACAGGGTTCGAAAGTCCTTGAAAACTGTTATCCTTGACAAGTTATATAAAATATTCTAACACACCTCCCCTATAGAGCCAATGTTAAAAAAGTGTGATATATCAAACAATAACTCACAGCTAAAGTGTGTGATAGCTGATGTCATTTTTATGCCCCCAAAGGAACTTTGGGAGGCATATAGTTTGATATGGATTTAGGGGCCTTTTTAGTAGTCTGAAGATAGACAAGGGGCCATTTCTTAGCAAGGGGCCATGGCCCTCTGTAAGTTGCATAAAATGATTCAGGGGACCTCAGGGGAGGTAATAAAACAAAATTCTAAAAAAGGGCCATTTTATGTCTATGGTGATGGAAGTCCAAACTGGAAATGGCCCACAGTAATTTGTCAGTCTGATATTAACGGGCCAATTCAGAGCTAAACTGGCCCGTTATTTCGGACACTTGGCCCCTTACTAATGGCCCTTTTTAAACTGGCCTGATATTCAATATTGGGCGTACGACCATCCATCCGTCCCGCTTCGTGTCCGGTGCATTCTCCTATATCCTTTGAGGTAGGAATTCCAAATTTGGTGTGTGGATGCATCTTGGGATGGCAGAGTGTCGCATACCATTTTCGGGTCACTGTGACCTTGACCTTGACCTCTGACTTAGTTTTTATAGTAATCACAATGTCCGTCCGTCTGTCCGTCCGTCCGTCCCGCTTCGTGTCCGGTGCATATCTCCTATATTCTTTGAGGCAGGAATTCCAAATTTGATGTGTGGATGCATCTTGGGATGATGGAGTGTCGCATACCATTTTCGGGTCACTGTGACCTTGACATTGACCTCTGACCTAGTTTTTAGAATAATCGTGTCCGGAGCATAGCTCTTATATTATTTAAGGAAGGAATTTCAAATTTGGTGTGTGGATGCATCTTGAGATGAGGAAGTGTCGCGTACCATAATTGGGTCACTGTGACCTTGAACTTGACCTCTGACTTAGTTTCTAGAAACTGCATTGAGTCTGGTGCATATTCCTATATTCTTTGTGATAGGAATTCCAAATTTGGTGTGTAAATGCATATTGGGATGACAGAGTGTCATATATCATTTTCGGGTCACTGTGACCTTTACCTTGACCTCTGACCTAGTTTTAAGAATTATTGTGTACGGAGCATATCTCTTATATTCTTTGGAGTAGGAATTCCAAATTTGGTGTTTAAATGCATCATGGGATGGCAGATTGCCACATACCATTTTCAAGTCATGTGACCTTGACCTCTGACCTAGTTTTTTTAGAATAATCGTGTCCGGAGCATATTTCTGATACTATTTGAGGTAGGAATCTCAAATTTGGTGTGTGATTGCATCTTGGAATGACGAAGTGTCCGGTACCATAAGTGGGTCACTGTGACCTTGAATTTGACCTCTGACCTAGTTTCTAGAAACTGCATTGAGTCTGGTGCATATCTCCTATATTCTTTGAGATAGGAATTCCAAATTTTGTTTGTAAATGCATCTTGGAATGGCGGAGTGTCACAAACCATTTTCGGGTCACTGTGACCTTGACTTTGACCTAGTTTTTAGAATAATCATGACCGGAGCATATCTCTAATATTATTTGAGCTAGGAGTCTCAAATTTGGTGTGATGATGCATCTTGGGATGAGGAAGTGTAGCTTACCATAATTCTGTCACTTGACCTATGACCTGGTTTTTAGAATAATCATGTCCAGAGCACATCTCTTATATTATTTGAGGTAGGAATCTCAAATTTGGTGTGTGAATGCATCTTGGAATGACAAAGTGTGGCATACCACAATTGGGTCACTATGACCTAGAACTTGACCTCTGACCTTGTTTCTAGAAACTGCATTGAGTCTGGTGCATATCTCCTATTTTCTTTGAGATAGGAATTCCAAATTTGGTGTTTAAATGTATCTTGAGATGATGGAGTGTCACATACCATTTTGGGTCACTGTGACCCTGACCTCTGACCTAGTTTTAAGAAATATTGGTTTTGGAGCATATCTCTTATATTCTTTGAGGTAGGAATTCCAAATTTGGTGTGTATATGCATCTTTGGATGGGGGAGTGTCACTTACCATTTTCGGGTCACTGTAACCTTGACCTCTGACCTAGTTTTAATAATAATTGTGTCAGGAGCATATCTCTTATATTATTTGAGATAGGAATCCCAATTTTGGTGTGTGAATGCATCTTGGGATGGTGGAGTTTCTTGTACTATTTATGGGTCACTGTGACCTTGACATCTGACCAACTTTTTAGAAAAAACGTGTCCGGAGCATATCTCTTATATTATTAAAGGTAGGAATCCCAAATTTGGTGTGTGGATGCAACTTTTGAGGGCAGAGTGTCACACACCATTTTTTAGTCACTTTGACCTTGACCTCTGACCTTGTTTGTAGAATAATCGTGCCCAGAACATATCTCTTATATTAATTGAGATGGTAATCCCAAATTTGCTGTATGGATACATCTTTGGATGCTGATGTGTTGCATACCATTTTTAGGTCACTGTGATCTTGACCTATGACCTAGTTTCTAGAATAATTGTGTCTGGAGCATATCTCCTATATTATTTGATGTAGGAATCCCAAATTTGGTGAGTTGATTCCTCTTGGGATGGCAGAGTGGTGCATACCATTTTGGGTCACTTTTACCTTTAAATTGACATCTGGCCTCATTTCTAGGTTTTTCGTGTCTGGAGCATATCTTCTATATTACAGCTAACTTTACTCGAATGTGTCTTATGCTAGACCAATTCCTTTGGGGGCATTCGTCACGTGACTGTGACATTTCTTGTTTACTGGAGCGTTAGACAGTATAACGTCATTTTTACTCTTGAAAGACGTCACAAATACATGTAAACATATGCGACGTAGTTAAATATTGGTGGGAGTACTTCAGTGCAATGGCAGAAAGTTGGAAGAAGCTGATAACTTCAAATGTGTTTTCGTCGTTTAATTTTCATAAGAATCGAAATAGATCAGCTCCAGTGCGTGAATTGTTGAGTAAAATTCACTGTTTGTCGGTCAGTTGTATGAAGATAAATCACTTGCACAATGCACTAGTGATTTGATCTTCTTTATAACTGACCTCAAAACAGTGAATTATTAAGCAACAATTCACTGCTGGAGCTGATATATTTCTTAATTGGTGTTTCTCCCAAGTTAAATTTTAAAAAATGGAGGCTTCCTTGAAAAGTTATATAAAATGTGGGGGCTTTCTTGAAGTTGTATAAAAATGGAGGCTTCCTTGCATAGTTTATAGTAAATATGGGTTTTTTCTTGCAGTTATGTAAAATATAGAGACTTTCTTAAAATGTTATAAAAATATGGGGTCCTGCTTGATGTTGTATAAAAATGGAGGCTTCCTTGAAAAGCTATATATAATATTAGGGCTTTCTTGAAGTCATATAAAATATAGAGGAGTCCTTGAAAAGTTATATATGGGAGCTTTCATGAAGTTATATAAAATATGGAGGCTTCCTTAAAAAGTTGTATAAAATATGGTGGCTTTCTTGATGTTTATAGAAATGGAGGCTTCCTTGAAAAGTTATATAAAATATGGGGGCTTTCTTGAAGTTATATAAAATATAAAGGCTTCCATGAAAAGTTATACAAAATGTTGGAGCTTTTTTTGAAGTTGTATAAAATATGAAGGCTTCCTTGAAAAGTTATATAAAATATGGGGGCCTTTCTAGAAAAGTTATATAAAATATGGGGGCCTTTCTTGAAGTTGTATAAAATATGGAGGCTTACAAAAGTTATATTAAATATGGGGGCCTTTCTTGAAGTTTTATAAGATATGGAGGCTTCCTTGAAAAGTTAATTAAAATATGGGGGCTTTCTTGATGTTGTATAAAATGGAGGCTTCCTTTAAAAGCCATATAAAATATGGGGGCTTTCTTGAAGTTCTATAAAATATAGAGGCTTCCTTGAAAAGTTATATAAAATGTTGGAGCTTTCTTGAAGTTAAATAAAAAATGGAGGCTTCCTTAAAAAGTTATATAAAATATGGGGGCTTTTCTTGAAGTTGTATAAAATATGGATGCTTACTTGAAAAGTTAATAGAATATGGGGGCCTTTCTTGAAGTTGTTTAAGATATGGAGGCTTCCTTGAAAAGTTACATAGAATATGGGGGCCTTTCTTGAAGTTGTTTTAGATATGGAGGCTTCCTTGAAAAGTTACATAGAATATGGGGGCCTTTCTTGAAGTTGTTTAAGATATGGAGGCTTCTTTGAAAAATTATATTGAATATGGGGGCTTTCTTGAAAAGTCCTGAAAACATGGGGACTTTCTTTAAAGATATATTGAAAACGGGGGGCATTTCTTGAAGTCAATGAAAATATGGATGCCTCCTTTAAAGTAGGTTTTCTTGAAAGTCTTAGATTTTTTGTTTTTACTTTTACCATTTCTATAGAAATTGAATAATCTATAGACCGGGACATGAATAGTAAAGGAACAGTTTGCCTTGCTTAGTCACAAACAACCTGAAGCTTCAGGCATATGAAGCACCAAATAAAGGCAAAATAATCTTAATAGCCAGTGCATGAGTTTTCCAATAAAGTGGTATGTACGACCAGTTAAGCCTCAGATCAGCCTGCGCATACGGGCAGTCTGATCAGAGCCTTTGCTAGTCACTTGAGTATACTATGATTTTTAAGCTACTGACTGAACACCATTTGGAGTTTCTAAGCTTAAAAGAAGGCTGCAGGGGCTCGTCTGAGTCTACACTTGTCAAAATGTCAAATTGTTGGAAATCTCATGTCATCACAAAGAAATACCTTTGTAAACCCTTTTGCAGGCTGTATGCTGCTCTGATCACATTCACTGCTGTCCACAAGGCTACACATGTGACATGAAGGAAGGAGATTGTGTGAAAACAGATATGGTGAATAGACCTTGGGAAGAACTACACCAATCTGAAGAGGATACACTAACTCCCAAAGAGAACAGACTGGTACCAGTCAATAAGGTAGAGGATTCAACGTGTCCAGGAGGAAAACCAACCTGCACAGATGAAGAGACCTGTTGTCAGAATGACAGCGGTGAATATGATTGCTGTCCAATGCCCAGGGTGAGTTATCATGCATTTGAGCGGCGACATGTGATTTCCAACAATGTGGTATTTTGACAAGTGTAGACTCAAACGAGCCTGTGCAGCCTCCTTATATGTAAGCTTAGAATCTCCAAATGTTGTTCAAATGTTGTTCAATCGGTAGCTCAACACTCATAAAATATGCAAGCGACTAGCAAAGGCTCTGATCAGACTGCGGGCATACCACATTGTTGGAAATCTCATGTCACGGCTCATTTGTGTCTTTCTCTTAAACAGATAGGTCAGTTCCTTGCTTTTGTTATTTCTAATGCAGATATGGGCCTTGCTGCGAGAAAACCTGTCTTGGGGGTTTCCCATGAAGTGAAATTCAAACCAGCTTGCTCAGCTACAGAGACTAGCTAGAAAATTTAAATTTCGCTCGTAGCAAGTCTAGATATGATACTTTCCACTAAGCGAAAAACAAAGGCGCTGATCAGTGATCAGACTGTGTGAATGCGCAGGCTGGTCTGCTCCTTCGTTGTTCGCAACCCCCCGAAGACAGGTTTTCTCACGTCGAGGCCCATATATCCTGTCTTGAAAATATTTTAGATCCAGATTAGTTAGCTTCCTAGGAGGCAGCCAATCAGGGTCCATACTGTTTTCCATTTAACTTTTAAGTAATTGCCAATAATTGGAAACCTGAATTTTAATTGGATGCAAATTGGGAAGGAGTGTAGAACTTAACCCTTAATGCGCCAATTGCAACAAAAGTCGTCTTCTTTTCTCGTCTGCTGAAATGTTTAAGAAGCCTCTACGGCAAACAGTGTGGACCCAGATCAGACTGCTCCTATAGGAGCTGTCTATTCTGGGTCCACGCTGTTTGCTTCTACACTTAATTTGTCAGTAATGTTAGGCAATTATTTGCAGCAGACGACTTCAGCAGACAACATTTTTCTTGGCCTTTTAAGGGTTAAAGTAGCTAGTATGATAAAGGTTAACTATGCTGAGTAATTTTCTGATCTTTTGTTGTTGTCTGCTTTTCTTCAAAATTTGCTTTTTCAAAGGAATTCTCCAGAATTACCATCAGTGTGTCAGTTTTCAGGCAGATCAGTCATACTGTGTGTCTATGAAGACTGATCACAAACCATTTATACATGCTGTCTAAATAGAAAAACACAGGCTGATCTGCATCTTAGTTTATAGACAAGATCATTTTACAGGTGTGACTCATTTCTCTGTGTTAACCCTTAAAGCGCCACCTACATTTTGCAGCAGACGACAATTTAAAATTTTGCTGCTTTTTCAAAAATAACAAATAAGGCATGATATTTCATGAGTATTGTCTGCTGGCAGACAATTCTCATGAAATATCATACCTTATTTTTTTCGAAAATTCGGAAAGATGTCGCAGAATTTGTTGTCTGCTGCAATAGTGATTGCACCTATGGGTTAAAAAATAAGCATATCATACTGGATACTTTAATTCTTATATCAGCTAGCAACAGTTTTCATTAGTTTGCTGATAATCATTCATCCTGCTACGTCCAATTTTAAAGCGCCAATCATGACTGCAGCAGACGATAAATTTTGCGACATCTTTCCTAATTTTCAAAAGAAATAAGGAACGTTATTTCATGAGGATCATCTGCCAGCAGACGATTCTCATGAAATATCATGCCTTATTTGTTATTTTTGAAAAAGCAGCAAAATTTGAAATTGTCGAATGCTGCAAATTATAGGTGGCGCTGACCTCCAGATATGAGCCTGTAATTTCTTATTATGCACCGCCATGACAATGGTCAGGGCATTAAGTGTTACCTCTGTCTGTAGGTCTGTATGTCACACCAACGGCATCCGCTCTCTAGGTGAATAGTTTTGATCAGAGTTTTATGAAACTTGGTTACATTGTTTAGTACCATAATGTCTTAAGGGTCCACATCCCACCATGCCTTCAAGAGTCATTGCCCTTTGTTCATTAACATTCACCATTTTGATTGAGTCCTGTCAAAAGTTCAAGTGATTTTAATCACAACTTTGTTAACCTTGCTCACATGGTTTAGTATTATAATGTCTTCTGCAAGTTCGATAATAGTCAATATTGTATTGCCTTCATGATTTATTGTCCTCTGATCATTAAAATATGTCAGTTTAGCCTTGTGAGAATATACTAATTTTGCATCAGCATGGGCATCTGTGTGCCATGGACACATTCCAGTTTGTTTTTTTTTAACTTCTCAACCAAACCATATACATGTAACATCTTAATGAGACTATTCTTTTGAGCAACCAAAATAAATGTTTAAACTGATGGGTCATTGGAAGGTTCTTTTGACTACTTACAACATATGTTTTGGTTGAAAAAAAAGGAAATTTATTTTTAATTGCACTCTCTTACCTAGAGGTCTGTTTAGGGGGATAATTGTCACCAAAATTATCATTTTGGGAGGTATATCATCAGAATTATGGTCAGAATTTTTTTATGGTGACACATCAGAAGTCATAAAAAATGACTTCAGACTGTATATTTGACTTAATCACATGACGTCGCCCCTGGGAGTGATAAAATGCCATGCAATAAAATTGACAAACCACTAGTGGTTTACAGATTTTGTAACGTAATGTAATGACGTCCATTATAATGTTGCTGCCTAAAATATGGCAAAATCGTGATGTTTTCACGCCAAAAATGCGCTTTTTTAAGTAATTTTAATGTCATGTGATGAATAGAATCTTACATTCTTGCTCCTGTACTATTGAATTTATTAAACAAGCCTCACATTTTATCACTTTTCCAGAACTCATTGAATAAATTCAATAAAACATGAGCACTCATGTAAATCCTCTATATGTATATACCTACTGAACTAAAAATTTTAATAGGGTAATTCCCATTCAAATGCAATGGTGACACCAGTAGCTTTTTTTTTTACTTCAAAAGAACAGCAAAATGTTGTATGATGTGCCAGCTGTATAAGAACCTTGCCTGTCAATAAAAATTTAGAAATAAATTCAATTTTTAGTCTGTTCATGGAATCATGAACACTTCGAGTTTCTTGCAAAGTAAGTGCCGTTAAACTGATAAACAGAATACCAGGTTCATGTATTTTGATATCAAGTTTACCAGACTCTGCTTTGAATATGCATGTTGAATCTCTTTGCTCCAGGCTCAGCTTCGAGAATGCATGTTAAGTTTTGAGGCAGAGCCTCTCAATTCAGCAAGCATTATCAAAGCCTTGCCTGGTAAACTTGATATTAAAAGGAAGACACTCACCTAGTTTCCTCTATTTGTCTCTTCAGGCTGTCTGTTGCAAAGACCATAAATATTGCTGCCCAGAAAAATATATTTGTGATGATACTCAGCCGGGCATCTGTCGAATCCCTGATTCATCAGCTTCTGCGTCAGCCTTTATACGAAAAATCCTACCATAAAGTAACATAAGAAGGTTTGTATATTTGAGCCGTGACATGTGATTTCCAACAATGTGGCGTTTTGATGAGTGTAGACTCAGATGAGCCTGTGCAGCATCCTTTTAAGCGTAGAAACTCTAAATGATGTTCAGTCAGTAGCTTAACACTCATAGAATAATCAAGCGACTAGTAAAGGCTCTGATCAGACTGCCCTTATGTGCAGGCTGATCTGAGGCTTTGCTGGTCGCACATACCACATTGTTGGAAATCCCATGCCATGGCTCATTTGATATTATACCTCACATGAATTTCCTACACAAAACATCCACAGGCAAGCTATCCGCGTGTTCGAGCCTTACCGGCGTCACTGCGTTGTGGTCCTAGAGCAAGACACATTTATCCTAGCTTAGTACTGGTTCAACCCAGGAAGACCCGTCCCTGTTTAACTGAAAGATTGTTAATGGGACGTCAAGAATGAAATCAAACAAACAAAACAGACAAGCTACTGATTATTATACTATCAACCATTGCTATAGCGGTGACAAATACTGTCAACTCATTTGCCATAGCAGCGGGTGATAGTATATAAATATTACATTCCCTGAGAGGAAGATAGTCGAAAATATCATCCTTAGGAATGTGATTATCAACAGAGGCAAAGCGGAGGTTGATGGTCATATTTACAGCCATGTTTTTTTCAACTATCACCCTCTCGGGGAATGTAATATTTATTTTATTATGCCAAATAGAACATCTAAGGCCTAGAGGCTTTTTTTTCTCTTAGACCTACCTTGGTGAGGAGAGTTCAAAAGGGCATATAATGCACAGCCTCTTATATACATCTTTCACAAAAATGGTGATTTGGCAAATGCAGGTCTAGTAGTGGGTCCACTCCGTCGGTCCATCTTTTCATCTGATGTGCACCTCCTATTTTGCACACGCTTGATAAATATTTTCTCATTTTTTACGGTTGTTGGACTTAGAATTTTTTTCCATCCGAAATGCGATGGGAGTGTCTGGTTTGTGTAATCTGTAACGCCAACAGTTTTCATTCCTTTATATTCAAACTTTGCATAATGATTGTTCACACATTGAAGATGTGCACCTCCTATTTTGTGCATGTTTCATATTTTTTTCTCTCATTTTTGACGGGTGTTGAACTTAAGACATTTTTTCCATCAGAAATTCTTAGGGGGTTCCTAGTTTGTGTAATCTGTAACTCCAACAGTATTCATTCCTTTATATTCAAACTTTACATAATGATTGTTCACACATTGAAGATTGCACCTTCTATTTTGTGCATGTTTTATAAAAAAAATTCTCATTTTTGACGGGTGTTGAACTCAGACATTTTTTCCATCTGAAATGCTTAGCGGGTGCCTAGTTTGTGTAATCTGTAACTCCAACAGTATTCATATCTTTATAGTCAAGCTTTGCATAATGATTGTTCACACATTGAAGATGTGCACCTCTTATTTAGTGCACATTTGATAAATTTTTTTTTTTCATTTTTGACGGGTGTTTTTCCCTCCGAAATGCTTAGGCGGTGCCTAGTTTGTGTAATCTGTAACTCCAACAGTATTCATTCCTTTATATTCATACTTTGCATATTGATTGTTCACACATTGAAGATGTGCACCTATTATTTTATGCACATTTCACAAATATATTTTCATTTTTGGGGGGTCTTGAACTTAGACATTTTTATGCTTAGATGGTTTTTGGTTTGTGAAATCTGTAACTCCAAGAGTTTTCACTTTTTAATATTCAAACTTTACATAATGATTGTTCATACATTGAACATGTGCCTCTCATTATTGTGCAAATTTTTAGGGCTGTTGAACTAAGACATTTTTTCCATCCGAAATGCTTAGAGACATACTGTAGATTGCATTGTGTAATTTGGGGGTTATCTGATTTCATTCCTTTATATTCAACTTTGCATATCAACTGTTCACACATTGAAGATGTGCACTGGGGACGCAGGTCCAGAGCAGAGTTTGGTCTTATTAACAGTTTGAATGGTTGAACTGATCACCGACTTAAGGATAAACAAATTACATCAAGCCGCTGATGTGGAACTTAATACTAATAAGCATCATTTAAATGGAGATAAGGCAGAAAACTTCAAAATAGAAAATTTCACCTGATCTGCTCAAATTTTGTCTCAATGTGTTCCCCTCGTTCTAACTAAGACCATAAACAACAAAGTCATTGGAAATGGAAAGTGGCTAAATCATGCCTCATGTCTGCCATTCTTACTGAATGTCTCCTGATGTGAATGAACTGCAACAAAACCACATCATTTACAGCAACTCCATTTTACAATGTTGGTTTAAGCAATGCTCTAAGCTAGGTAGCCTAAAATGTTTGACGTCATCATTGATTATGGCATGATTTGTTTAAATGCCGATCACCACCAGTTTGGCATTCAAACTGTTTACAAACACAACCCTTTTGTGAAAGATATTATTTTAATCATTCGTAGCAATTGCGCATTGCGTTGTCTTTGGAACTTCTCGCACCATGGTTAGAAAATAGAGGAAAAGTGTACAATATAATAAAATAAATATAACATTCTTGAGAGGGTGCTAGTCCAAAAATCATCCCTCGAAATATGATTATCAACCTCGGCTGCGCCTCGCTTGATAATAACATTCCTTGGGATAATGTTTTTACTGTCACCCTCTCAGGGAATATAATATTCATATAAAAAATTTAATATCTCTTTTTAACTTTTTGCATGCTTATAAATTTTTCATGATTTTTTCTTGTGTTTTATTTTAATTAACACTTACAAAAAAATTCTAAGGGGTATTTAAAGAGTGTCAAACATGAATCAGATCCACGTCCAAATTATATGCAAACATCATATTCTGGAAAAGAATGAGCAAGTCTAATGATGAGGTGTATACACAGGGTTCTAAGAAAACAGGGCTCGAGGTTATAAAACTTTTTTCCTGCTTAACTCAACTGAGCATGAAATGTATCCTGTACAATTGTTGGCATTTTAACATTTATTAGCATGATAAAAACAACATCTGAGAGACTTTAAGCAAGAAACTTCTTCACTTGTCAGTATTTTAGTGTTTATGGGCAGTTGAAATTTCGTGCTCATTGAGTTGAGCATGAAAAAAGTTTTGCAACCTGGGGGGCCAGGCTTCTAGGAAAAAGTGTGTAATTGTTAAAAAATATCAACCAAATAAACATATGATGTACATAGACAGTTTCAGGGGACAAAAATTCTACTCGTCTGCTCGTAATTACTAGTGAAATGTAGAAAGGATGAGTAATTCTTCCCAAAGCACTCATCCTTACAGGACGAATTACTCAAGAAAGTCATATTACATATTACTCCCTTATGTTCTTTATTGCATATACTTTTAAAGGACAGGTACATGTGTTTGCAGGACAAGTGAAAATTGTAAGTCACTCGTCCTGCAGGACAAGTGCAATATTGTAATATCAATTGAGTTCTATTGAGCATCTACAGTATATGTTAAAACTGATGAATAAGAGAAAGCTCACAATTTCAGCTGAAGTTTTTGTTTTGGAAAATAATGTGGATCTTAGTCTGATGACTTCATCAGAAGCCAGCTGATCTGGATCTACAGTATTTTACAAATGAGGATAAATCTGGTTTAGCAGGACAAGGATTAAACTTTAATTAGGTATGTAAATGTAGTATTGAAATCTCAAACAGTGTAGACCCCAAGGCATTTTTACTTAACCCATTTGGGCCTAGCATCCTTTTTGTGGGACATAGACAACAGTGCAGACCTAGATCAGACACTGCAGAATGTGGCATCTGACCAGGGTTAGTCTAGCTCCTAGACCTTGATGTTTTTGTCAATTTTACTTTACTCATCATTCAGTATAATTTGAGTTCATATAGCTAGTCTCATCTCTTCTCTCTTAGATATTTTCACTTTATCTCAAATACTGTTATCATTAAGGAAAGAGGGAGAATAAAGAAATAATTATTTTAAAATGAAATTATCATTTATTAAAAAGAATATATCAGACCAGTGGCTAGTCTAGACCAGGGTCTCCACTGCTTTCTTACAGAATGATCAATTTTAAAAAGTTTGAATAAAAATTACACAGGTTTAGATAAACAAAATTTTTCAGCGTAAAAATATCAATATTTTCTTACCCATCAGTTTTAACATATGCTTTGGGTGCTCAAAAGAACCGTCTCATTGAGACGGTTCCTTTGAGTACCCACAACATATGATTTGGTTGAGAAATAAGAAAATTAAATTTTCGTTACACACTCTTAACTAAAGTCATGAAATTAACAATACCACACAACAGCCCTTAAAATGGAAAAGGACAAGTCCAATTGATAAGAATGGGAAATTCCACTCAGCTTAAATAGTTTGACTATTATTTGAAGCTTTAGAGTGTTTATTGTATGTTTTATCTTTCAGACCGAGGTGAGATTTGGTGATACAAGTGACAAAAAGGTTGATCCAGAGTGACATTCCATAGATTTGTGATATAATCATTGACTAGAACATTACTATAGGATTTATTTAGATTTTTGTGGATTTGATTGATATGTAAAATGGGACACCAAGCAATCAAGTCTGAAATACAAGCTCTTCATGTTAACCCATGCAATCTGCAACACACCAGATCAAAATCGGACGTAAAATAAGAAAGTCAATGGCGTAGCCAGAACGCTGAAAAAGTTACGCACACCAAAGACAGACTACTGGACCAAGCAATGATTCTCTTCAATTGTGTCCCTTTTCAAAATGGGAACTTCTCATAAAGGAAAGAATTTGCTCCCAGAGGGAAATTCTTTCCTTTATGAGCAGTTCCTTGTTGTATGGAAAATCAGGTTTGCAGCCAATTGCATGGTTTATTAAGGGCTGGCATTTCATATTCATATGCTTCCAATGTTGCTGTCCCCTTTAAGTCTTAATTGCAAATCAAATGCAAACTGAGTGAAACCAAATTGGGACATACTCAGCTTGTGTGTGATTTGACAGAGTACACTTTCTGTATTTGACCAAATAAGTGCACTGTTTGTGTAACTTCTTCAAAATTTCTATGCACTCTAATGAAATCAGTGTGTACTATATTGAAAACAGTGTAGACCCAGATCAGCTGGCTTGTGATGAAGCCAGCTGATCAGGATACACACTGTTTTTAATCTACACAAAGAATTTATATAAATAATTTAAATAGCTCCACAAAACTGGCTGGAAACCCCCAAAAGAACTAGGTCGGGGTTTATTGGAGTATTTCCTCTTATAATGGTTTATAAAAAATCCACAGACTTGATAATCAACTACATGCACTTATAATTCCAAAATTATTTTCAAAATATTATTTTATAGATATTATGACATATTTTAGAAGCGTGTGGAAGAAAAATAGTTCTGAGATTACTGCTCATGGACTTTATTATGTAGAACATTTGCTCCAACCAATCAAATTGTTTGAATTAAACCTTAAAGCGCCAATCACGACTGCAGCAGACGACAAATTTTGGGACTTCTTTCCCAGTTTTCGACAAAGGTATGATATTAGATGAGAATCGTCTGCCAGCAGACGATTCTCATGAAATATCATGCCTTATTTGTTATTTTTGAAAAAGCGGCAAAATTTGCAATTGTCGTCTGCTGCAAATTATAGGTGGCGCTTTAAGGGTTAAGTAGAATGATGAGAAGTTTTGATTATTGCTTTTATACTCATGTTTGTTTGCATATGTGTTATGAATGTTGTGAATTAGTTTAGGTATTTTCACAGAAATGTCCTATTTTATTTATCTATGACAACACGAAGTGTTTTAGATTCAATAAGGGAGCTCAATATGTAAAGCAAATGTGTTCAACAGCAGATATTAAAGTTTTAAATATTATATCTCTTTCCTTGCTAGTGGCAACTTGTTGTTTGCTGATAACCTATGCAAACAGTTTGGACCCAGATCAGAACCAACAGTATGTCGGTCCTGATCTGGATCCAAGCTGTTTGACACTCTGATAGTGTTTCTGAAATAACTTTTTGAAAAAGTTGATTTTGAAAAAAATCAGCTGACGAAGACACTAGCATGAAAAATTACCCAGCATACATAGAGTTAAATACACTAAACCATTGAAGTCAGGTTAGGCTAAGCATATTGGCATGTACAATGCTTTATAAGATGTAAAAATGCCATCGAGTTTGTGAGCTGCATCATTGTGTTATTTGCATTACAAATTGACCTCCCAATGTATATGTGTTATGTATAAAATAATGTAAGTTATTTATTGAACTCATTGTATATGAGCAATGTGTACAATAATTATATTTACTCATTGAACATCCATTATGTATTCATTCGGCAAAGTCTGGCACAATTCGAGAATGGAATCGAGCCTCGGGTGTACGTAAGACGCATTACGGGTAGTATAGTACTATGTACGAAAAAAGCATCATTTTTTTAGCCGGAAAAGGTGTAAGGAAACTTTTTTTTTAACATTTGAGTTCAGCCCTATTTAAATCCATTTTGCGGATTACCCGAAAAGTATAATCAGCAGATTAAATGTAGTTTATGTATTCTTCAATAAAATATCGCTATAGCAATATTTTATTGAAAAAACATAACTTCATATATAACCGTTTGTTTTGCTGCAATCGCACTTGATGTGTTAACAGGGTTTCTGTGACAAGCGTAACATCCTATAATGTCAGCATCACTTTAACAAAGTAGATCCTCGATGTACATCCGTGGTCTGATTCCACGGAACTTGGTGTAATTGGCCGAGGCAGTTCTGATTGTCATGTACTGTGTGATATAATGTTAGTTTCTTTTTGAACACCCAAGGTATATGCATAATGTGTGCAATAATGTTAACTACATATCGAACTTTCAATGGCTCATTTATGTGATTTACTTATTGAACATCATATATGTGTAATTTGTGCAAAAACGTTACTTGGATATCGAACACTTATCATAAATGTTTGAAATAATGTTAAGTTACATGTTGAAAACACATTGTATATGTTTGATGTGTATAATAATGTTAGTAACATATTGAATGTCCCTCGTATAAGTGTGATGTGTGCAATAATGTTAATCAAATATTGTATTAAGCAGAGATATATGAACCTTGTCTAGAAGAAACCCTGTGTTCCAGTCCAACTGTATTTAAATTGATTTAGACAAGCTTTTGTGCATGTGCAGCCTATTTCCATTCTACACAGATCATGTTTAAACAAGCCTGCTGAAAGCCTTCATAGTTTCACAGGGTTTGCACAGGCTTGAAAATTACTTGAATTTAGAGGGCTTTCTCGAAAGTCCTTGAAATTAAACCTGCCTTGAAAAGTATTGGAAAATCACTGAAAAGCCTTGAATTATACTATTTTCTGTGGGACTAAGCACTGTAGATAGAGAACTTATTCAGTATAAAATTGTTGTGCCTATATTTGGTGCAGCGCATATGCTGCACCAAATAAAAGCTCAACAATTTTATACTAATTTTCCAGTACTAATGTCTCCATTATCTCAGTCTAGCATTTCTGAAGAATAATTTTAACACTTTGATCAGAATTTTTCATTAAATTTAAGTCCTTGAAAACTGTTGGAGAGGCTTTTAGAAGTCCTTTAATTTTACTCATACTTGCCTGTATGAACCCTGTTTCAGAATTCTAGTCGATACTTTTCAGTATCATTGTGGGCAGCCCATAACAGTACAACAAATGGATATATATCTGGGCACAAACACAGGTTTTCTTTTGGCAAGAATCATCTACATAGTGTGAAAGATTTTTTTTTTTTTGGGAGGGGGGGGGGGGGTGCACAGTTCATGTTTTAGTACTAACCCTTAACCTGCCAATAATTTTTTGTCCTGAAAATAATGTCTGCTATACCTCTGCATATATTCAAAAAGACTTCCAACTACTTTTGATCATGCAAACAAACACTATAAACCCTCTTTGGACTGCTGCTATAGGGGCAGTCCAATCTGGGTCCATATTGTTTGCAATATACTGTAAATTCTGAAATTTTCACAATAATTTAATTTGGCAAATAGCGTTCAAAGACATATTGGCGACATTAAAATTCGGGACAAGTGCATGATTTACATATATCAGTAAAGGGCAGAGTGATCTCGCCATATCCCGAGACTCTTATTTTCATGAAACTTCCCATAAGCGAAGTTTCGCGAAAATAAAGCCCTCGCGAAAATTTCCGCGTCTACAGTAGGCTTCCAAAGTGTATAAGTAAATAAACAAGCAGACAAAAAATTGTATTGAATGGCATTAAAAGGGTTAAAAAGATTAAGAAATCAAGTTATCATATGTTTCACAAAATGCTTCTTGAAGTGGTTAAGAATGTAGGTACACCCATGGTCTGCTCTAAGTCACCCAGATACTAGTGCTCAAAATTAGAGCAATTAATTATTGGTTGTTCTTTATTGTTATTGTTGTGAAAATATGCATTGGTCTAGATTAGCAAATTGTAGTGCGTAAAAGTGCTATTAATTTCTTATCCTTTAAGAATTGAAAGTTATTTTTCTGCGTTTCACTGAGGTATGAAATGTCGGGAAAATTACATCTAATTTGCATGAAAACCGAAGGTTTTCATGCTTAAATTAGATGTAATTTAAACGACATTTCATACCTCAGTGAAACGCAGAAAAATAACTTTCAATTTTTATAATTACAACTACTTCTTTATTCTTTATTATTTAGTATTTATAATTATGTTTTCCTAAAAAAATATGTTTCCAGCTAAGAGTTCCTTTCGCGCATTTAGACTATGACGTGCGTATGTAGACCGAGACGTTACGACGTTCAGTAAATCAAAATGGCGGCCATTCTCCAATTGAAAATAAACAACTACATTTTTGAAACTAAAATCTCGTTTTTACCTCGACATGGGTCTTCATTAGAATGTGTATGATAGTTACGTCATCGGATATGACGTCATTCGTTTACATTGGTGACAAAAACATCATCTGTCGAAATGGCTTGGAAAGGAAAAGAAATGACCCCAGCAAAAAGAAATTGTGCCATCTTTATTGAGTGATTGAAGAAAGCAAAGACGAATTGCAAAAAATGTTGGATAAACCAGGCAACAGTCAGTAAGTTCAAGAAACGATTTTATTGCGGGGCTCGACCGAAAACATACAAAACAAGCACAGGTGCAAGAGGTGATCGCTCCGGGGTGATCGCATCATTTTGCGGGCTGGGAAACTGAATAGATCGCAGCAGACAGCTGATCGGCATGACTACTGTTAATTTAGGCGTTATATGTAAGTCAATTTTTTTGTTTTTCTACCTGAAAATATAGGTGTAAGTGTAAGGTAAACTGTCAGTAGTCGCAGGCTGTCCATTTCTCTTCATAAAGGCATTGCACAGTATCACAAAAGTAGTTCTGACGTGAATGGCCCTCGGAATGGCCCCGCCCCTCATGAATACGGACCGGGTTCATTGAAAAATGAAATACAGGTCAATGCGATCAGATGACCGTTCTCGACCAATCAGATAAGCGGATCTCAATAAATGTTATGACAGTTGTAATTATTATCTTATGAAACATAAATTTTGGGTGCTCAAAAGAAACATCTCATTGAGATTGTTCATTTGAAGACCCATAAAATAGGTTTCCATTGAGAACTAAGAAAATTATTTTTTGATTACACACTCCTTTCTTGAGGCCTGAATAAATAGAATTTGAGCTGTGACATGTGATTTCCAACAATGTGGGCATTTTGACATGTGTGGACTCGGAAGAGCCTCTGCAGCCTCATTTTAAGCTTAGAAACTCCAAATTGTGTTCAGTCAGTAGCTTAACAATAATAGAATACTCAAGGGACTAGCAAAGGCTCTGATCAGACTGCGCGCATGTGCAGGCTGATCTGAGGCTTTGCTGGTCACACATTGTTGGAAATCTCATGCGTTGGCTCATTTTATTTTGTATGTCATTTTTGTGTTGTCATTATTCGACCCTGTTTGAGTTAATTGACCCTTCAAATATATACATGTTTATTTCATTTCGTATGACTTGATGTTTTACATAGCAATAAACATTTTTTCAGCCATTTTAGTTTGTTGGGTAGAACTGGTGATGATTAACGATGAGAATAAAGTGTTTTGCTCAAGAACAAAACACTGCACGGATGGTGTGATTTGACGCCGCAAACTCTTGGTCACGAGTCCAGTACTCTATTAACTGAGCTGTAGTGCTTCCCATTTTATTTTGTACATTGTCAAAATTTGGTAGATACAAAATTCTGTGGCTACATATCTGCAGCTGGGTCTACATGGTTTGTCATAGAACTTGTTATAGAAAGGGTTAAACTCACTCAGTATTGTATGGCTAATAAACTGGTCAAAAGAAATTAAGCCCCACCAGAAATTTTCCTATAGACTTAATGTAAATACATTCATGTTTGACTTATCATAAAATTTTACTGAATAAAGATTTTTCCATAATTGTTTTAGCAAAGTAGCGGCAATGTATCCTCCTATTATGCGCTAGGTTTTACTTTTATTGATAATTTTTCCATAGAGCTTCACATATTCCAGTAACTTGGCCAAAATTTGGATACCCTTGGGAAATTAAGCACATACCCAAAGAAAGTCGGTATTTTCAATTGATTTTTTGTGTAATTACACCTAAGGTATTGTTGTCTAACTTAGGTGGAGTTAGAATTTTCAGTTACTTTTGTTATTTTTAAAACAAACTAAACTTTGGGAATTTAACATTATGGCTATCGAAAAAACATGTCATGGGGCTTAACTTATTTTGACCAGTTTAGTTACAGTCAAAGCTTGCTTTTTTGTGTTCGTTCTACAAATTTCTGAAAACCATTTGCTGCAAATTATAGGTACCTTTAGAGTTTTGAAAATAAGGGGATAACCGCACAGTATAACCAGTCCTAAGCGGCCACTCAAAATGAAGGTCTTTAAAGACAAATGGTAGCTTAATGAAGGTCGAAAGTATTGCAGAATGTTCTCTTGGAGCATTCTGCAATACTTTTGACCTGCATTAAGCAGTAATCAGTCTTAAAAACAATTTTGGTGTTATTTTTGAGTGGCTGCTTAAGACGGGTTTTACTGTATTTGAAATTTTCATTTGGGGAGGTATAATGTTGGATGTAAGATCAGAAATTTAGTTTTACTGTAATGCCAAGCTGTAAAGCATGGTTTCCAAACTGTTTATCCGACAATATACCTCCCCAAATTATAATTTGAATATGGTTGCATTTCTGAAGTTTTATCTCAAATTGGGGTGATGCAAGCCACATAAATCTGCATGTTATCCAACAAAATGTGACATTATTAATGAAGTCAAACTATTTCCGACAACAGTATATAACTGGATAAACTGTTGCAAATTTTTGACATTATCCAATCAGATGTCAGTTACAAAAGCAAGTGCATAAAAATTTATGTTTATATGTTACTTCATGTTAGTCCCTGCATTATTTGTACACATGCTGATCTCTCGTCTTCTATAATTGACATAGTATTTTTTAAACATGGGATTTACTTTAACTCTTTGCCTACTAGAGCCATCTTCTGATAACCTTAGCAAATAGTTTGGATCCAGATCAGGCCCAATATGTTGTCGGGCTTGATCTGGATCTGAACTGTTTGATACTCTGATAGGGTTCCTGAAAGAATTTTTAGAAATATATGATTTTGAAATGGAAAGCAGACAAAAAAATCATGAAAAATTACCCAGCATGCAAAGAGTCGAGCATTGCTTTTCAATATTGGAGACAGCTGACTTATTTAAAGTACTACTGTCCAAGTCATTCTCAAAGTAGATACTTAAAGAAAATATCTATGTTTAAAAAATGTCAATTTTGGTATATTTTTTACATATCAGGGCATTAGATAAGTGGTGCTGCTGAATTTGCTTAGCACTATAGTGTGCTTGGATACTTGTCAGACTGAAAAGCAGGAGGATGCAGGTTGCACTGACTACTGGTCAAACGCTTTGGTATAAATCTACGAAGGACTTGTGGGTCATTAATTGACTAGCTCAGCATGACCATTACTGTTGATTGGGACGTTAAACATATAAATGAACAAAACTTATACAGCATTATTATATGCCAAAACATGTTGTGGTAAGTCAAAAAACTATGGTAAGGTAAAGAGTTAATTGACCGTCTCAACATCACTATTTCCTTTGACTGGAATTTTGACCGTAAAAAACGAACAGAACAAAATTTCTGAATGATTTAACTATCCACCAAAACATGTTGTGGATACTCTCAAGAAGCTGCTGAGCTGGTTCTTTCGAGTATCTACACCATGTTTTTGTTTAGAAATATTTAAAGTATCAAACCATTATGATTCATATTTCAGCCTATTTCTAGCTGTATGATCAATGGCTTATTGATATTTAATTTAAATACATTTCTAGCATAATATTTCGAAAGAATAAATAAAATCTACTACTTTGTTTTGATGTTAAAGTTTTAATTCATACTTTATACACTTGTGACATTTATCTTGTACCTAATACTCATCAGAGCCTTTGTAACTCCCATACACATGAAGGACTAGACCAGAATTTAGACCTCAAGCCTTACTGGATACGTCAGCATGAACGTTTAATCCTTTACTCCATTATAACAACACCCTTTGAAATATCATGTATTTGAAAATATAATGGAAAATTGAGCATTTTGGAGCAAATGCTCCATTTTCCATAATATTTTTCAAAAGTATTCAAAACATAACTTTAAATTTTTATTGAATTTTTTCAATGTCTAAAAATAGAAAATGATGTTATGATCTAAAAAAAGCTTATGAGTTAAAGGGTTAAAGGAGTGTTATGTGCATAAGCAATAAGTACCAAAATCTCCTGAGTTGGCCTCTTTGCATGTGGGTAATTTTCATGCTTTTTTTGTCGTCTGCCAATTTTCTTCAAAATCAACTTTTTGGAAATTTGTTTTCAAGAATATGATCAGAGTGTTAAACAGTTTGGATCCAGATCAGGACGGACACAAGGTCGGCCCTGATCTGGGTTCAAACTGTTTGCAAAGGTTATTAGCAGACGACACTGGTAGGCAAAAAGTTAAGCAGAAATAACCTCCTTATTCATTGAAGATGAAAAATACGCCAGTAATTTTAGACAAGATTTTTTAAGCAATTTCTCCATACACGAGTGTGGATCCCATTCAGATGGCTTTCTGAGAAGAATGCGGATATGGATTTACAGTGCTTTCAAAAAAGGGTGAATACGGGTTCAGCAGGAAGTGTAATATTGAAATATTTGACACAAGGGCCACTACTCCATGAAAATCATTGAAGTGGAACAAACAAAAGGGACCTTCATCTGATCACTTAAAGTTTGGTAGAAATCAACCTACCAGTATCAGAGATTGTGTTAGTAAGCTTCAACACATTATAATTAGCAGTTTAGCAATCCAACCATTTCTATCAATTTATTTAATGGCCAACAGATTGCAACTCAAAGGACTGCGGCAGAAGATTTTGCATCACAAGTGACAAGCTTGTCAAAGTACAAAGAAACCAAGACTGTAAATAGAAGTAGATTTTTTCGTCACAGGTGTGTGTATGAAAACTTGGAAAGGGGCGTATCAACAAGTCAAAAAAATTAGCCCCACCTTCTTTTGTCTGAGAAATGTACAAAGATTACTCCAGTTGTTTAATTACGCATTGACTTTTAGAATAACTGACATCTGGTCAGCCAATCGATTATAACCATAACAACAATAACAAGACTTCTTGACCTGCCCAAATTGGCGATCTAAAGTGATTGATTGACAGAATAAAGTTCTAAATAGCTGTCTCATGACATTTCCATGTGTGTGATCTGTGTAACAAATAGCTTCAAGAGAAATGGGGGAAACAGGTGATTTATGAAGCTGCCACTTGCGTGGTTGTAAGGGTTGTCACTGCCAAAATTCAGTGAATGGGAAAATCATAATGCTATGCACAGGACCTGTCCCTGACCACTCCTGTAATGTTTGTTGAAATTAAGTCTGCAATTTTCACAGTTTGGCTGAGATCCACATGTGCGGATCCAGAGGGGGGGACAGGGGGTACGGACCCCCCTTGAAAAATTACAAAAATATAGGGTTTCTTAGCAATACTGGTCCGCATCCCCTTAAAAACCACAAAGCTACCAAGCCAGCATTCAATGTAGGGCCATCATCGACACGCCAGCGAAATGCCATTTAAATGGCATTTCGCTGGCGGGCCGATGATGGCCCGCTTATAGTGGTATTTTGATCCTTCCTCCCCTCATCGAACTAAAAAAAGAACGAAAACGTTGTCAAAGTTGGACCCCCTCTGACAAACTTTCTGGATCTGCGCATGATCCAGACAGTGCTAAGTCAGTTTGTTTTTGTTTGATGCTTTAGGTCCCGGTCAACAATTGTTCAGTCATGTTGAGACGTGTACCTGTCTTGAACCAGTACTAAGCAGAGGATAAAGTGCCTTACTCAAGGACACAACGCAGTGCCTCCAGTAAGTCCCGATCTGGGCTGAGGCACTGTGTCGTGTCTATGAGCAAAACCTTTAACCATTTTGTGGCGGAAGACATAATTCAGGGTTCCCACAGAAATTCAAACAAGTAGCCCAATGGGCAACGATCGCTCACCATGGAGCCAGCATAATGTTTGGAGACACCATAATTTACGATGCTCAGAGGCAGGATACTCTGAACTTGACCCGAAATTCAAACTCATCCATACTTTTATGTATGTCCTGGTAACCTACAAGGATGAAGAAAATCAAATGAAAAATGAAGGCTGTACAGTGGTCACTACATTATACAGCTATATTTTAGACGCTCAAGGGCAACTAACTCTGTAGCTGGTGGTTGGGTGTGGCCGAAAATCAAACTCATTCAAACTTTTATTGTTGTCCTTGTTACCTGAAAGAATGAGTAAGATCCATTCAAAAATAAAGGTACTAAAGTGGTCACAACAGATCTCCAATTGTAAGTCTATGAAAATTTTTTATGATGCTCAAGGGAAGTTAACTCCACAGTCTGAGGTTGGTTCTATTTTAAATTCAAACTCATCCAAGCTTTTATGGTAGTCCTTGTTACCTGCAAGAATGAAGAAGATCCAATCAAAAATGAAGGCGCAAGAGTGGTCACAACATCGTTACATTATCCATCAATTTTTAGGATGCTCAAGGGCAGCTAACTCCATAATAGGTGATGGGATCTTGACGAAATTCAAACTCATCCGAGCTTTTATAGTTGTCCTTCTTATCTGAAGAAGATCCAATAAAAAAATGAATGCGCTAGAGTGGTTACAACATCGTTACATTATCCATCAATCTTCAAGATGCTCAAGGGCAGCTAACTCCTTAATAGGTGATGGGATCTTGACGAAATTCAAACTCATCTGTGCTATTATAGTTGTCCTCCTTATCTGCAAGAATGAATATGATCTATTCAAATATGAAAGCACTAGAGTGGTCACAACATTTCTCTCATTATAAGGCTATGGGGATTTTTCCAGATGCTCAAGGGCAGTTAACACAAAGTCTAAGGTCTGATCTGGCCGAATTTCGAACACATGCGAGATATTATGGGTTCACTTGTTGCCTGCAGAATGAACAAGATCCAATCAAAAATGAAGGAGCTAGAGTGGTCACAACATTATTCATTAATTTTTAAGATGCTCAAGGGGAGCTAACTCCAAAATAGGCTATGAGATCTTGACGAAATTCAAACTCATCCAAGCTTTAATAGTTGTCCTTATTGTTTGCAAGAAAGAAGATCCATTCAAAATTGAAAGCACTAGAGTGGTCACAACATTTCTCCCATTATAAGTCTATGGGGATTTTTCCAAACGCTCAAGGGCAGGTAACTCATAAGTCCCTAGTCGGATCCTGCTGAATTTCGAAACCATCCGAGATATTATGGGTTTCCTTGTTGCCTGCAAGAATGAAAAAGATCCAATCAAAAATAAAGGAGCTAGAGTGGTCACAACATTATTCATTAATTTTTCTGACGCTCAAGGGCAGCTAACTCCGAAGTCAGTGATGGAATCTTGCCGAAATTCACACTCATGCGAGCTTTTATGGTTGGTCTTGTTATCTGCAAGAATGAATAAGATCCAATCGAAAATGAAGGAGCTAGAGTGGTCACAACATTATTCATTAATTTTTCTGACGCTCAAGGGCAGCTAACTCCGAAGTCAGTGATGGAATCTTGCCGAAATTCAAACTCATGCCAGCTTTTATGGTTGGTCTTGTTATCTGCAAGAATGAATAAGATCCATCCAAAAAAAATGAAGGTACTAGAGTGGTCACAACATATCTCCTATTATAAGTCTATGGGGATTTTTCCAGATGCTCAAGGGCAGCTAACTCATAAGTCCCTGGTCCAATCTTGCTGAAATTCGAACCCATCCGAGATTTTATGGTTGTCCTAGTTACCTGCAAGAATAAAGAAGAACCAATCAAAAATGAAGTAGCTAGAGTAGTCACAAGGTTTTCCCCATTATAACCCTATGGGAGCTATCTGTTGCCATGGAAACCAAAGTTTTAATCCGATCTGGCCCAAAACCTAATGCAGCCAAGCCCCCACCCCAATGATGCTTCTAATGAAATTAGATTAAGATTGGCCAGCTGGTCTCAGAGATATTCATGTTTGAAAGTGTGGACGCACGAACGCCGGCTCGAGTCCCATACTATAAGCTCACCCTGAGCCTTCGGCTCTGGTGAGCTAAAAACACAATTCCATGATTTTCCAAGATCAACAATGTAATTTTCATGACTATTTAATGCACAGACTCCAACCTCCCCTTTTAGCAGCAACTTCACCACGCTCAACATAAATGCGGAATGCAGCAACAACAGCATGCATATTTGAAATAATTAAAACTTGAAACCACCAGTAGCCAGAAAACTAGCTGTTGGACGAGTCCAACAGCTAGTTTTTTGGCTACTGGTGGTTTTGTCATATTATTTAACAAAATTCCATGATTTTTGCATGATTATTTAGGTTTTTTCAAATTCCATGATTTTTCCATGCATGGAACTTTTTTTTAGTGATTTTCCATGATTTCCAGAGCTTAAGGGAACCCTGTAACTACCATCTATCCGAATAAACAGAGCTATATGCTGCAGTTAAATGCTTGAAAATATTACGATCAGGAGTGCAGTGGCTCAGTGATAGACTTGGGATAGTAGGGTCACTAGCTTGAGATTAACTGGAGGCACCATGTTGTATCCTACAGCTTGACACATACTCTCTGTTTAGTTTGTTTGTTTGATTCTTTACATCCCATCAACAATCTTTCAGTTAAACAGGGACGGGTCTTCCTAGGTTGAACCAGTACTACGCTAGGATAAATGTGTCTTGCTCAAGGACCACAGTGCAGTGACGCCGGTGAGGCTAGAGCCTGCGGCCCCTCGGTCTCGAGTCAAGCACTCTACCACTGAGCTCTCTGCTTAGTACTGGTTTAACCCACTAAGAATTCTATAATGACTGAAAAACGATTGACCAAGATCTAAAGCATAAACGCATTGAGATCATTATGGCATGTTGCATTTTTTTCAGCTTACTCATAGCTGTTTGTTGTAGCTAACTTTTTCTTGTCACAAGTACAATTCTCTTTGCATGCTGGGTAATTTTTCATGCTTTTGTTTTCGTCTGCTGACTTTTTTCAAAATGAACTTTTTAAACCAATTATTTCAGGAATGCTATATAAGTGTCAAACAGCTTGGATCCAGATCAGGACTGATCTTCTGTCAGTCCTGATCTGGATCCAAACTGTTTGCAAAAATTATCAGCATACAACAGAAGTCGCCACTAGCCAGTGGAGATGGTGTCACATACTAAATTGATAAAACTATCAAGGAGCATTTATGTCATGCTTGATTGTAAAATATTCACTTGGGCTTGTTTTATGTGATTTTCCACTTAGCTCTAGCTAACAAAGAGTACTACACTCTTGTACAAGACAGAGATTTGGCACAAGTAGAATTGTCAGAAAATCTTACTATAGCTCTGCTACAGCGCTTTTCAGTGCTATAAAAAGGTCTAGTGTGCATGAAAATCCCAATCAACATGAATCAAGGGCCAGAACTCTGCTGCCAATTAGCAAGAATATCATGCATACCAATTCAGGGTTGTCAATATCAATGCATACACAAAAATTGTTAAATTCCATCCATTTGTTATCGAAATACTGCGCCCAAATGAAATTCTGACATTTAACAAGGGCCATAACTCTGTTACAAATTTGGGAAAACTGACAGGCAACAATCCCAACCTAGATCTTGTCTGCGAGTATGAAAGCATAGACTAAATTTGTTATTACATAGCTGTGCATGAGTGAGTGCTTGTGACTAAATTTGTTAAAATTCTCTCAGTTTGTTCTCAAGATATTGAGTGGTCAAAATTCTGACATCAATCAAGGGCCACAGCTCAATTATAAATGTGCAATAAATGATGTGTAACAATCCTAACCCTGCTATTGTAAATATCAATGCATATACAAAATTTGGTGAAAATCTATTAATTTGTTCTCGAGATATTAAGAGGAAACGAAATTGTAATGAACAGACAGAATGACTGACACCCAAATCTAGCAAAGCCTCCTTTTTCAAAGGGGGACTATAATAACTTGACCAAATACTCAACCAGTTTTAAACATTATCAAATAAAAATTTTGGTTTGTTTCATTTTCCAGGCGACAAAAAAGCATGAAAGATTACCCAGACTGCACACTTAAAGTTACATCATTGAGGGCCAATTGACTGTATCATAATTAAAAGGGAGGAAATAAAAACAACACATATTAAGTATAAAATATTTGTGTTTATAAAAAAGTAAAAATATCAAAAATATAAAATTATGCACCAAATCTGAAAAATAAGAATCTGTTCCCTGAAAAAGTAGAGAATTAAAATGATGAACACAATAACAATTAAATATGCATGTACTTATTTAAGTAACAATTAGCTAAATTCTTATGTCTACAGTAAAACCTGTCTTAAGCGGCCATTCAAAAATAGACAAAACAAAGGTCTTAAAGACAGATGGTACCTTAATGCAAGTCGAAAGTATTGCAGAATGCTCTCTTGCAGCATTCTGCAATACTTTTGACCTATGTTAAGCAATAATCAGTCTAAAAAGTCAATTTTTGTGTGTGTTTTGAGTGGTTGTTTAAGACAGGTTTTACTGTACTTATTTAAGTAACAATTAGCTAAATTCTTATGTCTATCTAGGCATCAATTACCTGACAATGTCTACACCAATTCACACCAATCATGGCTAACCTGTAATATAATATCATAAAATCATATTGCCAAAACTTGCTTTTTGTAAAAAAGTTTTAAATATGGCACAATATTTCATATGGTTTGTCTGTCTGCAGATAAATCACAAGCAATGTTATGTCTAAATGACTAAATGATTTTAAAGGATGCAACAAAATTTGAAAATGAAATGCTATCTGGTGCTAAAATTAAGTGGCACTTTAACAGTTTACAAACACCATTTTTAGTAAGCATCCATTGAAGAATATATTCTGCTAATGAAGTTTTTGTGCATAATATATCAAGGATAAATTTTTAGGAAGCACTCAAAGACTGACTAAAGCCCATTAATTTTATGTGTCATGCTATAAAGTAAACAACAAAGAAATCCATAAATATGATAATCAAAACCTAACAAGACCCACTAAAATCCAGACCCTATTACAAGACCCCTTTCCAGTCATCTCCTAATGACTAGATATACCCAATTACAAGATCCCTTCCCCGTCAATCACTAAAACCTGGATCCCTTCTGAGTTGATCCCTAAACCCTAGATCATCTAACAAGATCCCTCCTGAGTCAATCCCTAAAACTTAAATCCTCTTACAAGATCCCTTCTGAGTCAATCCCTAAACCATAGATCCTCTTACAAAATGCCCTCCAAGTCAATCCCTAGATCCTCTTACAAGACCCCTTCCGAGTCAATCTCTAAACCCTAGATTCTCTTCCATTAAGTCAATCCCTAAACCCTAGATTCTCTTCCATTAAGTCAATCCCTAAACCCTAGATCCTCTTACAAAATGCCCTCCAAGTCTATCTCTAGACCCTCTTACAAGATCCCTTCTGAGTCAATCCCTAAACCCTAGATCCGCTTTCAAGATCACTTCTGAGTCAATCCCTAAACCCTAGATTCTCTTACAAGATCCCTTCCAAGTCAATCCCTAAAGCCTAGATCCTCTAACTAGATCCCTTCTGAGTCAATCCCTAAAACTTAAATCCTCTTACAAGATACCTTCCAAGTAAACCCCTGAAGCCTAGATCCACTGACAAAATCACCTCCAAGTCAATTCCAAAAACCTATTAAAAGATCCCTCCTGAATCAATCCCTAAAACCTAGATCCTCTTACAAGATCCCTTCTGTTTTGTTTGTTTGATTTGATTCTTTACGTCCCATCAACAATCTTTCAGTTATATAGGGATGGGTCTTCCTGGGTTGAACCAGTACTAAGCTAGGATAAATGTGTCTTGCTCAACGACCACAACGCAGTGACGCCGGTGAGGCTCGAATCCACGGCCCTTCGGTCTCGAGTCAAGCACTCTACCACTGAGCCACTGCGCTCCCTTAAGATCCCTTCTGAGTGAATCCCTAAAACTAAGATCCTCTAACAAGATCCCTTCCATGTCAATCCCTAAAACTTATAACAAGGTCGTTCTGAAGCAATCTCTAAAACTATCAAAAATCCTTTCTTAAGCAATCCCTAAATCCTACAACAAGATGCCTTTCAAGTCAATCCCTAAAACCTAGATCCTCTCACAAGATCTCTTCCAAGTCAATCCCTAAAACCTAGATTCTCTCAAAAGATCCTTTCTAAGTCAATCCCTTAATCCTCATACAAGATCCCTTCAGAGTCAATCCCTAAAACCTAGATCCTATTACAAGATCCCCTCTGGGTCAATCCCTATAGCCTAGATCCTCTCTGGGTCAATCCCTTTAGCCTAGAGCCTCTTACAAGCTCTCTTCTGAGTTAATTGCCAAAACCAAGATTTTCTTACAAGATCCTTCTGAGCCAATCCTTGAAACCTAGACCCTATTATTAGATCCCTTCCGAGTCAATCCCAAAAACCTAGAATTCTTACAAGATCCCTTCTGAGTCAATTCCTAAAACCTAAAATCTCTTACAAGATCCGTTCTAAGGCAATCTCTAAAATAAAGATCTTCTTACAAGATTGTTTCTAAGATGATCCCTAAAACTTGATCCTCTTAGGCTTACAAGATGACAACCTCCAAAACCTCCATGTTATTCATCTTAGAGCCATTATAAAACAATCCCCAAATCCTCTTACACGATCCTTTCCTAAAAAAACAAATCCTCTTTCAAAATCCCTTCCAAGACAAACCGCCTAACCTAGATCCTCTTACAAGATCTCTTCCAAAACAAACCACCAAAGTAAGAAAGTTGGCAAAGATCAGGAATCAATACAATCAAGTACCATACCTGACCAAGGATACCACATGGGAAAGTGACAAAAACACAATTCAACATCACAAACGAGAGCCAAGAGGTCAGCCATTTCCCTAGGCAGGTGACCACAAGACCTAGATCCTTTTACAATATCTCTTCCGAAACAATTCACAAAGCCTAGATCCTCTTACAATATCTCTTCCAAACCAAACCACCAAACCTAAATCCTCTTATAAGATCCATTCCAAAACAAACCACCAAACCAAGATCCTCTTACAAGATCCATTCCAAAACAAACCACCAAACCTAGATCCTCTTACAAGATCCATTCCAAAACAAACCACCAAACCTAGATCCTCTTACAAGATCTCTTCCAAAACATACCATAAAACCTAGATCCTCTTACAAGATATCTTCCAAAATAAACCTCCAAGCCTAGATCCTCCGACAAGATCTATTCCAAAACAAACTAACCAAACCTATACTTATACAAGATCTTTTCCAAAACAAACCTCCAAACCTAGACCTTCTACAAGATTTTTTCCAAAACAAACCTCCAAACCTTGATCAAGTTTCAAGACATCTTCCAAAACAAACCTCCAAACCTAGATCATGTCATAAGATCTCTTCCAAAACAAAACACCAAACCTAGATCAGGTTACAAGATCAATTCCAGAACAAACCTTGATCCCCTTACAAGATCTCTTCCCAAACAAACCACAAAACCTAGATACTCTTACAAGATCTCTTCCTAAACAAACCACCAAACCTAGATTCTCTTACAAGATCTCTTCCAATACAAACCTCCGAACCTGGATCTTTTTTCAAGATCCATTCAAAAACAAACCTCCAAACCTTGATCATCTTACAAGATCTCTTCCAAAACAAACCTCCAAACCTAGATCCTCCTACAAGATCTATTCAAAAACAAACCACCAAACCTAGATCCTCTTACAAGATCCATTCCAAAACAAACCACCAAACCTAGATCCTCTTACAAGAACCCTTCTAAAACAAACCTCTAAAGCTAGATCCTCTTACAATATCTCTTCCAAAACAAACCACCAAACCAAGATCCTCTTACAAGATTCATTCCAAAACAAACCACCAAACCTAGATCCTCTTACAAGATCTCTTCTAAAACAAACCATAAAACCTAGATCCTCTTACAATATATCTTCCAAAACAAACCTCCAAACCTAGATCCTCTTACAATATATCTTCCAAAACAGATCCTCTTACAAGATCCCTTCCAAAGCAAACCTCCAAACCAAGATCCTCATAGAAGATCCATTCCAAAACAAACCTCCAAAGCTAGATCCTCTTACAATACAAACCTCCAAACCTAAATTCCTCTTACAATATCTCTTCCAAAACAAACCACCAAACCAAGAGCCTCTTACAAGATTCATTCCAAAACAAACCACCAAACCTAGATCCTTCTCTTCTAAAACAAACCATAAAACCTAGATCTTCTTACAAGATCACTTCCAAAACGAACCACCAAACCTTGATCCTTTTACAAGATTTCTTCCAAAACAAACCACCAAGCCTAGATCCTCTTACAAGATCTCTTCCAAAACAAACCTCCAAACTTTAACAGACCCTTTTAAAGATCTTTTCTGAAACAAACCTCCAAACCAAGATCAAGTTACAAGATATCTCCCAAAACAAACCTCCAAACCTAGATCATGTTATAAGATCTCTTCCAAAACAAACCTCCAAACCTAGATCCTCTTACAATATATCTTCCAAAACAGATCCTCTTACAAGATCCCTTCCAAAGCAAACCTCCAAACCAAGATCCTCATAGAAGATCCATTCAAAAACAAACCTCCAAAGCTAGATCCTCTTACAATACAAACCTCCAAACCTAAATTCCTCTTACAATATCTCTTCCAAAACAAACCTCCAAATTAAGATCCTCTTACAAGATCCATTCCAAAACAAACATCTAAACCTAGATCCTCTTACAAGATCCCTTCCTTTCACCCTTAATTCAGATGTGGATCAAGACACATAGATATTTGGTTTGCATGATAGACCCCTAACTTATCAATGCATCATCTCCTAAACATATAAATCAAGATATAACAAGGAGATAGAGCAAAGATAAGGACTCACACAGTAAATAAAGCTGAATAAACTCCAAAGCTAGATCCTCTAACAAAGTCTCTTCCAAAACAAACTACCAAACCTAGATCCTCTTACAAGATTGATTCCAAAACAAACCTCCGAACCTAGATCCTCTAACAAGATCTCTTCCAGAACAAACCTCCAAACTTAGATCCTCATACAAAATTCATTCCAAAACAAACCTTACCACCTAGATCCTCTTTCCAGATCCCTTCCAAAACAAACCTCCAAAGCTAGATCCTCTTACAATATCTCTTCCAAAACAAACTACCAAACCTAGATCCTCTTACCAGATTGATTCCAAAACAAACCTCAAAACCTAGATCCTCTTACAATATCTCTTCCAAAACAAACCACCAAACCTTGATCCTCTTACCTGAGATCCCTTCCAAAACAAACCTCCAAACCTAGATCCTCTTATAATGTCTCTTCCAAAACAAACTACCAAACCTAGAGCCTCTTACAAGATTGATTCCAAAACAAACCTCCGAACCTAGATCCTCTAACAAGATCTCTTCCAAAACAAACCTAAACCTAGATCCCCTTACAAGATCCCTTCCAGAACAAACCACCAAACTTAGATCCTCATACAAAATTCATTCCAAAACAAACCTTACCACCTAGATCCTCTTACCAGATCCCTTCCAAAACAAACCTCCAAAGCTAGATCCTCTTACAATATCTCTTCCAAAACAAACTACCAAACCTAGATCCTCTTACCAGATTGATTCCAAAACAAACCTCAAAACCTAGATCCTATTACAATATCTCTTCCAAAACAAACTACCAAACCTGGATCCTCTTACAAGATTGATTCCAAAACAAACCACCAAACCTTGATCCTCTTACCTGAGATCCCTTCCAAAACAAACCTCCAAACCTAGATCCTCTTACAATGTCTCTTCCAAAACAAACTACCAAACCTAGAGCCTCTTACAAGATTGATTCCAAAACAAACCTCCAATCATAGATCCTCTTACCTGAGATCCCTTCCAAAACAAACCACATAACTTAGATCCTCTTACAAGATTGATTCCAAAACAAACCACCAAACCTTGATCCTCTTACCTCTGATCCCTTCCAAAACAAACCTCCCAACCTAGATCCTCTTACAATATCTCTTCCAAAACAAATAACCAAACCTAGATCCTCTTACAAGATTGATTCCAAAACAAACCTCAAACCATAGATCCTCTTACCCGAGATCCCTTCCAAAACAAACCACCAAACCTAGATCAACTTACAATATATCTTCAAAAACAGATCCTCTGACAAGATTCCTTCCAAAACAGTTCTCCACACAGAGATCCTCTGACCAGATCCTTTCAAAAACAAACCTCCAAAGCTAGATCCTCTTACAATATCTCTTCCAAAACAAACCACCAAACCTAGATCCTCCTATAAAATCCCTTCCAAAACAAACCACCAAAACCTAGATCCTCTTACAAAACAAACCTCCAAACCTAAATTCCTCTTACAAGATTGATTCCAAAACAAACCACCAAACCAAGATCCTCTAACAAGATTCATTCCAAAACAAACCATAAAACCTAGATCTTCTTACAAGATCACTTCCAAAACGAACCACCAAACCTTGATCCTTTTACAAGATTTCTTCCAAAACAAACCACCCAGCCTAGATCCTCTTACAAGATCTCTTCCAAAACAAACCTCCAAACTTTAATAGACCCTTTTACAAGATCTTTTCCGAAACAAACCTCCAAACCTAGATCAAGTTACAAGATATCTTCCAAAACAAACCTCCAAACCTAGATCATGTTATAAGATCTCTTCCAAAACAAACCTCCAAACCTAGATCCTCTTACAAGGTTCATTTCAAAACAAACATCTAAACCTAGATCCTCTTACAAGATCCCTTCCTTTCACCCTTAATTCAGATGTGGATCAAGACACATAGATATTTGGTTTGCATGAAAGACCCCTAACTTATCAATGCATCATCTCCTAAGCATATAAATCAAGATATATATAACGAGGAGATAGAGCAAAGATACAGACTCACACAGTAAATAAAACTGAATAAACTCCAAAGCCAGATCCTCTAACAATATCTCTTCCAAAACAAACTACCAAACCTAGATCCTCTTACAAGATTGATTCCAAAACAAACCACCAAACCTAGATCCTCTTACAAGATATCTTCCAAAACAAACCTCTAAACCTAGATCCCCTTACAAGATCCCTTCCAGAACAGACCTCCAAACTTAGATCCTCATACAAAATTCATTCCAAAACAAACCTTACCACCTAGATCCTCTTACCATATCCCTTCCAAACCAAACCTCCAAAGCTAGATCCTCTTACAATATCTCTTCCAAAACAAACTATCAAACCTAGATCCTCTTACCAGATTGATTCCAAAACAAACCTCAAAACCTAGATCAAGTTACAAGATATCTTCCAAAACAAACCTCCAAACCTAGATCATGTTATAAGATCTCTTCCAAAACAAACCTCCAAACCTAGATCCTCTTACAAGGTTCATTTCAAAACAAACATCTAAACCTAGATCCTCTTACAAGATCCCTTCCTTTCACCCTTAATTCAGATGTGGATCAAGACACATAAATATTTGGTTTGCATGAAAGACCCCTAACTTAACAATGCATCATCTCCTAAACATATAAATCAAGATATAACAAGGAGATAGAGCAAAGATAAGGACTCACACAGTAAATAAAACTGAATAAACTCCAAAGCCAGATCCTCTAACAATATCTCTTCCAAAACAAACTACCAAACCTAGATCCTCTTACAAGATTGATTCCAAAACAAACCACCAAACCTAGATTCTCTTACAAGATCTCTTCCAAAACAAACCATTAAACCTAGATCCCCTTACAAGATCCCTTCCAGAACAGACCTCCAAACTTAGATCCTCATACAAAATTCATTCCAAAACAAACCTTACCACCTAGATCCTCTTACCAGATCCCTTCCAAAACAAACCTCCAAAGCTAGATCCTCTTACAATATCTCTTCCAAAACAAACTATCAAACCTAGATCCTCTTACCAGATTGATTCCAAAACAAACCTCAAAACCTAGATCAAGTTACAAGATATCTTCCAAAACAAACCTCCAAACCTAGATCATGTTATAAGATCTCTTCCAAAACAAACCTCCAAACCTAGATCCTCTTACAAGGTTCATTCCAAAACAAACATCTAAACCTAGATCCTCTTACAAGATCCCTTCCTTTCACCCTTAATTCAGATGTGGATCAAGACACATAGATATTTGGTTTGCATGAAAGACCCCTAACTTAACAATGCATCATCTCCTAAACATATAAATCAAGATATAACAAGGAGATAGAGCAAAGATAAGGACTCACACAGTAAATAAAACTGAATAAACTCCAAAGCCAGATCCTCTAACAATATCTCTTCCAAAACAAACTACCAAACCTAGATCCTCTTACAAGATTGATTCCAAAACAAACCACCAAACCTAGATTCTCTTACAAGATCTCTTCCAAAACAAACCATTAAACCTAGATCCCCTTACAAGATCCCTTCCAGAACAGACCTCCAAACTTAGATCCTCATACAAAATTCATTCCAAAACAAACCTTACCACCTAGATCCTCTTACCAGATCCCTTCCAAAACAAACCTCCAAAGCTAGATCCTCTTACAATAGCTCTTCCAAAACAAACTATCAAACCTAGATCCTCTTACCAGATTGATTCCAAAACAAACTATCAAACCTAGATCAAGTTACAAGATATCTTCCAAAACAAACCTCCAAACCTAGATCATGTTATAAGATCTCTTCCAAAACAAACCTCCAAACCTAGATCCTCTTACAAGGTTCATTCCAAAACAAACATCTAAACCTAGATCCTCTTACAAGATCCCTTCCTTTCACCCTTAATTCAGATGTGGATCAAGACACATAGATATTTGGTTTGCATGAAAGACCCCTAACTTATCAATGCATCATCTCCTAAACATATAAATCAAGATATAACAAGGAGATAGAGCAAAGATAAGGACTCACACAGTAAATAAAACTGAATAAACTCCAAAGCCAGATCCTCTAACAATATCTCTTCCAAAACAAACTACCAAACCTAGATCCTCTTACAAGATTGATTCCAAAACAAACTTCCGAACCTAGATCCTCTTACAAGATCTCTTCCAAAACAAACCTCTTAACCTAGATCCCCTTACAAGACCCCTTCCAGAACAGACCTCCAAACTTAGATCCTCATACAAAATTCATTCCAAAACAAACCTTACCACCTAGATCCTCTTACCAGATCCCTTCCAAAGCAAACCTCCAAAGCTAGATCCTCTTACAATATCTCTTCCAAAACAAACTACCAAACCTAGATCCTCTTACCAGATTGATTCCAAAACAAACCTCAAAACCTAGATCCTCTTACAATATCTCTTCCAAAACAAACTACCAAACCTGGATCCTCTTACAATATTGATTCCAAAACAAGCCACCAAACCTTAATCCTCTTACCTGAGATCCCTTCCAAAACAAACCTCCCAACCTAGATCCTCTTACAATATCTCTTCCAAAACAAATCTCCAAACCTAGAGCCTCTTACAAGATTGATTCCAAAACAGATCCTCTTACAAGATCCCTTCCAAAACAAACCTCAAAACCTAGATCCTCTTACAATGTCTCTTCCAAAACAAACTACCAAACCTAGAGCATCTTACAAGATTGATTCCAAAACAAACCTCCAATCATAGATCCTCTTACCTGAGATCCCTTCCAAAACAAACCACATAACCTAGATCCTCTTACAAGATTGATTCCAAAACAAACCACCAAACCTTGATCCTCTTACAAGATTGATTCCAAAACAAACCACCAAACCTTGATCCTCTTACCTGAGATCCCTTCCAAAACAAACCTCCCAACCTAGATCCTCTTACAATATCTCTTCCAAAACAAACTACCAAACGTAGAGCCTCTTACAAGATTGATTCCAAAACAAACCTCCAAACATAGATCCTCTTACCAGATCCCTTCCAAAACAAACCACCAAACCTAGATCCTCTTACAAGATCTCTTCCAAAAAAAACAAAACAAACAAACACCAAACCTAGATCCTATTACAATATCTCTTCCAAAACAAACCTCCAAAGCTAGATCCTCTTACAATATATCTTCCAAAACAGATCCTCTTACAAGATCCCTTCCAAAGCAAACCTCCAAACCAAGATCCTCATAGAAGATCCATTCCAAAACAAACCTCCAAAGCTAGATCCTCTTACAATACAGACCTCCAATCCTAGATACTCTTACAATATCTCTTCCAAGAAAAACCACCAAACCTAGTTCCTCCTACAACTTCCATTTCAAAACAAACCACCAAACCTAGATCCTCCTACAAGATCCCCTCTAAAACTAAACCTATAACCTAAATGCTATCACAAGAACCCTTCAAAGACAATCCCCAAAACCAAGATCCTCTTTAAAGATCCATAAATATATTGCAATAATTACCACACAATTTACTTCATTAAGCACATTAGTTAAACACTCTTAGAACCCTTTGAACTAATAGTTTTGGCATACATGATGTAATTATGGCCAAGTAGGCAATACCTACTAGTCAGACTAGCTACTACCTACTAGTCAGTGCTTAACCCTTTGTATTATTTTACAAACAGTGAAGACCCAGATAAAAACATGCATTATACGACATTTCATCAGGGTCTACACTGTTAAGGTAAAAAAAAAAACTTCATGCAAAAAAATACAATAATTTAAAAAAAAATTTAACCTGTCACCCCTTGATATATACATTGGACCATCCCAGGTTTATTGTATCAAACCAGAGAGAAGAATCCATTAGCATACAAAAGGTTAAAAGAATGAATGTTCATCGTTATTACCATGCAGTTAAAATTCTAATGGGCCAGGTCGTATTTTGTAACTATCACAATTTTTGCAAAATCCCCTTTTAAACATAGATGCCCAAAATTTAGTCTGAGTCTTCACCTATATCTCTGAGTGTGCAAGGAGTGAAGGCAGGGGACAAAAATATTTCGATATTGCACTTGTCCTGCAGGACAGGTGACTAACAATTTTCACTCTTCCTGCAAACACATGCACTTGTCCTTTAAAAGCGTATGCAATAAAGAACACAAGGGCATAATATGTAATATGGCTTCCTCAAGTAATTCTTCCCAAAGCACTCATCCTACAGGACGAGTGCTTTGGTAAGAATAACTCGTTCTTTCTAGATTTCACTCGTAATAATGAGCGGACGAGTGGAATTTTGTCCCCTGTAAATTCTGGCTAGACTGTGGACGCACATTGTGATTATTTACAAAATCCCATGCTCTGGCCTAAATTTCTAAGCCTTGTGCACACTTAACACAATAATAAACTATGAATAAGGTACTCTCGGTTTCAATGTCCAATCTAAAAGCCATCTAAACATCTGCTTAGACACTAGTCATTTGCAACCACTGCCCGCGCCACCTATGGGGAATGGCAGAGACAATTACTTTTCATAATTAACAGCTCTACTAAAAACTCTGTACTGCAGAGAACATTCATTGCCCTGTTCTTTACAATGATAAATTCCTTGGGTATATTTGCATGATAGCATCAGTCAAGCACTGCCAACCTCCATCCACACAATCACCCATTTCCCCATACCAACGAACATCCACCCTTGTACCAACAAACATTCACACAGTCGTCCATTACCTCATACCACCCTCAATCCACACATTCACCTGTTAAACCTCAATCCACAGTATCACTCATTAATTCAAACAAAACTCCATATTCACACAATCACCCAATGTCCTCATACCAACCTCTATCCAGTCATCCATTTCTTCAGCAACACAATCACCCATTATCTCATGCCAATGTCCATCCACACAATCACTAATTTCCTTATACCAACCTCCATCCACACAATCACCCATTTCCTCATACTAACCTCCATCCACACAATCACTAATTTCCTTATACCAACCTCCATCCACACAATCACCCATTTCCTCATACTAACCTCCATCCACACAATCACTAATTTCCTTATACCAACCTCCATCCACACAATCACCCATTTCCTCATACTAACCTCCATCCACACAATCACCTATTTCCTCATACTAACCTCCATCCACACAATCACCTATTTCCTCATACTAACCTCCATCCACACAATCACCCATTTCCTCATACTAACCTCCATCCACACAATCATCCATTTCCTCATACCAACCTCCATCCACACAATCACCTATTTCCTCATACTAACCTCCATCCACACAATCACCCATTTCCTCATACTAACCTCCATCCACACAATCACCTATTTCCTCATACTAACCTCCATCCACACAATCATCCATTTCCTCATACTAACCTCCATCCACACAATCACCCATTTCCTCATACTAACCTCCATCCACACAATCACCTATTTCCTCATACTAACCTCCATCCACACAATCACCTATATCCTTATACTAACCTCCATCCACACAATCACCCATTTCCTCATACCAACCTCCATCCACACAATCACCTATTTCCTCATACTAACCTCCATCCACACAATCACCCATTTCCTCATACTAACCTCCATCCACACAATCACCCATTTCCTCATACCAACCTCCATCCACACAATCACCTATTTCCTCATACTAACCTCCATCCACACAATCACCTATTTCCTCATACTAACCTCCATCCACACAATCACCTATTTCCTCATACTAACCTCCATCCACACAATCACCCATTTCCTCATACTAACCTCCATCCACACAATCACCTATTTCCTCATACTAACCTCCATCCACACAATCACCTATTTCCTCATACTAACCTCCATCCACACAATCACCCATTTCCTCATACTAACCTCCATCCACACAATCACCCATTTCCTCATACTAACCTCCATCCACACAATCACCTATTTCCTCATACTAACCTCCATCCACACAATCACCCATTTCCTCATACTAACCTCCATCCACACAATTATCCATTTCCTCATACTAACCTCCATCCACACAATCACCCATTTCCTCATACTAACCTCCATCCACACAATCACCCATTTCCTCATACTAACCTCCATCCACACAATCACCTATTTCCTCATACTAACCTCCATCCACACAATCACCCATTTCCTCATACTAACCTCCATCCACACAATCACCTGTTTCCTTATACTAACCTCCATCCACACAATCACCTATTTCCTCATACTAACCTCCATCCACACAATCACCTATTTCCTCATACTAACCTCCATCCACACAATTATCCATTTCCTCATACTAACCTCCATCCACACAATCACCCATTTCCTCATACTAACCTCCATCCACACAATCACCCATTTCCTCATACTAACCTCCATCCACACAATCACCTATTTCCTCATACTAACCTCCATCCACACAATCACCTATTTCCTCATACTAACCTCCATCCACACAATCATCCATTTCCTCATACTAACCTCCATCCACACAATCACCCATTTCCTCATACTAACCTCCATCCACACAATCACCCATTTCCTCATACTAACCGCCATCCACACAATCACCTGTTTCCTTATACTAACCTCCATCCACACAATCACCTATTTCCTCATACTAACCTCCATCCACACAATCACCTATTTCCTCATACTAACCTCCATCCACACAATCATCCATTTCCTCATACTAACCTCCATCCACACAATCACCCATTTCCTCATACTAACCTCCATCCACACAATCACCCATTTCCTCATACTAACCTCCATCCACACAATCACCTATTTCTTATTCTAACCTCCATCCACACAATCACCTATTTCCTCATACTAACCTCCATCCACACAATCACCTATTTCCTCATACTAACCTCCATCCACACAATCACCTATTTCCTTATACCAACCTCCATCCACACAATCACCAGTTTAAACTCCATCTATTGCCTTACACCAAGCACCATTCACACAATCATCCATTTTCTCACATCAACCTCCATCCACAGTCATACACTTACTTATACCAACCTTCATCCACACAATCACCCATTAACTAATGTACCCATCTCCAAAACCCATTCGCACACCTGTTTCCTAATACCAACCTCCATCAACACAATCACCCTAATACCATCCTTCATATACGCCATGAAAATGTTTGATCAATTGAATGTTAAAATGAATGAAGCATGAACAAAATTTTGCCCACCTCAACTTGAAATAAACTATTGATTTTTTTTTTAAAGTTGTTGAGTATAGACTTGACCTAGGTTGTATCATTGTTTCATGCTCAGCTCACATCAGCATGAAATTTGTTGAGGGCATAAATGTTAGAATCCCAACCCTAGTTGGTTGGCAATTATGACAATATAAAAGAAGTAATGACCAGAACAATTGACATTCTCTTCTTATCTGAGCAAAATAATTGCCTCTTTTGTGTGTATTTCAATATATATGAAGATTACAAAATTCATGCTAGATAAGAATGAAAAAAGTTTTACAACCTCGGGGTCCTGAATTTCATAGGTTTTTAACCTAAAACATTTGAGCCCCAACACGCGATTTCTAACAATGTGATATAAGCGACCAGCAAAGGCTCAGACTAGCCTGCACATATGCGCAGTCTGATCAGAGCCTTTGCCTGGTTGCTTGAATACTCTATGACTGATAGGCTACTGACTGAACAGCATTTGGAATTTCTATGCTTAAAAGGAGGCTGAACCTGCTCTCTGAGTCTACACTTGTCAAAATGCCACATGTATGTCAGATTAGCAGAAATGAACTTTAAAAATTCTTTAACCACTCTTTTTGTGGCCATGTTTTTTTTTTTTGGTAGATCAAATTTGTTTCAGCAATTCTCTTAGATCAAGTTTCTACCAAATTAATTTCTTTTCTGACCATTGGTGTCAGAGAAGATGTTTAAAATTCTTCTCAAGGTATATAAGAGAAACTAGCCAAGTCCCCATATGTTTTTTCTTTTTGAAAATGACTAAGCTTAAAATGATGAGAGTGTCAAAAATCAGTTTGGAGATCATGAAACAAGAGGGCCCATGGGCCCTGGATTGCTCACCTGAGTCCTTGTCACAAAATATAAATCACATTTTTCCAACACCAGTCAATCTTGGGTATCACTCAGATCATTACAAAAGCTTATCAAAATACTTATCTGCACAATTTCAAGGTCTGACCTTTTTACCCGACCCAAAAGGCCAGGGGTGTGCATAAGGTCAAACATTTTACTTGCATAATGTTCTAAACTTCTTATCTTGTAATTTGATATGCAACATGACCTTTAGAAAAAAATCTTTTGACCTTTTGACCCCATCCAGGGATCAATGGTGTGTAAAACAGCAGAATATTTGCTTGCATGGTGCTCTATGCTTCATTCCCTTTAATTTGATATGTTCATGACTAATTTCAGAAAAGAAAAAAAATGACCTTTTGACCCCACCCCAGGGGTCAATGGTGTGTGAATAAGGGAGACATATTAGCAAGCATATTATTTTATGCTTCATTCCCTTTAATTTGATATGCAACATGACAATATTCTGAAAAGATGATTTCACATAAGCCTCTAGGAACCCTGTGGTGGGGCCATTTTTGGCTCCAGGGGCATTATTTGGATAAACTTGGTAGAAGTCCACTAGGTCATGCTACATATTAAACAACACTCAAGTCTTTGTTGTTTCAGACAAAAAGATTTGATCATGTTTTCCCTATATAAGCCTATGTAAAACATAAAACCCCGGGGTGGGGCCATTTTTGGCCCCAGGGGCATCATTTGAACAAACTTGGTAGAGGTCTACTAAGTAATGCTTCATACAAAATATTAAATTAAGTTAGGGTGCAAAGAACATGAATCGATACAATCAAGTACCACACATGACCCAGGATACCAATGGGAAAGTGACAAACTCACAGTTAGACACCCTAAATGAGAGCCAAGAGGTCAGCCCTTTCCCAGCAGGTGACCACAAGGCGCACAAAGGCATAGCAAACACAAGACAGAAAAAACATAAAAGATGCACAAAAGAAGTACCGCCTTGGAACCGTCAGTAAAATATTTTACTGGAGGGCTTAAACCGGTTTCACGGCACCAACCTCACCCTTAATTCAGATGTGGATCAAGACACATAGATATTTGATTTGCATGAAAGACTCCTAACTTATCAATGCATCATCTCCAAGAAAATATAAATCAAGATATAACAAGGAGCTCTTTGCCTTATGATTTCAGACAAGAATATTTTTTCATGCTTTCCCTAAGCCTATGTAAAACATGTGACACCCAGGGCGGGCCCATTTTTGGACCCATGATTTTGGGATCATGACCTTTGTCTTTCCTGCTTTTACACTCAACCCCTTCTTCTCCATGGCTTCTTTCCATATCAAGAGCCTCCTGACACATTCCTCTAGGGAGTCAGCAATGATGACAAGATCATCTGCATATAGGTCCTCCCAGGGATCACCAGCACGAAACTCACGTGACAAGGCCTCCAGCACAATGATGAAGATCAAGGGACTGAGTACAGATTCCTGTTGAACCCAGACCTTCACCTCAAACTCTTTGCTGAAACCGACGCCAACAAGAACCCGGCTTCACGCATTAGCATACATTCCCTGGACTAACCGCACAATCCATTCCTCAACGCCTAGCTTTCTCAGGGCCCACCATATAATCTTCCAAGGGACGTGGTCAGATGCTTTCTCTAGATCCAGGAAGGCCATATAAAGCCTCTTGTTCACTGGTAGGTTTTTCTCCTGCAGCTGCCGGACCACAAAGATTGCATCTGTAGTGCCTCTTTCTGGGACAAAGCCAAACTGGGAGTCGTCAATAGACACTATCTGTATTATGAGACCATTGACAATCCTCTCTAGGATCTTCATGGCCTGCTCGGTCAGCTTGAGGCCACGATAGTTGCCTCTGCCCAAAGCATCACCCTTTCCCTTGCTTGTTTGTTTTACGTCCCAAACTCAACAGCTATGGTCAGTTCACCTAGCCACACTTATTCCTGGGCAAGCTTGAACAAGCAGTTAACCAGTACTTTGTGCACATACTTTCACTTGTAACTGACAACAACCTTTCTTGAATGATTCAGCGGAAGGGAGGAGAATGACCATAGAAATTATTTCATGATCAATCTCCACGAAAGTATGGGACTGGGCCGGGATCAAACTCGCAACCGCTGGATGTGCATTCAGACTCGCATCTGTTGCCAGACATGTTACCGGCTGCGCTACGCGGCCCGGTCTCTTGCCCTTGTAAAGGCAGACAATGAAACCTTGCTCCCAGTCAGTTGAGACCTCGCCATCATGGATAATCACAGTAGCAAGATCGCGGTCATAATGGCACCTGTATCACCTGCTGCCTTGATCATCTCCACCACTTTGCCTGATGGACCTGTAGCTTCATCTTTGAGATGGCCTTCTTCACCATGTCAATAGTGATTGGAATAAGCCGGCCTTCTAACGGCGGTTCGTTGGACAGGTGATCAGGGTCCCAGTCAAATTCAATGATGAAAAGCACTTCATAATGTTCAGCTCACACATTCTGCTTTGACTCTTCGCTCATTGACATTTCCCCAGTGTCATCCTTCAGTGGCTTGTCGCGTACAACATCAACATTCTCTTTCCTGATCTGGTTGGTGAGGTGGAAGATATCAGACTACTTGTGGTCAATTCCCTCATAGACCACCTTGTCTGCTTTGTGGCGTGCATGGTGCACCACACCTCTGGAGATGTGCTTGGCAGTGTTATATGATGCTCGTGTGCATTTGCCAGCCTTCCATGCTTTGAAAGCTTGGTGCTTGGCTGTGGTGGCATCATCTACTTCCTTATTCCACCACCAAGTTTCACGTCGCCATCGGTGGGGCTTTGTTGTGCCACACGCCTCCTCTATTGTCTTCAGCAAGCCTGTCTTGAGTTTCACCCAGATTTCCTCAGTAGTAGTAGCCGCTTCAGTTTCCACAGCGGGCACATGTGCCTTGAAAACTTTCTGGAATCAGCTACACGTCTGAGGATCTCTGAGCACCCATACTTTTGGACATGTAGAGCAACCTTCTCTCCAGGAATCACCTTCACATCCATAACAAGTTGGCGCAGGCTCTTTCGAAATAACACAAAGTCTATCTGAATTGCTGTATTACCCGACCTGTATGTGATGAGGTGACTGTCACATTTCTTAAAACATGTGTTACTGAGGAACAGGTCATATTATGCTAGTGCATATTCCAGGATCCTCTCACCTTCACTATCAGGGTCTGGCTTGCCATACCCATAGCCTCCATAAACTCTTTTGTAACCGGAGCCTGTACTTCCTATGTGGCCATTCCAATCACCACATGGGTCGAAGAATTCTGATGCTGGGATCATTGCAGTCACAGCCCTAAGTTGGTCATAGAATAGATCCTTTACAGAATCAGTGAGACCACACCGTGGGGCATAGACAGACAGAAGACAAAGCACTCGTTGACCTACTATGATCTTCACCAGGATGATCAGGTCAGAGACTCACTTGACCTGAAACACCTTCTCTATCCACTTCTCCGCCACAAACATACCAGATGATTCTACATACCAAATATCAAGTCTCTAGGGCTTGTTGTTTCAGAGAAGAAGAGTTTTTTTTTTTAAATTTACTTTGCAAATCTAATTAAATTTTAGTCTATGACAGAGTGGAACCATTTGAACAATTATTAAAGAGGACCATATAAGGATCATTTCTGCAAAGTTTGGTCAAAATCCAGCCAGTGGTTTCAGACAAGAAGACTTTTTCATGATTTTCCTATATAGGCCAATGAAAAACATGTGAACCTCAGGGCGGGTCCATTTTTGGCCCAGTGTAACAAAATTAATATCAAGACTCTAGGCCTTGTGATTTCAGACAAGAAGATTTTTTCATGATTTTCCTATATGTGACAGGCCATGGCATTTTGGGTCTTATGGAGGTCCTGGTCGAAATTTGGGTTTTTACATTTTTTGAAAGTCTGATATGTTTGAAGTACACAGGTAAAATATTAGACATGTTGAGTTAAATATGACAAAGTTATGAGCGTTTGAATGATGTAGCCTTTTACGAAATATTTGGCAGAATTTACTACACATGCAGTCACAAATACTTCAATGCTCAAGAACATACAGTGTACTTATGTAACAAACTATTAAATGTTAAATCATTTTGTTGTAATCTTTGAAGTATTTTACATGTACAATACTTTTATTTCTTTGATCACGTGATAATTTGAAAAGCTGTTAATATATATTTCGGACAGTACTAGTACTCGAACAAATTATGTTTTTGGACACTGCATGGCTACTCACATTTCAACAGTGTATTTAATACTGTTTTGCATAGTGTAGTTCATTGAAAGAATAAAACACATCATTTTAATGCAAATTTTGATGCACTTTAGATAATTTAGCAAATTCTAGGCGGACGCCTATACGTTGAATTGCCTTGATGCTCCTTTGATTATTGGACATCAGAACAAATTACGTTAGATACGATTTTTACCGGAGGAAAATGGTTGTCACTTATAATGCCTCAGTTACTATTGCCTTCCGATTTTTTTTTTCGATGCCCATACGATGTCCAAATCATCCACTCCATTCGGCTATCGCAGGGAGACCCAGTCATCATCGTACGGATTCCTGGGTATCGTAGCCTCTACGAGTTCGTTAATCCACACTCTGACAAATTTTGAAAAAAAATCGCAAGCCCGTAGCCCGTAGATACATCGCAGGTTGATCGCATGATCCACATACGGGCACCGTGCGCTGATCGTGAGGACACCATAAGAATTTAGATAATAATATTATCGTAGGCTCTTGAGATAATTGCAGGGAACCCGCATTGACATTGCAGGGGCATCGTGAGATTTATGAACGGATATCGTGAAGATTACACTATGACTGTGCGGTTTTCGTACAATCGCTGCAAAGTCTCTGTAAGGTCTGCCCCGTTCTGTCGCCGAAAGAAATCCAGGGTGATCATAAAGAATATAAACACCTACGTCGTAGCTAAGAGCTCTGGAAAATCGTACCAATAAATCGTACGATGCCCATGGCAAATATAACTGAAGGACAAGTAAGCTCATGAAAAAGGGCAAGACTATAAAAAAAGTTTCTACGTGTAATCTTGAGAAATGCCTGAAGAAAATCAAGGTCTAAGAAAAATAAATGCTTTATTTGGGCACAGTTTGGTCTGAGTCTCTGCTGTTTGACAGTTTCTCTTCGTGGATAATGGGCTAGTACACAGACTTTTTGACATTTCTTGCATCGGCGAGCAGCGACTGCTCAGACGATTTTTTATTTGATTCTTTACGTCCCGTCAACAATCTTTCAGTTAAACAGGGACGGGTCTTCATGGGTTGAACCAGTACTAAGCTAGGATAAATATGTCTTGCTCAGTGACACCGGTGGGGCTCGAACCTGCGGCCTCTTGGTCTCGAGTCAAGCACTCTACCACTGAGCCACAGCGCTCCCTACTGCTCAGGCGAGCCTCCGCATAATTATGCACAGTGTCGCAAGAGCATTCGCTGCCCGCAATCACAAAGTTATGAAGGTTCAGTCCAAATTCATACCTCTAGCCCCACTAGATACATGTGGCTGAATATGCATTTTTAAATTATGATAATATGAATTTTCGGTTGGTCCAAATAATTTTAAGTCTACACGTACTGTGAAAACATCAATAAATCATTGATTCCGTGCATCTGCGCAGTCAAATTTGAACAACCTTTTGCACTACCTTTATCAATAACATGCGATCCGACAATCAAACAGTGAACATACTGTGTACATGTGCATTCTTGTCTGAGTCTTCACGTTTGCTTTATAGCTGGGATCTCATTAGTTTTAAATTTAAAGTATTTGTTTCTCCAATGAAAACAGCAGAAATATATTTAAATTTGCGCATCTGCGAAACCGGATAAATTTATGCATATAGTGCATGGAAGGGTGCATAGTTCGAGATTTTTTGTTAAAATCACCATGACGAAAGGTAGTGGTTGCACTTTTACATAACTTAACTAGGATGAAAATCAAAGAGAAAATAGCAATACACAATATACTTTTGCTTCTCACGCAGTACGAGTTTAAAGTGGACATTAATTTTAAAATTTCAGGGTTCCCATTGACGCTAACGTTAACGTCACTAAAACGGAGATTTTAATGTGAATTTGGATTTAAATGACTACCAAAGGGTGCAATAACAACATACACCAGGAAACTACGATTAAAATGTTTATTGCGTAAATCAATTTGCTTTCATTTGGTACTATTTTCATAATTGAAGCTTCTGTAGTTTTGCGACACTAATTTTTGCAAAAAGTCCAGAAAAAGATTGATTGTAACGGTGACGTAACACGTTTGCGAATAATAATGTTCGGTCAGTACGGATGTCAAATGTCACACACACACACACACACACACACACACGCACACACGCACGCACGTACGCACGCACGCAATCTATCCATTTAGTAGTAATAATCATTTTAACGCAACCTGACACATTAATGATTGGTGCTGAAATTCATATCAATCTGTGCATTTTTCACAATCTGATCTGGATTAACACATTGCTCTTCGATTACTGAAATTTTAACTTTGTTTGACGCATGAAGCTTTTACATGTAGAGTAAAACCAGTATGATCACAGTAGCTACACTTATCTAGTGATGCTGCTGGTCTAATCTCTCGACTTGCCTTACATAGTGTTCCTTTGCGAGCAACTAAGGTTCTGACGAGAATATGCATTCGCACAGTCTTTACCTGAACCTTAGCTGCAAGCAGTTGCAATAGGTATCAAACTGGCTCATATCATGCCTGGTACATTGTAACTCATTATTTTAGCCGAATTTCGAGTCTTATGTTTTCACAATAAATCTGTTCACTATAGCTGAAAACTGCACGGAAAAGTGAATTATCTTACAAAAACAGGTATGTTGGTAATTATTTGCGTCCCTCCAATAATTATAGACAGTTAATTTTAACGTAAATGCTGTTGTTTTGATACTGATAATTTGTTAAAGTTTACGAAAATGGTAAAATGTATACCTGAATTCTAGTTTTTTTACTGTCTTCTTGAAAAATAGAAACATTAGTTCAAAAATTAAACTATCAAAAGTTACAGACTATGCAGTTTTAATTAAGAACATCACAATTAATCCTAGATAAATTGTCTTATAAACAAAGCGCGTGTTTGTAACTATGCCTGTCACTACTGCCCTGCCAGCCAAGAGTGACAGTGGCGTCATGTTTTGTTTACACCATTATCAGGGACTTATAATCGATAGGTCACGGGTGTACTAATCCTATCCTGCTGATAGATTAGTACACAAGTGATCTATCGATTGTCACTAAATCAAGTAGAATGTACAAGCTATTATTTTACTTAGCATTTGTAAACACAATAATACGTCACTGTCACTCTTGGCTGGCTCGACAGTAGGATAAATCAATAATAAAAAGCGATAAGTCCGTGTCAATACGCAAACTGATTTCGTAATGGTAGAAACGTTTGCTCATTGCTGAACGTAGCAGGTGTGCGCTTGTTAAATAACGTGCGTCGCCATTAAAATTTATTGACGTCATTTAAAGTCGCGTTTTCTGCTGATGACGTCGTACCTCTACAAGCCCCAAAATCGCAGAACGCGTCACATATAAGCCAATGAAAACATGTGGACCCGGGGCGGGCCCATTTTTGGCCCAGGGGTATAATTTGAAGAAAATTGGTAGAGGTCCGCTGGGAGATTCTACATACCAAATATCAAAACTCTAGGCCTTGTGGCTTCAGACAAGAAGATTTTTAAAGGTTTTACTTTGAAAATCTATTTTTAGCCAGTGTGACCTAGATATGCAACAGACCAGAACCATTTGAACACTTATTAAGGAGAACCATAAAAGGATCACTTCTGCCTAGTTTGATAAAAATCCAGCCAGTGGATTTTTCCTGTTTTGTGTGAAATTATTTCAAAATTGGACTAAGGGTTTAGGAGATGTCATTAACGGACAGACAATGGACTAAGATGGATCACAAAAGCACTAAAAATCGCATGCCCATCTTCAAAACACCTGTAAATTTTTCAAAAAGATCAGTAAAAGAATTGTCATAGGAGTTGGGCTCACAAGGTACCAATTGTAAATGTTTGCAGATGGACGGTGACCATTCAACCAGACAGGTGAAAACTTGCACAACTATGTTGCACATGCTGAAGCAGATGCAACAATAACATGGGCAAAGTTCAAAATTTCCAAAATCCTGAGCTTTCGAAACTCTGATCTAAAAACTTGCAGTTTGCCCAGTGCACAATTTCCATTTGTCTTTAGATAGACTGAATTTGAATCATAGAGCCTATTATACATGTAATCTCTCCAATTCAGCATTTTGAGGCTGACTTTCCATATGACTTTCTATGGAAAGTCAACCTCAAAATCCTGAATACAGGAATAATCCTGAAAATTTTCACCCATGCAATAAGTGATGAATATATCAGGATGAATATGGTAGAAGTATATGTATATAAAATTAACAAATATTAAAATCTGTGTAAAAGAAGACAATCAACAAGTATAAACTTATAGAAAAGTGTAAAAAGAAAACAGTCTAAATTAATACTGAAGTTAGTATGGTAGATGTTCTAAAATTTCAAACACGTTCACAGGTTTAGATAAACAAAATTTTTCAGCGTAAAATTATAAATATTTATTTACCCATCAATTTTAACATATGTTTTGGGTGCTCAAAAGAACCGTCTCATTGAGACGGTTCTTTTGAGTACCCACAACATATGTTTTGGTTGAGAAATAAGAAAAATAATTTTTTGTTACACACTCTTAACTTAAGTCCTGACATTTCTGTTTCTGTTCTCAAATAAAATGATGGTTTACACGACATTCACAAACTGCTTGTTAGAAAAGCCTGATCAGACTGCTTCTTTGTGTTGTGCATTGTTTGTCTTGGCTTTCTTGGCACACAACTAGTGCTCAAAGTTTTAGAACATTTACAATAAACCTTAAATCTAAACAGATAAACTGTTTCATAAGCAAATAATCATAGCATAATTATGCACAACATATGGAAAGTAAACCATATATAAAATACATCTGTTTCTTTCGCTGAAAACAATAAAGAAAGACTATAAAAAATATCAGTTTATGGCACTACATGAAAGTAAAACTACATTTGTCCTTAACTCTTTTTCTACTGGGTAATTTTTCATGCTGTTTTTGATGTCTGCTGCTTTTTTTTCAAAATCAACTTTTTCGAAAATTCTTTCAGGAATACGATCCGAGTGTCAAACAGTTTGTAGCCAGATTAGGCCAGACGAATGTCCAACCTGATCTGGGCCACAAGTGTTTGCAAAGTTGATAAGCAGATGATACCAGTAGGCACAGAGTTAAACAGCTCATCAAAATTGCAGCGGACTATCTTTCTTGATTTTTAGCACAAATTATGCTTCATTTTTCATGTGAATTGTCTGTCAGCATATGATTCACATGAAATATTAAACGTTTTTAAAGTAGCCATAAAATTTTAAATTTCATCTGCTGCACATTAATGTGCCAATCACAACAAAAGTTGTCTGCTTTTCTCGTCTGATGAAATGTTTGAGAAGCCTCTATAGCAAACAGTGTGGACCCAGATCTAACTGCTCTTATAAAAGCAGTCTGTTCTGGGTCCACGCTGTTTGCTTCTATACTTAATCCATCAGTAATGCTTGACAATTTAATAATTTACAGCAGACGACTTCAGCAGACGTTTTCAGATGCATTTTTTCTTGGCGCTTTAAGGGTTTATCAAGGTTGCACTTTATGGATTAAACACCATTATTAAACAAAATATATTTTAGCAAGACACAACTTATCTGACACTTTTTGACTATTTTTACAAGAGGACCTACAGCATTTACCCGAAGAAGGTGAACAAACCATGTTAAGGCAAATCAGACTGCTCATAATTAGGGGATAACTGTACTCAAATTTTTCATTTGAGGCGGTATATCTTCTAATATAGGGTCGGAAATTTAGTTTTAAACATGATTTCGGGCCGTATCTCCCCAAATGAAAGTTTTGAATATGGTTATTCCATTCTAATGCACTTCTGTAGTTTCGTCTCAAATTGAAGTGTTGCAAGCCGCATGGCATCTTACTAAATGTGACATAATTAATGACGTCAAACTGTTTCAGACAGTATATGGCAGGATATACTATCGCAAATTTTTACCGTTATCCAATCAGACGTCGCGTTACACAAGCAAGTGCAATAAAATTGCAGATGAGACCCAGTCTGTCACTAAATTTTGTACAGCTAAGCTGTTATTTGAATTGAGGTGCCTGAAACTTTAGACTAACAGAATATTCTTGATAAATCCAACTGTAATAGCTCATACTTTAGTACCATATGAACTCTTTGTATGCTGGGTAATTTTTCAAGCATTTTTGTTACCAACTGATTTTGTTCAAAATTTATGTTTTCAAAAAAAAATTCTTTCAGAGTGTAATTTTTCAAGCATCTTTGTTACCAACTGATTTTGTTCAAAATTTATCAGGGTTGCCACTCAATATCCATTTCAAAATTCCCTGACTTTTCACTGACTTTTCCCTGACTTTCAACCGTTTTCCAGACCCTTTTGGAAGGCCAATTTTAGCCATTTTCATCCATCGACTATTCGAAGATTTTGCACAAACATTTGAACTTGCTGATTTAATCTTTAAAGAAAAATCTTAAACCATAAATATTTGAAATGGAATGTTTCTGAACATAAATTGCTTGCAATTTATGTTCAGAAACATTCCTTTTCTAATATTGCTTGCAAATTATGGAAACTAAAATTTCCAGAAGCCTGTAAACTTGCATCTTTTTAGGAAAATTTTGAAATTCCCTGACTTACCATGACTTTTTTCATTTTTATTTAAATTTCCCTGACTGAAAATGTAATTCCCTGACTTTTCCCTGACCTGGAAAATTTTTCATTTTCCAGAACTTTTTCCCTGACCGTGGCAACCCTGTTAATGTTTTCAAAAAATTCTTTCAGAGTGTCAACGGCTTGGATCTAGATCATGACAACCAGAATGCAAGACAGTTAAATTGAATAAAATTTAGGATAGTGTGTATTTTCAATTGTATAAATTATTTCCTTTGAAAAGCAACTCTTTCTTTGCTAGAGGCAATTTTTGTCTTCTGCTAATGTTGATTCTGATTTGGATCCAAACTGTTTGGCACTGTGATAGTGCTCCTGAAAGAAATTTTGAAAGGTTAATTTTGAAACTAGAGGACCTGAAGGTCCTGCGGCGCTCACCTGATCGCTTTGATAATGTTAAAATAGGTCAAGGTCAACTATGACATATTTTGTTTTACCATATATGGGGGTTGCAGCCATTTTGGTCAAGTGACCTAAAACAATCTAATGACAGCCCAGTGATTTCTGTGAAACCAATTTTTAGATAGGTATGTGGCAGTCCAAATAAGTGGCATTAGATAAAAGGTCAAAGGTCAGCTTGACATTTGGTGCTTATATAAAACCATTGTCTCCTAAGGTTAAACATTTTTTCGAAAGTATTATGATTTAGGCTTAAACAGATACAGAACTAGAGGACCTGAAAGTCCTGAAGCGCTCACCTGATCTCATAAATAACATTAAATTAGGTCAAGGTCAACTTAGGTTTATTATTTAAACATATTTTGTTTTACCATATATGGGCATGGTGGCCATTTTCTTCAAGTGACCTAATTTATATTGTTTTTTCTCTACTGAATAGTATTATACTCCATATGAAATTTAAGTTCAAACAGCCCAGTGATTTCTTGGATGAAAGGTCAGCTTGACCTTTGGTGCTGTCATATTAGGTTTAACATTTCTTGCAAGTATTATGATTTCCACTTAAACAGTTATAGAAACATGAACATTTTAACATTTTCCAATATAAATACATTAGGAATCAAACTGGCATTGCCGTAAAAAAGCTCAAGGTCAACCCAGATTCATCATTTGTGCAAACCTGGTAGGACCCACATCCCAAATGCTACATACCAAGTCCCAAGGCCATTGGTCTTTTGGTTCCAGAGAAAATGATTTTTAAAGGGTTTTTACCTTATATTGGCATGGCGGCCATCTTGGTCATGCGACCAGAAATTTTGTATAAATTTTGGCTAACTTGTCGTAAGGAGTCTTCATATGAAAATTCAGTTCAAATGGCCTAACGGTTTCTGAGAAAACTATGTTTTAATATATTGATGGGACTCCAATGAGCGACTTTGGCTGAAAGGTCAACCTTGACCTTTGGAACTTATGTATAGCCATTTTCACATTAGGTTAAACATATCAAGTGAGAATAATGACTGGCTTTAACAATATTCAAATAATTAACTTTACAAAATCTTTCGCATTTTAATGCATTAAGGGGTGTTTAGACGGCATGATTTAGTCGTCCTGACTTAGTCGTATCGTGTAAACACTGCTATTACAGAGTCATATATGATTTTAGAGTCAGGACGACATGTCATGGGGGATAGAACTGGTTCTATTTGCCATTACAAAATCATGGCGAATTAGCCAATCAGCTTTGAGGTCACACGGGTTAATAGCTTTCGGAGCAAGATAAAATAGATAACCCTAAACATGCCAGTATTTTGTCCTGAAAATGGTGTCTGCTGCATATATTCAAGTGAGCTTCAGAGGATATCTTATCATGGAAATAAATAATATAACCCCTGACCATACTGCTTCAAGGGAACAGTCTGATCTGGGTCGATATTGTTTGCCATAAAGACTACCTAAGAACATAAGCAGATGAGATAGCAGATGACAAAAGTCGTGACTTGCGGGAATGAGTTTTAACACATGTTCTTAGCTTTAGCAATGAAACGATGTAGAGCATGATGAGATGGCTCAAGGTGCCCAGCCAGTTTCTCCACTGTTGAAAGAAATCACACATGACATTGTAATGCCGTCTAAACAGAGAAATCATACATGACAAAATCATGTATGATTTTGTCAGGCTGACAAAATCATGCCGTCTAAACAGGCCTTTAGGAAGCAAACTTGACCTTGACATAAAGTAGATCAAGGTCAACCTAGGATCATAATTTGAACAAACTTAGTAGGCTCCAAATCCCTTATGCTACATACCAAGTCCCAAGGTCATGGGCCTTCTGGTTCTTGAGAAGATTTTTAAAGGGTTTTTACCATATATGGGCATGTCGGCCATCTTGGTCATGCGACCAAATCAATTTGTATAAATTTTCGCTAACTTGTCATAAGGAGTCTTCATATAAAAACTCAGTTCAATTGGCCAAATTGTTTCTGAGAAAACTATGTTTTAATATATTGATGAGACTCCAATATGAGTGACCTTGGCTGAAAGGTCAAAGGTCAACATTGACCTTTGGAACTTACCTACAGCCATTGTCAAATTAGGTTTAACATATCAAATAAGAATAATGACTTTGGCTTCAACAGTTTTCAAAAAATCAACTTTTCAAAAAATTTCTCATTTAAATACATTAGGAAGCAAATTTGACCTCGACGTAAAGTAGGTCAAGGTCAACCTAGTATCATCATTTGAACAAACTTGGTAGGCCCCACATCCCCAATGCTACATACCAAATCCCAAGGTCATGGGCCTTCTGGTTCTGGAGAAGAAGATTTTTAAAGGGTTTTTACCATATATGGGCTGGGCGGCCATCTTGGTCATGTGACCAAGACCATTTGAACAAACTTTTGTTCCCGCCTCCTAAGAAGTCTCCATATGAAATTTGAGTTTAATTGGCCCTGTGGTTTCAGAAGAGAAGATGTTTGAAAATGTTGACAGACGGACGGTGAATGGACCGAAGCCGGAGAAACTGGTATACTATTCGCTCACCCATGAGCCTTCGGCACAGGTGAGCTAAAAAGTCAGCAGACAATAATAGAATCAAAAAAAGCACCCAGACAACCATCTTAATATAAGTCGATTTTGCTAACCACTCAAAACATCTTATAACATGGATCGGGGTAATGGTATTATAAACTATCAGTTTTAAGTTATACATTAATTACAGATCTATTCTTTTTAGTTTAAACTACTGATAAACCAGCATGCAAATAGTTAACAAGTGCATGTATCAGAGTTTAAGAGGTTCTTATATTTTGGGTAAATACAACACAATACTAAAACAAATCTTTATAGCATAGAAAACATATAATACAAACCATAATGCTGACCATGATTTTCATGGTTTCCAGTTTTGTTTTAGATAGAGGAATTATGTGTCCTATGCCACCTGACACATTACTTACACTTTGGTAATATGTTAGACATGGGTCACCTATCTTCCTCACATTGTCTTAAAGTGATATTAACCCTTAAAGCACCGATCACAACTGCAGCAGATGACAAATTTTGCAACATCTTTCCCAATTTTCGACAAAATTAAGGTATATTACATGAGAATCGTCTGCCAGCAGACGATTCTCATGAAATATCATGCCTTATTTGTTATTTTTGAAAAAGCGGCAAAATTTGCAATTGTCGTCTGCTGCAAATTATAGGTGGCGCTTTGAGGGTTAATCAGAAATGAGACAGCTCACTGCCAAAATCTGTTGTTCTGCATTGGTGATAATCATCTTTGAGTCTATCTATGTCTGCCGGCTAAGGATATAAGAACTGAAATTAAAAATAATTGAGTTGCGGCATGAGATTTCCAACAATTTGACATTTAACAAGTGTAGACTTGGACGAGCCTCTGCAGCCTCCTCTTAAGCTTAGAAACTCCAAATGGTGTTCAATCAGTAGCTTAACAATCATAGAATACTCAAACCACTAGCAAAGGCTCTGATCAGACTGCGCGTATGCGCAGGCTGATCTGAGGCTTTGCTAGTCGCACATACCACATTGTTGGAAATCTCATGTCATGGCTCAAATTTTCACCTTACACTGGATGATGAGAAACAGTCATAAGGCTTTTTGATGTCTGTAAAGCCTAAGGGCTTCTCGGAGACATTAAAACAGCTAGTGGTTTTCATTATTCAGTTCAACTAAAAATCTGAATTTTGATTATTATATTTATATTTCAGCACTCAAGTATAAATCATTTTCTTCAACGCAAACCTATTAATTTATCTTTATAAATTTCAAATTGCAAAATTTTGATTATCCGCGCGAAACCGGAACAGAATGCAATCTGGGCATGCGCACAGAACAACACGCTGCACTTGTTTCGCACGATGCAGAGCATCCAACCAAAAAATTGATCAGAATCAGAATCGACCATTCTGCATTGAACAATTAAAGACTGTAATCCTAAGAAATACTGGTTGCACTTAATAACTGCAATTTGGTCCAAAAACCTTATAAAAAAAAAATTCTTTTTTTAACAGCAATAGGCCAGGAATCAGTAGTGGGTTTTATAGAAGTAGCATATTTCAGTGTTTAGTCACACCATTTCCACTTTCGTAGAAAAAATCAAACCAGCCCTCATTTGTGCAAAATTAAACTTCCGCTTATTGTATACAAAATAGCTTCTGTTATTTTATTTGTAACAGAGGTATTGAAACCACCAACAAACAGGACTTTTGTACATGACATCCTGGGGATAGGCAAATGACGTCATGTAAACACTCATAAACAGACTGATCATGTTATAGGTCTCCTGTGTTTGTAGAATTTTCTAAGACACAATTGTACAGAGGATTGTCCTCTTCACAGCTCAATACCCTCTTTGCTAAAATTACCATGAGGACCAATATCCTGCTATGACTGGTAGCTAGAAAACTACTGGCATTTCATTCCCATTCATAATTGTGAAATTCAGGGTTTGAATGGGTTTAAACAATCTTTACTAGCTGGCATTACTGTGTGAGATTACATACCCAGGTCTTTGGATAAAGTATATATATAAGGATGCATAATTAAAAGTCAATTTTCTTACTTCTCAATCCAAACATATGTTACTGGTACTTCAAAGAACTGTCTAAATGAGAGGGTTCTTTTGAGCACCCAAATGAATGTTAAAACTGATGGATAAGAAAATTATTCACAACTTTATACTAAAGTATTTTGCTTTTCTAGACCTAAGCATGACATTACTGTGGTAGGCAAAATGGATAATTCTTTTCTATCCAGTTCAGTTGCATGATTTCAATTAATACAGTAGAAACTGAGGGCACATAGAAAGCAGTGCAGATCCTGATCAGCTGGCTTCATTAGAAGCCAGCTGATCTTGATCTACATTGTTTTCTAAACAGGATATATCCAGGCTAAGCAGTACAAAGGTTAATAACAGACATTTCACTCTATAAAGTGAATTCACTGCGATAACCTTTTCAAAACTTAGAACTATTTTTTTTAAAAAAAAAGTGTAGATACAGAACACAGGGGTGGTAACAGTCCAAGATTCTCAATCAGGAAAATCTTTCAGCTCAATCCTGAACTTGGCCAAAAATGTTCAGAAATCACCAATAAAATGTTTAAAAGAACAGAACATCCATAGAAAGCAATCAGTTCATGCTTATCTTATAGTAAATACCTGATAAAAGGATCATGATAGGTTCCGATAACAAATTACAGCAATAATAAATTTGATCTTATATGCAAAATGCATGAGTGCTCAATCAGGAAATCCTGATTAATTCTGAACTTTATCACCCCTGAGAACATCAAAAGTTCCACACTGTTCTTATTCACACCTATGCAATTTGCTTTCTAAAAGGTAGTTAGGTGTATGTTATAGTTCCTGTTTGGGGGTACCGGTTCAACTTGGCTTGCACATTTCCTTCAAAATGACAGATCATTAACCCTTTGTATACTGGAAACCCCTAAATGGGTACTTTGGCAACCAGTGAAGACCTAGATGAAATGCCCCAATATGCAGCATTTCATCAGGGTCTCCACTGTTTGCTACGATAAAGACAATATTCAGGGATTGAAGTACATTTAACCCTAAATGCGTCAATTGCAACAATAGTCATCTGCTTTTCTCGTCTGTTGAAATGTTTAAGAAGCCTCTATGGCAAACAGTGTGGACCCAGATCAGGCTGCTCCTATAGGAGCATTCTGTTCTGAGTCCACACTGTTTGCTTCTATTCTTAATTCTTCAGTAATGTAAGGCAGTTATTTGCAGCAGACGACTTCAACAGACGACATTTTCAGATGCATGTTTTAATTGGCCCTTTAAGGGTGAAAATTGGGAACTCATACCCATGACCCCTTCATACAAACAATAAGTCATCCCAGGTTAATTGTGTCAAACCCAATGGAAGAATTCATTAATATACAAAGGGCTAAATGGTTACAATACCTGCATTTCAATGCAAGTTATTATTCCTGGTCAGTTTCTTATCCCTTAATCTGCCAATTGCAACAAAAGTCGTCTGCTTTTCTCGTCTGCTGAAGTGTTCAAGAACCCTCTATGGCAAACATTCTGGACCCAGATCAGACTGCTCCTATAGGAGCAGTCTGTTTTCGGTCCACACTGTTTGCTTCTTTACTTAATTCGTCAGTAATGCTAAGCAATTAGTTGCAGCAGATGACTTCAGCAGACAACATTTTCAGATGCATCTTTCCTTGGCGCTTTAAGGGTTAACTTTATAAATACTTTTGATATGTGCTTATCTATTATTGACTAAAAGCATGATCCTTATATAACCTTAGTTGTTAATGGTATGTCACAAAGCTAAAACGAGGCGTGTTATGGCTCAGTTGATGGAATGTTAGACTAGGGTTGAAGGGTCACTAGTTTGAGACTCACCGGAGGCACTGTGTTGTGTCCTTTAGCAAGACAGTTTATCCTCTGCTTAGTACTGGTTAAATCCAGGCTGACAGGAAAACATCCCAACATGACTAAAAATATTGTTGAATGGGACATAAAGCATCAATTCAAACCTAAAGGGCATAGCACCTGCTTTCTCCTTGTTTGATGGTTGTTATACTGTGGTTTTATGGCATTTTAAACACTATTCACACCATCTTGGATGAGGTAAGCTATCTCTTTGATCGTATGTAGGCTGAGACTACATCTGAAGTCCCAGCTTACATAGGAATCAAGATAACTGATTGATTACGGGAGTAAGTGGATAATACTCCTGTCAGCAACTGACAACTGCATTACAGTTAAACCTGTGTAAAAATGGCCACTCCCAAAAAGACCAAAAATTGTTTTTCAAGACATTTTATCGCTTTATGCAGGTCAACCGTATTGCAGAATGCTCCAAGGGGAGCATTCTGCAATACTTTCGACCTTCATTAAGCTATCATTTGTCATTTAGACCTTTGTTTCGTCTATTTTGAGAGGCTGTTTAACACAGGTTTTACTGTACTTAGATTCAGCAGTTACCAGAGATTCATGTTTAAACCAATCTCCATGATAGTATGCCACTGGATAAGGTTCGAATAGATTCATAGTCAGGGCTGTGTTTAAAGAGCATATTTAAAACACTTTCTTGTTTCTCAACAAAAACATAGCTTGCATGTACTCAAGAAAACCTTTAAAAATGAGACGATTCTTTTTAGCACTCAAAACAAATGTTTTAACTGACAAATAAGAAAATATACTCAATTTTACTCTCAAAACTGTTGTTAACTGGACTTATGCATAGTGATAGCCTGATAGCAGTTATACTGGCAATCAAATGAGCTATGGCCCTTGTTAACAGACCTGACCTCAATGTTATAAAAAAAAATCATGCTAAAATTCAAATGAGCATGGAAATTATCATGCTCATAATGTTAAAATGCCAATAATTTCACTATGCATAAGTAATTATTGTCATTTTAATGTTACAAGCATGATATATATAACAACTGAGAGTTTGAAAGCAAGAAATGTCTATTTTTAGCATTTTAGTTTTTATGTGCAGTGGGAATTTCAAGCTCATTTGAATTCAGCATGAAAAAAGTTTTATAACCTCTGTGCCTTATCTTAGACCATTGGGTGCTTTAGCTCCACAACCTATTCTCACCCAGGTAAACCTAACAATTCCATGCTCAATAATGGAGATAGAAAACGATTGATGAAGCATGACAGGTCTGTTCTCACCAACTGATAATTAAATTTGAACTGTGGCATGAAATTTCCAACAATTTGACATTTTGATAAGTGTAGACTCAGACGAGCCTTTGCAGCCTACTTTTAAGCTTAGAAACTCCAAATGGTGTTCAGTCAGTAGCTTAACAATCATAGAATACTCAAGCGACTAGCAAAGGCTCTGATTAGACTGTGCATATGCGCAGGCTGATCTGAGGCTTTGCTGGTCGCACATACCACATTGTTGGAAATCTTATGCACTGGCTCATTTATAAAAGTAGAATATCATTTTGTGACAAACTTTTCATACAGGTTGCTTCTAAATACATGTACAGGCTTTTAGACAGTGTGCAATTAAAAACTGAATTTCTTATTTCTCAACCAAAACATATGTTGTGGGTACTCAAAAGAATCGTCTCAATGAAACAAACGTTAAAACTGATGGATATGAAAATATTCACCATTTTAAACTTTTGCTTTGTTTTGTTTTTATATGGAACCAAGAAGTTGCATTTGAATTGTGTCAGTAGGATTCAATTTCACTTTTAATATAAGGCTCAAATTGTTTTCCATATATCAGAAAATTGCGAAAACTATTTTAATTTTCCAATATTTTTGGACCTGAGAGTTTGCATAGTTTACAAGCTTATAATACTGTGATGTACAATTCTAAAAGAATCTACATGTGAAAACAGACAAAAAAAATCAAAAGTGTATTTCATTCCTATGGACAGACTTAAAATTAAACCAATATAGGAAATGGTTTCATCTTTCTACACATAAAAGGTTATGTGTGTGTATTTTTTTTCATCCTGTAATGCTAATTTTGATGAATTAGAACTACAGGCCTAATATTCTTTGTCAACCATTCTTCACCCTTGTTATCGAGCAACTGGCAACACAGGGTTCATACAGGCAAGTATGAGTAAAATTCAAGGACTTTTCAAGGACTTCTTAAAGCCTCTCCAACAGTTTTCAAGGACTTAAAGTCAATGAAAAATACTAATCAAAGTGTTAAAATTCTTCTTTAGAAATGCTAGACAGAGATAATGGAGACATTAGTACTGGAAAATTAGCATAAAATTGTTGTGTGTTTATTTGGTGCAGCATATGCTGCACCAAATATAGGCACAACAATTTTATACTGATTAAGTCCTCTATCAACAGTGCTAAGTCTTACAGAAAATAGTAGAATTCAAGGACTTTTCAAGGCTTTTGAGTGATTTTCCAGTACTTTTCAAGGCAGAATTAATTTTCAAGGACTTTTCAAGAAAGCCCTCTAAATTCAAGCCTGTGCGAACTCTGTAACACTGCATTATCCAGTTTACCTGGGTGATCCTAAGTCTGGCTGCAGAAGAAATTGTCCATGCCTCATCAATAATGGCTGTCTTTTGAACGAAGATTAATTTTGTGCAGAGTGAATTGTCAAGGGCCCAGAATAAGATAAATTTAGAGCCAAGTAAAAGCTCCAGCTTAAGATAAAATTGAGAGCCTGTCTGCCAAGTATAGGATCAATCTGTATAAATAAGCCAGCAGATTCAAATAGCCAACTAGGCACACACTGTAAGACTTGACAGAGGATACTTCAACTAGATGGCAACACAAATGAGCCACATGTGATTTCCAACCATGTGGTATCTTGACAAGTGAAGACTCAGAGGAGCCTATTCAAGCCTCCTTTTCAGCTTTGAAACTAAAAATGCTGTGTGGGCAGTAGCTTAACAGTCATAGAATATTCAAGCGACTAGCAAAGGCTGTGATCAGACTTCGCATATGTGCAGGCTGGTCTGAGCCTTTGCTGGTCGTACATACCGCACTGTTGGAAATCTCATGTCGCAACTCAAATCTGTTATGACAGTTAACTCTGCATGCTGGGTAATTTTCATGCTTTTGTTGTAGTCTGCTTTTTATAAAAGTTCTTTCAGGAACACTATCAGAATGTCAAATGGTTTTGATCCAGATCAGGACCGACATTTTGTTGGTCCTGGTCTGGGTCCAGACTATTTACAAATGAGCTGGGACATGAGATTTCCAACAATGTGGTATGTGAAACCAGCAAAGTCTCAGATCAGACTGAGCATATGCTCAGTCTGATCAGAGTCTTTTCTAGTTGCTCGATTATTCTATGAATATTAAGCTACTGACTGAACATCATTTGTAGTTTCTAAGCTTAAAAGGAGGCTGCACAGAGGCATCTGAGTCTACACTTGTCAAAATGCCAATTGTTGGAAATCCCATGTCACGGCTCAAATGTTTTCAGCAGATGACAAAAGTAGCTGCTAGCAAGGAAAGAGTTAGCCATACCATACATCCTGCTTTGAAAACAGTGCAGATTCTGATCAGCTGGCTTCTTAGAAGCCAGCTGATCAGGATCCACACTGTTTGCCACTCTGCTTACAATACATACAGATAATTCGAATCCTGCAGTAAATGTAATAAAAATAAATTTGGGACAAAAAATATTGGCGGCTTAAGGGTTAACCGAAGACAGGTTTTCTTTGAAACCGGCCAATGTTTGGTTAAATTAGGCTAGCCTTGGTCATGCCGTCACGAATCTTGATGTGTTACCTTACTGATGCCTAGTTGATCCTCTCTTTATAAAGTCAGCTTAGGGCAGTGTATATCAGTCAGCCCATGGTTCTTATTTGCTTAACCCTTTACTCCATAGGCTATTTTTAGATCATGACATCATTTTCAATTTTTGTCAGCATTGAAAAAATTCAAGAAAAAATTAAGTTCAGTTTTGAAAACTTTTGAAAATATGGGAAATAGAGCATTTGCTCCAAGAGCAAATGCTCCAAGAGCAAATGCTCCATTTTACATATTTTCAAATACGATATTTCAAAGGCGTCAAAAGGTGCTACTATGGAGTAAAGGGTTAAGTTACTCTTAAAACATACATACACAGTTTTCTAGTGGGGCTAGAAGCCTTATTTTTGGCATGAGCCTTTACCAACATCCCCACTTTGTGCCTGCTAGACTGGTCTAAGCCTTCATTACCTGCATATGCAATGCATATGCACCAATAAGCACCAAAATAATATGGGCCTTGATGTGACAAAACCTGTCTTCGAGGCTTCCAACAAAGCAAGTTTCAAACCAGTCTCCTCAGCTACAGAGACTAGCTAGAAAATTGAAATTTCACCTGTAGCAAGTTTACATAGTTATGATACTTTTAAAAAATGGATAACAAAGGTGCTGATCAGTCTGCACTGGCTGGTCTGCGCCTGTGTTGTTTGCAAATCCCCGGAGACAGTTTTTCTCGCATCGATGCCCATATATCAATTTTATCCAGAATAATGTTAAAGTTCAACACTTGTTTCCAAGCAAACCGTGCAGATCAAGACCAGACTGTTCTTTCACTAGCAGGATCTGATCGTGACCTTCACTATTGAACAAAACAAGTACCAAGAATATTACTTTTGTGCAAACAGTGTGACCTTGGTCTTTACTGTTTGAATGCATTGGTGCTAATTCTCATGATAATCAAACTATTGTTTGTTTAGATGCTTTACATCCCATTCAACAGGTGAGATGCTTTACTGTCATCCTGGGTTGAACCAGTACTAAGCAGAGGATAAAATGTCTTGCTCAATGACACAGCACAGTGCCTTTGGTGAGTCACTGTGTTGTGTCTTCGAGCAAGACACTTTATGAACCTAGTACAGTAAAACCTGCCTTAAGCTGCCATTCAAAAAGAAGACCAAAACTTGATTTTGAAGACCGATTATTGCTTGATGCAGGTCAAAAGTATTGCAGAATGCTCCAAGAGAGCATTCTGCAATACTTTCGAACTTCATTAAGCTACCATTTGTCTTGAAGATCTTTGCTTTGTCTATTTTTGAGTGGCCACTTAAGACAGGGTTTACTGTATTGTTATCAATAGCTCAAGTATGGACTGTACTCAAATGTGCAGTATATAACATGCCCCTATATAAGAACAGTGTTATCCTCTGAGCCATACTTTCTGTTAATACTGATTTCACTGTATTCATCAAAGATGCCTCGAGCTAACCAGCCTGCTTGCTGCTGAAGCAGTACCATCATAATCAATATGCCTAACTCAGAATCCTCAAAAACTGAGTCTGAGTCATTATGGATGAAAAAGGGTTAACCAGTTAGATAAGCCCCAAGTACAACTGCAGCAGACGACAATTCTATGATAAATCTATGGGTACTCGAAAGAACCAATTCCAGTTGTACTTGGATCTTATCTATTTGTTTATGGAAATGATATATTTGATCCTACACAAATAGTTTCTTTGTTCTATGAACCAACATGAAACATTATTTATATAATTATTCATAGAGGGTGGAGCTTAGCATGAATATTCATGAAGGAAATGGTTAAGCCGATTTATTCAGCATTCTATGATATTTTTTTTTTCATTTTTGAGGAAAATTAGACTTGATAATTCATTTGAATCATCTCTGCAGACATATCAAGCCTGGTTTGATTTCTTAAGAGTAATTGAAAATGTTGTCTGCTGTTAATTTTTGTGATATCTTTCTTGATTTTGGGGAGAAATAAGGCTTGATATTTCATGTTAATCATCTGCAGCAGATAATTAACATGCAATATCAGGCCTGGTTTGATTTCCTAAGGTTGGACAAAATTTGAAAATGTCGTCTGCTGCAGTTTTTTTGTGATATATTTCTTGAATAAGGCTTGCTATTTCACGTGATTCATCTGCCAGCAGATGATTAACATGTAACATCAGGCCTGGTTTGATTTCCTAAGGTTGGGACAAAATTTGAAAATGTTGTCTACTGCTGTTTTTTTCAGGCACTTGAAGGGCAAGCTCTTAGACTTAACTTGTTTATCATGGTCCTTAGTGTAAAGGCTGTTGTATAATCCAACAGTGGCCATGATAAATAACTTTTTTGGAAAATAATTCATGCCCAGCTTTGCTCATGCCATTACAAAGTCTGATCTTAATAAGTAAAAAGCCATTTAATAACTCCCTAAAAGTCCTTTATTACAAACTGAAAATGTAACCCTTTCTTGGCTGCAAAGCTATTAACAGAAATATTGACAAACGAAGCAGACACAGATAAGATGCCATAAAATGCAGCATACCATCATGGTATGCACTGTTTGCTAGGATTAAAACAATTTTCAGGTTAAGCAGTATGGAATTTGAAAATTGTTTTGTGAGCCTACACAATATATACTAAACCACGTAAAACATATTGCATCAAGCTAGATAGTAGAATCTATCCTTCAAGAAAGGGTTTAGTGACCACACGTCTGTGGGGTTTTCTCAATGCTATCTAATGTATACTCAGAAAAACAATTGAAGGATATTTAGGTTCAGTTCCATCTCTAACTTTCATTACATAAAAACTAAACCAATTATGCATGCATTTCATAGTTCCAGATATCTGCAATCAAACTGAATGTTTAATTTAAGCCACGCTTCAATAATTAAAGTACAGTACAGGTCCAAATGGTGCAACCCTCTATACTGAAAAGTCACAAACATTCAAAAATGATTGAAACCCATTTTTATCGTTTGTATTCCATAATTACTGGCTCCAAAATCATTGCTGGCTCTCAGTCAAAAGAATGACACCTAATTTTATAGTTGTTGTCAGTGTTTTACTTCCAAATATGTGGCCATATTGGCTAGGGTAAGCCATATCAGTGCATTTTTGTTGAAGAAGTTGTCACGTTATTAGGTGCAATTACTGACAAATGGGTGTGACCACTTGTCTGTGGTCGGAATTAGAACATAAGCAATGACCAGGTAAAGGTTGCAGCAAAAAATATAAACTCTAAAATTTTTACATGTGAACTTTTGGTAAAGAGGGTTGATACATTTGGTGTGGTACTGTATCGTAACCAATGAGCCGTAAATTTTATTTTGCATGTTATTGAATTGCATATTGATAGTTCTATCAAATACGAAAATACTTTGTTTGGAAATTATTTTTACAAATGTTGTATAGTCAAAATAATCTTAATATCCTTGAATTGTTTTTCTGAGTATACATGCAAGTAATGCAAATATTCTGCATTATCAGATCATTTCTGATCGGCTTTAACTCTTTACCTCATAGAGACCCCTTTTAACGCTTTTGTAAAAAGAGATGACCCTGATCAGGCAGCTCTTGTAAGATCTGCCTGATCAGGGTCTTATCTATTTGCTTATGGAAATATGACATATTTGCTCCTACACAAGTGGACCTGACAAGTAGTTTCTTTGTTCTATGTTTGTTTGTTTTTTTACGTCCCAAGTCAACAGCTATGGTAATGGCGGGACAGTCAGTTAACCTAACCACACTTTTTCCTGGGCAAGCTTGAACAAGCAGTTAACCAGTACTTCGTGCACATACAGTCTTGTAACTGACAACAACCCTTCTTGAATGATTCAGCGGAAGGGAGGAGAATGACCGTAGAAATAATTTCACGATCAATCTCCACTAAAGTATGGTCCTGGGCCGGGATCGAACTCGCGACCCCTGGATCTGCAGTCAGACTCGCATCTGTTGCCAGACACGGTACAGACTGCGCTATGCGGCCCGGTCTTTGTTCTATGTACCAATATGAAACTTTATTTATATAATTATTCATAGAGGATGGAGCTTAGCATGAATATTCATGAAGGAAAGGGTTAAGCTTATTTATTCAGCATTGTATGTACATGCAATGTCAGAGAATGAGACAGCACCAAAGAATGCAGCTCATACAATATAATTCTTTTCCAACAGTTTCTTAACTCTTTGCAAGCTGGGTAATTTTGCATGCTTTTTTGTCATCTGCTGAATTTTTTCAAAATCAACATTTTTTAAAACTTCTTTCAGGAACACCCTCAGAATGTCATACAGTTTAGATCCAGTTCAGGCCCAACATTTTGTTGGGCCTGATCTGGGTCTAAATTGTTTGCAAAGGTTATCAGCAGACGACACCAGTAGGTAAAAGAGTCAATTCAAACTTAAGAACTGTAAGTTACCTGTGACTCCCGGTATGCGAAACTTTGGAGTGTGAATCTTTCAACCAAAGTTAATGTTTTGGGTACTCGAAAGAACCATTTCCTCAAAATGGTTCTTTTGAGTATCCCCAACATATTTTAACTGAAAATATAAGCAATCACAATAAAAAATGTCCCCTTGTTGCAAGCACTGACTGTATGGTTAATGTCAGTTTTATTTCCAGTTATCAATACGGAAATGTTATTCAACTGTACAGCACCTATATTCATTAACTGTAAAACATTATTCCTCAACTGAACATTAATGCTATCTAACTGTACAGCGCTGTTATTCAATGTACAGTACTGTTATTCAATCATATAATACTGTTATTCGACTGTACATTAATGTTATCTAACTGTACAGTGCTGTTATTCAATGTACCGTACTGTTATTCAATCATATAATACTGTTATTCAACTGTACATTAATGCTATCTAACTGTACAGTGCCAGTATTCAATGTACCGTGCTGTTATTCAATCATATAACACTGTTATTCAACTGTACGTTAATGTTATCTAACTGTACAGTGCTGTTATTCAATGTACCATACTGTTATTCAATCATATAACACTGTTATTCAACTGTACATTAATGTTATCTAACTGTACAGTGCCATAATTCAATGTACAGTACTGTTATTCAACCATACAACACTGTTACTCAGTTGTACAGCACAATTATAAAGTAACATTTATATTCTGTACATGGTCTTTATTCCAGAAGCAGATAATTCTTTAATCCCCAATGCTACAAGTATTCTCTATGAATCCATGTTAGAATGTGTGAAGACTAATTACATAAATTGTCCAATTAACAAAAAATTTCAGCGTACAATTGTAAATATTTTCTCACCCATCCATTTTGACGTATGTTTTGGGTGCTCAAAAGCACCCTCTCATTGAGATGGTTGTTTTGAGTACCTACAACATATGTTTTGGTTAAGATATAAGGACATAAGTTTTTTAATTACCCAGTCTTAATTTAAGTCCTGCAATTCATTGATGCTTTTGCTATAATCTTATTGGTGAGTATCCTGCTCTTTAGATGATCACATTAAATTCATAAAGAAAACAAAAACAAAAAAACTTTAGTGTTGCTATCCACTTTTTACAAATTAAAGTTGTATAGCTCAGTTAATAATCAAAACATGATTTGCAGGAAACAATTATAGTCTCTATGTGAGCTGTATTATTATAGTGACATCACTACAATGTGTGACAACTTTATTACGAGACCAGAACATAGTATCACTACTAATTGGTCGATTATTTATAATTTGTAACATGATTTAAATATCATGATTGTATAACTTATATTGATTCATGAAAGATATCCTCCAGTCTCAATTTCATTCTATCTAATCAATTTCCAGTCTCAAGTTTATCTTATGCACCACTCATTTGCAACCACAGCCCCGATCCCTGCAAAGCCCTGGTATGCACTGCACTGTGGGTAAATTTTTATGTCAAATCTCTGGTAAATGTCCCCACCCCAAGGGATTATGTACTATATAAAACTCCATATTCTGACAATATAAATTTTTCATAAATTATTGCCAGAGGGTTATCTAAGAAGTGGTCTCATATTAAACACCTTAGATGTATAATCTAGTAGAATAAACAGCCTGCTCAACATGACCTTGATGCTGACTGGGTCATAATATTCTGGATAGGATTATACAAAACACCAATGTTTGGGTGGGAATCAAAAGCCCTGCATATCCAAGGCATTGCAGGGACACCCCCTGAAAAAACACAGCACTTTTGCCACAATATGCCCCAGCTATCCCAGGCCCAAGGGGCCCTGGTTGCAAATGACTGGTGTATTATCAACCACTCCAGTCTCAATTCTATATACCACTTCTCTCACATGATGGGTTTATTTCTTACCAGGGTTCAAATTTAAGATTTTTAACTTCTTGCTTAAAAATGCAAGTGATTATTTTCTCACTTGCTAAAAAGGTTGCCCAACTTGCTTTTTTTTTACTGCAAATGAACTATGTTTTTTTTCGTGTTTGTTTACTTTCAAATTTTGAAAATGAATAAATTTTAATACAATACCTATAATTGCATGGATTGCATGTCAAAAGGCTATTTTGTATATCTCTCTAAACTGTGCAAACAGAGTGGATCCAGATCAGCCAGCTTCTGTAGAAGCTGGCTGATCAGGATCTACACTGTTCGTCATGCAATTTATGCCATATTGCATGATTTGGTTAATTTTAGTGATATGTATTTACTTGCTAAAAATAGCAAGTGGTGTTAATTTCTGCTTGGAAGAGCTACTAGCATTTAGCAAGTTAGCAAAAGCTAAATTTGATCCCTGCTTACACCAGGCATAAAATTTAAACAAGCAAAGTTGTCTACAAAGGACCTCTGACGGTGGTAATGGGAATCACAGTGTATCGCTGCCTATTATTTTGATAAAAATCAAAGTCGATCAAATGCTTCCATTTTCATATATAAGCTCGCTGTTGGTCTCTATTTTATGATTTTGCATTTGATTTCCTATTTCCATAAATGTACGGCATTATTTTTGGGCTAAAATGGTCACTTTTTGTATTATACATATAGGAAATAGAAAAATATTTTTAAAACATCGTTCCCCCCCCGAGTCCCAACTAATCCTTTTGCACTCAAGTGTGTTCTCATATTTGACATAATATATGTGAAAAGCTAGCTGGGACTCGGGGGGGAATGATATCCCACAGCCCAAAATGTGACTTCTGGGCGAGCCCGATCATTAGCATTTGGATTTTTGGTGTGCTCTCTTGAAAAATCTTTTTTTCCAGTATAATGAAATAATAAGTACAAGTAAGCTTCCTTTTCATAACCCATTAGTCATGAATTATTACAACGTTTTAGCATATTTTTCTTTAGATTATGAAAATTGTCCTTTTACTAAATTCAGTTGGTAGATTATTTTGCACATATACTGTATCTATCCAATACACATAAACTACATGGCCATTGACTAGGTGTACTTTATGCATGGATGAATGGTTGTAGTACATTGCTGCATAATATTGCACCAGGTAAATACATTGTCATCAAGGTTGAATATGGACTACAGTTGCACTTCAAAATATTGCTTAACAAATCAGATAGAAAAAACAACAACAAAAATAATCATTAAAATGCTCATGATTTTGGACTTTGAAATACTTTCACTGTGATTTGTAATCGAGGATTGATGATATAATACCCTGACACGTGAAAATAATTGATTTCTAAATGTTTTGGTGAAGTCAAATTTTGCAACCCCTACCCCCTTTGGTAGCGACTCCTGTTTTGTCGTATGGATCTGCCTGTCTAAATATAACCTTAATTCGTTCCTAATACATCAAGCATCCTATTCAAACGAATACCAGCAATATCTTATGCATAGGGAAAATTTGAGAAGCATCTGAAAAATAGGCAGATACCCTATCAAAGTGTCAGAGGTCCTTAATTCCCTGCCAACATTTTTGTTGGTGTAAGGGCTCTGATACTGAAACAATCATTTAAACTTATAAGGGAATAACGGGTAAATCCAACCTCTGAGATTGGCCATCCCTATATGATCCTAGGGTATAATTAGGGGATAACTGTATTCAAAATTTCAATTTGGGGAGGTATATCGTCGGATATACAGTCGGAAATTTAGTTTACAAACTCAAGAGCATTAGAATACATGCTGCTTTACATTTGTGATGTTTTGGCTTTTGATATTATACACTGCAGGCTTGTGTTTGATAACAATTTTGGTACCTTGCACCCAAAACAACCCCATGCGAATATTGTGATAAAATTTATGATGCTTTAAATTTACATCGTCATGGCATTCAGTTTGATACATTGGAAGACCATATTCTTAGAAAAGTAAAATTGGCCCTGCTACTCAGTCACACATCCCCACCCCTGGAGACAAGAAGAAAATATATTGCATTGGATTTTCTGTGACTACCTCAATATGCAAATTGATTCAGATGAAGTATTATAAGTATTATTAGCCATTTTATATACTCAGTCCCCACACCCTGGTTATGCTCCTCTAGGGACATGATGATAACTTCAACAGTGTTGTGCATATCTACAAATATATTCCTTACATATATCATGTTTTTCAAATTTGCACATAGGATAAATTTAAGATTCTAACTAGTCTCTGTAACTAACATAGGGCCAGTTAAGCCAAAAAAGATTAGGGTAAAATTGCGATTTTTTTCTTATCCATCAGCTTAAACATGTGTTTGGGCGCTCAAAAGAACCGTCTCGTCGAAACGGTTCTTTTGAGTACCCACAACATATGTTTCGATTGAGAAATAAGAAAAATAATTTTCAGTTATGACTCTTACCTGGGAGCCTGAACTAAGCAGACTGCTTTGAGGCTTGGTCTGAAACCCCAGAGACAGGTTTTTCTCATGACAAGGCCCATATCATTAATACTGAAAAATTATCATTTACAGGCCAACTCTATTCAACTCAAATTTTTGATAACTTAAAGTTAAACACTACAGTCCTGTAGACATCTTGTTAACAAACTGTTTTTAAGTTGTTCAGTGAACATAGGATCACTCACAGAGGAATTTTAGTAACCTTTTTAAAAATTACTGTAAATACTATAATATATTTAGCCAACTCGTAATTAAATTAGTTCCTAGTCCTTAATTATTCCAGTCATCATTTAATTAGTTAACAAAACAAAAAAAAAACAAGGGCAAATAAAAGAATGTGGGCATTATTATTATTATCATAAAACATTTTTTTCAATCAATGGACTTTGTTTGATATGAGATTGGAGGCTATCTCTTGATTTAGATACACAAAAAGTTTCAGCGTAAAATTGTAAATATTTTCTTACCCATAATTTTAGCATATGTTTTGGTTGAGAAATAAGAAATTATTTTTCTTTGTAGGCACTCTTAACTAAAGGCTTGTTTACTTCATCTAGATATATGCATCATTATTAATTCTGCAAGCTCTGTAGTTTTACATGCTTTTTGTCCTCTGCAGACTTTTTTAGAGTTAACTTTATCAATAAAATCTTTCAGAACCACCATCATAGTGTCAGGCAATTTAGATACATATTAGGTCTGACATTTTGAGGGCTTTATACTGGTTCTAATTGTTTCGGGTTCGTAAGACAACAGAAGTTACCGCTAGTGGGGAATGAGATTAAACACACACACACACACATAGGTTTAGATAAACAAAATTTATGAGCGTGAAATTGTAGATAATTTCTTACCCATCTGTTTAAACATATGCTTTTGGTGCTCAAAAGAACTGTCTCAATGAGATGGTCCTTTTGAGTACCCACAACAAATGTTTTGGATGAGAAATAAGAAAATTATTTTTTGGTACACATTCTTAACTAAAGGCTTGCACACACACACACACACACACAAACCATTTTGGCACTTTAAACTTTCTTTTTAATTTGACCTTGAGACTGGAAACTTATGAGTGTATTTCATGAAATAATTTTGAAGTATATCTTTCACTAGAATTGTCTATGAATTTTAATTAAATTTGGAACTGATTTAATCTTACTATCAATGTACTTTGTTTTGAGACTGGAGACTGGAGGACATTTCTTAAAATTACATATAAAATGATATTCATAAAGAGCCTGAAATTGATTCAACAGTAAATTTCAACTCGATTATGGATTCAATTCTTCCAAATGTGCCTTATTATCCAAACGTATGCAGTATTTAATTCTATTAAATGAAAAAAAAGTGTATCTCAGAATAAAACAGTTTATAAAGTCTTTTGTATTGTTTTCTTCTATCAGTTCGCCCAGGCACTGTTTCATCATTTCTCTTAGAGACAGATCATCCAAGAGCTGCTGTAGCTGGTTCCATTCTTCAACAGGATGACAGGGAACCACTCCAATCTTGTAGGTCAAGGTCATTTGAAAGCATATATAGGTGAAGGTCATTGATATTACAGCCATCTTTTTCAAACAAATCACTGCATGTTTTTGTGTAAGCAATCTTTGTAATAACAGCTACTATTCTTGTAGGTCAAGGTAATTTTAAAGCATACAAAGTAGGTCAAGGTAATATTAAAGCATACAAAGTAGGTCAAGGTCACTTGAATTGTAGCAACCTTTTTCAAACAAATCAATACATGATCTTGTGTATGTAATCTTCCCAATAACTGCAACTATATATGCCACTTTTTTTTTTATATCAATAATCCATATATACAATGTATGTGTCATATCTATCAGCTTAACCATCACAGTTCCAGATAGAAGTACAACGTACAGGACGTAGATATCAACTTAACTGTTCACAGACTCCAGATATAAGACCAGGATTCTGATTTTTTTAACATTTGTGTCCACCCATAACATGTCCTGGGTACGCAAAAGAACCATCTCCCAGAGATGGTTCTTTTGAGTACCCACAACATGTTTTGGCTAAGATAAGTAAACCTTCAAAATATCACAAGCCTCTTTGTTCTGCTTAGCTGGAGCTGAGCTGTATCGTGTATATCTTCATCAGACTGGGATCAATAACCTTCGCATATGTTCTTTCATTACACTTTGATCATTCACCTTCTAATATGTCTTTTCTCATACTGTCATCAACAGACTTCATATAAATCTTTCATTATATTGTGATCATCAATCAATCCTATGCATTTTCTCATACTGTGAACAATGCTTTCATCACACTGTGATCAATAATGTTTATATAAGTCTTTCAATAATCTTCTGTGTCTTTTACCAGACTGTAATCTTGTACGTCTTTCATTATATTGTGATCAACAATCTCCCTGTATGTCTTTTCTCATACTGTGAACAACAATCTTCACATGAGGCTTTCATCACACTGTGATCAATAATGTTTATATAAGTCTCTCAATAATCTCCGTAGCTTTTCCCATATTGTAATCTTCTACATCTTTAATTATGTTGTGATCATCAATCTTCTTATAAGTTTTTTCTCATACTGTGAACAACAATCTTCACATAAGGCTTTCATCACACTGTGATCAATACTGTTTATATAAGTCTTTCAATAATCTTCTGTGTCTTTTACCAGACTGTAATCTTCTTCATCTTTCATTATATTGCTTTATCCAGACTGTGATCTTCTACGTCTTCGTAGGGTCAGATAAGAAAATTTTATGAGCGTAAAACTGTAATTATTTCCTTACCCATCAGTTAAAACATGTGTTTTGGGTGCTCAAAAGAACTGTCTCAATGAGACGGTTCTTTTGAGTACCCACAACATATATTTTGGGTGAGAAATGAAGAAAACAGATTTGCAGTACACACTCTTATCTGGAGGCTTGGTCTTTCATTATATTGTGATCAACAATCTCTATGTATGTTTTTTCTCATACTGTTAACAACATTCTTCACATAAGGCTTTCATCACACTGTGATCAATACTGTTTACATAAGTCTCTCAATAATCTTTCGTGTCTTTTACCATGGATATTGTTATCTTCTATGTCTTTCATTATATTGTGATCAACAATACTGTGAACGACGATCTTCACATAAGGCTTTCATCTGACTGTGATCAATAATGTTCATATTTATGTGTTTCATCTGACTGTTCATATATATGGGACTATGATCAATAATCTTCTTAATCTTCTTCAAACTGTGATTAACAATCTCCTTATTAAGTCTATTATCACACTGTAATGAATAATGTTCATATTAATGTGTTTCATCTGACTGTTCATATATATGGGACTATGATTAACAATCTCCTTATTAAGTCTATTATCACACTGTAATGAATAATGTTCATATTAATGTGTTTCATCTGACTGTTCATATATATGGGACTATGATCAACAATCTCCTTATTAAGTCTATTATCACACTGTGATCAATAATCTGTTTTACAATATACATGATGCCCTCTTCTAGCCTTTATATTTCACACTTCAGCTTTCTTAGTTTTACTGCTTGAATTATGTACATGATGGCTACAAGTCAGTTTAATAGGACAGCAATGATACAATCTAAAACTAGTCTATACATGCTGCCTTCTTCTAGCCTCTATATTCCACACTTCAGCTATCATGGTTTGACTGCTTGAATTATGTACATGATGGCTACAAGTCAGTTTAATAGGACAGCAATGATACAATCTAAAACTAGTCTAACACAGGAACATAATATAGCAGTTTCAGTAGCATAATTGCCTATCATTATGATAATCTTGAACATCAAAAGCATTGTTATTGACAATAGCTAGGAGGTACCACTCATTATTGTTTTCCAGGATAAAGCTCTGGAATTGTGGCTTTCCTAGAATAACAAGATAATGAAACATTCATTATAGTTGTGGAATGCTCATGTCTATGAAATGTTCCATATATCTATGAAATGTTCATTATGTCTATTCACTTTGTCTATGACACATTTCTTACATGATTTATGAAACATTTATAATGTCTGTGAAGCTATTATTATGTCTGAATAATTCAATATGGTATAACATTATTAAAGCTAACTCAACCCATAATGCACCAATCACAACAAAAGTCGTCTGCTGAAATGTTTAAGTAGCCTCTATGGCAAACAGTGTGGACCCAGATCAGACTGCTCCTATAGGAGCAGTCTGTTCTGGGTCCACGCTGTTTGCTTCTATACTTAATTCATTAGTAATGTTAGGCGATTTTTGCTGCAGACGACTTCAGCAGACTACATTTTCAGATGCATTTTTCTGGCGCTTTAAGGGTTCAACAGATATTGTAACTGATCTAGATAACTAAATTATTATCATAGTGAGTCTAGCTTTTAATTAATGTTCACAGAGCACATGATCTGTGTCTTTACATGAGCTGCTTTTCAAGCAACAGTTATATATGTAGAAACATTTGTGCTATGTCTGTGTCATATAGCATATTAACATATACAAAAGTATAAGTTTCATAGAATGTGCCTGTAATGACCATCTAACATATATGTGTATGGTCTAACCTTTAACTTGTACAATTATGGTATTTCTTAAAACAATGTCAACAAAATACCCATTGGTATCACTATGTTTACTTAAACCAATGTTAAAATTCTCTAACATAAGAGACAATATACAAGTACATAAGCTTGACAATTCTAAATAAACAACTAACTAAAGGGGCACCAAACAAAAACCACATTCTCTGCTCCCTATCTTCAGCTGTAACCTGGAGAGTCAAAGTCTTGTGATGATGGCACAACTCTGATCTGGATTTCCAGGAAGAACTCAACCAAAGAATATGATCTGGTCACTGTCCTGCATGAACAAAATAATTACCTCCCTTGATAAGGGTCCACATTACTTTGCACTGCAAGCATTACCTCCCTTGATAATGGCTAACTCAAAGCTATGTTTCCAGCTGCCTCCAGTCTTTCTCATTCAGGAATTTCTTTCACCAGGATTTTGGTTAAATCAACCATTGACCTGAAATAATGAATTAGGCTCCAGATAAGAGAGTGGTACACATGTATTAAAACTCACGTTTCTATTTTTCTCAACAAAAACATGCTGTGGGTACTAAATAAAACTGCCTCAATGAGATGGTTCTTTTGACAATCAAAAAACACATGTATGTTAAAACTGATGAAGTTCTGTATTCTTTATATTTGTTTTCTGTGCAGAAATATCACATTTCTCTCAGTCTGTAGCAGTGACACCTGTCTTCTTGACCACAATGAAGTCTCCGCAAGAAATATAATTCTGCATAGTTAACTAATATAGAGAATACAGAACCCCTGTACGCTGATGACAACTTGGGCATGATCCCTATGTGTGGACCATGCTTCGCAGGCGACTCGAAATACTTTTGACCTTCATTAAACTAACATTTGTCATTAAGATCTTTGCTTTGTCTATTTTTGAGTGGCCATTTTACACAGGATTTACTGCACTTTCCAAATAACTAATAACAAAGGCGCGGATCAGATCAGACTGTCTAAATGTACAGGCTGGTTTACACCTTTGTTGTTTGCATGCAACTGTCAGGTTTTTTTGTGTCAAAGTAAGAAAGAGGGCAAAGATCAGGAACCGATTCAATCAAGCACCACACCTGACCCAGGATATCAATGAGAAAGTGACAACCGCACAATTAGATATCACAAACGAGAGCCATGAGGTAAGCCCTTTCCCAGCAGGTGACCACAAGGCATCAACAAACAGATGTGCATGAAGGCATAACAAAACAATACAGAAATAACATAAATGATCCACAAAAGAAGCAACCCCTTGGAACAGTCAGTAAAAATATTTTACTGGAGGGCTTAAACCGGTTTAACAGTGCACCAACCTCACCCTTAGTTCAGATGTGGATCAAGAAACATAGATGTTTGGTTTGCATGAAAGACCCCTAACTTATCAAGGCTTAACTTATTACCTGTTGTATTTCTTCACAAACTTGGTAGCCATATCTATAGTGTGGAATGTTAGTATTGCTCTCCTCTGTTGTGGCAGGATTTTGATACTCTGTAAGTTATGATTGATAAATTAAACAAAATAATCAAAGATATCATAAAATGGGCCTCATCTCAACAAAACCTGTTTTCGGGGTCTCAGACAAAGCGAGACTCAAACCAGTCTCCTCATCTACAGAAACTAGCTAGAAAATTGAAATTTCATTTGTAGCAAGTTTAGATATGATACTTTCCAATAAGCGAATAACAAAGGCACTGATCAGACTGCGTAGATGAGCAGGCTGGTCTGTGCCTTTGTTGTTCGCATACCCCCTAAGACAGGTTTTATCTTGTCGAGACCCAAATAATGTGTGATGGAGTTAAGAAAATCATCATTAGCCAATTTCAACCGAATGCATTTTCCCATTCTTACCAATTGGACCAGTCTCTTTCCATTTTTAGATTTGTTGGATGGTATTTTTCATTTTTATTCATATTTTAATCAAACATTCTGTAAACAAACAGTGGACCAAGTGAGCCACTGCACTTATCAGAACAATTGTATACACTACCATATCTGCAATTGTAATAACAAAGTAGAACTATACCATGCATTTTGAACAAGTTAGGTTTTAGACATGAAAGTTCAATCTTGAAAGTTATGGTAAAGAACATCTACAATTCCACTCCACAATTGTATAGCAGGGCCATTTTACCCATGTAATGAATACTACAATAAGGCAATTTGGAACATTATACTTTTATTGTAGAAAAATGACAATTTTTGCAGGAAATGCAGTCCCTAGTTAGAAAAGGTTCAATAATAGTTAACGTTATGACATTCAAAATTTTGCTAACTGATGCCATTTTGTATCGGGATCCAGTTTAAGAAAAATGATATTTCAATGTTAAGCAGTGCTCGTGCTTCACAAGATTCTATGTTTTTCAGGTATTCTGTATGAACACAGCATGAAATTCGGCTAAATAGAAATACTTTGCATTTTAACTCTTTATCTCCTAGTGTGATCTCCTGCTAGCTTTTGCAAACAGTTTGGACCCAGATCAGGCCAAACAAAATGTCGGGCCTGATCTGGATCCAATCTATTTGACACTCATTGTGGTATTTCTGAAAGAATTTTTCGAAAAAGTTGATTTTGAAAAAAAATCTGAAGACAACAAAAAAGCATGAAAGATTTCCCAGGGGGAGTTAAGTGGATCCAGAATTTATCATTTAACCCTAAAAGAGCCAAGAAAAAAAAGCATCTGAAAATGTCGTCTGCTGAAGTCATCTGTTGCAAATAATTGCCTTATATTACTGACGAATTAAGTATAGAAGCAAACAGTGCTGACACAGAACAGACTGCTCCTATAGGAGCAGTCTGATCTGGGTCCACACAGTTTGCCATAGAGGCTTCTTAAACATTTCAGCAGACGAGAAAAGCAGACAAATTTTGTTGAGATTAAGGTTTAAGTGATTTTTCAGCAGGCCTAGGAGAAGTTGAACCAAGTTTACCTCACAGCCTCCTCCAACGGTATCCACCATACTGCGCAGTTTGCCCTCCTGTGTTGTACTAGTCAGACCCTCCACAGCTATCTTCCTTGACCTCACATGTGGAGTGTTGCCAGCATAAAATATAGTCTGAAAATAGAAATGTAGGTTTCACAATGGCGTTTTTGACGGAGGGATTGCAGGTTCGAGTCTCACCGGTATCACTGTGTTGTGTCCTTGAGAAAGACACATTAATCCATGCTTAGTACTGGTTCAACCCATGAAGACCTGTCTCGACATAACTGAAAAATTGTTGACTGGGATGTAAGGAATCGAATCAAACAAAACAATTGCATTTAAAATCAACATTCAATGCCTTTACTTTTTGAAATGAAAATTTTTCAAGAACGGAATATAATGTGATAAACTGAATTATCACATGACATCTGTGAGCTATTTGCCATGCAGTAAAATTGATAAGCCACTAGTGGATTACATATTTTGCAGTGTTATGTAATTATGTCCTTAACAATGTTGTGTAAATATTGATAAATACTTTTTTCATGCAAGAAATACGATTTCAAGGCTATCCTAATGTCATATGATAAATAGAATCTATTAGACATTTTTGCTCCTGTATTAGTGAATATATTAAATTCAAAGAGAGGGCAGTGGCTCAGTGGTAGAGTGCTTGACTCGAGACCAAGGGGCTGCAGGTTCGATCCTCACCGGCCTCACTGTGTTATGATCCTTGAGCAAGATTTGAACAAGCCTCGCAATTCAACAAGCGTTCTCGAAGCCTTGTCTGGTAAACTTGATATCAAAAGACACGCCTAGTATTTTCCATATGATACATTTTTTCCGAAAAGTTCATTGTTATGATGAACTTAATCAATATTTACAAGTCCCTAAATCATGCTTCAGTCCATTTTCTCTTGGGGAATCTTTTGGACAATTAAATAGATATGGAAAATACTAGGCGTGTCTTTTGATATCAAGTTTACCAGCCAAGCAATTCAACATGCGTTCTCAAAGGCAAGCCTGGTAAACTTGATATCGAAAGACGTGAACCTGGTATCCTATTTATCACTATAGAAGTTGGTTTACTCTTCAATTTAGAGATTATGAGGTTTAAGTCTATTCAATGTCATTGACTATGTCATTCAAAAAGTGCAAATCCATTGATGACCTGATAAAGACAAGATAGACAACATTTATCGGGTCAACGTGCAACAATGCAATTATTATGAGAGGTACTAGTAACTGATAAATTGTGAATTTTTACACACCTCACCTATAGAGTCAATGGTAAAAAAATGGTAAAAAACGTGATATATCAAACAATAATTCACTGTGATTAGGAAAGAGCGCGCTAGCTGATGTCATTTGTTACTGCAAAATGACGTCAGTCATGGCGTTAGATGGTGTTATGTCCTTTTTACGCTTGAAAGACATTACAAATACAAGTAAACATATGCGACACATTCAAACTATTCGCGGGAATTCTTCAGTGCAATGGTGGACAGTTGGATGAAGCTGAAGACTTCAAATGTGTTTTCATCGTTTATTGCTTGTAAGAATTGAAATAGATCAGGTCTTATGCGTGAACTGTTGAGTAATAATTCACTGTTTGTCGATCAATTGTATGAAGATAAATCATTTGGGCTTGTGATTTGATCTTTACAACTGACCTCTAAACAGTGAATTATTACTTAACAATTTACTGCTAGAGCTAATCTATTTGTTAAACAATGAGTACCTAGAACAAATATAAAAAATTCTTCAATTCAGCAAGGATCCAGCAAAAGGTACAAATTGCCATGTGTGCACATCAAAGACTCAAACTAGCCTGCACATCTGCGCTGTCTGGTCAGTCTTTAAAGGGTGATTTATGGGTAGCCAAGCCTTCCAACATTTCTTCAGGCAAACAAATAAGACAGCTGGTACCCAGACTGATTTGAATCTTTGCTGTATGCACATGCAAACTTGTACCTTAAGCTGGATACCAGCTTGTTTACTATATGGATACTGCCTGCTTAATAAAACGATTTAAGCCGTGACACGTGATTTCCAACAATGTGGCATTTTGACAAGTGTAGTCTCAGACGAGCCTCTGCAGCCTCCCTTTAAGCTTAGAATCTCCAAACACTGTTCAGTCAGTAGCTTAACACTCATAGAATACTCAAGCCACTAGCAAAGGCTCTGATCAGACTGTGCTTATGCGCAGACTGATCTGAGGCTTTGCTGGTCGCACATACCACATTGTTGGAAATCTCATGCACTGGCTCATTTTTAAATTCATTTATGAAACATATGCTTAAATTCATATTATTAAGCTATTGGGTCACTGTATTGGCGGCATCCCATGAAAACGTAATTAGGACTGGTCTACCTTAGACATAGATAAAAGCTGAAAATTAACGTTTAAAATGCCAGCAAAAAGAATGCATCCGAAAATTTGGTCTGTTTGAGTTGCCCGCTGCACATATTTGATAACATTTTTGGTTAATGTAAGCATAGGGGCTAACAGTGTGGACCCAGATCTACACTATTTGTCAAAGAGGCTTCGGGAACATTTCAGCAGACGACAAAAGCAGACGACTGTTGTTGTAATACTCGGAAGAGGGTTTGAAATTATGAAATGATAGACAGTAATTGGCGCTTTAAGGGTTAATATCGGCGATTACAGTTTATATACGGTCACGATTTTCATGAAATGCATGCATATTTGTGCGGCTCAAACAGCTTTATTAACTCTTTACCTATTTAAAAATGGGCCTTGATGCCAGAAAACCTGTCTTCGGGGATTTGCAAACCACACATGTGCAGACCAGCCTGCGCATCCACGCAGTCTGATCAGAGCCTTTGTTATTCGCTTTTTAGAAAGAATTATATTTAACCTTGCTACAGGTAAAATTTCAATTTCCTAGCTAGTCTCTGTAGCTGAGGAGACCGGTTTGAAACTCGCTTTGACAGAACCCCTGAAGACAGGTTTTCCCGCGACAAGGCCCAAATATTACCTCATATCCCTTCTTAAGCAGATGAAATAGTCAAACCATGCCAAGAAATGAATGTTAAAGTTGCCCCCTATATAATGACCCAATAGCTTGATTATATGGGCCTCGCCATGAGATAACCTGTCTTCGGGGTTTCCGCCATATTGATATTCAAACCAGCCTGATCAGCTACAGAGACTAGCTAGAAAATTGATATTTCACTTGTAGCAATGATACTTTCAATAAGCGAATAACAAAGGCGCTGATCAGACTGCGCGGATGCACAGGCTGGTCTGCACCTGTGTTGTTCGCAAACCCCCGAAGACAGGTTTTCTCACATCAAGGCCCATATCAAAATGTATGTTCTAGGTGCTTAAAAAGAAAAGTCACACAATGATGATTCTTAAATAAACCACCCAATACATGTTTTGATTAGAACTTATTGGAATAGTTCAGTTTATGCAGGCCCTATTCTCTGATCAAATTTAATTCGAAAGAGCAGATACTTTGGAGTACTAGAGTTTAACCCTTTATGCGCAAATCACAACAAAAGTCGTCTGCTTTTCTCGTCTGCTGAAATGTTTAAGAAGCCTCTATGGTAAACAGTGTGAACCCAGATCAGACTGCTCCTATAGTAGTCTGTTCTGGGTCCATGCTGTTTGCTTCTATGCTTAATACCTCGGTAATGTAAGGCAATTATTTGCAGCAGACGACTTCAGCAGAAGACATTTTCAGATACATTTTTTTCTTGGCACTTTAAGGGTTAAATTCTCCTGTTCAAACTGTAACACAGTAGTTATATAATTAACCCATATAAGCCTAGCATCTTTTTTGTGGAACATAGGCTAACAGTGCAGACCCAGATCAGACACATACATGTATTCATCTGCCTCTGATCAGTCTCCACATTTTACTTACAGAATGTTGTATCAAAATTTGAATCAAATGAAAAATACAACCCCAAAAACCTAAAATTGGAAATGGACTGGTCTAATTGATAAGAGTGGGAAATTCCACTTAATTTAAACCCAGTGAGCATATCCTAGAATACCACCATAGGCCATCCAGCAAAACACCATCCAGATGGCATTTCTCTGTCATGAGACTTATGCTGGCTGGGAATTGGTTAACCCTTAAAGTGCCAAGAAAAAAATGCATCTGAAAATGTCGTCTGCTGAAGTCGTCTCCTGCAAATAGTTGCCTAACATTACTGAGGAATTAAGTATAGAAGCAAAAAGTGTGGACCCAGAACAGACTGCTCCTATAGGAGCAGTCTGATCTGGGTCCACACTGTTTGCCATAAAGGCTTCTTAAACATTTCAGATGAGAAAAGCAGACAACTTTTGTTGTGATTGGCGCTTTAAGGGTTAATGTCTCAGATGTCTTACCCTTGGCGTGTTTGAGCTAGCTACAACAGTTCTAGATGGCTGTGGAGTGCTGTGAGCTATAACCTGTCTGTCTACGTGACCTTGACCTCCTGACCCTGAACCAGCAACAACAGTTCTACCAGCTTGAACTTTCCTTCCCTGTCCACCAGAGTCCTGTTTCTTTAATTTAAACACAGTTTTACCATGAGCGTCTTTAGTTGGGAGAGCATTGTATGTCTGTATAACTCCACCTTTGTTGTCTTTTCGCACTATGGTCACTCCTTTTAACTGACCTTGACCTTGTTTATTCAGTTCCTGTTGCTTCTTATGGGGCTGGCCAGGGGCTGGAACTTTAAAGGGGGCATTCTGCTGCCCTTGTTGATTACCTGAAAATAGTTGTTTAGGTCCACCACCTCTCTTATTTTGACCTCTCATTAACCCTCGGCCCCTTTGACCTCTTCCAGCACCTCTGAGCGGGACTGGAGTAGTCTGGCCACTTCCATTATTCTGCTGTGCTCCAGGGACATGTTGCCCTCTACCAGCAGCACCAGCCTGAGTATGACCAAACTGACCCCTGCCCACACCCCTAACAGGTCCCTGATTATTAAAACCTCTTCCTCCTCTCATCTGTCCTTGACCAATTTGACCTCTACCTCTGAGTTGTCCTTGAACAATCTGACCCCTTCCTCTACCTCTTATCTGACCTTGAACACTTTGACCTCTTCCACCACCTCTCACTTGACCTTGAACAATTTGACCTCTTCCACCACCTCTAGCCTGACCTTGAACTATCTGACCTTTGCTATCATCTATGTCTTGACCTTGAGCAATCTGACCTCTTCCAGCACCTTCAGGGGGTAACTGGACAAGATTGGTAAATTGTGTGTTTGGTTGATTTGTATTAGTACTTGTATACTGTTGTCCTAATACACTAATTTTCTGTCCCTGCTGCTCTTGCTTTGGTTTGTCCAAGTCATCTAGAGTCAATCCTGAGAAAAAAATGAAACATATTTAACCCTTTTCATTCTGATGGATTATCACATACATATTGATATGTATAAGTATGGAATTATCCATTTTGTATTTTAAGGGGTTGCAGATCAAAATTTCAATAAAATGATTTATTACTGTCCCTTAACTGTATGGAATTGTTTATTTTGTATTTTAAGGGGTTGCAGGTCAAAATTCTAAAAAATGATGTATTTCTGTTCCTGAAGATTGATATTGTCTTAACAAACAGTGCAGACCCTGATAAAATACTCCCTTATGCAGCATTTCATCTAGGTCTTCACTGCTTGCCAAATTACTTGTTTACTCGAGACCAAGGGACCGCAGGGTCAAGCCTCACCGGCGTCACTGTGTTGTGGTCCTTGAGCAAGACACATTTATCCTAGCTTAGTACTGGTTCAACCCAGGAAGACCCGTCCCTGTTTAACTGAAAGATTGTTGATGGGACGTAAAGAATCAAATCAAACAAACAAACAAAAACTACTTGTTTACCGGTATCCAGACAAAAATGCTTGAAAAATTTCCCAGGGGGCAAAGAGTTGATAGTCTTCCTTGACTTAAGTCTTAAGACAATAAGCAATCTTATCTGGTGGCCTGTTTGTTTTATTTTTTTTGTTGCTTTAGGTCCCAAGTTAACAGCTATGGTCATGGCGGGACGGTCAGTTCACCTAACCACACTTTTTCCTGGGCAAGCTTGAACAAGAGGTTAACCAGTAATTCGTGCACATACTTTCGCTTGTAACTGACAACAACCCTTCTTGAATGAATCAGCAGAAGGGAGGAGGATGACTGTAGAAATTACTTCATGATCAATCTCCACGAAAGTATGGGACTGGACTGGGATCTAACTCATGACCCCTGGATCTGCAGTCAGACACGCATCTGTAACCAGACATGTTACCGACTGCACTACGCGGCCCAATATGTGGTGGCCTGAGTCAAACCAGGTATGGCTGTACCCACTGATGAAATTGTTAATCAGGAAAATGCTTTTAAGTATTTATAATAGCTACAAGTATTTCAGGGGGCCCCAGGGAAGTCAGACAATGCCAGCTTGGCAACCCATATTAGATAAAGACAACTCTAACTTAGTTTCAGTTACGCACTTATGTAGACTTAAATGGACAGGTCCCTTGAAATTTAGCAAAACAAATTTTGCAATTAAATGTTCCATTTTGATAAATTTGATGTTTGAATAAGTTGATAAGGTAGGAACACACCGGGTAGGCGGCAATTGAAAATGCCAATACTATCTAGGAACGTAGATCAAAAAATGTTAGAAACAGAGTTTTCGATTGCCACACTGGCGACAAATGGCAATCAAAAACACTGTTTCTATCTTTTTTTGATCCGCGTTCGTCGATTGTTAATAGCATTTTCGATTGCCGCCTACCCGGTGTGAGGAATAGCCATTATTATACTCAAATATTAAGTTATTTACACACAAAAAAAACTGCCAAACTTGCAGCTCAGCCCAAGTTGACTTCATGCTTGGAGGGGCGTTTCATGCTTCAAGAAAGAGCTAGAGCATAGTATTGCCCTCCGTGTCGCATGCACACAAGAGTGTTCCCCATTTGCTAATATATAATAGTCAAAAGCTCTAACCGGTCATGTGTGTTATAACAGTTTTTTTGAAAAGCTATAAGCACTATATCAATTTCATTTCCAAATAGACCGACTTAACAGTAAACGATACTAGAAAACGGCTAAGCAAAATTCATAAAATTGTATCCGCTAGGCATTGCCGAATACACATACCCTCAATTTCAAAATTCACAAGAATTTGCATTGGATGGTGGGATAATTTTTGACACTTTGGTCAATAGCAACGAGTTTCATGCCGGTGGAGTGTTCATTTCAGCACTCTAGTGTTCAATAGGAGTTTGACTTGTTTGAAATGAACACGTTTTGCGTGTGAAAAGGGGTTATTTCAAAAATTTGTGACTCAAAAATTGTGCCAAAATGGGAATTTTGAAAATGGGGGTAACACTATTCAAATTGGCATCCTGCATGTACTGTTGAACATTATTTCGAGATGCAAATATAGTAGTTGTATCATTCTACGTTGTGGAGAAAATTAATAAAATGCAAGTGGCCGGTTAGAACTTTTGGCTAGTATATGACACAGATACTATAGTAAAATGAGTAAACTTATATTAGATATTCAAATTTGTGGTCTACCTTGATATGCATGAACTGTTCATAGACAAAACCTCACCTTGTTTGGCCAATTTTTCTTCTAGCTCCAAACGTCTTTTGGCAGCAATGGCAAGTCTGTTTGCTTCTTTCTTGGCTTTAATAGCTTCTCGCTGTTTCTTCTGCTGGTCCAAGGCTTGCTGTAACTCAGGGTCTACCACTTCCTGTTAATGAGGAAAGGGCCATAACTCACTGGTTGTCGGGTGAAATCAACATTTGATTCCACCCGACAGCCAGTTAGTTATAGCCCCTTCTTCATTATATCTTTGCCTACTAGGAAATTTTGCATGCTTTTTTGTCTGCTGATTTTTTTCAAAATCAACTTCTTTGAAAAATTCTTTCAGGGATATCATCAGTGTCAAATAAATTGGTTGCAACTCATGAGCAGACACTCACTAAAATGCTTTCTTCAATTAACATGGCAGCATAGAAATTAAAAGGAAAAAAATATTTTTGTGTGTAAATAGCATAAGTGACCTTTCAAACTTCTACAAAACACAATGTTGATCAAGATCTACAGAAGCCAGCTGATCAGAATCCACATGTTTTTATTCATACAATGAATCTATATCAATAAAAATAGAATTCAGAGAATTAGATGTGTCACCTTAGTCAAAACAGGGCCATAACTCAGTCAAAGTCAAAATTTTGCTGATGATCTCCAAGTTCCAATTTTACCTATATTTTACAATGCTTTACCCTTCTGTAAACTTTCAATGAAACTGATGCATCCATTGAAAAGTTATTGATCCTAATCCAAAAGTGTGACAATGACAAAATTGATGATGCTGAAGCTGACGGAAACAGTATACCTATGTGTCTGCCATGCTTCGCAGGTGACACAATGGATTAACTGGAAAGCAGGAGTTCATAATCATAGGGCCAGTTAAGCAAAAAATCTTTAGCGTAAAATTGTCATTATTTTCTTACCCGTCAATTTAAACTTATGTTTTGGGTGCTCAAAAGAACCTTCTCATCGAGACGGTTCTTTTGAGTACCCAAAACATATGTTTTGGTTGAGAAATAAGAAAAATAATTTCTGGTACGCACTCTTATCTGGAGACCTGATAATAGTGTTGAAGAACTCAGTTTGTGCTCAGAAACTCCAAATGAGCCATGACATGGGATTTCCAACAATGTGGTATGTGCAACCAGCCAAGCCTCAGATCAGCCTGCGCGTATTCCCAGTCTGATCAGAGCCTTTGTTTGTCGCTTGAATATTCTATGAGTGTTAAGCTACTGACTTAACATCATTTGGAGTTTCTAAGCTTAAAAGGAGGCTGCACAGGCTCTTCTGAGTCTACACTTGTCAAAGTGCCAGATTATTGGAAATCACATGTCACGGCTCAAATGATGTTCAGTCAGTAGCTTTACACTGATATAATATTCAAGCGACTAGCAAAGGCTCTGATCAGACTGCGCATATGTGCAGGCTGATCTGAGGCTTTTCTGGCCGCACATGCCACATTGTTGGAAATCTCATGTTGTGGCTCATTTGTGGTACTTTCATTTTCAAGGTATTCCAAAGTTAATAGTTTCTGGTTAAGCACATGATTGTTGTGACGTCAGACATGATATTTTTTTCTATAAACAATGAATCTGATTGCAACAGGATATGTAAGCATTTTGATCAAACCCATGTATTTCCACAATTTTTCAACTGCTTTCTCCAATGGAAATTTGCACATGCAATTGTCTGCCGTTGAATTTATAAACTTGAGCCCCAAACTAAAAATCTAGGTCATTCTTATGCTGTAGTCTATTTATAGTAACAGACTGTGGAGACTCCTGTGGATGAATGCTGTCTAATGTATTTTTCTACAGTGGAAAAGTCTGGATACAACAAAAATTTATGACATCATCAGAAAATGTGCTTGGGGATCCCCACTTAAAGCACTGCAGAGAGAGGGTTGTAAACTCGGAAGAAATGAGAGTTTAATGAATAATCTTTTAAGGAAAGGGTTAGCTTTTGTACCAATACTATAAAACTGTAAATTAATATCAGATTTTTGATATAGTTGTCGACAGTCATACTAGTACTACAAATATACATGTCGTGAGGGTATAAGAGGATGTGTACTGATAAGATCATATGGGCCTCGACGTGAGAAAACCTTTTATTGGGGGTTTGCTAACAACACAGGTGCAGACCAGCCTGCACATCCGCGCAGTCCTATCAGCGCCTTTGTTATTGGCTTACTGGAAAGTATCATATCTAAACTTACTTCAAGCTAAATTTCAATTTTCTGGCTAGTCTCTGTAGCTGAGGAGACTGGTTAGAGCATTGCTTTGTAGGAAACCCCAAAGACAGATTTTGTCGTGACAAGGCCCGTATAAAGTACATATTTTTCGATGAGATAATTTACCATAGGAACTGGCTCGGGTTCCTTCTTGATTTGTTTAGCTGGAGAGATATCTGGTGTATCTGTAGATCTCCTCTTCACACCCCTTGAGCTAACCACAGGAATAATATTACCCTGCACCCTGAAATAATAATACAGTTCACACCCCTTGAGCTCACCACAGGAAAAATATTACCCTGCACCCTGAAATAATAGAGTTCACGTCCCAAGGCTATAAAACTCATAGGTTAAGACAAACAAACATTTTGAGCATAAAAGTGTTAATATTTTCTTACCCATCAGTTTTAACATTTGTTTTGGGAGCTCATTGAGACGGCATTTGAGTACCCACAACATATGTTTCAGTTGAGAGATAAGAAAATTAATTTTTAATTACACGCTATTATCTAGGGGCCTGAAACTTTTTCATGCTCAACTCAAATGAACATGAAATTTGTCATCTTAATAAATACTAACAAAACACATAAAATGAGGTAATTTTCTTGCTCAGAACAGGAAGACAGTGCCATTTGTTCAAGCCATAAATTCTAAAATGGTAACAATTGTTCTACTTACGAAAGATAATTGTTTACATTACATTTTTAACCCTTTACGCCCCAATGGATTCTTCCTTTTGCTTTGACGCAATAAACTTAGGATGGTCCATTGTATATACTGAGGGATCACAGGTTATAATTTCCACATAAAAATATATTTCTTTCCTTGAAGATTGTTTTTGTCAAAGCAAATAGTGAAGACCCAGATGAAATACTGCATTATGCGGCATTTCATCTCGGTCTTCACTGTTTGCCAAAGAACCCATTTAGGAGTCACCAGTATACAACGAGTTAATTAAAGTATACATCTGAAATTTATGAACTGAAAAAGATTAAACTGTGATGCGCACCAATTAACCCTTAAAGCGCCACAAAAAATGCATCTGAAAATGCCGTCTGCTGAAGTCGTCTGCTGCAAATAATCGCCTAACATTACTGACGAATTAAGTATAGAAGCAAAGTATAGGAGCAGTCTGTTCTGGGTCCACACTGTTTGCCATATAGGCTTCTTAAGCATTTCAGCAGACGAGAAAAGCAGACGACTTGTGGCGATTGGCGCATTAAAGGTTAAAGCATGCTCATTCATCAGAACAATAGTATTTAGATGATTTATTGTCTTTTAAAATCACGTACAGTAAAGCTAAAATCCAGTCTACTGGAAAAGCATTATAAATTTTCCAAGTGCATTTTGAATTCTAAAGAATAATTTCTGTTTGTTTGATTTGATTCTTTATGTCCCATCAACAATCTTTCAGTTATACAGGGACGGGTCTTCCTGGGTTGAACCAGTACTAAGCTAGGATAAATGTGTCTTGCTCAAGGACCACAATGCAGTGACGTTGGTGAGGCTCGAACCCGCGGCCCTTCGGTCTCGAGTCAAGCACTCTACCACTGAGCCACTGCGCTCCTTAAAGAATAATGACCCACTCTGATCCATGACATCTCATCTAAAACCATTTCATCTAAAACCACTTCATCGAAGGATCACTTTGGTGGAATGGCCATTACGTTCAATGTTGTTAAATACTTCTTGAAATTGCATTTCCCTATCAAAAGTCTGCTAAGAGCTTTCAAACTTATACCACTTACAGACCCATGGATGAGTTACACAGAGTGAGGTGTGAGATTTGTGCATGCATCCATATAGAGTAGCCCTCCCCTTTTCTCTGTACACTTACTTTGTCTGACTGTCTGAAAGCTGGCCTTGCGTAGAATTGAACCTTTGACCTCTGTTTGGTAACTGTACCTGTCTTGACTTCTGAATCAGCTTATGCACCACCTGAAATGTTTGAAGACTACGGTTGAAATTTCAAAATTTCCAAAATCCTGAACTTTCGGCATTCAAAACTTAAAACATGCAGTATGCCTAGAAACAATAGCAACTTCAAAATAAAACTGTCAATATCTTACGACATAATGAAAACAAATCAGAGAAGCTATATTAATCTGCTCAATTCAGCATTTTGAGGCTGACTTTCTAAGGAATTTCAGCCCAAAAATGCTTAATTCAGGAATACCCCTGAAATCTTTCACCCATGGAAGAATCTGTTACAGCGCAGTCCCTTTACAACACACCTTGTTATAACACAGGTTTCGATATAGGATTTGGATATAATATGGTCGTTTTGTGACTCCCCAAATTTATATACTATGGAATTTTAAGAAATATTTAAGAACTTCATAATATCCAAAGTTGGGGTAATTAAAATTGTAATTGTAATTAATTGTAATTTAATTACATTTTCTAAAGTAATTGCATGTAATTGTAATTAAGACATTTATTTAATTACTGTAATTGAATGTAATTAATTACATGGCCAAAAATGGGAGTAATTAACAATTACTTTTTAATTACATGTACTTTTCAGCTCAGTTATGAACTTCAGTTACTTAAGATTATCATAGATACTTAAAATACTGCTAAATATATTAATAAATTGTTCTTGGCATTTGTAAATGCATATATCATTTGCTGTACTAGTTGAATGCAACATGAAACAAATGAGAATTTGGACTAGTCATGCTAATATCTATACACATAAAATAGAATATAGCAATTTTACCGCAGACGCAGACTGTATGTTACTTCTACTATTCCTTTTTTAAGCAAATTATTTATTCTTTGTTTATCTGTTTATAAAAGATATGGCTTTGTGACAATTAACCTTTAATAGTTTAGTTACCAAAACAACACAAAAACAAAGGTGTGAAAATCTCAACAATAGTATTTATTCAGACAATAGTGTTATTAGTGAATTGACTCCTTGAAGGCATTTATTTTGTTAAATTTTCACACTTAGGACCAACACACTCATATGCTAAGATGCATGACCAAATCTATCCACTACACTATTTAAAGTCCTTAAACTAATCATTTGCCATTTTCAATAATAATAATAATAATAATAATAATAATAATAATAATAATAATATGATAAAAATAATAATAATCATCATAAAATTAATAATCAGAAAATGTGATTCAGAAAATTAAATTGAAATTTACGCATTCAGTGAACCTGGGGCCCATCATTGTTAATAAAAAACCAAAAAAATAAGAATAAATGTTCCAGTGGTGACCGAAATAGTGACCTCTTGCTTATCAAGCCAGCATTTCAACAGGCTAGTAATATTTCTGATATTCCTTTTTGTACTTTTTTGTCAACTTTTAGAACTCATAGGGCCACACAGATTTTTTATTAACACTTTTTGAAAACGGTTATTCTCTGGCATTTAAGCTAGTTTTACAAAATAATTTCCATGGTTTATTGTCCACAGTTGTAAGATTTTTCTCAAGCCAATGTGTATTCCTAAACCTTGTTCTGAGGTTAACAGCTTGCTTGAGAACTTTGGCAATTGACCCCCCCCCCCTCCCCCCCCCAAACAAAAACTAATAATAGTTTCTGTATTTTCTCTTGTGTGATCATGTCATCAATCACAAAATACAACAACTGATTTTGTACATTTCATTTAAGTTGCATCACTTGACAATAATTTGATACAATAGGAAAAAATAAGATCAACCTAATAGACGTCACATATATTGAATTTAGAATATCAAGGTTACTCAGACTTTTTAGGAGATTTAAACTCATTTCAAATATCTCTGAAATCAAAATCTGATGCAGCTGAAATGTAATTAATTACATTTGGCAAAGTAATTGTATGTAATTAATTACTTTGCTCAAAAGCCATGTCATTGTAATTTAATTGAACAATTTCCAATATAATTGTATGTAATTAATTACTTTTCAAAGCAATTGACCCCAAGTCTGAAAATCATATCATAATAGATTTTTTATTAAAGTGTAGATGCAAGGTCATCATCCACATCAGAGCCTAAGAGGGTTCCTTCCAGTAAGCAAGCTAGCATCATGGAAATGTTGTCTGCATTTAACATCTGCTGCATATTTTCAAATGCACTTCAGATTAGATTTTTTCATGGAAGCAAACAGTATGTACCCTGATCAGCTGCTCCAAAGGGAGAAACACGATCTGGGTCCATATTGTTTGCAATATAGGCTAGCCAAGAATAGAAACAGATGAGAGGAGCATACAACAAGTTGTGAATGAATGAGCATATTAACCTATAACTTTCAAACCCTTAAAGCGGCAAGAAAAAAATGCATCTGAAATGCCGTCTGCTGAAGTTGTCTGCTGCAAATAATTGCCAAGCATTACTGACGAATTAAGTATAGATGCAAACAGCGTGGACCCAGAACAGATTGCTCCTATAGGAGCAGTCAGTTCTAGGTCCACACTGTTTGCCATAGAGGTTTCTTAAACGTTTCAGCAGACCAGAAAAGCAGACAACTATCGTTGTGATTGGCACATTAAAAAGTTCTATAGGGTAAAAACATCGAACTTCGGACGCTTTTTCTCTGTGTCACTACTTCAGCGCGGTTGTGCTTTGCTCCAGACATGTCACCAGATTAAATCTAGCTGATAGCTTCCAGACATGCTCGATTGGCATAATAAAGCTGTACTTTCATTGGTTAACACATTTAAATGTGTTTGATTAGCACTTAAAGTGACATAGGGTGGAACATGAAAAATTCGGACGGCTATTGGGAAATACTGACAGATCTGAAGGGAAAACCGGACAGTTGTTTCTTATTACAAAATAAAGCTCTTTAAATCATTTTATTCTGTCAAAAACAGTTAAACATGTTTCATTATCATATGAGTAAACTACTGAGGTCTTTTAAGATATCAATTTCATTTGCTTCTAAAATCAAGTGCTGAAATGTCAACCAACATGCAAAGCTACAGCATCTTTTCAACCCACTTTTAACTCCTGCTCAATTTTTGGGGTCCATGGCGATGCATTCCAGTATTTCAATGGATATACCAACAAGAATCTAAAACAACCTTTTATTTCATAAATATAACTATCGAAGATACTAGGGAGCAGAAATATTTCATTGTGCACCAATATTCAACTATAAAAGATGGAATTGAAAAAAAGTTGTGACAAGCAACAAAACCATGTGCTCCCTAAACTGTGCGGAGCTGGAGGTCACCAGACTGGAATGGGTACCTAATTGGTCAATTCAAATGTGACGTGTTCCATTTTCACTGTTGGGAGGTGGGTGCGACGATATTTTGTCTGTACAGTTAACCTGAAATAAGACTTTATCAATTGGTTGGGAGTCTAGAGCAGGACATTATGTCAGGGTCTGATTTTACATGTCTGCCCAAAATTCAATGTTTTTACCCTACCCTATTTCGAATGAAAAAGTGTGGATCCTGATTGGCAGGCAGCAGCTGATCAGGATTAACACTTTTTCAGTCTCATGATAAATTCATAGAGGATCTTACTCTAGTGCTCATGTTTCATAGATTTTATTGAACGAGTTGAGGAAGAGATAAAATGTGAGACTTGCCGAGCATTTTATCTTTTTCGCAACAAGATTAATAAATTCAAAAATACACGAGCAGGAATGTTAGATTCTGTTTATCATATGACATAAAGATTACTTTGAAATCTTATTTCCTACGTAAAAAAGTGATTATTTTGTCATTATGTACGCAAGGTTGTTATGGACGTCATGACGTTTCCCTAAAATCTTTAAACCATTAGTGGTTTATCAATTTAATTGAATGGCGTTAAATAACTCATAGACACAACGTCATGTGATAAGTTATAATATAAACAAGCATCTGGTCCCTTGTGTTGATGCTTTACATCCCAGTCAACATATTTTTTAATCTTAGGATGTTAATGATATTACTCCACTGGAGTGTAACCAACCCATAATATACTCTGACAGTCTGCCCTTATTATGTTGAATATGATTATCATATCCAAGCTATCAACAAATTCTCTGCTAGGTGTGCCAATTCAGCAGAATATATGTCCAACCACTATAGCCCTTAGTTAGAGGGTATTCAGATAGAATTATATATTTGAGCCGCGACATGAGATTTCCAACAATGTGGTATGTGCCACCAGCAAAGCATCAGATCAGTCTGCACATATGATCAGAGCCTTTGCTAGTTGCTTGAATATTCTATGAGTGTTAAGCTACTGACTGAACATCATTTGGAGTTTCTAAGCCGAAAAGGAGGCTGCACAAGCTCACGAGTCTACACTTGTCAAAATGCCACATTGTTGGAAATCACGTGTTATGGCTCATTTCTAAAAAACATCGCTCTGGGATTTGTATTGGAAAGGTCTCAAATAGAGTAATTTTTCATGCTTTTGTTGTTGTCTGCTGACTTTTTTTTCAAAATTAATTTTTCACAAAATTATTTCAGGAACACTATCAGATTGTCAAATGGTTTGGTTCCAGATCAGGGCTGAAGTTCTGCTGGTCTTGATCTGTGTCTAAACTGTTTGCAAAGGTTATCTGCAAACAACAAAAGTGGCCGCTAGCAACGATGGAGTTAAATGAATTCCACTACACACGTTAACATGGATATATAAGAAAATATTGTGATTTTTCAGTTAGCATAACTAAGGTTTGGGAAACATATAACTACGGCATATGTTCTCAAATTTCAAACACTATGTATCTCCCAAACAAGCCAAGACAAACAGAGCAGACCCAGATCAGACTGCTTCTGAAGTAAGCAGTCTGATCCAAGTCTTCCCTGTTTGCTATTGCGACAACATTTTTGTGACTTCCCGCCCCCCAAAACAACATTTTATTTGAGAACAGAGAATGGTGTTCGAAATTTTAGATGATATACCTTACTGTATCATATGAGATTTTGGTACATTTAGGGGATAACTGTATTCAAAATTTTCAATTGGGGAGGTATATCGTCAGATACATGGTCCGAAATTTAGTTTTACGGAGATGTACGAGCGGAGCTATAAAACGTTATTTCTGAACGTATATCCGATGATAACACTCCCCAAATGAAAATTTTGAATATGATTATCCCCATTCTAATGCACTTCTGCAGTTTCGCCTCGAATTGTAGCGTTGGAAGCTGCATAAAGCCACACGTCACCAAACGAGATGTGACGTAATTTATGATGTCAAACTATTTCGGAGAGTATATCGCAGGATATACTGTCGCAAACTTTTGATGTTATCCAATCAGATGTCGCGTTACAAAATCAAGTGCATTAGAATGGTACTTATCACATTGGTGAACAGCTAAGGCTCAGGTGAGCAAACCAAAAATTCAAATGCGCAGACTTACCAGAATCTTCCCTGCTTTTATACACAGAGTATGGATGCAGATGAAGACCGGCCTCAAAATTTTGACCTCCCCAGCTGGATACTTAAGCTTTTGCCAAAATCTCATGTGCTTGTTCCAAACAGAAAACTAAAATCTTACTTGCAGTCTTTTAACCCTTAAGGCCATTTCACATACACACCGAAACCGAACCGAAACCGAACCGAAACCGAACCGAAAAAATAAAATGCCTTAAACACAATGAGAGCTTTCACATATGCGCCGAAACCGAAACCGAACCGAAACCGAACGCCGAACCGAAAACGTGCACGATTTTGATTTTATTTTTTTCGGTTTCGGTGGCCGAATTTCAGCAAACACGACAGGTAATTTTAATAAAATCTGCACATACACAAACCACGTGCGTTGTATAAACTTAGTAATCATGAAAGCCATTGATGGATTGTCGAGCGAGACCATTGTGCGATTATTTTACAAAAACAATTATGTTGACTACAGCATTTTGTGGGAAATACCCAGACCGACTATAAAGACCACGAACTTAATGCAGTGGCATGGAACAGTTTGTATTTTAAATGTATTTCTGCTATCTGAGAGGAAAATTTGTCCAAATTATGCAGGCATTTTCTTAGATTTCGTCCACGGATTCGGTGCATATGTGAAAGGTCTGCCGAAAACGAAACGATGCAATTCGGTGGCCGTTACGGTTTCGGTTCGGTTTCGGTTCGGATTCGGTGTATATGTGAAACAGCCCTTAAAGCTCCAATCACAACAAAAGTTGTCTGCTTTTGTCATCTGTTGAAATGTTTTATAAGGACCCAGATCAGACTGCTCCTGTAGGAGCAGTCTGATCTGGGTCCACGCTGTTTGCCCCTATACTTACATTAGTCAAAAAATGGTAGCAAAAAGATGCAACAGATTTTGTTTTTGTTTTGTTGCTTTACAGGTCTCCCAAGTCAACAGCTATGGTCATGACGGACCGTCAGTTCACCTAACCACACTTTTTTCCTGGGCAAGATTGAACAAGCATTTAACCAGTACTTCGTGCACATACTTTCGCTTGTAACTGACAACAATCCTTCTTGATTGTTTGATTTGATTCTTTACGTCCCATCAACAATCTTTCAGTTAAACAGGGACGGGTCTACCAGGAAGTTGAACCAGTACTAAGCTAGGATAAATGTGTCTTGCTCAAGGACCACAACGCAGTGACGCCGGTGAGGCTCGAACCCGCAGCCCCTCAGTCTCAAATCAAGCACTCTACCACTGAGCCACTGCGCTCCCTACAATCCTTCTTTAATGATTCAGCGGTAGGGAGGAGAATGACCGCAGAAATTATTTCATTATCAATCTCCACAAAAGTATGGGACCGGGCCGGGATAGAACTCGCAACCCCTGGATCTGCAGTCAGACTCGCATCTGTTACCAGACACGTTACCGAATGGGCCCGGTAAGATGCAACAGATGGCTTTAGCAGATGGCATTTTCAGATGAACCAAAATCTTACCTGTGGTCGTTTAAATCCAACCTGTGCCTGTATCTGCCTTCCCTGTGGTCTGACCTGTCCTCCATAGTGTCGATTATTGTCACCTTGGGGCCCTAGCCTCTGGTGTACAGATTGGGCTCGAACCTGCTGCTGCATTTGGGGTCTGACCTGCTGCTGCATTTGGGGCCTTACCAGTTGATGCTCCATAAGGGGTCTCATTGGTTGTTCAACTTGGGGCCTTATTGGCCCACCAGGAACATGGGGACTTGGAGGTCTCTGCTGGGGTGGGGCCATAGGTCGGAAATGGGGGAGCTGGTTTGCAGGGGCAGGATTAAATCCTGGTCGTATTTCAGGGGGTCCAAATCTCTGTGGCTGAAAATTTGGATGTTGGGGATGATGAGGTGGAGGAACATGGTTTTGGGGTACTCCTGGCGGACCCGAAAACGGTGGCCTAAACTGCTGTTCTGGCCTTAGAGGTGCATTTTGAGGGATGATGTTAGGTTGTTGTGAGTGGGGATTGGGGAGTAGCCCCATCGAGGTGGGAATGAGAGGCTGTGGAGGTCCCGGTCGTGGATTGAAACCTACACTCACAGGGGGGTATGGGGGTTGTTGACCTGCAAGATAAGATGAAAGTGTGTAACTGATATTATTTTTCTTATTTCTCAACCAAAACATATTAGTAGTGGGTACATAAAAGAATGCCAGATAACCTGACTTTGATGCATGCGAACAACAAAGAGTCTGACTAATTTGGTCTGATCTGTACCTTTGTTATTCGCTATATGGGAAGTGTAGTAGTCAACCTTGTTTCATACAAAATTTAAATATTTTATCTAATCTCTGTAGCTGATCAGGCTTATTTCAAAAACCTAGCAAAGGTCCATATGTTGGTGAAATTATTGCAATACTCTTACCATATATTGCAATTTAACAGTTACAGGGTTTATACAGGCAAGTTCGTGTAAAATTCAAGGACTTTACAAGGACTTCTTAAAGATTTTCCTACTGTTTTCAAGGATTGAAAACTTATAAAAAATGCTAATTTACATGTTAAAATTCTACTTCTGAAATACTAGAGTCCGTTACTAAAGATATTAGTTTTAGAAAATCAGTGTAAAATTATGGTGCCTTTATTTGGTGCAACATATGCTAAAGGCACCACAATTTTATACTGATTTAGGCCTCCAAAAACAGTGTTGAATCTTCTCGCAAATAGTTAAATTCAAGGACTTTTCAAGGCCTTTGAGTGTTTTTCAAGTACTTTTCAAGGCAAATTTCATTTTCAAGGACTTTTCAAGACAGTCCTATCTATTCAAGTACTTTTCAAGTCTGTGCGAACCCCGAGTTACCTCTCATATTAACTGCATTGTTGCAAATTAACATAATAAACATTGTCTATCTCTCTGCAGTTTTTGATTTGGTTTAATTCTTTACGTCCCATCAACAATCTTTCAGTTATATAGGGACTGATCTTCCTGGGTTGAACCAGTACTAAGCTAGAATAAATGTGTCTTGCTAAAGGACCACAAAGCAGTGACACCCGTAAGGCTCAAACCTGCGACCCTTCCATCTCGAGTCAAGCACTCTACCACTGAGCCACTGCTCTCCCCTCACTGCAGTTATTTTTATAAAGTCAAAGTGGCATTGATCTCTTTAAATGACATGAATTGACGCAAAAAACTATAAATAGGTCATGATCATCAATTTGAAGAGTAAACCAATGGCAAACTGATAAATAAAATACCAGGCTCAGGTCTTTTGATATCAAGTTTACAAGACTCAGCTTCGAGTATACATGCTGAATCAGGGTTCATACAGGAAAGTTCGAGTAAAATTCAAGGACTTCTCAAGACTATACTACAGTTTTCAAGGACTAAAAGTTTATGAAAAATCCTTATTTAAGTGTTAAAATTCTACTCAAAAATGCTAGACTGAGATAATCGAGAAATTAGTACTAGAAAATTAGTATAAAATTGCTGTGCCTTTATTTGCTGCACCAAATAAAGGCACAACAATTTTGTACTGATTTAGATCTCTATCAACAGTGTTATGTCCTACAGAAAATAGTAGAATTTAAGGACTTTTAAAGGCTTCTGAGTAATTTTCCAGTACTTTTCAAGGCAGATTTAATTTTCAAGGACTTTTCAAGAAAGCCCTATAAATTCAAGTACTTTTCAAGCCTGTGGGAACCCTGATCTAGTCTCTGTAACTGATCAGGCTGATTTTAACCTTACTTGGTCAGGAACCCTGAAGACAGGTTTTCTAGAGTAGAGGCCCATATGTTTGGGAAATTATTGCAATACACTTGCCAAATATTGCAATTTTACAGCTGCCTCTCATATCAACTGCATTGTTCCACCTTAACCTGATAAACATTGTCTGTCTCACTGCAGTTAATTTTATCAAGTCAATGTGGCATTGAACTTTAAATGACATGAATTGACGCAAAAAACAAAAAATAGGTCATAATCATTAATTTGAAGAGTAAACCAATGGGCAAACTGATAAATAGAATACCGGGCTCAAATCTTTTGAAAATTGACCTGTGGCATGTGATTCTAACAATGTGGCATTTTGACAAGTGTAGACTCAGACAAGCCTGTGCAGCCTCCTTTTAAGCTCAGAAACTACAAATATGTTCAGTCAGTAGCTTAACACTCATAGAATAATCAAGCCACTAGCAAAGGCTCTGATCAGACTGCTAATATGCGCAGGCTCACCTGAGGCTTTGCTGGTCGCACATACCACATTGTTGGAAATCTCATGTCGCGGCTCATATTATAAAGTTTATCAGACTCAGCTTCAAGTAAACATGCTGAATTGGCAGAACCTTGCAATTCAAATAGCGTTCTCCAGGCCTTGCCTGGTAAATTTGATATCAAAAGACACTAGCCTATTACAGTCAAACCTGTCTTAAGCAAGCGGTCAAGGGATAATCCAAAATTGCTTGCTTAAGACAGGTGGCTGCTTAATAGAGGTTCAGGTAAGATGGCCATATGATTGAGGATATTCCCATATGAGTTAAAATTATGAAGAATTAGGTCTACACCACCAGTGCAGGGTTCAGTTATTGCACCATAGAAATAAAAAAAAAGATAAATAAAAAACAAATATCAAAATATGTTATTTTAAAACAAAAGCAATTCCATAAGTTTTTTTTAAATTCAATGTTTGTCAAAAGAGTTAGCCTTTGGACTTAGAGGCTTCATGTCACTGGTATACCAAATTTTGATAAGCAAAGGCATGTTTAATGGACATCGTGCTACTGAACATGAAGAGAAAGTTGTTTGATTTGTAGATTTATTCAGGTGTATGAGACTTGGAAAAAATGATTCTGTCACTCATTTTTTTTTTTCTCAAAAGCTATTGCTTGTTTTCTTCCCCCCAGAAAAACATTTCATCTTTGTGTAGTAAGTATGCCTCCAGCAAAGAGTATTACTACTTGCATTTAGTTTTTCACACATTTACCGTTAAACATCTGCCACGATATGGATGAATGAACTTTGGCAGCGGTAAACGCTTTGATGTTGACAATTTATCGGTTGACTGGCTTTGCACTGGTACCCGCATACACAAAAACTACAAGTCGTGTTCGTTTAGCGTATTCAGGTTTTAGGTTACGGACGGCGCTATTTTTAATCCACATGTGCAGGTTTCTTGAAGCATGTCATAGTGTTCGATTAGCATAAACACTCGAACTTTTAAAATTTCAGTTCAATTGTGTCTCGAGTGGCACACAAACACCCAACTGTTGCGTCCCATAGCCTCAACATAGGGCGGCGGCCGTTATAGAATTTCTTTTAGGAGACACCACTGCTGGGGAGTTTAATTGCTCCAAGCATTTGACCGGTGCAAAAAAAGTTTAAAGATAAAATTTAATCAAGCGGCCGCATCGAACCATGGAAAGTGGCCGTTTACGGATACAATTTCAGCGTTTTGGGGCAAATTTCGCCGACCGCTGGACGCGTTGGACAGGTGCACGCTTAATAGAGGTACATTTGCATTCAAAATCGTTCGGGGGGACCCTGAAGTGGCCGCTTAAGGGAGGGTCACGCTTAATAGAGGTGACCGCAACAGCAGGTTTGACTGTCTTCTTTATATATCGCAATACCCTTTTGACATATTACAGCTGTAGACTTAAATTCCCAAATGGGCCCACCACCTACATACCTGGAAATGGATGTTGACTAGGCTGTTGTGGGGGTGGGTAACCTTCAGGGGTAGGACTTGGATGCTGAGGTGACCAAGCTGGGCGAGGGAAGTTGTCTGGCTGTAAAAGAAGAACAAGTAGTCAGATTTAGAGCTCTTCATATTTACAAAAGGAGTGATCTGTGCTCATGTGTACAGGCCAAAACTACACTTAAGAGACACTAAAGTCATACTTTAAACCTTAAAGCGCCAAGAAAAAAATGCATTCTGAAACTGTCTTCTGCTGAAGTCCTCTGCTGCAAATAATTGCCTAGCATTACTGACAAACTAAGTAGTATAGAAGCAAACAGCGTGGACCCAGAACAGACTGCTCCTATAGGAGCAGTCTGATCTGAGTCCACACTGTTTGCCATAGAGGCTTCATAAACATTTCAGCAGACGAGAAAAGCAGTCGACTTTTGTTGCGGTTGGCGCATTAAGGGTTAAGACTTCAACAATACTCCTTGTACATACAGACTTCATACAGACTAGCTAAATTCTTAACCCTTTGTTTACTGGGGACTCCTAAATGAGTACTTTTGCAAACAGTGAAGACCCAGATAAAATGCCACATAATGTGGCATTTCATCAGGATATACTCTCTTTAGTGAATAAAACTATTTTAAGCCCTCTAGTGGCCTCTGCTGGGAGTGGTTCTGTTGTTTTTATTTTTTAATGATACATATGTTGTGGGTACTCATAAGAACTGTCTCAATGAGACGGTTCTTTTGAGAGCCCAAAATATATGTTAAAACTGATGGGTAAGAAAATGTTAACAATTTTACGCTACAACATTTGCTTATCTTAACCTATATGTTGTTATGGCTACAATAGCCCTCCTGGTACTTCATACAGGCTAGCTAATAAACATAAGTTTTGTTTTTGTTTGATTTAATTCTTTACGTCCACTCAACAGTCTTTCAGTTATGCGGGACGGTTCTTCCTGGGTTTAACCAGTACTAAGCTAGGATAAATGTGTCTTGCTCAAGGACCACAACGCAGTGACGCCGGTGAGACTCGAACCCGCTACCCTTCGGTCTCGAGTCAAGCACTCTACCACTGAGCCACTGCGCTCCCACATAAGTTTTGTGTATCTTTCATGTCAAAAGGCTGAGCTAAAGGTTGTGGAGGTCTTGGAGGTGAGGACATGGGGTGGTAAGGTAAGCAAGGTAAATCATATCTACATGGAATAGCATTGCCGGATTATTATATAGTTAGCTCATTCTTTTACAAAAAATCAAAACAAGCGAGAGTACCTGCCTTTGTTTGGCTTTTCCGTGACGATGCAACTACTGCGAAAGGTCCCGGATGTGACGAAGGAACAAATTTACGCTAACGCAATTTCGCGGTAGTTCCGCTGATGCCCACCCGTGTAAAGAAATTATCACCAGTACCAGATTTCCACATCATAATAATTTGGTAAAATAAAAAATATGATACATATGAATTAAAATGCTATTTTTCCAAATGTATACATCAGTTCAATTTCATATTGCATCAAAATGCACAAAAATTCCGTCTTATCAGGTGAAGCAGAGACCTGTTCATGCAAAAGACCTTGTCCTGATCACAAAAATGTCTGACACCTGGTAAAAATTCTGTTAAAATGAATTTATTTTCAATAGAAATTGTATATCTGTTCCAAGAAGCTAGTATAGGTGTTGTTAAGTGAATATTCTGCTATAAAGAGGGAATTTCAATGGAAACAAATCCATTTCCCAGCAATTTTATGTCCGATATTGAATATTCTGTAAAAGGAGTGACGTTATAAAGAGTTTTGACTGTACCTGAGCTTGAGGTGGTGGATGAAATCTCTGACCTGGGGGAAACAGTGGCTGTGGTTGACTAGTAAATGGCTGTGACACGGGAACCGGTCCCCTAAAGTGTGGGTTGAGGTGAACATTAGGTCTGCTGGTTTCCTGCATCAGCTGTGGTATCTGGCCCATGACAGAGACGGGAGGACCCGGATGTTGTACCTGGTTTGGCGGCACTTCTTGTGTTGTAGTGACAGTGATCTCATGAGGGAACCTTGGAACAGGACCTCGCTGGGGCTGCCTAGGGGCAAACTGTCCCCTTTGCACCTGCGACCATTGTGGCCTTTGGTTCATTCTTTGGCCCCGCATGTTCTGATTACCGGAAAACCGAGGTCCAAATTGTCCAAACTGGCCTTGCCTCTGCCCCTGTCCCCTCTTTTGATTCCCTCTCTGGTTCCCCTTTTGTCCGAGCCTCTGTTTCACTGGTGCCTTCTTCTCAAATTTGTTGATTTCCTCCTGCATCTCAGGGGTAAACTCTGAAAGCAAACAGAAATGAAAGGGGTTTTCAATAGCAGAGATCAATCCAAAGTGACCCCATATCCCACATCTAAAATAGGTCAATTTCCCTATTCTGAGAAAAATGTTCCCTAAATGCAAAAATGCATTAAGATGTATAATCAACTGTAGCACCTGTATTAACCCTTAAAGCGCCAATTACGACTGCAGCAGATGACAAATTTTGCGACATCTTTCCCAATTTTAGAAAAAAAAATGGCATGATATTACATGACAGCAGACGATTCCCATGAAATATTGTGCCTTATTTGTTATTTTTGAAAAATTGACAAAATTTGAAATTGTTGTCTGCTGCAAATTGTAGGTGGCTCTTTAAGAGTTAAGAAATAACCCATAGGTCCAGACAAATTTTGAGAGTAAAATTGTTAATATTTTCTTAAAAGAACCATCTCAGTTTTCTTACCCATCAGTTTTAACATATTTTGTGAGCTCAAAAGAACCATCTCAATGAGATGGTTCTTTTGAGTCCCCACAACAGATGTTTTGACTAAGAAATGAAAAGGTAAATTTTAAATTACACACTCTTATCTAGGGGCCTGGTACCCGTTTTTGTTTGTTTGTTTGATTTGATTCTTTACATCCCATCAACAATCTTTCAGTTAAACAGGGATGGGTCTTCCTGGGTTGAACCAGTACTAAGCTAGGATAAACGTGTCTTGCTCAAGGACCACAACGCAGTGATGCCCGTGAGGCTCGAACCCGTGGCCCCTCCGTCTCGAGTCAAGCACTCTACCACTGAGCCACTGCGCTCCCGGTGCCTATTTTAAGCAAGAAGATTTATCAATGCTATGACCCTGAGTCACGGATGGAGTGGTGTGAGCATGCACATTTCCCCCTATGTAGAAAATAAACAGCTCATATCTTCTTGAAGATAATTTCCATAGAATGTTAAGTTGCCAATAAAATTTTGTAGTGTATTGAATTATTTTTACTTTTATATGGAAATCAGCTAGCTTAAGGCAGTCACTTACATAAGCATACTTTTCTATGAAAAGCAAAATCTGCATGCTTAAAGCAGGCATTTAAGTATTAATCTAAGTATTAAGTAAGTATCATCTCATTTGCTGACCAAAATATATCAGACAGAATACAACTTAACAGCCTAACAGGCCTTAGATATGAGCACATAATTAAAAATTATTTTTCTTAGTTCTCAACCAAAACTTATGATGTGGGTACTCAAAAGAACTGTCTCCATAAAACCCAAAACAGGTATTAAAATTGAGGAATATAAAATACAAATTTACACTCAAAAATTGTGTTTGCCAAAACATTATGTAACTTACCGAGGGTTTCTGGGATAGGTTTAGTATATTTAGTGGACTTCAGCGTGATCATTTTCCTCTCCGATTTAAATCTTTCTCTATGATCCTCCTTGTCCTCATCACTATCACTCTCTGGTCGAGTTCTATCCTTGAAAGCTCCTGATGAAATCCCAGTAGATGGTCTTGACATCTATAAATAGAGAAAACTAGGTGAGTGTCTTTCGATATCAAGTTTACCAGGCAAGGCTTTGAGAACGCTTGTTGACATCGCGAGGCTTGCCGAGCAATTCAACGTGCGTTCTCAAAGCCAAGCCTGGTAAACTTGACATCAAAAGACGCGAACCTGGTATTCTATTTATCAGTTTATCCATTGTTTCACTCTTCAAACTAGGGATTATGACGTAAGTTTTCGCTTTTTATGTTGATTCAGCGTCATAAGCGACGTCAATCAAAAAGTGCAACGTCATCATGACCTGATAAAGGCAACATGGCGAGATAGACAACTTTTATCAGGCAATGCAAAACAATGCAGTTGATATGAGAGGTAACTTATTAAATCATAATACGAGCCATGACATGTGATTTTCAACAATGTGGCATCTTGACAAGTGTAGACTCAGATGAGCCTTTGCAGCCTCCTTTTAAGCTTAGAAACTCATAGAATATTCAAGCGACTAGCAAAGGCTCTGATCAGACTGCGCATATATCTGAGGCTTTGCTGGTTGCACATACCACATTGTTGGCAATCTCATGCCGCGGCTCAATTATATCTTAAAACCAAAAGTAACTTTACACTTTTTACTATCGAATATACCTTTACTGTTTTTTATTTTTTGACTCAACACAATTGTTGACGGTGTGTGTAAGGGCAGAATAGTTGCTTGTATGATGTTCTATGCTTCATTTCCTTTAATTTGAAAAGCAACAATATTTTCTGAGACAAAAAGCTGTTTCAAGGGTGTGAGTGAGAGCAAAATATTTGCTAGCTTGTTGTTAGGACTGGCTAATCATCGCCAAAATGCTAATTGATAATCCCTCCTTGAATTTCGATTTATAACGGATTAGTAATCGCTCAAACTTAAAAGAAGGTCTCGGAACATTTTGACAGCTTTTGCATGGTCAATGACATTGAATTCCCCATCATTTAGCTATACAACACTAAGTTGTGCAGGTTACATATTCAAAAGACAGTAGGTTTCAATTAACAGTTGGTACCTTTGCTAAGAACAAGTTTTCATCCACACTGTTGTAAGAAAATTGACTTGCTAATTGGCACAGTCGGCAATTACAGTCGACATTGTTGTTGTAAGGTTGTGTGACATCATACAAAAGGATGTCAAGTATGCATGACACAAACACCTTTGTGTAAAATAAGAACCACTGTAAATTGTCGCTAAAATTGAAGGCTTCTAAACCCTAAATTTACAGCGGAGAAAAAAACCTTGCATACTAGAATATTTACTATTGTAGAAAAAGATGTGACTTTTTGAAATGAGGGTACCTTTACTCTAGCATCGTCTTTGCAAGAAGTACCAGTCATTTTTAAATGAAATGACCTGCAGAGCCTCGGCAAAACCTTGGTTGATTTATAGAAGCATGAATTTTGTATAGCCGAATCTTACTTTCAAAACAAGCGCAAAAAATGTAAGGTGACCAATTAGAAATTTTGTTCTGTTAGCAATAAATTCAATTTTTGGAATGATCATGGAATCATAAATAATTCCGGTCTTTTGCAAAGTAAGGGCTTCACTTACTTTGTAAGAGACCCGAAGTATTCATGATTCCATGAACGAAGGGTTTCACGTGAACTTTGCAAGAGACCCGAAGTATTCATGATTCCATGAACATTCCAAAAATCGAATTCATTTCTTAATTAACTGTACTACATGGAACAAATCATTTTCACCATGAATGTATCAAATCTGAACAATAGGTACTGAGATATGGTTCCTGACACATGGAAAGGACTAATGGACTGACAAATGGATGGACAGGGCCAAAACTATATCCCTCTGACTTCCTTAGAGGATAAGAATACCCTGTAAAAATAATTTAATAGTAAATAGTCTATGGTACATAAAATGTCATTTTACCACTGATTGATTTTTCAGCGCCAGAATGCTTGCTACCTTAAGAAGCATAGTGTGTCTACATTGTATAATTTAGACACATTGATCTACTTTAGAACACTATTTATCAAGATTAAAAAATTAGACAAGTGGTTGTTATAAAATTCCCTGACTTGTTCCTGACTTTTTCAAAAAGGGGGTCTTGCATCTGTGCCCACGCATGGATTTTCTTTAAACTTTGCATGATTATGACTCGTTATATACAAACTATGAAAATGTATGTATTGAATTAGATAGTTAAGAATAAGGCTTTGGAAGCAACCCTGACGTACTCCACCTTTGAGGTGACACCTGTCTCTAATTTTCCATGTCCTAAATCTATAGTTTTGTTTATTTCTATGATTTATCATCTAGATTAAATCCAAAATACCATAGGCATTATATTAATACCAGGAAACCATTTGGATATATTATGGTTTACGTTTTCTGAAGAAGTGATTATAAAATTTCAATATTTTTTTTCAAAAATTTACAAAACATTCAACATTTAATTCCAAAGATAGATATGTTTTAGTCTTTGTCAAGATATCATATTATCACAAAAACATGCCATATATATCCTACTGATCTGAGCCAAATTTCATGAAAATCCAAAACCGGTAACTTTGTCATTTCCTACCTCTTATGGGTATAGGTCAGTTTTAGCAAAATTAATTATTTAGTTGAAATGAATCAATAGCTCGACAGAAGGAGGTTGTTTTTAAATCTACTTCCACTTTTCTTAAAGAAAGACATGTTTAGACAATTTCAAATGATTCAATTGATGGAAATGCTAAAGGTCATGGCCCCATGTCATGGCACTATGGGGCCAAGACAATGTGTATCACTTCCTCAAGTCCTGCATGATATTGTTTAAGAAACATAATATCCTATCAATAAACATGTGAAAACAAGAAGACCAAATATTTCTATACATCCCAACTGAACTAGAGTAACCACATTTTGGTGCCGTGACCAGGATTAAGTGAAACAGATCATATCAAAGGTATCATAGAACAGTGTTCTACATGAATAAGTGAGGTCCAGAAAACGAAACTGTATGCCTGGAATATACAGCCAGCCAAAGAATAAATGTTGCCATTTAATGGAAATCAGCATCAGTTTTACAAAATAGAATAAACAGAGAAGATTTAAGCATTAATTTAGCAATTCCTTTGAAGCAAGAGTTCTCTGTGACCAAATTGGTTCATTATAAGCAATAGGTTTGACAGGGGCTTATTCTTGTGAACCAGGTTTATTAATGAGGCTTACAATTATAAAACCATAGATATAAGGTTCTTCTCCTGTATGAACTGACTTGTCATAAGGTTTCTCTTCTGTATGAATTAAAATTCTTAATAATGTTACATATTAAGTGTAACATTGGTTAGATGAAGTTTTAACGTTAGAAACTAGATGTGGTAAGTCCAGTGTCACCATATTGTATCGTTTTGGGTAATATTATTGTTTAAGCACTTCATTAAATAAGAATCATGACACTTAATATCAAAGAATATTGTTTTTTTTCTTTTTACAATCAGCAATAGGGAAAAACACTGAACATATCATTTCTACCAATAAACATACTAGCATGGTGATTCAAACTAAGCAAGTATTCAAGTATGTTTTACAGTGAAACATGATTATTGTATTTTTTACATTTTGATGAATTAGGGCCATGTGTTTACATCAAGTTGAAAAATATGTAACCGGTCCTTGAATTTCATGAAATTTTGTCTACATATTCTTAACATATATGGAAAGTTTATATGTTGAAATGGTATCTTGACAAAGACCGCAACGTGTAAAAATTTTAATTCCAAATTCGACTGAATACAAAATATAAAGTTAAAAATTGAGGTACCATCTCATAAAAATGATTGCCCACCCGCTATCCTAATACATACAAAGCCATTTATACTATCAACGTACTTATCAATGATATAGTTATTAAATAAAGCATTTCTGCGCCTGTTACATGATATGTCAATTACTTTAGAAATGATTATGACTGGATACCCTAAGGTATTGTAGTGATATCATACATGGCGTCATAAATTAGCAATGGAATTGCATAAAAACTCAAATGCACCATAAATATAAAAGTCATACCCCAGACAATTAATAAACATAATATTATCAAATTCCAAGCGTGGGCAGACTCCCATGTTAATTTCCCATACCATGAAAGAGTCCCTTTCAAATTTCCTTAGCTCAAATCAAAATTCTTTGACTTTTCCCTGACCTAGAATTTTTTTCATTTTTCTCCGACTTTTCCCTGACCGTGGAAACCCTGAAAACGTTCGCTTCCAGGCCTAGAATTCACAAAATGTTTGTCAAAATAGCAAATAGGGAAGACCTTGATCTCCCCAAAGTGTACAATGGACCATCCCGACTTAACAGTATTAAACTTTTATTGGTAAATTCCATTGGTTTTAAAGGGGTATATTTGTTGCTTATAAAGCTGAACCTACGTTTACAGATGAGTCCTGTGTTTTAAAATCAAACACAACATCAGAGGGATCAGTAATATCTTCTAACTTTTATTGGTAAATTCCATTGGTTTTAAAGGGGTATATTTGTTGCTTATAAAGCTGAACCTACGTTTACAGATGAGTCCTGTGTTTTAACATCAAACACAACATCTGAGGGATCAGCAATATCTTCCTGTACCGTGTCTTCATAATCCAGAACTTCTAGCTCCGTCTGAAAAATAATTAGAGAACACTAGGTGAGTGTCTTTTGATATCAAGTTTACCAGGCAAGGCTTTGAGAACGCTTGTTGACATCACGAGGCATGCCGAGCGATTCAACGCGTGTTCCCAAAGCCAAGCCTGTTAAACTTGACATCAAAAGACGCGAACCTGGTATTCTATTTATCAGTTTACCTATTTTTCTCTCTTCAAACTAGCGATTATGAAGTATTTTTCGATATTAGGCAACGTGCCACAATGAAGTTAATATGAGGGGTAACTGATAAATCATATAACAGAGCAGTCCCTTTATAGCGCTATATTTGGGGCTCATAGGAATGGAACATGTTATGAGGGAATTGTTTTATATAGGGACAATTTTACAATGAAATGATAGGAAAAAGACCATTTAATTGGTCATTTTCCTATAATTCTTTTGTAAAATTCCATTTCAAAAACAAGATGTTATATCGGAATCCATCTTATAACAAGGTGTGATATAAAGTAACTGCACTGTATTAGGCTTTCAAATAACTTCAAACTTTGCTCTGCTAAGCCTTATAAGAATTTATCATGGCTGTAGGCAGGATTCCTTTCCACTTAGTTTCAGAAAAAATCATTTAAGTTTCTTTAAGCTTCACCTCTACTTTTGTTTTTCAGACTTATTGCCAATTGGGCTAGGAAAAGGAAAAAGAAGTGGCTGCACTTGATTTGTCTAGCACAGATTTTATATCCAGAACAATTGCAAGGAACCTTCGGTGGGCACTGCAAACTTACAAAGTGATTCTCACTAAGGTTTAAGCACTAAATCTCATAAATCAAAGAATGTCTCGCTAAGGTTTAAGCACCATAACTCATAAATCAAAGAGTGTCTCGCTAAGGTTTAAGCACCATAACTCATAAATCAAAGAGTGTCTCCTAAGGTTTAAGCACCATAACTCATAAATCAAAGAGTGTCTCGCTAAGGTTTAAGCACCATAACTCATAAATCAAAGAGAGTCTCACTAAGGTTTAAGCACCATAACTCATAAATCAAAGAGTGTCTCCTACGGTTAAAGCACCATAACTCATAAATCAAAGAGTGTCTCGCTAAGGTTTAAGCACCACAACTCATAAATCAAAGAGTGTCTCACTAAGGTTTAAGCACCATAACTCATAAATCAAAGAGTGTCTCGCTAAGGTTTAAGCACCATAACTCATAAATCAAAGAGTGTCTCCTAAGGTTTAAGCACCATAACTCATAAATCAAAGAGTGTCTAGCTAAGGTTTAAGCACCATAACTCATAAATCAAAGAGTGTCTCACTAAGGTTTAAGCACCATAACTCATAAATTAAAGAGTGTCTCGCTAAGGTTTAAGCATCAAAGAGTGTTTATGTTTGTTATAATTTTCCAGGACTTCATCCTTACTTTCAATGAGTATTATGCATTTTCCAGAACAATTAAAGGATATATTTCACTTTTTTGAAAACTCAAGTTTACCTGGACAAATGTCAAATTCCAGGACTTTTCTAGATCTGTGCCAACCCTGTCAAGATGATATAAGATTTTGTTTTGTTTACTTCAGTCGCAAACAGGTTAGTAAGGGTTAAAACACTGGCCAAAATAAGTCAAGCCCCATGTCAGTTTTTTTCACAGGCATAAAGTAAAATTCCTGAAATTTAGTTGTTTATAATAAAAAATATCTAAAACAATTGAAAACTCTAACTCAAATTAAGTTAGACAACTAGAATTATTTTTCTACAAAAAAACATATGTTTCCCCCCTTTTGATGTCAAAAGTATGAGTCATTAAATACAATTGCAAACAGAAACATTAAATACAATTTCTAACAGAAATTCTAGCCATTTCATGCAGACATTCAGCTCTTATCTAGTAAAGATATCTGTCAATGTAGATAACTATTGCACAATCATAACCTTGTATAAAATAGTCATAGATAATTGTTTTTGTGATGGACAAAGTTCCAAGAGAAATAACTCAAAGAGTATAAATGACAGAGTTACTATTCTTGCACTCTGCATGTCGACTCATGTTGGTTGATACTTGTATAAAATTTCGTCAATATAGCATAAGCGGTTTTCAAGTTATAGAGCGGACACGGTTTTTGTGATAGACAAAGTTCCAAGGGAAAGAACTCAAAAAGTATAAAAAAGGCAGAGTTACCATTCTTGCACTCTGCACGTCATCTCATGCTGATTGATATTTGTATAAAATTTCTTGAATATGGCTTAAGCGGTTTTCAAGTTATAGAGTGGACACGATTTTTGTGATGCACAAAATTCCAAGGGAAATAACTCAAAAGTATAAAAGGCAGAGTTACCATTCTTGCACTCTGCACGTCATCTCATGATGATTGATATTTGCATAAAATTTTGTGAATATAGCTTAAGTGGTTTTCAAGTTATAGAGCGGATGCACAAAGTTCAAAGGGAAATAACTCAAAAAGTATTAAAGGCAGAGTTACTATTCTTGCACTCTGCATGTCATCTCATGCTGATTGATATTTGTATAAAGTTTCGTGAATAGAGCTTAAGCGGTTTTCAAGTTATAGAGTGGACATGATTTGTGACAGATAGACAGACAGATGGACGCCAGGGGAAAAACAATATGTCTCTCAACCCTGAAGGGGGAGACATAACAATATCTTAGGTGTAATTGTGCAAAGATTCAATTGAAAATAAAGACTGTCTTTTGATATGTGCTTTATTTTCCAACAGTACCCATACTTTTGCCAACTTGACTATAGGAATTATAGGGAACAAAACCGGACATATCTTGTTTGTTTGTTTGTTTTGTTGCTTTACATCCCAAGTCAACAGTTATGGTCATGGCGGGACGGTCAGTTCACCTAATGACACTTTTTCCTGGGCAAGCTTGAACAAGCAGTTAACCAGTACTTTGTGCACATAATTTTGCTTGTAACTGACAACAAACCTTCTTGAATGATTCAGCGGATGGGAGGAGTATGACCATAGAAATGATTTCATAATCAAACTCCACGAAAGTATGGGACCGGGCCGGGATCGAACGCGACCCCTGGATCTGCAATCAGACTCACATCTGTTGCCAGACACATTACAGACTGGGCTACGCGGCCCGGTCGGGACATATCTGAAAAGTGTGCTGCGCTAGGGAAACTTTTTTCAATATTAGTGAAACCTAGCACATGATAAGAAGAAACATTGCTGCTATAACACTGAGCATTGTATGCAAAAATCTTTATTCAATAAAATGTTATGATTAAACAAACATGAACGTTCTTGCATTAAGTCTATGGAAAAAATTCAGCTGTGGCTTAACTTATTTTGGCCAGTTTACTATGTAACTGATGCATAGCCTTACCTGGTTTCCAGCGAGACCAAGCTGGGAACCATCATCAAATGCTGTAGACTCTTCTGGGTCAACAATCTGGAAGAAGTCTCCTTCACCAACTTCCTCATCACCCCTGCTCATAAAAAACAAAGGTCAAGATTATCAAACTTTTTCTGTGTAAATTGTTAATATTTTCTTACCCATTAGTTTTAACATATGTTTTGGGTGCTCAAAAGAACCATCTCATTGAGACGGTTCTTTTGAGTACCCACAACATATGTTTTGGTTGAAAAATAATTTTCAAATACGCATTCATATTCGGAGGTCAGATAGGCACATTTTTCTGCGTAAATTTGTTAATATTTTCTTACCCATTCGTTTTAACAAATGTTTTGGGTGCTTAAAAGAACCGTCTCATTAAGACGGTTCTTTTGAGACCCCACAACATATGTTTTGGTTGAAAAATAATTTTCAAATACGCAGTCATATTCAGAGGTCTGATTAGCACTTTTTTCCTGCAAAAATTTGTTATTATGTTCTTATCCATCAGTATTAAAATATGTTTTGGGTGCTCACAAGAACCGTCTCATTGAGATCTTTTGAGTACCCGCAACATATGTTTTGGTTGTAAAATAATTTTCAAATACACATTCATATTCGCAAGTCTGATTAGCACATTTTTTGTGCGTAAATTTGCTAATAATTTCTCATCCATCAAGTTTAGCATATGTTTTGGGTGCTCAAAAGAACCGTCTCACAATATATGTTTTGATTGAAAAATAATTTTCAAATATGCATTCATATCTCGCAGGTCTGATTAGCAATTTTTTTCTAAGTAAATTTGTTAATATTTTCTTACCCATTAGTTTTAACATATGTTTTGGGCGCTCATAAGAACCCTCTCATTGAGACGGTTCTTTTGAGTACCCCCAACATGTTTTGGTTGATTTTTTTTAGATACGCATTCCTAATCGGAGGTCTGATTAGCAAGTTTTTTTCTGAGTAAATTTGTTAATATTTTCTTATCCATCAGTTTTAACATGTTTTGGGTGCTCATAAGAGCTGTCTCATTGAGATGCTTCTTTTGAGTACCCGCAACATGTTTTGGTTGAAAAATAATTTTCAAAAATACACATTCATATTCGCAGGTCTGATTAGAAAGTTTTTTCTGAGTAAATTTGTTAATATTTTCTTACCCATTAGTTCTAGTATATGTTTTGGGTGCTCAAAAGAACAGTCTCATTGAGACAGTTCTTTTAAGTACCCGCAACATATGTTTAGGTTGAAAAATAATTTTCAAATACGCATTCATATTCGGAGGTCTGATTAGCACATTTTTTCTGAGTAAAAATGTTAATATTTTCTTACCCATTAGTTTTTACATATGTTCTGGATGCTCAAATTGAGATGGTTCTTTTAAGTAACCACAACATATGCTTTGGTTTAAATTAGCAGACTGGCAGTCATATTCGGAGGCTTGATTAGCAAACTTTTTCTGTTTGTTTGTTTGATTTATTCTTTACGTCTCAGTCAACAATTTTTCAGTTATGCCGGAACAGGGTTGAGCCAGTACTAAGTAAGAATAAATGTGTCTTGCTCAAGGACACAACACTGTGAAGTTGGTGAGACTCAAACCCTTAACCTTTCGATCTTGAGACAAGCATTCTGCCACTGCGCTCCCAGAAAAAAACTTTTTCTGTGTAAAATTGTGTTTATTTTCTTATCCATCAGTTTTAATATAAGTTTTGGGTGCTCAAAAGAACTGTTTCATTGAGATGGTTCTTTTGAGTACCCACAACATAAGAACATAAGAATATAAATCTAGAGTCCTGTAAGTTACTTTTTTCATATTGCTCTATTAACCCTTGAAGGGCCAAAAAAAAAATGCATCTGAAATTGTCCTCTGCTGAAGTCTTCTGCTGCAAATAATTGCCTAACATTACTGACAAAAAATTAAGTATAGAAGCAAACAGCGTGGACCCAAAACAGACTGCTCCTATAGGAGCAGACTGATCTGGGTCTGCACTGTTTGCCATAGAGGCTTCTTTATCATTTCAGCAGACGAGAAAAGCAGACGACTTTTGTTGCGGTTGGCGCATTAAGGGTTAAAACATCTTCATGAGCTTCTCCAATAAGAACCACAGCAAATGCATGGGCAAAAGATCCAAATTTTCAAGTCCTGAACCATAGAAATTGAATATCTAACCTTGCAGTATGACTAAAAAAATAACAATTTAAAGCTTGTTTTTTTTTTAACTGAAAATAAACTAGATTTATCAGAGAATCTGACAATCACCCAGCCATACCACTTTACATGTTCTATGTTGAAAGGTCAAGGGCCATAACTCTGCTGCAAATTTGCCAAAAAATGATGCATACCAATTCAAACTTTATTTTGTCAAATATCAATCCAGTTCTTAATCAACAGGTAGATAAACCAAGTATGGCATCTTCATCAATGTCTTATATGTGTAAAATGTTACTTACTCCAGTTCATACACAACAGGTTTGTTATTGTCACCAGAGATACCAAGTAGGGCATCTTCATCAATGTCTTATTTGTGTAAAATGTTACTTACTCCAGTTCATAGACAACAGGTTTGTTATTGTCGCCAGAGATACCAAGTAGGGCATCTTCATCAATGTCTTATATGTTAAAAATGTTACTTACTCCAGTTCATACACAACAGGTTTGTTATTGTCACCAGAGATACCAAGTAGGGCATCTTCATCAATGTCTTATTTGTGTAAAATGTTACTTACTCCAGTTCATAGACAACAGGTTTGTTATTGTCGCCAGAGATACCAAGTAGGGCATCTTCATCAATGTCTTATATGTTAAAAATGTTACTTACTCCAGTTCATACACAACAGGTTTGTTATTGTCACCAGAGATACCAAGTAGGGCATCTTCATCAATGTCTTATTTGTGTAAAATGTTACTTACTCCAGTTCATAGACAACAGGTTTGTTATTGTCGCCAGAGATACCAAGTAGGGCATCTTCATCAATGTCTTATATGTTAAAAATGTTACTTACTCCAGTTCATACACAACAGGTTTGTTATTGTCACCAGAGATACCAAGTATGGCATCTTCATCAATGTCTTATATGTGTAAAATGTTACTTACTCCAGTTCATAGACAACAGGTTTGTTATTGTCCCCAGAGATACCAAGTAGGGCATCTTCATCAATGTCTTATATGTGTAAAATGTTACTTACTCCAGTTCATAGACCACAGGTTTGTTATTGTCACAAGAGATACCAAGTAGGGCATCTTCATCAATGTCTTATAAGTGTAAAATGTTACTTACTCCAGTTCATACACAACAGGTTTGTTATTGTCACCAGAGATACCAAGTAGGGCATCCTCATCAATGTCTTATATGTGTAAAATGTTACTTACTCCAGTTCATAGACAACAGGTTTGTTATTGTCGCCAGAGATACCAAGTAGGGCATCTTCATCAATGTCTTATATGTGTAAAATGTTACTTACTCCAGTTCATACACAACAGGTTTGTTATTGTCACCAGAGATACCAAGTAGGGCATCTTCATCAATGTCTTATAAGTGTAAAATGTTACTTACTCCAGTTCATAGACAACAGGTTTGTTATTGTCCCCAGAGATACCAAGTAGGGCATCTTCATCAATGTCTTATATGTGTAAATGTTACTAACTCCAGTTCATAGACAACAGGTTTGTTATTGTCACCAGAGATACCAAGTAGGGCATCTTCATCAATGTCTTATATGTGTAAATGTTACTTACTCCAGTTCATAGACCACAGGTTTGTTATTGTTGCCTGAGATACCAAGTAGGGCATCTTCATCAATGTCTTATATGTGTAAAATGTTACTTACTCCAGTTCATACACAACAGGTTTGTTATTGTCACCAGAGATACCAAGTAGGGCATCTTCATCAATGTCTTATATGTGTAAAATGTTACTTACTCCAGTTCATACACAACAGGTTTGTTATTGTCAACGGATATACCAAGTAGGGCATCTTCATCAATGTATTATATGTGTAAAAAGTTACTTACTCCAGTTCATACACAACAGGTTTGTTATTGTCACCAGAGATACCAAGTAGGGCATCTTCATCAATGTCTTATATGTGTAAAATGTTACTTACTCCAGTTCATAGACAACAGATTTGTTATTGTCACCAGAGATACCAAGTAGGGCATCTTCATCAATGTCATATATGTGTAAAATGTTACTTACTCCAGTTCATACACAACAGGTTTGTTATTGTCACCGGAGATACCAAGTAGGGCATCTTCATCAATGTCTTATATGGGTAAAATGTTACTTACTCCAGTTCATACACAACAGGTTTGTTATTGTCCCCAGAGATACAGAGTAGGGCATCTTCATCAATGTCTTATATGTGTAAAATGTTACTTACTCCAGTTCATAGACAACAGGTTTGTTATTGTTGCCAGAGATACCAAGTAGGGCATCTTCTTTAATGTCTTATATGTGTAAAATTTTACTTACTCCAGTTCATAGACAACAGGTTTGTTATTGTCACCAGAGATACCAAGTAGGACATCTTCATCAATGTCTTATATGTGTAAAATGTTACTTACTCCAGTTCATAGACAACAGGTTTGTTATTGTCACTGGAGATACCAAATATGGCATCTTCATCAATGTCTTATATGTGTAAAATGTTACTTACTCCAGTTCATAGGCAACAGGTTTGTTATTGTCACCAGAGATACCAAGTAGGGCATCTTCATCAATGTCTTATATGTGTAAAATGTTACTTACTCCAGTTCATAGACAACAGGTTTGTTATTGTCACCAGAGATACCAAGTAGGGCATCTTCATCAATGTCTTATATGTGTAAAATGTTACTTACTCCAGTTCATACACAACAGGTTTGTTATTGTCAACGGAGATACCAAGTAGGGCATCTTCATCAATGTCTTATATGTGTAAAATGTTACTTACTCCAGTTCTTAGACAACAGGTTTGTTATTGTTGCCAGAGATACCAAGTAGGGCATCTTCATCAATGTCTTATATGTGTAAAATGTTACTTACTCCAGTTCATAGACAACAGGTTTGTTATTGTCACCAGAGATACCAAGTAGGGCATCTTCATCAATGTCTTATATGTGTAAAATGTTACTTACTCCAGTTCATAGACAACAGGTTTGTTATTGTCCCCAGGGATACCAAGTAGGACATCTTCATCAATGTCTTATATGTGTAAAATGTTACTTACTCCAGTTCATAGACAACAGGTTTGTTATTGTCACCAGAGATACCAAGTAGGGCATCTTCATCAACGTCTTATATGTGTAAAATGTTACTTACTCCAGTTCATAGACAACAGGTTTGTTATTGTCACCAGAGATACCAAGTAGGGCATCTTCATCAATGTCTTATATGTGTAAAATGTTACTTACTCCAGTTCATACACAACAGGTTTGTTATTGTCGCCGGAGATACCAAGTAGGGCATCTTCATCAATGTCTAATATGTGTAAAATGTTACTTACTCCAGTTCATGCACAACAGGTTTGTTATTGTCGCCGGAGATACCAAGTAGGGCATCTTCATCAATGTCTTATATGTGTAAAATGTTACTTACTCCAGTTCGTACACAACAGGTTTGTTATTGTCACCAGAGATACCAAGTAGAGCATCTACATCAATGTCTTATATGTGTAAAATGTTACTTACTCCAGTTCGTAGACAACAGGTTTGTTATTGTCACCAGAGATACCAAGTAGGGCATCTTCATCTATGTCTTATATGTGTAAAATGTTACTTACTCCAGTTCATAGACAACAGGTTTGTTATTGTCACAGGAGATACCAAGTAGGGCATCTTCATCGATGTCTTATATGTGTAAAATGTTACTTACTCCAGTTCATAGACAACAGGTTTGTTATTGTCGCCAGAGATACCAAGTCGGGCATCTTCATCAATGTCTTATATGTGTAAAATGTTACTTACTCCAGTTCATAGACAACAGGTTTGTTATTGTCGCCAGAGATACCAAGTCGGGCATCTTCATCAATGTCTTATATGTGTAAAATGTTACTTACTCCAGTTCATAGACAACAGGTTTGTTATTGTCCCCAGAGATACCAAGTAGGGCATCTTCATCAATGTCTTATATGTGTAAAATGTTACTTACTCCAGTTCATAGACAACAGGTTTGTTATTGTCGCCAGAGATACCAAGTAGGGCATCTTCATCAATGTCTTATATGTGTAAAATGTTACTTACTCCAGTTCATAGACAACAGGTTTGTTATTGTCGCCAAAGATACCATGTAAGGTATCTTCATCAATGTCTTATATGTGTAAAATGTTACTTACTCCAGTTCATACACAACAGGTTTGTTATTGTCACCCGAGATACCAAGTAGGGCATCTTCATCAATATCTTCTTCTTCAATCTGAAATAAATATCAACAACACAGACAGGTTTAGATAAACAACATTTTTTAACATAAAAGTGTAAAAACTTTCTTACTATTCATTTTTAACATATGTTTTGGGTGCTCAAAAGAACCGTCTCATTGAGACGGTTCTTTTGAGTACCCACAAAGAACCGTCTCATTGAGACGGTTCTTTTTAGTACCCACAACATATGTTTTGGTTGAGAAAGAAGGAAATTATATTTCTGTTACGCACCCTTAACTAAAGGCCTGACACAATATTAACAATTTTCAGAGTGAGCAATGGAATTTTCCAAAAAGCTACATACAATAAATTCATAATGGTCTATTGTAAGTATTACTAAGGGGTCCCAAATGATAATTCCAAAGAATATTGAATTTCTTTCTCTGAAGATAGATTTTATCTTAGCAAGATGTGCAGAACCTGATGAAATGCCGCATTCTGCTGCATTTCATCTGGATCTTCAATGTTTGCAAAAGTATCTGTATAGGAGTATCAAGTCTTCAAAGGGTTAAACCACTGGTCACGTTTTCCACATCCTGTTTAGTGTTAGTGATCCTTGTCAAAAATGAAGATTTGCAAAAAAATAGGAAAATCCCAGTGCAAACATGGCGATGATGGTAAAATACCAAGGCATCTAAGTCTTAAACCTTCACCTGCTACAAAACATAGGGGAGTGGGGTTGGGTGGGGGGGGGGGGGGTCAAAAACAAAGCCAATTCTCAGACACAATGTTATTGGAATTTGTGGTATCTACCATAAAGGAACCAGTGATAGATTGCCGACAATCCGGGACCAGTGATCAATCATATCTGAAGCAAATCATTTGTTTGTCTAGACTTAAGGTACATGTACATAGTATTACCTCACATATTAAAATGAAAACATATTTCATGCATTTTTCTGGCACATGATGAAGTTGTACGGTTTACCTGCCATGACAATTCAATTAGTTCTCTAGCCCTTAAAGCGGCAAGAACAAAAATGCATCTGAAAATATCGTCTGCTGAAGTCGTCTGCTGCAAATAATTGCCTGCTGAAGTTGTCTGCTGCAAATAATTGCCTAACATTACTGACAAATTAAGTATAGAAGCAAACAGCATGGACCCAGATCAGACTGCTCCTATAGGAGCAGTCTGATCTGAGTCCACACTGTTTGCCATAAAGGCTTCTTTAATATTTCAGCAGACAAGAAAAGCAGACGACTTTTGTTGCTATTGGCGCATTAAGGGTTAAGCCGTTAACAATACTGCTGCTTCGGCTGAACGAATTCCATGATTTCAATGTGATTTTCTCAACAGTTTTCCACTATTTCATGCATTTTCACCATTTAGATTTTAGCTGTTATTTTTTTTTTATCTCGCCAAACATTTCCAAGTTGTGTTACATGGGAAGTGTTAGACAATAATAATAATAAGAACATGAAAATGGAAAATCTTTCCAAACATTCAGATGTTTGTACGAGAAAAAAAGTGTAATGGGTCAATGGTAACCCTGACTATGAGCTGCACTACATGGATAGCATGTGCAGGGGACAAAAATTCCACTCGTCCGCTTGTAATTACGAGTGAAATCTAGAAAGGATGAGTAATTATTCCCAAACACGCGTCCTATGATGCAGTTCTGAAACTGACTGGGAAAATATCATTTTAGCAGTGATATAAGCAACTTTATGAGCCATATTACATATTACTTCCGTATGTTCTCTATTGCCTACTCTTTTAAAGGACAAGTGCATGTGTTTGAAGGACAAGTGAAAATTGTAAATCACTCGTCCTGCAGGACAAGTGCAATATTAAAATATTTTTGTCCCCTGATGTGTGTTAAAATGTCATCAGGACATAGCATGATGTCATAAACTGACATGTTGTAAAACATGGCAAACCCGGCCCCATAGCACAGTCAGAAGTGAATCCGACTGCAGAGTTAGATCCCAACCAGGTCTCATATAGAGATCAATCACCCTCTTTATCTCGTACAAACATCCCAATCAGACAGGCATTTGAGCATGTGAAGTTAGAGTGCTTGAGTCGAGATCCGGGGATTGGGGGTTTGAGCCCAGGCAGGGATTTTTTTGCAATCTTGGGTAGGGGTCCCAGGGCCTTTCAGATTGGGAAAATTAGCCTGGTGAACCCCTTACCTAAATTGGGAAATTTTCTAAACAAACTACAAAACTGTTATTATATCATACCAGACTCATAGAAACAAGTAAGCTGCATTAATTACTGAATATGTAATTGATAATCATATTCACAAAATCACATATTCACATAATCATATTCACAATCTGAATTGTTAAAAAATCATTCATACCGGAATTGTTAAAAATCAATTCATACACACCCTTGGCCTGGCACTACATTCACAATACATTGTACCTTTCTGTGGCCCTATTTATGGTTAATTTTGGTGCAAAAAGGAGTCATTTTTATGATTGTTTGGGGGATTTTTGAAAAAAAGACATCACGAAGAAGGGTTCAAGCTGGGCCCTGGAGTAGGAAAAAGTGACTTATTGTGAGGGAGAAGTGACAGCCAGATATTGAGATGTTATAGTGCATTAGCTACATGTATTACACATACTACATGTATTATCATTAAAATGAAGGAGAAATAAGATACAATGGTAGAGGCTTGTGTGAGTGGTGACTGGGGTGGGGGGTTATGATTTTTTTCTAAATTGGGAAAAAAGTCATCCGACTTCCAATTGGGAATGGGACCAATTTTCATCTCTGGGGTCTCACTGGTGGCACTGTGTTGTGTCACCGGGTATGAAATATTACATAAAAGTGTTGTCTGCCATGGTCGTATGCTGCATCCAGTTGCTATCATCACAGACTAATTTCAGCATTTGGGCAAATAGTGTGGACCCTGATCAGAGTGCTCCTAGAGGAGTAGTCTGATCTTGGCCCACATCGTTTGCTACAGAGATATTTTAGACCAGCAGACAACACAAAGTAGATGACATTTAGTTACCATGGTTCATACAGCATGGTTCCCACAGAAATTTAAAAAGAAAATTCCATGATTTTTCCATAAAATTCCATGACCAACAATGTAATTTCCATGACTATTTAATGCACAGCCTCCAACCTCCCCTTTTAGCGGCATCTTCACCACACTTAACATAAATGTGGAAAGCAGCAACAGTAATGTGTTTAAATAAGCATGTTTGCAGACCATGCATGCATGCATTTTGAAAATATTAAAACTTGAAACCACCAGTAGCTAGAAAACTAGCTGTCAGACACACAAACTAGTTTTCTGGCTAAAGGTGGTTTAGTCAAATTATTTAACAAAATTCCATGATTTTTCCATGATTATTCAGGGTTTTTCAAATTCCATGATTTTTCCATGCATGGAACTTTTTTTTGTGATTTTCCAGGTTTTCCATGATTTCCAGAGCTTGTGGGAACCCTGATACAGGCAAGTTTGTGCAAAATTCAAGGACTTCCAAGGACAATAAAATTACGAAAAATATTCATTTACACAATGAAATTCTACTTCAGGAATGCTAATGATAATGATAATTTAAGCATTATAAAATAAGCATAAAATTGCTGTGCCTTTATTTGGTGCAGCAATTTCTGCAATAAATAAAGGCACAACAATTTTATACTGATATAAGCAGGGTGGGTAGTCACGTGGTTTCTGTTAGGATACACTGTACGGAAAAAATGGCGGACTTCTTTCCACACCGATGTTTTAAGCAAAAGTAAGTAGATATTTCTGCGTGTTTTTTCATCTTTACACAGAGAGTTATACACCATTTTCCAGCCCCCATTTTTTCCGGATCTAACGATGCCAGGATATCCTCATAAAACTTCTTACTTTGAGTACAGACTCTGTCACAAAATTTTTAGCGGCGTAGATCGGGCCTGAATTTGGAAATAAGCTGTACCGACAACATTTGTGACAGAGTTAGTACTCAAAGTAAGAAGTTTAAAGATGCTATCCTGGTAGCGCTTAATAGGGGAAAATGTGGGCTGGAAAATGGTGCATAACTTTCTGAGTATAGGTTAGAAAACATAGAGAAATCTACTTACATTCGATCAGAATGTCCGTACAGTGTATTCGAACATCCGTACACTGTATCCAAGCAAAAACCACGTGACTACCCACCCTGATAAGACTCCATCAACAGCGTTAAATCCTACTGGAGATATTAATTTTTGGACTTTTCAAGGCCTTTGAGAGATTTTTCAGCACTTTTCAAGGCAGATTTAACTTTCAAGGACTTTACAAGACAGTCATATATATTAAAGTACTTTTCAAGCCTGTTCAAACCCTGGTTACCATTAACAGCCGAAAAATTCACTTGCCTTGGTTTTGTTGAATGCGCTAACACCACCAGACCCATGATCCTCCTTCAAAAGATCATCATCACTGAAAGAAAATTCTATAATAAGCATTTTCATTTAAATAGATTTTTCCATGGGCATATTCATAGAATAAGTATGGAATTGCCCATTTTGTATTCGAAGGGAAGTCGTTTGAGGTCAGTTTGCTTTTTGCATGTTTTAAAATACATGTAACCACATCCATGAACAAACCTCTGTTTATAGCTGATTTCATAGGCCTTTCGTACTTTTCCTTATTTCCATCGGGGCTCGAGTCACATGTACTTATATCACATGACTACCTCAGCCAATTGAAATTACTTCTGTTACAAGAGATCGAGCAGCCATGTGCTCGAGGTCAGTATCAAAACACCAAAAGAAATTCTGTTTTGTAAGCAAACCGGTTTGTATGTATTGCATACGAAGTGATGGGTCACTTAGCGCTGCTTTGTATGTTTATTGTTACCTCCAAATCAATTTTATGTTTTTCAAACAGCAGCCTGTGGTTGTTTACATTCTGACGTCAGTATTGAGTACCAGAGCTCTCGGGAACGCAGAATTACGCGTATTGGTACGCACGTTTTTTTCCCTGGGAGGCATGATTTTCGCTAGGGGGAGTTCCGCGTACGCGTGTTTTTTAGTCGACACGCGCTTAAAATCCAGTAGCGAGAGATAAATTAACACGGAGATCAAAAGCCCTTTGATATTATCGATCGCAACACGCTTTTCGAGACGCGGGAGACGCAATTATTGTCCTGTCTCTGTTGACCAATCGTATGACTCGGACTGCAGTGTAGCAATTCTGACAGGTGATTGACAGGATTACAGATGCGGGACAGTGTGATTAATACAAGGTGATTATTAAAGTAATTAAGCAAGGAATTATCAGATATTTGTTTGAAACAGATGCGCTACCGATTAACCGTTAAAGGGAGAAAAACTAATAGGGTATTGTAAACAACATCAGACTACCGACTTCAGAATTTGACTGATTAGGGATGAAAAAGAAAATATATTTTATTGCACTCGTTTGCGATCTGAGCAACATAAACATGGAGAAAAGAACAATAAGTTTAAGGATTTGCATTTCTGCATTCGTTCATTGCTCGGACCAAATTGGGTCCGTGTTCATTGTTACGGCAAACAAAAGAGTCTGAGAATAGTAAAAAAAAAAAAAAACGGTACAGCGGCAAGCCGTATACGGTAACGTCTGACTGACAAAATTGCAAATGAAGCTACACTACAAGTCGTGCGATGAAATATATCATTGGTTCAAGCCGAGTGTCTAGATGAATAAACACAAACAAATCACCTTCAGCAAGTAAAATCGTTCATTCTAAATAATTGAAGCCATGTTAAATGGCTAAGTAATGTCATTCTATTTATCACAATCGCCATAGACGCTAGCAAGATGCGTTTTTTAGAAGAAAAAAGACATCATTCTGCATAAGATTATACAAAACAGAGGACCGCTGTCCCTCTGCTGCCTGCCAGCCTGTCTCTCTGTGTCTTGCTAATGAATAAAACAAGTACCAACAGTTTAATCTTTTATTTTGATAAGGCCAAACAAAAAAATGTGTGTTCAGGTTGCATGAAAAAATACACGAAAACATTTTGTTTTGTTAAGTAGGAACAATCCATTAATGCTTAAAGGGTTAAAATCAGTTGATCTAAAAATTATTCAATTGTATCACTTCTAGCTAAAATGGAAAAGATATACGGTATGCACAAATTGGTGTGACTCATACTTTTTTGGAGTGGGACTCCCACTTTTTCCGGTGGGACTCCTACTTTTTGCCAGATGGGAGTCCTGAACTCCTGTTTTCAAAATCCTAGTGAGAGCTCTGAGTATGTCACAGCACCGGTGTGACATAATAGACTGTGCTACCTAGTGGGGTTGGTGTCTCAAAAATCCTTCTTTAATATTGCTTAGAATATTGTAGAAATATTAAGCCTCTCAGATACTTTTATAATTATAAGTGCATTTCTCAGGTAATTGGCCTTTCTTGAATTTTGTAAACAAAACTATAAATTTGATATAACTGTCAAGACACGCCTTGACTATCTACTTTATTATCGTATTAGAGGTGTTAGGGGAGTTGCTTTCCTATCACGCCCGACAGGTTTATGTGAAGCTCAATGGCTTATCGGACAAGTCTGCCACATAAACAAGAGTATATTATTACTAGGTTAACACCCAATGTACGTCATTGACACCCAATGTACGTCATTGCCCGACTAAATTCTGACAGCAAAAGTATAAATACCGGGATGCGAGAGGGGAGAGAGAGAGTCGTTGTTAGTTATGAAAGAGTTGTTAGTAGCAATTATTAGTTGTTAATCGGGCATCGTTTGGTTCTGAAATATAACTGTCTTGTCTAGTGTGTGCCTGAGAGTAATTCTGCAGTGGGCTGACTTAGGAGTTATTAAATGATAAAACAGTACATATGACTAGTCACTGACTTGTCCCAGGCCCGGCGACTTATTGGTCACTCATGGACACTACATAGTGGGCCTGCACTAACGTGTGGAGTGAGGACTCCTAGCTACCCCGACTAGGCTATGCAACACAGTTTTCTTTTTGGTGCCGTTACCAGGATTGGACTTAACTTTACAAACAATTGAATAATTCTGGACCTGAATTATTCTGAACTTGTGCTACTGTTGTGCTTCGTTCCTGAGAAGATCACAGTTGTGTTACGTTGCTGGGACGATCACAGTTTATCACAGACTACAGCGCTAGGACACATTGACGGGTAAGTCCTTAACCTTTTCTGCTTAGTTTATCTGACAAAATGGCTGAAGCTGAGGTGGCACAAGTGTTTCAAAATTTGGCAGTGGAAATGTCAAATGTTTCCACGGCTTTAGGGGCCCAGGGAATTAATCAAATTATAACGCCATATGAGGGGGACCCCAAGAAATTTAAGGAATGGGTTAAGTCCATTGAAAAATATGCAGTTTTAGCGAATCTAGGGAATGATGATAGGATTAAACGGGTTGCATATCAAGCCAGTAGGGGGCCTGTTAGTGAATTTATCCGTAGGTACCAAGACAACAACCAACAAGCTACGTGGGACCAACTTAAGGCTGAACTTAACGTTAGGTTTTCTGAAGTTACAGATGCACAGCATGCCATCATGCTGCTGAGGAAAGTCCAGCAGAAACCTGGAGAAACTGTCCAGGTGTATGCTGAGAGGCTTTTGACTTTGGCCGAAGATGCGTATCCTGCACAGCAAGGCGCGGCTGTTCAAAGACAGCAAATTGACATATTCGTTGACGGTCTACAAGAAGACCAATTGAAACTTAAGGTTTTAAGAGCGAATCCCCAAACGTTGGATGCTGCCGTAACAACAGCAACGAACGAGCAGAACCTACGTAAACGGTTCAGTCTGCGCACTAGGCATCAGTACGTCCCCGCTGAAGATGATGATCGAATGGAAGTAGATCATTATAGGCCCGCTAGACGTTGTTATAAGTGTAATAAAACGGGGCATCTTGCTAAAGATTGCCGCTCCAAGCCCCGCATAAACGCGGTTGATAACACAAAAGAACACAACGCGAAGGACTATAAGAAAGAAATGACCTGTTGGTACTGCGCCAAAAAGGGTCACTTCAAGCATGAGTGTAGAAAACGGTTGGCTGACCTGAATAAGGGACAAGGTGCTCCCAGGGTCCAGCCCGCGAGATATAATCAGGAAAACTAGGTCGCTCCTTTCGTGTAGAAGCCCACGAAAGGAGAAGAAAGCTTAAAAACATTCCAAAATACAACATAGCATTGACAGGAAGTCCAAATTCATGTTTACTTCAAGTTGGTAAAAACAAATATAGGTCATTGTTAGATAGTGGAGCTGAGGTCTCAATAATGCATAGACGCGTGTACCGCGCATTGAAGCAGAAGCCTGCGCTGATTAAAAAGGTGGCGCGACTTCAGTCAGTTAATGGCGGATTACTAAAAATAGACGGGTTTGTCACATTGTCTTGTAAAATCGGGAATACCGAATGTACACACGGGTTTTATGTATCGCCGTCCATAAATAGAAATTTTATTTTGGGACGTGACTGGTTAGTACAAAATGGAGTTAGGCTCTACTTTGACCTTGGCATTTTAAAGTTTGGTGACACAACTGTACCTCTTGAGGAAGACATACATATTGCTTCTCTTGTGCGACTGGGTTCAAAAACAGTTCTTAAACCTCAGTCAGCTACTGTCTGTACTGGCAGAATTAAGGACAGTGGTGAGATACCCTCTGGTGAGTTGTATGCAGTTTCAGCTATAGAGAAAGGGTTTATGGGAAATCAACCTGGCCTAATGGTTTCAAATTCAATTGCTAAAATGTCGAAAAACAGGCGTTTGCCAATTTTAGTAGTGAACAATACAAATCAAACAGTAAGTTTATCAAAGGGCTGTGTAATTGCTAAAGTTGATTCAATTGCATCAAGTAGGATAGAAAGTGTGAATAATTTGGTCTTTCAAATGCACCTGCGATTTTCCAGGAACTAATGTCTATAGTCCTGCAAGGGCTAGGCCATTTTGCAACCGCCTATCTTGATGACATTTTGATATACAGTGAAACAGTTGACCAGCATTTACATCATTTGCAACAAGTGTTTGACAGATTAAGAGAACATGGACTGAAACTTAAATTGAAGAAGTGTTCTTTCCTAAGGTCAGAAACAACCTATCTGGGATTCATAATCAGTTCTGAAGGTATAAAACCTGATCCCCAAAAGGTAGAGGCCATTAAATCTCTACCTCCCCCAACATGTGTGCGGGAGGTACGTTCATTCATTGGTATGGGATCATACTACCGTAGGTTTATTCCAAATTTCTCTGAGATAGCCGAACCTGTAATTGCTTTGACCAGAAAATATGCACGATTTAAGTGGACAGATGAGTGCCAAAGTGCATTTGAATATTTGAAACAAAGTCTGACTGTGGTACCTTTATTAGCCTACCCTGATCCAAACAAGCCTTATACTCTTTATACAGATGCAAGTAACTCCTGTATTGGTGCATGCTTGACACAGGCATGTGAGGATGAGGAAAACGTTTTGCCAAATGTCAAAAATGAGAAACCCATTTATTACCTGTCGCACAAGTTGAGTAAGACCCAATGCAAATGGTCGACAATTGAAAAAGAGGCGTATGCCATAAATTATGCTCTGTGCAAGCTGGACTATTATTTACACGGTGCTAGGTTCGTTATCAAGACCGATCATAAGCCGCTAAAGTATCTGCTGGAGTCTCCAATGCAAAATAAGAAAATTCAGCTTTGGGCACTTAGCATGGCTGGCTATAATTGTACCGTAGAGTATATAGCAGGTACAGAAAACACCTGCGCCGATCTGCTATCACGTAAACCTGATGGCGGACATGCTGAAGCGGAGGCCGAACCCTTTGAGGTTGATATAAATGACAATACATTTGAGGTTGATGTGATCAATTCCAATGAAATTGACCCTAAACAATTTGCAAGCTATGAAGTTGCTGATAACCCTGAAAAGGAGGCGCCAACTTGGGACTTGACTGACGTTGACATGACAGTGGAACAAGCTAAGGACAAAGACATAGTTGATATTAAAATTTGTCTTGAGACTGGTGCACCATCCCCCGCAATAAAGCGTAGATACATCATAGAAAATGGTGTTGTTTACTATCTCTCACACCCAGATGATAATCCCACCTTGAGATTATATGTGCCCCATCATCTGCATGAAGCAGTGGTGAAACAGTACCATGATGACAATGGTCACATGGGCGTCCAGAAAACCTTTACAGGGATTAGCCAAAAGTATTACTGGCCAAATCTCTTCCAGGAACTTTATAACTACGTTTCTTCTTGCGTGACCTGCCAAACTAGGTCAGCTCTAAAAACAAAACCCCCTGTCCAGGAGACAGACATTCCCCCATATCCTTTTGCTAAAGTCAGTCTAGACTTATCAGGCCCTTATCCCAAGACCTTGTCTGGCAACAAATACATTGTAGCGTTTGTTGACAGGTTCAGTGGTTGGCCAGAAGCTTTTGCTGTGCCAGACAAGACAGCAGACACGATTGCCCACCTACTAATTGAAGAGATTTTCCCTCGTTTTGGTTGCCCGCTAGAGCTTGTGACGGATAATGGTACAGAAAATGTCAATCGGGTCATGAAAGAAACATTGAGAACCTTGAACATTCATCACGTGACCACTAGTTTCTATCGTCCCCAATCAAACGCAAAGGTTGAGAGGTTCCACCGCACCCTCCATGACATTCTAGCTAAGAAATTGGCTGACAGACTAGACACCTGGGACCTCTATTTAAATCAAGTACTAGCTGCCATTCGCTTTAATGTCAGCGAAGCCACTGACTACACACCTTTTTATCTGGTGTACAACAGGGACGTGGTCCTGCCAATTGACAACTTGCTTAAACCCAGATCCAAGTATCAGGGGAGTGACATGCACCAGATGGCCTTGCAAGAACAGCACAAAGCATTCATGTTAGTCTATGGCCGGCTGAAGAAACAGCAACGTCGGCAGGCTAAGTATGCCAATAAAAATGCGCAAGAAGTACAGATACAAGTTGGTGACCCTGTATTTTATAGGAAGCATGCACGCTCTGGAAAGCTTGACATTAAGTGGGAACCTTTTTATCGGGTCATTGAACAGACCTCACCAGTAACTTTTGTCATTAAAAATCAGCTTAATGGTAAAACAATCAAGGCCCACGCGGGACATCTGAAATTGGCGAAAATCCATGACTGGGAAATACCATTAACTGCCACAGGTAAACCGCGGCGAAAGGCTAACTTCGTGGTAGCCCCAGAATCAGATGACTCTGAGGAAACAGAGGGGTCTTCTGAGTCTGAACCGGAAAATCCCATAGATAAAGTGGTACCGAAATACCGCAGAGAACGTGATGACTCAGATGAGGAGGACGGTATCCCTCCTATGGAACTAAGAAAACGCATCAGAAATCGTGAGCGTAGGGAACGTGAAGAGACCTCCCCAATTTCTGACAATGACAGTGTATTGAGTGACGCTGACTCGATGGGAACAGTTGATTACGATTGGTCGGATTACATGAATGTTGATGCATTAACGAAGAAAAAGAGAAGCGTGGCGCACGCGCGTCAGCATAAGGTGAAAAACCTTTTTAGTGCTATTGTTGACATGTTTTAAGCTATAATAGGCTTCAATGTAAATACGATAAATGTAAATTAGTAACTGCATAATGTAAGATTAAATACACTTGTTAATCCTGGCGCTGGGGGCCCGAAATCGGGTGGAACACAAACCATGTTATGGGCTAATATCCGTGGGCTTATATTTTGGATAAACCCAGGGGTTTCTATAGTAATCATTGGCCTTCTTTTTTTGGTATTTTCAAAATTACAAAAAGGGTAAGCAATCTTTTGACTGTTTGCCTAGGTGCCAGCGTAAAGCCATTTACAGGTTAAACAAGGAGACAGGGATAGGGACGAACCTACAAGTCAAATAGAACTGGTGTCCTACTCCAAGATAACGGATGAAGCGGCTACACTTCAGGGCAGGGTACAGTCTGCCCCACCGGAAGGAGCAGTTACGTCTAGTAAAATTGTAAATAGTAAGAAAACATGTGTGAACTATATCACGTGTTTGGAATTGCTTGTGCTGTACATATATTCGTGATGTTAACGTATGGAACAGTCCTCAGCTGTACAGACGGACGGACAAACCAGTAGTGTGCAATAGTAAAATTGTTCTGCGCCATACCAGACATTCCTTCTATAAGGAGCAGCAATTTTGGTTAGAAACATTATCCAGGACAACATGTAGATAAATAAATCAGATTAAATTCAGGTGTACTCACTAATTGGGGAAGAGAAGAAACAATCATGGTTTAATTGCCGATACACAATTCACACAGTAGCAATTATTGGAAAAATAAACACCTGGCTATCTAAAAGTGCCAAGTAACCTGAAGCACAGATTTTAGAGGTATCAAAGTGGAACTTTAAACATTCACCAATTGTATTTCTCACAAGAAGGAACACAATGAACATCACCGTATAACTGTGCTACACAAATTGGTATTCTGCTATAATATATTGGATTATACCATACAAACACCTGACAATGGCAGAAGTGAAATCCGCATTCAAACCAAGCTGCTGGCGGTATGTCACACTAGGTGATTTGATCGACGAGATGACACCAGAGCAGAGACAGGCACGCAGTTTGCCTGACCAGCCCAGGGATACAATTATGGCAAAGATAATCTGGTCAGCTGAAGCCTGTCGTATGATGCATCCAGAAGAACATGCAAATAGTCCTCAATGTGCAGAGGGCCCGGACAACACCTTGGAGCAGATACAGGTTGGAGACCCAGTTTCTCTAGCAAGCTGGGGCAGTGACATATCAATCATTGACATTGACTGTGACAACGACGAGTTTCTGGAGCCGAATGGTAATGGTACAACCCAAAGTGAGCAAGATGGCTGCTTGAGGGGAAATAAGTAAACTGGTGACTGAACTAAATTACTAACAAGACGGTGTTCTGTCTAGAGGAAGATATAATAAGTAGTGACAAGTAGTTCTGTGTTTAGTGAACTCAGTTAGTGCTGTGCATGCTGGATCTATATTTCCACTGCAGAAGGAGTGAGTGTGTTATTACCCAATATTTTGTTAAGGTACAATTCACGAGTTGAGGACAAGGTTTGTAAATATTCTTTTACATGTTTTTAGGCTAATCCACGTATTCTGTGTAAAGTATTCGTTTACATGTTTTTGAGGTCAATGTTCATATTAGGAGTGTTTTTGGGTGAGGGCAATGTTCGTATTAATAGTTAATCCAAGTAAGCTAGGTGTTTTATTTAAAATCTAATAAATCACCCCTGGCGTAGACAGTAATGTGACATAATAGACTGTGCTACCTAATGGGGTTGGTGTCTCAAAAATCCTTCTTTAATATTGCTTAGAATATTGTAGAAATATTAAGCCTCTCAGATACTTTTATAATTATAAGTGCATTTCTCAGGTAATTGGCCTTTCTTGAATTTTGTAAACAAAACTATAAATTTGATATAACTGTCAAGACACGCCTTGACTATCTACTTTATTATCGTATTAGAGGTGTTAGGGGAGTTGCTTTCCTATCACGCCCGACAGGTTTATGTGAAGCTCAATGGCTTATCGGACAAGTCTGCCACATAAACAAGAGTATATTATTACTAGGTTAACACCCAATGTACGTCATTGACACCCAATGTACGTCATTGCCCGACTAAATTCTGACAGCAAAAGTATAAATACCGGGATGCGAGAGGGGAGAGAGAGAGTCGTTGTTAGTTATGAAAGAGTTGTTAGTAGCAATTATTAGTTGTTAATCGGGCATCGTTTGGTTCTGAAATATAACTGTCTTGTCTAGTGTGTGCCTGAGAGTAATTCTGCAGTGGGCTGACTTAGGAGTTATTAAATGATAAAACAGTACATATGACTAGTCACTGACTTGTCCCAGGCCCGGCGACTTATTGGTCACTCATGGACACTACATAGTGGGCCTGCACTAACGTGTGGAGTGATGACTCCTAGCTACCCCGACTAGGCTATGCAACACCGGTTTCACTGAATGAGTCGGTGTTTATGTAAACATTTCAACATTAATTTTGAAGAATGACTCAAAATCTTGTCAAAAACATCATTGGTAATGTGGCATGGAGCTATCAAGTCAATCTAGCAACAGAAATTCCTAATATAACCGAAAACTACATAAATTCAAATGTTTTCACTTGTCGACATTGTGTATCTGCAATGCTTATTTAAATAGATATATACGTGTTGTTGTTGGGAAGTTTTTTGATTGGCCAGATATTTTTCTATTCATGAGGGCTCGGATCCATATGGTGGTTTTAGACAGACTAGACTCTGTTGAAGCCAGGCAGAGTTCTCACTAGGATTTTGAAAACAGGATTCATAGAATCCATCCCTGGAAAAAGTTTGAGTCACAATTGAAAAATTGGAGTTTGACCCGGAAAAGGGGGGGGGGGGTACTCTGATATTTTCATACATACGTAGGCTCGGCCCATTTATTTGGGTTCAAAATTTTGAATTTCGATATTTTGGGGGGTTTTCAGAAAAATAAATATTTTTGGGGTATGAAAATTTTGTGGATATTTTTTTGGGGTCATCACAAAATTGGACTATATTTAGAGGTCATTTCTATGCATGTTAAGGTCTTTTCTTAAGGTCAATGTACAGGATTGGGGATATTTTTTGGGGTTGCTAAAATTTCAAATAATTTTTTGGGGTGCTTGAAATTCCTGATATTTTTTGGGGTGAAGGGCAGATGCTGGGTCCGAGCCTACGTATGCAGAAAAAATGAGAGTCCCCCCCCCTGGGAATTAGGTCTGCTTACCTGTAATTATCTGCACAAACTCATTAATTAAGCAGAATGGTTTTAATTGATTAGAAGAGTTTGATAGGTATAAGAGAATAGTTCATGGAATAGGCGAACAGCCAATATCTCGACAGAGCCTTAGCTGCGCACATACGAATCCTTTATACAATTATTCAGTTAAATTATCGAACTAGCTGTATTTGCAAATGGAAAAAAACACAATATTATAGGCAATTTATGATTATTTTTTCAAATGATTACTGACTCTTTATGAATATCCTAAATGTGGTAAACGCATCTGTTTTTGCACATTCGTAAGGAACAATGAAAGAAGAATACAACATGTATCAGTGTATTTATTGACAAGAACATCAATAAAATCATAAAAATCATATAGTTACCCAAAACAATTCAGTTCAGATCTATGTGAAATTTATTTAGCATGAGGAAGAAGCTATATATGGGTTCTTAGTTCATAGAGTATAAAGTGATGAGACTGCGTGGATACGCTGGATGGTCTGAGTATGCAATTGCCACACATGTAAATTGTAAGATTTGTTGCGAGAAAATCGGGTTTTGTTGCCAGTGAACAAGTACAGACCAGCCTGCGCATTAGTGCAGCCTGATCAGCGCCGTTGTTATTCGCTCTCTGAAAAGTAGAATAGCTGATTTTGAAACCCCCAAATTTCTCCTGTTTTCAAATTTTTTCTCAATATTATTCTATCCATTTTTTATTTCTATAATATATAATCTCTGCATTGAATCTGGGTTGACATAATTTATGGGCCGAAATTGTTATGGGCCGAAATGACCCGGAACCCACAGGGGACATCCAGTCACAGGAGCTTTAAGTTTGATCCTTAAATCACCCATATAGCCTCAAAACCAAAAGCTCACAATGTCATTACGTAGTAATGACCAGGAGTGAAACTAAATATCAGGCACCTTTGAATCGCCGTTACCAGGAGGTTTTGGCGAAAACTGAACATCTAACCATAAAAACTATGTCAACAGGTCATGCGAGGCATGGATAACTTTTTCTGACATATCACTGAGTCAAAATAATGAGCGTTTGAAAATAAGGAAAAAATAACGGTAGCCATTCCGGCTCCAGTATCCCGTTTGACGCAGTGAATCCGAGCCTTCGTCACACTTGGAGAAAATACATTTCAAAAATTACAAACTCTTCAACCCAAAAATGAAACGATCTGTTAAATGTGTTCAGAATATTAAATAAATCAAACCCTTAAATTTAATTATCACAAAAAGTTATGTTTTTCATAAACTTTGCGGAAATTCAAAACTGAAACCGTTGTTTTTCAAAGATCGTGTGACGTTGACGTCGCGCACGATTTGGCGTACAAAGCGTAACGTCAAGTTATAGCGTCTTGGGGCTTATTCTGTAGATGAAAACGTCATTGTCTCATTTTTTATGCCCTAACAAATAGGTTTCCTGGTACTATATCGACTTAAAGAATATTTGAGACATTGTCTTAACGTCGCCATCTTGATCATAAGGTAGAATAAAAGTTACCGAACAATTTGACGTTGCCGTCGCAACATTCACTGCCGATTGACCAGAAACTGGAGCAGGAATGGCTACCGAGAGCTTGGTTTCACACCTGGTCATTACTACGTAATCACCGTGAGCTTTCGGTTTTGAGGCTATATAGGTGATATAAGGACCAAACTTCAAGCTCCTGTGATCAAGTTATCGTCCCGATCCTAAGGATTTAGTGTAATCACTGCAAATGACCTCTAGCAATCACAAACTATCCCTGGCAATAACAAAGTGCTTTTACCTATCCCATGACATTTCTGTTGGCCTCTTTCTTGTGCCCTTTTTAGACATGGCGAGCACGTGCAGCTTCAGCAAATGGATGATGCACCAAGTCAAATGTGTCTCAGATCAGTGATGTCTTCGCTATTCATCCTCCATTGATTTACATGCAAATACAAGCAAGCGGATATATCTGGGTTTATTTTCACGTATTGCTTGGATAAGACGACCTATCGCTGTATTTTAAGGGGATTTGTTGACAAATTGGTAGTTCCACGAACTTTTTAGAGCGAAAACAGGTTACTTCCGGAAACAAAAATAACTCCCAAAATGTGAGCGAATTGTGCCGAAACGTACTCAAATAAAATAACAAGTATTACCTTTAAAAATGCTGGCTGTCGTTAGGCCTCACCCAAGGGGGGGGGGGGGGGGGGTACTCTAATTTTTTCCGCATACGTAGGCTCGGACCCAGCATCTACCGTTCGCCCCAGAAAAAATATCAGGAATTTCAAACACCCCCAAAAAATATTTGAAATTTTAGCAACCCCAAAAAATATCCCAATTCTGTACCTTGACCTTAAAAAAAGACCCTAAATTGCAGAGAAATGACCCTCAAACTAGCCCAATTTTGTGATGACCCCCCTAAAAAATATCCACAAAATCTTAATATCCCAAAAAATATTTATTTTTCTGAAAACCTAACAAAATAATGAAATTCAGAATTTTGAACCCAAAAAATGGACTGAGCCTACGTATGTGTGAAAATATCAGAGTACCCCCCCCCCCCTGGGGGCCTCACATAGGTCGCTTTGAGACGATAACAAGGCACCCGTTAAGTAAGGCCCCAGGGGGTACTATATATGATATTTTGATTTATATATAGGGTTCAAATTTTGAATTTCAATATTTTGGGGAATATTTTGGTGGTATCTCGATCGGACCCAGTATACTGGGTCCGAAGGGGTATGAAGATTTTGTGGATATCTATGAGAGTGACTCGGCATCAGCATTACAAAAATACTTTTTGATTATTCACTTCACAACCAAACTTTGGAAAATGTTCAGTCAGCAAAATACCTTCGTATAACCATCACTGATATAACATGGATTGGGGTCAGCACATTTTAGAAATCTCTCCCAAAGTAACTAAGACACTTGGTTTCCTTCACAGGAACTTGGCTTTTGCACCTGGGAGTACTAAGGAAAATGCATACAAAACTTTGACACGGCCTTAACTAGAGTATGCAGTACTCATTTGGAACCCTAACTCAAAAGTTCAGGTTAAACATATTGAGCAAGTTAAGGGGACAGCGGTCTGCTGGACCTACAGGAGATTGCGAGACATGAGTTTGTGTCGGCAAAAGGCTCAATGAGCTTGAACGGTCGTCTCTTGAGGCCTGAGGAATCAGTCCTCCTTACTTCTTTTTCACAAGATTCATTGTGGAGCACTGTCTATTGAAAAAGACAAGTATATGACCCCTGCTCACAGTTCGAAAACTACTAGGTCATAACATAGTGCTCAATATTGTAGATACCAGACATAAAGTGATGCCCTGAAGAATCTCCCCTCCCCCGAACTATTCAACATTGGAATAGTCTGTCTCCTTCTGTGGTAATACACATATTACAGATGAGTTTAGGGCACTCATCATTTAGTCAAAGTACAAAAGAGGACAAAGATCAGGAATCGATATAATCAAGTACCACACCTGACCCAGGATACCAATGGGAAAGTAACAAACTCACAATTAGACATCACAGACAAGAGCCAAGAGGTCAGCCCCTTCCCAGCAGGTGATCGCAAGGCAGCAATAAACAGACGTGCATGAAAGTATAGCAAACATACAACAGAAATAACATAAATGATCCTCAAAAGAAGTACCGCCTTGGAACGGTCTGTAAAATATTTTACTGGAGGGCTTAAACCGGTTTCACAGTGCCAACCTCACCCTTAGTTCAGATGTGTATCAAGAAACATAGATGTTTGGTTTGCATGAAAGACCCTAACTTATCAATGCATCATCTCCTAGAACATATAAATCAAGATATAACAAGGAGATGAAGCAAAGATAAGGACTCAGCAGTTAATAAAACTGAATACCGGAGCAAAACAAATCCAAAATGTAAACCCGGTGGGCCAATCAAACAGCCAAAGTATCAGGCCCCTACCATCTAATCAATAGATAAGTCTTAAGGTCGGAACCGTCATAGAGTCTGAAGTCCGACCCACCGGTGTGCAATTAAAGAGGAAAGCAAAGTTGCCAACCGTGACTTGGCTCTCGTTTGTGGTGCCCAACTGTAAGTTTGTCACTTTCCCATTGGTATCCTTGGTCAGGTGTGATACTTGATTGTATCGATTCCTGATCTTTGCGCCCTTGCTTGCTTTTACCATATTGTCAAAATAAACATTATTAATATACTCAACCAAAAAAGTTAAGGAAATCTCAGAAAACCATGCAATATAAGAACACCAAAGCAAACAATTTTTTTTCAAATTTTATTTATTTGTTTAGATACCTGTCATCGGTTGGGAAAAATGTTTATTTTAGTTTGCTAGCACCAATGCCTTTGTTGTGGCACAGTGTCAAGTAACCCAGGGGTCAAAGTCACTTTTTGCAAAAATGACTACAGAGTATTCCCCCATAAACACCTGAAAACCATCTAAGAATGTAAATCCTTTGAATTCCTATACAATTAACTTGAAAGCCTTAAACATTACACTTCGAAGGTGAGAATGCTTTCATCAGTCAGCGGCAAATTAGGACTAGCGCCGGTTTCTCATAATCTGAATACTGGTGATTTGGTGCTAAGCGATCAGCATCAATATCTCCTGCAACACTGCATTGAGAGACTGGTGTTTTCTTGATGCCATTATAATGCTTTGGGCCAGCTATCCAAAAATGTCATAGACATGTTAAAATTGTAGATATGTCTGATGAGCCAATTGACCAGTCAAAGTGCACAACATTGTTTTTTGCTGATTTTAGTGAGGCGTGTTCTGGCATTGTTTTCTTAGGCCTGGTACTGTCACTGGTTTTCGCACAAAATGGCAGGACCACCGACCTCAACACCTCATCCATGTAAAATTGACTGATCAAGTGTCCCTCTATAACCACCAGATCTGTTGTCCTAGGTTTTAAACATCACCATCTAGCGAGGGACCTGGCGAATTTAAAGTATGAAAAATAGTTAGTGAGTATGATCAAAAAATACCACAATCACAAACCGCAGCCAACCCTGTGGCACCGCGAGGAAGAGCCGCTCAACCATCACGAGACACCAGGAAGACAAATTAAGCAAAGCAACCAGCTCTCTCTTCCCCATCAAGATGATTGCAATACTAGAACGGACACAAAGCAACATACAACAAAACATAGAACAATTACAGACTCCCACAATGGGAGTAACAATAAACAAAAAGTCAACAACAACAGAACCACCGCCTTAGAACGGACAGCAGCCTAAGCCACGGGGGGGGGGGGGGGCTTAAATGCATTTTACTGGTACCAAATCTGCTGTTGTTGAAGTACAAGAAATGTTCAGCTCACATGGAGGCCATCTAACTAATGCAATGTATCATCATGGAGAAACATTCTAATCAAATTAATACACCATGATGAAACAAAGAAAAGGGCTCATGACTCACAGATAGTCAGAGCTAAAGAAAACCTCAAGTTGAGCCACGGTGGGTCCAGCTACAGATAAGCATCAGGCACCAACCCACCGATTAAAGCTTAACGTCAGAGCCGCCATAGAGTCTGAGGCCTGACCCACCGTCGTGCAATTACAGAGGAAATCATAGCTATAAACCGTGATTGGGTTTAAAACTAGGCATGCAGACTGTCGCATGATATCCAAATTATATCCAACCCTTATATAACGTTTTACTATCTTTTTGAATTGATCACTAAAATTAGGTTTTCCAACAATTCGTTTAAATTTATAAACTAAATCACCATAAAATATAGGTTCTGATATGCCTTGTTACAGAAGAGTTTTAACCCAATGTTGTATTTAACAATCAACTCTGAGTGCCTGTGGTAGAATTTAGAAAATACTTTTTGAATTTTATGATATCTATAACCTTGTTTTAATAACTTAGCAGTTAAAAATTAGTTTCTGCTGTTGAAGTCATCAACATTAGAACACACTCTAGCAAAACAAATAAGCTGAGAAATATATACACCATAGGAAAGAGAGCGAGGAACGTCTCAATCAAGAAAGGGGAAATTTACAATTTCAAAATTAAAATCATCCCGTTTATCATAATTTTAGAAGAAACTATGCCATATGTTATTAACAAGTTCAAGTCCAAAAACGGACCTACAGTATCAGAAGAATTCGCCTTATTTAACTGAAGTTCAGTGGGATATATCTGACCTACCATTTGTTCAAAATAAGGATTATTATACCCGCTTTTTTCTTTAGAAAAAAAGGGTATATCAATTTCGTGTCAAAGTCGGTCTGTAGTCCGTCCGTCCGTCTGTCCGTCCGTCCGTGCGTACGTTTGTCCGTCACGTTTCTTGTAAATGTATCTCCTCCTAAACCGTAAGAGGTAGCCATTTCAAACTTTGTAGTTGAATAGGTCACATGATGTAGAGGGTACTGGGCAACATTTTGTGTGACCTTGACCCCAAGGTCAAGGTCAAAGGTCAAATATTGAATTTTCTTGTAAATGCATCTCCTCCTAAACCTTTTGACGTAGCATCTTCAAACTTTGTAGCTGAAAAGGTCACATAATGTAGAGGGTACTGGGCAACATTTTGTGTGACCTTGACCCCAAGGTCAAGGTCAAAGGTCAAATTTTGAATTTTCTTGTAAATGTATCTTTTCCTAAACGGTTAGACCTAGCAACTTCAAACTTTGTAGCTGGATGGGTCACATGATATAGAGGGTACTGGGCAACATTTTGTGTGACCTTGACCCCAAGGTCAAGGTCAAAGGTCAAATATTGAATTTCTTGTAAATTCTTTTCCTAAAGCTTTTGACGTAGTAACTTCAAACTCTGTAGGTGGATAGGTCACATGATGTAGAAGAAATGAAGGTCAAGGTCAAATAATGTACTTTCTTGTAAATGCATCTTCTCCTAAACTGTTGGACGTAGCAATTTCAAATTTTGCAGGTGCAAAGGTCATATGATTTGGAGGGCACTGGACAACATTTGGTGTGACCTTGACCCATAGGTCAAGGTCATATAGTGTATTTTTGTAAATGCTTCTTCTCCTTAACCATTGGACATAGCAACTTTTAACTTTACAGATGCATAGGTCATATTATGTTGAAGGTACTGAGCCACATTTTGTGTGACCTTGACCCCAAGGTAAAGGTTAAAGGTCAAAAAGCGGGTATTTGCGATGGTGTACCATCGACTTCTGCTCTAGTCAATATTAAGTAAGTCATCTAAATATCTGAAGGTTGAGTTAAAAGCTTCAATAATATCAGTTTTATGTTTTCTCCGTAAATTGAATTTTTGTGAAAAATGGAGTGAAGACCAGTCAACTTTGACATAGATTTACTTAGCTGCTATGGGCGCTAAAGGCTCACATAAAGCGTCACTATAAAGAAAAAATGGTCACATTATACTATTGTGAAATCCAAAAGTCTTTTAATGTTTTAGATCTTTTGTCATAGCCCATAAAACACTATTTCCTTTACTTTTCTTGTTGAGTATATTTAAAATATCGTCCAAGTATCTGGATGAAGTGTTAACATATGAATAATATCAGCCTGCCTATCATCATAAAGAGACATCATAAAGTCCCTCTCATAACAAAACAGGAATAAATCGGCAACCAGGGGAGCACAATAAGTACCCATAGGAATCCCAACTACTTTTTAATAGACCAAAATAGCGTTTTACCGGATTGGAACTAACCCGCTGTCGGGTTCAGTATCTGGTGCAGATGGTTCAGACAATCTTTGGGGAGTCTGCAATCCTTTAGGACATGGTGGACTATGTGAACAACCGGGGATCCATTGCTCCCGGTTGGTTTGTGACCCCGGAACGGCAGGCAGCTACGGTGGATATGTGCCAAGCATCTGGATGGGAAAAAACAGACGAATTTTCCCTGGATCCTGTGAACAGTGCAGCTGCTCTCATGCACTGGAGATGTTTAAGTGTTTTCGCAACAGAGATATCCAGACAACAAATGGAGCAGCTGAGGCTAAGATATCCTGCATGTGAACCGCAGAGAGGCCAGACGAGCACAGTGGCTACAGATTATGCCCTGCCGTCAGGACATATTCAATTCAGGGAGGAACTTCAGCTGAATATCTACCAGGAGGAAGTGGAGCATGTCCCGCAGCAGTGATGCCCCAGGAGGTAGTTTCCTGCAGTTGGGAACGGCTTTAGCTTATCAGACACCAGGTTCATCAAATGATGCTTTGGCTGGTAGTTTCCCGCAGCCGGGAATTCAATGCGTTACGAGAGCCCGTATAACAAGACTGCTTCTTCGGTTCCTACCTATGTTTGACAGCCATTTTCATTTAGATAGGTTATCTACTACAGTAGGAGAACAAGTGTGTAGTTTAGATGACATCTGCCGGGTATGCCCCCTCCTAGAATTTGAAAATCATACCTTGAAGCTGACAGGAGCCACATCATCCTACTGTGACAGAGAGACGTTGTCGAGGCCTGAAGACATTGCCTCCCTTGTAAGATCGGGATTCAAAGAAATGGTGGAAGCTCATCAGATGGTCATTTTGACTCCGGAAGAGAGGTGGAGAGTGAAGAAATTGTTCCAACTTCCAGAAGTGAGCGGTCTTGGTGAAGTGGGGCTGGACCACACCACCTCACCAGATTTATGGCACAGACAAGAAAGGCAGCTGAAGAACTTGGTGACTGGTTAGAACCATCCAAAGTTCTAACCCTTCACGTTAGAGGGATGAACAGCGATACAACAGGTGTAGAAGCGTTCATGAGGTGCCTGGATATCCTCAGCCCAATCTTCCCTGGAAGTAGAAGAGTCCAGTTGCATTGCTTCACTGGCTCGAAGGAGGTTGTTGAAGAATGGCTGGAGAGCTTCCCATACACATATTTTAGTTTCACTAATATGGTTAGCCGGTTTACCACCAATCAGAGGCGGGCCCTTCGCGCCATTCCCAGGGATAGACTGCTTTTGGAGACAGATGATCCATACTTTGCACCTATAGGTAGGGACTTGGGGTCTCCATCATGCTTTCTTCCAGCCACAGAGGCAATAGCTCGAGTATTGGAGGAAGTGTCCCCAGAGGAAGTACTTGAGCTGACTGAGACGAACGCCCAAAGACTTTTTCACTGAATGGCTAGCAGTCAATCCAGGATAGACCGCAGCTGGTCTAGAGAGGACCTCAGCCGGTCCAGAATAGACCGCAACTGGTCTAGTGAAAATTGAAACTAGTCACTCAAAGAGGACCGCAGTTCTGGTTTATGTTCCAGAAGACGTATAAGAGCAAGAAGAGATTGTGGAAATGTCTGAGATTGATAGACAGCCGTGGATCACTTTAATCCTGAATAGGCCGCAGCTGGTCTAGGGCGGACCGCAGTCGGTCTAAAAAGAAACACCACATTCTTTTCTTATCATTAATGGATTAATCAATCTGTAAAGGACCGCATCTGCTCCACAACGGACCGCATCTGCTCCACAAAGGACCGCTTTGGCTCTACAAACAACTGCATCAGCTCTACAAAGAACAACATCTGATCCCTTGAATAAGGAAAACTACAGGCCTGTTAGTGTGTTACCAACAATTTCTAAAATATTTGAGCGCAGCATGCACGACCAGTTATCTTCATTCATGGATAATTATTTTAATCCTTTTCTTGCTGCTTTTAGGAAAGGGTTTGGATGTCAGTCCACCCTGCTGAGACTTTTAGAAGACTGGCGAAAAGCACTGGACAATCATGAATGTGTTGCCGCAATTCTGATGGATCTCTCCAAGGCGTTCGACTGCCTCCCCCATGGGCTCTTGATTGCAAAACTAAGAGCCTATGGATTATCAGAGGAGGCGGTCGAGCTTCTTGAGAGTTACCTCAGTGATAGGTCTCAGCAGGTTAGACTAGGCACCTTCACCAGTACCTGGGAGAAACTATTCAAAGGAGTACCCCAGGGATCCATTTTAGGCCCCTTACTTTTTAACATTTTCTTAAATGATATATTTTACTTTGTTTTAAGGTCAACCATTTACAACTATGCTGATGACAATACAGTCTCTTTTATTCATAAAGATTTTAACTTTTTAAAATCTGTCTTAGAATCAGATAGTCTGAACCTAATTTCCTGGTTTGAAGAAAATTCCATGAAGGCCAATCCTGACAAGTTTCAAGCTATATGTATTGGAAAGAAAACTTACGACAATATTGAAACTTTCAGGATTGGCGAAACTGACATTAAATGTGAGAATAATGTTAGTTTGCTGGGTATAAACATTGATTTTATGTTGAAATTTGATGACCATGTAACTGAAATTTGTAAAAAGGCTTCAAAACAATTAGCTGTTTTAAAAAGACTTGGTAGATTTTTAACTAAACAGGGGAAATTGGTCATATATAACTCTTTTATATCATCAAATTTTAGTTATTGCCCCTTAGCTTGGCACTTTTGTAGTATTGCCAGTACAAACAAACTCGAGAAGGTTCAAGAGAGAGCATTGAGATTTATAAATAATGACTACTCCTCATCTCTCAAGAAATTACTCAGCCAAACTAAAACTGAGCCCCTCCATGTCAAAAGGCTTAAGCTGATGGCATGTGAGGTGTTCAAAATAGTAAATAAACTCTCACCTGAATACATCCAAGACATGATTAGTATTAAGACCTCCACTTATAATTTCAGAGGTGAGAGAAAGGCTGACATTCCAAGAGCAAACACCACAAGGTATGGTCTGAGGTCATTCAGGTCCGAGGCTCCCCGGATCTGGAACAGTCTTCCAAACAACTTGCGGGTGGCAGAGTCATACCCGCAGTTCCGAGGGCTGCTCCGGAGATGGGATGGTCTTGGATGTGGATGCCCTCTGTGTTGTGCCTAGTTTTATTTTTTGCTTTCTGCTTTAGATTTGCTTTACTTTGCTTTGCTTCGCTTTGCTGTTATTTGCTTTTTGCAATAAATGTAATCTGAGCCTGTGCATGGGATTTCCGACGGTGGGGTATGTGCGACCAGCAAAGCCTTAGACCAGCCTGCGCATGTGCGCAGTCTGGTCGGGGGCCTTTACTTGTCGCTTGAGTGTTATGTGACTATTGGGCTGCTGCCTGGGTGTCGTTTGGGTTCTGAGTCGGGGGGGGGGGGTGGGGGGGGGCTGTGCGGGCTCGTCTGGGTCTGCGCGTGTCGGGATGCCACTTTGTTGGAGGTCACATGCCACGGCTCTAGATTCCATTATCCCATCCTTTGTACATTTGAGCCTTAGAAATTTTCGCAGTCAAGACTACCTCATTGAGAAAAGTCTTGCTTTTATTTTTCGCCTTTTTCGTTTTTAGGGCCCCTACATGTCAACAGGATGTGTGCTTACTTTGCAACTTAAACTCTGCCGCACTGTCTTTCTTCCCTTGAGTCTTTAAGAGAAGAATTTATTTTACCCTTTGAGTGCTACTTGCTTTTAGAGCTACTTGCTTTACTCTAGTATACTAGTCTCTTAACCCCCTATTTAACCTTTTTATAGAGATATAACTTTTAAATAATTTTGTTTTTTTTAACACAAGTTTATTTTCAGTCTTACAATGTATATATATGTTTATAATATTACTTTGCATGCTCTGTGATATATTCTATGTTTGTTCTCTTTAAATTTGTTTGTCGAAGTAAAAGCCCTACAGGGCTTATGTTACTTGTTATATGTATATTCGACGTAAAATAAATCTTCTATGTCTATGTCTATGTCTATGTCTATGTCTACAAAGGACCGCATCTGGTCTACAAAGGCCCGCATCTGGTCTACAAAGGGCCGCAACTGGCCCACAGAGAATCGCAACTGGTCGTCAAAGGACTGCAGCTGACTCATAGAAGAATAGACAACTGCCACCAGGTTTGCTGTGAGTTCCTCCAACTCCTATGTTCCATACATACAGCAACGTTCAAACAATACAAGTGGAAGGAGTGTAGTGTCAACAGGTTTCCCACACCCTTAATCGTTAATGTGTTGTATGCAAAATAGTCAGGTGACTCTACTAGTAATTAACCAGCCAATCGGTTCGCTCAGACCCATACGCGAGCAAGATATGTAAATGAGCGGGTCACGGGGTCTATGCATGCTTTGCTGTGGTTGAGTGAGACGGAGTGCAACATGGCATTCAATAGCTAGAGCTTGGACAGAGAACACCATACTGGAGAAGGCTAAGCGGCTAACGTCCCTAATGATCTGAATACAGCCTTATACAAGTCTACAAGACACACTTTCTGAAATATAGTGAGTTTCTGTAAATTGTGGAAATAACCCCAAGCCCTGGCCTGTTTTCACAACACATGTGACCTAAAAGAAAGGGGTTAAAATGGTTTGTCTACGCCCATCATAAAGAAAGCTCATGCTTGTTATAATCCAAACGGTGTCCTTGTAAATCGTGTACTTCCGGTTACCGTTTCTCTGCGAAAGTTGAAGGTGAAGCTCCGAAATACTATCAGATTATGTCCAGTCAATGATTGATCCCATTTACATTGATTCGATAACACCTATGCATTCATTTTGTTGTGATAGCAATATTTGATTTTAGTATATTGTCAACTTTTTATTGTGCAGTTTTACCCCACCCACTCTCAAAAAAATCGTGAAAAAAAACATTATGTAACTGACTTGTTTGAAGACTTGGTTGTTCAGCCATGTGAAGCAATTGTTTTTAAGACACTTGCCCTAATAATAGTATATCTACGGCTCTTATTCCAACAGTTATCATTTACATTCAATACAAGAGTAGCGTATTTCTGTATGAGGAACGTGTTGGCTCAGTGGTTGGCTCCTATACTGGTGTTATTAATTACGGTTGTACTAACTGTTTAAGACAAGCTATAAAACCAACTATTTTACAGAAACCAATTAATAACATCTTGTTAAACTGATCATTCATTCTTTCAACGGAAACAAACAATATATGCTTCAAAATAAAGGTAAACTTGCTGAAAGCTTAAATTATATTAGGCTACCCTAGTGGATATTTTAAATGTCCGTTGTTACTAATAACCGGTGTATATGTAAACAAATGCTCTAGAAAATGATCTGGGCTGAAAACTCTACATGTGATGGGTTTCTATATTGAAACAATAAGTGGCCTTAAAAGCTATAACAGTAAAGGGCCTGTTTGAAAGTTTATTATATTTTCTTTGCCTGTTTTTGAGAGGTATACCACTTTTTTAATGTAAGTGAAAAAATATAAGTCAACACCATAATGTGTTTACAAAGATAATACTTGTTGTCTTTCATTCATGGTCACTTATATCACCACAGCTATGTTCCATAATCATAAACAGATCACACAGTCTATATCGGGGATATGCCCAACCAGAGAGTGTGCCAAAAAAGCATAGACAAACAAGATAAAATAGAGGTGGTACGTTTTATGTCTACATCTTTCAGCCATATTTGGGCATAATGTGACCCATGTGCTGAGACAAAGTATGACATCATTTTTAGTCTTTACGCAGGAAACCAGGCTTCCAAAACCTTCCACAACAAGCAGACACACTTTTCCAATGGCAATTTCTTACCTATTTTCAATGAAAATTTATTTATTTAATAATATATAATGGCGAATTTTGATGATTTTGGACTATGCAAACAAGAAGTAAGTAATTTACTCTCAGAAACGACATTTTTGCATTTTTTTCTTTAATGACAAGAGAAAATGTATTGTAAACAATGTTGGATGGAAAATTTCCAATGATTATAACTCACGTGATAGTCATTTGGAGGAAACGGAATACACCAGTAATTAGTACACACCGGTAATTAGTGAACGAGGGATATCAGTGACCTATATAAGAGTGACTAGAAACTCCAATAAAATACCAATACTCAACTCAAATAACACTGTTGTGTATATTACACAGTTAAATGAGGGAAACTCAATATCATTTATCTACACTATTGGCTTTTACCGCTGTTTTGGAATACACAGCGTAATTTCTCTATTGTTTACCTAAATTTTTAACACCTTTATAAACACCGAAATTATATAATAACGATAATTATGAATCATTGGACATCTTAGTTTATGAATGTTGATAAATTGAGACACAGATATAGCTACTGATAACTAATAATCCCAATCAACGTGTCAATAAGGGGGAATTAACCAGCAGGGCTAACCCTGGCTCAAAATTTGTTGTAGCCAACACTTTTGCCAAATGGTAAACGTTTGAGCCAAATAAAATTGACTTTAGCCAAGGTTTTAGCCAGAGAGTAGCATCAAGTAGTTGTTCTGTATTTAACTCTTTACCAGCTAGTGGCAACTTTTGTATTCTGCCGATAACCTTTACAGACATTTTGGACCCAGATCAGATCCGACAAAACAGCGGGCCTGATCTGGATCCTATCTGTTTGACACCCTGATGGTATTGAAAAAATTCAGCATACAAAGAGTAAAATATGACACAATAATAAAGAGTGAAGGAATAATAAAAGCAATATTGGAAAATCAGCTGATCGAAATACATTTTTTCGCAAATATGTAATTTTTGAATCACCTAGATTGTACTTTTAGCCAATGACTTATATTTGTAGCCACTCTACATTTTTAGTAGTAAATGGCTACAATGGCTAATGGCAGGGTGAGCCCTGACCAGCCTAATTTAATAAAGGACCCTTGTTAACACCAAGAACTAACAACCTAATCAATGTAAATGATTAGTAAAGGTGGACATACCAATTTGTGAATAGTTGACACTGCATATATATTTTTTTCAAACTTATTGTATGACTCTCGTATTCCAAGTATTTACTAAAGTATGTTTATTTGAATTTTGAAATAAACTTTTTCAATTTTTATTCTGTAATGTCCAAAAATAGATTTTTTTTTACTTATTTAACCCTTTTTAAGGCCTCTTTATTCAGGTCAACCAGATTTGTCGAACTTCCCTTACTATTTCCAAGATGGCGGAAAACGGGTGAAGTTTTGAGAAGTAAACAAGCATATTTTGATTTTCTCAGTTATCTTATGTCATCATAAAAGGTTGGATCTTGACCATAAAATCATTTTAAATTTTGGAAGGATTATTTTATATTTTTCCAACCGCATAGCCGTAAATGCTTACGTTGGCGAAATCCGATTATTCCAGTATATACTATAGAAAAAGAACAAGGGCACCATCGCCAAAATGTACCCATTCAATCATGTGTAAAGTTGTGTATCTCCGGTTGTTTGCAACACACAAGAAAAAACTATAGTCACATAAGTAAAGATTCCGGGACATTTTGGCCCCTGACAAACTCAGCCCCTAACAAACTCTGCCTCCAATAGAAACATTGTGCCATTTGTTTCAGGAGGCTGAATTGTTTCATTGCACATGTGTTTAATCTCATTTTTTAAAAATATTTCATTCTCGTTGTGCCTGCGTAATGGGTATGGAACAATTAGCTTGCATAATTACTTTATGGGACATAGGCCAACAGTGCATTCCCATTCCAGCAGCTCTATTATGTTGTGTCTCATAAGAGCTTATTTCTGTAAAAAATGAGTGACAGAAGAGGTAATTAGAAGACAATAGTCATGACTGGTGGGTTTAGGGTTAAAATAATAAATGTTTGCAAGTGTTGAAGGCTCTAGATGCGCAGATGCACCTGAGCCTTCACTGGTCACATATTGGGTGATTGTGAGTCCCAAAGCTGTTTAATGTTTGGACCCCCTTCCAGTTAGCAGCCTCGATAATCTTGTTACCGGCTTACCATTGACTTTCAGACATCTTACTTCTATTAATTATCAAGCGAGGTTAAATAGAAATTTACATGCAAATAAAATACAGGTCGAAATGAAAGCAGATGAACTATGCTCCGAACATTGACAGATTTTGTCGAGTGTACTGGTATTGTCAAAAGCATACCATGATATGTATCTCTGGACTTCTAAATCAGGATTTACCAGTATACCAGTAATATCGTGCACCCCTACCAGGCATGCTACATCCCAGGGCCCTTCACTTCATAAAAGGCTTACTTTCTCTGAATCTGTTCAGATCTCCACCCCTTAACCATATATACTCATGTTCCTTATGATAAGACATGTGCATTAACACTGACCAAGATGCTCCCTGGGCGTGTCCGGACCCGGGCATGCCCAAACCTGTTCACTGCATAAAAGGCATAATATCTCAGAAACTGTTCAGATCGCTACCTCTAAACCATATATATTGATATTCCTTATGATAAGACATATTTTTCAACACTGACGAGAGGTCCCCTGGAGGTCACACAGCGCAGTCTGATCAGAGCCTTTGCTAGTCGCTTGAATATTCTATGAGTGTTAAGCTACTGACTGAACACCATTTGGAGTTTCTAAGCTTAAAAGGAGGCTGCACAGGCTCATCTGAGTCTACACTTGTCAAAATGCCACATTGTTGTAAATCACATGTCGCGGTTCAATTATCTTGTTTTAATTGTTAAATTGTGACTTTTTCTGTTTCAGGACCTGGTGATGTTACGGCTGTGGCCATTGGTGCGTGGCCTACGGGCCAAACATGCATTATCCATAGCTGGTGAGCACAAATATAATTTTGTCAAGCCAAATTTTCAAAATGTGTAAAAGTGTGTGTCATAGACAAATATCGAAGTTAAATGAAATTAAATTTCACTTGCTCAAAAAAGCTAAAATGCTGTAAAATGTTAAGACTTTTCTTGCATTCAAACTCTCATATGTTGTATTTTGCCAAAAAAATTGATGCCAACAATTGTTGGCATTTTAAGATTTATGAGCAAGATACATTACATGCTCATAGGAGTGCTGTGACTCAGTGGTTGAAAGCTTGACTCAAGATTGAGGGGTTGCGGGTTTGAGTCTTACTGGAGGCACTGCGTTGTGTCTTTGAGAAAGACACTTTATCCTCTGCTAAGTACCAGGTACACCTGTTCGAACATAACTGAAAAATTGTTGACTGGGATGTAAAGAATCAAAACAAACAAAAAAGCATCAAAAAGTTTTTAACCATGGGACCTGATAGCATAACTGTTGAGATTAATATATAATGGTTTTGGTCCTAATTGCATTTTAGAGCAGCAAAGGCTCAAGCGACCTGCACAAATGTGCAAACTCGCCAGAATCTTGCTGGTAACATATACTGAGTATAGATGTAGATGAACATAGCAGAGAAATTAAAATTTTGCTATATACAGATGTATGATTAGCTGAAGAACCTTTATAAACCCTTTGTATACTAATGGATTCTTCCTTCTGATTTGATATAATATTAATAAACATTGGATAGTCCATTGCACATATCTAGGGGTGTCAAGTTAATTTTCAAAAACATTGTATCCTGTCTGAAGATCTTTTTTTTGTCTTTACAAACAGTGTAGACCCAGATGAAATGCTGCATTATGTGGCATTTAATCAGGGTATTCACTGTTTGAAAAATACTCGTTTAGGGGTTTCCCTATTACAAAGGGTTAAGGAAGAGCTGCCTGATCAGGCTCTACTTTGTTGGCTTTTTGAAATATGATTAGAAACGATCCTGCACCAGTGTACCTGACAAGTAATTCCTTTGTTCTGTGTTCAAATGTGAAAGTTTATTTATACAATTATTCGTAGTGGATGGAGCTTAGAGTGAATATTCATGAAGGAAAGGGTTAAACACATCAAGACTTTAGTGAAGAGTGCGTAACGAAAATTTAATTTTCTTATTTCTCAAGCAAAACATATGTTGTGGGTACTCAAAAGAACCGTCTCATTAAACATATGTTGTGGGTACTCAAAAGAACCGTCTCAATGAGACAGTTCTTTTGAGCACCCAAAACATATGTTAAAACTGATGGGTAAGAAAATATTTACATCTTTACGCTGAACATTTTTGTTTATCTAAACCTGTGAAAATGATTAGGAAATTTAAATTGCCTTTGGATATCATAACTCTTACTTGCTTGTGGCAACTTTTGTCATTGCCTGATAGCCTTTACAAACAGTTTGAACCCAGATAAGGTCCGACAGAATGTCGGTCCTGATCTGAATCTAAACTGTAGTGTTCCTGAAAGAATTTGTTGAAAAAACTTAATTTTGATAAAAATCAGCAGAGGACAACAAAAGTATGAAAAATTATCCAGCATGCCAAGACTTTAATATGATCATCTAATAGACTATTGATGGTACCAAAAATAAACCAAATTATTAACTCTTTTCCTCCAAGTGTCATCTGCTGATATTCTTTGCAAACAGTTTGGACCCAGACTCGATCTGTATCCAAACTGTTTGACACTCTGATGGTACATATGTATTCCTAAAAGAATTTTTCAAAGAAATTGATTTTGAAAAAATCAGCAGACGACAAAAAAAGAAAAATTACCCAGTAGGCAATGAGTTTAAAAAAATTGAGTACAGTGCGCTTATGAGGACAAATAAATACCAATACCAGATAAAGGCTAATTATTTTCATTTGAAATAAAAAAAATTGCAGTGTCTTCACCGTCTTGCTTGAATTCTTCCATTGGGTAATTGCAAGTCAAATTTTTGCCAAAATAAATCCAGGTAAAAAAAGCGTTCGGGTTGCCCACTTAAGAAATGATGGGTCTCCAATTTAAATTGTCTATATTAAAAAAAGGGGGCTAGAAATGATGGGTCCCCAATTGAAATTGTCTATATTAAAAAAAGGGGGCTTGAAATGAAAGGCCCCAAATTAAAATTGTCTATATTAAAAAAGGGGGCTACGGTAGTGATATCATATATATATACAGTAAACCCATCTTCGCTACAGGGTATAGATTAATTACATGTACTATGTTCACTTCAGCTCGATGTAACAGCACAGCAGCGCCTGACAAGGTAGAACTGTTCGTCGATGAAAAACCAGTATACGTTGAACCAGGGACTACTATACTTCAGGTTAGTATTCGTTATTATCATATGACATCGCCTCTGGGAGTGCAATAACGCCATGCAATAAAATTGATAAACCACTAGTGGTTTACAGATTTTCGGGAAATGTTATGACGTCCATAACAACGTTTTGTACATAATGACAAAATTATAACGTTTTAAGGGCATAAATGAAATTTCAAAGTTAATCTTTATGTCATATGATAAATAGAATCTAACATTCGTATTCTTGTCTTATTGAATTTATTAAACTCGTTGCGAAAAAGAGATAAAATGCTCGGCAAGCCTCACATTTTATCTCTTTCCCCAACTCCTTTAATAAATTCAATTAAAATGAGCTTTCATGTAAGATCCTCTATATATATAAAATCTGTTGCAGTTAGCTGTGACTGACAATTAATTTACTCTTTTTATCATATGATGTTGTGTCTAGGAGTATTGTAACATCAAACTTATAAAAATCGATAAACCATTAGTGGTTTACAATGTAAACCACTAATGGTTTATCGATTTTAATACTTTAATACTTTACATATTTAATAAAGTCATGTAATAAAGCCACAACGGGAGGATTCTCACAAAATATTGTTACTGTTTGGAAGATCATGTGTAAAATTCTTGCATGGATTACCATTTCTTGTAGAATTTGAATGATATACTATCTTTCAAGCTGTTTGGTGGCTGTTTTTATCTGTAATCAACTATTATTGACAACCCCTGTATCTGTATTCCTGGTCTCGAGGTTATATTTTTTCATGCTTAAATCAACTGAGAGTGAAAATCTAGCTCATAAATGTTAAAGTGCCAACGTTGAACACTTGTTGGTATTTTAACATTTGTTACCAGGATAAATACAACTCATGACATTTTAAAGCAACAAAATTCTTTGTTTTTCAGCATTTTAGTTTTTATGAGTAGTTGAAATTTCATTCTCAGTGGAGTTGAACATGAAAATGTTGAGACCTGTACTGCTGGTCTGTTTTTCAGGCATGTGCTGAAGCTGGGGTAGAAATTCCGAGATTTTGTTACCATGATAGGCTTTCTATTTCTGGTTTGTTTTTCAGGCATGTGCCGAAGCTGGGGTAGAAATTCCGAGATTTTGTTACCATGATAGGCTTTCTATTTCTGGTTTGTTTTTCAGGCATGTGCTGAAGCTTGGGTAGAAATTCCGAGATTTTGTTACCATGATAGGCTTTCTATAGCTGGTTTGTTTTTCAGGCATGTGCGGAAGCTGGGGTAGAAATTCCGAGATTTTGTTACCATGATAGGCTTTCTATTGCAAGTTTGTTTTTCAGGCTTGTGCCGAAGCTGGGGTAGAAATTCCGAGATTTTGTTACCATGATAGGCTTTCTATTGCTGGTTTGTTTTTTCAGGCTTGTGCCGAAGCTGGGGTAGAAATTCCGAGATTTTGTTACCATGATAGGCTTTCTATTGCTGGTTTGTTTTTCAGGCTTGTGCCGAAGCTGGGGTAGAAATTCCGAGATTTTGTTACCATGATAGATAATCCATTGCTGGTCTGTTTTTCAGGCATGTGCCGAAGCTGGGGTAGAAATTCCGAGATTTTGTTACCATGATAGGCTTTCTATTGCTGGTCTGTTTTTCAGGCATGTGCTGAAGCTGGGGTAGAAATTCCGAGATTTTGTTACCATGATAGGCTTTCTATTGCTGGTCTGTTTTTCAGGCATGTGCTGAAGCTGGGGTAGAAATTCCGAGATTTTGTTACCATGATAGGCTATCCATTGCTGGTAATTGTAGGATGTGTCTAGTTGAGGTTGAGAAATCTCCAAAGGTAATTGTTCAACTCTTTCCTTGTTAGTGCACGGGTTTAGATAAACAAAAAAAATCAGCGTAATATAGTAAATATGTTCTTACCCATAATTTTTAGCATATGTTTTGGGTTCTCAAAAGAACCGTCTCATTGAGACGTTTCTTTTGAGTACCCACAACATATGTTTTAGTTGAAAAATAAGAGTTATTTTTCTGTTACGCACTTTTAACTAAAGTCCTGTTAGTGGTGATTTCTATAGCCTGCTTCTGTGTTTCCAGGTTTGAAGTGACCCCTGTCTTTCTTTAATTTAACAGTTTTAGTTCTTACTAATACGATCGATGTTAAGCATGTGGATGTAAATGTACACAGCGTAACTAAATCTTAGTTTTGAGAGCAGCCCTGATTTTGAATTAAGGCCCATATGCCCTGCAAATCAGAATAACGTAGTCTTTTTCCTTGAGATATATACCTATTTATACCCCCCGCAAACTTTGTTTGTATGGGGTATACTGTTTTCACGTTGTCCGTCCGTGCGTCCGTCGGTCCGTGCGTCCGTCCGTCCGTAACGCTTTGTTTCCTTAATAACTCGAAGAGTCATTGCTGGATTTTCATCAAACCTTGCAAACATGTTCATATATGCAAGACAAATACTTTAGACAAAAAAGTAAGGGCTAGGGGCCAATTCTATTAGAGTTATTTCCCTTTGTAGTTCTAAATGGCTTTTAATATAGTGCTTTATGCTTATGCTATTATAGGCCATACACGGGCCGATCAACTCCTACCACAGCTTTTGATGGAACAATTTGATACTTTTCTTATACAATGTAGACACATTGAACATATGCATGAAGGAGTTTGGTTCAGAAAAAATAATTTTTGACAAAATGACAGCTGTGAGAACTTAGACAATTTTTCCCTAATAAGGTGTTTGTATATGCATAGACGGTGCCCTTATGGGCCGATCAACTCCTACCACAGCTTTTTATGGAGCAATTTGATACTTTGCCTATACAATGTAGACACATTTAACATATGCATGAAGGAGTTTGGTTTAGAAATAATATTTTTGGACAAAATGACAGCTGTGAGAACTTAATCAATTTTTCCCTAATAAGGCTTTTGTATATGCATAGATTGTGCCTTCATGGGCCGATCAACTCCTACCACAGCTTTTGATGGAACAATTTGATACTTTGCCTATACAATGTAAACACGTTGAACATATGCATGAAGGAGTTTTGTTCAGAAAAAATAATTTTTGACGAAATGACAGCTGTGAGAACTTAGACAATTTTTCCCTTATAAGGCTTTTGTATATGCGTAGATGGTGCCTTCATGGGCTGTTCAACTTCTACTACAGCTTTTGATGGAACAATTTGATACTCTGTCGATACAATGTAGACACATTGAACATATGCATGAAGGAGTTTGGTTCACAAAAAATAATTTTGACAAAATGACAGCTGTGAGAACTTAGACAATTATTCCCTTATATGGCTTTTGTATATGCATGGATAGTGCCTTTATAGGCAGATCAAGTCCTACTACAGCTTTTGATGAAGCAATTTGATACTTTGCCGACACAATGTAGACACATTGAACATATGCACGAAGGAGTTTATAATTTTTGTTTGCACAGATTCTACTGAAATCTTCTTATCAAAACTAAGGTCTTCTTGTTAGAACTATAACTTGCCAAGTTTTTTCACTGACTCTTACTGTGCGGGGGGTATCTAATAAGCATTGCTTATTGACTTTTTTCATTGCGTCTCTATATTAGTTATCATGAGCTTAATGCAGAGTTTTGCACCACTGATCGGTAGTTTATTTATATAGCGATGAGGTACACTAGGGGACCAATTCAAAGTGGAGGAACAAAAACACGCAGAAATTCCATCTAATCCCAGCCTATATGAAAGATCATACTTCAGTGAGAAAAATAATCTAATTACTCGATCTATATCTAAATTAATTTCTGTTTCAATTAAAATAGCCATTAAGGAATAAAGGGCAAAAAACGGGGGTCACGTTAAGCCTGGAAACACAGTAATAACATTTGCAAAGATGAAGCAGAAAAAACTTTGTGTCTGATCTTGATCACTGATAATATACCTTAAAGGAGACCAGAAATGAATTTGATTGTACAATAATGAGATAAAGATCAGAGAATAATTACTATTGCTGAAAACCACATCTCTTTACAATGTCTAGAAAGCCATTTATCACTGTGTAAAATCAATGTATTTATTGCTGCTGTTAAAAATAGGGGTAAATTCCGATAGCTGGGAGAAAAGCTCTGACGTCATACTCGGCAGAACTTTGGGTATTTTACTTTTATAATGAATGAAGTTGAACAAGAACTGATGAGACCAGATGGAAGTTTTAACCCATAAATTGCACCAATCGCAACAAAAGTCGTCTGCTTTTCTGGTCTGCTGAAATATTTAAGAAGCCTCTATGGCAAACAGTGTGGACCCAGATCAGACTTCTCCTATTGGAGCAATCTGTCCTGGGTCCATGGTGTTTGCTTCTTTACTGAATTCGTGAGTAATGTAAAGCAATTTTTTGCAGCAGACGACTTCATCAGACAACATTTTCAGATGAATTTTTTTCTTGGCCCTTTAAGGGTTAATGTTTATATTTACATCTATATGGTAGATCCTGATAAGCTTACTCATTATTACCGTTCATCAGGTTAAATTTAACCTTTTGCTTACTGGGCAATATTGCACACTTTTTGTCGTCTGCTGAAATTTCTCTGAACCCTTATTTTTCGAAAAATTCTTTCAGGAACACCTTCAGATTGTCAAATATTTTGTATCCAAATCAGGAAAGATGTTCTGTTGGCCCTGATCTTTGCTCGGGCCTGTTCTGGGTCCAAAATGTTTGCCATCAGCAGACGGCATTCTCAGTAGGCAAAGAGTCAACTAAAATATCAGATAATCTCTTATAACCAGTACAAATTAGTATCTGTAAAAAAATTCGTCTGAGGGCTCACTCCTAGTAACAGTCTCATCGTTTGTGTTATAAAATAAATCCCATTTATAACCAATCCATTTCTAATCAAAAGCTCCATAGATGATACAGAGCTTACACACATGAGCTGTCTCATATGTATTTTTGCAGGCAAAACAATTAAAATATGAATACTGATGACAAATTGCATTCATTGTTTGCAAATAGGAATTTAGAGTAGATGATGTGAAACAATTCAATGTTTCTTTTTTTGGCCTTAGACAATATTTTTTCAATCACACACTTTTATCTTGGGGCCTGTAAATAAGGAGGTCTGATAGACTGTACTAATTTGTTTATTTTTCTATGACTTCCATTTTTATCTTACAGCCGGTGGCATCCTGTGCTATGCCTGTCATGAAGGGGATGAGAGTAAAGACAGATTCTGAAATGACAAAGAGAGCTAGGTGAGTGACAGCTGACAGCTTATCAAAAAAGTCTTATTGAGCTGTGCAGCAACAGCATAATGTACAATTTGGCATGTCGGCCTAGCGAAAACTCAGATCAGGCTGTGCATCCACTCAGTCTGATCAAAGTCTTTGCTGTCAGTATCATAGTTTAGATAAACAAAAATTTCAGCGTAAAAGTGCAAATATTTTCTTACCCATGATTTTTAGCATATGTTTTGGGTGCTCAAAAGAACTGTCTCATTGAGACGGTTCTTTTGAGTACCCACAACATATGTTTTGGTTGAGAAATAAGAAAATTATTTTTCTGTTCCGCACTCTTAACTAAAGCCCTGCAGTATCTTCTGATTACCCACAACACATGTTTTGCCTGAGAAATAAAAATAAGTTTTTAGTTTTGGACCCTTATTTAGAGGCCTGCCTATTTGTCATTTTATCAATTATAGCTTATCAGTTTTGATAGGACTAAAAGCTCTTAACACATAGCTCTAGATAAGAGATTTACCCTAGGCTAGTTTTGGGTATTTCTAAAATAAAATAAGATGATCATTTTGGAGCAGAGAAGGCTCTGAAGCCTGCACAAATATGCAGTTTTGTCCATATTTTGCCTCTTGCATACACTCACACAAACTTCTAAGCGGTCACCTAGCAATTCCAAAATTTTGAAAAAGAAAAATAATCATTTTTAATTGTTTTAATTTCATGTTTAGACATATTGTATTGAGAGATGTCATACAAAAAATCATTCCATGATGTTTCACGTGAAATTAATGTGGAACCAAATGCCCGTGTTAATAGGACAAAACATGGTGATTTTTAGGTGACCGCTTAGAACTTTGGGCAAGTGTACACATTGTAATGAAGATGGTGATGATTCACACCAGAAATTAAGCCATTTGTCCCACTACAAAGCTATGCATGCACATTTAGTACCATAATAGTATGTGCTTGTCCATTTAGTATAAGCACATTTTTGAAGAATCTCACAGGTTTAGGTAAACAAAGTTTATGAGCTTAAATTTTTTCTTAGCCATCAGTTTTAACAGATGTTTTGGGTGCTCAAAAGAACCGTCTCATTGAGACGGTTCTTTTGAGTACCCACAACTTTTTTTTTGCTGAGAAGTAAGAAAATTATTATTTTTTAGTACACACTCTATATGAGCACAGGTGGAGAAAAAAAAATATATTTGAGGCAGTGCATGAGATTTCCAACAATGTGCTATGTGCGACCAGCAAAGCCTCAGATCAGCCTGGGCACATACGCAGTCTGATCAGAGACTTTGCTAGTCGCTCGAGTATTCTATGATTGTCAAGCTACTGACTGAGCACCATTTGGAGTTTCTAAGCTTGAAAGGAGGCTGCAGAGGCTCGTCCGAGTCTACACTTGTCAAAATGTCAAATTGTTGGAAATATCATGCCGCAGCTCATTTCAGATTTTCTATTGAGTGGCTCTGTTTTCAGGGAAGGTGTTATGGAGTTCCTACTGATGAACCATCCTCTAGACTGTCCAATCTGTGATCAGGGTGGAGAATGTGACCTACAGGTAGATAATAGAAGTATCTGTGTGTAGAAAATGAGCCATGACATGTGATTTCCAACAATGTGGCATTTTGACAGGTGTAGACTCAGACGAGCCTGTGCAGCCTCCTTTTAAGTTTAGGAATGCCAAATAAAGTTCAGCCAGTAGCTTAATATTTTATAGAATATTCAAGCGACTAGCAAAGGCTCTGACCAGACTGCGCATATAACACATTGTTCGAAATCTCATGTCGCGGCTCAAATAACAAAGAATTTTGAGGAAAATCGGAAGACCAACCTGAATGTTAGCGGAAGCCCCATATGTCTGTCTGACCATTCATTTTTTGTACAATTTCTAATTTCAATACTGATCGCATTGCTTCCAAATTTTACTTGTGCTTTACTTTTTATCAATATCTTATACAAGATTGAATAATGGTTTTATCTGATGTACAGTTCCAAGAATACTGCCAAAAGGCCGCTTTTATGACACTTTTTCCCCCTTGAATCAATTTTTCATTCCACTCCTTATTTCTTCTAAATTTCAGTCCATGAACTATTATGAGTACCTCTGATAATGCCAAATATGGGTTTTGTTCAATGAAGAGCACTATAGCTCTTTGCCTACTGGGAAAATTTTCATGATTTTTTTGTTGTCTGCTGATTTTTGAAAAATTCTTTTAAGAATACCATCAGAGTGTCAAACAGTTTGGATCCAGATCAGGCCTGACATTCTGATTTGGGTCCAAACTGTTTGTAAAGGTTATCAATGGACGACACTAGTAGGCAAAGAGTTAAGGACACATGACACATTTTCCTTAGGTTTAAACTTTATTTCTTTGTATAAATACATACATGTAACAACCAAATTATAAACACTTAAATTGATATGCTATTTTCTGCGATGAATTATGATATTTCTCTCAGTCTGTAAATTAATAGTTACTTATTTATACAAAAGGGATTTAGAAGAAAGTCTAGTGACTTTTGTGAACTGTATAGTAGTTTCAAAGATGCATAGTAATGAGGCTATTCTATTTTTTTAATAAACAGGTAAAGCATGACTTTTCACAACTATGCACTTATGCAATAATCTGTGGTAGGTTTAATATAACTGTAAACTGAGACTGCCTGCATGCCCAAAATCAAGGTAAACTTGCCAGTGTTTGTTGACAACCTTTCTCATCTATCTTTAAATCTACTATATCCCTCAAGACGAATATGCGCAAAATGGTAAATGTGATATGTAACAGGGAAAACAGACAAATTCTATACCATTAAACTTAAGATCAAGTTGAACCAGAAAACCAATAGATACAGATAAAAATGACACTTGTCCTAAACATACACAAGATGAGAGTCTGATTAGATTAGTTGACATTCACTGTACTCATTACAGACAAAAAAAACAATCATATATTTAGATAAACAACTTTTTTGAGCGTAAAATTGTGAATATTTTCATACCCATCAATTTTAACATATGTTTTCGGTGCTCAAAGGAACCGTCTCATTGAGACAGTTCTTTTGAGTACCCACAACATATGGTTTGGTTTAGAATTAAGAAAAACAATTTTTTTGTACACTCTTAAACAAAGGCCTGCCCAACAAAACAAAAACAAAATAATGCATAATGCCAACCTCCACAGAGAACAGAGATGTTACTGTCAATTGTAAGACTTTGTTGAAGAATACATATGCTTAAGAATGTGTCTTAGTTAAAGGCTAAATGAAATGTAGGCCTTCTGGCTTTGGCTTACATATTGAGGGTACTCACCAGTCAGTGCACTTGAATCTATTTTCTTGTAGTAAATATGTGAAGTTTTCTGTACTATAGGATCAGTCCATGGCATTTGGAAGTGACAGAAGTAGATTCACAGACATTGAATTCACCGGTAAAAGGTAAGTCATATACCTCTGTCTGTCTGTCTGTCTGTCTGTCTGTCTGTTTGTCTGTCTGCCTGTCTCAGCGCTCTTTGTTTTTCTGCCTATGTTGTGTGTTTGTATGTGTGTCTGTATATGTTTCCCCTGGTCTGTCTTTCCAAGCATTCAAGCAACATAATGATGTTATGTGATAAAAGTGATCAAACATGTTTTTCTGATGCATTAACCTTTGCTAGGTCCCTCATAGCTGTTAAAACCTAGCCTTTTAGACTTGGGTTACAACACCACCAGAATGGCCCTGCATATGTTAATGCATTTGCCAGGTTCTTTTGGGGGCCCTTTAACCCTTACCGTTCAGGCACGGGTTATAACTCTATCCCAGGGTCCCAGCAGATGTTAACACATGGAAAATCAGGTTTGATCCCTATATTGATAAAACAGATGTTATCGAGTGCTCATGTGAAGCATCTCATTGAGACAATTCCAATGGGTATCAACATCATTATTGACGAGAGAAAAGTAATAATCACAGAAGAGCAGATAATAACTTGTCTTTTTATCCAGCTCTATAATTGGGTCAAGATGCAAGAAAAAGCCTGTTTTCAGGCTTTTGGATGAAGTGAGATACAAACCAGCCTCCTTAGCGCCAGAGAATAGCTAGAAAATTGGAATTTCCCCTGTAGCAAGTTTAGATATGATACTTTTAAATATAGGAAAAACAAAGGCGCTGATCAGACTGTGCAGATGCGCAGGCTGGTCTGCGCCTTTGTTGTTCCTGACCCCTGAAGACATGTTTTCTCCAGTCATGGCCCATATGATGATTTTGATATGAGGTTGTATATTTTTACATTTATATTTTTGCAGAGCTGTGGAAGACAAAAATATAGGTCCATTAGTAAAGACAATAATGACAAGATGTATCCACTGTACAAGATGTATTAGGTAGGTTACCATGGTAACAAGGGAATGTATCATAGGTCCAGATAAACACAATACTCGAGCATAAAATTGTGAAAAATTTCTTGGCCATCAATTATATCATTTGTTTTGGTGCTGCAGACAGTTCTTTTGAGTACCCACAACATATGTTTGGTTGATGAATGAGAGCCATAATTTTGACTTACACACTCAGTGATTTTTTTACAAATTTGTTTCTATGAGTCCCGGGACTCACTAGGCCAAAATTCTTTGCATCCCAAACTCGAAGTTCTGCATCCCATATGGGGCCCACTTTGAATCATAAATTTTATGTATCCATACAAATCGGACCCATTCATAGAAGCCAATTTGGGAAACAAGACACTGTCATACTTACTTATACAATAAAGAGCAAGCTTACTTTGTCATGTAAAATAATTTTTAGAGCCCAGGCCATTAGCTTGTGTTCATCTAACTCTGCATGCCTACAAGTGTACTGTTGGAAGTTACTGAGCCCTTGGACATACGGTGATGATACCATATTAATTTTTTTTTATACCATCTGTTCACAGTACAGTCCCCAGACTTCATGAGCCTGCAGTAATACTTTAACAATTCTATTTGCAGAGTTGATTCTAGGATTTGTCTAGAAGGGGCCAACTCTCCCCCCCCTCCCCGTGTGTTCCAAAAAGGGGGCCAACCTGCAAATCAAATGGGTAATGGTAATTTTCTAAAAAAAAACAAAACCCACCAGCCCTTCCCCCCTAAAAAAACTAAGTCCACACCTAAAGAAAAATCGAGCAGGGGTTGTCTTTAGGCGCTGGCCTGTTCTGTTCACCCCCCAACCACAATAACCTTGGCCTTCAAAAGTGTTGGACAAAGACAGAGGGAGAAGAGTGGGAGGGGTGTCTGATTTGAATATAAACAAATGTAATCAGAGCACCCTCTTCTCCAGAATGATAGATTTTTGGAAAATAGAGTACTAAATGGCACAAACCTGGTCGGTAGAAGACAATTTAATATTCCTCAGAAATGTCAGACTCTAATGCCATGCCATTCGTTTATTTCCGAGGCATTGGGCCTCTTGCTAAGAACACCAGTGTGGGCTGTTTAGGGTCTATTTTTGGAGACATAATCTTCTCATGAAAGCATGCGGTGTTCATTATGGAGGGGCATTATGGAAAGGGTGTTTAAACTTGCGGGTAAAACGCATTATTCCAATGCTTCATTTTTGGTCGGTACTGGTTTATCGGCACTGGCTTTTACCAGTAAACTCCCTGTGAATATCTGAAAACACATGTTTCCCAAGGGAAGTAATGATCGCTAAACTGTTGGGGAGTATTTCGGTACCGGTTTTTACCAATATTATTCAAGACACGGTGCGCAAGTAAAAAAAAGTTCAAAACGAAAGTTGCAAATTTTTAAATGCAGACTTTTCGCCACAATTTTTAATGCGTCCTGCGGGATTCACATGGTTTAAAATCATGCGTCCTTTGTGAGAATCATGCGTCTGAGACGCAGGACGCGCAGGTAAAAAAATCACTGACACTCTTATCTAGACGATGGGTGTATGGACAAATCGTCCTGCTTAGGAAGATTGATTAGAAATTGTCTGTTTATCATTTTGTACCATTAACTCCTTATGTACCAATGGATTCTTTCTTCTGGATTGACACAGTAAAGTACAGTCAAACTTCGATGGCTCGAACTCGTCAGGACCGTCGGTGTGATTTCGACCCATCCATGTGTTCGAGCGATACCTAGCCTGACAATTTTCAAGTTGGTTCATTCACCAGCGCGTTAGCGCTGGTGATATACGTAAGTAAACTTCCATTGGGCGCGTGTATGATTCGGGCCTGTTCCATTAGCAAGTTGGGGAAATATCAGGTGTTAACTCCCCAACAGCAGTGTCTTTTACAGTTCTTTCTCTCAGACTCTCCGTCGACCAAGTTACTTCCAAAATTCACCGGGCCGCGTAGAGCAGTCGGTAACGTGTCTGGCTTCAGATGCGTGTCTGACTGCAGATCCAGGGGTCGCGAGTTCGATCCCGGCCCGGTCCCATACTTTCGTGGAGAATGACCATGAAATAATTTCTACGGTCATTCTCCTCCCTTCGCTGATTCATTCAAGAAGGGTTGTTGTCAGTTACAAGCGAAAGTATGTGCACAAATTACTGGTTAACCGCTTGTTCAAGCCTGCCCAGGAAAAAGTGTGGTTAGGTGAACTGACCGTCCCGCAATGACCATAGCTGTTGACTTGGGACGTAAAGAAGCAAAACCAACCAACCAACTTCCAAAATTCTATCGTTGCGTGAGCGATGTTGATATAGTTTGGATACTGGATTGCTTCTTAAAGCAATAAGGCCTATAAGAGACCTTACCACTGAGCGAGAATCCCGATCAAATATGGGCCCTTTGGATATTCTAGACTAAATGTGACGAAATATCTAGATGTAGATGGGTCAGTTTCAATATGCCCCCTAGGCATTATGTGCATTGACTTCGATTGAGGAATATGGTTGGATGACCTAATACATACTGCTGGGGAGGGGGTTAACTCTACAATTATTTAGTGTGTTCATGAGCAGAGTCTTACTGAAATATGCATATTTCCTGTCTTTTATTTGCTTCCAATGGATTACCTATGTACAAATCGTTAACTAAAACAAAAATACTCAGAGCTTGAAGCCCATGAAACACAGAAAAGAGTGGCTTCAGCAAATGCAATAATAAATCACTATAAAAGTTATTCTTTAATAACTGTAAAACGCCATGCGACGGTTCTAAGCTTTTTTAAAAGCTAACCTTGTGTGTACTTTATGTCATCACGGACACCATGTTTTTTTATCGACGAAAGTTGCATGTGACACCTGTCACTGATCAATAACCCTTTGCACACTAGAGTTAAAATGATAAGCCGCATGTGTTAGCATATGAACCTGTTGAAATTAAATACATTTATCAGAATGCGTATATGTGCAGGCTGATCAATGCATTCGCTATCGAGTAAGCTGTACTGTTGTTCTTCTAGTGGGTGAATGTTCCTGTTTATGTGTCGCTACAGTTTACGTTCAGTTATTTATTGTTTCCTTCAGAACAATAAAAGAAAAAAAAACAAAATGTTTCTAATTATTTTTTCACAATGTGCAAGTTTCAACTAATAACAACGAATAAAAACATGAACAAATGACAAACTCCCCTGGATGATTACAACAAAGACGCGGATCAGACTGTACCGCCGCACAATTTGATGCCTATCTTTATCCAGCCAGGCATGTTTTACTCATCTTGACATGCTAATTCTTGATTACAAAACATCTCAATTGTCTTTAATCATTTTCGGCCGCCCTACTAAGTGGTGACAAGTGAGAACTTACTCAAATCTTTGATCTGATAAATTGCCGCCAATTGCTTCACATGTTCCGCTCGTCAGTTAGGAAACCCGAAGGTGAAATCATCATTGTCACGGAGCGCTTATGGAAATAATAATGAACTTAAATCAAGCGTGTAACTGATTCATGTAAAGAAATATTTGGTTCGAGCCATCATAGCGTTTTTACATGAAAAAACCGCTCTGCGGACCGTTTTTGAGTTTGAGAGTTCAAGCCATCGCTGTTCGAGCCTGGGGTGTATTTTAACATTAAATGTATAGGGAAATTGCAGGGACTGACGAACGAGTTCGAGCAATCCCTGGTGTTCCAGACAGGCGAGTTCGAGCGACCAAAGTTTGACTGTATTTATTATAAAATATTAGCTGGTGTCTTTCCATGTGAGATTGCACACAAATTAGGAAAGTGACACAGGGATTTTATAGTGGAATTTTAAGCCATTATTGATTAAATGTACACAGAGATTCTATAATTTTTCAACGTCAGAAAGATTTGTCCAGCTTTTTCACATGAAATTAATTAGGTCAAAAAAAGGTCAGTTTTATAAAAGCTTTATATGATACAATCAATTACTGCATATTTTAAAACACCTACTAGACTACTTTAATATTGGAAGCAAACAGTATGAATGCTGTTCAGACTGCCCCAAAAGGTGCAGCCTGATCTTGGTCCATATTGTTTGCAATATAGGCTACTTAAGTACATAAGTAGATGAGAAACCAGACAACATTTGTTATGAAAAGGGTTAAGTAGTATGGGAAAAGTAGCCGGAAAAGGATTTAGATTAGATTGGAAAAGTAGGGGTAAAAGGGTTCTGATATGATTGGAAAAGTAGCAGGAAAAGGATTAAGATAAGATACGAAAGTAGGGGTAAAAGGGTTAAGATATTATGGGAAAAGTAGTGGGAAAAGGGTTAAGATAGTATGGGAAACATTGTGGGAAAAGCATTGAAATATTATGGAAAAGGTAGCAGGAAAAATGTTAAGATAGTATGGGGTAAGTAGTGTGAAAAAAAGATAGTATGGGAAAAGTAGTGAGAAAAGGTTAAGAATGTATGGGAAAAGGGTTAAGATAGTATGGGAAAAGTAGCAGGAAAAGGGTTAAGATAGTATTGGAAAAGAAGCTGGAAAAAGGTGGAGATAGTATGGGAAAATTAGCAGGAAAAGGATTTAGATTAGATGGGAAAAGTAGCAGTAAAAGGGTTAAGAAGTTATGGGAAAAGTAGCGAGGGGAAAGGGTTAAGATATTATGGGAAAAGAGTGGGAAAAAGGGTTAAGATAGTATGGGAAAAGTAGCAGGAAAATGGTAAATATAATATTCGAAAAGTAGTGGGAAAAGGGTTAATATAGTATGGGAAAAATAGTGGGAAAAGGGTTAATATAGTATGGGAAAAGTAGAAGGAAAAGGGTAAATATAGTATGGGAAAAGTAGCAGGAAAAGGGTTAAGAAAGTATTGGAAAAGTAGAGGAAAAAACGTCAAGATATGGGAAAAGTAGCAGGAAAAGGGTTAAAATAGTATGGGAAAAGTAGCGGGAAAGCATTGAGATATTATGGGAAAAGTAGCAGGAAAAGGGTTTAAATAGTATGGGAAAAGTAGCGGGAAAGCATTGAGATATTATGGGAAAAGTAGAGTGAAAAGAGGTAAGATAGTATTAGAATAGTAACAGGAAAATAGTTAAGATAGTATTGGAAAAGTAGTGGGAAACGAGATAGCATGGGAAAAGGGTTAAGATAGTCTGCTCCTTTTCACAGATTTGCCAGTGAAGTAGCTGGAGTTGATGACCTTGGTACTACAGGTCGTGGTGGAGACATGCAAGTGGGTACTTATGTTGAGAAGATGTTCAAGTCAGAATTGTCAGGAAATATTATTGATCTGTGTCCTGTGGGAGCTCTCACTTCTAAACCATATGCATTTACTGCAAGACCCTGGGAGACACGGTAAGATATCACATGTAAATAGATGTCAACAGAAAACCTAATGCTTGATTTTTTTACTAAGCTACTCAAAATCTGTATTTTTCTTAATTTATATTTACCATATTATTAACAGCATTTAGAATCAGTTGAATCAAGTTTTGTAAACTCCAAACGGCTAGTGTCAGATTTGACGAGACTTCTTGCTTTTACATACTACCCTTTTTCAGGGGAATGCTGGGCCTTCAACACTTATTTTAAAGGGCTGGGCCCAGCCCAAAATATAGGGGTACTGGGTTAGTCTGTTTCCCTGTGTTAATTGTGTGATTCCTAGATTTCCTGTTGGATTAGAAATTTTTAGTGATTATTAAACTTATTTTGCCAACTATCATACTTATGCATATTATAGTCAGTGTCACATATAAGCCTAGAACTGATCAGTGTCTGCACTGTTTGACTACATAATGCATTTTTGAACTTTAGATAAAAATGAGAAATAGAAACCAAACAACCCTGAAATTGGATATTGGCTCCTCCAATTGATAAAAATTGGAAATTCTATTTGGCTTAAATAATGGGTATATGATATCCTGGATATTTCCCATATCTTGGGCAATGGAACTTTTCCATGGTTTGAGATAAACAACATTCTTGAGTGTAAAATTGTGATTTTTTAATTCATCCATCAATTTTAACATGTGTTTTGGGTATTCAAAAGAATTGTCCTATAGAGACGGTTCTTTTGAGTATCCACAACATATGTTTTGGCTGATAAATAAGAAAATTTGATTAATTTTTAATTACACACTCTTATCTAGGGGCCTGCTTCTTCTCTTTTGTTTCAGTAAAATAGAATCCGTGGATGTGATGGATGCAGTAGGTAGTAATATTGTGGTGTCAACTCGTACTGGAGAGGTGATGAGAATACTGCCAAGGTTGAATGAGGTGAGTGACAAAAGAGAATACTAGGTGAGTGTTTTTTGATTTCAAGTTTACCAGGCAAGGCTTTGAGAACGCTTGTTGACATTGCGAGGCTTGCCGAGCGATTCAACATGCATTCTCAAAGCCGAGCCTGGTAAACTTGATATCAAAATATGCGAACCTGGTATTCTATTTATCAGTTTACCCATTATTTCACTCTTGAAACTAGCGATTATGACGTAATTTTCAACTTTTGTGTTGATTCAGCGTCATTAGCGACGTCGTTCAAAATTGCAATGTCATCATGACCTGATATGAGATAAGAAACACTTACTAGGTTATGTTGAAACAATTCAGGTAATATTAGGGGCGACTGATAAATCTCATTATTGTTTCGGCCTAGACTACAGAAAACCTCGCTTAGTAGCACATGAATAGCGAAGGTGAAGACCAGCTTTCTTGAAAGTACTTAAGCTTAGGTTGCCACATGTAAAATTTCAATTTTCTTGCAATATTCCAGGACTTTAGATAAGAGTGCGTAATGAAAATTTAATTTTCTTATTTCTGAACCAAAACATATGTTGAGGGTCCTCAAAAGAACCGTCTCAATGAGCACCCAAAACATATGTTAAAATTGATGGGTAAGAAAATATTTACTATTTTACGCTGAAAACTTTTGTTTATGTAAACCTGTGATACTCTGTAGCTGAACAGGCTTGCTTGAGCATTGCCAGGTCGGAAACCATAAAGTCGGGTTTTCTGACGCTGAGGCCCATCTTACATTTCTAGTTCATATTGACTCGTAATGATAAGGCTCAGAATGTCAGAAAAAGGTATGAAGAACCATGAAGCCCAGTGCAGCACCCTTTTAACCCTATTGTATATTTGATATCCATAGGAATGGATATAAGTGAAATCTGTTATAAAGGGACAATTTTACATAGGAAATTGAGAAAAATTACCATATCATTGTCATTTTCCTATAATTGCTTTGTAAAGGCACATGGTAAAAGGTTCAGGAGCCACAATATGACTATGTTATTTGCAAATCAGTATCATAATGAAAGATTATTGGTCCAATTTTCCCCGTTATTTCTATATTTTTCCCTTCCACAATGAGCCATTTGTAATTAATCAAATATTGAATTATGTATTATATTGGGGTCTTTTTATCCTTTGTTTAATTCTGGGTCAACCCAGAAAATAGTTCCGACATGACTGAAAAATTGTTGACTGGAATGTTAAGTATCAACGTAAACAAGCAAACAAAATACTACCATACAGGGAAATCCAAAGAAATATGAGCCACAACATGAGATTTCCAACAATGTGGTATATGCGACCAGCAAAGCCTCAGATCAGCCTGCGCATACGCGCAGTCTGATCAGAGTCTTTGCTAGTCGCATGAATATTCTGTTAGTGTTTAGCTACTGACTGAACATCCTTTAGAGTTTCTAAGCTTAAAAGGAGGCTGCACAGGCTTGTCTGAGTCTACATTTGTCAAAATGCCACACTGTTGGAAATCACATGTTGCAGCTCATAAAACCAACTCAATTTTTGTGTTTCTTTGCAGGAGATCAACGAGGAGTGGATATCAGATAAGACAAGATTTGCCTATGATGGATTAAAGAGACAGAGATTAACAACACCATTTATACGTAATGCAGAGGGTAAACTAGAACAGGCAAACTGGGAGCAGGCTCTTGTGACAGCTGCTGAAAAAGTAAGCTTTAACCTTTTCCCCCTTTCACAAGAACTGAAGTCTGCTCTTTTTTCTGCTTATGTACTGTTCCCTATGGTTCATAGTGCTTGCTTGCATGCTTTCATGATAACATTAGTCTGGAGTGCATGAATAAATGCAGCAGATGTAATAAACAGATAATATTTTGAGAACACATTTTTTTTCAGCAGAATAAGGGATAGCTTGTTGCATGTTGGGTAGTTTTGAGGTCTTTTTTTGTTTTTTGCTGCCTGATGATTTAAAAAAAATCCTTTTTTCAAAATAGTATTTCAGGAATACCGTCAGTTTCAAGCAATTTGAATCCTCAGACATTGTTCAAGCATGACCTTAGTTCAAAAGTAAAAGTTATTAGCAGACTGTGAGACGTTACAATTCCTCACAAGAAGACAAAGAATTAAGCTATGTTATTATTTAATTTAAACTTCTAGCCCCACTAGGCAGCTGCACATACATGTTAAAAGAGTGATATTACACATATATGGGATAAAGACCAAAATCTCATGAGCTGGCCCATTTCAGGGGATAAAAATATTTTAATATTGCACTTGTCTTGCAGGACAGGTGACTTACAATTTTAACTCTTCCTGCAAAGACATGCACTGGCCTTTAAAAGCGTATGCAATAAATAACATAAGGGAGTAATATGTAATTTGAATCCCTTGAGTAATTTTTCCCTGTTGGACAAGTGCTTTGGGTAGAATTACTCGTCCCTTCTAGATTTCACTAGTAATTATGTGCGGACAAGTGGTATTTTTGTCCTCTTTATACAGTGCAGTTCCCTTTATAATGATGTGTTATAAAGGGACAATTTTACAAAGGAATTATTGAAAAATGACCATACCATGGTCATTTTCCTATAATTTCTTTTGTCAAATTCAATGGTGAAAAAAAAATTGGGAGCCACATCATGACCATGTTATATCCAAATACATGTGGTACTGAGGTGTGTTATAAAAGAACTCCACTGTACTTCATTCAATGAAATCAGCCATATTCATAACAGATATCCTCTATTTATGGAGCATCTATATTGATTCTTTGTTCTGCTCGGTTGATAGTATTAAACTTTTTAAATGAAATAAATCTTTTAAATAAAATCTAATCCCGCTATTTTTAAAATCTGTATTGTTTTAATATTTGTGTCATTTTGTAACATGCTATATTTTTAGCTCACCTGAGCCATAGGCTCTGAAGTGAGCTATTAGTATACAAATGACACTGGCGTCCGTCGTTCGCTTGTGTCCGTCAACATTTTCAAACATCTCCACTGAAACCACGGTGCCAATTGAACACAAATTACATAAGGAGACTCCTTAGGATGGGGGAACAAAAGTTTGTTCAAATGGTCCTGGTAACATGACCAAGATGGCCACCACGCCCTTATATGGTAAAAACCCTTTAAAAGTCTTCTTCTCCAGAACCAGAAGGGCGATGACCTTGGGACTCGGTATGTAGCATTGGGAATGTGAGGGCTACCAAGTTTGCTCAAATGATGGTCCTAGGTTGACCTTGACCTACTTAATGTCAAGGTCAAATTTGCTTCCTAATGCATTTAAATGGGATTTTTTGATAAGATGATTTTTTGAAAACTGTTGAAGCCAAAGTCATTATAATCACTAGATATGTTCAACCAGATGAGACAATGACTTTAAATAAGTTCCAAAGGTCAAAGTTGACCTTTGATCCTTCAGCTAACAGCGCCCTAGATAAGCTTTTGGGTCAATTGGGTATCTACGCAACCTGGCTATCCTCAATTGCGTACTTGCAAAAACAATTGCATATTTTTTATATTTGTTTATGCAACATTTTTGACAGTGATTACACATGTTTTCTTATTGAATCATCGCAGATGTGACTGCGTATTTACTCTCATCGTCTGCCTTTCTTGAGTATCAAACTAGCTGATTTTTATTGTAACTGAAGCAAATCTCTTCCCTTTGTTGACATCGCTTGCATCCACTTTGCAAAGTTTTATTTTCCGCTAAAATACTTAACTGGATGCCGATATTTTATTCATAAATTTGGAATTATACTGTGCGCTGGCTATTAAAAAATTCAATACCGGACTGGCATTTGTGTATTACCCAAATGGAAACGAAATGAACCAAATGGTACGCAATGACATCGCATGTAATTGCATACCGCTTGACAGAACTGCTTTCCGGTACGCACACATTTAATATTTTATTGCTTTTTTGATGATTTTAATTGCATATTTACGCAAATACTCTGCTCATCAAGGCTGCTGTGCGAAAGGTCGCTCATATTGGAGTCCCATCAATGTTTTCTCAGAAACCTTTTTGCCATTCAAACTCAAATTTCATATGAAGACTCCTTACGATAAGTTAGCCAAAATTTATACAAATTGTTCTGGTCACATGACCAAGATGGCCGACATACTCATATATGGTAAAACCCCCTTAAAAATCTACTCCAGAACCAGAAGGCCGAGGGAGGGCAGTGGCTCAGTGGTAGAGTGCTTGCCTTGAGACTGAGGGGCCCTGGTTTGAGCCATACTGGCGCCACTGCATTGTGTCCTTGAGCAAGAACATAAATCCTAGCTTAGTACTGGTTCAACCCAGGAAGAATCGTCCCTTTATAACTGAAAGATTGAAATGTTGATGGGACCTAAAGAATCAAATCAAACAAACAAAACCATACGGCCGATGACCATGGAACTTGATATGGAACATTTGGGATGTGGGGCCTACCAAGTTTGTTTAAATGATGATCCTAGGTTGACCTTGTCCTACTTAACATCAAGGTCAAATTTGCTTCCTAATGCCTTTAAATTGGAAAAAAAATTGAAAAGTTGATTTTTTGAATACTTGCCAGTCATTTTCTCACTTGATATGTTACATCTAATGAGTCAGTGACTATAAATAAATTCCAAAGGTCAAGGATGACTTTTGACTTTTACAGCCTTGGAGTCCCATCAATATTTTAAAACAGTTTTCTCAGAAGCCACTTGGCCAATTGAACTCAAATTTCATATGGAGACTCCTTAAGTTGAGAGGATTAAATTATAACAAATGTTAATGGTAATGGTCACATTACCAAGATGGCCGCCATGTCCATATAAGGTAAAACACTTTAAATATCTTCTTCTCTAGAACCAAAAGGCCAATAGCCTTGGGACTTAGAATGTAGCATTGGGGATGTAGGCCCTACAAGGCTTACACAAATGATGAATCTGGGTTGACCTTTACCTTTTTTACGGCAAGGCCAAATTTGATTGTTAATGCATTTATATTGGAAAAATCTTGAAATGTTCATTTTTCTATAACTGTTTAAGCGGATATCATAATACTTGCAAGAAATGTTAGCCTAATGAAACACTGTCTTTATATAAGCACCAAAGGTCAAGATGACCTTTGACCTTTCATCCAAGGCCACTCATTTTGGACTGCCACATACGTATCTAAACATCTTTTTCTCAGAAATCACTGGGCTGTTTGGACTCCGATTTCATATGGAGTATTCAGTGGATAAAAGAATATAGATGCGATATTTGTTTTAGGTCACTTGACTAAAATGGCCACCATGCCCATATGGTAAAACAAAATACGTTTAAATAATAAGTCTAATTTTACCTTGACATATTTTAACATTATTAAGTAGATCAGGTGAGCGTTTCAGGACCTTCAGGTCCTCTAGTTTAGCTTTGGCTCAAGGCGAGAGCTATTGTGAATGGTCTTTGTCCACCCTGCGTTCTGCGTAAATGTTTTTTTAACAACATTACCTCCTGAACCACTGGTCCAAATTAAAAATAATTATAGATGAATGTTCCCCAATAATGCCCTCTGCCAAAATTGCATAAATGGTTCCACTCTACTGACCATGAAGGCCGCCATAGTTCTAGATATGAAATCTTATAAACGACATGTCCTTCTAAACCACTGGTCCAAATACAAAATAATTTCACAGAATTTGTACTCATGATACGCTCTACCAAAACTGCACAAATGGCTCCACTTCCCTGCCAGAGCTCTAGATAAGAAATGTCATAAAACGACATCTGAATTACTGATCCAAATTCGAAATAATTCACAGAATTGTTCCTCATGATGCCATCTACCAAAATTGCACAAATGGTTCCACTCTGCTGAACAAAAGGGCTGCCAGAGCTCTAGATAAGAAAAATATTTAAACGAATTTTCCTCCTGTACCACTGGTCCAAATTCAAATTTGTGTGAAGATGGGATAGAAAAATCTGTCCCTCGTGATCACGGTTTGTCATCACGCGGCAAGCCTTGTGATGCCAATTGGTGATCATCAGGATGGATTTTTCTATCCCACCTTCACACTCATGATGAATTCTTACTATCTGTCATGGAGACTACTCATTCTCACTCCTTTGCCCATGTAAAATAGGCTGCCAGCTCATGTAAGAAATTTCTATCTTACATGACCATGTGACAGCTTTCTTACATGTGCAGAGTAAAATATTCATTTTCTCAAAAAAAGGTATTCAAAGAACCAATTTATTGCACTTAAGTTATTCAAAGGTAGCAAGCAAGGTTAGGCGTCACTTACTGACGTCTTTAAAAGTTAATGACCTCACCAAACATGCGCCCTGTGACGATATTGGTAATGTGACACTAACAGCTCAGGGAGCTCTGCAAGCCTCGTCCCTTATTAAAATTCAGACCCCTCTCTATCCTACATGGACACTTGTGATGGATTGTTATATTCAGTTGGTTGCCTCTACAGTGTGATTCAATTTTTCTTTTAACAGATAGTATCTGTACCAGGTGACCAGATAGCTGCAGTTGCAGGAGGTATGGCTGATGCAGAGGCACTAGTAGCTCTCAAAGATCTCCTCAATTATAATGGCAGTGAGGGTCTCTGTACTGAAGAGTTCTTCCCCATGGATGGAGCAGGGTAAGTTGTTGGAAGGGTCAGGAGGTATGGCAGATGCAGAGGCACTAGTAGCTCTCAAAGATCTCCTTAACTATAATGGCAGTGAGGGTCTCTGTACTGAAGAGTTCTTCCCCATGGATGGAGCAGGGTAAGTGAAAGGGTCAGGAGGTATGGCAGATGCAGAGGCACTAGTAGCTCTCAAAGATCTCCTTAACTATAATGGCAGTGAGGGTCTCTGTACTGAAGAGTTCTTCCCCATGGATGGAGCAGGGTAAGTTATTGGAAGGGTCAGGAGGTATGGCTGATGCAGAGGCACTCGTAGCTCTCAAAGATCTCCTTAACTATAATGGCAGTGAGGGTCTCTGTACTGAAGAGTTCTTCCCCATGGATGGAGCAGGGTTAGTTGTTGGAAGGGTCAGGAGGTACCACAGATGAAGAGGTACTAGTAGCTCTCAAAGATCTCCTTAACTATAATGGCAGTGAGGGTCTCTGTACTGAAGAGTTCTTCCCCATGGATGGAGCAGGGTAAGTTATTGGAAGGGAAGAATGTCCACTATTGTCTCTGTACTGAAGAGTTCTTCCCCATGGATGAAGATGGGTTAGTGGTAAGAAGGGCAGAGTATCCAGAGAGTGTCTCTGTACTGAAGAGTTCTTCCCCATGTGTGGAGCTTGGTTAAGTTTTTTTGGAAGATTGGAATGTTCAAAGGGTAGGTTTAAGTGGAGAATGAGGGGAGGTTTAGCTGATGCAGAGGCACTTGTAGCTCTAAAATATTTTATTAATAACAATGGCAGTGAGGGTCTCTGTACAGAAGGGTTCTTCCTCAAGGTTGTAGCAGGGTAGGTTGTTTGAAGAGTGGAATACCCTGAGAGTGGGTCAAGGCGGGAGTGGCAGGAGGTATGGTAGATGCAGAGAGATAAAAGGGCCATATAATATGTACCATACTTCATTTATAGCTATGAATATTAATAATAATGCAAAGAACAACAACAGTGAAATAAACGATACATGTACATATTTTTGTGTTTACCATTATAGCAAACAAACTTGAGCCAGCCCATTGGTGCCGACTAAAAAGGAGACAGCAAATCTGTCATGTCTGGTCACCATGAAACCCTCTAAATGATTGCAAAATATTGCGATATTTGAAGGCTGGGACCAACAATTAGAGCTCTAATGTCACAGGAAAAAATGACTCATGCCTGTGCTGTAAGAATCATGCTGGCCACTATATATTATCCCTATGAGTATTCTGGTGGATTTTCCCATACAGGTAAATACAATTGTAATGAGATTGTTCATTATATATTTTAAGAATTTCCAAATATTCATGTATTTCAGTTCCTGAAGATTGTATTTATCTGATGAAATGCCGCATCTTGCTGCATTTCATCTGGGGCTTCACTGTTTTCCAATGTATGTCTTTAGGGGTTTCCAGTATGTTAAAGATTAAGGAATACAGAAGAAAAATTGTTCCCGAATACGATTGAAAACAGCATCTGGGAGCTATTTTAGGTTTGCATATTTTAACCCTTAATATTCGAGAAACCCCTAAACAAGTACTTTTGCAAACAGTGAAGACCCAGATGAAATGCAGCATAATGCTGCATTTCATCAGGGTCGGTACTGTTTGTAAAGGTAAAAATATCTTCAGACAAAAAATTCAATATTTTTTTTGAAAATTATAACCTGACACCCCTAGATATGTACAATGGACCATCTCGAGTTTAGTGTATCAAACCAGAAGGACAAACCAATTAGTATACAAAGGGTTAACCCTTAATGCGCCAATCGCAACAAAAGTCGTCTGCTTTTCTCGTCTTCTGAAATGTTTAAGAAGCCACTACGGCAAACAGTGTGGACCCAGATCAGACTATAGGAGCAGTCTGTTCTGGGTCCACTCTGTTTGCTTCTATACTTAATTTGTCAGTAATGTTAGGCAATTATTTGCAGCAGACGACTTTGGCAGACGACATTTTCAGATGCATTTTTTTCATGGCGCTTTATGGGTTAATAGCCGTCCTCTCAAATTTCAGAACTGACCTGAGGTCGAACTATTTATTAAATACGAAGATAGCTGGTGTAGAAGAGGCTGATTTGATACTGTTTATAGGAACTAATCCACGCTTTGAGGCTCCTCTCTTTAATGCTAGAGTAAGGAAAAGGTAGGTGTCTTTTTACTCTTGTTGATTTTGTTTGTTTGATTTGATTCTGTACGTCCCAGTCAACAATTTTTCAGATATGTCAGGACTGGTCTTCCTGGTTTGAACCAGGGATTAATGTTTCTTGCTCAAGGACACAACACAGTGACGCTGATGAGGCTCGAACCCGCAAACCCTCGCTTTCATGACAAGCACTCTACCACTGAGCCACTGCGCTCCCTGTTTACTCTTGTTATGAAGGAAAATCTTTTAGTTCACCTGTATGAAGGTCAAGGAGAGCTACACTCAGTGGCCATGAGTGAGTTCCCAAATCAGCGTACAAGAAATTGACAAAAAATATAGCCTGACACAATGGTCTTTTCTAGCCAATTAAGTCAATTTCCCCAAATGATAATTGGCCTTGATGAATATACAGGTTATAGGTTAAAGTCATCACCAAATTGTATGATGTCATCATCTGTTGCTATGGGATATTATGTATCACAAACATTGGCTCTATTTCTTCAAAAAAGATAGCAGGTGTTGAAAAATTGCTGTAAATATGTCAGATTGTAATATTTTTTATTGAAAATTTGCAGAAATACAGGTCAACCTTGCTATGTCAAAGTCCCAGGGATGGCGAAAATACTTCGAGTTATCCAAAGTTCGACATAAGCAAAATGTAACGTCACCCCAATATGATGTACATGTTCAATTTCTCCAAGACATACTTTTGCGGTACATATGTAGTGAAACTGTTCCTACTGCAAACCAGATAGAAATCAAGCCAAAAGAAATTCATTTAAGTTTGTTTTATTTCTACTTTAATTACGTTGTGGACCGCCATAACGCCACAACCTTAGCAAGGGATAAACAATATTGCGGAAACAGTGATTTTTTAAAAAAAGTATTGGTAACGAATAGGGGAATGGTGAAAACAGGCTTTAGTTATTGAAATTTCTAATAATTTTTTTTTCAAGAGAATAAACCAATATAAAAACCAAATCAAGTTGTATTAGTAAAGACTGTCGGAAATATCTCATCCAAGGACACCAATAAACAACATCAAGATTTGAATGGCACCGCTAATTTTCTGATGTTCAAATCAAGCACACCTGGGTTGTTATGCATTGTCAAGGATAGCTGATCAATGAACAATGGCCACCTCCACGCTATAACTAATTGGGGATTACCCGCAACAATGGATTATACTGGGCTTAATTAAAGGCTATTGTTCAATGGCTGAAGGTTAATTACTTTGTTTGACATTCAAATTGTTCGACACAAGTAGTGGTAAAGAAGCGGAAAACTAATTTTCGGGAATGAAAAACCACTTAGATATAGCCGAGATTTCGTGATAACCAAGTTCGACATAAGCAGGTTTGAAATACAAAGCAATATAGGGGAAATGCTCGGGAATGGATGATCACTTCGACATATGCCGTGTATTCGAGATAAGCAAGTTTGACATAGTGAGGTTGACCTGTATTTTTTAAATGTGCTGGAAACTTTCTGTTAAATTCAAATTAGTATAGACACTGAAAATGAAATAATCCAGAGCAGAGAACTGGACGGAAAATAATACCATGAAAATTATCCAACTGCAGTATATTTTGACTGTAAAAAATAAACTATATTAACAAATGCAGGCATATGGGGTATGTATGTTTTGTGGGGTTCATAATACTGTTCTATTTGAAAATAATATTTTTTTAATAAATGTTGATGGATATAAGCTATGGTTTGATCCTAAGAAAATCTGCTAATTTTCACTGTCAGTCCTGATATTGGTGCCACAAGCAGCATAACCAGTGATATAATATTTGTGTAAAAATTATTTTCAGCTGAAAGTACCATTTCGGGTTACTTTTTTTACAGAGTGTTTATATTTTGAGAAGAACTATCCTATGATTTTGTATGAAAGTTTGGGTACCACCTCGTAAAGCAAAGAATTTCTAGCGATAAGGCGAGCAATCTCCCTAAACGAGACGTTCGTTTTATTTTGTTGAAATAACGACTGGAGAAACTAGGCACATTCAACAAATATGTATAGACGAGCCGCCGATGCACCATTGCCCCCAATTTGTATATTTAAAACGGGTTTTCCTTCATGCATGTAATAACTCTACTTCTTATTGAATGAGAATTTATTTCGATCATCAAATGTGCTTGTTATTCAGTAACATATATGGGAACTAGACTGTTAAACAGGGAACCACGCTATGTACAGTAAAACTATTTATACAGTTGATGTACAATGAAAACAACCATCTTGCAAAGTGGTCTATTTTTGTCAGATATTTATTGTCTTCTTTCGCTTATACAACCCCTTTCTCCCCCTAGACCCAAGACGCCATTTACATATGTTATACATTTGTATAGCGACATTTAATTGTCCAAAGGGCATCTTGGGTCTAGGGGAGGAAAGCATCTAAAAACAAACTGAAAGACGCCAGTTTCATCTTTTCAATGACAAACGTCACAATTTTAAGTATATTTCGTACGCATGCGCAGAAGGAATACCGCAAAGTTTTGGAAATGAAGGGCACTTATATCCTTAATATTTTAGCACTTTTACTTTTTTGAAAACCTGCAAAGGATTTACTAAAACTATCGTCCAAACGGCACCCAGTCTAAAGACGTAAAATGAGGGGTGGGAGTAGAAGGCGCAAGTTTTCACGGCTTTGTAAATGATGGATCGCTTTGAAACCTATCTGGATGCTTTCTATGCATATTTTACTACCGAAACAGTCCAATTTTAAAAATATTAAGGCAATTTAAAAATTTAGGTTTTGTAATCATGTCAACTAGGGAAAATATACGCCTTATCGCTAGAACTCCTTTTGATCAAGGGGTTAGGTACTGCTGGGTGCTGTCTTTTCGATTTGAAAGAATGAAACATTTAAAGACTAATTGCTTCAAACACTCATATATAGACCCTAGAAATACTGATACTTGCTGCTAAGTTAACATGTGGATTCATTCAGTATTTTAGATTTTTGGGTCAGGGGTACAAATACCCCACCCACCACTAATATGACGGTGAATAAATTAGGAAGATGTGAACACATCTTGTTCACAGCTCACGAGTATAACATATTAGCACTATTATCACCAAAAAAAAAATATAGAAAATAAGCAATATCTATTGTCATGTAAAAATGGAAGAAGTTTAGAACACACATCAAATTTTCAAAATGTTTCAGAAATCAGGGGTGGTCAAAATGATTAACACCCACAAACTCCAGATGATATTATTTCTATATTAATCCAGCATCCTTAAGTTGATGGAAAACCCTTCCAAAACATCCTTTTCATCGCAAATTTGTTACTCCTATTGTGGGAGTCTGTAATTGTTCTATGTTTTGTTGTACGTTACTTTATGTCCATTTTAGTATTGCAATCATCTTGATGGGGAAGAGAGAGCTGATTGCTTTGCTTAATTTGTCTTCCTGGTGTCTCGTGATGGTTGAGCGGCTCTTCCTCACGGTGCCACGGGGTTGTCTGCATGTGATTGTGGTATTTCCTGATCATACTCATTTACTATTTTTGGCATCGGATCCGACAGCCAATCGCAGGGTTAATGATGTAATTAGTATGTTTTCATTACATAACCAAGCAGAAAAATCATGTTTCTACTTGATAAACCTTATTGCAATACAGGTAACAGTTAATTAAGATCATTTATCAATCTTTTCTTGTCACTGGTATTAGAGAAAGTTTGAAAACTTGTGATGACTTTTCTTGAAGATATCTTTTCAAGGCATGCAATATTACATAAGTGTGTTACTATATATAAATCTGGATGGAAATCCAGGTAATCACAAACAGATGCTTTGGCTTATTTATGAGAAGAAATCTTTCTATTTCTAGAAATAGAACTAAAAATGAGAGACTGTTTGATTGGAAGGAATTTCCATCCAAATCTGTTGGAAGGTTTTCCTTCCAGTGCCTGACTGGTAAGAAGAGGTCATAAAATTATGCTGAATTTCTAAAAAAAAAAAAAAGATCTACATACCTACTCAAACTGAAATTGATGGGTAGGAGCACGGCAAACAAATATATTTTTAAGGATGGCCTTATGATGTTGCATCACCAGGGATCACATTCAGCACTTGATAATTTGCCAAGTGCCAGTAGTTTTTTTTCTTTCAAAAATTAAGTTAAAACTAAACTCCAGCTGTTAAGATTTTAGACTTAATTTTTTGCAATAACTTCAATTTTAGCAAAATGTGTTCGCGATGAAAAGTATTCAGGAACATCTCCGCTAATTTCTCCAAATGGTTCCTACATCCTAGATGCTACAGGTTCCTCTGTGCATAGATGCACTCTTTGAATATTTTAGACAAAGCGCATATAAACAGTCCTAGATGTCAGTCAAAAATGCACATTGCACCGCCCTTATTCAATTACTAAAGCGATGGATGGCTTGTTCAAATATAATAGAAATCGCGCCTGATTCGCTCGTGCGTTAAACTAGTAGGGTCATCTCAAAACCGTTCATTTCAAAGCACATGCATAAGAAAAAAATTGCATGTCATACGATAACCCAGCTTTTGTTCCTACAAATGAGCCTGCTTTAAGTTGATTCTGCATATGCACGGTAAATTCTGAGTATGTTAACGGCAGTTTTATGTTATGCACCGCTTCCGAATATATTTTTGAAACTACCCCTTTCTGTCACGCCTATACGAATTATACCTGTCATTAAAAGACTTAGAAATTTAGGACGAATTCAATTTATTGCAAAATTTTCATCTATATACACAAAAATCTGTTTGCGCCACAACCACAAGACCTTTTGGAGAAGTTGGCGGAAATTATTTTGTTAAAATAAAAGACAAAGTTATTGCGAAAAATTAAGTCTAAAAACTTAACAGCTTGAGTTTAGCAGCATTTGCTATGTTTAGCAAGTGAATACAAGTCACTCTAAAATCAACCATATCATATGATGCAACATAATAAGTCTGCATGGCAAACAGTGTAGATCCTGATCTGCCAGCTTCTAAAGAAGCTGGCTGATCCGGATCCACACTGTTTGAAGGATAATTTTTAAGTGGGCTAAGAGAGAAATATTTTTTACATGATCTATGCAATATAAACATAAGAATGATATTCATGTAATATTCAGTTTGAGGCATTACAGACCATGAAAAAACAACAAGTTCACTTGCAGTGAAAAAGCAAGTAGATTAAGCAAACAATAAAACAATTACTTGCCATTTCAAGCAAGCAGTTAAATTCTCAAGTTAGATCCCTGATCACCGGGCCGCGTAGCGCAGTTGGTAACGTGTCTGGCAACAGATGCGAGTCTGACTGCAGATCCAGGGGTAGACTGCAGATCCAGGGGTCGGGAGTTTGATCCCGGCCCGGTCCCATACTTTTGTGGAGATTGATCAGGAAATAATTTCTACGGCCATTCTCCTCCCTTCCGCTGAATCATTCAAGAAGGGTTGTTTGTCAGTTACAAGCGAAGGTATGTGCACAAAGTACTGGTTAACTGCTTGTTCAAGCTTGCCCAGGAAAAAGTGTGGGTAGGTGAACTGACCGTCCTGCCATGACCATAGCTGTCGACTTGGGACGTAAAGCAACAAAACAAACAAACAAACAAGATCCCTGATCACAACTAGCATCACCTTGAGGTCAAGGTCGCTTACATAGTAATCAAATGTTTTTGTGGGTTAAAGTATTTCATAATATTTATCTCTGAACTGATTTTATATAATCAGCCCATACTTAACTTTATATCAAGAAATCGGTCTAAGGTTTGGGTTAGCACCTTCCCAACCTGATTTTATGGCCTTGAGGCCTTAGACAGACTTACATAGGTTTTTTATCCCCCGACGAAGTCGGAGGGATATAGTTTTGGCGTCGTCCGTGCGTCCGTCCATTCCGTCCGTCCGTCCGTCCGGAACCATATCTCAGTACCTATTGGTCAGATTTGATTTATTCTTGGTACAAATGATAAGTACCATGGACTCTCAAACATCCAACAAGTTTGGTCAAAATCAACCCCTTAACACTTGAGTTATTGCCCTTGTTTTAGTATAGGCAATTATAAGGCAAAACCTATATTAGCTTTTTTGTGTGATGATCTTCACATTTTATCAAAGCTATTATATTTAACAACTTCTCACTATTAGACCATGATTGCCAAGTGCCTGTAGATAAGCATGGCAGTGTCAAAGTTTTACCCCACCCCCTTTGTCCCCACCTAAGGGGTCAAAGGTCAAATATTTAAATTTCGCAATAACTAAGGCAATTGTTAATATTTTTTGCTGAAATTTTGCATACAGGCAGAGCAGCAATAGATATGAAACATATCAAACGGGATTTCAGTTTGAAGGCCTGGGTCCGAGCCTGTTGGGTGGACTTAGGGGGTGGGGCCGAGGTCAAAATTAAACTTTTTCAGAATATGGTCATGTTGCATATCAAATTAAAGCTGACGACGCTGGCAGCAACATGGTAGCAAATAGTTTGCCCACAGACACACCCTCGACCCAGGGGGTGGGGTCAAAAGGTCAAACTATATCTTTTTCTGAAAGTAGTCATGTTGCATATCAAATTAAAGCTGACAACGCTGGCAGCAACATGGTAGCAAATATTTTGCCCACAGACACACCCTCGACCCAGGGGGTAGGGTCAAAAGGTCAAACTATATCTTTTTCTGAAAGTAGTCATGTTGCATATCAAATTAAAGGGAATTGATCACAGAGCACCATGAAAGCAAATATGCTGTCATAACACACACCAACTACCCCATGGGGTGGGGTCAAAAGGTCATTTTCTTTTTCTTTTCTAAAAGTGGTCATGTTGCATATCAAAGTAACGTGGAAGAAGTGTAGACCTACATGCAAGGTAACACTTTGAATTTACACACACCCTTGACCTCTGGGGTTGGGTTTAAAGGTCAGATATTGAAATTGTGCAGATGTAAGTATATTTTTTATTAAACTAAGCACTAAAGCATACTTGACAGGTGTTTGTTATGATCTGAATGATACTGAAGGTGAACTAAGACTTAGATAAATGGGATTTATGTTTTGTGATTTACATGTTTCTCTCAAATAACCCTTCGTCGGGGGATATAAATTTGTCGAATTTGTCTTGTTTTCACTTAATACTAGTTAAACCTTATTGTAACCAAATCAATACTTTCCCATATAAAATCTTAAGCTTTCTTTTTATATTTTAGCTGGATCAACAATGATTTAACTATTGCCATGGTTGGAACTAAGGTGGATCTTACTTACGATTATGAGGTAAGTTGAAACACACAAATTACTGGTTTTACCCTTTTAGCTCACTTGCACTTGCACATGCACATTGTACATTCTTTGCTGCTTGATGCATTTTCAGTTGCTGTTTGAGCATTCTGTCATGGATGGAACACAAAAACCACTTGATGAAATGGCTGCCTGATGTCTGCCAAGCAATAAAAAGGCATAACCAATGTTTTGTTTTGGAGTTAAAATTTTAAGGGCATAGTTAAACTATGTAATGTTTCATTTTTTCTCAGTATCATCACTGTATGTAAACACAAAACTATGAAAATCTTCTATTATAGGCGCGTTGCTGAATTTCATATAAGGCTTACTTTTTGAGAAAACTTACCTCATCGTCATAAAGGATGAAACCGGTCTCAAATCAAAACTAAATGCCTCTACTTTAATTTTAATTTGGTCGTACGTTCGAAAATTGGTAGCGTCATATCTAAAAAAGGGGAGATATCTCTATCCTTGCAAAAAAGGGAATTGTGAAGTACGAATTTCGAATCGATTTTTTGCAGCGTTAAAATATTATTTTTTCGTAAATTATTTTATTTTCTAAAATCAATTTAACTTTCATTTATTTTTAAATCAAATTTGGCTCATTTTCTTCCTTTGCAGATATAGCTAATGAGGGATAACTCTTACTACCCTATAAAATAGAACATTTCCCTCGATATCGTTTCTAATAATACTGTTATTTTTAGTAAAAATGCGTAAAACTTGATCAATTCGAAGATACATATAAATTTGCTATTCAAAAACATGATTAACAGCATTCTGACATGCTTGACGGCTCGGAAAATGGCTTGCAAAGTTGCTACCCCCGTGTGAAAAATACGCTGTTTTGGTGCATTTCACAATACAGTTGATACGTATACTATTAGGCGCAGTTTCTGGATGCTTTTGAGAAAATGAACCTCATCGTCCTAGGGGGTGAAACTAGACTTCAATTGAAGATAAATGTATATACTTAATGTTTTTGGGGGTCGCACACTCAGAAATGGGTAGCGTCATATTGAAAAAAGGGGAGATAACTTTATACTTGCAGTAAACAGAATCACGAAATACAAATTTAAAAGTATCAAGTATGGAGTTTTTTCTGAAGATAAAGGGTCTGACACATTTCTTTAAGTAAATTTGGTATGCTAAATCCGAAAATCGATGTTTGCAAGCTGAGAAATGGCGTCTTATCGAGCTAATTTGCATGTTTCAAGATGGCCGCCAAAATCATACATAATCTTACATTGTTGTTGATTCATTGTTTAATGTACCTTGGAATATTTGTGGAGGTTCTGTGTTGGTCTTTGTTTTATTATGCATCTCTTTGTGTTCTTTCTATTTTTGTTAACACCTTGACGTGGAAGAGAATGATAGTTGATTTGCTTTAATTGTCTTCCTGGTGTCTTGGGACTGTAAGTGTTCTGTTCTCTTCCTCGTGATGCCGTGGGTTTATCTGCAGTAGTGATTATGTTTTTTCCTGTTTATATTCACTTACTTTTTGCGTATCTAGTGTCCAGCTATTGTAATGAATGTTTCATTCATAGCCCTATTTTGAACAATGTCATAATGTCCATTCTTCAATGTCATAATGTCCATTCTTCCTAGCAATACCCACAAAATGTGTTACACTATCTATACAGTATATCAAAAGTAAAAGCATATAAATTCCTTAGTACCCAATGGTGGAATTAGACCAGCCTTGCGTCCTCAGGACAACTTCTCATGAGCGTCAAATTGGTTTGTGGGACCGCCTTCAATAGGTAAAAGTATTGCCCTGAAAATAACCCCATTTGAGCTATGTGAAATTGCGTGGTTTCCATGGCAACAAACAATGCGCTTCAAAACAGTTGGGTAGGTCCCTACAAATTACTTATATCTCAGCCGAAACTCATCCTAAAGTACTAAATCTATAAAAAACAAAAGTAAGACATAGCCGCTTCATTCAGCGGTAAAGTATGCTAGTGATCACATTTGCATATTCATGAAAATTAATGAATACATTAGGAAATCATAAAAAAATAAAAGGGTGTACCCACAAAGATACTTACAACTCCGCTGCGAATTATTTTAGGCAACCACTCTTGGTACCAAATAATGCCAAATCACTGCACTTTTACCTAATTGTCCATTTTACAAATTTTCTAACATTCTCGCTCATAAATATTAATCAAAATATAAGAAATAAGAGAAAATTTTGGAAAACTTAAAGGGGTGTTCTTACAAAATTACGCATATGTCAGTTGCTAGTTATCCTATTCTCAAATTAAAGCCTAGAAATAGTTTTTATCTTTCTTTGTTCTTCTTTCTTTTTAATGCTTTCTTATACATTCATGAGTATGTAAATGAGATCATTTGTATATTCATCATTGGGTCAACGAGCTATATCTCAACTTTTATTTGGTACCATGTTTGGTAGTCCAGGATTATGGCAGCTGAAATATAGGTTATTTTGTAGGTCAAACCACTTTAATTTTCTACTATTTACCCCACCCACATTCATATTGACTCAATTTTAATAGAAAACATGAAATAATAGCCTAATAATGTTTTTGCAGTACTGAATACAAAAACAAACCCTTAGAAGTATTAAATTCCTTGTTTGGAATTAATGATTCTGTTTCCATGTCAACACAATCCTCATGTATTTGAAAATTAGTGAAATTTTGACTTATTTTGTTGCTAGGCAACGCATGCAATCAGTGTTCACATAAACATTTACGAATCAAGTATAATGAAAAGACAATATGACATTGTTCAAATAAACGTCAAATATGTCTTTCTCAAACACTATCAAGCCCACAAGCTTTTTAAGACATACTGTATATTCCTGGTGGCGGTGATCGTGAACGCATTGCTCTGACTGACGATCTTTAGTTGCCTAGCAACCATAACAGAAGCTTCACCAGGGTAATTATTTTGGGTCAAAACGTCTATGACATGTTATACTTATAAAAGATTATCACATTTCTTGTCTACAAAGTGAGGCTAAGATAAAATAAGGTAGGGCTCAGTTATTTTTGACTAACCCTGGTAGGATAGTAAGCAGCTGGTGTAGAGGTAATTGTGTAGGGACACTACCTTAATTAATCTACCAATTTTGTCTTATTTCTTATGTTTACATTAATATCTATGGTTATTCAAATTAGATCATTTGTATATTTAATCATTTTCATCAAATGAAAATGTCTCAACTTTTATTTAGTACCTAGTTTTGAAGTTAATCATAGTTAGCGGCTGACTTAGTGGTTATTTTGAACATAAATCACATTATTTTTCTACAAATTTCCTCTTATTTCTTAAGTATTCATTAATATTCATGAAATATATTCAAATTAGATAATTCGTAAATTTAATCATTTTGGTCAAAATGCAATGTCTCAACTTAAATTTGGTACCAAGTTTTGCAGTCTACGATAGTTGGCAGTAGACATATAGGTAATTTTGTAGCTATACCCCCTTAATTTTTCTATCTATTTGCTCTTATTTCTTTTGCTTTCATTCATATTCATGAATGTTTAAATTGTAAAATTCGTATATTTTATCATTTTGATCAAATGGCTATGTATCAACTTATATTTGATACCAAGTTTTGTAAGATAGGATATTTATCAGCTAGCGTCGTGTTAATTTTGCAAGTATAATAACTTAATTTTTCTACCAATTTTGTCTTATTTCTTATGTTTACATTAATATTCATGAATATTTAAATTAGATAATTTGTATATTTAATCATTTTAGTCAAAGAGTTATGTCTCAACTTTTATTGGGTGCCAATTTTTATAGTCTAGGATAGTTAGCAGCTGGAGTACATGTTATTTTGTAGGTAAACCCCCCTTAATATTTCTACCAATTTAGTCTTATTTCTTATGTTTACATTATTATTCATGAATATTTAATTAGATAATTCGCATATTTAATAAATTTGGTTAAATGGCAAAGTCTCATCTTTTATTTGGTACCAAATTTTATAGTCTAGTCTTATACACAGCAGACATATAGGACATTTTGTAGGTATACCACCTTCATTTTCCTACCAATTTTCCCTTATTTCCAATTTTTACATTTATATTAATGAATATTCAAATTAGATGATTCGTATATTTAATCATTTAGGTCAAAAAACAATGCACCAGCTTTAATTTGGTACCAAGTTTTGTATTCTACGATATATAACAGTAGATATATAGGTAATTTTGAAGGTATACCACTTTAATTTTTCTACCAATTTTCTCTTATCTCTTATGCTTTCATTAATATTCATGAATATTTAAATTTGATCATTCGTATATTTCATCATTTTGATCAAATGGCTATGTCTCATATTTTATTTGGTACCAGGTTTTGTAAGATAGGATAGTTAGCAGCTAGCGTCCTGGAATTTTTGATGTATACCACCTTTATTTTTCTTCAAATTTTGTCTTATGTCTTATGTTTACATTAATATTCTTGAATTAGATAATTCGTATATTTAATCATTTTAGTCAAATGGCAATGTCTCAACTTTTATTTGGTACCAAGTTTTGTAGTCTAGGCTAGTACGCAGCAGACGTATGGGGCATTTTGTAGGTATACCCCCTTAATTTTTCTTCCAAATTTGTTACGTTTACATAAATATTAATGAATATTTAAATTAGATAATTCGTATATTCAATCATTTTAGTCAAATGGCTTTGTCTCAACTTTTATTAGGTACCACATTTTGCAGGATAAGATAGTTAGCAGCTGGTGTAGTGGTAATTTTGGAGGTATACTCCTTGATTTTTCGACCAATTTTCTCTCATTTCGTAGGTTTTCATTAATATTCATGAGTATGCAAATTAGATAATTCGTATATCTAATCAGTGTGTCAATTTGCCAATGTCTCAATTTTAATTTGGTACCACGATTCTTAGTCTTGAATGATAAACAGCCACATATAGGTAATTTTGCAGGTGACACCCCTTAATTTATTTTACAATTTTTCTCATTTCTTACGTTTTCTTTAATACTCTTGAATATGCAAATTAGATCATATTAATATCTAATAAGAGCGTCATATTGCTGTTTCTGAAATTCTATTTTATCTATTCAAGTAAGAAAGACTAGATATTTCAAACAGATATACTTTTGTGTAAGTAAATGCAAAAAAAAAGCAGAGAAGCAATATTTTAAGGAGGTACTTAACGACGCTCATCTATGCTGGTTTTACATTATTTCTAGTACCAGAGTTACTTCCCCATTTTATGAATGACGATACTCGATTTAAACATACAATCCTCACAAATTGATAGTACAGATATATTTATCTTTAATTGAGTCATGTATCATCATTTAGGACGCTAATGTAAGTTTTCTCCAAAAGTAAATCATCGAATCTCCTATCAAGTGTATTGGACAATGCATTAAAACGCTGTTTTTCCACACAGGGGTGGCAACTTTAGAAGCAAATTACTGAGCCCTCAGGCATAACAGGATGCGGCAAATCATGTTTTTGAAAAGCGAAAAGATAATTGTTTTAGAAATTATGAAGTTTTGCGGGTTTTGATTAAATATAACGGTATTATAAGGAATGATATAGAGGAAAATATTAAATTTTATAGGGTAGTAAGAGTTATCCCCCCAAAATACTATGTTTAAATCTATAAAAATCAATAAAACTCATACAAATATAAATGACAGTAAACTTACTTTTAGAAAATAAAATAATTTGCTAAAAAGAACGTCTTTTTGTCAATACAAAATCAGTTTAAAAACCGTTCTTTACGTTTCCGTTTTTTGCAAACATTGAGTTATCTCCCCATTTTTAAAAATGATGCTACCAATTTTTGAGCGTACGACCCAATCAGAAATAAAGTAGAGTCATTTATCTTGAATTTAAGACCTGTCTCATCCTTTATGACGATGAGGTAAGTTTTTTCGAAAATTTGAATTTCAGCAACGCGCCTATTACAACAAAATGCATTTTTCTCTTTTTTAGCACCTTGGAGATTCTTCGAAACTGCTAGAAGACATTGCAAGTGGAAAACACCCATTTGCCCAGGTATGTTATTTTATTTACAGAAGAAGTTATACTCTAAACAAACAATTAGATCAACATCTGGTTAGGAATTTGAGGAGAAAAAGGTAAACAAACAATGCACACACAGGTTTAGATAAACACAATTTTTGAGCGTAAAAGTGTAAATATTTTCCTTTCCCATAAGTTTGAACTTATGTTTTGGGTGCTTAAAAGAACGGTCTCATTGAGACAGTTCTTTTGAGTACCCACAACATAACTTATGTTATGGGTGCTCAAAAGAACCGTCTCAATGAGATGGTTCTTTTGATTACCCCCAACATATGTTTTGGTTGAGAAATAAGATAATTAATGTTTTGCTAGGCACTCTTAACTAAAGGCCTGGCACATTCTGTCTTTCATGAGCAATATAAATTTTGTGAAGAAAAAATTAAATCATTTGGAAATGCAATTGTGGAGCCCAGGCCATGATTAAGAAAACTTTGGTCTTCCACTTCCTAATAGAATGTTTTAGAGCTGGATAGGTAGATAGCACTTTTTTGTGCATATGCGGAAAAATATTTAAATCTTTTATCTGTGTATTTTTTTTTTATTTGATTTTTTACATCCTATCAACAATCTTTCATTTATACAGGGGCGGGTCTTCCTGGGTTGAACCAGTACTAAGCTAGGATTAATGTGTCTTGCTGAAGGACACAAAGCAGTGATGCCAGTGAGGCTCAAACCCGCGGCCCCTCAGTCTCGAATCAAGCACTCTACCACTGAGCCACTGCCCCCCCTTTTATAGAGATACCCAGATGAAAGATTTTTAAAAATTTTATTTTTTATTTAAGATAAAAGTTTTGAAAAAACATTTTTTAAGCCAAAGAATCACTGGAAAGGGGATGAAGGATGGAACAAACGATCAGGAACGTTTTTTTATAAACTTTATTTTTTTATCTACACGTTTCGGGTTGACTAACCCTTCATCAGGAAAAATAAGCCAAAGAAGTTTAAAAAAAAATATTTTGTTAGCCAAAGAGTATCAGAAAGAGATACAAAATTCACCAGTTATATAAGTTTTTGAGGCGAAACATAAAATATAGGCGTTTTGCTCAGTGGGCAGAGATGAAAAGCCAAAAAAAACTAATTCTGAAAAAAAACCCACATGTTTTTTATATGGGGGTAAATTGCTGGGTAGGTAAGAAAAAGTAAACAAACATTTTTTTATATTTAGGCCCCATGGATATCCACAGTTGCAGAGTAAATATGAGATCACCTACTTGGCACATTCTAGTTAAATTAATTTAACATGCCAAAGAACTGCTTAATGCTGTCAAGAACATGTGGGAATCTGTGACGTATATGTTGTAGTTTAATTGATTATGTGGCTGGCTAGAAAATTAGGATATCATCACACTTTGTACTTCGATTGCAGACATTGGGTAAAGCTAAACGCCCTATGGTTGTGGTGGGTAGCTCTGCATTGCAGCGCGGAGACGGGATGGCCATTCATCGAGCTGTATCGACCATGGCACAGGCGGCTAGGGTGAAGTCAGGCTGCAGTGAAGACTGGAAGGTCCTCAATGTTCTACACAGGGTAAGTTTAGTTCCATTTACTCTTTGCATGCTGGGTAATTTTTCATGCTTTTGATGTCCTCTGCTGACTATTTCAAAATTAACCTTTTTAAGAAATTCTTTCAGGAACACTATCAGAGTGTCAAACCGTAGGTTTCAATTGACAGTCAATACAGTTTTAGTAATTATATTTCGACTGAAAGTCAATATGAGGAGACTTAATTCAAATTTAAGAAATTCTTATTAGTTCTGATGGAAACTACTGAAAAGGCATAACAAATTCTTGAGAAAACATTTAACATTTAATTCAAAGAGTTGAACTTGAAAAAACAGGTGTCATATTGTCCAAGTTGAATTCCATATTGTCCAAAGAGAAATCAATATTGTCATCATCATATCATAATCGGATTTTTTATTAACATGCAGGTGCAGGGGCATCATCCACATCAGTGGACCCCTTTCCAGGTAACTGGCTAGCTGCACGCATAGCAGATCTCACACCTGATCTCCAGGTGCTCCTTTCTTGAGGGTCAACTGTCGTGAGCTTCCACTCATGGCAGTCTTTCTCTGTCGGTTTCTTCTATGTTAGCTTTGGCCTCCCTGCCCCATGCCTGCCCTCAATCTGTATATCACATGCTATTCTGACTGCACCACTAGAGCGCTCCACATGCCCAAACCAGCGAAGCCTTCTCTCTCTAAAAATGAGGTCGAGGTCCTCAAGCTCAAGCTTTGCCAGTAATTCGCTTGACCTTACCGTGGCCACATCCTCTAGCCTGATCATGCAGATCTGTCTGATCATGGCCCTATCATTGCGCTGCAAGCCCTGCAGGTGCGTCTTGGTCAGTGGCCAAGTTTCACTGGCATGGAGCATGGGGTTCTGCACGCAAGAGCTGTATACATGGCCACGGGTCTTGTAAGAGAGTTGGCGGGATGTGAGAACTGGTAGTAGCTCCATGAACTTCTTCCAGGCTGTTTTCACACGCGTAGTGACCATGTACAAGGTGAAATCCATATTGTCCTAGGTAAACCATATAGGTCCTAGGTAAGCTGTATAGGTCTGAGGTAAAATCAAATATAGAGTATATGAAAGTAGTAAAGTCACCAGTATGGCATGGACGCATTTCTCTGTATAAGTGCTATATATTGAGTAGTAAAGTAATAAAAGTGGCTTTTAAGACATGTTTGACTGTACATTCAAGTTTTATTACAGGTTGCTAGCCAGGTAGCAGCTCTTGATATTGGTTATAAAGCCGGAGTAGATCATATCAGACAGAACCCTCCAAAAATTCTCTACATGCTCGGAGCTGATGAGGGAGCTATCACCAAGGCAGACCTGCCCAAAGATTGCTTCGTCATTTATCAAGGTATTATTACAAATTTGTTGTGCTCAGAATGGTCAATAATTATACCCCCCGCAAACTTTGTTTGTAGGGGGTATACTGTTTTCACGTTGTCCGTCCGTGCGTCCGTCCGTGCGTCCGTCCATCCGTCCGTCCTTAATGCTTTGTTTCCTTAATATCTTTAAGAGTCATTGCTGGATTTTCATTAAACCTTGCAAACATGTTCATATATGCAAGAAAAATTTTTTAGACAAAAAAGTAAGGGCTAGGGGCCAATTCTATCAGAGTTATTTCCCTTTGTAGTTCTAAATGGCTTTTAATATAGGGTTTTATGCTTATGCTATTATAGGCCATACATGGGCCGATCAACTCCTACCACAGCTTTTGATGGAACAATTTGATACTTTTCCTATACAATGTAGACACATTGAACATATGCATGAAGGAGTTTGGTTCAGAAAAAATAATTTTTACCAAAATGACAGCTGTGAGAACTTAGACAATATTTCCTTAATAGGGCTTTTGTATATGCATAGATGGTGCCTTTATGGGCCGATCAACTCCTACCACAGCTTTTGATGGAGCAATTTTATACTTTGCTGATACAATGTAAGCACATTGAACATATGCATGAAGGAGTTTGGTTCAGAAAAAATAATTTTTGACAAAATGACAGCTGTGAGAACTTAGACAATTTTTCCCTAATTTGGCTTTTGTATGGCTTTTGTATATGCATAGGTGGTGCCTTAATGGGCCAATCAACTCCTACCACAGCTTTTAATGGAGCAATTTGATACTTTGCCAATACAATGTAGACACATTGAACATATGCATGAAGGAGTGTTTTAATTTTTGTTTGCACATATTATACTGAAATCTTCTTTTCAAAACTAAAGTCTGCTGGTTTGAACTATAACTTGACCAGTTTTTTCTCTGACTCTTACTGTGCGGGGGGTATCTAATAAGCATTGCTTATTGACTTTTTTCATTAAACCTAGTTCTGAGGTTATGAAACTTTTTTCATGCTCAATTCAACTGAGCATGAAATTTCAACTGTTCATAAAACTAAAATGCTGACAAAAATAAAGACTGTTCTTGCTTTAAAACTCTCAGATGTGTTAATCATGCTTAAAAATGTTAAAATGCCAACATTTAATGACATTTTCAGGTCTATAAAGAGCATGGTAAATGTCAAGCTCAGTTATGATAAAATCTAACATTCATACTCCTGTATTATTGAATTTATTAAACTTGTAAGTTGCTGCGAATAGGGCTGCCACATTTACACATGTAAACAGCACCATTTCTGTTTCTGCACTAAACGTTTACAAAATTGACCTACCGTTTACACGAACTTTAGCATGTGACAAGTGGCGTGGTTTATTGATAGCATTTCTTAATTAAAAAATATTCTCTTAAACAGTGATATGTCACATCTCGATCTGGATCATCAATCAGATTGTTTGTTTTCTCAGATTCCGCTGTAATGATAAAGCATCTACTGCACTTAGAAATTATGGCGGGCATGCTCAACGGACCATAAAAATGTCCTGAATATTGTCTCACTCAGTCACTGCTTGGAACAATTATTCTCCTGCATTTAACAGTTATTATGTAAAGGCAAAAGAGGAGACGCATGTGAATTTTTCTGTTTACTTCCTGTCGGGTGTGTATTGATGCGTACGTGACCATTCACAGTTATGTCTTGTGTGTGTCCACTCATTAATTACACACTTGCAACTGAAGAAAATGTCTGTAATGTACGAGTCTGTGCATGTTGCAATCACTTTCCAATTACTTGAAATGAGTTCTATCACAATACCCAACCAGAAACAATTTCGAATATTAGCACAAGGTACATTTATCAAAGGGTTTTTTAGGGAAAATATCAGCGATTTTACCAATCTGCATAATGAAAAAATTCAATCTGGAAGTTACGTGTAAACAGAATCGTTTCGGTTACTGGAACTTGTGTAAACGTTTACCAAATTTCGTAAAAGTGGCAGCCCTAGCTGCGAAAAAGCTATAAAATGCTCGGCAAGCAGCACATTTTATATCTTTTCCTCAACTCATTTAATAAATTCAATAAAACATGAGCACTCATGTAAGATCCTCTATATAGTAAAAATAATAAAATGTTATCACATGATGATGAAAGCTATATCATGAGAAAATTTATGAATAATATCCTGTGAATGTCATTCACAATTAGTTTGGTATGTAGACCTTGAATGGGGCATCTCACCAGGGTCTACACAGTCTGCTGTCATATCCATATTTATTCTGCAACCAAAATAATTTGGACTTTATCCTCTGCTTAGAACTTGTTCAACACAGGAAGACTCATCCGGACATGACTGAAAAAATATTGACTGGGACATAAAGAATCAAATCAAACAAACAAAAATAATTTGGAAACTTAGTTCTACATCCTCTCAGACTGAATTATAGATCATTCTGATATAATAAAAAATGGCGGCTCAGTGGTAGTGTGCTTGACTCAGGTCCTTGAGCAAGACACATTTATCCCATCTTAGTACTGGTTCAACCCAGGAAGACCCGTCCCTGTTTAACTGAAAGATTGTTGATGGGACGTAAGAATCAAATCAAACAAACAAGGTAATAAAAATGACTTTTGTTTATATATCTCAGGTCACCATGGTGATCATGGAGCTCAGTTAGCTGATGTAATCCTGCCAGGAGCAGCTTACACAGAGAAAGATGGTACATATGTCAACACAGAGGGACGTGCCCAGCTCACACAACTGGCTGTTGTACCACCAGGAATGGCCAGAGAAGACTGGAAAATTATCAGGGCACTGTCTGAGGTCAGTTTACCCTTTGTATTCTGATGGACCTTAACCCTTAAAGGGCCGCAGATAACAATTTAAGATTTGCTGCTTTCTCAAAAATGACAAATAAGGCATGATATTTCATGAGAATCGTCTGCTGGCAGACGATTCTCATTAAATATCAAACCTTATTTTTTTTCGAAAATTAGAAAAGATGTTGCGAAATTTGTCGTCTGCTGCAGTTGTGATTGGCACTTTCAGGGTTAACATATAAGTATGGGATTGTCCATTTTGCACTTTTAGGGGTCACGGGTAGAATTTTCTCAATCTAGGTTTTTTTCTGTCCTATAATTTTGTTTTAGCCTTAGTAAACAATGCATACCCTGATGAAATGCAGCATTATGTGGCATTTCATCTGGGTCTCCATTGTTTGCAATAGTAGTACCCTTTAAGGGATTCCCAGTCTATAAAAGGTTAAGTATTGGGTTCTACCCAAACAGACATTTTCTCATTATAAATTTGCTTCCAATCCCTGAAAAACAAGACTCACACGGGACAAAATTTCCACTAGTCCGCTTGTTATTACGAGTGAAATCTAGAAATGACTAGTAATTCTTCCCAAAGCACTCGTCCTGTAGGGAATAGTAATTCTTCCCAAAGCACTCGCCCTGTAGGGATGAATTACTCGAGGAAGTCATATTACAGGACGAGTGAAAATTGTAAGTCACTCGTCCTGCAGGATAAGTGCAATATTGAACTTTTTTGTCCCCTGACTCACCATTTTGAATAATGGTCTACATAATTGGGAGGTGCAAGTAGTACATACCCTTATCATTATTGAGCATTGCCATTGACCAATTATGAAGCAGTCTGATCAGTGCCTTTTACTGTAAGCTGTTTGTGCACCAGAGACCTTTATTGTCAAAGAACAAGGTTTTGTGTAGAACAGTCAAAAGAAAGTGTCCAAAATTTTTTCTTTCCCTGCAGATTATTTTTTTGAAAAAGGTTAATTTATAAAAAAATCTGCAGACAATTAAAAAGCATGTAAAAGTTTAATTGCAATTTGCGCAGGTTTCATATTTTTGTGTTTTTCATGCAGTTACATCCCTTATACAGGGTTCGCACAGGCCTGAAAAGTACTTGAATATACACGACTGTCTTGAAAAGTTGTTGAAAATTAAATTTGCCTTGAAAAGTACTTGAAAAACACTCAAAGATCTTAACGCTTAAAGCGCCACCTATAATTTGCAGCAGACGACAATTTTAAATTTTGCTGCTTTTTCAAAAATGACAAATAAGGTATGATATAGCATGAGAATCGTCTGCCAGCAGACGATTCTCATGCAATATCATACCTTATTTTTTTCGAAAATTAGAAAAGATGTCGCAAAATTTGTCGTCTGCTGTGGTTGTGATTGGTGCTTAAGGGTTAACTTTAAGGGTTTAGGTTTAAGGATTAAGTAACGGATTGTCCATTTAGCACTTTTAGGGGTCACAGGTAGAATTTTCTAAATCTAGTTTTTTTTTCTGTCCTATAATTTTGTTTTACCTTAATTAACAGTGCAGACCATGATGAAATGCAGCATTATGCGGCAATTTATCTGGGTCTCCATTGTTTGCAATAGTAGTACCCTTTAAGGGATTCCCAGTCTATAAAAGGTTAAGTATTGGGTTCTACCCAAACAGACATTTTCTCATTATAAATTTGCTTCCAAACCCTGAAAAACAAGACTCACACGGGACAAAATTTCCACTAGTCCGCTTGTTATTACGAGTGAAATCTAGAAATGACTAGTAATTCTTCCCAAAGCACTCGTCCTGTAGGGAATAGTAATTCTTCCCAAAGCACTCGCCCTGTAGGGATGAATTACTCGAGGAAGTCATATTACAGGACGAGTGAAAATTGTAAGTCACTCGTCCTGCAGGATAAGTGCAATATTGAACTTTGTTGTCCCCTGACTCACCATTTTGAATAATGGTCTACATAATTGGGAGGTGCAAGTAGTACATACCCTTATCATTATTGAGCATTGCCATTGACCAATTATGAAGCAGTCTGATCAGTGCCTTTTACTGTAAGCTGTTTGTGCACCAGAGACCTTTATTGTCAAAGAACAAGGTTTTGTGTAGAACAGTCAAAAGAAAGTGTCCAAAATTTTTTCTTTCCCTGCAGATTATTTTTTTGAAAAAGGTTAATTTATAAAAAAATCTGCAGACAATTAAAAAGCATGTAAAAGTTTAATTGCAATTTGCGCAGGTTTCATATTTTTGTGTTTTTCATGCAGTTACATCCCTTATACAGGGTTCGCACAGGCCTGAAAAGTACTTGAATATACACGACTGTCTTGAAAAGTTGTTGAAAATTAAATTTGCCTTGAAAAGTACTTGAAAAACACTCAAAGATCTTAACGCTTAAAGCGCCACCTATAATTTGCAGCAGACGACAATTTTAAATTTTGCTGCTTTTTCAAAAATGACAAATAAGGTATGATATAGCATGAGAATCATCTGCCAGCAGACGATTCTCATGCAATATCATACCTTATTTTTTTCGAAAATTAGAAAAGATGTCGCAAAATTTGTCGTCTGCTGTGGTTGTGATTGGTGCTTAAGGGTTAACTTTAAGGGTTTAGGTTTAAGGATTAAGTAACGGATTGTCCATTTAGCACTTTTAGGGGTCACAGGTAGAATTTTCTAAATCTAGTTTTTTTTTCTGTCCTATAATTTTGTTTTACCTTAATTAACAGTGCAGACCATGATGAAATGCAGCATTATGCGGCAATTTATCTGGGTCTCCATTGTTTGCAATAGTAGTACCCTTTAAGGGATTCCCAGTCTATAAAAGGTTAAGTATTGGGTTCTACCCAAACAGACATTTTCTCATTATAAATTTGCTTCCAAACCCTGAAAAACAAGACTCACACGGGACAAAATTTCCACTAGTCCGCTTGTTATTACGAGTGAAATCTAGAAATGACTAGTAATTCTTCCCAAAGCACTCGTCCTGTAGGGAATAGTAATTCTTCCCAAAGCACTCGCCCTGTAGGGATGAATTACTCGAGGAAGTCATATTACAGGACGAGTGAAAATTGTAAGTCACCAGAGACCTTTATTGTCAAAGAACAAGGTTTTGTGTAGAACAGTCAAAAGAAAGTGTCCAAAATTTTTTCTTTCCCTGCAGATTATTTTTTTGAAAAAGGTTAATTTATAAAAAAATCTGCAGACAATTAAAAAGCATGTAAAAGTTTAATTGCAATTTGGGCAGGTTTCATATTTTTGTGTTTTTCAAGCAGTTACATCCCTTATACAGGGTTCGCACAGGCCTGAAAAGTACTTGAATATACACGACTGTCTTGAAAAGTCGTTGAAAATTAAATTTGCCTTGAAAAGTACTTGAAAAACACTCAAAGATCTTAACGCTTAAAGCGCCACCTATAATTTGCAGCAGACGACAATTTTAAATTTTGCTGCTTTTTCAAAAATGACAAATAAGGTATGATATAGCATGAGAATCGTCTGCCAGCAGACGATTCTCATGCAATATCATACCTTATTTTTTTCGAAAATTAGAAAAGATGTCGCAAAATTTGTCGTCTGCTGTGGTTGTGATTGGTGCTTAAGGGTTAACTTTAAGGGTTTAGGTTTAAGGGTTAAGTATCGGATTGTCCATTTAGCACTTTTAGGGGTCACAGGTAGAATTTTCTAAATCTAGTTTTTTTTTCTGTCCTATAATTTTGTTTTACCTTAATTAACAGTGCAGACCATGATGAAATGCAGCATTATGCGGCAATTTATCTGGGTCTCCATTGTTTGCAGGGATTTCCAGTCTATAAATGGTTAAGTATTGGGTTCTACCAAAAGAGACATTTTCTCCTGATAAATTGGTTTCCGAACCCTGATAAAACAAGACTCACCATTTTAAATAATGGTCTACATTATTGGGTAGTGAAGCAGTACATACCATACTTATCATTATTGAGAATTGCCATTGACCAATTATGAAGCAGTCTGATCAGTGCCTTTTTTGTTAGCTGTTTGTGCACCTGAGACCCTTATTGTCAAACCACAAGGTTATGTGTAGAACAGTCAAAAGAAAGGGTCTAAAATTTACTCTTTCCCTGCAGATTATTTTTTTGAAAAAAGGTTAATTTGTGAAAAAATCTGCAGACAATTAAGAAGCATGTAAAAGTTCAATTGCAATGTGCGCAGGTTTCATATTTTTCATGCAGTTGCATCCCTATACTGTAAATTCAGAAATTTTTGCGAGAACATTATTTTCGTGAATAGCATTAAAAGACATATTTGTGACGTTAAAAAATCGTGACTAGGCCATGAATTGCCTACATCAGACAGAGAGATTTAGCCATTTCACGAGGATTTTATTTTCACGAAACTTTACATAGTCGAATTTTCGTGAAAATAAAACCCTCGCGAAAATTACCGAATTTACAGTACATGTATTTTCTTCAGCTTGTTGGAACTACCTTACCGTATGACCGGCTACAAGATGTCCGAGACAGATTAACAGAGGTGTCACCAAACCTCACAAAGTATGGTGATGCAGAAGATGCCAACTATTTCAAACAGGCACAAGAACTTTCTCAGGTTAGTCCATAGCTGTCTGATATAACCCCAACCCAGATAAGAGATCATAATTTTTATCCCTGGTATGAAGTATACAGGGGGTATATAGGTCTTGCCTTTTCTGTAATTATGTTTGTTTATTTGTCTGTCTGTAAATTTTTTTCCATCAAAGATTTCTCAGCAACTACTTGGGTTAGGATTCTGAAATTCGGTACAAAGCTTGATAGTGATGAGTTGTATTGTGTAACAAAAAAACAACAGCAACATATTGCTTATCGGTCCCTTTATTTGTTCATTTTCTTTTTCTCCAATGGAAATTTCTGTCACCGATTACTCAGCTCCTATTAGAGCCCAGTGTTTTAAAATTTTGTGTACACTTTCAGGTAGGCAAAGTGTACTGTGTAAATGGAAATTAAGATTTTATCCTCATTTTGCCTTCTTTTTCCATTTTTCTTCATTCACAACCAACACATATGTTGTGGGTATCCAAAAGAACCGTCTGATTCTTATGAGCACAAAAAACATATGTATAAACTAATGGGTAAAAAAATAATTGAGCCGCTACATTAGATTTCCAAAAATGTCGTATGTGCAACCAGCAAAGCCTCAGGTTAGCCTGTGCATACACACAGTCTGATCAGAGCCTTTGCTAGTTGCTTGAATATTATTTGACTGTTAAGCTAATGACTGAACATGGTTTGGAGATTCTAAGCTTAGAATGAGGCAGCACAGGCTCATCTGAGTCTACACTTGTCAAAATGTAATTATGTTACATTGTTGGAAATCACATGTTAGGGCTCAGTTAAAATTTTATGCTGATATTTATTTCTTAACTGGACCTTTGCATATAGGAAGGCAATTAGAGCTGCCTCGGCCAATTCCGTTGAATTTCGTGGAATCAGACCATGGATGTACATCAAGGATCTACTTTGATAATGTGACGCTGATGTCACAGAAACCATGCCAACAAGATTGCAGCAAAACGAACGGTTATAAATGAAGTTTATGATTAATCAATAAAATAAATGAATTGAAAAATCATAAACTTCATTTATTCTGTCAGTTACGGCTAACACAATGGAGCTTTTTCGTACATTATACTATGCGTAATGCGCCTTATGTACACCCGAGGCTTTATTCGGTTCTGGACTTGTGCCAGACTTTCCCAATTGATAGGAGGATATACAGAATGTCAGATTGCAATTGGACAGAGTGATCCAGTGCACACCTAAACCAGCAAAATGGAGTGTACCCAGCAGTGGCTTACATCAGCTTAGCACAGGTTTAGATATTTTTTTACATAACAGTTTCAATATATGTTTTGGGTACTCAAAAGAACTGTCTCATTGAGACTGTGAACAAAGGCTCGGCTTAGGCATAAATCCAGTCAAAGGAGCACTGTGGCTAGGTGGTTGTGTGCTTGACTCGAGATTGAGGGGTTGTTGGGAAGAGCCTCACTGGAGGCACTATGTTGTGTCCTTGAGCAAGACAATAATCCTCTATTAAGTACTGGTTCAACCCAGGAAGACGTATCTTGACATAACTGAAAAAAAATGCTGACAAGATACCACCCCAAAACCCTTAAATAAAGAAATGAACTTGTCCATAAGTAAGGCTGGGGAAGTCCATTTGACTTAAATGGGTTACCCTGAGCATTAAAGCCCCACTAAATATCTATAGTTGACATTTTCAAATGGTTTGCCATATAAAGTTTCATATTTCATGAAATGTCCCGCCTATGTTCATAGAAATACATGGAGAAACATGTCACACTAGTTGTTGTCTGCTGCAGTGGTCATTTCACTTAACCCTTTGTATACTGGAAACCCCTAAATGGGTAATTTTGCAAACAGTGAAGGCCCAGATAAAATGCAGCATAATGTTTCATTTTATCAGGGTCTACACTACTAAGGTAAAAAAAAGATCTTCAGACATAAAAAAACTTTTAAAAAAAAATTATAAAAAATATTACACCCCTAGATATATACAATGGATCACCCAAAGTTTATTGTATCAAACCAGAAGGAAGAATCCACCAGTATACAAACGGTTAAAGTATGACTTTCTTTATTTTCAGCTTGTCAGTGGTAATTTCGAAGCGAAACCTCTAACCCCCCCTCAGTTAAACTTGAAGGATTTCTATATGACGAATTCTGTGAGTCGTGCATCTCAGACAATGGCTAAATGTGTGGCAGCAGTGCAGGACATGGATTAATAGGAATTTTTAAATTTAGAGAAAAAAAAGTTTTATATTCACACCTTCACTAATGTCTGAATTTCGGGCCGAGCCCTAGATTAGAGGGGTATCCAACAGGGTTCGCACAGGCTTGAAAAGTACTTAAATTTAGAGTGCTTTCTTGAAAAGTCCTTGAAAATTAGATCTGCCTTGAAAAGTACTGGAAAATCACCCAAAAAGCATTGAAAAGTCCTTGAATTCTGCTATTTTCCATAGGACTTAGCACTGTTGACAGAAACCTAAATCAGTATAAAATTGTTGTGCCTTTATTTGGGGCAGCATATGCTGCACCCTAAATCAGTATAAAATTGTTGTGCCTTTATTTGGTGCAGCATATGCTGCACCAAATATAGGCACAGCAATTTTATACTAATTTTCAAGTACTAATGTCTCCATTTCTAGTACTTATATCTCCATTATCTCAATGTAGTGTTTCTGAAGTAGAATTTTAACATTAAGATCAGTGTTTTCATTAACTTTAAGCCCTTGAAAACTGTTGGAAAGGCTTTTAGAAGTCCTTGAAAAGTCCTTGAATTTTACTCATACTTGCCTGTATGAACCCGGTCCAAATTCCTTTATTTATTTCGCCATAGAAGCATGTTGAGGTCTACTTGTTGGAAGCATCTCATGTTGAGGTCTACTCATTGGAAGCATCTTATGTTGTGGATACTCATTGGAAACGTCTCATTGAGACGTTTCCAATGAGTACCCAAAACATATGAAGAAAACTAAGAAAATAATGCCACATTTAGATTAATAAAATCTATTGAGGGCTAGTGTATGGACAGTAAAATTTTATTCTTTTGTTATTTCTCAACCAATCTATTAAGGTACTCAAAAAGAACTATCTCAGACAGTTTTCTAGCACACTTAGCTTTATGTTATCATAGTTATAAGTCTGTTGTGCTGATAGATCATGTAAAACTGGCCTTTCCTGCCATGATTGACATTCACCTTTGTCAGGGCTTTAAGACATGAAACAAGAAAAAAGATTATCGATTGTGTGATTAGTTCAATTTTAAATACCTGCTCTTAGTCACTCTAATGGCTGCTCAGCCCTCCTATAGCAAAGTTAGCCCATCCAATGACAAGCTTATCCCCTCCAATGGCAGGCTTAGCCATTTCAATGGCAAGTTTGTGACCTCCAATTGCAGGTTTTGTCCCTCCTATGGCAGGACTAGTCATTGGTTTAGCCACTGCAATTGATCTTTACCAGAACCATTTATTGTTCCATATTACATGTATTTGTATGCAGAGGTTGCAGATTCCAGGTACTGTACTGTCCATGTATGTGTATAAGATTTCTTCTTACATGAGCCTGTATGAGAGCTACAACTGCTTATTGACTAGCTAAGCTTCTTAGGGGGTACTTTAATGTGAAAGACCTATATATGTGCTGGTGCTTAAAAATGGGATTTTGGAGCAGACCCAACTTGATAAATGGGTGATTTTAGTCTGCAAAGATAGTATCACAACTATCTGCTGTATCCAGATTTTGAAATACCTAGCTAGTCTCCATATCTGAGCAAGCCTGCATCTCTTCAAACTTAGTACAAGCTGGTCTGAGCCATTGTTGCTTACCTATATAGTAAGTGCTAATTCTCGGGCTGGCTCATCTTTATTTTTAATTTATAATAAAAGGGGGAAAAACAGAACTTATTCTTAATTTTTCATATTATTGCTTTCAATTGTTTTGTAATGTACATCCCTTTTCCAGATAATGGACTCTTCTCAATTTGGGGACAGTCTACTTTAATGGATATGGTAAATGGTTTAAGCCACATAATATACATTTTACATGAAGCAACAGTGTTGCATATTTTTGAATATTTCATATTTGCTTAAATTAAAGAGATTTATTGAATTTTGTTAGATTCCTTCATAAATAAAAAAAAATAACCATTTGAACATTCAATGCATTTTAAGCAGGTATTTATTTGAGATCCATTTTGTTAATGAATATATAAAGTGCAATGCATTTGAACAAAAAATCTCTTCTTAATACAGGTAGCTCCTTTAGACATTCCTGGTGACACTATCAAGGCTAGGCCCCGAGGTTATAAAACTTTTTTCATGCTCAACTCAACTGAGCACGAAATTTTAACTGCTCATAAACACTAAAATACCGACAAATAAAGACATTTCTTGCTTTAAGTCTCTCAGATGTTGTATTTATCATACTGATAAGTGTTAAAATGCCAACAATTGTTGGCATTTTTACATTTATGAGTAGGATAAATTTCGTGCTTAGCTGAGTTGAGTGTGAAAAAAGTTTATAACCTCGGGGCCAGATATCAAGATATAAAATTTTCAATAGAGCCTAAAATTTATCCTGCACATAAATGGTGATAACCGCATCAGTTGTTGGCTTTTTAACATTTATAAATAGGATAAAAACACAACATCTGAGTATTTGAAAGCAAGAAAATCTGTATTTTCACTATTTTAGTTATTATGAGCAGCTGAAATTTCATGACAGTTGAGTTGAGCATGTGAAAAAAAGTTGAACAACTTTAAGACCTGGTTTTGTTAACCATGTCCAAACTCTAGATAGAATTTTGAATGGTTATATACAAGAATACGACGTCTTATTTTTCTCTCTCTTCATCTCCTAGTGACTTCTGCTGATAACCTTTGCAAACCTATTGGACTCAGATCAGGCCCAATGTTTTGGCGGGCCTGATCTGGATCCAATCTGTTTGGCACTCATAGTATTCCTGAAAGAATTTTTCGAAAAAATTGATTTTGAAAAAAAAATCAGCTGATGCAAAAAAAAAAAAATGAACAATTTCCCAGGGGGCAAAAAGTTAAGCTTAGGTGAGTTAGGGCTGATTTACTCAGGGGCGGATCCAGGATTTCTGGACAAGGGGTTCATATGTATTATGAGGTGGGGGGGTCGCTTTGCTTATTTTATCTCATTTTTCTTAAATATCCCATGAAAATGAAATAATTTGGTTTCATTGAGACCAAATTATTTCATTTTCATAGATTATTTAAAAATGGGCGACAGGGAGGGGGTTCGAGCAAGCCCGCCTGAACACCCTTTGGCTCCGACACGGTTACTATTATACAAGGGGTTATGCTTATGCGAGTAGATTTACTAGGAGTACAGCTTACAGTATTTAAGTAAAAAGGAAGTTGATGCATTTTCTCTCACTTTTGTCATTGTTTACACAAACTGTTATAGATGTCAGAGTGAATAAAATGTCTTACCGTGATTGTGTTTATTTACTTATTTTGTTTACAGCAATATAAGGCTCATCTGTGCTTGAAATGTGCTTTGAATATACTCAATTCATCTCAACTTTATTTAAGCAGTTTTGTTTAGAGGTCCTTAAAATGCTGGAAAATCACTCAAAGGCCTTGAAATGTACTTTTATTTTACTATTTCTGCAAGACTTAGCCCTATTACAACCTCTGTGGGGTTTGAACCCACGAATGGGGCCTGAATGCCTAGCACTTAGAGAAATATCATAATTCTGCACAGAAAATTAGCCCTATTATGCTGTTTGTTTGTGTTTAATGTCCCACCAACAGCTCAAGTCATATTGAGACAGGGCCACGACTAAATCACTCATCCGACAGACTGGTCAAGCTGGAGATCAAACACCCAATCCCTAGTTTAAAAGGGGTATGGTCGATCCATTACAACACCACAACCAGCTCCTCCTGTTAAACTGTAATTGTTGTTAGATTTTGCCCTGTTATCTTTTTAATGGAGACTAAAATCAGTAAACATCCATTTGTCTTAATTTGGTGCAGCATACATACAAAACAATTATATTATTATTGATTTATAAACATCATATCACCTGTTTTGCATTTGTAATATTGAAATTGAAAAGTGTAAAGTTCATAGACATATTAACCCACATAAGCCTAGTATCCTTTTTGTGGGACATCAGCAAACAGTGCACAACCAGATCAGACGCAGCATAAAGCAATGTCTGATCAGGTTCTACACTGTGTGCTTACCGAATGTTCTATCAAAACTTGAATAAAAATGAAAAATACCACCCAACAACCCTTTAAATGGAAATGGACTGGTCCAATTGATAACAGTGGGAAATTCCACAAGGCATAAATGGGTTAAAATGTATGAACATCGTAAGAAGTCCATGAATCCTTGAATCCGACTATTTTCTTTAAGATTTAGCCCTGTTACCCTCTTAAGGTCAGTGAAACATTGTTTTGTTGCACCAAATAAAGTCAACACAATTTTATATAGAGGATCTTACATGAATGGTCATGTTTTATTGAATTTATTAAACAAGTAGGGGGAAAAGAGATAAAATGCGAGGCTTGCCATGCATTTTACCTCTTTTTTGCAACAAGTTTAATAAATTAGATAAAACAAGAGTACAACTGTTAGATTATAGTCAATGAATTGTATTCACTCTTTCTCAAATTTTCGGCCTTGGGCCTTCTTCAGGATATTAGAAACAATTTTCACAGCTAAGTAGCATCCATGATGACTATTATGGTATATGTTTACTGTCCATTGACAGTGGTGACGTCGCATCACTTCCTGCCAAGTTGCAATCAGATTGGCGTAACGTTAAATGACGTGACGTCATTTCCCGCCAAAAAAGCATATAAGGCCATCAGTTCAACATTGCAAAAGTACTTAAGAGCATATGAACAACTGCCACATGAATGACAAAAATAAGTTATCATTATATTTGTGAAAAAAAAAAAAAAAAAAAAAAAAAAAAAAAAAAAAAAAAAAAAAAAAAAAAAAAAGGGGGGGGGGAGGAGGGTGCTCAAAAGAACCGTCTCATTGAGAAGGTTCTTTTCAGTGCCCACAACCGAAAATCACAATGATGAGTACCATAATGATGATAGCCCCTTGCTCTGTTACCTATCATGCTAAATGGTTGTCCGATTAATAAATTAGAAATCAATTATAAGACTGTCAAACAAGATGGATCCAGATCAGGACCGAAGTTAATTCGGTCTCAATCTGGGTCCAAAATGTATATCGGCAAACCATAAAAGCAAACAAAAGCAACCAGCTTTATAGCAAAAAAACTTCCAAAGGGCACCCATAAGTTTAGTTAAACAACATTTTTTTAGCATAAAATTGCAAAAATATTTTCTTAGCCATCGGTATTAACATATGTTATGGCTGCTCAAAAGAGCCGTCTCATTGAGACGGTTCTTTTGAGTACCAACAATATATGTTTTGAATGAGAAATAAGAAGTTAATTTTTTTGGTACACACTCTCATCTAAAGGCTGGGCACCAAAATGATGGCAACCTTCTTAGCCATCAGTATTAACATATGTTATGGCTACTCAAAAGAGCCGTCTCATTGAGACGGTTCTTTTGAGTACCCACACTATATGTTTTGAATGAGAAATTAGAAGTTAATTTTTTTGGCACACACTCTCATATAAAGGCTGGGCACCAAAATGATGGCAACCTTCTTAGCCATCAGTATTAACATATGTTGTGGCTACTCAAAAAAGCCGTCTCATTGAGACGGTTCTTTTGAGTACCCACACTATATGTTTTGAATGAGAAATTAGAAGTTAATTTTTCTGGCACACACTCTCATATAAAGTCTGGGCACCAAAATAATGGCAACCTTCTTAGCCATCAGTATTAACATATGTTATGGCTACTCAAAAGAGGCGTCTCATTGAGACGGTTCTTTTGAGTACCCACACTATATGTTTTGAATGAGAAATAAGAAGTTAATTTTTTTTGGTACACACTCTTATCTAAAGGCTGGACACCAAAATGATGGCAACCTATTGCACTGCAACTTTTCATGCTTATTGATTGTCCGTCCGACTAATTAATTTGAAATCTATTCTAAATGAGTATGTCATCACTTCACCAAGTTACATCAGGGACACAACTGATTTCATCAATACTCTGAAAGAAATAGATGAACCCTTGCCGGAAGGTACCATCTTGTTCTGTTTCGATGTATGCAAGCTTTATCCATCTGTACCCAAACAGGAAGGTTTGGAAGCATGTAGAGAAGGTCTCAACTCTAGATCTAGATCCATTGTTCCTACAGAAGAGGTCTTAAAGATGATAAAAGTTGTTTTGGATAACAACAATTTCAACCTTGGCAACAAACACTATATACAGACAAATGGTATTGCGATTGGTTCCAAGCTTGGCAAGAACTTTGCTTGTAGTTACATGAGAAAATGGGATGAGAAGTTGATGGAATACCATGAGCAACCATTTTTTTACAAACGCTTCATAGACGATGGATTTGGATTATGGACCGGTAGTGTGGATACACTTGAGAAGTTTGCAGAATATGCCAATGGCATTCACAGGAACATTAAGATAGAGCTTAGATACAGTAGGGAGAAAATAGAATTTCTTGACACTTGGGTTCACATGGAAAATGGCAGAATTTACACAAGTCTCTACAGGAAGCCTACTGACAAACAACTCTATTTGCACAAGACATCGAATCATCCACCTAGCACAAAATCAGGCCTGGCGTATGGACTTGGATTAAGGTTAAGGAGAATTTGTGAGAAACAGAAGGACTATCAGGTCCACAGAAGAGAGTTAAAAGTCCAACTTCGCAAGAGAGGATACAGTGGGAAAGACATTGAGAAGCAGCTGCACAAAGTAGATACACTTAAAAGAGAGGACCTTCTTAGTGTAAAGAGCAAAGAGAAGAAAGAAGACAGGGTACCTTTAGTTCTTACCTTTTCGAGACACCTGCCAGACATACATAAGATAGTTCGGAAACACCTGCCTGTGTTACATAGGTCTGACAGGATGTCAGAAGTGTTCCAAAAACCCCCAATTGTGGCATATAGACGGGACAAGAACCTGGGGGATACCCTGGTTCATGGTAAGACAAATAAGGCATTGAAACAGAAAGACAGCACATGCTCCTGTAAGATATGCAATGCTATGCACAGAGAAGAGATATGGAGTTCTACAAGAGACGCCAAATATAAGACAGCTGAGAATCCAAGTTGCAGCGATAGGAATATTGTCTATGGACTTATTTGCTGCAAATGTGACAAGACTGTATATGTGGGAGAAACAGAGAGGACACTGAAAGAGAGAACAGATGAACATCTTCGAGATGTACGCCAACAAGCGGAGAAACCTATCATGAGACATTTTGAAGGTCATAAGGAAGAGCAGTTAAGAGTTACCATCTTACAAAGAATGTTCCAAGAAGGTAGAATATATAGACAGTTGGCTGAAGAACAGTGGATAATGAAACTTAAAACTATAATACCACAAGGGTGCAATGTTAAGTTAAATTGAGACCAGGGATTTTTTTTTTTTTTTTTTTTTTTTTTTTTTTTTTTTTGGGGGGGGGGGGGAGGGGAGGGGGGCAGAAGGGGGTGCCCTGTGGGGTGGGGGTGGAAAGGGGGTGCCCTGTAGAAAGTTTTTTACTTTAAAGTCAGTTGCTCTTTGAATGCTTATATTGTTTGCTGAAAAGTTTTTGTAACATTTTGGACCCAGATCAGGACCGACTTAAATTCGGTCTTGATTAGGATCCAATTTGTTTGGCACGCTTACAGAATAGATTTCAAATTAATTAGTCGGACGGACAATCAATAAGCATGAAAAGTTGCAGTGCAATAGGTTGCCATCATTTTGGTGTCCAGCCTTTAGATAAGAGTGTGTACCAAAAAAAATTAACTTCTTATTTCTCATTCAAAACATATAGTGTGGGTACTCAAAAGAACCGTCTCAATGAGACGCCTCTTTTGAGTAGCCATAACATATGTTAATACTGATGGCTAAGAAGGTTGCCATTATTTTGGTGCCCAGACTTTATATGAGAGTGTGTGCCAGAAAAATTAACTTCTAATTTCTCATTCAAAACATATAGTGTGGGTACTCAAAAGAACCGTCTCAATGAGACGGCTTTTTTGAGTAGCCACAACATATGTTAATACTGATGGCTAAGAAGGTTGCCATCATTTTGGTGTCCAGCCTTTATATGAGAGTGTGTGCCAAAAAAATTAACTTCTAATTTCTCATTCAAAACATATAGTGTGGGTACTCAAAAGAACCGTCTCAATGAGACGGCTTTTTTGAGTAGCCATAACATATGTTAATACTGATGGCTAAGAAGGTTGCAATCATTTTGGTGCCCAGCCTTTATATGAGAGTGTGTGCCAAAAAAATTAACTTCTAATTTCTCATTCAAAACATATAGTGTGGGTACTCAAAAGAACCGTCTCAATGAGACGGCTCTTTTGAGTAGCCATAACATATGTTAATACTGATGGCTAAGAAGGTTGCCATCATTTTGGTGCCCAGCCTTTATATGAGAGTGTGTGCCAAAAAAATTAACTTCTAATTTCTCATTCAAAACATATAGTGTGGGTACTCAAAAGAACCGTCTCAATGAGACGGCTCTTTTGAGTAGCCATAACATATGTTAATACTGATGGCTAAGAAGGTTGCCATCATTTTGGTGCCCAGCCTTTAGATGAGAGTGTGTACCAAAAAAATTAACTTCTTATTTCTCATTCAAAACATATATTGTTGGTACTCAAAAGAACCGTCTCAATGAGACGGCTCTTTTGAGCAGCCATAACATATGTTAATACCGATGGCTAAGAAAATATTTTTGCAATTTTATGCTAAAAAAATGTTGTTTAACTAAACTTATGGGTGCCCTTTGGAAGTTTTTTTGCTATAAAGCTGGTTGCTTTTGTTTGCTTTTATGGTTTGCCGATATACATTTTGGACCCAGATTGAGACCGAATTAACTTCGGTCCTGATCTGGATCCATCTTGTTTGACAGTCTTATAATTGATTTCTAATTTATTAATCGGACAACCATTTAGCATGATAGGTAACAGAGCAAGGGGCTATCATCATTATGGTACTCATCATTGTGATTTTCGGTTGTGGGCACTGAAAAGAACCTTCTCAATGAGACGGTTCTTTTGAGCACCCTCCTCCCCCCCCCTTTTTTTTTTTTTTTTTTTTTTTTTTTTTTTTTTTTTCACAAATATAATGATAACTTATTTTTGTCATTCATGTGGCAGTTGTTCATATGCTCTTAAGTACTTTTGCAATGTTGAACTGATGGCCTTATATGCTTTTTTGGCGGGAAATGACGTCACGTCATTTAACGTTACGCCAATCTGATTGCAACTTGGCAGGAAGTGATGCGACGTCACCACTGTCAATGGACAGTAAACATATACCATAATAGTCATCATGGATGCTACTTAGCTGTGAAAATTGTTTCTAATATCCTGAAGAAGGCCCAAGGCCGAAAATTTGAGAAAGAGTGAATACAATTCATTGACTTTATTGTTATTATTCCCTCTGGAATTATTATATTGAATTATATATTTGTTAGATTATATTTTATCGTATGACATTAAGATTACTTAGAAATCTCATTTCTGGCGTAAAACATTACAATTTTGTCATTCTGTACTCAACGTTGTTATGGACGTAATGTTTCCATAAATCTGTAAACCACTAGTGGTTTATCGATTTTATTGCATGGCATTATTTCACTCCCAGACGCAACGTCATATGATTAACTGATTTGTAAGCATAAGATCACATGTCTTGCATTTATAATGTTGAATTTTAAAGTGTAAATTTCATAGCCGAGTAGTCTTTATGCTGCGTGAAAGCACCTTAGATTTCCTTAAAAAGTTATTGAATTTTATATAATTTTGTATGATAATTGAAATCCCCTGAATGTCTATTTTTAGCTCATCTGAGCAGAAGGCTCAAGGTGAGCTATTGTGAATGGTCTTTGTCTGTCGTGCAAAGTCCGTAAACTTCTTCTTTAAACAACATTTCCTCTTGAACCACTGGTCCAGATTTCAAAAAACTTCACATGCATGTTCCACATGATGCCCTCTTTCAAAATTGCATAAATGGGTCCGCTCCATCAAACAGGAGGGCTGCCAGAGCTCTAGATAAATCTTTTAAACAACATCTGAACCACTGGCCCATATTCAAAATAATTTCACAGAATTGTTCCTCATAACACCCTCTACCAAAATTGCACAAATGGTTCCGCTCCATTGAGCTCTAAACAACAAATATCTTTAAAAAGTATTACCTGCTTAACCACTGGTCTAAATTCCAAAATAATTTCACAGAATTGTTCCTCATTATACCCTCTGCCAAAATTACACAAATAGTTCTTCTTGACTGAACAAAAGGGCTGCCAGAGCTCTAGATAAGAAATATCATTTAAGCAGCATTTCCTCTTGAACCACTGGTCTAAATTTAAAATATTTTCACAGAATTATTCCTCATGATGCATTCTGTCAAAATTGCACAAATGATTTTGCTCCATCGAACAAAGGGCATGCCAGAGATAAGAAATGTCTTTAAACGACAGCTCCTGATCCACTGGTCCAAATTCAAATTTTCACAAGTTCCTCATGATGCTCTACTAAAATTGCACAGATCTTTCCGCTCTACTGAAGAAGGGGCACCACAGCTCTAGGTAAGAAATGTCTTTAAACAGCGTTTCCTCTTGAACAACTGTTCCAATATTGTTCAATATTGTTTCACAGAAATGTTTGGCATGATGCCAAATACCATAATTGCACAAATGGTTTGGAAGCACTGAACAAAAAGGCCACCAGAGCTATAGATAAGAAATATCTTTAAATGACCTCTCCTCCTAAACCACTGGTCCAAATTCAAAATAATTTCAAAAAATTGTTTCTCATGATGCCTTCTACCAAAATGATACAATGTTTAGCTCAGATGAACAACATGGCCACCAACGCTAGAATTAGAAATATCTTTAAATGATATCTCATCAGCCACAGGCCAATACATCATCTTATGTTCCAGGACTCAGGTAAGCGATCCAGGGCCCTAGGGCCCTTTTGTTAAAGTTATACAATGTGACAAAATCACTTCTCATTGAATAGCAAACAAGTTTGTTAACTCTTTTTATCATATGACATCGTGTCTGGGAGTGAAATAATGACATGCAATAAAGTCGATAAACCACTAGTGGTTTACAGCTATACGGGAAATGTTATGACGTCATAACAACGTTGCATACATGTACAGACAAAATTATAACGTTTTTACGCCAAAATGAGAATTCAAAGTAGTCTTAATGTCATAAGATAAATAGAATCAAACATTCCTGCTCCATTGCACCCTTTGTAAAAGATCCCTTGTTGTGAAGTTATTAAGATTTTCTGGCAAATATCTTTCTCTAATATTTGCATACCTTGGGCAGTCGAACAGGAAATGGTATGAACTCTCTGAAGCTCCGCATTGACATGTAGGCGAAACAAGGTTCTTTCTATACAAGATACAAGATACAATTTATTTATTAGAAAATCCATAAAGGATATCAGAAATACAATAGAGTAAAGACAATGAATAATAAAGAGAAAAAAGAATGAAAAACTAATATGCAAGACTAGATTAGTCTTGTAATCCATTGGAGACAACCAAATTCCTTTTTATCAATATATATAATAATTATTCTACGATACATGAAGGGCAAATATTTGCTTTACAGTCCGGTAAAGCAGTAAAAGCAAAATCATCAATTCCTAAGGGAAAAACATATTGTGACAAAACTAGCAATATCTTTACATACAGATTCGTCTTCATTACTCAAAAGCCATTGGAATTTAGACCTATAAGACTGAGATGCAAAATTTGTATTGTTGTTTAAATGATTAGTGATCTTAATTCTATGATACAAGTACGAATTCTAATCTGAAGCGTGTATGTAGTATTAGACCCTCAGATTAGACCTTTACGCGCGCGTGCGTGCATTGAAGTATATTGGTGGTTTGTTGATGTCTCTGTTCAGATGGTGTTTAAAAGATGCAACGGATGGAGCCTGCTTTGTTTCTTCGGGTAAGCTATTCCATGAAAGAAATGAGTTAAAATGGAGTGTACGAATGTCATTTGTGTTTCTAAGGCTGTATAGTAGTCAGTGGTTTCCTGAATCTATGAGGGGACGAGATCTGTGAGATATGTGGATGTAAGACTATGGATGGGATTTTAAAATATAAGTTTGTGCTTATTCTGACGTTCTTGAAGGGAGTCCCAGCCTAGTTCGGATAATAAAAGTACTGCTTCTATATGAATAACATCGAGTTGTTTTTAGATTCAGTTGTGTCATTGTCCCAGACAGTCACAATACTCTAGTACGGGACGTATGGAAGAAATGTTCATTTTTTTCTGTAGATTTTCTACTGATCCTAAACGAAGATGTGCGTAGAAGATTTAATCGTGTCCATTGTTTGTATATGTTCTGACCAGGTACATATGAGCCGTGGCATGGGATTTCCAACAATGTGGTATGTGCGACCAGAAAAGCCTCAGATCAGACTGCGCATACGCGCAAGTCGCTTGAATATTCTATGACTCTTAAGCTACTGACTGAACACCATTTAGAGTTTCTCAGTTTAAAAGGAGGTTGCACAGGCTGGCCTGAGTCTACACTTGTCAAAATGCCACATTGTTGGAAATCATATGTCACGGCTCATTGCCAGTGCCAGTCCTAGGTGCCTATGGGTGTCCGTCTCTGTTATTCATGAGTACTGGTGCGTGTTGTGGAGGATCTGATTTACGAGAAAATATCAATAATGTTTTTCCTGTATTAAAAGCAACCAACCATGCGTCTGCCCAAGTGCTGATGGAATTCAAGTCTATGTTAAGACGGTAGGCCGCCCCATCTGATGAATCAACAACGATGTATAAACTGGTATTGTCTGCAAATAACCTTATCGAACAGCCTAAATATTTTACTATGTCGTTTATATAGATAAGAAAGAGCAGTGGACAGAGGATCGAACCCTGTGAGACGCCAGCTAAGACAGAAAGTTTGGACAATGTTTGGATACAATCTTTATACACATGAAGTTGGCGGAGTATAAGGGAATACTTTTTGCATCTTTTTGAAGTAGGACCAGGAAAATAATATAAATGTAAAACCACACGTATACCAGGTAAACAAGACTATCGGTATCGTTGTGGTCTGTCTTGCTCCAGTTCCTACACAGGGGTTGCACTTGTGGTAACAATAATTTGGTCTTTTTAAGCAGCTTTTAACTATTAAATTCCATAATGCTTATCAATATGAAATACGTTACATTCGTGTAGTCTCAGTTGGCAGAGCGGCTTAGACTGGGGTTCGAAGGGTTGTTAGTTAGACTCACCCACGGTGGAGTCACATTATTGTCTTTATCCGCTGCTTAGTACTCCAAACTGTTTGCAAAGGTTATCAGCATGCGACACTGTCAGGCACAAAGTTAAAATCATCATTTATGCATATTTGTTAGAGCCTTGAAGATGACGGTCATGGAAAAGTCTCTTGATGCCACTATATTGTTACAGGTGACAGATGTATTGTAAAAAAGATTCGTAGTCCTTAGTCTTTGTAGTTGAGTATAGGCTGTTAAGCTTTACCTGGGGTCGGGAATCTTTACCAGGGATTTCACCTAAAATGTCCTCACAGGTCACGGCTTTGGATCTTGCAGAGTGAGGTCAATCGTGTTGGTGCATTAAAGTGAAGTGAGACTGTACTAGAAAATGTTTACAATGTGGAACATTATAACTGACCGTCTTGATTTGACTTGCACAACGTTGAAAGCAACGTTCAAGCTCAAACATAGCAAGCAGCAATAGGCTAACAAGGAAAACTTCAGACGTCTTCAGTTGTATGTCAGAAAATGTCTAATATAGCAGTGCAAGCTCTACAGGGCCGCAAATAGGCGAATGGTGCGGTGTTACATTTCACACAAGTTAATCTTCAGATGTAATTATGAGGTCATTACCTGAGGGCGTTGCGATGACGCTACATTTTTACCACGTCCCAGGAAACACTATTATTTAATCTACGCCTCGGGTACGGCACGAAACGTCAATTATCTGGGTTAGTTTGTTTCACCATCCTTTGTTTTTATACGTACTGTCCCAAAAATAGCACGAATTTCAAGAGCCGCCCCATTTTAAAGACATGGCATCACGAATATGCTATTTCGGTCCAGTGAAATATCATTTTGCAAAAATGTGATTTTTGAAATGTCTATTTGAATTTCGGCGTCGAAGAGACATTCATTTGCATAGATGAGTACAAATATGTAAAAAAAACAAAAACAAAAACGCGCTGCTCGTATCAATTGTGTTGCTCGCAAACTACGAATACATTTTTTACCTTGCATGGACTTCCTATTGTGTTGCAGTGAGATAGTTAGTTTAATATAACTATGCCATTACTATACTGACAGGCAATAGAAACGCTACATCTAAAATTTGCGATAAAATACTAAGAAGGAAAAAATAGTGACAGCAGCTAAAATATATGCATGTATATTAGCTAACATACCTGGTAAGCGAACTCGAGAAATTAAAATAAGCCTGAGGCTTTACTCAAGATTCTGGTCATGGTAAGCTTGTGCAGCCCGTGTTTATGAGCCATATGCAATACATGGCAACATATTACTGTAGCGTTCCTTTTGCCCGTCAGTATATATATAATATAACTATAGCCCCCATTTAACCGTTGGTGTCCTGGGTCAGGCGTGGTACTTGATTGTATCGATTCCTGATCTTTGCACCCTTACTTACTTTAATTCCTAGTAAGAGCAATATTCTTTATGCATATGCACATTATGTTTTAAAAGTCAACATCGTGTTTTTCGAGTCCTGTGGGTCCCCAACATTGCACATCAGCCCAATTTAATCAGATGGTTGCTCTGAGTAAGGTTGGATTAGGGTGGATTTCTGCAGAAATGGGCAAATGGAGTTAAAACCTTCTTACTTTTACTTCAAATATAATAGGCTTCAAAATATTGACTTTGAATCAAGTTATTGGTGAGGTAAACATGGTGTTACTTTCCCTGGTATATTTTGTTAAAGTAAGGTTTATGATAATTTTGCAGAACGCGCAATCCTAGGGGACTATTTTTGTTATTCTAAAACAGTGGATTGAGTATTTCAAATCAAAGTTGCTATAGATAGGAAATATATTTTCGATTTTAATCAAGTATTCTGATAACTTTATTTGGCTGTGCACAATTTTGGAGTGTATGTCTATTATCAATTTACATGGGGTAATAAGACTTAAGTGCGCAATGTTAGGGGAAATATTTAAATATGTCAGAATGACACTACACATTTCAACAAATGCCATTACACATGTCTGATGAATATATGAAAATCTTTGTATCATGTTTTACTTTTTAGAGGACCACGAGATAGAATGCTATTGTGTTATACTCGCTAGGCTATGACCACTATGTATATAGTGATTATATGTAATTATATAAATTTACTTTCATGTTGGTACATAGAACAAAGTATTGCAGGTTCAGACATGTCATATTTCCATAAGCAAACATAGTAGACTCTGATCAGGCCAGATCTGGATCTGCTCTATTTGCAAAAGCGTTAAAAGTCATCTCTATGAGGTAAAGGGTTAAATTGTAGGTTTGTTCTGTATAGCTGTCCAGATACGATATTTCAATTCTTCAAGCATCATGCCATTCTTGCCATATATGGCAATAAAATGGTGATTTAAATATGAAGCCCTCTTTTCGACACTTTGATATTGCTTTAGGCCCTTCTTAATATGCAACATGTATACCAAGTGTCTAAAATGATGAAACTATCAGCATAAATCGAGCAAGAATAAAACAGGGGAACTATAGCCCCTAATTTTTTATCATCACAAAATCAACACATTTCTAATGTATCCATGTAGTTAAGGTTAAAAAAAATAATCAAACATTGGATATATTAAACGCGGATATCATGCGACAGTCTGTATGTCTTGTAAAACAGCTATGTTTTCCTCTTTAATTGCACGACGATGGGTCAGACCTCAGACTCAATGACGGCCCTGATGTAAAGCTTTAATCAGTTGGTTGGTGCCTGATGCTTGTCTTTGGCCGGGCCCACCGTGGCTCAACTTGGGGTTTTCTTTAGCTCGGTCTATCTGTGAGCCTTGAGCCATTTTTTTGTTTCATCATAGCGTGTTAATTTGATCAGAATGTTTCTATATGATGGTACATTAATTTAGGAAGCTTCTACGCGAGCTAATCATTTCCGTGCTTTAACAACAACATAATCTAGGGCGAAGGCTTGGTACCAGCATGAAATGCATTTAAGCCCCCACCCCGGTAAAACTGGGCTGCTCTCCGTTCTAAGGTGGTAGTTCTGTTGTTGTTGATTCATTGTCTATGGCTGCTCCCAATGTTTGAAGTGGTTCTATGTACGGTCCTTGTTTTGTTATTCGGTACGTTTTGTCTTTCTAGTTTTGCAATCATATTGATGGGGAAGAGAGAGAGAGCTGGTTGCTTTATTTTAGATGTCATCTCGTGTCTCCTGACTGTTAGTAATCTGCGGTTCTTCCTCACGGTGCCGTGGGTTGGTCTGCAGTGTGTGATTGTGGTATTTCCTGATCATAATCACTTACCTTTTAGTTGATATTAAATTATAGGACGGTCAAAAATTATTTTGACAAAAATGAATTTGCAAAGGCCAAATTTGCATGTTTGATTAGCTTATACAGTAAAATCTAGTAAATTCGAAGTCCTCGGAACTAGAGGTTTATTTCGAATTATCAGTAGTTCGAATTATAGGAAGGTGGACATAGAATAATTCAACCCCCAATCCAAATCCCTATTCTGTTTTCTGGTTTAAAATTGCATTCTATTTTGATTGTTTAAATTTCATCGCTGATCTTCTCGTTGTAGAGTGCATGTATTATATTACCTAACGGAAACCTTTGTCATGTTTGTTTATCTTTGGGGTTGACAGTATAAATATAACGTCACTCTCACGAGAGCATGTAACTCACGCATTGTATATATGTTATATGACGATGAGCTGTATATGCTTAAGTCTAATAAAATTTATGTTATGTTATGTTATGTTATGTTATGTTATGTTATAATTTTTTTCTCGAATATAAAAGAAAAAGTCCTTTCCGGGATTCAGTTGGATCAGGCAATTATTTATATATCATTTTAATGAATAATAGGCTCTTCCCAATTGGATAAAAACCCTTTCTGTTCAGTATTTGGGTTAATGAACTCTTTGTGTTAAGACGCACATAAGTTTGGCTACTTGGTCCCTTCAAGCGAAATTAACTATAAATGATCACGAGTCAGCAAGTGAGATTTTTGTACTTAACACCGAATGCTTAGGCGAGCCTGTGCAAATGCGCAGACTCGCCAGTGCCTTCGCTGCTCACCTACACAAATCGCGGATTTGGATTAAAGATTTAGACCAAAATTCAGACTTAACCCTTAAAGCGCCAATTTAGGAGAAGGGTCGAAACTAATGTTGTGAGAACTTGTGACCCAACCCCATTGCTGTAAATATTTTGGCAATGAAATATGTTTAAACTAGGCGCCAATCGCAACAAAAGTTGTCTGCTTTTCTCATCTGCTGAGATGTTTAAGAAGCCTCTATGGCAAACAGTGTGGTCCCAGATCAGACTGGTCCTATAGGAGCAGTCTGTTCTGGGTCCGCGCTGTTTGCTTCTATACTTAATTCGTCAGTAATGTTAGGCAATAATTTGCAGCAGACGACTTCAGCAGACGACATTTTCAGATGCATTTTTTTTCTTGGTGCTTTAAGGGTTATCTATAAATGATCGCCAGTCAGCAAGTGAGATTTTGGTACTTAACACCGAATGCTTAGGCGAGCCTGCGCAATTGCACAGACTCGCCAGTGCCTTCTCTGCTCACATACACAAATCGCGGTTTTGTATTAAAGATTATTGTATTGTATTGTATTGTATTAAGACCAAAATTCAGACTTAACCCTTAATGCGCCAATCACAACAAAAGTCGTCTGTTTTTCTCGTCTGCTGAAATGTTTAAGAAGCCTCTATGGCAAACAGTATGGACCCAGATCAGACTGCTCCTATAGGAGCAGTCTGTTCTGGGTCCAAGCTGTTTGCTTCTATACTAAATTTTGTCAGCAATGCTAGGTAATTATTTGCAGCAGACGACTTCAGCAGACGACATTTTCAGATGCATTTTTTCTTGGCGCTTTAAGGGTTAAGGTCTCAGATTTCTTACCCTTGGCGTGTTTGAGCTAGCTACAACGGTTCTTGAAACGTCAGCGGAGGCTTTTTGCGCATATGCTATCTCATATGCTGGCCCATTAATTGACCTCGTGCTCGGGCGGATTTTTTTCTGTTACAAATGTACATACCCCTGCAGCGGACAGTTGCACATGCACTTGAAAGAGACAAGCGAGTGTCACCACCTTGCACCCCTCCCAGATGTACCACGGTCAGCTCCTAATATCAGCTACATCTAATAAATACATGTATGATGACTAAATGTGCCATTTCGTGAGAAAACGCAAATTTTAGCTCTCCATATGGTTATTCTGTAAATATACATGCGCAGCTATCTAGTGGGTTTAGATGTCTGGGTTTTGTATTGAGCCTTCATCTACTTCCATACATTGAAATGTGCGTGCGATAAAAAGCTGGCATGGTGAGACTCTGCGGATGAGCAGGTTTGACCGAGCCATTGCTTATCCATAGGTGGAGAAAAACACGATTTTCGAGTGTAAACTTGAGAATATAAACTTATACGTCAGTTTTAACATTTGTTTTGTGTGCTCAAAAGAACCGTCTCATTGAGACGGTTCCTTAGAGCACACACAACATATGTTTTGGCTGATAAATATGAACATTATTTTTGATTACGCTCTCTCATCTAGCGGCTACTACCGTTTTCATACGGACCGTCTTGAATGAACTATTTGTCTCATGCGCAGTCAGTGTCATGTTCTATTAATTATTTTGTTTTATTTGGTCTTTAGGGTAACTACTTTTTTGTTTAAACGCCAACAATTATTTGTTACATTCAACATTAGCTAGCTAATCGCTCTACAAATTTTTCGTTATTTCGCTGGTATTATTTTAGAAGATATTTTTGTTTTGTCTTTGTTTAAACCTTAGAGAAGCAGGACCACTTTGGACTATACTATAGGTGAGTGAATCGAATGTTTTGAATTGACTCATTTTAGGGTATGAATACGGGCGCATGTGCTTTTCAAACTCAGTAAATTTTAGTAATAAAATTAATTAATAATTTGGGCTCATATTCTCGGGAAAATGCATAAGTGGAAGACACGCCATTACTTTCTGATCCTTCACTTGGACTCAAATTTGGAAAAACATGTTTCTTTTTTTTTTTTTTATTAAATTCCAATTATGTCCATTTCATTTAATTTAAATTTCTCAACAAAATAAACTTTTCATCTAGTGTTGTAAATTATAAATATATTACACAACTAGAGAAGACCCCGCGCAAGCGCGGATTAAGTTTTCTTTTCGCAAAAGATGAAAAAAGCCAAGTAATGCATCTGTCCTCATAAATATTAAAATGGGAACAATTGTAAATATTAGATATCTAACAGCAGGGTTTCTGACATGAATCAAGGGCCATAATTCTGTTGTAAATTATATACCTACCTACCTACCTCAAATATGAGGCAGAAATGACCAAGGGCCAACGTGATCCAGGACCGAAATGGCACAGGGCTGAAACAAGCACTTCTAATCACATTCAAAACACCTTGCGACAAACCATGTATAATAATGCGCTACTATAGTTCTAATCGAAGACACATAGCCCAGATTTTTTGTGGATGTACAAATGTACCATATGTAACGTACAACTATTGTTCTAATCAAAGTTACTGTACCGTTTGACCTTTTGTTCACAAAAATATCCAATCGCTGCAATGAAGTTGGGAAAAACAGTCTATCAGAGTAGAAAAATGGGCAATTCTAAAATATTTAGCCAAAGAATTCGTATTTTCTGAAAAATATTGCTATTCGTATTTTCTGAAAAAATATTGCTACTAGCATGTAACTAAAGAAGTAAACGGAAGATTAATAATGGAATGTGTAGGGGTCGATATCAGAACCCTCTGATTCTCAAGCTAACGCGTACTCATTTGAACTACAATGTATTCAAATATTCCTATGTTGAGGTGTTCAATAATCACTTCATCGATATTACTTTGAGAATACGCGGAAAAATGCCCCCCCCCCCCCAAAAAAAAAAAAAAGAAAAAAAAAAAAGTCCAAAACTTAAGTCAATTTGAAAAATATTAAAATCGAAATTATCAATAACAACAATATTGTAAAAAACTTGGTATCGAAATAATTGTGCAAATCTTCTCCGTTTTCCCGGTAATTGCAATAATCTATTTATTTTAGTAATAAAAGAGACGCTATTCTGAAGAATTTGAACGTGAATTTGAACAAAAACAGATAAATAGAACGAACACATGCACTTTTAGAATTGATTTTCTAAGCATATTTTTGAAATTATTGGTAAAGTGCACCAAGATTACACTGCACTATTGTATAGAATGACAAATCTTTTCAGCATTTTTTTTTCTCACTTATACTGAGAAATTAGCATCGACTCTTTACTTGTTGTCTCCTATTAATACTTATTTTTGTCATGAAAATGTCCCGACATGACTGAAAAAATGTTGGATGGGATCAAACAAAAGTTGGAATTATTTGTCCTCATTTCTGCATTTTATATTACCCCAAAACTTACACGTACACACGTGTTTGTACTGCACATTTGCGTTTCGTGCGCTTGAAATTAGTGCGTATGATCCAATGCGTTGTACGCTTTTTACGATTTAAGGTCACAACTGACACCTGGGATTCCCCCCCCCCCAAAAAAAAAAAAAAAAAAAAACAAAACAAAAAAAAAACAACAACAACATTTTCTTCTTTTTCTGTAAATCGATATTTCATTATATAAATAATGATATAAAACAATAAAAAAAATGATGCCACCGTTTAGTATTTGAGCTAGGGCACTTCAAAGACATGCATAATACGCCCTTTTCTCCAAAAAGGTTCAGAGACGAAGTGAGATATATGAGCTATGGCATGAGATTTCCAATAATGTAGTATGTGCGACCAGCAAAGGCTCAGACCAGCCTGCGCATACGCGCAGCCTGGTCAGAGCCTTTGCTACTCGCTTGAATATTCTACGACTGTTAAGCTACTGACTGAACATAATTTGGAGTTTCTAAGCTTTACAGGAGGCTGCACAGGCTTGTCTGAGTCTACACTTGTTAAACTGCCACATTGTTGGAAATCACATGTCATGGCTCATTTACAGTTCTTTGATATGGTAGCTGATGATGATAGCATATTGTGAATTATTGCAGCAGAATTGCTTAAGTTTACTTGAAATACAGGAATGGTTAATTGATGCAAATCTATCCATTATATATTTACTGACCAACTTTTACATAAAAAATAAGGCAAAATTATTGCCATTTTACGTTCGATCACTACATATTCAAATATTTTATGATTGATAAAAAACAGATTTTTGTGAAACTTGTATAATCATATACATCATTATATGGGCTGGATCAATGTGAAATCTGAGCATTTTTCACCGTCTAGAAAGAGAGATATTTCTTGATTACTACACATACACCCTGGCTATGCCCAGTTTTGTAACTGCATAACACGGTGTAAATTTATTTTTAGCCAACAAAAAGTGTTTGTAAAACTGCTTTGGAGCTTATTTGTACCACACTATGCAAGACGATAAAAATCCAGCGGCCATTCCGCGAAATGGCACGTTCGGTAAACAAGTCAAAAAATGAGTTAATTTCATCTACTTTTTGCTGTATTGTAGAAAGTATTGAAAGAGACGATGAATGAAAACTGTGATTTTGGCACCTTTGATCGACTGCCATGATCCATACAAAACTGTTTCTGGGGAACCAATCAATCAATCAATCAATCAATCAATCAATTTATTACTCTCAGGTTACATAATATAACAACATAAGGAGCAATATGCATAATGTCACACATATATTGTTATGGCGGCACTGTGACTCAAAGAGTTTTACAGTGGTCTTGGTAGGAGGACAACGGTTAATTTCGTTTCCTAATGATTTTCTACTCAACGGGTTTTGCACGAATTAATCGTGGGATAGCGTGGTTGTTTTGAACGCTTCTTGAAAATGATAGTTTTTGTTTCATTATTTAATGACTGTTTTGGATTTATTTAGCTTCATGGGATAGCAAGGTAGGCTATGATCATTTGATCTTTGTATAAATTTCCAACTGGTTACTCAGCGTGCGCTGCACGTCGTATCAATGCGAAAGTCGTTGATACGGCGTTAGGCGAACTCCGTCATCAGTAACGAGGTTTCGGTAAGTAGTTAAATGGATGGATTAGAGCTTGGTTTTTATGGCCTTTTAGTTGTCTTTGAGTCATTTGGGCCGCCATAAGAATACAAGCAAATCGTAAGGTTCCCTTGCAACACCACCTCCGATAGCTTATAAATACAACAAGAACAAAAATCTTATTTTTTGGTATAAGCCGCTGGAACTACCGACCGACTTCACCTTATATTTTCCGTAAACTTTTCCATTTCTTTCATAAGAAACTTTTCTTGATGTTTATTAAAACATCTAAATGCATACATAGTTATCTACCACATAACAGCCCCTTGGACAGAACACTCTACAGACTTTTGAACTACGATAAGAAGGATGCATGCATTACTTTATACAGGAAACCAATACCTTAATGCCTATAGCCCTCTTATCGCATACTACATGTATATACATGCAGATTAAATAAAACACGTCTGTCTAGTCAGTCGTTCCACAGCTGAATGATTATTTCAAATCTTAAACTCAACTTTCTCGTGGTTTCTTAACACGGCTACTTACCTATCGGAGCATAGCAAAACAAGGGAAAACAATTTTCGACTAATTCATTGCATTCAAACATCGAAAATTTCATTTCCCTTGCAACACCACCTCCGATAGCTTATAAATACAACAAGAACAAAAATCTTATTTTTTGGTATAAGCCGCTGGAACTACCGACCGACTGAAGCTAAAAGAACGGGCTGAAATGTTGCAATACTGTTATTAAGCTCAAAATGACTGAGAAACTTTTAACCTTTCGTCTACGGAGTCTTTATATAACCGTCCATGGCTGATCTATTCCTTGCCGCTTGAAAAATCTTTCATGAATGCATCAGTCACAACCAGATCTCAATGAGTGCAAACAGTACTGATTCAAATCAGTGTTGTGGTTACAAGATCTAATATTTCATTTTACTATATGACATTTTTTTTTTCTTTGCTTACTCTATTACCAGTTTTGGTTGCACTCAGATGAGAAATAATTTAAATATCTGAATCGTTGGCAATATTTGCCCATAGGAAATATCACTCCAGTTTCAAAAACGAAAAATTATTGTACTATTTCTTGCTAATAGAATCCATGTACCGTCTCTGTATTTGTCTGTCTTACTAGACAATATAATAAACAGACTCATGTATGTATACACTGTTAAACGCCACCTCGCTGCATTTCAATTTTAACAGTTCGATCCGAATAGGCTATCACTCTTAATACTGTAATATGCGTTTGTTATGGTACTCTGAATTCAGTATTTGCAGACTGAATGAGATATACTAATATATAAAGCCATATGACACACCGAGGTGGCAAACACATCCTTACTTCAAGTCAATAACTTCTTCAACGGTTAAATCCTCGTTTATAGGTTGCATTCGTTCTATCAGCTCTTTCTTTATGAGTAACTCAGATAGCAGGGAGACCCTTGTCCGCCGTGACGCCAAGTAGATTCTCTATTTTAACTGCAAGGCTCTGAAAAAAATAAACGCATTATCACCCTAAATAGCCCCTGTACCGTTTCCAGTTCACCTCACTCTATCAAATGCACGCAAACGCTAAGCAGACTCATGACGTCAAAAACAAACGTTATATCGACGTCGATTACCTCTCAGACCAACGTCCCCGTAGGTATACAAATATTGAATAACACAATCGCTTCAAAGAGCAGATTCAGGTAGAATTCAATTCAGAGGAATTATTATCCTGGTCTTCTCTTTGTAAGCTACCTTAACGTGCCATAGAAATTGTCAGTCAGTCATTTTAATAATCAGTGTGTATTTTCCAAAACAGTAGGCTATTTTAAAACATATGCACCGATGCACACAAGACATATTCGCCGATACCAGCAAATAGAAAGGCATACGCTATAAACCCTTCACAAAGCGAGACAACTTTAACACATTGTCTTAAAAAATAAAAAAGTATAACATATAACATGTTAATTTTTAAACCATATGCACTGGTACCCGCCCACACGACCTATTCGCCTATACCAGCAAATAGAAAGGCATACGCCATAAACCCTTCACAAAGCGAGACAACTCTTACACATTGTCTTAAAAAATTAAAAAGTATAACATATAACATGTTAATTTTTAAACCATATGCACTGGTACCCGCACACACGACATATTCGCCTATACCAGCAAATAGAAAGGCATACGCCATAAACCCTTCACAAAGCGAGACAACTCTTACACATTGTCTTAAAAAATTAAAAAGTATAACATATAACATGTTAATTTTTAAACCATATGTACCCGCACACACTGAGACATACTCGCCTATACCAGCAAATAGAAAGGCATATGCCATAAACCCTTCACAAAGCGAGACAACTCTTACACATTGTCTTAAAAAATTAAAAAGTATAACATATAACATGTTAATTTTTAAACCATATGTACCCGCACACACTGAGACATACTCGCCTATACCAGCAAATAGAAAGGCATATGCCATAAACCCTTCACAAAGCGAAACAACTCCTACACATTGTCTTTAAAAAATCAAAAGCATAACAACATATAACATGTTAATGTTTTAGCCATATGCACTAATACCCGCATATATGACCTATTCGCCGATACCAGCAAATAGAAAGGCATACGCCATAACCGCTTAACTAAGCGAGACAACTCCTACACGATGTCTTTAATATTTACAAGTATAACAAATATGCTGAATGTTAATGCGCCGATACACGCACATACTACATAATTGCCGATACCAGCAAATAGAAAGGCATACACCATAGCCTCTTAACGAAGCGAGACAACTTCTAAACGATGGCTTCAAAAATATAAAAGTATAACAAATGTGTTAAATGCTTAATTTATAGAATGAGCCGATACCCGCCCATACAACCTATTCGCCAAAAACAGCCAATAGCAATTTTTTAAGTCATACCCCATAACCGCTTAACGGAGCGAGACTACCACGCTTTGTCTTCAACATTTTACAAGTATAACCCGTATTAGATGTTAAATTTGCATTACAAAACATATCAACCCCATTTAAGTATGGTATGAAAACCTGCTTCTCTTTAGGCAAATACATCAAATATTCTATGAAAGAATGCATGTTTCCTTCTTTATGCCAAAAGTTGACCGATTACACTCTGGAAATAATAAAACGCATTTAGCCTTGCACCTCTCCGCTTTTCTTAACATTCTAGTGACCAAAAAAATAGGTGAGACAAACAGTACAAAACATTCTAGTCCTACATCAAAACGTAAATGCGTTCGCTACATTTTATTATTATTATTATTATTATTATTATTATTATTAAAATGCCAATTAAGTATCATGTTCTGATACAAAATATTCAATTTCTAAAACTCCCCGCTTACTCAAGCCTAACATATCACAAGATAACCCTCAGTCATATCTTTCTGTGACGTATGATAAATAATCTACTCTATCCAAAATATCCACGGCAGCCAAACGATTTTTAAACAAATGGCATGCCTGACGAAAATCTGAAAAAACTGCATGGCTAAATCTTGCAATTCTGGATTAATATATCCTTTATGTACTATGCCAATTTCTGTGAAGCATTTGCACTATGCTTGCTCAAAATATGATTTAGTGACTGTAAAACTCTAATATACATCACACAACCACTTCAATCAGAAAACTTTAAGCCTTTTTAGCACAGGAGCCATACGGCATCTCGTTTAACGTACAAACATATCAATATGTCTATTGAATATGAAGACTAAGTACATTTGAGGAAACTTGTCTTTTCCCAGAAGGATACAGTTTAAGGCTCTCTTGGGAAACCATAATGAAGAAAATTCATGGGCTCGCCTTATTTATGTCAATACCAATGTACCTTGTCATAATTTGCGAAACAGATCCTATAACTATACTCATATAATATTTTGACGCCACAAAGCTGGCATCTTTCGTAACAGGGATCCACCCAGTACTGGCGTATATCTCGCAATGAAGACTTTCCCTTATCAATCTGTCTTGAGGTATGCTAAAAGAAAACCCCACAGAGTTCAAAACGGTCCCAAGCGACTCCAAAATATGTACTGGCCCCAATAAACATTTCCAAACTAGCTCATGGTATAAAACCTTTATCAAGCAACCTCTTTTGCCATTATTTTGAACTGAAGCATTTAATGAAATTACAACAAAACATTTTCACATTTTTAAATCAGACCTTTTCCAAAATATCATAAACAGCTTCATGTACAAATGAACCTTCTTTTAAAATCAGACATAATTTTATGGTATTGAATTTCACCAAATTTGGATTGTCTTGAACCTGCCAAAATCAATATGATAGTTGGCCCTGCTCAGGTTTTAATTATTTATTCATTTTTTCAAAATGAAAAATGCAATACTCATCTTAAAATTCCATGGGCTTGGAATCTTCCATAGAGAAGGTCTCATTTCTCTAGTAGTTCGTTCTTGGTGAAAGGGCAGTTTCTTCCGATGCTGTTCGCCTCACTACAAGCAAAACCAGTTCCGACGATACCTCGTTGTACGACTGTTATGTCTGAATAAGCTCAAAAGGAACCAAAGCTGGTGCACCGATGTGTGTGTGTATCTCTGTTCAAGAAATGTTCCTGGGGCCTGACCTGCCCCACCCCACATACGTTGATTAACAGAATCAGAATAACCAATACTTTGGCCTATGGCTTTTGAACTTCTGCTGGATCAAACAAGAGTTCCCTCAAATTTCCACCGATGTCAATTCTGTACATGTCCGTTATTCACTGTCCGTAGTGTACTATCTAACGACATAGTTCTTCTCGATAAAACACGTCTGTCTAGTCAGTCGTTCCACAGCTGAATGATTATTTCAAATCTTAAACTCAACTTTCTCGTGGTTTCTTAACACGGCTACTTACCTATCGGAGCATAGCAAAACAAGGGAAAACAATTTTCGACTAATTCATTGCATTCAAACATCGAAAATTTCATTTATTTAGTCTTATCCCTTTATGTGATGAGTATTTGTGTTGAAATGCTCTTCAATTTGTGCAAACAAGTAGTCCCAGATCAGACTGCTCCTCAGGGGCCAGGCTGATCTGGGCCCATTTGTTGCTGATGCTTTTAGAAATGTCTCTAGCTCTCGAAAAGTTAACATTTAACAAAGACAGTTTCAGTCCTCACGTTTCAATTTCTCGGGCAAACCATATGTAGTGGGTACTCAAAAGAACCGTCTCAGTGAGTCGTCCTTTCGAGTGCCGAAAATATATCGGAGCTAATGGTTAAATGGAAAATGCTGAATAAATGGTATAGGATTATTCCATTCACAGATTTTTGGGGCTAAATATGTATACATCCTTTATTTATACACAGCGCAAAATACAACAAAGTATTACGCTGTGTTGCATTGCGTTGTATATCTATAAATAGTACACGTACATGGGTTATTATGTACATGTATGCTCGTATAAATATTTTTCGGAGTACTTCGTCTAATCACGTCCTGATGTATGTTTTCAGGATCGCACCATTTCAATAGCACTGCCACAGGGGCCTTTACCCCACTGACACTGCTAGTGAAGCTGGACATGTTTCAGTTCTGTCAGGCAGTCGCCTAGATGTGATTATTTGTGGTAACCACCCTAAAGGCTGTCTCCCGGGGAGACTGCCAGTATGTTTTCTTTTGGTATATATCAATTTTATACCTGCTGTTGTTCGTAGCCACAGAAAAGCTATAATAGCGTAACTGAATATAAGAAAAGCATTTTAAGACAAAAAATACTTGTCATGGGTGATCATGGAAATCGTCTCAGTGGGACGGGTTCCGTGGTCGCCATGCCAACTATTTTGAATTGAAAAACTGGGAAATACACTTCCCATGGTCCTTCTCTACGTAGTTGCCATACATATTTTCATGTTTTGATTTTTTACGCCCCAGTCAACGAATTTCTTGTCACGCTGGGACCATTTCCTGTCTTCCTGGGTCGGACCAGTACTAACCAGCGGTTACATATTATACACATGCACTATAATCGTACGATCATTACACTTAAACGTACCTATACACTATCGTACCTGAATATGCAGCATGCTTGGTATATTACGAGAATGAATAAGAGCCGATCAAATGTGTAAACATTGAGTCATTGGGCGACGATTTGATGGTATAGTAATATGGTAATTTCTTGCTATAGATCAAGGACGTAAATGCAGGAGCAACAGGGTCAAAGACACTGTCTCGAACCTGGGCTCCCGCGGTCTACGCCCAGCATTCTAATTCGAGCTGGTATTTCAAATGTATAAGAATTTGGTCTGAATAGGACTTTAGTGTTCAACAGGCGGCCAGTTTCTCACTGTTTTCATGATCACCTCGATAAATCGACACAACTTGTGGATTGCAGATTTATTTTGTTCATTCATTAATGACTGGAATTTGAGAGTGTTTGGGTATCTTGTGTAGTATGATTTTATGTAGTAGTTTCGATGGGTTTTTAGATAGTCACACTGTAATATATAATGAAATTCGTCCCCTATGCTGTTATTACAGAGCTTGCAGGTCCGTTCAATTAAAGGGATGCTGGTCCACCGCCCTGTTTCGATCGGTAGACGGTGATTCCGTGTTCTAAAAGCTGTTAGAATTCTACATTTATCATTGGGCAAATATTGGAAGTAAGAGTTCATTTCGAACGTAGTCTTGAAGGTACGATAATTCAGGGCACTTGACGACTGGTCGACCAAAGCGTTCCATGTTTGTAAATACTGATCTTTGACCTTTTGTTTGAATGATTTGGTAAACCATTTTAAGTTAAAGTTGGATTGGTTGTCCCAAATGTTACTATAAGCGTTAGAACAGATTAGTGTTTTAATATTTTCTAGCCATTTTGATTTTATTTTGCCCTGCTCGTTTAAGCTGTAAATAGCATCGTAGACGATAGCGGCTGTATCGTTTGTTCTGTTAATGTTCAATTTTGCCCAATAGGATATAATTCTGCTTTGGATGTCTATTTTGAGTGGGTATGCACCGATTTCACCGTAGACCATGAAAGATGGAGTTGACTTTTTTAGGTTAAGGATATGTTTGTAAAACTTTAGCTGGACTCGTTCAATTGTGTCTATGTTGCCAAAACCCCAGATCTCACAGCCATATAGCAGTATGGGTTTGATGACCTTGTTAAATAGGTCAAATTGCAATTCGAGTGGTAAATTTAGGATTCTAATTTTACGAAGTAGTGAGAAAACAGCAATATTTGCTTGGTCGGCTATATGTTTTTTTGCACGTGTGAAAGAACCACTGCGACCTAGAAATACCCCCAAATATTTGTATTCCTTTACAATTTCTAATTCGCTACCCTTAAAGAAAAACTTGAGATTCTTGGGTAGTCTGCCACCTGAAAATACAACAATTTTAGTTTTACTTATGTTCACTGTGAGTTTCCACTCGGTGCAATACTTTTCAAAAACGTCTAATGCTAATTGCAAGTCTTCTTTGTTGTTTCCAAATATTATTGTGTCATCTGCGAATAACAGGACAAGCAGCTTTATATAAATGTAAACATCTTCTTCGTTTACTTCACATTTAATTCCAGGAACTTGATTTCTAACCAAAAAGCTTTTTAAATCATATAGGTATATAGAAAAAAGCATGGGTGACAGGATTTCACCTTGACCCACTCCAATTTGGCAGGGGAAAAAAGCAGTTGAACCCTCGGATGTGGAAATTCTAGACTTTAGGTTACTATAAAGATTTCTAATGAAGTTGTGGAATTTGCCATTCACGTTATTTTCTAGTAATTTTTGCCATAAACCAGCCCTCCAGACTGTGTCAAACGCTTGTTTGAAATCAATGAATGCGCAAAAGAGTTTCGACTTATTTGCTTTACAGATCTCGATCAGACTTTGTAGTATGAAAAGATTATCTGTTGTTGAAAAACCTTTGCGGAAGCCTGCCTGCGAAGAGTCGATTATATCACATTCCTCAATGTATTTGTTCAGCCTGTTATTCAGTATGGATGTGAACAGTTTGCCAAAGCAACTTAATAGCGTTATCGGTCTGTAATTTTCTGGGAGATTTTCACTGCCTTTGTTTTTGTAAATGGGGAAAATACTGCCCTGGGTCCAGCTGTCTGGGACGATGCCTGTGTCGTAAATAATGTTAAAGAGTTTTACGTATATAGGTGACATGACATTTATTGTGGTTTTTAAGTGTTCGTTCAAAATTTTGTCGATTCCGTGGCTTTTGTTATTCTTTAGGTTTTTGATAGCTTCTTGTATTTCTTTTTCAGTGATAGGTTGGTTTATATAATAATTGAAAATGGGGGTTGTATCAGGGGTTGTATCGGACGTGTTGCTGGTTTGGGTTTCCGCATTTTCGTCTATTTGGATTGTGTTAAGATTCTTAAAGTACTGAAATAGGTCATCAAGTGGTGCATTCTTTTTGTTTGTTTTGGTAGCAGAGTTGATTATCTTCCAAAAATCCCTGGGTTTTGCGTGCTTCATCTTTTTTAGTTTTGCTATGTTTTCGCTGTTATGCTTCCGTACATTTTTTGAGATAACTTGTTTGTATGCTTTACTGACGTGTTTTAATTGCTCTTTGTTGTGGGTATTTTTGTGCCTATTGTATGTTTTGCGTGTGGTGTGGTAGAGGTTACGAGCGCGACGGCACTCGTTATTGAACCATTTCTTGCGCTTGGCATTACGTGGTTCACTGCCGTGTGGTGGTGTACTTGCCCGGGTGTGACCGAATGTTGATTCTGATGCTGTCAAAGAAATATTACCAATTTGGTTTATTATGTCATGAATATTCCTTGCTGTTGTGTTATGCCCCTCGGACATAGTCTCAAGTGTAGAGAGAATTTTAAGGATTTCTCTGTAGTTTAGATTTTCGCAGTAGGAATCCTTCATTTCTGCATTCCATAAACGAACTCGGGGTTTTGTTTCTTGCAGAGGATTTGTGCTGGTAGTAGCTTTATGCGTGGATAAAAGCTCAACGGACAGGGGGCAGTGGGCGTCTGAGAATAGGCTATCAAAGGACCTCGGACAGTCTCCTATTCAATCTGCCCAAATTTTGACAGCCTGTGGCTAGCATAATGCATAACTGACAACTATAGTTTTGTGCTTAAATGAAACCCTTACATTTAGTACTTCCAACAAAATAAAAATATTTTGAAAATATTGCATAATTATGCCAGGACTTTAGGGTTTAGGGGGTGGGGGTATTTTTGTGACCAAATTTTATTTCACAGAAAGTCAAAGTTTCGTTGAGTATTCACCTAAATGCATATTAATATAATGTTTGCATCATAAAACTTGAGGCGAAAGTGCTGCGTTTGCATAAAATTCGGGTTGAGAAGATTGCATTGTTTTGTCTAAAGAAGTGTGCTGTCAATTACTTTTGACTATTACCTGTAATGTTTCGAGTTCAACCAGTGCGACTTGTGCACTGAGGTGTATCATATCTATATACTGTATAAATCATAGTCCAGATAAACACAGTTTTTAGCGTAAAATCGTAATATTTTCTTACACATCAGATTTAACATATAATTTTGGTGCTTAAAAGAACCGTCTCATTGAGTACCCACAGCATAATGTTTTGGTTAAGAAATGAGACAATTAATTTCTTTGTAAGCACTCATAACTAAAGCCCTGATATATGCCATTGCAAATTGAAATTTACCTACAGGTTTTTACAAAATAAGTTTCTAATAAGTTTTTACAATAAAGTGTTTTTGAGCATTTTGACAGCGTTCCCCCGCGTGACCAAACACGCCGTTTTTATATGATGTGTGAAATGTAAAACTACAACTGTATGCAAAAGGATTAGTTTGGTCACGGGGGGAAAGCACCTCAGTAAAACTTTTTCTATTTTCTATATGTTGAATAGCAAAAACGGAGTTTTCAACCCATATTTTTCAATTTGTACATGCCCAATGAGAAAACGGCTTTTGTGAATAAGTCAAGGGTTGAACCTACTATCTTTTTCATAGAAAAACTATCATTTTCGTTGAAATTTTTCTCTGGTCATTTTTATGGGCAATTCTTCATTAAGACTGTCCGAGGTCCTTCATGAATGTAGAGTGATGCTAATATTTCAAAGTTATGTGCTGTGGATAAGATATAGTCTACTGTACTACTGTTTTTACAAGTCAATTTTGGTTGGCCAGTATCCAGCCTACCATTGAGGATAAACATATTGTTATTTTTACAGAAGTCTGCTAATTGGTAACCGTATGCGTTTGTGCTTGGGTCTGCGTTTTGTCGATTTAAGGGAAAATTTTTGGTTTCAAAATAGTGCAATATTTCTTGTTTCTCATTCTGTAGGTCCTCATTTCCGTTTATCTCAAATAAAAACGCATCACAATCGACAAAGTCGGGTAAATTTGCTGTTCTAGAATTGAAATCCCCGAATAGCAAAACATGTTTAGAATCTAGGCAGAACTGATCAAATTCTTGTTGTATTTCAAGGTATGGATCTGGGTGTGCGTATTTTGACCCATGCGGTGGGATATAAACCACGCCACATGTAAGATTTTCCTGTATCGAGAGAATTTCTTTCGATACAGAAAACCACAAAATTAGCTTACTGTCGTTTTTTATTAAATTGATGTAAGGTGCGATGGTTTCTTGAATCAGGAGAGCAATGCCGCCAGATCTATACCTTGAAATGTGTTTTCTATTGTTCATAATTATTTTGTAGTTTTCCAGAGTTATTTCGTCTATATCGTCTAGTTTTGATTCTTGAATGCCTATAATGGCATGCCTCGATAAAAGTTTAATAAACTCAGGGCAGTTAAGCTTTGTTTTTAGACCACATGTATTCAATGACAGAAATGTTATTGGCCGAGAATTGTCCTGATGAAAATCTGCAGAATGACTAACACACTTGTTTATGTTATTATGATCGTCTGTACAGTTTTGTTCAGGGGGTCCGTTGTCCTCTGCGCGCCGCTATGCTTCATTGGCTGATTGGTTTTCAGTGACGTCATTATTATTGCTGGCTGTCTGAAGAGGGTCGTTCAATAAATGTTTATCATTTGCTAACTGTTGGGAAACGATAGGATTCAGTTCTTCCGTTTCGAGACTTTTGTCTGGATAGCACGTTAGGTCCATTTGTTCGCTTACGGTGGACCTGATTTGATTGTTCTCATAGTTGTTTGGTACATTAAGCTCATCTTCTGAATTTCCGCTATCAAGCTCCCGTGACTTTTTAAGTGTTACTTCAGAGTCCAATGGGGAGGATGTAATGTTTTTCCGTGATTCAGAACGGTTTGATTCAAAGTTTTCATTGACCAGAGCACCGAATCGGTTTGGAGTAGTGAAATCTATGGGTGTTTCACTGAAATTTGATCTTGGTTGTTGATAACTCCCCATATTATTTATACTTGTTTTGGAGCGTTCAAAGATTCTACCTCTTGTATAGTTCTTGTTTGGGGACTGTGGTTTGTTATAGTCCTGGTTTCTGTAGCCCGTGGTATAGCTTTTTCTTAACTGATAAGTTTGGTTTTGGCTTTGGTAATCAGTTAAAGATTTCCTACTTTGATTTGGTTTAGGTACATATTGTATATCATTGATGTATAATTTGTCTTTTACTAGCCGCACTTTGTTTTCTTTGTTCAACTTGGCCCTCTTCATTTCAGGGTACAGTAGTTTCCGTTGCTCTTCAATCGGTTTGGGAAATTGTTCTCTTATACTGTACGGTTTTCCCTTGAGTGTTTGTGGGGCCAGAGTACGTACATGTTCCCTATCTTTGAATCGTTCAAATTTGGCCACAATTGGTCTTGGGTAGTCTGTGTACCTATGTTTATCAAGGGGTTTGATCCTGTGTACCATATGAAAAGGAATGGAGTAGCTTATTTGCATTTCTGTTTCTAGGAACTCATTTAAGACCTGTTCAGTGTCTTCCTGGACGCCATCTCTCTGTTCGGGTTCCTCAATGCCAAAGAATAATAAATTGTCTCTCATGCTCCTGCATTGCAGGTCAGTAACTTCTGTTTCGCATTTAGATAGTTTTGGGTGGATTTCGGACTGTGCCATTTCTAGTTTATCAACACGTTTGCATAGCTCACTGATCGTGTGTTGAGATGCGTCCTGGTCGCAAATCGCTTCGTGGTACATATCTTTGCACTTGCTTATATTTGTGTCATGCTCATTCATTTTCTGGGACAGATGGGATACTTCCTCATTAAGCGAGATGACGTTTAATTGTACTTTCGTCATAGTTGGTTTGATACTGGCTAAGGCATTGACTTGATGCTCCATATTTGACATACGGTTGTTTTGATCTTGTAGTTTCGCGTCAACGTTTTGCCATTTCATATTTTGGTTTAACAGATGTGATTCAATCTGGGCTAATCTGAACATCATTTGGGAAACCCATGGCGGCGGTTGAGGCTGTGTCACCATAACATGCTCGGTTTGCTGTGTCATCATGGCGTTGTTATTCGTGGCATTGGTAGCCGTGTCGTTAGTAACACCGGTGTTCGAATTACTACTACTCGCACATTCCATAGTAATCTGTTGTTGTTTTTGTTGTTGTGTGTACTGATGCTCGCTGGACTGTGAATGAGTCACACCATGTTTGAAATTGTGTTCAAAGTTCGAACTGTGCTGGCCCAATCTTGGTCCTTGCGGGTTGTTGGGATATAGAACATCCCTGGCTTGGTTTAATAGACTAGATGTAGGAACGAAAGCTGAAGCATTTGCCGATAAGCTTGGCGGACTTGAAGGTGGTGGTGGCAGTGGCAGGTCGAAGGGTGGGGTTTCGGTACCTGAAATCACGGTTCTCGCCTCCATATCTCGCCCTTTGTTCTCGGTTTTCCTAGTGAATTCCATCACTGTCTGATAATATAGTTCATATTCGTATTGTAGCACTATATTTTAACACTTTGTCCACTTTCCTGGTTAGTTTACTCGTATTTATAAAGTCATTTGTCCTCCAGTGAAAAAACTCGTGTGCCCGTCATAACTCGCGCATCTTGAAAACCGAACATGCACAGTGGTTCTTTCAATAATGCTGAGCAGTTTTCAATCGACACTTCTTTCAATACTTTCTACAATACACCAAAAAGTAGATAAATTTGCTCATTTTTGACTTGTTTACCGCACGTGCCATTTCGCTGGATTTTTATCATGCCGCTGGATTTTTATCGCCTTGCATAGTGTGTGTTTGTTTGTTTGATTTGATTCTTTACGTCCACTCAACAATCTTTCAGTTATGCGGGACGGGCTTCCTGGGTTGAACCAGTACTAAGCTAGGATAAATGTGTCTTGCTCAAGGACCACAACGCAGTGACGCCGGTGAGGCTCGAACCCGCGGCCCTTCGGTCTCGAGTCAAGCACTCTACCACTGAGCCACTGCGCTCCCTACATAGTGTGTGTAAGTGCTGAAACTATTTTTTGAAGATTAACAAATAAAGGAAAGTTTTCCTTGACAAATAAATATTTATTGTTATTTATTGTTATCCCACACCCATTTTTCAATGGTTCTCTACTCTGGTGCAACAAAATAAATTCAAAATGGCTCAAACAGTTGCAAACATACATATTTGTTATGTTAGCTTTATTGTACAATTTTACGAGTGTATATACAAATATTCCCTCTTGTAGGCGGGACGTGTCGAAGACGAGTTTCCCCCTACAAGAGGGAATATTTGTATATTCACGATTATTTGTACAATAAAATGCTTGTATCATGACCAATAAAACAACCACCTTTTAATTTATTCATCAGTTATTCAAGTCACTTATAAGCTCCACCCTTAACAGGGTCTTGTCGAAATTATTGAACAGCATAGATCAAAAGAAAGGCGGCAAAGGCATGATACAATGATATATTAAGAAAATTGCGAAAGCTAATCGAATTTTATCAAACTTGTATGGAAATTGAATATTTTATTTTAATTTTTTTATTTATACTATATTTCAAGAGGGTGATACATTTGGCATGAAAGCCATTCTACCATGTGGCCCTCTGAACATAAAACATATAAAAACAAACTATATACATATGCACAAATAGCAAATGCAAACAGTGCACACTGTAAGTTATCGCTATTATCTAAAATATGAAACAATTAATATGTTCTCTTGCCTGTGCTGTATACCAGGAGCAGGGAATGTGGCGGAAAGACAATGCACATGCGTAGCACTCCTGTTTCTCTCATATAACATCATCCATGCCCAGTTAACATAGATTATGATTGTAATGCATCTCTTTTCGAAAACCTGAATTCTGAATGCACGAGTATCAAAAACAGTTCATATTTGCCAAAAGGGATGCACACAGAAAAAGAACAGCACCAATTATTTAAACCTGTGTATATAAAACATCTCGCATGTGTTCATTCAAAAAGAATTAATATCGCATGATATCAATTAGAATCATTAAAAAAAGAAATATATAAAGTTGTTTTAAAACAAAAGATAGTCATTCAGAAGACTTTTTTGGCCAGCAGACGATTCCCATGAAATATCATGCCTTATTTTTTATTTTTGAAAAAGCGGCAAAATTTGAAACTGTCGTCTGCTGCATGCAAATTAAAGGTGGCGCTTTAAGGGTTAAACCGACGTATCAATTCCAAACTGACAGAATTGCTGCTGAATATGCAAGTTAAACGGTCAAGCTAAATATACTCAACTACAAAAGAAACCCATCAGTCACTTCTCGGGGAAATTCTTGAAAACAGAATTAAGAAATGAAAATATATGTATACCATAGTCCTTAACAATCAGTTCTGCATCAATACATTGAATAAATTAAAAGTCTTAATGAAATCTATTCAAGCTGTTCGCCAGTATTTAGACAAGGGGTCATTTTTAAAAATGACAAGTTTTTCACTAGAGAATGAATAATAAAAATTATCTCGATCTCGTCTAAATCGGTTCACTTCAGTTAAACTCGTCCAATAAAGGGCACGACCCTCTCCTACAGCAAAAACTGCATCATAGCGATGTCGAATTGAAAGCACATAACGTTGCACAACGTTCTTGGGAATCTGCACCCATTCTTATTGGAGAGCAACCTAAAGCTATCAAAGATTCCGAGGTTGCACTGAACGATCCTGAATGCGTCACCAGAGCTCATCCCACAACTGCTCTATCGGCTTTAGAAGGGGCTTACTAGACTGACGCGGTTTGTTTTAGCTTTTGCACACACTTGATGGCCTCGTCTGAGAGGGACATACCATTTATTGGACGAAATGAACGGATTTAGACGATAACAAGAGTGAAAACCAATTGTCTGAAACTTGTCATTTTTAGAAATGACCCCTAGTCTATACACTGGCGTACAGCATAAATGGGTTTAAGTAAAACTATTTTATTATTCAGTAATTTGATGCATTATTGTTTGCTTAAGAATAACGTATAGTATATAGTTTCATTTCTTAATTATTTTTCCAGAATTGCTCAAAAAAGTGACCGATGGGTTTCTTTTGTAGTTGAGTATATGTTTTGTTTCATAGACGGATGGCTGAAGCAGAAATCTATTTTGTGCAGTTGTCTTGAAATTATAATGCAGTTTGGCTTAGCTGCTGCAGTATCTCCAAACATAAAATATCTTCTCAATCAGCAGCAGGAGCCAACAGTTTCAATTTTTGATTTTAGCAAACAAAATGCCATCACCATTTCTTTCTCTGACAAACTTGTCTGATTTTGTCTTCATAAAAGTAATTTCAAAACAGTGTGTTACAGGATGATGACTTTTTGTTTGCTAAAATCAAAAGATGAAACTATGGGCTACTGCTGCTGATTGAGAAGATATTTTATGTTTGGAGAAACTGCAGTAGCTACACCCAATTGCATCATAATTTCAAGACAACTGCACAAAGCAGATTTCTGTTTCAGCGATCAAAACAGTATGTAGGTGTCTAAAGTTTGGCCTGGACCTTCATCTTCGACTTCACTTAGCCAGTGTGCACGCGCATCGAATGCTCTGGCGAGACTGTGCGGTTGCGCAGGCTCGTCTGGGCCACCCCTGCTCGCATACATGCGACACTTACCAACTCATTAGGTATAACGAGCTCATATATATGTAAATATTTCTACAAGTGGTGCTCATCGTATATTTTCCAGGTACGATTTCAGTCTTCAAATCGTGATCTATGTACATGTACATGCGATAAATGATAGCATAAATGCAAACACAAACATTTCAATACCCTAGCAACTTAGCGGTTCCTGTTTTAGTGCCTAAGTCGGGTTTTGGCAAAATTTTATTTGTAAAGGGATTGCATAATGTGTGTTTGAAAGGGGATAATCGTAAAGATGAATAAAATCATATGCATCGGCCGGGAATCGAACCCGGGTCGCCCGCGTGGCAGGCGAGCATTCTACCACTGAACCACCGATGCTTACAGGAAATGGCTAAATTGAGCCTTACTCAAGACAGGTTTTGTAGATTAAATTGAGTCCTACGTGACTGCATATGCCAAAGACAGGCAAAATAGATGGAAATGAGTCTGCTAAAGACATGCATAATTAATAGAATTGAGTCGTAGCTTTGTCGCATGTGCCTAAAATAGGTTTAGTTAACAGACTCAATAAAACCGAATCTGCTGTTTTCTAATATTGTAGGTTCTCTCTATTTCTGAAGGATCCGTTTTCCAGCTTATTTTGTGGACTGAACTGAGTCTTACGTTTTCAAAAATACCCAAAATACCCAAGACAGGGTTAGTAGATTGACTTGAGTCCTACTATACGTGGTATCATATGACCCCAATACAAATTTATCTAATTTATTGCGTCTTTAGTGTTCGCAAATGTCCAAGGCAGGTAATTGAGTCTTAAATAAGTCGCAAATGCCAAAACAGATTGAGTCTTATTGTTGCAAATACCAAAAGTGAATTGAGTCTTACGTGGTCACAAAAGCAAATTGAGCCTTACTTTGAATATATGGGCATCGACGCGAGAAACCCTGTCTTCGGAGGTGTTCGCGAAACATAAAGGCACAGACCAGCTTGTGCATCTGCGCAGTCAGATCAGCGCCTTTGTTTTTTCGCTTATTGGAAAGTATCATATCAAAACTTGCTGAAAGCGAAATTTCACTATTCTAGCTAATCTCTGTAGCTGAGCAGGCTGGTTTTGGTACGACTTGATCGGATCTAAGAATAGTCGCTTTCAATGACTTTAAACAACACTATCGGGGCTCATATAGCGTGTCCGCCCTGAATAAGGTGGAGGGGATAGTAAACTTAAACAGTTTGAATTATGACATGCTAAAATCCGCTGTGTGTGGGGGGTGGGGGTGGGGTGTGTGCGTGTGTGTGTGGTTGTGTTGGTGGGGGGGGGGGGGTCGTTCGCCTTTGAACATAAGCATGCGCCCGTTTTATCTGTCTATGCCCAGGTCCCGAGGTTATAAAACTTTTTCATGCTCAACTCAACTGAGTAAAAAATTTCAACTGCTCATAAAAACTGAAAGAAAACGACTAATAAAGAAGCTTCTTACTTTAAGGCTCTCAAATGTTGTATTTATCATGCTAATAAATGTTAAAATGCCAACAATTGTTGGCGTTTTAACATTTATGAGCAAGATTAAGTTCGTGCTCAGCTGAGTTGAGTACGAAAAAAGTTTTATAACCTCGGGTCCAGATCACAACTAGACAATTTCAGGTACAGGTAGAGGCTTTAGTTTATGCATTTTATTGCTTTCAACTGGCTTATTTTACCATCCGGCTAACAAAATGGGGCTGTTTGGTACATAGTACTACGCGTTATGCTCCTTATATACACCCCGAGTCATGATTCGATTCTCGAAATGTGACGGACTTTCCCGAATGCCCCTTTTGGTGTAAACTTACAAATACTTTCCTACTTTAACAACTCGAGGCCAAATGGCTTTCAGGCCTTTGTTTTGTCTATTTTTGAGTGGCCGCTTAAGGCAGGTTTTACTGTATTTGCTTCGAATACTATATAATTAAACAATGGTGCATTTTTGACCTTCTTATCATAACATAACATAACATAACATAACATAACATACCTTTTATTCTCTCAGATTGCATAATACAACATATGAGGAAATAACTTCTAATCAGCTAATGACATATCTATAAACTATACGATATGGTTCGCGCTCAGTTAACAGGGACTAAAACTTACTGAGCACTATAGAAATAAACCTACTAAGTTGTTTTAACAGCTTCAAATTTTCAGTAGACATCAGTTTTTGAAATTTTAATATATTAACATGTCGCAAATAGAATTTTGGTAAATATTTCTTTCTTTCTTCTGTGAAGTATGTGCACTCGAGCAAATAGTGGAACTCATCGCCCAACATGTTTCCCGTACATAGATTACAGAATCTTTGTAAACGGTCAACATTTTCCCACCTCCCCCGTTCTATAGACAGTCGGTTGTTTGTTGTTCTAAATCTGGATAAAGTGATATATGAACGGGGCTGAAGTTCTGTAATGTAAGGTTCAGTTTTAAATTCTGTTTTAAAAATTCTGTAGTTGATGCATTTTGGGCTGGCTTGGACATCAGAGTTCCACTTTTGCACGAACTGCATTTCCAGGCGAACTTTAACTTCTCTGCAAAGCCAATTAATATTTGGTACAGTTTTAGTTATCCATATATAATTCAATCCAACGTCTTGTAAAATTTTCTGAATGCATAAAATCCATTTACATGAGTATATGTCCTTATTATGTAAATATAGCAACAATTCATACATTTTATAAGATTTGGTGTTTTTGCCAGTTAAGATCTTTGCCCAGAATTTGATCATTCTTGTTTTTACCTGAATTTCTAGGGGAAATCGTCCAAATTCACCGTAAATCATGATCAGCGGGGTGCTACTTTTCATTTTCAGTATACTTTTCAGAAAATCTAAATGAATTTTTTCTAAAGGTTGTAAATTTTCAAAGCCAAATGTTTCACTACCATACAATAATATTGGTACAATTGTCTGGTCAAAAAGCTTTAACTGGCAATCTACTGGCAAGTGCAAGTTAACAATACGTTTTCTTAATAGCTGCATTGACTTTTTGGCCAGTGCTGATAGGTATTTTATATGCTGAACGAATCGTCCATTTTTTGTAAAAAAGAACGCCAAGATACTTAAATTCTTTGATTGTTTCGATTTCATCTCCTGCAATGTTAAATGATACAGGCCTGTTTCTTGCATAATCGCCAAATATCATTGCCTTCGTTTTGTCCGTATTTATTTTCAGCTTCCATTTAATACAATAATCATTGAAAATATTAAGCATGTCCTGAAAGTCCTTGGGATTATCACTTAAAACCAGGGAATCGTCAGCATATAAAATTACAAATAAGATTAAAAATATAATGAATTCTTGATCCTGAATGTTAATCTCAATACCTTTACATCCAGATGTATGCATGAAATTATCCAGGTCGTTCAAATAGATAGAAAACAGGAGAGGAGACAGGTTTTCACCCTGTCTCACCCCCTGTTGACACTTGAAGAACGTGGACGAGCAACCATTTACGGTAACACATGATTTTATTTCGTTATACATGTTTTTTATTATGTCAAATGTTTTGCCTTGTATGCCGTGTTTAAGTAATTTTTGCCACAAACCGTCCCTCCATACACTATCAAAGGCTTTCGTGAAATCGACGAAGCAGCAATATAGCTTACTTTTTTTGCTTTTGAAATATTCTGTTAGACTATACAGACTGAAAATGTTGTCAATAGTTGAGTAGTCTTTGCGAAATCCGCTTTGTGTTTCATTTAAGGTACTATTTCCTTCTAAAAAGGTACTAAGCCTATGGTACAATATTGAGGTAAACAGTTTGCCTACGCAGCTCAATAGTGTAATAGGGCGATAATTAGCGGGATCCGTTTTAATACCTTTGTTTTTGTATAGAGGGATGATGTTGCCTTTAACCCAGTCACTTGGAACGGTACCATTTTCAAGTATGATGTTGAATAGTTTTTTATATATTGGGATAAAAATGTGCTTAGTGGCGGTTATGTATTCGTTCAGTATACCATCTGTACCGCTGGATTTGTTTGCCTTTAAAGATTTAATTGCTGCGTTAATTTCGCTTTCGCTTATAGGATTATCAAGAGACGCCTGTGACAGCTGAAATGTTTCATTATTTTCAAGGTGTGCCAAGTTCAGTAACACGCCTTGTGCATTTAAGCTTTCATCAGACTGGGTTATTGCGCATGAATTCAGTGTGCGAAAATATTGAAACATATCAGTTAGTGGAATGGGTGTTGTGTCGGTTTTCTTGTTCATACCATTTATCATTTTCCAGTAGTCCTTGGGGTTTTCAGTTCTAAGTCGTTTTTAACCTTCTTCGAGACAACTGTGTATGTTCTAAAAGATTGTTTTGCACTTTGTTGGAAAATATTCTGCATTTTAGATGCAAATGTGTTGATTTGTTTGATGTCAAGTGTGCAGTTTTGTGAGTTGTCCAGTAATAAGTTCAATTCTGTAACTAGTGTTATAAATATATCGATACTGACGAAAATTACTTAATTCTCAATAGCCCATTTTTTTGACATTAGACTGCTCCGAAACATAAAGAAGCGAAGCTATACTGAAATAGCGCAGATATGAAAGGATGACGACTGAACGCTCTACTTTTAAGATACAAAATGACCTGGCTTGCACCCAGAAATAAAAGATATAAAAAGAAAATTTTGATGGCTGGGCGGGCGTTGCCGAATAAAACATGACAGTTGAGATTAATTCAACAAAGTGAATTCTTACCCTTAAGGCTGTTATTTATAAAACTGACCAGTTTTGACAATTGTGTATTGTAGTATACAGGTATATGTGCATACTCTCAGATGAAAAACAAATTACCAACGCGCAAATCACGACTACAACATGCTCGTATTAAATGCGCCGCGGCATAAGGTTCTAACAACGTAGTATATGCCACCAGCAAAGCCTCAGATCAGCCTGCGCATACGCACAGTCTAATCAGAGCATTTGCCAGTCGCTTGAATGCTCTATGACTGTTTAGCTACTGACCGAACTTCTTTTGGAGTTTCTAAGCAAACGGAGGCTGCGCAAGCTCATCTGAGTCTACACTTGTCAAAATACCACATTTTTGGAAACCACGTGTCGTGGCTCATATAAAACTGTAACGAGGCACTTGCGTTTTCTAACCCTTTGTAAACGAATGCATTCTTCCATCTGATTTGTGACATGGGCATGGGTCCGTTTATTGAAAACATCATAGAATTTAAAAGGAGCTTCACAAACTTTGCAGTGCAGATATTGATGAAATTCCGCTTCAATGTTTGCCAAAATACTCGTATAGTGGTATCCAGTAGATAAAGAGCCAACTTACCATTTGGTTTCATATTGGTCCGCGATTGCCCGTTTTGTAGTCATCAGGTCCGGAAGAATTGCTAGAATTGTTTGAATAGCCATCCAACACGACCGCCACAACATTCTTCTAGGTAGAGGGTAATATATTTTAAACAGTGAAAAAGATATATAAAATACGCACAAAAAAGCTAAAACAACGACGACGACGACGACGACAACAACAACAACAACAACAACAACAACATTTCGTTTTGAATATATAGATTTGCGGTTTCTGTGTGTGTGCGCGTGCGCGTGCGTGCGTGCATGCATGCGTGCTTGTATGTTGTAGATTGTGAGCCCTAATTGTGAACACAGATTACGGCTTAAATAAGCCATAAAATCACATAAGAAAGATTTGCTGCTAATATCGGTATATCACCCTTTTTGTGAAGACGTCTTGTGGAGACGGAATAAATAACAAACTATACTAGATCGCATATTTGTTGAATAAAGAGAGAATTTTTATCAATTGTTGTTCCATATTTTTTAACTAGCAAGCCACAGTAGGCCACCAAGGGCCCGCCAGCTATATGCCATTGACTAACGTCCAGCCAGCGATAGCGATGATTGAAATGGCATATCGCTGGCGGGCCGTTGGTGGCCCGACGATGTATTCTATCTGGAACGTGCGATGTCTCGACTTTCTGTTGTGGCTCAGGGGTTCCATATGAGCCGAGGCATGAGCTTTCCAACAATGTGGTATGTGCGACCAGCAAAGCCTCAGATCAGCCTATGTATACGCGCAGTCTGATCAGAGCCTATGCTAGTCGCTTGAGTACTCTATGAGTGTTAAGCTACTGACTGAACATCATTTGGAGCTTCTAAGCTTAAAATGAGGCTGCAGAGGCTCGTCCGAGTCTCCTCATGTCAAAATGCCACATTGTTGGAAATCTCATGCACTGACTCATTATTATATTTTTCAGATACGAGAGCTATAGAGATTTAGAATGAAGGAACTGTTCACCATTCTTATCAGCTGCCTTATTATTCAAGGTAAGTCTTATTTGCCGTAAATGTTCTAAAATTTAGAGCAAATTTTCACTTTGTTTTCTAAGAAAATGTGGGTTTTTGTGGATGGAACTCACAAAAGCAAACAGGGAATATCCTTATCAGACTGCTACTTCAGAAGCAGTCTGAGTTAGATCTGCGCTGTTTGTCTAGGCATTTTTTTTTGCTGGCAATTTAGAACTTTTTATGGCATCTAAGTGGCCACAGACCTGTAAATGTAAAGGGGCAGTGATTGGCTGAAAAGGTGGGCTGAAACAAAGGGTCATATTCAAAATTAAGGTCAAAAGAATATATGAGTGCTTTAGTTTTCAGCAAAAAAAAAAAAAAAAAAAAAAAAAAAATTGGTAGGGTCGTTTAAATTAATGCTTTATTTTATAATATTTAATTTTATTATTTTTGCTTAGTATATGAGCTGTGCACGATAGTTCTGTAAACCCATGCGAAGAAAACTATTTTTTTGTTTGTGTAGATGTGTTAGGTCTCGGTCAACAATTTTTCAGCAATGCCAGGGTTTTTCCCCTCTTCCTGGGTTGGACCAGTACTATGTACAGGATAAAGTGTCTTGTCAAAGGACACAACACAGCGCCTCTGGTGAGTCTCGAACCAAGTCTAACACTCTACCAAATGTGCAAAAGAAAATAAACTCCCAAATTTTGTGTGTTAGATAATTACTGAAATTATTACTCTTTGCTTTGTAAAAAACAAATAAGAAATAACATAAATATTTAACAAGTTTTCTCTTAATATAGAAGAGCAGACAGGACATGTCATGAAAAAGTGAAATTCATCTTCCACACAAATACCATTATAAAATACCCCTGCTTCTCAAAGATTGTTTAACGTGTTTACACAATCTTTGAGAAGTAGGACAATTTTTTAAAATGGCCTCTTTCTATTTCCAGAAAATGGTAGTACGAGGTACTTGGGGTCTAAGTTGTCGCTTGGCTCTCAGATCATCACAGTATCATATGAGCCAGTGCATGAGATTTCCAACAATGTGGTATGTGCGACCAGCAAAGCCTCAGATCAGCCTGCGCATACGCGCAGTCTGATCAGAGCCTTTGTTAGTCGCTTGAGTATTCTATGATTGTTAAGCTACTGACTGAACACCATTTGGAGTTTCTAAGCTTAAAAGGAGGCTGCAGAGGCTCGCCCGAGTCTACACTTGTCAAAATTTCAAATTGTTGGAAATCTCATGTCATGGCTCATATCGTTATATTTCAGTATTGTTTCAAAGCGCCATAGCGACACCAGTGGCGGTTGTTGCAGCTGGTCTAGGTGATGACAGTAGTAGCGAGAGTAGCGATAGTAGCGAGGAGGATGATGGGGTAGCAGCTATACTGAAGCTTCCGGATCCTGACGGAACGTTTACACTGCTAGGACATTCCGGATCGATTGATTCTTCTTCCGGAAGTGCAGAAGCAGGATATATAAATTTGAATGGTCTAAGTGAAGACGTAGAAGGATATGGTTTAGATGGAATAGAGGGTTTGGAAATGGATGGCGAAGGAGAAGGTTTTGGACTGGCTGGAATTGGAATTGGATTAGGGGGAGCAGTTGGGGCTGGGGTTGGGGTTGATGGTGGTTTAGGGGGTGGTGACTGGCAAGGTCAAGGAGGGTCTATGGCAGGTGGGTCTGGGGGTGGTAGCTGGCAAGGTCAAGGAGGGTCTGTGGCTGGTGGATCTGGCGCAGGAGTGGGTGCTGGACAGGGTGCTGGAGTGGGACTAGGCTCAGGTTCAAGCTGGTCTTCAAGTACAAGTGGAGCTTGGTCGAAGGGTGGGTTCCAGAAAGGTTCGTGGTCGGGCGCAGGAGGTGCTGGTGGATCTGTTAGCGGTGAGGGATTAGGGGCTGGTGCAGCGGGTCAGGGATCAGCGGGCGCTATATGGGGACAAGGTGGGTCTGGAGGTCAAGGGGCAGGTGCTGGAATAGGGGGGCAAGGCTCCGGTAGTGGTTCTTGGGGACAAGGTGGGTCTGGTGGGCAAGGGGCTGGTGCTGGTATATGGGGACAAGGTGGGTCTGGTGGGCAAGGGGCTGGTGCTGGTATATGGGGACAAGGTGAGTCTGGTGGGCAAGGGACTGGTGCTGGTATATGGGGACAAGGTGGGTCTGGTGGGCAAGGGGCTGGTGCTGGTATATGGGATCAGGGACAAGGTCAAGGCTCTGCAGGTGGATGGGACTCAGCTTGGGGACAAGGCGGGAATGGAAACTGGATTGCCGGTGGTGGTGGCGGACAGGGAGGAGGCATGAGTGCAGGTGCTGGGGCTGCAGGTGGTCTTGTGGTCGGCGGTTCAAGCCAAGGTTCAGCCTCCTCGTCAACCAATTTGTCTGGAAAGGGGTCATTCACTGCTGGTGGGTCTGGCAAGTTTATGCAAAATGCCTTTGTGGCACGTGGTCAGAAACAAATCCAAACACAGAAAATAAAGGGACAGATGGGACAGAATGATATTGGAGCTGCAAATAAACGTATCTTAGGGTCATGAATTTGAAATTAACTTTAGCCTTTTTCGCCCAAGTATTCCCAGATTTTCTAAACACAAATAGGCTTCTGTTTTGGCTGAATAACATTTTTTCAGCAAAGTAAATTGTACAGTCGAATCCTGATAGCCCGAAGTATATGCGTAAGATGTAGTAACTTTGGGATGCATAAAATTCAGATCAGAGAGTATAAAGTGAAACCTCGAAAATTCGAATTCGGATTTTCGAAATATTCGCTATTTCGAAACAAATTTGGGAAAAACACTGGATTTAGAGAATACGACCTACATGTATTTATTTATGATATATTTTAACAACTCAATATGATAACAAATGGTTTTAGTGCATAAAAGAAACGTCTCATTGAGTGTTTTTGATAGGAAAAAAAACCCTGATAATAATCATGTTTGTGTTTATATATTCTTATGTCTACCTCCCTATAATTCGAACTACTGATGATTTGAAATAAACTTCAAGTCCCGAGGACTTCGACTTTACGAGATTCGAATGAGCTTTGGAATTTTTGATCAAAAACTTTATTCACAGCACTGAGACGGCTTTTTCAGACTTTTGGTGGTAAATGATGAAAGTATGTCTGTTTGTGTTTTGTTATGTATTATTTGATTCTAATTCAAACCAACCATAACCCAAATTGAAAAGTGTCGGTCGACTTTGATTTGACGAAGATAGATTGTGTATGAAGGCCCGATAACTCTTAGAATTCTTAGGATTCAATTTCATTTTTTCTCCGGAAGTTGGTTGCTTAAATTCACTTTGTAATTCTCGAACAGCTTTTTGTCCGGAAGTAAGAACACATGGTATCAATGAAACAAATACAGTAAAACCTGTCTTAAGCGGCCACTCGAAAAATACCAAACATTGGATTTCAAGACCGATAATCGCTTAATGCAGGTCAAAAGTATTGCAGAATGCTCCAAGAGAGCATTCTGCAATACCTTCGACCTTCATTAAGCTACCAATTGTCTTTTAGTACTTTGTTATCTCTATTTTTGAGTGGCCGTTTTAGACAGGTTTTACTGTTTTCGAAATATCTTGATTACAAAATATCATTATGACCCTTTAAAAGGGGCATACATCCACAAAGGGAGATAATCAAGATTAAAAAAATATGTGTCAATTATTTTTGATGAGGAATCCATATATAAAATTTCAAAAGTGTATCTTAATAAATTTTGAACGGACGCACGGATAAAGGTACACTTTAAGTTAAATGATTTCTTAAATTAAATGGATTAACGCAATTTGAAGGAGTGGATTTTGAACAATTTGTGTTTATTTATGTGGACAGCAACATATACTGAGGGACTTTAAAAACGCACCATTTTATATTCTCTGTCTCATGATTGGTTTAAGGATGTTTTCTTTATCAATTTTTATCCTATTGTAAAATGGACCATGATTTGCCATTATTTCGATTTGCTCATGCTGTTCATTCTGACGTAATATCGACGCAAGCGTTTTTCAACAATTGTCGTCTGACAAATGTGAATTTGATTCAATTTGAAAACAAACACTTTTAGGTGGTAGCCAGATGTCTTAACAAATGAAAAAAAGCACAAAAGTTTTCAGAAATGATCGTTTTATTACACTCCCACTCGCAGCATTTCTTTGCTAACGTCTGTCTTAAATTTTCAAACATCAATAACAGACGTGGGGCGTCCGTGCATGTCGCGATATTTTTGTCTTTTATGCAACTGATTGAGAAGTATCTGTTGGCAACAAAAAGATATTGATTATTCCTGATCCTTTGGATAAAAATGGCCAATTACATCAAAAACCAATGACGTCATGTAGACGTAATGAACGTTGCCAGAGGCCTAAAACTTCATGACTTTATTTTGTCATGCCTTTTGCTTTCAAGAACAAATATCGGTTCGAAAACTTTTTTCGTTCATAATGGAAGGTATGGGTACTCTGTGACTTTTTGAATTTGAGTTGTCTCAGAATTATCGCGACGTCACGGCAATCATAAGCCACAGCGTTTCAATTTTCTTATTGAATGAAGCTAAGTGATGGAACTTGTCAATTTTATTTTTCACAGATTGAAAATATCCAATTTTTGACATAAATTAGCATTTAAGCAGGTCGTGCGTTTTTAAAGTCCTTCAGTATAGTATAAAATGTGCTCCAATAATCCAATTATATCTGGGATAAAATGGTCCACTTGTGTTTATTTAGGAGTCATAGGTTACATGGATAATTCCCAATAAAATATATTTCTTTCCATATAGATCGTTATTGTCTTAACTGTTAACAGTACATAGACTTTGATGAAATGCCTGCTTATGCGGTATTTCATCTGGGATTTCGCTGCATGGCAAACCACTCATTTTGGAGTCATTAGTAATAAACAAAGGGTTAAATGACAAAATTTGAACGAAATGGTATGTGAATATTTTTGTATATTTATGTAAAGAACCAATACACTATAAAATATTAGAAGCGAGAAAACTTGTCTGTAAAATTTCGGAGACTAGCTAGAAAATTGATATTGCAAGTTTTAAGTTAAGCTATGAAACTTTCAAAAGAGTAAATTACTAAGGCACTGGTCAGACTGCACGGATGCTGGTATGTGCTGTTAATGTTCGCAAGAAATAAAAAAACAAATCTTTCTTACAACGAGGTTCAAATGATGTATGAGCACACAGATGGAAGAATTCATTAGTATATACACTGCTCAAAATATTTAAAGGAACACTGCGTATTTTGCCATTGATCACAATACAAAGTCGCTCATAGTCTGACTCATAACAAGAGTTGGATTAATAAGGCAAAAGCATGTTTCTCCTGTAATTAGTTTGGTTACCTATCAAGGATGATGCTTGTTAATAAAAATGAAGTAATTCTTTTCCAGAAATCTCCATTGAACGCTTTATGTTAAAATGGAATTTTGTTAAAAATACCCTTTTTTTTCAAAACCAAATTTCAAGAGGATGTTTCAATCAAGCACCACAACAGCATCATTTCTGTACAGTCAATAGCCTTTCAACTGTGCAGAAATCATTAGGTTACGTAGCACAAATGGCAAAAGAAACAGGGTTTCTGCATTATAATCTTGTGAAATACAATCCTTGTCTATTGCACAGGGGTTAACATTATCACCTTTGGAAAATCATCAGGTGTTCCTTTAAATATTTTGAGCAGTGTAGCTTACATGATCAGGTTCATTAGTATATATGTTACATGAACCTGTTCATGTAACATATATACTGATGAGTTCTTCCATCTGGTTAGAAACAATGCATCAATAATGGTCGAGTATCCCTAGCCTGGGTCTAGTCGTCATTTTTTGCCAATATTTCCTTATGCTAATATTCTATAAATTAAGATAATAAAATGAAAACCCATCAAATGTATTAATTTCGGTATCCGTTATTAATTTCGGTAGATGCCATTTTGACCAAGAAACAGAAAAAAAGATAGACTGTAAGTCAGGCTAAGGGATCTCAGGTTGGCATTTCCAAATTCCGATGTCTTAAGGTACCAAAAATTGTTTTTATTTAAGCAAACAGTGCAGACGCTAATGAAGAACCGCGTTCTGTGGCATTTAATCTGGGTCTCCGCAGGGTTAGCACATCAGCGGTTAACCCGAGCTCTAAGTGTATACATAGTATCAAGGCCTCGAGGTTATAAAACTTGAGTTCATTCTCAGACTCAAAATAAAGCGCAATGATTGGCTGCTTGCGGAGACCTCGAGGCCTGGCCTTCAGATGACAGTGGGTTTAACAATAATTTTCTCATCAAAATAATGTTGTGGGTATACAAAAAACGATTCAATGAGAGGGATCTTTTGAGTACATAAAATAAATGTTTAAATTGACGGATAATAAAATAATCACAACTTCTCTTCTGTCATACTATCATAATTTACATTGCCCTACTTGTAATGGAGGTGGAGAGAGTTCTATTACCCTCTATGAAAGCATTTGGCCGGTATGGGGATCGCACCCACAAAAAGTAAGTGAGTGTGGCCAGGAAATGCCATAATCACATACTACAAACCAACCCACGGCATCGCGAGAAAGAGGCAAAAACGATAACAGCGAAATGACACTTAGAAAACAAAAAAAAAATAAAAAGAGCCGCAGCATGAGATTTCCAACAATGTGGTACGTGCGACCAGCAATGCCTCAGATCAACCTGCGCATTGAATCAAGTCGCTTGAATATTCTATCAGTGTTAAGCTACTGACTGAAAATCATTTGGAGTTTCTAAGCTTCAATGGAGGCTGCACAGACTCGTATAAGTCTACATTTGTCAAAATGCCACATTGCTGGGAATCACGTGTCGCGGCTCAAATTCAATCAGCCCTCTCTTCCCCAGCGAGATAATTGCTAGAAAGGAACTACAAAGTACTGCAAAACATTACAAGGAGATAGCCTTTTTAAACCTGCCACAAACAATGTGAGAAACTCCAAACAATTAATAAAAAAACAGCAGAACCACCATCTTAGAACGAAGGGAAGAGGAAGCATCGAGGTGGGATGAGGGCTTAGATTATGTTTACTGGCAAAATAGTCAGCCTAGATTCTGCTGTTGTAAAAACAAGACATTAGTTAAGCTGGCATGGAGGCTTCCTAACTTATGCAATGTATCATCACAGGGAAACACCAAATTACTTAACAGACAGTGATGAAACAAAGAAAAGGGCCCCAAACACAGACTGTGAAAGCTTAAGAAAACCCCCAAGTTGAGCCACGGTGTGTCCAACCTCAGACAAACATCTGGCACCGTCCCACCAATTAAAGATTACGTCAGTTTCGCCATTAAGTCTTAGGCCTGATCCACCAGGAAACCATAGTTATCAACCGTAATTCTTTTTACTACCAGACTGCCGCATAATATCCATGCTAATTCTCACTCTTTTATAATGCTTGATGATATTTTTAAACTCATCATGAAAAGGAGGCTTTCCAAAGAAGATGTTCCTAGATTTGCCTCTTTTGTGAAACTTTTTTGTTATGTGTTTGCCATGTTTTCCTAGTTGTTCATTGTAGCTTTGTGGACACCTTCTTGGAAAGGGTTGAACTCTTGGCGCCCTTGTATATGATGTTTTATTGTGTTTTTGTCAGTTTCATCACAAAACTAAGAGTAAACTTGACCCCAACACACATAAAAGGGGATATGAGTGTTTACGGAAAATAAATTAATAACAAGAATAAAATCAGACATTTTCATATCTTTTTATTATCAAAACGAATCTTAATTGACTTTACTATTATAATTGAAATACATGTAGCCACAGTTATTCTATGAAACAGCCATATTGGATTAGCCCTTCATATTTTGATAGATTTTCTGGTACATATTGATACAATACGTATGGTACTGCCCATTGTGGACTTTAAGAGTTCACATGTAGATGTTTAAAAAATAAGGATGTTTTCCTGCCCCCAGAAGATTGCTTTAGTTGTAGCTAACAGTGTAGACGCTGACCAAATGCAGTGTTAGGCTGCATTTCATCTGGGTCTTCATTGTCTGCCAAAGAACCCGTTTAGCGTTTCCAGTATATAAAGGGTTGACCATTTTCATTCTGAATACCTCTAAATAGAAACTCTGACAAACAGTGAATACCTCGCTTAAATGTCGAACATGGTGTTAATTCACCACGATCTGCACTGTTTGCTAAGATAAAACAATCATCAGGAACAGAAATGCATTATTTGAGCCGTGACATGTGATTTCCAACAATGTGGCATTTAGACAAGTGTAGACTCAGACGAGCCTGTGCAGCCTTCTTTTAAACTTAGACACTCCAAATGGAGTTTGGTCAGTAGTTTAACACTCATAGAATACTCAAGCGACGAGCAAAGGCTCTGATCAGACCGCAGACATGCGCAGGCTGGCCTAAGGCTTTGCTGGTCGCACAAACCACATTGTTGGAAATCTCATGCCGCTTAAAATACAAAAAAGTACAATTCCCTACTTATTGTATCAACATGTATGGGATAATCCATTGGACTCATACATTCACAGCTATCCATTTTTTTTTAACTTTAATCATTATCTGCTTCCATCTTTAGTGTGTGCAAGCAGAAAAAGCACTGGCGAGACAAGGTGTCTTTGCAATGCAAGCGAAATTATTATGAGCTGCCATACATTCACACTCATGATCGATACTTTTTCTTGCTCACCACTAAATACTTCATTTAATATAAAAAAACGTGAAAAAGCTTCCAGAAAACCCTGAATTCGCAGAGTTGTGACATGGTGACGTCATTTTAACATTACAATGACGTCACGGATCAACGTGCGGCCAGCGGACGACGTGAAGCAGTTCAATTTTTATCTTTCCCTAGGGCAGGTACGGGTTTGTGAGATAAATAGAATCCATCATTGGTGTCCAGTGGTGACAGAAAAATCCCAACCCGAGGGCCCACCGTTCCAGTGGGAAACGAGGCTTGCCGAGTTTCCCATTGAACGGTGGACCCAATGTTGGGATTCTTTTTCTCATATACCAATTTTAAATTTAGCAACCGTACAGTACAGTACAGTACAGTACAGTACAGTATATCTGTTGGTGACGTCACTGAGGTCGATGTTTACAGTCAATGACGCGCAATGTACAAAATCAATTTGAAACAGCAAATATATAAACAGCGCATTAAACAATAAACAAATAGTTATTTTAATCAAAAAAGGATTTACAAGAACTAACATATCAGCCACAGTAACTCGAGTAAGTACGAGGGTCATCAAATAAAGAATGAGACTTTTTCTAAAGCGCAGTGAATTTACATGCTAGGCTTTTGAAATCTGGTACACAGCTAGTAGGACTTTTTGGCATTTCACATGTACCATATTCGACATGTTTTATAGTTCCAACATTTGTTGCTAGGCAACAATAGAAGACTAGGCAAACATGCGTGGACGGCTCAGTATAGGTGGTCACCATGGCAACAGATTAAGATGTTTATTTTTCTACTACTACTTATATATGTTCATGCAATCTATCTATAGCCAATAGGTGAAAGTAATTGTCCAGAGTCTTGGGCTGTTCCCATGGAAACAAAGGTTAAAAAATCAATTTTTCAAGAATTATATGTTATTTTTCGCTGACCTCTTAGCTTTAAAAGTTAATACCAAATAGTTGGATGTAATTAAAATGAACAGGGTTCTGTCCATGTGTACTAAATTATAATCAGCTGCAGAAAATCATACATTTTGTAGGATATCCGTCACTTACTTAGTTGCCATAGCAACGCAAAGTATTGTGTGTTTAAAAAATCGAGTAAATTGGTTGCTAGGCAACCAAAATAAATGATATGAATATTTGTTTCTTCTTTTATAGCATTTTATGTAACTCGAAGATAGTTCAGTAAAAGAAAAGGTATAAAGAGGTTAAATTATATCTATTATCGAAAATAAAAGGCTTTGAGTGACTGTAGGTATGTAAAAATTAATATTAACGTGGCCACGCATCTAAAAACCCTTCCACAAAACATTCGGTTACTATGGCAACTGATTAATCACAAACATATTGTTTATATTCCTGAATTGCTAAGTTGTCATACTATTATTATGGTGAATTTTGTTTAAATGCACAAACAGGTTTTCAGACTATGAAGAAAGTCTCATTCTTTATTGGATGACCCTCGTAATTGTGTTGAGGAAAATGTGTTTGTGTTGATGAAAATGTGTTTCTTTTTTTACATCATCAAGGCTCCCTATCCTGGTGCATTCAGTCACTCATTGCCCAACACGTCAAATATGTCAATCGCAATGCACTCAGCATGTTCAAAGCATTTAATAAATGTTGTACATTTTACTTTATACCATGTTGAAGGCCACATAAATTGCTGAAATTTCAACATTGACATTTTTTCCAGACTGTCAACAGCTCAACTTTCGTTTTCGAAGGAATACAGTCATGCGCCAAAACTGCCTTGCATTAGTAACCGGCTGCGTGTGGCTTATCTCGTATTAGTTACGCTTATACACATGGGTAGCGATGTGGGACAGATTTTTTCCAACAGCGAGCTAACATAGGGATCATTCGATCTTGAATGCGTTGATATGTGAGAAAGAATTATCTCACATGGGTAAAAACAACAGAAATCCCAATCTGGTGTGCGAGCAGTTGTATTTACCTCGTCATAGGTTGTGAAGGTTTGAGGCCATCCTCCACATACCTTACAAAAGATGATGAATAGCATTTGCATTGAGCCATAAGGCTCATGAGCAAATACACAAATTACGTTTTTGAAATACTTATCTGCAAAATGAATCAACAGCAACAGAACCACGACCTTAGAAGGGACAGCATTCCAAGCAGCAGGGGGTCTTAATATATCTTTACGGCCGAATCTATGTCCTCAATTCTGCCATTGTTTAAACACAAATATGTTTTAATTCGCTTGAAGGCTTCTTAACTTATGAAACATTTCATCACTGAGAAAACCCAAATCAAATTAACATACTATGATGAAACGAAGAAAAGGTCTCTTGATTCACAGACAGCCAGAGCTGAAGGAAACCACAAGTTGAGCCATTGATGAAAGTTTTGAGTCAGGGTCGTCATTGAGTCTGAGGCCTGACAAAAGTATGATAAAATACAAATGTATCGGTTCCTTTTGACTAAAAATGAATTTCTAATTTTGTTTGTATCGTCAATGTTCTATTGTATAATATGTGACTTGACTATTTGTGTTAAGAAAAAAAAAAGATGTAACACATATTTGTTAGGAACAAATTTCATTTGTGTTGGCCAAAAATATTGCTAAACACATACACTAATCGAAAGTTCTAACTGATCACTTGTCTTTTTTCAAAGAAGGCCATACTCAAGGTTTATAAATGATATTCCTCCCAACCGGTTAGATACGGTGAGAGAACATTTTATGTCAGGAATAATCATGAAAATTGATATGAAATAGTCTGTGTACTTTGTGCAAAAATTTGTGTTTGTCAAAAATATGTAGTTTTCGAGATAACTGATTTTTAAGACTGATCGGTTAAAACTTTAGATTAGTGTATATTTGTCAGGTACTTCAACTAGGCGCTATAAGTGATACGAACAAAAATAACCAACAAAAAACAGCAAAAAACAATTTTGATTTCAGTTAAATGATATGAAATGAGCTGAACATTTCTTGTACTTCAACAATAGCAGAATCTAGGGCGAAGATTTGGTACCAGTAAAATGCATTTAAGCTCCCCGGTGGCTTAGGCTGCTGTCCGTTCTAAGGCAGTGGTTCTGTTGTTGTTGACTTTTTGTTTATTGTTACTCCCATTGTGGGAGTCTGTAATTGTTCTATGTTTTGTTGTACGTTACTTTAAGTCCCTTCTAGTATTGCAATCATCTTGATGGGGAAGAGATAGCTGATTGCTTTGCTTAATTTGTCTTCCTGGTGTCTCGTGATGGTTGAGCGGCTCTTCCTCGCGGTGCCACGGGGTTGTCTGCAGTTTGTGATTGTGGTATTTCCTGATCATACTCACTTACCATATTTCATGGTAAGTTTATAGATGGAACTGTATCAATAAAACACATTTTGAGTGGTAGAGTCAGTTTCCTTGTCAACAAAATCCCATCTTAAAAGGGGCTACTATTAAAGAAAAGAATATGCTTCCAAGAGGGAGCGAAGTCTTTTTTTAAGGGTAGCCCCTATGAGATGAGAACATATTTTAAAGGTCATAAAATTAAGAAAGAGCCAAAATTAAATCACTCTGATATGTCAGTCTTTTAAAATCGTCAAGTTCAGATAAGGGGAATGTTTTACAGCAATGCACCCATGTAAGAGTAGGCAAATATACTTTACAGCAACAGAAACGACTATCTACATATTTGCTATGGGAGTGCAGTGGCTCAGTGGTAGAGTGCTTGACTCGAGACCAAGGGGCCGCGAGTTCGAGCCCCATCGGCGTCACTGCATTATGGTCCTTGAGCAAGACACAATTATCTTAGCTTAGTACTAGTTTAACCTAGGAAGACCCATTCCTAATTAACTGAAAGATTGTTAATGGGACGTAAAGAATCAAATTAAACAAACAGACATACTTGCTATATTGTATTAAATGGGTGTTATATGATGATTTAACTAAATGAAAGGTACAATGATGTATGGAATATACTTACAAACCAATGTATCACAAACCCTTGGCTCACTGGAAGATTGTTAGTAAAGGGGGCTACCTTTGCGCATTATGAAATAATTCATTATTAAAGTGAACTTCGAGATATTGTATACCTAAAACTTAATAAGGCATTTTAATGAAAATCATTCTGCGTTTTTATTACTTTTGAAGGTTAAATAGTCAAGAATTTTTCAAAGCGAACCAATTTAACAAGTTAAATTGTCAAACAATAAACCTGAAGTGTGCATATAGCATTCAAATAAATGTTAAAACAATTGTTTTATGTGGTTTTGTTAGGCTGTACGTAACTTGGCATCAAGCATTTTCTACTAGGTTTCCTTGCATCCCAGAGATTATGGCTATTTTCAAGATCAATGTAAAAATTAAGATTTTGGATCTGCATGATATCTCCTACAGCAATAATTTTAAAATGAAGCTTTAAGCTGTTTTCTTATTTATTACAAAGTGCTGCCGTAACATGCTGCAAACGTTTAAGCAAAACATGACTCGTCCAATGTACAGTAGTGTTTGCGTTTTTCTCATTATCTAACAAGGGTATATATTTTACTATGGTTTCTGATGTTAACTGAATATTGAATAATATGCGTTTCTTTTGCTGTTAAGTATATTTCTACTTTCTATAGTCTTATTATGATTGTTAACCCTTAAAGCGCCACCTTTAGTTTGCAGCAGACGACAATTTCAAATTTTGCCGCTTTTTCAAAAATAACCAATAAGGCATGATATTTCATGAGAATCGTCTGCTGACAGACGATTCTCATGTAATATCATACCTTATTTTTGTCCAAAAATTTGGAAAAATGTCACAAAATTTGTCGTCTGCTGCATTCGTGATTTGCGCTTTAAGGGTTAATGAGTTTTTGCACGCATAAACACTTCAGTTCTCTATTGTATTATAAGGTGGCTGACTTTTTGTAGAGCTTGCTCGGCTACGTCTCTTGTACAGGCTTTCTTGTTTCCATTTCTTCACTGTCTTATGTTTCTTGCGCTTGAAGAATCCAACCTTAGAGAAGGAATTATTATAACAATATAAATTATTGCCATAATCCTATGACATAACATTGGTCCAGATAAGGAAATTTTATGAGTGTAAAATTGTGATTAATTTCCTACCCATCAATTTAAACATGTGTTTTGGTTGCTCAAAAGAACCATCTCATTGAGACGGTTCTTTTGAGTACCCGCAACATATGCTTCGGTTGAGGAATAAGAAAAATAATTTTCCATTACGCACTTTTATCTGAAGGCTTGACATACCCCTTAATTTAAATAATATACCACTCAACCAGGACATTGAAATTAAAATGGATGGTTTAATCAGTATAAAGGTGTAAATTCCATGTTTTAGTTCCGCTTATGGTAAGGCCTGTACCCATCGTATGTCCGCCAGTCAATAGGAGTTCACATTCTTGACATCTCTAGAACCACAAGTTAAATACAGCTGAAACTTTGTGCGAGGCATCAGCGTAAAATGGAAATTCAGAGACGCAACAACGATACACTATGATACTAACTAGATTCTCACTAGCACACAGCATGTCATGTACTTTTTATATCTAAAACTTGATATAATAATGCATTATCAAATCATGTTAGATATGGTGGACTGCTTGCAAAGGGGTTGGTATCTTTAAAGCGGTATAACTTTCTGCGTATAAATAGTAGGAATCAACTTTTTGTAGATTTGCAAAGCTATGACAAAGATATTCGTAGTAAATAGAATATCAAGCTGAGAAATCAAAGTGAATAAAAAATACTGACGATCTTAATTACGTAAGGTGAAACCACTGTTTGCCAACCCCTTTTTGCTAATTTAAAAACCAAAGAATATTTCAAAATCAATTTTAAAATTCAACCTTTGGCCTCGAAATATGAGCTACGGCATGAGATTTCCAGCAATGTGGTATGTGCGACCAGCAAAGGCTCAGAGCAGCCTTTGCTAGTCGCTTGAATATTCTATGAATATTAACCTACTGACTGGACATCATTTGGAGTGTCTAAGCTTAAAAGGAGGCTACCGAGGCTCGTCTGAGTCTACACATGTCAAAATGCCACATTGTTGGAAATCACATGTCACGGCTCAAATATTGTAATCAACCTTTACAGGCTCTTTGCACCACACTAGATGGAAAAAAGTCATAAGTACGAATATAAAAGGGGCCTCGTCGTGAGAAAACCTGTCTTCGGGGTTTCTGCCAAAGCGAGTCTCGAACCGAATCTAGAAATTGGGAAATTCACCTGTAGCAAGTTTAGATATGATACTTTCCCAAAAATGAATAGCAAAGGCGCTGATCAGACTGCGTGGATGCGCAGGCTGGTCTGCCTGTGTTGTTCGCCAACCACCGAAGACATGTTTTCTCGCGTCAAGGCCCAAAGGGTAATAGACATACCTTCCAGAGAACCAGGACCACAATGATCAGCAGCAGCAAAGCCCCCAGAATACTACCAATTATTATCCATATGTTAATTTCTGTAGCTACAGTGGCGGGTTCAATTATGAAAGTTGTCCATTTCTGTAATAGAATATGCTTATAAAACTTTCAATATTCTCCACATCAATACAGGCTTGGGTAGGTTTTTAGCCCCAAGTTATGGCTCGAAGTGTATTGTCTTCTAATTTAAAAAAAATCAATATCAAAATGGGGTATAATTATTTATAAAAACAAGGCAATGTATGCATTGTTGTGAAGCAGTAACATATAAATAACCTACATAGTTCTATATAGGATAATTCAAAGTTCATTGGAGCAGTAGTTAGGGCTCAAAGGAGTTAGATTGTAAATTACACTTTTGCACTGACATGATATTTTCCATTGTCCCTCTCTTGATGAAGACTGACCGTTCTAAGATGGTACTTTTTTGTGGATCATTTGTGTAATTCATGTCTTGTGTTTGTCATGCTTTCCCGTCTCTCTATTGCTGCCTAGTGGTAACCTGAAGGGAAATGGCCGACCTCTTTGCTCTTGTTTGTAATGTTTATTGTGATTTGTTGGTTGGTTTCGTTGCTTTACGTCCCAAGTCAACAGCTATGGTTATTGCTGGACGGTCAGTTCACCTAACCACACGTTTTCCTGGGCAGGCTTGAACAAGCGGTTAACCAGTAATTTGTGCACATACTTTCCCTTGTAACTGACAACAACCCTTCTTGAATGAATCAGCGGAAGGGAGGAGAATGACCGTAGAAATTATTTCATGATCAAACTCCACGAAAGTATGGGACCGGGCCGGGATCGAACTCGCGACCCCTGGATCTGCAGTCAGACACGCATCTGTAGCCAGACACGCTACCGACTGCGCTATGCCGCCCGGTTAAAGTTGGGGGCATAAAAATTTAAGAAGCAATACTCTCTCCTATCTGTAGTCCTAGTATTGACCAGCAGAAAGGTATTGGCGTAGGCAGCTTCTTTAATGCAAACAAACACAAACCTCTCCATATGGGGTCTTATCCCAAGGTACTACTTTGCCACCAAACCAGACAAAAGGATCTGTCACGACTGCACGTGTTCCATATCTAATCTCTTGTTTTGACTGTAAAGAAACAATTCATATATTAGACATTCAAACAGACAGACAAAGATGAACATATAGACAGTTTTGTCATCGTATACAGACATATTACAGTTAATTAAACCTTTAATGCGGAACAAATCTTTTAATATTTATAGTTTTCATATATGGATGGAGTCACTTTTAGATTAGGTCAGCAAGAAACAACAATGCTGCTGATCAGTCTGGGTAGATTGTGTTGGAACTCAGATCATTGCATAGAATCTGTGCTTGCCAATTTAGATATTGTTGAATTTAATGCTATAATAACAAACAAACATTGTTATTTTTTGCACAAGGTTTTCACCATCTCTTGAGGGACCTGGTGAGCGTTTTTGCATGCAGACCTGTGTTTGGTCTCTACACTGAATGATAACCGCATGCTTAAAATTCCATTGGCGGGGTATTATATATTGGATTGATCATTATGGCCCCATTCCGCAATTTTCTTTTAGTCTTGTTGTCAATTTATCTGCATTAATCACTTTTTCGTTTAATTCAATAAAAAAAAGAAGCATTAATGTTGGATTCTTTTCGTTATATCACAATGCTTTGAGTAAAAGTAATAAGATTGTGTCATTACATATGCACTGTCATAATGGGCGCCATTACATACCATTGCTTAAAATTTAAATCACTAGAGGTTTACCAGTTTTAAGATATTGCATTATAATATCTACTGGATGCGACGTTTTGTAATAAATCATTTTATTATATAATCTATAAATAAACATCTTCCAATTTGTCTCAGATGCCTATCCACTGCCACAAACTACAATAACTACATATTACATTGATTGCTGGACGTGACGTTGCATAGCACACAACATGAGGTAATATTTCATGGCTAACAGGACGTGACGTTAGAACAACAAGTAATTTTGCATAATTCATCCGTAAGGTCAGTGGTTTTAATGATCTAAAATGGCAGGAAATCCATAACACACATTTATTATATAATAAATACCATTGTTGACTTAAATTCCGGTAGACATGGAGAGTTTTTGAGCAGTAAACTTACATATATTGAACTCCGCTCTGCGTCAGTCAATATGACATTTACTGTTCAATAACACTCCATGTCTACCTTAAGTCAATAATTGTATATTATCATAATGTTCCACTTAGATAGTTAGGAGGCTTTAAGTATATCTATGTTTGATCAATATCTGAATTAAGGATGAGGTTTGCGTCGTGAAACCGGGTTAAGCCCCTCAATAGTAAAATATTTTACCAACAGTTTCAAGGCAGTACTTCTTTTGTGGATATTTTATGTTTTTTCTGTCTTGTGTTTGCTATGCCTTTGTGTGCGTCTGTTTATTTGTGCCTTGTGGCCATCTGCTGGGAAAGGGCTGACCTCTTGGCTCTCGTTCGTGGTGTCTAACTGTTAGTTTGTCACTTTCCCATTGGTATCCTGGGTCAGGTGTGGTACTTGATGGTATCGATTCCTGATCTTTGCACCTTACTTACTTTAAGTAAGTGTATGTTGAATGGAATACAGTTGTAGGAAACGTTAACAAATGTGAAACCTCTGCATTTTTTGCAAATTAAGTACATTTCCAGCATTTACAATTATAACAAAACCAAATTCTGCTCTGGACCTGCGTTGCCGGTACACATCTTCAATGTGTGAACAATCATTATGCAAAGTCTGAATATAAAGTAAAATGAAATCCAATTACACACACATTACACAATTGAGGCACTCCAAAGATGGTGTAGACGTATTAATGTATAAGTTGAACACTCCAAAAAATAATAACAAATGTGCACACAATATAGGGTACACATGTTCAATGATAAGCAATCATAACGAACAAAGTTTGAAGGAATGAAAACTGCTGGAGTCAAAGATTACACAAACCAGACACCAGTTAAGAATTTCAGATAGATAAAATATCGAAGTTCAAAAGACCTTAAAAAAATAAAAAAACGTCTACCAAAATTAATTAATTTGCTCATAGTAGGGGGTGCACATGATCAATGTTTGAATAATCATTATGGTAATATGTTCTTAAAAGGATATCCCTTGGAAGCAAAGAATGCACCAAAGAACTCAAACTAGAGTGTGCATATTTTCTGGGCCAGACAAGCTAATTTCGGTCATTTAGGCCTCATTAGTGACCCTCTAATAGTTTTAAAGTTTCACAATGAAACCCATGATCCCAAAGGACAAGCAAATAAAATCTACACTATAGTGAAGGGCAGGGAGACGTTCTACCGCCGCAACACAGTCCCAGTCACCAGCTGTATTGAAGTCAAATATGTTCTTAAAAGGATATCTTTTGGAAGCAAAGACTGCATCAAGAACTGAAACTAGAGTGTGCATATTTTTTGGGCCAGACTAGCAAGTTTCGGCAATTTAGGCCTCATCAGTGACCCTCTGATAGTTGTAAAGTTCCACAAAGAAACCCTTGATCCCAATTTGAATATTAAGAAATGAAAACAGTTGGGGTTACAGATTACACAAACAAGACACCCTCTCAGCATTTTAAAGAAGAAAGACCCCCAAAATGAAAAACAATTCTATGAAATGTGTACAAAATAGGAAGTTCACAGCTTCAATGTATGAACAATCATTATGCAAAGTTTGAATATAAAGGAATGAAATTGTTTGAGTTACACATTACACAAACCAGACACTATCTAGCATATTTGGTCCATTAATGTCTAAGTTCAACACCCCTTAAAAATGAGAAAATATTTATGAAATATTTACAAAATAGGAGGTGCAAATCTTCAATATATGAATGAACATTATGCAAAGTTTGAATAAAAAGAAATGAAAACGTTTGGAGTTACAGATTACACAAATGAACAAACAGATGACAGATGGACAGCCAAATTGACAGAGTTGGGTGACACTTTGGTGCAAACCTGATGAACTATTTCAACTCATTCCCAGCGTTTACAAGGGTGATTCAATAAGTAACCGGCCTGACCCATTTTGATCTGACCGACACAATCAAGATTTTCACAGTGTGTTTGGTCACCATATTTAGACAAATGTACAACATTTTAGCATTATTGGTTTATTAGTTGGTAATTTTTTGCGTCTTCAAGCATGGCCAGTGAGTAAAATGATTTGTTTTCATCGAATTCGGCTGTTACTTAAATGTTAATATTTGATAAATATTTTAAGTATGAAACATGATGGGTGCATGTGTTATATATCGATTGAAAGGAAAAGTTGTCGCCTAAATGGTAGAAAAAAACGACAAGATTGCATAATTTGATAAATCACAATGCTAACTTAAGTGACTCATGTTTAAGGAAACTGGAACAAGCTTCCATAAGTCAAACCTTTAATATTTTTTTATGTTATATACTAGCCAAAAGTTCTTACTGGCCACTTGCTTTTTTTAAATTTTCTTCACAACGTAGAATGATAAGACTACTTTTTAAGCATCTCGAAATAGCCAGACGTGTTTTGTACCCTTTGCAGTGAAGATATTGACAAAATGTTCAACAGTACATGCAGGATGCCAACTTGAATAGTGGTACCCCCATTTTCAAAATTCGCATTTTGGCACAATTTGTGAATCACAACTTTTTGAAATAACCCCTTTTCACACGCAAAATGTTTTCGTTTCAAAAGTCAAACTCCTAGTGAACACCAAAGTGCTGAAATCTACACTCCATCTACATAAGACTCGTTGCTATTGACAAAAGTGTCAAAAATTACCCCACCACCCAATGCAAAATCTTGTGAATTTTGAAATTGAGGGTACGCGTATTTGGCAAAGCCTTCAGGATACAGTTTTATGAATTTTGCTAAGCCGTTTTTTGGTGTCCTTCACTGATAAATTGGCCTAACCGGGAATACAAATGAAATTGATATAGTGTTTATAGCTTTTCAGAAAAATGGTAAAAATGCAAGTGGCCGGTTAGAACTTTTGACTAGTAAATATCTATTAATATCCAAATATAATTTTCAATACATTTTAGTCAAAATACAAAGGAGTAAAATATCTGAATTCTCAAATTTTCACAAATGAAATTTCCATTTCTTCTAAGGAAAAAAGTTAATAATAATTTTGAACACTGTAAATTCTTTCAAGAGCACTAAAGCTTATTCTTATTTTCTAAAATTGAAAATCTATTATATTGGCTTCAATTATAGCTTGAATACAAGTAAAAAAACCGTTGCAATTTGGCTTTTAAAAATGACTCTTCAACATTGTAGTGTTGCATATTTCCAAGTCGTTTTAGCACACTTTCAATTTAGCTATATTTTTGTTAAATTATTAGATTTTTTCAAATATTAGGTCGAAGAGTATCTTGCTAGAGATGTATTTCATCTCAGGCAGAAGTAGGGTAGGCCGGTTATTTATTTAATGGCCCTCGTAAGTTGTCATATTTACATATTGGTTTCATTTTAATCAGTTTAATCAGTTTGACAACTTCCAATTTAAATATTTATATGCCATTTGCCATTTTGTGACCACCAATATGCTGTCATTTTAATTATTTTCAAACAATCATTGTTACATTGCTATTACCTTTGTTTTGGCAAGACTCTTCTCGTGAACGTCAAGGGTTATATTAATAACTTCTTGGTCATGTTTTACAAGGTTTTTCACCAAACAAGTGATTTGAACACAATCAAAGCCATCAAGACAGGACTGAAACAAATGAATATATATAATAACATGCTTTGTTATAAACAAAAACAATTAGCACACCAACATATATTAACCCTTAAAGCAACAATCACATCAAAAGTTATTTGCTTTTGATGTCTGTTGTAATGTTTTATATGCGTCTATGACAAACAGTGTGAGCCTGATCAGACTTATCTGGGTGCATCCTCACAGTTTTAGATAAACAAAAGGTTTCAGCGTAAAATTGTAAATATTTTCTTACCAATTACTTTTAGCATATGTTTTGGGTGCCCAAAAGAACCGTCTCATTTCGACTGTTCTTTTGAGTACCCACAACATATGTTTTGGTCGAGAAATAAAAAAAAATCATTATTCTGTTACGCACTCTCAACTAAAGGCCTGTAAGTAAAATAAGGTAATGATATGCAGCAGATGACTTCAGCAGATGACATTATCAGATACATTCTGTCAGCACTTTATGTGTTGAATTCAAATTTATTTTTTATTCAGAATGATTTTTTGGAATAGCTTTTTTTCTTAATTTTAGCAATATGTGTTTGATAATTGTAGATGGAAATTAGTGAATTAGTGCACCTTTCCCAAATGGTTCCAAAATCAAAAAACGCTGCAGTTAAATCTTTCGCATATTTGCACTACTTGAACATTTAAGCAAAGTGCAAATAAACTAAGTTCAAAATATCTGTAAAAAAGTTAAATTGCAAAGCCTTAATTTACTAACTGACTAGTTCAAATATAATGTAAATATTTCCTTATTAAACTGACATACCAACTGTTGCCTGTTGGATTTCCTTAGCTCCAGTATTCAGTTTTATGTACTGTTGAGTCCTTATCTTTGCTTTATCTCCTTTTTATATCTTGACTTATATGTTCTAGGAGATGTTGAATGGATAAGTCAAGGGTCTTCAATGCAAACCTACCATCTATAACTCTTCATCAACATCTGAACTAAGGGTGAGGTTGGCTCTTGTTTGTGATGTTTATTGTGATTTGGTTACTTCCCGATGCGGTATCCTGGGTCAGGTGTTTGTTTGTTTTGTTTGTTTGATTTGATTCTTTACGTTCCATCAACAATCTTTCAGTTAAACAGGGACGGGTCTTCCTTGGTTGAACCAGTACTAAGCTAGGATAAATGTGTCTTGCTCAAGGACCACAACACAGTGACGCCGGTGAGCCTCGAACCCGCGGTCCCTCGGTCTCGAGTCAAGCACTCTACCACTGAGCCACTGCGCTACCCCTGGGTCAGGTGTGGTACTTCATTGTATTGATTCCTGATCTTTGCCACCTTCCTTACTTTGATCAACTGTAATGGTAATTGCCCCTGATTCGCCCATGAATTAAGACAGTGGGGTCATCTTAAAGCCGCCAAATTTTGAGCAAGCTCATAAGAGAGAAAAAAAATTATCATTCAGACAGTTCTTTTGAGTATCACAGCGTATGTTTTGGTTGGGAAATAAAAACCAAAATTTTCAATTTAGCACTCTAATCTGGAGCCCTATGCAAATTGGGATTAATGCATTGTCTTTAAAGTACAATCCATTTCGCTGTTGTTTTTATCAGTACTAACATCAACAAGAAACAAACACACTTACAATGTTCATGGCAGACGTTTTCCACTGATTATTGGATTTCTTATCCTCAACCTCGGTTTCGTTTCTTGTCGCTATTACTACAAATTCTGAAGAAAAATGAGCTTGATACATGTAACTTCAGGGTATCTAACGCACGAGATCATTGATTCTTCCCAGCATCAAAAACTGATTATTTTAGCTAAAAATCTGATATTGTGTTACTATGGAGATAAAATACATTTAAAAGGGATGAACCGTTTCGGTACTCAACAAGTTTGCGAACTGAGTCCTTAGAGACAATGTGTTCTTGCACACAGGATAAAAATATCTGATATTTTATCCTGGGATAGAACATCTTATCTTATCCATGTTATCTCACCCAGGCTGTCCCATGAGGGCTGTACAATGGTTTGATTGGAACTCAGGCGACATAGTCATCAAGTGACGTCATTGTTATGTTAAAGTGACGTCATCATATCTTATCGCCCCTCAGCGCATTCAGGAACCTCTGGGAATCATTTTAAGCATGAAAATGCGTTTCTTTTTAAATGGTGAGCAAGAAAAAAGTTTTCATTATTTGTTTAAGGGTGTGATAGACAAATCCATCCCTGGGGATCACCATTTGTCATCACTGGTCAAGCCTCGTGATGCCAAACGGTGCGCCTCAGGACAGATTAACTATCCTACCCTCATACTCATGATAGAATCTTATATTCTGAACTTTACAACTCCATACAAATCCACTTCACTTTTTATGATATACATTTGCAACATAATGGATGTCACTTTGGTGTTAACGTGTCTAGCATTTTGCAATAACAATGGCAACGCTGAAAAAGTACACACATCAAAGGGAGACTACTGGATTAAGCAGCGATTCTCTTCAATTGCGCCCTTTTCAAAATAGAAACTTCTATTAAAGGAAAGAATTTGCTCTCAGAGGGAGTGAATTCTTTCCTTTATGAGTATAGATAATCACTTTTATCACATTAGAAGACCTCCCTTGAATGTTACTATTTTTATTACGCGCGTGCGTAGTCTGAGTAATGGGAGCTACGCCAATAAATAATTGCATAGTTTTATAGTAACTATAGTATTTTTCTTTCTGCCTACATTATAAATTTTAACGTTTATCAGTTAGAATATCGATTTGCTTTGTGTTTAAACTGGCTGACTCCTGTAGCAACCAGTAAATAATCGCCATGCTACATATATTACATATTTTTTTTATCTAAATAAAGTCAAAGAATCTTTAGGCCTTGAGCTGGCTATAGACTCCCTCCCCTCCAGGGGACTTTTGTATGCTATGATTTTCTGAATTTTCGTAATATTAGACACAAAATAAAAGATGTTAGCCTTCTGAGAGTGGCAGCGTTAACGTGTAACATCACGTTATATACGTTATCCCCCCCCCCCCAAAAAAAAATAGCATTAAACGTCCCCGATAATGTCTCAACCATGACATGTTCGTATATATTTGCATGCTGACACAGGTTTATGAGCTTCTTATAACACAATAACATATTTTAGTATTAATTTTGTAAATGTCTTGAGTTATAACTGTTGTATACGTTACTTAGTGTTTCCTGTGTTATTTCCGAGTTTCAGTATGATATTTATTGAATATATGTGTATTACATCTGTCACAGAATAGAGTAAATCTATAAGGCTGCTACTTAAATGATTGAAAGTTCTTTATTATGGTCCCTTACACTAATTTTCAGGCACATGTTATGTATGTTGCCATCAAAATAGCATTAAATATTCAAGTTAATGTCTCTTACAAGCCCTGTTTATACTTATTTGCATGCTTTTTACAAGCTTTACCTACTTTAAGTATTCATTTAATAAATACCTTGAGCTCTAACTGTTATGTGTGTTACCAAATGATACATAAGTTATTCTGAGTATCTGTATAGCAGTTGTTGACTATGCATGTATAAAGTCTGTCAGAGAATTTAGAAAATTAAAAAGGCTGAAAAAAATTGAAGTTCCTTATTAATTTATGGTGACTTAAACTAATATTATAATATAATCTATCAACCATAATCAGTAGATACCATGCATTCAAATCGGAAGTTCTGAAAGTCACTGTGAAACAGCTCAGTTCTGGGCAAGGTATATGGATACAATTCAGATGGTGTTGACACTGATTAGAGCTACAAATTTGAATTGCATGTCAGCTCTATTTGTATTCCTTGTTCTCAATGTTCATTGCAATCGATCACAACTATGCACAATATGTACCTTTGTATCTGATTACACTCATAAATTTGTCTGATACACATAGCAGATGCAAAGAACTTCTCGAACAAAACGGGTTTAGTGTGTCACAACCATTGGTTCTTTGCTTGAGAAATGCTTTTGACATGACTATCAGGCAAACAATAAAAAGGTATTATAGGCTTCAGCAACTAGAACTACGCTTCGTACTACAGATGGAATGGTGTATTACTCATCACATCAGAGCTCAATATATTGAAACAACTATTCAATGCACTGAAATGAAATATTCAATCTGCTCAGATACAAAGTAGAACGAGTACTAGTGGCAGTTTCAGGCTTCACCAATGCTTTTAGTTCTAGTTTTGATGACAATGAACTGTACTTTTTGTCTTGCCGTGTTCCTGCTAAGCCTGGCACAGCTAAGGATCTTATTGAGGCTGATGACATTGACTGTGAGGTCAAGAAGAAATTGTCCAATTTACAAAACGTGATCAGCCAGATGAGAGCTTAAAAAGAAGCGTCTTTGGTCAGCATGAACTTCTTCCTATTGGACATAATGATGACCTTGAGTTGACACTGCCATTCCTTCTGGGGACTGTACCATGGTCTCAGTCAACTCCTGATTGAATTTCCTCCAAAGCTGAAAAGTCCAAACTTCCGCATGGCTTGCAATCACACATTGAACCAACATTAGATTGGCCATGTAGTGTTGCACATAACTTTGATGGTAATGCCATACTACAGAGCATAATAGCTTTTCCTGTCACCTTCAAGGATCTGACCGCACCAGTATTCGAACAGACACTAAAGGCAGGTTATGTTGATTTTGTCACTGATACAATGTATAGGCAGCAGTCTATAAAGTCTTACAAACATTCTCGCAGACATCTGGGTGTTTTGTTCAACAATGGTGTATGGAACAAAAGGTTGACCTTCTGAATGTCAACAGCATTGGCCAGAATATGGGGGAAAAGATCTACAGTACTGTTTAACAGATTGTGACACTACCAATGTGTGGATGTTATAGTACCACAGAAAGGTTGTTCCTATCATACTGATAGAGAACCCCTACCAAACTAGTTCATCAACATTCTAAGCAGGGTAGAAAAACAAACAAAGAATTGCTCTAGGCACTAAGCAGTGACATGAAGCCCTAACATGTACTACTTATATAAATGTGAATAAGCTGCAGTACGACACATTTCTGAAAAAAGTACCAAAGCCATACACATATACTGACTATTTCAAATGGCATGAGCATGAGCTTACCTCTACCCTGCTTTTCTGTCCTTAAGATGTACATATAAAGATTGAACTATCAAGTCTTTCCCATGAAAACAAGTGAGGCTTTCCAGATATGGACAAAAGGTGGGGAAACTAAATGGGAAGGAAAACGAGTAAGTCTGGGTGAAAGAAAACTTGATTGTACCCTAACAAAAGAGCCACAGAATTATATCACATTTTAAGTAGTATGGGGCTAGTTTGTTCAAAACTCAACAATTCAAACCTTATAAAAGATAGAAACATGATATTTGCAAAAGGTACATAAACATTTTTTAATACAAAATGAATTAATAAGCATATTCACATTAAAAAGTATCAAGCTATATTAGGATCGTAAATCATTTATATAGGAATAATGAAAAAAACAACGTGACATAAGTAACACTTTGGAGTGCATATTTGTTTTCAAAGGTCCATATCTGTGATGCAAAAATAGCTTACTTGGATGATATAGCCTATTTGGAACTCTTACCTTATGGTTTGCACTTTTCAGAAGTCATGTCATTTACTAAAATTATCAAAGATGTTGATGGGTAATATATGTTATTGGCTATTACAAGGTAATGGGACCATTACTGGAGTGCTAGCATATTGCAATTCCTTGAAAGATGAATCTGATAGAGGATTAATAAGCTGTATTGGAAAATTCTTTAAACCCTTGGATAATATACTAAGAGTTGCTAGCTTGGCAAGGAACAGCTCTATAATTTCTACCTGATGGGTCTTCTTTGATCTTTTAAGTTGTTACTTCCACATTGCACTGTATGTTACAAACTTCATGAGTATTATTTTAACTATGTATTTGATGTCTCTATAAAAGAAAAGAGGGTTTATGGTAGTTTATGTTTTGAGTTACTTCCTCAGCTAATGAGCCAGAGTAAAAAAAAAGAAGTACATGGACCTGTGCCAGCATGCAAATAAGTACAAGCAGGTTGTGTTATCTTGAACGTTTAATGGTATTCAGAGAGTAACGAATGTAACCTGGGCTGTAAAATAGTGAAAGACGCCATAATAAGGAACCTAAATCCATTTGAATAGCAGCCTTATAGATTTGCTATATTCACTGACGAATGTAATACAATTATAATCAATAACTGCCATACTGATACTTGGAAATAACATGTGAAACACTAAATAACATATGCAACAGTAAAAACGCAAGACATTTATAAAATAAATGCTAAAATTATGTAACTGTGCTATAAGAAGTACTTAAACCTGTGCCAGACTTCAAAATAAGTGCCAATATGTCATGTTGGATACATTACCAGGAAAATTTTATGTTATTTTGCGGGTAACGTACGTAACATGATGTAACCCGCTAACGCTGCCACTCTCAGAGAGCTCATATATTTCATTTTGTGGCTTATATAATGTAGTGTTTGGAAATCGTAGTGTACAGAATTCCCCTTGGGGGTAGGTGGGGTCTATAGCCAGCGCAAGGCCTAGAGAATTATATTTTACATGTTTGTGTGATATGGGGCTACCATGTTCAACATCTAATAACTCAAAAAGTATATAAGATAGAAACGTAATGCTTGCAGTTTTGAAAAGGTAAAAAAAATTCTTTAATATAATACCAAATTAATGAACATAAACTCGTTTCAATAAAATTCAAGACAAACTATATTAGATTCAATTATCATTTAAAAGGGGGTTCAATGAAAAATTGTAACAAACACTACATCAGTAGTGACAATTTTTGTTTTCAAATGTCAGTATTTGTGGCCCAGTTAAAAACTTACTTAGAAAATATAACCAATTTGGAAATCTTACGTTATCTATTGCACTTTTCTGGAGTCTTAAAAAGAATGTTCATCATCAAATATTTTATAGGGTAACGTATGTAACAGGCTGTTACAGCTTAACGCTGTCATTGTCAGAGGGCTTATCTGTTGCAAAATCCTTGAAAGACATTGGGCTTTAAGAAAAATATGGTCTACAAAATTCCCCCCTTGGGGGGGGGGGGAGGTAAACCATATCCAGCCAGTAGCCTACTTTCAATAATTGTTGTTTACAAATGCATAATCAATCACTTTCTTTGACAATTTGGCTGCATTATGCAGAAATGACTTGCCTCTCTAGTTCATCACTCAAAATAAGTGTGTGGTACTTGATTGAATGATTCCTGATCTTTGACTTCTTTAGTTTAAACATATTTAACTCCTCAAATTCAAATTGTCAAGCAAAACATATATACATGATACAAAATTTATAGGATTGCACAGCATAAACCCTTGAGCAAGACATATTTATCCTATTTAAGTACTTGTTCAACCCAGGATGACCCATCCCTGTTTAACCGAAAGACTGTTGATGGGACGTAAAGAATCAAATCAAACAAACAAACAAACCCTATATACCTGTAACGAGTACTAGTGTTGTCTCCCGTATATTAAGCTATATCAAATCATATATAATATTTGACATATGTTGCTTCCCTCTGAAAAAAATAAATCACCTGTGTCTAGCTCCCGTCTGCGACGTTGTGGCTTTGGTGTGTTGATGGTGAATCGTGTTGTAGGTATCTCTGTGGTCTCTGGCACAATAGTTGTACCTATCAGATGTTCCTGACCTTCTACCGAACAGCCTTGTGACACTTCCTTCAATTTAGAAATAGAGGATCTTACATGAGTGCTCATGTTTTATTGAATTTATTAAACGAGTTGGGACAAAGAGATAAAATGCGAGGCTTGCCGAGCATTTTATCTCTTTTTCGCAACGAGTTTAATAAATTCAATAATACAAGAGCACGAATGTTAGATTCTATTTATCATATGACAAATTCTTTGAAATCTCATTTCTGGCGTAAATACATAGAGAATACTAGGTGAGTGTCTTTTGATATCAAGTTTACCAGGCAAGGCTTTGAGAACGCTTGTTGACATTGTGGGGCTTGCCGAGATATAGAGAATACTAGGTGAGTGTCTTTTGATATCAAGTTTACCAGGCAAGGCTTTGAGAACGCTTGTTGACATCGCGAGGCTTGCCGAGATATAGAGAATACTAGATGAGTGTCTTTTGATATCAAGTTTACCAGGCAAGGCTTTGAGAACGCTTGTTGACATCGCGAGGCTTGCCGAGATATAGAGAATACTAGGTGAGTGTCTTTTGATATCAAGTTTACCAGGCAAGGCTTTGAGAACGCTTGTTGACATCGCGAGGCTTGCCGAATATAGAGAATACTAGGTGAGTGTCTTTTGATATCAAGTTTACCAGGCAAGGCTTTGAGAACGCTTGTTGACATCGCGAGGCTTGCCGAATATAGAGAATACTAGGTGAGTGTCTTTTGATATCAAGTTTACCAGGCAAGGCTTTGAGAACGCTTGTTGACATCGCGAGGCTTGCCGAGCGATTCACCATGCGTTCTCAAAGCCGAGCCTGGTAAACATGATATCAAAAGACGCGAACCTGGTATTCTATTTTTCAGTTTACCCATTGTTGAAAACTCTTCGAAAAAGCAATTATGACGTAATTTCTGATGTTTGTGTTGATTCAGCGTCATTAGCGACGTCATTCTAAAAGTGCAACGTCATCATGACCTGATAAAGGTAACATGCCGTGAGATAGGAAACGTTTGTTAGGTTATGTTGAAACAATTCAGTTTATATTAGGGGTGGCTGATAATGCTGCATACAGGTTCTTTGGCAAACTGTGAAAATCCAGATGAATTGCAGCACAATGCAGCATCTTATCAGGGTCTGCACAGTCTCCAAAGATAAACAATTCCTTGTGATAGAAATGCATCAATATTCAAAATTTTCCATCTGTGATCCCTTTAAATCAAGAATAAGCGGTTCCATACTTATTCTAACAGCATACACTGAATAGGCCACCAGAGCAAAAAGGTTTTATAAAAGAGTTCATGTAATTACAATTCTCTTTTCAATAAAATAAGTAAATTATTACTATGTCTGAATTTCAGCCGCTTTTGTATTAATTATTCCTTTAGAATCCTCATTTGTTCCGTGTAAGCTGATACGATTTGCAAACAGTTTGGACCCAAGTCAGTCGGTCCTGATCATGGTTCAGAGCGTTTGACACTCTAGTGTTCTTGAAAGAGTTTTTGAACAGTTAAATTTGAAAAAAAGTCAGCAGATGACAACAAAAGTATTAAAATTATTCAGCGTGCAAATAGTTAATTACATGTAGGCTTATTAAAATTGTTTACAGTGCTACGTGTGTATTTGTTGCAAATACACCCATTTGGGCACAAAATTAAGAAAAAGGACAAACAAACTAACAAATAAAGAAAGGAAATAGAAAAAAAAGGACCAAACGCTATTGGACTCGAATTCACACATTTTGAGTGCAAAGGACAGCATATTATCCATTAGGCTATCGAGGTATTGTGATTTTTTTCATTCAGATAAGTTATTGTGCAACAATCAAAAGAACTCGTTCAAGAAAGATTCATAAGGATTGGGTGAAAGGTCATTGAATATCAAATTTCTCAGGACAATATTTGCAGATAATATTGCTTGACAATATTTATCTGGCACTCATGCTTATGCCTTATTAACTCGTATAAATCTGTTATACTAATTTTAGATTTCCCAACATTGCATAAAGTATTGACTTCAGAATGATACACTATCTATTCGCCATCACTGTCTGGATTAGCTCTGTGAACAAAGAGCACAGCTGTCAAGATTGAGATTGCGGGCTCAAGGCTCAGGACATGTCGTCATATATATATTTTCTAAAATGTTCATTGTATTTATTTCACAAATGATTTTGCTTGTAATTTGCTCAAGACTTGCACGAATTTTAATGCTTGTGACTACCAAACAATAAAGGATACAACTGATTATATTTACATTTTCGAAGCAATCCTTTAATGAATCTTTAGATTTTTTAACCGTTTATAGCCTCATGTATTACACATCGTATTCATTCGTCAGAAGTAATACTGGTGTTGTGATAGACAGCGAGCCACACCTGACTTGCACATGCAAAACAAGACTCGAGTTTGCTCCATTGGCTGTCTGTTTTAAAGCTGGCTGTTCTGCTTTTCCATTTAACACTCTGACTAAAGCGTTAATATGGTAATGTTTTAAAAACAAAACTGTTTAAATTTCCTAAATTAAAAAATATTTTTTATATTTTAGATTCTTATAATAAAATGTAAATATAAGCAATAAATTCAATTTTTGGAATGTTCATGGAATCATGAATACTTGGGGTCTCTTGCAAAGCATGAATCCCCAAGTATCCATGATTCCATGAACATTCCAAAAATTGAATTTATTTCTTAAAAAAAAAACAAACACAAAACACCACGCCCACACAATCGAATTGAACTAACAGCAACTCAATCACAGTCCTAGAGCAAAAGTAGCCATAACATTGATATACATGGACATGCTATATGAAAAATAATACGTTTCAAGTTCCAATGGTTTCTTCATAATCTAGTTTACCTGCATTTATATGGTTTAAGAATGGGCCGCGACACAAGAAAACCTGTTTTCAGGGTTTGCGACCAACAAAGGTGCAGACCATCCTGCGCATCTTCGCAGACTTATCATCGCATTTGGTATTCATTTTTTGGAAAGTATCATATCTGAGCTTGCTTCACGCGAAATTTCAATTCTCTAGCTAGTCTCTGTAGCTGAGAAGACTTGTTTGAGTCTCACTCTTTCGTAAACACCGAGGACAGGTTTTCTCGCATCGAGTCCCAAATTGATTCTGTGTTCAATAGGACCTCACAAATGAACTTCGTGATTATTATTACACTGGCGCTTTGTTTTATAGATATTATTACATGAATTGATTAATGTGAAAAAGATGAATTGATGAGTTTGCCCGACAGACTGTTTACACAACTAATAAATGGTTGATTTGTAATAACATGGGTTCAATGTAAGAGACAATGGGTACCTGACTGACAAAAATTTATATGTCAGCATCACATTGAAAACATCCATCAACAATGATAAAATAAGTTCCTAAAGTGTGATTTGCATTGGCTTATATTTAGAGTGCTTATTCATCAGTCACATACCTAGTCACTAGAGGGACCAGGTTGCAGTTAACAAGGGATTTAGATTGTATCATCTAGATGCTTAAATTAAGGACTGAGACACCATTTGCGTCCCTTATTTATATGTGTGTAATCAGGAAAAGCTCAGTATAAGCAAACACATGTGAAAGAAGTACCAAAAGTGCTATTTGTTGACTCAGGAAAAGTGATATAGGTATTTTTATCACACTCAGGATATCTTTTCGTTTCGAATAATGAAATATTTTATTTTTATGGATTATAAAGGGTGTTAAGAAAGTTTGTTCTACAGTACATCATAGATTTTCAAATCATTGAAAATAAAATTATACTGAAAAAAATGCATTTTCTATTATTCTGTCATTGCTTGTGAAATATTATAGCATTTGGTGTCGTGTTCGACATACAATGACGTCACAATATTATATCTTCTATGAGTACTGTCTTTAAAAAGGTTTATAAGTGATTGGGATTATAAGTGATTAGGTTTATTACTAGGAAAGGGCTGACCTCTTGGCTCTTGTTTGTGGTGTCCAACTGTGAGTTTGTCTCTTTCCCATTTGTATCCTAGGTCAGGTGTGGTACTTGATTGTATCAATTTTTTATCTTTGCACCCTTATTTACTTTTGTAACGATGGATATAGACGTCCATACTATCTATAATACCACAATTTTACAACATTTGATTATTTTTCTAAATTGACCAGGATGTGAATACTATTAAATAAGTATTTTGCATGGGTGCCCAGTAGCAGACGTATTTTCGATACATAACTATGCTTTACAATCAAATCAGTGTGTCTGTGACAGATTTTAGAAAATAAACACTACACAAAACGCATGATACAAATAGCATTTTTTAGTAAATAAGTGATCAAACATTTATTAGCCAAAGTCTTATAATTTCATTATTTGCGAAAAGCTGATTTGTTCTTTGTATGGACGAAAGTACATGCCATGAAATGGAAATTGAGCTATTAAAGCGACTAAGTTCTGACAGAAAGCAGAATATCGCATAAGCTGGTCCTAGGGGGCGTGAGAATTGTTGCATTTTCACTTAGTTCTCATGTACAATAAAACCAAGTCTGCTGTTCTCTAATTGTGTAGTTTCTTTATATTTCTGAATGATTCATTTTCCAGATTATTTAGAGGTCGCAACAGCTGTCGTTGTGCCACATGGAGTTGGTAGAAATTCTTCCCATACTTCGTTATAGTGTTTATATTTTTTCATATTCTGGTCCTTCATGAATATAGGGTTCTGATGGAAGCACACTTTTTAGACCCAGGGGCATAATTTGAACAAACTTGGTAAAGGTAGGCTAGGTGATGCTCACACCAAATATCAAGGTTCTCTGCCTTGTGGTTTCAGACAAGAATATTACTTCACATTTCCCTATATAAAGCATGTGCCCCGGGGGGCAGGTCCAGTTTTGGCTCAAGTGCCATAATTTGAACAAAAAGTAAGTGAGTATGATCAGGAAATACCACAGTCACATACTGCAGACCAACCCACGGCACCGTTAGGAAGAGCCACAGAACTTTTACAGAAACAATACATTTGTTAGACAATAATAGCACAGCAGCCAGCTTTTACTTCTTCTTTAAGATGAATGCAAAACTAGAATGGCAACAAAGTAATGAATAACAAAACAAAGACAAACACTGAACTCCCACAAACAATGGGAAGTATATTAATCAATAGATCAACAACAACAGAACTACTACCTTAGAATGGACGGTAGCCTAAGCCAATGGGAGGCTCAAATGTATTTTACTGGTGCCAAATCCTCGACCTAGATTCTGTTGTTGTTAAGATACAAAATTGTTTAGATTACATAGAGGCTTCCTAACTAATGCAATGTATCAGCATAGAGAAACATTCAAATCAAGTTAGCACACTTGGATGAAACAAAGACAAGGGCTAATTACGCACTAGTAGTCAGAGCTAAAAAAACTCAAGATGAGTTACAGTGGGCCCAGCCAAAGACAAGCATCAGGCACATACCAAACGGATTAAAGCTTTACGTCATGGCCATCATTAAGTCTGAGGCCTGACCCTACGTTGTGCAATTAAAGAGGAAACCGCAGCTATCATCCGTGTTTGGGTTCAAGACCAGGCACGTAGACTGTCACATTATATACATGTTATATCCCACTCTTTTATAACGTTTAATAATATTTTTAAATCGATCACTTAAATCAGGCTTTCCAACAATTCTTTTAAATTTATAAATTAAAATTGTCATTAAATACCGGTTCTGATATGCCTTGTTACAGAAGCATAAGCGCAGTCTTATCAGAGTCTTTGCTAGTCGCTTGAGTATTCTAGGATTGTTAAGCTACTGACTGAACATCATTTGGAGTTTCTAAGCTTAAAAGGAGGCTGCACATGCTTGTCTGAGTCTACACATGTCAAAATGCCACATTGTTGGAAATCTCATGCCATGGCTCATATCATACATTTTTATGAAATGTTGCCAAGCGTGGCTGTCAATTACCTTTATTTTAGCATACACCTCGTCTTTGAAGGACACTGGTACCGTTATATTGACGTAGGTCATAGGAACTATGCTGGGACCTTCATTTGTGATGTAATATCGATGAGTTATTCTAAGCATCTTGGTACTTTGCTCATCTGCAGAGAATCGTACTTGGTCTGATGTCTCCTTGCTGAAAATGAAATAGATTCCTTAATCACACAACGTCAGACAACAGCTGAACAACTTAAAAGCTATAATGTTTCATGAGCGTCCGATAATGTACTACTAATGTAAACGATGAAAAGGAACCAATGTGTAACCGAACAGAAGGCACATAATTCAAACATAGATAAGGTATGGGTTTAATCATGTGAAAACGCCATCCTAAATTATGTGTGATAGTAAACACAGTTCAATTAAAAATGTCTGGCAATATCATTTTTCTGGAATGTCAAATATTAGTAATGCTGGATATCCCAACGGACAAATAGAACTAAATCTACATCAATTACATGTGTATAATAAGGGTTTTGTTGTTGAGATCTTGTGATTGAATTTTTGTTTCAGAAAATGCATACCCTAACGAAAAGCCTCATAAGACGACTCAACAAATAAGAGTAGAAATATATTTACTATATATTTTATACACGCGACCAAGTGGCCATTAACTGTCTTGAATAATACATTAAACCCAGCAGGCACACATTGTTGACTCAACATTGATTCAACGTCATGTTGCTGAATCAACGTTGAATCTATGTTGAGTCAACAATGTGTGCCTGCAGGGAAATGTCCCACACAGAGTGAGAAATAGTGAGATGAAAATTGCACCAATATTAGGATTGTCGTAAAATTGAGATGTCCTGCAATTCTCTCAATGCTTTTTGAAAGTAGCTTGACAAAGAACAAATATCTAAAACAGAAAATACCAAATAGTTCGCTGAGATATAATCGTGCAAATGACATATCTGTGGTATTTTGCTGTTATTCTTTCTTCTGCATTTGGATTAATGGTAACTGATTAAAGCAGTTGTTAAAGTATTTCGGTTAAGGAATTTAATATATGTTGGAGTTTTTTCTTAACCCTTTCAGTTAATCAAAAATATTGAAATATACAAGACACTAATAATGTCACCAACTTTAGTTTTCCATATAATTACAGCATAACAAACTATATATCGCCATTTTCTTGTTATTTGCAGATGCCATACAGAAGCAGAGTTCAATTTTCATTTGTTATAAATAGGTAAAGTAAAGTTAATAATTGGAATAAGGTCATACACAACCAATATACTGTTATTTGCAAAAGCAAGCAAGCACAGAGTTATGTTGCTAACTTGAATTACACAAAACATTTTATTGCTGTTTGGTGAAGAAATTTTAGAACAGTGGATAACTAACACATGAATTATAGAAACCCAATTATCTTAACTTTACCTTACTTAATATTTAAAGAAGGCAAACCAATCAAAGTAAGGTTGATATTTAAAATAACAAACACACATTCACTTTTATTTCTATATATCTAAATATTTGTATAAGCCATACGAAAGCAAAGTGAAGGTAGAACTTAGAGTCACAAAACATGAACAAATTACTATTTATTTACATTTTTACATCAAGAATCTTTGAGATTGCTATATAAATGCTGAAAAAGAAATGCCAATGAAAACAGTTGATTTAATTTACCTATATTCTTAATCCTTGACTGCTATCAAAAAGGACGCTAGCAAGCATTGCAGACATAGATGTAGTGCCATATAATTAATGACTTACTAACATTAACATCTGATTTTCTAATTTAGACCAGCAACAATAAACCTTAGGGCATAACTGGTTAAATACAGACACACATGCTACGAACGGTATGTTAGTCTGCCAGCTTTCACCAAACAATAACATATCATATTAATCGTTCTGTTACCTGTCCATTACAGTCCTGTAAACCATATAGATAAATGGAGTAGAATATTGATTCTAATAAGCGACCTAAGCTATATTTCAACAGAAACTATATCTCTACCAATTTGTTAGAGAGAGAGAGAGAGAGAGAGAGAGAGAGAGAGAGAGAGAGAGAGCATGTTAATTTGATCAACTCTTAATGCACGTTAACATGTAAAATGACCATTTTCTAAAAAATGATAAATCTGCAAAAGAAAGTGAAGATGACAAGAAAATGACACATTCATACACTATGTACCAACCCACAGCTGTATAAGGAAGAGACATAGAACACGTACATTCGATTGCCAGCAATATCACAATATAAGTAAAACAACCATCTCTCTCTCTTTCTCTCTTTTGCAGCGAGATGACCCGGCCGCGTAGTGCAACTGGTAATATGTCTGGCTAGAGATGTGTGTCTGAGTGCAGATCTAGGGGTACCAGTTTGATCCTGGCCCAGTCCCATACTTTCGTAGAGTTAGATGGAATAATTTGTATGGTCATTCTCCTCCTTTCCGCTGAATCATTTAAGAAGGATTGTTGTCAGTTACAAAAGAAAGTATGTGCACAAAGTACTGGTTAACACTTGTTCAAGCATGCCCAGGAAAAAGTGTGGTTAAGTGTGAACTGAACGTTCTGCCATGACCAAAGCTGATGACTGGGATGCAAAGTAAAAAATAAAGCAGCGAGATGATTGCAAAACAAGAATGGCCCATTCCAAATTGAGGATAAAACACCAAAATCCACAAACAATGGGTGCAATAATAAACAATGATTCAACATAACCTAACCAACGCCTTTGAACGGACATCAGCCATGGCCACTGGGGGATATTTAAATGTGTTATGTTGGTCAAAGCTTTGCTCAAGATTCTGCTGTTGTCAATACACAAAACGTTAAGCTTGCGTAGAGGCTAATGCAACGCATCATCAAAGAGAATCATTAATCAAATCGAATTAACATACTACTACAAAAAAGCAAGGAGCTCTTGACTCGTAATTAGCAGGAGCAAAGGACAACTTCAAGTCCAGCCACATTAGGTACATCAAAAGACAGACACCGGAAACACCAACCCATCATCGTAGAATTAAAGATTTGGCCCTTCTAATAGATCAGCGACAAGTGTTAGGTCATATTTTGTGTATGCATATTGACAATTTTTTCCCTTTAATTAGAAATGAAAAACACTTTCTAAAACAAACAGGTCTCTGGCATTCTCCAGACGACAAAGCCCAAGAGACTGATAAACGTTCTTGGAAATGTTGACCCCTGTCACACTATCACCAGATCTTACATCACCTGGGTTTAACCTATTCTCTATTTTTACAGTCCATATACAAAGTGATGTTTGCATAATTTAAACCGTTTCAACGCATTTTGAAATATCTCTGCCTTCTTACATAGAGGGGACATCAATGGGCTACATGCATTACTTTCCTTTCAGCAATAAGAAAACCATATGAAGTGACCTCTTATATAAAGTAATAAGCTATTGAATTTTCAGCAAGAAAGATTTCTATCTCATTCAAAATTCCAGGCTTATCCAGCAAAATAAATCTCCCATTTTCATTGTTAAGTAATTATAATGATGATTCCTACATGCACAGATAACCAATGTACTCTTAAGTTGTCTGTCACTCATTAGAAATTTATACAGAGGTTTTATTATGTAAGTGCTACAGTGCAGCAGCTAATAGCTTTAAGCAACGATTGCAGATAAGATTTTGGTACTAACCACAAATGCATATACTCACAAGAGCCTGCACAGCTGAGTACATAAAGATGGGATGCAGATAAATGACTTAGACCAATCATTATATCTAAAGCCATACTGCAATTGTCAGTATGGACATTTAAAAAATGATTGAACTTATGTTCGAAAACTACCAAAACCTAATATACTGGTCCAAATAATTTTAAGCAGATAATAAAAGCTGTCAAATTCTATGTTTTTACATAATAACAACGACCAATCAGACAAGTTATTTAGAGTGTTATCAGGCAAAAGTGATGTTTACTTTGTCACGTCTAAATTAAAACTAAAATTAATGGCTATTTTTTTCTTTTATTGTATATCTAGGATAAAGTGGCTTACAGTGAGCCACTTTAGTTACGCAACACTTATAAAATGTAAAATTACTTGGAAAAGACATAAGCTGTTTTTATTCTGATCTTACCAGCGTAAAGTGCATCTATATTTGCACTAGCCATATACATTTTATTGTGATCAGGTAAGAAACAAGTGAGAAAATTAACCTGGAAGGGAACTACGTTCAAAATACCGTTTCACATCGCATAATTTCGAATGAAACTCAGATCACATTGCACTTTTTTCAGGGTCGAATTTCTGCAATGCCAGAGATAAGAGCGGATTTATTCTTGGCAATATCTAAGACTGGAATGTGTTTGCTAACTTTATCAGTTTTTTACTATTTTGGTTCCCAGCTGACCAAGGTATGAAACAAGTTGATTTTATCACTTTTTTTAAAGTTAGTTAAATTTTCGTAGAATTCTTAGTAAACTAGTAATCAAAACACTTCTTTTATAATTCCATATAAAACAACCATGTATCCAGCGTTTATTTTTGTAAAAAATAAACGGATTTATTGACGTCAAGGTGTTGACGTTAGAGATAACGTCACTACTACCAAGACGTATAAGACGTGTCAATGATAAGATTTTTTATTTTTTTGATACTTCTATGTCGGCAAGTGACTCATAACAAAACAATTTGCAAAGGAAAACCTGTTTGAGTATTGTAAGTGACGTTAATATGACGTCAAAATGAGCCTTTCTTCAAAAAGTGTTACTAACTTCAATGACCAAATAAGGGGATTTTAATTGAATAAAACAATTATTTTTGGTGTTTTTCTGTCACAACGATCGGCATGGATAATGACTAGTGCAAAACGCAAATAGAAAATATAGACATTCAGGTAGCACAAGCAGTTTTGTCAAAATTGCCTTTGACGTTGCAGAATGATTTGCATGAGTGATTTTGATATTTGTACTATGTCATCAACAGATAAAATGTCAATAAAGAAATGATCATAAAGAATGTTTGATTCCAGCATTTTTGTTAAAAAATGTGGGCCCTGAAAAGGTGGCGCGAAACTGAAGTGGCTCACTGTATTTCCCCATCACCCCCTCTGATGCTAAAAACCGAAAGTTTGTTTTTATCAATTTCTGGCTATTTGTTTATTAGACAATAACAATAAAAGTTTGGGGTACAGTAACACAGTAACAAAAATGGTCACCATAATAGGTCTAAAAGAGACAAATTACCATTTGAACCCATTTTGAGATTTGACAGACCATTTATATCAAATAGCTATCACCAAAGTTAAATACAAAACAAAACCAAACAAAAAGACCCACCAAAACAACAACAACAACACAACAAAAACAAAACAAATAAGATAAAACAAAACATTTTAATATGTTGTGCCCTAAAGAATCTTTTCATTTGTTAAAGAGGTAAAATTTGAGCAATAATACTGGTACCACTCATTATTACTCTCTCCAGGGGTCATACTAGTCAGATCAAATAACATTCATAATACGGTGATTATGACTTCTCTAAAGGGGCAATAAAGTGGTCCCATGAAGGGGTTAGGTATTTTCTGATAAAATATTGATCTTTATCTTAGTGAAAGAAATTGTGTTGTATACAGGTAAGTCCCCTCTTGAGGCCCTTTAATTTTGTAAGATATTGAAACTGTCCCTTATCAGTTAATCCTTTAATGATCTCTATTGGACAAAATATATGCTGTTAAATTTATGTATGATATTTGCTCGTGCTTTAAGTTAATGTTTTTAAAGTTTACAATTGGCTCCAAAATGGTCACTTTCCTTTTTCAACCTTTTTTGGCAGCCATATTTACTATGATAGTTATGATAAAAGTCAAATAAATACTAGGGTGATTGTTCCAATAAAGCAATAAAAGACATTGGTAAAACACAGCCTTTAATATACCTCATTGGGGGCCAAAATAGACACCCCTTAATGCACATAGTTATTCAAATATAAGGAAGGTAACATTATGAAAATCGTAGCTTTTCTTGATTACTTATATAAGTGTACGCGTCATAATATTCATTTGTTTCAAATTATATGGAGTATTTTTGACTTTGATTCTGCTCTTCTACAGATCTTTTTCCTTTTTATTTCTGTCTTGCAATCAAAATGGTAGTTTTTTTCAGAAATTAGAGCCCATTTTTTAGAAATTTGAAAGCATATTGTTCTTAGATTCCTGCCTATTGGTGTGTTACATTTATTAACCAGTCTAACAGTGTGATGCAATAAGATGAAGAATTATATATGTATTAACTTTCAAAATATATCAAAAGTATAAACAATAAAAATTATTCTTATCAGGTTCATATTTTTATACACACAATGTTGTTTGCTTTTACGTCTGCTGCATATATTAAGGAGCACTTCAGATTTGGTGTTTTCATGGAAACAAACAAATCGATTCATGGTCAGGTCTGGGTCTATAGCGTTTGTAATATAGGCTACCAAAGAGCATAAGCAGATAACAGAAGAGAGGACAAAATTCATGAATGGCGAGAAAAGGGTTAAAATAGAGACTTAAACAGAACTAGCATTTTAATTATAAATTGTGCAATAAATACTATAAAATTTAAACACAGTTTTCCAACTGTTTTATTTAAAGTTGAACAGAACTGAATTGTATCAAAAATTATTAAGAAAGTGTTGGTATTAAGAATTGAATCTTGTAATCTGACAGTATAATATAGAATGCATACATACTTTTTTCATGCATAAAAGCAGTTTACAGCTTCCTAGAAGCCTTTGGAATATGAGACCACTAAACCATTTATTGAAAAAAACCTGATGAGAGGCAATTAAGTGTTAAGGCAATGATACAATCATGTATGATAGCTATTCTAGTATATATTTTAAATGATTCCATCCGAAATTGCGTTAAAATGTAATTTCTCTTATACTGAGTGTCTAACAAAATAGACTCAGGTTAAAATTATCAAATTGTCATAAACTTGTCACAAAGCCATGGCATGAAGGTTTTTGCAATGGAAAAATCTTGGATGCATTGTTCCGTGCAACGTCTTGTAAACACATCAGATCTAAATTTAAGTGATACCATATAATGTTTATGCAAACACCAAGATTTAATAAGGGATTTTTGCTCATTTGACACTATATTAATAGGTATATGCTTATTTAATGATGGTCCATCCTGAAGTTGTATATGAATATGACATGGTCCTGTTTTTATATTGACAAAAAGAACGTCAAAATGCAGCAAATGCCTCAATGCAACTGTTAATCCATGGGCATTCTGGTCTATGTATACACTATTTGACTGTACATCAATCTAGAAGCCTTTTGGAAGCTAGGAAAATACGCAAGTGGAAATTTTGTCTGCTGAAGTTTTTGCTGTGTTGTAAAAACTCACACCAAAGACTTATTTTGGCATACAGACAAAGTAGATCCTGATAAGACAGCTCAATACTGTTTGCTACAGAGTCGTTTTAAAGAACCAACATATGGCGCGCAGCGGACGCCATTTAGTCACGATAAGCAGCCAAATAGTTGACATCTACTATAATAATATTATCCTAACTCATCTAAATTTCAATGCTATACCTCAACTGTACTGTAAGCTTAAATGACCAGCAGACGACTCACAGCAGACGCCATTTAGTCGTAATGAGCAGGAGAAGAGTTAACATTAACTGTTATTAAATAACAGTAAACCCTTTCTTAAGCCGCCACTCAAAAAGAAGAAAAAATTGGTTTTAAGACCGATTATTGGTTAATGCAGGTCAAAAGTATTGCAGAATGCTCCAATGTGAGCATTCTGCAATACTTTCCACCTTCATTAAGCTATCATTCGCTAATAAGACCTTTGTTTTGTCTATTTTTGAGTGGCCGCTTAAGACAGGCTTTACTATATACTTACTCAACAGAAATTTCAATGCTATACTTCAACTGTACTGGCAACTTGATGCTAAAGTGGTTGTTTCTTCTATTAGTATCATTGTTGGCTTGGTCTGCAGTAACGTTAATCTGAAATAAGCAAAAACATTACTTCATACAGCAATAAAAATGGACATCGGTCAGTTTGGCTAGTTGCAATCATGTGGAAGAAAGGGTGTCTTGACCACCGAGAAAGGGTGTCTGGACCACCCCTTAAAAATCAAAAAGATATAGGGTTTCTTAGATATACTGGTCCAGATCCCCTGAAAAATTAGAAGCTACCCAGCCAACATTAAATGTTTGGCCATCATCAGCCCGCCAGCTAAATGCCATTGAAATGGCATTTTGTTGACGGGTTGATGAAGGCTCACTTTGAGTTGTTTTTAGAACCTCTCTCCTCGTCTGATCAGAGACTTTGGTCACTTGTATATTCTATTAGTGTTGAGCTACTGATTGAACATCATTTGGAGTCTCTAAGCCTAAAAGGAGGCTGAGCCCGTCTGAGTCAACACTTGTCAAAATACCACATTGTTTGAAATCACATGTTGTGGCTGATATTATATACATTCTGCAACAGCCTATTACACCTATTTAAGAAAAAAAGGTCTACTGATGACGTTTTGCTTGCACATTCATTAATTTAGCCTGTGTAGCAACACACCGGCTGTTCCACGCTGAATAAAATGGCTGACAGCCATTTTGAAATCTAGGTCTTTGACTCCACTTCAAAACTTTAAAGGTCTGTAACTGTCTAATCAATGAACGCAAATATAAAGCATGGGTCCTCATTTTCGTAATAAAATTGTAAGGGATAGTTTGGTACCACAATTATGTTGGTTTTCTGAAAGTTTTCGTTTTTGTACCTCGAGCTCCTACTGCAGTGTTGGAAGACACACACGTTATGCAGCGTCATCGCACATATATGACGTCATGTTTAACGTAAAAGTACATACATCTGAAACGTTTCTTAAATTGAACCATGAATTTGGTCATGGATGTGACGTGTATCATAAAGTAAACATTTAGATCGACCTAGACTGCATCATTTGTGTACAAAAGTAGCTCGGGCTAATCTATTCCATTATTCTAAATCTTTTGAGACATTAACAAAATTACAGTTTTTTTGCTTGACAAAATCATGGCAAGCACTAATATATAAAAATAACTTTAATCCTGATAACTCAAATTATCTTTTTTATATAAAGTTAAACAACCATTTAAGAGATTATTGGAGTTTTCAGAATTAAAGTTGTTTTATCCATCTATGATATGGGCCTTGACGCAAGAAAACCTGTATTCCGGGGTTTGAAAACAACAAAGGCGCAGATCAGCCTGTGCATCCGCGCAGACTGATCAGCGCCTTTGTTACTCGCTTTTTGGAAAGTACCATATATAAGCATGCTTCAAGCGAAATTTCACTGTTCTAGCTAGTCTCTGTAGCTGGGGAGACTAGTTAGAGTCTCGCTTTCAAGGAAGCCCTGAAGAAGGTTTTGTCGCAACAAGGCCCATATTAACCTCAATAAAACGTTGGAGATTTTCTATTCTATCCTCTGGCATCAATCTGGCCCTGGAGATGTCAAATCCTGCTTTGACCTTGAAGTTCTGATTCTTGTCCAGCTTACTATCAGCAGTACAGTTCAGAGATGACGATGAGATACCTGACAACTGTTTACATGTGGCGTCAACAGCACCTTGGCGAGAGCTGAAAAAATTATTCACAGTGATGAACATAGGATAATGAGTTTGGACCTTGATGCCAAAAAACCTGACTGTTGTATGCCAAAAACAAAGACATAGACCAGCATCTGTGCAGTCTAGCAGGTGTCATTGCTGTTTACTCTTCAGAAAGTATAATAATTGACCTTACTACACGCCAGCTTTCAGTTTGATAGCTTGTCTCTGTAGCTGAGTAGAATGGTAATACACTTGCCTGGTTTGAAACCTTGAAGACAAGTTTTTCCTGCGAATACCCATTTGATGTTTTGTGCTAGTTACAGTCCTTGATAATGCTAAAGCCCATAAAAATGGAGGGTGTGAACTTCAACCAAACGCTAAATAACACTTATACACAATTGAATGTTAAGATTACAAATTTGATTTTTGTTTGTGAAAACGTTGGGGAGAATGGCAAAATGAGCATCATTAAATGATCTATTATATACTGATAAAAATTGAAACACAACTTATTTAAACACTACATTATGTTAAATTTGAAATGGTGTTCTAAAGTACATGTTTAAATGATTTTGTTTACTATTCCTGACTGTTATAGTCAGAAAATGTCAAAACACGTTCAGTTGAACTTACAGCATTGAAAAACACATCTTTTATCATCAGTAGCTCAGCTCAAAGAAAATCCTTTGAAAGTTGGATAGTGTAGCTTAATTATTATACTTTAAATTACGTTCTAGTAAGCAAAGCAAACAATTTAATAACATACACTAGAGAAGAACATTAAACATGAATGCAGGGATCCAGAAGGTTTTTAAGAGGGGGTCCAACGTTGACAAGCCTTGTTTCAGTTGATGAGGGGAGGGTGGATCAAAATACCACTATAAGCGGGCCATCATCGGCCTGCCAGCATGCTCATTGGCGTGCCGATGATGACCCAACATTGAATGTTGGCTTGGTAGGTTTATGATTTTCAGGGAATGCGGACCAGTATTGCTAAGAAAGCCTATATTTTTGTGATTTTTCAGGGGGTCGGAACCCCCTGTCCCCCATTCTGGATCCGCCCATGCTTGCCAACTTGTACCTTATGCTAGATACTGACTCAATGGTAAAATATTTCTTGCACACCAGATAAGGATATTGGATATTTTATTCTGGGCCAGAAAGTCTAATCCTACCCATGATATTTTACAAAGGCTCTCAAAAGAGGTCTGTATATTGGTTGTATTGTAACTCACTCACGTGGCCATTAAGTGATGTCATTGTTATGTTTAAGTGGCGTCATCCTGTAATGTTGCATCTTAGTGTATTCAGGAACTTGTGGGCGCCTTTTTAATCATAAAATCAGGTATTAAATGGTAAGCACCAAATAAATCCATTATTCATGTGAGGTGGGATAGAAAAATCCGCCCCTCAGTATCACCACCCGCTAAGACTCATGATGTCAATCAGTGAACATCGGGAGGGATCACACTCATGATAATTCTTATAATTTATTCCATTATCCTACCCCAGAAAAAGAGATAGACTACATACTCTGATAATCCCACATCTCTCCTCAAAGCTGCACCCATTGAAGAAGTGAAGTTTGACCCATAGGATGACTCAAATAGATTCATCACGTTGACTGTCATTTGTAGTTCGTTACTAGCATCAAGATATATTATAGTGTCAGATGTTACAGCGTCCAGCCTCCCACCACTCAGTAAATATAGATTCACAGAAAGTTTCAGATCTGATGTACATACATCCAGGCTCTCACATTTTATTGCAAAAGCAACCTGAAAACACAAAGGGGCCTTATTAAATGGGCCTCGTTGCGACAAAACCTGTGTTCAGGGTTTCGGACAAAGCGAATTTCAAACCAGTCTCCTCAGCTAAAGAGACTAGCTAGAAAATTAAAATTTTACCTGTAGCAAGATTACGTATAATACTTTTCAAAAAAACGAATAACAAAGGTTGATGCGCAGGCTGGTCTGCGCCTGTGTTGTTCGCAAACCCTGAAGACAGGTTTTCCTACGTTGAGGCCCAAATTAAAATATAGCGTTTTGCTAACTCAAATACACCTGTTTATTTGTGAATCAGTAGATTACGTGGGCCTAAACGAGGCAAAACCCTGGCCTTTTTTGCAAGTACAAAACAAAGACACAGATCATCATTGCTTTTGCCCAGTCTAATCAGTGCCCTTTTTATTTGGGCCTTGACGCAAAAAAAAACTGTCATCGAAGGTGTGCGAACAACAAAGGCGCAGAACAACCTGCGCATCCACGCAGGCTGATCAGTGCCCTTGATATTTGTTTATTGGAAAGTATCATATCTAGACTTCCTACGAGCGAAATATCAATTCTCTAGCTAGTCTATACAGCTGAGCAGGCTGGTTTGAATATCAATCTGTAGGAAATCCTGAAGACAGGTTTTCTCACGGTGAGGCCTATTTTCTTTCTGGAAAGAACGATAGCATCACTTAATTGCTACATGCAAAATTTTAGAAACAAGCTAGTCTCTGAAGCTGAGTTAGCTGATTTGGGCGAAGCCATCTGACCATGATCTACACTCTTTTCCACTCTGTTTGAAACAAAGTGTTTACAAGTAACATGAGGAGAAGTGTAGAATGTAAAAATATCCAGCATCACAAGGGTTAACTGTTTGTTATTTGTAAAAGATACATGTAGGTTAAAGTCAGGTAACTTCGGATGTATGTTTACAGACAGTGACAATCCAGATTAGATGGCTTATGAGCCATCGTCTCAGGATTTTTACTGTTGGCTTAGATAATTTATTTTTTATTCCAATAATTGAAATATGAAACAAACTAGGTTACTGCCCGAATTTACCTGATGTCCAAAGTCACCTGACTTACACTATTTAACCAATCAAGTTAATAAAGTAGAAGGACGTGACCAACAGCCTTACTCTTCTATGTCCTTGCATAAAAATAATGAGCCACTACATGTGATTCACAACAATGTGGCATTGTGACAAGTGTAGACTCAGACAAGCCTGTGCAGCATCCTTTTAAGCTTAGAAACTTCATTGATGTTCGGTCAGTAGCTTAACAGTCATAGAATATTCAAGCGACTAGCAAAGGCTCTGATCAGACTGTGCATATGTGCAGGCTGACCTGAGCCTTAAATAGTTGCAAAAAACACATTGTTGGAACTCTCATGTCGCGGCTCAAATATACTTGGCATACAATAACCCTTTGTATTCTATTGGATTCTCATACAAATAATGCAATAATGATGCGATTTTCCATTATATATTTTAAGCAGCACATATCAACGCATTCAAATAATGATGATATCTGTCCTTGAAGATTGTTTTGACCTACGCAAAAAGTGTATACCTTGATAGTATGCAGTGTTATGTAGCATTTCATATGCGGCTTTACTGTTCGCAAAAGTACCTATGTAGGGGTTTCTAGTCTTCAAAGGTTTAATATGGAAAATGCAGTTTTAAGTTATTTATATACCCACCCATCTGGTTCCATTGACTTTAGATGTTGATAAAAAGATGATATTTACTGCTTACGTTTGACTGTATAAAAATATGCTTTTACTGCTTACGTCTGACTGTATATGATTGCTTTTTCCATGCTGAAGCACTGGATCTAATACAGCGAAGTCTGAATCATTTGAGCCGACTAGATGATACCTTCCTTCAATTCTCACAATTGTCCAGATGTCTTTGGGTTCCACAGTATTACTGCGATTCTGAAACATTACACTAGAGATAGAAGTCTGTTAATGTCATTTTTTAACCCTTAAAGCGCCACCTATAATTTGCAGCAGACGACAATTGCAAATTTTGCCGCTTTTTCAAAAAATAACGAATAAGGCATGATATTTCATGAGAATCGTCTGCTGGCAGACGATTCTCATGTAATGTTATACCTTATTTTTGTCCAAAATTGGGAAAGGTGTCGCAAAATTTGTCATCTGCCGCAGTCCTGATTGGCGCATTAAGGGTATGGATACACACAAGAACATATCATAACCAGGTCAAACTATTGTAATAGAATAGCTTTCATGTGGTGGGTATTTGAATGCGGCGTTACTGATCGTAAAAACAAAACTCGTTTAAATATGAGAAACAAAGATTCTTATTCATTTGCATAGAATGGACATACATCCTCTGTATGTTGTAATTCTGCATATTCTTTTCCTAAAATAAAATGCTTTTATTTGTAAATTATAACCAGGTCCAACTATTGTAATAAAATAGCTTGTATTTGGCGGGTATTTGAATTTGGCGCTACTGATCGTTAAAACAAAAATTGTTTAGATATGAGAAACAAAGATTCTTATTCAGTTGCATAGAATGGACATACATGCTCAGTATGTTGCTATTCTGTGTATTCTTTTCTTAAAATAAAACGCTTGTATTTGTAAATTATAACCAGGTCAAATTATTGTAATAAAATAGCTTGTATTTGGCGGGTATTTGAATTCGGCGCCACTGATCGTTAAAACAAAAATTGTTTAGATATGAGAAACAAAGATTCTTATTCAGTTGCATAGAATGGACATACATGCTCAGTATGTTGCTATTCTGTGTATTCTTTTCTTAAAATAAAACGCTTGTATGTATTTGTAAATTATAACCAGGTCAAATTATTGTAATAAAATAGCTTGTATTTGGCGGGTATTTGAATTTGGCGCTACTGATCGTAAAAACAAAAAAATGTTTAAATATGAGAAACATAGAGTCTTATTCAGTTGCATAGAATGGAAAAACATCCACAGTATGTTGTTATTCTGCATATCCCTTTCTTAAAAAAGACGCTTGTGTTTGTAAATTATAACCAGGTCAAACTATTGTAATAAAATAGCTTGTATTTGGTGGGTAATTGAATTTGGCGCTACTGATCATAAAACAAACACTTGTTTAATATGAGAAACATAGATTCTTATTCAGTTGCATAGAATTGGCATATATCTTCAGTATGTTGCTCTTCTGCATATTCGTTTCTAAAAATAAAAACGCTTGTATTTGATGAATATCTGATTTGGTCGCTACTGATGTAAGAACAAAACTTGCTTAAATATGAGAAACAAAGGTTCAACTTCAGCAAAACAGAATATACATACATCCTCAGTATGTTACTTTATTGCATATTCTTTTCTTTAAGGGTAGCCAAGATGAGAACAGAAAATATGTTTAAAGTGCATTAAAGTAAGAGACCACGAAAGTCGAACTGAGAGAATATGTCAGATTTTTTTAAAATCTGATTTTATCATAGTGGAGATGATGTGTTGAATTATTGCATAAATGATCCGTGACATGTGATTTCCAACAATGTGGTATTTTGTCAAGTGAAGACTCAGACGAACCAGTGCAGATTCCTTTTAAGCTTTGGAACTCTAAATGCTGTTTGTTCAGTAGCTTAACACTCATTGAATATTCAAGCGACAAGCAAAGGCTCTGATCAGGCTGCGCGTATGCGCAGGCTGATCTGAGGCTTTGCTGGTCGCACATACCACATTTTTGGAAATCTCATGTTGCGGCTCATATTTTTACAATGTGTTGAAGTGTTGCATATTATTTGCAATTGGTCAATAATAAGTTGCAGATTATGTTAAACTGACTAACAAGTTTAAAACAATTAGAAAAGTTAAGATTTTGCACTGATTTTAATACTCTGATAATCAATTTAGGGTTATGTTTTTCCATGTTCCCAAAACAGCGATAAAAATTAACTATCCATTAATAATGACATTAAGGGTTTGAGAGAGTATTCAAGCAAGAAATCTGACTACTGTCTACCGAGCACACACTCTGTGGAGAAAAATTGATTAAAGCCATTATGTACCCTACCATGTTTGACATTTTTGTAAAACACTCCACTCCCGAATTTCAATCTAATCATCTAATTGATATCAATTTAACAATAACCTGTGAGGATCCTGATAATTTTGCCTCTATTAACATCATTTTTTAAAATAGGACATATCCAGGCTCGGAATGGCGAGGTTAAAAGCTCTTGCTACTTTAGTTTTAAAAGTTTTTTGTAATTACTGTTTTTAACAATTTATGCTTACATTTGCAACATATTTTTAAGGGCATGTAATTGCAAATTTCTTGTTAAAATAGCATTTTGATGAACAAATTGTCTATAAGTAGCCCTGTTGCATAGTTCATTAATTTACATGGCAAAGTCTAGCTTATATTATTTAGACATATGGGCATGCTCTTACAGTATAAATCTTGTTCAGACTGCTTCTAGACAAACCTAACCAGCTAGTTAACTGGCTAGTTGGCTAAAATTCAAACGATAGTAGAGATGGTTCTTGAACAGAACCAGTTTATAGAGCTACTATACATGTAAATTAAAACACCAAGTTTCATGTTAAAAATTGTGACAGATTGATGTTCAAAGGAATAAATCTTTATGAGCTGAAAAGAAATCATCAGATCCAGACAAAACGTTGTTGGAAAGTGGTGTATGGAATACCAGAATAGAAATCAATATACAATTGTAAAAAGCAAACAACAAGTGTTCCCTTTCAGGTACCAGTGTATTAAAACAGAACGTACGTGCTTAACCAGCTCAACTATGTAATTGCCATTCTTAACTACAGCAATCATGTTAGGCATGTGTCGTAGAGCGAAAATATTTTACCTGCCTCAGCTGGGAATCGAGCCCTGGTCGCTGGATCTACAGGCAAACACTCTACCACGTCACTGTAAAAGCCTGCTTCTACCGCAAGGCAGTAGAAGTGTATTATATACCTAGACCCTGTGACATACACCCCCTCCAATTTGAAATTCGTCCCTGAATTTCTTGGTACAGGAATCACGTGAAGTGAGACCAAGGGAGATATTTATGCACAGAACTGTCATAGGATGGGTTATTTACGTTGGGCGCCATTGTCGTAGAGCGAAAATATATTACCTGCCCCAGCCGGAAATTGAACCCAGGACGCTTGATTCACAGGCAAACGCTCTACCACGTCACTGTAAAAGCCGGCTTCTACCGCAAGGCAGGAGAAGTGTATTATATACCTAGACCTTGTGACACATGCATTTTTGAAATATTACTACTTACTTTTACGTCCAGTATAAAAGTTTCCTCGAATATACTACTACCAAGAGTGAGTTGTTTGCGCATTACACTGAGCCCATTCTTGCGAAAAAACAATCGACTGGTCCTTTCTTTCTGTTGATAAACTGTGTCAGCTTGCAATTCAAAATCTAGTGCTGGATACACAACAGAGAATATAATCAAAAGTTAAGCAGATTTAAAGGCACAAATTGACCGTTAGAATTATTTTTAAGGTCAACGTTTTCAAGTATTTCTAATTAGTTTATATAGAAAATTCTTTATGAGTGCTCATGTTTTATTGAATTTATTAAACAAGTTGAGGAAAAGTGACAAAATGCGTGGCTTTTTTCCCAACGAGTTTAATAAATTCAATAATATATGAGTATAAATGTAACATTCTATTTATCATTTGACATTTAAACTATTTTGAAATATCTTTTTAAGCCTGAAAACTTAAGGTTTTTCTTTGTTTCATCATAGAGTGCTAATTTGATTAGAGTGTTTCTCCATAATGATACATTGCATTAGTTAGAATGTTTCCATGCGAGCTGAACATTTCTTGAACTTCAACAACTGTTACAGCAGAATGTAGGGCGAAAATTTGGTACCAGTAAAATGCATTTAAGCCCCCTGGTGGCTTAAGCTGCTGTTAGTTCTAAGGCGGTGGTTCTGTTGTTGTTGACTTTTAGTTATTCTTGTAACTCCCATTGTGGGCGTCTGTGGTTGTTCTATGTTTTTCTGTGCGTTACTTTGTGTCTGTTCTGGTTTTGCAATCATCTTGGTGGGGAGGAGAGGGCTGGATGCTTTGCTTAGTTTGTCTTCCTGGTGTCTCGTGATGGTTGAGTGGCTCTTTTTCGCAGTGCCATGGGGTTGTCTGCAGTTTGTGATTGTGGTATTTCCTGGTCATACTCACTTACTATTTTTACCATGTGTGTGTGTCATTAAAAACTTCATTTCATAACGTTACCCAAAAATCTGTAAAGCACTAGTAGTGTTTATTGATTATAACGCATGGCGTTATTTCACTCCAATGCGCGACGTCATATGATAAATGCTATTGCTATATTTAGATATGACCTAATTGATTATTAATCTACGTTAACAATAAGTCGGTATAGTGACTTTAAATGTTTTCTTTTGCAATTTTACTTAAATTTTACATGAGACTTAAGACAACACATTCAAATTTGGGTACAATTGTTTTGCCAAGTACTAAATCCTTGTGTGAGCCCGTAATAATCATACCTGAGCCTTAGTTGCTTGCATACACACACAATTGAATCAAAGGAATAATTAGATTTAATAAAAGACCTGGCTCCCTGGTTACAAAACTTTTTTCATGCTCCATTCAGATAAGCAAGACATTTATCCTGCTCATAAATGTTTAAATGGCAACAATTAGCATGATAAATACAACACCTGATAAAATTAAACCTAGAAACTCCCTCATCTGTCAGTACTTTAGTTTTAATAATCAGATGAAATTTCAGGCTCAGTTGACATGAAAATGAATAGAGAATACTAGGTGAGTGTCTTTTGATATCAAGTTTACCAGGCAAGGCTTTGAGAACGCATGTTGACATCGCGAGGCTTGCCGAGCGATTCAACATGCGTTCTCAAAGCCGAGCCTGGTAAACTTGATATCAAAAGACGCGAACCTGGTATTCTATTTATCAGTTTACCCATTGTTTCACTCTTCAAACTAGCGATTATGACGCAATTTTCATTTTTTGTATTGATTCAGCGTCATTAGCGACGTAATTCAAAAAGTGCAACGTCATCATGACCTGATAAAGGCAACATGCCGTGAGATAGGAAACGTTTATTAGGTTATGTTGAAACAATTCAGTTAATACAAGGGGTGACTGATAAAAAGGTTTATAAACTCAATGCCTGTAGTCTCAGATGGTAGCTATACATGGCATGTGTAATGTACATGTACCTTTATCATAAATTCTTAAGTTGGTCTATTTTATGATAGTATAGGTGGTTAATTATAGCCAAATATGCCACACAATTGTGATTTCGTAGAGGATCTAACATAAGTGCTCGTTTCAATGACTTCAAAATATGAGTTGAGGAAATGATATAAAGTGTGAGGCTTGCAAGCATTTTATCTCTTTTTCCCAAGAAGTGCAATATTATAAAATTATTAACTTCAATGAAGTAGACAGGAGGATTTATCTATCTGAAAAAGTGATACTCACATAGACCGTGCAACCGAGGTGAACATTACTTTTAAGGGTAGATAAATTTTCATGTCTATCGAAATTGAAGTCAATAACTGTTTTGTTATATGACTTTTAACTATGAGTGACTTTTTTTCTATTTTCACATTTCTTGTTTAAGTCGTTTTCGACCTAAGTACTATTTCAAAACTTTTAGCAACTGTTATTAAACTATTTCAATGTAGTATTTTGTATTTTGAAAAGTATATAAATTCTCTGAACGTGGAATGTAAAATTTAATCATAAAACACTTTTTACATTTTGATTATTCACATTAAGTAAAAACAACAAACAAAAGAAAACAAAACTGTTGTTAATGTTCTTTTAATCCTTTAATGTACCTACAGCAAACCATGTCAATTTCATCCAGCACATGCTTGTTTTTATAGTCATCATACTATGTTTAGTTATTTAGAGGGTGATATTGCAGAAGTGTCAAATATTAACTTATGGAAACTAGTTTGAGCTGGTTTTTATCCAATATCACCTTCTAGACCAGTTTAGACCAATTTTCAGGTAGATATAGAGATATATGAATATAAATTGGGTCAATCAGGAGACAGGATCCTCTCCAGTCATATAACACATTCAATTATACAAGAGTGCGAACGCTAGATTCTATTTATCACTTGACATTAAACTATTTTGAAATTACGTTTTTTTTGCACGAAAAGAAGATTTTGTCATATATACCCGACGTTTTACAGGGGTCATATCAAACTGATACTAAAGTACTTAACCACTAGTGGTTTATCAAATTCAATACATGGCATATATGTCGTCCAGATGAGAAGTCATGTGATAAATAAAAAAAATAGTATGTATGCTTTGTGTGTGTAAGAGAACTAGAGTTTTACTTAATGTTGGCGGGAGTCCTTTGCCAGATACGCGGAATGAGACACTGACTTCAACACAGAGTCTCTCTTTATCTGGCGAGCAGCCCAGTGTGGAGCCGTTGAGTGGTATTGGATCTGGTTGTATATGGATAGCCAAGTCCACAGTAGCGATTGGTCGAGATCGGAGAACAACAGCAGAGTCTGAGGCATAGGCACCAACCGCAAGATCTATAAGTATATTCCATATGTCATACAGGCCTCATCTCGAGAAAACCTGTCTTCGGTGGTTTGCGAACAACAAAGGCGGTGACCAGCCTGCGCATCCGTGCAGTCTGATCAGCGCCTTTGTTTTTCGTGTTTTAGAAAGTAGTTCATCCAAACGTGCTCCAATCGAAATTTCAACTTTCTAGCTAGTCCCTGTAACTGAGGAGACTGGTTTGAGTATCGCTTTGTCCGAGACCCCAAAGACAGGTTTTGTCGCGACGAGGCCCAATTACAAAGGTCTAGATAAGCAAGCATTATGTGGGTAAAATTGTAAATACTAACTTGCCTATCCATTAAAACATGAGTCTTGGTACTCAAAAGAACCATTTCATTAGTTTAGGTACTCAAAAGAACCGTCTCAATGAAACGGTCCTTTTGAGTACCGACAACATATGTTTTGTATGAGTTAAGGGAAAAGTAATATTTAATCAAACACTCCTATTTTAAGACCTGTATAGCATCAACATTGAAATCATGCACAAATCAAATGTAAAATACACAATCATTTAAGTGAAAGGATGTAAAGAATAACTTTACCTAATATTTTTGAACCAGAAGTTGTATATCTAATTTTCAATTCCATATTGTATTTATCTTAGAAAATGTTCATTATTTATTTAGATGGATTATTGAACCCATTTCAACGTCGATCCTATCAACCTTAAAACATTTAGGGATTGGGAAAGGATTTTTCAAATCATGGCAGTATTTTATAATGCCTTATAATGTGTGGCAATCTGTATGCATACAATTGTAGAATGTTTGAATGGTTACAGAGTAGTTGTTTCAATCATCTTACAGAGAGAGAGAGAGAGAGAGAGAGAGAGAGAGAGAGAGAGAGAGAGAGAGATGGTTGCTTTATTCCCATTGTTTCATTGCTGTTAGGAGGCTGTCAGTGGCCGCTGCAACTTGGGTTGGTCTGTGGTCTACAACTGTGACGTTACCCCACAACCTTACTTGCTAAATAATCGATGATAAATAACTTAAGTATTTCAATAATCTGATTTTTGCAAAGCAACTACACACCGCATAGGCGGCAATCGAAAACGCCAATACTATCGAGGAAAGTAGATAAAAAATCAATAGAAACAGTGTTTTTGATTGTCATTAATGGCTCTAATGGCAATCGAAAACACAATTTCTATCGATTTTTGATCCGCGTTGACGATTGTTGATTAAGTTTTCGATTGCCGCCTTCCTGGTGTGAACTATAGATAGAACCTTACCTGGATACTCATTGTGGTCCACGTCATCTTCTCCATATATATGCCAACCAAAAGTCCGCAGTCCAATGTCTAAATCTCTACCTATAAATATAGAAGCACTCTTCAAGTAAATAAGTCTTACTCTACTTTACCAACTTAGGGTTATTTTATGGATTTTTATAAACATCATTTACCCAGTTAAGAATAACGTGAACTATACTGACGGGCTTAAGAAATGATACATCTAAAATTTGCGATAGATTACTAAGAAGGAAAAATAGTTACAGCAGATAAAATACATACATGTATATTAGCCAACATTCCTCGTAAACAAAATTGATAAATTAAAATAACCCCGAGGCTTGACTCAAGATTATGGTCATGGTAAGCTTGTGCTGTTTTTGAAGAAACAGGCAATACATGACCCAAAATGACTGTAGCCTTTCATTTGCCTGTCAGAATATATAAAATCCTACATCTGCATTTAATAATGAAATATTAATAAGCCTCTATAAATGTTAGTTCTTCAATTGATGGTCTTCGTTTTTTACCCTTTATATACTAATATAATCTTCCTTCTGGTTTGATGCGATAAACTTTGGACAGTTCATTTTTACATATATATTTGTCAGGTTATAATTAAAACAAATTGTATGTTTTTGTCTGAAGACCGGTTTTGCATTTACAAAAGGTGTAGATCCAGATAAAATGCTGCATTATGCTGAATCACATCTAAGTCTTCCCTGTTTGTAAAAGTACTCATTTAGGAGTTTCAAGTATACAAAGGGCTAACCAATTAACATGTAGCTAAAATCATTATGGACATGATACTAAAAGCCCCTCAAAACTAATATATGACCTGTAATTGTGACATCATTGATTTTGGGTCTGATTGCTGCAAAATAACCGTGCCCTTGATTATTTAATTCTACATGTTGAGTTATATGTTCTGCACATTATCGTCCTTAGACGAACATCTTACCAAAATTTAATGAAATCGTGCCAGGGATAAGGAGATATGTAGCAGAGTCTAAATTGAAGACTTAATCCCATAACCTTTATTTATTGCAGGACCTTTAATTGAGATGTTTACCTTGAGTCTGCATAGTCGAGTTATAACTTCTGCACACAGTCTTAATAAGGTGATTAATTGACCAAAATATTATGAAAACGTTTCAAAGGGTTCTAAGATATGGAGCAAACAGGAAAGTGCTTCAGACTGGCATATGGATGTTCGTTGGACTGGTGTGATGGCCTTTCCACTAATTTTTTAAGGTCTAAACCTGGCCCAGGATATCAATGGGAAAGTGACAAACTCACAGTTATACACCACAAACGAGAGCCAAGAAGTTGGCCCTTTCCCAGCACATGACCACGAGGCACAAATAAACAGAAGCGCACAAATGCATAAAAAGCACAAGACAGAAAACACATAAAAACAAAACAAAGAACATACTATGGAACCAATGTAAATGGGCTAAAGTGCGTAATTTAAGAGTATGCGGGTAACTTCGATGCAAAACTTGACATTCCCAGCCATCACATCTGCACAGTTCCGCTTTATCATAAAGTTACTAGAAAATGGAATGTATGTCAAGATTACTGGGTCACAGTGTACACATAAAGAGTAGGCCAGGGACTTCTAGATTGCAAGGCCTTCATTAGTACTGCTGTAGAGAAATACACATTAATTCTTGACAAACGGAGGGATGGATGTACCAACTGATGGGCAAACGAATTGATGTATGGCAATTTTAACAATGTGACAAAAACAAACAACAACAGACAACAGCTTTGTTATCTTTATCCCTAAATGCACATCTGTTTGTCAAAGCCTGTGCACTGGTTTCAAGTCAAGGCTCCAAAAGAACATAAAAGTTAGCCACTATCTGTCCGTCAGCACAAGGCCATTGAAATGGCCTTTTGCTGGCGGACAGAATGGCATGCTAGGGGAAATGATAGCTGTTCTCTTCCAAATGCCTAACATAAAATGCTACTAGCCACTAATCCGCTGTGAGAATTTGTCCTCCATTTTACAGTTACACTGCCCAATGCCCTGGTATATATAGACAGCCCCTCTCCCTGCATCTTCATAAGGAGCACCAATAACCACATCTGTAAAGAAATATTGGAGTAATAACATTATGTTTTGAAACTTATTGTAAATGCCTAAATCACTTATTAAGCGTGCGTGCATATTTTTCGTTTAGGAGATAAGTACTAAAATCTGACGTGTGGACAAATACATTTTGTAATTCAGAATAAAGGATTACCAAACTATTTTGTGCTTGAACAACAACTGAATCTTGAGCAGAGATTAGGTGGCAATAAAATGCAATTAACCCCGCTCCCCTAATGGCACAGACTGCTGTCCGCTCGAAAGCAATGGTTCTTTTGTTACTGATTCATTGTTAAATGTTTCTGCTATTGGGTTCCTTCCATTTGATTGTTTGGGCTCTGTGTTTAGTCCTTGTTTTGTTATGCATTCTGAGTTTCATTTCTATTTTTGCAATCATCTTGACGAAGAATAGAGAGCTAATTGCTTTTTTTCAATTGTCTTCTGTGTGTCTTGTGACTGTTAGAGTTATGTTGCTCTTCCTCGCGGTGCCGTTGGTTGGTCTACAGTGTGTGATTGTGGTATTTCCTGATCATGGTAAATTACTTGTTTATCGAAGTGAGATAGTAATGAATATGCACACATTTCAACTTCATACTTCAGCCTTTTGGCGTCAAAAATGCATAATAACCATACACGATTTCAACAAAATAACAAAGAACACTCACGTTTGCTTTTCATTCTATAACAACTATTATGTTACATGCAATTTATGTGACATATGTCTGTCAGAATCTTGGCCATTATATAATAAATGTTTTTGAATATGGCTGTCCCCTAAATATTACCTAATATTTGGTTATTTTATACACTTACTAGTTATTTAGATTTGTGTTTAAGTTATTGTATAGTTAGTCTGTATGTACGGGAAGATAATGCACTACTTTTAGCTTGTGGATTATCACCCGTACATACGTAGAACCATACATCAACTTTCTTATTGCACCAGCATGCATGTGAACTTTTTACATTGTGAGATATTTGATGTAAAACATTGGAAATATAACTCAAAAGTTCAATAAAACCATTTTAAAACACACTTAAATCCTCCTTAACACGAACATATTTTCTATTCTACATTAACATATGCGTTTGCAAACACATCATAGGCCCAGATAAGGATTTTATGAGCGTAAAACTGTAATTATTGCCTTACCCATCAATTAAAACATGTGTTTTGGGTGCTCAAAAGAACCGTCTCATTGAGACGGTTTTTTGAGCACCCACAACATATATTTTGGGTGAGAAATGAAGAAAATAGTGTTCCAATACGCACTCTTATCTGGAGTCCTGCGTGACATACCTTTGTAGTTGTCATTGTTCAGATCCCCTGCTGATGCAATAGATGTTCCAAACCTGCTGAGTCTGGCTAAGGGCTTTAAACTTCCCACAGAAGCAGCGCCTGATAAAATTCCAATAGGCCCACAGAGTTCCTGCCAATACAGAATACAAAGTTTAATACAGGTATCTTAAACATAAAAATCACAATAAATAGGGGGATGCTTTTCCAGACTTTGTCAGTCTAAGCAAAAAATATAGCGTAATGATCATGGTCTACACTGATGTAAAATTCATTTAGGGAATTTTTTTGCAATTTTTCGAAGGGGCCCCAGGGCCCCTCAGATTGGGAAAATTAGCGTGGTAAACCACTAAATTTGGAAATTTTTATAGTGAAATATCAAGGCATTTTTGGTCACTTAAAAATAGATATCACACATACTATATTGTCATTAAATTGAAGGGGAAATAATATGCAATGGTAGTAGGATTTTCATGTAGCTTGTGGTGTGTGTGTGTGTGTGGGGGGGGGGGGGGGGGTGTGGGTGATCTTGAAAAATCCAAATCTTAAAAAAACTCATTTTTTAGATTGGAATTCTTTTTTTTAAATTGGGAAAAAGTCACCTAATTTCCAATTGGAATGAGGCCAAATTCGTTCCCTGAGAACACCCGAAAAATCCCTGGCATTACATATATGCCTAAAGGTCATGGATTAGCTCAACATACAACTATTACATGTCAATTATAACATAAAGTGCATTAACTTTGGCTGAACAAAGAACTTCAAGTTACCATACCTCGAGTCATCAGAGATTAACAGTTTTCACAGTATGTGGTTTAGTTTAAAACAAATCTTTAAGTTCATAATATTTTGGTGCTTATCGCATGTGAGCAGATTGATTCTTTCTTTAAATATCTAAATTTTAGTCTGGTTCATACTGTGTACATGCGAGCAGTGAAGGGTCAGGCAAGTCTGCACATTTGTGAATGCTTACCTGACACTTCCTTGCTAAATAATGCAATTAATCAGTAACCTCTCATATTAACTGTATTGCTGCACGTTGCCTGATAAGCCTGATCTATCTCACGGTGTGTGACATTGCACTTTTTGACTTTTTGGCTTTCTAAATGACGGCGCTAATGACGGTGAATCAACACAAAAATCGAAAATTACGTCATAATCGTTAATTTGAAGAGTGAAACAATGGGTAAACTGATAAATAGAACACTAGGTTCGCGTCTTTAATATCAAGTTTACCAGGCTCAGCTTTGAGAAAGCATGTTGAATCGCTCGACAAGCCTCGCGATGTTAACAAGCGTTCTCAAAGCCTATCTGGTAAACTTGATATCAATAGACACTCACCTAGTATTCTCTATAAATTTCTAAAACGCCATCCTCGGTAACCCAGGCGCGACCCATTTGGTACCCACTGCATTAGAATGCAGTGGGTACGGAATGGGTCACGCCTGGGTTACCGAGGATGCAAAAACGCATATGCTGGTTCCAATGCAACTTACTCCTGACGTGGTGGTATACACAAATACTCTTCCTTCATCTGGATGATCGCCAGAGTAGAGCGGGGCACCAACAAATACCTCATCATAGTCGTCTCCTGTGATATCAACAGCTGCTACTGTGGCACCAAACTTTGATCCCACCTGTCTCACCACTCGGCTCATGCGCTCGAGTTCAATACCAGAACACTATAAAGTATCATATACAAAACAAGCAATAGATAAACATGAAAAGCAATAATTTTACAATGATCTCTTATATTTCATTGCGGTAAGATATCTCAACTTTGAAAATGGTTGTACGAGGGGCATTTGGAAAGTTCTTATCTCAGTAACTGATTTATGAATCCTATCATGTTTGGTATCATTTTAAAGAGCTATCTTTCCTCTATGCTATGGCGCAAATACCAAGTGGATATTATAATGCAGACACGAAAAATAGTATTGTGAATACATGTACTGTTTGTTTACTGGAAAACACAAAATTTCAGTGGAAAATATAACATTTTACTTTTTGAAAAGTGTGCAAAACATTAAAAATAGTTCATGAAATTAGATAATTTTGTACCATTTTGGTAGGCCACAATCTGGTACAGTTATTATACAATTAATGACGGAGTTAGATGTTTCTGATAACTAAATACCGGAACAACTATAACAAAACCGTCTAGAAAGCAAAGCAATGTGCTGTTTTTTCGACTTAAAATCGCATGTCATAATGCACATATTTTGAAAATATATAACGGACAGTAGTTTAAAAATGCCGTGAGTTGGTATTTTTGTCAAGTACACTTTTTGCTCTTTGTATTGAAACCAAAAGAAATTTTGTAAACCAGAACAAAGAGAAGATAACACTTATAATCTTCCCATGGGGCAGAGTAAGTTTAGCTTTGGGTTCATGTTCTGGTCCATTTCAATTGAAAACGGCGGAAAACAAAAAAGTAAAAATACTTTGGGAGTAGAAAACAATATATTTTGTGACGATTAACGCGATACCATGAGAAGTTCTTATGTCATCAACAAAATGTGAAGGGTTATGTTACCCCACTCACTTCTTAAAAAGTAGGGGTAGTGTTGTTAGGAATAATTTTCTTGAATACAGAAATAAACAAGCCACCTGTTTTGCGCGACAAAATGATTTTTATGCATTGTACGCTTCAAATGAAGCAAAATATATACTCTATAGGCTTTTTTGTGCTCCTGTAGCGACACAGTTTATAGTAAAAGTATAAAGAAAAATCGGAAAAAGTCCCATTTTTTAAAGTTTACCATTTCTCTATTATTCCACATTTCGAATGTAAAGGTGTAAGTCGTGCAAGCAGTGGTCACATAATATATTTTAATAAAAATTAAGTTAGCACCAAATCGTTAATTTGTCAAACCTTGATCGTAAATAAGGTCCCCAATTTTCCTTCGTTTTTTACAAATATTTTGCTTAAAATTTTAGTCAGTGTATAAACCCACCTTATTTTTGAGCATGCGCTGCACGTGCACGCCGAGTCCTTTTTCGACAAAATTTAAACCAAAAATGTATCATTTTATAGTATTTTATCGACGCATCTTTGAGCTATGATGCCATGCTAAGAACGTTCCAAATGTCCCTCGTATTGCATGACTTTAATGCTTTGACTTCAAATGGGCATGTATGTGTATGTGTCTTAGATATCAAAATACCACATTCAACTGTACGTGTATAATCACATATGTATTTTTATGCACATGATGAGTTGTTTACACTATATGAATTTCTGATTTTCATTCTGTCATATGGTGAAATGCCATTGCTAGTTTGGATGAAAAATTGAAGATCCTGGTAGGCTTGGTTCATCAGAAGCCATTAGATCTTGATCTACCTAGGGTATGGATTTTGTAATTAAGAAGTACACAGTGTATTTATTAGGTTGAAAATGGTAAACTGCAATTTTTAATATACTTAACTACTAATGAAACCTGACACATACTGTGTGTCAATTTTTTTGTAGTAAATGAATACGATGCACACTTGTCTTTCCATTGCATAAAGTTGAGCAAAGGTAGACTAAGATGCACTGAGATTATTTGAAAAGGTGAACTAATTTCAGACGTCAGCTATCAAAACGTCAAGTAGCACCTAAAATCATTTTTGCAAGAACACAGAAATCGCGCAAAATTAACCAGAAACCACTTTAGTGTGATCCTTTGTTATTTCATTGACATCTTCTGGGCAAATTTAGCATGCGTGCATTGTTCAACCCAAAAGCCCATTTTCATTTTCTTAACGTCAATTTTACGTAATGGAAGACAGAAACGTTATGCAACGTCATCGCATGTGCAAATAACGTCATTTGTTAATTTTTGTGACGTCAAAAGTGCAGAGAAGCAATATGCTTGTTTAAAATTTGTAAATAATAAAACGAAAATGAATAAGACATGCGTTTCATCTCATCGATGCCTTGGGTTACCTGTGGCCATGAAAAAGGAGTTCTGGCTAAAGGGATTTATTTACCTAGAGGAAATAAATCTTTCTAGGCAAAAGACAAAATTACGGATTTTATTTGTTTGATAAATCATGGTATTTACCCGCCAAACATGTAATATAACTTATATTGTTATTTACTAGTTTGAAGCAAGTAAAATTCGTCAGGTTTCTTTAGTAGTTAAGTATAGATATCATTATGTGAACGGTGAGGACCTCATAGAAGATAAACAAAAAACTGGTCAAAATAAATTAAGCCCCACCAGAAATTTTCCCATTGACTTAATGTAAACACATTCATGTTTGATTTATCATAACAAAAAAAAATCCGAAAAATATTTCGTGGAGTAGCAGCAATGTATCCCCTCAATATGTTCTAGTTTTCATTTGATTGATAAATTTTCCTTAGAGCTTCAGACATTCCAGTAAATGTCCCATTTCGTTCGCTATCATACCTATAGTAAATTGGCAAAATTTCAAATAGTCTAGGAAAATTCAGCACATAGCCAAAGAAAATCGATATTTTCAATTAAACTTGTGTGTAATCAAATTGAAATATTGTTATCTAACTTGGTTGGAGTTAGATTTTTCAATTATCTCCATATTTTTTTTTAGATAAAGGATTAATCTTTGGGAATTTTACATTATGGCTTTGGAAACATGGGGCTTAACTTTTTTTGACCAGTTTACTTTGTGTAACTATGTATGTGCTAAATGTTGTAACTTCATGACTTCAATAAATAAAATATTTAGTTACTTACTTTCTAAGCTAAAGTTAAGCATGTATAAAGATCAAGATTCCACGCCCCCAAATCCCCCCGCCCCCAAATAAATGTGTTAAATTGTGATTAGTTTCTTAGCAATCAGTTTAACATTTGTTAAAGATAAACAAAAGTAACATTTCTTAGAGCCATATCTTTTTAGTAGCATCAATATATCATTTGGTCAAAAAAAATTAGAAAATTAACTTAATGTACATAAAAACGTTGCATATTCAAGAAAAAGTAGTATATGTGATTGAAAACCTAGTATAAGTACATTAAGCTTAAAACATGTACATAAAAGATGATACATTTTTACATGAAAATGTAATGCATGTAGCTGAGACTTGGTATGATGATGTATCAAAATCTCATGTGCTGGCAAAATGGGCTTCAATGCAAACCTGCCCAAATAAACGAGACTCAAGCCATTCTCATTAGGTACAGGGTCTAACTTGAAAATTGAAAATTAATTGTTGCAGTTAAGATATAATACTTTCTAATAAGCAAATGACAATGGCGCTGATCAGGATGCGCAGGCTAGTTTTCGTCTTTGCTGTTCGCAACTGAAGGCATATATTCTTGCATTGAGGCCCAAATTAAATAATTTTTGAAAAAATATGCTTCACCTGATCAATAATCTAACCTTATCATTTTCATAAAACTGACTCAATCGGAACTGCCTTGGCCAATTCCGCGAAATTCCGTGGAATCAGACCATGGATGTACATCGAGGATCTACTTTGATGACACGGGTGATAACGTGACGCCGACGTTGTAAAACGTGACGCTGACGTCACAGAAACTATGTTAACACAATAACAAGTGTGATTGCAGCCAAAACAAACGGTTAAATGAAATTTACGTTTGTTTTCAATAAAATATCGCAATAGCGATATTTTATTGAAAAAATATAAACTACATTTATTCTGCTGATTAAAATTTTCGGATAATCAGAATAATCGATTTTGATATGCCACAGAACTAATTTTTCATACGCCAGTTCGGGCTAACAAAATGCAGCTTTTTGGTACATAGTACTATGCGTAATGCTCCTTACATACACCGGAGCCATGATTCAATTCTCGAATTGTGGCGGAGTTTCCTGAATGAAAATTGACTGTTTACCTTCCTCTTTTTGCCAAATATCACTGTTTCTTCTTTGTCCCCATTGCGAAGAAGCTCAATCTGATAAATAAGAAGAAAAAATGAAATAATTAAGTGTAATGGAAAAGGCATTTCTATTTTGTATACAAACTTATTCTTATATTTATGGTTATTCACTGTGAAAAACTGCAAGTCCACAAACAAGCATGTTTATCTGAGCATGCTTAGTCAAAACTATTTTGCTAGTAGCCGCAAATCCTATTTTATGACAATGCGCATTAATGTATACTAGAATTCCCAGAATCGGATGTGTTGCTTGGCAAAAAAGAAGTCAAACTAGACAAATTTGTCAAATTTATATCCCTGGCAAAGTTTTATTTTAGAAAAAAACTTATAAATTAGCTAAATCACAAAACTTAAATCCCATTTCTCAAATCCATAAGTACACCTTGGGTATCATACAGATCAAAGTTAAAAGCCTATCAACTAGTTTTCAGTGAATAGTTCAGTAAAAAATAAACTTATCTAAACAATTTTAATTTCTGATTTCAACCTGGCACAGAGGTCAGGAGTGTTTGTTAGTCTATACTTCTTTCCCCTTGATTTGATATGCAACATGACCACATTCTATTTTTTACATTTTAATCCAACCCACAGGCTGAGGGTGTGTGTAAGGACAGAAAATGTGCTTGCATTGTGCTCTATGCTCCATTCCCTTTAATTTAATATGCAAAATGACGACTTTCAGAAAAAAATATTTTGACTTTTGACCTAACCAGGCGTCGAGGGTGTGTGTAAGGAAAGAATATGTGCTTGCATGGTTTCTGTGCCCATCGTGCTGCATGCGCCATTCCCTTTTAATTTGATAAACAATATTACCATATTCTGAAAAAAGTCCTTTTGACCCCACCCCCAAGGTTAGGGTCTGCGCGCAAAATATTTGCTACCATGTTGCTGCAATTTGTGATTCCATTTAATTTGATATGCAACATGACCATGTTATGAATAAGTAAACTTTTACCGTTTGACTCCACTCCCCAGATCGAGAGGGTATGCGGGTAAAATATTTGCTGCCATGATGCTGCATGCGTCATTCCCTTTAATTTGATATACAGCAGGACCATATTCTGATAAAGTTGCTGCCATGTTGCAGCATGCGTCATTTCCTTTAATTCGGTATGCAACATGACCATATTCTTAAAAAATTGAATTTTGAATTTTTGACCCCCTTGGTCTTGGGGTGTCTGCGGGAAAAAATAGCTACCATGTTGCTGCATGCGTCATTCCCTTTACTTTGTTATGCTACGTGACCATAATATGAAAAAGTTGAATTTTGGCCCCATCCGCTAGTGTTTGTGGGATGGGGTCTATGGGCAAAATACTTGCTACCATGTTGCTGCATGCGTGATTTCATTAAATTTGATATGCAACATGACAATTTCTGAAAAAGTTGATTTTTGACCTTTTGACCCCTCCCCGGGGCCGGGAGTGGGGTCTGTGGGCAAATACTTGCTACCATGTTGCTGCATGCATCATTTCTTAAATTTGATACGCAACATGACCATATTCTGAAATAGTTGAATTTTGGCCTCTGTCCCACCCCATATGTCCACCCAGGTGATCAGACCCAGGCATTCGATCTAAATCACATATTTATTGTACCTCTGTCTGCATGTGAAATATTGACAACTGACTGAGTTATTGCTAAATTTTAATATTTTACCTTTGACCCCACCTAAGGGATCAGGGAGTGAAGTAAAATTGTAATCCCTGGCATGCTTATCTACATGCACTGGGTAATCATGGCCTTTAGTGAGAAGTTGTCAGCTATAATAGTTTTAGAGAAATGTGAGGTTTATTCCACAGAAAGTCAATATAACTTTTGCATTAGCCTAAACCCAAGTATAAAAGGAGCCATAACTCAGTCAAAAGCTAGCAAATGACCTCCAAAATCCAACTTGACCTGTATTTAATGATGCTTTACCCTTCTGTTAAATTTTAATGAGATTGTTGCATCCCTTCAAAACTTATTGACCGGAAACCACACTTTAGTCAAATTCTATGCAAAAAAAGAGCCATGACCCCCACTTTCGAAGTTGACCTGTATTCAGTGATTCTTTATCCTTCTGTAAAGTTTGAATGAAAGTTATGCATCCCTTCAAAAGTTATCGATTAGAAACCAAAAGTGTGACAACCGAAGACATGATCCCTATGCGTCGACCATGCTTCGCAGGAGACACGAAAATACTTACAACTGGAATATTGCATGCTAACAGGACAAAAAGAGGGAGAAATGTAGTTCATAAACTATTCAAAGGTAAAAAAATCATTTATACAATTAAATAAATCTTTTTGGTTGCTTAATAGGGAACTGGTTTTGTAGTTTTTAACAACAGTAGTATTTAAAGTGAAGATTTGGCATCAGTAAAATACGTTTTCGCCTTCAGGCCTCGAGGTTATAAAACTTGAGAACAGTCTCAAACTCAAAATAAAGTGCATTGATTAGCTGCTTGCGGACACGTGTCCGCAAGCAGCTATCATTGCGCTTTTTTTTGAGCTTGAGATTGAACTCAAGTTTTATAACCTCGAGGCCAGGTGACCTATGTTGATGTCCATTCTAAGGCTGTGATTTTGTTATTGCATCTTCATTGCTTGTTGTTGCTCCAAGTGTGTGTGTGTGTGTGTGTGTGTGTGTGTGTGTTGGTATCTTATTTTGTGATGTGCTTTTGTTATCATTTCTAGTTAATCAATCATCTCGCTGAGGGAGAGAGAGATTGTGCTTTACATTAAGTGTGTTGTCTCTGTTTTTGTTCTGTTTCTCTTCATGGCGATGTCGTGGATTGGCCTACATGCTGTAATTGCGGCACTACCTGGCAATTCTCACTAACAATATGCTCTTAAAGTGTAAAAATTCTAACTTAAACTGTAATTTTGTGTTATCTGACCGTAACATGAGGTTATACATGCAAATGTGATGTGTGCTCAACTCAAATGAACATGAAATTTCAACTACTCATTAAAGCTAGATATGCTGAAAAATGCTTTCTTTTAACACCACAAATGTAGTATTTATCATGCTAATTAATGTTCGAGTACCAACATTTGTTGACATTTTAACATTTATGAGCATAATAAGTCTTATCATCAGTTGAGTTGAGCATGAAAAAGTTTTACATTTGAGGGGCAAGACTTTGAGTTAACGAAGATGAACAATACTGCTGGAGATTATTACCTTTCCTAAATTGCCGTTATTCCTGTCATAAAAGTTTGGCACACCAGCTAGAACATTGGCACCTCTTACTTGAAACCTTCCCGTCACCAGCGAGTACCCTGGAAATATTGCATTTTGAACCCTAAAATCAAAACACAAGTCGTCTGCTCTTGTCATCTGCTGAATTGTTTCAGTAGCTTTAGACAAACAGTGGGTCTGGGTCCAAGCCTTTTGCCCCGAAGCTTATGTTAGTCAAGTAATGTTAGCACAAACAACATGCAGCAAAGAAGAATTTCTAGCGATAAGGCGGGCAATTTCCCTAAATGAGAAGTTCGTTTTATTTTGTTGAAATAACGACTGGAGACACTAGGCACACTCAACAAATACATACAGACAAGCCATCTATGTACCCTTGCCGGATAGTTAGTATATTTAAAACGGATTTTCATAAATGCATGTAATAATATCTACTTCGTTTTGAATGAGAATTTATTTTGATCATCAACTGTGCTCGCTATTCAGTAACAAGTGTGGGAAATAGACCGTTAAACTAAGGTAAACAATCGTCCTACATTTATCACGATAGAGTATATTATATACGAGGGGTGATCAGAAAATTCGCGGAAAAGTGCTATTGAAATCAATTGCAATGAAAATTCATAGATATAAACTACCATTCTTAGCAAGTTGACTGAAATTAAAATTTAGAAACTGCGACGTCAGAAGTATGAGCAATAGGCGCCGCTGTGACGTCACTTTGCTGGAACCGGCCTATATGTACCCCTCATCCTGGCATCTGCGGGGTTGCTTCTCGCGGCTAAAACTCATAGTTGTGTTTGAATTTTTAGCAGAAAGTAATGTTCCGTCATTCTTTGAACATGATATGAGGTTTTATGTTATTCCGCTGCGCTTATGTATTCAAATTAATAGGTTTCAGTCCGAAGGGCAGGCGTAAAATGCGTCAATTTTTCGAGTTTTGTAAATTTTAAATAAAAAACTTATTTTCTTGTCAGTGTTCATCCCATTAATTATAATATCGGACTTACCTATCAATATTATATCTACTCTCCTGTAGGGCTTCCACGTTTACGAAATTTTGTAAACGTTTACACGAATTCCAGAAATCGAAACGATTCCGTTTACGCCCAATTACCGTACTGAATTTTTTTCATTATGGCAGATCGGTAAAATCGCCAATATTTTTCCTAAAAAAGAGCTCTTTGAAAAATGTACCTTGTGCAAACATTCGAAATTGTTTGGTTAGGTGGTCATTTCAAGTAATTGCAACCCGACTGCAACATGCGCAGGCTCATCGATAACTGACATTTCTTTAGTGTGTCTTCCCTTGTAAACAGTAGCAAATGTGTAATTGGTTGACACGCGTGAGATGTAACTGCCAATCGTCACGTAGGCCAGAATGAAATTGACATACACACACCGACGGGAAGTGAAAAATGACATCACAGTTTGAAGCCATATGCTTTCACGTGCGTGTCCAACGGTGCGTGTCCAACGAATATTAAGGACATTAAGATGTACATTTACATATCTGATGAAAATGCCTAGCACAGTGAGATAAAAGGACATTTTCATCACAACGGACATCGGTCACTGTGTCCGCTGAGCATGTCCATCGTAGTTCTAATTTTATTAATTAGTTATTGTCAGAAACTTTATCAAATACATCCGAATCTGAAAAACGACAACAACACTTTTTTCCATTAGAAGATGCTATTAATAAACCATGAAGGTCGTCACGTGCTAAAGTTCGTTTAAACGGTAGGCCATTTTTGTAAACGTTTATTGCATAAACACGAAACGCTTCCATTCACACGTGTAAACGTGGAAGCCCTACTCTCCTGAAAAATGGTGTTTTTCGATGTCTGTGAATAGTTTATTTTAAAGAATTGACATGTCAAACATAGAAGTTGAATGCTTTGCCTGTTGACGGTACTGTTATTTGTTTCAATTTAGAACACCATCCGTTAGATATAATTCTTTGAAAGTTTGCATGGAAAAGGTTGAATTATGTCGTTAAATATGCATGGAACGCAATATGGGCTATCCACTGGCACCAGAGTCCCAAACCTTAATTTATATGGTGACAGCACCAACGGCATATCATCGAAGCTCAAAATGCATGAAAACATCGAAAAAACACGATTTTATAAAATTGTGCTCGTTACTATTAGTATAAATAGAGACATGGTATTGAAGTGGAAATTGGGTCACCTCGTTCGGACGGATTTTCTCCCACTCAAACGTAATAGTTTTTATCCACTGGCACCAGAGTCCCAAACCTTAATTTATATGGTGACAGCACCAACGGCATATCATCGAAGCTCAAAATGCATGAAAACATCGAAAAAACACGATTTTATAAAATTGTGCTCGTTACTATTAGTATAAATAGAGACATGGTATTGAAGTGGAAATTGGGTCACCTCGTTCGGACGGATTTTCTCCCACTCAAACGTAATAGTTTTTATCCACTGGCACCAGAGTCCCAAACCTTAATTTATATGGTGACAGCACCAACGGCATATCATCGAAGCTCAAAATGCATGAAAACATCGAAAAAACACGATTTTATAAAATTGTGCTCGTTACTATTAGTATAAATAGAGACATGGTATTGAAGTGGAAATTGGGTCACCTCGTTCGGACAGATTTTCTCCCACTCAAACGTAATAGTTTTTATCCAACCCAACCATCGTTCGATAGTACAGTGATTATTCTATCTAGGGATGTAGTCCACAAGTTTGAAAAACTCACCTTTGCAGGAAAAAAGTTGACGGTTTCTACTTTTACAACAAACACACATCATTCGACATTCTATCAACTTCCGCAAACTCAGAGTACGACGCCACAAACGAGAGCCAAGAGGTCAGCCCTTTCCCAGCAGGTGACCACAAGGCACATATAGACAGACGCGTACAAAGGCATAACAAACGCAAGACAGAAGAAACATAAAATATCCACAAAAGAACATCTGCATTGCTTCCAATATGAGTGAGACCATCTTTTTTTGTTCAGAAAAACGGCAAAAATCACAAAACGATACAATCAAGTACTACACCTGACCCAAGATACAACATGTTCGATTTAAATACATGAACTACTGGCGGCTAAAGTTTCTATGTGAGAAGCGTTAAATAAGTACCAGACTGTGCTGATGCACTGGTGAACGGGAGTTGTTAAATGAATCATACTGTATCTGAAGTGCTTATCTGTACTCGTATCTAAATATAAAATACATAGAAAATATAAAGATTCTCAGGAACCAATAATCAGATATCATATCCTACCAATGACACCCAACAGGAAAATGACAGGTGCTACATTTGAATTCACAGAACATTAGACAACAATTAAGTATGGTAAGCCAGATGAACAGCTTTCCCCAGTAGATGATTCTGAAACTAATCAAAATAATATTTATAACTGCTCCATGATAACAAATAGATTATGCAGACTCATCAGCTTACAGCAATAAACCAAGACTTGAACCATCGTCTGAGTTAATGATTAGTATCATATATGTGTACTTAATCAAATAATTTTATCCAGATCAGACTTGACTGATTGGAATTATTGCTGTTTCAGATTTTTTTCAGATATTTGGCGAAAGCACTTCACAACCAACAATTCCTAATCAGAGGTTTTTTATGTCCTTTTAGAGCAGTTTTAAATATTCTTTGTTTTAGCTTGCTGGCGGTCAACAGGGTAAAGCCTGGCTTTTCATGTTTGTCATCTTCTGTTCAGAGTAAACTCGTAGGGCTAAGCTTGCGCCACTGAAAATTATGTTTTTCTTAAATTATATTTAAGAAGTAAGCATTGGTTGCTGTTAGTGCAATTGGCATATACCATAAAATTGACGTATAAACACAGACAAGTCTGTTTCTGAAAAAGGCTGATAAATTTTAGCAAAATTAGACTTACTGTTGAATGAATATTAGTATCATATTCACTCATTTCAAATCGAAAAACGATTAGAAATGATTATAACGAAATAATTATTAGGATTTTGTACATTTTATCACAATCGCATTTGGTGTGGTTCCATTGATAAACCTTAGACAACCCTCATAGCACGAAGACTATGTAAGTTCATATAATGAAACAATAAAATATCTTGTTAGTTATATGGTCCCAATAAAATCATAAGCAACTTATAAGTAGCTTTCTTGTTTACTAACGTCTTCCTTCCAATTGAACCTTCCAGCTATATACAGATCAAACTATGTTTTGTATTGGTTGTGAAATATATGCTCCCCAGTGTATATTTCATAACCAAAATAAATCATAGATTGATCTATACACCATAAACATTTACAATCTACTTCATCTAAATCATCATAACTGAAATGAAATACTAGACAAGGATTGTTTAAAATATGATAAAGGGATAGATTCCTTAATTTTCAATAAATATGGATGTTGTGGGTTCTCACTGGAATTTATTTGTTGAGTCAATTCCAATGGGTACTCACAACACATGTTTATTTTGAGAGCTAATGAGAACTATTCACTAATCAGCCTATTCGCCCCTCCTTGTTTGGTCATATGAAATACTAATAACTATTGTCTGCAAAGTGTGCAGGACCAAGGTACTTCCTCATCTTGAATAGTTTCCCATCTGTCATCATCACTTAGATCACCATCACACATTCTGTGAAACCATTTGTTACAGTCATCACATTGGATCCAATCCTCGCCGTCTACATACTCTTCATCACATATTTTACAGTTGTATTTGGTGGCAGAGCGTTTGCCTTTGCCTTTCTCCTTCCCTTTCCCAGGTTCTTTAGTGCGTTTTCTTTTTGAAATATTAGCTTTTGATTTAGATGAAGTGGATGGCAAAGGTGCATCTTTCTTCAGAAAATCAGCATTATCAATGCTTTTAGAGGATTTTATCCTATTTCCGAGTACTTCTGCTAATTTAGCCTTGTTCATGTTTGATTCGTATCTTACTCCATATGCTGAACAAAGTCTAAAAAGATCATTTTTCGTGAAACTGGCGCTATTAAAAAAGCTAACCCCTGTAATACAATTAACTTTCAGCTTTAAATGCGATGATTCTTTGCCTTCAGATGTATCACTTAGAATATCTTTCATTGTTAAATTTACTTCCATTTTTCTTTTTTCTTTTTTTTTGGTGATTTCTTCTCTATGAGCTTTTTTCTTTTCAATGTTAAGATTGTCTTTCGTATCTTTAATTAATTGTTTGTGACATACCATTAGATATTTGTAGATTATTGCTTTATACAAGTCGAAAATTGTGTCAGAGTCATCTGTATTTTCAAATAATTCAAAGAAAATCATATGCAGGTCTTCGTTTCCTTCTAAATAGTTTTTAGCAGATTCAAAAACATTTTCCTTTTCTTTCTGCAGAGTGCTCATATTTAATACCTGATGTACATTAAAATTGAGGAGTAGAAAGAATTGGAATGTTTTGTCACTGACACATGTCAAGGACTTTCTAACATTTTGTCGCCTTTCTATATCTTCAAGAGATTTATCATGTTCCAGATCATATGAATCAATATCTGCTATCATTTTGTTAAGAATTTCAACCCTACCCTGAGCTATTTTCACATGTTCTCTAACTGTTGGATCCGGATTACCAATGTTTGAGAGAATAATATTTACATAATGGTTGCGAACCTTAAAAATACACATTCCAGCAACGTTGCGGACTTTAGCTTTTCCTGCATCTGTAATTGGGCCCCGTTTAAAACTGGTCATTTGAGATGGTTCTGTTGTAACCTGCTCAGCAAGATTTTCAATGACAGACTTTAAGATACCAAACACAATATCACTCCCAATATGGGAATGGTCATCATTAATCAAAGTGCCAAATACTATTTGTAAATCAGTACGGTACTGTTGACTTTCTAAGTACTGATGTTGATTCGAAAAAATCGACGTCCAGTTTTTTGTACTTGTTGATTTCAATGACATTTCGTCAGGCAGTGCTGTTTTTATTCGCTTATATTGTAAACTGACAAATTTTCTTAGTTTTGCCTCATCCATATTTAAGCATATGTCATTGATCGTTTTTTGTGTAATTGTCATGGGATCTTTAGTGTACGCTATCAATTTAAGTTCTTCTGGCTTTATATAAGGTGGCATTTGGAACTCATCATCTATATCTTCTTGGCCTTCACTGTCTAGATCGGATCCATCACTATCAACACAATGATCACCATCACTTTCAATGTTATAAGCTACGTGAATTGAATTTTTACTACAGCATGTAAAATCATCTAAAAGTGGTTTACTTTCTTTCCCATAGAATTGAGAAATTGCAGCCTTGGGCTGCGGACATAACCCTTTTCTGTAATCAGAAAGAAAAAGACCCACTGAAGTCACAGCCCTACCAATACCCACTGACAACTGTCCTGCTTGGAAAATTCCTTTGCAGTGCACAAATACATTCTCGAGAGTCATCCCCTGGGCTTTATGGATAGTGATGCCATATCCTAACATCAGAGGAAACTGCTCTCTCTCTGCAATATTCCTGTTTTCTTTGGTGCTATATTTTGAAAACAAATGTCTGCGTATTGAATGTGTTTCCTTGATTGCATTGAAATGTACATGGATGACATTTTCGTCTAGTTTTTTTACACTTCCAGACAGACCGTTGACAAGTTTTCCTCCCAAATTTAACAGCAAAATAACAGGACACCCAATTTTCATTTGCAAGTAATTTGGTGCTAATATTTTTCTAAGATACTTTTCAGAGCCAGAATTTTTAGTGGCCCTATATACCCTTTCCTCGCCAACATGCTTCGTTAGACAATCATTGTTATATAATGTTGAGTCTATGTTTTTCGCGAATAAATGAACTGGTTTTACATCTTCAGGTACTGGTCTCTGAAGGCTCTTTAAAAAAGTATCATCATCAGGTGATATACTCCCCAAAGCTGTTTCTCGAACTGCTTTAATCAGTAAATGTTCTTCTTGTCTCACAACTTTTTTTAAATCAACTCTGTGTGTAATACTCTCTTTGAAAACCTCACTTTCGAAGCAAAATCTTCCGCTGTCATTATAAAGTTCATTGCCCACTGGAGACAACTGATAGAAGTCCCCGCATAAAAGAACCTGAATTCCACCAAAGAATGAATTATTTCCGCGGACTACCCTACATACGGTCTCAACTGCTCAAATTCTTTCAAAGACAACATTGATACTTCATCAACTATAACCAAATCGCACTTCGAAACATTCTGTCTTACATTCTCATATTTGTCATCTGTGACTACCAGATTCTGAAGTGTCAGTGTGTCATATCTGCCATCGTAGAGGCCACCCCACCTGAAAATTATATTGGTAATTTCAATGTTGAATCAGACGAAAAATTGATGCAAGCAAACATAAATTGGTCGAAGCATGCTTGTGAGAAGACTCAAAAGTGTTATGGACAGAATGACAGAACGACTGACAGATCCAGGATTTCTGGAAAGGAGGTTCATATATATATATATATATATATATAAAGGTGTGATGGTTCACTTTACTAATTTTTATCTCATTTTTCTTAAATATCCCATGATAATGAAATAATTTGGTCTCACTGAGACTAAATTATTTCATTTTCATAGGATATTAAAAACCGGAGGTGGGGGGGGGGGGGGGCAAGGGGGCAAGAGAACCCCATGAACCCCCTCAGGATCCGCCAATGCATGCCTACGCCCCATCTGCTTCGCGGCTGGGAATTGACAACTTTTATAGTATGATGACCATGAATCACAAAAATCAAATGATTTCTTTATTGTTGTTTTACAATTATACATGGCTTAACATTTTGCATTATATTATTTTTCTACGATAAGGTAATTGACCTGTGTCTGGAAACAGTATCCATCATGCCTGGAAGGAGATCCTAGACAGTTCCTACCCATTTTGATATTGCGTGCACTCCAGGGATGAAAGTTAAAACTTTCCATAATCCTGAACTTAAGAAAGTCTGATCTAAAATTTGCAGCATGCCTATTAAATATTCACAATTTCAAGTTGAATTGGTCATCTGTGTTTAAAAAGACTGAACATAAATCAAAGAAGCTGGTAGAAACAGCCTAATTCAGTATTTTGAGGCTGACTTTCTATGGAAAATCGGCCTCAAAAATCCTGAATTCGGGAATAATTCTAAAAACTTCCACCATGCCCCCCCCCCTCCTATCCAAACCTGCATTTCATCTTGGGAATGCAGTGGCTCAGTGGTAAAGTGCTTGACTCGAGACTCACTGAGGGATTGCAGATTAGAGCCTCACCAGCATCAATGTGCTGTGTCCTTGAGCAAGACATATCAATCCTGGCTAGGTTATGGTTCAACCAAGGTAGACCCTTCCCAACATAAATGAAAAATCGTTGACTGTGATTTTAATTAATCAAATGAAACGAACAAAACCGTACATTTGCCCTCAGCATTTGCCAATGTGGTGGGGGAGGGGGGGGGGGTACAGGGGACAGCTCATTAAAAGGGAAACTGAACTTTTTCCAGGGCGCCTAGTAATTAAGTTTTTCCCGGGTAGGGGGAGGGAGGGGTCCTACTTATAATTCTAATGCACTGGTGATTTATCAGGGGTCGGGGCACCCTGTGGACCTGCCCTTGCGCGAAAATGCAAATAATGCCATTTCCAAGATACTTATTAAATGCTTCCCATTCGCAGAAATTACCTGTGGACCGTTGTTGCGCACTCATATTGAAGACAACCCATTCCTGTTGTGCACAAAATCGAAACATTTTTAGTAGTCTGTAGGTGTTTCACAATTTGTTTTATCAGATACGTCTTTCCTGTGCCAGCTTGGCCCGTAATAAGAAGGTTGTGGCCTGCAGAAACTGTGCTGAAAGCAATTCCTTGCTCTGTCGTCAACATGCTTATGGTGAGTTAATTGACAGGGACCGGGAAAATGACGCAATAATATATCGACCAATGAGATCGCTCGTAAGAAAACGCAAAAACGAAAGTAGCCGAAAGCGGAAGTTGATAGAATGTCGAATGATGTGTGTTTGTTGTAAAAGTAGAAACCGTCAACTTTTTTCCTGCAAAGGTGAGTTTTTCAAACTTGTGGACTACATCCCTAGATAGAATAATCACTGTACTATCGAACGATGGTTGGGTTGGATAAAAACTATTACGTTTGAGTGGGAGAAAATCCGTCCGAACGAGGTGACCCAATTTCCACTTCAATACCATGTCTCTATTTATACTAATAGTAACGAGCACAATTTTATAAAATCGTGTTTTTTCGATGTTTTCATGCATTTTGAGCTTCGATGATATGCCGTTGGTGCTGTCACCATATAAATTAAGGTTTGGGACTCTGGTGCCAGTGGGGCTATCACAGCACAACACAATTTTACAAAATGTTGAAGTTTAATTGGTTGTATAGTAAAACGTCAAACTACAACGTAAAATCGGCCGGTTCGCGATATATAGCGTTGCCTTGACGACAGCTGTAATGCACGTAGACGACTAACATCAAGCATGTTGTAACCGATGAACTGCATATGCGTTGCAGTATTATGTACTGTAATTCCAGCTCTGTGGATCAAACGATGCAGAAATGGCAATTATTTTCCGTGAACTTTCTGATCACCCCTCGTATAATTATACAGTTGATGTGCAATAAAAACGACCATCTTGCAAAGTGGTTTAATTTTGTCAAATGATTGATGTCTTCTTTAGCGTATACATCCCTTCCCCCCCTAGACCTAAGAGGCCCTTTACATATGTTGTATATTTATATAATGACGTTCAATTGCCCAAAGGGCATCTTGGGTCTAGGGGGGAAAGCATCTAAACAAACTGAAAGACACCAGTTTCATCTTTTCAAAGACAAACATCACAATTCTAAGTATATTTCGTACGCATGCGCAGAAGGGATACTGCGAAGTTTTGGAAACGAAGGGCATTTATACCCTTGATAATTTAGTACTTTTACTTTTTGAAAACCTATAATGGATTTACTAAAATTCTTGTCCAAACGACACCCAGTATAAAGACGTAAAATGAGAGATGGGAGTAGAAAGCGCACGTTTTCAAGGCTTTGTAAATGATGAATCGCTTTGAAACGTATTTTGATGCTAGCTATACATATGATACTACCCAAACAGACGAATTCTAAAATCATTAGGGCTAATTGAAAATTTAGCTTTTGTAATCATGTCAACTAGGGAAAATATACGCCTTATCGCTAGAGCTTCTTGAGCATATAACATTTTAGATAAATTTTTAAGGATCTTTAAGAGTTAAATAAACATCAGTTTTTTACTAGCATATTGCAACATTTTGCAATCACTCTGCAGATATTGTTAAATTTCTTCCAATATTGTTTGGCAAAATCTGCGAACTCGATATTCTTAAACTTACTAACCACTTACCAGTCTGCGTATTAGAACAGAGTGTTCAGTTTAATGATCTCTAGGCCAGGGTACTGTATGGCATTTACTAGACTGGCTCCTGTTGTCAAAATTATTAATTTCTCAAACCTATTTTTCTCAGTGATTGCTCTATCTAATAATGACAGTATTATCTAAGAACTATAAAAAAGACAACCCTGATGGTCAAAAACAATGTTTGAGTTGTTTCTCTTGATCAGTTATACGAACATCAAAATTATTAATGAACAGGCAATGTGGAGAAAGTCTATTAACAAACCATAGTACTGTGTGGTTGGGTGGTCCTTCTTGTTGACCGTCTTCATGAATCTGCCTTGATACGCCCTGTAGCCGCCTGTATTTACAAAAACAAATATGATTTTAGCAAATCAAATCAAATTTAATACTTTCAGGTAACATAAGTATAACAATATATGAAGCAAAATGCGTAATGTCACACATGGCGGCACTGTGACTCAAAGAGCACTACTACAGTGGTCGTAAATGGAGACAACGGTTAGTTTTCGTTTCCTAATAATGTCCTTCTGAACGGCTTAAGCACGAGCTAATACTGAGGCGAGTTCAACAATGCGAGTGCTTTCAAGCACTCGTTGTACTGGTGTCAGGCTTTACACATTACGAATAAAGATATGTACCAATCAACGAGCGCTCGGCGAGCTCTCGCATTTTTGAACTCAGCTCTGGTATAATGTGGTCGTTTTGATCGATAAAAAGAGTTTAGGAGTGTGTTGAATGATGTGAGAGCTACGTACCGCTATGTGGCGCTTTGCTATGCAACGGTATCTTACGAAATAGCTCAAAGTAGTTATGACCTTTTAGTCAAATGTCAACACCAAATATACTGACTGACAAAAGAAACGATTCAAACATCCTAATAGTGTAGTGATAATGAAAATCTAGAAACGCGTTAAAACTTCAACATAAAAATTAAAGGGTCAAGTATATAGGGTCAAAACAAAAGTATAAAAGTAATTAATTCACATTTTTAACAATATAATGTGAAAACACCTGTTAAATGTATTGAAATGTATAGCCCTCTCCTTGAACAAAAGGAAACAGTATCATATTTAACCATCAAACAGGGCAACCCTTAATAACCATTGTGTCAGACTATGTGGGTGGGATAGCCAAAAAGCAAAGGAAGCACCCAACATTATCGATTCTTCTCTCAAATCACAGTCAGTAGCATGTGTGTCCACCGCGTGCATTGATGACATCCTGGCATCTGCGGGGATAGCTGAGAATCTGCGACAGGAATCCTTAGCCATTCATCAATGAGCATATTTGTAAGCTCCCCGACAGTTCTAGCTTGGCGATCGCGTGCAGATATCATGCGTAGAAGCATGTCCGAAGCTTGTTCTATTAGATTGAGGTCAGGTGATCTCGCTGGCCAGTCCATTTAATCTATGCCTCCTTGTTCTAGGTACTAGTTCACCACACGGGCACCGTATGGGCGTGCATTGTCGTCCATCATAATGAAGCCAGGACCTGAAGCTCCAACGTAAGGGCGCACAATAGGGTCTCTGTATCTTACATCGGTAAGGGCCCCGTTCCTAAGGATGTAGAGGTCCTTGTCCCCGTCGTAGGATATGCCCGCCCATACAAGCACTGACCCCCTCCGAATCGGTCATGCTCTACCACACAACAGTCCCGGAAACGTTTGTTTATCTGTCTCCACACTCTTCTTGGCCTGTCATTAAAATCCAAATTGAATTTGGACTAGTCCGTTCACAAAACATTGCGCAAACGTTGACGTCCAAACTGTGAATAGTCTTTGGCAAAGTAAAAAAAGGCCATTTCTTAGTCAAAAGTTTGTGAATGATCTCCATATTCAGAATTGACTCGTAATTTATTATGCTTTGCCCTTCTGTAAAATTTGAATAAAATTGTTGTATCTCTTCAAAAGTTATTAATAAACAACAATTTCGCCAAAATCTAAGTCAAAAAGAGCCATTACTCAGCCAAAATTTTGCAGCCGACCTCCAGGTTTGATCTTGACCTGAATTTTATAATGCTTTACCCCTCGGCAAAGTTTGAATGAAATTGATGCATCCCTTTAAAAGTTTTGATCGGAAACAAAAAGTGTAACAACACGTACGACGACGACAGCGATGTCAACGACGGTGACATGATCCCTTTGTGTCGACCATGCTTCGCAGGCGACACAACAAGTGTTCATAATATGTACACCCTCAGTCAACAATAACAGAGGGGTTTGCCTTTCAAGTGGTTAAGGTAGATTTGAGCTTATGTTACTGTTAGCTTTAAGCTTTGACTCCAAGGTCATATTGATCAGAGGCACTCATTGTGCTAGGTATGAACACTCTTCATCAAAACAAATATACATGTAGTGGAGTTCGCATTACTAGCAAAACCGACTGATGGATGGACTGAGAGATGAACGGATTTAGGGATGGACAGGCTAAATTGAATTGTAGTCGGACGGACAGGCAGATTAAAGGACAGATGGATAGGAACAATTGTAATATAACCAATTCTCTTCAAAAGGTACAGATATAATAAACTGATTGACAAAATAAAATTAAGTTGTTATGGGCCAGGCACTCTCACCTATATACATGTATCTACTTTACACCCCCATTCCACTGAACAGCGATTCCGCTACGCTCATGGCGATCTAGGATTTTTTCCAAATTTATTCAAAATCGCCGCGGAAGCGTAGACAGCCACAAGATTTGGGGACTTGACGCTTCCAGTACGCTTCTACTGCGCTGCTGCTACGATCCCACTACGAAAATGAAGATCTAGCTACGCTTAGTCTACGCTGATGGCGATGTAGCTGCGACCTGCTACGACCTTGGCGATGGAGCTACGCTTTCGTTGTGCTTTTATATCCTTTCTATATAGAATCTGGAATTCCGATACGCTTCTACTACGACCAAGGCGCTTCTACTGCGCTTCTACTGCGCTCTTGCCGTTTCTGCTACAATTCGTGTCATTTTGACCAAAATTTCGAATCGTAGCGGAATCGCCGTCCAGAGGAATGGTGGGGGGGGGGGGGGGGGGGGGTTAAGGTAGATTTCGCACAGCTTCTAGTATATAATCAATCTCTGACAACAGCGTTAGGGAGTCGACTCTTTGGCGCTGTGGTTAGAGCAGTGGTCTTTTACCGGGGCGACCCGGGTTCGATTCCCAGCAAAGGCACGGGAAATTTTTCAACTATGCTTTACTTTACTACGGCTAAGACGTCGCGTCTTAGAGTGAAATAACGTCATGCATTAAAGTCAGAAAGAGGACAAAGATCATTAATCGATACAATCAAACACCACACTTGACCCAGGATACCAATGGGAAAGTGACAACTTCACTAATAGACATTACAAACGAGAGCCAAGAGGTCAGCCCTTTCCCAGCAGGTGACCACGAGGCATCAATAAAACAGACGTGCACAAAAGCTATAGTGCGTCCAGCTAATAGAGACTGGGCGTGTCAGATAGAGTGCTGTCATACACTGTCAAATAAGACTAGTATACAGTAAATCAGAGGCGAGTTCAATAATGCGAGTGCTCGCCGAGCGCTCGTTGATCGGTACCTATCTTTATTCATAATGTGTAAAGCCGGACATCAGTACAACGAGCGCCCGAGAGCGCTCGCATTATTGAACTTGCCTCAGGTGTAATAGCCTATGTACGCTTTACTCGTGCAACCAACTGAAGCGCAGACGACAAGGATGACCAAGTTTATACGTTAGCATGCCTGGTAAACGTTTATCTTTAGTAAGCTGCTGGGCACCTGTTGCATTTCATTTTCCGGGATGGATATGTTGTGAAATATTTGGTGGAGGGTAGGTTTGCACTTTTTCAAATTCTGTCTGTATGGCAAAACTTGTTTGATTTTTAAGCCTGATACAATGAAAATAAATCACCAATTAGAATAAAGCGGGACAAGGGTTAAATATCTGGATCATGGGAAAAGGGCATACATATATGAGATTTGGTCTTATCGCATATTCGAAAAAAGCCTCTTATAATCCCTCATTCTGTGTTTCCAGAGAGACTAGATGTCTAAAAGTTGTTCAAAGTCTTCTTCAACTTGCATACTTTGTTTATGCGAGAAGCGAAAGCCCTGGCGAGGTCATGCGAACATGCAGGCTCGTCGGAACCTTCGCCACACGCATATGTAATAAGAACCATTATCTCGTGTGCTGACCAATTTATAGTACTAATTTTTCATTGCGGACCATTATTTTATTTTCTTATTCAGTATTATAATTTGAATAGTTATATTTTCGAAACATTGTCAGTGTGCATATATCTAGACTAGTCAGTCTCTTTGTTATCCAAATTAATTCGAGATGCCTTTTTCTCACAAGGGGCTCAAAACTACAACAGGTATATACAGGTATACAGCTGTAAAGCGTTTCACAGGTGAATAAATACACTCTGTCTTACCAATTTTTAAATGGAAATGTCCAGGGGTGTGTCTTTGCTAAGAACCGCCCAGTCTCTCTTATCTGGTCGGACTATAACAAATACATGCCAGAAATAACATAAACCATCCACAAAAGAAGCACCGCCTTGGAAAGGTCAGTGATAATATTTTACTGGAGGGCTTAAACCAGTTTCAGGGCGCGACAACCTCATCTATCAATAAATCACAAGTGGTTTACAGATTTTCGGGTAGCGTTAACGTCCATAATAACGTTGCGTACATAATAACGTTTTACGCCAGAAATAAGATTTCATAGTTATCTTTATGCCACATGATAAATACATGTAGAATATAATATTTGTGCTCTTGTGTGATCGAAATGAATAAACTCGTTGTGAAAAAGTGATAAAATGCTCGACAAGCCTCGCATTTTATCGCTTTTCTCCAACTCGCTCAACAAATGAGCCAGTGCATGAGATTTCCAACAATGTGGTATGTGCGACCAGCAAAGCCTCAGATCAGCCTGCGCATACGTGCAGTCTGATCAGAGCCTTTGCTAGTCGCTTGTGAATCTTATGATTGTTTAGCTACTGACTGAACACCATGAGGAGTTTCTAAGCTTAAAAGGAGGCTAACAGGCTCGTCCAAATATACACTTGTCAAAATGTCAAATTGTTGGAAATCACATACCGCAGCTCCAATTCAATAAGCAATTACTTAAGATCTTCTAATTCTCCTTCATAAAAGCCCCTGTTTTTTTTTCATCCCTATTCCACTCACCTCTCCAGTCTTCCACTCCTGGAGCTGCTATTACTTCACTGTAACCATTCTGAAATAAAGAAAATTTGAGCCGCGACATGTTATTTCCAACAATGTTACGTTTCGACATAAATAGATTCAGACGATCCTGTGCAGCCTCCTATTACGCTTAGAAAACAATATAGAAGTTTCCAGCGACTAGCAAAGGCTCTGATCAGACTGCGCGTATGCGCAGGCTGGTCTGAGCCTTTCCTGGTCGCACATACCACATTGTTGGAAATCTCATGTCATGGCTCAAATAATCTTGCCTGAGCTAAAATTCACTAGAACTTGCCAAAATTCCTATCTGGCCACCTTCATTCTATTGAATATCTTCAAAACATAGAATGATATGACTAAGCCAGTCAACAAGTACAAACTTGCTGCAGTTAAAATGATGCACGGCGAATGCCTTTGTATAAACCTAAAAATCTTCTCCGTAACTTTACTCTACTGGAGTATAGCCCTTCAAATGGAACACTGTTTTTGGCAATAACATTAAAGCTAAAAATGGGAATTTTAAATTTAGTTCGAAAAATATATTTAAACCAAAAAACCCTAACCAAAAATTTTTTTTTTTGAAGTTTGTATACGTTTTCATAAATGCTGGGATAGGATGTATTTTAACATTCTTAATGTTTTATGCCAAATAACATTCCCTTCTTGTACCTTGAGCGATATGGATCAATGACTATCAGTTGAATATAAAACCATGTATATACCAATAAAAGACAATTTACAATGCATCAGTGGGTTTTAAATGTAGCTGTATATTGGCTTGTGTTGCTGTTCATCAGCATAGTCAACAATATTTCAGTTATCTAACCATGTCACAAAGACGGTGACACAAACGAAAGGCTAACTCTATAGATGTCTTCTACCCAAAATGCCCAATTAGTTGGAAGCGCCCATTTGCCTAGCTATTCCATGAATGACTCTGTTTATTAATCTCACCACTCTTATATGAAAACATGCATTTTGTTCATCATATAAAGAAGTAGTAAAAGTTAAATATAACATGAAATGTAGTACATGTAAGTGCCCATACATCTGTGAACTAATTCGTATTTTCAGGCCTGTGCATTTCTAGTTGTACGCTCGCACATACAGACACATGAACAAAACATACAGTTAGGTAGCCAGACAAAAGCAGGCAAAATGGTGGTACTTGGTAGGCATGAAACGTGTTAAGAACCCATTATCTGTAGAACAATATAAGCAGCTTGGATTGCATCGTAAACCGCACCATTTGATGTGACAAAATAATCGTCTGCTATAATTTCTAATGGACATTTTATAGCTGAGGAAATACTACGATATCTATTCAAGGTGTATTGCACTGACAGTACAAAATGGGTACTAAACGGGTATTTTCATTCCAACAAAAACTAAGTTATTTATTTATACAAGATATCAGAGCAGTAACATTGATAACGTTCTCCGTCAAAATTTAAATCTAGTTAGGGTTTTGCTATATCTATGCGCATGCAAATTTTCAGGGTGAAGAAACCTTTAAAAAAATTAAAAACGAAAAACTGTGTTCCATTTTAGGTGCAATATACCAGTAGTAATACTTAAGACAATATAATATCACTCATACAGTAATAATATACATTTATGTACATACACTCTAGAATGAAAGGCGTACAAATGAGTAATACACAACTTTCAGAACTGCATAAAATTATTGTAAGATGTGAACAGATGGATGGCCCTCCCTGACCCTCTGCACATTATATTACGGGGAGATTAGAAAAATAGACCTAATTTCACATATTCTTCTTTCACACCATTTCAAAGATTAGTTTTGACCATTATTGCAATATTTTGGTTTCGAACATAAAAAGTGAGTATGATCAGGAAATATCACAATCAAAAACTGCAGACAAACCCATGGCACCGCAAGGAAGAGCAATACAACAATCATAAGACACCAGTAAGACAAACTTAGCAAAGCAGCCAGCTCTCGTTTCCCCATCAAGATGATTGCAAAACTAGAATGGATACACAAACGAACGCACAAAAAACTTAGAACAATAACAGAATTCCAAAACAGGAGTAACAATCAACAACGAATCAACAACAGTATAACCCCCATAAACATTGTCAATATATGAAAAACAGGTAAGCAGAGTCCCTTCTAATTATTGATTTTTAAAAATCAAAATTTTGAAGGGGGGTTCTGGTTACCTGCATTTTCAAGTATTGATTATTTTCAGACTGGAAACTAGAAGATAATATACAATTATTGACTTCAATGAGGTAGCCATAAGGATTTATCTACCCAAAAAAGTGATAATTCACCGAGGCCGCTAGGCAGAGGTGAATATCACTTTTAAGGGTAGAAAAATCCTTATGGCTACTGAAATTGAAGTCAATAACTGTTTTATTATATGTCTTTTTATTTAAGAATGAAAATTTCGTTACTTTCACTTTTGTTGGTAAAGACCTGTTCAACCTTCAATCTAAGACATCTAAGGACTTTCTCACAAGTTTAGCAACTGTTATTAAAATATAATAATGTATTTGTTTTGCATTTTAAATTGTATATTAATTCTCTTAATGGGGAGTATAAAATGATATCATAAAACTTTTTTTATAATTTGTTTATTCAAACAAAGATAAATAAGCAAACAAAACAAAACAAAACTGTTGCAAACATTCATGAAAGTCTTTAAGTTACCTGTTGAGAGGTGAAACAGCAAATCATGTCAATTTTATGCAGCACATGCTAGTTTCACACTCATCATGCTATTTATTTTTAGCTCTCTAGAGGGTAATATTGCAGAAGTGTCAAAAATATTAATTTCTGAAAACTAGTTCCAGCTGGTTTTCATGCAATATTAACTTGAGGACCGGTTGAGACCAGTTTCCAGGTAGACATAAAGATTTATGAAGACAAATTGGGCCAATCAGGAGACAGGATTCTCTCCAGTCATATAACAATGCAAAATAGGGGCATACACCAAAATACATATGTGATGTCACCCATATGGTTTTAAAGCCAACAGAAGAGAAAAGGAAAACTAGACGACCTGAAGTGCTCACCTGGGTCTCTTAAATAATGTTTGACCAGGTCATGGTCAATCTAGGCTTATTATTTTACCATAAATTGCAAGGTCAAATATTCAAATGAAATATACAGACCCAAAAACTTAATGCTACAAACCTAGTCCCAAGGTCGTTGGACCTTTAGGTTCCAGAAATCATTTTAAGTGTTTCACCATATATGGACGTGGTGGCTATTGTAAAGTAGGTCTAGGTCAACCCAGAATCATCAAATTTTGTGAAAACTTGGTAGATCCCACATTTCCAATGCTGCACTCTATGTCCCAAAATCATTGGCCTTTTGATTTCAGATATGATTTTAAATGGGTTTTTAACTTGTATGGGCGTGGTGGCCATCTTGGTCATGTGACCCTAAACTTTTGTAAAAAAATTCATCCCTCGACTTATGAAGAATTTATATGAAAATTGACTTCAATCAACCCAGTAGTTTCTGTGAAAAAGATGTTTAGATATGCTAGTGCCAGTCAAAAATGACCACCCTTAAATTTCCCTTTTGTTTGTTTTGATTCTTTACGTTCAAGTCAACAATTTATAATTACGTCAGGACTGGTCTTCCTGGGTGGAACCAGTTCAAAGCAAGAAATAATATATCTTGCTCAAGGTAGCAATGCAAAGGCGCTGGTGAGACTCAAAACTGCGGCCCTTCAGTCTCGAATATAGCTCTCTACCACTGAGCCCCTGCACTCCATGCCTACCAGATATTACAAAATATCTCCAAGGGTATTAAAGTTATTGAGCGCACAAGTTTTGTCTACGGATGGACAGACAGGCACCAGGCAGCATATCTATTTCGCTAAGACCCACGATGCGCGGGGATCCGCATGTTTAGATGAGAGAGTGGAATGGGCAAGATAATGACAGACGCCACAAAGGATTGTTACTTATTGTGTCAATGTATATGCTTTGCTCAAGTGTCTATCGCTATACAGGCTCCCAAGAGACAATACAATCTCAAACACTGAAAACTTCCGCTCCTACACTGTGATGAAAATGTGAGCCATTTGTGTTTGGATTACGAATCACATTCGCCACACGTGAGCGTGGGTCCTGATCTGGATCCAAACCGTTTGATGCTCTGATATTGTTCTTGTAAGATATCTTGAAAAAGTTAGTTTTGGAAAAAAGTCAGCAGACGACAGCCGAAGCATGAGACATTTACCAGCATGCAAAGAGTTAAAATACAAAATACAAATGTAAGTGCTTGCAACCATTTTGAAAGCTTTTGCACATTGCGCATTGCTCAATGTATTGTTTAATTGGCGATATGTTGGGTTGTTGTTGTTGTTTTGCATTTTTAAAAACCTTTTTGTTTTGTAAAATACAAATGAATATCTATTTTATCTATTTACATTTCAGTGCTAATAGTCCAGTAGAAAACAAGAATGACCTGGAACTTGATTTTAAAGTTTTTTTCTTCATGGATTCTTGTTGTTCAGACATTGTGCATGATGAATCCAACTGATGCCACTCTGGCATCATTGAGCGTTTTGAAAAATTAAAGATGGCGTCCAAGATGGCCGTCAGTTATGCAACTAACACCTATCTGACAAACAGGTTCGATAAAAAGAGCTCTAATTTTAACTTTTTATGGCTGTTTAGAGGCTAAATGATACAGACAATTAAAATGGAACACTGATTCGATTCAGAAAGTTGAAATATTAAAGATGGCGCCCAAGATGGCCGTCATTTAGTCCCCTAAGATCTATCTGACCAAAAAACGCAATAAAAAGCATTTTAGTGTTGACTTTTTTAGAGTCTAAATGATACAAATGATTAAAATGGAACATTGTTTGATTCAGAAGGTTGAACTGTTTACGATGGTGTCCAAGATGGCCACCATTTTAATGCAAAATCCCTCTTGAAATCATAATCACAGTTAATAACGTTTTTCTGATAGTTTTCAACGGTAGTTGCATACGGCGAATTAGACTGGCATGATGTTTTTGTGTTTCAGCGTTGTAAAATATACAAGATGTCGTCCAAGATGGCAGAGAAAGTAGGATGTATATTGTGGAATCACATGGGTTTATATTATACACTCCTCTGATAAAAACGGACTTATTTTTTTCATAATGGTAATGTTTTTTGTGTTTCTTTGTTCTGGTAATCGTATCCATCAATCCATGCACTACTTTCAAGACTACCTTTGGCTGGATCTGATAATACGAACCTTAATATCATATTATTCCCATAAAAGTTCCTACTTTAGGCAAACATTCTGTCAAGAAATAATGAAGTGATAAATGCCAGGGTATGCTAAACGAACGACATCACCGAAAACTCTGTGACAGCGTGCTTGCTCAAAGTACACACCTTTTTATAATCAATTTGCGGCAAAAATCAGCTTGAAAGTAGTTTATGGATGGATTGGTTAAAAAATAAAATTACCGAAAAAAGAAGGAAAATACTATTTACTTATGGAGTGCAGTGTATCAACAAACCAACGAGTAAGAGATATATCTGCATGCTGCAGATGTTAACTACCATCATGACTGCTGGTTGGGTGTAACCATTAAAGACATTCCTGCTGCTTAGGAGAAACTGTAAAATACAGGCCTGTTGGTAACAACCATTACCACTATACTAGTCTGGTGCAAGTGCATCAGACAGCACTGATGGTTGGATATTTCTCACTGATGGTTGGATATTTCTATAACAAATATGAATACTAGTACTGGTCCGGTGCAAGTTTTCAGACATTCATGCGTGTAGGTGTAAGTTTAACAGACATGACTTCTGGTTAGGTGCAACTGTTAAAGACATGACAAATGGTCGGATGCAAGTGTTACAGACGTGGCTGGTGGCTGGGTGCTAATATAACATTCATGGGTGCTGATAAGATGAAACTGTAAGAGACATGCATGCTGATTGTATGCAACATATAAAGACATGACTGCTGGTCAGGTGCTACTGTAACATACATGCCTGATGATCTGGTGCAATTGTGCTTAACAGCCCATTGGTCGGGTAGAAGCATAGAAGACATAACTGCGGGTCTGAGGCAAGTGTAACCAACATACCTGCTGGCACAGCTCCACAACTACAAATGTGTTTGCAAATCTTACAGAAATGCATGCTTGTATTCGATGTGCCAAATACCCGGGTGCAACTGTCACAAACATGCCTGCTGTTTCAGAGCAAAGTTTAAAGACATGGGTACCACAACAGGCCTGATAGTCTCATGAAGCTGTTACATATATAATTGCTGGCCTGGAGACTTGGTTTCAAACATGTGTGCTTAATCAAACATGGAAATGGTAAAGATGTCTACTGACCCTGTGGCAATAATGGCTGGGTTGCTGATCTGGTACAAGTATAACGACATGCACACTGATCCAACGCATGCGTACCCAGCATTCCTGTTAGTCGGGTGCAATTGTAATATACATTATTGCTGGTGTGATGTAACAAACACACATTCCTGCAGATCCTGCTTCTCGGCAACAGGCATACATGTGTGCTGTTTCAGTACCACATAATTTGCATGCGTGCTGGTAAGAATGTCTGATGTGATGGCCTGGTGGCAATACATGGATGCCGTTCGATGAAACTTCAACAGATATGGCTGAGAACTTGGTACCATTCAATTAGACATGTCTCCTTTGAAATCAAAGAGAAAAGTTACTCGATTGATGCCCCTCCATCAGACATGCCAACTTAAACTGTGAAACTTTAGTAGGCAAGATTATTGCTACGTTGTCAATGCAAGATACATGCCTGCTGGTCCAGTGAGACTCCATTGCTATGTCGCTGCAGCTGCAACAAATATGTATTCTGGTCTAGTGTAACTTCCACAAACACCACTGCTGTTCAAACATGCCTACAGGTTGAGTGATGTGCAAGATGGGTGCTTGCTGGACCGTTGCCACTCAATCAATATGCCTGCCGATCTTTTACCACTCAATCAGTATGCCTGCAGATCTTTTACCACTCATTCCTGCATGCTTGTTGGTGTTGTGTATCTCTATTTGCCATACCTGCGTGTATGGTGTCTCACTATCAGCCGTGCCTGCTGGTGTGGAGCCTCACTATAGGCCATGCCTTCTGGTGTGATGCCTCATTATCAGCCATGCCTTCTGGTGTGTTGTCTCATCATAGGCCATGCCTTCTGGTGTGGTCCCTCATCATCAACCATGACCATTGGTGTGGTGCCTCACTATAGGCCATGTCTGGTGGTCAGTTGCCACTGCAACCAACATTTTTACTAGTTGAGTGCAGATAGGAGGATGGCTATAAATATGGTGCTACTTGTACAGAGGTGTCATCACATCAGACATGTTTGCTGAACTGGGCCCAAAATTACAATGCTTCCTTAAAGTTAAGGACGACTTAAGTGAAGTATTGATATTTCAAAATGCTACATTAAATGTTTAATAAATTGCCAGGATCGATGCAGCATGTATGGTCAAAGACACCATTGTGATCTACAGAAAAAAACGAAACTATATTGATTTTAATAAGTTCGAAACGTTATTTTAATCAATACTTAACTTAAGTCTTCCTTAACTTTAAGGAAGCATTGTAATTTTGGGCCCTTGTGCCATTCTCAGATATGCCTGCATTTACAGTGCAACTCTATTATACACGCATACCAGGTTTGTTTATTCCGATATGTGTGTTTGTAAAGGCATCTGGTCTGTTACAAATTCATCATTATGCCTACATGTAGGGTGCCGCTCCCACAGGTTTGAAAAATTTGTTGGCTACGATCTTGGACGCCATCTTGAATATGTCAAATGCTGAGTGATAGCATCACTGGGATCACAAGGATGATGTCTGTAATTCAAGAATCAGTAAAATATTAAGCATTTTGCATGCAAATCCATGGACTTTGTCGGTCTCAGGGAAGATTTTCTTATACTTTTTGTGATAAACTGCCATCTTGGCGGCCATCTTGTCCACATTCTTATTTTATTTGGTTACAAGCTAGTGTGTTCAGTTAGATTCCAACTTCATAGCAACAACTTAAGAAAGAAAATGGGTTTGAGACATTATTTTCCGTATTACACAATTTTTCTCTTATAATTGTCCTCCATCTTGGACGCCATCTTGGATATATCGAAATGCTCAATGATGCCAGAGTGGCATCACTCGGATTTTTCAAGGACAATGTATGCACTACCAGAATCAACAAAGAAAAAAAGTTTAAAATCAAGTTCCAGGTCCCCCTAAAATTCGCCTGAATACTGCCGGACTATAATGTCAAAATGTTCAAAAGCCGTTTAAACAATATTGTTTGCAAAGTCTTAAGTGCATTTTTCTGATATTAGGGTAAAGTCGGGTATATTAGGACAGACAGCTAAATTCGGACAGCCACCTTGTTTGTTTCATAGTTCAAATATTGGAATACAAATAAATTAACTAAGCAAACAGTGAAAATCCTGATGAGACGGCTCATAAGGAGCCGTCTCATCTGGATTTCCACTGTTTGCAAATGTGTGTCCGAATTTACCTGATGTCCGAATTTACCCGACTTTACCCTATTGTCAAACTTGCTGTGCTTATAAGTCAAATATGAATTTGGTCGAGGTTTAACCCATATGAACTGAAATGAATTTGTCACTCCTATCAATGATTTGACCAGCATATTTCCATCTGATGGGTCGTGGGTGGTATTTTCAGTTTTATTCAAATTTCATAAGTCAATTTTGTAAGCACACAGTGGAGACCATGATCTAGGTCTGCACTGTTTTAATACCTTATGTCCCATAAAAAGGATGCTAAGCTTATTCTTGTTTATACTAGTTTACTCGCTTACCGCTTACCATATCTGGGTTATTCTAATGCACTTGCAAATGTAACACGACGTCTGATTGGAAAACGCCATTAATTTGCGACAGTATATCCTGCGATATACTGTCGCAAACTCAACGCCATTATGCAACGTCGCTTTTCATTTGCTGACAAGTGGTTTTATGCTTTATGCAGCCGACAGCGGCTGGACCTAAGCGCAAAATACTTAGGGAATAACTGTATTCAAAATATTCATTTGGGGTATATCGTCGGACGGCGACGCGTAAGCGGAGCCGTAAAACGTGATTTCCGAACGTATATCCGACAATATGCCTCCCCAAATAAAAATTTTGAATATGGTTATCCCCATTCTAATGAACTATCAGAAAGACGGAGAAATTGTACTTGTTGCGCCTTTACGTCCAACGGCTGCCAGGTACATTAAACCGCTTGCCAGCTGCATATATTCACTTGTCAACCAATGAAAAGCGACGTTACGTAATGACGTTCGGTTTCCGACAGTATATCGCAGGATATACTGTCGCAAATTTATGACGTTATCCAATCAGACGTCGCGTTGCATTTGCAAGTGCATTAGAATACTGTACATTTTCACTGTCTTTTGAAGGACAAATCTTACGAGTGCACTAGAATGGGGGTAACCATATTAAAAATCATTTAGGGAGGTATATCTTGGGGGTATATCATCGGATATACGTTCAGAAACCACGTTTTACGGCTCCGTTGACGCGTCGCCGTGAAACTATTTTTTCCTACCGTATAGCCGACGATATACCTCCCAAAATGAAAATTTTGAATACAGTTATCTCCTAAATTCTTGTACTGGTAGTCTGCAAGTTTGAAGGAGTTCCAGTTCCAATAAAAGTTAAGAGCATATGAGCCGTGACACGTGATTTCCAACAATGTGGCATTTTGACAAGTGCAGACTCAGACGAGCTTGCACAGCCTCCTTTCAAGATTAGATACTCCAAATGATGTTAAGTCAGTAGCCTAACACTCATAGAATATTGGACTGACAAGCAAAGGCTCTGATCAGACTGCGCGTATGCGCAGGCTGATCCGAGGGTTTGCTGGTCGCACATACCACATTGTTGGAAATCTCATGTCACGGCTCAATTATATATTATAATAAAAGATTGAAACAATTTCAATTACTAGAGTTCCATGTGTTTAAGCATTTGTATATAAAAGGCGTCTTCAATTCAATTAATGCACGCATTGGCACATTTAACCCTAAAAGCGCCAATTATAACAAGACCAACCATGTTTATGTCGTCTGCTGAAAGGTTTTTAAAGCCTCTTGGTCAACTGGTGTCGATCCATATGAGCCGCCACATTAGATTTCCAACAATGTGGTATGTGCGACCAGCAAAGCCTCAGATCAGCATGCGCATACCCGCAGTCTGATCAGAGCATTTGCTAGTCGCTTGAATATTCTATGAGTGTTAAGCTACTGACCAAACAGCATTTAGAGTTTCTAAGCTTAAAAGGAGGCTGCACATGCTCGTCTGAGTCTTCACTAGTGAAAATGCCATATTGTTGGAAATCACATGTCGCGGCTCATATCAGAATGCTCCTGTATGAGCAGTCTGATATGGGTCTATGCCGTTTCTTTCTATACTCACATTAGTCAATAATCTCAGAGAATTATTTACAGCAGACAACTTCAGCAAATTAGATTTTGAGATGCTTTTTTGCTGGCGTTTTTTGTGTTAACCCTTAAAGCGCCAAGAAAAAAAGCATCTGAAAATGTCGTCTGCTGAAGTCGTCTGCTTCAAATAATTGCCTAGCATTACTCGCGAATTAAGTATAGAAGCAAACAGTGTGGAACCAGAACAGACTGCTCCTATAGGAGCAGTCTGATCTGGGTCCACACTTTTTGCCATAGAGGCTTCTTAAACATTTCAGCAGACGAGAAAAGCAGACGACTTTTGTTGCAATTGGCGCATTAAGGGTTAAGGCTTACCTTTGTGTAATCAACGGAAAATCCAGATTCAGCGTACGCATACACTGGTCTTCCCTCATTAAATGTAAAGCTTCCAGATGGCCAAAATGGCCAACAGTACCTAAAACAAGAGTTGAAATATCATGACTTTACAGTTGACCTGTTAGACAATACATTTACTTTATGTTTGTACCCCTAATTTATGAAACAAAGCAATTTCTCTCAGTCATGACTCCTTTACAGTTTAAATACTTTCGTACTTTGAAATGTTTCAATAGTATTGCATTTACCCTTTTTAAAGATTTTATATGCACTGATAAATACTTAAGGTCACTACTGAGTCCTGGGCATTTTTTTCAATTTTTTTTCTTGATTTTCTGTCATTTGCTGTTTCATTTTACTAATCATTATATAAAACAATAAAAAATCAATGTCACAATTTAGTATTTGAGTTATGGCTCTTCAAAGACATGCATAATACGCCCTTTTCTCCAAAAATGTTCAGCGCCGAAGTAAGAGATAAACAGGCCTATGATATGGTAGCTGATGATTATCATGATGATATATTGTGACTTATTGCTTCAAAACAGCTTAAGTTTACTGGTTGATTGATGTGAATCAAGCCATTGTATATATTTACTGACCAACTTTATCTTAAAAAAAAAGTAGTCAAAATTATCGCATTTTTTATGTTTGACAACTAAATATTCAAATATTTTAGGCAATTCTAAATAATAGTTTTTTTTTGTGAAATTTGTACCATAAACATCATTATGTGAAGTGAGCAGTGTGAAATTTGAGTTTTGATCGTCTCAAAAAAGAGATATTTTTCTATTACTACCCTGTAATGCACAGTTTCAATTTTGTAACTTTACAACTGCATGAATAGGATAAACGTACTTTCAACAGACCAACAGCTTTTTAATAATGCTTTGATGCTATCTGTATGTGTAGAAACTAGTTTTGAGAAGATTAACTAATAAAAGAAAGTTTATCTTCAAAAAAGATATATATTGTTACCCCACCCACTTTTTTCAACGATTATCTACCCTGACACAATGAAAGAGATAAAAATGGCTTGAATAGTTGCAAACACACAGTTCTGTTGTTGATATATAAGACAATAGCACTATTCATCGAGATATATAAAAATAGTAGGGTTATTCAATATTTGTGCAATATTTTGGGGTCATTGACACATTCATAAGGTATATTTTAAAGATTTTTTCACCTCAAATGCAATATTTTATATTATTTAAGCTAAAAATGTAGAAATCAATCAAACCGAATATCTTGTATATGATTTATTGAAATTTGATCCCTAGTAAGTAAGTTATAGAAGAAAATTTGATTTTCGGCCCATTTTCTATGTAAATTTTAGCATTAAGGGGCAAAACTCATGTTTGAAAAAATAAAAATGTGGCAGAAGCAATTTTTTTTTTGTGGCCGTGTTCCTTGGCTGTACCAGTACTGGCCGGGTGGGTTTATGCTTTTTGTGGTTCTATGTCCAGGAACTCCCGAAGGCTCAACCGGCAGTGGTTCTGGTTTTAAAGCGTCTCAGAAGACGGGGCAACGGCTTAAAGTCTCATCCGACAGACTAGGAGAAGCCGGGAATCGAACCTGCGACCCCTGGTTTACAAGACATAGGTTTATCCCCTACACCACGGCGGCAGAAGCAATTTTAGACCTACAGTTTGATATAGTAATGGTTCAAAACAGCTTTCACGTAATTTAGCTAATAAGTTTTTCAAGTTATTGAGCTTTTACTCACTTTACTGCAGGTTTCCCATATAATACAATGGTAAAATAATAAACAGGGGCAGTAACTCTTACTGAAACATGTATATAGTTTAATTCATCATAATTGCGTCTGGCATATTAAGTTTATTTATCTCAGTAAGTTTCAGGTAGATACAGTAACAAATATTGAAGTTATTTAGTCACGCAAGAGTTATGGTTATTGATATCAGTAGTGACCTTTAACGCAATAAAAAGCAACTGTTTTAAATCCTTTTTTTTTCTTCTTTCACATGGACTACATGAGGCTAATTTATTGATTATATCCTGTGTTTCAACACAATGAGTAATGATTTGGCATAAATGCTTTTGATCTTGATTTCCATTCTGACGTTATAATGACGTCGGTGTATTTCAACTCGATTTGATAACAAACAACTTGGTCTGATAGACTGACGCCTTAACTAAACGAAAACACTAAAAAGTAGTGGAAAGTGACGTTTATCAACGCTCCCAGTCGCTGCGTCTCTGCAATTCTTTGTTGAAGTCAACCCACTTTTTTTCAAACAGTCATTACAGGTGCATTGTGTTCGATAAAGTCACGATACTTATGCCTTATTATGCGGTGTGATGAGGGCTATATGGTGACATAAAATTCGATTATTAATAAACGGCCAATTACGTTAAATGATATTGAAGACGTCACAGGGACGAAATGCACGTTAAAAGAAACATAAATGTAACAACCTGATTTGATTTTGTCTACCCTTTGCTTTCAAAACCAAATATTGGTTTAAAAATTTTCGCAAAAAAGGTAAGATTTTGGAACTCTGTGACTTTAAAAATGGGGGTTTCCATAGGATTTTTGTTGAAGCTCGTCAACCAATAGCCGAAGCGGTCTGATTTGATACTGTATGCAAGGCAGATAACGGTACTATCACGAGCATAAAATTGTTACAATTTTCTTACCCATCAATTTAAACATATATTTTGGTTACTCAAAAGAACTGTTTCATTGAGACGGTCGCTTTGAGTACCCATAACATATGTTTTGGACGAGGAATTATAAAAATAGTTTTCAGATACGCCCTCTTATCTGGAGGCGATCATTTTAGTAAGTGTTGCGTTTCTCTTGCGCTTAAGTATATATAGATTTGTGCAAAATTTTTATCAAAACTGTCCACAGATATGGAGGAAAGCACAATTTTGATTTAATCAATGGCCATGACTCTGAAAACTAGCAAACCGAAATCTTAATACAAAATTTCATGAAAATAAACCATTCACTCTTAAGATATGGAGGAAAACTTAATTTGATAAAATGATAATGGCCATACAAGATTTCCAACCATTAACTCCGATAAATAAACTTACACATCTTTTTTCTTCTCCAAAAATGATCCGTTTGTTCTAAACAGGATTGAGCGAAATTCATCTTTGCCACAATACAAAGTAGATATTGGTAATGTTAATTTTACATCAGTCAAGGGCCATAACTATGTTGTTATATCTCATTTGAGCATTCTTGGTACATTCACCAAATACGTTGCAAAGTCATGTTATTCGCTCGATTAGTTCGCTCAAATCTGAATTAAAATCTGCTGAAATATAAGGGATGTTTAGTGCCATCCTCAAGTGGATAGCTATTATAATTGACTAAATTTGCAATCTGTAAGGTAGCACCGGCTAATTGGTGTAGCATGAGATAGCCCTTTCCGTGAATATAACATCAAGGTGTCACAATGATTAAATGGCACATCCATCGCATCACCATCTCCACGAGTGGAGATGGTGATGCGGTGGGTGTGGCATTTAATATCTCATCATTTTCATTTGAAACGGCTACTGAAATATCACTTTCAAATGGCTACAGTACTTCAATCCACGTTAGTTGAAGAGACTAAGACTGCAACTATGAACATTTTTCGAATTTTATTATTTTCTTTTTAAATCATTTGTAAAAGTAGAATTAAGTTATGTCTTCACAATAAATCTGTTCCTTATAGCTGGAAACTGCACGGAAAAGTGAATTATCATATAAAAACAGGTGTGTTTTCTCTTGTTGGTAATTATTTGCGTCCCTCCAATAATTATAGACAGCTAATTTGAACATAACTGTTGTTGTTTTGATACTGATAATTTCTTAAGATTTACGAAATTGGTAAATTGTATACCCGCGTACCTGAATTTTAGTTTTTAAATTTTAATTTTAGTATTCTTGAAAAATAAAAACATTAGTTCTAAAATTAGAAGATCAAAAGTTACAGACTATGCAGCTTTAAGTGCTGAAATATGGCAAAAAAGCTTATACTTGTCAAAAATTATGTTTGTTTCTTGTTTCCTATCATTCTGAGGCGGATCATTTACATTTCGAATGCTTATCCTTCAATACCAAAAAAATTCACCCTTCAATGTCTTAAAATAAATGCAGAATTATGTCCTTTGATCTGTATCCAACAAAGTACAAATTACGTGTAACTTTAACTTAAGTAGATATTTGCGATTATCGGGATTCGAACGATCGGTCTCTGTTATCCTATTATACTTACCCCTTATCTCCGGGGAAAGGGAAACAATCTAAAGTATTGAGTTCCTCTCTGAGCTTCAAACACATACCAATCATATACTTCTGGTATGGCTTGCTAAATTCGTTGTACGTATTTTTCCATCCAGGGGCACACACCTGTTATAACAGACATGTACGCTATATCTTATGAGCCACAGCATGAGATTTCCAACAATGTGGTATGTGTGACCAACAAAGTCTCAGATCAGCCTGCGCATACGCGCAGCCTGATCAGAGCCTTTTCTAGTTACTTGAATATTCTATGAGTGTTAAGCTACTGACTGAACACCATTTGACGTTTCTAAGCTGAAAGGAGGCTGCACTGGCTCGTCTGAGTCTATTCATGTCTAAATGCCACATTTTTGGAAATCACAATTAATTCGATATAGGCTAGCAATATGATTATTGCGAAGATGCCTCCAATAATCACCCATGTTGAGGTATCAAGCGAAGCTATAGGTCGAAATTTTGGTCAGAGCCTTAAGCTACATCCTTACTTTGTGTAAGTGTGCAGCACTTAAATCTCATGCACGTATCCATATGTAGGGACAGATACAGGCTTTAATGAAGGCAACAATCATAACACTCATGTCTGGGCGAGCTTTGGCGATTTGTTCTTTGGAAGTAATTCCTAGGTAAAATATTGTTTTACTAGCTACTATGTAATGAAATACAGGAAAATATCGATTAAATTTAATGGATATATTTCACAGCCGTGTAAATATAAAAACTTGTATTTTCACAGCAATGAAAATACAAGATTTGATATTTTCACGAGAGAGAAACCTAAAGATTGGAACTACTTTTTTCTATTTTCTCAATATGGTCTAAGGGAAGCAACTCTTTATGACATATATGTTTCTTTTCTAAGGGAAACAACCATTGGCGTTTCCTATTTCTATGGAAATGTAAACAAAAAGTCAGAGTCGCTTAGAAGAAATTCGTCTGCTACAACTAGAAAATCAAAACAAAAGTTAATGTAAAGTAAGATTCGCTTCTCTTTACCTTAAAAGATTATGGGAAATTTGTAGATAATAAAAAGAAAATTCAAATGTTTTTCGTTAAATATATCTTTTATTTCACGAGTAAAGTAGACAATAATTATATTTCATTCATGGGTTCACCACTCATGAAATATAAATATTGTCCACTTCACTCGTGAAATAAAAGACATATATAACAAAAACATTTGAATATCCTCTATATCTGAAAGTTTGATGCGACACAAGACCCAGTGTAAATAAACGACTACTATACTGCACACAATCATTTGACATTGAACGAATCCTATACATAGCCAGCATATTATCTCGAACACCGTCGGCCCATCAGTGAAACGACATTCAAAGGCGTTTCACAGACCGGCCTATAGTGGCCCACTTTTATATATTTACTGGATGGCCATTTGTCTCACTACCTACCGTAACCATGGAAACAGGGTCATCTAAGTGCATGACTTGTTCAAAATTTCTGTTTACAGCTATAGTTGACCCCAGCCTCTGGTCTTCCTCGCAAGGACTGGCATTCGGAATTCCCTGCTTGTCTGGAATAAACAAAAATGAAATCAAATTAACCCTTAAAGCGCCAATCACGACTGCAGCAGACGACAAATTTTGCGACATCTTTCCCAATTTTTGAAAAAAATAAGGTATGATGTTTCATGAAATATCATTCCTTTTTTGTTATTTTTGAAAAAGAGGCAAAATTTGAAATGGTAGTCTGCTGCAAATTATTGGTGGCGCTTAATGGGTTAAACATCAAAGTCTGGTTAAACTTTTTCCCGCCAGTCACAACTTCAGTCGTCTGCTACTCACGTTTGGTCATGTTCTCAGGTAGTCATTATTGCAAACAACATGGACCCAAATCAGACTGGAGCATCTGATCAAGAACCATTGTGTTTGTCTAACTGACGGGAAAAGGGTTATTTAATACTGATTCATAAGATGGTTTATCAGTTTTAAATTACTGTACAAATTTAACTGTTTGTTTTGAATAAATGTTGCAGAATGAATTCTTAGTCAATACCAAGTGTATCCCTACTATAATCGTTGAGATATCAACATTGTAACCAACATGATCAACAATTTTAACGTTCGTTTTTCTATAAGATTATGCGCCTAAAATACTGGCCTCGTGTAACTTATATAGTACTAGTTACGCTTGTCTCACATGAGTATAGCAATTTGAAATTGGTTTGCCAACAACGAGCTAACACACAGTATGTAAACTGAAATAAACATCCTGTACCCGTTCCTCCTAGCTCTTGCCTTATAAACATGAATAACAACACTCGTGCGTAACCAGTAGTCGGAAAATGTGTGTATGTACACGTTTCGATTTATATTGTTAGCGATACAGACAATACACATTCGAACAAGGTAAGAAAAGCCTTTTTTTTATCTATTTTATTCCGTTTTATTCCTTGATTTAAACGGTTTCCTCCTTGCGTTTTGCTTTGTTAAAAACGACTTGTTCACAATCAGAGCCGTTCTGTGCCGAAAACGAGCTTAAATGCCCGTTTGCATGGTTTTAGTGGAATTAGCAATCACATGTGTACATGATTACATGGTTGTAACTGTAAAAGTTACGAAGATCTATGGAAAAATGAATTTTAATAGGTAGACCCTCGCAATTACAGCTGTACCAACAACTCTCACATCTTGATTTCCGACAACTGGTTACGCACGAGTGCTGTAATTCATAGTTATAAGGCGAGAGCTAGGAGGAATGGGTACAGGATGTATATTTCAGTTAACATACTGTTTAACATAGGGACCACTGGATCTTGTCTCACATAGGCAATAGCAACCCGTAGGAATGATAACAAGAAAATAACTTTGAAAAATATATTCGGCCACATATCAATTGTGGAGTTTGTTTTCAGTTATGTTTCTGTTTGTTACACAGGCTCAATTGACTTGGGAAAATATAGCTAACACTCTTCCAATGCAAACGGCCCCGCAGTTTTATAATTGCATTGTTTTTAAAATAATACAGGGCTGGCTGTAATACAATATGTAATTTCTGATTCTCGTTTAATCACCATAAAAAGTCTCTTTATGTTTTCATTATCTTCTGGCACGACCAGGGTCCTGTAGTGACCTAAGATTAGGCCTAAGAACGGATTTTTCTGCAATGTCCCATTCTTGGCCTAATGTTTGAGTCCCATTTTTTACAAATAGGAACACTCGAAAATTCCACTCAAAATATTATAGGATACTCTTTTTTGCCTGAGAAAAAAAACATGAGCTAATATTACTCTACAAAATAATAAATGGACTATGTTCCGACTGCTTGTCGTCATGACTACTTGTCTGCACTTGTCCCCCACCTACTGTTGGTTATAACACAGCATATAATCTCCGTAATGCATCTGTTAACAAATATATACCCTCATTTACTCAGTTGTATTACAACTCCTTTCTTCCTAGTAGTACGCGATTGGAATGGACTACCCCATTCTACTAGAAATAAGTTTTAGCGCTTTTGAGCGGAGTCTTAAATATATCTTAATCGGTGTCTCTTTGTTCTATCTGGACGGCAGGCGCATTGGTAAAATTAATCATGCTTTACTGAGAATGTATTGCAGCTCTCTTAATCATCACATCTTAAAAAACATCATTACCAGTCCACTATGCATTTATGGTAGACCAGAAACTAACAAACACTTCTTGTTTGATTGTAATAGATTTAACAACTTGCGCCAGGAAATGATGCAACCAATATCTCAATTATGTGAACCAACCCTGAATGCTCTTTATACGTAGCCACAGATCTTCCCGGTGAGACAAATAAGCAGCTCTTCATCATCATTCAGGAGTGCATAATAAGAACTAAACGATTCCAATAATTGCCTTTTTATGATAATTCAAAACTGCTCTTTGACATTGAGACATATGAACTATTTTATATTTATATAGAAAATGATATGTTCAATCCCCGTTGGCCTCTTGATATATTACCTGATAACGTATAATTAAAACCCATAGTGCATTTGAGTACCAAAATTAGCATTGGTACAGAAATGGTTTTCTCTTCAAATCTTGATAATCTGGGTGAAATGATATTTTAAATGGGATACAGATTCCCATAAGCCTAAAGACCTTTTTTCTGAATCCCATTAGTAAACTGTATATTATTGTATGTCGTGTAAGTTCTTCTGTGTACGAAGAATACAAATAAATTAAATTTAAACCAAAATCTTTTAAATGAAACAATTTGTCCGGTGTAAAAAAGTTGTAATAGTAAATCCCTTAACTCTAATTGGTGCTCACACATAAATATGCTAAAATAATGAAAATCCACTTTTGCAGATGCAAAAAAATGTTTTGATTACAAAAATTGCTTCAAAAACACATATACTGGCATAATGACATCCCACTTTTATGAATAACTGGGGTATATGGGAAACATGCAGGGACAGCTGTGAGACCATTACAGGAGAAGGTTAAACATTTTTAAGCTGATTGAATTATTTAAACCCGAAAACAAGAAAACTCAGATAAACTTATCATTGTATGTATATTCAAGAATAGTTAGTGAGAATGATCAGAAAATACCAAAATCACCAACCGCGGACAACCCCGTGGCACCGCGAGGAAGAGCTGCTCAACCATCACGAGACACCAGGAAAGTAAGTAAGGGTGCAAAGATCAGGAATCGATAAAATCAAGTACCACACCTGACCCAGGATACCGATGGGAAAGTGACAAACTCACAGTTAGACACCACAAACGAGAGCCAAGAGGCCAGCCCTTTCCCAGCAGGTGACCACAAAGCACATATAAACAGACGCGCACAAAGACATAGCAAACACAAGACAAAACAAAAACATAAAAGATCCACAAAAGAAGTACCGCCTTGGAACGGTCAGTAAAGTATTTTACTTGAGGGCTTAAACCGGTTTAACGGCGCCAACCTCACCCTTAATTCAGATGTGGATCAAGACACATAGTTATTTGATTTGCATGAAAGACAAATTAAGCAAAGCAACCAGCTCTCTCTTCCCCATCAATATGATTGCAATACTAGACTGAACATAAAGTAACGTACAACAAAACATAGAACAATTACAGAATCCCACAATGGGAGTAACAATAAACAAAAAGTCAGCAACAACAGAACCACCGCCTTAGAACGGACAACAGCCTTAGCCACGGGGGGGGGGGGGGAGCTTAAAATGTAAGGGAGCTTGGCTTGAAATGTAAGGGAGCTATTTGTCTTTGGGTAAATATATCTTTGTTTTGATCTTTTTATAATCACTACTACTACTACTACTACTACTACTACTACTACTAATAATAATAATAATAATAATAATGATAATGATTTTATTATTATTGTTTTTATTATTGTAGTTATTCTGTTGTTGTGGTACCTTCTCCAATATCTATTTACATTTACACTTGTATGCATAGGTTCTGTATTTAAAAGCCAGTGAAAATAATATTCTGGCTATACGTTGAAAGTGGCATTGTCGCTTCATTGTAAGCCTGAACATATAGATCAAATACCAAGGACCAAGGTCAGTCTACAAGTCTACATTTACATAGGTTGTTTTCGGTCCTTGGTATTCTCGAGATTAGCTATTGAATATAGTAATGGCATCAGTCCACTGTCACTTTATTTGTTATATGTCTTATATGTTTTGTAACAGGTGGGCTGATAGACCTAGTGTGTAATGATAAACTTCCAAACTATATACAGAATGTGTCCCTAGCTTATAGAATAGGTTGAACTGAAAACTATTATAATGCTTAAAATCGCAAAGTAAATAACCCTAGTATAAACAAATATCTAATTTTGCTTCTATTGTTCAAAAATCCATAACCTTGTTGGACTAATTATGAAACTTACAAACGAGGTTATGGTTCCCAAACTTGGTCCTGTAAGCTTGTTATCCAATGACAATTTGAGTACATTTATTGCATGTATTATGTCATGCTTTCGATCCAACGGTGTAGTATAGAGTTAGTACACTGTTAGAGTATAGAATAAGTACAGTACAAGAGTACAGAATTGTAAGCAGAAAGTGCACTGTTGAGTTTAGAATTTACCCAGAATATATACTGAGGGAAAAAGGTTTAGCAATATACTTTGAGGATTGACAGTAAAGAAGAAATAGGACTTTTTATTTCATGGTGTCAAAAATATATGCTGACAAACGTTCACGAGTACGATGACATTAACAGGTTGACGTTTCACATTATGTAGTCTGATTTTATGCCCCCTTGCTAAAACAGCTTATCTGGCACTAGTCAAATGTTTAGATCCAAAAGCAAGAAAGGTAAAAACGGTTTAAAACAGAAGGTTATGTTCACACAATTCGTACAGTTTTTAGTTGAAAATCGTATTTTTCCAAATTACCTCCCTTTCAATTGAATAACGTTTGCAATTAAAATGCTCAGCAGATCAAATCCTCACTATTAAGTCGGATTTTGTTTCGTTTGACCACATTTTCAAACAATTGACATGTTTGCGAACCTGCCATTTAAAAAGATATAATGCTTCAAAGATCGCCTATGGGAAACCCCATTATAAATAATTGCTTAACTTTTTTCCCTCAGAACACTTGCCCAAAGTTCTAAGCGGTCACCTTAAAATCACGATGTCCTATTAACACGGGCATTTGGTTCTTCATTAATTTCACGTGAAACATCATGGATTGATATTTTGTATGACATCTCTCAATACAATATGCCAAAACATGAAATTAAAACTAGTCAAAATGATTAAAAATTTTGTCAAAATTTTGGAATTGCTAGGTGACCGCTTAGAAGTTTGTGTGAGTGTATAGTATAGAATAAACATGTTATTAAAGTATAGAATAGTACATCATATATTCATTTATTATAGAATTGGCTCATTTGTATGTGTATAGAATTGGCTCATTTGCATGAGTATAGAATTGGCTCATTTGAAATTATTATGATTTTCTAAACTATTTAGGTACTAATTATGTACTATAGAGAATTCATATAGAATTATATAACTCATCATTTTTCTGCATTCAAGAAGAAAATCTTTACTAGAATTCCGAAAATCGGATGTTTTGCCTGCCAAAACAGAAGTCAAACAAAGGCAAAGTCGAATCTATATCCCCGACCAAGGGTACTTCAGAGAAACTTATAAACCCACAAAATATAAATTTCATTTGTCCAAACCCTTAGTTCACCTTGGGTATCATACAGATCAAGTTAACTCTTAAATCGCCAAGAAAAACGTGCACCTGAAAATGTCGTCTGCTAAAGTCGTCTGCTGCAAATAAATGCCTAACATTATAGACGAATTAAGTATAGAAGCAAACAGCGTGGACCCAGAACAGACTGATCCTAAAGAAGCAGTCTAATCTGGGTCCACACTTTTGCCATAGAGGCTTCTTAGACATTTCAGCAGACTAGAAAAGCTGACGACTTTTGTTGCGATTGGCGCATTAAAGGTTAAAAGCCTCTCCAGTTTTCAGTGCTTATTTCAATAAAAAATAAACTTATCTGTCCAGTTCAATATCTGACTTCAACTTGACCCAGAGGTGAGAGGTGTGTGTAAGTGTTTGCTTCTACAGTAGTCTACATTTCCCCCTTAATTTGATATGCAACCATATCACATTCAGATTTTTTCTTACCCTTTAGTCCAACCCACAGATTGAGGGTGTGTGTAATGACAACATATGTGTTTCCATGGCGCTCTATGCTCCATTCCCTTTAATTTGATATGCAGCATGACTACATTCACAAAAAATGTTTTGATCTTTTACTTACCCTAGGGGTTGAGGGTGTGTGTGAGGACAGAATATGAATATGTGCTTGCATGTTGCTGCATTCGTGATTCAATTTAATTTGATATGAAACATGACCGTGTTCTGAAAAAAAAAATGTCAAGGGGATGGGTCTGGTGGTAAAACTCTAAGCTACCATGTTGGTGCGTGCGTCATTCCCTTACATTTGATATGCAACATGACCATGTTCTGAAACGTTGAGTTTTGACCTTTTGACCCCACTCCCAGGGCTGGATGGGGTGTCTGCAGGCAAAATATTTACTTCCATGCTGCTGCATTCATGATTCCATTTAATTTGATATGCAACATGACTTTATTCTAAAAAGCTGAATGTTTACGTCTATCCCACCCCTAAGTCCACCCAGGGGTTCGGACCATGTTGCTGCATTTGTCATTTCCTTTAATTTTGATATGCAACATGACCATGTTTCTGAAAAAATTGGATTTTCCCATTGGTATCCTGGGTCAGGTGTGGTACTTGATTGTTTTGATTCCTGATCTTTGCACCCTTACTTACTTTGACCTTTTGATCCCACCCCAAGGGTTGGGGCGGGGTATTGGGATCTAAGCGGGCAAAATATTTGCTATCATGTTGCTGCATTCGCGATACCATTTAATTTGATATGAAACATGACCATGTTCTGAATAAGTTGAATTTTGCCTCTACCCCACCCCAAAGAAAGTTTAGAAATGCAAGTTAGTAAAAACATTTAGTCAAAATGTCCAGGGGGTCGGATCATGTTGCTGCATGCGTCATTCACTTTAATTTGTTATGCAACATGGCCATGTTTCTGAAAAGTTGCATTTTGAACGTTTGACCCCACCCCAAGGGTCGGGGGCGGGGTATACAAATGAGAATTTTCGTATTATAGCAGGTTCTCTTATATGCATTTATTTGTCTATTCCTGATTGGTTGAAACTTAGAAAGGGAAAAATATATAATACGGCTGCAAGCCACAAAAACAACAACTATCATCGTAACGTCGGAAGAGAGTTTTACTGTCTATAGCTGAAACTGCAAATCAATACTAGAAACTACAAATTGACACCTGGAATTCCCCCAAGTGTCCACGTGAGGAAATGGTGTGGAGCTTTATCAAATATTTTTACATAGAGGATCTAACATGAGTGCTCATGTTTTATTGAATTTATTAAACGAGTTGGGAAAAAGATATAAAATGCGAGGCTTGCCAAGAGAACGAATGTTAGATTCTATTTATCATATGACAAATACTTGAAATCTCATTTCTGGCGTAAAAACGTTATGATTTTGTCATCATGTATGCAACGTTGTTATGTACGTCATAACGTTTCCCGTAAATCTGTAAACCACTAGTGGTTTATCGATTTTATTGTATGGCGTTATTTCACTCCCAGACGCGAGGTCATATGATAAATGATAAATGTAGATATTGATCGGCTCTAATTTGGATGGTTCTAGGGCTGGGTATAGGTGACAAAAGGGATATATTACCACACATAGATCGTCCGTCAGATATCTGTCGAATGTGTAATGTTGAGCAGATCATATCTTTCTTGGATGGTCCCTGACAGCTCTGTACTTCACCATACCCTCTGATGTTGTCTACTGTCCTGTTTGGTGCTCCTACTAACAATCTGAATAAATAATAAGCACATCGGTTGAATTCAGTTTGATTGCGTACAGTGTGCTGTAAATTCGGAAATTTTCGTGAGGGTTTTATTTTCGCGAAACTTCGCATTTGCGAAGTTTCGTGAAAATAAAATCCTCGCGAAATGGCAAAATAACTCTGTCGTTTACTGATATAGGTAATTCATGCCCAAGTCGCGAATATTAAACGTCGCCAATATTTCTTTTAACGTTATTCGCGAAAATAAAATTTAAGCGAAACTTTCCGGATTTACAGTAATGAGCTCCGATAAGAGGCAAAGTCAATTTCAGTGCCATCTTGTTTTCAAGGAACTCTCGAGATTACTCCAAAGCCAGAACGAGAAAAAGAATGTAGATGTCTGTGCCTTTTATTAACAAATATGATGCATTTAACGACAAATGGAAAATGCATTTAAACCGAAATGCTATTTCGTATAGAAAAGATTTCTTGGTGCGTGTGGTCCAAGAAAATGGATATAAACAGAAACGTTTGCACTAGGCTCACAGAACCAATTCCATCGCAAAGTTGCATTGGTGTTTTAAAATTATTTTGGTCAACAAAGACCCACTTGGGCATAGTTCATTGATTTGTATGAAAATTACTTGCTTGATCTAAAGAGGAAAGGGTAAGGGCGTGATGTTGTGTTTGTAGTCGGGCATACCTGGGTTTCTTTTACTCCGGTATTCAGTTGTATATACTGTTGAGTCCTTACCTTTGTTATATCTCCTTTTTGGCTTCCTGACATGGTGGGGAGCCATTATTCATTTGGAATAGTGATGCCCTTGATGTTATTTTAGAACAAAAGATGATGTCATTGAATAAGCCCCTTCCGCATCACAATAAATAATTTACATTGCGTTTGACAGCAGTTTGCAAGATGGCCAGGTGTTTAAAAGCCAAAGTTGCGTATACAGATTTGTAGGAAGTGTCCATTGCAACCATTTTGCTAGCTACAATGAACTATGTTCCACTACAGTAAAGTCGATTTCGCTTACTTTCGTTTAAGCGACTCATAATTAGGCGCAAAGAAACCAGTTTAAGCCTTTCAGTAAATTATTTATACTGACCATTCCAAGGCTCATTTGTGTTATTTCTGTCTTGTGTTGGTCATGCTTTCCCGTCTGTTCATTGGTGCCTTGTGGTCACCTGCTGGGAAAGGTATCGTTTGTTATGTTTAATTGTGTTTTGTCACTTTCCCATGTGGTATCCTTGGCCAGGTGTGGTACTTGATTGTATTAATTTCTGGTCTGTGCCCCTTTCTTACTTTGTCTACGCAGGCAAGACGCTAAACGGAGTAACAGTGAGTATGCGACAGTCATGCCACCTATTGGACGTTACAATGTTAGCTTTTTACAAAAGTTTAGAACCATCGCATAGCGTATTTTAGTAACTAGGGAACCTTTTAAGTGTTTTAATTTTGCATTTGCTAAAACCACTCTTTTTCGTTTTTGTAATAAATCATTCATATTTGGCAACCTTCATGCATATCCCTAGTGTTATCATATAGTTGTATATAAAGCATGTCCAGTTTGGATTGATTTAATGTAAAGAATAAATCAAATAAACATCATATTTGATTTTGGTACTTTTTGCAGTGTCACACAATATAGGCTCAGTCGAGCATGTGCAATTGTGTAGATTTGCCAGTCCTCGCTGCTCCTGTACACACCCTGTCTATCAGCACTGGCCCATGTGTTTTGAGTACAAAAATGTATGTGCTGGTCTAAATAAGAAAGAAGACACAGATCAAGGATCGATACAATCAAGTACCACACCTGACCCAAGATACCAATGTAAAAGTAACAAATTCACAATTAGACATCACAAACGAGAGCCAAGAGGTCAGCCCTGTCCCAACAGGTGACCACAAGACATCAATAAACAGGCGCGCACGAAACCATAACACACACAAGACAGAAATAACATGAATGATCCACAAAAGAAGTACCGCCTTGGAACGGTCAGTAAAAATATTTTACTGGAGGGCTTAAACCAGTTTCACGGCGCCAACTTCGTTTGCGCATTTATATATTATGATAAAAAAACATTTTTATCCTTTGACAATGAAACTGTTACTTTTGCTATTGATAAGTAATAAATCTGAGATAAGATATTCAGTATTTGGTATACTATATCATATACAACACATTAAATAAATGACAGGAGAGGCACTGCTTTATCAATATCTGACATTTGTAACGATATCCTTTACAATATGACAGACATGAATTCATCTGAATTACATATGCATTGATATCTATTAAGTTCCTGCACACTTTAATACTTGTGACAATGTTGATACTTTTCCATCAAATATTCTAAACATTTAAAAGATATTTTAAATTAACTCTAATGTCACCTGGTCAAGTTTAGTCTTACACATTTCTGGCTGAAAAAAAGCTTTAAAAGTTTAAATTGGTATCGTTAGTAATTGACCTGTTCCCCTTAAAAGATCATATCACATGTGATCATTGCCATGTTAATTTCACCATTATAACTGATTCCCCCAATTTTAAAGAATTGTTCTGTTCTAAATAAACTGTTTATTTGTCAAGTTCACATTGCTCATTGACAAGAAAATGACCAGAAGACTAACGTTGATTTGTAACAATTGTATTCCTTCAACAATGAAAGTTATGCTGAAGATATACTATAATCATTTTGAAAGCTAAATATAAATTGATGTGTCGTCATCTGTATATGCAAATATGGGTATAAAATTTGATTTAGAGACAGTCTCTCTAAAAAGTAACTGATTACAGACAATTATAATGCATAGTATCAAAAATGCCATGTATTATTTGTTATTCTACCAGCCTAAAGATACTAAATGCTCTCTGTAAATGTAAGCAAATATTATTTGTGTCCTACCACGTTTAATAATTAGCAGTTTTGTATAATAAATGAACCTAAATATGCAAGGAAATTAGTCTGTATTATGTTACTGACTATATTTGTACAATGTGAGCAACAGTTAACTGAGTACACAAAACTAGCCAGTTGCTTTTAAGGTTAGAAATAACTGATTGAAGCAAACTTGGTTTCCTTCAGGTAAATACTGTGGATGGCAAGGAGGTGTGATCTCTGCTGCAGCTTTCAGAGATATGGACCTGCAATATTTGGCTTGCTGGCAGAATGAAATTAGTTTCACTTGAGGCAAATTTTAGTTTGGGTTGGGGTCTTTAAGACAATCTTATTCTGCGTTCTTTCTTCTTCTCTCTTGACTGAAATATTGTTTACATGAATGTTAAACATTTCACTCAATAAATCAATCAACCCAAACAAATATTACAACAATCAAAATCCGAGGTATCTTAGCATTCCAGGCAATATTTTTTTTTATCTTTGACAACATTTTAGACAGCAATAGGACCATATCATATATATTTTATATTGTCATATATGTTAGCTGAACAGATTTGGCAGAATATGGGAATTGTCTTTATTCAGCTGTTACTTGAATTCTATCATTATTCTCTTTGTTTATGAGCTTTCAATCCTATAACTTTGGGCAAATCAGTAAAGTTATTATGTTGTTTCTAAAACAAAAAATATTTTTTGAAACAATAAATGCGCATTGATAATGTATTTTAATAATAACTATGAAGTCCTATTTTAGACAAACAGGTAGCTATATATATGCACAACAATGGGTTTAAAATGAATTAGAACACTCAATGGTGTATATTTTAAAGCAAAAACTAGGCATTAAATGGAATTTATTAAAGTAAGTACTATACGTTAAATATAATTAAACCAACAACAGACTGATAATTTAAACCAGATTTTTTTTTAAAATATCGCCTTACTATATTCTTTATCAATAGAATGCTCATACTATGGTATTTAAATGCTTACAGATAGAATTACATGCTCAATTTCAATTAAAATATCTTTACTTTATAAAACATTTTATTAAGGGTAATTAAGGGTCATCATACTCAGCTGCTATAACACTTACATTTTTTGTGATATAAGTAAGCTATTTGCATTTTTGAATATGCCAGTTATTTGCCTTTATGGTCATTGTATTGTGATCTTAAATAAACTTTAAAAGTTTTTCAAATGAAAGTATCAAATGAAAGTGTTAAGAAATAAATGAATGATTTTTTTACTTTCTACACGCCATTATTGAACTTTTTGGAAACGTTGTTCCAAGATTTCAATGCAAGAAAATGACCTTATGCAATAATGGTTTTCTGATACACTCATATCTGCTAAGCCCCCTCAGGGGTCGTCATAGCCCTCGCCTTTCAGGCTTGGTTTCAACAACACCCTCGTGTTCAAGCAGATGGTAATGCATAGAAAATCATGTTTGATACCAATATTGAAGCTATTAAGCGAGCTGTAAAAAAGATATGAAATGCGAGGCTTGCCAAGAATTTGTCACTTTTTCGTGACAAGCTTAATAGATTTACTGATACAGGAGCACGACTGTTAGGTCCTATTTATTATGACCCTTAAAGAGACTAGATCTGTAACTTTGAACATTTTTCGAAAAATATTTTCTTTTTAAATCATTTGTAAAAATAGAATTAAGTTATGTTTTCACAATAAATATTTCAGTACAGCTGAAAGCTGCATGGAACAGTAAATTATCTAATATAAACAGGTGATTTTTCTCTTGTTAGAAATTATTTACGTCCATACTATAATTCTAGACAGTTGATAATTTACAAAAATGCTGTTTTGATAGATATAATTTGTTAAAATTCATGAAAATGGTTAAATGTTTACCTGTATTTGAGTATTTTTACTGTATTCTTGAAAAATAGAAACTTTATTTCCAAAATTAGACTATCAAAAGTTACAGACTATGCAGCTTTAACTACTTTTAAACCGCGTTTAAAAATTGCGTTGCACAAAGCTTCGATGTTGCCATATAATTATGAGCGAAACCATTACGGACGTCATAACATAGCGTTACCAAAATTTGTAAACCACAACGAGCAAGCAATAGGGCTCAAACCAGGGATTTCTTGGTCTCAGGTCGAACACTCTACCACCGGAGCAATAGGTAGAGAAGGGATCATACACGAGTTTGGTTCTTTTCATATAGGCAATTATTTAATGCTAAGACAAGCTTGCAAATATTATGTGAAAGGACATATTAAATTTTTCACAGCTCATATAGACATGTATATACAAAATAAGCCTAAGTCAAAAACTCCCCACTGGCTAGCTAAAATAGCTTTAAGGTATGCCCAAGCATTCGGCTAGCGCTTTCACGGTGTCAAATGGGTTGCTCTTGGGTTTCATCCAAGCTAATAAAGGGAGTCCTCGCACCCACAACGCCATAACTACAAATTTACGTAAGAAGCGCAGTGGCTAAGCTGGAAGAGTGAAATTGTGCTAATATTTTTCGACTGCCATATTGGTTTGGTAAATTAAAACCAGAAAACATTGACAGATAAAGCAAAAATCCCATACTAGAACGACGTATAATTTTAAAACAGATGGGAAAGCAGATGCATTGATCAGCCTGCGCGCGTGTTTAGGCACACCAAGCTGTTTACTTACCCATAATTACGCTATACAAATACTTTATTATTCAAACTTCCCGTGTGCATACGAATATTAACTTTTCTGACCAGAATTGTCTGACCAGGTTTAACTCGAACGTATTGAGGGGTGAAACTGGACCGGAAATTCAAAACAAATGTGTTGATAAGTGATAAGTATGTTTTTGTGAACGCTAATACTTGTACGTTTTAGGACAATAAATAAAGATACCTCTTACTTTTATAAAAAAACCCACTCAGTTATCTTTCAACATCGGTCCGGTAATACCTTAAATACCGTTTAGCCGGCGGACCGATGATGGCCCCGCTAAAACGTTTTCAAAGTTGGACGCCCTCTGACAAAAACGTTCTGGATCTGAGCATGACTTCCTGTCCTAGAACTCTGTATTCAATGAACAGAACAGCCCCACCAAACTCTATATCTAATAGTCTATTAGATTCTACCGATAGAACAATAGCCTTTGGGTCTTTGTATAAACGTGTTGAAGAAAAATCCTAGCAGACATAAAATACAAATACCTTTATTCAGCATTAAACATAATACAATGTTTCTAGCCTACATCGGTCAACATACATACAATGAGAACATGAAAAAAGACGTCTATATATGTGTCATTTAACAAGGAGCAATAGATAGATAGATAGATAGATAGATAGATAGATAGATAGATAGATAGATAGATAGATAGATAGATAGATAGATAGATAGATAGATAGATAGATAGATAGATAGATAGATAGATAGATAGATAGATAGATAGATAGATAGATAGATAGATAGATAGATAGATAGATAGATAGATAGATAGATAGATAGATAGATAGATAGATAGATAGATAGATAGATAGATAGATAAATAGAAAAATATAGATAGATAGATAGATAGATAGATAGATAGATAGATAGATAGATAGATAGATAGATAGATAGATAGATAGATTAGTAGATAGATATATAATATTTTATACAAATACAGTGCAGCCGGTATATAATAAAACATAGATAGATAGATAGATAGATAGATAGATAGATAGATAGATAGATAGATAGATAGGTAGCTTGCTTATATATGGCTATACTATGTTGCTTATGATAGGCACTAGCAGACGTGTATGGTGCTTGGGTAATCTATTCCCATGCACCATCCCTTCGACTTATGCCAGGTAACTCTGCACTTAGAACAAGCATTGTATCTATGATTTCCATATAAACCGCACTCTGGTTTGTATAATTCTGGTGAATTCTACCAGCCACGCGCAGCATGATATAGAAAATTTACATTGCATACAGCTGATCTGCTGATCATTCAAGGTTAATTGAGTTTCTTAATTCCATGGCAAAGAATATAAATTTTGACAAGTTAGAAACGGCTCTCTTCACTTTTTTGTACATCAAGTTGTAAAATTTGTTCAAGGTTCGCCATTGACAGTAGTATTTTTAAAAATATTTATGTCTTAATTCTCTATATAGTGGACACGCCAAAAGGAAGTGATACTCATTTTCTGTAATATTTTGATTGCAATACTTGCATTTCCTTTCATTGCGGGGTATGCTTTCATAGCGCCCACGCTAAATGGCCAAGTCATGGGAAGATAGTCTAAATTTGGTCAATGCTGTTCTGAATTTGTTTTATTGGATAAAGTCTAGATATTTTTCTTGCTCAAAATCATGTTTATACCTTGAGTACAAAAGCAGTCGATTTGAATTATTAATAGTGCCGTACCAAATTTGTGTGAAAGAATCTAAGATACACTGCTTTATAAGGGAAAAAGGGATTCTCATTTCCGTTTGCTGTGGACTGGTTCTCTCCCCTACATTGGCTACTGTAGGGACAGGTCATCAATAAATCAAACGGGCAGAAATCTGCCCGTTTCACGGAATGTCACGGAGCTAGCCGACAACTCGGAACCAATTTAAAAGTTACATACAGGCTACAGAAAAAAAAGCTTATGGGTTTTTTCTATTAAATATCGCTTAATCATTTTCTTTTCTTTGACGTTTATCGAGTTTGTAACGCTGAATTCAAACTTGTTATTGTGTTGGCATGGTTTTCGTGACGTCAACGTCACCGTTAACGTGGGGATATGTTGGCGGAGACGTTATACATGATCAGTTGTTAATTTGAACAACTTGGAACCAGTTTACGTTTGCTGTAGCCATATAAAAGAAAGTCCAAGCTCATCTAATAATGATTTTATCTGGAATGCCCAGTTAAAACCATTATAGGATAGGTTGTTTTCTGCGTCATTTTTTAACAGTGTGTATATCTTTTTTGGAATCGAAATATCTTCCAGGCTTAATAACTTATTCCAGTAGCTAATCATTCTTATTATTCTATTTATGACAAATGGTGCCCTTCCAAGTTCACCATATAGACCATTCTAGATTTGTGGATTTCTTAACGTGTAGGACCCATCTACAAAGTTTCGTGTGGATCAGCTCTTTATTTTTTGCTTCATGTGAACCTAATACTTCTGCGCTATAATTAAGAATAGAGCCAACTAAAGTGTCAAATAATAAGCATTTTTCTGAAGTGGGTAACTCAAACTTATTAAAAAGAGAAAAGAGGTTATATAATGCGTATGCAGCATTGCTATTCTTTTTTATGTTCTGTTCGTTACCATTTTTGAAAAAAATGAATTCCCAAATATTTAAAGAAGTTTACATTCTCTAATTTTTCGTTACATAGATAAAAAACGTAATTAGTGTGTCGGCCTTTTTCGAAGATCATTGCTTTGGTTTTGGAAGTATTTATCTTGGTGGGTTGGTGCCTGATTCTTATCTGTAGCTGGACCCACCGTGGCTCAACTTGAGGTTTTCTTTAGCTCTGACTATCTGTGAGTCATGAGCCCTTTTCTTTGTTTCATCATGGAGTGTTAATTTGATTAGAGTGTTTTCCATGATGATACATTGCATTAGTTAGATGGCCTCCATGCGAGCTGAACGTTTCTTGTACTTCAACAACAGCAGAATCTAGGGCGAAGATTTGGTGCCAGTAAAATGCATTTAAGCCCCCCGGTGGCTTAGGCTGCTGTCCGTTCTGGTGCGGTGGTTCTGTTGTTATTGACTTTTTGTTTATTGTTACTCCCATTGTGGGAGTCTGTAATTGTTCTATGTTTTGTTGTACGTTACTTTATGTCCATTCTAATATTGCAATCATCTTGATGGGGAAGAGAGAGCTGATTGCTTTGCTTAATTTGTCTTCCTGGTTTCTTGTGATGGTTGAGCGGCTCTTCCTCGCGGTGCCACGGGGTTGTCTGCAGTTTGTGATTGTGGTATTTCCTGATCATACTCACTATTTTTCTGGCAGATTCCATAGTTTAAATAGGTCATGCAGATTCCTTTTTTCGATGTTGCTGTCCCCTTAAAGTATAGCAGACATATTAAAAATGAGGTCAAACACTAGAACAATTATTTATCTTTAAATTAATGAATATTGCAGCCTATTTTCTATACGTACACTTTCTCCACCTTTTCGCCTCTCCTCTTACGAATCCACCCTGGTTCATTTGCGAATGCCACCGAATATCCGAACTGAGAACCTGGCTCCCCATATTGGAGTCCTATTTTTTGTGTTTCAATATTATATCCAGATACTCGTACATTGTGAATAAATAGTATTGCGATTGTGAGTGAACATACTATATTCTTCATACACCGTCTACATATACTCATGATGATTGCTTAGAAATAAACCCTACCCTAAGATCATTGAGTCATGATATGAGATTTCCAACAATGTGGTATGTACGACCAGCAAAGCCTCGGATCAGGCTGCGCATATGCGCAGTCTGATTAGAGCCTTTGCTAGTCGCTTGAATATTCTACGAGTGTTAAGCTACTGACTTAACATCATTTGGAGTTTCTAAGCTTGTAAGGAGGCTGCGCAGCCTTGTCTGAGTCTACACTTGTCAAAATGCTACATTGTTGGAAATCACGTGTCATGGCTTAATTATGTGTTAAAGCAGTACTCATTACACGTACTACAGTTCCAAATAAGCAACAGTTTGTGTAAAATTGTTATTAATTGAGCCGCTGCATGAGATTCCAACAATGTGGCAGTTTGACAAGTATAGACTCAGACAAGCCTATGCAGCCTCCTTTTAAGCTTAGAAACTCTAAATGGTGTTCAATCGGTAGCTTAACAATCATAGAATACTCAAGCGGCTAGAAAAGGCTCTGATCAGACTTCGCGTATGCGCAGGCTGATCTGAGACTTTGCTGGTCCCACATACCACATTGTTGAAAATCTCATGCACTGGCTCAATAATCGATAGATTTGCAGTTTAAACAAGTGTTTTGGAAAGCTCGAAAGAATCGTCTCTTTGAGCCGATTCTTTTGAGTACCCAAAACACATTTTTTTGGGTTGAGAATGAGAAAAAATAAGTTTTCCATTTATTGAAGAAATCAAACTGAAATATTTTCTGATGTCCGCAAGTTAAGTTCGTACTTGTAAAACACGATTCTCATTTCTCAACCAAAAGATATTGTGGGTACTCATAAGAACCGTCTCTTTGAGACGGTTCTTGTTACTACACAAAATACCTGTTTCCACAATTGGTTAAGAAAATAATTAAGAACTTTACACTCAAAATTAACCGTTAAAGCGCCAATTATGACTGCAGCAGACAACAAATTTTGCGACATCTTTAATTTCGAAAAAAGAGTATGAAAGTTCATGAGAATCGTCTGCTTGGAGGCGATTATCATGAAATATCATGCCTTATTGTTTTTTCTGAAAAAGCAGCCAAATTTGAAATTGATGTCTGCTGCAAATTATAGTTGTAGCTTTATGGGTTAACAGCAATTCCTCCTAACTGACACTATAAAACATACACCATAAATTAGATATGAATTCAATGTTGTTGTTAAACTATGCACATCCCAAGTCCATGTTTGGTATCAAATGTCTCATCTGTTCTAGTCATAGCTTCCGTTTCCGGTGTAGAGTGGATAGTATGATACTACTTCCGGTACCACTTGATGAGAATGTATACGGTGACAAATAAGAGTCACGAAGCTTGGCTAGGTGAAAATATCATACTTGGTGACAAGTACAAGTCCGAAATCAATTATTTTTCGTTTTCGAGTATGGTCTGAGAGTATGGTAAGTTACTAGATGGCTCGCACGCACATGTAAGAAGCCAATACAAGTTTTCCATAGATTGGTGACATACCACAACGTGGCATATGACGTCACGCCTCTGAGAGTTGTTTAAGAACATTTACTACATCGTATATATAAAATCGATAAACCACTGGTGTTTTTACGTATTTTTAACTTTAATATGTAATGGCGTTCATAACAACGTTGCGTTTATGTAAATATGACATTTTCACAACCAGTCATTTAAGAAATGAAATCAATTTTTGGAATGATCATGGAATCATGAATACTTCGGGTCTCTTGCAAGTAAGTGAAGCCCGAAGGGTTTCACTTTAACTTTGCAAGAAACCTGAAGTAGTCATGATTCCATGAACATTCCAAAAACTGAATTTATTACTTATATTAAATGTATATTATCAGTCAAGTATCAATTTTCACCTAACTTGGCTGGTTTTCCAGATATTTTGAATTAAATCAGACATAACGTAGGGTTTGGAATAGCCAAAACGCCAAATTTCCGCGCAAAACGTCATGGCGATACGCGTTCAACGTCACACCAATGTCAATAAACAAGCAACGTTATTGAATGGACTTGACGTTAGCCCGCTCAAATGGCACGTATCAGGGTGTGGCTTAAATCTATTTGTTCATGAAGGTATGAACCACATCTCAAATGTAAAAGATTATTTAAAGACTAGAAGTGGAAATATAGATATATGAAAAATAGAATATATAGCGCCTTCTGCTTAAGAAAAATAGATCAGCTCTAGCAGTGAATAGTTGTGTAATAATTCACTGTTTGGAGGTTAGTTGTAAAGAAGATCAAATCACAAGCGCGCAGCGCGAGAGATTTATCTTCGTACAACTGACCGACAAACAGTGAATTATCACTCAACAATTCACGCACTTGAGCTGATCTATTTCGATTCTAACGCACAATAAACGACGAAACACATTGCACTGAAGAACTCCCGCCGATATTTAGACTACGTCGCATACGTTTACATGTATTTGTAACGTATTTCAAGCGTAAAAAACGACGTTACACCGTCTAACGCTCCAGTAACAAATGACGTCAGCAATCACATACTTTAGCTGTGAGTTATTGTTTGATATATCAGACTTTTTAACATTAGCTCTATAAAAGGTGAGGTGTGTTAGAATATAATGTATTCAAACACATCTAGCCTATAGAGCCAACGGTAACAAACTGTAATATATCGGACAATAATTCACAGCTAAAGTGTGTGATAGCTGACGTCACTGGAAAATGACGTCATTTCTGGCGTTAGACGGTATAGCGTCGTTTTAACGCTTGAATACGTTACAATTACTTGTAAACGTATGCGACGTAGTCTAAGTATTGGTGGGAGTTCTTGAGTGCAATGGCGGAAAGTTGGAAGAAGCTGAAGACTTCGCATATGTTTTCGTCGTTTATTGTGTGTTAAAATCGAAATAGATCAGCTCTTGTGCGTGAATTGTTGAGTAATAATTCACTGTTTGTCGGTCAGTTGTGTCGGGTAATCAACGTGGTGAAATTTGCGGTTAAACAGAACGTCCATCGAAGCTCGGCAACATGCCCACTTGTACCCGTACATCCCCGTCGGTTGCACTCACACCGGATAGGCGGCACTTGAAAACGATATTTTCGACGAACGTAGTTATACCGATATTTTATTGAAAAATACATAAACTTTATTCATTCTGATGATTTAACTTTTCGGATAATCAGAATAACCGAGTTTGACAGGGCTGAACCCACATGCTACAGAACTAATTTTCCATACGCCAGTTTCGACAAACAAAATGAAGCTTTTTGGTACATAGTATTACGCGTAATGCTCCTTATATACAACCGAGGCATGATTCGATTTTCGAATTGTGACGGACTTTCCCGAATGTGTTTGTTGTTTTTACGTTGGATTATGGGTTTTAATATATACATGTACAATGTCTTTGACTCTTTGTACCTTTTCTGGTTTTGTTATCAACTGGTTGCTGTATTTTTCATATTCTATTCTTGCTTTTATCCTGGTCGCTCCATATCAAAGGTGTAAAAATGGATCTAGCAGCTCCCTTGCTGACGCTCACATAAAGGGGTTGTGCTAGGAAGATAGCGTAAGGCAGGTAAGCAGCTGTTAAAAAAGATATTGTTATGTCGCAATAAAAAGCTCTACAGAGCTTATGTTGTCTGTTTCAAATAAGCGACGCTAAATAAAGTTTCTTTATCTTTATTGTTTGTTTGTTTGTCTGTCTGTGTTCTATTGTGCTTTCCTCGAAGAAGCGTGGGTTGGACTGTGATCTATGGAGAGTAGTTTATGGTATTACAAACTCGTTTTGGAGGAGATGGGTGTCAACTTTTCGATTTTGTATCATATCATTTTCCTGTTGAATAAAACAACAGCAATACAAACAGAACCATAAAAACCAATACCCCGCCCCAACAAAAAACAAAAAACAAACAAAAACAAACAAACAAACAAACAAACCCGGTTTATCTTTATATTCAAAAACTTTCTTCTGAGTCTGAGTTGCAATCTTTTCGGTTACGTCTGCACGGATATACTTCCTTGATACGGAAGTATTCATGAACCCTTAACGCACCAATCACGACTGCAGCAGACAACAAGTTTTGCTACATTTACCTTATTTTCAGAAAAAATAAGGTATGATATTTTATGAGAATCGTCTGCCAGCAGACGACTACAGCAGGCAACTCTCATGAAATATCATGCCTTTTTGTTATTTTTGAAAAAGCGGCAAAATTTGAAATTGTCGTCTACTGCAAATTATAGATAGCGCTTTATGGGTGAAGAGGAATTTTTTGTTTTGAGTAAGTTTGTTGAGCAGGAAACAAAATCATATTATGCGGAAAGGCAACTTCCTTGTGCAAATAAATTGTCTCTCCTTTTTTGGAACGCGCAGAACATCCCATTACCAGACCATGCGACGAGAATACGTAAGATCACAATAAGAAGAGTAAATCGAAGCAAAAAAAGTGTATTACTCGCAAGTATCAACCTGATCTGGGCCGGGAATTACAATGCCTCCTTAAAGTTACGCAAGACTTAAGTTAAGTATTGATATTTCAACATGCTATATTACATGCTAAATAGATTTCCTGAATCGATGTGGTATTTGTGGTCAAAGATATCATTGTGATCTTCGGATAAATTAAAACTATTTTGATTTTAATCAGTACTACACACTGTACAGAAAAACTTCCACGGGATGGATGTAAACAAACCATCTTATCAGCTCCATGAGTTCCACCAGTTCAAAGTGGGGTGAGATTAGTTCTGCTTGTTTATTCAAAAGGGAGTATATTAGTTGAGAGTCTATCAAATTACATTTACAGCAGCAGTTGAATTTATTGAAAAGAAAAGAGCCTTTGTTTAAGTGTGAGTTAAAAAGTCAGATTAGTCTGCTTAGCCAGTCGGTAGTATACATTCAGCTGTTTAAAGACAATAAAATTATTAACAAAATTATGATAGAAGTAAAAGTTTGGCGAGTGAGCAGATTGCAAACCATCAGACTTGTACTAGTTCAAGAAGCATTTTTCATCAAACCATTTTTCTAATGAAACTAAGCCTACTTGTACTTGTCCTCTGAAAACATTGAAACATAACTCACATTGCAAAGGGTAGACACTGATCAAGGCAAAGGAGTCATAGTCCAACTGCTAGTTAGTCCACTGTTAAACTGTTGTACTTATGATTAGCTCAGTTCAAATTAAAATCAATCGAATGTTCTATCTATTAACATTTTCTTTACAGATAGAATCTTCCACCCAACTAAATACAACTATTGTTTGGTGGTCAAATGCATATATTTAGAGGCCATCGGTCGCAAACAATTTATAAATCACATATTATATCTGTCGCAGGTGGCCGTTTTATTCAGCAAAAAGTGTAGTCCCTGATGATTTGTTTTCATCCTGGGTCAGTACTATTTGCCAAGTCAACGCCTTACAAGGCGTTAAACTTTACTTCACCGCACCGGGGCCCATATTCGTTTATTGAACAATAGTACAAGCAAGCAAACAATTTTTTTTCGGGGGGGGGGGGGAGGGGAATGGAGGGATGCAATTAGTTCTAAGAAGGTTTCCCCCAACCCCAACTCAACTTCACCCCGCTTGATTTTGTAGTTATATCCATATAGACACAGGGCAGTTCCACTCATATACGAGGGTCATTTGGAAAGTTCTTAGCATGGCATCATAACTCCACAATGCGTTGACAAAATGCTATCAAATAATACATTTTTGGAAACTAGAATTCAACGGCTACTTGATGGTTTAATTTTTGCCGAAAAAAGACTTAGCGTGCACGTGCAGGGCATGCTCAAAATGAGTAGGGGTTTATATACTGGCGGAAATTTTAAGCAAAATACTTGGAAAAAAGCAAAGTAAAATTGGGGACCTTATTTGCGATCATGATTTGACAAATTAACGATTTGGTGCCAGCTTATTTTTTAATAAAATATATTATGTAATCAATTCTTGCACGACTACCACCTTTACATTGGAAAATGTTGGCTAATAGAGAAATGGTAAACTTTAAAAAATGGGACTTTTTTCGATTTTTCTTTATACTTTTACTATAAATTGTGTCACTACAGGAGCACGAAAAAAGCCTATTGAGTATATGGTTTGCTTTATTTATAGACAACAAAGCATAAAAACCATTTCGTCGCGCAAAATGTGTGGCTTTATAAGTTCTGTATTCAAGAAAATCATTCCTAATAACACTACCCCTACTTTTCAAGAAGTGGGTGGGGTAGCTCAACCCCGCATATTTTGTTGATGGCACAAGAACTTCTAATGGTATCGCGTTAACAATCACAAAATGTATTGATTTCTACTCTCAAGGTGTTTTTACTTTTTTGTTTGCCCCTATTTTCAATTGAAGCGAACCAGAACGTCAACTCATAGCGAAATTCATTCTGCCCATGAGAAGCTTTTAAGAGTTATCGTCCCTTTTTTCTAGTTTACAAAATTTCTTTTGGTTTCAATACAAAGAGCATAAAGTGTGCTTGACAAAAATACCAACATACGGCATTTTTAAACTACTGTCGTTAATATATTTTCAAAATATGTGCATTGTGACATGGAATTTTTAGACGTAAAAATAGGCGAATTGGTTTGCTTTCTAAACGGTTTTGGTATTGCTGTTCCGGTATTTATTTATTAGAAACATTTAACTCGGTCGTCAATTGTATAATCATTGTACCAGATTGTGGCCTACCAAATGTTACAAAATTATCTAATTTGATGAACTATTCCTAATGTTCTGCGCACTTTTCCAAAGGTAAAAAGTTATAGTTTCCGCTGATTTTTTTTTTGCGTTTTCCAGTATACAAACAGTACATGTATTCCCAATACTTTTTTTTAATGTTTGCGTCATAACATCCTCCTGAAAATTGTGCTACAAGAAAGAAAAAAGATAGCTCTTTAAAATGATAACAATCATGATAGGGTTTGTACATTGGTTACTGAGATATAAGACCATGCTAAGAACTTTCCAAATGCCCCTCGTAATATATACTGACGTCAACTAAAAACGCCTCACTCATAATCCCTGATTTCTTAGTGATGATATATAAAAATGAACAGCCACGTGCTGCTTCTTTATGTGGAGGTTGTGCGATGTTGGAAAATGACTTTCATTTGATATGCAGGTAACGCGTTATTCCGATGACGTCATACAGGCTCAACGTACACATGACGGCATTGTGCATCGATCGCTTATGATTTCAATTTGAATTTGCACTCATTTTGTGCCGCTTATGTTTTGCTGATCAATGAAAAAATTTTGAATCATTTTTTCAAACAGTTGTACTTGCGAGTAATAACTTTATGAAATTATGACGTCATATTAAAGACGAAATGTAAGGTCCGTTTACGAAACTTGCCAACATTCTCAATTTGCTTTAAGTAATGGAAAAAAAAGATAAGGGGGAAAATAAGGTAATGTACACAGAATATGCCTACATAAAAATTACGTTATTTAAGATGAGCTGTAACGCCCAATGGCCAGTCGACGGTCTACGTTAACGTCATCCAAAACGGCCGTCTGGAACACGTGCCAGATTGCGTATTTAAGCAATCGTCGCTGGCTAAAGACTTAAGACTTTGCAAAGGATTCGTAACAATCTTTTCATCCACTTTGCAGAGTCATGACATTTAAATGTTACTGAAATGAATGGCGAAAAGGTGGGTGGGGTAAGTTGTTTCGTTCAGCAGACACATACAAGCATTGTCTGAACATTATAAACGCATTTTGGTAAAAAAGAGAATGTTTTACAATGGTAAAACACGTTTTTCCTGTCAGCGGATTGTGTCTGGAAACAAAGCAAATGTGGCTAAAATCTTGTGTCGCCCGAAATGGTGACCTCTGTCTCAAACCGAGGTCGTTTTCTCAGCCTCAAATTTTCTTTCAGCAATTTCGTTTTCATTGAGATACGCTTGACTGATAAGATGTTATAATGCACTAAAATTCATAACTTTAGTCTGATCAGTCTAAGAGATATTCACGTTTATTTTTAGATGAGGCGTTTTTTCTTGACGTCAGTATAAAACCAACTGTAGTAATACATTTAGCTATAATTATCATATGACGTCGCGTTTGAGAGTGAAATAACGCCATGCAATAAAATCTGTAAACCACTTAGGGGATAACTGTATTCAAAATTTTCATTTGGGGAGGTATATCGTCGGGTATACGGTCGGAAATTTAGTTTTACGGCGACGCGTAAGCGGAGCCGTAAAACGTGATTTCCGAACGTATACCCGACGATATACCTCCCTAAATGAAAATTTTGGACATTGTTGTCCTCATTCTAATGCACTATTAACATTTTCCATTCAAAAAGACAGTGAAAATGTACTTTGTTGCGCCTATTCGCCTAGCGGCTGCCAGCTGCATCAAACCGCTTGCCAGCTGCATATATTCACTTGTCAACCAATGAAAAGCGACGTTACGTAATGACGTCGGGTTTGCGACAGTATATCGCAGGATATACATTTCGCAAAATTATGACGTTATCCAATCAGACGTCGCGTTGCATTTGCAAGTACATTAGAATATAGGGATCACACATGTTTTTTCATGCATTAACATTTGCCGGGTCCCGAGGATGTTGTTTGAACACGAAGCCGATAGGCCGAGTGTTCAACATCATCTGAGGGACCCGGCAAGTGTTAATGCAATGAAACAAACATGTGTGATCGTTATTCTTGCATATTTTACCTTATTCCAGCTCAATTCGCACTGAAAACGCTGCTAAAACATTAAATTGTCGATTTTCTTGCACTGGATTTCTCTAAACAAAATGGCGTCGGCTATGTACTTTCGAACGTCATTACGTCATAACCGTACGCAACGTTTTCGCGAACAAAAACATCGGTGAAATGATCAGTCTGGTCCGCATTGCGTTCCGTATATAACGTCATGCAAATAATGCTGGGCTCATTTTAAGTATTTTCAAGTTCAGACCCATGTTCAAACAGCACGTGAATCTCCTGATTTGAACATGGATTTTCGTTCATTTGACAACGGGTGTAAACAGCTATACGAATAGATATCTATGCAAGAATAGTGGTTTATCGATTTTCGGGAAACGTTATGACGTCCATAACAACGTTGCGTACATAATGACAAAATTATAACGTTTTTGCGCGAAAAATGAAATTTCAAAGTAATCTCAATGTCATATGATAAATAGAATCAAACATTCGTGCTTTTGTATTATTGAATATACAATAATGCCCATATCAGCATGTGATATAAAAAGTGCACACTTTCTTCAATCAGGAATTCCTGACCAATTCTCAAACTTTTTTATCATTGTAAAATGTACCGTATTATCTATATGTACTTACTGATATTAAAGACATATGCGATTAATTTCCATGCACGCCTTTCCTGCGTCTGGAAACGGGGAAAGTTGGTCTGGTCTTGTCTTTCGACCATTTACGTATTTGGATCAATATAGATTTCAGATACACTTATTTCAGATCGATGTTCCAACGTTATCTTGACAAAATAAAGTAACTAAAATGTGTCGGTCTTGATCGTCTCAGCACCAAATAAAGATAAATAGATCAGGCAAAAACAAACGATGTACACAATTTTCATGTTTTAGCCCTGGTTACAAAGAACATCTAGCGATAAGGCGTATATTTTCCCCAGTTGACATGATTACAAACATCAAATTTTCAAATTGCCCTAATGTTTTTGAAATTGATGTAGTTAAGCAGTAGAATATGCATAGTAGGCAGCAAAATACGTTTCAAAGCGATTCACCATTTACAATGCCTTGATAACGTGCACTTTCTACTCCCACCCCTCTTTTAAAGTATTTATACTGGGTGCCGTTTAGGCCAAATTTTGAGTAAATGCATTGCTAGTTTTAAAAAAGTAAAAGTGCTAAAATGTTAAGGATAGGAGTGCTCTTCATTTCCCAAACCTTACCGTATTCCTTCTGCGCATGCGTACGAAATACACCCCGAAATTGTGGCGTTTGTCATTGGAAATATGAAACTGGTGTCTTTCAGTTTATTTTTAGATGCTTTGCCCCCCTAGACCCAAGATGCCCTTTGGACAACGACATGTCGCAATAAAGATTTACAACATATGTAAAGGGCATTTTGGGTCTAGGGGGGCAAAGCATCTAAAAACAAACTGAAAGACACCAGTTTCATTTTTCCAATGACAAACGCCACAATTTTAGGTGTATTTTGTACGCATGCGCAGAAGGAATACGGTATGGAACTTGGTATGTAGCATTTACTAAGTTTGTTCAAATGATGATCCTAGGTTGACCTTGAGCTACTTAACGTCAAGGTCAAAATTGCTTCCTAATGCTTTTAAATGGGAAATTTTCGAAAAAGTTGATTTATTTTAAAACTGTGGAAGCCCAAGTCGTTATTCTCAGTTGATATGTTTAACCTAATGAGACAATGGCTATAAATAAGTTCCAAAGGTAAAGGTTGGCCTTTGACCTTTCAGCTTAGGTCGCTCATATTGGAGTCCCATCAATTTATTAAAACATAGTTTTCTCACAAACTATTGGTCCCATTGACCTCAAATTTCATGTGAAGACTACTTATGATAAGTTAGCCAAAATGCATACAAAATATCTTGGTCACATGGCCAAGATGGCCCATATATGGTAAAAAACATTTAAAAATCTTCTTCTCCGATAACCTATGGACTTGGTATGTAGCATTGGGATGTGGGGCCTACTAAGTTTGTTAGGGCCCCGCCAAGCGAGCAGTGAGTGAGCAGTTAGACTGGCATCAGTCCACTAAATGTATATAATCACATTTATAATTATATTTAACTATGAAAAAAATAATCTTATGAAACTTCTATCCTCTCTGATAGTCAAATTTAGTCTGATGTCCAAGCCGAGAACTACTCCAAGTAAAGTTTTAAAATTGCTAGTGAGCTGTGAGCAATGGCAATGCATATTCACTTAACCAATACTTGCAAACAAATAAAATTAAAAAAAAGAATCTTACAAAATTGATTAAACATTAACTTTGCTGAACATTATATAACTTTCCTGGCAAATGTTTATATTTAGTATTGTGCGATTATACACCTTTAAATCTTTGCATACTGGCGTTTAGTTGTCTGCTTATTTTCTGAAAACTTCTTGGTGGAATACCACCAGAGTGTCAAACAGTTTTGATCCAGATTAGACTCAGCTTTTTGTAGGGCTTGATCTGGATCCAAACTATTTGCAAATGTTTTCAACAGAAGAAACAAACAGGTAAATGCCAGAAAATCTTTCAGTGGTTTGGTCAGTGTACACTCGCAATGAATTGAAAGTGGCTATCCATTCACTGGTAATATAAACATCAATAGATATTTATCAGAGTCGTAAAAATATATTGATGTGATACACAGATTTATTGCCTTCCACAGGTCCAGAATCCTTTGGTTTGGCCAATATTTACAGTGCGCAATGTGAAGTACTTTAATCAGTTTTAAGCGTTATTTTTCGCATCCTGAAAAACCAATACTTAACTTAAGTCTTCCTTAACTCTAAGGAGGCATTGTAATTCCGGGCCCTGGCCTATACTTTTAAAATAATTTCACAGTCGAGTGAGCATCTAATTATACTCTTTCGAATAGAAATGGATGGCACTAAAATGAACCTCGTTTTTTTAGGAAAAAAAAATCGGCGTACCCGTAGATGAAATCTAGTCCAGGAGCTTATTTCCGTGCGGCCCTAGATTTTGACTTGGCACACTTTACCTGCCAGAAAAGATTTGACTACTGAAATGCAATTTTGAAGTATTCTGCGATATTCCTAGGTACGTCGTTCAGTCATTGTGGTAGCAGTTTTGCCGAAGGACGCCGTCTTTAAACGTACCCTACGCTAAATACGGCTTAGGTAAAACTAGGAATTATGTTTGCCTATTGCTTTCTTTTCAGCATATTCCCCTTTGAATGAATGTTCTATACTCATGTTATGGCATAAGATAGGTAAGCAATATAAAACATTTGTGTACATGCTATATCAGATGCGAAAATGTCCAACAGAAGGGGTGGTTTACCATCACTGGGGCATAATGTTTCCACGGTCACGGCTTGTGTGGTTGTTTGTCTGAGTATGGTGTGAGTATGCATTGGGAACCAATATATTCATGCTTTGAGGCATTTTTACATTTATATACATCCTTGATACGAATTAATCTTTTACAATTTCGGCTTGAAGTGTAGCCACGAGTTATGCGTGCGCGACATCATGATGCCGTATGTTAACAAGTCAACGAGAGCTATGCCTAAGCTAATCCCAAAGTGAGATAACGGACCATTTAGTTTCTCTGCCCATATAGGGCGAAGATTTGGCACCAGTAAGATGCATTTTAGCCCCCATCTCCCTGATGGCTAAGGTTGCTGCTCGTTTCAAGGCGGTGGTTGTTTTGTTCTTGACGCATTGCTTCTTACTATATATTGTTGCTCCATTGTTTAGTGGGGGTTCTGTGTTTGGTCCTTGTTTCATAATGCAATACTTAGTTTCCTTTTTAGTTCTGCAATCAACTTGAGTAGTGAGAGATAACTGGTTGCTTCGATTTGATGGTCTTCAAGGCGACTTGTGACTGTTTGTATTCTGTGGCTCTTCCTCGCGGTGTCAGGATTTGTCTGGTGAGTGTAATTGTGGTATGTCCAGGTCCAACTCACATTTTCAGTCATTTTAACATAGCTGACATATTTAGAGACAAACATTAGGTTGTGGTGGACATTCATTCTCAGAATTTTCTGGCTGGTTTTGATGTGTTGGAATGTTTTCAGAGCAAGTATTATATGGAGATTTAATATATAAGTTTAACCCATTTATGCAGAATGTATTTTCCCCATCAATTTATCAATTGGACGAGTCAATTTCCAAGTTTAAGATTGTTGGTTGGTATTGTTCATTTTTATTCAAATTTTAAAAGAATCTTCTATAAACAAACAGTGGATAACCTGATCATACGCCGCTTTGAGTGCAAAGCGGCGTCTGATCTGGTTTTGCAGTGTTTGCCGATGTCCCACAAAAAGGACGCTAGGCTTATATGGGTTAAAGAATCCCTTGAACAACCCTTATTTTGAGTTTAAGAACATAAGACATAATAGTAATACATGTAAAAGAGTGGGATATAGCATGGATGTTATGCGACAGTCTGTAGAGGTTATAACACAATCTTGGTTGGGGGCTACCATTGTTTGTTTGGGCTTTATGTTGGTAACTTATTTAAGCCGAATGGAATGTCCTACTGTTATCAATTGGACCAGTCCATTTCTGTTTTGAGGGTTGTCGGATGGTATTTTTCATTTTTATTCAAATTTTAAAAGAACTTTCTGAAAGCAAACAGTGGAGACCTGCGTCAGACCTGGGTGTGCTCTGTTTGCCAATGTCCCACAAAAAGGACGGTAGTCTTAAACGGATTAAGCAGAACTCGCTGGGGAAGAGAGAGCATGTTGCCTTATTAGTATTGTTTTCTTGATGTCGCATAACTGTTAGTTTATTGAGCCTCTTCCTCTTGGTTTGTTTGTTTGTTTGGTTCTTAACGACGCATCAACCCTTATGGGTCATTAGCGTCAGACGGTATTAAACTAAACATGATGAAGATGGAAAAAGTAAAAAATTATAAGATAAAATAAAAGGAATGATGATGATGAGATTGTATAATGATAATGAGTTGCAATACGATTGTTGACAGGAGAGACCACGTACAATATCTGACAGTTTCAAAGAGCTATTCAGATAACTGTACATGTTCTTTAACTGAACAGAATACAACATTAAAAAAAATCTGTATTATGGTCTGATACAAATGTAAAACAAAACATGATTTTAAAAACACGGCCTCCAATCTCTGCCTCCTTCTCCAAAAAGAGCAGAACGTAAAGGGAGGCGAAGGCCCTTCCGGGAAGCAGGCAGTGGGCATAAACAATGGAACACGGTAAGTTGTGTTGACACATTTTCAATCATAAGTAAATTTTCAGCGCAAAACTCGAAAATCTAAGAATGCTATGCTTCGGGAAATTGTTCAAGCTATCCGTAGAGCATGCTGTTTGCACATTTGAACTTAGTTTGTAAGCGTGAGAGCTTTTCTCCCGTTGCACAGTTGTCCAAGAAACGGTGGTTCCCGCATGGTTTTGCCTTCTAACCAAACGTATAGTAGCGTTTGGACCCTTATTCATACTACCGAGGCCCCTCCACACCCATGTTGTCTTAAATGCAATTTTTCGAGATATTTCAATGATAATTGAGTGATTTAGAGCCAAATTTCTTTAGGAGCAGGAGACGAAGGGCAGGAGAAGGAGGCTGGGAGAGGAGGAGCAGGCGGCGATGATATCAAAATTTGCATTGATTTTGCTTATTTTTTAATAATATACTTATCCAATCTATATCAAACTTGCATGTATGAATATTTCAAACCATTTAAATAAATCGAAATTACTTCGCTTCAAATGCCACCACCAACGTAATGTGTGGTTCACTTTTTTTCTCATTGGAATCATGTAATGCTCACAGATTAGTGATACTTGTGCATTTCTCCCTAAGTTCTTGGGAAAAGGATTATCAAAAATCTCAGACTTGGTCGAACCTCTGTTTTATACCCACCCCCTCTCAAGCTTTGATTAAGAGCAACAATTACTCATGGTGCGAAAGACTTAGACGCAGAAAAAAGAGGAATTCAAACCAAACCTAACCATCATATAACTGATATAACAACTCGTGTATAAGAGCAGTCTCAAAAGATGTTAACTTAATTATTGCAAATCTGATAATGTCCGTACACGCATTATAAAGGAAACAAAAGCGTTTCGCTTATTCTCCCATTGTGTTGTTTGTTTAACCTAGAACGTCATGAGCTTGCTAGAGGTATATACTGTATATTATAAGAGAGGTATATATAGCAATGTTTGTGATCAGAATAATTCAGTTAACAATAGCGTTTAATCATTCGTATCATACATGCAAGTTTGATATAGATTGGATAAGTATATTATTAAAATAAGCAAAATCAATGCAAATTTTGATATCATCGCCGCCTGCTCCTCCTCTCCCAGCCTCCTTCTCCTGCCCTTCGCCTCCTGCTCCTAAAGAAATTTGGCTCTAAATCACTCAATTATCATTGAAATATCTCGAAAAATTGCATTTATGACAACATGGGTGTGGAGGGGCCTCGGTAGTATGAATAAGGGTCCAAACGCTACTATACGTTTGGTTAGAAGGCAAAACCATGCGGGAACCACCGTTTCTTGGACAACTGTGCAACGGGAGAAAAGCTCTCATGCTTACAAACTAATGTGCAAACAGCATGCTCTACGGATAGCTTGAACAATTTCCCGAAGCATAGCATTCTTAGATTTTCGAGTTTTTGCGCTGAAAATTTACTTATGATTGAAAATGTGTCAACACAACTTACCGTGTTCCATTGTTTATGCCCACTGCCTGCTTCCCGGAAGGGCCTTCGCCTCCCTTTACGTTCTGCTCTTTTTGGAGAAGGAGGCAGAGATTGGAGGCCGTGAAAATAGCAATTAGATTTTGTTAAACAGATTTATTTGTCTTAAAAATGTCATAATACTATCAATATGTATATCTTGAAATAATTCTTTCACGTTATCAACATGGAAGCAATTATTTCTTACTTGTGCAAAGTCGCCATCTCTTCCTCTTTGTGCCGTGGATTGGTCGGTAGTGTGGAATTGTGATATTGGTAACCGCTCATAGCAATACATATAGAGCCAGTTAAGAAAAATACTACAACGTAAAATTGTGGTTATTTTCTTATCCATCAGGTAAAACATGTGCTGTGGGTGTTCAAAAGAACCGTCTCATTGAGACGGTTTTTTGAGTACCCACAACATATGTTTTATTGAAATAAGGAAAATAATGTTCGGATACGCACTCTTATCTGGGGACCTGCTTTTTTTTTCTTTTTTCCAGCCAAACTTTCACTAGCATGCGACATTCCAAAGTGGTTGGTCGCTGTTTATGGCCTTTTTGATAAAGTACAGTGCAAACGGCGGTGAGATTTTACAACAATGTACGTTTTGCAGCATATTACTAATCTGGAACTGCACTGTTTGGAAATGGTCTGTTTAAAGGAAGTTCAAAAAAGTGTTAGCGATCGTTTATTTCAGAACATCAAAGAACAGAAGAACACCGGATAGGCGGCAATTGAAGACGTTATTTTCGACGAAAGTAGTTCCAAAATCGTCAGAAACAGAATTTTCAATTGCCATTTGTCGCCCAACTGGCGACAAATGTCAATCGAAAACACTGTTTCTAGCGTTTTTTGATTCGCGTTCGTCGGTTGTTAAGATCGTTTTCGATTGCCGTCTATCCGATGTGAGTAGGTGTACAGAAGGATGAAAATACATGTAATAAGGTCAGGCAAGTATAAAGTTAGCAAAATCAAGGACCATTACCTACGTCACAGGGTCAAATTGATGACCTTTAGGTGAGGTCAAAAATCCTTACATTTCCATTACAAGGTCAATTTCAAAGATATTTGTACCAAACTGTGTGTGTTCTCACAATATATATATATAAAATATCGAATGCAATTTTCATTATGTCGCCTGGATCATGCCCCAGGGGTGGAACTAGAGGGTGCTGTGGTCAAAAACTTGAGCGTAGAGATTTTCGATGGCGCCCATCGACTGCGCGCTCTAGTTGTAGATTGTTCTGGCTCATAGGGGCCTCGTCGCGAGAAAACCATCATTAAATAAAGGATCTATGCAGTCTGAGTACCGCCTTTTGTACCATGGATATTCGCAGTCCAGGAAGTATTAATTGCCGTCCTCCTGAGAATGGCAACTATAATTGGCTAAGTTTGCAGCCTGTATGGTAGCACGGGCTAAGCGGTGTAGTATAGGAAAACTACCTCTCGTTGTCTCGTTGTGTCACTGCACTAGAATCGCCATCTCCGCAAGCTTGCGGAGTTGGCGATGAGCTGGGTGTATCATACAATAGATCACTTTCCGCAAGCTTGCGGAGATGGCGATGAGCTGGGTGTATCATACAATAGATCACTTTCCGCAAGCTTGCGGAGATGGCGATGAGCTGGGTGTATCATACAATAAATCACTTTCCGCAAGCTTGCGGAGATGGCGATGAGCTGGGTGTGTCATTCAATAGATCACATTCATAAAACAGCTTTTAAATGACCTTGTCACGCTTAGGGATGTCTGTTACAACGCAAGGTGGTTCTGGACGACAATTCGTTACGGGCAAATGACGACTGCTTACCTGTGCTGGACGACATGACAGTGGAAAGGGGGAACACACACAGACGTCGCAGAAAATGATAATATAGTGTGTTTGGTTATTTAAAATCATTTCTGTCATATAAGTGTTTGTAAGTTCTGCATTAGAAGTACAAACACCATAGATATTTGTTGTTAAATTGTAAAACTCTGGTCTGGAACAGAAACTTCAAAAATATGTAATTTGTGATTAATTACCTGCGTTCCCATTACAATTTAAGCATAAATGGACAGGCAATAGATCTCACATGATTATTCCGTCAATTTTAACATGTCCTTCTTCAAAGAAAACTGAAAACCTCAAAATTTCATTTTTCTAATATTACTGGTTAGAGACGACTGTGTCACTGGCAATAGACGACGTCAGTTTTTCTGTAACAGGTGTGAGACGACATTTTTCTTTCTTTCATGAACACTTGAGAAGATGTAAATACTGCCCTGAACCCTATTCAACACCTGAAGAAGTAGTTCAGCATTGTGCGACCTCCCACCGAATGTTTTTTATTCTTAGATAAAGCTCTGGAAAGTACAACATATTACTTAATAAACAAACATCTAATAGTTATTTGTTTGTTTGATTTGACTCTAAACGTCTGAGTCAACAATTTTGCAGTTATGTCAGGATGGGTCTTCCTAGGTTGAATCAGTATTAAGAAAGGGTGTATGTGTCTTGCTCAAGAACACAACGCAGTGACGACGGTGAAGCTCGAACTTGCAACTCCTCAGTCTCGACTCGAACAATCTACCACTGAGCCACTGCGTCCCTCCAACATCCATTCTTATTTAAAGCGACGTCCAATTGTACAACGTCAACAATTTGATACAGTATATTAGCTGGAGTAGAATATTTTTTTTTAATATTTGGGAGGCTTTATTACCGAATATACGGTGGGAAATCTTGCTTTAGAGAGATAAAAAGAACAACAGAAGACCACTGGCTCTGTAAACGTTCACCTGATATGTGGGTTTGGTATACGCACAAACTATACAAAACCAGAGGCGAGTTGAACGATGTGAGTGCTGTTGAGCGCTCTTTGTACTGGTGCCAGGTTTTACAGGTAGACATTACAAATAAAGATTGGTACTGGAACAACAAGCGCCCGCGAACGATCCCAAAGTTGAACTCAGCCCTGTCTTTACGTGTATAATGCAAACTATTAAGTGAACATTAAGTCATGTCCCTCTGGTTAGCTTCGCAGCTTTTAAGTATGTGAATTGAATCAAAGGGAGATCAAAATACATTTCAGGGAGAATTGACTTTATTTTGGGGGAGAAGTTGAATTAATTTTAGGGATTGGGGAGCAGTGGCAAATACTTTCAGGGAGCTGAAGAAGTTTTTTTTCAGGGATTTGGGGAGATCAATACATTATTTTAATTGAGCAAGGGAGCAAAGACCCCCCTGGGGGCCTCAGTATTTGACTGGGTGGTATTAAATGATTGAACAAAATTATCTTAATTAATTGAAGAAGATGGGCCAGGAACACTTTCTTCAAAGAATGCACATGTACTTTGTGTTTTGCACATATTCGAATCCATGTTTTCACTCTCATTACATTCTAAAACTTCTTCTGTGGGTCCCTCTTCAACGACATAATTGAATAACATTTAACCCTTGGTCAAAACAGAAGATTCTTCAGTGTAAGATATACTTAATAAATTCATCACTGTCGTCTCCACCTGCGACGCTGTCGACAATAACCAGTAACAAAATATTTGCAGTCGTTACACATCTGTAACATGGAAAAATGACTGCAGTATATTCGTTTTGGTTTTAAAAACGTATTCGTCTATAGTAAGCAGATTTATAAGAAAAAACTTTCTTGGTCTATGTGATGGACAATGCAATGTCTGATCATATCAAGTCACAAAATGGTCAAAGAAATCGAAAGTGAAAGTACTAAATAAGGATATGCGGATATGTGTAGTAGTAAAATACAGTTTCAAGAATAAAATGTATCATATACGCGTTAACAAGATGCAGTCGCCATGTTCTACAGGATTAATTAAGTTTAGATAAGTGTCGTGGACAAATATACACAGACGAAATAAGATACTTGTGGTTTATTTGTCTAATGTTACTCGAAAACGATACACATTCAATAACACAAACCTATATTTAAAAATATTTGGTCCGAAACCCGTAACGAATTGTCGTCCAGAACCACCTGACGTTGTAACAGACATCCCTAAGCGTGCTTGTACTTTCAGTCAGTAGACAGCACTGCCCACTTTAGTCACAGGAGCTTGAAGTTCGATCCTTATAACCCTTCTAAACCCTAAAACCGAAAATCTCATAATGCCATTACGTAATGACATTGTGAGATTTTGGTTTTGAGGCTATAGAGGTGAGTCAAAGACATAACTTCATACTCCTGTGCTTTAGTTAAGTGCTGAAAAACGGCAAGCATTTTTGAAAAGCTCCTACTTGTTATAATCATGATGCCGCAAAGTTTCAATTTTCTAGCTCGGCCTAACTTGGTCTTACATTATTTTTACTGTCATCAGAGGATATCGAACTGTTTCTTACAGTATGACATGAATGTTACAAATTTATAGTCGCCTGAATCGCACAACCTTGGGTCAGTAATAATGTTACCACTATTATCGTATTCGGTCGAGGGAAACCCACCCATCTTGTGAGTCCATCTTCCATTTCTCTCAAGCCTATACCAATGGAAATCCCAGTCCCGCTCCACGACCAATGCAACAAGACATGCCCTTGTTTTAGGAAATTCGCCTGGAGCCGGATTTCCGAGCCACTCAAGTCCATCGCGCATTGCAGCGTCCAGTACAGGGCGAGCTCTTAGGGCTGTGTATATCTGGCCGGCAGCTCTGCCAGGTTGAGCATATGTTCCAGTTGCCTTGTTACACGCATAGTTATAGCAGTTGTTATTATACTGCATGACATCACCGCACCTCCATTCTTCAATGTTGTCTAATTTGGGTTTCTTACAGGTATGAGAACACAACCTTGCTGGGGGTGGATTTGGCAGGGGGGTCGTTATGATCGGCGGATATGAATACAGGGTGGTGGCCGTAGTCGTGTCATTTTCAGTACTGTCCACTCTGCAGCCGATCTGGAAAACATGCCAGAAATTATAATTAACCCTTAAAGCGCCAATCACGACTGCAGCAGACGACAAATTTTGCGACATCTTTCCTAGTTTTCGAAGAAAATAAGGTATAATACTTCATGAGAATCGTCTGCCAGCAGACGATTCTCATGAAATATCATTCTTTATTTGTTGTTTTCGAAAAGGCGGCAAAATTTGAAATTGTCGTCTGCGGCAATTTATGGGTTTAACAAGTGTTCACTAATCGTTCTACATTATATTCTTAACCCATATAGGCATATCGTCCTTTTCATGGGACATAGGCAAACAGTGCAGATCCAGATCAGATACGGCCTAATGTGATGCCTGATCATGAACTTCACTGTTTGCTTACAAAATCGTCAATTAACATTTGGATTTTTTTAACAAAATACAACCCAATACCCCTAAAATTAGAAATTGATAGTAGTGGGAAATTCCATTCTTTAATGGGTTAAGGTATAAAATCAGCATCAAGTACACCCATAAAACATAGCTAAAACGCGCACTAGCTGTGCCAATTGAACTCGGATCGTACCGGTAAAGAACAGTGCCCTGTCCACTGAGCCACAGACACTCTCCCCGCCCCCCAGCGTTTTGAACCCTTAAAGCGCCAATCGGAACAAAAGTCGTCTGCTTTTCTCGTCTGCTGAAAAGTTTTAGAAGCCTCTCTGACAAACAGTGTGGACCCAGATCAGGCTGCTCCTATAGAACATGATCTGGTTCCACACTGTTTGCTTCTATACTTAGATTTGTTAGTAATGTTAGGCAATTATTTGCAGCAGACGACTTCAGCAGACGTCATTTTTCAGATGCTTTTTTTCTTGGCGATTTAAGGGTTAGTTTTTGTCTTTTACTGATAAGACCCGGGATTGACCCCAAGGTCTCAGACAGGGCGCAGGGTTTCGATTAAGCTATGCTTTATGCGTCTTGCAGAATTTGGCTTTTATGTCACTGTAAAGGCGGTAACTTTAATTTTCATGTTTTCATCTGCTCAAGAAGGGAAATCAGGATTTGGTAAAGAGTTTATAAGTTGTTTGAGCCGCGCAACGTGTATGCATTTCATGAAAATCGTGACTGTATATATAATACACCGAACTCACATTTAGTAACCCTTAAAGCGCCAATCACAATAAAAGTCGCCTGCTTTCGTCGTCTGCAGAAATGTTTGTAAAGCCTCTTCGACTAACATTGTAGATCCAGATCAGATAGCTCCTGTAGGAGCAGTCGGAATTGGGTCCGCACTGTTTGCATCTATACTTACGTTAGCCAATAAACAGATATTTTCGGATGCAGTTAATTTGTTAAACGCATGGTTGTACAGTTACTTTCAAATAAAATCAAAGTAAGTAAGGGTGCAAAGATCAGGAATCGATACAATCAAGTACCACACCTGACCCAGGATACCAATGGGAAAGTGATAAACTTACAGTCAGACACCACAAACGAAGGCCAAGAGGTCAGCCCTTTCCCAGCAGGTGACCACAAAGCACATATAAACAGACGCGTACAAAGACATAGCAAACATAATACAGATCAAATACATAAAAGATCCACAAAAGAAGTACCGCCTTGGAACGGTCAGTAAAATATTTTATTGGAGCTTAAACCTGTTAAACGGCGCCATCCTCACCCTTAATTAAGATGTGGATCAAGACACATAGATATTTGGTTTGCATGAAAGACCCCTAACTTATCAATGCATCATCTCCTAAAACTTATAAATCAAGATATAACAAGGAGATAAAGCAAAGATAAGGCCTCAACAGTAAATAAAACTGAAAAATAGTAAGTGAGTATGATCAGGAAATACCACAATAACAAACCGCAAACATCCCCATGGCACCGCGAGGAAGAGCCGCTTAACCATCACGAGACACCAGGAAGACAAATTAAGCAGCAACCAGCTCTCTCTTCCCCATCAAGATGATTGTAATACTAGAATGGACATAAAGTAACGTACAACAAAACATAGAACGGTTACATACTCCCACAATGGGAGTAACAATAAACAAAAAGTCAACAACAACAGAACCACCGCCTTAGAACGGACAGCAGCCTAAGCCACCGGGGGGGGGGGGCTTAAATGCATTTTACTGGTACCAAATCTTCGCCCTAGATTCTGCTGTTGTTGAAGTGCAAGAAATGTTCAGCTCGCATGGAAGCCATCTAAGTAATGCAATGTATCATCATGGAGAAACACTCTAATCAAATTAACACTCCATGATGAAACAAAGAAAAGGGCTCATGACTCACAGATAGTCAGAGCTAAAGAAAACCTCAAGTTGAGCCACTGTGGGTCCAGCTACAGATAAGCATCAGGCCCCAACCTACCGATTAAAGCTTTACGTCAGAGCCTGAGGCCTGACCCATCGTCGTGCAATTATAGAGGAGCCTGCTTGTTTTTTTTAAAGATACTTCTTGTTATGCTTATGTTCAACATTACTTCATTACTATAATTATATATTATTGGTTTTGTATAATATCTGACTATTTTTTTCTCTATATGTTATTCAATGATTTGGGTCCAGTATCCGCTTATTTGCTGATGATACTAGTCTCTTCATCATAGTGGATAATTCTACAACAGCTGCTCTTTTTCTTAATTCTGATCTTGAAACACTCTCTCGTTGGGCTGCTATCTGGTTAGTCACTTTCAACCCTTCCAAAAACGAATCTGTTCTAATTTCTCGCAAAATCAATAAGCCAATTCATCCACCTTTATATATGAACTAGAAAAGATATGACAGTGAACTGCCATATCAAAGACCCGACCTCATTGAAGTGATGGAAATTGAAACTGATTTGACTACATCAACAAATGTTCATACTAGTTTCTATATAAGTGTAAGGGAATGCCTAGATTGTTGAAGAAATGGCGTAAAAGCTAACACCAATTGTAATTATTGTGTCCCTGTTGTCACAGTGTCACAAGCTTCCTATAATTCGAATTTTCGATAATTTGAAATTAAATCTCTAGTACCTTTGACTTCGAAATTACGAGATTCGACTGTATTTATATTTTATATTTATCAGTCAAGTGTACATTTTCAATTTTCACTGAACATGGCTGGTTTTCCAGTTATTTTGAATTATTTCAGACATAACGGAGTTTTTGGAACAGGCAAAACTCCACATTTCCGCGCTCAGCGTCATTGCGATAAATCTTTTACGTCATATAAACGTATAAGTAAACAAAAAGCATTATTGGAGAAGCACAAAACGAGCGTGCAAACGGGCATCAGAGTGGAAAACAGAGGTCCGACGTTTTGTTAGGGTCTGATCTGGATCTAAACTGTTTGCAAAGGTTATCAGCAGACAACACTAGTTGACACAGTCACTTTTTACTTAGTGCTGGTTCAACCCATCCCAACATTTGACTAGGTTTAACTCATTACCACACATTTTTCCGCACTGCGAAATTACCAGCATGCAAAGAGTATTCCACATTGTGTTCGCCTGTCCTTGGCTCTGAGTTCAAGGAAAACTACTGCTACTGGACACAAATCTTCTCTACATAATCTCCCTTCTTTGCTCAAACTCAGTATCTGTATAGTCTGAAGAGCTGGTCCCAGGAATTCCTGGGACCTTTAGTTCCACTGTCATGCTAATGGCCCATATGAAATCGCTAGCTCCATTATCAGAATTTATGACTTAACTTGTGTTCATAGAAACATTTTATCCCCAGAGTGAAATGGATGAAAAAAATGAGTTTGGAAGTTTTTAGATAGCAGACAGCCAAAAATCAGAAATTGTGTTAAAGAACAATTTGCAGGGGAATGATGATCTGTCCTGCTCGCCATCCTGAAGAAGTAAAGGTCTGACATGCCTGCATGCACCATGACTGTTAAAGTCCTTAAGCTCTGATCAGCCTGCACAAGCAACGGTGATCTATGTTTCTCATTCGGTCGCCTTGATGCAGTTCCAAGAAGTAACAAAAAACATAATTCAGTATGAAAGCGCAGTGGCTCAATATTGGAGTGTTTGACCCGAGACCAATTCAAGCGAGTATGAGCATAACCGGCGTCACTGTATTGTGTACTGTATTATGTCCTTGAGCAAGACACATCAATCCTTGCTTAGTACTGGTTCAACCCAGGACGACACGTCCGGACATAACTGAAAAAAATGTTCTTTTGGGCATAAAGAATCAAATCAATCAATAAAGGTACGTGTAGTATATTAATGAATTCAGCTTACGGACAATTTGATGTCATATATACATCAGCCCAGAATCATTGCTCTAGAAATAATGCTCAGCTGTGATTGAGCCGTTGAGGAAAAGGCATATCCTGGAATTCAATCTGGTCTGCATTGTTTACTAAGATACCTAAACAGAAATACCTCATTTTATTGAAATTATGACCGGCAGCCCTTTAAAAATATGTGATCCTATACTTGTGCAATATGTATGACATAATGCATCAAAAATAGTTAATCTTCTGAGTGTTTGCAATGCAATTGTCAAATTACGCTAGCAGATGAAAAAGCAGACAATGTTTGCTGTAGGGTATGTGGAAAGCCATATGCTTCACAAAATATAGGCATCTAAAGCTGGCGCTTCACCAGGGTCTGCACCATTTGCTAAGACAAACACAATTTATATTAGGTCACTGCATATATACGGCAACTTCAATATTCATATCTGGGCGTGATTCGACTATTTCATTGCCCAATAATATTATATTAAGAGTTAACCTGTTTAATACGTTGTTTGAGCCGCGCAGACGTGCATGCATTTTATGAAGATCGCAAACTGAAAAACTACAACAATTTTAAAGATCATCTGCTTTTGTCATCTGTTGAAACTGTTTTTGAAGCCTCGTCGACAGAGTAGATCAAGATCAGACTGCTCCTGTGGTCAGACTGCACCTGTGGGAGCAGTCTGACCTGGGCTTACACTGTTTACCTCTATACTTATGTTAATCATAAACATAGTCATTTTGCTGGCATTTTATGGTTTGAATGATACTATTAGCCACGATATGAGATTTCCAACAATGTGGTATGTCCGACCAGCAAAGGCTCTGATCAGTATGAGCATCTGCCCAGCCTGATAAGAGCATTTGCTAGTCGCTTGAATATTCAATGACAGTTAAGCTACTGACTGAACAGCATTTGAGGTTTCTAAGCTTAAAAGGAGTCTGAGTCTACCCTTGTCAAAATGACACATTGTAGGAAATCACATGTCACGGCTCATGCGTTTTGTGTCATGGTGCAAGGAGATACTTTTTGCATGCTTGGTAATTTAGCATGCTTTTTGTCGTATGCTGATTTTTTTTTCCATTTTTTCCCTTAAAATTATGACCGAAAAAACAGTTGAATGCAGACATAAAGCAACATGAAAAGTTGTCCACACTTTCACTACATAGTTTTTGCGAAATAAAAGAAATTTCAGTATCTAAACTTTTTGCATGCTGGGAAACTTTGCTATTGTGTCGTCTGCCGATTTCTTTTCTTACATTAACTTTTTAAATACTTTCAGAAGCAGCTTTAGTATCAAACAATTTGAATTCACATAAGGCAAGATGTAGTGCGTTTACTATATTGGTCTAAACTAGATGCGATAGCACTAGCATGCAAAGGGTGAATGCTGGCCTGAATTGTGTTGGAATCAACATTTTATGTAAAATTACCCCAGTACTTCTCAATAGATTAACCAAAACGAATTTGACCAGCAGTGGATAATTATCTAATAATTATTTGAGATTTATTGTTTCCGCAAATGACCCCTGACTAATCAGGTAACAGTACTACACTTAATGGGTTCTTCATCAGAGACTAACTTTTTGTAAAACGGCCATCATAATTGGGTCGCCGTATCAAATGAATTCCCATTATCAGTAACCTCTACCTGGAAAGCCTGTCTGTGTTTTGATAAAATTGGCTGTAATAAAAGAATTTCACATTGAATTTTAAAACTCGGACCAATATGATTTCCAAACTATGACGTCGGTGTCCAAATAGACAATTGACGGTTTTCAGTGTTACATGTAATTAATGTGGATATATTAATCGTTTAGCCAGGAACCTTTTCCCAAGACCAGTTAGACTGACAGTCCGTGTGAATTTAAGAGGAATTATTTTAGTCTGGTTCTATCCCATAGATCTACCTATCAACAGGGCACCAGATTAGAATTATTTGTGTAAGTCTTCTTTACCCTAAAGGAATTACAAATAAAAAATATATAGATCTAAAAAATAATAATAAGATATAACTTATTATAAATAAAACAGATTTTTTAATAAAAATGCATTTCGATTCGACCGTCAAAGACACATTTCCCATGAAATGATTCTGTGTATAGCCCTGAAACTGTGTAACTTTCGACCGGAACTACTTGTGTAAGCCTCATTTATCCGACTACAATAATAGAGACATATGAATGTTAAGGGAACGATTTGATCAGGTCTCAAAAATGTACAAATTCAAGAAGTTTCTTCTCACAAACACTTAGGCTTATACTTCTCTAACGATTGCAGCTGGCATCAACATATTGATTATATTAAGCAGAAAGCTAGGTTTAGAAATTATATTATGTGCAAACGTAAATCACAGGTCTCTTGAAACTATTTATTTAACATTTATCAGGCCACTTCTTGAATATGGGGATGTAATATGGGATGAACTTGACAAAATCCAAAATGAAGCAGCGAGAATCAAAACTGGACAACAAAACTCGTTTCCTTAGACAAACTTTACAAAGAAGTTGGATGGCAGAACCTGCACAAACGACGACAGGATCATAAAATTACCCTTTTTATAAGATGTTTAATCAACTCACACCTGTATACCTGTCTTCCTTAATTCCACAGCAAGTAACTTCTTGAATATGGGGATGTAATATGGGATGAACTTGACAAAATCCAAATTGAAGCAGCGAGAATCAAAACTGGACAACAAAACTCGTTTCCTTAGACAAACTTTACAAAGAAGTTGGATGGCAGAACCTGCACAAACGACGACAGGATCATAAAATTACCTTTTTTATAAGATGTTTAATCAACTCACACCTGTATACCTGTCTTCCTTAATTCCACAGCAAGTAAACGCTATTTCTCATCACAATCTTTAGAACTCAAATGACATTCATACTATAAGGTCTAACACTAGCCTCTATCACAATTCTTTTCTTCCATGGACTCTTAGGCAATGGAATAGCCTACCAGTTGAAGTAAGGCAGCTAAATACTCTCTCACCATCTTAAACTTTCCTTAAGAAAGATCTTCAATCTGTCCCAACTTATTATTACTGTGGTTCGAGGAAAGCCCAAATCCTTCACGCACGTTTACGTACAGGCTGCATTTCTTTAAATATGGACCCTTTTCACAAAAATATTACAGAATCACCATTATGTCGATGTGGAAGCATCGAAGATATACAGCACTATTTCTTCCACTGTAGATTCTACCAGGGGCCTCGCAACACTCTTTTGAATGCCTGTACAACTTACCAGAATCCCGACCTAAGTCTCCTTCTCTCTGGCAGATTAACACTATCACATGAAGCAAACATTGCAATTCTGGAACAAGTTCACAAGTATATACTTGACACCAAACGTTTTACTTAATCAAGCATCACGCTACCTAAGTGCAATATATACATATTTACATATATATTACAAGTTTTCAGCCTATAAATTGGTCTGTTGTGTCTACACTTATCTCCCTACCCTACCCCTGCCCCTTCCTAGCCTTTAAGATGATGATCATTTTTTCTAATTATTGTATTTATTCATTTTGCTTTCACAAAGCTGTACGTTTTCATGTTTTTTTTCTTTTCTGTTCTTGTACTCTTTTTGTTTTAAATGAATATCCACCGCGCAATGTGCTAAACTAATACTCAACTTCCGCTAAAGCATAACAAATACATTTTGGCAGGGAGAAGAACTGTATAAGCGTTGCTTTCGTTTTAATCCTATTTATTGTTAACAGATTTTGTATGTATACTGTAATTATTTGTGTGTTATCTCGAATAAAATATGTTTAAACTAATCAATACAAAATATGGCCAAAAATCACTAAGCAAGTTTTGGTCGTACATTTTGAACATGTTAACGAGACTAAACCTCCCCCTCTCCTCCACAGCAATAGGCTCCTTCTGAACATCATTTGAGAACAATGTGATACGGGACACGAGCGTGAAGCTCATTGAAAGTGGGGACGCATTTTTTTTTTTTTTTGGGGGGGGGGGGGGGGAGTGCATTGCCGGTTTTCAATTAACAAGAAGCGGGGCGAGTGCAAACCGTATAATTGGTCGTTGAAAAGATATAATAATGAAATTATTCGTCTTTCTCTAATTCTTCGTAGTTTAAAGTAACTCAAAATGCAAGTTTTTACACGTTATCAGCATCATAGGTATTATTATCATACTTCTAAGCGGCTTAGGGCAAATCTTTTCCTTTACGCTGAATTGATTCTTTACGTCATCGCTGCATCGACCGAACCATGTGTGGTCGTCAACAAACACACTTTCAAAGTTGGAAAAAACAGGAGTTGTAGACATGTCCGTAATGACAGAAGAACATTGGAATCTATCAGGTACGTGGATAGCCTGGATAAATAACATTTCTTCTAACTACACAATAGTGTGAAAGATGTGTTTTGTGATATTGTGATTGCTTTTCTGCGGCCAAATTGGATGTTTTTTGTTGTTGTTAATACCTCTTATCGTAAATAATGGAACGAATTTTGTCTCAAGAACGAATTTCGATAAAAACTGGCACCTCGGTAGTTGAAAATAGTAAGTGAGTATGATCAGGAAATACCACAATCACAAACTGCAGACAACCCCGTGGCACCGTGAGACCCTATATTTTTTCATGATATATATGCCATAGCGGGACCATCTCGAAAAAAAGAGAAATTTGATACCAAACGTGAACCAATTTTGACAGTCATATCCACCTTGCAAGTGTTCTTTTTCGCCTGTCTCGTTCTTTCAGAGCATTGCCATAGATCAAAAAACATACGCTATGGGAAAGCTTGAACAACCGACGTTCACAACTGGCCAATTTTTATCAGAATAAGATTAGGGACATTCGTGCAACAAACGGTTAAATTTGGGGTGTCGTTCCTCGCTTCGCTGAGAAAGCCGAAAAATTCGAACGTTTTTGTTGCTATGCATGTCTGGTATTATTCAGACGCCTTCACTACGCGTCCCGACTTGTTAGGATGACGTGTCTTTGTTCTGGAGCAGGCTTTTTCGGAACCTACGAATCCTTCATGCTTTTGCGCGCTATTATAGTAATACAAAAATGAAATTTGCGAAGCGTTTTTCTAAAGTTTTCAAGTGACAAAATGACTTTATGCAATAATAACGATCAAACATTGTTTTCTGATACATTAACATCTGCTAGACCCTCGGGGTCGTTAAAACCTGCGCCTTTCAGGCTCGGGTTTCAACACCATCCTCGGGGTCCAGCAGATGTTAATGCATAGAAAAACATGTTGGATCCCTATAGTGGTTTCTCGATTTTATTGCATGGCGTTATATCACTCCCAGACGCGACGTCATGTGATAAAATGCAAATTACTTTGAACCACATATTGCACGAGCCTTTAGTCTGCACTACAATGTATGTTCAGTATATGAGTCCGTCCATCTGTCTTTCTGTTACCAGTTAGTGAAACTGTTCATATATCTCTTGAACCACATGGTATATTTTGATCAAATTTTGCATGACTTATGCATGTCAACATTTCCTAACCACTGATGCAGTTCTGCTGACATATAGATGGCGCTTCACTATTTTGAAAAAATGACATACCTTTACAAGACTTAGTTAGTGAAAATCCTTATAACTCTTGAACCTTATGGGATATTTGGATCAAATTTTGCATACTTATTTATTTTGATGTTATGCAGCCACTGGTATGTAGAACGGTTGGCGAAGATTTACCGAGCACCATTTTTGCCGGTCAAGGTATTTTAAGTGAAAATGCATATAGCTCTTCAATCGCATGGTATATTTTAATTAAATTTAGAATAGTAATACATTGTAATATACATTTTTCTACAGGACAGCCGTCTATTGTCTGAGCTTATTTCAGGGTAATTGTGTCTGCATTTCTTGAAACCATTAATTTTAATAAATCAGGCGATATATGTTGTAAACAACTGGCGTAGGATAATAGCAGGCTACAGCCAAAACTCCTTCTTCGAAGCCTCAGTGGGTGCGTAAAACTGGGTGTGTCGTGTGCGCTTTATATGTAATTTTGCTAGGGGCGACGGCACACCGTCAAGAAAACTGAAAAGCAAGCAAGTAAACATGGGTCGTGCACTTTATGTTCAGTTGATTATTTCTTCTACTCACCAACTGGCAAAATAAACTCCGTAAGAATTCATCGAAACCAGCACCATAACCACTACCCACAGCACCATAACCACCACCTGCACCGTCCGCACCACCACCATAACCATAACCATATCCGCGTTCCAATCCTCCTGACCGGACGCTGTTTACAAAGAATGATTCAATGGTAGGGTTTGTAAAGGCATCCAAGCTCCGAGTATTTACTAAGCGACCAGATGCCGTCAGCTCATCCACGTAAATCCCTCGATAGCCAAGCCTAGGCCGCTGTGTCCGAGTTGAGTTGAGTTCGTCTCGCAGTCTCACTATTTCAGCGAATTCAGGATCGTCGGATTGAATTATTTTTCTCGGGTTTCTTATACCAGAGAATGCATCTACGTAAACAACGAACTGGGCCACTCTTGTATCTGCAATAAATATTTGGAAATCGACGTGAAAAAATAAATGTTTATTTTTATATATTTTTTTTTATTAAATGTCGAGCAACTAACATAAAAAGTGCCAATTATAACAATTGTCTGCTTTTGACGCCTACCAAAATGTTTCAGAAGTATCTATGCCAAACAGTGTGGATTCAGATCAGACTGCTCCTGTGAGTAGTCTGACCTTGATCCACACTGTTTGCCTCCATACAAAAACAAGCCAGTATTGTTAGCAAATAAATACAGTGCCCTAATACGATGCCCTATTCAAAGCTATATATCTCGATCGAACTAAGCGTTTATAGTGTAAGTTTATATCAGTTGATAGACAGAAGCTAGACCTTTCAAAATATTTATACTTATGGGACCGTAAGTTCTATATTTGTAGAGATACAGCCCGATTCTACGAACACATGTCTACACATGTCAAAATGCCACATTGTTTGAAATCAGATGTTGCGGCTCAAATATTGTTTCTAATCTGCAAAGCAGTTCTGGAGTCGATGCTATTTAAACTCTTTCCTTGCTAGCTGTGATGTTGCCTTGCATTTTATTCTTCAGAAAATATAGAAGGTAAGTAAGATTGATCAGAAAATACCACAATTACATACTGCAGACCAACCCATAACACCGTGAGGAAAAGGCACCGAACATCCACAGTCACAAGACACCAGGAAGACTACAAAACCAGAAAGAGCACCAAGCACAGCTAAACAAACTAAGGACCAAACACAGAACGCCAACAACCACAAGACACTAGGAAGACGACTACAAAACAAGAACGAGCACCAAGCATAGCTCAACAAACTAAAGACCAAACACAGAACACCCACAGCCACAAGACACCAGGAAGACTACAAAACCAGAAAGAGCACCAAGCATAGCTCAACAAACAAAGGACTAATCACAGAACACCAACAACCACAAGAGACCAGGAAGACGACTACAAAACCAGAAAGAACACCAAGCAGACTTCAACAAACAAAAGGACAAAGCACAGAGCACCAACAGCCACAAGACACTAAGAAGACGACTACAAAACCAGAAAGAGCACAAAGCACAGTTCAACAAACAAACGTCTAAACACAGAATACCAACAGCCACAATACACCAGGAAGACTACAAAAGCAGAAATAGCACCAAGCACAATTCAACAAATTAAGGGCTAAACACAGAACACCCACAGTCACAAGACACCAGGAAGACTACAAAACCAGAAATAACATCAAACACAGATCAACAAACTAGGGATCAAATACAGAACACCCACGGTCACAAGACACCAGGAATTATACAAAACCAGAAATATCATCAAGCACAGCTCAACAAACTAAGGACTAAATACAGAACACCAACAGTCACAAGACACCAGGAATTATACAAAACCAGAAATATCATCAAGCCTAGCTCAACAAACTAAGGACCAAACACAGAACACCCACAGCCATAAGAAACCAGAAAGACTACATAACAGAAAGAGCACCAAGCACAGATCAACACAGAACACCAACAGCCACAAGACACCAGGAAGACTACAAAACTAGAAATAACATCTAGCACAGCTCAACAAAATCAGGACTAAACACAGAAAACCCACAAACATGGGACGGGTGAATTGTCTAATATGAAGCCTTATCTTCAGATTAACGAACATTTGCTGTGTATAATTTGCATTTCATAGAGACAGTTATTTTGGTTGCTTTACATAATAAAATAATATTACTTTTTGACAATACTTTGTGGATCTCGGCGCGAGAAAATGTCTTCGGAGGTTTGCAATCAACATCAAAGGCGCAGACCAGCCTGTCAATCAGCGCCTTTGTTATTCTCTGTACCTGAGCAAGCTGGTTTATGGTATAACCTGGTCGGAAACCCCAAACACAGATTTTCTTGCGATGGGACTCTTATGATTACATACCTTCATCACCCTGGCCAGACTGCCCACCATTCCCTTTATCTTTATCTTTCCTCAGACAGCCACTGAAATATATTTGTTAACAGGTCACGGGATTAAATAATGAGGCGCGGCATGAGATTTCCAACAATTTACATTTTGACAAGTGTAGACTCGCCGAGCCTCTGCAGTCTCGTTTTAAGCTTAGAAACTCCAAATGGTGTTCAGTCAGTAGCTTAACAATCATAGAATACTCAAGCGACTAGCAAAGGTTCTGATCAGACTGCGCGTATGCGCAGGCTGATCTGATGCTTTGCTGGTCGCACATACCACATTGTTGGAAATCTCATGCACTGGCTCTAATTGTATATTCAGCCTTTTTTAACACACGTACGGATCCAGAGGCAGGGACATGGGGTCTGGACCCCACGTCGAAGAGCACAAGTGCTATATGTTTCCATATGAATAAGCATAGAATCCCCTGGAAAGCTTGGACCCCTACTGGGAAATTTCAGCCTCCCAGTTTTCCATGGAAAAAACAATTGGAACCCATAGAGTCGAATTATTTATTCAATTGAAAACTACGAAACCCTATAAAAGGACACATTTTGTAAAATAAGTTGAGGAATTAAAAAAAAAGCATATTTATTTAGAGACACAACTTTCTGGATCCACCTTTGTAACCCTTTTTACAGATGATTTTTCATCTTGTTTAATAGAATGAGCAAGTGATGTTTCATTGAACATAACAAGGATTACAGTTTTTGAATTTCAAAATGAAAATAAACTTTTGGTCTGTTTATATCCTTTACGTCCACGTCAACATTTTACGTCATGGCGGGACCAGTCTTCGTGGATTGAACCAATAATAGGCAGCGGGAATAAAGTTTTGCGTTGCTTGTCAGTCAGATCACATAAATATTAAATAGATATGTCCACGGTGCCCGCTAAAATTAACAGGCAACAATGCAGCAATCATATAAGCTGATATAAGTAAAATAATGTTCAATACAACGTTGTTATCCTGAAATGAATACACGAATAAACAAATCAACTGACACTTATATGCCAGGCACTAGTTGAATGTTTACTACTTAGAATGAAGCTTTAGGTATTAAAATTAAAAGCAATGTTCGGGTAGCCGAACTGAGTGTTGCAACATACATGTAGCTGTTCTGAAAAAAAAATTCCCGTACGAAAGTTGGTTCTAATACATTTTAACATTATCGCGACACAGATATGCAAAACTGTAACTAGGCGTTGACACAAAAAAATCTTAGCAAACCCTAATCACTGTTTTGCAAACATTTATGTCGACAATGTTATAATGTATTAGTATGCAAAATTTGATTAAAATTCCCGGCGGTTCAAGAGTTATTAGCATTTTCACTAAAAGACTGTGATCAGCATAAATGATGCTTGGGAAATCCTCTCCACCATTTTGCCTACCAGTGTGGCTGGACAAAATTAGAATAAACTAGACTGCAGGCAATGATACACAATCGCATATACCGGTTTATTCACCTTTAACCTTGACCTTGGGGTCAAGGTTACATGAAATGTTGTCCATAAACCTTAATATCATGTGACCTATGCACCTTGAAGTCGCTATGTCCAATGGTTTAGGAGATGCATTTAAAAGAAAATACAATATTTGACATTAACCTTGGCATCAACGTCACAAAATATTGCCAAGCACCCTCCACATCATGTGACCTATGCATTTGCAAGGTTTAAATTTGCTATTTACAACGGTTAAGTAGTTGTAATTACTAGAAAATTAAAGTATGACCTTAGACTTTGATTTTGGGGTCAAGGTCAACAAGATGTTGCCCAGTACCCTCTAAATCATATGATCGATGCACCTACAAAGTATGACGTTGGTACATAAAAGGTTGAGGGATAGATGCATTGACAAGACTATACAGTTTTTGCCCTGTGACCTTGGTCCCATACTAGATGTTGCTCAGTGCCCTCTACATCATGTGACCTATGTACCTTCAAAGTTTGAAGTTGCTACGTCCAAAAGGTTGAGGATATATATTTACAAGAAAATACAGTGTTTGACCTTTGACCTTGACTTCAAGGTCACGTGAGCTGTTGCCCAGTACCCTCTACATCATGTGACCTATGCACCTACAAAGTTTAAAGTTGCTACGTTCAAAGGTTGATGAGTAGATGCATTTACAAGAAAATACAGTATTTGACCCTTTGACCTTGACCTTAGGGACCAAGATCGCATGAAATATTGCCCTATACCCTCTACATCATGCGACTTATGCAGCTGCAAAGTTTGAAGTTGCTTCCTCTTAGCGCTTAGGAGAAGACGCATAAGACGCATTTACAACGTGACGCTGATGTTATGTAACGTGACGCTGACGTCATGGAAACCATGTTAACACAATAACAAGTGTGATTGCAGCAAAACAAACGGTTATAAATGAAAGTAAGTAATGGTGCAAAGGTAAGGAATCGATACAATCAAGTACCGCACCTTACCCAGGATACCAATGGGAAAGTGACAAACTCATAGATAGACACCACAAGCGGTCAGTCCTTTCCCAGCAGGTGACCACAAGATACAAATAAACAGACGCGCACAGAGGCATAACAAACACAAGACAGAAAAAAAACATAAAAGATCCACAACAGAAGTACCGCCTTGGAACCGTCAGTAAAATATCTTAAACCGGTTTCACAGCGTCAACCTCACCCTTAGCTATAACGATATTTTATTGAAAAAACATAAATTCATTTATTCTGTTGATAAACCGTTTGGGGTAAGCAGTATAATGGACTTTAATATGTCTGGACCCAGCGCTAAAGTGCTATTTTTCCTTACGCCAGTTCCAGCGAACAAAATGGAGCTTTTTTCCAAGTGTACCGGACTTTCCAGAATGCCTATTGCGGTGGCCATTTTTGCTATCATAGCAACAGTAAAAGTCAAATAAATGCTAGAAATTAACACAAAATCTATTGGTCTATTAAACCAATAGGTAGAAATTTGTGATAAACAGGTTTTATTATTTGGCCTCATAGGGAGGGAGGGTGGGGGTACCAGCTTTTTAATGCGCGTAGCTCTTTCGAATACTCCCCATAGTGTCCAGATTCTAGTTGTATTGATTAGAGTATTGTGTTCTGGTCTGTTTGTATACTTTATACCCACGTCAACATTTTTTAGTCATGGCGGGACCAGTCTTATTGGATTGAACAGTACTAGGCAGCGGATATAAAGTTTTGCGTTACTTGTCAGTCTGATCACATTATTATTACTGTGCCAGCTGAAATTAACAGGCAACAATGCAGCAATCATATTAGCCGATTTAAACCTAGCGTCTTTTTGTGAGACATAGACTTAAAGTTGCAATGTCTACGCATACCAAAGTCGTCCTTGATCAATCTTATCCTTATAGCCTCTCACGGACGTCATCCATAGGACTTTGAATGCACGGGCCATTTAGTTTTCGGACTTTTTCCTTTTTGACAAGGGCTGTTTTACAGTCAGACAGACAAACATGGCAATTCTCTTAAATCATGTTCATCACATACAAGGAAAAACATATCAACAAACTAGTATACGAAAACCAAATTCTAATTGGTCACTTTTCAAACTCATTATTTCTGACCAAACGCTAATAAAATAGAAATGAATTTTTGCCTATATATGTGAACTTCAATGGCAGACGTTTAGCAGTGTTTTTGAACAGTTTTCTTTTACTTCAAAGTTTTTTGGGTTAAAATGCAAAAATCGACTTTTTTTTAAAGAAAAAATGGTTTTGAGAGTAGTTTTTATAAAATTGAATTTAGGTGGTTACAAACTGGTCTGTCCGACTGGAAAAACACCAAACAATTGAAATTTTGCTTATGGCGGATTTTTACGCATTTTTTAAAATGTTGCATTTTTTCAAAATTTTTCGAGATTTTGAAATTCACCAGTATTTTCTGGTAAAATTATTAAATCCACTTAATTTTATTTGAACACCGTAGGCCAAACACAGTAGAACTTGATTAGTCCATTTTTGGCGATATAAGTTTTACGACTACTGTACACTTCCGGTTTCAATGTGAGAAATTAAAAATCGATTCTGCAGCATAATATTTTTTTTTTCAATTTTCAAATAAGGACGGTGATGTATGGTGATAATAAATAATCGCTGAAAATATCAATGTTGTGTTCGCTGATATCAAAGCGTACAGAGCAGTGCAAAGTCTCTATGTAAATTGCAAGCTTAAAGCTGAATTTCAATGATTAACCTGCTAAAAGAGTTTGTCTTATGTTGTTGAGTGTTACGATGCAGAATGGCTGGAATAACAGAATCAGCGATGGTTGCGTATACGCACAAATACACAGAGGTTTAGGTATGCACCTGGTCACCTATTCGAACCATGATACGGTACTCTATCTATTGATAGTCCCAATAAAAGGTCGGTTTGTCTGAGATGGAATTCATTGTGTCTATATTTATCAACGCTTGCACGATTTCCTTACTCTTCTTGAATATCTCGGAAATCTTGTGCGTTTTTCAATATATAAAGGATGGAATTTCCCATTCTTGTTAGGGGACATTTTAAACATACCGTTGAAAGGTTCGATATAGAGACGCTATTCATTATTATAAAAGGTACGTGAAGTTATATATATTGTTACTGTGTTGATATTGTACATGACAGGGCGATGGCGATTCGTGTAATTGCATTGAATCGCGATGTCTCTAGCATGTCACATTGTATTGAAATAATAAGTCACTCGTTTTCTATTTTGTCGTCTGTTGAATCGGCCAGCATTCTGTGTATGAGTTCTTTCGGGTGTTATCAATAACGTCCAGTTTTTTTTTGGTGAAAAAAGCGATTGTTACGCACTTGCGTATGAAGTTACGCACATGCGTATTGCCTTAAAATCTGCTGGGACCATTCTTGCGGCTATAGTAAAAGCTGTCCGGATGGACTCGTCGGGTTATTTCGGACAAAAGTAGTCACAGGCCATGTCGGGCCTGCACCTAAAACTATAATGGCATGCTGAAAGATTTACCAGGGGCCGATAGGTGAAAAACAATTTTAGCAGCTAGATTTTTAATCGTTGTGATTTTATATGGCGTTGTTGGAAAGACGATTTAACTGCCAGTGATAATCGACTTTCTGTAGCGACCTGTATGTGTCACCTCGAGTTATATCTGACGCATATAAGAATAAGGGTTAGGTGCATACACTACAACACACTTACATAAATAAGGTGATAGCTGACATGTATGTTTAGAGATTAGGTAGGTGTAATGTTACACCAAAGTAAATGTAAAATATTTTTTGTTACACCAAAGTAAATGTAAAATATTTTCGTTACACCAAAGTAAATGTAAAATATTTTGTGTTACACCAAAATAAATGTAAGAAAGCATTGTACGGTTTTACACACATAAAACAGCAGAATGTAATCTCTCAATATTGCTGTAAATATTTTTTGCCGAGAGGTCATAATTAGTTGTTTACAACTGATACGTTATACATGTGCGAAATTAGTGCGTGAGCAGGGTGATGTCCGACGTAAACGTCCAAACGTTATGTCAGCACCACACTGTTCAACCTTTTTCCTGGAATTTTAAGAGAATTGGTATCAGTATTTGTAAACCTCGAAACTATCTAGATAACGTGACCTTGAAGGGAAAAAGGGCCACGGGATCTTGATTTTTTGGCTGCGATAGTGTCTCAACCAGGGTGACGTTACGACAGTGTATAGAAAATTTTTGTTATGTATGGGTTTGTTCGTTTGGCATAAGAGGTATTGTTTAGCGCTGACATAGGCCAGTCACTAAAAATACTTCTCTATTATATAAGTTTAAGTGTGGATATTTAGAAGAGCCGATCCATCCTAACCGCATGGGAGCCGTTAGCCATACACCCACAGGTGAGGGCTAATCGCGCGTTTATAGGGTTAGGATGTAATTTAAAAGAGTAAGACCATTGAAATTATTTCTATTTTTGTGAACTTCGAACGAACAACCCCATTATTGACGCAAAAGAGTGATTCTGAGATTCTAAATATAGATTGTTTTTTGCAGAATCGTCTCTTGTGTCCCCTCCTACGTTGGAGGCTGAATGTTGGTGAGCCATATGATTATAACCTGAGGGCACATATTAGCTGTCCCCCTCAGGCCACGACCAGCGTGGATCAAGGCCCAATCGTTACCACGTAGCACAATCGAATGGGAAGCCAACCGGCTTGAATTGTTATATGTGACTCTGACACCCCAACGTGGGGATATGATCAGGAAGACCTACTTATATTAATTCTGACGTCTTGAACGACGATCAGCAGTACGCGTAACAAATATTACGTGAATCCAGTGACGACCAAAGTACAGGCTCGATCACCTCAGCGCCGATGGTCTGAAGTAGACACAGGTGCAGCTTAGAAGACATAGTGTTCGCGAGACGCGTATAATCTCGAGATTTCTCGTCAATACGAGAACTGAAATATTAAAGGGCCCAATTTTTTTTTTTATGAGAACTTAAGCTATATGTTAATCATATTCTTTACGTCTCTTATTTCTGACTAGCTGACGTACATCTAGAACAGGACAGTCCAAGATTGGTTCTAATTGAAATGATCTTGGAGTGGCAACTTGCTCTAGTATAGGATGGTCAATTAGCCAGAAATAACAGCGTAGGTGGTGTCAATGTATATTAATGTGTTGTTGATGTTTTCTTAGTACATAAAGTACTGAAAAGTTTTTGCTAGTTGTGTGCATTATTTTTCCCTGGTAGCATCGTCATCGCATAAAGGAATTTTCCAATAAGATTTCCCCTCTTCCTTCCTGACCGGCTTTATGTCATAACAATGGTGTCAGAAGTGGGATTTTTGAGGTTTTATTGGCAAATTTCTCTGCTGTGACGTTGCTACGGGCGCACACTAGTAGTTTTTCTTTACAAGAAAGGTTGTGAGTGTCAACACACAGTACTGACTGCATGCGTTCCCCTGTGATGAAGTGCGACACATGTAAATAAGTCATCACATAACATTCTGAGGGGACCCATACTTTCTTGTTCTGTGGATTGCCAGTAGGGTATAAAACCCAAGGAAAATTTGTCAGAGTTTAATTATTAGACTTGTCCACCTTTATTTTACCCATATCATTGTGTATTGGCTTATGCCCTGTATTCCTATTAATTAAGGATACTGATGTGGAAAATTTCATATCGTTTGAGGGTACTAATAATTTAAATCACCTCAGTGACGTCATAGTGTGTGACGCCACTCAACTGATTTCTATTATTAGAAGAAGTCCATAGAAAGATTATTTTAGTCAATTATTATGTCTTGCTATGACAGGTGACTGTTGACTTGACTGTAACGCGTTTATATTAATATCGCGTAGGTATACATTTCTTGACATAAATACGAGAAAATGAATGACGTTTTTTAGTCAAATACGTTCAGTGAAGGCCTATTTAAAGTTGATATATATCCTAGGCACCTTTCCGTGGTGATCTCTTATACGTTGTACTTTACGTTACTCATATGTAACGTCTTTAAATCCCTAGTAAAATTATTAGTTTACTAGCGCGAACGTTGGTTAGCCCATACCTATCTAAAAGGGACAAAGCGAACCCTTATTTATTTTCAACAGTATAGTTGACTTATACCATTCCCAACAATAGGCTAAAATGGATAAACATATTTCATTAGCACGGGAATTAGGATATGAAGGGCAAGAACTAAGGGATTATCTTAAGAGGCAACAAGATTTAGAAAGGGAGGAAAGGTTGGCCCAAAGGGAATATGAAAAAGAGAAAAGGGAGGCCGTTCAAAAAGATAAAGAAAGGGAGCAAAAAGATAAAGAAAGGGAGCAAAAAGATAAAGATAGGGAGCAAAAAGAGAAAGATCGGGAATTAGAAAAAATGAAAATGGAGGCCGCGCGCAAGGATAAGGAAATGGAAATGGAAAAGGAAATTGCGCTAAAAAAAATTGAGGCCGAAGTGGAACTCAAAAAAATCGAGGCCGAGACCACTTCACATCCCTGGGGACCAAAGAGAAAAGTTCAAATCCTAGGAGTCCCAAGCTTCCATACTTTGACGAACATACAGATAAGATGGATAGCTATTTAACTAGGTTCGAAAGTTATGCTTTGTCAAATAAATGGGACCCGTCCATGTGGGCATCATACTTAAGTGCCTTATTAAAGGGACGCGCTTTGGAAGTCTTCGTTAGGCTTTCCAGAGATGACCAGTCGGATTATGGTCAGATTAAGGAGGCTCTGCTTACTAATTTCGACCTCATCGAACGATCTTTTCGTAAGAAATTTAGGGATTGTAGGCCCGAGAAAGCCGAAACTTTCAGACAATTTAGCGGTAGGCTAGCGAGCTACCTTGATAAATGGCTAGGTTTGGCTAAGGTCGAAAAGACCTACGAGGCCGTTTGTGATTTTTTGGCCCGAGACCAGTTCCTTGACTGTTGCAGTCATGAGCTCTATTTGTATCTCAAACCTAAGACGTTTAAAGTCCTGGGTGAGTTAGCCCATGAGGCGGATTTGTTCGCCGATGCAAAAGGGGGTGTTCCCTTGTGTATTTCAAAAGGGCAGCGTGGAAGTAAAGGTGTAGATCAAGCCCAGTCTGGGGTAGAGCCCAAGCAAGATCAACGGCCTGTGATTAAGTGTAAGATTTGTGGCAAGTCCCATCCAACTCATAAATGTTGGAATAACCCCGATAATAAGAGGATGGCATATAGTGCACAGTTTGATTCCCAATATAGGGGAGATAACTCAAATTGGGGTCAAAATAGGAATTTTGGTCGCAGTGACCAGCGTGACAATCATTATGATAACAATTACAGGACCTACCATCAGGTCAATTTTTGTAAAATAGATTATAAAAGTTTGGATGTAGATAAAGGGAAGGCTAAGATTAGTTCTCCTCATTCTTCATTAGAAGTTTTACCCCAAGGATAGTAAGGGCACATGCCATTTCCCGCGGTCAAGGTTGCCGACGGCTGTTGGTACCGTAAATGGTAAGGAGGTTAGAGTCTTAAGAGACACAGGTTGTACAGGGGTAGTTGTAAGGAGAAGTTTAGTTTCTGATGGTCAGATGTTAAATAAGCAGTCTGGTGTGACTCTTATTAACAATTATAAACAGAGATGTCCTGTGGCCCATATCAATATTGATTGTCCATTTTTTAGAGGTACTACGGATGCATTGTGCATTGATGACCCAGCACATGACTTAGTCATTGGTAATATTGAGGGGTCAAAATTTCCTGATATAACCCATTTTTCATCAGTGGTAGTTAGAATAAGCAGTCAACGAAAGATAGGAGAAAGAATAGAAAGGTCAAGGTCGCGGATAAGTTTATTAAGCAGAACAGGCAAGAATTATGTATGAAGCAAGCGTCAGATGCTAAGTTAGCAGATATTAGACGAAGAGTAGAGTCTGGTAGTGTGACTAAGAGTCACAGTTTCTCTAGTGGTGAAACTAAGTTCATTCGTAGGAATGGTTTAATATATAGACATTTTAAGAAAAATGCAAATGTTTCACTTCAGTTAGTAGTTCCTTCTAGTTTAACGCATAGCGTTATGAATTTAGCCCATGAATCAAGAAAGGTGGTAAATCATAGAGGCAGAAAGGAAACTATATCTAAGGTCTTAGATGAATTTTATTGGCCCGGTGTTTGTAGGGAGGTAACTCAATTTTGTAGATCGTGTGCCATTTGTCAAAGGACAACTCACAATATAAAGGTCGCAATGACTCAATGTTGTAGTATACCCCAGAGAAACATATCCTCTAAGGAGGCAGTAGTTAGCCGTACAAGACGGACTGATAGCCAGACAGAACGACGACGTTCATATGGTGGTGGTAGACGTTGCCCAATATCATATTATTGGCGCAATATGACAGAGACTGAAAGCAGTAGTCAGTATTAGTATTAAAGGTGTGCGACAGTGTAATGACCCAATTGTCTTGGATTGTTTGACCTATATTTTAACTATGATAGCATAGTAGTAGTCACATAGGTGTACTTTTGACGTGAGGAGTCACGGAATTTTATTTAAGTCATGACGTATGACGGTAGACGTGAGCAAGTCACGATAATATATATTTTAGCAACAGGGGTTGGCTGCAACGTGAAAAGTCACGTTTATGTATTTTGCGCAAAGATTGTATTATGGATGGTGTTATTAATAGGTATACTTGGCATAAAAATGCGCAACCTGTGGATCTTTGCAAAAGGTATTGGCTATTAAGCCTTATATATTAAATGTCATCAGACATAAAACTTCATAGAAAGTTAAAGCGGTACAACCCCATACTTATACGTTGAGCATTAAAGCTTCAACAATACAGGTCTATGATTGTGGCAATCCGAGGACAAGACAATGTGGGGGCAGACTATCTTTCCAGGTAGTCCGCCATTTAAGTTGTACGTGTATATATGTTGTATTATATATTTTTTCTGTATTATTCCTTCTTTTCTACATCGTGTATCGTAAGAAAAAGTCATTCCTTTTTCTCCCAAAAGGAAGGGCCTTTGTTACGATGCAGAATGGCTGGAATAACAGAATCAGCGATGGTTGCGTATACGCACAAATATACAGAGGTTTAGGTATGCACCTGGTCACCTATTCGAACCATGATACGGTACTCTTTCTATTGATAGTCCCAATAAAAGGTCGGTTTGTCTGAGATGGAATTCATTGTGTCTATATTTATCAACGCTTGCACGATTTCCTTACTCTTCTTGAATATCTCGGAAATCTTGTGCGTTTTTCAATATATAAAGGATGGAATTTCCCATTCTTGTTAGGGGACATTTTAAACATACCGTTGAAAGGTTCGATATAGAGACGCTATTCATTATTATAAAAGGTACGTGAAGTTATATATATTGTTACTGTGTTGATATTGTACATGACAGGGCGATGGCGATTCGTGTAATTGCATTGAATCGCGATGTCTCTAGCATGTCACATTGTATTGAAATAATAAGTCACTCGTTTTCTATTTTGTCGTCTGTTGAATCGGCCAGCATTCTGTGTATGAGTTCTTTCGGGTGTTATCAATAACGTCCCGTTTTTTTTTGTGAAAATAGCGATTGTTACGCACTTGCGTATGAAGTTACGCACATGCGTATTGCCTAAAAATCTGCTGGGACCATTCTTGCGGCTATTAAAAGCTGTCCGGATGGACTCGTCGGGTTATTTCGGACAAAAGTAGTCACAGGCCATGTCGGGCCTGCACCTAAAACTATAATGGCATGCTGAAAGATTGACCAGGGACCGATAGGTGAAAAACAATTTTAGCAGCTAGATTTTTAATCGTTGTGATTTTATATGGCGTTGTTGGAAAGACGATTTAACTGCCAGTGATAATCGACTTTCTGTAGCGACCTGTATGTGTCACCTCGAGTTATATCTGACGCATATAAGAATAAGGGTTAGGTGCATACACTACAACACACTTACATAAATAAGGTGATAGCTGACATGTATGTTTAGAGATTAGGTAGGTGTAATGTTACACCAAAGTAAATGTAAAATATTTTTTGTTACACCAAAGTAAATGTAAAATATTTTCGTTACACCAAAGTAAATGTAAAATATTTTGTGTTACACCAAAATAAATGTAAGAAAGCATTGTACGGTTTTACACACATAAAACAGCAGAATGTAATCTCTCAATATTGCTGTAAATATTTTTTGCCGAGAGGTCATAATTAGTTGTTTACAACTGATACGTTATACATGTACGAAATTAGTGCGTGAGCAGGGTGATGTCCGACGTAAACGTCCAAACGTTACGTCGGCACCACACTGTTCAACCTTTTTCCTGGAATTTTAAGAGAATTGGTATCAGTATTTGTAAACCTCGAAACTATCTAGATAACGTGACCTTGAAGGGAAAAAGGGCCACGGGATCTTGATGTTTCGGCTGCGATAGCGTCTCAACCAGGGTGACGTAACGACAATGTATAGAAAATTTTGTTACGTATGGGTTTGTTCGTTTGGCATAAGAGGTATTGTTTAGCGCTGACATAGGCCAGTCACTAAAAATACTTCTCTATTATATAAGTTTAAGTGTGGATATTTAGAAGAGCCGATCCATCCTAACCGCATGGGAGCCGTTAGCCATACACCCACAGGTGAGGGCTAATCGCGCGTTTATAGGGTTAGGATGTAATTTAAAAGAGTAAGACCATTGAAATTATTTCTATTTTTGTGAACTTCGAACGAACAACCCCATTATTGACGCAAAAGAGTGATTCTGAGATTCTAAATATAGATTGATTTTTGCAGAATCGTCTCTTGTGTCCCCTCCTACGTTGGAGGCTGAATGTTGGTGAGCCATATGATTATAACCTGAGGGCACATATTAGCTGTCCCCCTCAGGCCACGACCAGCGTGGATCAAGGCCCAATCGTTACCACGTAGCACAATCAAATGGGAAGCCAACCGGCTTGAATTGTTATATGTGAATCTGACACCCCAACGTGGGGATATGATCAGGAAGACCTACTTATATTAATTCTGACGTCTTGAACGACGATCAGCAGTACGCGTAACAAATATTACATGAATCCAGTGACGACCAAAGTACAGGTCTGAAGTAGACACACGTGCAGCTTAGAAGACATAGTGTTCGCGAGACGCGTATAATCTCGAGATTTCTCGTCAATACGAGAACTGAAATATTAAAGGGCCCAATTGTTTTTTTTTTATGAGAACTTAAGCTATATGTTAATCATATTCTTTACGTCTCTTATTTCTGACTAGTTGACGTACATCTAGAACAGGACAGTCCAAGATTGGTTCTAATTGAAATGATCTTGGAGTGGCAACTTGCTCTAGTATAGGATGGTCAATTAGCCAGAAATAACAGCGTAGGTGGTGTCAATGTATATTAATGTGTTGTTGATGTTTTCTTAGTACATAAAGTACTGAAAAGTTTTTGCTAGTTGTGTGCATTATTTTTCCCTGGTAGCATCGTCATCGAATAAAGGAATTTTCCAATAAGATTTCCCCTCTTCCTTCCTGACCGGCTTTATGTCGTAACATTGAGTAGCAAAAACGACGAGTCCGATGGAATCAACACTTTTGAGGTTTATTCTTCTTATATAATGCTAGCCAGTTGCATCTCCAGATAAACAAAAACGTTAATTTGTGTTTTGGTTTATATCGTAGAAAAAGTGTGACTTTTTTAAATGAGGGTACCTTTTCTCTAGCTTCGTCCGTGCAAGAAGTACACGTCATTTTTTTTAAATGAAATAACTTGCAGAGTCTCTACAAAGTATTGCTTCACTTAAAAAACATGAATTTTGTATACCCTATGTTTCACTTTCCGAACTAGCGTAAAAATGTAAGGTGACCAATAAGCAGTTGGTTTTAGTATACATATCAGCAAAGTAAGTGTTACACAATAATGTTCAATACAACGTGAATACATGTATAAACAAACAACCAAATCAACTGACAATAAAGTGCAAATCATGTTTACTGTCGTCGCCCTGGGCCCGGTCACCTGTTAAACTAACGGTGCCGGGAGCCAACTCACGACAGTAAACAAGATGCCAGGCACTAGTTGAATGTTTGCTAATTAAAATGAAACTTTAGATATTTAAATTAAAAGCAATGTTTGGGTAGCCGAACTGATTGTTGCAACATACATGTAGCTGTTCTGAAAAAGGTTCAGTGCGAAAGTGGGTTCTAATACATTTTAACAATATCCAGACACAGATATGAAAAACGGTGACTTAGCGTTGGCACAAAAAAAACTGAGCAATCCCTAATCACTGTTTTGCAAACATTTGTCTCTATAATGTTATAATGTATTAGTATGGAAAGTGTGATGAAACCATACCAGGCGGTTCAAGAGTTATTAGCATTTTCACTAAAAGACATTGACCGGCCAAAATGATGCTTGGCAAATCCTCGCCACCGTTTTGCATACCAGTGTGGATGGACAAAATTAAAGTAAATCAGACTGCAGGCAATGATACACAATCGCATATACCTGTTTTTCACCTTTGACCTAGACCTTGGGTCGCGGTTGAATGCAATGTTGTCAATTAACCTCAATGTCATGTGACCTTTGCACCTTGAAGTCGCTTTGTTCATTGGTTTAGTTTGTTTGTTTGTTTGATTTGATTCTTTACGTCCACTCAACAATCTTTCAGTTATGCAGGACGGATCTTCCTGGGTTGAACCAGTACTAAGCTAGGATAAATGTGTCTTGCTCAAGGACCACAACGCAGTGACGCCGGTGAGGCTCGAACCCGCGGCCCTTCGGTCTCGAGTCAAGCACTCTACCACTGAGCCACTGCGCTCCCACATTGGTTTAGGAGATGCATTTAAAAGAAATACAATATTTGACCTTGACTTTGGAATCAACGTCAAAAAATATTGCCCAGTACCCTCCACATCATGTGACCTATGCACCTGCAAGGTTAAACGTTGCTATGTTCAGCGGTTTAGTAGTTGCAATTACAAGGAAATAAAGTATGTCCTTTGACCTTGACTTTGGGGTCAAGGTCAACAAGATGTTGCCCAGTAACCTCTCAATCATGTGATCGACGCACCTACAAAGTATGACGTTGCTACATCCAAAGGTTGAGGAGTAGATGCAATTACAGCAAAATACAGTTTTTTCCTGTGACCTTGGTCCCATACCAGATGTTGCTCAGTGCCCTCTACATCGTGTGACCTATGTACCTACAAAGTTTGAAGCTGCTACAACCAAAGGTTGAGGAGATACATTTACGAGAACATACAGTGTTTGACCTTTGGCATTGATGTCAAGGTCACATGAGTTGTTGCCCAGTACCCTCTACATCATGTGACCTATACACATACAAAGTTTAAAGTTGCTACGGCCAAGGGTTGAGGGAGGGATGCATTTACAAGAAAATACAGTAAGTTGACTTTTGACCGTGACCTTAGGGACCAAGGTCACATCAAATAATTGCCCAGTACCCTCTATTCATGTGACCTAGCTAGCTACAAAGTTTGAAGTTGCTACCTCTAATGGCTTAGGAGAAGACGCATTTACAAGAATAAACATATCTTTACTTTTGACCTAAGGGTCAATTTCACATGAAATGTAGCCCAGTACCATCTACACCATGTCACTTTTGATCTTTTAATTTTAGAAATATTGTTTCTGTTTTTCCAGAACACAGGAAAAATACTCAAACTCAGGTAGACATTTGATAATTTTCGCAAATCTTAACAAGTTATCACTATCAAATCAACAGCATTTATGTTAAAAATCAACTGTCTAGAAATATTAGAGGGACGTAAATAATTACCAACAAAAGAAAAAAACACACCTGTTTTCATAAGATAATTCACTTTTCCATGCAGTTTTTGGCTGTACTGAACGTGAAAACATAACTTAATTCTAATTTTACAAATGATTTAAAAAGAAAAGAATTTTTTTCGAAAAATGTTTATATTTACAGACTTAGTCTCTTTAAGTATGCTCGACTGACAAGATATATGCAGGTCGGATAATACAGCATAATATTTGAAACAAGTTAAATATCAACTCTAATGTTTAAACTTTAACTGCCAGATTGGAAAAATATGTGTTTACATTTATAACAAGAAAAAAAATGCCAAAAGGCATTGTAGCCAGTTTTTTTCGATACATATCTGATAAGGATAATTTTGAGCAATATGGGGGAATGTGCAAAGGGAGATAACTGGAAATACTACTTAGCACAAAGGGTTTTGAATTAACAGATGATAATTTTAAAATAAAAGCACAGTCTACAATTGCAAAGGGAGATAAGTGAAAAAGACAGCTACAGTTATATATCTTGTGTGCACTGCACTTATTCATCTGGGTGTACATATCTACGAAGTAATATGAATATAACTGAAAGAGATGTTGAAGGACTTCGGACAGTCTCCTATTCAATCTGCCAACATTTCGAAAATCTGTGGCTATGATAATGCATTATTTTCAACTAATTGTTTGTGCTTAAATCAAACCCTTACATTTAGTGAACCTAGCAAAATAAAAGTATATGGAAAACATTGCATATTAATGCCAGGACTTTATGGTGTAGGGGGTAGGGGTATTTTTTGTGACCAAATTTTATTTCACAGAAAGTCAAGGTTTCGCCAGGTATTCACCTAGATATACGGAAATATAGTGTTTGTGGCATAAAACTTGAGGCGAAAGTGATAAGTTTGCATAAAAATAAGGTATGAAGAGTTCATCTTTTCTTCTAAATAAATATGCTGTCCATTACTTTTGACTATAGTCTGTCATATTTTAAGTGCACTCAGTTCAACCTGTTCACTGAGGTGTATCATACCTGTATACTGTATACAAAATTTTCTAGATAAGCACAGTTCTTTAGTGTAAAATTGTAAAGATTTTCTAACTCATCAGATTTAACCTATAATTTGATGTTCAAAAGAACCGTCTGATTGCGACGGTTCTTATGAGTACCCACAATATATATTCTGGTTAAGAAAGCAGACAATTAGTTAATTGGTACACGATCATAACTAAAACCCTGATACATGCCATTGTAAATTGGTATTTACCTACAGGTTTGTACAAAATAGATTCCTAATAATTTTTTATAATAAATTGTTTTTGAGCATTTTGACTTCGCCCCCCCCCCCGACCAATCACGCCATTTTATATGATGTGTTAAATGTAAAGCCACAACTGTATGCAAAAGGATTAGTTTGGTCACGGGGGGGGGGGGAAGCACTTCAGTAAAACTTTTTCTATTTCCTATATGTTGAATAGCATAAAACAGTGTTTTCGACCCATATTTTTTAAAAGCTACTTATCCAATGCGAAGAACACTTGTGTGTATAATTTGAGAGTTAAAATTACTATCTTTTTCATGGAAAAAATATCATTTTCTTTGAAACTTTTCTCTGGCCATTTTTATGGGCAATCCTTTATTAAGACTGTCCGAGGTCCTTACAGAAGGAAAAATGTCAAAAGCTAACAATTGCAAAGGGAGACAACAGAGAAAGTAAAAAAAAAGAGTTGTTCGTCTTGTGTGGTACACCTATTGATCTGGGTTTACATCCCTACAAAGAAATATTAAAATATACCTAAGGGTTTTTGAGTTACATGCAAATGAACAGTGTAAGGCCAAAACCTGGTAAGGGAGATAATTAAGAAAATAAGAAACTAAGAGTTGTCCAACTTGTGTGCAGCTAAACTACTCGTCTGGATCTACATTCTTACCTAGTATTGTCAACATACCTGAAATGGCTTTGAAGTTCAGATGCAAACATGGCTAAAGGTAAAAAAAAATTGCAAAGGGAGATAATTAAGAAAGTATGCGAGCTAGAGTTATCCATCTTGTAAACAATGTGTCTGTTTATGTGGGTCTACATTCCTACAAGGTATCATCCAAATATCTTGAACAGTTTTGGAGTTATAGAGCATACACACCAAATTGTGAAAAAATCCAAAGGAAATAACTAGGAAAGTAAGCAAGCTAGAGATATGCCACGTGTGTGCAGCGTGTCTGATCATTTGGATCTACATCCCTATAAAGGTCCATCCAAATACCTTGAATAGTTTTGGAGTTATGGAATATACACAGAATTTTGTGAAAAAAAATAAATGTAAAAAATACCTATCTCAAAAAATGCATTTTTACCCATAAAGTGGGAACCAACTGAAAAGAACATGACATCACATGAAAGCAGAGACCCTGAAGAAACCATGTGTGAAATTTGAAGAACGCAGGTTGAATACTTTGCGAGAAAATTGAATCTGCAAAAAAGTTAACCAAAACGTTAACCAAGAACGCGCCGCCCGCCGCCCACCCGCCCGCCGCCCGCCGCCCGCCCAGGCATCACTTATTTAATAACCGGATTTTTCTTCGAAAAACCCGCCAAAAACAACACTGATTTTCACCCAAAAATCAGGCATTACAATTCCAGTTTTGACATAATAATGAAATCAGAGTGGGATTATATAAGTCTCAATGATCATCATATTTCAGCCTTTTTTGCTGGTATCATGTGTCTTTTGCTGCAAATGGATGTCAGAAATTCGCAACTACGCTTCTTAAAATGACGTTTGTCCCAAATCTTAACACCACTTCAATTTACTGATGGTGAGGGTTAATCGGTCGATTTTCGCTAATTTTGCTCTTCAAATAGGATTATAACAATGAACTAAAATATATTTGTCACAACAAAGAGGCAGTTGACCGACATAGACGAAGTTTGGACTGCATTGTTGTATAGGGCAATACGCATCTTGTCGCTCACACATGGTTACAATACCATGACAACCAACAATGATCAGCCTGCTATCGTGACCTGGTGTCCGAAAGAAGTCGAAATTATTTTAACACTGAGACAAAGGTGTAATGATTATTAGCAAGTTTCTGACGTAGCTGCGTGGACAATCCAATTGCTTACCCACAGAAACTGGCGGCAAAAACCATTCATTGGTGTATATAGCATATAGTATAGCATAGATCGCGGGTTCGAGCCTCACCGGCGTCACAGCGTTGTGGTCTTTGAGCAAGACACATTAATTTTAGCTTAGTATTGGTTCAACCCAGGAAGACCCGTCCCTACATAACTGAAAGGACTGAAAGATTGTTGGTGGGACGTAAAGAATTAAATCAAACAAACAAAGTATAGCACATATTTGCAACGGTCATATGACTATATGAGTATACAGTGTCATGATTGAGAAATCAAGATGTACCTTGAGAGAGCTGCCAACGAGAGTAGAATTAATGCAGTGTTGACCCGCATTGTGATCTGAAAGCAGAGAATAACAATACGTGGAAAATTCAGGCCTCCAGAAAAGAGTGCGTATTGGAAAATTATTTTCTTTATTTCTCATTTAAAACATATGCTCATTGAGACGGTTCTTTTGAGTACCCAAAACACATGTTTAAATTAATGGGTAAGAAAAAAAAATACGCAAATAAAATTTCCTTATTTGGACCTATGCGTGTTTAACACTCTAACGTGTTTCATAAATAAGAGACTAGCAAACAGTAAAGCCCCTGATGGTGGCCACAAAACATCGCAACTCACCAGCTTCTGCGCTACTGTAAATTCGGAAATTTTCGTGAGGATTTTATTTTCGCGATATTTCGCGGATGTGGAGTTTCGTGAATATAAACCCTCGCGAAATGGCGAAAGCGCGCTTTGTCCTTCTCTGATGTACGTTAATCATGCCAAAGTCGCGAATTTTAACATGGAAAATATGTATTTTAGCGCTATTCGCGAAAATAAAATTTCGCGAAAATTTCTGAATTAACAGTATAATGTAAACTTAAATGCCTTATACTCAGGGGTAACAGCTACGTCATAGCATGGATGTTGCCAACACGTAGTATGGCGCCATCTTTGATTTACAAGGTAAGTTTTTCCCTTCGTAAAATTATACAAATAAGTGTCTGTAAAACCTAAGCAGTGCAAGCGAGGCCAAACATCACACTTGAACAGAATATATACTAGCCAAAAGTTCTAACCGGCCACCTGCATTTTATTAATTTTCTTCAAAACGTAAAATGACAGTACCATTCTTTTTGCATCTCGAAATTTACAGACGTGTCATGTACCCTTGGCAGTGATGATATTGACAAAATGTTTAACAGTACTTGCATGATGCTAACTTGAATAGTGGTACCCCCAATTTCAAAATTCGCATTTTGGCACAATTTGTGAGTCATGACTTTTTGAAATAACCACATTTCACACGCAAAACGTTTTCATTTCAAAAGCCAAACACATATTTAACACTAAAGTGCTCAAATGAACACTCCACCTGCATGAAAATCGTTGCTATTGGTTAAAGAGTCAAAAATTACCCCACCATCCAATGCAAATTGTTGTGAATTTTGAAATTGAGGGTAAGTGCATTCGGCAAAGCCTCCCCGATACAACTTAAGAAGTTTTACTTAGCCGTTTTCTGTTATCGATGACTGATACATGTAGGCTGGCCTATTCGGGAATGCAAATGAAAGTGCTATAGTCCTTATAGCTTTTCAGAAAATTGGTAAAAATACACGTGGCCGGTTTGAACTTTTGACTTGTATATTTTGGACACGCCCAGAAATACCGTTGCCTTTGTAATCATTCACCCACAAGTATCGAAGCAAGAGGTACGAGGATGTTTTTAGCAGTCTCCCGCTTCGATATTTGTGGGTGGATGCGGTTAAATTCTAGTTTCATGCAAACCAAATATCTATGTGTCTTGATCCACATCTGAATTAAGGGTGAGGTTGGCGCCGTGAAACCGGTTTAAGCCCTCCAGTAAATATTTTACTGACCGTTCAAAGGCGGTACTTCTTTTGTGGATCTTTCATGTTATTTCTGTCTTGTATTGGCTGTTTGTCGGGCCCACCGGGGTTTACCTGTTGGATTTCTTTTGCTCTGGTATTCAGTTTTATTTACTGTTGAGTCCTTATCTTTGCTTTATCTCCTTGTTATATATTGATTTATATGTTTTAGGAGATGATGCATTGATAAGTTAGGGGTCTTTCATGCAAACCAAATATCTATGTGTCTTGATCCACATCTGGATTAAGGGTGAGGTTGGCGCCGTTAAACCGGTTTAAGCCCTCCAGTAAAATATTTTACTGACCGTTCCAAGGCGGTACTTCTTTTGTGGATCTTTTATGTTTTTGTTCTGTCTTGTGTTTGCTATGTCTTTGTGCACGTCTGTTTATATGTGCTTTGTGGTCACCTACTGGGAAAGGGCTGACCTCTTGGCTCTCGTTTGTGGTGTCTTCTGTGAGTTTGTCACTTTCCCATTGGTATCCTTGGTCAGGTGTGGTACTTGATTGTATCGATTCCTGATCTTTGCATCCTTACTTACTTTCACCGTCGGCGGAGTCACTGTGTTGTGTCCTTGAGCAAGATACCTAACCGCTTCCTAGTACTGATTCAACCCAGAGAACCCCGTCTCGACATGACTAAAAACGTTCACTGGGACGTAAAGATATAAAAGCAAGAAAAAGCGTCTACTTACCCTTACTTGTTTACAACACGGACGCACAACTACATGTACGGCGCGATTATGTCTCCTTGTATTTATATGGCATTAGGACGGAACTAACCCAGGTGAATATATTATGCTTCACCGGATGTTTAATTCCTTGCAATGTTATTGTCTCATTTTCTATGAAAATAGTTCTGCTTTGGCCCAAGGGTGACCTGTGATTTGCTTTTATATAAAACACAAACACAAATACTTAACTGCAATATGTTTTCGCCCAAAAATGTCAATACATTACAAAGCACAGGCACAGATGTCCCAAGGAAAATATTTATTTGTATTTTTGTTAACCAGAAGCATTGATGGAATCGAGAATTTAACATATGGCATGACCTTAAAAGATCGCATTTTCATTTATGAATAGATAATTCGTGATAAAAATTCACGACCCCGGAAAATTCTACCATGGCTATGGGGAAAACATGAGACCTAATTCAATACTGTCTAGCTAAATAGTCTTCTCCATAAACAAAGAAAGATGGCTTATTGAACATGTGTAACCCACGGACATATGAGCCGTGACATGTGATTTCCAACAATGTGGCATTTTGACAAGTGTAGACTCAGACGAGCCTGTGCAGCCTCCCTTGTATGCTTAGAAACTCCCAATGGTGTTCAGTCAGTAGCTTAACAGTCATAAATATTCAAGCGTCTAGCAAAGGCTCTGATCAGACTGCGCGTATGCGCAGGCTGGTCTGAGGCTTTGCTGGTCGCAAATACCACATTGTTGGAAATCTCATGTCGCGGCTCATATCTTATTGCAACGAACGTAGTTGAACTAAAACAACCGGTCAATGCTACTGGCCTTTTGTTCTTAAGAGCAATATTGTCATGCCGAAAACAAATTTATTTAATTTCCACGCCAAGTTACTCAATTTAGAAACACGAATTTTGACATACGAGGGCTGTTCAAATATGAATGCAAGTAGCTTCATAATGTTCGTCACATATATGCTACGACAAAATGGTATACGTTTCTATAAAGGATTATATGTCACCTTTAAACTGGCACCAGACCTAAAGAAAACTACAGCATACTAAGCGAGTAATAGCCCTTTAGATGAGGGTCATTTTAGTATACTAACAAACTAAATGCTTCGAACATACCAGTGATATAGACAAGCGTGTAATTCTTCGATAAATCGTTGAAATTTCTTGAAAGTTCTAAGGAAGTATCCCCTTATACTTGTATAATGAGACTGTGAAAGTTGCGAAAATCCGTCATGTTTTGTTAAATTACATCGGATCGTTTTCACTTAAGTCTCCTTATGTTTGCAAATACAAATGTAAATGGTAAACAAAACACAACCTTTCAGTTTTCATTCAAACTTTTCTCTAACAAAATACACGAAGCAACATTTAAACTAGTTTTAACTCAAATACAATATGTTGATCGCTCCTACTGTGTTGTTGCTACAAATCATCGAAGGATAGTGGGTAATTTTTAAACGATGAAAAGAATTTTAATTAAGTCAAAACTGCCTTAAATTCAGTGAAGGGGTTATAGAACTTACACTTAATTTTGTTGCCATAACATTGCAGTTTTAATCTTTATTTGATCGTAAACTTAACGTTTTACCAAAATAGGCATTATTTACAATAAAATTACTCACCTGGTCTTGAGGACTAGACAGATTGAACATATTTTAATTAATGTAAACACGTCATAAAGAAGAAGAAACAATGCTTGAAAAATGATATGAAATGTGATAACTCTGTAAATAGAGGACGGAGCGTTTTGAAAACTCCCTTATGACATATTTAGCATTTTTAAGCAAAACGCAAAGAATAAAAAACACAGCGATGTCCATTATTGCATCATTAGTAGATAACTCAAAATGAAGTTTATCATAAAATTAATGACGTCACAAACGTGCCTGTTTACGCGAGGTTGAAACAGGATTTTATAAACTTTTTTCTGTAAACAACTTTGTCAATGTATGTTAAACTTTCATCTAAAAGTTGGTTTCATTTCGTCTCAAACTTACTAAGATATGACACTATATTCGCACATGTACTGTACCAAAACGTGTATGGCAATTTGCTTCAGAAAAACTTCAGTATACAGGAATGGCCTTTATATAAACGTCTGTAACTCGAGAAATATAGTGAGTGTTTCTTTATATTTGGTGCAATTTAAAAGGCGACAAATAGTTATTTCCAGAAAGGTATGAAATTTTAATGTAGCATATATGTGCAGAAAGTTACGAAGCTACTCGCATTCATATTTGAACAGCCCTCGTAAATGTAAAAGGTTTATATTTTGAAATACAGAAAACCATTAGCTCTGGCCTTGTTGTTGGTGACTTCTGTCGTTTGTAACCATTGTAATAACCGTTTGGATCCAGATCAGGACAGACAGGCCAAGTAATAGCAGCACTGAAGAATGTGTGCAAAGTAAGAGAGACGGCCAATATCAGGAATCAATACAATCAAGTACCACACCTGACCCAGGATACTACATGGGAAAGTGACAAATAACAATTAGACATTACAAACAAGAGCCAAGAGGCCAGCCTTATGCGTAACCAATAAGAGCTTCAGGTTTGATATTGCCTAGGGCGTTACATACAACTGTAACGGTTATTCCGTTCGTATCCTGTGCCAGAATGAACGAGGCACACAGCTGAATTAAGAATCAAGAAGCATTATTCTCATGTCTGTATCTTCCCGACTACTGGTGTGAAAGTGTAAATATGATACCGTTCCAAGGCGGTGCTTCTTTTGTGGATCATTCATGTTATTTTTGTTTTGTTTTTATTATTATATCGTGCGCGTCTGTTTATTGATGCCTTGTGGTCACCTGCTGGGAAAGGGCTGGCCTCTTGGCTCTTGATTATGATGTCTAATTGTGAAGTTGTCACTTTCCCATTGGTATCCTTGGTCAGGTGTGGTGCTTGCTTGTATCGATTCCTGATCCTTGCCATTTTCTTACTTTATATGGGCCTTGACGCGAGAAACCCTGTCTTCGGGGGTTTGCGAACAACACAGGCGCAGACCAGCCTGCGCATCCACGCAGACTGATCAGCGCCTATGTTATTCGCCTATCGAAAAGTATCATATCTAGACTTGCTAGGAGCGAAGTTTCAATTTTCTAGCTAGTCTCTGTAGCTGAAGAGACTGGTTTGAAACTGGCTTTGTCGGAAACCCCGAAGACAGGTTTTCTCGCGACAAAGCCCATATGGATTATTGGCAGGTAAGATCAAAATATGTTGGCTTGGCTTTCAATAACACAGAACCCTCAGCAAGAATGAATTGCAGCGAATTGAATGCTCCCGAACAATATTTATGCCTGCTTTATAGATGAGGCACGGCTATTGATATGATTCGATTTGTGTATTTTGAATTTCCTGATAATACTCACTTTTTTTAAGCAACAACATAAGCTAGAGCGAGATTTGATCCCAGGGGCTTAGTTTACTGTCCGTTCTATGAAGGTGGGTCTGTTTATACACTGTGGGTCCTCTCAACATCACCTGCCTTATCCCGTTTACCTGTTAATTTATAATTAAACAAGGATATTCCGACAGTGGGGTCATCATTTGTTTTGGTTCAATATTTAAGTAATAGTATTTTTAGTACTATATCAGTAGACCTCATACAGTTATTGAAAGTTATAACGGTTTTAGGATCTACCTTACGTCGCTGCCATGAACTGTTTGTTGAATATTTCCAAAGCTCACTTTTGACGCGCTGGCTTTTTGGTATAGTTTATTTTGATTCTTTACGTCCCAGTCAAAACTTTTTCATTTAAGTTGAGACGGGTCTTCTTAGGTTGAACCAGTACTAAGCATAGGATAACGTGTCTTGCTCAAGTACACAACGTGGTGCCTCTGATGAGACTCGATCCCGCAATCCCTCGATCTCGAGTCATGCAAATTATTACTGAGCCACCACGCGCCTAATTTTGGTATACAGGTAGTAAAGGGAAACTTTTTATGGTAACCACGCAGTATAAGCACAAGAGTCGTGACATCAACAACATTTATTATCATGAACAACCATAGTCACAGACCACAGACCAATTCATGGTACCACGAGGAATAGGCAAAGTGTACAGAAAACAAGCGTTATGCTTCAATAAAATAAGCAATAATCGCGACTAGTTGATAATTCTGCCGACTTGAAATAACTTTCATGGAACTTACAGGTATACCCAGATTTCTCGCTTCTCGGCGAAAAAGGCAAACAGTAAAGAATAATTGACGCCTGATGTAGGCAAATGTCTATGCCTTTCTGTAAAAAATGAAAGTTTGTCAACCGTTCTCTTCTTCATACTTAAGCTACCCTGACTTTAGTACTTTGTGACACGTGAATACAATAATGGTATCAGTTTTCCATATGAATTGCTTTAAGGGTGTAACGTTTTGGGTAGAACAATCAGTTTTAATGTTGTAGTTGTAGTTTACAATGTTGTTGTAGTTGTTTGACGATTGTATTACATATATATCAATACTCTTACGCGTGAGCTTGTTGACACCAATGCCTATAAACTGCAGCCTTCTTTGAGTGAGAGCGTGATTGTCGATGGGCATGGTTGCAATACAGCTCTACATCTTGGTGTCAAAGCTGAAGAAAACCAAGACAAAGTTCCTAAGTTGTACTGGTTACCTAAACTCCATAAAAACCCTATAAAGCAAGATTTATTGCTAATTCTAGTTTTTGTACGACAACAGAAAGTTCTCAATTGTTAACCACATGTCTTACAGCTTATAAAACATTTTATCAAGTACTGTAAAAAGGTATATGAGAGATCCAGTAAAAATCTATTTTGGTCTTGTAGAAATTCATAAACCTAAAACTAGATATTTTAATGCGACCAGTTTGTCTACTTATGATTTGTCTACTGTTAACATTACTTTACCTCATATTTTTATTCAAAGTACACTTATAGATCTTATTTAAAGTACCTTTAATAGAGAAGGCTGTCCTTACCTTGCATGTACCGACAAAAACGCATTTTTTACTTAAGAAAAACCTAAAAAAATTCATGCAAGGTCTTGTCAAAATATATGAGATGCGCTGACCTTTTTGTTGGACAACATTTTTAGTCGCTTTGGCACCAAGTTGTAGAGACAAGTAGTTGGGATTCCTATGGGCACTAATTGTGCTCCCCTGGTTGCCGATTTATTCGTGATTTGTTATGAGAGGGACTTTATGATGTCTCTTTCTGATGATAAGCAGGCTGATTTTATTGTCGCTTTTAACACTACATTCAGATATTTGGACGATATTTTAAACATTATAATGTTTATTTATACAATATGGTACGTAAAATATACCCTTCAGAGCTCTAACTTAGTAAAGCTAATACGGCTGATGCCGAAGCCCCGTTTTAAGACTTAATTCGTTTTTCTAGAGCATCTAGCTATGTTGCTGACTTCAACACTCGCAATAATTTGTTAACTCATAAACATCTTAAACAAGGCTATCGGTATCATAAACTTCGCAAAACATTTTCAAAATTTTATAGACGATACTATGATTTGATTTGTATATTCCAAGTTGAACTTAAATCTCTCTTGCGTCAAGGACTTTCGGAACCTGATTTCTATGGTGACTTGGTGTATAAATTGAAGAGATTGTTGCCTCTAATAATTTTTCAGCGCAGTTCATTAAAATAATTTCCCATTATATAAAGATTGGCTATAGCATTAATGTATTGCAACAGACTGCATGCTTGGTGGTCAACCCAATCACGGTTGGTAACTTTGCCTTCCTTTTTAATTGCACGCCAGTGGGTCGGACTTCAGACTCTATGATGGTTCCGACTTATAGACTTATCTATTGATGTGATGGTAGGGGCCTGATGCTTTGGCTGTTTGTCTGGCCCACCGGGGTTTACCTGTTGGATTTCTTTTGCTCTGGTATTCAGTTTTATTTCCTGTTGAGTCCTTATCTTTGCTTTATCTCGTTATATCTTGATTTATATGTTTTGGAGATGATGCATTGATAAGTTAGGGGTCTTTCATGCAAACCAAATATCTATGTGTCTTAATCCACATCTGAATTAAGGGTGAGGTTGGTGCGCCGTTAAATGGGTTAAATATTTCACTGGCCGTTCCAAGGCGGTACTTCATTTGTGGATCTTTTATGTTTTTGTTCTGTCTTGTGTTTGCTATGTCTTTTTGCGCGTCTGTTTAATTGTGCTTTGTGGTCACCTGCTGGGAAAGGGCTGACCTCTTGGCTCTCGTTTGTGGTGTCTTACTGTGAGTTTGTCACTTTCCCATTGGTATCCTGGGTCGGGTGTGGTTCTTGATTGTATCGATTCCTGATCTTTGCATCCTTACTTACTTGCATTTGTCAATTTCTATGATGTTGTTTTTACCAAAATATATAAAAAACGTGACGACTTTAATTTTGAAATTGTCAGTTTACCATTTTAGATGGTGATGTTCCTCACTCTACATCCTATGGAGTCTATATCTCTCAACTCATTCGTTGTGCTAGAGCATCTAGCCATGTTGCTGACTTCAACACTCACAATAAATTGTTAACTCAAAAACTTCTTAAACAAGGCTATCGGTATCATAAACTACGCAAAACTTTTTTCTAAATCTTAAAGACGATACTATGATTTGATATCTAAATTCCAAATTGGACCTCAATCTCTCTTGCGCCAAGGACTTTAGGAACCTGAATTCTATGGTGACTTGGTGAATACTTTGAAGAAGATTGTTGACTCTTATAATTTTTCAGCGTAGTTCATTAAAATAATTTCCCATTATAAAAAGATTGGCTATAACATTAATGTATTGCAACAGACTGCATGCTTGGTGGTCAACCCAATCACGGTTGGCAACTTTGCTTTCCCCTTTAATTACACGCCAGTGGGTCGGATTTCAGACTCTATGACGGTTCGGACTTAAAGACTTATCTATTGATGAGATGGTAGGGGTCTGATGCTTTTGCTGTTGTCAGGCCCACCGGGGTTTACCTGTTGGATTTCTTTTGCTCCGGTATTCAGTTTAACGTACTGTTGAGTCCTTATCTTTGCTTTATCTCCTTTTTATATCTTGATTTATTTGTTCTAGGAGACGTTGCATTGATAAGTTAGGGGACTATCAGGCAAACCAAACATCCATGTGTCTTGATCAACATCTGAACAAAGGGCGAGGTAGGCGCCGTTAAACGGGTTTAAGCCCTCCAGTAATATATTTTTACTGACCGTTCCAAGGCGGTACTTCTTTTGTGGATCATTTGTGTTATTTATGTCTTGTGTTTGTCATGCTTTCGCGTCTGTTCATTGCTGCCTTGGTGTCAGCAGCTGGGAAAGGGCTGACCTCTTGGCTCCTATTTGTGATGTTTATTGTAAGTTTGTTACTTTCACTTTTGGTATCCTGGGTCTGGTGTGGTACTTGATTGTATTGATTCCTGATCAGAGCCGTCTTTCTTACTGTGTGTGTTTGTGTGTGTGTGTGTGTGTGTGTGTGTGTGTGTGTGTGTGTTTGTCTTCATAACTTAATTCAACATACTCTGTCAATTAATATGAATAACTAAAGGTTAAATTTCTGCTGACATCAACTTAAAATTTTCCCTCTTTTACGGATAATACTGATTGTACAAAAGCAGCATTTCATCAGGGTCTGCACTTTTCGCTAAGGAAAAAAATATCCTCAAAAAAAGATATATAATAAATTTTTGAAAATTATATAGAGTTTATTAATCATTTTTATTTAAAATATGGGATTTATAAACCGAGGGAGGTGAAAATTCAATAAAGAAACGAGTGCGCAAGCACGAGTTTCTTTATATGATTTTTCACCTTCCGAGGTTTACAAATCCCATATTTTAAATAGAATTATTCAATAAACTGTATATTACATGTATTCTGCTTGCTCAAATCATGAAAATACTACGGTATGCGATGTGGCATAATTAGCGGGAACACGACATGTCTAATTCTGACCTGAGTAGTAATACATCAGCTGTTCCCTGCTGAAAAAACAAACGAAGTCCGCCATTTTGGAAAATCTTCGTCATCGAGTCCACCTCGGAATTTCAAACGTCTGTAAGGTTTTATTAGTGAACGGAAACAAAAAGTGTGGGTAGTCATTTTCTTAGTTAGGTCGTAACGAACATTTTGGTGCTAAATTTATTGTGCTTTTCAAGAATTATTCGTTTTTGTTTGTTTGTTTGTTTGTTTTGTTGCTTTACGTCCCAAGTCAACAGCTATGGTCACTGCAGGATGTTTTTTTTCATTTTTGTACCTCGATTCTCTAGTTTCAGTGTTGGAAGACAGAAACGTTATGCAACATCATCGCATAAGAGAATACGAAACATGATGTGTGTGAAGAAAAGGCTGGGGCTCAACATTAGTTTCACTGTCTGCGTAAATGCTCATTGCGGCCTTGTATTATGAAATAAAATCTGGGTCAGATGTTAAGAACTCCACTACCAGCCCAGCACTTGCCAATTCAAAAAGGCTCTTTTTTCCAATGTTGTTCGTAACCAATATCGTTAGTGACTAGTCATTCTTCATTATTGGCAAAGCCCTCCCCAGAGTGCTGCCATTCAATGCCAGAAACGTGTTTTTGCTTTGAACAGAGCCTTGATTTAATCTGTAAATTTATGGCGTTTCTTGCTGGTTTCATTTTCTTAACTATAAGGCTTTATCACTATGCTGCAATGGACAAGCCTGAAGATTGACTGGCTTGTCTTAATGTCTCCTAGTTAAGTTATCTGAATGTTTAGTATCAATGTCATGATATAATTGCAGTTGTTTTTGTGTGTATTTTAAACCTTTTTGTAGAGTTTTTGGAAAGCTATTACTTGCTGTTTTTGTTTTCATCAGAAAATAGGGTTTGCCTTTTTTAATCATCTCACCATTTGATTTCTCTCCAAAGAGTTTTTGATGTCATGATTGCAGCATTATTCGTCTACTTGTGAGGTCATTTTGAGTTGTAGTAATGAATCTTTTGCGAAGCCAGAACCGAGGCTCCTTCTCCTGCTACTCATAAATGACATTTGTGAGATGCTCCATTTCTCATCAGCACCCCAATAATTTGTTCAAACATGACCTTTTCTACATATATTCTTTTGGTTTTGATATATACAAGGAAAAGGGAAGTAAATCTGATTATAACACTAAACAGTATTACTCCCTGTTTTATTTCACGGATATTGGGAGCATGTCTATGCCTAATCGAGTTTTGTGGTATCTGAGGTATCCCCTTCCATATCATCGGTTCGATGCGTTTGTGATGTACGGCATACATACGAGCCAACGGAGGTCACACAACTCATTGAACACTGTGACATTGTACTGCGACGCGTAAAAAGTACTGAATAGACATAATGGAATGGAATTTTAAGAATAAACTTACACATTGTCTATCTTCACAACACTATAAATAAATTAGATTCTCAGTATAGTTTTCAAGAAAATTTCAAACTATTAACTGGTACGTTTCTTTTTGTCTGCTTAAACATTGCTTCGAGTTGTCGGATATAATTTGCTTTGGTTGCTTAGTTCGGTGTATTTTATAAAAAATAGAGATCACCCCTGTTGGTGTGGGATTTTTATAGTTATTGTGGCGAATCCGTACCCCAGGAGCTGATATTAATAAGTCCAAGAGTGCGGAAGTTGTTTGCCACTCTCCCGCTAAAATGTATTGAGGCCAGTATTTCCCCAGTAATAAATACCTACTGTTGTTTAAATAAAATCCAAAAGAGCATAGCTTTTAACCATTTACTCTATTTAACGTCTTTTGACGCCTTTGAAATGCTATATATCAGGAAAATATTATGGAAAATGGAGCATTTTCCTTAATATACCGAACAAAAGTGAAAACGCTACACTACAATTATCTATATTTTAAGAGAAATTATTTGGACAAAAAGTATTTACTAATGCTTAATAATGTTTCCCAGACATCCAGCAAACGATTCGTCGAAACTCCACCAATTTGTCTCGTTTGATGTATTAGTTAGGCTCCTTTAAGTGTTAAAAGCTTTATTCACTGAAATTTGCGATTGCGCGTGCGCAAATTAAAATTGTTATGCTTATCAAAATTGGTCTTAATTGTATTCCATAAAAACACACGAAAACTGTTTAATCACTTGAAACAAGCTCAGAAATCAATTTCGAATTTAGCAAATTTGTAAAATATTGAAAATTATCTCCCTTTGACAAAACAAATAGGGAATATTAAATGTTTGGTAATCTTCGATTAATCACGATTTTCGATAATTTTCTTTTGCCAAATCAGGCAGACCTCTCAGTACATTGTTTCTACCATTATTCGTCAAGTAATGTCCTCATACTAAGATGCAACAACAAATTGATTTTCCTATAGAGATTTCAGTGTTAAATTTTTAAGCTTGGCAATTTGATGGAACATCCGCTTTTTAAGATTGCTTTTCTAAACGACCAAAACACACTTGAGATACGTCCTTCCCATTTCTGGTTGTCCCATGTCTAGACTACCATTTCGTGCAATCAGATCTCGCAGGTAGTGGATTTCTGAAGGTCTAAATTGTGCTAGATTTCCGTTCAAATTGGCAACCTGAAAAAATGGACCCCTGTCACATTTAAATGGCTTTCATATGTTTCCTCGTGACAACATCCGTAAAACTTTTACTGTTATGCATTACCCAGTATTTGAACATTAAGATACACTTTCAATTGCATTCTTGGTTTGCATAATTTTGTATATAGGTGGCAAACAATTCAGGTGTAGCGTTTTCACTTTTGTTCAGTATATTTTCAAAAGTATTCAACACTTTACTTAAACTTTTCTCGAATTTCTTCAATGTTGTCTAAAAATAGAAAATGATGTCATGATCTAAAAATAGCAGTCAAAAGGTTACGCCAAGATCAGTGGTAGATCAGCTGCTGTCAAATTTGAAAGAAAACGTACACTTTTTTTACTGTGTCGATTTCTAGCGCTATGTAGTCGCTTGCTTACCAGTAGCCTGACTATCCTTTCCATCCATGTGAGAGTAATAAATGAGGGTGACATTAAAACAAAACTCCAAAAAAGATTTTAATACAGAAGTTTATTCTGTTCAAAAGAATTCGCGGCAAGAATATTATACAATACTTTACGGCAAAAAAAGAAAGGAAGCAAAAAAAAAAAAAAAAAAAAAGAAAAAAAAAAAAGAAAAAAGAAACGAAAAAAACAAAAAACGGAAAAGCAAACAAAAAGAAATAGATAAAAATACCCATAAAAACAAAACAAGAAAAAAAATGGGAAAAATGAATGCCAAAGCATCAAGAAACAAAAAACAACCAAGCAAAAAAAAAAAAAAATAAGAAAAAAACACCCCCAAAGGCAAAAAATAAATAAAAAAAACAATGGCGTAATCCAGAAAAAAAACACTCACACATAAAAATAGCATTAACGGCACAAAACAAACAAAAACAACAGCAATGAAATAACTATAGAAAAATAGGACAGAACGCATTGCATAGGAAACAGCATTGCAGAAATTATAAGCTATGCGATTTTCAATGCAATTAATTTTTCTCGCCTACAAACCCATACTGGGTCAGCACACGAAATTTTGGTATTTATCGAAAATGCGCAAATGTCTCAAATCAACGACCGTGCTGGCGTATCCTGTTAAAGGGGACAGCAACCCAAATGATAAGTATGTTTGATCAGGAAGAGTTCTATGAACCATGAATTTTGATACAAGTATCATCAAAATCGGTTGAAAAATGGACAAGTTATGGGCATTTAAAAAATTCAATATGGCCAACATTTAGCCGCCATTTTGAATATTTGATTAGTTTTCAGAATTTTTCAACTGCTTAATTTTTAGTTATCGCTACTATCACATCATCTGTGTTTCAGTGGATATGTAGCTTTATGCACAAGGAAAATGTTTCATTAAAGATTAATGCAAATGATCCATTGGTTTATCTTTTATTTTGATTACGCATATTTAATTAGGCTGAGTGACGTCACTAAGCCTACAATATGGCCGCTTCCATTACAGTCCATTTGCAAATATTCAAACGCCCATAACTTCCACATTTTTCAACCGATTTAGATGGTACTGGTATCAAAATTCATGGTTTATTATGATCTTTCATATAAAACATAGTAATCATCAGGGTTGCCGTCCCCTTTAAACTAAAAAGTCTAAAGTTTAGCATGAGCTATCAGCTACAAACCATATTGTATGCGAGCATCGAAGGGCCTTGCGATTCTGCGCATACGAACCGTCAGGTCAGTCGCCGTTCGCCGATGCGATATGTACCGAAATCTCGTGTACTTGCCCATATATAAGCCTCGACATGAGATTTCCAACAATGTGGTATGTGCGACCAGCAAAGCCTCAGATCAGCCTGCGCATACGCGCAGTCTGATCAGAGCCTTTGCTAGTCGCTTGAATATTCAGTGACTCTTAAGCTACTGACTGACCATCATGTTAAGTTTCTAAGCTTAAAATTAGGCTGTACAGGCCCGTCTGAGTCTACACTTGTCAAAATGCCATATTTTTGGAAATCACATGTCGCGACTCAATTATACCATAAGCAATTGTATTACTATTAATCAGTTAACAGTAATGCAATTCCTATACAATAGCTTATTTCATTCGATGGTGAAACATGCCGTCCATATAACACCTATCCCATGATCCTATTTGTCGTTGAGACAGTTTGTCCGCAATGACCACTGATGAACAAACTGAAAAGGGCGCGTCGACTAGTTGAACATTTCTTGCATGATATGCAGCATTAAGAGGTCGTTTGGACTAATTCCACCAAGCATTCGCATCATTCTTCTAGCGGCCATCATTCTTGAACCGCCCCCTGGCACCCTACCTGAAAGCACATAAAACAACAAAATATTAAGCCTGGAAAAACGATACCGACATGTGAGACTTTTACTTGACTTTTCGCTTACTGTAAAGGCGGCAACTTTATTATTCATATCTGGGCGTGGTTCGGCTTTTTTTATCTGCTAAGGAAGAGAAATCAGGTTTTATTTATAATTTGGTAAAGAGTTAATAAGCTTTTTGAGCCGCGCAAACGTGCGTGCATTTCATGAAAATTCTAACAGTATACTGACCAAACTAACATTTATTAACTCTTCAAGCGCATACTCACAAAATGTATGTTTTGTCGTCTACTAAACTACTTGCAGCCCCATAGATAAACAGTGAAGACCCAGATCAGACTGCTCCTGTAGGAGCAGTCTGATCTGGGTCCACAATGTTTGCCTCCCTGCCTTTGTTAAATAGACATTTTCAGTTGCAGTTATTTTGCTGGCGTTTTATGGACTAAATAATGACCGGGGTGGTGGCACAAGATGATACAGTTACTTTTGAATAAAACCACGCCTCATTTTTCGCTTTTACCTATGCCTAAGGTTGACCAGTCCTAATTACGCATTCATGAGGCGCCGCCTTTACAGTAAGCGAAAAGTCAAGTTATATAACACTCTGTCACGAGTGTGGGTGGAAGGGATAGAAAAATCCGTAGCGAGGGTCACCGATTTGCATCACGAGGCTTGCCGAATGATGACAAACGGTGATCGCGAGGGACGGATATTTCAATCCCATCCTCACACGAATAATGGATTCATTTTCTTGCTCACCACATTTTATAATTGAAAAGCACGAAAAAGGCTTCCTGAAAGTCCAGAATACGCTGAGATGCACACGGTGACATCATTTTAACATTTCAATGACGTCACGGATCAGCGTGCGGCCGGCGTGCGGCTGTTCGTTTGTTCCCTTTCCAACGGGTTAGTATGTGAGATTACAAGAATCTGTTATGAGTGTAGGCGTGGGATAGAAAAATCAATCCCGAGGATCACCGATTGTCATTACGAGGATTGCCGAGTGATGACATATGGTGATATACGTTATTGTTACTGTATGTGTCGTGATATAAACTTGTGTTAACACACTAAGTCAGCTGGTTTCTAAACTAGGAAAAAAAGGTGACAAAGATAACACGGCTATCACGGAACCAAAAACAGAATAAACGGTCCGTTTTTTTCTTGGATAGGCCTATGTTTTAAGAAATGTTGAAAAACATACTAAAACCGAAAGTTGGATAAAAATGCATTTCAAACGAAAGCATTTTTCGGAAATACGCAGTGAACAAATACTGGCACCCTTCATAAAATTGGTCATGGGGAAAATTGTAATTATTTTCACCAAGCCGATAACATTTAAATATTTGCTTTCACACACATGAAGAGGGATAATTTTACACCAAAACAAAACCAATATATGTTTTTCAAGTGTAGTTTGCAACGAAACTATGACGTGATTCGGAACGAGGAAAGATTCGAAACTGGGTTATTAACTGTATTCTTTCAATGGAATGAAATACTCTTTTGCTGATTTTTCAAAAACCTCAAGCGAGGAGGAACTGATTTGACTCGGTAGTGAGTTCCATTGTTTTTGCGCTGAAGCAGAGACGGTCCATCAAAGAGAGTCTTTCTTGATCTGGGCACTGATATGTAGCCATCTAACGCAGATAGTTAATTGCGAGTGTAAATTTGTGATAATGGTGCAAGTAAATTTGTGTTAGATTTTCTCGCACACCAGATCGGGATTTCCGTTGTTTTACCCAGGTGAGATAATTCTATCTCACATACTCGTACCAGCCCAAGGGAAAGATAAAACTAGAAATGATGTTTATGAAACTCTTTTCCCCAACACTTTGCTTGTCAAGAAGGGTTCATAACACAAGGGTCATCTTAAGTTTTAAGCTTCTAGCTATACTACTTATCATCCTCTATCAGCTGACCTTATTTGAACTCAATTAAAATTAATTTCACCCAGTAATCAGCTAACAAAGTTTGAAGCTGCTAGCTATATAACTTTTGGAGATACATGTTTCTTTATTAAAGTTTTCAATGCCCAAATTTACAAAGGGCAATAACTTAAAAAATAAAAAAACTTTTTTTTTTTTTAATTTTTCACCAGGTAATCTTCTCATCATTTTCTATCAACTTACCATGTCTAAAGTGCTAGCTATAATAATTTTTGAGATATCTTGATTACAAGTTTCAAATGCCCAAATTTGCAAAGGGAAATAACTCAAAAAAAGGTAAAATAACTTTTTTTTTAAATTATGACCAGGTAGTTTACTCATTATTCTTTATCAGCTGACAAAGTTTTAAGCTACTAGCTGTTATAGCTTTTGAGAATATTGACCACAAGTTTTCAATGCCAAAATTTGCAAAGATCAATAACTAAAAAAAACACTTTTATAAAAAATAATTCGCCAGGTACTTACCATCTTTATTAAAGTTTTCAATGCCCAAATTTAAAAAGGGCAATAACTTAAAAATAAAATAACTTTTTTTATATATTTTTTCACCAGGTAATCTACTCATCATCTTCTAGCAACTGACCATGTTTGAAGCTGCTAGTTATAATCATTTTCGAGATATCTTAATTACAAGTTTTCAATGCCAAAATTTGCAAAGGGCTATAACTCCATAAAAAGTAAAATAACTTCTTTTTAAATCAACAGATTATCTACTCATTATCTTCTATTACCTGACCAAGTTTGAAGCTCATAGCTGTTATAGTTTTGGAGATTTCTTGGTTACAAAATATCATTATTACCCTTTAAAAGGGACATAACTCCACGACTTATAAAAATATTGTGTCCATTATTTTTTGATGAGGAATCCATTATGAAAATTTCAAAACTGTATCTTGATAAATTTTGAACGGACGCACGGACGGATGGACGCACGGGCACACGGACAAGCCCAAAGCAATATGCCCCTTCAACTTTTCCAAAGTTGGGGGCATAAAAAAGAATAGCCGCACGTCGACCCGTGACCTCAATGTAATGTTAAAATGGCATCACAATGTCGCATCTCACTGAATTCAGGATTTTCTGGAAGTCTCTTTCATGGTTTTTCAATATTAAATGTGGTGTTTTGTGGTGAGCAAGAAGACAAATCCATTATTCGCGTGAGGATGGGATAGAAAAATCAGTCCTTCGGGATCACCGTCTGTCATCACTTGGCAAGCCTCGTGATGCCAATTGGTGATCCTCGAGACGGATTTTTTCTGTCCCACCCTCACACTCATGATAGATTATTATAATCTATTTCTTTGTACGTTCGTACTGCATTACTATAGTCATGGTGATTTTTGATTGAGGGCAACTTTATTCGTTGAACATTTCTGCAAATGATGTCAGATAATCTGCTCTAAATATTATACGAGCAGCGCGCTTTTGGAGCTTACGTATTCGTTCAATATGTTTCCAATGTTTCTGACCCATAGTCAATTACTAGGAGAATGTAGCTTTGACGATTTTCTTTTTGAAATTCAATTAGAGTATAATATGAGCCAGTGCATGAGATTTCCAACAATGTGGTATGTGCGACCAGCAAAGCCTCAGATCAGCCTGCGCATACGCGCAGTCTGATCAGAGCCTTTGCTAGTCGCTAGAGTATTCAATGATTGTTAAGCTACTGACTGAACACCATTTGGAGTTTCTAAGCTTAAAAGGAGGCTGCAGAGGCTCGTCCGAGTCTACACTTGTCAAAATGCAACATTGTTGGAAATCTCGTGTCACAGCTCATATTACAGTTGCTTTAGTAATGAGATTCTCGAGGAAATTGTGGCACAAAGGTGGTCTATATGTGTTGTCCATCAATATGTATGTATACCTTTCGGTTATTTTATTGCTGTCTATCATAATGCTCAAGTCTGGCAATTCTCGGGTTCTTGTCTGTGTGTGTTGTTTCTTTGTCCTCTCTCTCCCTCCCTCTCTCTCTCTCTCTCTCCTCATCATATTATTTTTATTTAAACATTATTTCAAGAGGGTTGCACTTTTAGCCAAATTAGCCAATCTACCAAGTGGCCCTCTATAAAACGAAACATATTGTTTTGTATATATATTTTTAACTTAAAACGAGCCAGTCAGATCAGCCAGTCAAGTGAACATGGTACTTATCGATTTTTTTTCTTGTGAGCCAGGCAGGATGGTATTGTCGCAATCTCTCCTGGGACTTCGCGATTATCTCACATATGACATACATCTCGATAGTATGAATCTAGATCTTAAAATAAAGACCATTTGATGGCAGAGTATCAGGGGAATGTTTCAAAAGAGACTGAATGTAACATTTTCTTTGTCATGGCTCAGCAATATTAATTTTTCATTTCACCTTACTTCATGCTTACATGTGTCGAGTTTCTGTTCTTTTTAATAAATATATATAAATTGTGTGTTAACTTGTTAAAGAGGGCCCTAAGGTAGATTGGTTCTGCCAATCGGGTCACCCTAGGTAAATAAAGAATACTTGCCTACTTACTTATTTTCTCACTTTCCCATATGGTGTCTCGGGTCAGGTGTGGAACTTGATTGTATCGATTCCTCACCTTAGACTTCTATTTTACTTCTATGGTTTGTTTCTTATGTCATGCAAGTAAGTAATGGTGCAAAGATCAGGAATCGATACAATCAAGTACCACACCTGACCCAGGATACCAATGGGAAAGTGACAAACTCACAGAAGACACCACAAACGAGAGCCAAGAGGTCAGCCCTTTCCCAGCAGGTGACCACAAAGCACATATAAACAGGCGCGCACAAAACATAGCAAACACAAGACAGAACAAAAACCTAAAAGATCCACAAAAGAAGTACCGCCTTGGAACGGTCAGTAAAATATTTTACTGGAGGGCTTAAACCGGTTTAACGGCGCCAACCTCACCCTTAATTCAGATGTGGATCAAGACACATAGATATTTGGTTTGCATGAAAGACCCCTAACTTATCAATGCATCATCTCCTAAAACATATAAATCAAGATATAACAAGGAGATAAAGCAAGGATAAGGACTCAACAGTAAATTAAACTGAATACCGGAGCAAAAGAAATCCAACAGGTAAACCCCGGTGGGCCCGACAAACAGCCAAAGCATCAGGCCCCTACCATCTCATCAATAGATAAGTCTTTAAGTCGGAACCATCATAGAGTCTGAAGTCCGACCCACCGGCGTGCAATTAAAGAGGAAAGCAAAGTTGCCAACCGTGATTGGGTTGACTACCAAGCATGCAGTCTGTTGCAATACATTAATGTTATACCAATCTTTTTATAATGGGAAATTATTTTAATGAACTGCGCTGAAAAATTATTAGAGCCAATAATCTTCTTCAACTTATGCACCAAGTCACCATAGAAATCAGGTTCCGAAAGTCCTTGGTGCAAGAGAGATTTAAGTCCAACTTGGAATTTAGAAATCAAATCATAGTATCGTCTATAAAATTTTGAAAATGTTTTGCGAAGTTTATGATACCGATAGCCTTGTTTAAGAAGTTTCTGAGTTAACAATTTATTGCGAGTGCTGAAGTCAGCAACATAGCTAGATGCTCTAGCAAAACGAGTGAGTTGAGAGATATAGACTCCATAGGATGTAGAACGAGGAACATCACCATCTAAAAATGGGAAATTGACAATTTCAAAATCAAAGTCGTCACGTTTGTCATAAATTTTGGTAGAAACAATTGCATTAGAAATTGACAAATGCAAGTCTAAAAATGCGGCTTCGGTATCAGATGCATTGGCTTTATTAAGTTGGAGCTCTGAAGGGTATATTTGACTAACCATATTGTCAAAATAAACATTATTAATATTTAAAATATCGTCCAAATATCTGGAAGTAGTGTTAAACGCATCAATAACATCAGCCTGCTTATCATCAGAAAGAGACATCATAAAGTCCCTTTCATAACAAAACAGGAATAAATCTGCAACCAGGGGAGCACAATTAGTGCCCATAGGAATCCCAACAACTTGTCTATAGAGCTTGGTGCCAAAACGAATAAAAATGTTGTCCAACAAAAAGGTCAGCGCATCGCATACATTTTGACACGACCATGCATGATATATTTTAGGTTTTTCTGAAGTAAAAAATGCATTTCTGTCACTACATGCAAGGTAAGGAGAGCCTTCTCTCTGGAAGGTACTTTCAATAAGAGCAATAAGTTTATCTTTAATTAAATTATGAGGTAAAGTAGTGTAAAGAGTAGAAAAATCATAAGTAGACAAACTGGTCGCATTGAAATCTCTAGCTTTAAGTTTATCTAAAATTTCACCTGAATTTTTATTCGACCAAAATAGGTTTTTACCGGATCTCTCATATACCTTTTCACAATATTTGATAACATGTTTTTTAACAGCTGTAAGACACGAGGTTAACAATTTAGAAAGTTCTGTTGTTGTACAAGAACTAGAATTTGCAATAAATCTTGCTTTATAGGGTTTTTTATGGAGTTTAGGTAACCAGTACAACGTAGGAACTTTGTCTTGATTGTCTATAGCTTTGACACCAAAATGTTTTGTCATAATACATCAGCTTTTAATTTTGCTTTTTTAGAAGGTTTAGAAATATTGCCATCATGTTGCAATTTTCGCTCAAGTTCAGCGTTTGGTTTTCCATTTATATGGTTTGTTGCACCATCCGTAAATAAGTCAATATAGCAGTAGTCTAGAAGAAGGGGTAGGTCATTGTTAATATTAAAAAAGAATGTGGTTCCAAAAATGGATCCCAGAGGTACCCCTGATTTAATAATTGATGGTTTCGAGGACCCTTCGCCACAATCAACAACTTGTTGACGATTAGATCTATAAGATGCTAGAAAGTTAAGGTCAGCATCGTTATATTTGTATATTGCAAGAAAGGCCAGTATCATTGATCATTGCATGTTTTATATTGCAACTTAGTTCAGCATCATTGCATTTGTATATTGCAAGTTTATCAGTCAACTAAGTCGATGGCTTTTCTAAAATCTAAGAGGACTGTACCTACTACATCACCGTCATCGATACATGTTAACCATTGGTCAATCAACTTTACAAGAGATTGGCAGCTATGATTTTTTTGTCTGAACCATGATTGATTGATGTGAATTTGTTTATACATTAAAACCTGTGTTACACGGCCGCTCTCAAAAATACCACAAAATGGTTTCAAAGGCCAACTATCGCTTAATACAGGTCAAAAGAATTGCAGAATGCTCCAAGAGGGGAGGGGGCATTCTGCAATACTTTCGACCTTCATTAAGCTACCATTCGTCATTAAGATCTTTGTTTTGCCTATTTTCGAGTGGCCGTATTACACGGATTTTACTGTAATGGTTTAAAGTATTTATATTTGTTTCGAATATTTTGGATAAGATTGGAAGAATAGATATTGGTCGGTAATTTGCTGGGTTAGATTTATTTTGCTTGATTTGATTCTTTAAGTCCCATCAACAGTCTTTCAGTTATGTCTGGACGGGTCTTTCTGTGTTGAAGCAGTACTAAGCTTCGATTAATGTGCAACACAGTGACGCCGGTGAGGCTCGAACCCGCGGCCCCTCGGTTGAATGTTAGCCATTTTTGATTGATTGGAGAATGTCAGCGTCCTGATGCTATTGTTTATAAGGGCTGATAAAAATGGTGCTAAAACAGTGATTGAAAGTTTAGTAGTCTTGGTCCAATACCCCTTAGACCAGTGGCCTTTGTAGAGTTTAAACCATTTATTAACGGAGATACTTAATCGATTGATACAAGAAAATTTCCTCTGAAATTTCGCTATCAACACAAGATTGACGATTGAAGTTAAATAAATTCTGTTTTTGCTGCTTGTTGGTTTGCATTAAAGAGGTCGCATACAGATGTTAAATAATCATTTGAGAAGCAATTTATTTAGGCATTTTTTACTGTGGGCCATTGACCATATTTTTGTGTTTTAACTATTAGCCATAGAGCGTAACTGCTTTCATACATGTTTTGGATCTTTCGAAAGTAATTATCGACTCAGTGAAATTTACTGGCGATTGGCTTTTTATGAGGGTATTTTTTGGATGAAGTACTTTTTATGATCTGCCCTGTTTTGAAGCTGCATGCTGGTATCTCTTAACTTATATGTGTCTAAGATTTCCTGCGTAACCGTAATCCAATCAGGGAAAATATTTTGATTTCACTCTTTGAGTTTTAATTGGGATATGTTGGTCTAAAACACGTGTGATAGCTACAAACCAATTTTTGCAGTGTTCATTTATATCAGAATTTGGCATTATGTTATTGAATGGCTCCATATCAGCAACCAGATCATACAGAAACTGATCTTCATTAAACTGATTTAAATTATTTATAAGTTGTTGTAATATGTTCATTGTTTGATATTTTACAACTAGTATTCCTTGAGAGGCAGACGGGGAAATGCTCATTAATTGAATAGATAAATTTTTCGTTTGGGTTAAAAACTCTTCTGCAACAAGGCATTTCAGAACCAATATTTTATGGTGATTTTGTTTATAATTTCAAACGAATTGTTGGAAAACCTAATTTAAGTGATCAATTAAAAAAGGTTATCAAACGTCATATAAAGGTTGGGTATAACCTGGATGTCATGCGACAGTCTGCATGCCTGGTTTTAAACCCAATCACAGTTTATAGCGATGTTTTCCTCTTTAATTGCACGACGGTGGGTCAGGCCTTAGATTCTATGACGGCTCTGAAGTAAAGCTTTAATCGGTGGGTTGGTGCCTGATGTTTATCTGCAGATGGACCCACCATGGCTCAACTTGAGGTTTTCTTTAGCCCTGACTATCTGTGAGTCGTGAGCCCTTTTCTTTGTTTCATCATAGTATGTTAATTTGATTAAAGTGTTTCTCCATGATGATAGACTGCAATATTAAGAAGGCTTCCATGCGAGCTGAACATTTCTTGTACATCCACAACAGCAGAATCTAGGGCGAAGATTTGGTACCAGTAAAATGCATTTAAGCCCCCCCGGTGGCTTAGGCTGCTGTCCATTCTAAGGCGGTGGTTCTGTTGTTATTGACTTGTTGTTTATTGTTACTCCCATTGTGGAAGTCTGTAATAGCTCTATGTTTTGTTGTACGTTACTTTATGTCCCTTCTAGATTTGCAATCATCTTGATGGTGAAGAGAGAGCTGGTTGCTTTGCTTAGTTTGTCTTCCTGGTGCGTCGTGATTGTTGTTTTGCTCTTCCTCGCGATGCCATTGGTTTGTTGTGAAATTTCCTGTTCATGCTCACTTACTATTTATGATCAGTCTGTATCGTCTAAGACTAGTAGCAAAAATAAGTAACGGTGCAAATATCAGGAATCGATACAATTAAGTACAACAGCTGATCCAGGGTATCAATGGGAAAGTGACAAACTCACAGTCTGACACAACAAACGAGAGCAAAGAGGTCAGCCCTTTTTCAGCAGGTGACCATCAGGCACATACAAACAGATGCGCACAAAGGCATAGCAAACACAAGACCGAAAAAAAATAAAAGAACCACAAAAGATTGCTTGTTTGGTTGGTTCTTAACGACGCATCAACCATTGTGGGTCATTAGCGTCAGACGGTATTAGACTAAAAATGATGAGGATGGAAGAAGTAAAAACTTAAAAGATAAAATATAAGATATGATGATGATGAGCTAGTATAATGATAATTATTTGCAATACGATTGTTGACAGAAGACCACGTACAATATCTGACAGTTTTAAAGAGCTATTCAGATAACTGTACATGTTCTTTAACTGAACAGAATACAACATAAAAAAATCTGTATTATGGTCTGATACAAATGTAAAACAAAACATGATTCTAAAAATAGCGATTAGATTTTGCTAAAAAGATTAATTTGTCTTAAAAATGCCATAATACTATCAATATGTATATCGTGAAATAATTCTTTCATGCTATCAACATGGAAGCAATTATTTCTTACTTGCGCAAAGTCGCCACATTCCAAAAGGATGTGACGTACAGTGAAGTACCCCCTTGGGAAGGTCAGTAAAATATTTTACTGGAGGGCTTAAACCAGTTTCATGGCGCCAACCCCACCCTTAATTCAGACGTTGATCAAGACACATAGATAGTTGGTTTGCATGAAAGACCCCTAACTTATCAATGCATCATCTCCTAGACATTTAAATCAAGATAAAAAGGAGATAAAGCAAAGATAAGGACTCTACAGTAAATAAAACTGAATACTGGAACAAAACAAATCCAACAGGTAAACCCCAGTGGGCCCGACAAACAGCCAATGCATCAGGCCCCTACCATCTCATCAATAGATAAGTCTTCAAGTCGAACCCATCATAGAGTCTGAAGTCCAACCCTCCGGCATGCAATTAAAGAGGAAATCAACGTTGCCAACTGTGATTATCCACCAAGCTTCAGTCTTTTGCAATACATTAATGTTATAGCGTATCTTTTTATAAAGAAAAAATATTTTAATGAACTGCGCTGAAAAATTATTAGAGCCAACAATCTTCAATTTATACACCAAGTCACCATAGAACCCACATAAGAAAATTATAAGAAGTCCACAAAGTAGGTCGATATTCTGAGGTATGCGAAGTTTGCATATGCATAAATAGTAAGTGAGTATGATCAGGAAATACCACAATCACAAACAGCAGACAACCCCATAGCTCCGCGAGGAAGAGCCGCTCAACCATCACGAGACGCCAGGAAGACAAATTAAGCAAAGCAACCAGCTCTCTCTTCCCAATCAAGATGATTGCAATACTAGAACAGACATAAAGTAACGTACAACAAAACATAGAACAGTTACAGACTCCCACAATGGGAATAACAATAAACAAAAAGTCAAATTATCCGTATTATTGTCAAATTATTTATCCTAAATAAAACCTGATCAATTGTCTTAATGTGAACTATGTTGTAAAACGATGGTAATATGTGTTTAAATTTAGCACAAAGTATCCGTTTGAAATCAATAACAAATGTTTAAATTGTTATTTAAAATCAATTATTTGTTTGGAAAATTCACTTTTTACAATATTCCAATTAAGATTAAGATATTTAGTGATTTCATTTTACCCCTCTAACCCAAATCTTCTTTTCATCATTTTAAACAAGGTATCCAGGATTACCATATGCACTATATTTTGGTTTCAGCAGATAAAGCTGATAACAATGTTGAAGTTGTTTGGCGAGTGTATTATATTAGTACTCTTAAGCGTGAGCTTGTTGACACTGATGCCTATAAACTGCAGCCTTCTTTGAGTTAGAGGGTGATTGTCGATGGGCATGATTGTCACACAGCTCTACATGTCGGTGTCAAAGCTAAAGAAAATCAAGACAAAACTCCTACGTTGTACTGGTTACCTAAACTCCATAAAACCCCTATAAAGCAAGACTTAATGCTAACTCTAGTTCTTGTACAACATCAGAACTTTCTTAATTGTTAACATTGTGTCTTACAGCTGTTAAAAACATGTTATCAAGTACTGTGAAAAGGTATTTGAAAACTCCATTTTGGTCTATTAAAAATTCAAGTGAAATTTCTGTGAGATTTCAATGCGACCAGTTTGTCTACTTATGATTTTTCTACTCTTTAAACTACTTTATCTCATAATTTAATTAAAGATAAACTTATTGATCCTATTAAAAACTTCCAGAGAGAAGGTTCTCATTACCTTGCATGTAATGAGAGAAATGCATTTTTTACTTCGTAAAAACCTAAAAGATATCATGCATGGTCATGTTAAAATGATATATGATGCACTGACCTTTTTGCTGGACACCTTTTATTAATCAATTTGGAACCAAGCTGTATAAACAAGTAGTTAGGATTCCTATGGGCACTAATTGTGCTCCCCTGGTTGCAGATTTATTCCTGTTTTGTTATGAGAGGGACTTTATGATGTCTCTATCTGATGATAAGCAGGCTGATGTAATTGATGCGTTTAACACTACATCCAGATATTTGGACGATATTTTAAACATAGATAATGTTTATTTTGACAATATGGTATGTCAAATATACCCTTCAGAGCTCCAACTTAATAAAGCCAACACCTCTGATACCGAAGCCGCGTTTTTAGACTTGCATTTGTCAATTTCTAATGATATTGTTTCTACCTAAATATATGATAAACTGGACGCCTTCGATTTTCAAAATGTCAATTTCCCATTTAGATGGTGATGTTCCTCGCTCTGCATCCTATGGAGTATATATCTCTCAACTCACTCGTTTTGCTAGAGCATCTAGCTATGTTACTGACTTAAACACTCAAAATAAATTGTTAACTCAGAAACTTCTTAAAAAAGGTTATCGATATCAAACACTTCGCAAAACCTTTTCTAAATTTTATAGACAATACTGTGATTTGATATCTAAATTCCAAGTTAGACTTAAATCTCTCTTGCGCCAAGAAACTGAATTTTATGGTGACTTGGTGAATAAATTGAAGAAGATTGTTTGCTCTAATAATTTTTCAGTGCAGTTCATTAAAATAATTTACCATTATAAAAAGATTGGCTATAACATTAATATATTGCAACATACTACATGCTTAATTGTCAACCCAATCACGGTTGTCAACTTTGCTTTTCTCTTTAATTGCACGCCGGTGGTTCGGACTTCAGACTCTATGATGGTTCCGACTTATCTATTGATGAGATGGTAGGGGCCTGATGCTTTGGCTGGGTGTCAAGCCCACTGGGGTTCATTTACCTGTTGGATTTCTTTTGCTCAGGTATTCAGTTTTACTTACTGTTTGAGTCCTTATCTTTGCTTTATCTTATTGTTCTATCTTGATTTATATGTTCTAGAAGTTGATGCATTGATAATTAAGGGATCTTTCATGTAAACAAAATGTCTATGTGTCTTGATCCACATCTGAATTAAGGGTGAGGTTGGTGCCGTGAAACCGGTTTAACCCCTCCAGTAAAATATTTTACTGACCGTTCCAAGGCGGTACTTTTTTGTGCATCTTTTTTGTCTTGTGTTTGCTATGCCTTTGTGTGCGTCTGTTTATATGTGCCTTGCGGTCACCTGCTGGGTAAGGGCTGACCTCTTGGCTTTCGTTTGTGGTGTTAGACTGTGAGTTTGTCACTTTCCCATTGGTGTCCTGGGTCAGGTGTGGTACTTGATTGTATAGATTCCTGATCTTTGCACCCTTAAATATTTTGCTGATATTCGGTTTCATATGTTTTAGTACAACTGGATAGAAATAAATAAAATGTTAAAATGGACATTATATGTTACCAAAAGTATAATTACAACGCAGTTTTATGATGCGGTTATAAAATGCATTGCATGAAAGATTTAGATTAAAAAAAGATTACAATTCTATTACATGCAAACAGGCCAGTGGTATGGAGTGGGCGATATAGAATATATGTAACTATTAAGCAAAACAATACAGCGATAAGATATTGGCATCATTTTCAATGTAAAAGATAGTTCTTTTGAATGGAACATAGCATGTCTCTCAAAAGTCTCTTTGGACAAAGCTATTAGATAAAGTTTAGAACTTTAGTAACACCCCTCGCATATGTTATCACGATGAACAATATATTTTTCTAGGTTAAGGGTAGTGGTCTGAACGAACATCAAGGATCTTGCTGCATTTCATCTAGTACTCCACTGTTTGCAACTTGTTTGGGGATTTCCAGTTTTCAAAAGAAAGAAAAACGTTTTCAAAATTGGCTCCAGGGAAGGAAATATAGATAACAATAACATATGCTTGGCATCTTTATTTGTCCAAATGATCACAGTAGATAACTCTGTAAATATACATGTGAACTCTGAGCCAGCTCAGTTGAGTTTGGTTCTTACTTATCGCATTTGTTTCTCCTTTAAGGTTACGTGCAAAATATCTTGTGATGTCGGGGTATATACAGACAGTCATATAGAAAACTACAATTTAGATTTGCGAGCAGTGAAGGTTCTGGTCAAGCTATGCGAAAACAAAGTGTTCCATGATCCGTCGTTGCTGATTACTCAAATGATAAGTACTAAAATCAAATGTGCTGGCTTATATTAGAAAAATATTTTGTCGGTAAGTTTGAAACAGATTGAGTGTTACTTGATTTTTAATTTTCCAATTATATCCGTAAGTGAGACTGCGTGTTTACTTTCTGTTGATATGTTTCGCATATAAACAAATTCTTGGCTTAGCTCAAAGGTTTTGGTCAGCTTAACTCAGAATTCTTAAAAGATGCTAGCAAACATTTCTTGGTATTATCAAAGATATTATTAAAACTATATACACAGCCCTGTTACAACAGCACCCATGGACTTGTCAAGCAGGCAGTATCCATTAATTCACTACAAGTGATATAGTATGAACAACAACACGAGAAAACCCGTCTACAGTACAGCCATCATTCCTTACCAGGCCACCATCGGCCCGCTAGCGAAACGCCATTTAAATGGCGTTTTGCTTGCGGGCCGATGGTGACCCGCTATTAGGCGTTTACTAGTAGCGCCTTATTGTAGGCGTTTGAGAATCTTGGAAATACTGATTTGTCAGTTTCATATGTTCTAAACAGTGAAAATAAATGCACTGATCAGATTGCATTGTTATGTTTATTAAAAATGGCATGTACATACACATTAAATAAGATCATTCACAATAGTTAAGTTAGATCGTAAAGCATATGATTTGTATGTTTTTTTATAGCAAACAATGAACGCGCAACGCACACCGAATGCATGTGCAAGCTAAAATACGATTTGATTAATCGTGTGTATGCAATTGACAGGTTTTCATCGTGCGGCCCATAAAGTATGAAATAGAATATGATATGTATGAAATAATGGCTTAGTTGGTCGCCATTCACAGGATGGATTTATCGTAGTTATGTGTCCGGCGACTGTCATAGCAACAAAGAGGATCTATTTGAAGAAACCATTTTCTGAGAGGAGCCACATCAGCAACCAATTATTGTTTCCAAAAAGACCACGTGACATCCCTGGCACTCGCATTTGGTTACCTGCACCTGCTTGTCCCTGCATACCTGAAACAAAATACAAGTAATATATATAGATCCGTTTTAAAAATCTATGAGGTCATCATATTTAAAAATTATTAGCCGTATCGAAATTTAGATATCTTATCATCAATCGTACTTGAAAAACAGTTATGCCAATGGTATCTAAACATAATTCTTTTTTATATAAAACTGATGCAAATTTCAATTAATAGTTTGGTTTTAAATTGATACCAAAAAGGTGTTTCCTTAAGTAAAACGAAATAATATTGGGTAAGGGACGTGAAGAGGACAAAGAAATGTCACATTCACAGAATATTAACCCATTTAAGCCGAAAAGGATTTCCAAGTCGTAGTAATTGGACCGGTCTATTTCCGTTTTAAGGGTTGATGGTTAGTATTTTTCGCTTTTATTCAAATTTTAATGGAACATTCAGTAAGCAAACAGTTGAGACCCCGATCAGACGCTGCGTTCTTGGTGTCTGATCTGGTTTGCACTGTTTACCTATGTCCCACAAAAAAGGACGCTATGCTTATATGGGTTAAACAAGTGAACAATGGCCAGAGAATACCACAATGATTGACCACAGACCAAGCAGTTGTACCCAGTGGAAGGGAGTCAAGAATAAAGGTATACCAATAAGACACTGACACAGGCAAAAACATAATGGGGCCTCGTCGCGAGAAAACCTGTCTTCGGGGTTTCCGACAAAGCGAGTTTCAAACCAGTCTCCTCAGCTACAGCGACTAGCTAGAAAGTTGAAATTTCACCTGTAGCAAGTTTACATATGATACTTTCCAGAAAACGAATAACAAAGGCGCTGATCAGACTGCGCGGATGCGCAGGCTGGTCTGCGCCTGTGTTGTTCGCAAACCCCCGAAGACAGGTTTTCTCGCGTTGTGGCCCAATGGGTGAAGCAGCAAGACATTCCATTCCAAATGAGATGATTGGTCAACTAAGACGAATACAAATCACTTTATCACAAACCAGGGGGAGCTTTAAAAAGGTTAAACTAGGAACAACATAGCCACTGCATTAGAATATTGGTTGGTTGGTTGGTTTTGTTGTTCTACGTCCCAAGTCAACAGCTATGGTCATGGCGGCACGGTCAGTTCACCTAACCACAATTTTTCCTGGCCAAGCTTGAACAAGCAGTTAACCAGTACTTCGTGCACATACTTTCGCTTGTAACTGACAACAACCCTTCTTGAATGATTCAGCGGAAGGGAGGAGAATGAACGTAGAAATTATTTCATGATCAATCTCCACGAAAGTATGGGACTGGGCCGGGATCGAAATGGCGACCCCTGGATCTGTGTCAGACTCGTATCTGTTGCCAGACACGTTACCGACTGCGCTACGCGGCCCGGTCTGCCTTAGAATGCAAATACGTCTTAGCCACCGAGGGTAGAACAAGGAAGGAGTTCATGCACGGATACAGACATGTATCGACAAAGTCAAAACGATTGGGTATGTTTTAATCGAAATGTATTATCTTATCTTTAAAAACTGGCATTGAAATGATGTGAAATTTCCCTCTTTCATTATCCATCATACTTTTCACTTCATTTAACTTTTAAGAACATCAAAGTGTTAAATATCCATAAATAACTGATTTTTAAAATGGTTACACAATAATTAAAAGGTGTCAGCGAATTAACTAGATAAAAATACTTTACATAAAATAAAGCAAACACATACTTATCTGTAGTCTGTTAATACCTCCACAAATGGTACACTGTATATGACAACAGGCTAGTTGGTTAAATAGAAATAGCAAAACAATGCATGCGTACACAGAAAAAAAGCGAAACAAGACGTGCGCTCATAGATAAAATGAAACAATGCATGCTAACAAATACATATGAGCCATGGCATGTGATTCCCAACAATGTATTTTGACAAGTGTAGATTTAACCGAGTCTGTGCAGCCTCCATTTAAACTTAGAAACTCCAAATGCTGTTCGGTCAGTACATGTAGCTTAAATCTCATAGAATATTCAAACGAATAGCAAAGGCTCTGACCAGACTGCGCGTATGCGCAGGCTGGTCTGAGGCTTTGCTGGTCGCACATACCACATTGTTGGAAATCTTATGTCGCGCTCATAATTATTATGAACAATTGAATATTGAGATTATAATACACATGCCCAGAATAAACAAAACAATTAGAATGCATTAAAATAGCATGTATGGGTTAGTTTCGATCTTTTCAACGCAGAGGTTAGAAAGCACATTTTATACATATTGCTGGCAATGCAAGCATGTAAAAGAAACTGAAACCAGAGTCAGATAGTCCGGTGAAAAATACATATACTTTAAAAAGCGAGTTGGTGCGAAAAAGATTCTGAAGCCTAGCAATCAATATTTTGGTCATTTAGTAATTTTGCTGCTGGATAGGCCTCGTAACAAATTCATACATCATATTGTTAGATAACACAAACCTTTCAATCGAAAAATGAACCTGCTTAATAAATATTGACTCTTATATAGTCATCTAGGGACTCATTAACCATGAATGGCTCACCATTGAGATAGATGGTGTTTGGTTACTTTTCATGGTATTTTTGTCATCTATGTGCAGGTCAATGCTTGATTGTGTTTAAAGAGACTAAGTCTGCAACTACGAACATTTTTCGAAATTTTCTATTTTCTTTTTAAATCATTTCTAAAAGTAGAATTAAGTTATGTTTTTACAATAAATCTGTTCACTATAGCTGAAAACTGCACGGAAAAGTTAATTATTTTATAGAACAGGTGTGTTTTTCTCTTGTTGGTAATTATTTGCGTCCCTCCAATAATTATAGACAGTTAATTTTAAAATAAATGCAGCTGTTTTGATACTGATAATTTGTTAAGATTTACGAAATTGGTAAAATGGATACCTGAATTTTAAATTTTTACTGTGTTCTTGAAAAATAGAAACATTAGTTTTAAAATTAAAAGGTCATAAGTTACAGGCTATGCAGCTTTTAATGACTAGTCCTTGTGTTAGAACAGGTTGGTCTGTGGTCAGTGATTTTGGCTTTTCCTGGCCCTTTCCATTGTTTTGGCTATCAGTTACATATTCGTAGCTGCCAGTTTTATGCATTAATACTGCATTTGTTTAAATCAATAGTTTTGTTTAATCATATCTTCATTGCCACAAATTGTAGGAATAAGATTGAGTCACAAATTTTGACAAAATAAGTGACGACCTTCACTGTATTTACAGTTCTCAACTTAATCAAAAGCATGATTTCATCAATATCCCAGACTCAATCCGTTGTTGCTCAATCACTGGTACATTTTACTGCATATCAAATTCTGACTAGATTTTAATGTGCCATAGAAAACTCATGGTAATAAAATTAATCTAAGGTATTGAAAAAGTAGCCGTTTTAAAACAAAGATTACTATAGTCCACCAATTTAATTCATCACCTTGAGCCTTTCAAAGTATTCATTTATTTCGTTCAGTTTTACTTGAAGAGGCTGAGTGCGTATACGAAGGCCAGATTATAAGTATATTACTCATGTATCACTTCACTTTTTGGGTACAGTAAAGGCGGCACCTCATGAATGCATAATAAGGACTGTCAACCTTAGACATAGGTAAAAGCTTAGTTATTAAAAAGTAACTGTATCATCTTAAGCCATTACCTCAGTATAGACGCAAAACACGTTATCTAATCCTTAAGTGCAAGCAAAATAACTGCATCTGACAATGTCTATTTAAAGGGGACAGCAACCCTAATAATAAGTATGTTTTATCAGAAAGAACTCTATGAACCATGAATTTTGATACAAGTAACATCAAAATCGGTTGAAAAATGGGCAAGTTATGGGCATTTAAAAAATCAATATAGCCAACATTTAGCCGCCATTTTTAATATTTATTTAGTTTTCAGAATTTTTTCAACTGCTTAATTTTTAGTTATCACTACTATCACATCATCTGTATTTCAGCAGATACGTAGCTTTATACACAAGGAAAATGTTTCATTAAAGATTAATGCAAATAATCCATTTGTTTGTCTTTTATTTTGATAACGCATATTTAATTAGGCTGAGTGACGTCACTAAGCCTAAAATATGGCCGCTTTCATTACAGTCCATTTGCAAATATTCATACGCCCTTAACTTCCACATTTTTCAACCGATTTAGACGAAACTGGTATCAAAATTCATGGTTTATTAAGATCTTTCATATAAAACAAGTAATCATCAGAGTTGCCGTCCCCTTTAACATAAGCAAAGCGGAAACATTGTGGACCCAGATCAGACTGCTTCTACAGGAGCAGTCTGATCTGGGTCCACACTGTTTGGCTGTTAGGCTTCAAATATTTTAGTGGACGACAAAAACATACATTTTGTGATTATGCGATTTAAGGGTTAATAGATGTGAGTTCAGTTTGTCTACGGTTAGGATTTTCATGAAACGCACACACGTTTGCGCGGCCCAAAAAGCTGATTAACTCTTTACCAAATTATAAATAAACCCCGAATTCCGTTCCTTAGCAGATGCAATAGCCGAACCGCGCCCAGATATGAATATTAAAGTTGCCGCCTTTACAGTAAACGAAAAGTCAAGTAATACCACATTTCTTTTGTATTGAAGTAAACATTGAAGATGGTCTCGATCACGTGACACAATCTTTCCTACATGTTACATGCTTAACATCAAAACGTATTCCCCATATGACTACCAGTGCAAGTAGTCTTTGTCAGTAATAAAAGTGTACACAAGCATAACTTATGGAGATGTTTCTGAAAAAGTGATGTAAACTGATGTTATAAGACGATGCTAACACTACAGTGATATTTGCTTGAATTTGTTAAAGGTGATGCTTGACTTCCAAATCAACTTTTTGTTTATGTCAGGGCATTTTTTGGATTGACAAGTACTAAGCACATGTGCGGATCCAGATATTCCGTCAAGGGGATCCTGAAAACGTTTTATTTTTTCTGTAAGTCATCATCATATGGGCCGCAACGCGAGAAAACCTGTCTTCGGGGGTTTGCGAACAACACAGACGCAGACCAGCCTGCGCATCCGCGCAGACTGATCAGCGCCTTTGTTATTCGCTTTTTGGTAAGTTACATATGTAAACTTGCCACGGGTGAAATTTCGATTTTCTAGAGCGTCTCTGTAGCTGGGGAGACTGGTTTGAATCTCGCTATGACGGAAACCCCGAAGACAGGTTTTCTCGCGTCGCGGCCCATATATGACAGAGGGTCGTACGGACCTCCCCGAGAAGCAATTGGACCCGGTTGGTTCAGTCGTACCAGAATATCTAAGGAAAAATTTAGTCACTTGTGAACCCCTGTCCCCCTCTAGATCTGCCCATGCAGAGAATGGAAGGATACAGAGGGCGCGGTGCAAAGGGTCCAGAACCCCAATGGAAAATCACAGGTGATATAAGTTTCCAAAGACATAAGCAATAGGATCACCCTCTGGAAAGAATGGGACCCCTGGAAAATTTTAGTTTCCTTTGGACTAAACAATTGGACCCTCTGTTAAATAAGTTGGAAGACTAAAATGTATGCTTTCAGAATATTTGATTGGGCTTTGAACCCCGCTTTGACGAAAATCTCTTGATCCATGCATGCAGAGGATAAAGTATCTTGCTTAAAGATTATATTCCTGCAACCAAAGCACGGATGGTGTGTTGTTAGTGAGTTTTTAGCCCCCACCCTGTGGTTTGGGTATAGAATGTTGTGATATGAAAAGTATAAATTAACACGCCCAACTTATGTTGTGACATGCCGGCTCAATCAACATTCAAACAACGTCTTTAATCTACCACTTTTCTACTAAGCTACTTCTTATTTGCAAATAGATGTCTTCATGTTGTACACACTAGATAGTAACCTTCCATTTCTTCGTTTAAGATGTGACTTTTGGCCTATGTCATGATATGTGCCTTTTTCGGTTATATTAGTCTTTGTTTTGCAGCAGTTTCCTTATAAATGTCATGTTTCTGCAATATGGCATTTAACTGACCGTATGTGTGGCACAGTTTATCTCTATTTAATTGCAGCGCGACATATATATTCTGTCAGGGAAATGCAAATGCATCGATGATCAATCACATCCGGCTTTACATGTATGCAAATAAACAAAGTAAAGACGTCGTACAACCGTACTTTGGACTTATGACGTATGCATAAGAGCATTATATGGGCCTTGTTGCGAAAAAAACTTTCTGCGGGTAAGGTTAAACCCGGCCTGCAAAGCTAAGGAGATCAGTTTAAGGAAATTAGCTAGAATCTGGATTTTTCGCATGAGGCAGGCATTATTGGGTCCAGAGGGTGTGTGTGTGTGTGTGTGTGTGTGGGGGGGGGGGGGTCCGGGTCCCCTGTCCCCTGAAAAAATAGCGTTTCTTAGCAAATATATTTAAGATCATATGAAAAAAACACAAAGCTACCAAGCCAGCATCCAATGTTGGGCCATCGTCAGCACGCCGGCGAAACGCCATTTAAATGGCGTTTCATTGGCGGGCCGATGAATGCCGTAAAGAACGCTGTCAAAGTTGGACCGCCTCTGACAAAATTTTCTGCATCCGCGTATGGTAAGTAACGCTCTTACACTTTCCAGAAAGCGAAACACGAAGGAGCTGATCAGACTACGACGATGCACATTCTGGTCTGCGCATTGGTTGTTAATATACAACAGAGTCAGGGTTTCTCCAGTCGATTCACATCTTCCTTTGTATAGATCGCCTAAATCTCTGTAAAGGCGTGGTTTAGGATGCATTGAACACATACCGAAATGTGGAATATTATTTAGCATTTCATTAGGTTGAAAGTCTTATAAAAGTATAACATATAATAGACTAATTGCTACATTTCACTGTCTGCACTGTTTGCTAAGATTAAAGCCATCTTCGGACAGACATAAATCAAAATAAAGAAAGTTTTAAATGTGACCCCTCCAAGTAAAGAGGGCAAATATCAAGAATCGATACATAAAGCACCAAATCTGGCCCAGTATACCAATTGGAAAGTGACAGCTACACAATTATACACCACAAACGAGAGCCAAGAGGTCAACACTTTCCCAGCAGGTGACCACAAGGCATCAATAAACAGACGCGCACGATAGCATAACAAAAACAAGACAGAAACTAGACTTCAGTCGATGGTACACCATCGCAAATATCCGCTTTTGAGCTAATTTAATCATCTGCAAAGTTTGAAGCTGCTACGTCCCACCGTTTAGGAAGAGACGCATTTACAATAAAGTACATTATTTCACTTTTCACCTCTACCGTAAGTCAAGGACAAACACAAACGTTGCCCAGTATCCTCTACATCATATGACCTATGCACCTGCAAAGTTTGAAGCTGCTATGGCCAACGGTTTTGGAGGAAATGCATCTACAAGAAATATTTGTTTGATCTTGACCCAACCCAAGGTCAATGTCACATGAAGCATTGCCCTCTACTACATCATGTGACATATGAACCTGCAAAGTTTGAAAGTGCTACGGCCAATGGTTAAGGATATACATTACCAAAAAAAACACATTATTTGACCTTAAACCCAAGGTCAACGGGTCAAGGTCACACAAAATGTTGCCAAGTACCCTCGACTTCATGTGACCTATGCACCAGCAAACGTTGATATTGCTACATCCCACGGTTAAGGAGAAGATGCACTTACAAGAAAATACATTATTTGACCTATGCACCTACAGAGCTTAAAGTTACTACGCCTAAAGGTTTTAGATGAAAAGCATTTACAAAAAAAAAAATATTTGGGTCAAGGTCACACGAAATGTTGCCCAGTAGCCGCTATATCATGTGACCTATTCAGCTACAAAGTTTGAAGTTGCTACCTCTAACCGTTTAGGAGATACTTTAACAAGAAACGTAACGGACCGACGCACTGACGGCCGGACAAACGGATAGACAGATGGACGGACGAATTTGGTACGAAATTAATTAACCCTTTTTTTTCCAAGAAAAAAAAAAACGGATAAAATAACATAAATAATCCACAAAAGAAGCACCGCCTTGGAACGGTCAGTAAGTATATAAAATATTTTACTGGAGGGCTTAAACCGGGTTTCCCGGCGCGCCAACCTCACCCTTAGTTCAGATGTGGATCAAGACACATTGATGTTTGGTTTGCATAAAAATAGCCCTAACTTATCAATGCATCATCTCCCAGAACATAACAATCAAGATATAAAAAGGAGATAAAGCAAAGATAAGGACTCAGCTGTAAATGAAACTGAATAACGGAGCAAAAGATCAGCCCCATACTAATTGTATCAATATGTATTGGAAAATCCATTAAAATACGAAGGGTTAACTATTAAGTGAGGGCCAGAGAACAAGCATTGAATCTGAACTTTCATATACTAATATAGGTTTTAGCTATATTATCCAACATTTTATAACTTGGAACATATTTCAATATGTACAGTGCATTTGAGATTAGTTTAGAATATAACAGAACAGTGTGATGACTTGCAGTTTTTTTGTCCTCTTACATGTAGCAAATAATAAGTGAGTATGATCAGAAAATACCACAATCACAATCTGCAGACATACCCGTGGCACATCGAGGAAGAGTCACACAACAACAATAACCATTTGTATTCTGGTCGATTTTCCCATACATATTGAATATATACATATATAGAATTTTCTAAATGTTGATGTTTTTTCTGTACCTGAATGTTCTTTTATCTTAACAAACAGAGCAGACCCTGATAAAATGCAGCATTAGGCATTCACTGTTTGCCATAGCACCCGTTTAATGGTCTCCAGTATATAAAGTGTGTGTAAGATAACCTTGTATGGAACAGTATACAGGCTACCCCATGAACTGATCTTATTTTAGGAAATATTTGACAGCAGTTTCCATCATTATTTTCATAGTAATCCAACATAGATAATCGAATAAACATGTATTATAAATAATACAACCGAAGATAAGAATATCAGTGGTACTAGTATGATATAACTTCCGTTATTGCAAAAAAGCATCTAGTTGTATTGTGTTCAAAGCCAAATGACCTGTTCAGCAAGAATGCCCCTCTTTGGTGACTACGACCAGATAACCTTCTATGTTATGTACTTGTTATATTGCCAAATGGGATGCCTAAGGTCTTAGGACTGAGCTAACAGTTGCAAACATACTAGTCCAGTAGAATTGGGGCAAATTTTAGGAGGACCTGGAACTTGATTTTAAACTTTTTTTCTTTGTTGATTCTGGTAGAGCATATATTGTCCTTGAAAAATCCGAGTGATGCCACTCTGGCATCATTGAGCATTTTGATATATCCAAGATGGCGTTCAAGATGGAGGCCAATTATTAGGGAAAAGATTGTGTGATATGGAAAAATGACCCAAACCCATTTTTTCTCTTTAAATTAATATATATGAAGTTGGAATCTAGTTGAAGACATTTAGCTGCTAACAAAAATATAAAAATGAAAAAAGAATGCAGACAAAATGGCCGCCAAAATGGCAGTTTATCACAAAATATAAGAAAATTTTCCCAGAGACTGGCAAACTCCAGGGAATGGCATACGAAATGCTGATTTTACTGATTCTTGAGTTACAGACATCATCCTTGTAACATCCCAGTGATGCAGCTTATGCATCACTCAGAATTTGATGTATTTAAGGTGGCGTCCAGGCTGGTAGCTGATAAGTTTTACAAACCCGTGGGAGCGGCACCTTACCTGTATGCATGTCTGGTGGATATGTAACATACCAGATTTCTTCCCTGATGGAGAAGCACTTTACAAACTCACGTATCTGAATAAATGAACCCAGCATGCATGTCAGATAGAGTTGCACTGTACAAGCAGGAATATCTAAGAGTGGCACTTGATCAGCAGACATGTCTGATGTAATGGCACCTCTTTAAGAGTAGCGCCAGACTTGTAGCCTTCCCTCTGCACTCAACTAGTCAAAATGTCGGTTGAAGTGCAAAACAGGCCAGCAGGCATGGCCGATAGTGAGGCACCATGCCAACAGGCATGTCATATAGTGAGGAACCACACCAGAAGACATGACCTACAGTGAGGCACCACCCCAGAAGTCATGGCCTATAGTGAGGCACAACACCAACATGCATGGCTGATATGTACCAAACCAAAAGGCATGACCTATAATGAAGCACCACACCAGCAGGCACGGCTGATAGTGAGACACTATACCAGCAAGCACGGCTGAAAGTGAGACACCATACCAGCAGGTATAGTAAAAAAAGAAGCACACCGCCAACAGATATGCAATATTGAGTGACAAAAGGTCAGCAGGCATGCTGATTGAGGGGCCACAGTCCAGCATGCATACATCTTGCAGCAGCACTCAACCAGTAGGCATGTTTGAACAGCAGCGATATTGGTGACAGTAACATTAGGCCAGCAGGCATAATAAGTTGCTGCTGCAGCGACATAGCAACTCACTACACGGCATGTATGTTGTATGGACAATGTAGCAGTCTTGGCTGATAAAGTTTCACATTATTAGTTGGCATGTCTGATGGAGGGGCATCTGTCAAGTAGCTTTTCTCTTTGATTTCCAATGGACCAGGGGGCATGTTTGATTGAATACTACCAAGTCCGCAGGACATCGGCCACGTAATACCACCAGCTCATCATATCTGACATCCTTAACATCATTCTTAATAATGTGGTACTAAAACAGCACTCATGCCGTCTAACGAGACTCTGGGCCAGCAGTCATGCGTGTTAGTTACATCGCACCAGCAATAATGTATGTTACAATCGCACCCAACTAACAGGAATGCTGGGTACTGTTGCACTGGATCAGCGTGAAGGCCTGTTCAAGTTATATTAGGCCAGTGTGGATGTCTGTCATACTCTCATCCAACCAGCAGCCCAGGCATCATTGCCACAGGGTCAGCAGGCATATTTACCATTGCGCATGTTTTATTATGTGGCACTGGACCAGCATACATGTCTGAAACCAAGCAGTTATGTCTGTAACAGCTTCACGAAACTAGCAGGTATGTTGCAGTACCCATGTTTTAAACGTTGCTTTGAACCAACAGGCATGTTTGTTGCAGTTGCACCCGACCACCTGGCACATCTGTTACAATTAAACTAGACCAGCATGCATGTCTGTCAGAGTTGCATCTACCAGCATATATGTTTGAATCAGTTCCAACTGACTAATAAACATATCTGTAGTTGTGTGGCTGAACCAACAGGTATTTATGTTACACTTGCCTGCTCGTACTCAACTAACGGGCTGGTAAGCACAATTGCACCAGACCATCATGCATGTATTTAACAGTTGCACCTGACTAGCAGCCATGTCTTTATAATGTGCATACTATCAGTTTGCATGTCTGTTACAGTTTCATCTTATCAGCATCCATGCATATTACATTTGCACTCAAGCATCAGCCATGTATGTAACAATTGCGCCCTGCCATTTCCCATGTCTTTAACAATTGCATCTAAGCAGCAGTCATATCATTCTGTAAACTTGTGCCTACAAGCATGCATGTCTGATACACTTGCACCATATCAGTATACATAGTTATTATAGCAATATCCAACCATCTGTGCTGTCTGTTGCACTTGCAACAGACAAGAAAAGTAGTAATGGTTGTTACCATTGCACCTGGCAAGCAGGCCTGTACCAACCAGCAGTCAAGATGGTAACAAACATCTGCAGCATGCAGATATCTTACTCAGTGGTTGTTTTTTGTGTTGAAACACTACACTCCATAAGTTTTTTTTGTAAGTTTTAGCCATCCATCCAGCTGACTTTTTTCCGCACATTGATTCAAAAAAGATTTGCACATTTGATCAAACACTCTGTCACGAAGTTTTCAGTAATATCGTCCATTCAGTATACCCTGGCATTTATCACTTCATTTTTTGAAGGAATGTTTTCCCAAAGGAGGAATTTTTATGAAAATAACATGATATTATGGTATTATCAGATCCGACCAAAAGTGGCTGGAAAGCACATGGTGCATGAATTGATGGATACGATTCCCAGATCAAGGTCAAAAACATTACCATTACGAAAAATAAGAGTGTATCATAGCAAAAACCATGTGATTCTTCACCCTGTTATTGCTGCCATCTTGAACGTCATCTTAAATATTTTACAACGCTGAGAAACAACTGTTACAGTAACATGCCAGTCAAATTCTCCAAATGAAGCCGAAAACTATCAGAAATAGTTACTAATTGCGAATTTGATTTTCAAGTTGAATTTTGCTTTAAATGGCCGCCATCTTGGACACCATCTTCACTATTTCAACCTTGTGAATCAAACCTGTGAATGCTTCATTTTAATCGTTTGTATTATTAGGCCTCTAAACATCGATAAAAAGTCAAGTAGTGAGTTAGGTCTTAGGAACCTAACTGACGGCCATCTTGGACGCCATCTTAAAATTTGAACGATCTGAATCAAAACCATGTTCTAATTTGATCATTTGTATCATTTAGCCTCTAAACATCCATAAAAAGTCAAAATTAAAGTGTTTTTTATTGAGTATGTCGGTCAAATAGGTCTTAGAAGCCAAACTGACGGCCATCTTAGACGCCATCTTTAATATTTCAACCTTCTGAATCAAAACAGTGTTCCATTTTAATTGGCTGTAACATTTAGCCTCTGAAACATCCATAAAAAGTCAAAATTAAAATGCTTTTGATCGAGTATGTTGGTCACATAAGTCTTGGGAGCCTAACTGACGGCCATCTTGGACGCCATCTTGAATATTTCAAAACGCTCAATGATGCCAGAGTGGCATCAGTTGGATTCATCAATTACAATGCCTCAACAACAAGAATCCACAAAGAAAAAAACTTTAAAATCAAGTTCCAGGTCATTCTGTTTTTCTACCGGACTATACGAATATATGACAGGGTATATTGTTGTTATCAGAAAATTGATTTACATGTTCTAGGAGATAAGTCATGGATAAGTTAGGATCTTACATGCAAACCAAACATCTATGTGTGTTGATCCACATCGGGACTAATAGTGATGTTGATACTGGATTAAGCCCTCCAGTAATTTTATTAGTGGCCGTTGAAAGGCGGTGCTTCTTTTGTGGATTTTTTAATGTGTTTGTCTTTGTCTTCTGTGATGTATGTTTATAGTGGCCTTCTGGTCACCTGTTGGGAAAGGGTTGACCTCCTGGCTCTTCTGTGTGTGACATTTTCTTGTGCTTTTGTCACTTTCCCATATGGTGTTCTGGGTCAAGTGAAGTTTGGTACTTGATTGTATAGATTCCTGATCTTTGCCTCCTCTCTTACTTTTATACTTATGTATTAAAAATAATAAAAGTAAGAACGACAGCTAGGATAAGGAATCGATACAATCAAGTACCACACCTGTCCCAGCATACCAAAACGGAAAGTAACAAAATCACAATAAACATCACAAACAAGAGCCAAGACGTCAGCCCTTCCCCTCAGGTGACCACAATGCAGCAATAAACAAATGCGAAAGCACCACAAAAACAAGACATAAATAACACAAATGATCCACAAAAAGTACCGCCTTGGAACGCTCAGTAAAAATATTTGACTGGAGGGGCTTAAACCAGTTTTACGGCGCCCAGTTTTGGTGGTGGTGCTTGGGACAATAGAATAAGTCTCCTGACTTAAATTGCGCAACTAACCTCCTAGCTTTTATAGACACAAATGACTATCTCCCTTTGATCAGCTCTGATGAAAGAGAAAGCTGCAATAGCAATACTTATAAACAACACAGAGTGCCGTTTATATATAATGGTGAGTAAAGTAAGTATGAAGGCAAAGATCAGGAGTCAATACAGTCAAGTACCACACCTGACCCAGGACACCACATGGGAAAGTGACAAAAAGGCAAGAAAACATCACATACAAGAGAGTCAAGAGGTTAGTCATTTCCCAGAAGGCGAGGACAAGGCTGCAATGAGCAGAAAAGAAAACATGACAAACACAAAACATAATTGACAAAAATAATCCACAAAAGAAACATCACATTGGAACGGTCAGTAAAAGAAATTTTACTGGAGGGATTAAACTAGTTTTATGGTACCAACCTCACCGTTATTTCAGATGTGAATCAAGGCAAATAGATGTCTGGCTTACATTAAAGATCCCTAACCTATTGATGTATCATATCCTACGTAATACAAATAGAGATATAAAAAGGAGATAAAACAAAGATAAGGGCTCAACAGTATACATGTATACAACTGAATACCGGTATAAAAGAAATCAAACAGTTAAACCCCCTGTGGACATGACTACAGATTAAGTCACGCTTAATCATCTTAAGACAGAAAATTCTTTTAATATCTGTATCTAAATCTAAGGAAAATTAATTGAAGGATCAGAACCTTTCAAAAGCAAGTGACCTCCTTAACCTTCAAACCCAATTTCACCTGCCCAACTGTAGCTGATATGTGGCATAGTTATCGCATGACTCAAATGACTAGTTCATATGGATGACAAATATTGGCTCTAAAACAAGTATTAAAATGACATTTAATTGGAGCTGCCACTTTTTCTACAGGATATTGGCCCCATTTACTTGAGACAAATGTCCAATACAGGCGACTTGATGTCTTATTATGGCTAGTTAACTTGATGTTAGATATGAGACCAGCATTCATTGTGTCCTGGTCTGACCGATGTGGAGTTACTGTTACCTTGTAAAATTAAATGACCTCCAGGATTCACAACATCGTAATATTTGAAAATATTTGCTCCAACCAGCTACAGAGACAAGAGAGACCCTTGAAAATTTGAGCAGTGACACGTGATTTCCAAATATGTGGCATTTTGAAAAGTGTAGACTCAGACGGGCCTGTACAGCCTCCTTTTAAGGTTAGAAGCTCCAAATGATGGTCGGTCAGCAGCTTAATATTCAGAAAATATTCATCCGACAAGCAAAGGCTCTGATCAGACTGCGCGTATGCGCAGGCTGATCTGAGGCTTTGCTGGACGCACATATAGCATTGTTGGAAATCTTATGCCACGGCTCATATGTGATAAGTGAAGGACAGTACTCTGGTCTGTCTGATTCTTTGCCTGTGTTGTCGGTATTCAAAATAAGCACTTTTACAACATGGTTAATGTAAACTACACTGTTTACGTGATAGATTCGTTATCAGTCAGACAGTTTTACTTTTGTTCAGATCACCGTTCTCGTCATGTGAACCAAATAAACATGTATAATCACATACTAAAAAGTAAGTAAGTAAGTAAGTATGACCAGGAAATGCCACAAGAACCACACTGCAGTCTGCCAGACGAACCACGGCAATGTGAGAAAGAGTCACAGAGCACTAACAGCAGGATGAGAGCAAGAAGATGCTCAAAGTTTAGTAGTCTACTCTTAATTCCTCAGCAAGATGATTGCAAAGTAAGTAATGGTGCAAAGATTAAGAATCGATACAACAAGTACCACACCTGACCAAGGATACCAATGGGAAAGTGACAAACTCACAGTTAGATACCACAAACGAGAGCCAAGAGGTCAGCCCTTTCCAAGCTGGTGACCACAAAGGCACATATAAATAGACACGCACAAAGACATAGCATACACAAGACAGAAAAAAAACAAAAAAAAAAAAAAGATCCACAAAAGAAGTACCGCCTTGGAACGGTCAGTAAACTATTTAACTGGAGGGCTTAAACCAGTTTAACGGCGCCAATCTAAAAAGGACAGCATAATAAAACTAGGAGCCAACACAACTCCCCAAATAACGAGAGCAACAATAAACAATTTCATTTTTCAAAACAAGTAAAATAAAAAAAAGTTACAAACATACTGATTTATAAGTTTTAGCTGTATAACAGAATTAGGATAGAGAAAGAGATAGGTTCATTTAATAACAAGCTGGGCTTTTTTTATAAATGTAAATGGAGACAAGATTTAGATTTACTTAATATAAATAATTCCAAAGGGCATATGGTCGGTGGGGGATTCCACTTTCTCTCTCTCTTCATTTTTTTATAAAAAAAAGTTATGTAGCACTTTGTGTAAATGTTTTATACAAATCAAGACTGTCACTGTGTTAAGGTAAATTCACTAATGTTTATTAAGACATGTCTTTGTTTTTCTTACCAATGATATATCGAGAAATATGTGTTTGTATTGATCATGGACATTATGTAAAAATAATAAAAAATAAATAAAAAAAAACCAAACAATAAACAATGCATCAACAACAAAATAACCACTTATGACTGCTTAGAACGAATATATAGATCAGTTTCTCGTCAAGCATCAGTTACATCATTCATGAAAAAACTGACTTGGGGTGTCATGGGGCTGTCTGCGGTTTGTGAGTGTGGTATTACCTGATCATACTCACTGAATAATTTTAAACAGGAAACTTTTGGCTTGAGAAAAATAGTAAGTGAGTATGATCAGGAAATACCACAATCACAAACTGCAGACTACCCCGTGGCACCGCGAGGAAGAGCCGCTCAACCATCACGAGACACCAGGAAGACAAATTAAGCAAAGCAATCAGCTCTCTCTTCCCCATCAAGATGATTGCAATACTAGAATGGACATAAAGAAACGTACAACAATACATAGAACAATTACAGACTCCCACAATGGGAGTAACAATAAACAAAAAGTCAACAACAACAGAACCACCGCCTTAGAACGGACAGCAGCCCAAGCCACCAGGGGGCCTAAATGCATTCCACTGGCACCAAACCCTCGCCCTAGATTCTGCTGTTGTTGAAGTACAAGAAATGTTCAGCTCGCATGGAGGCCATCTAACTAATGCAATGTTTCATCATGGAAAACACTCTAATAACATTAACACTCCATGATGAAACAAAGAAAAGGGCTCATGACTCACAGATAGTCAGAGCTAAAGAAAACCTCAAGTTGAGCTACGGTGGGTCCAGCTACAGATAAGCATCAGGCACCAACCCACCGATTAAAGCTTTACGCCAGAGCCGTCACAGAGTCTGAGGCCTGACCCACCGTCGTGCAATTAAAGAGGAAACCATAGCCACAAACCGCGACTGGGTCCAAAACCAGGCACGCAGACCGCCGCACGATATCCAAACTACACCCAATCCCTACACAACGCTCCACCATCCCTTTGAACTGATCACCAAAATCAGGCTTTCCAACAATTCGTTCGAACCTATAGACCAAATCACCAAAAAACACAGGCCCCGACACGCCCTGCTGCAGAAGAGCTTTTAACCCAATGTTGTACCCAACAACCAACCCCGAGTGTCCGTAGCAGAATTCAGAAAATGCTCCCCGAATTCCATGATATCTACAACCTCGTTCTAATAATTTAGCAGCCAAAAACAAGTTTCCGCTGCCGAAGCCACCAACACCAGAGCACACTCCAGCGAAACAAATAAGCTGAGAAACACACATACCACAGTTTTTTCTGGATGAAAAAATCCTAAAGTCCAGCTCACCCAAGTCAATAATTGAATGCTTTACATCGACACACCTGTTACAGCTTATATCACTATCGTATTGTGTAATACAGTGCATGACAGAACCAACATTATGGTATGTGTGCTCGGAATGTTTGTGTTGTACTTAGTGGATAGCTCAATGCTTATGCTTTCTCCATGTGTGATTAAAGCCTCTGATCCGACAGATTGTACCAGACACAGGCTTATACATCTTATATTATGAAGGATTTTTCTTACAATATCAGCTTCATTTCACAGATGTGATAGAGTAGCAACAATAGCAACTGTATAGATATATAATCATTGATTTGTTTGCTGCAATGGGGTGTGCCTGTTATGTTATCTTTAGATTGTATATTCTTTAAAAATGGTAGCATAATGCTGGCGTATTTTACTGTCATGACGATCTACGAACAGCGTCTAGCAAAATCAAAGAACGTTTTGCCCTGTCATTATGTCTAATGATTTACTGCTATAATCTATTACATCAAGGAGCATTAGAGAATGTAAACACTAATGAAATGAAATCTTCAAATGTCACTATTCCAGTGTCGATTGGGAGTGTTTGATTTTGTGGCTTTTATAGAGATAAATTGCATTCTTGACTCCAAGTATTACAGTACGTTGTTGCTAACAACTTCGAGAAATGATTGTTAAGCTAGGAAGTAAGTAAGGGTGCAAAGATCAGGAATCGATACAGTGAAGTACCACACTTGACCTAATATACCAATGGGAAAGTGACAAACTCACAGTTAGACACCACAAACGAAAGCCAAGAGGTCAGCCCTTTCCCAGCAGATGAACACAAGGCACATATAAACAGACACGCACAAAGGCATAGCAAACGCAAGACAGAAAAAACAAATAAGATCCACAAAAGAAGTACTGCCTTGGAACGGTCAGTAAAATATTTTACTGGAGGGCTTAAACCGGTTATACGGCGCGCCAACCTCACCCTTGATTCAGATGTGGATCAAGACATATAGATATTTGGTTTGCATGAAAGACTCCTAACTTATCTGATTCGACAGATTACTTAGCTATGCATAACAAAACAAGAAAGAACAAAAGTACTGCATAACAAATCAATGACCGAAAACAACACAAGGGAGCTCCAATAAGCCATAAAATGACAACAGCAATACCAGCACCTTAGAACGGACAGCAACTTGGTTTGCTCGAATGCTTAAATATATTTTACTGGCCAAGTATTCCACCCTAGATTATGGTGTTGTTTGAACGCATATATTGTCCAGCTCACATGTGAAATGTAACAACACAGGGAAATGTCAAAATAACCTACTGCGAGGAGACAAAACAATGGATCATTACTCACATGTAGTCTGAGCAATACTAATGGTAAGTGAGTATGATCAGGAAATACCACAATCACAAACTGCAGACAAACCCATGACACTGCGTGGAAGAGCCACACAACAATCACGAGACACCAGGAAGACAAACTAAGCAAAGCAACCAGCCCTCTCTTCCCGATCAGGATGACTGCAAAACTAGTATGGCCATAAAGTAACGAACAACAAAACATAGAACAATTACCGACTCCCACTACGGAAGTAACAATAAACAACAGTTAAACAACAACATAACCACAGCCTTAGAACGGACAGCAGCCTAAGCCACCAGGGGGTGGGGGCTTAAATGCAGTTTACTGGTACCAAATCTTCAACCTAGATTCTGTTGTAGTTGAAGTACAAGAAATGTCCACTTCGCATGGAAGCCTTCTAACTATTGCAATGTACCATCATGGAGAAACACTCTAGTCAAATCAACACAACCCCAATTTGACCATGTTGGACCATGACAAAAGCAAGCATTAGCAGCAACCTACCTATGAATATTTAAGGCGAGTGTGATAAACCCAATCACAGGCTATAGCTATGTTTTCTTGAAGTGCACGACGGTTGGATAGAGACCCAGTTTCAATGATAATTTTGAGTAAAGAGCCACTTTCTTGTTTCACGATAGCATGTTAATTTGATTTAATTGTTTCACTGTGAGAATGCATTATATAGGAATGGGTCACGCAACTTCAATTCCGTTCGAGCTAAACAAATTTTGTGTTTTAACAAAATCAGGTTCTAAGGCGACGATTTGGCTATCATATAAGGTCCCAGTGCCCCCTTACTGTCCTTTCTAAGGCGGTGATTTTTACTTGTTTATTAATTGTAGTTTCTCCTGTTGTGTGTGTGTTTTAGTGTGCTGGGTCCTTGTTTCGTTGTGTGTTTTAGTGCCCCTTCTAGTTTAGCAATCATCTTGTTGAGGAAGAGGGAGCTGGTTGCTATACTTAAATTGTGTTGTTGCTGTCCATGTTCAATGTTTCTTCCTTGCGGTGCTTTGTGTTCATCTGCGGTCTGTGATTGTGGTATTTCTTGGCAATACTCACTTGCTTTGTGCGGCTCCCCACTTGTATATGAGTTTCCATGCATATTAATGGCTTTGTGATGAAGTTATTTTATCTATTTTTACATTCATATGGCTGTAGTATTTAGGATCTATCCTATATTTGAAAAAAATACCGAAGTCAATTTGGAAAATCTGCTGTAGTCAACCTCAGGCTCTATGACGGATTGGGACAGTTTCTTTTTCAATTTTTAAACTTGGTAAATTTGATTAAGATTTATCTTTACATTTGTACCCACCAAGTGTAAAAAACATGTCGTCCTGTGGCTCTCTACAGAAATGCCATACCGTTATATAATGTAAACACTGTGAGCTTTGCTATTCTCTAAGCTGTCTTTATGCAACATCTACGCTAAGACTTTTGAAAATACTTTTGCTGAATGAATACATATGATGGTATCTATGCTGGTCCAAACATAAACGACACTGATAGGACCTCGGTCATCTACTTAATGTTATTAACGTAGACAAAGTACAAATTATCCAACAAAGACATTTTGTTACAAAATCAAGGTAACGATATGAAATGGCTTGCCACGAAAACACTGGTCATTTTGGAAGGTAAAACAGTATTCATGATCCATTTTTCATTTTTATTCATTTGAAAATACAAATATAAATAGTTTATTTACAGAGAAATACAACATATACATGTAACTAACCGCATACTACTTGGAAATGATTTCGTTGAATCTACTGCAACAACGAAATGAGGCATTGGTCGGAGTGAAAGTATGTCAAATGTTCATACTATAGGTAATTCAGCCAACTCTCAGGAAGACGACTTCACAAGCACACAAGATAAGAGTATCTAAGATTTTATCCTGAGATAACAGTTCTTATCTAACCCTTATTGTATCACAACGGAAGTCACAGGTTGTCTTTACATTGGTTGCAATGGTGTCACGCACATTATAACCACATGCCATAGACGTCATTGTAATATCCCAAAGAAAGCATTACATAATATTGCATCTAAGTGTATTCAGGAATAATTGGGAGTTTTTTCGTTTTCTTACTATGAATTTATATTTCAACAAAATGTAATAAGAATTTCTAGCGATAAAGCGAGCAATCTCCCTAAACGAGACGTTCGTTTTATTTTGTTGAAATAACGACTGGAGAAACTAGGCACATTCAACAAATATATATAGACGAGCCGTCGATGCAACATTGCCCCCTAATTTGTATATTTAAAACGGGGTTTCCTAAATGCATGTAATAACTCTACTTCTTATTGAATGATAATTTATTTCGATCATCAACGGTGCTTGTTATTCAGTAACCTATATGGGAACCAGACCGCTAAACACGGGTAAACAATCGTCCTATCACGCTATGTACAGTAAAACTATTTATACAGTTGATGTACAATAAAAACGACCACCATTGCAAAGTGGTCTATTTTTGTCAGATATTTGATGTCTTCTTTCGCTTATACAACCCCTTCCCCCCCCCCTTGACCCAAGACGCCCTTTACATATGTTATATATTTGTATAGCGACATTCAATTGTCCAAAGGGCGTCTTGGGTCTAGGGGGGGAAAGCATCTAAAAACAAACTGAAAGACGTCAGTGTCGTCTTTTCAATGACAAACGTCACAATTTGAAGTATATTTCATACGCATGCGCAGAAGGAAAACCGCAAAGTTTTGGAAATGAAGAACACTTCTATCCTTAATATTTTAGCACTTTTACTTTTTGAAAATCTGCTAAGGATTTACTAAAACTCTCGTCTAAACGGCACCAAGTCTGAAGACGTAAAATGAGGGGTGGGAGTAGAAGGCGCAAGTTTTCACGGCTTTGCAAATGATGAATCGCTTTGAAACCTATTTTGATGCTTTCTATGCATATTTTACTACCGAAACAGACCAATGTTAAAAACATTAGGGCAATTTGAAAATTTAGGTTTTGTAATCATGTCAACTTGGGAAAATATACGCCTTATCGCTAGAGCTCCTTTACGCATTGTAGAGAATTGGTGTAAGCATAAACCAGAAGAGATAACAGGTGAGCTGCCGCTCCTTTTTATGCTGACCTACATTTACGTTTCTACTAAAACAACTGGGACACCATTTCATCAGTGATAAATGATGAACAATTCTACCTGTTATTAGTGTAGAAAAATTTCCGATTTCAATACAATCACACCAAGCATAGCAGTTGAAAGATTGCAGAAGGACCAATGGCAGTTTCTCTGCCACCCGATTTGGTGTTAAATTACAATTTATTTCTGTAGAGGCGGATAGAATATAAGAATCCATCATGAGTGTAAAGATTGGATTGAAAATCCGTCATGAGGATCGCCGTTTGGCATCACGAGGCTTGCCGAGTGATGACAAACGGTGATCCTACACGAGTAATAGATTCTTTTTCTTGCTCACCACTGTTTTTATTTATTTATTTATCTATTTTTTTAAAGCTTACAGAAGTCTCTGAATTAGCTAAGGTGCAATTTCACATGATGGCGTTACTTGACGTCCTGGCTAAGATAATATTTTTATCCAAGGGTAAAATCTCAGATATCCTTATCCGATGTGCAAGAATATAAAAGTACATCACGTGGGTGAGGGTGAGATAGGAAAATACATCCCAAGGATCACCGTTTGGGATCAAGAGGCTTGCCGAGTGATGACAAACGATGATCCTTGGGGCGTATTTTTCTATCCCACCCTCACACGACTAACGGTTTCTTTTTCTTGCTCACCATTAAATACAGCTTGCCGAGTGATGACAAACGATGATCCTTGGGGCGTATTTTTCTATCCCACCCTCACACGACTAACGGTTTCTTTTTCTTGCTCACCATTAAATACAGCATGTTCATGTTTAAAAAGGTTCCTATAAGTTCCTGAATACGCTGAAATGCGACATGATATGATGACGTCACTTTGACATAGCAATGACGTCACTTGACGACGTTGTCGCGTATGTACCAATACAACCAAAATATAGCCCTCACGTGACAGCCTAACTATGATAACCTTGGTAAGATTATAAGAATCAATCACGAGCGTGAGAGTAGGATAGAAAAATCCGTCCCTCGTGATACCAAACGGTGATCCCGAGGGACGGATTTTTTCATCCTACCCTCACACGAATATTTTTCTTGCTCACTTCTGTTATTTTAAAACTAAGCTTCAAGAATTCCCTAATTACACTAAGATGCAATTTCACATGATGGCGTCAAACATAACAATTACGTCACTTGACGACTATGTGTGTGAGTTCCAATACAACCAATGTATGTAGCCTTTACGTGACGGCCTGGGTAAGATAGCATGGGTAAGATCAGATTTTCTATCCCAGGGTAAAATCTCAGATATCCTTATCCGGTTTGAAAGAAAAGATTTTCTATCCAAGAATAAAATATCAGATACCCTTATCGAGTGTGCAAGATATTGGTACCTATTACTAAACTCATATACCAGCAGCGAAGGCTCAGACCAGCCTGCACTTCCGTGAAGACACGCCAGCGTCTCTGCTGCTTGCTTAAATGCCGTACGTGAGTAGATAAAATTTCAGACTTAAACTTTGGTCTCTACTCCCACTGGACAAGAGTACCTTATACATATTGACAAAGTATCTGTAAGCTTTTTTTTCTCTCTTATTAAATTTTTTAGTAAATTATATATATAATTCTTATTTATAGATTTACAACACGGGCACATTCTTCACATGAAATCTACTACACGCATCTTTTTGCTCAAAAGAGTATTAAATTACATGTATCAGTTTACATGGGTTAAAGTTCAAAATTCCCAAAATCCTGATTTTTTGAAATTCGACTTTTTAAAATCTTGCAGGATGGCTACACAAGTGGATAATTTAAAGTTAAAATGATTGATTGTGTTTAAAAAATCTGAAGACTAATCAAAGAAGCTATTATTATCTCCTAAATTCAGCATTTCGAGGCTGACTTTCTATGGAAAGTCAGCCTCAAAATCCTGAATTCAGGATTAATCCCGAAAAACTTTCACACATAAGTTTAACACTTATATAGGAACATAAAAGAAAGAAACACAGAAGAGAGAGGTAATGGTAATTAAGGAAAATGTCCTGGATTGCTTGCTAATTCTTTTTATGAAACGTCATCGATGAATCATTTATTAAATGGCGTGTCACCGTGTTCCAACAGCCAATACCAGAAAAAGTTCCTAGGCATCATATTGAAGATGTTTCTTCTCATAGGAAATCCCATTCCACCTGCCTGGCCATAACCTGATAGTCCTGCTTGTTGGGAACCAGCACGACCTGTAACAAGAAGACAGTTTAAGTAGTCTGGTACCCCGCGTCTACCAAGGTTCTTAAAATATAATCAAGAGACAGGGTGGCGGAGGTAGGGTACCAGACTAATAGTATAAGTTTCTTCTTCCACATCCTCGGTAACCCAGTGTAATTCCGTTACTATGGTGTGACCCATTCCGTTACTAAGGCGTGACCCATTCCGTTACTCAGGCGTGACCCATTCCGATATTCATTCCGTCACTAACTGGATCAGGAACGGAATGGGTCACGTCTGGGTTACCAGTGTGCTTTCTCCAGTTTACGTAAATTGTATTCGTTTTTCGTTAAAAGATTATAATCAGAAAAAAATATTATCACACATAAGAATAATTTTCAAAAGATTTATATCCATGCACAAAATGCGTACTTGTAAGTCAGACTTTCAACCCTTCATAGCCGCCGATTGCAGTGCCTCGTGTTTGATATGAGTGCATTCAATTGCACGTGTTTTAAGATGTCCCATTTAATCAATGATCAATTTAAGAAATGACTCAATTGGCACAAAATGTTTTAATATAATGATGGCAACGATAGTTTATTTGGTTGTAAGGCCATAGGTAAACTTGACCTTTATACTTTTTATCTGATAAGAGTAAATAAAATAATTATTTGTTGTTTTATTTCTCGACCAGAAATTATGTAGTGGATAAACAAAATATCCATCTCAATGAGACAGTTCTTGCGAGCACCCAAAACACATGGTAAAACTGATGGAAAAGTTCTTTACGCTATTGGTCGTATCTTAATAAAATGTCTTGTATGTATCTTGTTTTTGGCTAAATTGATAAGAGAAAATGGTATTTCAAAGATTTTCCTATACAAACAGCAAGTGAGTCATTCGGGAAAGTCCGCCACAATTCGAGAATCGAATCATGGCTCGGATGTATATAATGAGCATTACACGTAGTACTATGTACAAAAAAGCTCCATTTTGTTAGCCAGAACTGGCGTTTGGAAAACTAGTTCTATAGCTCTATTAAAATCGAAATTCTGATTATTCGAAAAGTTTAATCAGCTGAACAAATGAAGTTTATGTTTTTCAATAAAATATCGCTATTTTTGAAAAAACAACAACACATAAACTTTATTTAAGCCGTTTGTTTTGCTGCAATCACACTTTCTAGGAATTGGCCGAGGCAGTTCCGATTGCAAGTGAGTATGACAGGAAAATGACACAGTTACACGCCACAGACCAACCCACGCACCACGGGTAAGAGGCCTTCTAACTTATGCAATGTATCATCACAGGGAAACAACGAATTGAATAAATATAATGTGTTGAAAGAAAATGGGTCTCAAATCACAGAATGTCAGAGAGCTAAAGAAAAATCCCAGTGAGCCAAACTCTAACCTCAATGCGAGCCTCTGATACTGAAGCTCCATTGTTGGACTTGGACTTATCCATAACGAAATGCATAGTTTCATTGCAATAATTAGGAAGCCTCTATGCGAGTTTAACATTTTTGCGCTTCAAAAACAGCAAAATCTAGGCTGTGGTCCATTCCAAGGCAGCGGTTCTGTTTTTGTTGATTCCTTGTTGATTGTTTCTCCCATTGAGGGATTCTGGAATTGTTCTATGTTTCGTAGTGTGTTATTTTGTGTCCATTTCAAGTTTTGCAATTATCCTGATAGGAAAGAGAAAGCTGGTTGCTTTGCTTTGTTTGTCTTCCTGGTGTCTCGTGATTCTTTTGTAGCGCTTCCACACGGTGCCACGGTGTGGCCTGCAGTCTGTGATTGTGGTATTTCCTCGTCATACTCACTCAATTAACAACTTTTGTATTTTAACAACAGTAGAATTTAGGATACAAGTAAAATGCATTTAATACCCAACTAACTGACTTAAGCTGTTGGTCGTTCAAAGACGGTAGTTCAGTTATTGTTGATTCATAAAAGTAAGCCCGTATGCTCATGTAATACCACAATTGCACATTGCAGAACAACCAACTGCACCGTAAGAAAGAGCCACAAAACAATCACAGTCGTCACAAGACACTAGGAAGACAAACAAAGTAAAGCAACCAGCACTCCCTTCCCTATCAAGATAATTGAAAAACCAGAAATGACACAAAGTACTGCACAACAAAACACCGAATTGTTTATTGTCGCTCCCATTGTTCGTGGGAGTTCTGCGTTTGGACCTTGTTATGTTATGCAGTACATAGTGTCCCTTATAAATTGCCAATCATTTTAATGGGGAAAAGAAAGCTGGTTGCTTTAATTAAATTGTCTTTCTTATGAAATGAAATTTGGCTGCAATGGGCCCATATATGTTAAAATATATTAACGACAGTCCAATGCTATATACCCTTGTTGAAAGGTTAAAAGTCAACCTCGACCTTTGAAACTAATCTATAGAGTTTGACTATTTAAAATAAACATATTTATTAAATATAACAGTTATCAAAAGTTAATTGAACGAATTTTAACGATATAAATGTAAAAGGAATCAAAGATCTACGTGCATTAGAAAATTAGTTACCCCCCACCCATTAGAGGCCTACAATTAAGTTGTTTATCACCGTATATTTCAGAATAGTACTAAATAGCCTAAAAATAGAAAGAAAACAGTCATTTTGGAAAAAAAGCGCGATACTTCAGGAGAGTGGATATGAACGAAGAACAAGAGATATAAGAGCACAGTTTAACCCGCAACAAAAGTCGTCTGCCCTTTCGTCTGCTGAAAGTTTAAGAAGCCTCTATGGCAAACAGTGTGGACCCAGATCAGACTGCTCCTATAGGAGCAGTCTATTCCGGGTTCACGCTGTTTGCTTCTATACTTAATTCGTCAGTAATGTTAGGCAATTATTTGCAGCAGAAGACTTCAGCAGACGACTTTTTCAGCTGCGTTTTTTTCTTGGCGCTTTAAGGGTTAAATATATATATAAAAAAAAAAAACAGGAAAAAAAAACTATTTAGCTTCATGTGTTTTATGGTGATGGTTATCGCCTGCTAAAATATTTCGTTGGTATTGTTTATTCATTTTAGAATCTATGACAGCTGTTTTGCATATCTCGCTATATGCACTTTACTTCAATGTTTACATTTTATATTCATTTTATGAAGATCTTGAAAGAAAATTGAAAACTGGTGAATTTTTACATATCTCCTTAACACCAGAACGAAAGAAATAACAATAAAACTTATATTTATATATTCAATTTAAAATATGTTGATGATATATTGAGGTACCATTCATATTTTTAAAAGTATTCATTCAATAGTCATAAAAAGACGTAACCCAATCTTAAATGTTACTCCTCTATAACCTCTTTTTACATAGACGAATACAAGGTAAGAGTATATTTGATGATACCTAGCCATATAAATTACACACATAAAATACATTTAGATCTAAATCTACTGAAACAATCTTTGCATATATACACAATTTCATTACAAAAGCATATACAGATTCGCACAGAAAGCTTTTACATGTACATTTATACAGTTTACAATCCAAAACCAAGTCTAAAAGAAAGTCTTCAAAATGAACAAAATGAACGTAATAAGGACTTCGTATGAACTAGTTAACCCATTAAAACCTAGAGTCATTTTAAGGACATAGGCAAACAGTGCAAAATCAGATCAGACGCCGCAAAACGTGGCGTCTGGTCAGGTTCTCCACTGTTTGCTTACAGAAGTTTCTTTTAAAATTTGAATAAAAATGTAAACCCTTAAACGGAATGATCTACCAGTAAAACCCTCCTTCCAAACCATTATTGTACGAGACTGGATGGGAAACCATTATTGTATGAGACTGGCTGGGAATAAGGATTGAAAAAATATGCTTACCTCGGATGTAGAGATCGATACAACATATTCTTCTCTTCCATCTTCAAGTGGAAATTAGCGGCTCAAATATTAAGATACGTTTTTTATGGGTCATTGAAATCGCCTTTTATTAATCCGCTAGATCCTCGCAATCCTAGCAATGCTCGAACACAGCTACTGTTCTATTCATTGACTCTGAGTATGGATGTAAATGAAGACTCAGACAAATACTAAGTCCTTAATACTTACTCCCGCTTGATAATTCAGCAGGGGCGTTTACAGGAGGCTTTTGCGCAAATGCGATAAGGAGCTCTAGCGATAAGGCGTATATTTTCTCTAGTTGACATGATTACAAAACCTTAATTTTCAAATTGCCCTTGTGTTTTTGAAATTGGACTGTTTCGGTATTAAATTATGCATAGAAAGCATCAAAATAGGTTTCAAAGCGATTCATCATTTGCAAAGCCGTAAAAACTTGCGCCTTCTACTCCCACCCCTCATTTTACGTCTTTAGACTGGGTGCCATTTAGACGAGAGTTTTAGTAAATCCTTTGCAGGTTTTCAAAAGTAAAACTTCCAAAATATTAAGGATATAAGTGCCCTTCATTTCCAAAAAATTGCGGTATTCCTTCTCCGCATGCGTACGAAATATACTTAAAATTGAGACGTTTGTCATTGAAAATATGAAACTGGCGTCTTTCAGTTTGCTTTTAGATGCTTCCCCCCCTAGACCCAAGATGCCCTTTGGACAATTAAATGTCGCTATACAAATATATAACATATGTAAAGGGCGTCTTTGGTCCAGGGGGGGGGGAAGGGATTGTATAAGCGAAAGAAGACATCAAATATCTGACAAAAATAGACCACTTTGCAAGATGGTCGTTTTTTATTGTACATCAACTGTATAAATAGTTTTACTGTACATAGCGTGGTTCCTTGTTTAACGGTCTAGTTCCCATATATGTTACTGAATAACAAGCACAGTTGATGATCGAAATAAATTCGCATTCAATAAGAAGTAGAGTTATTACATGCATGAAGGAAACTCCGTTTTAAATATACAAATTCGGGGGCAATGGTGCATCGACGGCTCTTCTATATATATTTGTTGAATGTGCCTAGTTTCTCCAGTCGTTATTTTAACAAAATAAAATTAACGTCTCGTTTAGGGAAATTGCTCGCCTTATCGCTAGAAATTCTTTCCATATTCCTATTATACGAGGCTTCGCCCGCGATTTGCGGGAGGGGCGTTATAAGTTACAGGTAAATTAACGACCATAAACGGTCAGTGAGTGTGAAAATTAGCCTATCCAGATCCACATTGACAATATTGAATGTCCAATATTCAGTTCTCATTCAGATTCTCATGTTCGGCCTTGACGGAGAAAGGATTCGCGCCTACAAGTGTTGTACTTTTTTACTTTATAAATCGAATAGTGGCACAAAATGTGTACTCCTTGCATGTTTAAGCATCCTTATACTCTTGTCGTGAATTAAGGTGCATTTTTGAACCAGAATACTGTGACTGACGATCGCTATCCGAAATCAACCCATTTGAGCCGAATAGAATTTCCGAATATTATTAATTAGGCCAGTCCATTTTCGTTTTAAGGGTTGTTGGATGGTATTTTTCATTATTATACAAATTTTAATTGAATAATTTGTAGGCAAATAGTGGAGACCCTGATCAAACGCCAGGTTCTGTGGCGTCTGATCTTTGTCTGCACTATTTGACTGTGTCCCATAAAAAGGAGGATTGGCTCATATGGGTCAAGGAGCTAATTCGGTTTCCGTCAAAGGCCGAACATGAAAATCGGTAATTTTCTGTGATGGTAAAAAAAAATTTAGTTGCGTTTTACTGCCACTTTGTGCGTGTAGGGGAGTGGTGTGTGGCTTTGGTATAGGTATAAAGTTTTTTGTTTCCTTTCTTGTATATCATATCGCCGAAGAAGAGAGAGCTAGTTGCTTTATTTTTTTGTATATTTTTTATGTATGTTTTCGTGTTTGTTCCCGATCAAATGCCTCTTCTTCTGGGTGCTTTGGGTTGGTCTGTGATCTGGGATCTGTGATTGTGGCAATTTGCACAACTTGGTTCTAAACAATTCAGCCGCAAAATGTGATTTCCAAAATTGTTGTATTTTGACAACTGTACTCTCAAACGAGCATGTGCAGCCTCCTTTTAAGCTTTGAAACTCCAAATGGCCTAGCAGTCATAGAATATTCAATCGACAAGCTAAGGCTCTGATCAGACTGCGCGTATGCAAGGCTGGTCTGAGCCTTTGCTGGTCGCACATACCACATTGTTGGAAATCTCATATTGCGGCTAAATTGCTTGTTTGAACGACAAGATTATCTTAGGTAAAGAATTTGGCATTTCAGCACACGTCGTATAGCTGCTGGCTGCTGGCTGCTGGCTATTTTAAGACGGTGTGTTTTGTTGTTCACTGTTTATAGAGTCCGTGCTCGATAAGAGTATATAGTTACATAATCGGTCACGTTATGGTACTTTATTCACTTGATTGGACAAATATAGAGTTTTCTTTCATACTTCTAACTGTAAATCTGTATCGTCACCTTATTCTTATCGAGCACGGACTATACCCCCTACACTTCATGCGAATGTTTAGACTGCTGTCCGTTCTAATGCGATGATTATGTTGTTATTTATTCTTTGTTGTTGCTCCCATGGTGTGTGAGGATTTTGTGATGGTTTCTTGTTTTACGGTATGGATCTTGGTGTTCTGTCTAGTTTAGCCATCATTTTGCTGAGGAAGAGAGAGATAGTTGCTTTATCTTAATTGTATTGTAGATGTATGATGTGTTCTGTTTCTCTTTCCTACCCTCACACGAATAATGGATTCTTTTCTTGCTCACCACTGTTTTTATTCAAAAATATGCTTTCAGAAGTCCCTGAATACGCTAAGATACATTTTCACATGATGACGTCGTTTTAACATAACAATGACGTCACTTGACGGCAATGTGCGTGAGTTCCAATACAACCAATGTATATAGCTCACACGTGACAGCCTGGGTAAGATAGCATGGGTTAGATAAGATTTTTTATCCCAGGGTAAAATCTCAGATATCCTTCTCCGGTGTGCAAGAATAGTAGGTCTTATATCATTATGGAAAGGTTGTGACATTTCTGAACATACTTATGTTTAGTACGGCACAGCTATATATGACATAAACTCGGACTTCGTAGCTATCAAACAATATTGTAAGACAAGCTAACTTGGAAAACAATGATCAGATCAAAACCAGTACTTTTTTTCTTGCAATCTATCAGAGAATGTGGTTATTTATATATGGGCCGCAACACGAGAAAACCTGTCTTCGGGGGTTTGCGAACAACACAGGCGCAGACCAGCCTGCGCATCCGCGCAGACTGATCAGCGCCTTTGTTATTCGCTTTTTGGAAAGTATCATATGTGAACTTTGTACAGGTGAAATTTCAATTTTCTAGCTAGCCGCTGTAGCTAAGGAGACTGGTTTGAAACTCGCTTTGTCGGAAACCCCGAAGACAGGCTTTCTCACGACGAGGCCCATATTGGGTATTCATACACTATGAATCTCTTTATAACTAAAACTACTGATAAGGCAAATTGGGATTGTCCAGAGAGATAACATAATTGATTTTGTTTTATTCTGTAAGAAATATGCAACACGATCTATATACAAGATTTTGCAAAATTATCAGTGCTATCAATCTTTGCTTCAGACTATATAGTATATCACAGTATGTAAACTGAAATAAACATCCTGTACCCGTTCCTCCTAGCTCACTCCTTATACATTATGAATTACAGCACTCGTGCGTAACCAGTTGTCGGAAATCGTGATGTGAGAGTTGTTGGTACAGCTGTAATTGCGAGGGCCCACCTATTAAAATTCATTTTCCATAGATCTTAGTAACTGTGACAGTTACAACCATGTAATCATGTACGGGTGTGATTGCCAATTCCACTAAAACCATGAAAACTGGCATTTAAGCTCGTTTTCGGCATAGAACGGCTCTGATTGTGAGCAAGTCGTTTTTTAACAAAGCAAAATGCAAAAGAGGAAACCGCTAAAATCATGGAATAAAACGGAATAAAATAGATAAAATGGCTTTTCTTACCTCGTTCGATTGTGTTTTGTCTGTATCGCTAACAATATGAATCGAAACGTGTACATGTACCTAAATACACGCATTTTTCCGACTACTGGTTACGCACGAGTGCTGTCATTCATGTTTATAAGGTGAGAGCTAGGAGGAACGGATACAGGATGTTTATTTCAGTTTGCATACTGTGAATATGCCTTGATACAAAATATGTGTATTGGATGTGATTTCCTTCTAAGTTGTATTAGACAATATATTTAATAAGTGTTAAGCATTACAATTAAAATATGGACGCACTCAGGGCAAAACAAAATATACTTTACTGACGTCAACTCAAACGCCTCCTCTAGAAATAAACATGAATATCTCTTAGACTAACCAATCTCAAGTAAGAAGAGGGCAAAAATCAGGGATCGATGAAATCAAGTCTCTCACCTGACCCAGGACAGTCTGACACCATATGAAAGTTATGACTTTAATGCATTACAACGTCAATTCTTATAAAAAATATATGGCTTTAAGATCATTTCATGTTGAGCAAATAACGTCGGTTTGAGACAGGGGTCATCAAGTTCAAGTGACACAGCAAATAGCCACTTTTGCGTTGTTTCCAGACGCAACCCGTTGACCAAAACGACGGTTTTTAACGACGACCATTTTTAAAATACCATTTTTACTACAAAAAAGGCGTTTATAATGCCAGACAATGTTTTTATGCTTCTGCTGAACGAGACAAATTATCACACCACGCCTTGCATTTGTGCAAAATTAAACTTCATGGCTATGCAGAAAGGGTTGAAAATATATTATGAATCATTTACAATAGTCTTAATTCTTTAACCAGCAACGATTGCTAAAAACTCGCCATCTGGATCATGTTACAGATGGCCGTTTAGGATGACGTTAACGCTGATCATAGAGCGTAACAGCTCATCCCTAATGGCGTAATTTTCACGTATGCAAATTCTTGGTGCATAAAAGGGGTGTTTAGACGGCATGATTACGTCAGCCTGACTTAGTCATACATTACAAATCAGCTCGTGTAAACACTGCTATTACAGAGTCGTATATGATTCAAAGAGTCAAGACGAACTGGTTCTATTTGCCATTACAAAATCATGGCGAATTAGCCAATCACTTTTGAGGTCACTGGGGTTAATTACTTTCAGAGCAGGATAATCTGCTACCTTCATATTCTTACAGAGTAAATAAAACTTATTTCAAGGGCATGGTACTTCCCAGCATACTATATAATGACATTGTTATTGCAATTATATGTAGATATACAAAAAATCGTTAAATAAAAATTGCCAAATCAGAATAAATAAAATTATTTATTGTGCATTTCGAAGCATTTAAAAGGTTACATATTTTCTTTATAAAAGAAAATCGACACGACGTTTTGTTTAGTCTTATAGTCGAATAGTCTTATCAGAGTCTTTAATGTATGCTCTAGAGGTAGCTAAGGGTGCACCGTATCTCCAGGCCGAGCACTAAGACTCTAAATAGACTGCGGGGTGCCCAGACTAATCTTCTAGGTGCACACAATTCACGACACAGGTTCATTTTGGTATATTGCAATCCTTTTATATCATGCAACATTCAATAAACGCTTCTCTGGAAATAATGTTCTCTTTTTGTGTCATTGTTTCGTTCAAACTTCCCTCAATCACAAGAAATAGGCATCCATAAAGTAATAAGCGATAAGGTCTTCAATACTTTGTGGCCACCGTCTACGGAACATCTGCTGTTGTTGCTGTTGTTTCTGTTGCTGCATAAGGTACGCCATGTAGCCTGACATAGGGGATACTGCACTGGAAGCTTGCTGGTTCGCTTCAAAGAATCAAGTCAGCACATTTCATTCCAGAAATACATACACGTCACTGAGTCGCTTAGTTTTCACAATAAAACATAATTTGACTCTTAGCTTATCATCTATTGTGTTTATAAATACATTGTTATTTTGTATGATCAAGCGTATTGCTAAAATTTAATAAAATTATCTTATAAAGAAAATAAATTAAAGCTTTTATATTTATTATAATAGATAACATTTTCTAAAAAAGATCAAATGACACTGATTAATTTAATTATCTTTCTTTAATGGGCACCATCCTTTATGGACAGCTTATTACTTGATTGTTAGTCCCAGTTTGAAACAATGCTAAAATGAAGTTTTGTTTTAGACACTTTAATCTGCTTCATACGTATTCAATAAAAATGACACTGTATGCGCTGATATACTTTCTAGGAAATAATATTGTAAAGCATGCGCGTTTTCTCTTTTTCTATCATATATGTGAACACGTGATTGTTCGTTGTTAAGTGCTCCTTCTAGATCAGAAAAGCAGATAGCGGTTAGTTTATTTCATTGGGAAACTAACTCATGGTTATGTATATCTGCGGGGTTTAGGTCCATTCAGAAAGCAAAGCGCTGTGTGTTAGCGAGCATGATTTTATTTTCTGAGAACTCCGTTTAAGAGATCATTAAGTTGTTTTCAAAATTAGTCAAGATCAAGCATGTATAATGATAAAGCTTTTGCAATGTTAGTTGCTAGGTTTTAACAGCTCGGCAAACTTGAATGGCACAAAATAGGACTAACTAAGTTTCTTCCAGCGAGTTTAACCCATGTAAACCTAGAATTCCTTTTGAAGGACGTATGTAAACAATGTAGACCCAGCTCTCTACTGTCTGCTTACAAATACAAAACATGCTATTGCCAACAAAACATTCTAACACAACTAAGGTCAATAAAGTTAACAAGTGAAACGTATCTACAATGTGATGTTAGTTTTTCTTTGATGAAATGAAATTGCAACTCAACAAGACTTTAAAAACGGAAATGGATTTGTCTAATTGATTTCACTGGATTATTACGTTCGGCTTTAATGGGTTAATAAGCTTAAGCGACTTGATCATTATGATTATGTGAACGCTTTAAAGCCAGCTTCTTATCGCAAGTTAAATACACAACTAAGAATAAGATGGGGCTACACTGCCCCATGACTAACAGTGGCAAGTGTATTATATGCGTTAAGACGCCCTTCATTTCAATGTTATCTTATTTTGTAAATGGCTACGATGAGAGGTTTATAAAATACTCTCCAAAACTACTCCCCTGCTCTTTAGGGCGAAACCTATTCATATATTACACCAATATATTGAGCTGTAACGCCTTTGTTATATGACTTGATAAAATCCTGTCTCCTGATCGGGCCAATCTCTATGTCTACCTGACAACTGAACAGGTTGATGTGAGCTAAAACAAACTACTGTCCTGCCAGCCAAGAGTGACAGTTATGTCATGTTTTGTTTACATAGTTATTGGGACTTCTAATCGGTAGATCCCGAGTGTATTAATCCTATCCGCAGGATAGGATTAAATCACACGTCATCTATCGATTCGCGTTAGCTCAAGTGAAGAGTACACATTAGTGTTTTACTTAGAAATTGTAAACAAAACACGACGTCACAATCACTCTTGACTGGCACGATAGTACCTACAACTAGTTTTCAGAGGTGTATATTGTTGACATTTTTTCCAATATCACCCTCTAGAGAGCTAAAATTGCATGAGCATAAAAAGTAGCATAGGCTGCACGCAATTCGCATGATTGGCTGTTTCACCTTCTAACAGGTAAATTAAAGACATTTTTAACACTAGTTTTGTTTGTTTATTTAACTCACCTGCGCCAAAGGACCATACTTTGTTTGGATAAACAATATTTTAGTGTCACTAATTTACATTCTGCATTTAGAGAATTTATATACATTTCAAAATGCAAAATGCTACATTAAATATCTGAAAAACAGATCCTAGAACTTGTGAAAAAGAGATTAAGTTGAACATGGCTTCAACAATACAAAGCAAGTTACAAAACTGAAAGTCGAACATTTCTATTCACACTTGTACAGTCATATAACTAAGCAATTATTTACTTCGATTTAGGTAAACATACCGATTTATCTAAGTAATCTGGAAAACAGATCCTTTAGAGAAAGAGAGAACATACAATGTTAAAAAACAGCAGACTCGGTTGTTGTGAGTCTTGTCATAAGAACTAATGAAAGTGCAACACTTTTCACAATCCTAGCACTAGCTTAAGCGGTATTCTGCTTTCCACCAGAACCATATATTCCTGAAGTACCATGATATTAAACGAAATATCAACACTATCTACCCTGTTAAGTGATTTACACATCGGCCTTGCGGTCTAGGTGAATATCACATGTTCGGGTAGATAACTCTTAAGGTTTACATCATTGGAATCAATAAGTGTATGATATAAGCTTCAATGCAGATATAACATACTTTTATTCTTTGGAATATTTCAATGATATTTTCCAAACAAAAACGCATAGAAATACACACAGCTAAAACAAAGTTACATATAAATGTCTCGAAATTAAGATTCATTGTGGTGCGATACTATACAATAAACGACTTCAGTGCGGTAGACACGAGAATTTATCTTCCTAAGAGATAATAATTGGGAGATAAACACCAAATCACGTGTCATGCTGCCCTTGCTACTCATTATGCTATTATTAGCTCTCTAGAGAGATACCTGTATAAGAAATGTGTAAAAATATCAACCTCTGGAAACTAGCTTGAGCAGATTTTCATCCAATATCACACGTATGTCAGTTTAGGCCAGTTATCAGGTATACATAGATATTTATGATTACAAATTGGGCCAATCAGGAGAAAGGATACTCTCTAAACATATAACACGTCTATTGATAAAGACATGTAATTCAATCCTGCTTACAGTTTGAAGGTTACCAGGTCACCACACAGTATTCAATATTTTAGATTCCATCCATCATAGTGATATCCTCAAGAATTTGTTTTCCCTAAAATAGTAAGTGAGTATGATCAGGAAATACCACAATCACAAACTGCAGACAACCCCATGGTACCGCGAGGAAGAGCCGCTCAACCATCACGAGACACCAGGAAGACAAATTAAGCAAAGCAATCAGCTCTCTCTTCCCCATCAAGATGATTGCAAAACTAGAATGGACATAAAGTAACGTACAACAAAACATAGAACAATTACAGACTCCCACAATGGGAGAACAATAAACAAGAAGTCAACAACAACAGAACCACCGCCTTAGAACGGACAGCAGCCTATGCCACCAGGGGGCTTAAATGCATTTTACTGGTACCAATTCTTCGCCCTAGATTCTGCTGTTGTTGAAGTACAAGAAATGCTTAACCTATTCCAAATCAGAACTTACTGCTGACACTGATCTGACCTCAGATGAGTTTAAGGCCTCGAAACGGAGGTATGCATCTAGTATGTCTCAATGAGTTTAAAACTAAGTCAAGAGATATACACTACATGTAGATGTAGTAGAATAGTACTCATTGGCGAAATGGTCATAAATAATCGTGCCATTAGCTGAAGACAGATAAAACAGTATTTTAACGCAAAAATAGTAAAACTCTCAAAATAGTCATTAGTTTTTTTTCTCGTAAAGGTCAGTTGATAATGCACATCACTTGTCACGATGCCTAATGAGTTAAAGTAATTGTGTTGTTTGTCCATACATTCCATACAAACAGTTTTTAGACCACCGGATGAGCAGGAATACATTGTCAAAATATGCCTTTCTTCTCAATAAAATCATATTTGTGTATGTGCTGGAATAACGTCTCAGTGATACGATTCGAACTTGTACGGTTAATTTAATTTACTATATAACTTTTTTGGACTATGGGATAGGAAAATAACCTCAATACTTTTTATCAATAGTTCTTACCATTTAACATGTCGGTTAATTAGTTCTCAAAATAGCTAGCCATTTACCTATATGGCTTCCGTTGGTACTATATGAAAAGGTTGTTTAGTATGAGGTGTACTGCACAATCAAAAAGAACAATAAGACCCCAAACGCAACCTAAATTTGGCTACGAAATTGGGCGTAGAAAACGACGAGAAAAATACCCCGCTAAATGTAGTGAGAAATCTAGGTATCTAAGTGCAGGTAAATATTAAAACTAAGTTGAGCCAATTAAGCTGAAAGGTTTGCTTAACGTGTAATACCAGCTAATCAGGATAGTAATGTGCACTAACAAATCGACATAGTACTTCTTTTAGAGGTACTTTACTCACATATATGCGGCACTTGATAGGTGCAGGTTTTCTCTCGCCGAGGCCGAAATGAAAATAATTTCTGGTACAATTCAGTCGTCCTGTTACCACTCATATATCAGACAAGATTTCAAGAATTTTTAATGGCTAGCATGTTCCGACTTTTCATGCATTATCCACATTTTGTGAATGTGATATGTAACATTATTTAATTTAGCAAAGTCGTAAAATGTTCACAGCAACACCCATAAGCGCGTTGCATCTCATGAAATGTACTTGGTACGTTAATAAACTTAATATTAATAAGACCGTTAAGCAACCTTTTAGTCATGAAACTCAACTGGGTTCTGACCTGACACGCTCATATCAACCGGTACCCGCTCCGAGCAAGAACATGTTTGCTGACTGAATTTTGTTCCAACTGCACAATTCCGGATTATCCCTTTACCGTTAACCACTTGTACATATTTCTGGGGGTCTAATGGGTAACTTGCTATACTACCACATCCTACGAAATAAAAAATATTGTTTTATTATTTCTGGTTTCTTATGTTTAGATTGTCACTTTAACAGGCATTATTATTCCCATAACCTTAGCTTGTACAGAGCACACGCTTTCGTTATTATAACAAATTAGGTCTTTACTTATATTATATAGTATGGGTCATAATAACCAGTTTACTGCACAAATGTATAACCATTTCTTTTCACTGACAGGCAATAAATGTAAGGTGTACTGTATGCTTGCCTTTATCTAATTTCAAGTATATCAACATTGCAAAATGAAGAAAAGATATCCATCTTTCTGAATTTGTCCACAATGACATCCTCCTTAAGAATTTTACAAAGGTTCTTCTTTCTATGATTTTTCAGCTTGTGGTACTTTTGAGGATGATATTCCAAAAGGGCTTGCACATGCATGTTCATAAATGCAGCAGCATGATGACTGTACTTGCTTTCCTATTAAAATTGTGCTTTGCGACCTGATTCAAAATGGTCTGAAACAGACGTATTGTATCAATTTATTGTAATCTTAACGTTATACCGGTAGTAGTTAGCTTTAAACATGGTTGCTATTCTTATATTAACTATTAATTTTAAATACTGGCATTCTAAATCTCAGACCTTGAGAAATGCTATGGAATATCTTCCTAGAAATGCATTATCACAATCAAATTAATACACTATGATGTGACAAAAAAGGGTCAGAGCTAAAGAAAACCTCTAGTTGTGGTACGGGGGTCCCAGCTAAAGACAATCATCAGGCACCAACCATTGAATGAAAGCTTTAAGCCAGGGATGTCAATGAGTCTGAAGCCTGACCCACCGTCGTCCAATTAAAGAGGAAACTGTAGTATCAGTGAATCGTTCTCTTAGGCAATGTAGCATACACCGTTCTAAAATATTAGAGACATTTCCCTTTTCACACTTTAGAATAGTTATTACTCATGAACAGCCTTGTTGTAAAGCTGGTTTTTCATAACATGTCTTAAGATTTACAATGTAGATTAACAACTGTGGGAAGATGCAGAAAAAATCGTCAGGGGAGGGGTTTTGACATTTTTGTCACCAACGCATTTCACAGATGGACGAGCGAACCTCCCTCCAGAAGTCACAGGTCCAATAAGGTCCTATTGCCTCTTGAAGGAGGTCAGTACTAGTATTTTTTAAGGAAACCTATAGCCACCTGTTATTGGGGTCTGGACCCCCTGTCCCCCCACCACTTGATCCGCCTATGAGATTAGGAAGTTTGACAAACTATGCTGCGTATATGATCAGTTCATACTAGAAGAAGTTGAACTAGGAAATGTTTTACTAAATCATGACTTTGCTGTATGATTCATAATGGTTATCATTTTGCTCATTAGGTCCACACAACGCCATTAAAGTGTCAATTATACAAATGAATATCACATATTTGTCAACAAATTAGTTACCGTTCGTCAGTTAATCATTGAATGGAAATCCCAGAGCAACTAAAAGTTGTTATAAAACAAGTACCCATAAGCTGATATCTCTTGTTGTTTGTTTTATCTCTCTTGGATCCTAGTTGTTAAATGCTTAGTGTTTTAGTGTGTCTATTGTTCCACTAACTGGTTGTTTGACTGTTCAGTCGTCTCTCACTAACTCGCGGTATACGCAGCACGATAGAACTTGGCAACATATGCGTGCAACACTTTGGTAAGGGTATGTTCATTGTATAAACAATTATTCACAATAAAATCATAAAGTGATTTCTCTTTGGCAGACACATATACTGCTAAATGATTTACGTTTGACATTTATTCTTTTTGGTCCATCATTAAACTGCGTTACAAATCGAAGGCCAGCTTAAGTAAGATGGTAACATTGAACGCTTTTTGAACCGAATCGGTCTAGGAATATCTGTTTATGGTCATGCACATGGCTACTGGTAGGTGAACTCTAATTGGTATACAAACCAAATAAAAGAGTATATGCTATTTTGGTACTTATCGCTTTGACGAGCAGTGAATACTCAAAAGAGCGTGTACATACATATGTACTTGTTATCTCACCAGAGCCTTCGCTGCTCGCATACATTAAGTATGGAAGTATGTAATGGATCATAACAAAATAAATACTCTAACCTGCTAGCTTCAAAGGTATGATTAAATAGTGACTTCGCGCATGTAGGATAAACACCAAAATGCGAACAGCGTGCTTGGTCTGAATATATTATTTGAGCGAAAAAATAGTGAGTATGAAGCCTGACATATCCACTAGAATAGCTTATGTGCTCAGTCATGATTCAGATTATATTTAGCTTTAAGCCAGTTACATCAAAGTATGAACCGTACATTCAAATGGTTTATTCTTCTCTTTTTGCACAAACAGTGAAAAGTCTGTTCAGACTTGACGGCTGTGCAGGCTGCTATGAGTCCTTTCAGTTTTTAGCAATGGTGTAGTTTGCTAATCAAGCTAATGTAACATGCTGTCCTAATGTACAGCAATATCAGCAATTGCATCCTACAACTGCTGCTGATTATGAAAAGTATCGTTTCAATTACGTACACTCACTCAGCTATCGTTATATAGCCATATATTTTTATCAGGTTGCTTACATTATTTAACTTTTACAAAGATATGCTACTAAAAGTTTTTGGTTTTATAAGGTTTTCGAAAATCTGTCTTCATATGCAACATATATAAAACACTATAGTTACAATTGATCTCCATTAAGAAGGGTTTCACCAGCTTCAAGAAAATAGTTGAATTATTTGGTTGGTTAATCATGCTCTTTTCCATGTCACAACTCATGAAATTGGGACATCTAGAATAAATGTCTTCCAACATAACATACGTTCTGTTGCCAGCTTAACCATATTAACAAACGTAAAAGTCTACTGCTATTCGATAATTTTCGCGAGAGTTTTATTTACGTGAAAAGCGTTAAAAGATTTGTGACGTTGAAAATTTGCGACTAAGACACGATTTACCTATATCAGTGAACGGCAGAGTGATTTTGCCATGTGGCGAGGGTTTTATTTTTTGAAGTTTCGTGAAAATAAAACCATTGCGAAAATTTCCAAATTTACAGTGCAATGTTTATTGCAAGCAAAAATCCCTTTATATTTTGGATTTATCCCTTGTATATTCTCAGTTCATATATGCTGGTTATATTATGTAGTATGGAATGTTTTCGCATAAAGACTACAAAATGTACAATTCTACCATGATTAATAGAACAAATGCCACTACAACACCTTATACTACTACAACTATTGCTACCACTTCATATACCACTACTGGAACTATTACTACTACTGCTGCCACTGCTGCTACTACTACTACTACTTCTACTACTACTACTACAAATATACCTACTTACACCGCTACAGCATGTACATTGTACTACGTTTACTGCTACTCCACAACCGCTACAATTGATACTGCTACAATAACTATAATTACAACTGATTATTGACTTCAGTATCATGTTGATATTAACCAAATTTTTATGAATAGAATTTCTATTATTATTATTATACCCGCTTTTTCTTTAGAAAAAAAGAAGGTATATTTTAATATTCTCGTACCAAAGTCGTTCGTCGTCTCTTCGTCCGTCCATCCATCACATCCATCATATTTCTTTCAATTGTATCTTCTCCTAAACCGTTGCATGTAGCAACTTTTTTTGTCATATAATGTATTTTCTTGTAAGTGCATTCCGTTTAAAACCGTTGGCCATATCAACTTGAAACTTGGTAGGTGCATGTGTTACACGATGTAAAGGATATCGGATAGTGTTTTGTGTGCCTTTGAACCCAAGGTCAACCACTTATAGTATTTGTACTGATATATAACATCTCCTCCAAAACCGCTGTACCTATCAACTTCAAACTTAGTAAGTACATAGGTCACACGATGTAAAGGGTGCTGGGCAGAGTTATGTGTGCCCTTGAACACGAGGTCATGGTCAAATGGGCCTCGACGCGAGAAAACCTGTCTTCGGGGGTTTGCGAACAACACAGGCGCAGACCAGCCTGCGCATCCGCGCAGTCTGATCAGCGCCTTTGTTATTCGCGTTTTGTAAAGTACCATATCTAAGCTTGCTACAAGCGAATTTTCATTTGTCTAGCTAGTCTCTGTAGCTGAGCAGACTGGTTTGAATCTCACTTTGTCGGAAACCCCAAAGACAGGTTTTGTCGCGACGAGGCCCAAATAATATTTGTATTGTAAATGCATCTTCTCCTGGCGACTTCAGACTTTGCAGGTGAATAAGTCACATTATGTAGAGGCAACTACGCAACGGTTCAAAAGGTCAATGTCAAACGTCAAATGAGCCGTGGCATGAGATTTCCAACAATTTGACATTTTGACATGTGTAGACTCGGGCGAGGCTCTACGGCCTCATTTTAAGCTTAGAAACTCCAAATGGTGTTCAGTCAGTAGCTTAACAATAATATAATACTCAAGCGACTAGCAAAGGCTCTGATCAGACTGCGCGTATGCGCAGGCTGGTCTGAGGCTTTGCTGGTCGCACATACCAAGTTGTTGGAAATCTCATGCACTGGCTCAGTTTTTTTGTAAAGGTACCTACTTCTAAATCGTTGGACTAATTAACTTCAAACTTTGCAGGTGCACAGTTCATATAGATATGGTGTAGATGTAACTGCGCAAAGTTCATGTGGCCTTTATCCCGTGGCCATATAATGTTTTTTCTTGTAAATGGATCTCTTGGTTGGAAAAAAAGGTGGGTATTGGCGGTGGTGTACCGTCGACTGAAGTCTTGTTTCTATTTTGTTGGGCGGTCTATTTTTCAATTTACGGGATCTCTGGGTTTTTATTAATTATGAATGTTATGATACAGTGAAGCAAACAGTTCAGACACTAGTAAGATGTCTCGATATGTTGCACTATATCTGAGTCTACATTATTTGTCACCAATCAATGATTGATACACTAGTCATTATCGGGTTAATAATCTTACCATAATTAAAAATGTTGATAGCTACCATTATATTTGGCTGTTCAATTTACGATATTGCGTACAGTGCAAGGGTGATTAAATGGGCAAAGTGCAATAATGTACGTGGGAAGACCAAATAAGCACGTGCATGATGTAACATATTTAGCTAAAATATGAAGTTACAAGCACATGGCTACCTGTGTTATTAAAGACCATCGCCAGACCTTCCGACGAGTGTGGTAGTAGAAAAGTATTTTGTTCAAATTTCTCAACCAAAACACTTGTGGATTCTCAATAGAACCATTCTTATGAGTACCACAGCAAATGTTTAAACTGATGGATATGAATAAATGCTAGTTTACGCTCTAAGCATTTGCTTAACTGGACCAAGCATCACCGCTAGTGCATGATACAGAAGACAAATACTCACAATGAGATGACAAATTTGGTTATCAAAATGTCAGATTTCAGACAAGAAACCCCATTTTGTTCTGGTCTTACACAACAGTCTAAGACAAACAGTTTTATTGTGTCGACATGGTATTGTAAATGCTTCTTGGAACTATACTATATATTATAAAGTTTACGAACGCTTCGCTGTTTAAATGCCATCAAGCTTTTTTTTTCTTTTAAACCAAAACAATATGTGTGTGTGCATGCGGGCGAGCGTGTGTGTTTCGTCTGTAATAGGAGATGAATCAAAATGGAAAAAGCATCTGACGTCGTAATATTCAATCTTGCATAACTCCACAGAAACGTAAAGTTTATCTACCTGGATCAACCATTTGTATACTGATGAATTCCTCCTTTCACGCTTCATACAATAAACTTGGAATGGTTGTATACTATAAGAATTAATCATGAGTGTGAGGGTGGGATAGAAAAATCCTACCCTATGATAGACGTTTGGAATCACGCGGCATGCCGGGTGATGACAAACGGTGATCCTAAGGGACGGATTTTTCTATCCTACCCTCACAAAAATAATAGATTAATTTTCTTGCTCATCCACTATTTTTATTCATTTATTGATTTATTTTAAAATAAGCTTTCAGATATCCCTCAGAATGCAAAGATGCAACTTCACACGATGAAGTTACTTGACGTCCTGGGTAAGATAGCAAAGGCAAGATCAGATTTTCTATCCCAGGGTAAAATCTCAGATATCCTTATCCGGTGTGCAAGAATTGTTTATCCAGGAGCGGCAGGTTATCGTTTTCGAATACTAGTGTATTCGTTTGTCTAAATATCTTTTTAACCATTACAAACAGTGTAGAACCTGTTGAAATGCAGCATGATGCTGCATTTCATCCGGGTATTCACTGTTAGCCAAAGTATTCTTTTAGGGGTATCCAATATACAAAGGGTTGAGCAAAGCGTGTACAACAAAACAGCGACAGGCTATTAGTGTCAACATCTGGGTTACAAACAAGTATGGTACATTAGCAATTCTTGGATAAAGTTCATGCAGCAGATTAAAAGCGATGGGTTGCAGCAAAATTATCCAATTTTGATTTTGTTTTGATTTGATTCTTTACGTCCCAGTCAACACCTCTTAAGCTATGTCGGGACTGGTCTTTCCAGGTTGAACCAGAACTAAACATGGATTAATATTTCTACTTTAAGGACACAGCACAGTGACGCTGGTTAGGCTTGGACCTCCAAATCCCATTCTCGAGTCAAGCACTCTACCACTGAGCCACTGTGCTTCTAATATTGATTTAGACTGCGGCAACATTGTATTACCTTAGGCAAAAAAGAACTATATTTTATTTTACCCAATAGCGAATTTCGCTTTTACTATGACCCTTTTTATATATTTTTTTTTCTAAATTTAAATTAGTATGTACACGCGTGAAGTCTGCCAAATATGTGCTACCTGTCTCAAAGATCATATTCTTTTTTGCTATTTTGGTGGATTGGCAGGGTTTCTTCTGTGTAAGTGAATTAAATATCTCATTGTGGTATTTTGCTGCAACTCCATGTTTATTTGACAAGATACGCAGCCTTTTTTAGATAATTCATTAGACTTTTGTCATGCCAAACACATGTCAACTAGTACATAAAAGGTTGACTATTTTGCGAGTTGTTTTTTCTTTACAGATTATAATTTAAAGTATTTCTTTAACTCTTATAATTATCTATCTGTAGCTCAAAATCCCCCCCCCCATCTCGAACAAAGTTTCATAGTTCCAGAGGTGTTTGAGTCATTGACGTTCGATGCATACCAGCCCCAATGCAATATGATATAATTTACTGACAGCCGTCTGCCAACTTTAATTCTGCTTAATGGCAATACCTATGTGGATATAGTCTTTCACAATTAGACTTTTATGATCTATCATAGCGATTTATTTTGACATTTTGGTCAGCGAGAGAAAGTCTAATGAAATGTGAAATGGGCTATATCTTACCTGCTAGGGGCTGTGCTTCAATCACGACCGACAGAACAAGAGCCAGAAGGCACGCTACAATAAGATACTTGCACATCCTGACTTTTCTGAAATTATAAAAAACACATAGTACATATCACATGTCGTCGTGTCTTGGAGTGATATAACGTCATCTATTTAAATCGTATAATCTAGGTTTACGTATAACGTTCAGTTATGTAATACCGTCAATAACAAAGTTGCATACATTATGACAGTTTATCATATGACGTCGCGCCTGGGAGTGAAATAACGCCATGCAATAAAATCTGTAAACCACTAGTGGTTTATCGATTTACGGGAAACGTTATGACGCCCACAACGACGTTGCGTATATGATGACAAAATCATAACGTTTTTACGCCAGAAATGAGATTTCAAAGTATTTGTCATATGATAAATAGAATCTAACATTCGTGCTCTTGTATTATTGAATTTATTAAACTCGTTGCAAAAAAGCGATAAAATGCTCGGCAAGCCTCGCATTTTATCTCTTTTCCCCAACTCGTTTAATAAATTCAATAAAACATGAGCACTCATGTAAGATCCTCTATATCTGATCGATTTTATGCCAAAAGTTCGATCTTAACAGTAATCGTATTTTCATATGATAAATAGAATCAAGCATTCGCGTTTCTGTATTTTTGAATTTATTACACTCGTTGTGGAAAATCGATTATATTACTTTATGCTACGTTTACACTATGTCCCCGGCGGCCACGGCAGTCACGATTTCGGCCACCGTGGACGAAACGGGGTGACCGTAACACAACGTAGGGGAACGGGGTCGACAAACGTAGGTCGCCGTGGCTGCCGTGATCGCCGGGACAGATTTTTAAACAGTCAAACAATTTGCCACGGCAGCCACGGCGGGATTGACCTACTTAAATGTGCCGTAGTAGAACGGGAAGAACGCAACAAAACGTGACGGAACGTAACAGACCTTATCACAACTTGGAGTATGTCCGTAGCGGGACGGCTTGTTACGAGACGGCAACCCAAGGTCTGCCAAGGTCTGTCAAGGTCTATCAAGTTCTGTTGCGGTCTGCCACGTTGTCCTAACCCGAACCCCACAGCTCGAACCTGAACATGGAGTCTAAGAATCTCAGATAGATGCATCTGAGGAGGGAAGTAGTGACGAGGGTAGAAATAATCATTACTGAATTGACTTGGGTAGTTTCATTGTATTATAGAGGTGTCACAGGTTATAATTTCCCGTGGCAGAATATTGCATTTATTTCTCTAAAGATCAGTCAGTGTAGACATTGATAAAATGCTGCATTGTGTGCTATTTCATTAGAATCTTGCTCTTCCGAAAACCATGCCCGCACTTCGCATCCGTCTTTAACCTTCCTGCTAGGCGATCATTCTTCTATACAGCTGCTGGTGGCCTCCTTGCTACCACAAAGGCTAGATGTACGCTCCTAGCAATTATATAAATACGAAATCGGCTTCTTCATTGCCATTACATGTAATGATGTTTTTGATCAAGGGTGCTTAATATAACGATTGCAGCAGCTTTGTGGACCTCTCTATATACCGTGGGCATATTGGGACTCAAAAACCATTCATCGCCTATGTTTCATCGTAGAAAACCTTGACAGAACTTTGTAGACGTAGCAGAACTTGATCGCAACGTAACAAAACGTGAGAGGTCCCAACAGAACGTGGCAGGCCGGGACGAAACGTAGAACCATCCGTGACAGACCGCGGCGCGCCGGCGAGCCTCGGTCACGGCAGACCTTGACAGATCGTGAGAGAACGTAGCGAGACTTAACAGAACTTGAACACAGAGACAAAAATGACTAAAACACCACGGCGAGCTACGTTTCTGGCTACCGTGACTGCCGTGGCTGCCGGGAACATAGTGTAAACCTAGCATTACCTAAACGTGTTAGTTAAATTTAAAAAAAAGCAACAAGAGTACCCATGTACTGTCCTGCAAGCTAAGTGTGACGGTGACGTCATGTTTTGTTTACAAAGTTATCAGGGACTTATAATCGATAGATCACTTGTGTTTTCTATCCACAGGATAGGATTAATACACAAGCGACCTTTCGATTCGTGTTAACTCAAGTGAAGTGTACACGATATTGCTGTACTTAGCAATTGTAACGTCACTGTCACTCTTGGCTGGCACAATAGCAAGAAAAGTGCATACATTTACAAACAAACATCAATACTTATATTTTATGTACTGTATACAAAACTAATTACTCTCTTGTGTGTTGTGTTTTGTGTTTTGTCACTTTCAAATATGTGTCTTGACCCACATCAAAACTAAGGGTGGGGTAAGTACCGTTAAGCGTTTAAGCCCTTCAGTAAGTTTTTACTGACCGATCTTTTGTGGACCGTTTTGTTTTTATTTACGTTTCATGTTTGTCTTTGTTACGCGGTCTTGTCTGTTCATTTCAGCCTTGTAATTACCTACTTGGCTCTCTTGTTGGTGATGTTTCTTGTGTTTTTGTCTTTTTCCCATATGGGGTAAGTGTGGTACTTGATTATATATATTTCAAATCTTTACATTCTTCTTTACTTGTGAACAATAATTATATTGGGACATCTACAGCAAGTAGAGCCTCGATGTACGTCCGATGTCTGATTCCACGGAATTGTCCGAGACAGTTCCGATTGAACTATAAATGTCATGTTCACGGGAAACGAATTTCAGCAAGAGGGAAGAACCCAGGAATATACCTTCACCAACCAGCCACAAAAATAGCAAGAACAAATCAGCAAAGGAATTGACTCAAATACGATTCCAGTCAATGTGAGTATGGCCAGGTCATGCCACGAACACTGATCATAGAGCAACCAGTGGCATGGCGAGGAAGAAACACAGAACACAATCAGTAAAGAAGAAGAACAAATAAAGATGAAGTATTACTTGACTTTTCGCTTACTGTAAAGGCGGCAACTTTAATATTCATATCTGGGTGTGGTTCGGCTATTTCAACTGCTAAGGAAGGAAAATCAGGTTTTATTCATAATTTGGTAAAGAGTAAATAAGCTTTTTGGGCCGCGCAAACGTGCATGCATTTCATGAAAATCCTAGCCGTATACACACTGAAATCACATTTATTAGCCCTTAAAGCGCATAATCACAAAATGTATATTTTTGTCGTCCACTAAACTATTTGAAGCCTTATAGCTAAATGGTGCGAAGCCAGACCAGACTGCTCCTGTAGGAGCGGTCTGACCTGGGTCCACAATGTTTGCCTCCCTGCTGATGTTAAATAGACATTTTCAGATGCAGTTATTTTGCTGGCGTTTTAAGGACTAAATAATGACTGAGGTGGTGGCACAAGATGATACAGTTACTTTTGAATAAAACCACGCCTCCTTTTCAGCTTTTACCTATGCCTTAGGTTGACTATAGTGTTTCCAGGGTTTCAGTGACCCCCGTTTTTCTTTTTTTAAACAGCTTTAAATTGAACTTAGAAGAACGGCACTTAGCATGTGGATTTAAATGCATACCGCGTAACTAAAACTTATTTTTGGGAGATGCCCTTATTTGCAAATGAAGCCCAAATCCCTTGTACAAAAGAATAACTTAGTTGTTTTTCCCTGTGAATATACCCATGTGTACCCCTATAGAAACACGTGGTATATTTGCATTGCTATGATGATATATACTAGCCTAAAGGAATATCTATATCCGCTGATTTAACGAAAATCTATTCCGCAAATCTTACTCTTCATCATTTTGACACACACACGCACGCACACACGTATTTGTAAAAGTCTATATGGGTCCTAGACAGTGCCGTATTAAAAGCAGGCAAATATAAGGCTTCAGCATGCAGCCTGTATGTACATGTAACACCTTCCATTTCAATTCATCGACTCTTTTTGCCTACTAGCCTAGGTTTGTCATGGTTTTGCCGTCTGCTGATATTTTTTCAAAATCAGTTTGTTTGTTTGTTGTTGTTTTTTTTTTGTTTTTTTTTTGAAATATCAGAAGAGTGTCCAGCAGTTTGGATCCAGATCAGGCCCAAGGGGGCCTGATCTGGGTCCAAATTGTTTGCAAAGGTTATCAGCAGACGACACTAGTAAGTAAAGAGTTTATGCCGACAAATCAAGCAAATTAGAGAGTTGACGAGAAATAGCGAATCGGCGATATACATTAAACTTAAAGAGCATCAAATATTTGCCTGCTTAAGATATGTAGCTGATAAACTTTGTCAGCAGCCGAAGCCAAGTTCAGGCTAAAATGTTGGGCATTATCTGAATCCATACTGTTTGAAAACCTACTTGTATTCCTGAAAGACATATTTTTAGAAAATAATTATCTCGAAAGAAAATTCAGCAGAGACCAACAACCCAGCATTTAAGGTTTAGACAATACTACATGTATTACTTGAATCTTTTTTTATTAACACAGACCATTTCAACGCATTGGTTTTAGATATACAGAAGTTCATAAATTAGTATAAGCAGTGAATCATAGCCTAATGCACGAAGATTGGTCAAGATAAGCAATTTTAGCGTGAAGCTGCGACTGTCTTCATCAGTTTAAACACGTGTTTTGGGTGCTCAAAAGAATCGTATCATCGAGACGGTTGTTTTGAGTACACACCAAATATTATTTGGTTGAGAAATAGGAAAAATAATTTTCTGTTACGCGCTCTTATCCATGGGACTGACGAATTACTTCCACTGACCTGTATAAGCCATGTTTTATTTATATCGTTAGGTTCACTTGGGGACTAATTCAAAGAGGAGCAGCAAAAACACACCAAAATTCCATCTGATCCCAGCTAATACAAAAACTCATATTTATGTGGAAAAAATTAATCTTATTACGCGGTATATATCTAAATTCATTTCTCTAATTTATTTGTCAATTAAAATCACCATTAAAGAATAATTAGCAAATAACGGGGGTCACCTAAGTCCTAGAAACATATTAGTCCTATTTACGCATTCATGAGGCGCTGCCTTTACAGTAAGCGAAAAGTCAAGGTTTTTTTTAATAACTGACAATAATTATTTCTAAAGTAGCTTGGGTTATATTGTTTTCTTTATTTTGTAGTATATATGATTGTGTTTCTCTTTATCCTAACTGATATGGATTTTTATTTTAGTAGCACAACTGACATAACATCCCATTACCGTCACATAACTGACATGAACTATTTTGAGGTGACATTACTGATATAAATGCCCATTAAAGTTAAATTTACATGAATGTTCATCATACTAAAACTAGCTATGATTCCAAGAAGCTTGAAGGAACTAGAGCGTGACGTTACAACTACCGTGATGGCGAAGGCGAAACTGCGCCTGAAAACTTTGGTATTTATTCCTTCATAGAACATGATCGGTTCGATTTTTTTACATCCGAAGAAAGAATAAGGGCTGTCATGTACATGCCATGTGTAAAATGCTCTTGTTCTGAGCTAAAACTGGCAAAAACATCTGCACACTTTCTTCGTTTTGACATAAAACTGAAGAAATCCCGCTCTGTGTTCGATTTGGTTACGGATCTCATCTCAAAGCAAAGCTTTTTTCAACATCGCGTTTGGCCTGTTTAGCAAGGTAAATCATATCTACATGGAATAGCATTGCCGGATTTTTATATAGTTAGCTCATTCTGATACAAGAAACTAAAACAAGCGAGAGTACCTACCTTTGTTTGATTTTTCCGTGACGATGCCACTACCGCGAAAGGTCCCGGATGTGACGAAGAAACAAATTTACATTTACGCGATTTCGCGGCAGTTCCGCTGATGCCCACCCGTGACAACGCCAGGGAGAGAAACAAACTGGATATCCACACGATAACAATAACACATTCAGAGTAAACCACTCAACTCTCGCATCCGCAGCGAAATGACTGCAAAGCTCTAAAAGACACAACATACTAAATAGCAATACGAGAGAAATCACGCCCCACAGACAAAATTTGAACAGCTTTAAACACTGAATAAAAATCATCAGAACCGAATATTTGCCCTAGATACTGCTCTTATTTAAAAAACAACAACAGATAAACATAAATAGTGTTCAGCTCGAATGAAGGTTTCCTAACTTATGCAATGTACAACCACCGTAAAAGGGAAATAATTAAATTCAATCAACTTACTATGCAAATGACTTTAAACGCAAATAAAGTCGGAGCTAAAGACCAAACCTGCCACTCTGTTAAGTTGACTTCCTGTGGGCCAAGCACAATCTATGCAATTTATCATGGTATCATATTGTGTGCGTAGAATATGAGCTTTACAGCAAAATACGTGTAGAACTACCACGGACTTTAATACCAAAAATAATATTTTAGGACTGTTTGACAATCCAATGAAATCCCTGAAAGAGTCTTAACTGCTCCTTTACCTAAGGTATAGAAGTAGTCAAAAGTGTGGACTATAAAGATTCTTTATGAGTGTGAGGGTGGGATAGACAAATCCGTCGCGAGAATCACCGATTGGCATCACGAGGCTTGCCGAATGATGACAATCGGTGATCACGAGGGACGGATTTTTCTATCCCATCGTCACACAAATAATATATAGATTCTTTTCTTGCTCATCACAAACTACCGTATTTTATATAAGAAAAAGAACATGAAGCAGGCTTCCGGAAGTTTTTGAATACGCTGAGATGAGACATGGTGACATCATTTTAACATTACAATGACGTCACGGATCGACGTGCGGCCAGCGTGCGGCCGACGTGCGGATGTTCGATTTTTATCTTTCCCACGGGCTGGTACGGATATGTGAGATATAATTTTTCCATAGAGGTAAAAACAACGGAAATTCCTATCTAATTCAACTGTTTGCTCCAACATACTTGCATATGCAAGCTTAAAATGTGACTTTACGCATAATAATGGGCCACGACTCGAGAAAACCTGTCTTCGGGGTTTGCGAACAACACATGCGCAGACCAGCCTGCGCATCCGTGCAGTCTGATCAGCGCCTTTTTTATTCGCTTTGTGGAAAGTATCATATGTAAACTTGCTACAGGTCAAAGTTCAATTTTCTGGCTAGTCCATGTAGCCGAGGAGACTGGTGTGAAACTCGCTTTGTGTGAAATCCCGAAGACAGGGTTTGTCGCGTGGAGGCCCAATTGTACCAATATCGCATGGACTTGTCCAAATAACAGAAACGATGGACGAATAAAGTTTTTTTTTTGCCTGTCTCACATAAGGACAGCACCATAAATAATCCATTATTTATAGCCAGTATAATATAGAAACATGTCAACTGTATCATATCTACCTTTTTTTTGATTTCTTGATATATTTTACCTCACATACAATGTAACCAGTGACAGAACTGATTACTTAACCGCGTTGCGTAGTTAGTTTCTCGTTACTGACAGAACTTATGATTAAATGTGTGGTACAATTAGTTTCTCATTACAGATGACAACTATTAGTATGACTACAAATGAATATGATTAGCATAATGTCATAATCATATTTTATATATACAAAATGTAGTATATATCAGATCATACCAAAAACAGCATGTTCAGCTACATAGACTAACTAGAATAGTGAAAGTCTTGATATGATACTTTTCATTAAGCTAATAATAAAGGCGCTGATCAGACTGCGCGGATGCACAGGGTGGTCAGCGCCTTTGTTGTTCACATACCCCCGAAAATTGGTTTTCTCGCGTCGAAGCCAAATTATGTTACCGATCTAGACATTGCCTGTTTGCTTGTATTTCATGCTATTTTAAATGTATCTGCAAACTAGCAGCTGAAATATCAACATCTAAAGTCATTCATGTTATAGGTTTTATAATGAAAACATAACCAATGTGCACACACCTGTAAAAAGTACAAAATTGAAAAATATATTAGCAATATTGCACAAAAACGGTTTCACATCTTGTAGATTTCTAACAAACACGCTGCATATCACTATCGATACCACGCATTTTAAGCAGGTTAGTTTTTTAAACAAATCGTCGACCCATTCATGATTGACAGGTCATTATTTATTAATATGCACTACATATACACCAGGTTTTGTAAAGCGTTTTCTAAATTCTACTACAGACAATCCGATTTGATTGTTAAAATAATACAATGTTGGTTTAAAAACTCTTCTGCAACAGGGCAAATCAGAGCCAGTATTCTATAATGGTTTAGTTTATAAATCCAAAAGAATTGTTGGAAAACCTAATTTTAGTGATCAATTGAAAAAAAAATAATCACGGGTTATAAAAAGATTGATATAACATGGAATGCATGTCTGGTTGTAAAACCAATCACTGTTTGTAGCTATGTTTTCCTCTTTAATTGCACCGTGGTGGATCAGGCTTATTTGATAAGCGCCTTAGTACAAAAATTGTTGTTTTTCAAGGAATACTTATATATAAATGACTGATAAATCGATAGATCGATCATCATCATCATCATCATCATCATCATCATCATCATCATCATCATCATCATCATCATCATCATCGATTGAGTAATCTCTACTAAAGTATTTTACCTGATAAGTATACTATCCAAGAATGAACAATATTATAAGGAACTATATTCAGCGGTACAGATAGCAGTAATATAAAATGCAATGAGAGCAAGCAATCCCTTATATATGACCGTCCGGACACGCTACACTGTTTATGTATCTCGGAATGTAAAAACTGACAAATAATTATTGCTGGTCGTATATAATGTGTCCAAAAATTACGAGCCTGTCCTCCTCGTGACAATTATAGATACAAATATAGGGAAAGTGCCATTTTCTCGTCTCAGCTACTCATTATTTTACAGTAAAATAAGCTTCGAAGATAACGATATATTTCTTTAAGTTCACTAGTTATGGTGCTTTGGGACGAAACAAGAGTTAGTGAATATGATCAGGAAATCTTACAATCACAAACCGCAGACAAACCCATGGCACCGCGAGGAAGAACTACAAAACCATCACGAGACAACAGGAAGACAACCAAGCAAAGCAACCAGCTCTCTCTTCTCCATAAAGATGATTGCAAAACTAGAATGGACATATAGTAACGTACAACAAAACAGGAGTAACAATCAACAACACATCACCAACAACAGAACCACCGCCTTAAAACGGCCAGCAGAAGTACAAAAATATTCAGCCCGCATGGAGGCCTTCTAACTATTACAATGTATCATCATGAAGAAACACTCTAATCAAATTAGCATATTATGATGGAACAAAGAAAAGGGCTCACGACTCACAGATAGTATGAGCTAAAGAAAATCTCAAGTTTAGTCACGGTGGGCCCAGCTACAAATGTACAGATTGACTTGTTGCCATGTTGACTTCTTTGCTGACGACGCGACCGCTCACACAAGTAACCAAAACATTGAAATAATAAATGCTGAACTGCAATCTGATTTTTCAATTGCAGTATCTTGGAGTAAGCAAAATAAATTGCCCATCAATTACGATAAGACGACATATATGGTAATAGGAGCAAAAAAGCGCGTTCAAGATGAATATCAACTAGAATTAAGTGCGGACAATCACGCCATTAACAAAGTGACAAAACAAAGACTTCTAGGCATCATCATTGACGATCATCTTTCCTGGACGGCACACATTGACCACCTTTGTTCAACGCTAGCTGCTAAAATCTCGCTTCTCAGACAGTTATCCACATACGTGCCTCAAGATGTACAAAAACTGTACTACCAAAGCTATATTTTACCTCTGCTGGACTATGGAAGCAATACCTGGGGAACGACATCTTGTGCTAATATCGAACGCCTTTCTAAATTACAAAAACGTGCAGCGCGAATAATATTAAAAGCCGACTTTTTCACACCATCAAAGCTCATGTTTGAAACTCTAGGGTGGCTATCTGTACCAAAGCGACTATTATACAACAAGGCTATACTTACCTATAAAGCTCTAAATAACATGACACCCGCATACATAACCAATCTGTTGACGCCTATATCTAAAACTCATTCATTATCACTAAGATCATCAGAAAATGGAGCCTTGTGTATTCCGAGGTCGCGTTCTGCGCTATATGATCGCTCTTTCTCACACTCTGCGTCAAAATTATGGAATTCCCTACCGCAGAATATTCGTATAATAAACTCGCTCAGAAGTTTTAAAACTGACCTGAGAAATTATATTTGAATATATGGGTTTGTCGGTTTGAAACCGGTAGTTGTTTATTAAATGTACATCAAGTTACTGTCGTGCCAACCAGGAGTGGCGGTGACGAGGTGCTTTGTTTGCAATAGTTAAGGGGAACATTGACTTGTGCGCTCGCTTGGGCTGACGCGAATCGAGGGATCACTTGTGTATTGGTCCTATCCTGCGGATAGGATTAATAAACAAGTTATCCATCGATTCTAAGTCCCTAATAGCTTTGTAAACGGGGCATATCGCCACTCTCATTCTTGACTGGCAGGATAGTAATGCTGCTTTGATATAGTCCGTTTATGACGCCAAGCGGACAGCGGTTGGACGAGTCTATTGTGAAACAGATTTCGTGATGAAGCGTCGTTCAACAGCGCGGATAGAAAACATCTGGTCTGGAGATAACTGAAATGCTCTCTTTAGCTTTCCTATTATTGGTAAATGGACTCGTCCAGTCTCCCGTCCCTTCTGATGTCAAGGAGCTGACTGTGTCTCGGAGCACCACCTCCCAGTCGAATGTCTCATTGAAAAGATAAAACATAGAATATAGGCTTTTTCAGGCTTAACTTATTTGGAGACAAAGTAACCTCTGCATTTGCTCGAGCGCTCAAAAAGTTAAATACGACAGTAGTGGATTAACTGTCACATCTTTTGATAAAACTTGAATAGGCACAATTACCTCGTGCTCGTGCTCGTGCAAGTAATACGGTGCACGGGTAAATAAAGCGTCTACCTTTACGCTAGACAACCTAACAGTAACTTAAGTCATCTAGCTCCAGAACAGTTGGATTCTATAAGGCAAAACAGGCAGCCAAAATATGCAAGGTGATAATAAAATATTTTACCAGGGTCTATGTGCAATTATTTTTAGGATCTTAGTCAAATTTTGAATTTATATTTTAAAGTTTTAGACATTGCATCTTTGCTCTTATTTCTTATGATCTTACAAAAGACGTTGGTAATGTGTTTTATCGCATCCTTTACCCTTTTAAATTCACTTGTGTCCATGTACATATTGTATATTGTATTTATATGTAGTATTGTTTTTGTTTGTTGAGGGCCACTTGGTAGACTGGCTAATTTAGCTAAAAGTGCAACCCTCTTGAAATATTGTATAAATAAATAAATAAATAAAAACAGATAAGCATCAGGCACCAACCCACCAATTAAAGCTTTCGTCAGAGTCGTCATTGAGTCTGAGGTCTGGGGAAATTAAAGAAGAAACCATAGCTAGAAACCGTGATTAGGGTTACAACCAAGCATGCAGGCTGTCACATGATATCCAAGTTATATCCAAACTTTGCATAACGTTTGATAATCTTTTCGAATTGATCACTAAAATTTGGGTTTCCACCAATTCTTTTGAATTTATAAACTAAATCACCATAACATATAGCTACTGATATATCCTGTTGCAGAAGAGTTTTTTTTAAACAAATGTTGTATTTAACAATTAAGTCTGAGTGTCTGTGGCAATATTTAGAATAAGCTTCTCGAATCGTATGTTATTTATAACCTTTTTTTAAGAACTTAGAAGTCTAAAATAGGTTTCTGTTGTTGAAGTCATCAACATTAGAACACACTCTTGCAAAACGAATAAGCTGAGAAATATATACACCATGGGAAGGGGAGCGAGGAACATCGCTATCAAGAAATGGAAAATTTCCTATTTCAAAATTAAAATCCGGATGATTTTAATTTATAAATTTTAGAAGAAACTATCTCATTTGTTTTGAACAAGTTCACTTTCAAAAATGGAGTTTCAGTATCAGGGGAATTCGCCTTATTTAACCGAAGTTCAAATATATATCTGACCTACCATTTGTTCAAAATAAGGATTATCAATATTATCTAAATATCTGGAGTTGGAGTTTAAAGCTTCAATAATATCAGTTTGATTATTGTCTGACAGAGACAACATAAAGTCTCTCTCATAGCAAAACAAAAACAAATCTGCGACAAGAGGAGCGCAGTTTGTACCCATTCGAACACCTACAATTTGTCTATATAATTTCGAGCCAAATCTTATAAGTATATTGTCCAAAAGATAATGGAGAGCATCACACATTTTCTTACATGACCACATCGTATATCGTCTAGGTTTTTCAGAAGTAAAAAAATAAATTTTATCATTACAAGCCAAAAAACGTGAGCCCTCTCTGTTACATGCTTGTTTAGCTAATTCCGTTAGTTTTTCTTTCAAATTGATTAGATTGTGAGGTAAGTCTATCAGTAAATCGCTGAATTTTAACCATTAGCTTCATAGGCTATCAGGGGTAGATTGATTACTTTAGGTGTGGCTGTGACATTTTTCGCCATTTACTTCGAAATGAGCAGTGACATGAGATTTCCGACAATATGATATGTGCGACCAGCAAAGGCTCAGACCAGCCTGCGCATACGCGCAGTCTGATCAGAGCCTTTGCAAGTCGCTTGAATATTCTATGAATGTTCAGCTACTAACTAAACACCATTTAGAGTTTCTAAGCGTAAGAGGAGGCTGCACAGGCTCGTTGGAGTCCACACTTGTCAAAATGCCACATTGTTGGAAATCACAAGTCACAGCTCAAATTATACACTATATGATTCAATGTTAAGATACTTGTTTAGTTAATTTTAAGGTAAACGATACCTAACAAGATTAGTAAGAAATTGCGAAACACATTCTGGAGCTACTGTCCTGCCAGCCAAGAGTGACAGTGGCGTCATATTTTGTTTACACCATAATCAGGGACTTGTAATCGATAGATCACTTGTGTATTAATCCTATCCTGCGGATAGGATTAATACACAAGTGGTCTATCCATTCGCGTTAGATCAAGTAGAGTTTGCACGTTATTTTCTTACTAGCTATTGTAAACACATTATTACGTCACTGTCACTCTTGGCTGGCACGACAGTAAAGTACAGGCTATGGGAAGAGGAATGGCTGATGTCAGTGGATTTGATTTTCCGTGACAAGAATTCGCTCAAATTATAACTATCATCACATGATTCGCACGTTGATGTATAAATTATGCAAATTAATTATTTCTCTCAGCCTCACAGCACACTACATGGTGATTTGTTACGTGAACTTAACATTCTAAAGAACAAAACAAAATAATTAAAAAACATTCGTCAGGATGATCTTATTCAGTAAATACAGAGCATAGCGACGCAACTCAAACAAGATGACTTATATATGACAGAATCAATGGCAATGACAAGATATTGCAGGAATAGCAACAGCGCCAAACCCAACATATTGCTTCTAATATAAAGCAATAACGAATTAAGCAAAAGAAACAGTTTCATAAAAATCTTGCAGCCACTAAAAGTAAGGGAGCATTACTCGACCGGGCCCCGAGGATATATATTTTTACCTATTACACCCTAAAATGTGACATTAGAACACTGGCAAACAACAGCACACGCAAAAAGTAAGTGAGTAATATCAGATAATACCACAATCACACATTGCAGACCAACCCACCACATCGTGAAGAAGAGCCACAGAACAGTAACAATACACCAGAAAGACAATTAAATCAAAACAACCAGCTCTCTCTTCCTCGTCAAGATGATTGCTAAGCTATAAAGGACACAATGTAATGCATACCAAAACGAAGACCAACACAGAAGCCCTACAAACAATCAATATTTTAACACCAAAAGAACCATTTAATACATTTTACAGGCGTCAAACCTTCACCCTAGATTCTGCTGTTGTTAAATCACGACACTCGCTACAACAAGAGTACATCCAGACACGCATCAACTGCACACAAGCATAAGATGATCACTATACCAAAGATGGCATAATACACCACAAAACTAAGATAAAACACCAACTACCACACAAATGAAGCAGCAACAACTAATGAATTAACGACAACAGAACCAACGCTTTAGAACGAACAGCAGACTAAGCTACTGGGGGGGGGGGGGCTTAAATTTGTGACATCACATATCTAACAGTCAAACATTTATTTCTGTTGCTGATATCACCTAGTGTATGATATAGCTACTGTCCTGCCAGCCAATATTGAGAGTGATGTCATGTTTTGTTTACAAAGTTATCAGGGCCTTAGAATAGATAGATCACTTGTATATTAATCCTATTCACAGGATTGGATTAATACACATGCGATCTATCGATTCGCACTAGCTCAAATGGAGTGTAAAAGTTAATGTTTTACTTAACAATTGTAAACAAAACACGACGTCACTGCGGATAGGATTAATACACAAGTGATCTATCGATTATAAGTCCCTGATTACTTTGTAACCAAAGCATGAAGTCACTGTCAATCTTGGCTGGCAGGACAGTAATTGCTTTACTTATCATAATATTGCTTATGTGAGTAGATGTTTTACTGGTTTGTCTGTATTGCAGTGCCTCTGCTTCTTGATTTCCATAGATGGTCTGGGATCCGCAGTTCTGGTATTTCTTTGCCATAGACACTAATTTTTATGATAAATACTACTTGTTTTAAAAAGTATAAACATTCTGGATTTAATTGAGTGAAATAACCCTTAAGTTTATTACTATTCAATGTGTAGTTAAGCTAACTGTAGGTACAAAATATGTGGTTTAAACTAAAATATAGCGTTACCCTGATACTGTTACGAGACTTTTTCAGACGATTAGAAAAGGTTTTGTTGAAGACATATTATAACTCTCAGTCCAGAATGTACAGTTAGATTTTTTCCCAAAAGAAAATAGTATTTCACGCTTTAGACACATAACTAATCGAATGCCATATTATTTGCACATATTTGCTGCGATTGTAACACCAACGTTGTACATATACTGAGCCAAAGTTCTAACCCAACTTTGTTTTATTTTGATAATATCTTTGTCCGAACGATTGCCCTTTGTCGATTGGTTCGCCTAAACGAAAGATCATTCAGTTAGGCATCGAAACCTACTTTAGTTTTAACACTATGCCTTAAACTGTTCAAGAAACAAAACATGCCATTGAGGATTGGTAGTTGAGAAAAGTGAAATGCATGCCTATATTCCAATAGACGAAATGTGACATGCATTTCGGCATCATTAAATCAGAATTGATTTTGGGGATTTTTGTCGGAGTCTTTAAGATTTTAGCAATAAATTATTCTTCGTCAATTGGGCTAGGCGTCAAGTCATATTGTTTGCCAATTAAAAGAAGGATTTAGTCAGAATTGAGCTAACGCTTTTTACACGAAGTTTTAATTAGTGTCAGAGTGAATATGAAGCCGCGTCGGTATTTTTTCCATTTTCGCTGCTCGCATTTCTAAACAGCAGAAGTAACACGTGTTTGTCATTCTTTCAATGATTGCCACGTTTTTTTGTAATTGACGCGATATTGATTTTGCATTGAGTTGTATGGACAACAAACAATTAAATCTCAATTAACTGAAATTCGACGCTTAATTTTGTGAATTTCAACAGAACAATTTTCAAGCAATACCCTTATCCTACCGGCTTAGCGTTTGGATGTGGGTTAATACGGACTTTCAAGCAGTATGAACCCTCACAAGGTCCTGATACCCAAATAGCGTTTTTGACCAATCAGACAACAGCTCACAGAGCCATGCTCCAGACAACGTATTCTCTGTGCGATAAAGGACCTTCAAGATTAGTTGAGCAATTTTTCCAACATAGACTGCCCTACAGCAATTGGTCGTATAAAATTCTGGCTCTTTACGCGTTGCGTTAGAATTTTGGCTTAGTATATAATGCCTCAGTGACCTATATCATATGTATATATGTCACTGACAACCACGAACATTTCTAGGAAAGCTATTCTTTAGAAAACGTTTGGGCTTATTCTTACATATTCGTGAGGTACATGTACACCTATTTTTCGCTGAAAATATAACGTAAAAGTGCACGTTTTTGAAGTTTTCCTACGAACAGACCATTTTGTACTTTTATTTGCAGAACACTTTGTCGTTTTGGAGAGAATCGGACGGAATCGGAGGGAATTGCGGTTCGCCTTTGAATAATTTAGTATAGTTTTCTGCTATAATAAAAAAAAAAAACAAATTCATTTACTTTCATTGCTCCTTATTAAGCTTACTTGTACCATTTTCTTATAGCACCTTTGTAGGAGCCCTGGCCTAAGAAAACCAGAAATGTGGTTGAGCGTCTCGAGAAGTATATAGAGGATCTTATATGAGTGCTCATGTTTTATTGAATCTATTAAACGAGTTGAAGAAAAGAAACAAAATGGGAGGTTTACTGAGCATGTTATCTCTTTTTCGCAACGAATTTAATAAATTCATAATACAAGGGCACGAATGCTATATTGATTTTTTCATATAACATTATGATAACTTTGAAAGTAAGAAAGAAAGCAAGGAATCGTTACAATCAAGTACCACATCTGTCCCAGGATACCAAATGGGAAAGTAACAAAATCACAATAAACATCACAAACAAGAGCCAAGAGGTCAGCTCTTATAACAAATCGAGATATAAAAATGAGATAAAACAAAGATAAAGACTCAACAGTATATACATCTGAATACCGGAGTAAAAGAAATCCAACAGTTAAAACCTGGTGGGCCCAACCACAGACGCAACATCATTCCCTAGCCTTCTCATCTATAGATAAGTCTTGAAGTCAGAACCGTCATAGAGTCTGAGGTCCGACCCGCCAGCTTGCAATTAAAGAGGAAAGCAAAGCTGCCAACCAAGCATGCAGTCTGTTGCAAATGAAAGTAAGAAAGACGGCAAAGATCAGGAGTCTATACAATCAAGTACCACACCTGACCCAGAATACCACACAGGAATGTGACAACAACACAATTAAACATCATAAACAAGAGGCAAGAGGTCAGCCTGTTCCCAGCAGGTGACCACAAATCAGCAATGAACAGACACGAAAGCATGACAAACATGAGACATAAATACCTCAAATGATCCAAAAAAGAAGTACCGCCTTGGAACGGTAAGTAAAATATTTTACTGGAGGGCTTAAACCGGTTTCACGGGCCAGCCTCCATCTTAGTTCAGATGTATATCAAGACACATAGATGTTTGATTTGCATGAAAAAACCCTAACTTATCCATGCATCATCTCCTAGAACATAAAACAAATCAAGATATGAAAGGAGATAAAGCAAAGATAATGATTCAACAGTACACAAAACTAAATACTGGTACAAAAGAAATCCAACAGGTAAACCCCGGTGGGCCTGACAACAGCCAAAGCATCAGGCTCCTACCATATCACCAATAGATTTATTTAATAGATAGTCTTTAAGTCGGAACCGTCATAGAGTCTGAAGTCCGACCCATCGGCGTGCAATTAAAGAGGAAAGCAAAGTTGCCAACCATGATTGGGTTGACCACCAGGGCCCAGATCTGTAATTGTTTTTCCATAGACCTCCATTATAGCTTTTAACTAGGCTGTGATCCGCACAACTCTTCAATTTAATAAGGCTGTCATAGAGTTACAGATTGGACCTAGTTCAATCAACAAACAAGAATGAGATTCCCTGGTGACCACCATGTTTAACCACTTTTTGGCCCCTGAAGGTGGGCACCCTACCATAAGAGGAAAATCTACTGAAAAAAAAAAACAGAAACGAGGTCCTTTTTTCTAAGCCACAGCGTTTAAATTAATCAACAAAAGCAATGTGATGTTTCAAAAAGTACAGCAAAGAAATACCCGCCTAATAAATACAATATATTTCCTGGTTTTATTATTGAACAAACATGAAACACCTTACAACTTAAAACTATTGTGCTGAGCTTTCACCCACCTTTTGAGCCAATCACTGCCCCTTTTACAATTACAGGTCTTTGACCACCAAGCATGCAGTCTGTTGCAATACATTAATGTTATAGCCAATCTTTTCATAAAGGAGAGCTATTTTAATAAACTGCGCAAATTTTTTTGGAGCCAACAATCTTCTTCAATTATCAAACCAAGTCACCATGGAACTCCAATTCTTGGCGCAAGAGAGATTTAGGTCCAACTTGTAATTTAGATATCAAATCATAGTATCATTGATTAAATTAAAAAAAAGTTTTGCGAAGTTTATGATACTGATATCCTTAATCAAGAAATTTCTGAGGTAACGATTTATTGCGAGTGCTGAAGTCAGCAACATGGCTAGATGCACTAGCAAAATGAATGAGCTGAGGGATATAGACCATAGGGAGCGCAATGACACAGTGGTAGAGTGCTGGACTTGAGACCGAGGGGTCACGGGTTAGAGCCTTACTGGCGTCATTGCGTTGTGGTCCTTGAGCAAGAACACATTTATCCTAGCTTAGCACTGGTTCAACCACGGAAGACCCGTCCCTGTATAACTGAAAGATTGTTGATGGGACGTAAAGAATCAAATCAAATCAACAAACAAACAAGATATAGACCATAGAATGTATAGCGAGGAACATCACCATCTAAAAATGGGAAATTGACAATGTCAAAATCAAAATCGTCACGTTTATCATAAATTTTGGTAGAAATAATATCATTAGAAATGGACAAATACAAGTCTAAAAACGCAGCTTCGGTATAAGAGGTATTAGCTTAATTAAGTTGGAGCTCTGAAGGGTATATTTGACTTACCATAATGTCAAAATAAACATTATTAATGTTTAAAATATCATCCAAATATCTGGATGTAGTGTTAAAATCGTCAACAATATCAGCCTGCTTATCACCAGAAAGAGACATCATAAAGTCCCTCTCATAATTAAACCAGAATAAATTGGCAACCAGGGGAGCACAATTAGTGCCCATAGGAATCCCAGCTACATGTCTATACAACTTGGTGCCTAATGGAATACAATTATTGTTGCCCAACAAAAAGGTCAACGCATCACATACATTTTGACAAGACCATGCATTGATGTTATTTTTTAGGGTTTTCTGAAGTATAAATTGCATTTCTGTCGTTACATGCAAGGTAAGGTGAGCTTTCTCTATTGAAGGTTCTTTCAATAAGATCAATAAGTTTATCTTTAATCAGAAGTGTAAAGAGTAGAAAAGAAGAAAGTCAAATCTGACATCTATACGCAGTAAGTTGTTCGTTTGTTGTTCTATTGTTCTATCGACACTGATCACATATGTCAAAAACCATTCTTTAAATGTCCATTCTAACCTATCCAGCGAAGCTAGAGTCTTGGTCTACCACTACTTTGATAATAAGTTTATACGAGATGCACAGGCTCAACTGAGATTTGCTCCTCGCCGAGGTGATAACTTCCAAAATCTCTAGTGGCGGCCACATAGGTTTTACAGAGAATACTAGGTGATTGTCTTTTGATATCAAGTTTACCAGGCAAGGTTTTGAGAAGAAAGCCGAGCCTTGTAAACTTGTTAACAAAAGACGCCAACCTCGTATTCTATTTATCAGTTTACTCATTGTTTTTCTCTTCAAACTAGCGTATAACCGGGCCGCGTAGCGCAGTCGATAGCGTGTCTGGCAACAGATGCGAGTCTGACTGCAGATCCAGGGGTAGCGAGTTTGATCCCGGTCCTGTCCCATAATTTAATGGAGATCGATCATGAAATAATTTCTACGGTCATTCTATGCCTTCCGCTGAATCATACAAGAAGGGTTGTTGTCAGTTACAAGCGAAAGTATGTGCACGAAGCACTGGTTAACTGCTTGTTCAAGCTTGCTCAGGAAAACGTGTGGTTAAGTAACCTGACCGTCCCGCCATGACCATAGCTGTTGACTTGGGACGTGAAGCAATAAAACAAACAAAAACAAACTAGCAATTATAACGTACTTTTCGATTTTTGTGTTGATTCAGCGTCATTAGCGACGTCATTCAAAAAGTGCAAGGTCATCATGACCTGATAAAGGCACGTGCGGTGAGATAGACCATGTTTATCAGGCAACGTCTGGCAATACAGTTAATATGAGAGGTAACTGATAACTTAGAATACCATACCTTAACCAAACCGGATATTATTGCATGTGCTTTTCGCATAAATTATACAAACATGTTTATTCATTAAAATTGCTTTCTTATCAATCAGTTACTAATGATACATTTGCAATCAATATTATTGACACATATATTTGCATTGTGTCCTGTCGACTTCTACTAAAGAAAACGTACCCAATGGCATTATCAACACTGTTTATTAAAGGATCAAACGGATCCATTTAATTTAGATACACTAATACATGTACTATAGAGTTTGTAATGTTCAAGGGTTATACCCTGTTTTCTTATTTCTTGCTATAGGTATTTATAAGGACTTACAAAAATATTGTTTGAGTTACGATTTTTTGTACAATCTAGAAATACATTTTGTTTTTCACAAACAGTTGAAACCGTTTTCACGCGATATTTGAAAATGTTATTGGCCATCGCGGGCAAACAAAACTTACTGATATATTGACCGACATCGATTGGTGAGAAATTGTGGTCATTGGTGAGCCCATAAAATCTAAAATGACGTACTCACTAATAACAACAACAACAATAATAATAATAATAATAATAATAATAATAATAATAATAATAATAACAACAACACGAACTTAAGTTACATGTATCTTTGACATGAGAATTCCACAATCATAGGTCCTAGCCGATCTCCTGAAAACTTAAAAATTATAGGGCTTCTTATTGTGGAGCTGCTTAGTGAGCAAATTTAGGCGAATACTTCATTTGATGATACTTTTAGCAATACTGGTCCGTATCCTCTGAAAAATCACAAAGCTACAAAGCCAGCATTCAATGTTGGGCCATCATTTAAATGTCGTTTCGCGGGCGGGCGGTTTTGGCCCGTTTATAGTAGCCATCCCTCATCAACTAAAGAAAAACCTTTACAACATCGCATGCAACTTTCAGAAAGTATGGATGAAAGATCTAGTCACCACTGCTCAAGAGAATCGTCTTGGGTCAGTCAAAATATTTTACTGGAGGGCTTAAACCAGTTTCACGACGCCAACCTCGCCCTTAATTCTGATGTGGACCAGACCACATTTCGGAAAGTGACAAAACACAGTACACACGACCGGCAAGAGGTCAGCCATTTCCCAGCAGGCGACCACAAGGCTGCAAGTAACAGGCACGACAGCACAACACACACCAACATGAAGCATAACTTACAAAAACGACCCACAAAAGAAACACCGCCTTGAAACGATCAATTAAATATTCACTGGAGGGCTTAATCAGACATCACCCTTAGGTCAGATGTGGATCAAGACACATAGATACTTTGTTTGCATGAAATTACCCTAACTTATCCATGTATCCTCTCCTAGAATATATAAATCAATATATAATGAAAAAAGTCAATAAGCAATGCTTATTAGATACCCCCCGCACAGTAAGAGTCAGTGAAAAAACTTGGCAAGTTATAGTTCGAACAAGAAGACCATAGTTTTGATAAGAAGATTTCAGTAGAATCTGTGCAAACAAAAATTATAAACTCCTTCATGCATATGTTCAATGTGTCTACATTGTATCCGCAAAGTATCAAATTGCTCCATCAAAAGCTGTAGTAGGAGTTGATCGGCCCATAAAGGCACTATCCATGCATATACAAAATCCATATAAGGGAATAATTGTCTAAGTTCTCACAGTTGTCATTTTGTCAAAATTATTTTTTGTGAACCAAACTCCTTCATGCATATGTTCAATGTGTCTGCATTGTATCGGCAAAGTATCAAATTGTTCCATCAAAAGCTGTAGTAGGAGTTGATCAGCCCATGAAGGCACCATCTATGCATATACAAAAGCCTAATAAGGGAAAAATTGTCTAAGTTCTCACAGCTGTCATTTCGTCAAAAATTATTTTTTCTGAACAAAACTCCTTCATGCATATGTTCAATGTGTTTAAATTGTATAGGCAAAGTCTCAAATTGTTCCATCAAAAGCTGTGGTAGGAGTTGATCGGCCCATGAAGGCACCATCTATGCATATACAAAAGCCTTATTAGGGAGAATTGTCTAAGTTATCACAGCTGTCATTTTGTCAAAAAATATTTTTTTCTAAACCAAACTTCTTCATGCATATGTAAAATGTGTCTACATTGTATAGGCAAAGTATCAAATTGCTCCATAAAAAGCTGTGGTAGGAGTTGATCGGCCCATAAAGGCACTGTCTATGCATATACAAACACCTTATTAGGGAAAAATTGTCTAAGTTCTCACAGCTGTCATTTTGTCAAAAATTATCTTTTCTGAACTAAACTCCTTCATGCATATGTTCAATGTGTCTACATTGTATAGGAAAAGTATCAAATTGTTCCATCGAAAGCTGTGGTAGGAGTTGATTGGCCCGTATATGGCCTATAATAGCATAAGCACAAAGCACTATATTAAAAGCCATTTAGAACTACAAAGGGAAATAACTCTAATAGAATTGGCCCCTAGCCCTTACTTTTTTGTCTCAAGTATTTGTCTTGCATATATGAACATGTTTGCAAGGTTTGATGAAAATCCAGCGATGACTCTTCGAGTTATTAAGGAAAAAGCACTATATTATAAGCCATTTAGAACTACAAAGGGAAATAACTCTAATAGAATTGGCCCCTAGCCCTTACTTTTTTGTTTAAAGTATTTGTCTTGCATATATGAACATGTTTGCAAGGTTTGATGAAAATCCAGCAATGACTCTTCGAGTTATTAAGGAAACAAAGCGTTACGGACGGACGGACGGACGGACGGACGCACGGACGGACGGACGGACGGACGCACGGACAATGTGAAAACAGTATACCCCCTACAAACAAAGTTTGCGGGGGGTATAAAAATGAGATACAGGAAATATAAGGATTCGACTGTACATTCAACTGAATACCAGGGCCTGGAATTACAAAGCCTCCTAAAAAATAAGGAAGACTTAAGTTAATTATTAATTTTTCAGGATGTAAAAAATAACGTTTCAAACTGATTAAAATTAAATAGTTTATTTTTTTCTGTAAATCACAATGATATCTTTTACCAAAAGTACTTCATCGATCCAGGCAATTTATTTAGCATCAAACATAGCATATTGAAATATCAATACTTAACTTCAGTCTTCCTTAACTTTATTGAGGCATTGTAATTCCGGGCCCGGAGCCAAATAAATTCAAAAGGCAAACCCCAGTGGTCCTGACAAAAGCCAAAGTATCAGGCTTCTACCATCTCATCAATAGATAAGTCTTTAAGTCGGAACCGTCATAGAGTCTGAAGTCCGACCCACCGGCGTGCAAAGCAAATTCCTACAGAGGAAAGCAAATTTGCCAATTGTGAAATCGACAAGAAGTAACGATTTTATTGATTAAATTACATTATCCTAAAAAGGTAAACTGAACTTAAAAATACTTTATGTTTCTTTGTTGTTAGGTATACATTTTGCAATATGGTATTTATCATATATGCGCAAAGCCATTTGTTAACATGCATTCGCAACTATCTAAGGGTATGAAGACCTACACTTTCTCCAATTCCTCACTGCGCTGAATTTGTCTGCAGCAACTGTTCTGACAAATTGATACAATTTGTTTGAGCAGGCCCGCCAGAGCCGTGGGTGCTGGCATCTGTGATAAGTATCAAAACTAGCATCAACAAAGGCACAGTTTATGAACATAAATTATGTCTGTATGCCTCGAAAACTACCATAAATATAGTTACGTTTAACCTAATTTCACGATTCGTATTTGTCACAACATTCAAGATGAAAAACAGTAATTATTAGTATGTCACAAAACTCGTTTAGCAAACACGATATGTGGTAATGACAGCGCGACATTGTAACGTTTTTCTCTGGGATAATTAGTATTAAAATCAATATTATTTGTCTTAAATACAGAAAATAGTACTGCATTACACGAGAAACATGCGGGCCAGCACATATACATGTCTTTAAAGGATGCTGACCTTGAAATTCAGGTCAAGGTCACTACATTCTTATCGACTCTTTATTTTGCCTTAATGATACAATGCATAAAGTTTAAATAGAATCCATTTTTTCATTCAATTGATAAAACACAGAAATATATTTTGGTCATAGAGCTACGTGCATTAAGGGGCTTATTCGGCCCCAATATGAGGCTAAAATATAATTTTTTTTTCACCAATGTGTTTTCATTAGTTTATTAGAACAATAACCAAAGCGTAAAAGTCTCAAATTACTTTGACTTTTGCCGTTGCTATGGTAACAAAAACGGCCGCCAAAATAGGCTGAGAATAGGAAATTGGCCATTTTGGAGCAAAATTGAGAGGTTTGAAAGAGAAATTAACATAGAGCACGAGCAAATACCAAACAGATATTTTAACAGAAGATGAGATTTACCACGACCCACAACATATTAAAAGGATTTTTGGGTATTTGGCTGTGTTGATATCTAATTCTTAAAAAATCGGTCTCCAAAAGCCTTAAATTTGCTTCAAAATGTCAATTACTCTGTTTTAAGCCCATTTTGTCGGACATTTTTGTAACCATAGCAACGGTAAAATTTAAATAAATGCGCAAATTTTACAATTCAGTTATTATTCTAATTAAACCAATCAAAAGAAATTGGTGAAAAGCAATTTCCAGTTTTTGGCTCTAGAAGGGGCCAAAATAGCTCCTTAATGCATGTACCCCTTTGACATTTCAAAGTGATGATGTGACCTTGAAAATAAGCCCAATGTCATTAAAATCTAATCAACTCTGTCCACCCTCCCAACAATTTATCTATGCAAGTTTGGTAAAACCCAGTCATCTGTTCAAAAAATAGTGTGTCAAAAACAATATGTAAAGTACATGTATATAAAGAGAAAATCCATTGTTCGGTTCAAGAGATAATGTGCGGATACTCTATTTTGGTCGAAATTTGACATTTCAAAGTGCTGTTGTGACCTTGAAATAAGATCAAGGTCACCAAAAGCTGATGTATTCCAGACCCTTTCCCAACAATGTATCTCTGCACGTTTGGTTAGAATTCATGAACTGGTGCGAAAACGCTGATTTATGCATTCCTTATAGGATGGTAACGTTAAAAAGGCCAAGATCACCAACATCTAATCAGCACTTTCCGCTCTCCCACCAATGCATCTTTGCAAGTTTATATCCACTGGTTCCGAAGAAAATGCACGAAAACGAAGCTACACACATGGATGGAGAAGTAAACGCCAGCGGAATCCGCACCAAAACAATATAACAAGTCCGCTTCGATTGGGTGTGGGGGCATAATTTCTTTCTAAAACATATAATTATAGGATAATAAATGCATTCCTAAGAAGTAACTCATTTGCCGAATATTGATAGCTCAGAAGCAGACCAATTGTTTATAGACCAGTGCTAGAGATATTGTACTGACTCGGCAAACTGACTTGGCCCAAAAGAACACCGATATATGCCCTCCCCCTTACCCTTCCCTTCCAACAATACTGCAAAAACATCTTGAAACCAAAAACAATAAAAAAGGTCGCTAAAATAAATTCCTATCATTGACAGTTGAAGGAATTGACCACTAAATGGCAGTTTATAATTACATGCAATGACCGGTCATTTACAAGAACAGCAATGTCGTGGTTCGGCTACTTTTAAACCCCATATTAAAGCAAAGACACTTTAGGCCTATAGACCGCTTAAGTTTATCTGTTCTGTATGTTGGTACTGAGACGATTAATTCTGATAAGTTCGGACACATTTTAGGGTAAAGTCAGGTAAATTCAGACATCAGGTTAACTCGGACACACATTTGCAAACAGTGTAAATCCAGATGAGACGGCTCCCTATGAGCCGTCTCATCAGGATTTTCACTGTTTGCTTAGTTAATTCACTTTTTATTCCAATATTTAGAATTTAAAACAAACAATGTCACTGTCCGAATTTAGCTGTCTGTCCGAATATACCCGACTTTACCCTATTTACTTTGTTTTGTCAAGAAATATCGGTCAATAAGAGGATCTGAAAAAAACCCTGTATCGGTCTGAGTTTGTAAATGGTCAAATGACAGGATGCGTTAACATTCTATAGGGATATCCCGGTTTTTCGACACAGGAATGATGCGCATGGAAATAAAACAGCATTTGAACCGCGGTATTAGATTTCCAACAATTTGACATTTTTACAAGTGTAGACTCGGACAAGCCTCTGCAGCCTCTTTTTAAGCTTAGAAACTCCAAATGGTGTTCATTCAGTAGCTTAACAATCATAGAATACTCAAGCGACTAGCAAAGACTCTGATCAGACTGCGCGTATGCGCAGGCTGGTTTGAAGCTCTGCTGGTCGCACATACCAAATTGTTGGAAACCTCATGCACTGGCTCAGCATTTGATTTAGCTCGGACCTAGTATACTGGGACCGAGGTTTTAGTTTTAAAAAAGTGTTGTAGAGTTTAGTATGATCTAGTAATACTTATAGCACAGATATGTTGACGTCAGAAATAGATATATACGAGAGTTGTGTAACTAACAGTTGAGCCGTGGCATGTGATTTCCAACAATTAGGCATTTTGACAAGTGTAGACTCAGATGAGCCTGTGCAGCCTCCTTTTAAGCTTAGAAACTCCAAATGACGCTCGGTCAGTAGCTTAACAATCATAGAATACTCAAGCGACAAGCAAAGGCTCTGATCAGACTGCGCGTATGCGCAGGCTGATCTGAGGCTTCGCTGGTCGCACATACCACATTGTTGGAAGTCTCACGCAATGGCTCAATTATACGAGAGTTGTGTAACTAGCTACTAATTAGCTAATAATGTATTATGTTACTCATTGACCACACGAACATAAATCAGTCAGACAATAATTCTAGCCAATACGAATCACAACCAACTGTGTGTCAAGTCAAGACTCGGACCCGCCTAGACATCAAAGCATTTAGACCAGCGTCCTAGAAGTTTACCTATAGGATCGATTAAAGATCGTAATGACCAAGATCGGAATCGGAGGATGCTTTAGGATTTTCGTTGGGATACATGGTATCAGCACTGGCTTATAAATACAAAATTAATGTAGTTATACCATCAGGCCTTTCTGTAGTTAAGAGCACGTAAACGGTTTGTTTGCGCATCTAATTTAAAATCATATACTAAAAAATATGGGTAAAAATATTTACAGCTGTACTCTGGAAATGTTGCTTATTCAAAACTATGACTATAATCGACTGACAGTAATGCACGACCCACGTCGAATGTTCGCTTATTAGAATATAACTCTTTGTGTTTAAAGGTCCTGTATTTGAAATCAATGTTCGGGTAGCTGAATCGAATTGTTTTAATATATCTATCAAGGTGGATTATAGTCGTTCTGGAGTAGGTTTCGCACGAAAACAAGTTCCGTATAGAAGCAGCTTTCCGATAGCCAAACTGAAAAATTCAAGTTAAGTTTACAACCTTGCCTTATGATTAAAATTAAAAAAAAGTAAAATTAATGGTTTCAAGGTATGCATGGTGGAGTGCTTGACTCGAGATCGAGGTGTTGCGGGCTCGAGCTTCATCGGCGGCACTACATTGTGTCATTGAGCAAGAAACATTAATGTCTGCTTTGTACTGGTTCAATCCAGGAAGCACTGAAAAAAATGTTGACTGGGAGGTAAAGAATCAAATTAAACAAACAAACTGTACATCCTTTGGTCTTTATGAACAACTTAGGCGGCATTTCTTACTAAATTGACAGATAGTGTAATGTTCGTACAGTTTGTTTGTTTGTTTGTTTGATTAAATTCTTAACGTCCCATCAACATTAACGTCCAAATTATCAGTTAAACAAAGAAGGGTCTTCCTAGGTTGAACCAGTACTAAGCTAGGATAAATGTGTCTTGCTCAAGAACCACAACGCAGTGACGCCGGTCTTCCTAGGTTGAACCAGTACTAAGCTAGGATAAATGTGTCTTGCTCAAGAACCAAAACGCAGTGACGCCGGTGAGGCTCGAACCCGCGGCATCTCGGTCTCGAGTCAAACACTCTACCACTGGGCCACTGCGCTCCCTGTCCCGTACAAAATATTGGACAGTAGACCAAAAGCTAACATTTTCACTCAAAATACCTCAATTGTCCAAAATGATGCTTGGCAAAACCTTGTCATAATTTTGCATACCAGTGGCTGAACAATATTAAAATAAATAAGTATGCAAAATTTGATAAAAAAATCCCAAAATATTAGGTTCAAGAGTTATGAGCATTTTCACTAACTGACCACAGCAGGTTGGACTGATGCTCAGCAAACCTTCGTCTATCAACAAATGTGGTTTTACATGCCAGCGGTTAGGGAATGTTGACATTCATATGTATGTTAAATATGACTATAATATTCCATGTGGCTCAAGAGTTATGAGCATTTTCACTGATCACGGACGGACAGACGGACGGACTTACATAGTGATTATCGTGCAGACCAGAGGGTTGTACAATTTTCCCATCGTTACTAGTCGGGGAACCAAAGTCGCCTATCGTGCAAAAACACACACGTTTTGCACCCAAAAGGTATACGGCTGAAATTTTGCATACTGATAGTCTAAATAGTGCTTGATATGAAACCACTGTATAGCAATGCGACCGGAATGCATCGCGGAAAAATGTATTTTTTGTACGCCACATAGGTCATGTTAAGCAATCTTTCATAGCATAGAAATTGTGATATTTCCCTTATCAATAAGCTAAAGAGTGTGTTTTTGGTCTTTAAAAGAACCGTCTCATTTAATAGGTCCATTTAAGTAACCACAACATTTGTTTTGGTTTGAGAAATAACAAAAATAATTTTCCATTACGCACTCATATCTGGAGGATGGGTATGAGAAGCCGTTTGACTGTCCGATAATACAATGATACACTACCAAGTGCATCTTAAAGTATGGACAGTCATTTGTGCACCAAAATAATCTTCCTAGGGACATATTTTTCTTTAATGCGGCTACATTTCTGCATCTCAGACGGGGTAAGACAGGTTTTTCATGGTGATATGATAATAGTTATACGAGTTTTTCCATCTTTATATTACAATTGTTAAATGAAATTATTGTTTTCAGTAGATAAAAATCCCCTAGGTTCCTACAATGACCCTCTGTTTAAAACCTGTTGTAAGTATGGAAGATAAACATCCTTTAAACCTTGATAAATTTCATTTATGTATTATACTCAGCTGAAGTTGTACATAGTATTTGGTTTAAACTGTATTTCTTTGTATAAATACACAATAGCAAAAATTACAAGCACTAAAATGAATAGTTACAAGTTTTATACAAAAGGGATTCAGAAGAAAGTCTATTGAATCCTTTTTGTATAAAACTTGTAACTATTCATTTTAGATACATAGTATTTAACTACTCACCAGCTGGCATGGACTAAATTACTAAATATCAAATTATCGTGGTTTCTATTTTTACTTTTTAGCTAACTTTACTAGTTTGCCATAGAAAATAACTAAATTATCTTAAATTGTGTCCCAAACGTCTGTCTAAATGTATGCAGTGTTTAAACACAAACGATTTAAACTTTATTTATTCATGTAAAAAAATATGCAACTCAAACCACTTCAGCGGGAGGATAAAAGTGAATAAGTAAACGCGCATTTTTTTTACGAGATATGCTTCCAAGCGATATAAAAATAATTATCAAATACATTTTTGGACAATAAATGCAGATTAATGAGATTTGAAGCAAAGAAATCTATAAATTTAATTTCAAAATGGGGGTGCCCTAATCCACATGCTTTAAAAATCAATAAGCACCATTCTTGGATAACCACCACTGCTTCTGAGGTCTACGCCGGTGATGTTTTGTTATATAAACTCAATATTTTTTTCAATCCTGAACATTTTTGATAAAAATATATAACATTTTGAAAAAATAATGTTTTGACATGTTCTTGCTGGGCTTCCGTAGAAAGTTGACTGCTCTGGTGTTATGCAAGTCGATCGCGTCTGCTATACAGTGGTTTCAGATACACCATAGAATTACCTTTGCAACCATACAAAATTCAGCTGTATACCTTCCGGGTGCAAGGGTTAGAATTGTTTCTACCTTGGTTCCCCGACTATACGTGGAGCTAATCGACGAGGGTATATACGTAAGTATTCTGTAAATTCGGTAACTTTCGTGAGGGTATGTTTTTGCGAAACTTCGCATAATTATGCGAAGTTTCGTGAAAACAAAATCCTCGCGAAATGGCAAAATCACTCTGTCAATTACTGTATAGGTAAATCATGTCCTAGTCGCGAATTTAAACTTCGCAAGTATGTCTTTTAACGATATTCTCGAGAATAAAATTCTCGCGAAAATTTCCGGATTTACAGTAATACACCTGGTTTCCATGATAGGAATGTTCATTTTATGGTGTTTTAGTTCATAAATTAAAAGAATTGCTGAAAGCCTAATTTTAGTGATCAATTTAAAAAAGATAATTAAACGTTATAAAAGAGTGGGATACAACAGTATGCATGCCTGGTTGTAAACCTAATCACGGTTTATAGCTAGGGTTTTCCCTTTAACTGCACGACGGTAGGCCAGACCTCAGACTCAATGACGGCCCTGACGTAAATCTTTAATCCGTTGGTTAATGCCGGCTGGGCCTACCTTAGCTCAGCTTGAGGTTTTCTTCAGCTCTGACTATCTGTGAGTCATGAGCCCTTTTCTAGTGTGTTAATTTGATTACATTGTTTCTCAGTGATGAAACACTGTATTAGTTAGAAAGCCACCATGATGGCTAAATGTTTTATGTGTATTAACAACAACAGAATCTTGAGCGAGGATTTGGCGCCAGTAAAATGCATGTGACCCCCCCCCCCCAATAGCTTAGGCTGCTGTCCGTTCTAAGGCGGTGGTTTTGTTGTTATTGCTTTATTCTTTTATGTACGTCCTATTGTTTGTGGGGGTTCTGTGTTTGTCTTTGTTTTTGTATGCATTACTTTATGTCCTTTCTAGTTGTGCAATCATCTTGACGAGGAAGAGAGAATTGGTTGTTTTGCTGTTATTTTCTTTTAGATTTTTTGTTAGTGTAAATGTCCTGTGGCTCGACCTTGTGGTGCCGTCGGTTGGTCTGCAGTTTGTGGTTGTGGTATTTTCTGATCATACTCACTTACGTTTTGACTGAATACTCAGAAACAATGAATCCCCGCGTCTTTGATAGATTGTTCATATCAATAGAAGCACAGTGTATTATTCTGTACATTATAAGAGCCAGTGCATGAGATTTGGTATGAGCGACCAGCAAAGCCTCAGATCAGCCTGAGCATATGCGCAATACAAAAAATAGTTCTAGTGTACCGATTACCTTGTCCCCGCGGGGACAAGGTAATCGGTACACTAGAACTATTTTTTGTAATAGCTTAAGTGTCATGACCAGTCATATCAAAAAATTATTTCGCTTTCCTGTCGAGCTCTGTGTAACTACGCTTATACTGTCTTTGTTAGTTTTTTTCTTGTCTTTTTCAGTCTCTTTTTTCTGTGATACTCTAAATGACATAATTGAGCCGCGGCATGAGATTTCTAACAATTTCTAACAATTTGACATTTTGACAAGTGTAGACTCGGACGAGCCTCTGCAGCCTCATTTTAAGCTTAAAAACTCCAAATGGTGTTCAGTCAGTAGCTTAAGAGTCATAAAATACTCAAGCGGCTAGCAAAAACTCTGATTGGACTGCGCATATGCTCAGGCTGATCTGAGGCTTTGCTGGTCGCTCATACCAAATCCCATGCACTGGCTCTTATAATGTACAGAATAATACACTGTGCTTCTATTGATATGAACAATCTATCAAAGACGCGGGGATTCATTGTTTCTGAGTATTCAGTCAAAACGTAAGTGAGTATGATCAGAAAATACCACAACCACAAACTGCAGACCAACCGACGGCACCACAAGGTCGAGCCACAGGACATTTACACTAACAAAAAATCTAAAAGAAAATAACAGCAAAACAACCAATTCTCTCTTCCTCGTCAAGATGATTGCACAACTAGAAAGGACATAAAGTAATGCATACAAAAACAAAGACAAACACAGAACCCCCACAAACAATAGGACGTACATAAAAGAATAAAGCAATAACAACAAAACCACCGCCTTAGAACGGACAGCAGCCTAAGCTATTGGGGGGGGGGGGTCACATGCATTTTACTGGCGCCAAATCCTCGCTCAAGATTCTGTTGTTGTTAATACACATAAAACATTTAGCCATCATGGTGGCTTTCTAACTAATACAGTGTTTCATCACTGAGAAACAATGTAATCAAATTAACACACTAGAAAAGGGCTCATGACTCACAGATAGTCAGAGCTGAAGAAAACCTCAAGCTGAGCTAAGGTAGGCCCAGCCGGCATTAACCAACGGATTAAAGATTTACGTCAGGGCCGTCATTGAGTCTGAGGTCTGGCCTACCGTCGTGCAGTTAAAGGGAAAACCCTAGCTGTAAACCGTGATTAGGTTTACAACCAGGCATGCATACTGTTGTATCCCACTCTTTTATAACGTTTAATTATCTTTTTTAAATTGATCACTAAAATTAGGCTTTCAGCAATTCTTTTAAATTAATGAACTAAAACACCATAAAATGAACATTCCTATCATGGAAACCAGGTGTATTACTGTAAATCCGGAAATTTTCGCGAGAATTTTATTCTCGAGAATATCGTTAAAAGACATACTTGCGAAGTTTAAATTCGTGACTAGGACATGATTTACCTATATCAGTAATTGACAGAGTGATTTTGCCATTTCGCGAGCATTTTGTTTTCACGAAACTTCGCATAATTATGCGAAGTTTCGCAAAAACATACCCTCACGAAAGTTACCGAATTTACAGAATACTTACGTATATGCCATACGTATAGTCGGGGAACCAAGGTAGAAACAATTCTAACCCTTGCACCCGGAAGGTATACAGCTGAATTTTGTATGGTTGCAAAGGTGTATCTGAAACCACTGTATAGCAGACGCGCGATCGACTTGCATAACACCAGAGCAGTCAACTTTCTACGGAAGCCCAGCAAGAACATGTCAAAACATTATTTTTTCAAAATGTTATATATTTTTATCAAAAATGTTCAGGATTGAAAAAAATATTGAGTTTATATAACAAAACATCACCGGCGTAGACCTCAGAAGCAGTCACTGTGGTGGTTATCCAAGAATGGTGCTTATTGATTTTTAAAGCATGTGGATTAGGGCACGCCCATTTTGAAATTAAATTTATAGATTTCTTTGCTTCAAATCTCATTAATCTGCATTTATTGTCCAAAAATGTATTTGATAATTATTTTTATATCGCTTGGAAGCATATCTCGTAAAAAAATGCGCGTTAATTATTCACTTTTATCCTCCCGCTGAAGTGGTTTGAATTGCATATTTTTTTACATAAATAAATAAATTTTAAATCGTTTGTGTTTAAACACTGCATACATTTAGACAGACGTTTGGGACACAATTTAAGTTAATTTATTTTATTTTCTATGGCAAACTAGTAAAGTTAGCTAAAAGTAAAAATATGAAACCACGATAATTTGATATTTAGTAATTTAGTCCATGCCAGCTGGTGAGTAGTTAAATACTATGTATCTAAAATGAATAGTTACAAGTTTTATACAAAAGGGATTCAATAGACTTTCTTCTGAATCCCTTTTGTATAAAACTTGTAACTATTCATTTTAGTGCTTGTAATTTTTGCTATTGTGTATTTATACAAAGAAATAAAGTTTAAACCAAATACTATGTACAACTTCAGCTGAGTATAATACATAAATGAAATTTATCAAGGTTTAAAGGATGTTTATCTTCCATACTTACAACAGGTTTTAAACAGAGGGTCATTGTAGGAGCCTAGGGGATTTTTATCTACTGAAAACAATAATTTCATTTAACAATGTAATATAAAGATCGAAAAACCCGTATAACTATTATCATATCACCATGAAAAACCTGTCTTACCCCGTCTGAGATGCAGAAATGTAGCCGCATTAAAGAAAAATATGTCCCTAAGAAGATTATTTTGGTGCACAAATGACTGTCCATACTTTAAGATGCACTTGGTAGTGTATCATTGTATTATCGGACAGTCAAACGGCTTCTCATACCCATCCTCCAGATATGAGTGCGTAATGGAAAATTATTTTTGTTATTTCTCAAACCAAAACATATCTTGTGGTTACTTAAATGGACCTATTAAATGAGACGGTTCTTTTAAAGACCAAAAACACACTCTTTAGCTTATTGATAAGGGAAATATCACAATTTCTATGCTATGAAAGATTGCTTAACATGACCTATGTGGCGTACAAAAAATACATTTTTCCGCGAAATGCAATTCCAGTCGCATTGCTATACAGTGGTTTCATATCAAGCACTATTTAGACTATCAGTATGCAAAATTTCAGCCGTATACCTTTTGGGTGCAAAACATGTGTGTTTTTGCACGATAGGCGACTTTGGTTCCCCGACAAGTAACGATGGGAAAATTGTACAACCCTCTGGTCTGCACGATAATCACTATGTAAGTCCGTCCGTCTGTCCGTCCGTGATCAGTGAAAATGCTCATAACTCTTGAGCCACATGGAATATTATAGTCATATTTAACATACATATGAATGTCAACATTCCCTAACCGCTGGCATGTAAAACCACATTTGTTGATAGACGAAGGTTTGCTGAGCATCAGTCCAACCTGCTGTGGTCAGTTAGTGAAAATGCTCATAACTCTTGAACCTAATATTTTGGGATTTTTTGATCAAATTTTGCATACTTATTTATTTTGATATTGTTCAGCCACTGGTATGCAAAATTATGACAAGGGTTTGCCAAGCATCATTTTGGACAATTGAGGTATTTTGAGTGAAAATGTTAGCTTTTGGTCTACTGTCCAATATTTTGTACGGGACAGGGAGCGCAGTGGCCCAGTGGTAGAGTGTTTGACTCGAGACCGAGATGCCGAGGATTCGAGCCTCACCGGCGTCACTGCGTTTTGGTTCTTGAGCAAGACACATTTATCCTAGCTTAGTACTGGTTCAACCTAGGAAGACCGGCGTCACTGCGTTGTGGTTCTTGAGCAAGACACATTTAGGAAGACCCTTCTTTGTTTAACTGAAAATTTGGACGTTAATGTTGATGGGACGTTAAGAATTTAATCAAACAAACAAACAAACAAACTGTACGGAACATTACACTATCTGTCAATTTAGTAAGAAATGCCGCCTAAGTTGTTCATAAAGACCAAAGGATGTACAGTTTGTTTGTTTAATTTGATTCTTTACCTCCCAGTCAACAATTTTTTCAGTGCTTCCTGGATTGAACCAGTACAAAGCAGACATTAATGTTTCTTGCTCAATGACACAATGTAGTGCCGCCGATGAAGCTCGAGCCCGCAACACCTCGATCTCGAGTCAAGCACTCCACCATGCATACCTTGAAACCATTAATTTTACTTTTTTTTTAATTTTAATCATAAGGCAAGGTTGTAAACTTAACTTGAATTTTTCAGTTTGGCTATCGGAAAGCTGCTTCCATACGGAACTTGTTTTCGTGCGAAACCTACTCCAGAACGACTATAATCCACCTTGACTGCCGTAATTTTGCAGTAACAAATGACGTCAGCTAGCGCGCGTCTTCCTTGCGCTTTCAAAGCTGTGAATTATTGTTTGATATATCACGTTTTTAGCATAGGCTTTATAGGCGAGGTGTGTTAGAATCTTGAAATAAGATATTAAACTTTAAAAATTGTGTTGACCAGCATGTTAGGACACATCTAATCAGTGCCTTTTGGTCTCACATTTCAAAATGCAGGTTTTCTTATGACGTGGCTCATATATGAATTTACATACATATGTATGTTTTGTGTATGATGTCGTACATCATTTTAAACAACACAATTTATAGGGGTAGAACTAAGATGGAAATAAAAAAGGTAAGAAGGACAAAAGTACAAGTATTTTAATGCATCCTGTGCAACGTTTTTTTACATTTGAAATCGATGCAGCTGGTAAATAATTCAGTCCAAAATGTCTACTGTAGAGTTTCCGTTCAACCATGCTATCTGTGAAAGTATTCAAATAGATCTATGACAATTCTGTACACGACAGTTTGACTCATTTTAATAGTCACAATTTATTTATTCTGTAGGTCGAATAAAGTGCAATCGAACATTAGATGGCATTAAATGCAAAACGTATCTATCTATCAATCTATTTCCGCCGCCTTCCCATATCCGATACGCTATCAATTGTCTGTGTGTCTGTCTGTATGTTTGTCTGCTGCCAAAATTTGAAGGGGTTCTAGGATGCCTATTTAGCATAGAACTAGCATACGAAAACCCAAAATACAATATACAAAAGTTTAAACACAAAAGACAAAAGTAAAAAGCCGGAAGTTAAAACGCAAAAGGCAAAAGACAATAAAGGAAAGAAACCTTTCTGAAGACAACATTTAAAACACAAAAGGCAAAACACAAAAGATGAAGTAAAAGGACCAAAGATAAAAGTCAAATGAATAAAAAAAAAGTATATAAGTACACATATAGCCTTGCAATATAACGATTGTCTGTTCACCTCACCACATTAGACAGACATGTAGATAACTCCAAGAAATTTATAGGGTGGTGGGTGGGTAAAGGGTAGGCAATGGAAAACAGCTTTATGTACAATAGTAGAATCTAGGGTGAAGAGCCTCTCTCTGGTGATCTCAACCACTGTCCGTTCTAAGGCATTGATTATGTTGTTGTTAATTAATTATTCCTTGTTGCTCTCATTGTGTGTGGGGTTATTGTATTGTCTTCTAATTCTGTGGTGAAGTTCGCAGTGATTTTATACATGTAATTTTGCAGTCATTTTGCTGAGGGAAAGAGCCAGAAAACTGACTGATTAACTTTGAATACTTTCTTGCTGTCGTGTGACTGTCTATGTACTGTGTCTCGTCATCATAGTGATTATGGAATTTCCTTGTAATACTTACTTGTTTTTTATACAGACAGAAAAAACAGACAGACTGACAGGCGGAAAGACAGACAGGCGGACAGACAGGCCGACAGATGAATAAACTCAAGCATTTTTTATAGGCGGGTTGGGGGGTTGTGGATATTGGGTAGACGGTAAAAAAAAATGCATTTAGGCAAACAGAAAGGTTGATAAACCAAAGAAATTTATTTGGTAGTGGTTGTAACGTTTGAAATCAGCATTAAAACTGACTGACAGACTGACATACAGATAACCTCCAGTTAGATAGATAGATAGATAGATAGATAGATAGATAGATAGATAGATAGATAGATAGATAGATAGATAGATACGTTTTGCCCTTAATGCCATCTTATTTTCTATTGCACTGTATCAGATCTAGACCTACAGAATAAAATCTCAGAATTAATTTCTGTAACAATTTAAATGGGTTGATATAAATGGATCAAACTATTACAGTCAGTCGAACTGTATTATATTGAATAGTACGGTGTCTATGTGACTACTTTCACAGTGAGATCCCAGTATGTAGCATAATCGAACCAAAAGCCTCCAGTAGACTTTTTGACTGTGATAGTTACCGGCTGCATCGATTTCAAATATATAAAAAAACAAACATTACGACGGATGAATTAAAATACTTATACTCTTGTCCTTCTTTCCTCGTTTGTTCTCCATCTTGGCTCTACCTCGTGAATTGCGCCGTTTAAAATGAGTAACAATGTACGCAAAACAGAAAACTCAACATACAAAAAGGCCGAAATCAAAAGGACATAACACAAAACACAATGTCACATATAGGCTTCCGTATAAATCACTTTTCATTATCCTGAAATGTCAGACCCCCTCCCCTTTCTACCCGCCATATCTCTCGAGTGCCTAGGAATTTTGAAAATATTTTTATAGCTGGCTCTTGCCATTAGATTCACCTATTGCACTGATACTACATGCATCATACCTGAAGCTCAAAGGCAGCGTTCTGGGAATCAAAAAAATAGGCGTATAAGGCCCAAACCATCAATGATCCTTTAATGCTTAAATCTTCTCTGTTCATTCTGTTTTGTGAAACTGATGCTGATTTCCATCAAATAGCAACATTTATATTTTAGCTGGCTGTATATTCTAGGCATACAGTTTTGTTTCTGGACCTCACTTATTCATGTAGAACACCATTTTATGATACCTTTGATAAGACTCTGTTACACGTTATCCTGGTCACGGCACCAAAATGTGGTTCCGATGTAAAGGAAATATTTAGTCTTCTTGTTTTCACATGTTTATTGTTAGGATATTATGTTTCTTAAACAATATCATGCAGAACTTGAGGAAGTGATACACATTGTCTTGGCCCCATAGTGCCATGACACAGGGCCATGACCTTCCGTATTTCTGACCATTGAATCATTTAAAATTGTCTTAACATGTCTTTCTTTAAGAAAAGTGGAAGTAGATTAAAACAACCTCCTTATGTCGAGTTATTGATTCATTTGAACTAAATAATTAATTTTGTTAAAACTAACCTATACCCATAAGAGGTAGGGAATGACAAAGTTACCGTTTCTGGATTTTCATGATATTTGGCTCAGATCAGCAGTATATATATGGCATGTTTTTGTGTTAATATGATATCTTGACAAAGACTAGAACATATCCATCTTTTGAATTGAATGTTGAATGTTTTGTTAATATTTGAAAAATTGAAATTTTACAATCACTTCTTCTGAAAACGTAAAACATAATTTATCCAAATGGTTTCGTGGTATTAAAATAATGTCTATGGTACTTTGGATTCAATCTAGATGACAAATCATAGAAATAAACAAAACTATAGATTTAGGACATGGTCATTTAGAGACAGGTACCACCTCAAAGGTGGAGTACGTCAGGGTTGTTCCTAAACTTTATTCTTAACTATCTAATTCGATAAATATATTTTCATAGTTCGTATATAATGAGTTATTAATATGCAAAGTTTAAAGAACATCCATGCGTGGGCACAGATGAAAGTACCCCTTTGAAGTCTCTAAGCTTAGCGTCCTTTTGTGGGACTTATGTAAACAGTAATGACACGAGGATCCCACTATTTGCATGCAGATGGTCTATTAGAATTTGAATAAAATAAAAAATATAAATCACCAACAACCCTTAAAACGATAATAGACTGGTCCAAATGATAAGAGTTAGAAAGGGGTACGTGCGTTTAGAGGCAATTTTGCCCCCTCCCCCCATGAGGTCAAAAAATAAAAGTTGCTCTTCACAAGTTTCTTCTTATAAGTTTATTAGAACAATAGCCAAAGTCTAAAGGTCTGGTATTGATTCGACTTTTATGGTTGCTATGGTAATAAAAATGGCCGCCAAAATAGGCTAAAAATAGGAAAATTACCATTTTGGAGCAAATTTGAGACATGTAACAGAGGAATTAATATAGAGCACAAGCAAATATCAAAACATATTTTAACAGGTGATGAGAATTATCACGGCACATAAAATACTAAAAGTTTTTTTTTGTATTTGCTTGTGCTGATATCTAATTCTTAAAAAAGGCTATTTTGTCAGCCATTTTGGTTACAATAGCAACCGTTAAAAGTAAAATAAATGCCAGAATTTTACACTTGGGCTATTCTTCTAACAAACCAATAAACCTACGCATAAATAGTGTACATATTAAAATAAATGCCTTAACCCCCCCCCCCCCATTCCACTGGACGGCGATTCCGCTGCGATTCGAAATTTTGGTCAAAATGACACGAATCGTAGCAGAAACGGCAAGAGCGTAGTAAAAGCGCCCAGGTCGTAGTAGAAGCGTATCGGAATTTCAGATTCTATATAGAAAGGATACAAAAGCGCAACGAAAGCGTAGCTCCATCGCCAAGGTCGTAGCAAGGTCGCAGCTTCATCGCCATCAGCGTAGACTGAGCGTAACCAGACCCCCATTGTCGTAGTGGGATCGTAGCAGCAGCGTAGCGGAAGCGAAGTAGAAGCGTACTGGAAGCGTACTGGAAGCGCCAAGTCCCCATATTGTGTGGCTTTCTACACTTCCGCGGCGATTTGGAATAATTTTAGAGAAAATCCTAGATCGCCATGAGCGAAGCAGAATCGCCGTCCAGTGGAATGGGGGATTAACATAAATGGTTATAAAAAGTCCATTAAAATTTTTTTACATAATCATTGTCATTATATTAGATAAAGACCACTCATTAGAAAATGTTCCTTGTTAATAGAGCACATGGGGTTTTCAGCACCATAACATTCCTGTAAAAATACAGATTAATGGATGTCTCAGTCTCGATGAGGGTATTGACGAAAAGATTTTGTCGGTTGGTTGATGCCAGGTGTCTGTCTTTGGCCAGGCCCACCGTGGCTCAATTTGAGTTGCTTTCAGTTCTGACTATCTGTTTCATTATAGTGTGTTCCACCCCGTGGCGTAGGCTACTGTCTTTTCTAAGGCGGTGATGTTACTCTCATTGTTTGTGGGGGTTCTGCGTTTGGTCCTTGTACTGTTATCTTCTACTAAACGTCCGTTCTAGTTTTGCATTCATCTTGACGAGTAAGAGAGAACGTGTTTCTTTATTTTTATTGTCTTCCTGATGTCTTGTGACTGTTGGGATTCTGTGGCTCCCCACGATGTCGTGATTTGGTCAGCAGTATATGATTATGGTAATTCTCGATCGTGCTCACTTACTATTGGATTCATTTGGTAAATTCTTTTGACATACATGTAGGAACTTTTTTTGCATTATTATTTGAATGTCTACTGTTCCTTTTTTTCTAAAAGAATATAAGAACTATTTTTTCATTCACCGTACGACTTGGTTAAATGAGATTTTAATAGCACTGCTGCATTAAATTCATTGACATAAAACGACCATTAACCTAACAACTAGTACCCTGCATTAAATTAATTGACATAAAACGACCATTAACCTAACAACTAGTACCCATTGTCATTAGTATTAAAATGTGTTAAAATAACTATTATTAATCTAACTGCCCCATCAAATCCATGCCATTAAAATATAACCTTTTTAATTAATAACCATTCAACTATTTGCACTATAAAATTCATGACTATCTTAAAGCAGATATGTTATAGTTGCTGTTATAAGTTAAATCTGTCATTATTTTACAGGTCATTAAAAAAGGTTTTCTGTAAATCAGTGGAGATTAAAGTTTATTGTCATTTCTTTAAGTGTCATTAAACATTTTAGAAACAATTAAACCTGTGAATATGATATTAATACATGACACGTTTAATGGTTATGGAAGTTTTATATCAGTTGCAGTAGACTGTATTTTACAGTAGACATATTTGACTTCACTACAGCTGGTGACTGGGACTATGTGGCGGCGGTAGAACGTCTCCCTGCCCTTTACTATAGTGAAGATTTTATTTTCTTGTCCTTTGGGATCATATGTTTCATTGTGGAACTTTTAAACTACTAGAGGGTCACTGATGAAGCCTAAATGGCAGAAACTAGCTAGTCTGGCCCAGAAAATATGCACACTCTGGTTTCAGTTCTTTGATGCAGTCTTTGCTTCCAAAGGATACCCTTTTAAGAACATATTTGACTTCACTAAAGCTGGTGACTGGGACTGTGTGGCGGCGGTAGAACGTCTCCCTGCCCTTTACTATAGTGTAGATTTTATTTTCTTGTCCTTTGGGATCATGGGTTTCATTGTGGAACTTTTAAACTACTAGAGGGTCACTGATGAAGCCTAATTGGCAGAAACTAGCTAGTCTGGCCCAGAAAATATGCACACTCTGGTTTCAGTTCTTTGGTGCAGTCTTTGCTTCCAAAGGATACCCTTTTAAGAACATATTTGACTTCACTACAGCTGGTGACTGGGACTGTGTGGCGGCGGTAGAACGTCTCCCTGCCCTTTACTATAGTGTAGATTTTATTTTCTTGTCCTTTGGGATCATGGGTTTCATTGTGGAACTTTTAAACTACTAGAGGGTCACTGATGAAGCCTAAATGGCAGAAACTAGCTAGTCTGGCCCAGAAAATATGCACACTCTGGTTTCAGTTCTTTGGTGCAGTCTTTGCTTCCAAAGGATACCCTTTTAAGAGCATATTTAATTGCATTATTGTCCTGTTAATTTCATGGTGAACTATAATCCCATTAAAATATTCGAACACGATTAATGGCAATAATTAATGTGAGTCACTTTGTAGTATTTTAATGATATATCAAGGTAAACTGGTCGAAATAAATTAAGCCCCACCGGAAATGTTCCCATAGAATTAATGTAAATACATTCATGTTTGATTTATCATAACATTTTACTGAATAAAGACTTTTCCATAATCTTATAGCTAATAATATTCTTTTCAACATGTACTAGGTTTCAATTTTATTGGTGAATTTTTCATAGAGCTCCACACATTTCATTTAATGTCCTGTTTCTTTCCATATTATTCCTATAGTAAAATTGGCAAAAAATTAGCATACATGTACTCTTTGAAAATTTAGCACATAATCAAAAATAATCGGCATTTTCAATTGAAACTTTGTGCAATTACACCAAAGATATCCATGTCTAACTTGGGTGGAGTTAGAATTTCCAACCCGTTTAGATATTTTTGAAATAAACAATTAAACTTGTTTTGTTGTTGTTGGGTTATTGTTTAATGTGCCTTCCATTGTTTGTGGAGGTTCTGTGTTTGCTCTCTGTTTTGCGTTACTTTGTGTCCTTTCTAGTTTTGCAATCATCTTGACGAGGAAGTGAGAGGTAAATACTTTGCTTTTATTGTCTTCCTGATGTTGTGTGACTGTTAATCTGCCCCATACAGCATGTTATCTGCATTATCTTTAGTGCTTTTTACATTAAGTATGATAAAATTTGTATAAAGTTTCAATGAAAAGGACCTGGAACCACTGTGAAGTGTCTATCTGATCTATTTGTCCCTGGGGACCCAGGGTAAAGAGTCCCTACTACAACATGTTACCTGATATTGACTGAAAGGACACACTACCAAATGTTACTGTGTCCACTTAAGTACGGATAACGTAAAATGCAGGGGGGGCTAAGTAAAAAGAGACATAATAACCCCTGATAGCCTGTGCGCCAAATCCTTATCACAATTTCCCAATCTAGTGGACCCCTAGGTGAGGACAGATTTTCATCCTAGAAACAGGCAGACTGGCTATAGGGGGTCTGTGGTAATGTGTCCCTCTACAAAATAAGACAGATGGCAAAGATAAGGAATCGATACAATCAAGTACCACACCTGACCCTGGATACCACATGGGGAAAGTGACAATACAATAAACAATTAAACATCACGAACAATAGCCAAGAGGTCTTTTCTCTCCCAGCATTTACCTTGGGGTACGGTTAAGCCTAAAGGAATCCATTCTCTAAAGGCACAGAATGTTTCTTACCTAGGGAACGAAATAGTGCAGCGGGCGACATTTTACCCTGGGGTAAAGTGCCAACCCCCAACAATCCCACAATGTGTTAATACTTAAAACCCTAAACAATGGATTCTGTCCCTTCCTTTGTACTTTATACTTATCGTATCCTATTAGACAAAGAGCATACAATTAAATACGAAAACAATTGTAAAAGACATGCAATTTAAATTTTGTAAGGGGTTAGGGGAGGGGTGTTTTACCTTAATATTAAGTGTACCTAGGGACAAGAGAGACCTGGGTTAAACAATTTAACGATGGATTCTGGTCCCTTTCATAAAAACTGTATATAAATCTTAACCCATTTAATTAAGAAACAGTTATGAAAAATGTAAATAAGATATTGTGAAGACTGGACACCTTAACCCAGGGTAAAGTGCAACTCCCCACAGCGCGCAAACACACACACACACACACACACACACACACACACACACACACCAATGTTTTAATAATTAAAAACCTAAACAGTGGATTCTGGTCCTTTTCATACCAGTCCAATCCAAATAAATGTTTGAAAATAAAATGATTAATGCAAATAACATGCTGTAGGTGGGGGACACCTAGCCCCAGGCTAAATAGCCCCCCCCCCCTCTACAATGTGTTATCATTTAAACACTTAAAATGCATTCAATTGTCCCTTTCATTGAAACGTTATTACCATAAATGTTCTGTCGCTCTTCCTCAAGGTGCCGTGGGATGGTCTACTGTATGTGATTGTGGTATTTCCTGATCATAATCACTTTTTTATAATAATTAAATCCTTACTAATAAAAAACACAATTAAATAACAAACCATTTATAAGACATGTAAATAATATGTTTGATGGAGGGGCAATTTACGACAAGGTAAAGTAGAGACAAGGTAAAGTAGATAGAGCAGAGTTAGACAAGTTGCAATGTATTCAGATCCCTAACATTGAAACCTTGTACAAATCTTACCATACTTAATATTTAAACACTTATAAAAAGGCAGATAACATGTAGCAGGGGGTAGGGACACTTAACCTTGGGTAGAGTGTCCCCTGGAATAAAGTGGGCCCATGTTACAACATGTTATTACTCAACACTTAAATTTTCCTAAACATTGGTGTGTGTGTGTGTGTGTGTGTGTGTGTGTGTGTGTGTGTGTTTGCGCGCTGTGGGGAGTTGCACTTTACCCTGGGTTAAGGTGTCCAGTCTTCACAATATCTTATTTACATTTTTCATAACTGTTTCTTAATTAAATGGGTTAAGATTTATATACAGTTTTTATGAAAGGGACCAGAATCCATCGTTAAATTGTTTAACCCAGGTCTCTCTTGTCCCTAGGTACACTTAATATTAAGGTAAAACACCCCTCCCCTAACCCCTTACAAAATTTAAATTGCATGTCTTTAACAATTGTTTTCGTATTTAATTGTATGCTCTTTGTCTAATAGGATACGATAAGTATAAAGTACAAAGGAAGGGACAGAATCCATTGTTTAGGGTTTTAAGTATTAACACATTGTGGGATTGTTGGGGGTTGGCACTTTACCCCAGGGTAAAATGTCGCCCGCTGCACTATTTCCTTCCCTAGGTAAGAAACATTCTGTGCCTTTAGAGAATGGATTCCTTTAGGCTTAACCGTACCCCAAGGTAAATGCTGGGAGAGAAAAGACCTCTTGGCTATTGTTCGTGATGTTTAATTGTTTATTGTATTGTCACTTTCCCCATGTGGTATCCAGGGTCAGGTGTGGTACTTGATTGTATCGATTCCTTATCTTTGCCATCTGTCTTATTTTGTAGAGGGACACATTACCACAGACCCCCTATAGCCAGTCTGCCTGTTTCTAGGATGAAAATCTGTCCTCACCTAGGGGTCCACTAGATTGGGAAATTGTGATAAGGATTTGGCGCACAGGCTATCAGGGGTTATTATGTCTCTTTTTACTTAGCCCCCCTGCATTTTACGTTATCCGTACTTAAGTGGACACAGTAACATTTGGTAGTGTGTCCTTTCAGTCAATATCAGGTAACATGTTGTAGTAGGGACTCTTTACCCTGGGTCCCCAGGGACAAATAGATCAGATAGACACTTCACAGTGGTTCCAGGTCCTTTTCATTGAAACTTTATACAAATTTTATCATACTTAATGTAAAAAGCACTAAAGATAATGCAGATAACATGTTGTATGGGGCAGATTAACAGTCACACAACATCAGGAAGACAATAAAAGCAAAGTAACTAGCTCTCACTTCCTCGTCAAGATGATTGCAAAACTAGAAAGGACACAAAGTAACGCAAAACAGAGAGCAAACACAGAACCTCCACAAACAATGGAAGGCACATTAAACAATAACCCAACAACAACAAAACAAGTTTAATTGTTTATTTCAAAAATATCTAAACGGGTTGGAAATTCTAACTCCACCCAAGTTAGACATGGATATCTTTGGTGTAATTGCACAAAGTTTCAATTGAAAATGCCGATTATTTTTGATTATGTGCTAAATTTTCCAAGAGTACATGTATGCTAATTTTTTGCCAATTTTACTATAGGAATGATATGGAAAGAAACAGGACATTAACTGAAATGTGTGGAGCTCTATGAAAAATTCATCAATAAAATTGAAACCTAGCACATGTTGAAAAGACTATTATTAGCTATAAGATTATGGAAAAGTCTTTATTCAGCGAAATGTTATGATAAATCAAACATGAATGTATTTACATTAATTCTATGGGAACATTTCCGGTGGGGCTTAATTTATTTCGACCAGTTTACCTTAATATATCATTAAAATACTACAAAGTGACTCACATTAATTATTGCCATTATTCGTGTTCGAATATTTTAATGTGATTATAGTTCACCATGAAATTAACAGGACAATAATGCAATAAAATATGTTCTTAAAAGGGTATCCTTTGGAAGCAAAGACTGCACCAAAGAACTGAAACGAGAGTGTGCATATTTTCTGGGCCAGACTAGCTAGTTTCTGCCATTTAGGCTTCATCCGTGACCCTCTAGTAGTTTAAAAGTTCCACAATGAAACCCATGATCCCAAAGGACAAGAACATAAAATCAATCTACACTATAGTAAAGGGCAGGGAAACGTTCTACCGCCGCCACACAGTCCCAGTCACCAGCTGTAGTGAAGTCAAATATGTTCTTAAAAGGGTATCCTTTGGAAGCAAAGACTGCACCAAAGAACTGAAACCAGAGTGTGCATATTTTCTGGGCCAGACTAGCTAGTTTCTGCCAATTAGGCTTCATCAGTGACCCTCTTGTAGTTTAAAAGTTCCACAATGAAATATATGATCCCAAAGGACAAGAAAATAAAATCTACACTATAGTAAAGGGCAGGGAGACGTTCTACCGCCGCCACACAGTCCCAGTCACCAGCTGTAGTGAAGTCAAATATGTCTACTGTAAAATACAGTCTACTGCAACTGATATAAAACTTCCATAGCCATTAAACGTGTCATGTATTAATATCATATTCACAGGTTTAATTGCTTCTAAAATGTTTAATGACACTTAAAGAAATGACAATAAACTTTAATCTCCACTGATTTACAGAAAACCTATTTTAATGACCTGTAAAATAATGACAAATTTAACTTATAACAGCAACTATAACATATCTGCTTTTAGATAGTCATGAATTTTATAGTGCAAATAGTTGAATGGTTATTAATTGAAAAGGTTATATTTTAATGGCATGGATTTGATGGGGCAGTCAGATTAATAATAGTTATTTTAACACATTTTAATACTAATGACAATGGGTACGAGTTGTTAGGTTAATGGTCGTTTTATGTCAATGAATTTAATGCAGCAGTGCTATTAAATCTCATTTAACCAAGTCGTACGGTGAATGAAAAAATAGTTCTTATATTCTTTTAGAAAAAAAGGAACAGTAGACATTCAAATAATAATGCAAAAAAAGTTCCTACATGTATGTCAAAAGAATTTACAAAATGAATCCAATAGTAAGTGAGCACGATCGAGAATTACCATAATCATATACTGCTGACCAAATCACGACATCGTGGGGAGCCACAGAATCCCAACAGTCACAAGACATCAGGAAGACAATAAAAATAAAGAAACACGTTCTCTCTTACTCGTCAAGATGATTGCAAAACTAGAACGGACGTTTAGTAGTAGATAACAGTCCAAGGACCAAACGCAGAACCCCCACAAACAATGAGCGTAATATTACCGCCTTAGAAAAGACAGTAGCCTACGCCACGGGGTGGAACACACTATAATGAAACAGATAGTCAGAACTGAAAGCAACTCAAATTGAGCCACGGTGGGCCTGGCCAAAGACAGACACCTGGCATCAACCAACCGACAAAATCTTTTCGTCAATACCCTCATCGAGACTGGGACATCCATTAATCTGTATTTTTACAGGAAAGTAACGGTGCTGAAAACCCCATGTGCTCTATTAACAAGGAACATTTTCTAATGAGTGGTTTTTATCTAATATAATGACAATGATTATGTAAGAAAATTTTAATGGACTTTTCATAACCATTTATGTTAACCCACCATTCCACTGGACGGCGATTCCGCTACGCTCATGGCGATCTAGGATTTTCTCTAAAATTATTCCAAATCGCCGCGGAAGCGTAGAAAGCCACACGATATGGGGACTTGGCGCTTCCAGTACGCTTCCAGTACGCTTCTACTTCGCTTCCGCTACGCTGCTGCTACGATCCCACTACGACAATGGGGGTCTGGTTACGCTCAGTCTACGCTGATGGCGATGTAGATGCGACCTTGCTACGACCTTGGCGATGGAGCTACGCTTTCGTTGCGCTTTTGCATCCTTTCTATATAGAATCTGAAATTCCGATACGCTTCTACTACGACCTGGGCGCTTCTACTACGCTCTTGCCGTTTCTGCTACGATTCGTGTCATTTTGACCAAAATTTCGAATCGCAGCGGAATCGCCGTCCAGTGGAATGGGGGTGGGGGGGGGGGGGGGGGTTAAGGCATTTATTTTAATATGTACACTATTTATGCGCCTTTAATTGGGATAATCTTTAAAAATGAGGTAATGGTCAATCTTATGTCTTTTTATTGACATTTACTGTCCTGCCAGCCAAGAGTGACAGTGACGTCATGTTTTGTTTATACAGTTATCAGGTGCGTAGAATCGATAGATCACTTGTGTTTTAATCCTATCCACAGCATAGGATTAATACACAAGTGATCTATCGATTCGCGTTAGGTCAAATGGAGTGTACAAGTTAAAATTTTACTTAACAATTGTAAACAAAACATGATGTCACTGTCACTCTTGGTTGGCTCGACAGTAATGGTATTTATGCCGTAGTGATAGGAAGGTACATAGGAGCCATGTCGTGAAAAAAACCGACAAAGGTGCAGACCAGCTTGCGACTTCGCGTAGTCTGATCAGCACATTTGATATTCGGTTTCTGCAAATAATGGTATTTCAACTTGCCACATTCCAAACTGTTTGTTTCGAGCTAGTCTCAGCAGCTGAGCAGAAAGGTTCGAGTGTTCCCTAGCCATCTACCCTACCAATGATTTCTCGCGGTACGGTGCATATTTAAGCAAAACAAAATGTCGATGCCAAGTTTCAAATGAACGATTTAATAAATGAGATGACCGAGGGCTGACACGACCTAGACAAACCAGTGGTAGTAACATGTATCGCAACCTGAAACAAATAGTTAATGAGCTATGGATTTAGACATCGCCTCTTTATCCAACAATAATTGAGCCGCGACATGTGATTTCCAACAAAGTGGCATTTTGACAAGTGCAGACTCAGAGGAGCTTGTACAGCCTCCTTTAAGCTTAGAAACTCCAAACGATGTTCAGTCAGTAGTTCAACACTCATAGAATATTCACGCGACAAGCAAAGGTTCTGATCAGTCTGCGCTTATGCGCAGGCTGGTCTCACAGTATGTAAACTGAATAAACATCCTGTACCCGTTCCTCCTAGCTCTCGCCTTAAAAACATGAATAACAACACTCGTGCGTAACCAGTAGTCGGAAAAATGCGTGTATTTATGTACATGTACACGTGTCGATTTATATTGTTAGCGATACAGACAATACACATTCGAACAAGGTAAGAAAAGCCATTTTATCTATTTTATTCTGTTTTATTCCATAATTTTAACGGTTTCCTCCTTTGCATTTTGCTTTGTTAAAAAACGACTTGCTCACTATCAGAGCCGTTCTGTACCGAATACGAGCTTAAATGCCAGTTTGCATGGTTTTAGTGGAATTGGCAATCACATGTGTACATGATAGCATGGTTGTAACTGTAAAAGTTACTTAGATCTATGGAAAATGCATTTTTATAGGTGGACCCTCGCAATTACAGCTGTACCAACAACTCTCACATCACGATTTCCGACAACTGGTTGCGCACGAGTGCTGTAACTCATAATTATAAGGCGAGAGCTAGGAGGAACGGGTACAGGATGTTAATTTCAGTTTACATACTGTGGGTCTGAGACTTTGCTGGTCGCACATACATTCGATCATCTCAGACCAATTGTGCAGTAATACATGTAGTTTGAAAGTTGTCACTTCTTAACCAAATAAAGCGAAATGAAAGGGGTACCTGCATTAGGGGCTATTTTGGCCCCCTCTAGAGCCAAAAACTTAAAGTTGCTTTTAACCAATTTCATCTTATTGGTTTGTTAGAAGAATAGCCCAAGTGTAAAATTCTGGCATTTATTTTACTTTTACCGGTTGCTATGGTAACCAAATGGCTGACAAAATAGCCTTTTTTAATAATTAGATATCAGCACAAGCAAATACCAAAAAAAACTTTAGTATTTCATGTGCCGTGATAATTCTCATCATCTGTTAAAATATGTTTTGGTATTTGCTTGTGCTCTATATTAATTCCTCTGTTATATGTCTCAAATTTGCTCCAAAATGGTAATTTTCCTATTTTTAGCCTATTTTGGCGGCCATTTTTATTACCATAGCAACCATAAAAGTCGAATCAATACCAGACCTTTACACTTTGGCTATTGTTCTAATAAACGTATAAGAAGAAACTCCTGAAGAGCAACTTTTATTTTTTGACCTCATGGATGGGGGGGGGGGGGTGGGGGTGGGGGGGGGGGAAATTGCCTCTTAACGCACGTACCCCTTTCTAACTCTTATCATTTGGACCAGTCTATTATCGTTTTAAGGGTTGTTGGTGATATATATTTTTTATTTTATTCAAATTCTAATAGACCATCTGCATGCAAATAGTGGGATCCTCGTGTCATTACTGTTTACATAAGTCCCACAAAAGGACGCTAAGCTTAGAGACTTAAAAGGGGTACTTTCGTCTGTGCCCACGCATGGATATTCTTCAAACTTTGCATATTAATAACTCATTATATGCGAACTATGAAAATATATTTATCGAATTAGATAGTTAAGAATAAAGTTTAGGAACAACCCTGACATACTCCAACTTTGAGGTGGCACCTGTCTCTAAGTGTCCATGTCCTAAATCTTTAGTTTTGTTTATTTCTATGATTTGTCATCTAGATTGAATCCAAAGTACCATAGACATTATTTTAATACCACGAAACCATTTGGATAAATTATGTTTTACGTTTTCAGAAGAAGTGATTGTAAAATTTCAATTTTTAAAAAATTTACAAAACATTCAACATTCAATTCAAAAGATGGATATGTTTTAGTCTTTGTCAAGATATCATATTAACACAAAAACATGCCATATATATACTGCTGATCTGAGCCAAATATCATGAAAATCCAAAAACGGTAACTTTGTCATTCCCTACCTCTTATGGGTATAGGTTAGTTTTAGCAAAATTAATTATTTAGTTCAAATGAATCAATAACTCGACATAAGGAGGTTGTTTTTTTAATCTACTTCCACTTTTCTTAAAGAAAGACATGTTAAGACAATTTTAAATGATTCAATGGTCAGAAATACCGAAGGTCATGGCCCTGTGTCATTGCACTATGGGGCCAAGACAATGTGTATCACTTCCTCAAGTCCTGCATGATATTGTTTAAGAAACATAATATCCTAACAATAAACATGTGAAAACAAGAAGACTAAATATTTCCTTTACATCTCAACCGAACTAGAGGAACCACATTTTGGTGCCGTGACCAGGATAACGTGTAACAGAGTCTTATCAAAGGTATCATAAAACGGTGTTCTACATGAATAAGTGAGGTCCAGAAACAAAACTGTATGCCTAGAATATACAGCCAGTTAAAGTATAAATGTTGCTATTTGATGGAAATCAGCATCAGTTTCACAAAACAGAATGAACAGAAAAGATTTAAGCATTAAAGGATCATTGACGGTTTGGGCCTTATACGCCTATTTTTTTTGATTCCCAGAACGCTGCCTTTGAGCTTCAGGTATGATGCATGTAGTATCAGTGCAATAGGTGAATCTAATGGCAAGAGCCAGCTATAAAAATATTTTCAAAATTCCTACGCACTCGAGAGATATGGCCGGTAGAAAGGGGAGGGGGTCTGACATTTCAGGATAATTAAAAGTTATTTATAAAGTGATTTCTGCACCTTTTCTTGATTTATTCGGTAGTCATGGTGATATCTATGGAACATATCATATGCAGAGTATTAACGAATCATGATAATTGATGAAATTGTTTTAAAAACAAAATATGTTTTGCAATAAAATGATTTTGGGGAGATAATTTAGAAGTTACCTGTACATTTTGACTACATGTACCGTAAATAATACAAAACAGAAAGCTCAACAAAACAAACTGAATACTTTTGAAGGAATGAAAGTGTCCCATTTAGCATTTGAAAGTAAAACGGATTCTAACTAGATTATTTAAATATTACTTTTGCTTTGTTTAAAGGGTATAGCATGTCGTAATATATTTAAAATGTCCGAATATTTATGGTATATATATACATGTATAGCCAAGTTGAAAGCCTACCTATATGAGATATCTATTATAACTCTTTGCATGCCAGCGGGGAATTGCGTCGTCTGCCAATAGTCTTTCGCAAACAGTTTGAACCCGGATGAAGACCACAGAATGTCCGTCTTGATCTGGATCCAAACTGTTTGACACTCTGATAGTGGTCCTGGTGGTTTATTTGTAAAAACTTAATTTTTAAGAAAGTCAGCAGACGAAAATAAAAACATGAACAATTCCCTAGCATGCAAGTAGATAAGTACAGGACGTTTGCAAAAGAATGTGGTATTAAATAGCAGTGAGCGTTTTTCTTATGAAAAAAAAGGCATGAACCTTACTTATTCTACTTTTAATCTGTATGTGCTTAATAATAAACTAGCACAGAATACAAAGCAATTTAAGAGGTTCGTTCTAGAGAAGTTCATTTCTGTCATTCATTTCTTATTCAGTAGAAAATGCATTTTATAGGCTTAGGCCCTGGGGTTTCGGGCTGCTGAACATCTTCCCCCCTTGTGCTAGCAAGCCACTTCCATACAATGTGTAAAATATGGTAACACATATACAGGCCAAAGCTTTTGCTGGCACACGGGGGGGGGGATGATATTTTAAAAAATGTTTTCTGATTTCTATATATTTTAATGTAAAACTCATTGTTCTACCCAAAATTTTATATCTTTGAAGCTTTTGATATCGAAAATGGATTTCACTGCCACAAAGTACTCAGGTCAGGGTAGCTTTATGGTGAAGGAAGGAGCTTTTGACAAATTTTTATTTTTACTGAAAACCATAGGCATTTACCCATAGCAAGTGTCAATGATCCTTAGCAATACCTTTGAAGCCAAGAGTTATCTGTGACCAAAATGGTTAATTTTAACCAATAGGTTTGACAGGGGGTTATTTTTGTGAAGCATGTTTATTAATGAGTCTTACAATTAGATATAGGGTTCTTCTCCTGTATGAGCTGACTTGTCATAAGGTTTCTCTTCTGTATGAATTAAAATTCTTAATAAAGCTACATATTAAGTGTAGCATTGGCTAGATGTAGTTTTAATGTTAGAAACTTGATGCGTTAAAGCTGCATAGTCTGTAACTTTTGATCTTTTAATTTTTGAAATAATGTTTCTATTTTTCAAGAACATAGTAAAAAAACTAAAATTCAGGTATATATTTTACCAATTTCGTAAATCTTTACAAATTATCAGTATCAAAACAACAGCATTTATGTTAAAACTTACCTGTCTATAATTATTGGAGGGACGCAAATAATTACCAGTAAGAGAAAAACACACCTGTTTTTATATGATAATTCACTTTTCCGTGCAGTTTTCCGCTATAGTGAACAGATTTATTGTGAAAACTTAACTTAATTCTGCTTTTACAAATGATTTAAAAGGAAAAGAAAATTTTTCGAAAAATGTTCAAAGTTACAGAGTATGCAGCTTTAAGTACAGGTGTCAACATATTGTATCATTTTAGCTAATATTATTGTGTAAGCACTTCATTAAATAAGAATCGTGGCACTTAATATCAAAGAATATTGTTTTTTTTTCTTTTTCCAATCCATAAAAAGGGGAAAACACTGAATATATCAACTTCTACCAATAAAAGTACTAGCATGATGATTCAAACTAAGCAAGTATTCAAGTATGTTTTACACTGAAACATAATTATTGTATTTTTTACATTTCGATGAATGAGGGCTATGTGTTTACATCAAGTTAAAAATATGTTACCGGTCCTTGAATTTCATGAAATTTTGTCTACATATTCTTAACATATATGGATAGTTTATGTGTTGAAATGGTATCTTAACAAAGACCGCAACCTGCAAAAAATGTTAATTCCAAATTTGACTGAATACAAAATATACAGTCGAAAATTGGGGTACCATGCTATAAAAATGAATGCCCACCCAATATCCGAATACATACAGAGCCATTTTAAGTAACAGCGAACTTATCAATGATATAGCTATTTAATAAAACATTTCTCCGCCCGTTAAATGCTATGTCAATTACTTTAGAAATGATTATAACTGGGTACCCTAAGGTATTATAGTAATATCATTCACGACGTCATAAATTAGCAATGGAATCGCATAAAAACTCAAACGCACCATAAATATTAAAGTTATAGCCCATACAATTAAATAACATAATATTTTCAAAATCCAAGCGTGGGCAGACTCCCATGTTAATTTCCCATACCATGCAAGAGCCCCTTTTAAAGACTTATCTGTAGATAAGAGGTCTGGGACCTGATGGTGTGTCTATGTTCAGACCCACCAGGGTTTAGCTGTTGGATTTCTGCTTGATCGAAAGCGAAGTACTTTTAAGAAAAAAAAAGACGGTGTATGTTTAGACCATATTTGGTGGCAGTGAACTAATTGTATTGGTCTGGAGAATAAGTGCAACAATTACAGTAGAAATGTTTTTATCACTAGTGAAATGTTGGTGTCACGTTGTTTTAGTGGGAAAGTAAGTGTACGTTCACCCAAAAAAAGAGATGGCAGCCCAGTTGAAATCTATTTCGGTGTTTACCTTTAACTTTTAGAGTCTGGCTTTGTTGTTGCCATTCTTTCATGTTTCATGATCTCTATGTGTAGGACTGCTCTGTTTAATCCAGTCCATGCTTTGTTGTATACCAAACCACGTTTTATAGCTATGTTTTCAACGGTGAAAGGCTTCATTGGTGCCAGTAAAATGCATTTAAGCCCCCCCCCCCCCGATGGCTTTGGCTGCTGTCCGTTCTAGGGCGGTGGTTCTGTAGTTGTTGATTCGATGTTGATTGTTGCTCCCGTTGTTGGATTTTGTAATTGTTTTATGTTTTGTTGTGCGTCGCTTTATGTCCTTTCTAGTTTTGCAATCATCTTGATGGGGAAGAGAGAGCTGGTTGCTTTACTTTGTTTGTCTTCTTGGTTTCTCGTGATTGTTGTGTGTCTCTTCCTCACGATGCCACGGCTTTGTCTGCAGCTTGTGATTGTGGTATTCCCTGTTCATACTCACTATTCAGACTCAATGTCAGCCCTGGCGTAAAGCTATCATCCGTTGGTTGGTGCCTGATGCTTGTCTTTGGCTGTTCCCACCGTTACCTATTACTCTTAGCTGGCAGGACAGTTGACATGCGCCTTTTTCTTTTTTCATCATAACGTAATGTTTCTCTGTGATGATACACATCTAGCAGCTGTATTCGTACTAATATGCATTCGCACATCCAGAAATTTTTGCCACAGAGGTCCAACTCTGACAACGTTTTTTCTTTTTCCTTCTTTTCAGATAATGAGGGAGAGAGGATCCAAATACCGCTAAAAATGGGCCAATTCATCGGCCCGCCAGCGCAACGTCATTTAAATGGCGTTTCGCTGGCGGGACGATGATGGCCCAACATTGAATGCTGGCTTGGTTTTTCAGTGGTTCTGGATCAGAATTCTTGAAAAAAAATCTATATTTTTGTGTTTTCAGGGGGTCCGGACACCCTGTCCCCCTCTGGATCCGCCCATGAATATGGTTTGTTCGACAGTAGCCGCACTCGGTAAAACATAACCACGTATGCACTTTTAGATATGGACACAAAGCATTGCACTTTCTATTATGACACGGTTGGTGAATGAGTAAATTTTGTCCAATGGTATAGCTGACGAATTTCCCGCGCCCACCGCCGCATGGACGATTTGTAAATAATGGCACCTCAGGTTGGTCAGCCATGTGACGTTAATTGCTCACATAACGTGGGATGGAAGATATAAAGTCGACAACGTCATAAAGTAAACGGTGTGATGACACAATTGATATATAGGAACTAATATATACTCGTACAACAGCAGCGGAGTCGAAAGTTTATAAAATGTTGAAAGCTATATAAGGCGGGGGTTTCGTTTCTGATGTCTAACTGTGACGTTGTCACTTTCCCATTGGTATCCTGGGTTAGGTGTGGTGCTTGATTGTATCGATTCCTGATATTTGCCCTCTTTCTTACTTCTACTCTAATTCATTTTATGCCACAAAGGGCAAACAGTTTTTGTGTGTATGTTATTAGAATAGTGGCCAGCCCAAACGTTTTACTTGCAGGGATTTTTCCATAGGTGAATTTGAAAATTATTGGCACATCATAATGGCACAGGTCATTGTGTTGCGAGTAAGGGTCGTGGTCATTGTCATTGTATATGTAAATGTTTAGAAACTATGGCAAAATAGTGTCCGGCTAATAGCTTCGTCCTACTTTTTGGAAGTTGACAACTATTCATCGTGATAAGAAGACGTGCAGTTTGCAAAAACCATTTCATTAGCTCGAATTCCAAGGTCACAGTTCACAAGTGAACTATGTCAAAACAAGTTCGCGCCAAGTCCACAACCGGGTCCCACACCTTTATAATGTATAGTGGGATTTCAAACGTATTTGTAGGGGATTATGTTGTGCTCAAGAACCAGGCTATTTGCTTCAGTTTGTCTTGAAATTATTTATTTATGAATAGGCTACAATGGAACAATGCCATTGACGTTTACTGTACGGGCAATAGTTTACTCGCAGGGCTCATTGGAAAGGACAGAAGAAGATTGGATTCATGATTTAAAGCAGTAATATAAACCCATATATGCATAGCGTCCTTGTGGGACATAGACAAATAGTGGAGACCCGGATCAGACGCCGCAGAAAGCGGTGTCTGATCATGGTCTCCACTGTTTGCTTGCATAATTTTCTATTAAAATTTGAATAACAATGAAAAATATCACCTAACATCCCTTAAAACAGAAATGGACTGATCCAATTGATAACGGTGGGAAATTCCATTAGACATAAATGGATTAACGTCACCGTTGAGGGTCTCATGGAAGATTAGATACTATATGACTGTACATATTGTAACCCTCTAAAATAAGATCTTTACTTATTTACTTACTTAAGTCTCAGTCGCTTAACGGATAGTAAAATACTCTGTCCATTCGTCACTCTTGTCCATTCCTCGTGTGGTGAATGCGTTCCGTGTAAGGTGATCAGACATGGGGGAATTACTTTGGAAAGTAATGCATTCGATTACCATTACTTACAAAAAATGTGCGTTGAAATAGCATTAGCATTATTTGATTTTGAAAAAGTAATGCATCGAATTAGCATTAATTGAGAAAGTAGTGCAATTAAGCATTACTCTCATCATTTGAAACCAAAAACATACAAAACTGTAAACTCTATATATTGTTAATACAGTGCATAAAATGTGTGCATAAAAATGTAAATTTCGTATTTATAAATTTCACAGATAAATATCTCATAATGATATTTAAGTATATCACATGAACCATAGATTACAATGTACACAATTTGCACCAAATTTTGCATTTTTGTAAGTACCAATCTTTGGAATTTAATAATTTTTGAAAATTGGAGGAAATACACGTAACACTCTGAAATGATTTGTAACTGGATCAACCCCAGCCTTTTTTTTCTAGTGATCATATTTCGTTGAATCGTATATCACCGGAATGATCTCAATCATAGCTTTTAAAAACATCTTTTTTGTGGGAGGAAAATTATAAACAATTGAAGTTTCGTGATTGAACAATCCAACCACAAAGGCACTGGCTAATCTCTTATACGGGAGCCGGACATCCCCCCAGACATCTGACCCCTATGAAAAATGGCATGTGTGGACGTCTGCCCCCAAGCAATTGACAGGGGAGGATAATTGCCCCTCAACAAATGCATAATGGTGGATTTTTGCCCCCTCTAAAAGAACAATGGGAGGACATATCCCCCTTTCTCACCCTGATACCCTAAAATAGGGTGAACTGTTAACCTCCATTTAGCTGACATGGCTGAATAATTGTTGACTGGTAAGTAAAGCCTCAAACAAACAAAGTAACCAAAAATGAAAATGCACTCCTGTTGTGCTTTCACTCAAGGTACATGTAAACAAGTGCATTGAATACTATAAAACATGAAGAATGCTTGTATTGTCCCATAGGCTACTAATCTTTGCTTTTGGTGAGCACATACTCAGAAAGGTAATTTTATCTCCATAACTGTACTTTTATCAACCTGCGTTATAACTGTATATTTCTTATCATTGATCATGACACTGAGGGCAAATATCTTAAGATTTAAGAATCTATATTTTAAATATTTTAATACATGGCTTTTGAAAAGATGCAGTTTTAAATTATATGTAATCATGGAAATAATTAAAAGCATCACAGGAGGATCCAAGTTGTGTAACAATGGATATTGCTACACAAAGATGAAAACTACAAAAACAATGGTCCGATGGGAATGTTCAAAAAAGCGCTCTGTACAGTGCCACGGCAGTGTGACAACAGATTTAGCTGTAAGTATTGCATTTTGTCCTGTGAATGCCAAGAAGTTTTTATAGGTTAGATATCCAGGAAGCGGAAGCCATCCCAAAATGACTGAAAAATTGTTGATAGGGGATTAAGCATCAATGCAAACTAAACAAATTATGTATTACTTCCTTTATTTTGCAGTTACCCCGCTACTAATCAGCACACTTGATTTTGCTGCAAAACTAGAATTGTCAAAGGTTTTTGCTATAGCCCCCCACATAGTGTCATCAAAGGAAGAGATGAGTTCAGGGCGTTACTTTTGAAACTAATATTAAAAACAGCATAACAATGCCAAACTAGATCATGTCCATATAAATGTAGATATTGAAAAGAATGAAATTTTGGCATCGATCAAGGGCTGTAACTCTGCTACAATTTTTAGAAAATGACCTGTTACAATATAAGCCTAGAAATAGCATGATCTCTTAAGTTTCTTATTCCAAAAAATTGTATATGAGCCGCGAGGTGAGAAAACCAACAATATGCATATGCGAAAACTAAGACGCAGATCAGCTTCGCGCTAAACGCGAAGCAGATCAGCGCCTTTGTTTTCACTAATTGGATAGAACAATCCCTCTTCTTCCTAAATCTAAAATTTCCAGCCTCTAGCCAGCTCCAGTAGCTTTACAGCCTGGTTTATGTCAGATCTGGTCAGAGTCCACATTGTTGGTTTTCTCATGTTGAAGCTCATATGTTCTTCTAATTTCAGGTCACAGAAATCAGGTTGACAACTCTCCACAATCATGAAGCAGATCATTTCCATGTCCAGGCCTTGAAAGTCAGACAGGAATTGAAGGACTCAGTGGCAGCAAACCGAGGAGACCCTAGTCAGATTGTACATGACAAACTTGCCAAATATCCTGTTGGTGTCAGGGTAGCAGCTGGCAAAATACCAACTATTAAACGTGTGTAAGGTGGATTAAGCGAGGAAATACACCACTAGAACCAGATTCCCTAAGAAGCATTTCAGAATTGCCAACAGAATATATCACAACTGGTGGGGCAGACAACATTCCATTTTTGATGTATGATAACTTTCAGGAAGGGGAGGATAATTCAAATAGGCTCATTGTATTTGCAACTTTCAATGGTCTTAAATGTGTGTGTGACAGTGACGTTTGGTTCATGGATGGCACTTTTAGTACCGCACCAAAGCAGTTTCAGCAACAGTTAATCATAAGAGTTTTGGAGGAAAGTGCCCTATTACATGTGTGTATGCCTTGTTGCCAAGTAAAGATCAATCCACATATGAAGAGACTTTCACAGCAATACTTAACACATGTAATGAACATAATCTGGTGCCAAGTCCAGTATCAATCACTTGTGACTTTGAAGTTGCTATTCATAATGCTATACATACTACGTTTGGTGCAGGGGTTCGGATCCAGGGTTGTTTTTACCACTTAACACAAAGCACCTGGAGACGTATTCAGCAAGACGGACTTTCAGTAAGATACAAGGAGGAAGATGAAATAAAATAGTTTAGCGGTATGCTAGATGGACTGGCATTCCTGCCACCTGAGAGGGTCTCAGAAGGAATGAACCTGCTAAAACAACAAGTGCCTGAGGGGCTATTTGACCTTGTAGAGTATTTTGATACTACATATGTACATGGCCCTCTAAAAGCAATCCCTGGTGCCCAAGGTCTAATTCGGATGCAGCGAACAAACTCACCAAGATTTGCTATTGACAAGTGGAATGTCAATGCAGTAAAACTGGAAGATGGTCACAGAACGAACAATGTTTGTGAGTCGTGAAACAATGCCTTTAATAAACTAGTCGGCCACAAAAACCCTGGGTTATGGCATGTTATTTCATGTATACAAAAAGACCAATTAGCTATGATAACAAAACTTGAGAGAATAAGAATCGGAGATCTAACAAAAAAGCGAAACCGAAGACATACAGTCACTCTTTAACAGAGACTAAAAACATTATGTGAGAAGCTAAACTCTAATGAGAAAACTTTACCTGAATTCTTACATGCTGTAGGCCATTGCATAAGATTTTAAGAGGGAATAATTTAATCCTACACATGCCTACAGAGACTTAGAACAGCCTTAGTACCTGATGAGTACAATTTTCGCTTTCGGTATGAAGAAAACTAGTCGTTAATATATGAGCCGCAATATGAGAAAACCAACAATGTGCAGATTGTTGGTTTTCTCATGATGTGGCTCATATATACATGTATGTATTAAAGATTATTTTACTAGTATATATTAAATCACATGCTGTTTTAACAGATAATCAAAGATTTTCAATTTATTTAGTAAGATATTGGCTTCCTTTTAAGTATGCTTTAAGAAGTCTTATTTTGTTTTAAGTGTTCTGAGTTGATTTACTACAATAACTCTAAAATATTTTAGATTTTAATTGCTATTGTGCTCATTTGATTCCTATCTTTTATCAAAATTGTTATTTTGGCTAATGAATTGTATCAGTTTGCTTATCAAATATTGTATTGTAACTATTGTATATAGTAAATCTAAAGTAGTTCTAATAAAACAAAGTACTTATGATAATGTCATTAATTATTAATAGTTGTCAGTGTACATTTAGTTTGATCAGCTAATTGCAGATCAAGCTTGAAATGTTCATTGACTGTGTGTTGATGAATGAGAGGGGGGCAAATGACCATGTTATGCACTTTGATTAGGGGGCAAATGTCCTACACCTTTTTTCAGTTGGGGGGCACATGTCCTCCTATGTCAATTGCTTGGGGGCAGATGTCCTCATATGTCATTTATCATAGGGAGGCACATGTCTGGGGGAGGAATGTCCTTCACTCCTCTTATACACTTGTAAACTGATTTATGACCGTTATAATTTTACCCTGTAGCAAAACTTGCCCAAGAGACACACTGGAATTGGTCAAATGTCAAAAGGTGTGAACAAGGACAATAGAGGGATAATTAACCTTTTTCCAATAATTATATTGTGATCAAGACATTGTTTCTTTAGTGATATATTATAACAAAATTTACACCATATTAAAGCTCATTTATAAATAAAGGCATTTGACTTAAGTGGAATAAAAATTCTTTTCAACACTTCCTAGGTACTTTTTCACTATTCCAGTACTTATATTGGTTCTTTGTGGGTTGCTAGTAACACTTTATTTATATAGAAAAAGTCTTTACTCACACGTTTCACATTTCATGTTGCATGTTCATAACAGTCTTTACAAGAGCAAGCTGAACACACGGAAATTGTGAATGGAAACAACTGTAAATACAAATCTTTATACAGCATTATCCAAATGTTGTCAATCTAGATCCCAGCTATCTACAGTACAGTCTGTATTCTAATGGTAAAGTTTCTGCTACACAGTATTTCAAAGCAATTCAAGTAATGTAGTGGATTTTGACAAAAGTAATGCATTGAATTAGCACTAAAATAATGCACACACTGGAATATTAATCATTACCTTGAATTACTGAAAAAATGCTTTATTAATGCATTAGCAATAACAATTAATTCGCCCCATGTCTGCAGGTGATATCCGTTTTGTCTTATCCGTTGGCAAGTTTTGGACATGTTCAAAACTTCAAACTGACGGTTAAAGATGTCCAAAGAATGAACTTTACTTGTGCCTTGGTATGCGGTTTGTCTGGTTATCGTGCGTTCGGCATCCTGTAGGTAACCTGTACGTATCTGTTGATGTTCATTCGACCCGAGTTATAAACAGTAATAAACGGTGAGCTACAGGACAGGAGATGGAGACATTGCAGCCTTCTTACGCCATCTACGCACACCCTTTGCAGCGTTTTTGTTGACTTTCCTTTAGGTAACATCATAAAGTTATGAACCAAATGTTTGATTCAACTGAAGAAATATATACTATCCGTCACGTGGCCGGTCACGGGCGTCCTGTAATCGTTCAATGAACGTTGTGTCCGTTTCTTATACGGTATATATTCGTTTTGCCCGTTAAACATCATTTACTTGTACGCCAACGTCCGTTAGTTGTCCGTTCTTTGTCCGTTACTTGTCCGATACGTATAAGTCACCCATTCGTTTTATGAGCTCCTTAGGGTAAAGTCGGGTAAATTTGGACAGTTGTCTAAATTCCGACAGCGACCTTGTTTCTTTTATTTTTGAATGATTGGAATAAAAATTGAATAAATTAAGCAAACAGTGAAAATCCTGATGAGACGGCTCATAAGGAGCCGTTTGCAAATGTGTGTCCGAATTTACCTGATGTCCGACTTAACCCGACTTTACCTTATACCTTCTGCAACGATCTTCTTTGCCCACCACCAGATAAACATTTCTTAATTTTTTTTTGATGTCCGGCCGTTCGGCGTACGTTACCGTTAAGATGTGACTGCACCTTGCATAATTACTTTTACTCTTTCTTCGATACATGTAGCAGCGACCTTTGTCAGCTGCTGACAGCTGCTGTCTATAATATAGACCTTCTTTCGCTGTAAAGCGACAAAACAATGTCGCAATATTTTAATCACTTCACCAATTACAATAATTGTGACTTTTAGTGAATAAATATACACTGTTCAAAATTGCCTCGTCGCTGGTAGCCATAACATGGAAAGAGCTAGAGTGTATTAAGGGACCATTTTGCCCCCCCCCCTCCCCAAAGTGCAAAAAAATCCTTTGCACCAAATTCTTCTTATCAATTTATTAGAAGAAAAACCAAGGTGTAAACGTCTGGTATTATATTTGACGTTTACCGTTGCTATGGTAATTAAAGACTGAAAATAAATAATTGATCATTTTGGAACAAACGGAACATTTGACAAAGAAATTAATATAGAGCACAAACAAATACCAAAATATATTTTAACAGATGATCAGAATTATCACGGCGCACAAAATATTAAAATGGTTTGGGTATTTAGCTGTGGTGATATCAAATCCTTCAAAACTCGGTCTCCCAAAGCCTTAATGGTAACAAGACAATATCTCTATCTTAACCTATTTTGACGACTATCTGTGTAACTATGGCAACGGTAAAAAACGAATAAATGCCAGACTTCTACACTTGGGTTTGTCTTCTAAACAACCAATTGGAAGAAATTGGTGAATAGCAGCTTTCAGTTATTTGCTCCAGAAGGTGCCAAATTAGTCCCTTAAAGAGATAAGTCTGCAACTATGAACATTTTTCGATTTTTTTTTATTTTCTTTTTAAATTATTTGTAAAAGTAGAATTTAGTTACGCTTTTACAATAAATATGTTCACTATAGCTGAAAATTGCACGGAAAAGTGAATTATCTTATCAAAACAGGTGTGTTTTACTCGTGTTGGTAATTATTTGCGTCCCTCCAATAATTATAGACAGTTAATTTTAACATAAATGCTGTTGTTTTGATACTGATAATTTGTTTAGATTTACGAAATTGGAAAAATGTATACCTGAATTTTAGTTTTTTTACTGCGTTCTTGAAAAATAGAAACATTAGTTCTAAAATTAAAAGATCAAAAGTTAAAGACTTTGCAGCTTTAATGCACGTAGTTCTTTTTTCACTTATACTGAACTACTAAAGAAACCTGACACTTTTTACTTGCTTTAAACTCGTAAATAACAAATTACAGACCTTAGCCTTTATGCTTATTTTAATAACAAGACATTAGAAAGTATTCTTCGAAAAAATATAATTTATCAACTATAGAACATGACGGCTCGACGTCAAAATACCGTTTTTATCACTTTTGCCTCGGTAGTGTATGTCTAGATATTTTATTGAAAACTTTTTTTTATTTATGCAAGGCCAATACCAGTACAGACAAAGGTGCATTTTAAAAAAATTGCAATTTCTTGCTGTGACGTATGATATGGAGGTTTAAATTTGTGCTTTGGCGTCATTTAAACGGAAATGTTTATTTCCTTTGTTTAAGCAATTTTGAGAAACTGAAATGACTTGAAGTCAACCAATCATTGTAAGAGAATGCATTTCCAAAAATCAGAACTTGTGTTTCGCGTCACGTTAAAGGGTAAAAGCGGAATCAACCGAATTTAACGCCAATTGAGAAACAACGTAAACTATGGATAGTAACCGATTTTTCTTTGTAAACGGTTGTCGCCGTTTAGTGTGCGCTATCTACCTTTTAATAGTGCTAATTGGCTACACTTTACTTTAATCGCGTTGAATTTCAAGCTTTGCAGTATACACATATCAGCATGTAATTATAACGTTTGACGTCGCTAAATGGACGTAGGCAGCAACTACGGAGTTCAAAAACGCTGAAACATTGTCAAAATGCACTCCAAACATCATACAAAACGAAAAAAGTTGATAAAGTCGCAGTGCTTTTTAAAAGCTTATAAAACGTTGATAACGTAAAATTGACGTTAAGGAAATTAAAATAGGCTTTTGGGTTGAAAAATGCACGCATGTTTTATTTCAATGCCCAGAATATGTCAATGACATAACAAAGAATCACACTAAAGCAGTTTCTGGTGAATTTAGCGTGATTTCTTTGTTCTTGTGAAAATTGATTTTCGGGATTGCTGTACGTTTTGATAGCTGACGTCTGAAATTAGTTCATATTTTCAAATAATCTCAGTGCATCTTAGTTTACCTTTGTTCAACTTTACGCAATGGAAAGATAAGTGTACATCGAATTCATTTACTACCAAACTATTGACACACAGTACGTGTCAGGTTTCTTTAGTAGTTTAGTATATATACAATAGGCGACGGTAATCCTGATATTTTTACTAGTATCTCGAAAAAAAATGACCACAAGATTAAAAATAGAACACCTTTTGAAGTATGTGAAATGGCTCTTTTTGCGGTAGTACATATGATAGAATTTGCGTTTTTTAACATTAAAGCGCTGTACTTTGACCGAAAATGTACTTAACCCAATCTCTAGTTAATCAAACAAAAAAGAAAAATTCGAAATTGGGAAAACCACAACAGATTCGGCTTCGCGCCAACATCTATTCCATTTACAATGGACTGTTCTAAATTCCCCAAAAAGGGAAGACCGAGGTGAAATACAAAATTACGTGGCTTCATTTAATCACTTTAGGTGTAGTACAATTACAATTATCTAATAGGATTACTTTAACTTAAGTAGTGCAAAACATACTACGACAATGCTCGAATTCCTAGTTGTCATTTCTGCCCCCAAAGCTTAAGTTTATGAAGTATTTCGTTCCAGATCAAAAGAGTGTCATTTACAGATGTGACGTAAACATACTGTTGATAAGATTTAAGATGTAGAGCATTTCAGTGCATTTAACTTAATCACAGGTTTAGAAACAAATATAGATACTGCACCTGCCATACGTCTCTCTACGTAAGGGCTTTGCCAATGAAGGGGTTTAAACTTAGAGCAACTGCAAATGCACAATATACAGATCCATAGACCGCCGTCGAACGCTTCTAGCTTGCAAAAACAGCATATGGCTCACAAGAAGATCAACATAAAGCTTGCGAATTTCGTTCTTCTTTATTTTTATGCAGGCCCACAATCTTGATCATACCAGTGTTCATCTGTTTGGGAAAATTAGCAAAAAAAATAAAGTCTGTTCTGATATATAATATTTTTTTTACATAATACTAGTAACCGACTGACGGGTATACTCAATTTAGTGCACACCCAAACCGTTAAGCGTCTGGTAATGCAATATAACTTGCATACATGTACCTATTGAACCGGTCACACATCCTCACACCTTTAAGAAAACATCTAAATAATAAGAAAAGTACACACGACCCATTCAATATATGCAAATAATGGATTAATTAAAAACTTGAAAAAGTAATGAAAGTTAATTCGAGGATTTCTAACAATCCTTATGCTAATCCTGACACCGTAAAAACACCGTGAGCTGCTAATAGACCCCACCTCCCGTTGGTCATCTCGTACACTATGATTTTTCTAAAACAACACTTTATAAAAGTAATAGCAAGAAGGAAAAATCAGGAATCCATAAGATCAAATACCACACCGGACAAATTATATCAAATGGGAAAGTGACAACAACACAAGAAAGCATCACATACAAGAGACGCAGCAGATTAGCAAAGGCCCTAATCAGACGGTCTATATCGTTACTGTTCACATTCATTCAAAGTCAAGATTTCTCATGGCGATGCCGACTCTTGGTTCAACTAAAAGAACTTACCTTACTTTTTTCAAATTATGTCAAAATTTCGCTTTGTAATATACTTTGGCATAAATTAATTACACAATATTTGCATAACATGCATAATAAGAACATTGCTTCACCTCTTTATCTTTAACATAATGCAAAACGCATTATTTATTTATTCAGCAAAATAACTGCATCTGAAAATAACTATTAAACATAAGCATGGAGACAAATATTGTGGACCAAGATCAGACTGCTCCTATATCAAAATATACATGTACTATGTGGTTCCAGAATTATGAGCATTTTCACTAACTAATGATGGACGGACGGACGCACATAGTGATTATAGTGCAGACCAAAGGGTCGTGCAATTACAAAAAAATGAAACTTACGAGTATAATTAGCTTTTCCAAAAGCTTTTCATCTTTCCGCACTTTACTAGACTGGCTCAAGTCATTAAATAATTTTTCATCATTGTGTCATATCATATCCTTGTAGCCAGTCTAACTCTGATGGATCTGTTTTAGGGTCACTGATGAAGCCTGAATGGCAGAAACTAGCTAGTCTGGCCCAGGAAATATGCACACTCTAGTTTCAGTTCTTTGGTGCAATCTTTGCTTCCGAAGGATACCCTTTTAAGAACATATTAGACTGGTTACAAGTATATGATATGACTCCTTGATGAAAAATTGTTTAAAGGACTGGAGCCAGTCTAGCACTTAACTAAAGTGGGCAATTGTCGACACGTACCTGAGATCCACATTTCTTTTTTTTCTTTCAAAACAACTTTCTGTCAACCATGATCACGAAGGCATGCTTGTGGTGTGGCACATCAGCAAGAAAAAAGAAGAATGTTAGTCTAGACGTCAGTAAGGTTAGTCTTTTTGCTTTTAAAGTGCCCAGTTAGTCGGGTTGTGGTCATCATATCTTGTCCCTCTGTTAGGCAAGTATATGTTCTGCGCAAGGCTGTTGGCAACGCCCTTGTAGATGGGTCGCGCTCCTTGTTTGCAGAACTTGACCCCTATGTGAGGCGGTACATAGTTGTTCAACGTGAGGTGGGTCCAGGCCCCCTGCGATATGGGTTGTGACCTTTTTGGGAGACCTCTTTGCCCTTAGTGAAGATGGTCATACAAAGTAAGAAAAAGGGAAAAGATCAGGAATCGATACAATCAAGCACCACACCTGACCCAGGATACCAATGGGAAAGTGACAACATCACAATTTGAGACAGGTCTTGATTCATATGCATGTGACCGATCTTTCCGTAATTTGAGATGTGTTGTATCCCCCATTAGATGGGTTGTGATGTCATGGTCCCTTTGTGAGGTAGATCATGGTCTCCCTGCGAGACGTGTTGTGGTCCGCCTGAGGGGCAAGCCGCTCGTTTAATGAAATATTATGTGGCTGTCTTCTTGAAGACGGTTTTGGTTTAGATTGTTCCCCCATGTGAGTCGGGTCATAATCAGTTGCGACATGCAATTAAAAAGTACGTGAGTATGATCAGGAAATACCACAATCACACATAGCAGGCCAACCCACGGCACCGTGAGGACGAGCTGCAGAACATTAACAGTAAAAATACATCAGAATGACTATTAAAGCAAAGCAACCAGCTATCCTTTCCTCGTCAAGATGATTGCAAAACTAGTTAGGGCACAATGAAATGCATACCAATAAAAGGCAAATCACAGAACCCCCACAAGCAATGGTAGGTACATGTACATAAAACAATAAATAAACAACAACAACATAACCACGCCTTAGATCGGACATCAGCCTAAGCTAATGGAGGAGGGGGGGGAATGCATTTTACTGGCGTCTTATATTCGCCCTAGATTATGCTGTTGTTAAAACACACAACTTGTATAGCTCGCATGGACGCTTCCTAACGAATGCAATACATCATCACAGAGAAACAATCTAGTCAAATTAAGACAATTTGATGAAACCAAGAAAATTGCCCATGACTCACAGATAGTCAGAGCTAAAGAAAACCTCAAGTTGAATTACTTTAAGCCCAGCCAAAACGACAAGCATACGGCACCAACCAACAGATTCAAGCTATACATCAGGGCCGTCATGGAGTCTGACGCCTGCCCCACCGTCCTGCAATTAAAGATGAAACCATAGCTAAATTTATTAACTTCAGTCCTGTTTTTAAAATTCAATCTCTCTCTCGTCTCTCTGACAAGGCCTAAGAAAGGGAGATTATATCAGACAAAAGCTTTGTCCAGTAGCAGAAGTTTACCTTAAGCTCAGACCCTGATAATGGAAAAATGCATTTGACCCCTTTTAGATCAATGAACGTTTGATACATTTTAGCCATGATCGTCCACCGTATGTCTTGAGGGGTCATGTGTTAACGTTTTCAAAAATATGCTTTTTATTTGGGTCTTCACTCGGGTATTTCACTGTTTGACAAAGGTCTCATGATGACCAAACATTGCACTTTGTGATTGTCCAGGGGTCCAGGCCAGTATATAACTTTGTGATTATACAGTGGAGGGGGAGGTGTCAGGTTCGCCAGTATCCACGTGACTATCAACTGCATCACACGGTCAATAAATCTACGGCAATATTTTCACGATACACTCACTGCTCACGCACTGTTTTACGAGCGTTTTACTGCGTCTTACTGTCTGCCATTAGGCGTGAATCGGCTTCTCAAGTAAGCATGACGAGAAATATACATCCTGTCATCACTGACCTGAGAAAGACATAAATTGTTGTAAATAATCGCTGGTAATAAACCTTGTGGTCATCGCCATGGACAACAATTATCAATCACTTTCTTACGTGCTAAATTATTAGGCCAGCACGCGATACTTTCGCACTTATAACATATGCGCAAAAGCCTTTACCTCATAGAGACGCCTGTTAACACGTTTGCAATCAGGGCAGACCCAGATCAGGCAGCTCTTGTAAGAGCTGCCTGATCAGTGTATACCATGTTTGCTTTGGAAATATGATCTATCAAACCCTACATTTCTGGACCTTACATATATTTTCTTCTTTGTAAAATCATGATATTTTTATATATAAATATCTATAGTGGGTGGAGCTTAGTAGGAAATGATTAAATGCTGATGTTGGCGAATCAAGCAGGACTAGACGTCTAAATTTTGGTCTGGGTCTTTGACTACATCTAGACTTTATGTAAGCAAGCAGTGAAGTCTCTGACAAGCCGATGCATTTGCCCTCATTGTTCAACAATGCGATATCAACATCTCATTAGCTGGGCCGTATTATGCTGTTTAGCCGGTCTAACTGAAACGAAAGTTGCGAAATGATACATCGATAAGTTAGGGATTTTCATGCAAACAAACCATATATGTGTCGTGATCCGCATCACTGAGAATTAATTTGAGGTTGGTACCGTTAAACATGTTTAAGCCCTCCTGTAACTTTTTACTGACCGTTCCAAAGGAGTGCTTTTTGTGGATCTTTTTTGCGATCTGCTAATCCCTGAAGCCTTGTGATTACTTGCTCGGGAAGGACTGACCTCTTGGCTCTCTTGATTGTGATGATTTTCTTGTGTTTTGGTCACTTTCCCATTTGGTGTCTCGGGTAAGGTGGGGAACTTGATTGTATCGATCCCTGATCTTTGCCTTCTTCTTTACTTTCGGTGCGGAGCACGGGAGCAGGTTTTGTGATGGTGGGTGGGTAGACAGAAAGAGATAGCTGTGAGAACTTATAATTAAGCCTTGGTTTCACATATTGAAACCATTACAACAAACACGATTTCCATCTTTACGAACTTTACTGTCGTGCCAACCAAGAGTGACAGTGACGTTATATTTTGTTTACAATTGTTAAGTTAAACATTAACTGGTACACTCAACTTGAGCTAAGGTGAATCGATAGATTATCCACAGGATAGGATTAATACATAAGTGATCTATCGCTTATAAGTCCCTGATAACTTTGTAAACAAAACATGGCGTCACAGTCACTCTTGGCTGGCAGGACAGTACTACTAAGCCAATTTCGCCACACATCATTCTAATATAATTGCCTTTATATACGATTCTCATATGAGTCTTATATAATTCTCATATGTAAACCTGAATATATGATTTTCATATATGCAGTTTCATATGAATTTTATATAATTTGATTTATATGATATTTATATTTTTACAAAATCATATAATTTTTTTATGTAATTAATATCATATATATTAATATCATATGAAACCCATGTAAGTTTTATATGATCATTATATGTGTACTATTTCATATAATTATGACATAAATTAATTCATATGAATTGATGATAAAAATAAGATCATATAAGTTGTATATGTAAATAAACATATGTGATAATCATGTGTGTTGAATTAAGTTTTGTAACATTTTTATAATTTTCAAATACAGTGCATTACACATCATCCTCATGTGACTGCCTTTTTATATAAATTTTATATAAAGGCACTCATATGATATTTATATAAAAGGGCAACTATATGATTTTCATATAATTATTATATGATTATTATGTAAAAATGCTTATCAATATCATATGATTATTATATGTATTTCAGTTTACGTAAAAATCATATCATTTTCATATGAAAATTATATAATCTGTTTTATATGATCCACACGCGGCTGCCTTTTTTAACAAGTATTATATAAAAGTTTTTATATAAGAATCATATGATTATTATATGATTTTTACGTGTGGCGAAATTTGTAGTGTAAGGTGGATCGTTGTCCACGTGCTAAACATGGGGTTTAACATGCAGATAAAGCAGTTACAGGACAGGGTAAAATGAAACTTATCATTATATAACAGACCAAGCCAAACAATTTCCATGGACATGAGCTTGACATCGAGGTCAATGGCGAGCATGCTTGATCATGAGTCTCAGATGAAGAAGTCCAAACTAACATTTGGACCAACACAAGAAATTTCAGTACTTATCGCATGTACGCAAACACCTCTTTTAAATACTGCAGTGGGACTTCAAGCCTAATTGTAAGCATATGACCTGATACTTTGGCTGTTGTCAGGCCCACCGGGGTTTACCTGTTTGGATTTCTTTTGCTCCGATGTTCAGTTTTATTTACTGTTGAATCCTTATCTTTGCTTTATTTCCTTTTCATATATATTCTAGGAGATGACGCATTGATAAGTTAGGGGTCTTTCGTGCAAACCAAACATCTATGACATTTTGTCTTGATCCACATCTGAACTAAGGATGAGGTTGGCGCGTCGTGAATTCGGTTTAAGCCCTCCAGTAAAATTATTTTACTGACCGTTCCAAGGCGGTGCTTCTTTTGTGGATCATTTATGTTATCTCTGTCTTTTTTTGTTATGCTTTCGTGCTTGTTTGTTTATTGCTGCCTTTTGGTCACCTGCTGGGAAAGGGCTGACCTCTTGGCTTTCGTTTGTGATGTCTAATTGGCTGTGTTTCTTTAGAACCAAAATGGCGTACGCCGCTGCCTCGCCTGCGCCTCCAGCTTACCGCGATCACATGACCGGGGATGGGTAGTAGGCCGCTGCAATCGAGCAAAAACAGCACAACAATACTTACTTTGTGGTACGAACCGTAAAAAGGCGAAACAGGCCTCGCCACAGGCACGAGACCGCAATTATTTCTACTATATAATTTAATCATTCCTTACAACACCTACATTTTAACATGACGAACCTGGCTTACTGCTATAGCTTGTCCCCAATTCTGCATGGCCTGACAATCACTCCAATGGGTGTTTAGATAGTGGAAGTACGGCTCGTTTGTTTACAATCGGAATGTAAACAAACCCTCTTTGACTCAGCAGCTCTCTAGGGTCATTTCGGCAATATTTACCCAGGGTGTGCAGAGGCCCCAACCTATCCAGAATGAACAGCTACAGGGACAGAAGCAACACTCTCTAGAAGCTTAATCATTGGTCAGCCCAGACAAGTCCAAGAACAAGGATGCTCACATCAACTGGCAGATTTACAGCCCATTGAAAGGGGAACTATCTTGTGTGGAATTATATCCGTTTTCTATTCAACCAATCAAGGGAAATAATTGTGGTCTGATTCCAATCTCTTCCACGCCTTGGTTGATATTCGGCGAGATTGGCGCACGCCGGTAGAGTGCCTATCGGGTTAGCCGCCACGTGATCCAAATCAATTGAATGCCCCGCCAGTAACCGTTATAGACTACAACCGACTTACGCCTGGCGAAGAAAAGAAACACACCCTTTGTGAAGTTGTCACTTTCCCATTGGTATCCTGGGTCAGGTGTGGTGCTTGATTGTATCGATTCCTGAACTTTGCCCTTTTTCTTACTGTGTATAATGTGAAGGCTCTGATAATCATTTAAGCAGTGCCACGCGATTTCTAACAATGTGGCATTTTGACAGTAGACTCAGACGAGCCAGTGCAGCCTCCTTTTAAGCTTAGAAACCCCAAATGATGTTAAGTCAGTAGCTTACACTCATAGAATATTCAAGCGTCTAGTATAGGCTAGACTACGATGGATCAATTATGGTGAGTCTGATTTTCTACTCATAAATGTTTTGTGCATATGTGTATTGAAAAAATAGTTCCGACAAAAGATATCAAATCAAAAAGCTATATCATCACTAGTGAAATATTTCACTCCTCAAAGATACTAAAATTATCTCACGGCTAAACGATAGGAAATAAATGCTAGGTATATACTATTAATTTTATCTCTTTTCATCAACTCGTTTAATAAATGTAATAAAACATTAGCACTCACGTTAGATTATGTTTATCGTATCTTTTTATGTTAACATTTATAAAATCTCGGTTTTGATTAGAGTGTTTCTCCATGATGATACATTGCATTAGTTAGATGGCCTCCATGCGAGCTGAACATTTCTTGTACTTCAACAACAGCAGAAATTAGGGCGAAGATTTGGTACCAGTAAAATGCATTTAAGCCCCCCCTCCCCCACCCCCCGGTGGCTTAAGCTGCTGTCCGTTCTAAGGCGGTGGTTCTGTTGTTGATGAATTTTTCTTTATTGTTACTCCCATTGTGGGAGTCTGTAATTGTTCTACGTTTTGTTGTAAGTTACTTTATGTCCATTCTAGTATTGCAATCATCTTGGTGGGGAAGAGAGAGCTGGTTGCTTTGCTTAATTTGTCTTCCTGGTGTCTCGTGATGGTTGAGCGGCTCTTCCTCGCGGTGCCACGGGGTTGTCTGCGGTTTGTGATTGTGGTATTTCCTGATCATACTCACTTACTATTGTTGGTGTTGCCAAATATACGCCACGTTGTTATTGGCGACATTTCATAGCGTTACCAAACTCTGTAAACCACTTGTACAGGGCGTTATATTACTCTCAGACGCAACGCCATATGGTAACAAAATGTAAGCAATTGCCTCACAAGAACTTCTTTAAATTTAACAAATTTCAAAAAAGGAAATTGTGAAGATTAGAATTTAATTTCATCAACGTAATCAACGTCTTGAGCATAGTAACAACGACAATGGCTTTGGTGTAAATATGATTATTCCACACATACAGTATAGGCACGGTTGACCAAAATCTGGATCTTCGAAATTATACTAGGCCAAGAAAGAAACGCCGCAAATAAAGATTATAAATATTACGCGTTATATGAGAGTTACAAAATTTCATCTGCTATCTATGTCTCGCTACTATTCCTGCCACACATTATTCCCATTGTTTTATTGGGCTCAGTCAACCCTAACCAGTGTATTGACTTACGTTTTATTTTCAAGTTTTTCACGTGCACATTCATTTTATTTAGATTTGCACATGTAATAACTACTGAAATCACTAGTCTAATATCCAATTTGCTTGAAAACATTTTAAAAATTTAAAATTAAAAGTTACACATTGCTTATTTATGATGCCAAAACGGACACATGATGAACGCGAAAAGGCAATAAGAGTGTTACAAGCTAACGTAACGCCATCGGTGATAGCCAAACAATTTCGATGCCATGCAAGGATGATTGAACGTCTTAGGAAACGTTTCTGACAAATTGGAACAATGTCAGACAGTGCGCATTCATGACGCCATCGCCTAAAGACGTGACGTTAAGGTCGGTAAAAACGTAAGTTTAAACTGATGAATCAATTTCGTCTGGTGACAATGATAGCTAGGACAACCCCAGGAACTCATAATCCAAGAATCTGCACTCAAACTGTGACACATCGTTTGCGAGGGATTGGTGAAAGATCCCCATATGCAATGTATGTTTTATATGCGGCGTTTCATTTTTGGCCTGGTATATGATTATAAGCAAATGTGCAGTTAAAATGTTAAATCAAAAGACAGCTTAAGGATTATTGTATTGGCAGAAAAAACAGCTGGGTAAATTAACATGCTCTCGTTTTGAAATTTACCCCCTCTTAAAAGTATCTCAGAAGCAAATTCCAGAATATTAAAAAAAAAAATTGGAACGAAGTCAGGTCAGGTATTCCAAATGTTTGGCCTGATATTTGTCCAAACTATTTTCAAGGGTAATGCGGGTAAAAAATTAAATTAACACTTTGATTAATACGTTAATTATTTGGAGAAATCGTGCCTAAACGTGCATACAAATAGTGTCTTCAGAAGTGAGTATGATCAGGAAATATCACAATCACACACTGCAGATCAACCCACCGTGAGGAAGCTACTGAACACTAGCCTTTTCTTAGGAAGAATCTTGACATGAAATTTAAAATAGTCAGACACCAGTTCTAAATGAATGTGGGAAATGGGAAATGCCATACTGTTATATGACTATTTATACGATGCACATTTAATGTGTCGACATGCTGAGCTTTGCATTCCTAACTTGCAATTAAATATATTACATATGTTGAAATACAAGACAGGTCATGATAAATCAAAACACTGATGTTGCAGCATTGCTTGCTCATAAGTAGTGGTATAGCTTGAGCCATGACATGAGATTTCCAACATGGAGCTATGTGTGACCAGCAAAGCATCAGATCAGCCACATAGTTGGACATTTCATGTCGCGGCTCAACTGTGCATGTCGCAATAGCCACTTATATTATTCCGTATATAACATAAACTCATACAGTCGGTAACGTGTCTGACTACAGATGCACGCCTGACTGCAGATCCAGTTGTCGCAAGTTCGATCCCGTCCCGGTCCCATACTTTCGTGGAGATTGATCGTGAAATTATTTCTATAACCATTCTCCTCCCTTTCGCTGATTCATTCAAGAAGGGCTATTGTCAGTAACAAGCGAAAGTATGTACACGAATTACTGGTTAAATAACGGGTCACTAAAAAAGAAAAAAAATGTTAAATTATGCAAGCCGAACAACAGCCATATAAAACAAATATGTAAGTTAAACTGAATTAGGTAGCAGCTGAAGTGCCACCCATTTAGATATAAACTTTCACTTATTTTCGCATTAAAACAATAATAGGTAAAACATTTTCCAGCGATAAATCCTTAACATTTCTACTTGTTATTGTTGTTGCTGTTATCTGTATTTTTACAATCGAATGCAACATAGCTTTTAAATTAATTATAGTGTAACACAAGAATCAGTAGCAGTTCTGCTGCCACCAAATATATGAAAAGTTATACTATTTACAGTGCAGGCAATCAGAATAGTTCCAGTTCAGATTGCAGTGGATCTTAGTATGAAAAACTAAATAGAGAATACAAGGTGAGTGTCTTTTGATATCAAGTTTACCAGGCAAGGCTTTGAGAACGCTTGTTGACATCGCGAGGCTTGCCGAGCGATTCAACATGCGTTCCCAACGCCGAGCCTGGTAAACTTGATATTAAAAGACACGGACCTGGTATTCTATTTATCAATTTACCCATTGTTGAACACTCTTCAAACTAGCAATTACGATGTAATTTTTGACTTTTGTGTTGATTCAGCGTCATTAGCGACGTCATTCAAAAAGTGCAACGTCATCATGACCTGATAAAGGTAACATGCCGTGAGATAGGAAACGTTTATTAGGTTATGTTGAAACAATTCAGTTAATATTAGGGGGGACTGATAAAACGTATAAACAACATACTTCTGAATCAGACTTTTTATACAGAAGCAGTCCGATCAGGAAATACTTGTTTTGCTTAGCTTTCTAAGCCAATATCAGTTCTAGTAAAACAACTTTTATGCGCAGGCGAGTTGATTCTTCCGCTGTTTATTCATGAATGTGATAAGTACTTTAACTTCCAGTTTTCCGGAGAACACATTGTGTAGACAATTCATCTTGTAATTTTGAAGAGAATATTTACACAAGCTGCCAGATTAATTAAATGCAGCAGGAAAGTTGGGGTATATATCAAGCTGATATACTGGTTTCTAGTTAGCCATCGTTGCCTGTCTACAGGATAAGTGGGCAGAGGAAACTGAGTGCTACAATATTATGTGGCCATTATAGCTTATTCACAACAAGTAATGGATATGAAATATTTATTTGAAACATAAGAAAATTGTAGAGTTGGCATAACACTATTTTAATTTGAAAAGGAGTTTAAATCGAGGTTGAATGTGACTTAATGTAAGATGTAAAGTATTATTATATGTTTTCTTGATTTTAAGGTAGATGGAAGTGTTATGTCATATTTCATCCAAAAACATGATTAGGTATTTTGTTTTTATTAGGATAGAACTGCAAAAAACAAATAGGCAAGGGGTTACTAAAATCCCTTTAGTACAACATGTATTTGTTTGTCCATAAACGGCGTCATCGTAGAAAATACATTTAAAATTGATGTGTGTCTCTTAACAAGTGTTGGGATTACTGTAAAAAGAAAACTGTGCAGATCTGATTTTTATTATTCTTTCAACCTGGGGTTGACTTACCCCACCCACGTTTTTTATAAAATGGGGGTATGACAGCAGCGGAAATTACTAGGTACACGCTTTAATCCATATGTCAATATCATAATTATTGTTGTTGAATAAACACATATATTATGGGGTATACAAAACCAAATGAAATTTTAAATGTATTCAGAATCGTAATTTTATCAGGTATATGAACCAGCCATTAACTGTGATTATTGTATTATATTGATTGGTATTTTCAAATTGCTACAGGAGAGCAACCAGCATACTTATATTTCAGTTTTATTTGCTCATGGAATAATTTTGATGGTGCAAAATAGCACGGAGTTTGGTCAGAGTTCTTTACTACCCTCTATTCGAAGCTATACATCTTGACTAAACTAAACATTAATGAAGTCACGTAAAGCTATACCTTTAAAAAGATGTATAATACCAATGGTACCGTAATTGTATATTTGTAGAGATACAACCAAATCCTACGAACATTAAAAATACCCTCGTACCATCAACTGTTTTCCAAATCAATAACGGTCAGGTAGGCCTATCACACATATGCGTAAAAACAAATTTGTGTTAAAACCTCTGCTGCAACAGGGTACATTTCATGGATTTTTGGTTAATGAATTCAAATAACGCACTGGAAACAATGTTTCCTAATCAATTCCAAACGATAATCTAACATAATAAAAGAGGGGACTATAACATAGATATGACGCGACAGTCTACATATACCTAGTTCTATGCTCACTAGTGTATGCTCATGCGTGGAGACAGAGAGTTTTGTCAGAGGGGGTCGTACAACTCTGACAAGGTTTTTTTTCTTTCTTTTTTAAGTTGATCAGCGTAGAGGGAACCCATAATACCACTATAGGCGGGACATCATCGGCTCGCGGGCGAAACACCATTGAAATGGCACATCAGAGCCAGTACTGTAAATTCGAAAATTTTCGCGAAACTTCGCATGGGCGATGTTTCGTGAAAATAAACTCCTCGCGAAATGGGAAAATTACTCTGATGTTATTGATATAGATAAATCTTGCTTTAGTTGCGAATTTTTCACATCACAAATATGTCTTTTAATGCTATTCGCGAAAATAAAATTCTCGCGGAAATTTCCGAATCTAGAGTATTTTATGGTGATTTAGTTTATAAATTCAAATGAATAGTTAATAAGCTATGAATTTCTGATTAATTCAAAAAGATTATCAAATGAGAACTGGATTATGTGAATATTATGCGAGACCATAAAGAAAGAAAGCTGGCAAAGACCAGGAATCGATACAATCAAGTACCACACCTGATCCACGATACCAAAGAGAAAATGACAAAAACACAATTAAACATCACATACAAGAGCCAAGAGGTCTGCCCTTTCCCAGCAGGTTACCACAAGGAAGCAATGAACAGACGCGAAAGCATGAACGGTCAGTATTATTTTTTTACTGGAGGGCTTAAACCGGTTTCACCAACCTCACCTTTAGTTTAGATGAGGATCAAGACACATAGATATTTGGTCCCTACTTATCCATGCATCTCTTAGAACATATAAATCAAGGTATAAAAAAGAGATCAAGCAAAGATATCAAGTTAAGATAAGGACTCAACAGTACATAAAACTGAATATCAGAGCAAAAGAAATCCAACAGGTAAACCCCCGTAAGCATCAGGCCCCTACCATCTCATCAATAGATAAGTCTTTACAGTAAGAAAGAGGGCAAAGAATCGATACAATCAAGCGCCACACCTAACCCAGGATATTTAAGTCAGAACCGTCATATAGTTTGATCCCTACTTATCCATGCATCATCTCCTAGAAAATCTAATTCAAGGTATAAAAAGGAGATCAAGCAAAGATAAGGACTCAACAGTACATAAAACTGAATACCAGAGCAAATGAAATCCAACAGATAAACACCGGTGGACCTGACAACAGCCAAAGCATCAGGCTCCTACCATCTCATCAATAGATAAATATTTCAAGAAAGAAATAGGACAAAGATCAGGAATCGATACAATCAAGCACCACACCTGATCCAGTATTTAAGTCAGAACCGTCATATAGTCTGATGTCCGACCCACTGGTGTGTTTTTAAGGAGGAAAGCAAAGTTGCCAACCGTGATTGGGATGAACACAAAGCATGTAGTCTGTTGCAATACATTAATGTTATAGCCAATCTTTTTATAATGAGAAATTATTTTAATAAACTGCGCTGAAAAAGTATTAGAGTCAACAATCGTCTTCAATGTATACACCATAGGACTCAGTCACAGTTTAAAGTTATGATTTACTCTGTAACTGCCGATGGTGGGTAGACCTCAGACGCAATGTCGATCCTGACCTGAAACTATCATCGATGGGTTATGGCCTAGTTATGGCCTGTGGTAGTTTTCTTTGGCTGGAACAAGTGGTTTGTCTAGCTCTAACTGCATTCTTGGCACTCTTGTATGTGATGTTTTCTTGTGTTTTTGTCATCACTTTTTCCATATGGTGTCTTTGGTTAGGTGTGGTACTTGATTGTTTCGATTCCTGGCCTTTGCTTTCTTCCTAACTTTTAATATATTTAAAGTTCTCTTCAGCGATAGACGTCCCAAAACGTTTAAAAGAGTGCGCTGTTGCTTTATAAAATAATTGTAAACGCTGGTACAAACGAAAGATGTTGAATCTATAATGGTATATTTACTTGGAAACTGAAAATTAGTAAAATCATTGATACAAGAATTTCGTTTTATTGCAACAATTTACACCTTCTACCTAGATTTACTTTAAAACATTTCAAGAAAATGATCCAGAAATTTATAGAACACTTTTGTTAACACCAGCCGATTACGCTGCTAACAAATGTGTGATTGTTAGAAGATGCACTACTTTAAACATCCTGTAGCAAGCACTTGGCAGCTCAGTCTCGTTGATGAGAGGTCTGTCATTTATAGACTACTAAATTTGGATTGTTTGTTAATGCAAATAATGTCAAGATAACATAAACTATCGTATAAATAGAGATTACTTTGTGAGTGTCTTTAACGTTCGTTTAATCGCGGAGCTTTGTTGAGCGATTTAAGCCTATCCTGGTAATACACTTAACAACACTTATAAGTGTGCACATATAAATGGACCCATATCTTCATAAATAAAAGTCAGATCATTTTGAAATTTTAAACAGATATAGATGACATTCACATGATATTCCATTAATTGTAATTTTCATAAAACTTTACCTTTTAATATGCGAATTCAAAATTCAAAATATATCGTAAATCAAAGTTCACAGTTTTCTTCATTTTAGATTTTATCTTTCTATGACATTTCATTTATGCATATCATTTTATAGTTATGCATTTTTGAATAAAATAAGGTGGGGTAAGTTTTGGCTGAGATCCAAGGCATATTCCGTGGGAATTCTTACTGATAAAACGTGCTCATGGTTTTGGGATGAAATAAACCGCCGTGTAAGGAGAATAGGGGCCATTCCGACCATACCGAATCAACTGAGAGCAAAAATTCTCTGCGAGTGGAACAACCTCCTTCAGAATTACGTTCAGTGTGATGTGACGTCAATGTGACGCCGTTGTCTTGCCGTATTGAACAGTGCGGGGGACATGGAAATGGACGCCGCCACAGGTTTTTACAAATAGAATACGAGGATTGCGGTTTTCGGTATCAAGTTTATACATTTAAAAACACTTATGTGTATAAACTTGATACCAAAAACCGCAAAACTTGAATTCTATTGAAAGCTAACCAACTTGGTGATTGTGGCCTTATTATCGATTTTCGTGTCGATTCAATGTCATTGACGTCATTCAAAAGGTGCACCGTCATATTGACCTACTAAAACCGTGCAGTTCCATGTATATAAACGACGTTTACCAAGCCAACGTGTAACGTGAGACTAGAGGTAACTGAAAAATCACGTTTTGATATAATCACGTTTTGATACAACTTCTAGTTTGTGTACTAATACCTTTAACGTCTTGTTAAATAATGTCATCAATAAACAATAATTGAAATGTATATATGCATGTTTTGAGACCGTTAGGAAGATTGCCTAGCCAACCGAGCAGCCCTCGTTAAATAAAGTACTTACTTACTTACTTACTCACTCATAAAGATTTTGTCTACATATGATTTCTTTGCTCTCTATGCTACCTTATAACATCATAATCGTACCGAAGAGGAATTTACAAAATTAACTGAACATGTGCTCTTTTCTGTCGTATTGCAGGAAACATGCGTTTTCTTTTTCTAATTTATAACCCAAGTGGTGATGCGTCTTTTATATTTTTAGACGACATTCTTTCTCTTCTGCCAAAGAAAGGTAAATAACTCTTATTGCTTACATTAATGGTAACATTGCAGAGTTACCAGTTGTCAATACTATCAGGCTCAATCAGTAAACATGTCAAGTGTTGTATTGTTTTGATTTTGTCAAGTTGATGCAATATGGTGCGTGCTTGATTGTATCGATTCCTGATCTTTGACACCTCTTTCTTTAAGGTATGATATATGAAATTTCCGACTGGTGCCAAACATAGAAAGTTGCATTTCACCAATTTCATCTACTTGGTTTATGAGAAGAATCTCCCAAGTGTAAAATTCTGGCCTTAATTTTACTTTACCGTTGCTATGGATGCAAATAAAACGACAGAATAGGCCTAAAATTGAGAATTTGCCATTTTTGGTCAAAATAAGTCGTTTTGACTTTTTGTTTATTGTTACTCCCATTGTGGGAGTCTGTAATTGTACTATGTTTTGTTGTACGTTATTTTATGTCCATTCTAGTATTGCAATCATCTTGGTGGGGAAGAGAGAGCTGGTTGCTTTGCTTAATTTGTCTTCCCGTCGTCTCGTGATGGTTAAACGGCTCTTCCTCGCGGTGCCACGGGGTTGTCTGCGATTTATGATCGTGGTATTTCCTGATCATACTCACATACTATTTTTGGAGACCGAATTTTAAAGAATCAGCACAAGTGGACACCTAAATAATCTTTAAATATGTTATGTGCCGTGATAATGCTCATCATTTGTTAAAATATCTTTTTGGTATTTGCTTGTGCTCTATGTTAATTTCTCTGTCAAATGTCTCAAATTCGCTCCAAAAAGTTTATTCTCCTATTTTCAGCCTATTTTGGCGGCCTTTTTTGTAATCATTGCAACAGTAAAAGTCAAATCAATACCAGAGTTCTATACTTGGGCTATTGTTCTAATAAATTGATAAGAAGAAACTACTGAAAAGCAAATTTTATTTTTGGGCCTCAAAGAGGGACCACAATAGCCTCTTAATGCACGTGGCCCTTTCATACAGTGTAGGTATAAATTGAGTTTTTCTGGGAATTACAACAGTTACTGCTAATTTTGTTTGATGCCGGAAAAAGGAAACAATTGTGTAACTTAGTGAAATCAATACTGTTTCATGTATCATGTAGATCATTATGGCATCGTCATGTGTATTTGAGAGACATAGCATCTGGCAATGTAATAAACTATAAAAGCTACATGTATATATGAGCCGCGACATGAGATTTCCAACAAAATGGTATGTGCGACCAGCAAAGCCTCAGATCAGCCTGCGCATCCGCGCAGTCTGGTCAGAGCCTTTACTTGTCGCTTGAATATTATGTGAATGTAAAGCTACTAACTAGACATCATTTAGAGTTTCCAAGCTTAAAAGGAGGCTGCACAAGCTCGTCTGAATCTACACTTGTCAATATGTCAAAATACTAAACACTTACCAATCTTAATACAGGCAGAAATGATAAAATCTGTATAAATTCGTACAAGCCCCCTTCCGGTTTCACTGGAGAGTAGGTCGGGTAGTGGCTATATTTATCTCCTTCATTACATATACCAATGGCATTCGGAAAAGTCCGCCACAATTCGAGAATCGAATCATGGCTCGGTGTATGTAAGTAGCATTACGCGTAGTACTTTGTACCAAAAAGCTCCATTTTGTTAGCCGGAACTGGCGTACGGAAAACTAGTTCTGTAGCATGTGGGTTCAGCTCTACATGTATTAAAATCGGTCATTCTGATTATCCGAAAAGTTTAATCAGCAGATGAAATGAAGTTTATGTGTGTGTGTGTGTGTGTGTGTGTGTGTGTGTGTGTGTTTTTCAATAAAATATCGCTATAGCGATATTTTATTGAAAAACATTAACTTCATTTAAGCCGTTTGTTTGCTGCAACCATACTTGTTATTGTGTTAACATGGTTTCTGTGACGTCAGTGTCACGTTATCATCCGCGTTATCAAAGTAAAATTTTCTAAAGCTCATAGACTCATTTACACAGATTCAAGAAAGCCTATGCCAATTGTTAGAGTAACTTTGAAAGTCATTGTTCCTATGAAGAAGCAATCAGTTCAGATGGTGTCCTTATTCCAAGAATCAAGAAGCTTATCAAGTTATGCGCGGAGCGTGAGCGTAGAGTCACTCGCTGTAATAACTGTAACAAATTTGGTCATATATCTCGGTGTTGTCCTTTTAACCATTCTTGCGGAAATTGTGGAAGTGAAGAATGTAAAGAAGCAGTCTGTACAAAAGTGTCCAAATGCAGCAACTGTGGTGAAGGTCATAAAGCTACTTCCTCTCGTTGTCCTGTTTTCGTTAAGTTATGGAGTAGGTTCAGGTTGTCTACATTTTATCAAAATTAGCCTGTCCCCAAATATGAAGTTTTTGCTGTTAAATGCTCAGTGTTTTGCCACAGCAAATTATGACTTGTCAACTTTGACATCATACTATAACATTGATATTTTGTGTTTGAATGAGACCTGGGAAAATAAAAACAGTAACATTTCTCTGTCCTTGCCAAATTGTAGATGTTTTTCACGTCCTAGGCCTACAGACCCACATGGAGGAGTGGCAGCCATCATCAAGCAAAATGGTAGTACATTCTCAGTGGATAAGTGTGACAAATATAATCACCAAGACTTAGAACTTTTGGCTCTAATAGTGAAAACAAATACAAATATTACATTTGATCTTATAGTAGCATACATTCCTCCTGAGAAAACAGATCAGATGAAGCTTCTGTCAGATTTCACAAAATGCCAATAAGAACATAGTTTTGGTTGGGGACTTTAATGCGAAAAGTAGTGAATGGAAGGATCCAGTGTGCAATGAAAGTGGTGAAATTTTGGAACAACTAATGACCAAATGTGACCTTGTTATTCATAATGATGGTCAGCAAACAAGAAGACAGAATAATACTGTGATAGACTTAGTTTTAACTTCAGCACCTTTAACTCACTTGATATATTCTTGTTGTACACTAACTCATGAGAAGGTCAGATCAGATCATGTACCTTTTTTTAGGTAGTTTTTAATAAAGAGGATGTGCAAGCTAGAACCAATATAATAAAGCAGCTTAAAAAGTCGACTGAAAAAAATGGACAGATATAAGTGAAGAAAGATTGAGATCATGGTACGAAGACAAAAGGGGTGATTTTGACAGAGGTGTGGAGTCTTTTTTATAGTGTCTTAAATACATTAATACTTGATGCGATACCGGAAAAAGAAGTAAAAATAAGCAGTGAAAAATCAAAACCATGTTGGTGAAATAATAGTGTAAAACTTGGTAAAAACACCTCAACCATTAGCAAAGAAGATTCAAAAATAGAAATACAATTCAAAATAAAAATGCATTAATTGAAGCAGAAAATCAGTTTGAAAAGGCAAGACTTTATGCAATGGATGTTTGGTCAAACAGCTTAATTGAGTAATTTTACAATACATGTGACCCTAAAGAAAGATGGACTATATACAAACAAATGACAAAAAACACACAGACCATTCAATACTGCCTCTCATAGATTCAAATAGCAACATTGCTTTTGATAATCGTGAAAAGTGTAGTGTCCTTCAAAGTATATTTTTGGAATCTAATCCAAATAATGTCAATTTTGACAATGACTTTAAACAGGAAGTAGAAAGTGAAGTCAATCATTTGGCTAGTAACCAAGACCTTCATAATGCAGAGAACTTGGGCTTCAACATAGACTTTCAGGAATCTAATTTGGGTTGAGCAATATATAGACTCAAGTTGGGCAAATCCCCAGGCTCATATTCATTATACACAGAGATGCTGTATCATGCTGATGAATATTTCAGAAAATCAATATTACATATCTTTAATTTATCATGGTGCTCAGGTAAGCTTCCAGACCCATGGAGACATGCAAGTGTCAAGTTTCTGAGAAAACATAACAAGACAGATTTTTACAGTCCATCATCAAATAGACCTATCAGTCTCACTAGTGTTCTATGTAAACTTATGGAAAGGGTCGTTTTGAAACGTCTGGAGTCACATGTGGAAAGCAATCAACTACTTGATCCTCAGCAAGAAGGTTTTAGAAGATACCACAGTACCATTTATGCAGCTACACGACTAGTGCAGTCTATTGCGAATACAATAACAAAAATAATCACACTTTAGCATGCCTTGTGGACCTTGCTAAAGATTTGATAGTGTGTGGCGCCCTGGCTTGATGTACAAACTTTCCAAAATTGGTGTAAGTGGAAGACTCTGGACGTGGATAAGAAATTTCCTTCATAATAGAACAATTCAATGTCATATTGGAGAAGTTATTGGGGATATTTTCCACACAGAAATGGGACTACCTCAAGGCAGTGTACTAGCTCCGTTGTTGTTCAGCATCTTTATTTTAGACATGTTTGCAGGAATAGATGGCGATCACTGTAAGTTTGCAGACGATGGCACCTTCTGGCATTCTGGAGAGCAAGTTCAAAAATTTGTGGAAAAAATCTGCAAAGACATTGGGATCTAAAAAGACTGGTGTAGGAAATGGAGAATGCAAAAAAGTGTTCCCAATACTGAAATAACACTGTTTTCACAAAATAATATTAAAAATCAAGAGTCTGTAGTTACTATAGATAACCATGTTCTTCAATATATTAAAACTTCCAAATTGTTAAGAGTACATTTGGATGAAAAACTCAGTTATAAGAAACATATTGAAATTATTCTCATAAAGCCAGTAGATGTTTAGGAGTTTTGAGAGAAATTAATGAAATTGCTAAACTTTCAAGTAAAAAACTTAACCAGCTGGATTTTGGTCTTGTTAGACCTGTTTTAGATTATGGATGTCTTGCTTGGCTGACAGCAACCTCACAGGACTTGAAACCGCTAGAAAACATCCAAAAGAAGGCCTTGGCTCTTTGTCTCAAGGCTCCAATCACTTCCAGCAGAGAGGCTCTAGAAGTTGCTTCAGGGATTCCACCCATAAATTTACGTTTGTCTGAAATTGCAGTAAGAGAAGTGGCCAAAATAAATGCAAAGAGCACATATCATCCCCTTAAACTTCAACTAAATCAGTGTACAGAAGAAGAGACAGGGTCAAGATTCATCGGGCCGATTAACCTTGCTTTAAGTCAGGCAGCAGAGATGCAACAGACCACAAACATAAGTTTCAATATAATTCAACCAGAACCTGCATACAATCCGGATGACCTCGTTAGAACTATTCAACAACCCAATTACTGGAGTCAGTTGGGGTCTTCAAAAAATAGAACATCAGTGCAACAAGAAATGGGCCAAACTATTATACATGAATTTCTTTCAGAATCTTCTGTTAGATCATGATTTGCTTTCACAGATGGATCATCTCTGGAGAACACAGGACCCTGTGGAGCTGGTGCAGTGATATTCTTTCCAGATGATCCCAGCGGCCTAGAACTGACCAGACCGGTAGCAGCGAGAGGGTCTATTCTCTTGGTGGAACTTATAGCCATTCTTATGGTTCTAGAGCTTGCTGTCTCTAAGAAAATCTTAGACTTCTCTTCTTCTCTACAAATATTCTCTGACAGTCAATCTGCTGTTGGGATTCTTACATTGAACTGGGCAAGTACCAATTTTACTGTCCTAATATCACAGATCAAGTCTCTCCTCAATCAACTACAATCTACAGCTTTTGAGGTTTCGATACACTGGACACCGGAACATGATACTATTGCTGGGAACGAACTTGCTGACAGGCTAGCAAAAGATGCTGCTCAACAAGCCTCAAAGATGCCCATGGATACTTCTGTTGTCACCAATCAAGATATCAAGTCAGCAGCAAAGAAGTCAATTATATCTAAATGGCACCAGCGCTGGGACATTTCTGAGACAGGCAGATTTCTTTATACCTTCAAACCATTAGTTGACCGAAAACTCTACTTAGACTTACCTTCTAAGGATCTCTTTCCTATCAGTCATCAACTCAGGACTGGATATTGCAAGTTAAATGCATACGGATTTAAATTGAATCAATGTGAAAGTTTGGAATGCGATTGTGGTGAAATAGAGACTGTTTAGCATTAGGCTACAGACTGAAGGATTTAAAAAGTGAGTCGGTTTACTCCAAGGTATAACAAAAAGGTAACGATGGTTTCTTGTTTACTCAAGCGTAAGACATACATTTCTGCTGTTGAAGGATTGAAAATGCCGTGTTCATAGTAGTAAGGGGTTGAAGTATACTGTTCAAAAAAAGAAAGTTATTTTTTGAAACGTTGATAAAATTGTCAAAAATGTAATTTATGATTATCTGGACACATATATTTTACAGGAATACTTATATCTATGCAATAAAGTTATTTTTGCCTCTTTACGCTTCACTGATTTCTGAAGGGTGGAACAAATGACAAAATCCGATTTTTGTGGTATTATTTCCCTCTAGATTAAAATATGTGCTCAGTGGGATTCATTGTGTAATCCTCTGCTGCTGTTGTATAAAATAGTAGTTTTTTTTATTTAATTGAAGCTATTAAGCTTGGAGCTGTATTAGGTCTAAATGTTCTTATTTCCGGTTTCCTGACTGAGTTGATGAAATAAGAACCAAAATTAATTCTAATGACTGTATCTAAATAAGCTATGTGTAACTAACCTTTCAGTGAAAATTTCATCAAAATCGGACGAAAAATAACAAAATTGTGGCATTTTCTTAAAAAAAATTGTGAGAAAAACGTTGGTTAAAGATCAAAGGTTCCCCTCGATCTTACAAGGGAAAGCCGATATTGCTAATTGTGTTAAGTGTGCGACAACAATACAATTGCATGTAGTAGCTTTAATATTCACTATATCGGTATTATCATCTATACTTACATAAGCCGAAAACACAAATGTTGTAGTACATGGTAGAGATAATCTATAAAATGAGCAAACCATATAAAACGGATGATTAACTAGAAAAAGTAAGAAAGAGGGCAAATATCAAGAATCGATACACTCAAGTACCACATCTGACACAGGATACGTAATGGGAAAGTGACAAACACACAATTAGACATCACAAACGAGAGCCAAGAGGTCAGCCCTTTCCCAGCAGGTGACCACAAGGTATCAATAAACAGACGGACGAAAGCATAACAAACACAAGACAGAAATAACACAAATGATCCACAAAAGAAGTACATCCTTGGAACAGCCTGTAAAGGTATTTTACTGGAGGGCTTAAACCAATTTTAAGGCGCCAACCTCCATGAAGTCCATGAAAACATGTTCGTAGCCCTCTTTTTATTATAATGTAAAATGTTCGATGGCTGATGTGAAGTGAGACCACAAGAGAACCAATAATGACTCGTGGTCAGGAGACTTCAAAACAGATTAAGACAGTACACTGCTTGGTAACAGATAGGGTATATTTTTATGAATAAATATGATATTTATTTCATCTCGTGAAGCAAAAAAATGTATATTTCATTTGTGGCTTCACATTTTGGAATGAATATGGCATGATTTCTCTTGTTTATCTCATCGGGGACGTTTCTAGGTATTCCTAATACATTTTATCATAAATATTTTGGGTATGTAAAAGTATTGGCACAATTGAAAAACCCATTAACGAAACCTTTGCGTTGCTTAGAGTGCCTGTGAGTAGTGTAAACCAGTGTGGTCTTCCAAATTTGAAACCACTGTCCTTGGAGCTGGGGTTAAGAAAGTATTAAATTCAGCATATCTTGACAATTTTATTACCAAAAGGCCCCTTACGATCCAGTTAAGCAAATGAATACCCACATTTGTGCTTTTGACCGCTAATAGCGGTTGAAAATCCGAAGAGGGTTGAGGAAAGTCAACAGGGAAAGCAGAGGTAATCAAATTATATTCTTTATTTTCACATGTAAAATAAAACCTTTTATATATTATAACATTTTCTCATGTGAAAATATATTTCTTTCAAATATATATTATATTTAATAAATATTTTCCTTGCATTTTATTACTTTTCATTTAATAAACATTAATTAGACACGTTACATCCGAACACATTACAGGCATAATGGGTACATGTATCAGTGTTTGATCTGTTCATCCTGTTCAGGAGACAACCTTGGATTAAGCAAATTCATCAATAATTGTAGTTTGCCTGGATCAAAATAAGCAACACAAGACATAAAATTATCCTCACAAAGTGTCAACTTTTATTAGAATTTTGATTTCTGATTTGCTTTTGTCCCTTTTACAGATTATCAACTCCCTGTAGCGTCAAAATTATGCGATCTACTTATGAGAAACACAGCTTTATTGTGATCTACAGACCTCGTCAAATATGAATAGTGTCCGTCATAAGATGTAAGAGTAGTTTGTCCTTGACCTTACATCCCACAGTCAATTGCTTCACCTACAAACCATAGGCAATCATTGTGCAAAATGTGAACACCTTCAGTGAATATCAATCAGTTGTTCGAAACATTAGAAGAGAAGAAGTAGTTTTAGCTCGACTCCGCTTAGGTCATACAAGAGTCACTCATTCATACTTACTACAAGGTGAAGAGCTGCCACAATGTGTTGGTTGCGACGCACCATTCACTGTACGTCACTTCCTTTTGGAGTGTGGCGATTTTGCACAAGTAAGAAATAATTGCTTTCATGCTGATAACATGAAAGAATTATTTCAAGATATACATATTGATAGTATTATGACATTTTTAAGACAAATAAATCTTTTTAACAAAATCTAATTGCTATTTTTAAAATCATGTTTTGTTTTACATTTGTATCAGACCATAATACAGATATTTTAATGTTGTATTCTGTTCAGTTAGAGAACATGTACAGTTATCTTAATAGCTCTTTGAAACTGTCAGATATTGTACGTGGTCTCTCCTGTCACCAATCGTATTTCAACTAATTATCATTATACAATCTCATCAACATCATTCCTTTTATTTTATCTTATCAATTTTTACTTTTTCCATCTTCATCATGTTTAGTTTAATACCGTCTAACGCTAATGACCCACAAGGGTTGATGCGTCGTTAAGAACCAAACAAACAAACAAATCTAAAGGAAGGGTTTATAAGCGATAGAACAGATTTTAGATATATTTGACATTGATCTTTGAATCCAAGATCATATCGGTGCCCTGAAATCTTCCTGGTAATTCACAAAGCATATACTATCATTGTTCAAAATATTTAAAGCACCATCAGAGGAAAAATGAGAGAAATTTGCGCTGCCTTAACCATAAATAAATATTAAGTATATTTGACCTTGACCTTTGAAATCAAGGTCATAGCAATAATCGGAAACTTTGTTGTCATCTACACACAATAACCAAGTACTGTGCCAAATATGAACAGTATATGCCAATAACATTGAGGAGTTAGCGTCTCAAGCAATTAACCGGCTGACGGACGTTCAGATGGACAGACAGACACATGGACTGACGGATGGGACTGACTATAATATACCAGACTTTAAAAACAACTACACAAAAACGTGGACATAATTTGCCAAAATTTCACAAAATGGCACACATAAAATCAAAATTTAAAAAAAGAAGCATTATTTGTGTTGTTCAGTATGCTTCAGCCCCCAGCAAGCACAGGCAACTTTATCAAACCCTTCAGTGGCGGAACTGTGTAATATAGGCATGTTTCTTCAATAAAATAATAATTTTGTAATGTTATACATTGGCGTAAAGCGAAATTGATTTAAGGGGGATATTTCTGTTATTTTGCCAATTTAGATTAAGAGTAGGTCCTGCAAAAATGACAAAGATACAATTCTAAATATGTTATATACTATGCAAAAATTACTATACATTATTTTTTCAGCTATTGGTAAGTCAATTGAGTGTAATAAGACTTTGTCCACTAAATTTATTAAATGAACCTAACAAAGTCAAAATGCCAAAATGCAGTGTACTATACGCATAGCACATTTAATTAGAACATGCAACATTCATAATTTTGGTAAGTATAGTTCTTCAAAGTATGCTTGAGCATGCTAATATGTATGATCGGTGATATTACATAAAAAATATGCCAACAGCAGAGTGTTTTATGTGCAAAAGTGAAAATATTTCTCAAGAAGCATTTCTTTTATGTGCAGTATACTTGAGCCTCCACTAATCATTTGCACAAAGTTTTTAACTCTTCAACGGCAGAATTGAAGAGAGCACATATTGCCCATTAAGAAAATATAATTTTCGTCTTGTTATACCTTTGAGTAAAACGACGTCGATTTTTAGAGGGATATTTCAGCTCAGTCTGTAGCCTACATTTTCTACTTGAATGTCCTCTATATGAGGAAGAACGTGATCAACTTCTTAAGAACCTATTCTCTCAACTTGGCATTAATTATCTGGATATGGATCTACTTCTCGGTTACAGTGAAAATGAGAATACTCCTGGTTGGAGAGAGTCGATCATAAATGAACTAGGACAATACCTTGCCAGTACTGGTCGCCTTTTCAGCAGAGTTGCTGATGAGGACGTACCACAATAATCCATTGACTGTATCAAACACTAAATCTCTTAAGTACATTTGTGGAATCTTTATATTTGAGGCACTCAACCTACATCGTGAGAAGTCTACATCGGAGAAGATTGTGCCACAAAGCTTGATACGGACTACGGGATAGATCCTTGATAAACATCGTGGTCTGATTCACCGTTGAATTTCGCGGAATTGGCCGAAGGAGTTCTGATTGATACCAAGGGGTAAAACTTTATGCTTCTTGTTTTGAGAGCAAACTTTAGAAACCAATCAATGCTATAAGTTGAGGCTCTCATTGAAGCTTTACACACTGATATGGTTTTTAAAAAGATACTATGCTTGACAGTTAAACTGTTTTTGTAATGAAGAAAATGGGATTGTTTTCAACTTCAACACAGATTCAAGATTCAGTCAATCTGAATGTTCTATGGCACAATATTCAAAATAAATCGAATGTTAATGTCGTTGCTATCAATAGCCTATCCGTTATTCTAAAATTGTCTGTTTAGAAGAAAAAAAATGACAATGTTATTGATTTTAAGGTCAAGATTATTCATAGCAAACATATGTTTATTCTTCAAAACAAAGTGTTTGCTGTTTGCTGTGAAAGAGATGTTTATGTGGGTGAGTAAAGGTGTCTCTTCAATACATGTATTACGACAGGGCATCTGATCTAAGATATATCAATATTTTTCCTAGCCTCGTGAATGTTTATATGTGGATAGAGGGGCGCAGGTGGAGATTATGCACATTCTTTCATTTTTGGAGGATTCCACAAGAAAATATCATGGCTGATACTGCAAAGATAACGGTAGCACGTTCGTGCGTCTTTTAAATCCTGCATCAATTAAAAAAAAATATGTAGCTTAGCTATTTGAAATTTAATATGTAGATTGAAGACCGATGGAAATTATACACATTCTTTTATTTCCCGGCTTAAAAATCAAATTGCAATAGAAAAAGCTATGAAATATTGTTATGACACAAAAATATGAGTCCTACAATCACTCCAAATGTATTTAATATAGGTTATTTGGCACGTTAAAAGAATATAATCTTAATAGAGAGTGGGGGGGGGGGGTTCTTTGGTCCATGGCAACGGGTTTGTTCAATTTGTGAGTCGTGGAACGCAATAATAGTGTTTATTGCATACTAGTAAAAGTACGTCTTTAAACGTATGTGCATAGCTATACATAGGAGGTTCGAAGGTTGTTTTAATCCTAGCAAACACTGCAGACCATGGTAGAATGCAGCATTAATTTTGGATTCTCGCTGTTTGTCAAGTACCTTTTTTTGGCGTTTTCAGTTTACAAATGAGCCGCGACATGTGATTTTCAACAATGTGGCAATTTGACAAGTGTAGACTCCGACGAGGCTGGGCAGCCTCCTGTTAAGCTTAGAAAATCCAAATGGTGTTCAGTCAGTAGCTTAACAGTCATAGAATATTCAAACGACTAGCAAAGGCTCTGCTCAGAATGTGCGTATGCATAGGCTGATCTGAGGCTTTGCTGGTCGTACATACCACACTGTTGGAAATCTCATGTCATGGCTCAAATGGTAATTATAATACATCGGCTAACTAATACGAGATAACTCTCTTAGGCTACAGGTATATTTTAAATTTTTGTTAAACACCTTTGAAGATGACGTTAGAAATGCTGTCCTTTCGTAGATAGTTTTACGGTGTTTACTGTTTTGAACCACATCTTTGAGGTATGGCCCTTTAATGGCATTTTTCTTTTGTAAGTTAAAATGGCCGCTTGTATATTTCATTATATCCGGCTTATCGATCAGAATACTGCTGGAACTGAAGATGCTGTATTCTAAGTAGCACAGCGACTGTATCTAAGACGACGTTTTGGTACAATTCATCAAGCCCCTAGTCCTCTCTTCGCCGGTGGCTTAGGTAATTGTCCATTCAAAGGTAGTGGTTCTGTTGTTGATGATTCTTTGTCTATCGTTTCTCCAATTGTTTTGTTTATTTTTATTCTTTTTTGGTGGGGGTGGTGGCGTGTTTGTTCCTGTTTTTTGTTATTCAGTACTTTTGGTTACTCTAGCTTTGCAATCATCTATATGGGTCAAGAGAGCTGGTTGTAAGTGTCTTCCTGATAGCAAGTTCCTGTTTGCGCTCTGTGGTTCTTCCTCACTGTTCAATTCGTTAGTCTACAGTGTGTGATTGTGGTATGTCCTGATCATACATATTTACTTTTTATCACAATTATTTTAAAGCTGCATAGTCTGTAACTTTTGATCTTTTAATTTTTGAAACAATGTTTCTATTTTTCAAGAACACAGTTAAAAAACTAAAATTCAGGTATACATTTTACCAATTTCGTAAATATCTACAAATTATCAGTATCAAAGCAACAGCATTTATGTTAAAACTTGACTGTCTATAATTATTGGAGGGACGTAAATAATTACCAACAAGAGAAAAACACCTGTTTTATAAGATAATTCACTTTTCCATGCAGTTTTCAGCTATAGTGAACAGATTTATTGTGAAAACTTAACTTAATTCTGCTTTTACAAAAGATTTAAAAAGAAAATATTTTTTTTCGAAAAATGTTAGAAGTTGCAGACTATGCAGCTTTAATACTTTTCCTCCAGTCAAGATTTTTGCACTTCAGGCTTGCACCCTTACTTACTTTGATTTATCCTGGAAGCAAACACTATGAATCCTAGTCAGACTGCTCCTGTGTTAGCAGACTGGTCTTGATCCATATTGTTTGCAAACTAAGCTATCTAACTACATAAGCTGATGAGAGAAGCAGCAGGCGTTAAAATGCAGAGCAGACGACAGTTTCACGACAAGTCTGGATATTTGTTGTATTTTGAGGGAGGAAACCCGTTTCCAGCTCATATAGTTGTAGTAATATATGAAGGGAGCGTGGTGGCTAAGTGGTAGAATGCTTGACTCGAGGCAGAAGGGCCGCGGGTTCAAGCCTCACCGGCGTCACTGCGTTGTGGTCCTTGAGCAAGACACATTTATCCTAGCTTAGTACTGGCACCGAGGTTATAAAACTTTTTTCATACTCAACTCAGCTGAGCACGAAATTTATCCTGCTCATAAATGTTGAAATGCTAACAATTATTGGCATTTTAACATGTATTAGCACGATAGAAACAACATCTGAGAGACTTAAAGCAAAATACTTCTTTATTTGTCGTTATTTTAGTTTTTATGAGCAGTTGAAATTTCGTGCTCAGTTGAGTAGAGCATGAAAAAGTTTTATAACCTTGGTGCCTGGTTCGACCCAGGAAGACCCGTCCCTATATAACTGAAAGATTGTTGATGGGACGTATAGAATCAAATCAAACAAACAAAAAATAATATATCAGCGTTGCAGGGGTGTAGCTGTTATACAATGCAACCCAGCACTATTAAAAGCACAATCAGTTCGTAAGCATACGCTATTATGTTGTTAATGGGTCGCCTATGTACAGTCTTTGTGGCACAATTTGCTAAGATGTTGGCAGCATTCAAATTCCTAAAAGCGTTTGGTCAATTCCTTTGCCACTTAATGTACTGCATGGCTTGTTAATAATGTCAGTTAGTATGTTTAATAGTACTCATTTATTTTACATTTCACATATTACATATACTCAACTACAAAAGAAACACATTAGTTACTTTTTAGAGCAATTACGGGAAAATAGTTAAGAAATCAAAAAATATTTTATACCATATTCTTTAACAATCAATTATGCATCAAATTATTGAATAATGAAACTGTTTTACTTAAACACGTTCATGCTGTACGGCTGTGTATAGACAAGGGGTCATTTCTAAAAATGACAAATTTCAGACAATTGGTTTTCACTCGAGTTCTAGTCTTAATCAGTTCACATCGTCCAATAACCGGTATGTCCCTCAGACGAGGCAATCAAGTGTGTGCAGAAGCCAAAACTAACCGCGTAAGTTTAGTAAGCCCGGATCTCAATAAAATAGAGCAGTTGGCGACGCATCCGGGATCGTTCAGTGAACCTAGGAATCTTTGACAGCTTCAGGTTGCTCCATTAAGAATGGGCGTGGATTCCGAAGAACGCTGTGTGGTGGTACATGCATTTGGTTTGACATCGTTAAGAAGCAATATTTGCTGCAGGAGAGGGTCATGGTCCGATTTTGGACGAATTTAACTCAAGTGAACTGATTTAGACGAGAACGAGATATTCATTCTCAAGTGAAGCTTGTCATTTTTGAAAATGACCCCTTGTCTAAACACTGGCGAATAGCATGAACAAATTTAAGTAAAACTGTAACAGTATCCAATGAATTGATGCAGAACTAATTGCTACGGAATATGGTATAAATATATTTTCATTTCTTAATTCCGATTTCCATAATTGCAACGAGAAGTGACTGATGGGTTTCTTTTGTAGTTGAGTATATATATTGTTCTCAGCGAGGTTCTCCTGAACATATACCTGTATAGATTCATATAACACTTAGTTTGCTGCCAAGTTAATAGCACCATCGTATATGATTCAAATTCAATGGTCCAAACCATTCAACCAGATGTTTGATTAAGAATGTAGAGATGCAGCGGCTTCGTGTGCACCAACTTTCTCTGTGAACACTGGTATTACTTGACTTTTCGCTTACTGTAATGGCGGCAACTTTAATATTCATATCTGGGTGTGACAGCCTCGGCTATTTCATCTGCTAAGGAAGAGAAATCAGGTTTTATTTATAATTTGGTTAAGAGTTAAATAAGCTTTTTGAGCCGCGCAAACGTGCGTGCATTTCATGAAGATCCTAACCGTATACATACTGAACTCAAATTTATTAACCCTTAAAGCGCATAATCACAAAATGTATGTTTTTGTCGTCCACTAAACTATTTGAAGCATTAAGATAAACAGTGTGGACCCAGATCAGACTGCTCCTGTAGTCTGATCTGGTTCCACAATGTTTGGCTCCCTGCTTATGTTAAATAGACATTTTCAAATGCAGTCATAGTGACTGAGGTTGTGGCACAAGATGATACAGTTACTTTTGAATATAACCACGCCTCCTTTTCAGCTTTTACTTATGCCTAAGGTTGACTAGTCCTAATTACGCATTCATGAGGCGCGGTTTACAGTAAGCGAAAAGTCAAGTAATAGGACCTTTTGTTATGCCATTTCAATCAAAAAAGAGTTATCGGTTTACCGATCGAAGGCGGTGCTTCTATTGTGGATAATTTGTTATTGTTTACATGTATGTCTTTGTTATACTGCTTTGCCTGTTCCTAGCAGCCTTGTGACTTTTTTTCTGACTGATTAGTTATTAAAACAAGGTGTTATATATGATATACGTTTTATCTTTTTTCTTGCTCGCCATTAAATACCGCATTTCCAACTTTTAAAAAAAAGATCCCAGAAGTTAAGTTTCGATATAACTAGATTACGTCACTCTAACAAAATTGACGTTACATGTCTTTCGACGTCATTCAGGAAAGTCCGCCACAATTCGAGAATCGAATCATGGCTAAGGTGTATGTGTGAAGCATTACACGTAGTACTATGTACCAAAAAGCTCCATTTTTTAACCGAAACTGGCGTATGAAATATTGATCTGTAACATGTGGTTTCAGCTCTATTAAAATCGATTATTCTGATTATCCGAAAAGTTTAATGAGCGGAATAAATGAAGTTAATGTTTTTTTCAATAAAATATCGCAATAGCGATATTTTATTGAAAATCATAAACTTCATTTAAGCCGTTTGTTTTGCTGCAATCACACTTGTTATTGTGTTAATATGGTTAATGTGACGTCAGCGTCACGTTATATGACGTCAGTGTCACCAGGATATGATTAATACACAAATGGCCTATCGATTTATGTTACCTCAAATGGAGAGTAAGGTTAATGTTTTACTTAACAATTGTAAACAAAATAAAACGTCACTGTCACTCTTGGTTGGCACGACAGTAGGTGTGTGTCTTTTGATATCAAGTTTACTGGGCAAGGCTTTAAGAACGCACGTTGACATCGCGAGGCTTGCGGAGCGTTTCAACATGCGTTCTCAATCCCGAGCCTGGTAAACTTAAATCCAAAGGCGCAAACCTGGTGTTAACCCATTGTTTTAATCTTCAATCCAGTGCTTATGACGTAACTTTCGATTTTTGTGTTGATTCAGCGTGATTAGCGACGTCATTAAAATTGCAACGTCATCATGACCGAATAAAGGCACATGCCGTGAGATGGACAACGTTTATCAGGCAACGTGCGACAATGCAGTTAATTCAAGAGGTAACTGATAACACTGATTGAGTTCAAAAATGTCTGTATAGATTGGTTTACAGAGTAATTGTGTTTGGGAATGTTTCTTTCGTCCTAGTTTTGTGTCGTTTCCAGTGTACCAATCATCTCAAGAAGAGGAAGAGAGATGGATGCATTACTAGTTGTTTTTTTTTGTTGCGTATATTTATTAGTCTGTGTTCTAGAGTCTTTTTTCTCTTGTTGTTACATATTTTTATGTGATTATGAGTATACTTCAAGTGGACAAGTCCTGGTAAAGTACGCATTTAGTTCCACCTGTCATTTGGCTAAGGAGATGTCCCGTTAAGGTGTGAACTCTCCAAAAAGTCATATTTTCAAACTATGATTTTTGCAATAGTTTTTTTGTGACTATGAATAAAAAAACATATACTCAAACAATAACGTTATGTCCGCTTGGCGTTTATGTTTGCCAGTTCCAAATGTATGAACGCATTTCATTCAAATTTTCATCTTACAAACTTTAATTATTTAAAATGATTTGCACCTAAGAGTAATCCATTTGATAATCAGTGTAGCCGCTGACAAAGCAGCGAACACGAGTACCCTTAAAATCAAAAGTCACAACATCAATAGCTTGGGTGTCCGTCATAATCCTGAACTGTTTAAGCGCATTTAAACATCAGTGAGCAAACTCTCTAGTAAGATAAGCTGGCTAGTTGTATGCATTGCTTTTAAGGCCACAGCCAATAGTCTGTAATATACTCTAACGTCACAAAACATCGATCACAAGCGTGCGTGAAAACACTCAGAAAATTCATTATTGGTCCAGCATTTTGATAATCAACAAAATCGAACAATTAATCGAACATTAATTAAGATTAATCAGGATCAAAACAATTGATAATGGAAATTCTCTGATGATTCTGCAGTGAGGGGTGGGGTATAAAGCACAGATTTAGTGAGCCTGTGATGCCAGACAATAGACATAGTTTTTGTTTTTCTCTATTGTGTAATTGTTGTCATAAACAAACACAACACATTAAAACAAAAACGGTTTCAAAACGATGTTATGTTAAGGAGATCTGAAAGTTCTTTAATTGTTATTTGTTGAATTCAAAAGGAGGTAATTTTAGTTAATTTCCTAAAGAAAGATTTGGAACTGCAATTTCGCTCGTTCAATAAGCAGACTTGAGATTTTTGGATGTTTTTCGTCGTCGGACGCTTCTGTTTTCCATTTAACGTAAAATGTGTTACGTTTTGATGATTAACTTCATGATGATAGTGGAAAAAAACTGTGTGTACATTAGGTTTAATAACTCTTCAAGATCAGAAGATAAAATCAAATAATTAACATTTTTATGCGTCGGACGTTTGATAAACATTTTGATTTTATTTTTGTTGCAACATCTTAACTGGATCGAAAGATACAGTACCATGAAAGCTAAAGGGGGCTGCGTGGGCTTGTTTGGGTCTGCGCTTGTCAAAATGCCACATTGTCGGAAATCACATGTCATGGCTCATATACAGTTGTGCTGTTTTAGAGGTCTCTTTGACAAAAAGTGTGAGCCCCTTTCAGTGCTCCTAAAGGAGCAGTCTGATCTGGGTCAACAGTTTTTGTAACTACTAAAATTGGTTAACGGGCAGCAAGAGACTAGAGCGACGTTTTGTTTTGTTTTTTGCCGTTAAGAGTATGTATTAAACGGAAACCTAAGCATATTAATAATCGGTGAAACACACGTTGTGGGCGCTCAAAGAGAGCTTTCACAATGAGTCTGTTCTTTTGAGCGCGCAATACGGGTGTTCAATGATGTTCACTTTTTGCGCTTATATCTATGATTATTTAGACCTATGCGGACACTGATGTGCTTACATCTATGTGTAAGCTAGCAAGTGTCTGCACACTAGAAACACCAAATTCATAACGCTATCAGATTTTAAGCCCTTGCATTTCGTTTCGGTAAGGGCGAAGTCAGTCATTTATTTGTATAATTATGATTTCTGCACATCTGGTATGCGAAGTAAGCCAGTAGATGGGAGATAATTAATAACGATATATACCTTTGAGGTCCATTTGTATACTCTCCCTTGCATTCCGGTAAACGGTCTGTCACATTAAAGGGATAAATATGAAAACCACTTGAAAGACTTGCTATATTCGGATTCTCCTCGAAAAGATTCGTCTGTAACATGTCTCTCACGAAATATTCACTAAGCGCATATGAAAGTGTGCATCATTGAACCACTTTAAATTGTATATATTAGCTTGATCATATAATTAGTACATATGTTCCCATGCTGTTAACACACACACACACACACACACACACACACACACACAGTCGCTACTTATTTTCCAAACAGTGGACTTAATGGCTGTAACGCAATGTTGCATTAAGGGAATAGTTTTTATTATGTCAAATAATACCTTAAGATATGCCTGCTACGTCCTCGACTTTTATGGAATTTGTATGTTAAATAACATGTTTTGTATTTCTTCTCTCCCTTTCTCTCCACTATCCTGCCTTTTTTGGTACGATTCACTTATTAACAAATGGATCTCAAGATATGTACATATAATGTAAGAGGACTGGGGAATAAAACCAAACGAGAAAATGTTTTCGCCTGGCTAAAAGATAAACAATACTCAATCTGTTTGCTACAGGAAACACATTCTGGGGAGGGAACGCATAAGGATTGGGTAAAAGAATGGGGAAAAGATGCTTTTTTCAGTGGAACAAGTAATAATAGTGAAGGTGTAGGTATTTTAATAAATCCGAAACTTTCTTTTAGCATAAAGCAACACAGCGAAATTATTATCGGACGACTACATGCCCTAGAATTAAACATTGAGGAACGAGATATAATTATTTTAAATTTGTATGGTCCTAATACCGACTCTGTAAATTACTTTGAAATCTTAGAAAAATATTTAAAAGAAAATGAAGATAAAACATTTATTATAGGTGGTGACTTTAATACAATTATAGATACTGAATTAGATAAGAAAAATGGAAGAATAGATACACATAAATTATGCAGAAACAAGCTTTCGTGTATTATTGATGAATTTGATTTGGTAGATATCTGGAGAAGCAAACATCCTAGTTCAAAAAAGTACACATGGCATTCGTCAAGTAAACCACCAATATTTTGTAGGCTGGACTATTTTCTTATATCAGATAATCTCATAAATAATGTTATTTCATGTGAACATGGGACTAGCTATAGATCTGATCATAGTCCTGTTATATTAAATATAAACTTAACGAACATTGATAGAGGCCCAGGGTATTTTAAGTTAAATAATAGTTTTGTACTAGATAATGAATATCAGGAAGGCATAAGGAAAAGTATAACAGAAACAACAACATTTAATGAAAATGCAAACCCAAATACTCTATGGGAATTAATAAAGGGGTCTATTAGAAATGAAACTATTAAATATGGCACAAAAAAGAAAAAAGAAAACAACAACCAAGAAATAAAACTTAAACAAGACATAGAGAATATAGAAAATAATATAAATAATACTTTGTGTAGCATAAAATTAGATGACCTTAAGCAAGAACTAGATATAAAGAAAACGGAATTAAATGAATTAATTGATCATAAAATGGAAGGGCATATATTAAGGGCTAAGGCTCAAATAATAGAAGAAGGAGAAAAGAACAGCCAATACTTTGCAAACCTTGAAAAGAAAAAAGCAGAAAATAAGGTAATAAAAAGATTAAACGTCAACAATAACATAATAACAGATCAAAAAGATATACTAAAAGAAGAGATGAAATTTTATCAAAAATTATATTCAAAGCATAACCAAACAAACTCAAAAATTGATTTTTTCGACAACAATATAAATAAATTAAACAATATTGAACAAAATACATGTGATGGGCTATTAAATGAGGAAGAATGTAAAATCGCATTAAAAGAAATGAAAAATAACAAAAGTCCTGGCTCAGACGGAATCACAACAGAATTTTATAAAATATTTTGGAATGATATTAAGAAGTTTTATATTGACTCTTTAAATCACTCCTATCAATGTGGTGCATTAACAGAGTTACAAAATCAAAGTATAATATCACTTATTCCCAAATCAGATAAAGATACTTCCATTTTAGGAAATTGGCGACCCATAAGCCTTCTAAATGTCGACTATAAAATTGCAACAAAGACAATTGCAAATAGATTAAAAAAGGTACTACCAAAACTTATACACGACTCCCAAACAGGTTTTCTAAAGGGAAGAAATATAAATGAAAATATACGAACTATTTTTGAAGTTCTTGACTATGTCGAAGAAAAGGATATACCAGGTTTGATCTTTTTTTCAGATTTTGAAAAAGCTTTTGACAGTATAAATCATGATTATCTATTCAAAAGTTTGAAACATTTTAATTTCAGCGAGGATTTTATAAAATGGATAAAATTGTTTTATTCTAATGCAAGAAGTTGTGTTACAAATAATGGTTTTTTATCACCTTTCTTTTCAATACAAAGAGGCGTTCGTCAAGGTTGTCCTCTTTCACCATACTTGTTCATTCTGTGTATTGAGCTATTAACTAACCAAATAAGAAATAATGAAAATATCAGTGGGATAAATATATGTGGCTTTGAACTCAAGAATGCATGCTATGCAGATGATGCATCCTTTATTTTAGATGGATCCAAGAAATCATTCGAGACTCTGGTGACAATTTTAGAAAACTTCAGCAATATATCTGGTTTAAAATTGAACACAAAAAAATGTCAGGTTTTGAGAATAGGATCTAGCAAATATACAGATGTTGCTTATATGAAGAATAAACAATTTCAGTGGAGTTCAATTGAAGCCAGAGCCCTTGGTATGACTTTCACAAATAATAAAAAGGATATAATGAAACTAAATTTAGAGAAAAAAATAAGTCAATTTGAAACTTGTCTTAAACAGTGGCAACATAGGAAACTTACATTGATGGGAAAGGTAACCGTTGTTAAAAATTTTGCACTCCCAAAACTTATTTTTGCACTTTCATCTCTGCCAAACCCACCAAAGTCCACAATAGATCGAATCGAAAAGATTATGTATTCCTTTATATGGGATAGTAAGCCAGATAAAATAAAAAGAAGCACACTGATACAAAATTATGATAAAGGGGGAATTAAAATGATAAATATTGAAAAATTTATAATGTCTTTAAAGGTTACATGGGTAAAGAAAATATTAGATAGCTGCAACAATGGGGTTCTGAAAAAAATTTATCTTAAAAAATTAGAAAAATATGGATCGGATTTATTTTTTGAATGCAATTTCGATGAAAAAGACATACGCACTTGCTTCAAAAACAATCTATTTCTGAGGGATATTTTATTAGCGTGGAGAAAATTAAATAAAAAAGACGCAATATTATGCTTTGGACAGGAGATCATTTGGAATAATACACATATAAGAGCTAACGAAAAAACACTTATGTACAAAACATGGTACGATCTTGGTATAAAAAAAATCAGAGACATATATGACTATAACGAAAAGGTATTTTGCTCTTTTGGCAAGCTACGTGACCTGTACAATATACCATCTCATGATTTTCTGAAATATCTTAGTTTAATACAATGTATTCCAGGCAACTGGAAAGCAAATCTTAAACATGAAAACCGAGACTACCCAGGTGGCGAAAATATCTTACAAAATTTATTAAAAGTAAAGGAAACCAATAAATATGTGTATAATATGTTACTTAAAAAAGACGAAATAGAGACGAGTAACGCTGAACAAAAATGGAACAATCATTTTTCAAATGAAAATATAAACTGGAAGAAAATCTACTTAATTAATATATCTACATCTAACGATATAAAATTACGAGATTTCCAGTACAGATATTTAAACCGTATTGTACCTACAAATAAGTTCTTAAGCAAGTGTCAAATAGTAAGCTCTTCTTTATGCGACTTTTGCAACATGGAGATTGAAACAATGCATCATCTGTTTTGGGAGTGTAGACATGTGCAATTCTTTTGGACAAAATTTAGAGATTTTTTTGAAGCAAATGGTTTTGATATATCAATATCTGAATTAAAAATAACTTTTGGAATACAAAAAACTGCAGAGATTAATGCAAATCTTAAAAACTTTTTAATCTTCACAGCTAAATATTTCATATTTGTTTGTAAATACAGGAAAAAACTGCCAATTTGGGATATTTTTCAATTATATTTGAAGAAACGGGTCCAAATTGAAAGAGAAATAGCTCTGTGGAAAGGTAGACTGCATAAGTATGAACAAGTTTGGAGAAACCTACTTGATGTTCTGTAATAACGAATTATACAGAAAGGCAGGTCTCTCTCTCTCTCTCTCTCTCTCTCTCTCTCTCTCTCTCTCTCTCTCTCTCTCTTGGTACCCGATATCTTCCAAAAACACTCTTTTTATAACTATCATTTAGCCACTTCAAAATTACTCTTTCTCTCGTTATATTTTTGAGCCTGCACATCCATGGAATACTGGTACTTATCGCATCGTCGTGCGACATTTGTAAGATCTTATAAATTGAAGAAAACAAGGATCAAACTTTGGATCTCTGGTCTCTTTGGTTACGTACAAATTGGCGGTTTGTCTGTGAGATTGTAGTTGCACAAGTGTGATAGGCACCAGAGACTGGTGTGCTGGCTCATGAATATGACAATATACATATATATATAATATTGTCGGTGTGTCAATGAAGTATGGTTGTGGATGATGTAATATTGTAAATTATGGTTGCTCCATGTGAGTAAAGCCTTTTCAGCAGAAGGTGGGACATAAAACAAGTAAATTAGTAAAATCTTACAACTCCATAATAGCGATACACAAAAAAGTATAAGAAATATCATGTAAGCATAAAACTAATTTTGCTGCCCACTTTCGGCTGAAAACGCTCCACAACGTGGACACTCAAATTTTGTAGACAAGTTAAACTGCAGAGATTAATGCAAATCTTAAAAAATAGTGGCAGTGAATGTTTGCTTTGTAACAGATGCATAATTATGTATTGTATTTTGTATGACATATTGACAATAAAATATAAATAATAAAAAAAAAAAATTGTTGTCATAAACAAACACAACACATTAAAACAAAAACGGTTTCAAAACGATGTTATGTTAAGGAGATCTGAAAGTTCTTTAATTGTTATTTGTTGAATTCAAAAGGAGGTAATTTTAGTTAATTTCCTAAAGAAAGATTTGGAACTGCAATTTCGCTCGTTCAATAAGCAGACTTGAGATTTTTGGATGTTTTTCGTCGTCGGACGCTTCTGTTTTCCATTTAACGTAAAATGTGTTACGTTTTGATGATTAACTTCATGATGATAGTGGAAAAAAACTGTGTGTACATTAGGTTTAATAACTCTTCAAGATCAGAAGATAAAATCAAATAATTAACATTTTTATGCGTCGGACGTTTGATAAACATTTTGATTTTATTTTTGTTGCAACATCTTAACTGGATCGAAAGATACAGTACCATGAAATTGTTTGTTTGAGTATTTAACTATTCATAAACATACTTAAGGGTATAGGGAAGATAATTATATATGTCTTAACATAACTATTCTAAAAATTGCAATATCATACTATATCAGTTAAAGGGCTGCAAAAGTGAAGATTGTTTATGTTTTATGTTTTTTTTTACTATTAATCCATGAATGCATTTTACAACAAAAACTGCAAAAATAGATTTATCTAACAATATATCTGCCTTGTATGCATGTACACTACATAAGCATGCAAAATGCAGTTAATACTTACTGCTGCAAATCGACCAATGGGGATACCTCAATGTTTTTTTTTCAAATAAAAGTTTGATCCAAATCTTGACCCAGAAAAGTCTTTGAAAGGAAAGCCTCTTTTTCACATCTAATTGTGGCGTGCGCCAGGGGGACAATCTGTCCCCTGTATTATTCTCTATGTTCCTTAACGACCTGGAGGACCATATGATGTCAGACCGAGTAAATGGGATATCTGTAGCCTGTGATAATGACCAGATCACTTATTTTATGAAAATCTATATCCTTTTGTACGCTGATGACACCCTCATATTATCCGATTCACCAGAAGCATTCCAAGATAGCCTTAATTCTTTTCATAATTACTGTGCAGATTGGAAATTAACTGTCAACATGAACAAATCTAAGATTATGATATTTGGTGCACGTAAAGTTAACCATTTCAGTTTTTATCTGGGCGATACAAATCTTGAAATAGTAAATTCGTACAAATACCTTGGCACTTTTTTCACTCCTACGGGCAGTTTTCTCCAAGCCCGAAAGCATATCGCAACACAAGCAAACAAAGCTATGCACTTACTGAACATGAGAATTAATAACCTAGACCTGCCTGTTGATCTTCAACTAAAGCTCTTCGACAACACTATTCTCCCAATACTTACATATGCCTGTGAGGTCTGGGGATTCGAGAGCTGTAAGCTGCTAGAACCAATACATAACCAATTTTTAAGAAAATTACTACATGCCCGAAAAAGTACGCCTTTGTATATGATTTACGCCGAACTGGGCAGGTACCCCCTCGAAATCACAATCAAAACAAGGATGATTGCCTACTGGTCTAGAATCATCTCGGGCTCTCAAAATAAACTTTCATATATGTTGTACCATAAACTTACAAGCACCCCCGGCCTACAATCTAAATGGGTCACTAAAGTACGCGAAACTCTACAAAACTGTGGAAGAGCTGATATCTGGCTTAACCAGCCAAATAACACAAATATTACTGCTATGGTCAAAGGGAAGCTACTCGACCAATTCTACCAAGAATGGAATGCCAATCTCGAAGTTTCGTCTAAAGGGAGAAACTATAGAATCTTCAAAAATGATCCGTCGCTAGAAAACTATCTACTTAAATTACCTAAATCACTCTACATTAAACTGGCCAAATTTCGAACCGGCAACCACAGTTTCCCATGTGAAACCGGTAGATATCACGGCATTGATTACTCTGAAAGAAAATGCACACTTTGTGACAATAACGATATTGGCGACGAAATGCATTATTTCCTAATTTGCCCCTTCTTTCAACAGCAGAGAGCGGAATATCTCCCTAAGTACTATTACACGAGACCAAACACAATAAAATTCAAAGAGCTTATGAATGTGCAAAGTGTGACAAAGTTGAAGCGTATGTGTCAATTTATCGGTGTTCTTTTGCAGTCAGTCAAATGATGTCCGCACATAAAACAATGCGAATATTTATCCGTACAAGCCGTACGCATGCACAGACATAAGCCGCCGAGCAATACAAATACGCATGAGCTGGTAAGATGGAGTAATAATTTAATACCAACAAAACGTCAATTTATGCTTCTTCTTTACACCAGGTCTCATTAATAGCCAGAGTCGAACAAACAAACATTTCAACAATCACATACAACTTACCAAATTAAAAATACAAATCCAATTAGGTCAACATGTCACGAGAATGGCACACTTACTACTACTAAACTGCCTCTGGACAACAGCGTTAAGCTGATAGACCACTTATACACAGTAAGAAGACGCGATAAAATAATTATATATAATTACAATCTGAGACACTTAAATTTCCCACTTATGTCGTCTGCTTATGGCCATTGCAAACAGTTCAGAACCAGATCGGACCCCACAAAATTCCGGGACTGGTCTGGACCTGGACTGTACAACATTTGGATCGCCTTGTCGTTAGGGACATGATTTAGCCCTAATAGGTCTCAATGCTTTTATCGAACCATATCCCATTTAGACTGGCTAATACTCTATGGAGTTTTGGCCACTCTGAGTGCAATATGTTTCTCATTGTAAAAACATTCGCATTCCATAAATTATACGTTTATTTAGTTTTACATTGAAAGATTGTTTGGACATAGCACCTTAACACATCCACCCAATCATATCCCACTCAGACTGGCTAAGGCTCTATGGAGTTTTAGCCACTCTGAGTGCAATATGACTCCAACTGACTCTCATACTCCGTAATATATACGTTTATTTAGTTTTACATTGAAAGATTGTTTGGACATAGTACCTTAACACATCCTTCCAATCATATCCCACTCAGATTGGCTAAGGCTCTATGAAGTTTTAGCCACTCTGAGTGCAATATGACTGCAACTGACTCTCATACTCCGTAATATATACGTTTATTTTGTTTTACATTGAAAGATTGTTTGGTACCTTAACACATCCATCCAACCATATCCCACTCAGACTGGCTAAGGCTCTAGGGAGTTTTGGCCACTCTGAGTGCAATATGACTCCAACTGACTCTCATACTTCTAAATATATACGTATATTTTGTTTTACATTGAAAGATTGTTTGGTACCTTAACACATTCATCCAACCATATCCCACTCAGACTGGCTAAGGCTCTATGGAGTTTTGGCCACTCTGAGTGCAATATGACTCCAACAGACTCTCATACCCCGAAATATATACGTTTATTTTGTTTTAACATTGAAAGATTAAGTGTTTGGACATGGTACCATAACACGTTCATCTAACCATAACCCACTCAGACTGGCTAAGGCTCTATGAAGTTTTGGCCGCTCTGAGTGCAATATGAATCCAACTGACTCTCATACTTCTAAATATATACGTATATTTTGTTTTACATTGAAAGAGTGTTTGGACATGGTGCCTTAACACATTCGTTCAATCATATCCCACTTAGACTGGCTAAGGCTCTATGGAGTTTTGGCCACTCGGAGTGCAATATGAATCCAACTGACTCTCATACTCCTAAATATATGTGTTAATTTAGTTTTACATTGAAAGATTGTTTGGTGTCTTAACACATTCATCCAACCATATCCCACTCAGACTGGCTAAGACTCTATGGAGTTTTGGCCACTCGGAGTGCAATATGAATCCAACTGACTCTCATACTCATAAATATATACGTTTATTTTGTTTTACATTGAAAGATTGTTTGGACATAGTACCTTAACACATTCATCCAATCATATCCCACTCAGACTGGCTAAGGCTCTAGGGAGTTTTGGCCACTCGGAGTGCAATATGAATCCAACTGACTCTCATACTCATAAATATATACGTTTATTTTGTTTTACATTGAAAGATTGTTTGGACATAGTACCTTAACACATTCATCCAATCATATCCCACTCAGACTGGCTAAGGCTCTATGGAGTTTTAGCCACTCTGAGTGCAATATGACTCCAACTGACTCTCATACTCCGTAATATATACGTTTATTTTGTTTTACATTGAAAGATTGTTTGGACATAGTACCTTTACACATCCATCCAACCATATCCCACTCAGACTGGCGAAGGCCCTATGGAGTCTAGGTCACTCTGAGTGCAATATGACTCCAACTGACTCTCATACTCCTAAATATATACGTTTATTTTTGTTTTACATTGAAAGACTGTTTGGACATAGTACCTTAATACATTCATCCAATCATACCCCACTCAGACTGGCTAAGGCTCTATGGAGTTTTGGCCACTCTGAATGCAATATGACTCCAACTGACTCTCATACTCCTAAATATATACGTTTATTTAGTTTTACATTGAAAGATTGTTTGGTACCTTAACACATCCATCCAATCATACCCCACTCAGACTGGCTAAGGCTCTATGGAGTTTTAGCCACTCTGAGTGCAATATGAATCCAACTGACTCTCATACTCCTAAATATATACGTTTATTTTGTTTTACATTGAAAGATTGTTTGGACATAGTACCTTAACACATTCATCCAACCATATCCCACTCAGACTGGCTAGGGCTCTAGGGAGTTTTGGCCACTCTGAGTGCAATATGAATCCAACTGACTCTCATACTCCTAAATATATATGTTTATTTTGTTTTACATTGAAAGATTGTTTGGACATAGTACCTTAACACATTCATCCAACCATATCCCACTCAGACTGGCTAGGGCTCTAGGGAGTTTTGGCCACTCTGAGTGCAATATGAATCCAACTGACTCTCATACTCCTAAATATATACGTTTATTTAGTTTTACATTGAAAGATTGTTTGGACATAGTACCTTAACACATCCATCCAATCATATCCCACTCAGACTGGCTAAGGCTCTATGGAGTTTTGGCCACCCTGGCCACTCTGAGTGCAATATGAAGTGTTAGATATCGAAACATGGGGTCTTGACCAATTTACCCTACCAGTATCTAAACATTGTGTCTTGAAGCATACATCCTACCATATCCCACTCAGACTGACTAAGGCTCTATGGAGCTCTGGCCATTCTGAGTGCAATATGTTTTCAATGTAATAAAAACTCTCTTCTCTCAATATAATTTTTTCCCTGATTTATAACTGAAGAGTTAAGTGTTTGAGTATATGGTGTCGTAAAGCATTCACCCAAACATATCCCACTCAGACTGGCTAAAGCTCTATAAAGTTTTGGCCATTCTGAGTGCAATATGATTTTAAGTGTTGAAAGCTCTCGTTTGTCTCAATACATACGTTTCTTCTGTATTCCAATGAATGGGTTTAGTATTTGAGCATAGTACCTTAACATATTTAGCCGACCATATCTAAGGCTCTATGGAATTTTGATCACTCTGAGTAAACTGTATTATAATACATGCTAGCTAGTAAATATGGTAGCGCACGTGCCTGATATGCAGCGAAGCATACAAACAATTGCCTATGTACTTAATACTCGCCTCCCTTGAAATAGTGTTTAACAGTTCCAGCTCCCTACAAGGGCATTTGGTGCCCGCCCCAATCTAAACGCCACAGCTTCAGCGACACTGCGACTTCAAGTTTCCACTTGATGTCGCACTGGCGCTGACGCGGCGGCACCCGACCAAAAGTCCTCAAGCTACCAATGCTTCACTCCATGTCTCGTTCGTTTGTTTATTTAATGTAGTGTGATATTGTAATTAGCTCTTATGTCTATGTTTTGACCTGAGCCTAAATAAAAGTATTTGTCTGTCTGTCTGTCGGAAAAGTCTATAATAAATCTACACAATATATGTATGTGGGGAGCCGGGTCGAAGTGGAGAGCAAATTACTCTACTTTTCGCTAACTGCAAAGGTGGAACCTTTAATATTCATATCTGAGTGTGGTTCGGCTATTTCATCTGCTAAGGAAGGGAAATCAGGTTTTATTTATAATTTGGTAGAGTAAATAAGCTTTCTGAGCCGCGCAAACGAGCGTGCATTTCATGAAAATCCTAACCGTATAAACTCTGAACTCACATTTATTAACCCTTAAAGCGCATAATCACATAATGTATGTTTTGTCGTCCACTAAACTATTTGAAGCCCCATAGGTAAACAGGGTGGACCCAGATCAGACTGCTCCTATAGGAGCAGTCTGATCTGGGTCCACAATGTTTGCCTCCCTGCTTATGTTAAATAGACATTTTCAGATGCAGTTATGTTGCTGGCGTTTTAAGGACTAAATAATGACTGAGGTTGTGGTACAAGATGATACAGTTACTTTCGAATAAAACGACGCCTCCTTTTCAGCTTTTACTTTTGCCTAAAGTTGACTAGTCCTAATTACGCATTCATGAGCCGCCGCCTTTACAGTAAGCGAAAAGTCAAGTAATACCTTTATACGAAAGGCGCTGATTCATCCCTGATCGCAAGTATCAACAGCATTTTGCATGATTAAATAGGGTGCAGGCATACTGATCAGACAGATCAAATCGGATATTGTTAGATAAGTATATTTTTCATTCTTTAGTGGTAAATACAGTTCTGGAATTAATAGTATAAAAATGCATTTTCTATAGCAGTTTTGTTATGTCGTATTTATCTCTCGTCTGCTCTTGATTTGAACAGCATGCTGGCCTTTCTTTATTAAAGCTTCGCAAAGGACGTCTCCTTTGCGAAGCTTTAATAAAAACAAACGCCAGCAGCATCCGTCAATTATTAAAATGTATTTGTTTGTGTTGATGCTTTACGTCCCAGTCAACAATAGTTCAGTCAAGTCTCGCCCTTTACTTGACTTACTGGATTGAACCTGTAAATATTAAGCAGAGATTCAAGTGACTTGCTAAAACAATATGTCTTGTACTAGCGACCCTTCGATTCCAAGTCTAGAACTCTACCAGTGAGGCGCTGCGATCTTCATAAAATGGTACATGTAGCACATTGTAGAAAACGAAATAACACACCGTTGCAGTAAATGATTTTATTAATGATAAACAATTAGCATACATAAAACTGTTGTCGTACAATCCACTTATTCTGAATGAAAACTTGTATCCCTCTTGGTTGTAAATGTATTATGTAAGCATAAATTTAGATAAACAAATATTTTGAGCGTAAAACTGTAACAATTTCCTTACCCATCAATTTTAACATATGTTTTTTGGCGCGCAAAAGAACCGTCTCATTGATACGGTTCTTTTGGGTACCCACAGCATATTTTTTTGGTTGAGAAATAAGAAAAATATTTTTGGTATGCACTCTTAATTAACGGCCCGAAAGCCTCTCGCAGACCCCTAGATTAGCTTGTGCAATAATTCTCAATAATTACTTTGTATATCATAGGAAATGATAAATGAGACTGTTCTTTGGGGCATCTACAACAGCAGTTTAATATGATTGATATGAAAACATTCACAAATTTACGCTTAAATATTTTGCTTCTCTCGACCTAAGCCTTTCAACCATTTTATTGTAAGGGCTGACTACATTGAAATTGCTAATTCTGGAATGGTTCTCGTTTTGATGGAGTCCTTACAAGTCCAACACTCTTCACGCAATTTTGCACCAAGATTACAAAAGGGGACAGCAACATTGGAAGTAAGTGGTCGAAAACCCTTTAAAATTGAATGAAATATAAGAAAATTACAGATGTTTGTATATCAGATTAATTGAAAGTTATAGAGGGCAGCCATTTCAGGTTGCGTGACGTCACATAATTCTAGTATAATATGCATAAACATGATATTAGTTTCCTGCTATTCATTTAAACTTTGAACTTTTTTGGCTTATTTTGAAAAAGAAACCTGTACAGTTTGCAATGAATTTAGGGATTCTATTTGCTTTTTAAAATTTACACGATATAAGTTTTAAAAAATGGTAAATTTTCAAAATGGCTGCCTCCATTGTTTTTTTGAAGTGAGAATTTTTATTTCTAATTTTTGCTTGCGATTTTGAAGTTTGCATTAGATTGCATGTTTTAATGACCTGCATTTTAAATTCACTTACTTTCAAAGTTGCAGCCCCTTTCAAGATGTAATGCGCCAGCCCATGAGATAACTTGCCTATTTGGGCATAGCCGAAACGCAGCAATCGAGGTACATGTATACTGGCTAGCAGTGTATATTTTCCTACATAAGTTTAATCACATGTTTTGGGTGCTCAAAAGAACCGTCTTATTGAGACGGTTCTTTTAAGTACCTACAACATATGTTTTGGTTGAAAAATAAGAAAATCGTTTTTTTTTCATATACGTACGAGTGGGATGTTTGTGAGTATGGGTATACCCGTCTGAGTTCTCACCAGTCATCTATATGATAGTACAAAATGCTGATCCAGGATCTGCATTGTTTTCATTGAAGCTTCAGAATCCATTGTGAATCATTTTAAATCATGTGACTGAATTGGCTGAAAATCAGAAGTGAAAGTGCCATATCAGTTTATTCAGCAAGATAATGGTTAAAACTTATATAATAAAGCGTATTAATGTATATTCATGCAATATAACTGATTATCTTGTTAAATTTTAAAATATTTTGACTAAATTATGTTCAATTCCGTAGAATGCTTTTTAAGTGTATTTAGTAAGCATTTAGCAACTTTCGGGCCTTTACTGGACGATTGACTTGAAGACGAGTATTGTATGTTTTTTTCTCTCCTCGGAATATCTAAAATGTTTTTTAAATGTTTACAAACATGCTATGGCAGCACACATTCTAAGGAAACATACGAATTACAACTGACTTTGCTACTCTGTCTGTCTTTATCTCTCATCCGAATGCTAACACTATTAAAAATGGACTCGATTACTCGCCTAGTTCATGCATGTTTTATATACAAATGAATAAAATGATGCAAATTGTATAAATAAATATTGACAACAATGATGGATAGATTGGCTGGATACATAAATGGCCCCTGGCAAGATAACTCTTGTCATTAATGTTTCTTCATGTTTTATCAATGGATTGGTGCCCTCCTGTTATCCCTTTTGCACCTGGTTCATGCGATTGGAAAACATAAAAAAGACAGAGGACCGGTCGAACGGTTGTTACAAAAGCGTATTTCTGATTATCTTTTGGACGAAGGGTCATACGCAAAATTATTATGCATCAGTTTACGACGAAGCTGTCAGAAACCGGCATAAATTTGTAAGATAACACGAATCTAGGTCAAGTTCATGTCCTCATTTCGCCGACTGTCATTATTTCCTCGGACGTTCCCAGTGTCATCAGGTTAAAAGAAGAGTCCATCACCTTGCAGCATGCTCAACTGTATCCAAGGGTTGGAAAAGAGGCCACCTGAGTCTGAAAAAAAAACTTGAAATGTGAATACATTTAAATCTCGAGCACTCGGACTACGATTTTTCAATAAACTCTCTAATTCGAAATAAATTTGGGCACACTGATTAGTGATAAGATATTTTATTTATTTCTCGATGAGACGATTATTTTGAGCACCAATAACACATGGTAAAGCATCCAAAACACATGTTAAACTGATGGATAAGAAAATCATTGCAATTTTACTTTCCAAAATATTGCTTAACTGGCCCTATGGAACCATGGATATTTCACAAATGCTTTCAAGAATGAACCAATGATAGTTTTGTTACTGTTAATGATAGAACCGTTGTACATGTATTTGTAACAGTCACATAGTTTAATGTAATATTAGATTGTGTTTTGGTCTATTGTTTGCTTTTCTCCAAGAAAAAAATGCAAAGCTGTTAATTGGAAGCGTCAACATGTACATGTAGAGACACTTTCGATGACCATCTTAACAAATCTGTTTCTCAAAGAACACAGCAAGGTTATGTGTCGAATCACAATTTTACGATGAGTTTCGACTTTATACGAAACCATTTTCGTTATGCTGACCTTTTTCCGCTACAACTTAAATCATTCGGAACTCTTTGGAAACTTCCGCGGAGTCAGGCTTTGGTTTGTCTGAGGATATCCTTACGAACTACACTGAAACGATGTTATAAGTGGCCACCTATTATTTTGACGCCTGTTCAGCAAATAAAGATCGCTCTTACAAAAATTTAATGTTATGAAAAAATCCAAGGCTTTATCGAGACTCTGCAAATTATCTTATTTCAAAGTGACAGTTAGATCTTGCACAGACAGGGTCCGAGAAAAGGTACTCTTATTTCTAAAAGTCACACTTTTTAGTGTGATATAAAATACTGCTCAGATACGTTATCCATTTATATTTTAATTAGTTTGAAGCTGTTAATAACAGCTGTGATATATAATGAAGTTTTGTGACAATTGAACTCTCCATTTCTCTTCTACGTTAACATGGAGAGAGCAACTATCACAGCTTAGTCAAAGAGTTTTATTTTTAACCAGGCAATTTGCGTACACACTTTGTATTGCTCTGTACACTTTATTATCTCCGGCAAGTCATTGAAATTTTTAGTGATTATTTATTATGAATAAACGTCACTGTTCTATTTGAAAAAAAAATATAAAAAAATATTTTACATAATCATGTTATATAAATGACCTTTAAAATTTCGCGTTAAAACCGGAAGTGGACACCAGTTATATTGTTATAAAATTGGTAGTCAAGCTGTATTTTCTTTGGTCTAACATGGTCACATTAAATAAACACCTACAACGATTTTCGTATGTGCAGCTGATGATTTTCGAAAATATTTGAAAATGCAGAAATCTAAATTTTAAAAAAAATCATAAAAACGGTCATTAGCAAAAAAATAAAGTGCTTGGTGGTTAAATCGGCTAAACGGATGTGTATCACCTGAACACCAATTCGATAAAAACTGCTCTCAAAACGCTTAATTTCTTCAAAAGTTGATTTTTGAATTTTTAACCCAAAAATTGTGAAGTGAGAGAAAACTCTTCTAAAGCACCGCCTAACTTTAGTCCATTGAAATGCACATATTTCGGCATAAATTCATTTCAATATCATTAGCACTTAGTCAGAAAGAAATAAACTGGAAAGTGGCAACTTACTGTCGTGCCAAACAAGAGTGACAGTTACGTAATACTTTGTTAAAAATTGCTAAGTAAAACACTAACGTGTACACTTCACTTGAGCTAAAGCGAATCGATAGATCACTTGTGTATTAATCCTATTCTGAGGATAAGATTAATACAAAAGTGATCTATCGATTATAAGTCCCTGATAATTTTGTGAACAAAACATGAAGTCAATGTCACTCTTGGCTGGCGGGACAGTGGAACTTCGTTTCAGTGTATAAATAAATGTACATACTCTGGTTGTTTGTGGTTGAGGCGCCTTGTCCACTGGCAGCTGACGCTGATCCTGCAGCTCCTTGGGTATTGGCTGCTTGACCTTGCTGGTTCCCTCCTCCTAATCCAAACATGCTCATATCAAGAGCGTTACGGTTACTCAACATGTTAAGAGCCATCAAGCCACCTGCCGAAAGGAATCGAAATTACATTATTCGTATATGTCAATATGCTTTAACCTTTCGTAATCTTATGGAGTAGCCCATGCAAGCAGATATGATATTTTATCTGTATTTTAAGGGGGCACATGTCTAGATTTCTATAAAATGATGTATTTCTGTCTCTAAAGATAGCTCATTATTACCAGCGGATAAACATTTCTGTGATTTTATCCTGAGATAGAAAATCTATCTTACCCATGGTAATTTACCCAGGACGTCATTGTTACATTTAAGTTGATACTTGTATTTTCAAGATTCATAATAAGGTTGTATATTGATTTGTGAATGATTCTTCAGAGACTGCACGTTGAAAAAATTAATTCCTTATAGCTCTAACTTTTTTATTTAAATGGCATTTCGCTGGCGGGCCGTTGATGGCCCGCTAATAGTGGTATTTGGATCCTTCCTCCCCTCATTTAACTTAAAAAAAAAAAAAAAAAAAGGTGTCAAAGTTGGACCCCCTCTGACAAAACTTTCTGGATCTGCGCATGAAATCCACAGTCTACTTAGTGTCCTTAGTGTCTATTTGTATGCTTTGTCGCTTTAGGATGCGTTTCCCATATTATTATCTTTTAGATATGTCACTTACTAATTCCATCTTGGCCTAAGATGAAGGCATTGGATGCCACAAAAAGAGATAGACAAACGGCAACAATGGCTGATTTCATTTTGATATCTTGATATACACAAAGCCTGCTCAGGATCTGCAAATAGAGAGTAATATACCTTGCACATACTGTAATTCGGAAATTTTCGCGAGAATTTTATTTTCGCGAATAGCGGATAAAAGACATATTGGCGACGTAAAAATTCCCGACTATGACATGATCTACCTTCAACAGTAAATGACAAAGTAATTTCGCCATTTCACGAGGGTTTTATTTTCGCGAAACCTCGCATATGCGAAGTTTTGTGAAGAAAAATCCTCGCGAATATTTTCGAATTTACAGTAGCATAAAGGCATCTAACATTTTATTCTGGAATCTAAACTCTTATCTTGAGAGCGATGTTGCATTGGAAATCATGTCTATCAATTACCTCTCATATTTACTGAATTGTTGCACTTTGACGTGATAAACGTTGGCTATCTGATGGCATGTGTCTTTATCAGGTCATGATGAAGGTGCGCTCTTTTGAATGACATCGTCAATGACGCTAACACAAAAATCGAAGTGAACCAATGGGTACACTGATAAAAAGAATACCAAATATCAAATAACACTCACTTAGTTTTCCCTATACCTTGGTGGTAAAATTCTGTCATCGAAATGGTAATATGACTCTGTCTCCAGCATTATGTAAGGTAATTTGCGCGACACATCGCCAAACTTTATTTTAAGAAATATGTACAGTATTTTAAATATTGTATGCTGTCAATATTATGGGAGAATTGAGCCGTGACATGTGACTTCCAACTATGTGATATTTTGACTGTGTTGACTCAGACAAGCATGTGCAGCCCCCTTTTAAGCTTAGAAACTCCAAATGATTTTCAGTCAGTAGCTTAAAAAGCGACAAGCAAAGGCTCTGATCAGACTGCGCGTATGCGCAGGCTGATCTGAGGCTTTGCTGGTCGCACATTGTTGGAAATCTCATGCACTGGCTCAAATTAATTAGCTAAATAATTTAATAATATATAATGAACAACGCCTTTCTGTTCGCCTATCATCAAACCCTGATAACACCTGTCATCCTACCCTGATAACACCTGTCATCCTACCCTGAATACACACTTACATTATGGTTTATTATACCTGCATGTAACAAATCATGATGTACATGCCCCTCAATTTGACAGCTGCAACCTGATATATGGCCATCTACCCAGATAGAGACATATGTTGACATATGCATTAGTTGATGTTCATTGCTGTCATTAATCCACATACCCCTTAGAGTCCTTTTGTGGAACATAGGAAGAACAGTGTAATGTAAAAATGCCACCCAGTAACCATACTTTTTAAAATTGACTCTTACAATTGATAGGAATGGGAAATAGTCTATTAGGCTTAAAGCTGCATAGTCTGTAACTTTTGATCTTTTAATTTTAGAACTAATGTTTCTATTTTTCAAGAACACAGTAAAAAAACTAAAATTCAGGTGTACATTTTACCAATTTCGTAAATCTTAACAAATTATCAGTATCTAGACAACAGCATTTATGTTAAAATTAACTGTCTATAAGTATTGGAGGGACGCAAATAATTACCAACAAGAGAAAAACACACCTGTTTTTTATAAGGTAATTCACTTTTCCGTTCAGTTTTCAGCTATAGTGAACAGATTTATCGTGAAAACATAACTTAATTCTACTTTTACAAATGATTTAAAAAGAAAATAAAAAAAAAATCGAAAAATGTTCATAGTTGCAGAGTTAGTCTCTTTAAATGCGTTAATAAGTTATGCATACATGTATTTTATAAATTGTGTTTCAAAGATACCAAGGGCGGATCAAGCGGTGGGGGGGGGGGCGGGGATCCGGACCCCCCAACCCTGGAAATTCACAAGTGACTATAGGTTTCCTTAGAAATACTGGAACGGACCCCCTTAGAAGGAGGTACGTATGACCCTCTGTGAATTTCACTAATTACTAAAACAAAACGTTCACCATATCCCAAGTGACGCTGTTGGTGGCATTCCGCTGTCGCATCTGAGTGTTGGGAAAGACTGCAATAGAAGCGACAACGGAACACAACCAATCGCATACTTGTGTGGGGAGGGTGGGAAATGTCATATCTTCAAATGGTGCGTAGAGTAGTTTTATGCTTCCTCCCACATATGTAAAATGCAGCCGAGTGTCCAAAAAGCAATACATATGTACATGTACATTGTACCTGTTTACATCAGTTACCGCTTCGGCTCCACTGTTTTTCATATGATTCACCCACATCCCAAGTGACGCTGTTGGAGGCATTTCGCCGTCGCATCTGAGTGTTGGGGAGCAATGCAATAAACACTATACTCTACGCAAAAATTTGCCCTATTAGCTTACTCCCAATGCCCCATGACCACACCGGAAAGTCGGCAATCGCAAACATTAATACTAGCGACGAACCTAAATCAAAAATCGTTTGAAACAGAATTTTCGACTGCCATTTGTCGCCCGACTGGCGACAAATGGCAATCGAAAGCACTGTTTCTAGCGATTTTTGATCCGTGTTCGTCGATTGTTAAGAGCGTTTTCGATTGCCACCGATCCGGTGTGCTGATAAAGCTTTCTGAACGCGCGCATGGAATCTGATTAAGCACTAAGTTCAATGACTAAACCTTGTAAAAAATATGAACATGATATAGAAGAAGCTAAAGGCTCACTAAATTAATGTTCCACGTTATGTAATGCAGAAAGTCAAGGTATATTACCTTTTAATAAGTGAAGAGTCCAAAGACGAAAATCCCATCGAAATATGACGTTTTGCAAACCTTTTGAGAACGTCGAAATGACAACGTTTTACGAAAACGTTTTAAAGTTTATGGTGTGAACGAGGCTAAAATCTATTTTGTTTAGATGACAGTAAATATGGGTACATGTACATGTATGTACTGATGAGCCAAGGTTTAGCTTGTTTCTCAATAGTATGAATGTCTATTTGTTTGTTAACGTTGTCACCACATACGATTTTGATACGTATCGGATTGGGGACACAAGCGAAGGCTCATGCGTGCATGTGCATCCACGTAGGCTCGCAACACAAAGATTGGAAGCAGACCAGCTGCATATGCATGTTTAAAGAATACAAATGTAACTTTACACGCATGTGCTTAAAACCAAAATCGTGTGAGCTGGCCCACAATCATCAATAATATGGGCCGCGACGCGCGTAACCTTGTATTCGGAGTTTACGACAAAGTGAGATTCAAACCAGCCTGCTCAGCAACAGAGACTAGCAAGAAAATTAAAATTTTGCCCATAGCAAGTCTTGATAGGTTATTTCCAATACGCGATCGACAAAGGCGCTAATCAGACTGCACGGATGCGCAAGCTGTACTGTGCCTTTGTTGTTTGCAAACCTTGAAGACAGGGTTTCTCGCGTGCTCAAAAAGTATAATGCGAGTGTTTAAAAACAGAAATCCATTTAGATTCGAGAAATCATCATTAGTTTAGCACGACTTATCAAAAAAGATAATAAAATTATTTTCCTTTCGGAACTTCACCATGTTAACGAAATTCTGTTGTTCTTGTTTACCGTTTTAATTCCTTTTTATTGTCAATTCGATAATGTTGATATAGCAAAATATTTTTTTATCATTTATTATTAATTACAAGTTTAATCAAGCCTCTTTCCATGTGTGAGCCAGCCTCTTTCCATAAATTAAACAAGCAGAAAATATCTTACCTCTGTCCAAGTAATGCCAGTGAACACAAGAAGAGAACGAATGCTAGTGCTCCCAGCGAATCTCCTTGTTTTATACCACTGACTGTCTCAGCCATGAGAACAATCTAGATACCTGACAAAGGTTAATTGCTTTATGACCTATGACCCTGGTAATACACACCTTAGCGGTCTTCACTAAAAAAATAAAACTGTCAATTACGTTACAAGATTCCTTAGCCTCTTCATAATACTACAATGAGCATATTTTCTCGAGAAAACGGATCTTAGAATGTGAAAATACACATACAAACACAATTAAGTGCCATGGTAGAAATTGGTGTTTGCCTGTTTCTACCTCAAAATAATGAATGTAGCTAAGAGGGCACATGGGGTAGACCAGGGCGTCCCATACAAACTTCTACTTATATGTTATTATAGAAATCATAGACATCCTCCAGCGTAAGTCAAAGAAATTTATTATAACACTCCTGCCCCAGCGCAAGTCAAAGAAATTTATTACAACACTCCGAGTGTGAACCACACATAAAGAACTGCAAGAGGTAAATAGACATTCTAATTAACTAGACCACAAGCAATGTAATTCATGGTTTTGACAATTTTGTCATTTTCTTAAAAGTATTAAAACCTCTATGCATGGTGGATGCATACGCATGTCATGCTCCTTTTCTCGTGGCTATGTTAATTTAAAATATTCAGTACATACACGTGAAGACTTCAGAAGTGCGATTTTAATTGTCTTTTCCTGGTGTTTGAACGCCTCATGTACTTATACTAAGCTTAGTGGGCGAAGTCGTGTTTCTAAAAAAGCACTAAGACCAAAACTGGTGTGGAGGAAATAGTGATAACAAAGTTTCCGCAAAGTAAGATAGATAGATATTCTTTATTTCCTCCACAAAGGAGAGTACAATCTACATATAAAATAAATACATTGTATGTATGAATACAAACATACAAACATATATACACATATCAAATATCAAATATGGCGAATAAACGAAATCAATTTGCATGTAAATGTATGAGAATATGGTACTTCATACATATCTACACAAAATAAAGTATACACAGTCATTGTCATGCTGCTATTCCTACCCCAATATTCTTACCGAAACGAAATGCAAGGATAGTGAATGGCAATGAGGAATAACTTAAACATTCTATTCTTATTATGAAATATAGCAAGGTTCAATTCTAGTGACAATGTAAATACCACTAGTCTGATCCCTGCTATGGTTCATAAAAACTCAGAGTCGGTCGCAACATCCTATCAATTTCCTCCAAAAGCCTAATGGGAGGAAAGAGAAGACCGAACAGCATTTTAACTAATGAAAGTACGTTGACATCACGCATAATACATACACATAACTCTATGCATTACATTTCAAAGAAGAAATAGAACATCTTAATAGAGTAGCCCCACTATATGTTTATACCTACACCACATTTTGTGAAGATTAATATTGCAGCATAACTTAAACTGCTCACATTTATTACCCAATATTCGAGTAAATTCTGCATTTTCCATGCCTAGGAGAAAATCAGTCACACGGCTTTTGTCTAAGGCACAGAGGAACATATAGGCCTGAATACTAATGTTTTGAATGTCAGACCATAGCCTTGCTCTTTCCAGACCCAAGTAAGTGCAAGTGTAAATACAATGATCAACCGTATTGTTTTAAATATTAACAAGAAATATCTTTAAAAAAGATAATCGGGCTCAGATAAAATTTATGTGATTTTACTGACCATTCCAGGGCAGTGTTTCTGGTGTTATTTGTTTCACGCTTGCCTTTGCTATACTGTTTTGATGTTCATTACCTCTTTGTGTTCGCCGACAGGATATGTGTTGATCTCTCTGCTGTCTTGTGAGTGATATTTCCTTGTTTGTATTTGTCACTTTCCGATATGGTGCCCCTTGTTAGAAGTAATACTTAATTGTATCGATTCCTGATGTTTGCTGTCTGCAGTACAATCATTAATTATATCGCTGGATAAGAAGTTGTTGCTTATTTTACATGTAATAACCAAAGAAGTTGTGTATAACATTTAATATTTTCATATAAATGGATTGTCTTTAGACAAGAGGGCCTTAGCACTTACTTGAGTGTGACTGTTCATAAGGGTACAGACAAATGTACTTTTACCCTAAGTAAAGTTATGAATTTTGATTAATAGGCAGTTGGTGAGTGTAAAGTGATTATAAAGGTACAAAGTAATTGGCTATAGCTTAAAACGCATTTACATAGTAGCCAAAGACAATAGCATACGATTTCACAGAATTCTCAACGTACAATTCGATTTTTCGTCAACTGCTGACTTTATTTCTGGCAATAAGGCTTTACCGGAGCAGTGCGATTCTAAGATTCTGATAAAATAATGTTTCATAGTACCTTCAGGCACGTACCAGAGGCATTTTATAGAATACGCACTCTAAATGGCTGTGTGGGTATTTCCTAATATGGTGTCAGGAAGTGAAGCCATTGGGTGGAAAAATGGTTTCAGACCATTTCACAGCGCTAAAATGAGCTCTCAAGACACACAAATAAACACTGTTGGTTGCATGTTTCTTCCAAAAAACAAATAAAATACCTTAAGGCCATATACTTGCGCAGAGTTGTACGCACATGCATATTTGCCGTACAGGTAGGTACAGCCCTTATTGTGCTCATACGAAGTCTACGCCCAAAAGCTACCTCGTATTTATTTCCGGTGCTACAAAACTGTGAAGATTTATCGATCAAACACAATATAGATCCTGTAAGTACTGAATATCCCAGACTCTTATGCAGTACTTGGCTTTAAAAGATGAAGAGAATTTTAAAATAGTGAAAAATAAAGTGTATGCACTTTTCAAAACTTAATGACTGTTTATTCGGCATATCATACCTGACCCTGGACTTCGAGGTCGCTAAAAATAAACAGTGACGTGGATGTCGTCAAAATTTAAATATAGGCATATGCAAATTACTCATCCAATGAAATGGCAAGATTTTATATTTACCAATATAACATTTACATAAATAGGTTCTAAGGTTCTAAGTTGCTAGAAGTGGGGCTTTGTCCCCCAAAAATAGTAAGTGAGTATGATCAGGATATACCGCAATTCAAACAAACATAAGACTATTGGAAGATAATTGGCAGAACACGAGAATTTGTTTAGTTTATTTAATAAACATATTTAATTTCAGAAAAAAAATTGTACAAGTTTGTTTGTATATTCATCGATATTTACGGGTGCACAGTAAGGCCAAATAAAAAAATGTCTGTGTTACCTACCCTACCTACATGGTAAATTTACTGGCGAAAACTAGCTTTTGTTTTCAAGTTTTCTGGAAAAGATACATTTTTATGCATTTTTAAAGGCGAACTGCCTTTCAAAATGCATAAAACTATATTTTTTCCAGAAAAAATATTTAAAAAAATATGTTCGGACCCGTTACACGAAAAACACTTATTTTTGGGGTCTGAGGTCTTACATGTATGAGTTGTCAGTGACTCATCCGAACATTGGCTGCTTGCGATAGGACAGCTACCAAATCTCCTGATCTGGTCCGATAATACATGTACTTGGTTGTTTCATCATTTCATAGAATATTGAATTGCAGCGAATGTGTCTCAACTAGCGTCGTCTGTGGATTACATGTACATGTATAAACCAGATTCTTCAAAATTAGTTAATTTAATAAGCCCGTTTCACATCACTATTTATTATTGCTGCCCTAATGTACATGTAAGCGGGTTCTTTGTTCTGGTTTTGCGTTTTGCGTTATAGCTTATGTGTATGTTCTAAGGCGGTGCTCTTTTGTGGACCCTTTTCGTTATTTGGGTTTCGTGGCACTCGGTCTTGTCGGTTCCTTGCAGCCTTGTGGCCACCTGCTGGGAAAGGGTTGACCTCTTTGCTCTCTTTTATTTGATGTTTTTGTCACTTTCCCATATGGTTTCCTGGGCCAGTTGTGGGATATTATTATATGAGTTCCTGATCCTAACTTTTCTCGTTTTAGATATTTATTTTTCTGAGGAAGCGAGAGTTGTTTCTTCAATCTTACTGCGTCTTGCTTTTGTTTGTATCTTTGTATGTGTTCTAGTGTCATTTCCTAATAGTGCCATGGATTGGTCTGATGTGATCTGTGATAGGGGCATATCACGCTCCTTCGGTTTTCATTTTATACCAATAATGACGATTTCCAGGATCTAAACCAATTCGTAGGAAATAACACAGGGGATAGAATCGGTTTTGCACATTTTAATTTGTTTTCATCTGTAGCCGTAATCGAATAAATTTGGGAGTTGGATCAGCCTCTAAGTGTAACCAATATCTAACCCGGGCAGTCACTGCAATACATCTACGGCTGCTATTTGTTCTACGGTGGTTACATGTAAGTTGTTAGCATGTGGAGTTTAGTGCTCCCATTGTATAAGTGGGTTGCATGCTGAAATGTATCTACTTGCGCGGATCTAGAAAGTTTTGTCAGAGGGGGTCCAACGTTGATAACGTTTTTTATGAGGAGAGAGAGAGAGAGAGATGATCCAAATACCACTATAAGCCATTCATCATCGGTCCGCCAGCGAAACGGCATTTAAATGGCGGCTCCCTGGCGTGCCGATGATGGCCCAACATTGAAGGCTGGCTTTGGTAGCTTTGTTATTTTTCAGAGATCCGGACCAGTGTTGCTAATAAACCCTATAATTTTGTGATTTTTCAGGGGGGGGGGGGGTCCGCAACTCCTGCCCTCCCTCTGGATCCGCCCATGATCTTGCTTTTTGTTTGTAAAGTGTTTGGTTTATCTGTGCTTCTGTGTCTTTTCCTCTTGTTATCATTGGTTGTTTTCAGCTTTTCTCTAATAGTCAGGGCCCTTAGGGACAAAAATAGGTCCCATGCGATTTGTGTGCCGATTTATGGTGACCTATATCAAAACCTTCAGTGGAGTCTTACCTTTAATTTAAAGGTGGTCACCTATCTCAAATCCGCGTCTGAGGCTAGTAATGACGTCATAAATATGGCCACCATAATAAGAAACTGTCCGTTAATAAAAGCTATAGTTTGTGTTGGTATGGTCATATTTATCCAACACGAACGCTTTTTTAAACATAATATCAATTATTTTAGTCATATGATGATTACATCAATGCTTTACGTGCCTTTGACAATGAATTATTTATCGATTACTATATTTGGCATGCAAAATACCGTAGATTTCCTATAAATACCCAGCTTATTGGGCCACCTTTAGACTGATGGCTGAGAATGTTATTGCTCCCCCTTGGAAATTTTGCAAGCTTATCCTATCTAAAAGATGATTCCAAGCTGTGTCTTTTAATAGATGTTTGCACTATGTTCGCCGGGGCGTTAGTCTCTGACAGCCTGTTACATATGTTACAATATTAAATTTAGAAAAAAAAGAAAATTAAAAGTTTGAGCTCAGAAAGATTGCTAATTATTTAAATTACTCATATGGTCTGCATATTGACAACTTTAGCTACATATTAATTCTTTTGGATCAAAATTACAGCTTTCTGTGGTGTTATGTACGTTACTTTAATCAGATTACCCTTTAAACATGAAACTTGTGACCAATATCATTGACTTTTTAGCTGATATGTGCATTTTCCAAAATGTTTTGAGTATTTTGTACTAACAAACTCATTTTGGTTAGAGAAAATCCAAAGTTTGCTTTTATACTTAAGATATAGTGTCTTAAAAGGGCAATTAAACAACCCAAAGGCTATACCCAATTTTAAGGAGCCGAATTTGGTAGGCATCATTTAAGAATAAATATATGAAAACATTTGCTGCTGTTGGATATCTTGCATATTTGGGATTGTCTTGCACATATTATTAAAATTATAGAATTTACAGGTTTAACAGCAAGATTGAAGCACTTGTTAAAGGTTGTAACATATGTTACATGACATAATTAATGAGCATGGACATTGACTTGATGTAAGAGATGATATTTCAAGATAAAATGAATATATTTCGCATGCTTTCCTAGCTAAAGTCTCCAGCCTCTGGTGCCTTAGTCTTAGGTATTGATGATTATTAAGCCCCTGTACCTTTTTTACAGATGTTATGAATATTTGTTTTCAATATTTCATAATATGAATAATTCTAAAATGAAGATACATCTTAGAGGAACATAGAAAATAATCGTTTTACATTTAAACAGTACATTTTAGTAATTATCCCTTTCTAATGTAAATATTCTAAACCAATCCTTATCCAAGTCATATACAATATCGATTATTATTTCTGCTTCTCTGGTAAAATAATTATCCTCCTCATCTCATAAAAAAAAACAGAATAATCATCAAACAAGATTTTGACTGCAAGCTGAGTATTGGCCTGCTCCATCCCAAACTCTTTTAGATATACTCTATCGTATGTACCAATTCAAGGTGCATCGAATAGGAGATGTTTGCACACTGTAAGCATGAGTGTTAACCTGTAACAGCTTGTTACATATATTACTTTATCAATTTGAGAATAAGAAAATTGAAAGTTTGAGCTACAGAAAAAATACTTTAAAACTAGCTTATCAATGAATATTCTAATTGTCTGCAAATTACTGGAAGACTTTACTATATATGACAGCTGTTTACGGCTACATGCTGTATTATGTGCGTTACATGAACTTAATTATAATTTATAAGTGGTAATTTTGGCTAACGTCATTTAGTTTAACGACTGCTCTGAGTCGGTTTCAAACCGTTTTAGATTATCATTATAATTTTACTCTTAATTCAATATTTCGACCAAAGGCCATTATCAAAAAAACATGCACTTCAATGTCAACTACAAGATGGTGAAACAGAGACTATGTAGTTGACATTGAAGTGCATGTTTTTCTTGATAAAGGCCTTTGGCCGAAATATTGAATTAAGAGTAAAATTATCATATGTGTTTAACATTGTTCCCTATGGGATATAAACGAATATCGTTTAAGATTAGGTTTAACAAACCTATACTTAATTGACGAATACAAAAACCAAAGTTTGCTTTTCTATCTTAAATATTTTGTCTTATATGAGCTAATGTACAACCCTACTCCCAGTTTTGCAGAGGAGCAAATTTTGTTTTCGCCGCTAAAATAAAACATATATAAAACAATTGCAGAGTTGTGATATTTTACATTTTCTTAAACAGTCTTGCTCATATATCAAGTTTCTAAGATCAGAACACTTATTAAAGATGCCAATGTGGCATTGGTGATGTCACAACCAGGGCTCTGATCGAATTCCATGCACTTTCAGGTGCTGATATTAACTAGTTCAATGCCAGGAAAGAGCAAGAAATCATATTGGCAGGCATTTAGCTATGCTAGAGACTCTATCTACGAAGCATTCTTTCACCTCGGCTCAGTACCCTTAGAAAGCACTGTGGCGGATGCACTAGAGTAATATATTTGTAAATTGTCCTGACTTCTTAGCTCTCGTCTGTGATGTCTAACTGTGAGTTTGTTACTTTCCCATTGGTATCCTGGGTCAGGTGTGGTACTTGATTGTATCGATTCCTGATCTTTGCCGTCTTTCTTACTTTGTATTAGCCAGTCACCGATATTGTTCGACTCACTGCGTTGACGTAGTGGATATTTGGGAGAAAAAAAGCTGAATTGCAAAAACTACCACTTCCAAGAGCTGTGTTTCTCGAAGATGTCAAACGTGCGCAGTACCAGTGCATAATTTGGAAAACCTCACCTGTCATTAATCCTGACAAATCAATGCCTGACAATTATGGTTAGAAGCGGGACTGTGATAAATATTGTCACGTTATGATGACATTGCCCATGTGCGGATCCAGAGGGGGATAGGGGGTCCGGACACCCCCCCCCCCTGGAAAATAACAAGTACGTACATGGGTTTCTAAAGAAATTATCATTTGGACCCCCCCCCCCCCCCCTGGAAAAAGTTTGACACCCCCCCCCCTCTTGGAAAATAATGGACCCCCCCCTGGATCCTTGGTAAAGTATAAGTATAGTTTTCTCAGCAATAAAACCATTGGACCCCCTCTGTAAACTGTAAAATAAGCTGAGGGCTAAATAAGACTGACAAAAATCCCTGGATCCGCGCATGTTGCCTCCTGCCCCAGAAACCCCTCTGCAGCTGATAAAATGTAGTTGCAGAATGCTTATTGTCCGATTTTGACCTTTGAAGACGATTCTTCCTATAAGCATGCGAAAGATAAATCAGATTGTAACAGTTTTCTATTGGCCGTGCTATCGAAGTGTAATGGGTAGCTTGTAGAGGGTTTATCCTTATTTCCATATCATGAACTTACTACTAAGTAGACTCTTCTAACGTTTGATCCTTCAGGGGTCAAAATCGGACTATAATGAGTTTGGTTGATAGTGTATGCAAATGATTATTACTACTATCTTTTCTTTTAGTGTAGGATAAGCAGCTACAGATAAGCCAAAAGCTTTTGAGCGTGACTCTATTTACAATATGGATATGTTGTACTGGAAAAAAAGGTTTTCGGGCATTTATTTACATTTACTATAAAAGCTTTGACATACACATATGTTCTACCCAGACTGGCTCATTTTACGTATTCTTCATCAATCGTTTGAAATAGAAAGACCCAAAGGTCATTGGTCAGAGGTCGTGGTACATCTATATATATATATATATATATATATATATATATATATATATATATATATATATATATATATATATATATATATATATATATATATATATATATATATATATATATATATATATATATATATATATATATATATATATAAGAGATTATATTTACCTCGTTCATTATCGTGTTTTTCATTCACTTTACTGTCTTTTTATTCGTAAATCGTGACGGCATTTACGTCCCACCCTCGAACTGACTTCAGACTATCTGAATATATTGTGTATGTTACGATTTAAAAGAGTTTGTATTCAGTCATGATAAGGCTGCCAGTTTATTAAAGGGATATTTCCATGCGTTGGAAATGGACAAAACGCATATATATATATATATATATATATATATATATATATATATATATATATATATATATATATATATATATATATATATATATATATATATATATATATATATATATATATATATATATATATATATATATATTAGGCGTCATTTCAATGGCGTCATTTCAATGGCGTCGTGTATAATCGTCATTTTTATGTTGTGATTTGAGCTAACTCTAACGTAGTTAATTCAAACTTTTCAGGTGTAATATATATTGAACATTTAAGGCTATTAGCGCTGTATCGTTTTCCCATTTAATCTCATATTCCAGTCTATCCAGTCTATAATCAGTAGGACATGCACACCAGCGTTGATATGTTAAACGCATTACATGCGCAACCTTATTTGCTGGATTTGTATTTAATTCACACAAATGTGCACCTACGTAGGGGAACATGCAAAATAAATGCTTCAGTCGCTACAATTTAAGACCATTGTCATTATCATAGCAGGCGATTATAGGTTGCATGTACAGAATGCATATCTGCTCAATATTTTACGCAAATCCCGATTCAGATATTCAACAATCATGATAGCTCTGTGGTCTATATCGTTTACTTATTATAAGACAACTGTGGTGTCTCAGCCTCACAGATATGTGTCTAAGAGATCGCAGTTTACATTCCCGAAGAATCATATGTTTTGTGTTATTGTGCAAGACACTTCATCTTTATTGCTTAGTACAAGTTCAACCGAGGAAAACGTCATGACTGAAATATTGCTGACTGTGACGTAGAGCGATGACGTAGGGCATTAAACACTTAGCTTTGTTTCAAGCATTTGTGGCAGATATAACTATTTCAAGGGTGACAACTTCCAACATAGCAGGGATTTCAGAAGTGTTTGGAGAAGGTGAATGAACGTCTAAAATAGAACATTTTGATCATTTAACGTTCAACGTATTTGTGTTTGCTGGTGCTAGTGTATATTTACCATCTGCAGATAAGTGGTTGCTGCATATATACTGTAACTGCATTTTGTTTGCAAATACTTCACATGAGCGATATGCATTTAGGAAACAAACAGTTTAGCATAGATATTGTGCACAAAAATAGTAAGTTTGGATTAAAAGTGCTTTACACTCTAATTATGAATAAAATGCCTGTGGCGTTCGCATTCAGGCCTGTGACTATTGTATTGTACACGCTTGCTTGTATAAATAACATTGAATTGTGATTAAAAAATAAATAAAAGAATTACATTGATTTACTTCATTTATTTTTATTTTATTTATACAATATTTCCAGAAGGTTGCACCTTTAGCTAGTTGGGCCAGTCTACCAAGTGGCCCTCTAGAACATATATACATATATATACAAAACAATAATTGTCTACCAAGTGGCCCTCTACTGGATTTACTTGCCGACGATATATGTGCCACCTACATATAATTTATACGTATATGAGAAGTTACTAGCTTCAATAACTATAGCTAGGTGTTAACTTTGACATTCCGTTACAATATAAGTTGATCGTTAGCATTTGTAGACATCACATCAGCTCTTTTTGTTCAAATAACCTCACTTTAACAATATTACTGGAAAACTGACACAGTTTTTTCTTTGTGGAATATTAACTGATTCAGATATCTATTCTGTGATGTAGCTTTTTGTCTGTGCTCTAATTATGAACAGTTAGATGGATTTTATCTAAACTTGCACAGATACTTATCTGGGACATCCAAAAAAAATTGGTAGATTTTGGTGGCATTGACCTAATTTTCAAGGTCACCAGGATTACTCTGAGGAGAAAGGCTTGTCTGTACTCTATTTTCTTAACCAATGGCCAGAGTTTGACCAAACTGACACAGCTACAGCATTGTTAAGGCCTTAATGAATGACTAGATTTCGGTAACATTGACCTAAATTCTAAGATCACCTGCAGGGTCACACAACTTTATTAAGTGGGTGGGGTACAACTCCATCTAATGTTATAAACTTTCCATTCCTTACTCCCAGTGTATGGCAATATAAAACTGTATCTACCATGTTATGCGATAGTACCAATAATTGATTTAATTATCCATCATGCTCCAAAGAATAATCACATAATTTTCAATTTTGAAAATGTTTTGACAATGAGCCATGCCAAAACAAACGTGGCGGAGAGCTGTCTTCATAAGAGCAGATTATACCAAAGTACTGTCTCTAGAAATCTGTGTATCAGTTAAAGAAGTGGGGAGGCATATTCAACTATCTCCTTGCACCCTCTCTCTCCGCTGGTCTTGTTTTCTGTCTCTCTCTCTCTCTCTCTCTCTCTCTCTCTCTCTCTCTCTCTTCCACATGAATCGCATTTACTGAAACATTGTTGCGTTTGCCTTTGAGTCACGAAGTACGCGAGGGTGTTTGGTTTTATCATAGACTTAGTGTTAAGTGTACTTGTTAGGGCATGCATTTAACACCAAAATTTACAATAAAATACATTTTAATGAAGAAAATAAATTATGGACATTAAACAAGAGACTCTTAGGTATCATTTTGTAATATTTGGGGGGGGATTCTTTATAATTGATTATTTACTGTAAAAGTGGTCCATTTGTAATACAAAACCGTTACACCTGCTGGGAAAGGGCTGACTGACCTCTTGGCTCTTTTGTGTGTGATGTTTTATTGTGTTTTGTCACTTTCCCATATGGTTTCCTTGGTGAGGTGTGGTACTTTATTTTACCGATTCCTGATCTTTGCCTTCTTCCTTACTTTCTTTGTAAGTTTTCAATTAAATTACAATGATGAAATAAAGAAAATGGCTGATCGATCAATCATATTCAAAACAGGCACGTTTGCATTAGCATTTGATTATGATAATGAAGTGAAATAATATTAATCAATGAATTAAAAAATAAAAAGGGGGAATAATTTCATGAAACTAAAGATATTTTAGGATGTCAAAAAGATTTCTATCAGAACCTTTATTTTAATCATAAAATATCGATGAAACACCACCAAGAGACGTTTTAGGGAAAAATGTGAACAAACTCTCAGAAGAAAAATCAGTTTCAAAGGAAGGAGAAATTTCCTAAACAGAAATAGCTCACACCCTTAAAAATAAGAAAAAAATAGAGTCCTGGTTTAGATGGTTTCTCAGTAGAGTTTTTCAAGTTTTTGGGTTAATATTTCGCAATTATTTTGCGATAAAGTAATTATGGCTATAAGAATGGTTCTTTAAGCGTTACACAGAAGCAAGGGTTAATTACGTGCTTACCAAAACCGAATAGATCAAGGTTTGATCATACTCACTTACTATTTTTAATTTGAAGAATTGGCGTCAAATATCATTCTTGAATGTAGTATATAAACTAGCATCATCAGTTATAACTAAAAGAGTTAAGCAGGCATTACACTTGAAGACACAATTCATGAAAATCGAAAAGGATTTATAGCAGGACGATATATAAATGAAAATATAAGATGATTTATGATTTTTTATTTTAAACTAAACAGCAAAATATACCAGCCCTATTTCTTTCTATAGATTTTGAAATGGTATTCAATGCTGTTTCTTGTAAATTTATCTCAAAACATTAGATTATTCTAATTATGGTGAATCCATTAAAATGGATACATTTTCCAGAAAAGAGCAGAAACATGTATTTTACAAAAGTGGTTCATGTCTGACTTCCTTCTTAAACAGGGCTGCAGACAAGGCAACCCATTGTCACCATATATATTACTTATATTATGTGCAGAAGTTCTTGAACAAATGTTAAGTTTAGGGAATAGTGACCAATAATAAAGAAATGAAAATAAGCCAATACATAGATGATATACAAATACTTCTTGATGGTACAGAACAATCACTGAGAGAATGAGAGAAAGTCTTCAATTATTGTCGAAATTCTATAGCTTATCAGGGCTGAAAATGAATGGAAAAACCAGAGCGATATGGATTGGTGAAAAAAGTAATTCGAATACTAAGTTATGCGAAGATCATCAATTAGATTGGACTCAGGGACCTTTGAAGATACTCGGGGTTACTTTTACAGCTAATGTATATGACATGTGGGATTTAAATTCAGAAGAAATTTTAAACGAAGTCAAGTCAATGTTAAAGCAATGCCACTCTTCTTGTTCGTCTTTCTTCTCTTTTCTGCATACTAGTTAAGTGTTAAAAAAGAATATTAATTCATCTTAGAGCAAGCATGATCTTGAAATAGAAGCGTGTTGTAAAAGTCGTGTAGAAAATATGATTAGGTTGTAAATATATAAATACTATATGCTAATAAAAATATATAAAAAAAATAATATATGCACGTAGTGGTGCAATAGCTACATGTTATACAATAGTATCGATTCTAGCACCATTGAAATAAAATCTACAGGCATTTAGCGTAACATTTGCAGTGCAGATCTTAAACAGCCTGTTGTGTAGCGGACTGGAAATACCTTTTGCACCATGGTTTGTCCGCCTTTAAGAGGAGATAATTCACAAGCTTAAGCGAGTGGATTATCTACCGTACAGATAGACAAACATTTTAAAGAACCTACAACAGTGTAGGCGTTGCATTTAGCGCTAAAGTTGGTAAGATTGGTAACATAAATTTTAATCCAAAATTTCTACTTTGTGGATCTGTCTCGTGTGTCAGTCTATGAGAAGTTTGCATGTCTTTGTAATTATTTATCTAATAAATAACGTTGTCACAGTAAACAAGACAGCTGTTAAAGCACTAATGAGTTTTAAACGTTTATGTAATGTAATTTATGTCTAGACTTTCTTACTATGTGCCAAAGTATTTTGTCGACGATAGAAATATGTGCGTTTTGGTTGGTTTTGCGGAAACCCTAATCAGTTGCAAGCTCTGGATGGAGTACACCCGTATATAATAGAACTTTTTGCTCTCTGTAAAGGTGGTAACTTTAATATCCATATCTTGGCGTGATTCGGCTAAATAAGGGAAATCAGGTTCTATGTATAAATAATAAGTTGTTTGGGCCGCGCAAACGTGCGTGCATTTCATGAAAATCCTAATCGTATACACTACACTACACTGAACTCACCTTTATTAACCCTTCAAGCGCACAATCACAAAATGTGTTTTTTGTCGTCCACTAAAATATTTGAAGCCTAGAAGACAAATAGTGTGGACGCAGAATAGATTGCTCCTGTAGGAGCAGTCTGATCTGTGTCCGCAATGTTTGCCTCTATGCTTATGTTATATAGCTATTTTCAGATGCAGTTACAAATGTATTTTGCTGGCGTTTTAAGGACTAATTAATGTGTTTAGCGTCTATGCTGAGTTAATGGCACAATATTATACAGTTACTTTTGAATAAAACTTGCATCGTTTTCAGCGTTTACCTATATCTAAGGTTGAACAGTCCTAAAAACGCATCCATGGGGTGCCGCCTATACACCAAAAAGTCATATAATACCTTTAGCATAAATCTTTGTTTTCGTCCCGGGGGCATTCACTAAAGGGATGTGCCAATTTAAGAGTTCTAATTTAAAGTCCGTCTTAAACGGGAGGGGGGGGGGGGTGTCAAAGTTGGGACATCGATGAAGACTCGAGTCAATTTGTAAGTCAAAATGTATTTCTGTGCATACAGATAAGTACCAAAATATCATCAACTGTTTCCATTAAAGTGCACTTGTCTTTATGGTTGTGTGTGGGGGTAGTGGGGGTGGGGGCATAGAGTATGCTGAAATCTAAGTTTCTTTTTTTAGCGGGCGGGGCTATGCCAGTTTTTTATGTAAACAGTTGATGCTATTGGGACTGAGCCTATGTAGCTATACAAAAATGTGAGTACCACCCTTGGAGAGATTGCCATGGAAGTTACAGGGAGGCCCTTCTCATTTTGCAAAATTGTGTAGATCGTTGACACTTATAACTTGTACAGGCGAATGAAACACAATATAGTGTCAAACGCTTCATCTAACTATGCCAGTAATTTATGTGCTTCTGTCTTCATAAACTGTCCAGTTTTAATATCTTAATGACGGTTGATCGCGTGAAATGAGACATATGTGTGGCAATTGGTATAATTGTCCCCATAACTAATTAGACCTAACTTCGCCTTGGTGCAGATATACTTTAAATCCACCAACATTTTATCATTAATATCAACGAATTTTGTTTCTCACGAGTTTAATAATCTTTGCGAAAATAGAAATACATATATGCGAGAAGTGAACACAAATAGTAATAGTAATAGTTTTGAAGCAAGAAATTGTTTTCACCATTTTGTTTTTCAGCGGGAGCTGTCTATAATCGACTGTACTCTAAATTATCAACCAAATAGAAACAATCTTACATCTGCAAGTCTGCTAGCTATGCTCATTGAAACGGACTATCTAAATTATCCACCAATCAGAAACAATCTTACATCTGCAAGTCTGCTATAAATGATCATTGAAATGGACTATAATTTTGTTGGGTATGAAAGCCATGACCGTGCCGCGCTGACGTGCCGAAATCTGCCGCGCCAGAAATATAGTTTTCCTTTCCCGAAGCACTAAGAGGTGTAATTCCATACTCTGTCATCTGGAAATAGTATAATTAACAATTTCTAACTTGAATATCCACTACCTTCAGTAAACAAGCAGTAAATGCTCTGACGAGACTGTGCGTATGCGCATGGGCGGATCCAGAGAGGGGACATGGGGTCTGGACCCCCCCCCCTGAAAAATCACAAAACTATAGGGTTTTCTAGCAATACTGGTATAGATCTCCTGAAAAAATCAAAAGGTTACCAAGCCAGCATTAAATGTTGGGCCATCATTGGTACGACAGTCTCTCCCTTCATCAACTAAGAAAAAAGCAACAAAAAAAAACGTTGTCAAAGTCGGACCCCCTCTGGCAAAACTTTCTGGATCCGCGCAAAATATGCAAACTCGTCTGAGCCTTCACTGAGATCTGACTTATGATGTACATGCATGATCATTGAACAGAACTGAGTTTTATTCGAATTCCTGTAGGCTATATAGCTCGCGAGCATACAATCTACATCTTTCGAGGAAGGTGTGCTTAATTTTCTTACTCTTCAATAAACAAGCAGTAAAGGCTCTGGCGAGACAGTGCATATTCGCATGGGTGGATCCAGAGTGGGGGGAAAGGGGGTTTGGACCCCCTCCCTGAAAAATCACAACACTATAGGGTTTTCTAGCAATACTGGCCCGGATCCCCTGAAAAATCACAAGGTTACCAAGCCAGCATTCAATGTTGGGCCATCAACGGTACGACAGTTAAACTCCATTTTAATGGCGTTTGCTGGCGAGCCGATGTTGGTCCGCTTATGGTGGTATTTGGATCGTCTCTCCCCTCGTCAACTAAGAAAAATGCGTTGTCAAAGTCGGACTCCCTCTGGCAAAACTTTCTGGATTCATGTAAAATGCGAGAACTCGTCTGAGCCTTCACTGTGAACAAATTTATGATGTACAAACGTTATCTATCTTGTAATATACGATATATATATAGGTATGCGATTTTCTATATATCCATCTAAGTTTTTTGCCAATATATCTGTATCCTTAAAAAAACATTCCAGTGCCTCACTAAGAATAAAGGTGTCGTCGAGTTGTCTCATAAAGTGTCGCCGAATTGTCTCAAAATCTGTCGACGAGTTGTCTCAATAAAAACGTGTCGCCATCGGCGACTTTACGGTATATTTCGGTATGTTCTGCCACCAAGTTTCTTTGTAGTAACTATAAATAGCCTACGCATGTAGGTAAATACAACGATCTATGCCAGATTAATATCATTATTAATGAGACTAAAACTACATTAGTTTCAAGAGTATACAATTTACTTATTTAGACAATGATCTCAAGTGATGTTGTATTTGTTAAACATATCAGGTGCTTTCATAGTTAGTGACTTCAAGTTACCATTTGTATTAAAAGTTTTCCCACTTCACATTCTACTTTTAATCCCTATATTTAATATTAAACATGAAATATACAAAATATACCATAACTCCAAACATTCTTAGTTTTGAATTACTTATAATACTGCAATAGTGTAATAGGGACTTTGAAACCTACGCAGCCAGATCAATGCTTAAACTTGCACTTCTCTTTTACAATGCAACTCCTCTACCAACTGATTTTCCAGACTCATTACAAATTTTCACCGTGTCCCTACAACAGGCTTACAATACACTGTATCCCTTTGAGCTGCAAAAGACATCGTTCACATACGTTGAGTCAAACTTTCACGTCGGCAACCTTCAGTTTTCATCTCATCCAATCAATCAACATCTAACACCAATCTATTGTGCATAAAATATCTTACAATTACAACAGGACTTTTAATGTATGTTCTCCTTTGAATGCCGCTGAATATCTTTTTTAAAGATATTTCTTGTTACATGTATGAGCAGTTAAAAGTCAATCCTTATTTGAGTTGACCCATAGCTCGACGCAATATACATATTGGCTTCGAGGCCATAGCACGGGTAGGTAACTTCATTTAGGAAACTTTTTTTCTGTCAAAGATTTCTCAGCAAGTACTTGAGCTAGGATTCTGAACTTTTGTACAAAGCTTGATAGTGTTAAGTTGTATAGTGTAACGAAAACAGCCGAATATTGCTTATCAGTCCTTTATTTGTTCATTTTTTCATTCTCTCCAACGTAAATTTCTGTCACAGATTTCTCAAAGTTAGTAAGGGTGCCAATGTTTTAAATTTTGTGCACACCTTCGGGTAGGCAAAGTGTACTGTGTAAATGAAAATTAAGATGCTAATCCTCATTTTGCCTTCTTTTTTTCAATTATTCATTTTTTCCTGCTGTCACTCTTATATAATACATATGGACATTTTTTCTGTCAAAGATTTCTCAGCAACTAGTTGAGTTAGGATTCTGAAATTTAGTACAAAGCTTGATAGTGATGAGTTGTATTGTGTAACAAAAACAGTCACATATTGCTTGTCAGTCCCTTTATTTGTTCATTTTTCTTTCTCTCCAATGAATTCTTGCCGCATATTTCTCGGTTCCTTTTGGATCCAGTGTTTTCAAATTTAGTGTACCTTCAGGTAGGCTACTTATACCCCTGGTACGAAGTATATGGGGGTGTATAATTTTTGCCTTTTCTGTAATTATGTTTGTTTGCTAGTTTGTCTGTTTGTTTGTAAACTTTTTTTCCGTCAAAGTTTTCTCAGCAACTACTTGGGTTAGGATTCTGAAATTTGGTATAAAGCTTGATAGTGATGAGTTGTATCGTGTAACAAAAAACAGCCATATATTGCTTATCAGTTCCTTTATTTGTTCATTTTTTCTTCTCTCCAATGGAAATTTCTGTCACAGATTTCTCAGCTCCTATTGGAGCCAGTGTTTTAAATTTTGTGTACACCTTCAGGTAGGCAAAGCGTACTGTGTAAACGGAAATTAAGATGCTAATCCTCATCTAGCCTTCTTTTTTCAATATTTCCTGCTTTCACTCTTATATAATACATATGGCTATTTTTTCTGTCAAAGATTTCTCAGCAACTACTTGAGTTAGGATTCTGAAATTTGGTACAAAGCTTGATATTGATAAGTTGTATTGTGTAACGACAGAACAGCCACATATTGCTTATCAGTCCCTTTATTTATTCATTATTTCTTTCTCTCCAATGAAAAATTCTGTCGCAGATATCTCGGTTCCTATTAGAGCCAGTGTTTTATTTTTTTTGTACACCTTCAGGTAGGCTAAGGGTATTGTGAAATTGAAAATAAAGATGCTAAAGCTCAGTTGCCTTCTTTTTCAATTTTTCCTTATGTCACTCCTATAAAACACATATGGACTTTTTTGTCAGAATTTTTTCAGCATCTACTTGATTTAGGATTATGAAATCTTTAACAATTTTTCTTTTCTCTGAAAGTGTTACAACCTCTGATGGCTACCGCCGGGGGTATGTGAGCTTTGCTCGCTTCTAGCTATATTTTGTAAATGAAAATAAAGACGCTAAGCTCATTTTGCCTTTTTTTCAATTTTTTCTTCTGTCACTTCTATATAACACATATGGACGTTTTTGGTTGGAGTTTTCACAGCAACTGCTTGATTTAGGATTATGAAATTTTGTGTACACTTTCAGGTAGGCAAAGTGGAATGTGTAAATGAAAATTAAGATGCTAATCTTCATTTTGCCTTCTTTTTTTTCAAATTTTCAAGTTTTCCTTCTGTGACTCTTTAAAATAATACATTTTTCATGAAATTTTCTCAGAAACTACTTGATTTAAGATTATGAAATCTTTAACAATTTTGTCTTTCCTCTGAAAGTGTTACAACCTCTTATGGCTACCGCCAGGGGTATCTGAGCTTTGCTCACTTCTTGCTATATTTAAGTATGCATAATATGTCATGGTTCTTATGTTTATGAAGTTTCATCTAACAAAGTTTGTTCAGTGAAGAAAATGTTCAATATATTTGCTTTTTCCTTTTCCTCAGTGTAGATCTGTCCATTCTTATTCAATGGTGGTATGACATCAGTTTGATTAGGTTTAATTAAATGTTTTAAAGTTTTCCACCAGTCATTCTGTTTAGTGTTCATACAAGTACTGTTCAAATATAATTACAAGTAGCTTCATAACTTTCTTCACATATAAGCTACGACAAAATGTCGTACCTTTCTGGAAAGAACTATCTGTCGCCTTTAAAATGACACCAAACATAAAGAAACACACACTATATTTCTCGAGTTACAGGCCCTTATATAAAGGTCATTCCTATATACTGAAGTTTTTCAGAAGCAAATTGCCATGCACGTTTTGGTACATGTGCGGATATAGTGTCATATCTTTGTTAGTTTAGAAAAAAGGCACCAAATTTTAGATGCAAGTTCAAGCAACAATCCTAAAGTTGCTAGGAGGAAAAAGTTTATATAATCCTGTTTCAATCTCGGGTAAACTGGCATGTTTGTGACGTCATTAATTTTATGATAAACGTCATTTTGAGTTATCTACTGGTGATGTAATAATGAACATCGCTTTTTTATTTTCTTTGTGTTATGTTGAAAACATGGTAAATATGTCTTAAGGGAGTTTTCAAAACCCGGCGTCCTCTATTTTCAGAGTAATCACATTTTATATCATTTTTCAAGCATTTTTCTGCTTCGTAATGACGTGTTAACATTAATTAAAATATGCCCAATCTGTCTAGTCCTCAAGACCAGGGGAGTAATTGTATTGTAAATAATGCCTATAGTGGTCAAACCTAAAGTTTACGTTCAAATTTAGAACAAAGCTGCAATTTTATGGCATAAAATATAAGTAAAATTCTATAACCCCTTCACTTTAGGCATTTTTGACTAAATAAAATGTCCTTCAGCGTTAAAAAAATACCAACTATCCATCAACAGTTTGTAGCAACAACTCAGTATGAGCTATCAACATATTGTCTTTGAGTTACAACTAGTTTAAATGTTGCTTCGTGCATTTTGTTAGAGATAAGTTTAACTGAAAACTGAAAGGTGGTGTTTTGTTTACCATATATTTGCAAGCATAAGGAGACTTTAGTGAAAACGATTCGTTATAAATTAACAAAAGCATGTTGGATTTTTGCAACTTTCACAGAATCATTATATAAGAATATGGGGATACTTCCTTAAAAATTTCAAGAAATTTCACCCATTTATCGAAGAATTATACACTCTTCTATATCACTGGTATACGTTCAAAGCATTGTTTGTTAGTATATTAACCTGACCCTCATTAGAAGGGCTATAGCTCGATAAGTATACTGTATTTTTCTTTAGGTCTGGTGCCAGTTTAAAGGTGACATATAGTCCTTTAAAGAAATGTTTACCATTTCGTCGTAGCATATATGTGAAGAAAGTTATGAAGTTACTTGCATTCATATTTGAACAGCCCTCGTACTTGCTAAATTTTCAGTTAACTTATTTAATACTTCTTTTTTAGATTAACGAGTTTCCCCTGTTACTAATTTTTTAAACTGTTTGTATGTTTCAAAGTGGTTAATATTATTAGTTTTTTTTTTGTATTTGTCATATAATTTTTTCTTTTTTCTTATGGGTTTCTTAACGTGTGTAGTTAACCAAGTGGGGTCAGTTTTACGTGCATTTATTAACCTGTTAGGTACATGCTTTTTTGCAAGAGTGGTTATTCTTTCAGTGATGTTTTCTGCGTAATTGTTGATGTTTTCGCTTTTTAAAGTTTGTCAGTCAGTTTGAACTACATGTAGATCATTTGAAAACGCTTGGTAGTTACCCCTATCATAAATGAAAACCCTGCGTTTATATAAAGGTGCTAACGGTTTACGAAAAGTTAAAACGCAGAAGACAGGGCAGTGACATCTCTATGTTTTGCTCAAGAAATGGTTAGCCAACATCGCTTAATAATATAGTGTCCATGTTGGAGGTAAGGATTAAGTCTATGAGTGAAGAGGAGTTTTCCGTATAATGTGTTGGTTCATTAATAATATGTTCAAAAATAAACTGCTGACATAAATCTCTTAATTTTCGGCTTGAGTTGTTTTCCTCTTTAATTGCACGCCGGTGGGTCGGACTTCAGACTCTATGATGGTTCCGACTTAAAGATTTATCTATTGATGAGATGGTAGGGGCCTGGTGCTTTAGCTGTTTGTCGGGCCCTCCGGGGTTTCGTTGGATTTCTTTTGCTCAGGTATTCAGTTTCATTTACTGTTGAGTCCTTATCTTTGCTTTATCCCCTTGTTATATCTTGATTTATATGTTTTAGGAGCTGATGCATTGATAAGTTAGGGGTCTTTCATGCAAACCAAATATCTATGTGTCTTGATCCACATCTGAATTAAGGGTGAGGTTGGCGCCGTTAAACCGGTTTAAGCCCTTCAGTAATATATTTTACTGACCGTTCCAAGGCGGTTCTTCTTATATGGATCTTTCATGTTTTTTATGTCTTGTGTTTGCTTTGTCTTTGTGTATGTCTGTTTATATGTGCTTTGTGGTCACCTGGTGGGAAAGGGTATCTTGGCTCTTGTTTGTGGTGTCCAACTGTGAGTTTGTCACTTTCCCATTGGTATCCTGGGTCAGGCGTGGTACTTGATTGTATTGATTCCTGATCTTTGCACCCTTACTTACTTTGTCTTTCAGAATATCAAAGGTCTTAAAGACAAATGGTAGCTTAATGCAGGTCAAATGAATTGCAGAATGCTCCAATACGTTTGACATGCAATAAGCGATAATCGGTCTTGAAAACCAATTTTTTGTCTTCTTTTTGAGTGGCCGCTCAAGACAGGTTTTACTGTACAGTAAACACACAGCTGTCAAATGGGTCATCAACAATGTAGATCCAGATTAGACAGCTTCAATGCTGTTAGAAATTAATTATGCACAACCTGTCTTGGTCCGTATGATTTGTTACTAGTTTGATGGGAATTTGACATTTGGTGTAATCATCTAATTACCTCACACCTAACGAACATTATTGACCGACAGCTTTATTGTTTGGCCATATATTTTATTTAACAGGACAAATAAAATCAGGTGCTTCGGTACTCTTCACACTTTATAAATGATTGCAGAGCAAATGGGCAGACTTGCTAGAGCCTTTGCTGCTCGCATATCTAAAGCATGTATGTAAATGAGGACTTAGACCTAAATTTACAAATATGTCAACATAAACGGTTGAAGGAGGTTTTCGTTTGCACAAAAGGAACCTACGTTCACGTTGTCTACGGCTGCTGTCCCTTCTAAGGCGGTAAATCGGTCGTTGCTGTTTCTATTTTATTGTTTGCTGTTTCTGTAATTGTGTGGGTCCTGGTTTTGTGTCCTTCCTAGTTGTGCAATCATCTCGTTGAGGACGAGAGAGCTGGCTGCCTTATTTAATTTCGGGAAAGTTCGCCACAAATCGAGAATCGAATCATGGCTCGGGTGAATGTAAGGAGCATCCCGCGTTCTATTATGTACCTAAAAGCTCCATTAACTTCATTTAAGCCGGGTTTTTTTTGCTACAATCACACTTGTTATTGTGTAAACATGGTTTCTGTGACGCCAGCGTCACGTTATATGACGTCAGCGTCACGTATATAACGTCAGCATCACGTTATCACCCGTGTTATCAAAATATATCCTCGATGTACATCCATGGTCTGATTCCACGGAATTTCGCGGAATTGGCCGAGGCAGTTCCGATTGCCTTATTTAACTGCATTCTTGCCGCAAGAATTTATGTGTGTGCATTTGTTTGTCTCAAGAGACGCATTTGAACGCTTTTGCGAACACAGTAGACCCAGATCAGGCAGCTTTGAGCTGCCTGATCAGGGTCTACTTTGTTTCCTTATGGACATATGATTAGATATGACCATACACTAGTGGACCTGACTAGTAATTTCTTTGTTAATTACCAACATGAAAGAGTATTTATATAATCATTCATAGTAGGTGTAGCCTATCACGAATATTCATGAAGGAAAGGGGTACATGTACTCTGATGTCTCTGCCTCGTGGTGACATGCGCTGGTCTGTAATATTTCGTTTGTGGCATTCCCTGGGCCTACTCATCAAATATAGTCCTGCTCTTTTTTCCTATACAGCTGCCAGTGTCGATCCAGTTCGGATGCAGGGTTACTTTTATTGCCACAGGATCCTATACTGAATCAAAAACAGTGTGGACCCTATCAAGTGGCTGCGCTAGAAGCCAGCTGATCTACATATGCATGTACAAAGTTTTCAAAGTAGTTTTTTCCCGATCCAGCATGATAATCTTAAACGTATTATTCGGAAAAGCAGAATAACTTAATGTCTTATATGATACATGAAGATGCGCTTTTCATATTTGTCGTTTTAATGATTTTCCTTGTTTCGTCCGAATCAAACCAGATAGCACCTGCATTTTTAATACTGTTCCTTGTTTCGACCAATTCAAACCAGTTCATGCTTGTTCTGACGTAAGTAAAACTGTCACGTTGTAATTATGATGAATGTTTGGTTGATTCATGTTCGTCAGGTTAGGACAGATCTCATGCATCGACCTCTCCCTCCAGTTCACCCAACTACAATTTGGCCTCGTCGCGAGAAAACCTGTCTTCGGGATGTCCGACAAAGCTAGTTTCAAACTAGTCTCCTCAGCTACAGAGACTAGCTAGGAAATTGAAATTTTACCTGTAGCAAAGTTAAATATAGTTCTTTCTAAAAAGTGAATAACAAAGGCGCTGATCAGACTGCGCGGATGCGCAGGCTGGTCTGCGCCTGTGTTGTTCGCAAACCCCCGAAGACAGGTTTTCTCGTGTCGAGGCCCATATTTCGAACTGTGATAGGAACGGATTGCTTTCTTACTTTTGATAGAACTTTCCATCCAGATTAATAATTCTGGTCCTGTGGTTATATCTTTTTTTCATGCCCAAGTCAACTTACTTTGAAATTTCTACTGCATATAAAATGTAAAATGGTAAAAAATAAAGATCGTTTTGCTCTAAAACTCTCAGATGTATTTATCCTGCTAATAAATGTTTAAATGACAACACTTGTTGGCATTTTACATTTTTGAGCAGGATAAATTTCATGCTCAGTTGGGTTCGGCATGAAACAACTTTAATAGCCAGATTGTCCTGTTCATTTGGATGGAGATGGTATACAACCTTACCTCTAAGAATGTTTGTTGCTTTTTTCATTGTTTTCAGAGAGTTCGTTTGAATCCCCCCGACCCCCCCCCCCCGTTTTTTTAAATATCTTATGAAAATGAAGTTATTTGGTCTCAGTGAGACCAAATTATTTCATTTTCATGGGATACTAGTATTTAAGAAAAATGAGATAAAATCAGAAAAGTAAGCCCCCCACACACACACCTTTATACATAATTATGACCCCCATTTCTTGAAAACCTGGGGCCCGTTTCACTAACGTTCTTAGCGCTAAGAAATTCGTAAGTTCATTCTTAAGAACGGTTTTCGTTTCACAAACGCCATCGACTTATGAATTTCTTAAGGATTTCGCTAAAATTTTCTTAAATATTGTCGTAACTTTACGACAGGGGGAGGCGATCTTATCTTTCAGAAAATTTCGTAAATATGACCGCCTTCATCTGTCCCAACCAGCATACGGAACAAAATTCGCTTATTATTCTGTCAAAACGTACTTTTATCGACAAAATTATCGGAGGGAATTTATTTTAGATGAGTACCTGTCGCCGGAAATGATTTAGACTGTGTAAAGAGTCCGAGTTCTACGAAATCGATCCTACTTTCGGTTTGAATCGACACGTTTTGAACTATTCATTTATTGTTTGTTTTATAGGCTATATCAAGAGGAGTACGTCACGGACTTAACAATAATTTCATTCGACCTGTCTGCTGACACAAGAGAAAGTGAGGAATTGGAGCCTGCTGACACCTGTCTTTGTATACAGGGCTTCAGATTTTTTTCAAGATTGGTGGGCCAAAGTGACCCATGAATCAAAAAATGGTGGGTCAGGGCCCAAACATATAAAACTAGCCACAGTTGACATTTGGGTAGTATACTTAACCTATACAGTAAAACCTAGTAGCCACTCAAAAAAGAAGACCAATTATCGCTTAATGAAGGTCAAAAGGATTGCAGAATGCTCCAAGGGGAGCATTCTGCAATCCATTTGACCTTCATTAAGCTACCATTTGTTATTAAGATCTTTGTTTTGTCTTTGAGTGGCTGCTTAAGGCATGTTTTACATGTACTTTCTGTTTTGTGGAGTCCGTAGACTCGCTGTAAGATGAATATCTTTATTAAAGCGAGACATTTTCACAACTAAAAAAGGATGGGTCCACTGGGCCCACTGCCTTGGAAAGTGATGGGCCATATTTTGAAATCATGGGACAATGACCCTGGCCACCATAAATCTGAAGGCCTGGTATAGCCTACACAGATTTGCTCGATGTGTTTACACAAGAGATCTTCAGAGTGAGTACATGGCTTCTCAGCTGAAACAGCCCTATCATAGAAATTAGCCTAAGTAAGGATAAGGTTAGATCTACATGTACTGCTGAGGAGTGCAGTGGTGGTCTATTGATGGTAGTGTTCGACTTGAGCTCGAGTCCAGGGGTCGCTGGTTTGAGCCCCTCAAGAAGTACTGCACACAAGGCACTGTGGTGTGTCCTTGAGCAAGACATTGTATCATCTGCATAATGGTGCTGGTGCAACTCGAGAAACATCCAGATAGGGTGGTAAAAATGTTGACTGGGACGTAAAGCATCAAACGTTTTCATTTTATCTGTCTGAGGGTTTACCCTGGCTCAGAATTTGTTGTAGCCAACACTTTAGCCAAATGGAAAAAGGTTGGAGCCAAAAGAAATTGACTTTAGCCAAGGTTTTAGCCAGAAAGTAGTTTCAATAAGTTGTTCTATATTTAACCGATGACTTTTGCCATCTGCTAATAACCTTTGCAAACAGTTTAGACCCAGGTCAGGCCCGACAAATTGTCGGGCCTGATCTCAATCCTAATTGTTTGACACCCTGATGGTATTGAAAAATCCAGCATTCAAAGAGTTAAATATGGCACAATGGTAAAGTGTGCAGGAATTGGAAAATCCAAAAGCTGATCGAAATAAACGTTTTCGCAGATATGTAATTTTTGAACCACCTAGACTAGAGTGTGTGTTTTTTTACTTTTTAGCCAATATATTATATTCGTAGCCACTCTACATTTTAAGAGCAAATGGCTATAATGGCTAATGGCAGGGTGAGTCCTGGTTCCAAGTATGTTGACTGGGACATAAAGTATCACCAAAGACAGACAAAACATTTTCATTTTTTCTGTCTGACAGAAGAATGTGTTCGAGGTAACATGCATTATTTATATATTGACTGGGCTGTAAAGCCTGAATTGCAGACAAACATTAATACCTCTGTCAATCAAATAAGGCACCAGTCATTTACACCACTGCCCCACCCCCCCCTCCACATATGACCCCGGGAATCCCCTACTGGAAATATGGTCATAAAAAGCTCTGCACTATGTATGGGGACCGCTCAAGGGTCATTGCCCCCACTCTACAATGATAAATTCCTTGGGTTATATTAACTATATTTGCATCATTGCAGAAGATCATGTTTCTTACTACTGTGGTCCTGTGGGGGAATTCAAGATGTGCATCATCCCAATTATCATCTGACCATCCCTGTAGGGGGGAGGGGGGTTAAAAATTACTGTGGGGGGAAAGCTGTGATAATGGGGTCACAGTGAGGTGCAGCATGTCTGTCTGACATTTAGACAAACTGTATATGTATTTTTGAGCCCTAGTTAGATGGCAACATTTGCGTTCTAAATATGATATCTCTTAATAACTGAACGCAAGCGTAACAATTAATAACTGTATATTTTGCTTGCTACATAATATTCCCTATAAATTTGCTTTTTTGGCAGCAGGAAAAGTAATTGGGGGCATAATTACAGTAAAAGCTTGAAAATTCTAATGCCAATTTTTCGTAAATACTCGCTTAATTATTCGAAATCAATTTGGGGCACATTGGATCCAGATAAGATCTTATAGGACGTATTTATGAAATATTTTTATAACTGTCTTTAAAAAAATATGTGTTTGGGTGCATAAAAGAAATGTCTCATTGAGAGGTTTCTTTTACGCACCCAAGACATATGTTTGATAAATGATAACAATCATTTTTGGGGGTTATATATTTTTATGTATAACTCTCTATAATTCGAATTTTCAATACTTAAAAATAAAACAACTTTGAATTTACGAGATTTGACTGACTGTACTTTTCTATTTCATTTCTGTATTCCAAAATAAGCATTGTACTCAAATTGTGCCTGAATTAACCCTTATCCTGCTGATAATTCAAACACTATGAGCCCTGATCAGACAGTTCGATCGAAAGGGAGCAGTTTGATCCGTGTCCATATTGTTTGCAATATAGGCCACCAAAAACATAAATAGCAGAAGAGAGCAGATGACAGATATTGCCGTAAACAGCAAGAAAAGGGTAAAAAGAGTGCCTCTACCTCCAGATAAGTGTGTGTGATTGAAAAATACTTATCTTTTATCTAAAAAAATATGTTGTCGGTACTCAAAAGAACCGTCTCAATGAGACATTTAAATGATAATTAAAGAAACAGACAGTTCTGCACTCAAATATTTTGCTTATATAGTACTGGTTAAACGCAGATGAAACATCCCAACATGACCAAACGTTTGTTTACTGGGATGTAAAGTATCATTTAACTCATAAGAAAAATAGAAAACATGCTCTCTTTTTCAAACAGTTTTTCAACCTAGATGTCTTAAAATTACAAATCTCATCAAGATCTTCCCAGTTTCCTCTGAATTGCCTGCAACAAACTTAAAAAATTATATCCATCCTTTTTGAGAAAAGTGACTTTAAGTCAGATAATATGTTAGACATATATTGTAATCGGGTCCATTTGTCATTCAGACTTGCTCATAACACAAACTCTTTCATTTTTTGATTGAGGGTGATGTGGCACAATGATTACCTATGTTTTGTAGATTACAATGAAGGTTTATGATCGCCAATAGGACTCTGGAGTAAAAGGTCAAGGTAAAATATATTTAAAATATGTCCTTCCACTCCTAAAAGGAACACTTCTTCCATTTTTTCGACCAAGGGTGTTCAAATTTGGCACAATGATTGCCTACTGAGTTTAGATTTTAACAAGGGTTCTAGATTACCAATATGGACTCAAAAGGACAATTAAGGTCAGATAGACTTAGAATTTGGCTTAAGGCTTATAGTATGAACTTGTCTTCACTTTTTGACTGGCAGTGTTCATATTTGGCAAGAAATCTGACAATTCAAAGTTAACAGTTCATACTTCACCTTCATGGTTCATACTTCACACTTCATACATTATTAAATGTATGGAATACAACAGAAACTCTTCATAGTTCAGACTCTATAATATGCACACTCTAGTTTCAGTTCTTTGGTGCATTCTTTGCTTCCAAAGGATACCCTTTTAAGTACATATTCACACTCCTTACTTAACACTCCACACTTCATAATTCCCTCTTCACAGTTCATACTTCAAGTCACACTTTAAAGTTTACACTACATAGGTTTTAGATCTTTAAACACCTTACTGTGACATATTACTGATAAAAATGGTGTGTGTTGTTGCATGTTACATTTTTTGTTAATCAATATAAATCGCATCAATCTTGCAATATTGGGTTAATGTATTATTGTATAGTAAACAAGAGCATTTCGATGACAAGGTTTAAACATTAAAAAAGAAGATCTTAAAGTGTGATATTTGAAGTGTGAATTACTAGGCATGATGTATGAAATTTGAAGTTGGATCTTTGAAGTGCGAAGTTAATTGTGAATTATGAACAGTAAAGTGTGAAATGGAACTATGAGGTATGAAATGTGAAGTCTGAACTGTGAAGTTTGAATTGTGAAGTGTGAACCATGAACATATAGACTATGAAGTATGAATTTTCAAATGTCACTTTATGTTTCCATAGTTCAGACTTCATACTCAAAGCTTCACAGTTAGCTCCTCTTAGTTCATACTTCATACACCATACTTCACAGTTCAAGCTCCTTCTCACTACATTTGTACTTCAAACCAGACAGTTCAGAATTCAAACTTTTCACTTCATAGTTCACATTTAACCCTTCTGTTCATAGTTCATACTTTACACTTCATATTTCATGCTTCATACTTCATTGTTCAGACTTCAATCTTCATACTTAACACTTTATACTCCAAAAGTCATACTTTACACTTTATAGTTATGTGCAATGGGGGACAACGCAAAATAACATTTTGAAGTTCACAGTTCATACTTTACCGTTCATACTTCACACTTGATAGTTCACACTTCATACGGCACACTTAGAAGTTTGCATTTCATAAGTCAGATTTAAGGCTGCATATTTCACACCATACTTTGCACAGTTTGAATTGTGATGTATGAACATTGAAGTATGAAGTGGAAATGTAAAGAATGAAATGTAAAATCTTAACTGTGAAGTTTCAACTCTGAAGTGTGAAGTCAGAATTTTGAAGTGTGAACCATAAACTGGGAAGATTTAAATGTGAAGTATGAAATGTGAAGTATGAACTTTTTAATGACACTTTCCCGTTTTCCATTGTTCTGACTTTATACTCCAAACGTCACAGTACACTATTCTTTGTTCATAGATCACATTTCTGAGTTGACGCTTCTTACTTAACAGTTCATACATCATAGTTCAGACTTCATAATTCAGTTTTCACACTTAATTCATAGTTCAAACTTAACACTTAATAGTTCAGACTTCATAGTTCACATTTCAAAGTTCAGACATCACGCTTCATACTTGGCACTTCATACTCAAATTTATAGTCTTGTGTGGGTCACAATGTAAAGTAACCTTTGAAGTTCACAGTTCACACTTCACAGTTAGCACTTCACACTTCATTTTTCACACTTCATAGTTTAGACTTCATACTTCACACACTACACACTTCATACATCACATTTCATAGTTCAGACTTAAGGCTGCATAATTCTCACTTCATACTTTGCACTTTATACTTTACAATTCATACTTTCCAATTCATAGTTATGTGAGTGAGACAACGTAAAAAGATATATTTAAGTTCACAGTTCATACCTCACGGTTCATACGTCCCACTTCATGGTTCTGACTTCATTCTACACACTTAATTGTTCGCACTTCATTTGGCATACTTAAAGCTACGCACTTCCCACTTCATACTTCGCACGGTTTGAAATGTGAAGTATGAATATTGAAGTATGAAGTTGAACTGTGAAGTATGAAATGTGAAGTTTGAACTCTGAAGTTTGAACTCTGAACTGTAAAGTGTGAACCATGAATTGTGAAGCATGGTTATTGAAGTATGAAGTCGAACTGTGAAGTTTGAAATGTGAAGTTTGAACTTTGAAATATCACTTTTTGCTGTCCATACTTCAGACTTTATACTCCAAACGTCACAGTACACTCCACCGAGTCCATAGTTCACAATCCACAGTCGACGCTTCTTACTTCACAGTTCACACATCATAGTTTCATACGTCAGTTTTCACACTCCATAGTTCAAGATTCACACTTAAAAAATCAGACGTCATAGACATAGTACATATTTCACACTTCATAATTAACACTTCCTAATTCAGACTTCACACTTCACACTAAATGCTTCATAGTTCAGACGTCGTTGCACAACTGTAGTGACATTTAAAAGTTCACAGTTCATGCTCTACTGTTCATATTTCAATTATCATACTTCATTCTTCATTTTCACAGTCCATACTTCATAGTTCATACTTCACATTTTATACTTCATAGTTCAGACTTCATGCTTCACACTTCATAGTGAATACATCCTAATTCAGACTTCATACTTCAGACTACATGCTTCATAGCTCAGATTCGTTATATATTTACACCTCATATTTCGCACTCCACACTTTACAATTCGTACTTCACCGTTCATTTTTATGTGTGGAAGACACATTTAAATGCCATTTCAAAGTTCACTGTTTATACTTCACATTACATAGTTCATTCTTCAGACTTCACAGTTCATACTTCACATTTTATATTTCTCACTTCATATTCACACGTCAGAGTTTATACTTCATAGCCCAAACTTTTTACTTCACATTTAACACTTCATAGTTTATACTTTACACTTCATAGGTCAAAGTTCATACTTAACAATTCATACTTTACACTTTTTTAATTATGTGTAGGAGACAACGTCAAGGGACATTTCAAAGTTCACAGTCCATACTTCACACTTTATAATTCGCACACCATACTTCACACTTCAGACTTCACAGTGCATTTTTCACACTTAATACTTCACATGTCACACTTTATTCTTCACAGTGTATAGTTCTTACTTCACACATATAAGTTCACACTTCACAGTTCAGACTTCATACATCACAGTTTCCAATATTTAAACATGTGACAGTGAGGCATTACTGATGAAAATGGTGGGTGTTGTGGTTAACTACCCTCAACAACCCATATCCTCCATCTCCTCCTCCTATCTCCCATCCCCTCCTCCTAAACACTCTCCTCCCCCATATCTTCTCACCTCCTCCTCCTCCTATCTCCTCCTAAACTACCCATCTCCTCCATCTTCTCCTCCTATCTCCTCCTCTACTACCCATCCCCTCCTCCTAAACACTCTCCTCCTCCTGTCTTCTCACCTCCTCTTACTCCTATCTCCTCCTCAACTACCCATCTCCTCCATCTTCACCTCCTATCTCCTCCTCTACTACCCATCCCCTCCTCCTAAACACTCTGCTCCTCCTATCTCCTCACCTCCTCCTCCTCCTATCTCCTCAACTACCCATCTCCTCCATCTCTTCCTCCTATTTTCTCCCCTACTACCCATCTCCTCCTAAGCACTCTCCTCCTCCTATCTCCTCAACTACCCATCTCCTGCTCCTATCTCCTCCTCTACTACCCATCTCCTCCTTCTAAACACTCTCCTTATCCTATCTTTTCACCTCCTTCTCCTATCTCCTCATCTACTACCCAATCCGCCTCCTAAACACTCTCCTCCTCGTATTTTCCCACCTCCTCCTTCTCCCATCTCCTCCTCCTAAACACTCTCATCCTCCTATCTTCTCACCTCCTCCTCCTCTTCCTATCTCCTCCTCTACTACCCATCACCTCCATCTCCTCCTCCTATCTCCTCCTCTACTACCCATCTCCTCCTCCTAAACACTCTCCTCCTCCTATCTCCACCTCCTCCTCCCATCTCCTCCATCTCCTCCCCTAAACACTCTCCTCCTCCTATCTCCACCTCCTCCTCCCATCTCCTCCATCTCCTCCCCTAAACACTCTCCTCCTCCCATCTCCTCCTCTACTAGCATCCCCTCCATCTCCTCCTCCTAAACACTCTCCCCCTCCTATCTTCTCACCCCCTCCTCCTCCTCCTCCAATCTCCTCTACTACAATCCCCTCCATCTCCTCCTCCTAAACACTCTCCTCCTCCTATCTCCTCCTTTACTACCCATCCCCTCCATCTCCTCCTCCTAAACACTCTCCTCCTCCTATCTTCTCACTTCCTCCTCCTAACTCCTCCTCAAATACCCATCTCCTCCTCCTAAACACTCTCCTCCTATCTTCTCACCTCCTCCTCCTCCTCCTCCCTTCTCCTCCTCTACTACCCATCCCTCCATCTCCTCCTCCTTAACACTTTCCTCCTCCTATCCTCTCACCTCCTCCTCCCATCTCCTCCTCTACTACCCATCTCCTCCTCCTTAACACTCTCCTCCTCTACTACCCATCCCCTCCATCTCCTCTTCCTATCTTCTCACCCCTCCTCCCATCTCCTCCTCTACTACCCATCCCCTCCATCTCCCCCTCACATATAATGATCAACTCTTAAATTATCGTTGAGAATAAATTTGATCTTGGATAGTGGCAAATATAAATAAGTCGTTTCCTTTTTCCGTCAGCTTTGCTCACACCATTGGATACTCATTGTAGAATGTTACATTGTCTTAGTAATGTGTGATTGGATCTGCACCGTTTCTCAATGTGCTAGTCTTAAATGGGTTAATAAAGTTTGATTTCATTTTTATGTTAAACGCTGTCTATCACTTTGAAACTTAGAAGTTCAAATTTTTCTTTCAGATATTAATCAGAGATGTTTACTATACAGAAACAGACAAGGTGGAGTTACTACAACTACAAGTCCCAGAGGCCCAAGTTTTGTGTAGGATTCGAAGTAGCACCATTTGAAAAAGTGAAACGTTTGAATAAGACACAATTGGATAAAAAGCTTTCAAAGAAGTTAACATTCCATGAAGTGTTAGAGTGTAGCATGGGTTTTACTAGACGAAGCTCAATAAAAAAAAGCAGGGTTTAATTAATATTTGTGTTTTTTTTTTCAGTTTATACATGACCACTACAGTGTACTCTCATTAATTCGAATCCTTAAACATTAAACTACCTTTTAAAGTCCAATATGTAATATATACAGCTGCATTTAACAGATTTTGTTCACTATTACATGTATCTTCCGTATTTGCTATCTAAAGATATGCTGACTTGAATGTACTTAGGGCAGACTCAGTGAGACTTCTCCTGTTTGTGTGCAAATGTTCTTCATACAGCACATCGCATTGACACGGTTCTTGTATGTCTCCATTAGACATATAGCATATCTTTGGATATATAAAAGTGAAAGTAATCATGTTTAGCCTATGCACTGGTTATCATTTTATAGATCAGCTATATTTATTCAAACTTCAAATAAAACAACGAAAAGTTTGGCCCACGGGACTTTGATTTAACGGCAGGCCTTTAGTTAAGAGTGCTTAACAAAATAATAACTTTCATATTTCTTAACCAAAACATATTTTGTGGATGATCAGAAGAACCGTCTAAATGAGACGCGTCTCAATGAGACAATTGTTTTGAGTACCCAAAACATATGATAAAACTGATGTGTAAGAACATATTTACAATTTTTACGCTTAACGTTTTTGTTTATAAACCTGTTTAACTGTATATAAACTTGTGCAGTACAACAAACTTTTCAGACTATGCATGATCGACTATTGCTAAGAAACCAAAGGATGTTGGAAAAACGACCCTACATGTAGCTAAGCATCTAAACGCTTTTGCCATGGTAAATCATTTCATTTGTAAAATGCTGTATTTTGAGCTCACCTGCACACAGGGAGTTTACATTTTAACTTCTCTCTAGACAAGCAATGGCATGTGAATGGTTAATATGAGCTTTTGTGATCCTTTGATGTCCGTTGTCATTATGCAAACATAGTTCCCAAAGAGTACCACAGTGATCTATAACTTTAATCCCCGCCACTCTACACCAGCAATACCAAGTGAATGGTAGTCAAATCACAGTAAATGGTAGTCTTTAACAATCAGCATCCCTTTATTTTAGCTCACCTGTGCCATGGGCTCAGTATGAGCTTTTGTGACCCTCTAATGTATGTCGTCATTGTCCGCACGCCATTCTTCAGTCAACATAGTTCTCGAAGAGTACCGCAGGGATTAAGTTTACATTGACCTAGTTTACCTCTGGTCAAGTTTGACCCTATGAAAATATTGTTCTTGGAAATCAGATGGTCAGTTGAAGTAAACGTTCATATGGGGCAACTTTTTGATATTAATATGACTATACGGTGCAGCTTACAAGATCAAATTGGCAGTCATGAGGGTCTCAATGGGGGTACATCAGAAATCAATAATCAGTAAAATATAGGCCCAAAAGTTGGTAATCAGTAAAAGTTAGGCCACAAAATCAGTAATCAGTAACTATTAGGTACAAATATCGGTAATCAGTAAAATTTAGGCCCAACACTCAGTAATCAGCAAAAATTTGACTACATCAGTAAACTTCTTTTTGGTGAAACTATTCTTTAATTCATTTCTCTCTGGATCAAAGAGTAGGACAACTCTTTCAGATGTGTCTTTTTGCATGCAGGCCCGGTGCTTATAAAAGTTTTTTCATTCTCAACTCAACTGAGCACGAAATTTCATCTGCTCATAAAAAAGCTACAATACTGACATATAAAAAAGTTTCTTGCCTTAAGTCCCTCAGATGTTGTATTTATATCATGCTAATAAATGTTAAAATGCCAACAATTTCGTGCGAGCTAAGTTGAGCATATTTTTTTATAACCTCGGGGCCAGTTTCAACCCAGATTGCCTTGCGATTCGTAATATAGAAGCATCATTCCGCTATTCGGTACAGACTAGATAGATCTACACATGTTGAAAGTGAAGCAAACAATTCTAACACACCCCAATGGTTAAGTAATGTGATATATCGAGTAACAAATCACTGAATGGAGTACTCTAGCATCATTTAGCATCATCTGGCTGCCTGTTCGATTTTTATGACGTCGCCAATCACATAAAGCCTTGTAATAGTGACATTAAATGGCTCAAGGCGAGCTATTGTGATCGGTTTTGTCCGTCGTCCGTAAACTTTTTTCTTTCCTGAGTCACTGGTACAAATTAGAATGATTTCACAGGAATGTTCCCCATAATGCCATCAACCAAAATTGCATAAATGGTCATTCGGGCTACTAGAGCTCTAGATAAGAAATCTTTTAAACGACATCTGAACCACTCGTCAAAATTCAAAATAATTTCACAGAATTGTTCCGCGTGATACCCTCCACCAAAATTGCACAAATGGTTCGCTCTGCTGAAGAAAAGAGCCACCAGAACTCTAGATAAGAACTATCTTCAAATGACATCTCTTGAACCACTGGTTCAAATTCAAAATAATTTCACAGAGTTGTTCCTCATGATGCTTTCTATCGAAATTGCACAAAAAATTTAATGGTTCTGCTCCGCCAAACAAAGGGACCGCCAGTACTCAAGATAGGAAATATCTTTAAACGACCTCTCCTGAACCACTGGTCCAAATTCAAAATAATTTCACAGAATTATTCCTGATGATGCTCTCTACCAGAGATACACAAATGCTTTCGCTACACAGAACAAAATGGATGCCATAGCTCTAGATAATATACCTTTAAACGACTTCTCTTGAACCACTGGTCCTAATTCAAAATTGTTTTACAGAAAAATTCCTCATAATGCCCTAGTCCAAAACTGCACAAATGGTTTTGTTCTGCTGAACAAAAGGGCCACCAGAGCTTTAGATAAGAAATCTCTTCAAACGACATCACCTCCCGATTTTTTTGGTTTGATTCTTTACGTCCCAATCATTAATTTTTCAGGTATGGCGGGACAGGTCTCCCTGTGTTTAACCAGTACTAAGCAAGGATAAATGTGTCTTGCTCAAGAACAAAACGCAGTGATGAGGCACTGGAAGGGGGGGGGGGGTCCCAGTATCCCATATCCCTTTTATTATTTTGAAAAATATTCCATATCCCTAAAATAAATATGGCAAATATCCCCAAAATTCAGAAAGCATTGTACCCCATATCCCTAAAACTGATCCAAGTATCCCGTATCCCTTTAAGTATTTACAAAAATATCCTGTATCCCTATAAATTTTTTGCCAATGTCCCTGTATCCCTAAAAACCCTTCCAGGGCTTCAGTGATGCCTGTGAGGCTCGAACCCATTGCTTGACCCATGACAGTCTAAAAAACAAACATGCACATTCAGCGTATCAAGTGTTACATTGATGTCCGGTGATTGCATGACCCATGACAGCCTTCAGACCTCATGCCCAGTCATCGCATAACCCGTGTTCTAGTCATCAAAACTCAGACAGCCAAGCCATGACCCATAACAGTCATCTCCAGTCATTGAACCGTGACAGTATTTGGAACTTATGTCGAGTCATCGCATGACCTGTGACAGTCATGTACAGTAATCGCATGAACCTATTCAGAACTCATGTTCAGTCATCACATGACCTTGACAGCCATGCCCAGTATTCGCATGAGCCATCACACACTTCCCAACTCGTATCCAGTAATTGCATGACCCGTGACAGTAGTCATGAAAATTCATCGTTTGACCCGTGACAGTTATTGCATGACACACGATAGTCTGCAAAACACATACACAGTCAAAACATGAACAGTGAGTCGTGCCGAATCATCGCATCAGAACGCATGTCAATTTATGGAATGACGAATGCATTGCAAGACAAATAACTCTTCGGAACTCATGCCCATTCACCGCATGGCCCGTACCAGTAATTGCATGATCCGTGATAGTCTTCCGAACTCATGCCTACGCATAACCTGTTACAGTCATGAGGGTCTGGATGGGGTATAACGATTAGTGAATAATGGCCCTTTTTTATAATGAATAGTGAATAATGTGCCAAAAAATAATGAATAGTGAATATTGAGGGCCTAAAAAAATAATGAATAATCCTATTTTTTAATGAATTGAAGAAAAATATAATGAATAGTGAATAATCAGATTTCTTTGCCACTTTTTTTACTGTTAATGAATAATTGGTCTTATTTTAATGAATAACCCAAAATTTTAATGAATAGTGAATACCAGACCCCCCCCCCCCATCCAGACCCTCAGTCATGTCCAGTCATCGCATGGCCCGTGAAAGTCATAAAATGTAACACAGGTTAACAGCTAGATATGCTGTGCATTTTTCAACAACCAACAGTCTTGGTCAGAAGTGTTGTTCGTTTGTTTATTCGTTTGATTTGATTCTTTACGTCCCATCAACAATTTTTTAGTCGTAAAAGGACGGGCTTCCTGGGTTGAATCAGTACTAAGCTAGGATTAATGTTCTTGCTTAAGGACACAACTCAGTGACTCCGGTGAGGCTCGAACCCGCTGCCCCTCGGTCTCGAGTCAAGCACACTGCGCTCCCTGTCAGAAGTTTTAAAAGCGGCGAATCGATACCGTTCCGTAGGCTTATTTTGCCTACAAGAGTTTTCAAGAGCTGAATTTTCTGGGGCGAACTTATGGATAAATACATAGATATAAATGCGAATTCAAAGACAGTATTCACAGACTACGCAATGCTCAAATTAGTACTGTATAGTCCCCATATGTTTCTATTATTCTGTCAATCAAAGGTGGGCGTGGTTAAAAAAAATTCTACGAGGTCGGTGCAGCAGTCTATCTCCGACTCAGAAAACTGGGACCAAGCTGGTACCTATTACCATATAGATGCAATGCATGCTGGAAACCAGCTAAATCGAAGCGAGATATTTAATTGACTAATATCGTACACTGACCATTCAGTGTCAATTCGTCATATATTTCCCATATACATGTACTTAAGTTTTGAAGTTAAATTGTAATTAAATAACAGAAATAACTTATGATAATAGTGATGCAGTAACCTGACAGATTGATAGAATATGGGTTATATTGGGTATATTTAGCAACCGTAGATAGAGCTATAAATGGAAAGATGCTGAATAAGAGATAACAAATAATTATATCTTCACGAATACCATTACATGCAGCTGGCCTTATAGCGCAAATGGTAGCGACAGTAACTGTTAACAGCGGGTGTAGTTTTGCATTTAAATGGTCGCAGGTTCGAATCCACACGGCGTCGCTATTATTATTTTTTTCATTTATTCCATGTAAGTTATTTTTTTAGCAGTATTCCCCTACTATTGATATGCATCTCGCAGAATGAGAATATTGGGATAGTTTATATCTCTTTTATTGTATTTCATACATGAGTTCATTTAAAATCGAGCACACCTTATTCTGCTAATTATATGTCCTGAAGATTGTAAGTCCTTATGCCGTCCACTGCATATGTCCAAGTGCACACAAAAACATTATATCATGAAAGAAAAAATTAGTTATACCCTTATTGGACTGCTCATAAGGAATCACAAGTTTAGGGCCGGATATGAGACTTTCATAAATCCTGTGAAGCTATTCAATGTTTTTCTTCAAGTTAAAATTAATACCTTTCTCCCCATTCACGAAAAAAAAAATATCGTCTGTATGCACTATACTCATTTTTTATGGGTTTTTTTCTCGGAAAATGTGTCATTCAATGGTTTGTCCCATGGCTGGAGATAGCCTACAAATCGAAGCAAATTAATTCCAATGCGAAAACATCATCGTCATGCAAATCGGAAAATGCATGACTGGGGTAGGATTTCGGAAGGGATAGTATGTCTGTATAAATATTAGCCTCGATACTTTCGACTTGAGAAGTTGAGTTATCTTTCCCCGCGGACAAGTATTGATTTTCATAAAAGACTTTAAATAACAAGTATTGACAAGTATTGATTTTACATATAAGCTCGGACCCAGTATTAACGGACTGGTCACTGACGGAAATACAAAGTTATGATGTCGTGGGTCTATTTTAGCACTATTTTAAAGTACTACAGCCAATACAATTGATTCTGAACATTCCCTTGATTATAAGAAGTCATTCTCGGTATGCGAAGTTGTCATATTACAAGTTTCAATGAATAAAATTTAAGTTTTATCACCTTTTTAGGTTGATTTCTGACAATTTTCGGCTAAAAAGACCGAAAATTGCTAAAATGGGTACCTTGGTTGCTTGCTGATGTTTATAAAGACGGATAAAATTTCAATGAATATAACATTACTGTCTTAAAGATAGTATATTGGACCATTGCTTTATGAAGAAAAATCACAGATATGCATAGAAATAATGGAGATACGATTATTTAATCTTCAACATACGTCAGTTTTGAAAGCTCAGCCATGACAACGTATTTCCAATATATACATTTACCTGTATGTCAGTGACCAGTCCGGGTATACTGGGTCCTAGATAAAAGAAATACTTTTTTAAGGAATTTCCCCCATGGAAAGTCTAAGCAAACAAATGCGACCCACTGCTGATTTTTTATAAGGAGTGGGTGTCTACTTGTCATGCATTTGTGTGCATTTTGTAAAATATGGAGCGTAGTGGAGCATGGAGTGGAGTGCTATTTTGACGTATTGTCTTTTAGTTTCTCTCAGATCACTACCCAGTCACATAGAGGTCTCTTTCTGACCTCTTAGAGAAGTGACTATGAATTTCACTTATAAAAAATAACCGTTAAATAAATAACCAAATAAATAACAAACAAATAAATACGCCAAACACAACTCTCAATACCTTTTTATTTTATGGCTCCACGCCATTCCATGTTTAAATATAAGCCTCCTGTCACTATGTAAGAAACAAAGAGATTGTTTTAAAAACTGTTTTGGTGACAGACAACCGATTGCGAGATATACACAACTGTATGTTTATTGACGAAGACCCGGATATCTGTCTTTTTGGCAGGACCCACAAACAGAATAAATCTATGACATAAATACTTTGCTTTAAAAACTAATCACTGGTATAGTCTGACTTTGTAATTTAATGCATCAAATGTCAGACAAGTCCATATCGATAAGGCAAATTAGGGGGAGGCAGTTTTAACTTTACTGCGGATTAAATATGTTCACAACATTTGAATTAAATATGCTCTAGACTGAAACTTAATGTCATTTGCAAATGTTTGATAATTTGATGGCATTGTCAATCATGCTCATTTCATTTTACACAAACCATTCTGCTTTAATACCTTCTATCAATCATAAACTTTTACGAACCGCCCCTTATAACATGTGTTATAACATGTTATAATTTTCTTGTTAAAATTGGTGTAGTTTGGAAGTCAAATATGCATAGTAGGCAACAAAATACGTTTCAAAGCGATTCACCATTTACAATATCGTGAAAACGTGCAATTTCTACTCCCACCCCTCATTTTACGTCTTTATACTGGTTGCCGTTTAGACCAGACTTTGAGTAAATGCATTGCTAGTTTTAAAAAAAAGTTCAAGTGCTAAAATGTTATGGATATGAGTGCTCTTCATTTTCAAAACCTTACCGTGTTCCTTCTGCGCATGCGCACGAAATACACCTAAAAGTGTGACATTTGTCATTGGAAAGATGAAACTGGTGTCTTTCAGTTTATTTTTAGATGCTCCTCCCCCCCCCCCCTAGACCCAAAATGCCCTTTACATATGTCGTAAATGTTTATACCGACATGTCGTTGTCTAAAGGGCATCTTGGGTCTAGGGGGTAAAGCATCTAAAGATAAGAGATTAAAAGACTCATAAAAGACGTAAAATGAGGGGTGGAGTAGAAAGTGTACGTTTTCACGGTATTATTAATGGTGAATCGCTTTGAAACGTATTCTGTTGCTTACTATGCATATCTTACTGCTGAACTGCACCAATTTTAAAAACATTAGGGCGATTTGAAAATTAGATGATTGTACATGTAATTATGCCAACTAGGGAAAATATACGCCTTATCGCTAGAACTTCTTTCTACCTTAGACCGATCAAAAGTTAGACAAGTCCATGGTATAGTACGCGAAATGGAAATCAAGATGAAATAACGGCTGTATAGTAAAGCCTGTGTAAATCGGTCACTCAAAATAGACAAAACAAAGATCTTAATGACAAATCGTAGCTAAATGAAGGTTGAAAGTATTGCGGAATGTTCCCCTTGGAGCATTCTGCAATACTTTTGACGTGAAAGGGAGCATTCTGCAATACTTTCGACGTGCATTAAGCAATAATTGGTCTTGAAAAACAATTTTCGTTTTTTTGACAGGTTTTACTGAAGGAATAGAAGGTTATGTGGTTTATAATTAACAGTTACAATCTGAATGGCTTTTCACGTGCTACATGGACAAAGTAGACTCGTCCAATCGTTGAAACGCCTGAGTTCAAGATTACATATACCAACAATTTCCCCAACTCAAAAGTTCGTGTCCTTCCATGTTACTAAGGGATATAGAATTGCTTGCCTGCCAAGTACAATGTTCGCTGTCGTATTGTCTGGCAATATCAGCCCATTTGTTTATTTGACTTTTATCTGTGTGTATCCTTTCATTCGATGACTTAAAATCTCCTCTCCTTAAGAAATGTTTCAGTGACCTAAATTTATACGAAACAGTAAAGTCTTCGGTCTTAGTTGTACAATAAACTTGATTAATGAAACTAGAGTGTTTGCTGATGAAACCAACTCATGATGACATCATCGATGCATGCGAAATGGAAGTTTACAGTCAACTGTCTTTTGAAAGATATAAAGGAAATTAATGTTGCGTATTAAAAGTCCATTAGTATCGGTTGGTCTGTTGTCTACGTTCATAGCATTTCCTGGTCATGTTCACTTGATAAATTTTGGGAATGAGTGGTGGGGTTGCAAATATATGAGTCATTACTAGATGAAAAAGAAAATGATTAGAAGCTTGTCATAGTCATAATTGTAAGAAATAGTTTGTAAGGGCACACGATATTTTGGTAATTGTCGCTTCGGTGTGCTTTCAAGTCTCAAACGATTCTGCAAGGATTGTGCAAAGTTTGGATGGGGTGAGCCATATTTTTGCCAACCCCCAAAATAAGCGAGAATGACCAGAATATGCCACTATAGGAATACAGAGGAATAGGGAAAAGTCGTGATACATACACAAGTTAAAGCACACACGTGAATGCAACCAACTTCCTCTCCCAGAGAATTAACTGTGGAACCAGAGAATACGAAAAACACTACATTCACAACAAACTTAATATGTCCATACACCTCCACTGATAGGTAACGTTATCAAGGTAGTGATCCTGTTCGTAAAATTAGTCGATAACTGAATTCAAAATTTTCATTTGGGGAGGTATATCGTCGGATATACGGTCGGAAATTTAGTTTTACGGCGACGCACTAGCGGAGCCGTAAAACGTGATTTCAGAACGTTTATCAGACGATATACCTCCCCAAATGAAAGTTTTGAATATGGTTAGCCCCATTCTAATGCTCGTCTGCAGTTTCATCTCAAATTTGAGCGTTGTTAAGCCGCATAATGCCGCCCGTCATCGAACGAAAGGTGACGTAATTAATGACGTCAAACTGTTTACTAAAGTATATCGCAGGATATACTTTCGCAAATTTTGACGTTATCCAATCAGAAGTCGCGTTATAAAACTAAGTGCATAAGAATTGAATATCGAAAGCTATGTTCATCATAATACGATGGAATGCGAATCTCAGTCATTATGACATAGTTCAGTTTGAATTCCTAAAGCAAGATTTATCGGACACGATTGAATGCGAATTCCATCATGAAGGTCGAATTATACAGCAGCTTTCCTGTAGCGGGGTTGGATGGTAGAAGGATGGTTGTGATGCATGTTGTTTACTAGCTTTTGTGTGTTTGTGCCTGTATCCTGGTGACTTCTTAATTTAATGCCATGTGATATTTACTTTGAACTGGCAATTATATACGGGCTCTAAGGATTAGCTTAACCCTTATAACGTCGGCAGCTTGTCTATATTACTACATGTTCCAACACCCTCGTTAAACTATATACTAGTTAGTCTAGATATCTGGAAGCTCTAATTACGTTAGATTGAACACATTGAACACAAGCTCAGCACTAGTGTTTTTATGTATCAACGAGTGGTTTGTACTCACTCCTCGACAAGAGAATTTGCAAGGTGCTGTGCCGTTAGTGGTTGTGCCAAACGTGCATTTATTCTTCTCTGGAGAGCGTCCAAGGCATGCTCAATATGGTTGAGGTCAGGTGAGCGCGATAGCCAGTCAAAACACTCGATATCCTCATCCTCAAGATAATCATTCACCACCGAGTTCTATGCGGACATGCATTATCGTTTATTAAAACAAAGTTATCACCGACTGCCCCAATGGACATCTAGAATTTCGTCTCTATAGCGTACGCCTGTCTGTGCCCCATTCTGGATGACATAGAGATCGGTGAAATAGAGATCGAAATGCCACCCAATACCATAATAGATGGACCACCCATCCGTTCATTCTTCCTTCGCCAGACACACTTGCGTCCATCACTATTGTCAATGCAGATTCTTGGTTTATTGGTGGAGAGGATTTTCCTCAAACTACCCAAGCGAGTACTTCTTAGTGGAGCAATCTTCTTGATGGGGAAGAGACAGCTGGTTACTTTGCTTAATTTGTCTTCTTGGTGTCTCGTGATGGTTGAGTGGCTCTTCCTCGCGGTGCCATGGGGTTGTCTGCGGTTTGTGATTGTGGAATTTCCTGATCATACTCACTTACTATATTTGTGTTTCTCATGCTTTCGCGTCTGGTCATTGCTGCCTTGTGGTCACCTGCTGGGAAAGGGCTGACCTCATGGCTCTTGTTTGTGATGTCTAATTGTGATTTTGTCACTTTCCCGTGTGGTATGCTGGGACAGGTGTGGTACGTGATTTCATTGATTTCCGATCTTTGCCGTCTGTCTTACTTTCATACTGTGCAGCAAAGTAACGCCTTGTAGTCCTGTGATCACGTGTCAATTGGGGTATCACGGCTGGTCTCCGAGCAGGAATTCCGTTGTCATGAAGACGATTTCTGATTGTCTGTTCACAAATAGTGATACCATTTGCATTAAGGAACTGCTCTTGCCATCTCAAACCTCTGATGTCGAGACATAGTGACAATATACCGGTCATCCACCGCTGATGTCTTTCTCGAACGACCATTTCATGGTCGTTCTGCAACACTCAAGGTGTCAAGAATTCGCTGCCGTATTCGTGACGCCAAACTGTGCAGCTGCATAATGTTGGGAAGCTCCAGCCTGAAGCATACTTAAAATTTTCTCCACGTTCCTAACAGACAAATGTCTTCGATTTTGCATTTTAGTACACAAATGACTTCTGGTGCCACAATTAACAGAGGAAATTGGCTCAAATATCCAGAAATTCAAATATAAAAAAAAACTGACTTCCACACAATAATTATTCGTACACTACTCTCGGGTAGGCAATATGAACACAGTTTACCCGTGCTATACGTGCGTTCATGCAAGAATAACACAGTGGTCAGTTTAGTTTAGTTACCCCGTCAATCGCTATGCTAATATAGTTCAAATCATTTTGCAAAAATAGTTTTACGAAAAACTGTTTGACCCTTAAAATATTTTGAGCCGTAAATTTATGTATGTTCAATTATTCCAAAATTATCGTTATAACAAGAATATGCGGTAATGGAGAGAGCATATATTGCTGAATGCCGACAAGCATCTTCTCCAGCGAAGGAGCGAAACCCTTGGTAGGACAAGATGGCTGACTAGTTGCTTAGATAAATACAATACAAATATCTTTATTTGTTTTTCCCAACTAGCAGCCATTTGCAACTCGTGACCATAAGTAATTTAATCGAAATTCTTATCGTATGAAAGAAACAGTTTCGTATCGTGAGTGGTCTGACATCACAATAACCATTCTTTATGTTCTGTCCTCTCAGGCTGTCACAAACACTCAAACAATGTCAGCCCTGTCGTCGCAGCTGCATCTCTTTGTTTAAAAAATTGGTCCGCGTCGCCTGGTCGCGAGAAATCCTATCTTCGAGGCTTTGTGACAAGATGAGACACAAACCGACCGGCTCAGCTACATAGACTAGCTAGAGTACTGAAAATTTGCCAGTAGCCAGTTAAATTACCATACATTCCAGAGAGCGAATAACAAAGATGCTGATCAGACTGCGCATAAATGCGCAGGCTGATCTGCGCCTTTGTTGTTCGCATGCAACAAAATCAGGTTTTCTCTCAATGTGGCCAATTATTAATAACGTGAAGTAAGTACTCGTGATACAAATCTGACCACAGTCGTGATATTTTGCGAGTTTTCGTGTTTGTTGTTTTCTTCAAAGTGACAACATCATTAATTGACGAAGGTCATTAGAAAAGCTGTTCATGTCATGCACAGTTAACACTTATATTATTTGGCGCTATTTGTGATAAATGTACATGTATGAACGAAAATCACAAAAAAACACTGCGAAATGTTTCGAATTACGTAAGACAATATGCAATAAACGTTCGCTCGTCCATGGTATATTTAAAGGTTCGTTGATTAATCCCGTAATAAAAAGGGCTACTCCTAAAAGAAATAATTCTCTCCTTGTGGAAGCAATTTGTCGCCTTTTATTGTAGTCCTTATAATGGTAGTTGAAAATTACATTAACAGTTCTTAAATTCGAAACCACCAATGCGAAACTGCGGCAATACATACACCGAAAGACAGGTTTTCACGATCAGGCTCAATTTATCTCATAGAAAGCGTTCCATGCAATTTAAAATCATGAACATCTACAGATTCGCTCAGACTGCGTTAAGCTTCAGTTTGGCCCGATTCTGTATTTTTGAAAATATCAAAAAAATGTATATCTATATCAAATCTAGGCATTTTACGCGGGCGATTCCCGAGATCTTGTTTTGACACACATAAAGTTATATTAATTAACGCCTTGACCACAAATACCTGCGGTTTCTTAACATCACACGCAGAAATCAGATTGACTATGATATACTGTTAAAACTTTAACCCATAGTGTAGGCCACTGTGTAATCCCGTGGGAATTTTTGGGTAAAAGTGTCAAACATACATTTTTTGTAGAAAAATGTATCCTGTTTAAGAAAAAAGATGGTTCCATTTTTTTTCTTGCCGTTTTAACGTCATGGTGACGTCACAAAGTGATGTACCCATTTTTGGCTTATTTAGGGCTTGAAAATTGAGCACTATGAATTCCAGCTGGCGCAAACATGTACTGTTTGATTAGCTATAGTAATATTACTGGCGATATATTGTTTTTGGAGCAAAGACTCTGACTCAGAATTTTAAAGAGTTTACTTTAACTTCAAAATGATGTCAAGAGAGCAAAAAAATGACGTCAGTATCAAAATGATAAGTATGTTATAGTGAAAGCTCAAATGCATTAGATCACAATATGCTAATAGACCATCCTCTCCCACTGCTGGAATATTGTACACTATGCTTTACTGAAACTACATGATATAAGATACAAAATGACACATGTTAGCTCTCTGACTTGTAACAGTCATGTTAACTACGTTACTCTATTGTAATTTCAAATCCAATTGTGCAAATACCAAGCTATATCAAATTCTTATTTATCGACTTGCTCATTGCCTTAAAAGCAGTTATCAAATAGCAGCAAACAGCAAGTATGCGTTTAAACAATACACCTCTACACCTCAGTTATATATGTTACTTCTTGCAAATGTATTACTACTTAATGTTGTACTATCACTAGACGATAGGCTGCCAAAATACCCCAGAGGGAGAGTTTTGTACACTACATCTTTCTAAAACCAAAATATACAAGCCACGGAATAATATACAATTATTGACTATTGAGGCTTTGGACATGATGTGATATCGACCTGAGAATACCAATATTGAGGTCCGAGCCGAGGTCAATATTGGTATTCTCAGGTCGATAGCACATCATGTCCAATGCCTCAATAGTCAACAATTGTTTTATTATATAATTTCTCTAAGCAAAAAAAAGCAACAACAACAAAATCTTAGCTATGGACTATGTCTTGGACAGTCTTGAATTTCTTTTTTTACATGATGACTAATTTATTTCATTCAGTTAAAAGAGGGAAGAATGCATATTTTATTTGTAATTACAACTACAGACAGAGAAGATCCAGATTAAATGCAGCATAATGTGGCATTTCATCAGGGTCTACACTGTTTGTTACGACAAAAATGATATTCAGGGAAAAACTGCAATTTTGTTTGAAAATTAAAACCTGTGACCTCTTGAATTATACAATGGACCATTCCAAGTTTATTGCATCAATCCAGAAGGAAGAATTCATTAGTTCATTTAAGAGTTCTGCTAATTACTATATTCAACAGCAAGTCTAAATTACATGTATATGATGAAACACCAAATCTTGTTAATTTCATGCTGCTGTCACTCACTGAATTGTACTTACAGCAAATCATGCAAGTTTAATGCTGAAAGCACACCTGTTATGAAAAGTTTCTATGAAGTCTTTTAGTAACTAATATTGAATGGGAAAAACCAGCAGCCCAGTAGATATGTAGTTTTATGGACTTGAATGGATAGGCATCTGGGCCAATCAAAAGATGTCTATTTATAGGTTATATAATAATGTATATTAACTCTATAGCGGTTACAGATTAACTTCGTTACCCTGAAATAATAGGAATTCCTATCAAATTATCCCTTATTCCTACGTGACAATATAAGCTTAGACCTTTAATTGTATTCAAATGACTAGCAATATGATTCTATCAAATAAAAAGACCTGTTATTACTGTTATGTACTTTACTTTCTTTTAAATGCGTAATGTTAAAGCAAAAACAGCAATTTATAAGTTTACACTGCAAGTGGTTTATTTACTGTCATTTAACTGCCAGTAATTGCCATTAACTGAAATATCAACTAAGCATTGATAATAAGGGTAGAAATGTTAGCCTAAATCACGTAAAACGTCATTTCAAGTCCGTGTATTTTATCAAATTTATAAACAGCATTTTAGATGCTGCTTATTTTATGACCAATTAATGTTTCTAAATTGCAAAAAAATGATATCTTTTATCTCACTGACACTCGTGTATTTGCTTCATATGGCATAAAAAAGACGCTTTTCTTCACTGACAACACCTAAGTTTAGATAACACAATAATATTAAGCATGAAGTAGCTCTAAGTTAGTAAGATCTATCACACATTGTGTAACCCTACTATTGATTACACCAACTGTATTGATAAAGACAACAACTTACTCAGAATTCGTTAAAAAAGTAAGTTATTCAGACTTAGGTCTAAATCGTGACCTTTATCCTTGTCTTTTAAAACAATAAACTGAAGTGTTTTGGAAACTTAACGAATATTTCCCAACATACGAGTATGACACACACCAAGCCTATTCCTATGGTTATAATCGCTTTATATCTGGAGAAGGATGTCTAGTTTAGTGAAGTAAGAATACCATTTATGTTGGTAAAAAGCATAACAAGAGAAGTTTAAGGAGCATATTACACTTATCTTTCATTCTGTCTGGTTCTAAAATTTTGTGAAGCATTGAACAGACATCATTTGTTCTAATGGTTCATGATAGTCATACATTTGAAAGAAAATGGTTTATCACATAGCAAAGCTCCCTGTCATTGTTAGTATAGCATATATATTGTAGCCATTGCTATATTAATGGAACCAAATAAAGTATTGGTTAATTTGTTTTGCATAATTCTATCAATTAGATTTACTCTTGAAGTTGAATTTTGTTGCAGATAATGTCATTTTGATATTAAGCCAATCAAATGTGAACGTTACGATAGATACAACAGTACATACAATTATTTCTTAGCATATTTCAAATCAAATAAAATTGATTAATAGAAGTAATGAAAAGAATAATTAAAGGGATTTAGCCCATTTTATTTTGGTACTTTGCAAGTGAGCCTATCGTTGGCGTTTGAGTAGAGTGTCCTCTTAATGCTGATATTAGCTAGAACAATTAACATTTTTGCGTGCTTCTTTGAATCAATATCCTGGTGAGTTTACAACTTGTTCAAATGTTTAATAAACATATAACTCTTTATTATTCAATTTACCATGTTTACAAAGTTCCTATAATATTTTGTCAAAGTCACAGTCAGTTCAGGTATGCAAACATGTATTGCTTAAACTAGATGAGAGCTTTTACTTTCTTATTAAATATTTCACTCTTCTATCCAGCATTCTAAAAGAGCATTGTAAAATCTATTTTACAATAACTTTAATGTCACCTGATCAAATTTGGCTGGACATAATTTGGGCTGATAAAATTTGTATTTAAATTGGTATCGAAGTAACAATTGACCTTTAACCAGTTTCCTTGAATATGGTCATATCTAATGTGATCATTGCCTTAGAGTAAAACTCACCACTATTTTCCCATTATTGGTTGAGCAAGTGACCAGAAGTACTAAGTTGATGTGATTGACAGTTTCGTTAAATAAACAACGAAAGCTAAGTTGAATATAAACTTGAATTAATGTAAAAGCTTCAATAATGCCTCACCATCTGCATACACAACTAGATGCCAGGATACAAATTGATTTGGTGACAGTCTCTTTAAACAATAACTAATTAAAGGCAATTATAATGTATACCTCCCACAAAACATTTAGTAATTAGAAGGTTTACTATTTTAGGGTAATTGAACCTAAATAAACATGGATACATGGAATCTAGCCTGTATCATGCAACATTACTGAATACGTGTACCCATAATTTGAACATCTGTAAACAGTTACATAGAGTTATTGATTTTACTGATTATAATTATTTCCATATAACTTAGATTTTTCCAGATAAATACAACAAAACAAATCTCTAAACTCACCATGATATATTAGCTTTTCAGGCTCAATTATATATCGTCTTTGACAAAAGTTTTGATAAACATGCGGCCTTATGATATACTTTATACAGCTTTATATTTTATTTTAACAAATTCGACAGAAAATGGGAATGTATCCTTCTAAGTACTGGTCTTGAGAGCTATCATTTTATTTGCTTATGAGTTTTAAAATCTATAATTTCGGGCAAATCAATTTTTTTAAAGCTATAAAAAGTTAAAAGTTATAATATTCTGCAAATGTTGCATGGATGAATTGATACTTTTTTCAGCAAACAGGAACCTGGATATCTATAACAAAAACAATTCATTTTTCCATACGAACCAAAAAATTGTCGTGCTTTAACAACAACATAATCTAGGACTAAAATTTGGTACCAGTAATATGCATTTAAGCCCCCTCCCCCTCCTGCTGCAGTGGCTTAGGCAGCTGTCCGTTCTAGGCCGGTGGTTTTGTTGTTGTTGATCCATTGCTTATTGTTGCTCCCATTGTTTGTAGGGGTTTTGTGTTTGGTCCTTGTTTTGTTATTCAGTACTTTGTGTCCTTCTAGTGTTGCAATCACCTTTATGGGGAAAAGAGAGTTGGTTGCTTTACTTTAATTGTGTTCCTGATGTCTTGTGGCTGTTAGTGTTCTGTCGCTCTTCCTCACGGTACCATGTGTTGGTCTGCAATGTGTGATTGTGGTATTTCCTATTCATACTTACTTGCTTTTTTGAAATGATATCAAATACCATATAACGTATAATATAAGGAATTAAGCAAGTCATATACAGTCTTAAAAGCTGTAATATACGTTACATAGTGTCACACAAATAACAAAAAAATCATTAACACCAGAAACGATGTTGGTTACAGCATTTTACTATAGAATTTCTATGTAATGCTCATACATGGTGCTTAAAGGTTTTCATATAGCATTACATACAATCTTAGAATGAAAATATTCTCACCTTATTCAACGTGCTTTTCGGTGGTATCATATTAAACAGCATATAACTCTCAAAGTTTTTTTTTAAAACAAAACAAGCTGCTTGAAGTTTTAAATGGCCCATTAATTGTCTTTTGGAACAAATAGTTAAACATGAATGTTAAATGAGAAGCTTATTAAATGAAACTATTTAACAACATTTCAATGGTTTTACAGGGGTAGGGGTAGTTTAAATGATACATAAACGACATTACAATGGGCCCTAATAACCTAAACATAAATATTTGAAGGAAATGAAATGTTCTCGTACAATAAATGAATGTTTGGCTAATTTGATTATACCGATACTACCTTAACAACCTTAATTTCATTATTTGTGTTTTAAACAATTGAGGGGTAGCGTTATCAACATGCTGTAACAGCCAAACGCCCCAGCCGTCAGAGAGCTTAACATGTTTCAAAAAGCTTAGCTAGAAACATAAATTTATGCGAACATTTGATTTTAATCGCAAGGCACACACAATCTTTCCAGAATTATATTTCTGTACACAATATTTTTCGCTGCATACTGACATCAAATCGATGTCAATTTGACGTAAAATTGAAGTCCACGTTGAATCGAGTTTCATTTTGGTCCTCCTTTCGACGTTTTCAAACACTTCAACGCAATAAACAACATCACAATGCGGTTTATTTAAATGTATACAGCACTAGCAGATAAAGACTGTTTGATTTTTGTGAAAATACGGTACGTCATTTTGTGACGTCACTGTGACGTTAATACTGCACGAAAAAATTGGAAACATCGTTTTCCTTAAACTGCATATATTTATCTAGTTGAAAATCGGCATTATTCACTTTTACCCAAAAGTTCTCACGGGAGCCCAAATTTCGACACAGCGGCCTACACTACCACCTCCGTTTACAATCTTGTTCATAATTGTAGGGACAAATAGTTTAGTGGCCCTTAGATACACGAAACCCATTGGCATATATTTTAGTCTTGGTACCATTTCGCAGTAGAAAGACATGACGCGTCACTGTGCTGGTATATCTTAGTCTTGATACCATTGGTGATCAGTTAGCTATGCTCTAGATCTCTGCTTTTTCTTGCTAATTCATGGCGCATCACTGATCTTGTATATCTTTATCTTGATATCATTGGTGATAAGCTATGCTACTAATGTATGCTTATTCTATCTAATGCATGGCATATCACTGTTCTGGTATGGTATATCATTGTCTTGATACCTTTGGTGATAAGCTATGCTATAGATATATGCTTATTCTAGTTAATGAATGACGCATCACTGTTCTGGTATATCTTAGTATTGATACCATTGGTCATAAGCTATGTAATTGATATATACTTATTCTAGTTAATGCATGGCATATCACTGTTCTGGTATATCTTTGTCCTGATACCTTTGGTGCTAAGCTATGCTATAGATGTATGCTTATTCTAGTTAATGCATGACGCATCACTGTTCTGGTATATCTTTGTCTTGATACCGTTGGTGATAAGCTATGCTATAGATGTATGCTTATTCTAGTTAATGCATGACGCATCACTGTTCTGGTGTATCTTTGTGTTGATACCATTGGTCATAAGCTATGCTTTAGAGGTATGCTTATTCTAATTAACGCATGACACATCACTGTTCTTGTATATCTTTGTCTTGATACCGTTGGCGATAAGCTATGCTATAGATGTATGCTTATTCTAGTTAATGCATGACGCATCACTGTTCTGGTGTATCTTTGTGTTGATACCATTGGTCATAAGCTATGCTTTAGAGGTATGCTTATTCTAATTAACGCATGACGCATCACTGTTCTTGTATATCTTTGTCTTGATACCGTTGGTGATAAGCTATGCTATAGATATATGCTTATTCTAGTTAACGCATGACGCAACACTGTTCTGGTATATCTTTGTCGTGATACCGTTGGTGATAAGCTATGCTATAGATGTATGCTTAATCTAGTTAATGCATGACGCATTAATGTTCAGGTATATCTATGTATTGATACCGTTGGTGCTAAGCTATGTTATAGATGTATGCTTATTCTAGGTAATGCATGACGCATCACTGTAATGGTATATCTTTGTCTTGTTACCATTGGTGATAAGCTATGTTATAGATGTATGCTTATTATAGTTATTGCATGGCGCATCACTGATCTGGTATATCTTAGTATTGATTCCACTGGTCGTAAGCTATGCTAAAGATATATGCTTATTCTAGTTATTGCATGACGCGTTACTGTTCTGGTATATCTGTGTCTTGATACCATTGGTTATAAGCTATACCGTAGATATATGCGTATTCTAGTTAATGCATGAAATAAAAAAAGTAAATTGTAGATGAATAGCCAGACAAACACTTAGATCTCAAATCCAGCTGGTATATTAGCATTGGAATTAAAACAGATTATTGTGCTAATTTGATTAGATTGTTTCTCTATGACGATACATTGCAATAGTTAGGAAGCCACCATGCGAGTTTTACATGTTTGTGCTTCTATAACCGAAGAATCTAAGGCAAAGATTTGGTACATGTACCAGTAAAAATGCATTTAAGCCCCCCCCCACCCCGATTGGCTTGGGCTGCGGTCCGTTCTAAGGCGGTGGTTCTGTTGTTGTTGATTCGTTGTTGATTGTTACACCCATTGTGGGATTATGTAATTGTCCTATGTTTTGTTGGACGTTACTTTGTGTCAATTCTAGCTTTGCAATCATCTCGATGGGGAAGAGAGAGATGGTTGTTTTGCTTTGTTTGTCTTCCTGGTGTCTCGTGATAGTGGCTCTTTCTCACGGTGCCACGGCCTTGCCTGCAGTTTGTAATGGTGGTATTTCCTGATCATACTCACTATTTTAACACATTTAAGCATAGTGTCATTTTTGTGTGTGGCATAGGCTTACAGTGTAGACTTAGATTAGACGCTGCCTGACAAGGGTCTCCACACTTGGCTTACAGGATATTTTATTAAAATTTGAAAAAAAAATATCACCCAACACTCTTAAATTAGGAAAAGGCTACCACCACTGATAAGGCTAGGAAACTCCGGTTAAAGAAGGTTTTTGTACATGTGCGATAAGTTCCTAAACCAGATGAGTTTACCCGTGGTAGATCCACGCCGGATAGGCGGCAATCGAAACCGCTTTTAACATTCGACGAACGCGGATCCAAAATCGCTAGAAACAGTGTTTTCGATTGCCGTTTGTCGCCATTCGAGCGACAAATGGCAATCAAAAACACTATTGCTAACGATTTTCATCTACGTTTGTCGATAGTATTAACGTTTTCGATTGTCGCCTTTCTGGTGTGAGATCATTGCTCAGGAAATCGCATTGATTAACCTACATGCATGCTTGGTTTTGACAAGATTGAACTACTAAACTAGTAAACTATATATTTCAAGCATACCGATAGTGATCAATAAATGGGACGTTGACGTTCAATTCTTGTATTTATCTTAGAGTACATGTACTGGCCTTAATGTGGGACATACGCAAACAGTGCAGACCCAGATCAGAACCTGACGTGGCGTCTGATCAGGGTTTCCACTCTCCACTGTTTGCTTACAAACAGTTATTTTAAGATTCAAATAAATATCAAAAATATCCCCAACAACCCTTAAAACGAAAATGGACTGATCCCATTGACAAGAGTGTTAAGTTTCATTCGGCTTAAAGCTGCATAGTCTGTAACTGTTGATCTTCTAAATTTAAAAATAATGTTTTTATTTTTCAAGAACACACTAAAAATACTCAAATTCAGGTAAACATTTTACCATTTTCGTAAATCTTAACAAGGTATCACTATCAAAACAACTGCATTTATTTTAAAATTCAACGGTCTAGAATTATTGGAGGGACGCAAATAATTACCAACAAGAGAAAAACACACCTATTTGATGAGATAATTCACTTTTCCATGCAGTTTTCAGCTGTACTGAACAACATAGCTTAATTCTACTTTTACAAATGATTTAAAAGGAAAATAAAATTTTTCGAAAAATGTTCATAGTTACAGAGTATGCAGCTTTAAATTGGTTAACTGAGTATGTGCGGCCACAGTGCTGATAAAAGTTCTGATTTCTGCGGGAATAAAGCAAGCGGTACATGTAATTGTTCTGTTTCGGGTAGAAAGAACAGGAGAAATTTCTTGGTGTTTCCCTGCGAAAAAGATCATCTTCCAAGCTAGAGAACCACTGTATTAGAACAGCGAAGTCATCGTGTGGTGGTTGCAGTCGACGAGTGCACAAAATAGTGTACTTGTTCTGATGTAAGTAAAACTGTCACGTTATAATTATGATGAATAAGTGACAATAATTCGTTATGAATATTTTCATAAGCAAAGTATTGACCAAAATTTTACCTTTTTTAACAGCTAGGTACACTATTTGTGCACTCGTCGACTGCAACCACCAGGCGATGACTGCGCTGTTCGAGTACAGTGGTTCTCTCGCGAAAAAAAAACGAGTTTTGCGGCGAAATTTCACCACTTTGCGGCGAAATTTCACCACTTTACGGCGAAATTGAGATAAATGAAACGCGAAATTCGTTCCTTTACGTCGCGAAAAAATGGATATCGATCGCGGAGAAAAATGAAAAAAAAATGTGCTGTTTTTTTCTTTACCAGCACTGTACAATGTATATACGCAGAAGCCAAAATAAGAAAACTCATGCATTTCATGGAGTCCAAGTCAGTATTTGGTGTGACTTCCGCATGCAGCAACACCTACACAACAGCCGTCGGGCATACAAGAGATAATAAAAACACCCGCTATTGACTTGGATTCCATATAGGATGATTGCGGGCTACAGCCAGAACTCCTTTTTCATAGCCTTAGATGGTGCATATAACTAACTGATTGTGTAGCGTGCGCTTTATATGTAATTTGCGAGGGGCCACGGCACACCGACATTATAATTGAAAAAAAAAACGAACTTGGATTATGTATCTTTTATATGTAAAATAAAAAAAATAACTCCAATTGAATGCGTTCCCTTATTTTTGGTTCTGCGTACAGTAAAACCTGTGTAAAACGGCCGCTCTAAAAAAGACAGAAAATTGGTTTTGAAGACAGAATATCGCTTAATGCAGGTCAAATGTATTGCAGAATACTCTTGACCTTCATTAGGTTAACATTTATCAATAAGAACTTTGGTTTGTCTTTATTTGAGTGGACGTTTTACACAGGTTTTACTGTAAATATCTAAGACCAAAAATGGCAGGAGTCTTCATTTTTTATCTTATATATGCATGCGTGCAGCAAATCTCTGTCGAGGCTGCACGTATGCGCAGTTTTCTCAGCATTTGCTGCTCGCAAAATCAAAGCGTACTAATTTTTTTATGAACTGCTTCCTCTGGCCCTGCATAATGAATTCTTATTGAATTAAATGTGCCCTCCCTCGTAATTAAGTTAATCAAAACACTATGATTTCATTACATTTACCTAATACACCTGACACTCCCGCATTATTTGTACATTGTCTTCTTTTATTCAATAGATTTCCGCATTTTTTTCATTGTGAACAAACGTATTGTCATATTATAAATGAACATGATGAGGAAATACATGTAGATCAGTCACACTGTATCCCCTTAAACCAGGCTGTATAGGCTCGATCAGTGCCATATGAGGCTCCAATATACAGTAAAACCTGTCTTGAGCGGCCACTCAGAAAGAAAGCAAAAGTGTTGTTTAAGACTGATTATCGCTTAATGATTTTCAAACGTATTGCAGAATGCTCCAAGAGAGCATTCTGCAATACATTTGACCTACATTAAGCTACCATTTGTCTCTAAGACCTTTGTTTTGCCTATTTCTGAGTGGCCGCTTAAGACAGGTTTTACTGTACATATGATAAATAATAAATATTCTATTATATTCTATACGTGTAAGACACCTTTTTGTGACCATACATGTGCGAATGTGGGTTAGGGGACAGCCCTTTAATGCACACAGCTCTTTGCGGATGACAGATCACTGTGTGTGTACAATCCAGATAATTCCGTCAAGAGGGTCCGACAACGTGTTTATAGTCACCAGCGTAGTAACAGAAGCAATGATTGCTTCTCAAGGGCGGTCGCTACCAGTATTTCTAAGGGAACATATAGAAGCTTGTAATTTACCGCGGGGGTGGGGGGCTCGACCCTTCCCCTCCTCCTCTAGATCCGCCACTTGATGTAAGTTTACTTCTCTAGTTCACCGTGGAGCTATCCTATCACAATTGTCATCATTTGCTTTTCACCAGCAAATGACCCTGTTCCCTGGTAGAGCTGTAATTTAGTTAATGAATGTCCAAAATTTGTTTTGTTTGTTTGATTTGATTCTTTACGCCCCATCAACAATCTTTCAGTTAAACAGGGACGGGTCTTCCTGGGTTGAACCAGTACAAAGCTAGGATAAATGTGTCTTGCTCAAGGACCACAATGCAGTGACGCCGGTGAGGCTCGAACCCGCGGCCCCTCGGTATCGAGTGAATGTCCAAAATGAGAACAAGAGGTACCAGGTTCGAATACCACGTGAGATATTATGATGTTTCCTAGAGCAATCCATCTTCACTACTTCCATATAATGTGATTGGATACTTTGAATTTCTCAGTGTCGTCTGCTAATATATGTAACATTTGCAAACAGTCAGGACCCAGAATAGGACGACCAAACGTCGAACCTGATTTTGATCAAAACTGTGTGGCACTCTGATCGTATTACTGAAATAACTTTTTGAATTATTTTATTATGAAGAAAAGAATGACATTTAGCACGCACAACCAGTGGCGGATCCAGGGCAGTGTTTCACTAACAATCTTAGCGCTAAGAAAATCTTAGGCTTAAGAACTTCTTAAGGATTGTCATATCTTTTTCTTAAAGTGCGTTTCACTAACATTTTCTTAAGCGCGGTGAGTTTCATAGCATTTTCTTAGCTAAGAATTCTTAAGCTACTCTTCTGTCGGAGGTAAGAAAATCCATAGCAACGAGCGCGCGGGCGTAAGCGCGGACGTAATTGAAAGCATCAAAACAGATCAGAGAAAATTGCGCGACAACTAAAAAAAAGGTCTCAATTACTTTAAAAATAGGGTGGTGCGCTAATCATTCTCGTATTGCATAGAAAAAATAATTCATGAAAGTTACTTCTTACATTTAAAATTAATTCTTATCACTCTGATTAATAAAAATAAGTGTGACTGATCTAGTAAACACTTGTAACAAGAAAATTATAACATGTTATAACACATGTTATAAGGGGCGGTTCGTAAAAGTTTATGATTGATAGAAGGTATTAAAGCAGAATGGTTTGTGTAAAATGAAATGAGCATGATTGACAATGCCATCAAATTATCAAACATTTGCAAATGACATTAAGTTTCAGTCTAGAGCATATTTAATTCAAATGTTGTGAACATATTTAATCCGCAGTAAAGTTAAAACTGCCTCCCCCTAATTTGCCTTATCGATATGGACTTGTCTGACATTTGATGCATTAAATTACAAAGTCAGACTATACCAGTGATTAGTTTTTAAAGCAAAGTATTTATGTCATAGATTTATTCTGTTTGTGGGTCCTGCCAAAAAGACAGATATCCGGGTCTTCGTCAATAAACATACAGTTGTGTATATCTCGCAATCGGTTGTCTGTCACCAAAACAGTTTTTAAAACAATCTCTTTGTTTCTTACATAGTGACAGGAGGCTTATATTTAAACATGGAATGGCGTGGAGCCATAAAATAAAAAGGTATTGAGAGTTGTGTTTGGCGTATTTATTTGTTTGTTATTTATTTGGTTATTTATTTAACGGTTATTTTTTATAAGTGAAATTCATAGTCACTTCTCTAAGAGGTCAGAAAGAGACCTCTATGTGACTGGGTAGTGATCTGAGAGAAACTAAAAGACAACACGTCAAAATAGCACTCCACTCCATGCTCCACTACGCTCCATATTTTACAAAATGCACACAAATGCATGACAAGTAGACACCCACTCCTTATAAAAAATCAGCAGTGGGTCGCGTTTGTTTGCTTAGACTTTCCATGGGGGAAATTCCTTAAAAAAGTATTTCTTTTATCTAGGACCCAGTATACCCGGACTGGTCACTGACATACAGGTAAATGTATATATTGGAAATACGTTGTCATGGCTGAGCTTTCAAAACTGACGTATGTTGAAGATTAAATAATCGTATCTCCATTATTTCTATGCATATCTGTGATTTTTCTTCATAAAGCAATGGTCCAATATACTATCTTTAAGACAGTAATGTTATATTCATTGAAATTTTATCCGTCTTTATAAACATCAGCAAGCAGCCAAGGTACCCATTTTAGCAATTTTCGGTCTTTTTAGCCGAAAATTGTCAGAAATCAACCTAAAAAGGTGATAAAACTTAAATTTTATTCATTGAAACTTGTAATATGACAACTTCGCATACCGAGAATGACTTCTTATAATCAAGGGAATGTTCAGAATCAGTTGTATTGGCTGTAGTACTTTAAAATAGTGCTAAAATAGACCCACGACATCATAACTTTGTATTTCCGTCAGTGACCAGTCCGTTAATACTGGGTCCGAGCTTATATGTAAAATCAATACTTGTTATTTAAAGTCTTTTATGAAAATCAATACTTGTCCGCGGGGAAAGATAACTCAACTTCTCAAGTCGAAAGTATCGAGGCTAATATTTATACAGACATACTATCCCTTCCGAAATCCTACCCCAGTCATGCATTTTCCGATGACAGGAAAAATCTATTTGCATGACGATGATGTTTTCGCATTGGAATTAATTGGCTATCTCCAGCCATGGGACAAACCATTGAATGACACATTTTCCGAGAAAAAAACCCATAAAAAATGAGTATAGTGCATACAGACGATATTTTTTTTTCGTGAATGGGGAGAAAGGTATTAATTTTAACTTGAAGAAAAACATTGAATAGCTTCACAGGATTTATGAAAGTCTCATATCTGGCCCTAAACTTGTGATTCCTTATGAGCAGTCCAATTAGGGTAAACTAATTTTTTCTTTCATGATATAATGTTTTTGTGTGCACTTGGACATATGCAGTGGACGGCATAAGTACTTACAATCTTCAGGACATATAATTAGCAGAATAAGGTGTGCTCGATTTTAAATGAACTCATGTATGAATTACAATAAAAGAGATATAAACTATCCCAATATTCTCATTCTGCGAGATGCATATCAATAGTAGGGGAATACTGCTAAAAAAATAACTTACATGGAATAAATGAAAAAAATAATAATAGCGACGCCGTGTGGATTCGAACCTGCGACCATTTAAATGCAAAACTACACCCGCTGTTAACAGTTACTGTCGCTACCATTTGCGCTATAAGGCCAGCTGCATGTAATGGTATTCGTGAAGATATAATTATTTGTTATCTCTTATTCAGCATCTTTCTATTTATAGATCTATCTACGGTTGCTAAATATACCCATAATAACCCATATTCTATCAATCTGTCAGGTTACTGCATCACTATTATCATAAGTTATTTCTGTTATTTAATTACAATTTAACTTCAAAACTTAAGTACATGTATATGGGAAATATATGACGAATTGACACTGAATGGTCAGTGTACGATATTAGTCACGTAAATATCTCGCTTCGATTTAGCTGGTTTCCAGCATGCATTGCATCTATATGGTAATAGGTACCAGCTTGGTCCCAGTTTTCTGAGTAGGAGATAGACTGCTGCACCGACCTCGTAGAATTTTTTTTTAACCACGCCCACCTTTGATTGACAGAATAATAGAAACATATGGGGACTATACAGTACTAATTTGAGCATTGCGTAGTCTGTGAATACTGTCTTTGAATTCGCATTTATATCTATGTATTTATCCATAAGTTCGCCCCAGAAAACATTAGGATAATTTGAAAATTTGGTGTTTGTAATCATGTAATCTAGGGAACATATACGCCTTATCGCTAGAACGTCCTTACCTATACAGATTGTAAGCGTGGGCACAGTGAGATCGGTTAGTATGTCAGTACCGGTCATAATCCATAATAATTATGCTGTGTTGCATAAAGTAGGGTCATGTCTAGTCCATAACAGGTCAAGTTCAACAGATCTAGGCCAATGCCTTGCATGAGTTTACCCTTCGCCTGCTACAAAACAATCCGCATAAAAGTGTCGTCAGCCAACGCTGCAAAGGTTATGCACATCAAAGGGAGATTACTCGATCAAGAAGTGATTCTCTTTAATTGCGTAATTTTTTAAAATGGGAACTTCTCTTAAAGGAAAGAATTTGCTTCCAGAGGGAGTGAATTCTTTTCTTTATGAGCAGTTCCTTATGGTTTGGAAAATCTTTTGAAAATCTCAGGTCATGACTTATAAATATGCATGTAGATTTCGTGCATTTCTAGGTTCGGCTTGACCTGTATTTTTGTTTCATTCATTGTTATTTTTTACGTGGCATAATTGCCTGGATTTCAACTCTGTGGTTCGAGGGATATAATCCATAATTCTTTATTTGCGTAAGTAAAATACATGCACATTTGTCTAACAGAAGCTCTTTACCCATTGTGTATCGGAAACCCCAAAACGGGCACTTTTTACAAGCAGTAAGGACCCAGATTAGATGTCGCATCATGTGGCATCTTCTCAGGGTCCACACTGCTTGTTAAGATAAACAAAACATATCCAAGAAAAGTATTACGCGCCATCACAAGGCGTCTAGAATAGACTATCCCAAGTTTATTGTGTCAAATCAGCTGTATACAAAAAGTCAAGTCATTTCGTGCAAATTTGTCATAGGTTATACATGCATCGTTTCTAGAACAAAACTCCGGCTCCGGATTTGCTTACCAGAACTGTCTCATCGAGGCGATTCTGATTAGTATTCCAGGAAGGAGTCATTTAATTAGAGGTGATTTGGGGTAGTTTTGCATATTAAAAAGTAGGTCATACACATAATGCACTTCACAATAAATGTATGTATGTACATCATTTCTCTTCAATATCGTCTCGTCGGCGATTCTGACGAAAACCAAGATGTGCTTGACTGAATCGTCTCACTGAGACTGCTTTTATCCCTATCTACTAGGGTACAGTATTTGCAAATATTTTATTTATGAAAATAGTTAAATAATCAGTCCAAGTCTACGGTCGGGTCTACTCACCAGAATCACCTCTTTGAGGCGATTTTGGTGGGTCTCCCAAGAGGAACTCGTATGATTATGGTGAATCAGTTATGGATTTGAAGAATTAAATATCATGTGAATTATATGAAGAAGCCGTAGGGTATTTATATGGATATACATTAGCGTTTGGCATGCCTCTTAATACTGATCCAATAAGTGGACCTCTAACCCTTTTCATTCTGACATATTAACATAATAGGTAGCATGGTATGGGACAGTCCATTTTGTGATTAATGGGTCACGCGTAGAAAGGTATGAATAACAGGATATTTATGTCCATATTGACAAACAGTGCAGACCCCGGTGAAATAACGTCTTAGACAGCACTTCAAATGGATCCTCACTGTCTGTCAAAGCATTCATTCCTCGACATTCCGAACGAAAAGGGCTATTATTGCAATTGTTTGTAGATTGACACTTTATTCAGAATGACACAACATATAGTCCATTCAAGCATTTTACTGATATGATATGAGCCGTGACATGTGATTTCCAACAATGTGGCATTTTGACAAACGCAGACTCAGACAAGCCTGTACAGCCTCCTTTAAAACTTAGAAACTCCAAATGATGTTCAGTCAAAACGCTCGAAATTCTGGTTGAATATTAAAAACAACTGCTCTATGATGAAAATAAAAAATCGGGGAATGTCATGCAACAGCCTATGAATTCCTGCGTTTGTGGTATAAATACTAGCACAGAAAGTACTCTCATTAGTAAGTAAGGGTGCAAAGATCAGGAGTCGATACAATCAAGTACCACACCCGACCCAGGATACCAATGGGAAAGTTACAAACTCACAGTTAGACACCACAAACGAGAGCCAATAGGCCAGCCCTTTCCCAGCAGGTGACCACAAAGCACATATAAACCGACGCGCACAAAGACATAGCACACATAAGACGGAACAAAAACATAGGTCATATTTACTTTTCGCGCGATAAACACGTTCCTGTCGAATTCTGGTACACCTATTTTACGCGAAATGTAAATCTGACAAAAACGAGAGAACTTTCTGACCTCAAATTTATACCACAAACGTAGGAATGCATAGTCGGTTGCATGACATTCCCCAATTTTTGATTCTCTTCCTGGAGGAATTGTTTTTAATATTCAACCAGATGTTGAGCATTCGAGCGTTTGGTAGGCGTGCAATTGCTCAACTGACATAGAATGTTCAAGTGACAAGCAAAGGCTCTGATCAGACTGTGTGTATGCGCAGGCTGATCTGAGGCTTTGCTCGTCACACATACCACATTGTTGGAAATCTCATGTCAAGGCACATATAGAATCATAATCCTAGCTTTATTAGATATGGACTGGAATTTGTATAGTAAAGCCTCGTCTATATGCACAATTTGCACCCCGCTGCAAATATACACTCGGGGTGTAAATTTGCACCTGGGTTGTATTTTGGTTATGTAAACGGTGTTTTATGAAAATAATGCCGAGTGCAAATTTGCATCCGGGTGCGAATTTGCTCCACCTTTATGGGTGGTACAAATTTTGCGGAGCAAATTAGCACTTGGGTGCACATTTGCCCCAGGGTGCAAATTGCGCACATGAACGCAAGTTTAGAGGGACGTGTCTGAATGCATTTTAGTGGGCCTAAGTAGTTTACAATAGTTTGCGCGGTATATTTAAATTGTATAAACTGCAATGAAATAAGAAAACCAGATGATAAAATATAATGGTGTTTATGTAGAATTTAACGAGAGTATGATACTATACCAGACAATCTATTGACATACTGTAAACGTTTTGGATGGAGTTCTGATTGAGTTTCCCATGCAAGTTGTTAGAATACATATGGGTCATGACATGTGATTTCCAACAATGTGGTAGTTTAACAAGTTTGACAAGCACAAGCATGTGCAGCCTCCTTTTAAGTTTAGAAACTCGAAATGCTGTTCCGTCAGTGACATAACAGTCATAGAATATACAAGCGACACGCAAAGGCTCTGATCAGACTGCGCGTATGCGCAGGCTGGTCTGAACCTTTGCTGGTGGCACATACCACATTGTTGGAAATACCATGCTGCAGCTCAATTATGGAATTGCCCATTTTGTACATAAAGAAGTGGTCACAGGTAGAGATTTCAAAATTATGGTGCTTTTCCGTCATAAAATATTTTTATGCTTGCAAACAGTTCAGACCTTGCTGAAATGCCGTATTATGTGGCATTTCATCTGGGTATTCGCTGTTTGCCAAAGTACCTGTATGCAGGTATCCAGAATGAAAAGGGTTAAATACTATCTGTGTCCAATATTTGACATCATTTTATATATCAGGCATGAGATATTATTATCTAAATAAGTATAGGTAAGTGTTAATTCTATGTAGACTTACTATAGACTATAGTTTGGTGATGTTTGTCATTAACCCATAACTGCAGAAAGCAATTTCATACTCCATTCAATTTTATGAGTCCATTTCAAATTTGAAGCTGCCTGGTATATTTTAGTGCAGAGTGCTCGTTTAAGGTTCAAGGGGTCGCTAGTTCGAGCCTCCAGCACACCGGCGGCAATGTGTTGTGTCTTTTAGCAAGAAACTGTACCCAATGCTTAGTGATGTTGGTATCAATATGGATAATTCTTCTTCATGGAAAAAGTTTGGATCCAGATCAGCTGACTTCATCAGACTAATCCGGATCTACACTGTTTTCATAAATGGTTAAACAATTTTGAAAAGAGTTTTGCATGTTGCGCACTTATCACGTGGGATATGGTAGATCAGAAGTTAAGATGGCTGTCCCACAGATCAAGTTTTGCCATTTTGACATCGAGGTTCACATCACTATCGTCCTTGTTCTTATCTGCGAACTTCTCACAGGCCGCAATATTTTCACTGACCAATTTGTTGTCTGGCTGCATCTGTCTAACAGTTTCAAAATGACGCTGTGCTTTAGTGAACTGATGCAGCTTCATCCGCGTGTAGCCTAAAAGAGAAAACGAGTTCGCGTCCTTTGTCGTATTGCACATCTCTTCAAAATTTCGCCAATTTTGCATTAAATCTTTCTTCTTTTTTAGGTGGATGAACGATTCTGACAACAAATAGTAGGCATACGCAATTGAATATAGTTCTACACCGTCACTGGCTTCAATTTCTCGTTTGATGTATTGGTCTGAGACAATTGCTTCCATCTTGCCATAGAAGTTGATACTTGCTGGCCGTTTTGTCTCTGCGAGAATGACCTTTCTGAGAATGGGAATACTTTCTTCATAGCGCTTTGTTTTACACAAGAAGCTACCATAATCCGCGTACGTACCAATGCCACAGTCTTCCTTCACAATTGCACTTTTAAACGCCGCTTCAGCTCGTTTCCAAACATCTTTCCTTTGCTCTTGAAATATTTTGCCAGCGGAGTGATACATACATCCTAAATGGTCAAAGAGGTCAGAGCCTCGTTTCTCCGTGGAAAACTTTGTGATCAAAAGGCGACACATTCTGATTGGTCGCCATATCTCTGTCGGAGGGAGTTTCTCACTTAACTCAATATTTTTCTGACTCAACATTTGTGGTAAATAATTGATATGCTTTTGTGCCTCGCCGTCGCCTTGTAATGGCTTTATGAAGTATTCAATGGCCTCTTCAAATCCTGAAACCCCATGAGCAATTAGGGAGTTAATATAATGAGCTACCTCTTCAAAACTTTCTTCGTACAATTGAAAACCTGAGTCCAAGTAAAAGGAATTGCACAATGCATCAGTGACAGCGAGTATAGCACGTACAGTCTTCTCAATATCTTTATCTTTCACATAGGCGACAGAATCTTCTAAGAATGGCTTAAATAACTCATGAACAGAGCAATAGAATGGAAATATATTCACTAATGCACATTTATCAGTAATTGCTAGCAAAGAGTTTATAACATTTTTGCGCAATGTTGTAAGTTCAGTTTTTAAATTATGACAACTGTCTGGGCTTATGTCACCAATGGTATTGTTTTGAGCAACAAAATAGTCTGGCAGACAAGAACTGTTTACACCCTCTATCAAATAGTCTAACACACTATTTACACAGGCACCTTTATTAGTTCTCCATAGCTTGGGGTCAAGCTTTTCACACACATAATAAAACGCATGCTTAAGTTGCCTAAAGGATAACAAGTTCTTTTCCATCAATTCCATACATAAAAGATTAAGAGCAATAAAGCACTGACGTTGCACTGATGAGACTGCATCTTTATCCAAAGTCCTCTCAGCTTCAAAAAACGTGTACATCCACTCAATTTCTGGATCTTTACTTTTCGGGTGCGAACCTGGTGTCACATGACATCCAGTACAAACAATTTTCTTCTCAATCCTCCTTCCAGGCCAACCTGATTCTCTTGTTCTTTCTGTCCATTCTTTTGCCACATCAGGCCAAACTGGAAAACGCAAAGCTAATGCATACTCCACGTTGTCCGGTAGTATCCTACGTCTAGGCCTGGCAGATGGTTTAGCTGAAAATCTCCTTGGTGTCAGTGGTTCAACTTCCTCCAATACTTCTGACGCCTCCTTCAGACTATTCTGAGTTTGAAGGTACTTCCGAGAAGTCGTTCCTCTCGTTGATACTTCACTATTCAACATCACCATTGACTTCTCCCGGGTTAACGCAGGCGCACTTCGTGCCTGACGTTGTTGGCTCTGTGGAACCAGATTAAGGTAGCCAGGATGTGTGGTGGCCGTGTGGGCGATACAGAAGAAGTTCTCGTTCTTTTTACTCTCAGGTCCTACTGTTTCTTTGCCAACCATCATGCAAACGACTCGATCATCAAACGAAGTCTTCTTGATAACGTTGTTGTCTTCTCCAACCCTGAAAAATAAATGCGCCGTGACACGTGATTTCCAACAATGTGGTATTTTGAAAAGTGTAGACTCAGACAAGCCTGTGCTGCCTAATTTTAAGCAAAGAAACTTTAGTCAGTCACTTAACAATCATAGAATATTCAAGCGACTAGCAAAGACTCTGATCATACTGCGCATATTGGATTTCTTTTGCTCCGGTATTCAGATTTATTTACTGTTGAGTCCTTATCTTTGCTTTATCTCCTTTATATATCTTGATTTATATGTTCTAGGAGATGATGAATTGGTAATTTAGGGGTCTTTTATGAAAACCTAACATCTATGTGTCTTGATCCACATCTGAACTAAGGGTGAGGTAGGCGCCATGAAACCGGTTAAGCCCTCCAGTAAAATATTTTTACTGACCGTTCCAATGCGGTACTTCTTTTGTGGATCTTTTGTGTTATTTTTGTGTTGTGTTTGTGTCTTAATCCACATGTGAATTAAGGATGAGGTTGGTGCGCCGTGAAGACGGTTTAAGCCCTCCAGTAAAATATTTTAGTACTTCTTTTGAGGAGCATTCATGTTATTTCTGTCTTGCGTTTGTTATGCTTTCGTGCACGTCTGTTTAATGATGCCTTGTGGTCACCTGCTGGGAAAGGGCTGACCTATTGGCTCTCGTTTGTGATGTCTAATTGTGAGTTTGTTACTTTCTCATTGGTATCCTGAGTCAGGTGTGGTATTTGATTGTATCGGTTCCTGATCTGTGTCCTCTTTCTTTCATTTCTTAACATGTTGGTGAATGTTCAGATAAACGAAATGTTTGAGCGTAAACTTGTAAATATCTCCTTGCCCATCAGATGTTTTGGGTGCTCTGTCTTATTGAGACGGTCCTTTTGGGCACTCACAACAAATGTTTCTGGTTGAGAAATCAGAAAATATCTTTTTTTACAACGCACTCTTACAACTAAAGGCCTGATATTATGCTGATGCATTCGATGGAGTGTACAAAAGATGAAACCAGTGCAAATTGCAAACAAGAGAACAGAATATTAGGTCGTTCAAGGGGACACTAACCATTCAGTAAGAAGGTCGGTATATAAGATGTTAGTTATGTTCCCTGGTATTCAAGAAAATATAACCTAAACATGACAAAACTGTATTTGATTAAGCTCATGAGATTTCGGTGCTGATCGCACATGTAAGCTGCGATGGTTCAGACTAACCTGTGCAAACACACAGTCTCGCCTGGGGCTTCACTGCACATTTAATAGGAGTGTAGATTATGGCCCAGGTGACCGTTTAGGCATCTACATGTATCTCCACTAGGTAGATTTACATGTATGTATAACAAGTGACTACGCACATTCGATAAGTATCAATAGCTCATGAACTGGCTTATCACACTATTCAGGCCAGTGACGTTGAGTTATGCTACTAACATTTTTTTACAGAAGTCTTATCGCATATACTTAAAATCACTATTCAAACACAAATGCGCAGCTTTCTAGCGGGACAGTTTATTAAAATAATTTCTTATTATCAGAAGATTAGTAACTGTTATAATATACTCAGAAAAACAATTGAAGGATATTAAAATTATTTTGACTTTATAACATTTGGGAATATAATTTTCAACAAATTATTTTTGTCATTGATAGAATTATTACTATGCAATTCACCAAAATGCAAATTAAAATTCACGGGTCATTGGTTACGATACAGTACTGCACCAAATGTACCGACCCCCTCTACCCAAAGTTCACAAGCAAAAAATTTTAATGCTCTCAATTTTTGCTGAAACCTTTACCAGGTCATTGCTTATGTTCTAATTCCGACCACAGACAAAAGTTAACACCAATTTATCATTTATTTCCCCATATAATGGGACAGATTCTTCAACAAAAATACACGGATATGGCATACCCCTGCAAATTTGACCACAAATGTGCAATAAAACAGTTACAACAGCTTCAAAATTAGGTGCCATGGTTTAGAGGGATAACCAGCAATGATTTTGGAGCCAGTCATTATGGAATACACACAATAAAAATGGGTTTCAATCATTTTTGAACGTCTGTGACTTTTCAGTATAGAGATTTGAACCATTTGGATTTGCACTGTACTTAAAGCGTTGAAGCGTGACTAAAATAAAGCATCCATTTTGATTGCAGATGTCTGGAACTATTAAATGCATGAATAATTAGTAAAGTTTTTATTGTATTGAATGTTAGAGATGGGACTGAATCTAAATATCCTTCAATTGTTTTTTCTGAGTATAAATTAAGATATTGTGACAGACTGCATGCTTGGTGGTCAATCCAATCACCGTTGACTACTTTGCTTTCCTCTTTATTTTTACGCCGGCGGGTCAGACTTCAGACCCTATGACTGTGTCTTTGTCGTGTCTGGCCCCTGGGGTTTAACCTTTGGGTTTGCTCTGGAATTCAGTTGCATATACTGTTGAGTCCTTATCTTTGTTCTATCTCTTTTTGATATCTTGATGTGCATGTACAATGTACTAGGACATTATGCATCGATAGGGATATTTCATGCGAACCAAAGATGAAATGTGTTTTGATCTACATCAGAATTAAAGGTGAGGATAGTACAGTTACATGTAAAGACGTTTAAGCTATCCAGTATTTTATTTTGCTGACCGTTCCAATGCGGTGCTTCTTTTGTGGATCCTTTTTTGCTATTTTTGCTTCATGTTTGTCTTTACCATGCTGTGTTGTCTGTTTCTTGCAGCCTTGCGATTATCTGTTGGGAAAGGGATGGCCTCTTAGTTATCTTGTGTGTTATGTTTTCTTGTGTTTTTTTCACTTTCGCATACTTGTCTTGATCTACGTTAGAACTATGGGTGAGGTTGGTACCGTCAAACATGTTTAAGCCCTCCAGTATTTTTTACCGACCGTTCCAAGACGGGATTTCTTTTGTGGATTCGTTTTGTTATTAATGTTTCATGTTTGTCTTTGTTAAGACCCTTGTGATCACCTGCTTGGAAAGGTCTGTCCTCTTGTCTCCCAGGTGAGATGTGTTTTCTTGTGTTTTGTCACTTTCCCATATGGTGTCCCGGGTTATGTGAGGTACTTCATTGTATTGATTCCTGATCTTCGCCTTCTTATTTACTTTTATGTATGAAATTTGGCCGCGAGGTTATAAAACTTGAGTACAGTCTCAGACTCAAAATAAAGCTCAATGATTGGCTGCTTGTGGACACGTGTCCGCAAGCAGCCAAAAATTGCCCTTTATTTTGAGTCATGTTTTATAACTTGGAGGCTTGGTCTACGTCCCTACTTTGTGTGTACAAGCAGTGAAGGTTCTGAATAGTTAGCATCCCGATTGCACTGCCAAAAAATAAAGATTAATTTCTACACTGATCATGGACCAAAGTTTGAACTTACGTGAGAACAGTAGGCACTCTGTATCCATCCGCATAGCTTCCAGTGAAAGTTGGGTCGTCAAACGGTTTCTGTCTCCGTACATAGCGTATAGGTACAAAACTGTGTAGTATAAACGACTCGTGGAGATAGGAGACGTTTGAGACTGGGTCGAGATCTGTTAGCTCCGGGTTCTTCTTGCTTGACGCCATGCTAGAAATAATAATAATAATAATAATAATAATAATAATAATAATGAGCCAGCTTATTGAAATGATTCTGAAAGTGGTCAACGAACGTTTAGATGACATAAACATACACATCTGTGTAGTTTGGCATGATTTCTGACGGAAGATTCATGTTGCAACCCAACTGATACGTGTAGCTGTCCATGTACATTTAAGAAAGAAAGAACTGAATAAAGGGGGTTTCTTTTATGCTTATTTCTCAGCCAAAAACATATGTTGTGGGTATTAAAAAGAAGCGTCAAGTCTGATAATAAGAGTATTTGCTAACGTCGAGCTACCCACAGAGTTATCTGGCTAGGCAGATTGCCAGGCTGCTCTGTGCTGAGGCTCTGTGTCTTCACTGGGAGCAAATCCCACGTTGTTAGCTCGACTAAACTGTCTCCTTGACTATTCTGATAAGTACCTGTGTCAATGTTTATTATAGTATCTGAATATTGCATGTTATTAAACAATACAATATGAAAATGCAAAACATTTCAGATTTAAATGTACATGTAGTAATTAAGAATATTATCAATATAGCCAGTACAACAGCAAATTTTAAATACCTTGTTCTTTTCTTCCTTACCAACCCTGACGTATGTTAAAGAGTCAATCTTTTGATGTGTGCAAACCAATTAACTGCCTTACCTTTGTACGATTTCAATTATTTATGGATTTTCGATCGAGGAAATCAATTCCTATGCAAATCAGAGCCAAACAAATACGTTGCTAAGGACGAAACTGATTTATGGTGTACTTTCTAAAATTATGCTCTGTTCCCAATCCCGGGGCTGGGTGCACTAACTTTTAAGTGTGGATCGGGGCGTGTCAATCAAATGGGTCTTATTTCCAGAGTCTGCTTGGAACCGGGATGGGGGGGGGGGGAGGGGATGGACGTTATCACTTATGTTCTACAGTGGGATTCAAATATGCCTAACTAGAATGACGTTCATGTCAATTCGAAAAGGGTTATTGTCTGGCTAGAAAGGGAATACAGAGAACAGAAATAAAATAAAGATGACACAGATAGTTAGTAGATAGTGAGTCAAAATGGACTTAGAAAATGATATAAGGACAAGAAGAGCCAATACGCAGACGAACATGTGCATCCGCTCATCCGGACCTCCAACTTCGCTGTTCTTACGAACTGAGGATGAAAGCAGACTACATATCAGATTTAAACCCAGACCACTGGAACCAACGGGTAGCAGCGCATGCCGTATTCAGGTAACGACTAAGCGGACGAAAGTACGACTAGTTCATAGCTCGACCCACACATCGAATACGGTTATGTAGGTTCTCTTTAACCCTTAATGCTCCAATCACAACAAAAGTCGTCTGTTTTTCTCGTCTGCTGAAATGTTTAAGAATCCTCTATGGCAAACAGTGTGGACCCAGATCAGACTGCTCCTATAGGAGCAGTCTGTTCTGGGTCCACGCTGTTTGCTTCTATACTTAATTCGTCAGTAATGTTAGGTAACTATTTGCAACAGACGACTTCAGCAGACGACATTTTCAGATGCATTTTTTTCTTGGCGTTTTAAGGGTTAAGTCTATTTCAAAGATATATAATAATAGGATTGGAAAGCAGCGCATGTGTTTTCAAGTAACGATAAAACGGACGAAAGTACGACTAGTCCATAGCACGACCCACACATCGAATTGTAGGTTCCCGAAAAGAGACCATTTAACCCAGACTTCATTCAAATTGCCCAACCTCCACAAAAAGGATCAAATGAAAACAAAGTACATATGTAGAGCACGATTAGATGCCACCAAATGAAATGTGGTGTATAATATCTTGGTCTGCACTGTTTGGTCAAGTTTTTCAGAGAATGCCCAAAACAAACCCAGTAGGTTTTCATTTAGCATATTGGAGTTTTTATTGCTGGACAATAGAGCCCCTTCCCATCCCCACATACACTCCACACGGAGACGTTTGTTGAAGAAACTTTTCTCGGTTTGCGACTGATTTCACAGGATAAAATACTCTTTTTACAGCCCTGTATGTTCGTATATAGTCCTATTTCTACCTTACTTTAGTGATATTAACTCTTAATCTATCAGTGTCGTATTTTTTCTAAACAGTTTGGACCCAGATCAGGCGCGACACTGAAAACGTCGGGCCTGATCAGGACCTTAACTATTTGACACTGGTGGTACTGAAAGGATTTTTGAAATGAATTAACGGACGAAAAAACAAGCATGCAAAGAATTAACTGTTGTAATAAAGAAACGCGGAATAAGAGAAGACACGAATCGAACAGTGTTTGTTTTTCCTGGGCAAGCTGTAACAAGCAGTTAACCAGTAATCGTGCACATACTTTCGCTTGTAACTGACAACAACCCTTCATGAATGATTCAGCGGAAGGGAGGAGAATGACCGTAGAAATTATTTCATGATCAATCTCCACGAAAGTATGGGACCGGGACGGGATCGAACTCGCGACCCCTGGATTTGCAGTCAGCTTCGCATCTGTAACCAGACACGTTACCGACTGCGCTACGCGGAATCGAACAGTGTTACATGTTCTTTGTTTAAACAATTATGAATATAACGTTACTGCTCCTTACCTTAAAATAAAACCTAGAGTATTTTTGAAATCACATGTTTATCAATGCATTTAATAAGTCCCAGCATTTCATTCGTTTTAACCTTTAATATGTCTGTTGTAATGTTTAATCAATCGATTTATTGTACTCGGCTATGATTGTTTAAATCAAAATGGCCGCCGTTGTACTATGTTTATATACATAGTTACAATGTATATATTGTTAAACGCGAGTACCTGTGGTATTTTGTTCGATATTAACAGAGCTTTATTCAATCAAAAGAAAATGAAATGTGAAATCTTATCGATTACAAGTTTTCTGATCACGGAAATTTTTACGTGGTAATTCAATACATTCGATGATTTCTACCTGCCGAAATATCGGGTGAAAATAGCCATATCGTATGCAAAATTACATTCTTAACATTCAGCTGCTATACGCACCTATAGTTGCACACATATTTTGCCTGATAAAGTCTTAAAGACATATATAGTAGAGAAAGGAATTAAAATAAATGAATACTTAATCTTGGCATATAAGAATAAAGACAAGGGTAATAAACAACCAAACGTTCGCATTTAAACAGAAAATCTCGCGGTTGTGCCAAATGATGTGATCAGCGAAAGCTCTGACCAGACTGCGTGGATGCACCGACTCGTTTGTCGAAAACTTTTTTCATGATCAACTTTTATGAGCATGATATGTCAACTCGTCATACATGTAATAAACTTAAATGCTGAACAATTAAGACTGTTCGTGCTTTCAAACTCTCAGATGTTGTATTCATAATGCTAATAAATGTTAAAATGCCAAGAATTGGCATGCTCAGATGAGTTAAGCAGGAAACAAGTTTGATGTTTTATGTTAGATCATTTATGTTTTATCTGTCTTGTGTTTGCTATGCCTTTGTGTGCGTCTGTTTATATGTGCCTTTTGGTCACCTGCTGGGAAAGGGCTGACCTCTTGGCTCTCGTTTGTCTTGTCTAACTGTAAGTTTATCACTTTCCCATTGGTATCCTGGGTCAGGTGTGGTACTTGATTTATCGATTCCTGATCTTTGCACCCTTACTTACTTTTATAGCCTAGCGGCCAGATTATGTTGTCGCTCAGTAACGTTACATTGTTTATCTCGCAAAGAGACTTCCTTGCCTACAATGACAGAGAAACAGACAGTGTATCATCGCAGACAAACAGGTACTGGATCATCGCAGACATACAGGTGCTGGATCATCGCGGACAAACAGGTGCTGGATTATCGCACACAAACAGGTGCTGTATCATCGCAGACAAACTATTCAAATAAAATATCTGGTATGATTCAAAGGAAATTCTCCGAATAATTACTTAACACAACAACAACAAGAGCTGAGGAAATCCAACAGTTGAACCCGGCTATAGACAATGTGTGTTCACACTAATAAAACTTGTTTGAGCCTGAGTCCAGACGTACTTTAGTCGTAAGAGAAGAATTCTTATATTGTATTGATTCCCAACACTGGCGGAATGCACTGGCGGAATGTTTGTTTGTGTGCAGGAATTCAGCTTATCCAAGCTCAACAGCTCATGCTGAATTGGACAATATTTACAGTTTGTAACCAAAAAATGTCTTTAAATAGCGCCGCTTGGGACATTGCAATATCATAAGAGAAGCATATTATAAAAAAGAGTGGATCTAAAGCATCGGTACTGCTGTTGGGGCTCTCGGCAGATTCCTCTGCTAAGTATAAGTAATAGTTATACCATGGGTTGTCCGCCTGTACGTGGAGATAATCCACGAGCTTTAGCGAGTGGATTATCTTGCGTAAAGGTGGACAAACATGGTATCACTATTTATACCACCTACATCAATGTAGACATTGCACACCACGACATATTCCGTGCTAAAGTTTGGAATGGGATGTAGCTTTAAACTGCTCTACTCAACATTCTAAAGATAAAACATTTGCCGGCCCCCTCCACCCCATAGAAATATGCAATCTGTCGTATTCCGTTGTCACATTTAATGTATTCTTTCCCAACAGTCAGATTCTGTCGGAATGCCTTCCAATAGCGTCGCGTGCGAATTAGTAATGTCATGTTCATATGCAAATAAGATGCATTTACAAGACATACAAAACTTGCCCCTTTCCTGAAGGGTTGACCCGATAGAATGTGGTACTTGAGAATCATACCATTTAAGCTAATGTTAGGCTATGTGGAGGTGTGGGGGATTGACCGTGATTGTCAGGATGTGGCAATGTGGTGGATCCACATAAAATTCTTATTTATCCAAGAATGAACATTAATCTCCATTATGGTGACCCACAATATATCTGCATTTATTCACATTTGAAAAGTGGAGACCCACACTGCTCCACAATAAATCTACATTGCTCCACAATATATCCACATTCAAAATGTGGAGATGTGGTGGATCCACATAACTTCCACATTTTACGTGTGAAGGTCCACATTGCATCTATTTCTCAAACGGTATGGATCATGACTTCCTTCAATATCCGATATTTAAAGCCCAATAGATAGAAAGAATATCAACATAAGCCCAACAAGGTTAGCTTTTAAAAAAAGCTTAGAACCATCGCATGGCGTTTTACAGTTATCTAAGAAGAACTTTTATAGTGTTTTGATATTGCATTTGCTGAAGCCACTCTTTTCAGTGTTTCATGTGCTTCAAGCTCTGAGTATTTTGTTTGTTTTTGTTAACGATTTGTACATAGGTGATCCATTGGAAGCAAATAAAAAGACAGGAATTATACATATTCCAGTAAGATTATGCTCATGAACACACTGAATAATGGTAGAGTTAACCCCCTCTCCAGCAGTATGTATTAGTTCATTCAACCGTATTCCTCAATCGAAGTCAATGCACATAATGCCTAGGGGACATATTAAAACTGACCCATCTATATCTAGTTACTTCGTCTCATTTAGTCTAGAATATCCGAAGGGCCCATGCTTGATTGGGATTCTAGCTCAGTGGTAAGGTCTCTAATAGGCCTTTTCGCTTTTAGAAGCAATCCAGTATCCAAAGTATATCAACATCGCTCACGCAATGGTGGAAGTTTGGAAGTAGCTTGGTCGATGGGGAGTGTGAGAAAGAACAGTAAAAGACACTGCTGCTGGGGAGTAAACACTCGATCCATTTCCCCAACTTGCTAATGGAACAGGCCCGAATCGAACACGCGCCCAATTAAAGTTTACTAACGTATATCACCATCGCTGACGCGCGATGGTGAATAAGTATGACGAAAAGAACGGTTGACAAACTTTCACTGTTACCCAAAAGCATAGACATTTACCTACAACAGGCGTCAATGATCCTTTACTGTTTGCCTTTTTCGCCTAGAAGCGAGAATCGTTTTCTTTCGCTATATGGTCACAGACCTGTAAATATAAGGAGGGCGGCGATTGGGCGAAAAGGTGGGTGGAAAGCCAGGTGTATATTTTAAAAATAAATGTCCACTGATTGGACATTACTGTCTGCATTGAAAAATAATTGTTTTCACTTGAGGGAGGGACAATTGCTGCACATTTGCAAGCAAATTTGATTTGATATTTTGCAATTGTTTTAAGGCAGGGGAGCAGAAAATGAGACCCTGTGCATTTATGATTTTTTTGTATGCAAATTTGCTGCGGGGTAGGGTAGTCAGCTTCCGAGGCGAAAAAGTGATAAAAGATGGCGGTCACCAAGGTAAATAATTGAATTTGGGTGGTCAGTCTAAGGCCAAGCTACAATTCTGTGGTAGCCATTTAGCTGTTGAAGAGTTGTGAGAGTCACAATTCACCCAAATGTTATAATTGAGGTCTATGGAAAAACATTTACAGGTCTGGGCCCTAAAGAGCTTGTGAAGTGGTTGTTATGGGGGATGCTTCAGTTGCTATGGGAGTACTTTGGTCCAAAATTGCGTATATTTCAAACCATATTTAGCATGATTAGAGTCCATATGTAACAAAAATGTCTGGCTTTTTCAAGAAACTATCCATTTGTATGGAAAAACATTCAGAGAAAGGGGTGGGGGGTGGTGGTCTTGGTGATTGCACTGTCTGGGTTGGGGCTAAAGACTTATGGCTATGGGAAGAAGAAAGTGACTTGGCCAGATAGCTCTAAAACTGTTTCCAAAGTACACAGGCTTTCCTTCATGGTTCACAACAAGACTCTGGATGTCCCCACTGTAGATTCCTTTGGAGAACAGCTGGATATTAGCCACCTGTGCCACACCAAGTTATGCATAAATCCTCTCCATTTAACTCTGGAAAAACACTCCGTAAATTTGTCCAGGAGTCACTGTCGGAAAGCTGGAGTGTGCACAATGGTGCATGAGCCGGCCTGTATATTTTGACGGTGGAGAGCTCGCCGATGCATACGAACTGAGTAAGCATGCTCGTATGTTATACGCCTTTTCGCATGTTCTCGTATCTGTCGAATTCTGCGGGCTTGCTTCAATAGCAGTCCTTTCTGGTAGCTGGCCTCCTCTTGGTGTTTCTCATATATTTGATACAATTTTAGTCTTCTTTGCTTTCTGGCTGTCTTCTTATTCTGAGATTTATCCCTTAATTTCTCTTTTTCAGACACACTTTGTTCCTTGAGAAGTGCTGCAGCAACCCGGCTGTTCTTTGAGATCGGACAACCTGTCTCCTCACACAGTCTGACTAGTGATTCACCCGGACCATTATTGACACTGAATACTGCACTGTGAGCTCTGCCAGGAAAGCAACGAGGAAAAGTCAGCCTCTTAGGTAAGGATCTCCTTATTGTTTGATTAACAGATTCAACTTTCTGTGTATTTGTGTTCAGTTTTGTCTTCTCAAGGATGTGTGGTCCAAGTCTGTAGTTGATACAGTCTTCAATGGTCTGTTTGTGGGTGGGGTTACATATATCTATTTGAAATGTTGATGGTAAAAATGTGCTTTTCACTATCCAGTTGTTGTCCTTGGCTCCACTGCATACACTTGAATAATCAGAACAGAGGCTATGGTCTCCAGAGTAGCATTTAGCTATGGCTGGTTTGGCTGTGGAAATCCTCACTTTGAGTGGCAGAAATGCCCCGTTCACTTGTTGATGAATATTGTCAAACTCTGCTTTGCACCGCATGCTCATATCTGTTGAAAACCTATTTCGCATAGTTTCTCTGTAACTTTTTGTCAGCCCAGGCATCATTTTTAAAACTGCAGCCTGTCTTCTTATATATTTTCTTTGATTTTCACCAAGATGTCTTGTGTCAATCTGATATTGGGGAACTGTTTCGATTACTTTGTTGGTAAACAATTCCGTGGCTGCCCTGTACGCACTACTGTCCGGATCTGTTGTAATAAACTTTGGCTCTAAAAGGTCTGATTTTAAATCCAAAAAGCAGTTTTTGGCCCACTCTTTCTCATTTCCAATGGTCTTCTCCATTGGAACTGTTGAAGTACAGCTACCAGACATAATATTGCACTGGCCGTCCTCAGAGGAATGAAATCCATGCTTAGAGCAAAGTTTGTTAATATTTTCAAGCGCGATGACCTGTTTTTTAGGGGTCACATTTTCTGCTACAATATAGCTGCACTGTGTTGCAGGCTGGAAAGGGGTCTTCCCTACACCAGAAAACAAACTATTGTTATATATTCCATCAGCCTGCACAGTTATTTCATTTTCCGGCATGCCTCGAATCTTGTTGACTGTTTTGACCACATTCCGTCTGCTTTTCATGTCGATTATATTTATCCTTTCAATTTCTTTACACACCTTTCCTGCACTGGTATACATGGAACTTCTAGATGGAGCAGGTATATTACTTCCCAAGCAAAGTCTTCTAATGCTGTTAGGGCCAATAGGTGTTTGTGTCAGGGCTACATTAAGCCCAACATTGGCTGAAGCTGCTTTCCGTCCTCGCTTTCCACTATCAACTTCCTTATATAAATTGAAGCCTGGTGACTTATATTTACATCTATCGCATACAACTTTCTCTCGCCAGCACAGTCCCCGTTGCTGTTCAGTGGTGAAATCAAAGCTCAGGTTCCCTGGACATTTTGGTCGGAAATCTCTATGCTCTTTAAAAACTTTGTTGAACATCTCCATCAGTTTACCAGTGTGAAAAAGTCGATAACTGTCAGATTCATCTCTGTAAGTAGAATTAAGGGGGTGCTTATTAGGTGAATTATGGTATTATGGTTATACGAGAATGGGATTGTTGAAGATGTGCATAGCTGCGGCTGTTATTTGAAATGTTTAGATTAGTTCGACTCATATCTGTGGACTGGCCCGACTTCTTTTTTGAAAAAATAGATTTCTCTTTTTTTTTTGAGTTATTTCCCTTAGACCTTAGACAATAAATTGTTTTTTAATTGTTTATTTTCCTTTCAAACATATGATTGCAAGTTTTGCAAGTGTTTCTTTTGAAAGAACAGTAAGTTCCCTACTTGTATATTTTAAACAGAGATGCTCAGAGCTTTAAAAGGTTTGATAATGGCCATTTTCTTCAATTTTTGTGTTTGTTCAGGGCTCCAGATAAGTTATTGGCCCATATTGGCCTTATGGAGCAGGTGCACATGGCATTTAACTAAGCCTGAATGCAATCATGAATATATGATCTCCAAAGGTAGGCATGCAGTACTAACCTGCCTTTTCTCCCCTCAGAATTCTTCTTTTCGACCTCAAGTGGAGAAGCTGGTTTCGGTCGTAGCATCTTACAAGGGACTCCAGAGGACACCTTCGGTGATGTTTGAAGGCTCACAACTGGGTTGTTCTGTGCCATGCTGATTTCTGCATCTGTTGGTCTGATGTAGAGTGCAAGGTTGTTGTCATTCTCCTCCTTGTATTCCAATTTGTCACACTTTATTCCTTTGTTAGGTGGTATATTACCTTTCCTGAAGGTACCGACTTTCCGCTTTCTATCGCCTTTTCTTCTCATGATTTTTCTTAACTTAACTCGTGAACTCTTACTATTCCATAAACTTCTTGTAAATGAATCTCCAACAGCCAAAAGATGCATTTTTGTTGGTAAATGTTTACATTAATGGTCCTTTTATCAGAAGAGAATCTAGTATTACAGGCAAAGAAAGGAGCCTTGTGTACTCTTGGTAGTAATAGAATAATTTGGCCTTATCTGGAGTGCGGTGCAGGGGTCTTAACAAGGAAACTTCTTCAAATACTCTTATTTTTTGCTCTTATGGTAAAGAAGTGCTTACTCACTTATTTTATGATGAAATTTATTATAAAAATGGCACTAGTGTATGCAATGGTGCTTTCCCCATAGAAACAGGGGTGGGTGGGGTATTCTTATCTGTATCTGAGATCTAGACAAGTATATGCTTGCTTTATGACTCTAGTGTTCTCTAAGTAGGTGTATGCTTGTATGTATCAGTTTTCATTTTAAACGGGCGTTTATGATTCGAGATATGACAATGGAACTACTAAGGTCCTAATGTGGGCTTTATAATAGAACTACATCTTAATGTGGGTTGGTGTATGGTGGGTATGTCTAGAAAATGGGATATTTCTGCAAATCTATTGATTTTGGATAAGAAAAAACAGTTTTTATTTCATCAAGTAACATATTTGCACTTGAATTTTGTACTGTATTAAATAATTATTGAAAAATAGATGTGGCTTTAGGTCACAGACCTGTAAATATAAGGAGGGCGGCGATTGGGCGAAAAGGTGGGTGGAAAGCCAGGTGTATATTTTAAAAATAAATGTCCACTGATTGGACATTACTGTCTGCATTGAAAAATAATTGTTTTCACTTGAGGGAGGGACAATTGCTGCACATTTGCAAGCAAATTTGATTTGATATTTTGCAATTGTTTTAAGGCAGGGGAGCAGAAAATGAGACCCTGTGCATTTATGATTTTTTTGTATGCAAATTTGCTGCGGGGTAGGGTAGTCAGCTTCCGAGGCGAAAAAGTGATAAAAGATGGCGGTCACCAAGGTAAATAATTGAATTTGGGTGGTCAGTCTAAGGCCAAGCTACAATTCTGTGGTAGCCATTTAGCTGTTGAAGAGTTGTGAGAGTCACAATTCACCCAAATGTTATAATTGAGGTCTATGGAAAAACATTTACAGGTCTGGGCCCATATACTGCCAGCCTCTTGCGAGTATTATCGGCAGCTGTTCTTTGTACACTCCAGGTTGCAGGATGAAAGCCTACAAGATACCATACTCTAAATTACCGTAGGGTTCTTTAACCTGCACACAGGATGACTTTCCCTCTACAGGGGACATCCAGTTAACGTCCCGATCCGAAAGACGATGCACTTATCTAGCGTCATCCCTGCAAATGACACTAGAGAAAGCGTATTCGGACACCGAAATTTTCCAAGCCGCGAGCGGGGATCGAACCTGGGACCTCTAGCACCAGAGGCAAGTGACTAACCACTGAGCTACCACGCTTTCCCTATAGAAATCTGGGATTGTTCTTTACCGGGACTGTAGGTTAAATGAAAATTATTTCTAGTCGGCAGAATTATTAATAAGTAGTCGAGATAGTTGCTTATTTTATTGAAACATTACGCTTGTTTTCTGTGCACTTTGCATATTCCTCGTGGTGCCATGAATTGGTCTGTGGTCTATGATTATGGTTTCTCATGCTGATAAATGTTGTTGATGTCACGACTCTTGTACTTGTACTGCGCGGTTACCATAAAAAGTTTCCCTTTACTACCCGTATTCCAAAATGAGGCCCGCGGTGGCTCAGTGATAGATTGCATGACTCGAGATTGAGGGGTTGATGGTTCGAATCGCACTGCCTTGTGTCCTTGAGCAAGACACTTTCTCCTCTGCTTAGTACTGGTTCAACCTAGGAAGACCGTCCGAACATAACTGAAAAATTGATGACTGGGACGTAACGATTCAAACCAAACTATACCAAAAAGTAAACATGTAGCGCTTCAAAGGTGAGCTTTGGCACTATACAACGAACAGTTTATGGCAGTGACGTACTTACCGTAAATGCCAAACCCGTTATAACTTTCAATAACTGTATGAGATCTACTGATAACTTAAATTTAGTACCAAAACAAACTATGACCTCACTGTCCGAATCTCATTGTTTACTGAATTATAACTTATCAGGTAAATGGGATAAGGCAGGTGGGCCCAGACCTGTAATTGTTTTTTTCCATAGACCTCCATTATAGCTTTTAAGTAGGCTGTGGTCCTCACAACTCTTCAATCACAATGAGGCTGCCATAGAGTTACAGATTGGACCTAGTTCAATCAAAACACAAGAATGAGATACCCTGGTGACCGCCATGTTTGCCACTTTTTGGCCCCTGAAGGTGGGCACCCTCCATGAGAGGAAAATTCTACTGAAAAAAATACCAGAATGCAAGGTCCTTTTTTTCTAAGCCACACCAGTAAACTTACCAGTTTTCTGGGTTCTAGTTTTCTGGGTTCTACTGCGGTTGTTGGGTGCAGCATTGGGTTGGGAGCTCTTCTGCAGCGGGGCATATCGGAACCTGTGTTTTGTGGTGGTTTGGTCTGTGGGTTCAAACGAATTGTTGGAAGACCTTGTTTTAGTGATGAATTCAGGGGGATAGTAAAACGTTATGTATGGGTTGGATGTAGTTTGGGTGTCGTGCAGCGGTCTGCGTGCCTGGTTTTGGGCCCGGTCGCGGTTTGTGGCTGTGGTTTCCTCTTTGGTTGCATGGCCGTGGGTCAGGCCTCGGGCTCTGTGGCGGCTCTGACGTGGAGCTTTAATCGGTGGGTTAGTGCCTGATGCTTATCTGTGGCTGGACCCACCGTGGCTCAACTTGGGGTTTTCTTTAGCTCTGACTGTCTGTGAGTCATGGGCCATTTTCTTTGTTTCATCATGGAGTGTTAATTTTATTAGGGTGTTTTCCGTGGTGGTGCGTTGCTTTGGTTGGATGGCCTCCATGCGGGCTGGGCGTTTTTTGTGCTTTGGCGGCGGCGGAGTCTGGGGCGAGGGTTTGGTGCCAGTGGAATGCATTTTGGCCCCCCGGTGGCTTGGGCTGCTGTCCGTTCTAGGGCGGACGTTCTGTTGTTGTTGACTTTTTGTTTATTGTTACTCCCATTGTGGGAGTCTGTAATTGTTGTATGTTTTGTTGTACGTTACTTTATGTCCATTTTAGTATTGCAATCATCTTGATGGGGAAGAGAGAGAGCTGATTGCTTTGCTTAATTTGTCTTCCTGGTGTCTCGTGATGGTTAAGCGGCTCTTCCTCGCAGTGCCACGGGGTTGTCTGCAGTTTGTGATTGTGGTATGTCCTAAACAAAAAGTAAAAAACAACAGAACCACCGCCTTAGAACGGACAGCAGCCTAAGCTACAGGGGGGCTTAAATGCATTTTACTGGTACCAAATCTTCGCCCTAGATTCTGCTGTTGTTGAAGTACAAGAAATGTTCAGCTCGCATGGAGGCCATCTAACTAATGCAATATTTCATCATGGAAAACACTCTAATCAAATTAAAACTCTATGATGAAGCAAAGAAAAGGACTCATGGCTCACAGATAGTCAGAGCTAAAGAAAACCTCAAGTTGAGCCACGGTGGGTCCAGCTACAGATGAGCATTAGGCACCAACCCACCGATTAAAGCTTTACGTCAGAGCCGTCATAGAGTCTGAGGCCTAACCCACCGTCGTGCAATTAAAGAGGAAACTATAGCTATAAACCGTGATTGGGTTTAAAACTAGGCATGCAGACTGTCGCATGATATCCAAATTATATCCAACCCTTATATAACGTTTTACTTTCTTTTTGAATTGATCACTAAAATTAGGTTTTTCAACAATTCGTTTGAATTTATAGACTAAATCACCATAAAATATAGGTTCTGATATGCCTTGTTGCAGAAGAGTTTTTAACCCAATGTTGTATTTAACAATTAACTCTGAGTGTCTGTGGTAGAATTCAGAAAATGTTTTTCGAATTTTATGATATCTATAACCTTGTTTTAATAATTTAGCAGTTAAAAATAAGTTTCTGTTGTTGAAGTCATCAACATAAGAGCACACTCTAGCAAAACGATTAAGTTTCTGATGGGGCTTAAATTATTTTTGCCAGTTTATATGTTTTTGGTTTCAAAAATATCTTGAAAGAACAGTATCAGACGGTCGAACATTTAAGATCCGTATCAGGGTTTACGTTATGACATAGAATATTTTCACTGCTGCAGTTTCTCTTAAAATCTTTCATTGTACTTCTGGGAACAGCACCAGCTCAGCTTTTTCGCATAACCGGAAAGAATTGAGAATAGTGACATTGCTGATGGAAGAGTTGAGATAAGGGTCCAAAAAGGGTCAGTTCAGAGGGCCTGTGCACACTTTTTCGCATAACAGAATTGAAAAGAAAATAAGAACAGTGACCGCTGATGAGCAAGAATTTCCTAAACGGATTGTGCTAATGCACAGGCCCTTGAGACCTTCATTGTACTGCTTCAAATTGCGACAGTGTTAATCCAAGATGACCGACAGTCGCAACCATCTTTTTTGGTATAGACAACTGTAAAACGTGAACTGTCACAGGCCAGTTTAGCTGTGCTTCAAATAAAATATAGTTATGTACAGCCTAGGCACAGGTTATAAGTGCAGAGATCCCTATGAAAATAACACCGAGTGTTCATTAAACTGTATATAGAGGGAATATTCGACAGTTGGAGACAGCCTGAATATGCTAAGAATGAGGAGAGGTTTGCATCCACAATCACAAACTGCAGACAAACCTATGATACCACGAGAAAGAGTCACACAACAATCACGAGACACCAGCAAGACAAACTAAGCAAAACAACCTGCTCACTCTTCTCCATCAAGATGATTGCAATACTAGAATGGACATAAAGTAACGTACAGCAAAACATAGAACAATTACAGCTTCCCACAATGGGAGTTACAATAAACAACCAGTCAACAACAACAGAACCACTGCCTTAGAACGAACAGCAGCCTAAGCCACGGGATAAGGCCTAAGTAATTTTTACTGGTACCAAATATTCGCCCTAGATTCTGCTGTTGTTAAAGTACAAGAAATATTTAGCTCGCATGGAAGTCTCCTAACTTTTGCAATGTATCATCATGGAGAAAGACTCTAATCAAAATAACACACTATGATGAAACAAAGAAAAGGGCTAAATACTCACATATGTCAGAGCTAAAGAAAACCTCAAGTTAAGCACCGTGGGCCCAGCTACAGATAAGCATTAGGCACCAACCCACCCAATTAAAGCTTTACGTTAGAGCCGTCATAGAGTCCAAGTCCTGGCCCACTGTCGTGCAATTAAAGAGGAAGCCATAGTCATAAACCATGATTGGGTTTAAAACCAGGCATGTAGACTGTCGCATGTCATCCAAGTTACATCAAGCTTTTATATAATGTTTGATTATCTTTTTGAATTGATGACTAAAATTGGGTTTTCTAATCATTCTTTTGAATTTATAAACACAATCACCAAAAAATAGGTTCTGATACCTTGTTTTAATAACCATAGGAAGGGGAGGGAGGAACATCTCCTTCATGAAATGGGAAATGTAATATTTCAAAATTAAAATCATCCTGTTTATCATAAAATTTAGAAGCAACTATGCCATTTGTTATGAACAAGTTCAAGTCCAAAAACGGAGCTACAGTATCAGATATATTCACCTTATTTAACTGAAATTCATTGTGATATATCTGACCTACTACTTGTTTAAAATAAGCATTATCAATATTAAGTAAGTCATCTAATATCTGGAGGTGGAGTTAAAAGCTTCAATAATACCAGTTTGATTATTGCCTGACAGAGACAACATGAAGTATCTCTCAAAGTAAAACAAAAACAAATCTGCAACAAGAGGAGCACAATTAGTGCCCATTGGAATACCTACAATTTGTTGATATGACTTCGAGCCAACTCTTATAGATAAATTGTCCAAAAGATTATGGAGAGCATCACACACTTTCTGACATGACCACAACTTATATCGTTTAGGTTGTTCAGAAGTAAAAAAAAAAGGCATTTTTACCATTACAAGGCAAATACAGTGAGCCCTCTCTGTTAAATGTATGTTCAATTAATTATGTTAGCTTTTCTTTGATTATATTATAAGGCAGTGTATAGAGAGTAGAGAAATCATATGTAGACAAACCAGATGCTAGAAAACCTCTAGACTTTAATTTATTAAGATTTTCACCTGCATTTTAATAGACCAAAATAAATGTTTACCATTCCTTTCATAAACTGATGTGCAATATTCAATGACATGGCTTTTAATCGCAGTGAGGCAAGAAGTCAATATAATTGACAACTCGGTAGTTGTACATGAACTAGAATTCTCAATAAAACGCAACTTATTGGGCCGTTTATGAAGCTTAAGTAACGAGTATAACGTAGGAAGCTTGCTATGGTCCTCATCAACAAACTACCCAAGCGTAGCTGCCATATGACATCGATGCCTATCAACGACAGACGTCTTATCAGACCTGTTATGCTCAAAAAATAGTCAGTGATTATGATCAGGAAATACCACAATCACAAACCGCAGACACCCCATGGCACCGCGAGGAAGAGCCACTCAACCATCATGACACCAAGGAATACAAATTAGGCAATCAACCAGCTTTCTCTTCCCCATCACTAGAATGGACATAAAGTAACGTAAAATAAAACATAAAACAATTACAGATTCCCACAATGGGAGTAACAATAAACAAAAAGTCAACAACAACAGAACCACCGCCTAAGAACGGACAGCAGCCTAAGCCACCGGGGGCCTTAAATGCATTTTAATGGTACCAAATATTCGCCCTAAATTCTCCTGTTATTGAAACACAAGAAATATTCAACTCGCATGGAAGCCTTCTAACTAATGCAATGTATCATCATAGAGAAACACACAAATCAAATTACATGTAACACGCCATGATGAAACAAAGAAAAAGGCTCATGACTCACAGATAGTCAGTCCTTAAGAAAACCTCAAATCGAGCATAGGTGGGTCCAGCTACAGATAAGCATCAGGCAAAATTACTGTCACATATTATCGGATAAAGGTAACGGACGCCGAACGGACAGAAAAATGCAAAAAAAGTTTATCCGGTGGTGGAAGTCGTCTAGGAAGTCGTAAGGAGCGCATAAGTACCGGACAAGTAACTGACAAAGAACGGTCAACTAACTTACATGTAACGGATGTATAGCGGACAAAACGAATATTTACCGTATAAGAAATGGAGAAAATATCCGTTGAACGATCACAGAATGCACATGCGGCTCTCGTCTGGGGAACTCCAAAACATGTCCTGTAGTTGAACGGTCACAACTTAGGCCGAGCGGACATCAACGGATACATACAGGATACCTACAGGATGCTGAACGCATGAGAACCGAACAAACCGCATGAGAACCGGACAAACCGCATACCAATGAACGAGTAATGCTCATCCACCGGACATCTTTATCCGGTGGCGTCCGTTCGAAGTTTTGAACGTGTCCAAAACTTGCCAACGGATAGGAACGGACAAAACGGATATCACCTGACACGGAACGCATTCACCGCATAAGGAACGGACAAGAAACGCATGTGAACGGACAGAGAATTTTACTGTCCGTTACGCGTCCGTTAGCGCTATCCGGTAATGTATGACAGTCACTTAAATACAGTTAGGATTTTTCACTATTTATATGCTTAGCAATATAAACCTGCCATTTTGGAACAAGAAATGCATGAAATGCACGTGATTATGTTCATTTGAAATTTTAAAATAAATCACACTTTGCCCTATGCACGTGATTGTACATGCAAATGCACGTGTTTTTGTATTCGAGAAAAACGTGTTTTTAATTCTAGAGCAGTTATTCTTTGCACACATAGCTTTACACCAAACCAAATAAGCCACAACATATTTTCAAGCAAACATGGCCAGACTTTCACAGCTAGATCGAGCTAGAATCATTGGACTCTTGCAAGGAGGTGCTTCGTTACGACAGGTTCGTATGTAATACCATAATTTGCTTGAAATCTTCAAGATATTTCGGCCATTCCAGTCTAATACTGATATTTCGAACATCCCGCTTTTTAATTTTACAATATCATCTTATCAAATTATTTGAATTAACGTTTATTATTCTTTTCAGGCTGCAGCTATAATGCAGGTTCACTTCACAACAGTCCAACGCCTACAAGCAAAATACCACCGGACAAGGTCGGTTGCTCACCGTCCAAAACAACCAAGGGGGCGAGTGACAACTCGACAGCAAGACCAACACATTGGCAATGTTCACAATAGAAACATAAGAGCCGTCGCCTCCGTTACTAGTCTGGCAGAAAGCCAGAATGACCTGGAACTTGATTTTAAAGTTTCTTTCTTTGTTGATTCTTGTTGTGTAGGCATTGTACTTGATGAATCCAACTGATGCCACTCTGGCATCATTGAGCGTTTTGAAATATTAAAGATGGCGTCCAAGATGACCGTCAGTTAGGCTCCTCTGACCTATATGACCAACACAATTTAATTTTGACTTTTTATTGATGTTTAGATGAGGCTAAATGATGCAAATAATTAAAATGGAACATAATGTTTTGATTCAGAAGGTTGAAATATTAAAGATGGCGTCCAAATGGCCGTTAATTAGGCTCCCAAGACCTATTTGACCAACATACTCGATAAAAACCCATTTTATTTTTTTATTTTTATTGATGTTTTGACGCTAAATGATACAAACGATTAAAAGTGAACTTTGATTTGATTCAGAGGGTTAAAATATTAAAGATGTCGTCCAAGATGGCCACCAGTTAGGCTCCTAAGACCTATCTGACCGACAAAACTCAATAAAAAGCCATTTAAATTTGACTTTATATGTATGTTTAGAGGCCTAATGATGCAAACGATTAAAATGAAACATTGGTTTAGTTCAGAAGGTTGAACTAGTTAAGATGGTGTCCAAGATGGCCATCATTTTAAAGCAAAATTCAACTCGAAATCAAAATCGCAGTTGATAACAATTTTCTGATAGTTTTCAACAGCGGTTGTATATGGGGAATTTGACTTGAATGTTAGTATTGTTTTCAGCGTTGTAAAATATTCAAGATGACGTCAAAGATGGCAGCAATAACAGGGTTGGAAATCACATGGGTCTTGCTATGATAGACTGCACAGAAAAAAATAACGGATTCATATTTTTTGTAATGGTACTGTTTTTGTCTTTGTTCTGATAATCATATCCATCAATCCATGCACCACCTCCCAGACCCCTTTTTGCTGGATCTGATAATATTATTCTCATAAAAGTTCCTACTTTGGGTAAACATTCTGTCAAAATAATGAGGAAATAAATGCCAGGGTATAATGAATGCTTGATGTCACTGAAAACTTTGTGACAGAATGTTTGCTCAAAGTACAAACCTTTTTTGAATCAATATGCGGAAAAACGTTCAGCTGGAAAGTGTTATATGGATTAATTGTACTTATGAAGTGCAGTGTATCAACACAAAAAAGTTTAGTAAGTGATGTGCATGCTGCAGATGTTCGTTACCATCTTGACTGCTGGTAGGGTGTAACTAAAATACAGGCCTGCTGATCCGGTACATTTGTAATAACAATTTCTTCTATTATATACTAGTCTGGTACAAGTGCAACAGACAGCACAGATGGTTGGATATTGCTATGATAAATATGAATGCTGGTCCGGTGCAAGTGTATCAGACATGCATGCTTGTAGAAGCAAGTTTAACATACTTGACTTCTAGTTTGGTGCAACTGTGAAAGGCATGGTAAATGGTCGGATGCAATTGTTTCAGACATGGTTGATGGTCTGGTGCAATGTGCTTACGTTGGTTGGGTACGAGCATAGGGACATAAATGAGGGTCTGAGGCAAGTGTAACAAATTTACTTGCTGCTTCACCGGGCCGCGTAGCGCAATCGATAACGTGTCTGGCTACAGATGCGTGTCTGACTGCAGATCCAGGGATCGCGAGTTCGATCCCGGTCCGGCCCCATACTTTCCCATACTTTCGTGGAGATTGATCATGAAATAATTTCTACGGTCATTCTCCTCCCTTCCGCTGATTTATTCAAGAAGGGTTGTTGTCAGTTACAAGCGAAAGTATGTGCACGAATTACTGGTTAACCGCTTGTTCAAGCCTGCCCAGGAAAAAAATTGTGGTTAGGTGAACTGACCGTCCCGCAATGACCGTAGCTGTTGACTTGGGACGTAAAACAACAAAAACAAACAAACAAAACTTGCTGCTTCAGCCCCACAACTACACATGTGCTTGCTAGCCAGTTGTAAATGATTCAAACATATCTGCTGGTGAGATGCGACTCTAACAGACATACATGCTGTTAGAGTGCAATTGTAATCGACATGCCAGGTTGTCCGGTGCAACTGTAACACATATGCCTGCTGTTTAAGAGCAAATTTTAAAGACATGGGTGCTGCAACAGGCCTGCTAGTCTCGTGAAGCTGTTACAGAACAAAACTGCATGGTTTCAGACATGTTTACTGGTTCTGTGCCCCATAATCAAACATGCTTAATGGTAAATATTATGTCTTGCTGACCCTGTGGGAATGATGGATGGGCTGCTGGTCTGGTGCAAGTAGAACAGACATACACACTGGCCGGTGCTGCTGCAAGATGGATGCTTGCTGGACCTTGCCACTCAATCATCATGTCAATCTTTTGTAACTCAATCCTGCATGTCTGCAGGTGTTGTGCTTCTCTATCTGCCATATCTGTTGGAATGGTGTCTCACTATCAGCCGTGCCTGCTGCTGCGATGCCTCACTAAAGGCCATACCCTCTGGTGTGGTGCCTCACTATCAGCTGTGCCAGCTGGTGCGGTACCTCATTATAGGCCATGCCTTCTGGTGTGGTGCCTCACTATCAGCCATCCCATTTGGTGTGGTACCTCACTATATGCCATGCATTCTAGTGTGGTGCCTCACTATAGGCCATGCCTTCTGGTGTGGTGTCTCACTATCAGCCATGCCTGCTGGTGTGTTGCCTCACTATAGGCCACGCCTTCTGGTGAGGTGCCTCATTATCAGCCATGTCTTCTGGAGTGGTGCCCACTATAGACCATGCCTTCTCGTGTGGTGCCTCATTATCAGCCATGCATTCTGGTGTGGTGCCTCACTATAGGCCACGCATTCTGGTGAGGTGCCTCATTATCAGCCATGTCTTCTGGAGTGGTGCCCACTATAGATCATGCCTTCTCGTGTGGTGCCTCATTATCAGCCATGCATTCTGGAGTGGTGCCCACTATAGACCATGCCTTCTCGTGTGGTGCCTCATTATCAGCCATGCATTCTGGTGTGGTGCCTCACTATAGACCATGCCTTTTCGTGTGGTTCCTCATTATCAGCCATGCATTCTGGTGTGGTACCTCACTATATGCCATGCATTCTGGTGTGGTGCCTCACTATAGGCCATGCCTTCTGGTGTGGTGTCTCACTATCAGCCATGCCTGCTGGTGTGTTGCCTCACTATAGGCCACGCCTTCTGGTGAGGTGCATCATTATCAGCCTTGTCTTCTGGAGTGGTGCCCACTATAGACCATGCCTTCTCGTGTGGTGCCTCAGTATCAGCCATACATTCTTGTGTGGTGCCTCACTATAGGCCATGCCTTCTCGTGTTGTGCCTCATTATCAGCACTGCCTGATGGTGTGGTTCCTCACTATAGACCATGCCTATTGGCGTGGTACTCACTATAGGCTATGCCTGCTGGTCAATTGCCACTGCAACCGATATTTAACAAGTTAAGTGCAGATGTAAGAAGGATGGAGTGTGGTGCTACCTGTACAGCGGTGCCATTATATCAGACATGTCTGCTGATACGGTGCCACTCTCGGATATGCCTGCTTGTACAGTGCAACTCTATCAGACATGCATGCTGGGTTCATTTATTCAGATACGTGAGTTTGTAAAGTGCTGCTCTATCAGGTAAAGCATCTGGTCTGTTACAAATTAATCAGACATGCCTACAGGTAGGGTGCTGCTTCCGTCGATTTGTAAAACTTGTCGGCTACCAGTTGGACGCCATCTTGAATATATCAAATTCTGAATGATGCATGAGTAGCATCACTTGGGTGTTACAACGATAATGTTTGTAATTCAAGAATCAATAAATTAAGCATTTTGTATGCAAATCCCTGGAGTTTGCCAGTCTCAGGGAAGAATTTCTCATATTTTTTTGTAATAAACTGCCATCTTGGCGGCCATCTTGTCCGCATTCTTATTTTATGTTTTATTTGGTTACAAGCTAAATGTCTTCAATCAGATTCCAACTTCATAGCTAACAATTTAAGAAAGAACATGAGTTGGGGACATTTTTTCCATATCATACAATATTTTCACTTATAATTGACCTCCATCTTGGACGCCATCTTGGATATATCAAAATGCTCAATGATGCCAGAGTGGCATCACTCGGATTTTTCAAAGACAATGTATGCACTACTAGAATCAACAAAGAAAAAAAGTTTAAAATCAAGTTCCAGGTCCTCCTAAAATTCGCCCAAATTCTGCTTGACTTTACCGCTAGAACAGTTATTGGTACCCATGGCCGCCCAATTAGCGCGAGAACAGATCGTAATCGACTAAGAGAAGCGGGGCTGAGGTGCAGGAGACCGTATTATAGAATTGTTTTGACGCCTCGTCATCGACAACGAAAACTCGAATGGGCAAGACGAAACATCCGTAAAATAAGAGCTGAATGGGCGGTCGTTCTATTTACAGACGAATCTCGATTTAAAGCTGCATAATCTGTAACTTTTGATCTTTTAATTTTTGAAATAATGTTTCTATTTTTCACGAACACATTAAAAAACTATAATTCAGGTATACATTTTATCAATTTCGTAAATCTTTACAATTTTTCAGTATCAAAACAACAGCATTTATGTTAAAACTTGACCGTCTATCGCAAATAATTACCAACAATAGGAAAACAAACACCTGTTTTTATAAGATAATTCACTTTTCCATGCAGTTTTTAGCTATAGTGAACAGATTTATTGTGAAAACTTAACTGAATTCTGCTTTTACAAATGATTTAAAAAGAAAATATTTATTTTCGAAAAATGTTCATAGTTGCAGACTTAGTCTCTTTAATTGGACGCCAGCGTGTCTACCGAAGACGGAATGAGCGTTACCGAGATAACTGTGTCATTGAAAGCAAGGCGGGGGCTCAGTAATGATATGGGGAGGTGTATCCTTTAATACCAAAAACCCAGTGTGTCCAAATTCGTGAAAATCTAAATGCTGCAAGATGTCGAGATAAAATTCTTAATCCTGTCTGCATTTCACATCTCCATAACAATAGGAGGATGACTCTGATGCACGATGGAGCACCTGCTCACACTGCACGTGCTACACAGGCTCTGTTGCGGGCAAGCAGGATCAACATTTTACCATGGCCATCCTGCTCTCCAAATCTAAATCCAATCGAACATATATGGGATGTGATTGGTAGATACGTAAGAGCGCCAGATCCACGTAATATCAGGGAGCTAGAGCGGGCCGTTTTGGATGAATGGAATTGAGTTCAGCAACATGTCTGTAGAGATTATGTGCTGTCAATGCGCAGTAGGTGCAGGGCCGTAATCAACGCAAACGGTGGACACACGCGATATTAAATGGACATTTTTTTTTCAATCAAGACTCGATCATTTCCAAACAGAGAAAATAAAAGTTTATTTGACTAACAGTTTTTAGGCTGAAATTACTTGTGTGCGCATTATCTGGCATACAAATTAAAGAGGAAGAAAATCATTTTGATATTATTTCTTATTTTATATAAATGATATGTTACAGATTAACTTTCTTTTGAAAATGAATTTAATTTTGATTATTAAATAAATGTGGAATACATTGGCCTTATTAGTTTGTTTTGTCTCGTCTCAGGATTCCGTATTGATTTGTTTGCAAAATTGAAAAGTTGCGACTTTCGTTTTTTAAAGTTTTCGACTCAAACTTCAATATTTTAAAAGTTATGCGTCCGTTTTCTCTGAAAATGGACATGCATTACCAGGAAACACTCTTCTAAGTTTTCCCAAAGTATTTTTAATTAAAGATTTTAGTTTTTGAGAAAATGCCAAAACAAAAGTGTATGCGTTAGAAGTTTCCTTAGGTGTGTATGAGATAATATATTGTACACTTAAGTATTTACCTGTTATAACTCTTTGCATGCCAGCGGAGAATTTTGTCGTCTACCAATAGCCTTTTGCGAACAGTTTGAATCCAGATGAAGACCAACAGAATGACGGTCTTGATCTGGATCCAAACTGTTTGACTTTCTGATGGCGGTCCCAGGTGGTTAATTTGTAAAAAAAACTTTATTTTGAAGAAAGTCAGCAGACGAAAATAAAAACATGAACAATTCCCTAGCATGCAAATAGATAAGTACAGGAATTGCAAAAGAATGTGCCATTAAATAACAGTGAGCTTTTTTTCTTGTGATAACATGCATAAATCTTGCCAATTCGACTTTTAATCTCTATGTACTTTATATTAAACTAGCACAAAAACAAAGCAATTTAGGATGTTGGTTCCAGAGAACTTCATTACTGCCGTTCATTTTTTATTCGATAAAAAGGCATTTAATGGGCTTAGGCCCTGGGTTTTGGGGCTGCTGAACATCTCTCCCCCCCTTGTGCCAGCAAGCCACTTCCATACAGTGTGTAAAAAATGGTAACACATATATAGGCAAAAGCTTTTGCTGGCAATTGGGGGAAAATGATATTTTAAAAAATGTTTTCTGATTTCTATATATTCTAATGTAAAACTGATTGTTCTACCTAAAATTCTACATCTTTGAAGCATTTAATATCGAAAATTGATTTCACTGCCATAAAGTACTCAGGTCAGGTTAGCTTCACAGTGAAGAAAGGGACGATTGACAAACTTTTATTTTTACTGAAAGCCATAGGCATTTACCCATAGCAAATGTCAATGATCCTTTTGGATTACCTCTCTTGCCCACATAGATTCCCTATTAAAATCACATGAGCCAAATGCTTTACTGAGCTTAACTAACTGAAAACAAAACAAAGTATCTACAGCAACCATTACATAAAAAAATGTTTTATCTCGTTTTTTGTTGTTTTGTTTCATTTCTCATGTTAGGTCGTCTTATATCTTTTTTACAAAAGATATTTCTACTTATTTGTTGACTTATTTTCCATTTTTGCTGCATACTTAAGAACTAAATGAATACAAAAAGATAATGGAATATGTTAATTTGCATGAAGGAGCTCATACAAAAGGTCATTTAAACAAAATATATTCAGGTTCTAAAAGATGTAAGGTTAGTAGATGTGAAGTCCACTGAGTCTGACGCTCACTTAATTCATTGGTTACTTTACAGTTTGTTTGATTAAGTTAAGGCTTAAAGTCCCAGTCAACAATACTTCAGTCATGTTGGGACTCCTCCAAGAGGGAGGGAGAGAGAAATGAAGAATGGGATAGACAAAAAGGCCCCATCCCACCCAAATTTGCCTCAAGTGCAGCAAATTTCACCCTGCCAACAAACAAAATATGACAGGGCTATCTCTCTGAAAGCTGCAGCCGAGAGACCCATGGTTACTTTACAGGGTTCAGTATCTCGATATTAGGATATTTAGTTGTCGCTTACTCAGTAGGCCGTCTATTAAATTTTACGAAAAATCATGATACCACATAGGACGATTTATAAAGCAGGCATTGGATACTGTTCGGGAGCATTCTGAATGCTGTAATTCATTCTTGCTGAGGGTTCTGTGTTACTGAAAGCCAAGCCAACATGTGTTGATCTTGCCTGCTATTTATCCATGTCATATCAACACTTTCTCACCAGTAGTGGGGCACAGACAAACATAAAAATAATGCTTTTTGAAGTAGAAGCATTTCGACAACGGGCAACACAATTGATATTTATTCAGCTGTGTGCCTCGTTCATTCTGGCAGAGGATACATTCTTTACCACTGGAACGAAATAAAAGTTACAACTGTATGTAAAGCCCTAGGCAATATCAAACCCGGAGTTCTTATTGGTTGGGAAAAGGCTGACCTCTTGGCTCTTTTTTGTGATGTCTAATAGTGATTTTGTCACTTTCTCATGTGGGTCAGGTGTGATACTTGGTTGTTTTGATTCCTGCTCTTTGTCGCATTTCTTATTTTGCATACATTCTTCAGTGCTGCTATTACTTGTTCTGTTTGTCCTGATCTGGATCCAAACGGTTTATTACAATGGTTACAAACGTCAAAAGTCACCGACATCAAGGTCAAAGCTAATGGTATTCTGTATGTCAAATTATGAATCTTTTACAAGTATTTCAAAACGCTGTTTCTAAATTGTGTAACTTGGCGTGAAAATTAAATAAATTTGTTTTCGGCTTGACCATATTGCTCTTAAGAACAAAAGGCCAGAAGCATTGACCGGTTGTTTTAGTTCAACTACGTTTGTTGCAATAAGCTATGGCCGTAGGTTACATTTGTTCAATACGCCATCTTTCTTTGTTTATGGAGAAGACTATTTAGCTAGACAGTATTGAATTAGGTCTCATGTTTTCCCCATAGTCATGGTAAAATTTCCCGGGGTCATGAATTATTATCACGGATTTCTATTTCATAAATGAAAATGCGATCTTTTAAGGTCATGCCACATGTTAAATTTTCGATTCCACCAATGCTTCTAGTAAAAAAATACAATTAAACTTTTTCCTTGTATTTATATTTTTGAGCGAAAGCATATTGGAGTAAAGTAGTTGTGTTTGTTTTGTATAAAAGCAATTCACAGGCCACCCTTGGGCCAAAGCAGACCTATTTTCATAAAAAATGAGAAAATAACATTGCAAGGAATTAAACATCCGGTGAAGCATAATTTATTCACCTGGGTTATCTCCGTCCGAATGCCATATAAATACAAGGAGGCATAATCGCACCGTACATGAAGCTGTGCGTCCGTGTTGTAAACAAGTAAGGGTAAGTAGATGCTTTTTTTACCTTTACGTCTCAGTGAACATTTTTAGTCATGTCGAGACAGGGCTTTCTGAGTTGAACCTATGCTGAGCAGCGGTTAAATATCTTAAGGATACAACACAGTGACTCCGCCGACGGTGAAACTAGAATTTTCATTTAGGGCTGGACCATTACCACGAGATTTTGTGGTGCTTATTGCATCGACGGCCACCGAAGACTCAGGTTAATCTGTGCATATACACAGACTCGCCAGAATATTTGGTGCTAGCATACAGCAACTATGGATGTACTTAAAGATTGATAGAGAACACAAGGTTCGCGTCTTACCAGGCGAGGCTTCGAGATCGCTTGTTGACATCGCGAGGCTTGCTTTTCTGGTTCTGGTTGGTTTGATGCTTAACGTCCCAGTCAACAACTATGGTCATGTCGGGACGGTCAGTTACCTATCCAAACATTTTCCTAGACAAGCTTGACTAAAGATAGACCAGTACTTCGTACACATCCTTTCGCGTGTAACTGACAACAGTAAGTAAGGGTGCAAAGATCAGGAATCGATACAATCAAGTACCACACCTGACCCAGGATACCAATGGGAAAGTGACAAGCTCACAGTAAGACACCATACACGAGAGCCAAGAGGTCAGCCCTTTCCCAGCAAGTGACCACAAGGCGCCTTCTCGTACCATCGGAAGGTGAGGAGAATCGCTGTAGATTTTTTTTTATAATCAATCTCCATGAAAGGCCCCTTCTTTCTTGTTGCTGAATTATGGCAGTGCCATTATCTTTGATGAGAGTGATGTCGCGATAGGTGGCGTCGTATCTGGGTCTTCAATGTTTGCAGAGTGCCACATGTACATGTATGGGGTACTTAGCACCAATGGGTTAACCCCTATCCCGTCAGTCAAGACTTTAACCGTCTGTTGCTTTCAACTGCAATGTCCTTAGGTAGCCAATAATGTAATCAATATGAAACCAGATCAGACTGCTCCTCGTTGAGCAGTCTGATCAAGGTTTATATTGTATACTTCCATGAAGAATCTACTGTAGTCTGAAGTGCACTTGAATTTATGCGGCATACGTAGAAAGCAAGCGAAATTTTCAGGACAAAATGGGTTACATTAAATGGAACCGAATTCGGAACTGTCTCGGCCAATTCTGTGGATTTCACGGGATTGACCAATGCAGCCTCGAATGGAGGGGTTTGCTACTAAACAAATATTTTTTAGGCAAGACATCATATTGCTTGCTCAACTACACAAACTAACATTTAAATATTAATGAAGCAAATTCAGAAATTATGCGCGTACATGACCTGCGCGCTGAACAGACTGCGCTGTATCAGTTTTATAAATAGAGATGCACTTTAAGAATACTTTCAAGAATGTGACGAAATTTAATAAAAACATTTTTGAAAGACAACTGTTTAAACAAATGCATGTTGATACACCTGATATCAAAGATTCGGATTTACTTGTTCAGTATTTCACTTTGTTTATCGGTAAAATAGCCTTGATGGCTAATGTTTGATATGTTAAAATTGAATGCCGACTTTAAATAAAGCTTCTTGTATCTTGTATCGGAGAGCATATATTTTATCCGCGCGCGCTAGACTGGCATCAGACCAGCAAAAAAAAAATATTAAATATGTGCACATACATGTACTTTGTAAAAATGACCGACTGTACTGTATTCTGAGCAATGGGGAAGTAATAAAGTATCATATATTTATCTCTGTAGTAGTTACAGAACTTTCAGTTAGATGTCTTAATACAGGGCTTGAAGTACAGCCCTTGCGTGACCTGGGTAAGATATCATTGGTAAGATAGGAAGTTCTACCCAATGGTAAAATCTCAGATATCCTTATCCGGTGTGCAACAATGTTTTCGCTAACCCAGTAATGCCGAAGAAATCGTTGTTGTTTTCTTGTTGTTGTTTTCTTAAAGACACACGTATTGCTTTTTGGTTTTACACAGTGTCATATAAGGACATTATACTGTTAATTCGGAAGTTTTCGCGAGAATTTTATTTTTGCGAAAAGCGCTAAAATACATATTTTCCATGTTAAAAATTCGCGACTTTGGCATGATTACCTACATCAGAAAAGGACAAAGCGCTTTCGCCATTTTGCGTGGGCTTTATTTTCACGAAGCTCCGCATCCGCGAAGTTTCGCAAAAATAAAACCCTCGCGAAAATATACGAATTTACAGTAGCGCAGAAGCTGGTGAGATGCGATGTTTTGTGGCCACCACCAGGGGCTTTACTGTTTGCTAGTCTCCCATTTATGAAACACGTTAGAGTGTTAAACACGCATAGGTCCAAATAAGGAACTTTTATTTGCGTAAAATTTTAATTATTTTCTTACCCATTAATTCAAACATGTGTTTTTGGTACTCATTAGAACCGTCTCAATGAGACGCTTCTTTTGAGCAGCCAAAACATATGTTTTGGATGAGAAATAAAGAAAATAATTTTCCAATACGCACTCTTTTCTGGAGGCCTGAATTTTACACATATTGTTATTCTCTGCTTTCAGATCAAAGTGACAATGCGGGTCTACACTGCATTAATTCTACTCTCGTTGGCAGCTCTCTCGAGGTATGTCTTAATTTCTCAATACACTGTATACTCATATAGTCATATGACCGTTGCAAATCTATGCTATACTTTGTTTGATTTGATTCTTTACGTCCCATCAATAATCTTTCAGTTCTTTCAGATATGTAGATACGAGTCTTCCTGGGTTGAACCAGTACTAAGCTAGGATAAATGTGTCTTGCTCAAAGACCATGACGCAATGACGCCGGTGAGGCTCGAACCCGCGGATCTATGCTATACTATATGCTATATACACCAATGAATGGTTTTCGCCGCCAGTGTCTGTGACTTAGCAATTGTGTTGTCCCCAGCTACGTCAGAAACGTGCGAATATTCATCACACCTTTGTCTCAGTGTTTAAATAGTTTCGACGTCTTCCGGATACAAGCTCAGGATAGCAGGCTGATCATTGTTGGTTGTGAGAGCATTGTAACCATTTGTGAGAGACAGGATGCGTATTGCCCTACACAACAATGCAGTCCAAACTGCGTCTATGTCGGTCAACTGCCTCTTTGTAGTGACATAATTTAGTTCATTGTTATAGTCCTATTGGAAGAGCAAAATTACTGAAATCGACCGATAACCCCTCCCCATCAGAAAAATGGAAAATGATTGTATGATATGAATGATATGGTGAGATGTTGAAATTTCTAGGATCGCCAGAATTACTTTTCAAAGAGGGGCAGTGGTGTTAAAATTTGGCACAAACGTCATTTTAAGAAGCGTAGTTGCAAATTTCTGACATCCATTTGCAGCAAAAGAACCATGATACCAGCAAAGAAAGACTGAAAAGTTATGATCATTGAGGCTTATATAATCTCTCTTTCTGATTTCATTATTATGTCAAAAATAGTAAGTGAGTATGATCAGGAAATACCACAATCACAAACCGCAGACAACCCCATGGCACCGCGAGGAAGAGCCACTCAACCATCACGAGCCACCAGGAAGACAAATAAAGCAAAGCAATCAGCTCTCTCTTCCCCATCAAGATGATTGCAATACTAGAAAAGACATAAAGTAACGTACAACAAAACATAGAACAATTACAGACTCCTACAATGGCAGTAACAGTAAACAAACAGTCAACGACAACAGAACCACCGCCTTAGAACGGACAGCAGCCTAGGCCACTGGGGGGGGGGGGGGCTTAAATGCATTTTACTGGTACAAAATCTTCGCCCTAGATTTTGCTGTTGTTGAAGTATAAGAAATGTTAGCTCGCATGGAGGCCTTCTAACTAATGTTATGTATCATCATTGAGAAACATTCTAATCAAATTAACACATCATGATGAAACAAAGAAAAGGGTTCATGACTCACAGATAGTCAGAGATAAAGAAAACCTCAAGTTGAGCAACAGTGGGTCCAGCTACAGATAAGCATCAGGCACCAACCCACCGATTAAAGCTTTACGTCAGAGCCGCCATAGAGTCTGAGGCCTGACCCACCGTCGTGCAATTAAAGAGGAAACCATAGCTATAAACCGTTATTGGGTTTAAAACCAGGCATGCAGACTGTCGCGTGATATCCAAGTTATATCCAACCATTATATAACGTTTTACAATCTTTTTGACTTGATCACTAAAATTAGATTTTTCAACAATTCGTTTGAATTTATAAACTAAATCACCATAAAATATAGGTTCTTATATTTCTGAGTTTTTAACCCAATGTTGTATTTAACAATTAACTCTTAGTGTCTGTGGTATTATTTACAAAATTCTCTTCGAATTTTATGATATCCATAGCCTTGTTTTAATAACTTAGCAGTAAAAAATAAGTTTCTGTTGTTGAAGTCATCAACATTAGAACACACTCTAGCAAAACAAATACGCTGAGAAATATATACACCATAGGAAGGGAAGCGAGGAACATCTCCATCAAAAAATGGGAAATTTACTATTTCAAAATTCAAATCATCCCGTTTATCATAAAGTTTAGAAGAAACTATGCTAATGTTATTGACAAGTTCAAGTCCAAAAACGGAGCTTAAGTATCAGTAGAATTAGCCTTATTTAACGGAAGTTCAGTAGGATATATCTTACCTATCATTTGTTCAAAATAAGGATTATCAATATTAAGTAAGTCATCTAAATATCTGGAGGTGGAGTTAAAAGCTTCTATAATATCAGTTTGATTATTGTCTGACAGAGACAACATAATGTCTCTTTCATAACAAAACAAAAACAAATCTGCTACAAGAGAAGCAAAATTAGTACCCATTGGAATACCTACAATTCGTCTATTTAATTTCGAGCCAAACTTATAAATATATTGTCCAAAAGTATTGGAGAGCATCACACATTTTCTGACATTACCACAATTTATATCGTTTAGGTTGTTCAGAAGTAAAAAAAGGCATTTTTACCATTACAAGGCAAATACAGTGAGCCCTCTCTGTTAAATGTTTGTTCAATTAATTCTGTGAGTTTTACTTTGATTAGATTATGAGGCAATGTACTATAGAGAGTAGAGAAATCATATGTAGACAAACCAGATGCTAGAAAACCTCTAGACTTCAATTTCTTAAGAATTTCACCTGAATTTTTAATTGAACAAAGTAAATTTTTACCATTTCTTTTATAAACTGGTGGGCAATATTTAATGACATGGTTTTTAATTGCAGTGAGGCAAGAATTCAAAAGAATAGACAACTCAGTAGTTGTACATGCACTAGAATTAGCAATAAAACGCGACTTATAGGGCCGTTTATTAAGTTTAGGTAACCAGTATAACGTAGGATGCTTGCTATGGCCCTCGTCAACAAACAACCCAAACTTAGCTGCCATATGGCATCGATGCCTATCAACGATAGACGTCTCATCAAGCTTGTTATGCTCATATGTTTTTGCAGTGTTAAGTTTTTGCTTTAGGGTGTTAATACAGTACCTTTTTCGAATGACCACAACATTGTTAGCAGCCTTATCTGTGGGGGCCAAAACAAACCTTCTATGGAATTCCTGGATCCCTTTCTCCAAATGTCTAAAAGTGAATTTAGGTTTACTTTATGTTTTTTTCTGTCTTGTGTTTGCTATAACTTTGTGAGCGTCTGTTTATATGTGCCTTGTGGTTACCTGCTGGGAAAGGGCTGACATCTTGGCTCTCGTTTGTGGTGTCCTACCGTGAGTTTGTCACTTTCCAATTGGTATCCTGGGTCAGTGGTGTTACTTTATTGTATCTATTCCTGATCTTTGCACCCGTACTTGCTTAGGTGGTAGAAGCTCTAAATTGTTGCAATAAAATGAAATTCTACCATCAATAATCTTAAAAACATGTAGTTTCCATCTATTTAAGGCATTAGACTCAACATGCTCTCCTTTACACCAGCGATTACAAAATTCTTGTAAGGCTCCTGCAATTTCCTCATGACATGATTGGAAGTCTATTGGCAAAGGAAACCTACGTTTAGGTCCCTTACATATAAAAGACCAAATTCTTGAATCAGTTATGATTTTTAAATCCCCTGGAATTGGAACTGGATTTGTAATGCCTTGGTTTTTCGGTGAAAATCAGTGTTTTATAAATGTAAACACATTTTTTTTCAATCTGGCAGTTAAAGTTTTAAAGATTTAGAGTATTTAACTTGTTTCAAATGTTATGCTGTATTATCTGACCTGCATACTTCAAAGAGACTCGAAGTATGATTTCATGAATAGATCAAAAATTGAAACTTATTGCTTATATTTATGTGTATTATAAATATCTAATATATAGCAAGTATTTATAATTTTGGAAACAAAACATTTTGGTATTTGATATGTAATCGTATAAACGGTTTTGTTGGGGGGGGGGGTGAAACCGAAAAGCGGAACAGCCAGTGAAAACACGGTGTTAACAAGGACAGCAAATGGTCAAACAATAGGCTGTGTTTTGCAGATGATCGACGTCAACCACAAAACAGGTGTCATTTCTGGTGAATGAATTCGATGTTCGAAGTTTATTACACGGGCCAGTGATCTTGGCAGCTATCAATCACATGTTTTTTTTCCAGGAGGTAAAGAACGGATGCAAAAATCTAAAGATTCATCAAAGGCTTGCTGTGAAAATGTAAATGCATTCTGGACCTTGGTTTGGCAACAAAGGGACAATTTCCAGTCTAGATCTGCTATGTTTTTGATTAGCTTTAGAAAGTTATTGATCATTACAATTGTGCTTAATATCAGCAAAATTATAATGAAGTCAGCTCTACGTTTCTTCATGTTATAATTTACATGTCATAAAAAAAATCCTGTAAATCGCTATATGTTGTATTCATTGCACAACGCTTGTGTGTCTGCATGTGAGTCCGTCCGTTACAAGTTAATGAAAATGTTTATTGCTCTTCAACCACATGGTATATTCTTATCACATTTTGCATACATATGCATGTAAACGTTCCCTAGCCTCTGGCATGCGAAACCACATTTATGATAGACATGGATTTGCTGAGTAATTGTCCAGCCTGTTGTGGTCAGTTAGTCAAAATCCTCATAATTCATTAACCTAATTGGATATTCCGATCTTTGCATACTGTTTTTTTTTCTTTAGAAAAAAGGGTATTATAATTTTCGCACCAAATTCTGTCCGTCCGTCTGTTCATGCGTGTGTCCGTCCGCCAGGTTTCTAGTAAATATATATCCTACAACCGTTAGATGAAGCAACTTCAAACTTTGTAGCTTCATAGGTCACATGGTGTAGAGGGTACTGAGCTACATTTCATGTAAAATTGACCCCAAGGTCAAAAGTCAAATAATGTTTTTCTTGTAAATGCGTCTTCTCCTAAGCCATTAGAGGTAGCAACTTCAAAATTTGCAGCTGCCTAGGTCACATGATGTAGAGTGTACTGGGCAACATCTCATGTGACCTTGGTCCCTAAGGACAAGGTCAAAGGGTCAAATACTGCATTTTCTTTATATCTCCCCATCAACCTTTGCACATAGCAACTTTAAACTTTGTATGTGCATAGGTCACATGATGTAGAGGGTACTGGGCAACAACTCATGTGACCTTGACATCAATGTCAAATGTCGAACACTGTATGTTCTTGTAAATGTATCTCCTCAACCCTTGGACGTAGCAACTTCAAACTTTGTAGGTACATAGGTCACATGATGTAGAGGGCACTGAGCAACATCTCATATGGGGGCCAAGGTCACAGGACAAAAACTGTATTTTCTTGTAAATGCATCTACTCCTAACGCTTTGGATGTAGCAATGTCATACTTTATAGGTGCATCGATCACATTATTTAGAAGGTACTGGGCAACCTCTCGTTGACCTTGACCCCAAAGTCCAGGTCGAAGGACATACTTAATTTCCTTGTAATTGCAACTACTAAACCGTTGAACATAGCAACTTTTTACCTTGCAGGTGCATAGGTAACATGGTGTAGAGGGTGCTGGGCAATATTTTGTGACGTTGATGCCAAGGTCAAGGTCAAATATTGTATTTTCTCCTAAACCATTGGGCATAGCGACTTCAAGGTGCATATGTCACATGGCATTAAGGTTTATGGACAACATTGCATGGAACCTTTGCTCAAGGTCAAGGTCAAAGGTGAAAACGGGTATATGCGATTGTGTATCATTGCCTGCATTCTAGTTTACTTTAATATTGTCCAGCCACACTGGTATGTAAAACGGTGGAGAGGATTTGTCAAGCATCATTTTGGCCACTCAAGGTCTTTTAGTGAAAATGTTAATAACTCTTGAACCGCCTGGTATGTTTAAACACACGTTGCATACCTTATAACATTATCGAGACAAATGTTTGCAAAACAGTGATTAGGGTTTGCTAAGATTTTTTGTGCCAATGCCATGTCACCGTTTTGCATATCTGTGTCTCGGTAATGTTAAAATGTATTAGAAACCACTTTTGTATGGAAACCTTTTTCAGAACAGCTACATGTATGTTGCAACACTCAGTTCGACTACCTGAACATTGCTTTTAATTTAAATACCTAAAGTTTCATTCTAATAAGCAAACATTCAACTAGTGTCTGGCATATTACTGTCATTTGATTTGTTTATTTGTTTATTCATGTATTCAGTTTAGGATAACAACGTTGTATTGAACATTATTTTGTAGCACGTTCTTTGTTGATACATGTAAGTACTAGTATGTTGATATGTTTTTCCTTGTATGTGATGAACATGATTTAAGAGAGTAGCCATGTTTGTCTGTCTGTCTGTTAAACAGCCCTTGTCCAAAAGGAAAACGTCCTGAAACAAAATGGCCCGTGCATTCAAAATTATATGGATGATGTCCATGATAGACTTTAAGGATAAGATTGATCAAGGACAACTTCGGTATGCGTAGACATTGCAACTTTAAGTCTATGTCTCACAAAAGGACGCTAGGTTTAAATCGGCTAATATGATTGCTGCATTGTTGCCTGTTAATTTAGCTGGCACAGTAATAATAATGTGATCAGACTGACAGGTAACGCAAAACTTTATATCCGTTGCCTAGTACTGTTCAATCCAGTAAGATTGGTCCCGCCATGACTAAAATAATGTTGACGTGGACGTAAATATACAAACAGACCAAAACACAATACTCTAATCAAAACAACGAGACTCTGGACACTAGGGGGAGTATTTGAAAGAGCTACGCGCATTAAAAAGCTGGTACCCCCACCCTCCCTCCCTATGAGGACAAATAATAAAAGTAAGTAAGGGTGCAAAGATCAGGAGTCGATACAATCAAGTACCACAGCCGACCCAGGATACCAATGGGAAAGTTACAAACTCACAGTTAGACACCACAAACGAGAGCCAAGAGGTTAGTCCTTTCCCAGCAGGTGACCACAAAGCACATATAAACAGACACACAGAGAGACAAACAAACATAAGAGAACAAAAACATAAAAGATCCATTAAAGAAGTACCACCTTGGAACGATCAGTAAAATATTTTACTGGAGGGCTTAAACCGGTTTAACGGCGCGCCAACCTCACCCTTAATTCAGATGTGGATCAAGACACATAGATATTTGGTTTGCATGAAAGACCCCTAACTTATCAATGCATCATCTCCTAAAACATATAAATCAAGATATAACAAGGAGATAAAGCAAAGATAAGGGCTCAACAGTAAATAAAACTGAATACCGGAGCAAAAGAAATCCATAAGGTAAACCCCGGTAGGCCCGACTAAAAACAGCCAAAGCATCAGGCCCCTACCATCTCATCAATAGATAAGTCTTTAAGTCGGAACCATCATAGAGTCTGAAGTCCGACCCACCGGCGTGCAATTAAAGAGGAAAGCAAAGTTGCCAACCGTGATTGGGTTGACCACCAAGCATGCAGTCTGTTGCAATACATTAATGTTATAGCCAATCTTTTTATAATGGGAAATTATTTTAATGAACTGCACTGAAAAATTATTAGAGCCAACAATCTTCTTTAATTTATACACCAAGTCACCATAGAAATCAGGTTCCGAAAGTCCCTGGCGCGAAAGAGATTTAAGTCCAACTTGGAATTTAGAAATCAAATCATAGTATCGTCTATAAAATTTTGAAAATGTTTTGCGAAGTTTATGATACAGATAGCCTTGTTTAAGAAGTTTCTGAGTTAACAATTTATTGCGAGTGTTGAAGTCAGCAACAATGCTAGATGCTCTAGCAAAACGAATGAGTTGAGAAATATAGACTCCATAGGATGTAGAACGAGGAACATCACCATCTAAAAATGGGAAATTGACAATTTCAAAATCAAAGTCGTCACGTTTATCATAAATTTTGGTAGAAACAATATCATTAGAAATTGACAAATGCAAGTCTAAAAATGCGGCTTTGGTATCAGAGGTATTAGCTTTATTTAGTTGGAGCTCTGAAGGGTATATTTGACTAACCATATTGTCAAAATAAACATAACCTGTTTATCACAAATTTCTACCTATTGTTTTAATAGACCAAAAGATTTTGTGTTAAATTTAAGCATTTATTTGACTTTTACTGTAGCTATGATAGCAAAAATGGCCACCGCAATAGGCGTTCTGGAAAGTCTGGTACACTTGGAGAAAAGCTCCATTTTGTTCACTGGAACTGGCGTAAGGAAAAATAAAAATAAAAAGGGGTCCAGACATATTAAAGTCCATTATACTGATTACCCCAAACGGTTTATCAACAGAATAAATGAAGTTTATGTTTTTTCAATAAAATATCGTTATAGTAAGGGTGAGGTTTACGTTGTGAAACCGGTTTAAGCCCTCCAGTAAAATATTTTACTGACCGTTTCAAGGTGGTACTTCTGTTGTGGATCTTTTATGTTTTTTCTGTCTTGTGTTTGTTATGCCTATGTGTGCGTCTGTTTATTTGTGCCCTGTGGTCACCTGCTGGGAAAGGACTGACCTCTTGGCTCTCACTTGTGGTGTCTAACTATGAGTTTGTCACTTTCCCATTGGTATCCTGGGTAAGGTGCGGTACTTGATTGTATCGATTCCTGACCTGTGCACCATTACTTACTTTCATTTATAACCGTTTGTTTTGCTGCAATCACACTTGTTATTGCGTTAACATGGTTTCTATTACGTCAGCGTCACGTTACATAATGTCAGCGTCACATTGTAAATGCGTCTTATACGTCTTCTCCTAAGCCATAAGAGGAAGCAACTTCAAGTCGCATGATGTAGAGGGTACAGGGCAATATTTCATGCGATCTTGGTCCCTAAGGTCAAAGGGTCAAATACTGTATTTTCTTGTAAATGCATCTCCTCATCAACCTTTGAACGTAGCAACTTTATACTTTGTAGGTGCATAGGCCACATGATGAAGAGGGTACTGGGCAACATCTCATGTAACCTTGACGTCAAGGTCAAAGGTCAAACACTGTATTTTCTTGTAAATGTATCTCCTCAACCTTCTGGACGTAGCAACTTCAAACTTTGTAGTTACATAGGTCACATGATGTACAGGGCACTAAGCAACATCTGGTGTGGGACCAAGGTCACAGGACAAAAACTGTATTGGCTTGTAAATGCTTCCTTCCCTCAACCTTTGGATGTAGCAACGTCATACTTTGTAGGTGAACGATCACATGATTTAGAGGGTACTGGGCAACATCTTGTTGACCTTGACCCCAACATCAAGGTCTAAGGTCATACTTTAATTTTCTAGTAATCACAACTACTAAACCGTTGAACATAGCAAATTTAAACCTTGCAGGTGCGTAGGTCATATGATGTGGAGGGTGCTGGGAAATATTTTGTGACGTTGATGCCAAGGTCAATGCCAAATATTGTATTTTCTTTTAAATGCATTTCCTAAACCAATGGACATAGTGACTTCAAGGTGCATAGGTCACACAACATAAAGGTTAATGGACAACATTACCTGTAACCTTGACCAAAGAACAGCTACATATATGTTGCAGAACTCAGTTCGGCTACCCGAACATTGCTTTTAATTTAAATACCTAGAGATTCATTCTAATAAGCAAACATTCAACTAGTGCCTTGCATATTATTGTCAGTTGATTTGTTTATGCGTGTATTCATTTTAGGATAACAATGTTGTATTGAACATTATTTTACTTATATTGGCTAATATGATTGCTGCATTGTTGCCGGTTAATTTTAGCGGGCACCGTGGACATATCTTTTTTAATATTTATGTGATCAGACTGACAAGCAACGCAAAACTTTATATCCGCTGCCTATTATTGGTTCACTCCACGAAGACTGGTCCCGTCATGACTAAAATGTTGACGTGGACGTAAAGCATACTAACAGAACAAAAGTTTATTTTCATTTTGAAATTCAAAAACTGTAATCCTTGTTATGTTCAATGAAACATCACTTGCTCATTCTATCAAACAAGATGAAAAATCATCAGTACAAAGGGTTAGAAAGTTTTGTCACTACATGTACATAAATAGGATTTTTGTTTTTAATTCCTCAATCTATTTTACAAAGGGTGTCCTTTTACAGGGTTTCGTAGTTTTCAATCGAATAAATAATTGGACTCTATGGGCTCCAATTGTTTTTCCATGGAAAACTTGGATGCTGAAATTTCCCAGTACGGGACCAAGCTTTTCCAGGGATCCTATGCTTATTCAAATGGAAACCAATAGCACTTGTGCTCTTCAACGTGGGGTCCAGACCCCATGTCTCTGCCTCTGTATCCGTTCATGTGTTTAAAAAAGGCTGAATATACAATTATCTCACCCCGTGACCCGTTAACATATATACTTCAGTGGCTGTTTGAGGAAAGATAAAGATAAAGGCAATGGTGGACAGTCTGGCCAGGGCGATGAAGGTATGTAATCATAAGAGCCTCATTGCAAGAAAATCTGTGTTCGGGGTTTCTGACCAGGTTACACAACAAACCAGCTAGCTCAGGTACAGAGAATAACAAAGGCGCGGATAAATTTACAATTGTACGCTAAAAAGTTTTGTTTGTCTAATCCTGTTATTAATACGAGGGTCATTTTGATGTTCGTAGAGTCGGGCTGTATCTCTACAAATATAGAATTTACGGTACCATAAGTATAAGTATTTTGAAAGGTCTAGCTTCTGTTTGTCAACTGATATAAATTTACACTATAAACGCTTAGTTCGATCGAGATATAGAGCTTTGAATAGGGCATCGTAATGGACACTGGCCGAAATCCATGTCAGTTTAACCACGCAGCCATTAGGAAATTAGACGCTGTTAAGATCCATTCGCTATGGTGATAATTAGACGCTGTTAAGATCCATTCGCTATGGTGATATAAGCATTTGACAAGCTGATTTTTCTTTTGCACCATTAAAATTAAATATTCAAACGCTGATCGTAGACAAGTACAGCAAAACTATAGACATGTTATTTGCTCTTCTATACCAATTTTAAAACACCCATCAATATACCAAAATAATCACAGTCAAGTACTAGTTATTATATCTGTTAAAATAACGATTATGAACATGTTTTTTTAATTTCAACTGGTTTTGCATAGCACCTTATATGCTCTATCATTCGTCAGCAGTTATATTGATGTATCGATTAATGCGTGTACCTGGCAACTTTCGGAACTGTCACACCCACGTGTAATGAAAAGTGGTGGGTAAATCAAACCCGCGTAGAAAAAAAGAATAACAATCAGGTCTGCATAATTTTCTTAGTTCAGTAATTCCAACACCTGTTAAGAGGCACAAAACAGTTTTAATGTATTTTCTAAATATATAGTAACGCTCTATGACGTCATTTATGTACGAAATAAGGGATTTTAGCACTCCCTAGGCTATTTATTTTGCAGTTCTTTTCTAATAAAACAAAAGATTTAACTTTGTTCTGAGATGCAAGTTACCATAACACTTCCATCTACCACATAAATAAGAAAAAATATAATAGTACTTTACAGCTAACACATTAAGCCACATTCAAAAGCCCGTATCCCACTTCCACTTGTGTACAGTTTTTACAATAAAAAGTTATATGCCAACTGTACAATTTGCTGAGGTTCCTTATAAATCTTCCATATCCAATAATTGTTGCGTAAGGTATTATGGTCATGCAATATTGTAGCACTCAGTACCCTTTATCTGCAACCAAATTTTCAGAAGCTGTGTATGGCTATGGACCCATTTTCATGCAATTTTTACTAACGTTCTGTCAGAGACTAAGTCCATAAATGTCATATTTCTTCCATATTTCCAGTGTCCGATATATAGGCATGTCTTTGCCTCTTGGAAGCCATTAAAATAATGCATTTTGAAATAAGTCTAGGTTGCATGTATAGATAAAGGCTCAATCTTTTCAAATGTATACATGATGTATGCATTTACTTTCGCTGTGTTCATTAAATGTACCACTCTACGAACATAAAAAACGTCCCTCGTAGTTAGCAGTTCACATCAGCGAATATAGAATAAGGATTTTAGTTGCTGATCTAGTGAATCAAACCTACGACTTAGTTAGACTTGCTGATCTAGTGAATCAAAACTACGACTTAGTTAGACTAAACTCAGCTTTTTCAGCAACAGAAACTATCAGTAACTTGTGATTTTTCATGTGGCTTCTATGATTTATATTCATTGTACTGTTGTTCAGAAAGTGAACGGCACAAGTAGATATCAGACCTCGAGGGTGAGCAGGCCTGTGCCTTTGTTGTTCTTCATTAACCCTTCGAGTGCCGACAAAAATAAATTTAAACTGTCGTAATGATGCTGTATGTATTTGCTTACATATCTAACTTTTTTAAGTATGGCGGCAAACAGTGTGGACCAAAATCAGACTGCTCACAGGAGCAGTCTGATCTGAATTCACACTGTTTGGCATAGATACTTCTGAAACATTTCAGCAGACGTCAAAATCAGACAATTGTTATGGTTGGCACTTTTTAGGTTAGCCGTTCGACAAATAAACATTTATTTTTTCACGACGATTTCCAAATATTTATTGCAGATACAACAGTGACCCAGTTCGTTGTTTACGTAGATACATTCTCTGGTATAAGAAACCCAAGAAAAATAATTGAATCTGACGATCCTGAATTCGCTGAAATAATGAGACTGCGAGACCAACTCAACTCAACTCGGACGCAGCGGCCTTGGCTTGGCTATCGAGGGATCTACGTGGACGAGCTGACGGCATCTGGTCGCTTAGTAAATACTCGGAGCTTGGATGCCTTTACAAACCCTACCATTGAATCATTCTTTGTAAACAGCGTCCGGTCAGGAGGATTGGAACGTGGATATGGTTATGGTGGTGGTGCAGGTGGTGGTTATGGTGGTTATGGTGATGGTTTCAATGAATTATTACAGCATTTACTTTGCCAGTTGGTGAGTAGAAGAAATAATCAGGTATTGTGGCGAATCCCTACCCCAAGAGCTGATATTAATCATTCCCAAGGCAGGTTCTTGCCCCAGTCTTCTGCTTTTTTTTTACTTTATTTGAAAAAAAAGACTGATTGATCTAGGCCTCTTGTTCCCCCACTCATTCAGAGGCCCGACCGAACAAAGTTGGCATAAAGTATGTCATATATATCACTCCCAGACTCCACGTCCGCGCTGAAAATGCAGATTAGTTTGATGTTTATGCTTCTTTCCTCAAGGAGGTCATCTATTATGATATGGACCTCGTCGCGAGAAAACTTGTCTTCGGGGCAGAGTTTCAGAGACTAGCTAGAAAATGGTATTTTCCCTGGTATCAAGTCTAGATATGATACAATCTAACAAGCGAATAACAATGGCGCTGATCAGAATGCGCGGATGGGCAGGCTGGTCTGCGCCTTTGTTGTTCGCAATTTCTGAAGACAGGTTTTCTTGTGACGAAGCCCATTATTATTATCAAGCTATTGGGTCACTGTAAAGGAATGCGTAATTATGGACATATGTAAAAGCTGAAGATGAGGCTTGATTTTATTCCAAAGTAACTGTATCACAAGTATTTGCTTTTCAAAAAAGCTGGCGGTCTTTTAGCCCTATCGCTGTATGTATTCTTGCACAATGCCAGTGTCGGACCCAGCCCCCAGCCCCCCCCCCCCCCCCCCCGAAAAGGCAGTGAGTGTCCTAAAAACAAAATTCGCGCATTATATGATATTGCGAGTATATACGGTAAATGTTTGAGTTTGGTGGAAGTTTGGGGTGATTTGGGGTGTTTTTGGGTGGTTTGGGGTGTTTCAATGGACCGCACGACGGTTACGCTAACAGTTAAGTGAAGATTAAATTCGCAAACGTGTTTGGCTCGCGCTATAGGTAGCCCTTCAGATTTCACGAACAGTTTGCTTCGCGCTGTAGGTCAACCCACGATAATTGGTACCCCGCTCGTTGTTCGGCAGCGCATAAAAAATAGCCTGAGCACGGCATAAAGGTTTGGCCAAAAACCTGAATTTGATGTGTGTTTTGCACAAAGTTTATATATACTGAGGGAAAAAAGTTTAGCAATTATTTATAATGGGGTTTCCCATAGGCGATCTTTGAAGCATTAGATCTTTTTAATTGTCAGGTTCGCAAACATGTCAGTTGCTTGAAAATGAACTTATGTCTACCAGCAAGTGGTCAAAAGAAACAAAATCCAACTTCGTAGTGAGGATTTGATCTGCTGAGCATTTTAATTTCAAACGTTATTCAATTGAAAGGGAGGTAATTTGGATAAATACGATTTTCAACTAAAAACTGTACGAAAAGGATGCATATAATGTTCAGTTTTAAACCGTTTTTCACTTTCTTACTTTTAGATCTAAACATTTGACAGAAAAAAGAAACTTTTAGTTGAAAACTTTTCACACTGTTGCCAGATAAGCTGTTTTAGCAAGGGGGCATAAAATCAGACGTTACATTATGTGAAATTTCAACCTGTTAATGTCATCGTACTTGTGAACGTTTGTCAACATATATTTTTTACATTATGAAATTAAAAGTCCTATTTCATCTAAACTGTGAATCCCCAAAGTAGATTGCTAAACTTTTTTCCCTCAGTATATATACGGCCGGCCACGTGCGTTTAACCCTTAAAGACATCAAAATAACTGCATCCGAAAATATCTGTTCATTGGCTAACGTAAGTATAGACGCAAACAGTGTGGACCCAATTCAGACTGCTCCTACAGGAACTATCTGATCTGGATCTACAATGTTTGTCGAAGAGGCTTTACAAACATTTCTGCAGACGACGAAAGCAGACGATTTTTATTGTGATTGGCGCTTTAAGGGTTAGTAAATGTGAGTATATACTGTCACGATTTTCATTAAATGCATACACGTTTGCGCGGCTCAAACAACTCATTAACTCTTTACCAAATAAATAGAATCTGATTCAGATGAAATAGCCGAACCACCCCCATATATGAATAATAAAGTTACCGCCTTTACAGTGACATAAAAGCTCTATCGATGAAATAAACTTTATTTCTTGAGGAGCCAAAATCTGCAAGAAGCATAAAGCATAGGGTAATCGAAAGCCTGCACCCTGTCTGAGAGCTTGGGGTCAATCCCGGGTCTTATCAGTAAACGACCAAAGATAAATCGCTGAGGGGAAGAGTGTCTGTGGCTCAGTGGACAGGGCAATGTTCTTTACCGGTACGATCCGAGTTCAATTGGCACAGCCAGTGCGCGTTTTAGCTATGTTTTATGGGTGTACTTGATGCTGATTTTATACCTTAACCCATTAAAGCCAAATAGAATTTCCCACTACTATCAATTGGAGCAGTCCATTTCCAGTTTTAGGGGTGTTGGGTGGTATTTGTATTTTTCCAATTCTTAATAGACGACTTTGTAAGCAAACAGGATCAGACATCACATTTGGCCGTATCTGATCTGGATCTGCACTGTTTGCCTTAGTCCCATGAAAAGGACTATATGCCTATTTGGGTTATGAATATAATGTAGAACGATTAGTGAACACTAAGTCTTGTTTACCCTTAAAGCGCCATCTATAATTTGCAGCAGACCACAATTTCAAGTTTTGCCGCCTTTTCGAAAATAACAAATAAGGAATAATATTTCATGAGAATCTCCTGCTGGCAGACGATTCTCATGAAGTAATATACCTTATTTTTTCTAACACTAGGAAAGATGTCGCAAAATTGGTCGTCTGCTACAATCGTAATTGGCGCGTTAAGGGTTAATTATAATTTCTGGCTTTTTTCCAGCTGGGCTGCAGAGTGGACAGAGTTGAAAATGACACGACTACAAAATTGCCCACCACCCAGTCGATCATAACGACCCCTCTGCCAAATCCACCCCCAGCAAGGTTGTGTCCTCATAACTGTAAGAAACCCAAATTAGACAACATTGAAGAATGGAGGCGCGGTGATACCATGCAGTATAATAACAACTGCTATAACTATGCGTGTAACAAGGCAACTGGAACATATGCTCAACCTGGCAGAGCTGCCGGCCAGATATACACAGCCATAAGAGCTCGGCCCGTACTGGACGCTGCAATGCGCGATGGACTTGAGTGGCTCGGAAATCCGGCTCCAGGCGAATTTCCTAAAACAAGGGCATGTCTTGTTGCATTGGTTGTGTGGCGGGACTGGGATTTCCATTGGTATAGGCTTGAGAGAAATGGAAGATGGACTCACAAGATGGGTGGGACACGCTCGACCGAATACGATAATAGTGGTAACATTATTACTGACCCAAGGTTGTGCGATTCAGGCTTCTATAAATTTGTAACATTCATGTCATACTGTAAGAAACAGTTCGAGATCCTCTGATGACAGTAAAAATAATGTAAGACCAAGTTAGGCCGTGCTGTACTGTAAGAAACAGTTCAAAATCCTCTGATGACAGTAAAAATAATGTAAGACCAAGTAAGGCCGAGCTAGAAAATTGAAACTTTGCATGCATCATGATTATAACAATTTAAAGGTGGAAAAAATCAGTCACTTTGAATGCTCTGGGGAACTTAGCGAATGGTGAGCTGTGAGAGGTATGGTGAGCGGTATGTCTTGGCTCACAATATACTAAATAAATAACAACACTGGAGACAGATATCAAGTTCCAATTTTCTTCTTCTATTAACGTTACTCAAAACTTAATGTACTAAAGCCGTTCAAATAATATATAGTTACTGGTATATCCAATTCTTCTAATTGTCGTATAATTCAAAAGTATGTATAAACCATATGTATATGCTGGAACATTCCAAGCGTAAGTTTCTAATCCTAAATCAAAATTGGTAAATTACCAAAATAGAATAAATGTCATAAATTTTCGGTTGGTAAATCCAAACAATATTATATCTAAACCGCTGAGTTGGTAGATCCAAACTATCTCAAATTATAACGTTTTTACCGTTTAGTTGGTATATCCAAACTGATTTTCATAAATCAAAATTACTAAAATTCTAAAAAAAACAGACACGCCCATATTCTAAAATTTACAGCATTCGCCAATCACCTTGACAGAGCCATAAGGCGGTCCTAAACATAAAGATTAACATCTCATTAAGCAAATCTCTTTGACGGACAATAGCGCCGCCGCCAAACGGACGCAATTAACAGACGTTGTGATCTCAACTCCCGTGAGCATGTTTGCACAGCTGAATCATGTGTGAACAGCGCTATTGTTCGTCAAATGTAAGACGCTAAAATATAATCACCTTAATTGATGTCAACACCTGCGAGAAGCTTGGGTTCGACTCAGTAATTGAGGAGACATATTCTGGTCTAAAATGCAAAATAAATTAAAATCTTCAATTTTTGAATTTAAATATTTCCTAGGCAAACTATCATTTCCAAATTCATCATCTGCTTAAAACGGCAATTAATTTGATACCCAACATGACTGTATTACACTTGAAATTCAAAGTTGATTTCTTAAATGATTTTGAAAAATAAGTAAATAAAATAAATAAATGTTTATTTATTTTATTATTTATTTAGAATCCAAAGTGCCAAAAATTCCCATCATAATAACTCTCCTGACCTTGTAAAACTTTGGTCCCCAAAGTTGATTTCTTTATTTGATTTACAGTAATGGAAGGTAAATTACATACTAGAAAATATACATACAAATCATCAGTGCTACCTGACACATAATGCAACTTATACACATATAACATCTAATAATTAAGGATTTTGTTGTTGCTTGATAAAAAAAACTCCTTTACAACAATAACCTTAATAAGGATTCTGACTTTGATTATCTGTGCATAAAAATAGCTTCTCGACAATCAATTATCCTGTGATATAAACATAACAAAAAAATAGGCATGATGAATGTACGATGGCCAGGCGCAATTCACCAGCATATTTAATTATTTACAACATGTAATACTTTGGTTGCAATGAAATATATAATTTTTCCAGTGGCAACAAAGTTTATTAAATGGACTTTGATTACCTGTGTTTGGCAACAACTGTCCTTAAGTAAAACATATAATCTTGTACAATCACGCTATCGTTGCAATCGGCAATCAATCAGCATGACTGTACAAAATTAAATAGGGTACCCTAGTAGTGTGCACATTACAGTATAAAACCCATACCATGGAGAACCTTCCATTCCATGTATGTAAAATCATAGCTATCTATTTTTAAAACAAATGCCTGTTGCCTAGTGATATAATCTTTACAACATTATGTGCAGTAAAACATCGACTAACCTAAATTGATGTTTTACTGTTTCGACTTCCAAAGTCTTTTCGCACTATTGTTGCTTTGCCTATCTCTACAGACCAACAGCCACATTCAAACTCCAACTATCTTACCACAGATAGTGAGCATATGTCTAGACAAAATAACAAAGTAATTCCCCACTGTATAGAACACGTACCTATACGTTGCATGTTGCATTCTCGTCATTTTAGCACCGAAAAGTTTTCGCTCATTCATACAGGCGAGAATCTACTCAAAACTCACAAAACCAACGAGATTCTCAGATTCTATAGAACATATCATAAAGTCTATCATGAAAATACATAAACTAAGCTTGCGACAAAAATAATAAAAGCATTGTGCTAAATCAAATTACAAAAAGCTATATCTACGCTAAGCTTGTTGCTAACTTGACAATATTTGTTCTCTAAACAAAATATAAAAGCTATAATCTAAGTTAAGTGCATCGCTAACTTGGCAATATAATAGTGCTAACACAGATTACAAAAAATCAACTATATCTAAGCTGAGCTTATCACTAACTTAACAATAGTATTGTGCTTAAACACATTACAAAAAAACATGCATTTATATCTACTAAACATGTACTTAACAAGTGTACTGTTAGCTTAAAGAAAAACAAAAGACTCACGTCGACCAATGTGCGTAACGTTTGTATTTCAACCTTCCCTGAAGTCGCGGATAACTTAGATATGCAACTGGCCACATATATATTCGCACCGTACCAATATGGCTTTTTCTGCTGTATTTGAATGTTATTAGTTGAAAATTCATTTACAGTTGTTACATATGTTAAACAAAGTTTGTTCAGTTTAAGACTGTTCCCATTCACGAAAGACTTCTATCATCTTGAAGAAGTAGTTGTTTATGGAAACAGCAATTACATTACTATTGCATTTACTTGGCATTGGGTAACACAGGTAGCTAGAAGGAACAGAAGAAAGAAAGAAGAAGAAGGGGAAGAAGAAGGAATGGGCTGGGCTTATCTTTGGACCAAGGGGCGCATGCGCATGGGGATAAGTTGGACATACTACCCGTTGCCATAGCAAATATCAATATTGTAATTGTCACAAATATAGTGCAAAATGCTTATGATATTTTCAAATGCAAAGCAGAGCCATCAAATTGACACTGTTGTATCGCAAAATGAGCGATGACGTTTGGGAAGCTTGAAATACAGTCACAAAAAAAAACTAAAATAGAGTTATACCGTTGTCTTATTGAACCACCTAATGACTGTGCATGCTTCAGAAGCATTTCTTGTGTTTAAGGTAAACAGGCTTGGGTGTATCACCTTCACATTATAGTAGAAAACTATACTTTGCATGTGGTCGAAGGCAAACACGCACATTTTATGAATAAATACAAATACCTGACAGTAAATAAGCTGTCCAGAAAATCAACATCCGGTCATACACAGTGCCGAGCAATGCACACTGTTTATGAAAACGAACGACGAAAAATGAATAACAAAGACTCCAATCATTCTCCGCTTTCGCATCGTTTGGCTGGGGTATTCGTTATTCGCTAAGCCGTCACTTTAGATGTCAGAATGTGAAAAGAACGGCAGTTATTAATGAACAGAACCAGTCTGCACTAAGTTGAGTCGTTCATTTTTCATGACAGTGTACACCAAAGCAACCAAGCGTTTGATCCTCATTGTACCTACAATATTAAACCCATCTTATATGGACCATCGTTCGTCAGCCTAAGCTTAACAAGAACGTCAAGAATCTGCAAGGTTTGTGTCTATGCACATTGTACTATAGGGTCAAATACGATTAATCTGACACTAGCCTGTGTAGGTACACATTCTAGATTGCAGATCAAGCGTACCCAACACACCCTACAATGTATTCATATGCCTGCTAAGACCCAGATCGGGCTGTAGTTAACTGCATAAACCTTACTGCAACTTTCTTAAAGTTGCGATGATTTTCCAATAGGCTTGTGTAGTACAATGATAATTACATTCAATCTGAACCTAGTATGCGCATGAGCGCAGTCTAGAATAGGTTAACTATAATCATAATTAATACACAAACTACTGCTCAGACTCGGGTCAAACATACATGTATCAGCTGTCAACCTTCATATCACATCAAATCATCTGTTACAAACAAATCCATCAGAGTAGTCTACGAAGACTCAGATCAGCATGTAACTCATCAACTTTTAAACCAATAAAGCTGACATCCAGCTATATTTAGTTCCCTGATATTTTAATGCCCACATAGCGCATATCTCGAGCAACACTTATAATTATAAGAAGCCTTGATTTAAGACTCGCTACTGTAGAATACACGCGAATATAATGCCAAACAGGGAAATAGTGATCAAACTGCATATTAACACAGCTTGACCCGGAATTTTCCCGTTCAACATTCATTGCGACCAACATTTAAGTTGTGAACCTGCGTAGAATATGATATTCTCGCGCATTATAAATCAGTTTTCACACTTTTTTTTGGAACACATTGTTCAAAAATCTAAATCTAGTTCGGAAAGCAAATACATGCTTATACACATCAAATTGAATTAGCTAAAAAGCATTACTAAAACCTTAAAATATTACCAATGTAAAAAAAAAACAACTTACGAGTATAAACTTTAACCAAGATTTGTTTTTTTCTTAATGTGAACAAAACCACTTGAAAAATGTCCTCTGTGCAAAAGTATACATGTGCACATGGCATATTTCTTAAAAATCACAAAATATGGTGCGCCTTTAAGACTGATATGAGTCTGTGCCAAATCACAGGCTCATATGGGCCTTACCATTGCAAGGCGCGCGCAAAGGACAAGTTTCAAAAAGCATTGTTCACTTACCACCCTAAAAACCCATCTATGTACCCATGACTATTGGAACATCTCCGTTTATGAGCGGATCTCCGTTTTCCTGCTCAGATGATGTCACTCTAAGTTTACGCTTCACTTTATCTTCTAGCGTTCTTCTCATATTTACTTCTTGGCTATGGAGATCAATTAATTTTGCGAGCTCTGTTTTCAGTCTAACGATTTCACGTTGACGCTCAACGTTCTGAGCGACAAACTTATGCACTGTCTTTTTCTCGGTTTCCAGTTCATTTTTCAGTTTGGACACATTCTCAAACTGGGACTGCATCAGATATCGAACGAGTTCGCCAGCTTGTTCATTTTCCTCATGGAGTTGGTTATTTGATGTACGCGAAAAGTCCAAACTTTTCTTTAGTTTTTTAATAACCGTGGCAGCACTTTGTAATTTGGACTTAGAGTTGTAATTTGCCTGAGCGTCACACTGTAAACTTAGAACTTCCTTAATTTGCGAGTCATCAAGCTGGAAAAACGGCAACGCAGAAGACGCATCCTTATCTTCACGGAACTTCTGCATTCTCATCCTGTCTCTTGCAAGGGTAGCTTTGCTCTTAGGTTTTTTGAATGATGTCCGAACAGGCAGTGTAAAGTTCCTCACATCGTGTTGTGCCTTAAAAGGCTCTCGAGCAAAATACACTGGTCTTGTCTGGAACCGCGATCGCCAGTATGGTCTAAAGTGACTATGACAGCCATGATATCTGCTGTCATATCCAGTGCTGTGTCTCCAGGAAACGTCCATCGTACTTCTCTGTAGATAGGGATCGATGTAACAAGCTTAAAAGTTGTTACTCCGGACTCAACACCAGTTTTAAAGGTGGAAAAAATCAGTCACTTTGAATGCTCTGGGGAACTTAGCGAATGGTGAGCTGTGAGAGGTATGGTGAGCGGTATGTCCTGGCTCACAATATACTAAATAAATAACAACACTGGAGACAGATATCAAGTTCCAATTTTCTTCTTCTATTAACGTTACTCAAAACTTAATGTACTAAAGCCGTTCAAATAATATATAGTTACTGGTATATCCAATTCTTCTAACTGTCGTATAATTCAAAAGTATGTATAAACCATATGTATATGCTGGAACATTCCAAGCGTAAGTTTCTAATCCTAAATCAAAATTGGTAAATTACCAAAATAGAATAAATGTCATAAATTTTCGGTTGGTAAATCCAAACAATATTATATCTAAACCGCTGAGTTGGTAGATCCAAACTATCTCAAATTATAACGTTTTTACCGTTTAGTTGGTATATCCAAACTGATTTTCATAAATCAAAATTACTAAAATTCTAAAAAAAACAGACACGCCCATATTCTAAAATTTACAGCATTCGCCAATCACCTTGACAGAGCCATAAGGCGGTCCTAAACATAAAGATTAACATCTCATTAAGCAAATCTCTTTGACGGACAATAGCGCCGCCGCCAAACGGACGCAATTAACAGACGTTGTGATCTCAACTCCCGTGAGCATGTTTGCACAGCTGAATCATGTGTGAACAGCGCTATTGTTCGTCAAATGTAAGACGCTAAAATATAATCACCTTAATTGATGTCAACACCTGCGAGAAGCTTGGGTTCGACTCAGTAATTGAGGAGACATATTCTGGTCTAAAATGCAAAATAAATTAAAATCTTCAATTTTTGAATTTAAATATTTCCTAGGCAAACTATCATTTCCAAATTCATCATCTGCTTAAAACGGCAATTAATTTGATACCCAACATGACTGTATTACACTTGAAATTCAAAGTTGATTTCTTAAATGATTTTGAAAAATAAGTAAATAAAATAAATAAATGTTTATTTATTTTATTATTTATTTAGAATCCAAAGTGCCAAAAATTCCCATCATAATAACAATTTAGAGTTTATTCAAAAATGCTTGCCGTTTTTTCTGCACTTTACTAAAGTGGGCAGTGCCGTTTACTGACTGAAAGTACAAGGTCATTTAAAAGCTGTTTCACGAGAGTGATCTATTGTATGACACACCCAGCTCTTCACCATCTCCGCAAGCTTGCGGAGATGGCGATGAGCTTGGTGTTTCATTTCTAGTGCAGTGACACAACGAGACAACGAGGGGTAGTTTTCACATGCTCAGCGCTTAGCCCGTGTTACCATACAGCTGCAAACTTAGCCAAATATAATTGCCATTCTCAGGAGGATGGCAATTAATACTTCCTAGACTGCGAATATCCATGGTACAAAAGGCGGTACACTACAGAAATCGATCACTTACCATTTGGAATGTAATGGAACCTAACCGTTAACAAAACATGAATGAACTGGTCCCGCCCCGCTACCGCCCCGCTTTTAGCGATCATATCGGTGCATTCCATGGAATGGTAACTCAATTGGAACGTTTGGAATGGTTGCACGTAAAACGAATAAATGAACGATTTTTTTTCATTATTATTATATTCTTTTTTCTTATAGATATACCACGACCTCTGACCAATGACCTTTGGATCGGAATGTTCCATTTCTAAAACAAAGGTTGATCTGGAACGGGTACCAGTTTACGTTGAAAATTGTTCTCTAAATTGTTGTTATTTCGTTATTTGATACAATCCGTAGTGGCGCAGTTGGTTATATGTGCACACTGAAGGCTTATACTTGAGGTAGAACGCTGAGATGCGAGTTCGAGCCCCGCATAATCCATGTTTTTTTTTTATTAATATGTTGCTGCTTTCTCGTATTGTGACATTTTTTAGTTTTACAACTGACGTATGCTGTATTTCTTGTATTTTTGTTTTATTTTTTTGTTTGTTTTATTTTCAATCATTCTATTTAACTTATTTCATTTCTGAACAATACATTAACATGGTCGATGCAGTCACTCCAGTGTTTCGGTGTGAAACTGGCAAGACATTCCTGGATCATCTCTTTGGTGATCTTCCAAAGTCTTGAAAGCAGCAAACTATGCAATAATTTAAAATCACGCCTAATTCGTGAAAAAAGCCACGCTCATTTCGTGCAAATTAAAAAAAATGCATGCCATCGACCCGGCTCGAACGCTTGATCTCCGATTCATTGGTAACAAAAAATATATGTCCACATGTAACCAGGTCAGGTTTTCTTTTGATATGGCTTTAAACGGTTATAAAATTAATCAAACAGGTATTATCATCTAGTCCATGACAGCTTGCTTTCACACATTGCCCAAGGTACGAGCAAAATGCGTGCCTGGGGATTCAATAAAATCATGGATTAGCTCCAACAAAACGGCCAAATAAAAAGGGTTCTACAATTGCTTGTAGTTAGTTTAAACATATTTTATTGACAAAAATTGCAGCGATGGGGTTGGGTCACAAGTTCTCGCAACATTAGTTAGGACCCCCCCCCCCCCCCACACACACACACACACCGCCTATATAGTATAATTTATGCACAGGTATATTGGGGTAATTAAAAATTGCAGCGATGGGGTTGGGTCACAAGTTCTCGCAATATTAGCTACGACCCCCATACCGCCTATATAGTATAATATATGCACATATATATTGGGGTAATTTAAAATGGACAATTTGAATTTGATTACTGCCAGTTATTTTACTGTTAAAACACTGATCAGGCTACCTATGTTGATCGAGCCATCACTGGAAATAATGATAATGGATGCACATACTGTCCTGCCAGCCAAGAGTGACAGTGACGTCATGTTTTGTTTATTACATTATCAGGAACTTATAATCGATAGATCGCTTGGGTATTAATCCTATCCACAGGATAGGATTAATACACACGTGATGTATCGATTCGCGCTAGATCAAGTAAAGAGCACAAGTTACTTTTTAACACAATATTACGTCACTGTCACTTTTGCTTGGCATGACAGTACATGTAGCATTTAGTCGTTGATAACCTTAGAAAACAATATGCTTGGTCCAGGCCAGATTCAAAATTTTGTCTGGCTGATCTGGATCCAAACTGTTTGACTGTCTGATCTTGTCTTTGCTGGACATGTCGTGTGGTTGCATTTAGTGGTTTCTGTAAACTCATTGCCTGCTTATGTCGTCTGTTGATAGCCTTTGTAAACAGTTTGGATCCTGATCAGGCAAGACATATTAACTTTTGATATTATGGTTGGTCACATTCCACAGGATAGGATTAATACACACGTGATGTATCGATTCGCGCTAGATCAAGTATAGAGCACAAGTTACTTTTTAACACAATATTACGTCACTGTCACCTTTGCTTGGCATGACAGTACATGTCGCATTTAGTCGTTGATAACCTTAGAATACAGTATGCTTGGTCCAGGCCAGGTTCAAAATTGTGTCTGGCTGATCTGGATCCAAACTGTGTGACTGTCTGATCTTGTCTTTGCTGGACATGTCGTGTGGTTGCATTTAGTGGTTTCTGTTTAACTCATTGCCTGCTAATGTCGTATGTTGATAACCTTTGTAAACAGTTTGGATCCTGATCAGGCAAGACATATTAACTTTTGATATTTTGGTTGGTCACATTCCACTGTTGATAACATTAGTAAACAGTTTAGGTCCAGGTCAGGTTCAAAATTTTGTTGCGCCTGATCTGGGTCGAAACTGTTTGACATTCTGATTGAATTGGAGCTGATATTGTTACTGTCATATCGAGTTCTATACAAGCAATTTACTGCTGAAGTATAGCTTAGTTTAAAAACTTTTTGTGGCTTTCCCTGGGTAGAAACCAGTACCGCCGGGAGGGTTTATGATTTGTGTGTTTATTATATGACGGGAGCACCCGAAGGCTCACCGAAAGTGGTTTTATGTGGGTTTTTTTTTTTTATGGTTTTATCCCATGAATAGTGAACGATCAGACGAGCCTGCGCGCCCGCGCAGTCTCGTCAGAGCATTAGCTCGCATACGTACAGTAAGGACGTAGATGATAATTCATGCAAAAAAAACACTTCTAGACCAAGTAGATATACGCATTGTGTCTTCTCGTGAGTTACTTTTGTTACAACTGAAAGAAGATGCATCAGTTTGGTAGCATTACACAATCGGAATGCAGTACACGAAAACGAGCCGCCCATTCATTGCTGTTTGCTAAACAGCCGTAGCCACTGGATTATGCATTTGCGACATAGGAATTTTACAGTTCAGGGCCTGGATTTACAATGCCTCCTTAAAGTTAAGGAAGACTTAAGTTAGTATTGGTTTTTCAGGATACAAAAAATAATGTTTCAAAAATAGTTTCATTTTTTTTCTGTAGATCACAATGATATCTTTGACCATAAGTACTGCATTTACTGCATGGCAAAATATCAATACTTAACTTAAGTCTTCCTTAACTCTTAGGAGGCATTGTAATTCCGGATCCGGGCCCAGATATATATGAAGATGAACAGAACAGAACAGAATTTTATTCGAATTCCAATAGGCTATAAAGCATGTGAGGATACAATCTATATATAATACTTGATGGCATATAAGGACAGTGTAATCTTTCGGAGAAGGTGCAGTGTGCTTACTTTCTATCTTAAACAGTCTATTCTTTAGTTTCTATACAAATAAATACAAATAGATAAACATAGTACAAGTATATACAAGATGTAAGATTATTAAGCTTGCAGTCGCAGCTATCTAGTGGGGTTATGCGCTTAGGTTTTGATTTAAAAGTTATTTATTTTCATGCATTAATCATTAAAAAATAATTATAAATGCTGAAATGTATTAATCATTAACATCAATGAAAAGTGCATAAAAAGTTTGGTCTCGTCCAATCCAAACATTGTTGTGGGTACTAAAAAGAACGTCTCATCGAGACGGTTCTTTTGAGCACCCCACACACATGTTTAAATTGATGGGTAAGTATATCATTACAGTTTTATTCTCCTAAAGGTTCCTTCTCTGGACCTTGTGATGTATTGTTTTAGCGTTCTTTAATTTATAATGATTATCATAAGGGCTCATAGACTAAGATCTGGGTAGCATGTAAATAAAAATTAGCCTGTACACGCGAGAAAAAAACGATGTTGTTGGATGCGAAAAAACAAAGGCGCATAACAGCCTCGCATCGGCGCAGTCTGATCAGGGCCTTCATTAATCGCTCCAGCTAAGCGAGTATGCAGGCACTCAAAACAATATTGCTTCGAGGCAGGCATAACTGCTTATATACATATATACTAGGGGTGAATCGACTATGGGGCGAACAGACTAGTGGGGCGAAACGACTAGGGGAGGAAAGGTTTGGGGGTGAAACGTCCCAGATTCTGCTATAATATAATGCTGGTGTTCTTGCTGAGGTTTCAATAATGAACAAGATTTTAGTATTGTCCACAAACCGGTGATTATATCACAATATGCTATTGTTTAAAAACTTCTTTACGAAGAAATATGTCAGTCAGCTCAACCCATATAAGCCAACGTCCTTTTTGTGGAACATATGCGAACATTGCAAGCCTAGATGAGGCGCAACTGAATGTGGCGGCGTCTTTTTTGGTCTCTACTGTTTAAAACGTTTAATCTTAAGTTGATTAAAAAATGAGAATACATCTCAACAACCCTATGAACGGAAATGGACTGGTCCAATCGACTCAGGTGAGGAATTTCATTAATTATAAACATTTTGATACCCTGTGGCGATGTCAAGCATGTACGCGTTTTTATGCTTTTTTAAAGGCACCGACAGGACCGAAGAAACTTAAAATATTACAATGTCACGGGACCATCAAACATAAACGTGTAACTTATCGCAAAATAGACAAAATGCGATATGTCTCATTAAAAGATTACTATTTGTCATGATAACTTTTTAAAAATATCTTTCCTTATAAAAATTTTTGGTCTGATCTGAGTTCAAACTGTTTGCTTATGTTATTAGGCCGTTGATATAAGAAACCAAAAAATATCAAAAACAGACCATGGGTATTCTATTAGGTCACGTGTCGTGTCAATGGCCATGACGTATGAAAACATACATGATACATGATAAATCGTTGAACTCTAAGACATTGCCATTACCTTCCTTTTGTTTTTCAATATTGGAAAAACATAACGCATTATTTGAGAAAAGCATTTTGCCAGTGCGCAAGGCTTGTGTTTAAAACAGTTTTGCACCATTATACTGTTTACAAAATTTATCAGACATTATAGAAGTTCCCTTTTTCACATTGGCATGTAGATAAAGCAGTCCAAATTTAAAGGCAACTGGTTGCCTAGTTACGTATATGGTCAGCTGATTTTATGATTAGGTGTGAAAATTAATGGCTATTTTAATCTCTTGGACGCACAGAACACGTAAAAAGGTACCAAGGTACACTGATAAGAAAAAAAGATAGGTTAAGATTTGTTACAATGTGATCAGCTGGAGATGAAGAAGCACCATCCTCCCTCCTCCATGGATGTAAATTAGTTTCTTAGGTGCCTTATAAGTCAAATTCAGCTTATTATCAATATGGTTTTGAATAGCTCATACAAAAAACTGTTTTCTTTACCTACTACTTACTATTTATATAAGTTTATAATGGTGCTACACTAATAAATGGGATGGCAGGAATGAAATGCAGAACCTTGTTCTCTGGAAACCATAAAAAAATTCTCTAATTACGTCTACTAATTATTATTTTAACTTGACTATAGGGTTTGTTAGGACTGTTTTTGTATAATGAAAACGTATTTACATGTTTATTTCAATATTGGTATTTGCTGAATTCATTATGAGGGATAAAAATCCTCTGAGTTCAGACTTTTTTTCTGGAGCTCTGCGATTGCCACAAGGAGTGGAATGGTATGACCGATATCATTCCAATCATTCCAATTATCGATCCACTGAGTGATCGTACCGGTACCGCCATGGTACCTGAGTGCAAGTGAGTAGTGAATGAGTGGTGAATTGAGTGGTTGTATAAGTTACCGAAATCTCCACTGTACTCAGACTGCGTGGATCCTTTATTTAATGATGGTTTTCTCGCGACGAAGTCCATATGAGCCAGAACAATCTACAACTAAAACGTGAAGTCGACGGGGCGCCATCGCAAATCCCCATGTTCAAGTTTTTGCCGGAGCGCAGCACCCCCTTGTCCCATCCTCTGGCATGACCCAGGCGACAGAATGAAAATTTCATTCGATATGTTTATATATATTTGTGAGAACACACACTAAGTTTGGTATACATATCTTTGAAATTGACTTTCTAACGGAAATTTAAGGATATTTGACCTTTTGACCTCACCACAATGCCACCAATTTGACCTTTGACCATATGCTGCATGACTATGTTCGAAAAAAAATTGACCCCCTGGGCATGCCCAGTGCTCCCAAGTCCCACCCCTGCAAAACTAGAAGGGTCCCACTCCCAAGTCCCACCCCTGGGACATCAGAACAAAAAGCCCGTCCCATATTTTATTTGCAAGAACACACACAAAGTTTGGTATAATTATCTTTGAAATTGACTTTGTAATGGAACTTTAAGGATAGTTGACCTTTTGAACTCTTCTAAAGGTCACCGATTCGACCCTAGGGTAAAAACTTACTTGTGTTCTGTTCCCTCATCATCCCTGTCAATTCGATATGCAAAGTATCCGTCCAGAGGTTTCGAGTAAAAGCTGGTTGTTTAAACTAACTTAAGGTAAAGATAATAAATATACAGATCGTTTCCCATTTTTTCTTAAGGTATATGGAATCACTTACTGTGACGTAGGTTATGGTCCTTGATTTTGCTAACTTTATACTTGCCTGGCCTTATTACATGTATTTATATCCTTCTGTACACCTACTCACATCGGATAGACGGCAATCGAAAAGGCTCTTAACAATCGACGAATGCGGATCAAAAATCGCTAGAAACAGTGTTTCTCGAATGACATTTGTCGCCCAACTGAACGCGGATCAAAAATCGCAAGAAACAGTGTTTTCTAATGACATTTGTCTAATGACATTTGTCGCCCAGTTGGGCGACAAATGGCAATCGAAAATTCTGTTTCTGACGATTTTGGAGCTACGTTCATCGATATTAACGTCTTCAATTGCCGCCTATCCGGTGTTCTGCTCTTTGATATTCTGAAATAAACAATCGCCAACATATTTGTTTAACTTCCATGCGAGCTGAACATTACTTGTACCTCAACAACAGTAGAATCTAGGGCAAAGATTTGGTACCAGTAAATGCATTTAAGCCCCCCCCCACCCCGGTGGCTTAGGCTGCTGTCCGTTCTAAGGCGGTGGTTCTGTTGTTGTTGACTTTTTGTTTATTGTTACTCCCATTGTGGGAGTCTGTAATTGTTCTATGTTTTGTTGTACGTTACTTTATGTCCCTTCTAGTTTTGCAATCATCTTGATGGGGAAGAGAGAGATGGTTGCTTCGCTTAGTTTGTCTTTCTGGTGTCTTGTGATTGTTGTGTGGCTTTTCCTCGCGGTGCAATGGGTTTGTCTGCAGTTTGTGATTGTGGTATTTCCTGATCGTACACACCCACTAATCATTTAAACAGACCATTTCCAAACAGTGCAGTTCCAGATTAGTAATACATGTATGCTGCAAATCGTAAAATCTCACCGCAGTTTGCACTGTCCATTATCAAAAAGGCCATATACAGCGACCAACCACTTTGGAATGTCGCATGCTAGTGAAAGTTTGGCTGGAAAAAAGAAACAAAAAAGCAGGTCCCCAGATATTTCAAACAAAACATATGTTATGGGTACTCAAAAGAACCGTCTCAATGAGACGGTTCTTTTGAGCACCAAAAACACATGTTTTAACTGATGGATAAGAAAACAACCGCAATTTTACGTTGTTGTATTTTGCTAAACTGGCTCTATGAGTATTGCTATGAACTGTTACCAATATCACAATTCCACACTACCGACCAATCCACGGCACCAAGAGGAAGAGGCTCAATACACTAACAGTTATGCGACATCAAGAATACAATACTAGTAAGGCAACATGCTCTCTCTTCCCCAGCGAGATCTGCTTAATCAGTTTAAGAGTGGCGCTCTTTTTGAGGGACATAGGCAAACAGTGCAGACCCAGGTCTGACGCAGGAATCCACTGTTTGCTTTCAGAAAATTCTTTTAGAATTTGAAAAAAAATTTGAAAAATACCACCCAACAACACTCAAAACAGAAATGGACTGGTCCAATTGATAACAGTAGGACATTTCATTTGGCTTAAATGGGTTACCAACATAAAGTAAGTAAGGGTGCAAAGATCAGGAATCGATACAATCAAGTACCACACCTGACCCAGGATACCAATGGGAAAGTGATAATCTTACAGTTAGACACGACAAACGAGAGCCAAGAGGTCAGCCCTTTCCCAGGAGGTGACCACAAAGCACATATAAACAGACGCGTACAAAGACATAGCAAACACAAGACAGAAAAAAACACATAAAATATCCACAAAAGAAGTACCGCCTAGGAACGGCCAGTAAAATATTTTACTAGAGGGCTTAAACCAGTTTAATGGCGCCAACCTCACCCTTTATTCAGATGTGGATCAAAACACATAGATATTTGGTTTGCATGAAAGAACCTTAACTTATCAATGCATCATCTCCTAAAACATATAAATCAAGAAAGCAAAGATAAGGACTCAACAGTAAATAAAACTGAATACCGAAGCAAAAGAAATCCAACAGGTAAACCCCCGTGGGCCGACAAACAGCCAAGGCATAAAGCCCCTACCATCTCATCAAAAGATAAGTCTTAAAGTCGGAACCATTATAGAGTCTGATGTCCGACCCACCCGCGTGCAATTAAAGAGGAAAGCAAAGTTGCCAACCGTGGTTGGGTTGACCACCAAGCATGCAGTCTGTTGCAATACATTAATGTTATAGCCAATCTTTTAAAATGGGAAATTATTTTATTGAACTGCGCTGAAAAATTATAAGAGCCAACAATCTTCTTCAATTCATACACCAAGTCACAATAGAAATCAGGTTCCGAAAGTCCTTTGTGTAAAACAAAGCCCAAACAAACAATGGTAGCCCTAAACCAAGATTGGGTTTATTACCTCAACAGACTATCGCATAACATCCATGCTATATCCCACTCTTTTACGTGTATTATGCTTTATGTTTTATGTTTTATGTTTTGTTTATGACCCTTGCTTTTTGCAACAAAAACAAGTGTTTAAGTTCTATTTCACGCCTCATAACAATTAGATCTATGTACATTTGTTAAACAGATACAATACGTTCCAAATAGTAAAATAGAATCATTTTTTCTTCGTAATTGCTTCCTAAAGTAAGTAAGTATGATCAGGAAATAGCACAATCAGACACTGCAGACCAACCCATGGCACCATGAGTAAGGGCCACAGAACATTAAAAGTAAAAAGACATCAGACATTGTAGATTCACACTCATAAACACCTTACATTATCACTACAATGTAACAATATCTCACATTTTGAAGGAATAATGTTCTTTTCATGGGTATGCATTGTATGGGGCTCATCTGGCACTTAAGTATGGGTGTTACTGATTTCACTAACTTTCCTGGGTTGAAATGGTTATGGGCCAAATCGATCATGAGCAGAACTGGTTATTTGCTGAAATGACTCACAACCTGGAGATTTTGGTGCTGGTTCCCTACTTTATTAAGGTTATATGATAAAAATCCATGTAATTACCGGTACCAGTGACTATTGTCATAACCCAAGTGTCAAAATCTGGCATTGATTTAACTATTATCTTGCCATGGTAACAAAAATGGCCGACAAAATAGGCTTAAAAAGGAGAAATAACCATTTTGGGCTAAGTTTAAGACTTTGGAGGACCGATCGTTTATGAATTATATAACAGTACAGCTAAATTACAAAAAAAAAAAACCTTTTCATATGCTGTATGCTGTTAAAATTTCTTTTTTGTATTTTTGTTTGTACTCTATGTTAATTTCCCTGTCAAATTTCTCAAGTTTGTGCCAAAATGGTCGCTTTCTAAATTTTGTCCAATTGTGTTGGCCATTTTGGTTACAATAGCAAAGGTAAAAGTCAAACATTACCATACTTTTACACTTGGACAATTGTTAATAAACTAATAAGAGGAAATTGTGCGATTGTGGTATTTCCTGATCGTACACATTCGCAATTTTGATGCTTTGATGCTTTGTCAAGTCAAAATATCATCGAAATAGTATATTGTACAATACAACTAAAAGCAATCGACTGAACTTTATTTAAAAAACCGAAAACTGTCATCAATTTAGCAAGCAATATTGTTGTACTTTATGCAGGTGGTCAGAAAGTCGGTGAATTAAAATCACAGTACGTGTAAATCTATTTGCAAGCTGATTTTTCATAACTGAAACGTTAAAAGTTATAATGAAATAATCCAAAAGAAATGTATACTTAGGAAATTAAATGATTGTTGCAAAAGTATATAATAAAAGTGTAATTTGATTTGTGTTGAGATATATTTTTGAATCCGGGTCTTTTCGGCCGTTACATTATTTTTGTAGCCAAATTATCTAAATCAATTTAATTCTATATTGTAGCCTATTATCTAAATCAATATTCACCACATTATACCAGGTAAATAACACAGCAAAGTGAATAATCCACAATTTAATATTCGTGCCATCTCATGTTGTTAATCGCACATGCGTAAAGTAATCATTTAAACATGCATAGGCAGCCATCAAGTGGGTCCAGATGCCTACATTTTGGCCAATGTGTTAATCCGAGTCCCTATTTTATGTGTACAGGTGGCACTGGTTCTAAAGAGATTGCACATTTATGCAGGCTTGACTAAAGTAAGAAAAAAGGCTAAGATCAGGAATCGATACAATCAATCACCAAATATATATCAATTAAGCCTTCGTTGCTCGTATATACGCATGTAGTATCATACGGCTTGTAAACATATCATTTCGATTATTCCATGTGACTTATCACACATGTGGTAAGTCGTCCTTTAGACATGAATGTGCAGCCATACAAAGGGGCCAGACCCCTAACTTTTGGTCCGTTTACCTACTTGTATTTATACATGAAAGCAGCAAAGTTTGGTATAAGTTGTGTGAGGTTTTGGCTTGTTTGAGACGTCATGAAAGAGAACTTATCATTATTTGCTGTCTCATTTATATTATAAAATTTTTTTTTGGGGGGGGGGGGGGGGGGGGGGTAGGGGTGGTCGGGGATTATCTGTCCGAAGCGACCCACCAAAAAAGGTCAAAGTGACCCACCAGGATTTGCACTGTTTTCTATGACCAATATCAATATTAGAAGAAAAGAAATATAATACTTTTTGGAGATTAAAACATGTGACCCCCAATATATACAAGGCACAATCCTAGCTTAACTTTATGGGGAATTCACATGGTGCAAAAAGGGTTTAAAATGGCCTTACACATATGAGCCAGCCCACGTGATTTATTAAAAACATGCTTGGTTCGAATTTTTGATAGAGCATTTTTCTACCATTGCACTTTCCTTATGCGAGCAGGAAATGTTCTGACGAGACTGCACGGATGTCTTCATGGGTTTATTTTATCAAAATTGCGATGCCTGTTTTTTATTTTCGCATTTGACATCCTAAATACAAATCAGCCATCTCATTTGATTAGGCTTCTGAATGTCTTGACATCACTACACAGTAGAATTTACCATTTACAATACATAACATGTTATAATAATTGTGTCTGTGACTGACTATCTTTATTTCATCTGGGCATTGGTAACTCGAATAATTTCACTCTATCATTGGCTATTTCAGTCAGTATAAAACGTAGGTGGTAGTTTTTGATAAAATTTATATGTAAAGGTCCAGTGACTTCAACGTTCTTATTTGGGAACACTTTAAACATCTCTCCTCCTTGTGCCATCTGGTACACAGTTGATGACTCTAAACCACAGATATAGATTTTACCAAACCTGTCCAGTGCACAGTGTCTGGGTGTATCTAAATCTTGATCATGAAATGTATACAACAATTTACCATTCATGTCCATAAGCACCACACATCCTTTGCTCCACGCACCTCCTGTGCACGTTATATACAATAGCTTCTGCTGTTTGTCGGCTGTTACTGCCACTGGGCATCGTATATTCTCATCTGCTTGTGTGCTTAAAAGAAACGACTGAAGTTCTTCTCCTTTAGAATTCGTAAGAATAACAGAGTGACCATCTCGCCCCGTAGTTATTATCACTGTCCTATCTATGACTTCAATACCCCAACAATCTAACCGTGTTGAAAACTTTCTTTTTAGCACGATTTTATTCTCTTCAATTTCAAGGAAATTCACTTCTCGATTTCCTGGTAAACTTACAGCAACCTCTGTTCCTTTCACATGAGCTATATTTAATGGATTACCATCCAGTTTGAGTTGCGCTTTTATTTGAAAATGCCCATCAACGAGTTTGATTTTACAATTACTGTCATCAACAAGCACAATTCTGCCATCTGAGAGTACAACTGATCCAGTTATGTTACAGTAGAACTTCTCATCAGAACAGCTCACTGAAAATTCTTCAACTCTTGCAACACGTCTGTTTTCTCGTGGCTTTGTTTCTTTATGGTCGGTAAGTAAAGACATTGGTACGAAAGCTGGCAGCTGAAGACTTGTAGATGATCTGAAAATACGTGTCTTATAAATAGAAAATACTAGGTGAGTGTCTTTTGATATCATGTTTACCAGGCAAGGCTTTGAGAACGCATGTTGACATCGCGAGGCTCGCCGAGCAATTCAACATGCGTTCTCAAAGACGAGCCTGGTAAACTTGATATCAAAAGACGCGAACCTGGTATTCTATTTATCAGTTTACCCATTGTTGAACGCTCTTCAAACTAGCGATTTTGACGTAGTTTTTATTTTATTTTTGTGTTGATTCAGCGTCATTAGCGACGTCATTCAAAAAGTGCAACGTCATCATGACCTGATAAAGGTAACATGCCGTGAGATAGGAAACGTTTATTAGGTTATGTTGAATCAATTCAGTTAATATTAGCGGTGACTGATAAATAGAGGATCTTACATGAGTGCTCATGTTTTATTGAATTTATTAAACGAGTTGGGAAAAGTGATAAAATGCGAGGCTTGTCGAGCATTTTATCTCTTTTTCGCAACGAGTTTAATAAATTCAATAATACAAGAGCACAAATGTTAGATTCTATTTATCATATGACAAATACTTTGAAATTTGATTTCTGGCGTAAAAACTTTATAATTTTGTCATTATGTACGCATCGTTGTTATGGACGTCATAAAATTTCCCGTAATTCTATAAACCACTAGTGGCTTATCGATTTTATTGCATGGCGTTATTTCACTTTCAGACGCGACGTCATATGATAAATAAATTTACTATCATATGTACATAGAGATAATCAGCAAAAACAAAACAAAAGGAACATGACCAGGACCTGGTGTTAACTTACACTTATTTTCTACAGTGTGGTTTTCAAATTGGTGTACACCTGAGGAATACACTTTTGGCTTGGCATTTTCTTGAAAACTTGAATTTCGAATAAAAAATACTTGTGAATACAAAGGAAAATAGTAAGTGAGTATGATCAGGAAATACCACAATCACACTGTTTTCTGGTAATACATGGTTATTTAGAGATACCTGTCTTAGAACATTCAAATTATTGAAGTTTATGTTGAAAACTTAAAAAAACGAATGTCACAAATTTACAAATTAACCATTTTCAAACAAATCAAAACGGCAAACAGAATAGCAATTTGCCAATGTATTCCATTTTTATGAGATATGAATTATTATCAAAAAAAAACATTCTATATTTATAAAACGTTATGGACAATATGCACGCGCAAATAGTTGAATAATTCCTGACAATCACATCACATAGGTGCTCGATTGGTTTTGATCAGGGTAGCAGGATGGCAATGTTAATACATTTATTCCACTAAGTTACAACAGAGCATTACTGATGGTACTCACAGCATGGATTTCAAACTTAAATTGAGCAAAATTATACGAAAAAGTAAGTAGTTAGGGAAAAAATCAGAAAAATAGACAAGTACAGGCATTATCTGAAGGAAAAGCTTTGACACCTTCAATAGGGGTAATTTGGTATGCTGAATCAAAAAAATCAATGTTGGCAAGTCAAAAAATGACTACTTAATGGCATAATTTGCATATTTTCAAAATGGCAGCCAAACAAGGAATTTGACATAATTACTGAAATGTTTTATTTTTTGACAATGTTTTTATCCCAAATCATTAGCATGATGTCCTAAGATGGTTTTACTGTTAGAATCCATGGTTTGGGTGGCAATTTATATAATTATTCCAAGCTATTACGTTATGCATGGTAATAAATGTCCGTTTGGTTTATAAAATCATTTATAAACTTGCCTTATTCAGAATGCTGCTATTTAAATGTAAGTTTTATTCATAGCATGATTTTAGACTGTTTACCAGTAATAAATGAAAAAGAAACGTTGATAATCAACAAGTTGTTTCGTTTTAAAACAAATATGTCATAATTGCCATGCCCAAATATATGGTACATTTTATATCTATAAAAAGTAACAGCATTCACATTCCTAAGTAACAGAATTCACATTCTTTAGTACACTAGAGTCTAATCGGACCAGCCTCGCATCATCAGGAAAACTTCTAATGTGTGTCAAATGGTTCTATAAGACCACCTTAATGGGTACAAATATTGCTTTAAAAATAAATCCGTCTGATTTATGTGAAATTGCATTGTGTCCATGGCAACGCATAATGCGTTTCTAAAGAATGGGAATGTTCCTACAAAAGTACTCACCCTAAACTTTAAAACTTGGTACCAACGCATTGTTAAGACATAGGACCTTTTATCTGATGTTCAGATTTGTAAATTATCTAATTTGCATATTCATGAATATTAATGAAAACATTAGAAATAAGAGAAAAAACGTGAAAAATTAATTAAGCTATCTACATCTCAGCTGCATACTGTCCTACACTAACAGCCTTGGTACCAATTTAATGCTTATACTTAACATATTTAATTAAATGTCCAATATGTAAATTATCTAGAAAAATGTATGCGTGAATATTAATTAAAATATTAGAAATGAGAAAAAAGTACAATTAATAGAATATACATGTCTCAGCTTCTATTTATCCTAGATTTCATAAGCACTTTCTAAACTTGTTCCCAAATTAAAGTCCAGAAAAAGTTATATTATAGTGTTGTTTGATACGCAAATTATTCAATTTGTTTTTTAATGAGTATTTTTGAAGATTCAACCTAATTGATTTATTTTCAATTTGTCTTTAGTTTTCTATTGTTTCCATCAATATTCATGAATATGTTAGTTAAATGATTTGTATATCTGGGCCCAAAATTACAATGCCTCCTTAAAGTTAAAGAATACTTAAGTAAAGTATTGATTTATTTAGGATGCAGAAAAAAACGTTTCAAAATTATTAAAATCAAAATAGTTTCACTTTTTCTGTAGATCACAATAATATTTTCGACCATAAGTACTGCATCGATCCTGGCAATTTATTAAATATTTATTGTAACATGTTAAAATATTAATACTTAACTTAAGTCGTCCTTATTTTTCAGGAAGCATTGTAATTTTGACCTTGGCCATTAAAATAAAATGTCTCAGTCTTAATTTGATACTATGATTAATTGGCTAGAATAACTTAAAGATGAGATAGGAGTAATTTTAAAAGTAAACCCTCACTAATGTTTCTACGGTATTTTTTCTTCTCTCATTTCTAATATTTACATTAATATTAACAAATTCAAAAATTGGATATTTTCACATAATGACTATTGAGTAAAGTAAAATGTCTTAGCTTTAAGTCAGTAGAAAGTATGGTAGTCTAAGAATATTAGCAGTATCGATATAAGAAATGTTGTAGGTATACCCTATAATTTTATTACCATTTCTCTCTCATTTCCAACATATAAATTAATGTTCAAGAATATAATCATAAATTTTTTTGCATATCCAATCTTGGCATAAAATGTGCTATGTTTGGTGCCAAGTTTGTTAGTCTAGGCCAATAAGCAGATGAGATATAGATAATTTTGTAGATATACCAATTTTATTTTAGTGTAGGGTGAGTTGATGATGAGTTACGAGTCAGTTTGTAGGTACATGCCCACTTTCTTTAAAATCGTATAAACCCTCTCTCCTAGCTGAAACTTACAAAATTTGTTTAAATTGTCATATTTTTCTGCAAACAATAGTGGTATCATTGTGATGCATGTGTTAAAGTTCCAATTCTAATGAAATCATTTCTGACACATTTGTGCCAGATAATATGCACACACTAACATTAAAAAACGCTCATCCCCCCTGATTACCACTTGATCACATTTTTAATTCTAATTGCATAAATTGATTCCAGTGAAGACACCCAGCCATGAGAAGATGTGTTTAGGTTGATATGTACCAGTTGGCATCCTTAACACGTTACTTTACAGATTTTATTGATATTTCTTCAATTCGGCTGCCATCTTGGAAATATGCAAATTAGATAGTAAAGACGCCATTTAGCTTGTCATCATTGTTTGTTGGATTCAACATACCAAAATACCCATAATAGGTATGTCAAAACCCTTTTTTCACAAAATGCCTGTAATATATGCGTCTTTTTCTGATTTTTTCCTGACTAAAATGAGTATGACCAGTAAATGTCACAATCACGCACTTAAGACCAACCCACGGCACTGTTGGGAGGAGACACACAACACTAACAGTCAAATGACATTAAAAGGCAATTAGTGTATAGCAACCAGCTCTCTCTTCCCTAGCGAGATGATTGCATAACCAGAAACGACACTAAGTAATGTACAATAAAACAAGACGACCAAACATGATCCCGGCAAAACAATGGGGATAACAATAAACAACAAATCAACGATAACAGAACCACCGCCTTAGAACGCTCAGACGAAGACGCTTGTGGATTAAATTGATTTTACAACCAAATAGTTGCCCTATATTTCTGTTGAAAAAAAAAGTTAAGCTCCTGTGGAGGCTTGCTGTTTCATCCAAGGTATCAATCATTACGGGGAAACAATCAAATTTATAAACAAACTGTAATGAAACAAAGAAAAGAGCTCCAACTGACAGACATTCAGAGATAAAGAAAATCCCCAGTTGAGACACGGAGGGCCCAGCCAAAGACAAACATCAGACACTGAGTCTGAGGTAAGGCTCACCATGAATTTCATGCATTTCTTTTACAAAAAACGTTTTTCGTTGTTCAGCATGACAAATGAAATTAAAATTGCCTTACTGAAACGCAGATTTGTGCCTAAAGTCCATGTTTGTGTCTTTCGATTTTGACCCTTTCAAATTATATAAGCTGAATTTTGCATAATACCTATATAAAGTAATGTTCTGACGTTTTCACAAATGATTTTGCATAATTTTGAATATTTTTAATCAACAGAAAATTGAATACGTTTAACAAAATGAAGTTTTTGTGATAAATTGTTTACTGTATGGATTGGCTTAAGTTTATACCACGAACAAATACCTTTCCATGTGTATGGCTCCAAACTCTGTTGCATTATCCATTAGCTGCTGAATAAGATGGTCGACTTCGAGCTCCATTGCTGTCTTTTTCAAGCTCCCATATTCTTCTTTAATTATTCCACCAAGGTTAGATACTTTTTCTTCCACTGAAATGATTACCTCTGCCTTTTGAACCTATAGAATAAATATGCAACTCGTCTTTTTTGTTAAAAAAAATATATCATGTGAATCAGTGATCACAAAGACAAAAAATGACAATAACTGCAAAATGTGAAAACAATTTAATGTAATGACTGACTCTTACTGAGGAGCACAGTAGCTCAGTGGTAGAGCGCATGACTTGAGATCGAGGGATGACCTGATTAAAGCCTCACTGAAGGTACTAGTACCTGAACTGTTTTTGGTCATTGTGCAAAACACTGGTACTCTCCTTAGCGTCGATTCAATATCAGGAAACATCCTGAGATGACAGAAAAAATGACTGGGACAAAGAAAATCAACTCCAACAAAATTTACATTTTCTCTGGCGAAACACAGTTAATAATAGTGTTTATCACATGCTGTCGCGTCGGGTAGTGATATTTGACGTACATTATAACGTATATGGCGTAATCTTAATCCCAAAAAATCAAAAATATTTAAACGTCATGTGACAAACAGATTCTTACATTTGTGTTCATTTATTATTGAAGTTATTAAACTCATTGCAAAAAGCGGTAAAATGCTCGGAAAGTCTTGCGTTTTATTTCTTTTACCAGACTCGTTTAGCAAATTCAAGAACACAAGCGCTAATGTAAGATCCTCTAGTTCTGCTATACTATACCTGAGGCAGATCTGTTTGAGCAGTTTTGACCTGATCCATCGTATTGTTGATGTCTTGAATGACTAGGCTGCATCTCTGCACTTGTTCTGACAGATTCTCTATTTCACTTTTCAACTGAACATCCAGAGCCGTCACAATCTTTTCTTCCAACATACACAATAACTCTTCGATTTTTGTTCTTGTGCTTTTAACCTGTTCTACAATATCTGATTTTGACTTATTGAGCTCGTCTATATTCTTATTTACTTCGTTGATTGTGTTCTCAAAAAGCTTTTTATATTGCAGCAAAAGTTCACTATTTTTAGAACAGCTTCGTTTAAATTTACCACCGTTTATGAACTCCTCCAGTGACGTCACATCACAATCTTTATGTCGGGTCATCAGACACGAACTGCATCCAAGTTCCGTATGTGTATCACAAAATACTTCTACTAGTTTCCCGGGGTGGGATCGACAACATTCACTGCGTTGAGGGTCTGATTCGAACAATGAAATCAATAATCTATTCTTTGGGAAAAGCCTGGCCCATTTTTCTCTTGGTTTGGTTGGATCTATAGGTTTAATTACCTCCCTGCAAACAGGACAATAAAATTCATTCTTCTCAACCTCCTTGGTTATGTTCGTAGAGATGTAGGTCTGAAAAACATCAGAGCAAAGCATCCATGATGAAACAATTAGCCAGCCCATAATCAATGATGCTAGATAATCGTTCGTATCGTATATACAATGTAAGTAAAATATGCTTTAACCATTTGTATACTGGAAACCCCTAAACGGGTACTTTGGCGAACAGTGAAGACCCAGATAAAATGCCCACATAATGCGGCATTTATCAAAGTCCTCATGGATTGTTAGGGTAAAACAGATCCTCAGACAAAAAACACTTTTTAAATTATAGCCGGACACTCCTAGATACATGTTTGTACTATGCGCTATCCCAAGTTTAGTGTATCAAACCAACGAAGGTAGAATCTATTAGTATACAAAGTGTTTAATGTGCGTGAGCAGCTATCTAATGATTCTAAGGCTTTATTTTGGCCTGGAAACAAGTGAATATGATTATGGAAACATCGTAGTTATATTATGGATCATAGAATAACCTATGACACATATACATTCATCTATTGTCATACTTGGAGGAAATATTTTGATGAGTCTGTGCTGATTTTGACATAGGATCTCCTGAGTCAAAATTACTCGTTTCGTGATCAATACCAAACAATCCCGAACTGGAATCATTTGATCTTTAATAGATTAACAAAAAGCTTTGAGGCGTGACTGTATTTACGATATTGAAATACGTATCTAGAAAAAGGATTTAAGTCATAAATTTACATTTACTATAATAGTTTGACATACGTAGATTTCTTGCCCATCTGGTCTTATGCGTTAAGAATCAACCTTTTGAAATAGAATAATCCAAATGTCATTACTCAGAGGTCGTGGTACATCTATACTTATGGTGATTTAAGTAAGCATAGTAACTCCTTTTCCTCTGTAACTTTTATGCAGGGGATATTCAAACAAAGTTGGCATGAGCGTACATTCCCACAGTCTGATGTCTGATCAGTGTTTGACCTATGGCTAAAACCATAGACCTCTCATCGAAGACTCTGGTCAGACTGTGCTGAAGCGGAGGTTAATCTGAGTCTTCGATATGCACATATGCCAACTGATAGAAAAAATTTTTATGATAGATGTGTCAAATATAATGTTAAAACGGTAAACATGACTAGAAAATCCATGATCACAGTCAGAAACTGTACCCTCGGCGTATATACACCACCTGATAAATATGTTTGTCTTTTTAATGATAAAAACACAAACATTTATGTCACTTTGATATAGCATTGGAACATTTGAATATTATTTCTTACAATGCAAAGTAAGTAAGGGAGCGAAGATCAGGAATGATTCGATACAATCAAGTACCACAAGCATATTTAAACAAGGAAAAAACAAAGAAATGTTTTCCTCACAAACGTCAAATTGCGAGGTCATTGGTGGGTTGGCGTCTGATGCCTGTATTCGTGACTCCGCGTGACTGTTTTCTTTAGCTCTGACTATCTGTGGGTCATGAGCCCATTTCTTTGCGCAGTACAGACCAGATACAATATTGAAACTTTTCATGTAGTGAGCTAAGAAAGAAACTTTGAAACTTTTCATTTAGTAAGTCAGGTTAGTAAACGTTTTAGAGATCGAATAAACAATGCGCAATCTGTGTATGCCTTTGTTATCATGCATGCAACAAAATCAAGGTTTCTCGCGAGACCAAAACTTAGCCATTATATTCAATATGAGAGATATCGAGAAATCAATGTTACCTGAAGGCAACCCTCACAAAATGTATGCTGGCATGGCAACATCCTTGGGACTTTGAACACATTGAAACAGATTGAGCAGTGCAAGAATTCCGTTTTACGTTGGGGTTTTACTGATCCGTTACCCATTTTATGTCTTTACACTGTTCAGTGTCTATAATAGTTTGTCCTCCTCTGATCTTCAAGCCTAGTGAAACTCAAGATAGTACACACACAAATCTGAGCAGATTTACTTCGGTGACTTATATAATATGTTGTAGCACAGATTTAAATGACATAATTTATATCTAAACACATACTCCATAAAGAATACGTTAATCATTTGATCAAATTGCAGATATAAACGAAATTCGTCCAATAAATGCTTACACGGACAAAATCCTTCTGTCCTTTTTTATTATATGCGACAGAAATGAAAAGATAACTAATTTAGAATAATACCTTTTAAATGTTGTTCTTGTTTTTTCATGTGTAAAATATTGACTTTCTTAATAAGGTATATCGTATGATTTGTCTTAGATATTAACCCATTGACAGTCGAAAGTCGATACATTTGAAAGGGCGTTATTGTATGGCTTTGTTTTGTGCATATATATTCATGCATATATATTCAACAAAGGCTGACATGTAAACGGCTTGTTGGTTCTGTTCTACACAATTCACGTTAACTCTGTTCTTGCCAGATACGTGTTTCGTATAAAATTTGCAAACAATTTGAATCCTACCTGCTTGACACTCGGAACTCGGGTGATATTGCTGATTTTTTTTGCGGGGTGGGGTGTGTTTTTAAGGCAGCTTTTTCAATGCAATAACGGTGTGTAGCGTAAAGTAGAGCGAGCTTTAAACTCAGTGATTATATCCTTATACTTTAATCCAGTAGGTTAATTGGTGCTGGGTGGTGAGAATTGGCTGACTAAGTTATCATATCATCTCGCGCCTGTGAGTGGTATAACGCCTTGTTTTTAAATCGACAAACCACTCATGGTTTACATATTTAGAAGCGTTGTAACGGGTTCCATAACAACGTTGCGTTCATAATGACAAAATCGTAGGGTTTTCACGCCAAAAGTCCGATTTCTAAGTATGTTTCGTTGTCATATAACAAATACAATCTAACATTCGTGCTCCTGTATTGTTAAACTCATTAAACTCGTTGCGAAAACTCATTTGATAAATTTTATCTAATGAAACGGAGCACTCATGTAATATCCCCTTTTTTCATAACGCTTGTTTAGTTTAATTTGACTGTTTGTCTGTGATGATACAATGAGTTAGCTAGGAAAAAACTAATTGACCTAATTATTTATGAGGTTTTTTTTTAAAAGCAACTAAACTAGGATGAAGATTTAGAATATTAATGTATAACTCTATGTCTGGCTGCTAATCTCGTCTTCTATTCGGGCGTTTCCACTTGTATTAAGTATATTCTGTTTCAAGTGCACCAAAGGTATTATATTATATACAATTCCTATTTATGCATGAGGCGTGAGCAGTCAAGCAAACTGAAAATTAAACTCTACTACAATTGGAATATTGGAACCCATAACCCCCTTTCATGAACTGAAATAAACTTTCTGATCGGCACACTTATTGACATGCAAATTTACTTTTTACTGAAGTCATATAATAATACACTATACTTTGCTATAAAATATGCCTCGTTGCGAGAAAACCCTGTTTTCAGGGGTAGTCTCTCAGGCTTTGCATCCCGACACATACACACACAAACACGCGCGTAAGCACACACAGAGATAAAATTGGAGAGGGCATATTTTGGAGTATGATGCCGTCGAGGTCAGCGCCGGTGTCAACGCTGCTGCCCATTTTCAAATACTAGTGTAACTTACACAAAAAGAGATGGGGCCTGTGCTGCCACCCCTAATGGTGTAGACTTACGCTTACTTTCCTACTTAAACAACTATAGAGGCGAACATTTCTCAATTGATAAATGTCAAAACATTTCTGCCTGTTATTATTATAGTTATTTTTCGGATTGATACAATCTAGCAGAACATACTGTAAATTCGGAAATTTTCGCGATGGTTTTATTTTCGCGATATGCGAAGTTTCGTAAAAATATAAATCATCGCGAAACGGCGAAATCTCTCTGTTGTTTACTGATATAGGTAAATCATGCCCTAGTCGCGATTTTTTAATGTCGCAAGTATGTATTTTAACGGTATTGACGAAAATTAAATTCCCGCGAAAATTTCCGAATTTACAGTACCTTTTAATGCAGTTGAAAGGTTACACCAAAACCAGTGGCAGTTCAGCTGCCTCCAAATTTGGCGTCATTAAATATCGCACAACAGTTTATGACATGAATGGTGAAAAATTATTTTGGTCTATTAAAAATTCAGTTGAAATTCTTAAAGAATTAAAGTCTAAAGGTTTTCTAGCCTCTAGTTTGTCTACATATGATTTCTGTACTCTCTATAATACATTGCCTCAAAATCTTATCAAAGAAAAACTAACATAATTAATTAAAAAAAACATTTAACAGAGAGTGCTCACATTATTTGGCCTGTAGTGATAAAAATGCCTTTTACTTCTGAACAACCTAAACGATATAAGGTGTGGTTATGTCAGAAAATGTGTGATGCTCTCCATTATCTCTGAGACAATATATCTATAAGATTTGGCTCGAAATTATAGAGACAAATTGTAGGTATTCCAACGGGTACTAATTGTGCTCCACTTGTTGCAGATTTGTTTTTGTTTTGTTATGAGAGAGACTTCATGTTGTCTCTGTCAGGCAACAATCAAACTGATATTATTGAAGCTTTTAACTCCACCTACAGATATTTAGGTGACTTACTTAACATTGATAATTCTTATTTTGAACAAATGGTAGGTCATATATATCCTACTGAACTTCAGTTTAATTGGGCGAATTCTTCTGATACTGAAGCTCCGTTTTGACTGGGACTTGTCGATAACAAATGGCATAGTTTCTTCTTAAATGTATGATAAACGGGATGATTTTAATTTCGAAATAGTAACTTTCCCACTTCTTGATTGAGATGTTCCTCGCTCCCCTTCCTATGGTAAATATATTTCTCAGCTGATTTGTTTTGCAAGAGTGTTTTCTAATGTTGATGACTTCAAAAACAGAAACTCATTTTTAACTGCTAAGTTATTAATACAAGGTTATAGATATCATAAAATTTCAAAAAGCGTTTTCTAAGTTCTACCACAGACACTCAGAGTTAATTGTTTAAATACAACAACGGGTTAAAAACTCTTCTGCAACAAGGCATATCAGAACCTATATTTTATTGTGATTTAGTTAATAAATTCAAAACATTTGTTGGGAAAACTTATTATAGTGATCAATTCAGAATTATCAAACGTTATATAAAGGTTGGATATAACTTGGATGACATCCGTCAGTCTGCATGCCTGGTTTAAACCCAATCACGGTTTATAGCTATGGTTTCCTCCTGAATTGCACGATGGTGGGTCAGGTCTCAGACTCTATGACGGCTCTGTCGTAAAGCTTTAATCAGTGGGTTGGTGTCTTATGCTTATCTGTAGCTGAGTCCACCGTGGCTCAACCTGAGGTTTTCATTAGCTCTGACTATCTGTGAGTCGTGAGGCCTTTTCTTTGTTTCATCATAGTGTGTTAATTTGATTAGAGTGTTTCTTCATGATGATACATTGCAATAGTTCTATTCTTCAGCGAACAATAGAAGGCTTCCATGCGAGCTGAATATTTCTTGTACTTCAACAACAGCAGAATCTAGGGCGAATATATGCATTTAACCCCCCCCCCACTCCCGATAGCTTAGGCTGCTGTCCGTTCTAAGGCGATGGTAACGGTCTCCCCGTATCTGTAATTTCTTATGCTGAATTTGCATACAGAGCCCTATTGGATAATTGTTTTTTTTATAGATGAAAGGTCATGTTTACACTTTGCAGTGTATAGTATAGTGCTGACTTGGATGGGCCCACCGTACTCATCTTGTGGGTTCCTTTATCTCTGACTATCTGTGAGTCATGAGCTCTTTTCTTTGTTTCATCAAAGTGTGTTAATTTGAATATCAGATTGTTTCTCTGGATTAATGATTATGTCTCTCATCCAAGGTAGTCCAACATATCCGTCATCGGCTGCTCATATATAAATATATATATATATATATATATATATATATTATATAAGACGCACCTCCTCTTTGAGTAGTAAGGGCGCTCATAGGGCGACCTGTGGATACTACTGATTCTTCGCTTGTCTACGTTGTTTGCGTTTCGGCACAAGTCCCAGTTTCTTAAAGCGTACCAGGCTGTGCAGCGCATAGCATAGCCGTGTACTGTGACATTGGATTGTTTGAATTTAAGCCACCTTTGACTGTGCATTTAAATCTTAATAATATCTCTGTAAACGAGGCAGTCATCAGCGAACATTCGTGCCTTTGGGTAGGTCATTGATAAAAATCAAAAATATAACTGGTCCTTACACCGAGACTTGATACACGAGAAATATCAGTTCCTTTGTTCCTCTACATAGATAGGCAGGCATATGGGTTGGTGGGAGGTTAATAAACCGGTTCCCTCCCCTAAACCTGTCATACTAGTCTAGGTGGCTAGGTATAGGCCACTGGCTGGATATGGTTTACCTCCCCCCCAGGGGGAATTTTGTAGACCATATTTTTCTTGAAGCCCAATGTCTTGCAAGGATTTGCAACATGTGAGCCCTCTGACAATGGCAGCGTTAAGCTGTAACAGCCTGTTACATACGTTACCCTATAAAATATTTTATAATTAAAATTCCTTTAAGACTTCAGACAAGTGCAAAAGATAAGGCAAGATTTCCAAATTGGTTATATTTTCTAAGAAAGCTGTTACTGAGCCACAGATATTGACATTTGAAAACAAATATAGTCACCCCCGATGTAGTCTACGTTACATTTTTTCACTGAACCCCCTCTTAAATGATAATGAATCTAATATAGTTTGTCTTAAATTTTATTGAAACCAGTTTATGTTTATTAATGTGGTATTATATTAAAGACTTTTTATTAACCGTTTCAAAACTGCAAGCATTAGGTTTCTATCTTATATACTTTTCGAGCTATTAGATGCTGAACATGGTATAGTAGCCCCATTTCACACAAAAATGTATAATGTAATTCTCTAGGTCTTGCGCTGGATGTAGACCCCATCTCCCCAAAGGGGAATTTTGTTCACTATGCTTCCCAGATACTACATCATATAAACCACAAAATGAAATATGTTAGCTCTCTGAGAGTGGCAGCGTTAGCGGGTAACATTATGTTACGTACGTTACCCGCAAAATATCTTTAAATTTTCCTGATAATGTCTCCAACATGACATATTCACTCTTTTTTTAAAGTCTGGCACAGGTTTAAGAATTTTTATAACACAGTTACATAATTTTAGCATTGTATATGTTACTTAGTGTTTCAAATGTTATTTCCAAGTATCAGTATGGCAGGTATTGACTTTACAAATATTACATCCATCAGTGAATATAAAAAATCTATAAGGCTGCTATTCATAGGGATTTAAGTTCCTTATTAAGGTGTCTTACACTATTTTACAGCCCAGGCTACATACGTTACTCTTTGAATACCATTAAACGTTCAAGATATGGTCTCCAACACGACCTGCTTGTACTTATTTGCATGCTGGCACAGGTCCATGCACTTCTTTTTACTCTGGCTCATGTGCTGAGGAAGTAACTCAAACATAAGCTTCCGTAAACCCTCTTTTCTTTTATAGAGACATCAAATATAGTTAACATAATACTCATGGAAAGTTTGTAACATACGGTACAATGTGCGAGTAACAACTTAAAAGATCAAAGAAAACCCATCAGGTAGAAGTTTTAGAGCTGTTTCTTGCCAAGCTAGCAACTCTTCGTATATTATCTAAGGGTTTAAAGAATTTTCCAATACAGCTTATTAATCCTCTATCGATTTCATCTTGCAAGGGATTTTGCAATATGCTAGCACTCTGGTAATGGCACCATTACCTTGTAACAGCCAATTACATATATTACCCATCAACATCTTTGATAATTTTAGTAAATGACATGACTTCTGAAAGGTGCAAACCATAAGTGAAGATTTCCAAATTGGCTATATCATCCAAGTAAGCTATTTTTGCATCACAAATATGGACCTTTGAAAACAAATATGCATCCAAAAGTGTTACGTATGTTACATTTTTTTTCATTATTCCTATATAAATAATGAATGAAACTAATATAGTTTGATATTTTTTGATGTGAATGTGTTTATCAATTCATTTCGTATTAAAGAATGTTTATGTACCTTTTGGAAACTGCAAATATTATGTTTCTATCTTTTATAAAGTTTGAGTTGTTGAGTTTTGAACATGGTAACCCCATATCACACAAAATATGAAATATAATTTTGTTGCTCTTTTGTTAGGGTACAATCAAGTTTTCTTTTACCCAGTGGTATTGGATTTCCTTCCCATTTATTTTCTGCACATTTTGTTCATATCTGGAAAGCCTCACTTGTTTTCATGGGAAAGACTTGATAGTTCAATCTTTGTTTGTACATCTTAAGGACAGAAAAGGAGGGTGGAGGTAAGCTCATGTTCGTGCCATTTGAAATAGTCAGTAAATGTGTATGGCTTTGGTACTTTTTCAAAAACAGGTCGTACTGCAGCTTATTCACATTTGCAATAATAACACATGTTAGGGCTTCATGTCACTGATGAGTGCCTAGAGCAATTCTTTGTTTGTTTCCCTACCCTGCTTAGAATGTTGATGAACTAGTGGGGGAGGGATTCTCTATCAGTTTGATAGGAACAACCTTTCCGTGGTACTTGCACATCGACACATTGGAAGTGTCACAATCTGTTCAACAGTATATTACTGTAGATTTCTTCTCCCATATTCTGGCCAATGTTGTTGACATTCAGAAGGTGTACCTTTTGTTGCATTACCCATTTTTGAACAAAACACCCAGGTTATCCCCTGAGAGGACGTTTGTATGACTTTATAGACTGCTGCTTATACGTTGTATATATGTATCAGTGACAAAACCAACATGCCCTACCTTTACCTTGAATACTGGTGCCATCGGATCCTTGAAGGTGACGGAAAAGGCTATTATGCTCTGTAGTTACGGCATTACCATCAAAGTTATGTGCAGCACTACATGGCCAATCTAATGTTGATTCAATGTGTAATTGCAAGCCATGCGGAAGTTTGGACTTGTCAGTTTTGGTGGAAATTCTATCAGGAATTGACTGAGTCCATGGTACAGTTCCCAGAAGGAATGGCAGTGTCAACTCAAGGTTAACATTATGCCCCACAGAAAGAAGGTCATGCTGACCAAAGACACTCCTTTAAGCTCTCACCTGGCTGTTTGCATTTTGTAAGTTGGACAATTTCTTCTTGCTTGGCCTCGCAAGCCTCAAAACTTTATTAGCTTGTAGCATTTTATGACGTTGTGAAAGACAGATTTTTTTAACTAAAAGTTAGTCAATGAAGTCTGCAACAGCCTTCCTGCCAATGTAATCAGCCTCAATAAGATCCTTAGCTATGCCAGGCTTAGCAGGAACACCGAAAGACAAAAAGTACAGTTCATTGTTTTCAAAACTAGAAATAAAACGATTGGTGAAGCCTGAAACTGCCTCTAGTACTCGTTCTACTTTGCATCTGAGCAGATTGAATACATTTCTATTTCATTTCAGTGCATTGAAGAGTTGTTTCAATATATTGAGCTCTGATGTGATGAGTAATACACCATTCCATCTGTAGTACGAAACGTAGTTCTAGCTCCTGAAGCCTATAATACCTCATTATTTATTGCCTGATAGTTATGTCAAAATCTTTTCTCCAATAGTTGTGACACACTAAACCCATTTTGTTCGAGAAGTTCTTTGCATCTGCGATGTGTATCAGACAAATTTATGAGTGTAATCAGTTACACAGGTACATATTGTGCGTAGTTGTTGTGATCATTTGCAATAAACATTGGGAACAAGGCATACAGATAGAGCTGACATGCAATTCAAAGTTGTTTTCCTTGTAGCCCTGATCAGTGTCAACACCATCTGAATTATATCCATATACCTTGTCCAGAACTTTGCTGTTTCACAGTGACTGTCTTTCAGAACTTCCGATTTGAAAGCATGGTATCTACTGTTTACGTGAGCAAACAGCAAAGGTTGATAGATCACATTATAAAATTAGTTTAAGTCACCATAAATTAATAAGGAACTTCAATTTATTTCAGCCTTATAAAATTTCTTAATTCTCTGACAGACTTAATACATGTACATGTATAGTCAACAACTGCTATACAGATACTTAGAATAACTTGTGTATCATTTGGTAACACATATAACAGTTAAAGCTCAATGCATTTGTTTAATGAATACTTAAAATAGGTAAACCTTGTTAAAAGAAGTCATAAACCTGTGACAGCATCCAAATAAGTATAAACAGGACGTGTTAGAGACATTAACTTGAATGTTTAATGCTATTTTGAAGGTAGCATACATAATATGGGCCTACAAAATAGTGTAAGCGACCAAAATAAAGAACTTTAAATCATTTAGGTAGCAGCCTTATAGATTTATTATATTCTGTGACAGATGTAATACACGTAAAGTCAATAAATACCATACTGATACTTATAAATAATGAAGGAAACACTTAGTAACGTATACAACGGTATTAACTCAAGACATTTATAAAATTAATACTAAAAATATGTAACTGTATTATAAGAAGTTCATAAACCTGTGTCAGCATGCAAGTTTGTACGAACATGTCATCGTTGAGACATTAACAGTGACGTTTAATGCTGTTTTGGGGGGTAACGTATATAACGTGATGTTACACGTAAATGCTGCCACTCTCAGAGGGCTAACATATTCTATTTTGTGTCTTATATAATGTAGTTTCAGAAAATCATAGTGTACAAATTTCCCCCTGGGGGTCTATAGCCAGCTCAAGGCCTAGTGGCACACAGGAACTAGTCACGAAGCGGTCCGTGTATTCACCGGATCGGACCTAATCACCGGATCAGGCCCGAAATTGGCTATTTAGCTCATTTTTAAAACATTTTTTATTATTATTATGTTTGTAAAGTATGTAGATGATCATAACAATGAAATCTGGGTCATCAAGGTTGGTAGAAAATAGGATGGGGAACTTAGAGACTTTTACAAAGAAAGAAGTGGAAAATCAAGTTAATAGCTTAAAAGCTGACATAATAGAAAGTCTGAAGGGGGACATAAGTACAGTTGTTGACATAAGGTCAAGAGAACTAGAGGATAGAAAGCGCCGTGAAACAAATTTAACAATTTTTAATTTGAAGGAGCACACTTATGAAAATGGGGCAGACAACAAAAGGGCAGATGAGGAAGACATTCTAGAAATCAGTTCCGGCTTGGGGCTCGAAAAGCTCAACATAACAACTCTCTTTCGGTTGGGAAAAAAGGATCCCTCTAAAAACCGTCCGCTAAAAGTTGTGTTACTAAACAAGTCTGACAGGAAATACATGATAGAAAATGCAAAACATATCCAAAACAAAACAGATGTAAAATATCACAGGGTAATTATAGCAAAGGACCTTACACCCGAGCAAAGGAAGGAACGTAGGGATAAAATACAGGCAAGACGAATGACACAACAAGATATGGGAAGACCTTTGACAGGGCAAGAGAATACAGGAATATATCATTCCCCCGCAAGAAGAGTGCATTTTCCACTCAGTGAGCCGGAAACAGTCGAAATGCAGACTGAGGATCAAATGCCAAGCCCTATTCGAAATGATCAAGTTTCACAACTCTCAAATTACAACATGAATGCCTCAAATGACTATTTCACTGCCTATGATCAAACAACTGTGATCAATATGTCATCAAATGACACAACCTTGCCTGGTGGTATAACGACCCAGCCGGTCAGCCCAAACCATCCAGGTCAATTTGATGTATAGGACACAAATTTTATTTTTAACAATGTACATTTAGGGACCTCTGACAATTTTAATAGTGTACATATAGGGACCTCTGATAATAATGTTGCCCAGGGAGTCTTAAATGAAGGAAACAGCAAATTCCTGAAAGTTTTTTATACAAATGCGGACTGTCTTTCGCAGTCAAAGAAGGATGAACTGGAAAATTATATCAAAAACATTTCACCAGATGTCATAGGAATAACTGAGATCTTTCCTAAAAGAAGCTCTTTTATAAATCAGGAAATATTTTATCACTTGGAAAATTATGATATGTTTTTAAGTAACATTAATGAAGGTCGTGGAGTAGCAATATACACAAAAAAATCTTTAAATGCAGATGCAGTTAAAGTGGAAACTCCTTTTAAAGAGTCAGTTTGGTGCAAAATACAACTTCAAAATCATGATTCTTTAATACTCGGTTGCCTTTATAGGAGTCCAAATTCAAACGATGATAATAATCAAGCCTTAGAAGATTTACTTAAAAACATCTCAAATCGACAAGAAAGTCATAAACTATTATTGGGAGATTTCAACATGCCGGAAATAAATTGGGAATCAAATACCACAACTGTTGGAGAAGATCACAAGGCCACAAAATTTGTAGAGTGCATTAGAGACACTTTTTGGTTTCAACATGTAAAACACCCAACAAGAGTACGCCAAGGAAATGAACCATCAGTGCTAGATTTAATATTCTCCAATGAGGAAAACATGGTAGAAAAAGTCAACTTTTTGTCAAGTTTAGGAAAGAGCGACCATTTAGTTTTAACTTTTAACCTTGTATGTTACACAATTCCTGATTTTAAGAGTGAACAAAAGTCAAAATTGAACTTTTTTAAAGGCGATTATGTTTCAATTCGTGAGGAACTAAATAAAATTGATTGGGCAGTTACATTAGATGGCATGGATCTCCTGCACTCATGGGAATGCTTTGCTGATATCAATATCGAGTTAATGAAAAGTCACATACCGGTGAGCAAACCTCCCCAGGACTGTAGTAAATCCAAACCATTCATTACAAGACAATGCCTTGATGCAATTAAACTCAAGTGAAGAAGATGGCTTAAGTACAAGTATTGCAAGTCGGACAGGAACTTTAGCTTATATAAAGCTGCAAGAAATCAAACCACTTATGAAATGAAACATGCCAAATACAATTATGAGAAATCATTAGCTTCCAAAATCAAATCAGATACAAAAATATTTTGGAAATATGTGCGTTCTAAGTCAAAAACAAAGTCTACAGTATCGAAGCTTCAAATGAATAATGGGGCCCTGAGCACAACAGATCAAGAAACGGCTACCACCTTAAACAGTTACTTCACCACTGTGTTTGAAAAGGAACCTGATGGACCACTGCCAGAATTCCAAAACAGAATCTACCAAGAGGCACTCCTTACCACTGAAATATCAGAAATTAAAGTTGAGAACGCTATAGAAGCCTTAAAACCAAGTAAAAGCCAAGGACCAGATAACTTTCATCCAAAATACTTAAAAGAGACAAAAGACCAGCTAAAAGTCCCACTGAAAACCATTTTTGAAAACTCTTTAGAGGAAAGCGAAATTCCGGAAGTATGGAAACAGGCAAATGTAAGTGCTATTTTCAAACAGGGTGAAAAGCAAAAGCCTGGTAACTACAGACCGATCAGCTTAACATCAGTTCCCGGTAAACTTATGGAAAGAATAATAAGGGATGCAATTATACAACACATGAATACTAATAACTTATTTTCATCAGCACAACATGGCTTTATTAAAGGCAAATCCTGTACTACACAGTTATTAGAATTTCTTGAATACGTAAGCCAAGCGTTAGATGAAGGGGATGATGTAGATGTGATCTACTTGGATTTCAAGAAAGCGTTTGACAAAGTACCCCATCGACGCTTATTAGTTAAATTACAGGGTTATGGAATTCAAGGCAAAGTTCTCGATTGGATACAAGAGTTCCTTACTGAAAGGAAGCAAAGAGTTGTCATGAATGGCTCAGAATCGGAATGGTCAGATGTTACCAGCGGTATCCCACAGGGAAGCGTCCTAGGACCAACATTGTTTCTGGTATACATAAACGACATGCCTGATGTGATAAATGCAATAATAAAGCTGTTTGCTGACGACGCCAAAGTATACAATAGAGTTAAACAGAATGAACAACCAGCCGAAAACCATGTCCAATCAAGTTTAAATAGTGGTGTAAATTGGTCTAATACCTGGTTAATGAGGTTCAACTTTACAAAATGTCACCACATGCATATTGGTAAACATAACACAGGAACTAAATACACCATGCAAGATGGAAATGATACTTTTGAGCTAGAAACTGTAAAAACTGAAAAAGATTTAGGAGTCACCATTGACTGCAACTTGTCATTTAGAGACCATATAAATTCAAAAGTAAACCTGGCCAATAGAAATCTGGGAATAATATTTAGAACCTTCACCTTTCTTGACGAGGAAACTTTTCTAAATCTGTACAAATCACTGGTGCGCCCTCACGTCGAGTACTCAACACCAAATTGGTCGCCTTACTACAAAAAAGACAGAATCATGATTGAAAATGTGCAGCGTCGTGCAACCAAATTAGTCACCTCCCTCAAAAACTATAGCTACCCTGAAAGACTTAAGAAGTTAGGACTGCCAACCTTAGAGTACCGTCGGGAACGTGCAGATCTAATACAAGTCTTTAAAATCCTCAACAACATTGACCTTGTAGATAAAGAGAAACTCTTCACAATAGCTGAATATAGACAAACAAGGGGTCACCCATTCAAATTATTCAAGCGCAGATCAAGATTAAACATAAGGGCAAACAGCTTCAGTAATAGAGTTGTAAATTCTTGGAACACCTTACCAGAAAATGTTGTAAATGCTCCCTCGCTGAATGCATTCAAGAGTCGTCTCAATAAACATTGGTATTGGCACCCAAATAAATTTGAAGCAAAATGCTACCAGGTTGGTAGCACAGATCCAAACACTAGAGTGGAAACACATCGAAATGCACCTGAAGAAGTCTGAGGCTTACTATGGTGTCGACTACAGGTAAATACAGGTAAATACAGAGACGATAGCTACTACCTGACCGGATCGGGCCCAAAAATGGTGAAATAACGCTATGATATAATTATCTTATGTTTGTAAAGTATTTATAGGATCAAATTAATGACGTCTGTACCAAATATGGCCAGTTTTAATTTGAGGAAAATTGGTTTCTTTATACTGAACAAAGGATAGACCTGCGCATGTCATTTTATGTAAAACACAACAGGTGTGAATTGATAGCTGACCATTGCAAAAAGGGTCCGTTGAGTATGTTTTTTCCCGTTTATATCAATATTAGTATATTCAAGTGCATACAAATTGCACTCAATACAAAATCTTTTATGCACATCATTTTTGTAAAGAAAAAAGAATCAGTTAAGCAAAGGAATAGGCCAATGTTCTGTTGTTTCGTAGAGCTCCGCCGCTGACTTATCGGCGCACCCGGATAAACCGGTAAAAGGGGGATAATGGATAAAAATGTTCTAAACACTAAATGTCACCAACACCAATGTACAATATAACACAGTGAGTAATCAATTAGATAAGTCTTCCAACACCACAAGAAGTTCTATGTACAAGAATGAGCTTTTTCAGTTTTAAAAGTCTCAAACACCTTCACCGGAAGTTCTATGTACAAAGTGAGCTATTACAGTTAATTTTGTGGGTTTTGAGATTGGATTGATTTGCACAGCTGCTTATGCGAGGGCCAATCTGATCTCTGGCAGTCTTTGCTACAGTAGCTGGAGCTTTTACAGCCTGTACAGCGACGTAAAGCTGTCAAACTTCCTTTTTTTTTTCCCGGCCCGATCCGATCCGATCCGGTGATAAGCCTCGATCCGGTGAATACACGGACAAGTCACAAACCCTTAGAATTAAAAAAAAGGCCTATATATACTTTCTATTTTAAGAGATACACGTCTTCATTTTTTTTTCTAAAAGTTAGTGACTAGTTCCTGTGAGTAGGAGTATAGCAGGAAAAGAGGACATGGCTGGGGAGTTTCTTTAAGCAGGAAACAGAGTTCCCTCCCGGGAATAGCTATACACCGGAAGGAACGTTCCTTCCGCGGAAGGAAGGTTCCTTCCGCGGAAGGAAGATTTTTGTACGGAACGAAGCTTTTAAATAAGTTTATTAGCAAGATAATTCTATAAAATCATGATTTATTATTAAAATAATGAATATTGAGATGCTAAGATGAAAAGTTGTGATGAAAATCAAAACTTGATGTCAACTTTGCTACCATTAAAAAATTGTCCGTGTGCCGCGTATAGCGGCATCTAAAATTTCAATACTGAAGGAAGAATATCTAGCTTGTTTTAAGCATGATAAGTCACAGGAGCTTGAAGTTCTATCCTTATATCGCTTCTAAACCCTAAAACCGAAAATTTCATAATGTCATTACGTAGTAATGACCAGGAGTGAAACTAAGCTCTCGACAGCCATTCCGGCTCCAGTTTCCGGTTATCAGCAGTGAATGTTGTGACGGCAGCGTAAAATGTTCGACGTTACGCTGACCAAGATGGCGACGTTTGAAAAACAACAACAGGACAATGTCTATTGCAATGAACAACCATTTGTACATTTCTGGCCAATGTTGTACCGGAAAACATGTTTTGTTAAGGAATAAACCAAAAGAGAATGTGTTTTTTTACTCCAATTAGCCGTATATAGGAGTTTGTAATCCTATCGATTTCAGCAATCCACGAGCATCTTGTATTTTATCCGGGTCCTCTTGTCAATCTTACAATCAAAATGATTGATATGACTACAGATATCGTAATAAATCTTACTAACCGCCAGTAACCGGTCTCTGGAAGTTACTGGGGATTTCACACAAATGAAATAACGGTTGAATTTATGAAGGGCTACCCAAGGCTCTCGCTACGCTTGCTGAAAAGGATTTGGTTTTGTTTCCCAGCTAAAACCCAGAACAGAAACTATCTCAAGGAAATATAAACAAAGCCTTTAACAAAAAAAGTGCAAGATTCCTACACTTGTACCTTCACGTTTTTATAGCAACAAAAACCCAAAAATATATCCCAATTCTGTACAAAGACCTGAAGAAAAGTCCCTAAAATGCATAGAAATAACCCCTAAATATAGTCCAATATTGTGATGACCCCCAAAAAATATCCACAAAATCTTCATACCCCAAAAATATTTATTTTTCTGAAAACACCCCAAAATATTGAAATTCACAATTTTGAACCAAAAAAAAATGACCCGAGCCTACTAATGTATGAAAATATCAGAGTACCCCCCCCCCCCACACCCTGGGGGCGAGGACCCGGGTTGGAATCTTAGTTATAGTACCCGTTGTTGCCCAGTTCTCCTCCATCGGTTGCTTGTCCATATAATATCTCTCTTCCAAATTGGTCTACCCAAAGAGACACCCATCTTGAAGAATGTACTCTTCAGTGTTGTTTTAGTTCCCGAAACCCGGGACACGCCATAATCTCCTCCACCGATCCCAGCACCTAAACATTCTCTCGTTTATTCTTATACATACTTTTGAATACCAAGGCACCGGATTATACCGTCAACAAGGTGAGCTAAAATTGGGGAACCTCCCTCAATAATGATTACTTTCAGTATTTCATGTCGAAAAATGTATTCTGAGTGTTTCAAAGAAACGTCGAGGCTCATTCTGTCTCATCGAGACGAATTTGTTGTTTTGATAGGATTATAGTGCCAAACAAGTGTAAAACGAGCCTTTATAGTCCAGTCAATTTACTTGAAAATTTGACCAAACCTCAAACAAATTCCTTCAGAAAGGGTTTTTAGATTTTCATGATCTATAAGGTCCAAAGATTAACAGAAAAAAAGTTCTCAAAAAAATTCGCAGGCAAAATGCATTTTCTCAGGGGTCAAAAAAGGGGCCTTTCAAGCAAATATGTGAAAAATGATAATTTTGTGTTTGTTTCAATTCTGTAGCAATATTCTTTTACATTAACATTTTGAACTTAATTTCTTAAAATCTTTATTTGACACGATGTTGAAAAGGTACCAGAAGAAAAAAAAAGGAAATATTTTCATCGCCAAATGCATTTTTGGGGGGCAAAACCTGCAAAAAAATAAAGAAAAAAATGTCAAAAAATGAATTTTCGGTATTAATCATAAGCATGTGTAGAATATATCCTAAAAATGTATTATCATTTTTATTATAAAGAAGATAGCAAGATGTGAAGTCAAGAAACCAACATAAATAGTACCATTTTAGGATTGGAGGAGGGGCGGGATGGGGGAGGGGGCACAGTCCCGAGCGTTTGAACATAGTGAAAAGAGATTTCTTAGCTTAAATATGTATTTGTCAAACTTGTTTCACCTTTTCTCTAAATAGCTCAACAGTCTGTAGATGCAAATACAATGCTTAAATATGTTACCTGAAAATGTATTCTGATAATTCGTTATAAAATGTGTTTTTTTAGTTTGTTTTCTTGTTGTTTTAGTGGGTGGACGGGGTTGGAAATCATGTAAAACTTGAGAAAACAAATTAAACTGTGGGCTAGATAGTCAATTCCTCACACCTACTCACCCTAGTGATGCTGCAGACATATCTATATCTTAAAGGGCAATTATTATGCACAGAATGATTGATAATTGCACTGTTAGCTGTTAAACATAACGTCACACCGCGGATATTTTTGCAAACAACAACCGTTTGTGCTAAGATAAAAGGATTTTTTCTTGACGAGCAAAGGTATGGATATGGGTCCGGATGGAGTTCATTTAATGTTCTGAAGACTTTTAACTGGTCGTCTTATTTTTTGGCCAACGGTAAATCATTTTATAGTTTTTCTACATTTAATTTCTCCAAGTGTGAGAAAGGCTCGTTTTCGCTGCGTCACAACCGGATACTGGAGCCGGAATGGCTACCGTAACTTTTTTCTTATTTTCAAACGCTCAATATTTTAATTCACTGATATGTCAGAAAAAGTTATTCATGCCTCGCATGACCTGTTGACATAGTTTTTGTGGTTAGATGTTCATTTTTCGCCAAAAACGTCCTGGTAACGGCGATTCAAAGGTGCCTGAAATTTAGTTTCACTCCTGGTCATTACTACGTAATGACATTGTGAGCTTTTGGTTTTGAGGCTATAGGGGCGTATGAAGGATCGAACTTCAAGCTCCTGTGGATAAGTCTAATAAATCATGATTTAATAATGAAATAAAGAATATTAAACATTTAAATTAAAAACCCAGTAATAACTTAACTTGATTTCACCTTTGTCAGTGATTGAAATTGTCCTTACGCAAAAGGAACCGATGCCTACGGAAGGAAGATTTATCTACGGAAGGAAGTTTTTTCTATGGAAGGAAGCTTTTTTATAAGTTTTTAGCACATTTGTTAATATAAATAATGAATATTGAGATGTTTAGGTTAAAAATAGTAAAATCTGTCTTGAGTTCATCTATGGTAGTGAAATTAATTTACCGTATATGATAGCAACATTCCTACGGAAGGAAACTTTTAAAAGTACATTGTGAAAGCAAAGAACATACAGCCTGGTCAGACACATAATTCTTTGTCGTCTGATCTGGTTCTGCACTGTCTGCATATGAGTAACCTCCAAACAATTCGTCAGCTTGTAACCTAGACCCAGAGCAGGCCCGATTGGGACAGGATTGTTTTATCCTATAAAAGGAAGATTAACCTCGAAAGGTAATATTTCTTTGTGAAATGATACGACCTGTCGTGTTAGCCCACAGATAATGTTGTCCATAGTTTCCAGCTGGCACCGCACAAGACTGAAACGATCTTGTGACTCGTCGAGGTATGACTAGGTCTTGTTGCCTAACTGTTTACATGTAGAGCAACCGTTTGCCAGCCTCTTTTTTTAACGTACAGGGGTTGTCCATACACGTACATGGCGTACATGTATAATCAAACCCTGTCTGTTTGTTTGTGTGTTTTTTTTTTCTTTTTTGAGGTGGCCAGTTGTATCCCGACTTACAAAACAAGTTAAAATTAGACCCTTGTTTTCTCGTTCGTGACGAATTATTCATTTAAGAGAAAAATGTAACATACTGAAAGTGATCGAATAACATAATTTTGCAATTTAAGGATTTTTTTTAAACAATTATTCGTCTCGAGTGAAAATTCACTAATGTACGTATCCTGCTATGCAAAAGAAACATGGCCCTTTTCATTAGTTGATTCATATTGTATGATGAGTGCGTAGATCCGGTCGGACTGCTCTGAGGAGCCATCCGATCAGGGTTAACGCGGTTTGGAAAATGATACCCTCCAAAAGCATGGATGAAAGTTCAAAAATCCTGAACTTTTGAAAATTCAAATCTTAGTAAGCGTACAAAACATTAAAATTTTCAAACGTGAATGGTCAAAATAAATCATAGAAACCATAATATTCCCAATATCTCAGCCTTATTCAGGATTTTGAGGTTGACTTTCGTTGGAAAGTCCGCCTCAAAATCATGTATTCAGGAATAATCCTGTAAACGGTACGGACTCTGATGGGATGCCAAAAAAATGCACAATTTGGGACCAGATTAGATTCGACTTTAGCCGTTAATTAATTAAATGCCAAAAAGTGCCAGTATGCTTTCCTTTTAGAACATTTTGGATACAGATGAGATCCAACTTTAGCCGACCTGATATGGATCCAAACAATTAATTAAATGCCAATATTGATCCAAATAATTAATTAAAATGCCAGTATGCTTTCCTTTTTCGAACATTTTGGATACAGATTAAATCCGGCTAAAGCCGGATCTAATCTATACCCAAACAATTAATTAAAATACCAATATTGATCCAAACAATTAATTAAAATGCCAAAAAATGCCAGTTTGATTTCCTTTTTGGACATTATGGATACAGATTAGATCCGACTTTTAGCCGGAACAGATATGGATCCAAACATTTAATTAAAATATCAATAATAATCCAAACAATGAATTAAAATGCCAGAAAATGCCAGTATGCTTTCCTTTTCGAACATTTTGGATTAAATCCGACTCTCATCAGTAAACAGTTCAGAACCGGATCAGACGCCGTAAAATACTGCGTCTTATAAGGTTTTTTACTGTTTGTTTACAGAAAATTTACTTTAAAAAGGAATTGTAACTTAGTACCCAACAACCCTTGAATACGATATGTATTCGACCAATTCATAAGGGGGCGATAAATTCCATTACACATATATTTGCTAATTGATCACGAGATAAATCTTAAAGGCACACTTAACGCCTTGTTATACGGCACACTTCACACCTTTGCTAATGGTTACCGTTGTTCAGTCTTGATAAGGTATATTGAATCATTTGGCAAAACAATGAAGACCCGGATGAAACTTTTTATAGGACCCCCCTTAAACATATAAAATGGGAAAATCCACCAGAATGAAACAGCTCGATAAGATACCAAAATTCACGGGTGAAAAAAATTCTGATATCATCGCGAACTTAATTTCTTCAATACAAACCAATGATTTTTTTTGTTTTACAAATATTTTAAACCATATCAGACTCTGATCTTGGTCGAAAATAATCGTAAAAGTAAAACGGATTTTTCATGCAGTGCTTCTCCCAGGCCTTACCAGCTCTTTGTCGATATCCAGGCAACCATTGTGAATCCAGGTCTTACACGTCTACAAACAGGACAAAACATGTTTCAGACAGAAAGGAAGGAAGAAAGGAAGAAAAAGAAAGACAAACATATAGGTCCTTTTCAAGCTGATCTGAGAGTTTCTATATCTTACTTTTAAGCGTCCAACAATAGCGGAGACCAGCCTGCGCATCGATGCAGTCTGATCAGCGCTTTTGTTATTCGCTCACAAGTAAGTACTTCTGAGACTATTTGTTTTGAACATGAATAATCGGTGCAGTCTGACCAGCAAGAAGACCGGTCTTCGGTGTTGCAAACAACAAAGGCACAGAACATTCTACGCATCCGCGCAGTCTGATCAGCGCCTTTGTTATTAGCTTTTTGGAAAGTATCATATCAAAACTTGCTACGAACGAATTTTCATTTTTCTAGCTAGTCTCTGTATCTGAGGCGACTTTTGTTATTCGCTAACAAGTAGATCTGAGACTAGTAAGTAATTAGTGTATTATATGTGCATACATGATATAATACAATATAACAAAAGTTTTAGAGCCCCTCTAGTGCGAACTGGCACTGGCCAGGATCAGCAACTCCTTAGGAGCAGCCTGATCATGGCATTATGTTTGCTTGCTTACATATAACCGACGTAATAATCGGACCACACTTTCTCGACGCGAGATAACCCCTCTTTGGGCTGTTCTGCATTCTGGTGCGACATTTAGTCGGGGTCTTCAATGCTAAAGTCTGCTTTAGGAAAGGGGTGCAACGTATTGTGTTGTAGTGGACATAATGCCTGAATTATGAATTATACCCTAAAACAGCAACATATGACAGTAATTAGTTCAGTGGTAGAGTGCTTGACTCGAGATCGAGGGGCCGCGGGTTCGAGCCTATTTAGCGTCACTGTTGAGCAGGACACATTAATCCTAGCTTAGTACTAGTTTAACCCAGGAAGACCCGTCCCTATATAACTGAAAGATTGTTGATTGGACGTAAAGAATCAAATCAAACAAACGAAACAGTAATTAGCGTTCCCGGACAGACAGACACACTGATCGATCGATAAATCAATATCTTTTAATTCATCAAAGTGATTGATTAAGACATCATTGAAGTAAACCATGAGTCGTCATCATGTTTGACACAATGCACTCATATTTCGTTGATTGTGTATATGGGTTAATTGGTTAATTAATTATTTAATTTATTAATTGCTAGATTATAAATTAAGTGAATAAAGCTCTTAACCAATTAAGGGAAATCTGACATATCTCACTCACTTTACTATTATATTATTTTTTTTTATAAAGCACACATTTTCACTAACCCTCACCATTTCTGGTATATTTCTACAATATGACCAAGTTTGCGATTTTCGGAGACAGCTACGTGGCCCATCTAGGGAAATTTACAGGGGGCAGAAGTGAAGTTTCTAACTGTCGTTTCTTTGGTGTATCTGGTATGTCAACAAGAAGAAAATTTCAAGACAAGTTCAACGAAATGAAGCACTACCGTCCTGACGTCGTCTCTATGAATCTCGGCGGCAACGACATCACAGAGAGTACAGACATCCAGAATATTGTTAAGCGACTCAAGAATATTGTCAAAGAACTATATGAGAATGGTACTATTAAAGTCTTCGTCGCCACCGTCATTAATTGAATAAGAAGCTGCACACTGAGTTGGGTACAGACTTGGTCGACGTAGGAAAGAAGATAAAATAACCCAGTCAGTACAACAATGACCTCGTGCATCCCGGGTATTACCAGGGCGGCATGTACCTCCTCGACAGACTTATAGTTAGATGCTTCGACGCCTGCTAGGTAGAGCCAAAGCCTGAGCACAAACGGTCTTTTCCAGGACCACCAACTCATACCGAAAGAAACCCATTTATTGTCGTACAATATTTCGCCCCTTTATACATGTTAACAGTGCAGAGAACTTACACCCGAATCTCAGCTAAATAAATGTTCGTACATGAAAGTTAAGCATATCTAATCATCAGAGTGATAATCAATATCTTTTAAAAAAAAGCAAGTTTCCTTTAACACGCATTATAGACACGAAATTGGGCTTGCATAGAAAAAAATCTTCCTTTTGCAACAACTCGAAAAAGCAATAAAACACGGACGTTTATTACATAAACACGTATTCAAATGTACGTATGTGCATAAAATGAACATATTTTTAACCTAGACATCAAGTTTTGGTTTTCAGCACAATTTTTCATCTAAGCATCTCAATATTCATTATTTTAATAATAAATCATGATTTTATAAACTTATTAAAAAGCTTCCTTCCGTAGAAAAAACTTCCTTCCGTAGATAAATCTTCCTTCCGTAGGCATCGGTTCCTTTCGCGTAAGGACAATTTTAATCGCTGCCAAAGGTCAAATCAAGTTAAGATAATACTGAGTTTTTAATTTAAATGTTTCATATTCTTTATTCCATTATTAAATCATGATTTATTAGACTATTCATGCTTAATACAAGCTAGATATTCTTTCTTCCGTATTGAAATTTTCGATGCCGCTATACGTGGCACATGGACAATTTTTTAATGGTAGCAAAGTTGACATCAAGTTTTGATTTTCATCACAACTTTTCATCTTAGCATCTCAATATTCATTATTTTAATAATAAATCATGATTTTATAGAATTATCTTGCTAATAAACTTATTTAAAACCTTCCTTCCGTACAAAAATCTTCCTTCCGCGGAAGGAACGTTCCTTCCGCGGAAGGAACGTTCCTTCCGGTATATAGCCATACCGTTCCCTCCCTTACATTTTGTTTTGGTTGCGGTTGATTTTTTCGAGTCAATACGTTTTACTAGGTAAACTGTGGGTATATATTTGTTTTGGATCATTTTTGTCATTTCTTCTTGTTTAATACAGATGGATCGTGTATAGTTTTAGTTTTGCAACTGCAAAATTGACCTTTACAATGATAGAATGCGGCCTTCACCTTTCACAGTGAAGAATCAATAATCGGACGCGTACTAGTCATCGTAAATCGTTCTCTTCGTCATCTGATAAGATAAGAAATTTTATTTAAAGAAGGCATGACAGTAAAACACAGAAACATAATCACTGATCAGCTTTTGACCGTCTGTTAGGGTAGTAATTTTATGAGATTATAGGTTTCCCTGCATAAAAACTGTACCCTATGAAACAGATAAAATGTCTCTTAATTCTTCTGTATCCTAGCGTAAGCAATAATCACGCATATACTATATCGCTTATCGGCATCCCACTAGTGGGAGCGCATGTCTTGAGACCTAATGGCCGCGGGTTCGAGCCTCTCCGGCTTCACAGCGTTGTGGTCCTCGAGCAAGACACATTTATCCGGTTCCGGGTCATTTCGGCCCATAACAAAATCGGCCCATGACAATTTAGGCCCATGTCAATTTCGGCCCATAGCAATTTCGGCCCATAAATTTTGTCAACCTGGATTTCTGCAAAAAGGATTATATATCATTGAAAACATTTAAAATTGATAAATAGAGTTATATTGAGAAAAAACTGAAAACAGATTGGCTTTTCAAACTAGTAAAGACTAGAAAACGCTCATCTAAAGTGGTATTTTTAGAAGAAATAATCATAAATCACATATATATTTTCCAATAGCAAATACAACTTGTTCAGTAAGTTTAACTGAATAATTGGATTCAGAAAGAATCGCCTGTGATTCATATGCGAGCAGGACACACTCTGGCTAGAGTGCGCAAATGCACAGGCTCGTCTGAGCCTTGGCTGCCTGTTGCCTATGTGATGAACTCTTCTCTTACATACAAACTCCTAATCAATTAAAATGAACCATTCTTATTAATAATTATGTTTGTGTGGATAATTACAGGTAAGCAGATCTAATTATATCGATTATAGACAAACATACCAATTATTCATTATTATACCTGTGGGCCGAAATTGTATAGGCCGATTTGGTTATGGGCCGAAATTGACATGGGCCGAAATGTCCAGTGACCATTTATCCTAGCTTAGTACTGGTTCAACCCAGGAAGACCCGTCCCTGTTTAACTGAAAGATTGTTGATGGGACGTAAAGAATCAAATCAAACAAAAACAAAAGCTTGTCGGCATATTTGATATATTCAATCACATCAAAAAAAAAATACTGGCATATTCTCACCTGCCACATTTAAAACTAATGATAAGTTTAGAAACCAGCTCCAACCAGCCTCGAAAATCCCAGACAAAAATGGCAACTTGCTGTCTACATCATCAATAATCACACACTTCTCAAAAACCCAGTTTTATGGGAAGCCAGACATGCAATACTTTTAAAAGGATGGTCAAAATAAAAAAGAGTAGCTTATAAATTTTACAGGGATTGAATAGTTATAAATACTGTAGAACTAATAACTGATTTGATTCAGCACAACTCAAAGGTGGATCTGTTGTTGTTTATTCATAATTTGTTGTTGGTCCCATTGGCTATGGGGTCTTATGTTGAGTTCTTGGTTTAATGTGGTCACTGGACATTTCGGCCCATAACAATTTCGGCCCATAACCAAAGCGGCCTATACAATTTGGGCCCACAGGTATAGTGATGTATAGCCTAATTGGTATGTTTGTCTATAATTGGTATAATTAGATCGGCTTACCTGTAATTATTCACACAAACATAATAAAATATAAGACTGGTTCGTTTTAATTGATTAGGAGTTTGTATGTAAGAGAAGAGTTCATCACAGCCAAGGCTCAGACGAGCCTGGTATTTTCGCACTCTAGCCAGAGTGTTTTCTGCTGGCCTTTGAAACGGAAGCGAATCTTTCTTAATCCAATTATTCAGTTTAACTCAGTGAACAAGTTGTATATGCGAATGGAAAATATATGTATATTCGATTTATGACCGTTGACTATTTCTTCTAATAAAGATAGCAGTCTAAGCGTTTTCTAGCCTTTAGTTTAAATTACTGGTTTGTAAAGTCAATCTATGTTCAGTTTTTTCTCAATATAACTCTATCTATCAATTTTAAATATTTTCAATAATATACTGGCGGACTTTAATTACGCAACACTAACTTCCCCTTATATCTTCCAAACAACTGTTGATTGTAAACTTCCTTTGCTTCGATAATGTCATCATGAGTTGGCTTCTTCAGCAAACACTTTAGTTTTAATTGTACAACTAAAATGGACGACGTTATTTGCTTCGTATGAATTTAGCCATTTAAACATTTCTTAAGTAGAGGAGATTTTTAAGCTATTGAATGAAAGGGTACACCCAGATAAACGTCATATACGCAAATAAGCTGTATCGCAGACCTGCCAATCAATAAGAGAGTGATTCCTTGATGCCTAACGTAGTCCATGATACAAGTTTGATGCTTCTAGTGTTTCTTGATTTAAAGAAGTAGGGAATCTTTCATTCATAATATTTGGTCACATGAAACAGTTGACCCCTATCTCAAAAAGTCTACATTTTAATGCATTAAGTTCATCTTAGTTGGACAAGTTTTCCATTTTTTACTTACAAATGAATGCTCTTTAACATACAATCAAAATTATTGTTCTGCCTTCTTTTTCGAGACATAAATTAAAGCTGTTATCCAAGTGTTGCGTTATTAAAGTCCGTCAGTATATATAATCTCTTGCAGAAATCCAGGTTGTCAACATCTATGGGCCGAAATTGACATGGGCTGAAATCGACATGGGTCGATTTTGTTATGGGCCGAAATGACCCGGAACCTTTAATGTGTGGTTCTAGGTATCCTTTCTAGTTTAGCAATCATCTTGCTGAATGCTAGCTGTAATATTGATATGATTTGATCTGTTCCCAAATAATTAAATATTTTGATATAGGGTTTCAGCTGGACTGAAATTTACTTCGCACATTTTGTCCAAGTAGCCCCAATATTGTTCGGACATTTGGAAATTTTTAGGACATTTTTTCAGACACTCATTTTACCACCATTAACGAAAACTGCTATCTGCTCTTCTCATAATGGATTCCAGGGGTAGTTTTTCTACCATTTCGGACAGTAGGTGTGGCCTGATTGATTGGCTGGCTTTTTATTCAATGAGGAGGCTGGAACTTGTTGATCGGTGGAAGTGGGTGGGGTACTATTTTTTGCTGCTATTTTCGGTCGCTACAGGACTCGTTAGTCACGGAAAGTGGCTGTTCAGGTCATGATGGAGCGGGCAAACTGTTTGGGTGCATAAAAGAACTTGAGTTCCTGTTGTTTCTTGGTGGCAATTTTTGGTCCTTTTATCAGCGAATGCCAATGCAAATATGCTGTCCGCTTCGAGATGAAATCGAGGGAAGTTTACAGGATGCAATAGACCCATCAGGCGTAGCGTAGCAAAACACTATGACTGGTTTGCTTTAGTGAATAAGTATTTAAGGAGTAAAATTATGCGAACCAGACTGACGCTTACAGAAATTTGGCCAATCAGCGATCGTTTTTTAAAACAAAAATACCATTGCATCACTGTGTATAACCGTACAGTGTGCGCTTCCGAAAATCGTCTCGGACAAACTGTCCAAAGAAGACAGCAAACTCTTGGTTATCTGGAACTATTTCGGACTATGTCCGAGGGCTGACGCCAAACTGAATCCCTGTGATAATGGGGATTCAACTGAGCCAAAGTATAATGTAAAAAATACACATTTTCTCTCATTTTTACACAACAACTAAGGCAGACATTGCGGTCTATACTTTTTTTGCCGCCATACCTAACCACGTGACAGTCATGGGAGTTTGAAGTAGAGATGACAGCCAAAGCAGCAGACAAAGTGTCAACAAACTGGGATAAATGAAAAAATGTTTACTTGCCACTTTTATATCAATTCGTTTGGAACAGAGTTACCATGGAGTGTTGGTATTCACATCATGAATCCAGACTTCCTCGACATTGATGTCTACAGTTGGATGTTGGGGAGTGTAACCATTGAAGGTCGAAGTTGAATAGTAACATCAACTTCAATGGGTAAACTCTACAACCTCCATGCTATACATGCCTCTCAGAGCACCTTTTCTATTTATAATCATCACTTTGTCTTTCAGTTCTCCTTCTAGTTCCTAAGTTTGACCGCTTGTTACAATCATCTTTAAAAGACGATTCTAACAATACTTAGTGGCCAAACATAGGGTTAGTTGAGTAAGCATAAGGAATAGGGAGCGCAGTGGCTCAGTGGTAGAGTGCTTGACTTGAGGCCAAGGGACCGCGGGTTCGAGCCTCACCGGCGTCATTGCGTTGTGTCCTTGAGCAAGACACATTAATCCTAGCTTAGTACTGGTTCAGCCCAGGAAGAACTGTCCCTGCATAACTGAAAGATTGTTGATGGGACGTAAAGAATCAAATAAAAAAAAAAAACAGGAATGGCAGCTCAGAATTTGTTGTAGCCAACACTTTAGCCAAATGTAAAAAGTTGGAGCCAAATGAAATTGTGACCAGCGATTTGTAGGGGTGGCTCACTTTTGTGCAAAATTGGGAATTAAGCTCGCGCAGGCCAAACAGATCCCTCAAGCTCGCAGTTACTTTCCTTGACTGCGAGCAGGCTGATCGGCAGATTTTCCGTATAAGTGTTAGTCATCACTGAACATAGGCGATAAAGACACAAGTCCATTTAGTGTCCAATTTCTGATTCATTATGATTTTCTAGCTTTCAAATAACAAACAAATTATTCTCCACAGTAATGATTATAAAGTTCTACTCTATTGTCCACAATACAATGTTCTAATAAATTCTTCTATAGCTTAAGATAATGTCTCATGTTTCTGAATGCGAAATAGCTTAAACTATATTGTAGGCACTGAAGTTTAAGGTCTGAAGTTGACCAGTACAATAGCATTTCACCATAACTAGAAATTAGATGTTTTCGCTTCAACTAAATATCCTGTTTCTCTAAACTTCAAAATCTTGCTTTTGCAAGCCAAAAATAATCAAATTTTATGAAATATAAAAAAAGAAAAGTTCAATGAAGTGCCTTAATTCTCTAAAATTGTGCCATTTTCATCAAGGGAATTAACCAATATACTTATAAGCAGTTTGTAACCAAATAGCACACTGTAACATAATTGACTTTAGCCATGGTTTTAGCCAGAAATTAGTAACAAGAAGTTGTTCTTTATTTAACTCTTTGCCAGCTAGTGGCAACTTTTTTCATCTGCTGATAACCTTTGCAAACAGTTTGGACCCAGATCAGGCCTGACAAAATGTTGGTCCTGATCTGGATCCAAACTGTTTGAAACCCTGATGGTATTGAAAAAAATCTGGCATTCAAAGAGTTAAATATCGCACAATAATAAAGAGTGAAGAAATAATAAAAGCAGTATTGGAAAATCCAAAAGCTGATTCACAGATATGTAAGGCCTAAATTAAAATTTTATTTGTTTCCCCTTACCCGACCGACCCCGAAAAAAGGCCCTACTCAAAAAAAATTATTTCAATTTTCAGCCAAGAATATTTTTTTATAAATTTCATTGCAACCCTAGAGAAATGTCCAATGTAAACAGTGTAATAATCTTAGCAAATTGTTTGTGTATTTAATTTTATTGCCTATAGTAGGACTATACAGTAAAACCTGCCTAGAACGGCCACTCAAAGATATACACAGATCGTTAAGACAAATGGGCGCTAAATGCAGGTCGAAAGTATTGCAGAATGCTCCCTGTGAGCATTCTGCAATACTTTCGACCTGCATTATGTGATGTCTTTTTTCGAGTGGCCTCTTAAGACAGGTTTTATTGTATACAATTAAGTTTAATGGGTATCCAATTTGAGATTTTTAGCTGAAAAAATAAGTTTCCGACCGACCGACCCATACTGGTAAAACAGGGCCGGGTAAGGGGAAACTAAAATATTTTTAAGGTTGGCCTAATTTTTAAATCACCGGTACTTTTAGCCAATGGCTTATATTTGTAGCCACTGTACATTTTTAGTAGAAAAGGCTAATGACAGGATGAGCCCTGGAATGGTGCTTACTGCTACACAGCATCTGGAAGTAAAGAAAATTCTGTTAATCGCATAAAGTTTCTGAATGATCAATTTTATTGAAGCAAGACATTAGATCACTACTTTTAATTAGTTTAACCATAGATTTAGATATACAAAATTTTTGAGCGTAAAATTGTAAATATTTTTTAATGCAACATTTTGAACATATGATTTGGGTGCTCAAAAGAACCGTCTCATTGAGACGGTTCTTTTGAGTACCCACAACATATGTTTTGGTTGAAAAATAAGAAAATTAATATTTTGGTATGCACTCTTAACTAAAGGCCTGTTAACCTTTTTCATTCTGGATACCTGCAGCCAGGTACTATGGCAAACAGTGAAGACCAAGATGAAATGAGCCATGGCATGTGATTTCCAACAAGGTGGCGTTTTGACAAGTGTGGACTCAGACAAGCCTGTGCAGCCTCCTTTTAAGCTGAGAAACTCCAAATGGTGTTTGGTCAGTAGCTTAACAATCATAGAATACTCAAGCGACTAGCAAAGGCTCTGATCAGACTGCCCATATGCGCAGGCTGATCTGAGCCTTTGCTGGTCGCACATATCACATTGTTGGAATTCACATGTCACGGCTCATTTTATCAGGGTCTGCTGTCTGCAATGATAAAAACAAATCTTCATGTCAGAAAGGCATTATAATACTGTGACCCCTTAATATACAAAATGGACATTTCCATATTTATTCTACCAGCATGCATGGGGAAATCCATCAGAATTAAAAGGGTAAACAGATATAACGGTAAAACAGACATATTTTGTTATTGTTGTTGTTTCAGTACCGGTATATTTCTGTTTTAGAGAGTTGAGAAACAGAGGACAGGGTCAAGATGTACCGAGTTGGCCAGTGTCTTGGTTTGTCATCATCTCAGAAAGCCATACAGGTATAAATCTGGTCCCAAGGTTAGACAACTTTTTTCCATGCCCATCTCACTTGAGCATGAAATTTCAACTGCTTTTATATGAGGTAAAATGCTAAAAAAAAGCTTTTCCTTATTTTCAAACTCTCAAATGCTGTATTGGCATTTTAGAATTCATGAACATGATAAATTTCATGCTCAGTTGAGTTGAGCTTGAAAAAACTTTTGCAATCTCAGGGCCAGCACTGAATATACATGTAGATAAGGCCAAATAGAGAAATAAGTGTTTTTCGGGTAACAGGTCTGAATATTTTAGGTAGGGTAGGCACACATTTTTTAAATTTTTTTTTTCAGGAAAAATAATTTTATGCATTTTGAAAGGCATTCGCCTCAGGACTTAGATCAGGTTACCCTAAACACAGGTATTGTTTATTTGGTCTAAGTGGGTTTTTCAGAGCTCAAAAATCCCTTTTCCACTTGTATTTGGGCCTTGTCACTAGTAAACTTGTCTTCTAGGTTTGTAACTAAGTAAGGCTTAAACATAGGTTTAGATAAACACAATTTTGAAGAATAAAATTGTTAATATTTTCTTACCCATCAGTTTTAACACATGTTTTTGGTGCTCGAAAGAATCGTCTCATTCAGGCGATTCTTTTAAGTACCTGGCACAACATATGTTTTGGTTGAGAAATAAGAAAAATAATTTTTTGGTACACACTCTCAACTAAAGGCCTGTGCTAAGTTAGAATATTGAAATTTTGCATACAGGTACATGTGGCAAGTTTAGCTTTTGTACTTTTTAGAGAACAAATAACAAAAGAGCTGATCAGACTGCACAGATGCACATGCTGGTCTGGGCCTTTGTTGTTTGCATGCAACAAAATCAGGTTTCTTTCTAGGAGGCCTCTTTATGAGTGCCTCAGAATGCAGGAGACTAATGTTAACAATTTTTACATAATTGATAAAAAGATTTTTTTGATGCTTGGCAAATTTCTTAACCCCTTGTGTGTTTGCCAAAATACCCATTTAGGAGTTTCTGGTCTTCAAACCTTGAAGACCAGAAACTCCTAAATGGGTGTCAGGGCTCTCGATCACCCGATTTTGGGGCCGAAATTCGGCCCCATTCCCAATGCTAAAAAGTATGTTTGTTTCCCAATTCCAGACAAAATATTCCCAATTTGAAAAAAAAAAAAAAAAAAAAAAATTTTTGTTTTTTTTTTGTTCTCCATCTTATTATATTCTATAATAACACTTGCTTCTTACCCCTCCCTTTTCTCATAGTACATTAAGGTAAGTTTAATTATTGGAATCATTCTAGCAATGGAAACGTCATACCTAAGGATGAATTCAAATTTCCCAATTTCAGTCAAAATGCCGCTAATTTTCCCAATTCCGTGGGCCCCGGCCCCATTCCCAAAAAGGGATGTGAGAGCCCTGGGTGTTTTAAACAGTTAAAGCTCAGATGAAATGTGGCTTAATGCATTTCATCAGGGTCTGCTCTAATTGCTAAGCTAAAATTGATCTTCAGAGAAAGAAATATAATATGTTTTGGAAATTATAACCTCAATATATACAATGGACCATCATGCATGACAGTGACTTAACTTTATCAAACTTTATGGGAAATTAGTTATTACATTGGTCGTAAAAGTGTTAACGGCCAGAGATACATTGTAGCATGTAAATCATACATGTAGGAAAAGATAAGATAATTTTTTTTTTGAGTCTGCAAAACATTATAACAATATAGCAGCCCCCTAGATAAGCTTTGAGTCAATTGGGTATTTACGCAACCTGGCTATCCTCAATTGCGTACTTGCAAAAACAATTGCGTATTTTTCATTTTGTTTATGCAACATTTTTGACAGTGACTACACATGTTTTCTTATTTTATATTTACTTTCATCGTCTGCCTTTCTAGAGTATCAAACTAACAGATTTTTATTGTACCTGAAGCAAATCTCGTCCCTTTGTTGACATCTGCATCCACTTTGCAAAGTTTCATTTTCCGCTAAAATACTTGACTGAATGCTGATATATTATTCATAAAATTGGAATTATACTGTGTGCTCACTTGTAAAAAAAATCAATACCTGACTGGCATTTGTTTTTTACCCAAATGGAAACGAAATGGACCAAATGGTACGCAATGACATCCGATGTAATTGCATAACGATCGACAGAATTGCTTTTCGGTACGCACACATTTAATTTTAATTACTTTTTGATGATTTTAATTGCGTATTTACCCAAATACACTGCTTATCTAGGCTGCTGAATATAGCATGAGCTCTTTATGAGCATTTGAACCAACTATGTCCAGCTAAATTTTCTAAGCAGACAAATTTAGCCTAACATTCTTACCCATCATTTAATCATGTTTTGGGTACTACATGTGTGGATCCAGAGGGAGGGAGTCAGGGGGTTCGGACACCCCTGGAAAATCACAAGACTGAAGTTCTATAATTTTCTTTATAAGAAATTGGACCCCCACCCCCCTCCCCTGGAACAAGTTGGGCCCTCTCTGGAAAAATTGTGGACCCCTCTGAAATCTTAAAAAATATTGTTTTCTTTGTAATAACCATTGGACCCCATCTGTAAAATAAGTTGAGGTTTGAAAAAAGAAAAAAAAACGTGTCAGAGCTTTTTTCTGTCAGTTGAAAATACCTGGATCTGCCCATGTGCTGACAGAAGAATTAAGAAATAACAAAGTCATTTTTTTTTTATTTTGGCATTCTAATGGGGATGCCACAGGCTAATGAAAACCACTCAAAGGTTTAACTGGTATACATGTATGCAATGAGACAAATATGACAAACACACTTCAAATTCAATGGGTTGATGGATTTTCTCTATAGATATGATTTTTTGCACTAAAACTGCCCTGTCCTTTGTAGAAAGCTTTACTATCAAGGAATATTATGCATCACAGTGTACTATATTTTAATTTCAGAAGCTGGTTCCCGCTACCTGTGCAATATGTAGAGCCTTACACAGGGTACCACTTGACGAGACCTGGAAAGCTAATGCTCAAAAGGAACTGAAGGGCAAAGATGTGGAAAAGACACTCACATGGAAAACTCCAGAAGTAAGTATGGTAGATTTCTGAAATTTTGAACACTAGCAAAAAAAACCCTAGACATTCAATTCACAAGCAGTCAGGTCAAGGTCTTCCCTGTTTGCTATTCTGACTAGCATTTTCTGAAATACAGGCCTATTGACAGAGTGAAGTTCAGGTTGCACCTGATAACCTGTAGGCGGTAGCTTCCTTCTGCTACCATGGTGACATGCTTTTTGCTGGCAGAGGCTCTGAACTAGTGGTCACCACTCATGTGAAAAATACCTGGAAGAAGTTTTGGGAGCTACTACCCATTCTCACATCCCGCCACCTCTCTAACAACTTAACAAGACCTGTGGCCATGTGTTCAGCTCTTTTGTGCGTAACACCATACTCCATGCCAGTGAAACTTGGCCATTGACCAAGATGAACCTGCAGCGAAATGACAGGGCCATGATCAGACAGATCTGCCGTATCAAGCCAGAGGATGTGGCCACAGTAAGTAAGTGAGTGAGTGAGTGAGTGAGTGAGTGAGTGAGTGAGTGAGTGAGTGAGTGAGTGAGTGAGTGAGTGAGTGAGTGAGGTAAAGTAAAGTAAAGTAAAGTAAGTAAGTAAATTCTTTAAGGTAAGGCCAAGTGAGGTCCCCAAGCACAAACTTTGAGCTACTGGCAAAGCTTGGCTTGGGACCTTGGCTTCATTTTGAGAAGAAGAAGGCTTTGCTGGTTTGGACAAGTGGAACATTCTAGTGGTGCAGTCAGAACAGCTTGTGATTTACAGGTTGAAGGCAAGAGGGGGCCAAGGAGGCTGCATCTGACATGTGGGAAACTGACGGAAAATGACTGCAGAGTCTGCAGTTGACCCTCAAGAAAGGAACACTGAAGATCATGACATTTTGTTAGATCTGCTATATGTGCAGCTAGCCAGTAACCTGGAAGGGGCCCACTTATTGCACTATAATAAAAAATCAGATTAGATACTAGTCAACATTTTTTTTGAGAACAGAAAGAGAAAAGTGTTAGAAATTTTAGAACATTTACAGTGGCATCTTTATCAAACATTTGGTTGACAGTCAAATGCTTTTCTAGAGACATGTGAACATTGAGGAACAATCATAATTAGATGGAACAATTTATAAGATGACATTACTAATAAGCCAGTACATGAGATTTCCAACAAGGTGGCATTTTGATATGTGTAGACTCGGATGAGCCTCTGCAGCCTCCTTTTAAGCTTAGAAACTCCAAATGGTGTTCAGCCAGTAACTTAACAATCATAGAATACTCAAGCGACTAGCAAAGGCTCTGATCAGACTGCGCGTATGCGCAGGCTGATCTGAGGCTTTGCTGGTCGCACATACCACATTGTTGGAAATCTCATGCACTGGCTCAGTTGAAAAGAGCTTTCAGTTACAGACCTTAAGAATGTGTAATTAAAATTTAATATTCTTATCTCTCAAACAATACATATGTTGTGGGTACTCAAAAGGACCATCTCAATGAGACAAATGTTTTGAGTGCCCCAAAACAAATGGATAAATTGATGGATAAGAGAATTTTACAAATGTTGTTTGTCCTGAATCCTGAACTATACAGTTCAAAGAAAAGAGGCCTCAAGGTTATAAAAATTTCATGCTCAACTAAACTGAGCATGAATTATGCTCATTTATGTTAAAATGCCAACATTTGTCATTTTGTTGGCATATGTTAAAATGCCAAGTTGGCATTTTTTACATATATTGGAATGATGAATACAACATCTGAGAGTTTGTAAGCAACAAAATTCATTGGTTTTTTTTCAGCATTTCTGTTTTATGGGCAGTTGAAATTTCATGCTCAGTTGGGTTGAGCATGAAAAATATTTAAAACCTCAGGGCTAGATTGCCAATTTAACTCCCTACCAACTCTGCTATGTGTTGTGGATGGCATTGCTTGATAAATGACGTAAATATTCTATGTTTATGGCTTCAAATGTTCAACTGACTTATCACTATGTTCTGTCTTTTAGGGGATTAACATAAAACCATTGTATACAGCTGATGACACCAAAGAGCTTCCAAAAGAGATTCCTGGTCAATATCCATTCACCAGAGGACCTTATGCTTCCATGTATACTCATAGACCATGGACAATCAGACAGGTAACTCCCCAGGCCCCTAGATTTGAGTGTGTAATTTAAAAATAGTTTTCTTATTTCTCAATCAAAACATATGTTCTGGGTTCTCAGAAGAGCCCTCTTAAAGTGACGGTTCTTTTGAGTACCCAAAACATATGTTTAGACTGATGGGTAAGAAATTATTATCCCCCGACGAAGTCCGAGGGATATAGTTTTGGCGTCGTCCGTCCGTCCGTCCATTCCGTCCGTCCGTCCGTCCGGATTCATATCTCAGTACCTATTGGTCAGATTTGATTCATTCTTGGTACAAATGATTAGTACCATAGACTCTCTATATCCTATAAGTTTGGTCAAAATCGACCCCTTAACACTTGAGTTATTGCCCTTGTTTTAGTATAGGCAATTATAATGCAAAACCTATATTAGCTTTTTTTGTGTGATAATCTTCACATTTTATCACGGCTATTATATTTAACAACTTCTCACTATACACCATGATTACGCAGTGCCTGTAGATAAGCATGGCAGTGTCAAAGTTTTACCCCACCCCTTTTGACCCGCCTAAGGGGTCAAAGGTCAAATATTTGAATTTTGCAATAACTAAGGCAATTGTTAATATTTTTGCTGAAATTTTGCATGCAGGCAGAGCAACAATAGATATGAAACATATCAAACGGGATTTCAGTTTGAAGGTCTTGGTCCGAGCCTGTGAGGTGGACTTAGGGGGTGGAGCTGAGGCCAAAATTAAACTTTTTCAGGATATGGTCATGTTGCATATCAAATTAAAGCTGATGACGCTGGCAGCAACATGGTGGCAAATATTTTGCCCACAGACACACCCTCGACCCAGGGGGTGGGTTCAAAAGGTCAAACTTAAACTTTTTCTGAAAGTAGTCATGTTGCATATCAAATTAAAGCTTACGACGCTGGCAGCAACATGGTAGCAAATATTTTTGCCCACAGACACACCCTTGACCCAGGGGGTGGGGTCAAAAGCTCAAACTATATCTTTTCCTGAAAGTAGTCATGTTGCATATCAAATTAAAGGGAATTGAGCATAGAGCACCATGAAGGCAAATATGCTGTCATTACACACACCAAAGACCCCCAAGGTGGGGTCAAAAGGTCATTTTTTTTCTTCTAAAAGTGTTCATGTTGCATATCAAATTAAAGTGGAAGAAGTATAGAACTACATGCAAGGTAACACTTTGAATTTACACACACCCTTGACCTCTGGGGTTGGTTTTAAAGGTCATATATCGAAATTGTGCAGATGCAAGTACATTTTTTTTTATTAAACTAAGCACTAAAACATACTTGACAGGCATTTGTTATGATCTGAATATTACTGAAGGTGAACTAAGGGCTAGATAAAATGGGATTTATGTTTTGTGATTTACATGTTTCTCTCAATAACCCTTCGTCGGGGGATATAAATTCGTCGAATTTGCCTTGTTTATAATTTAACAGTAAAACCTGCATAAAAAGGCCACTCTCAAAAAGACCGAAAAATTGGTTTTCAATACCAATTATCTCTTAATGCAGGTAAGAAGTATTGCAGAATGCTTCAAGGGGAGCATTCTGCAAATTTTTTTACCTCCCATATGCTACCAATTGTTATTAAGACCTTTGTTTTGTCTGTTTATGAGTGGCTGTTTTACACAGGTTTAAATGTACCCTAAAATTGTTTGTGTAAATGGAGCTAAGGGTTACTACCATATTGGGTCTTATAGGCCCATATGCTCTTATAAAGTACTCATTTAGTACCTTTATAGGTTGTTAACACCAAGTCTTTAGTTAAGAGTGCGTACCAAAAAATAATTTTCTTATTTCTCAACCAAAACATATGTTGTGGGTACTCAAAATAACCGTCTCAATGAGACGTTTCTTTTCCAGCACCCAAAACATATGTTAAAACTAATGGATAAGAAAATATTTATAATTTTACGCTAAATTTTCTTGTTTATCCAAACCTATGTAACACTATAAATTCTTCAGATTGTCAGTCAATTCAATAGTGTTTTTATACCAGTTAAGATAGCTCCTAATGCCTTGCTGACATATTCAGTGGGGCTAGGGCCTATATTCATACATACTAGCAGCGTAAGCACTGTCAAGTCTGGTCATTTGTGCAGGCTAGCATAAACCTTCTTGCTCAAGAATGCGATCAGTAGTACCAAAATCTCAGGTACTTGTGGTTAGTGTAACTCTAATGTACATTTCAGTATGCTGGGTTTAGTACTGTAGAAGAAAGCAACAAGTTCTACCGTGACAACATAGCGGGAGGACAGCAAGGTCTCAGTGTAGCATTTGATCTGGCAACACACAGAGGGTAAGCAGATTTTCGCAGAATGAGTAGCCATTATTACAGGCCCCCAGATAAGAGTGTGTAACTGAAAACTGTTTTTTCTTATTTCTCAACCAAAACATATGTTGTGGGTACTCAAAAGAACTGTCTCGGTGAGACAGTTCTTTTGAGCACCCAAAACACATGTTTAAATTGATGGATATGAAGATAATCACAATTTTATGCTGAATAGTTTTACTTATCTGGTCCTATTATATTACTAGAAGCTAACGTAGGCACATACCCCAAAATATGATGCTCTTTTTTACCCCAAATATTGAAGTTGCATATGATATAGTATCACCCCAGTCTGTCCATATGTATGTCTGTTTGTCCATTGATAGGCCAGCATTTAAAACATTTTTACTGTCTCATAGGGCCAGTTAAGCAAAAATGTCAGTGTAACATTGCAATTATTTTCTTATCTATCAGTTTAAACATGTTTCATTGAGACTGTTCTTTTGAGTACCCACAACATATGTTTTGGTTGAGGAATAAGAAAATAATTTTCAGTTGCTCACTCTTATCTTGGGGCCTGTGTCTAGAACAATTCAGTTTGTTTGTTTGATTTGATTCTTTACGTCCGATCAACAATCTTTCAGTTAAACAGGGACAGGTCTTCCTGGGTTGAACCAGTACTAAGCTAGGATAAATGTGTCTTGCCTAAGAACCACACCGCAGTGATGCCAGTGAGGCTCGAACCCGTGGCCCCTCAGTCTCGAGTCAAGCACTCTACCACTGAGCCACTGCGCTCCCCAGACCAATTCAGTTAAAGTCTGAAAGCCTTATAAATAGTAAATCTTTTAGATGAATTGATACGTCATTATATGTCTATAAAGTTTGTAGATTGGAAAATATTAGTTTAGGAAGTTTTTTATATGTGTTAGTTTAGTTATTGATTCACAACCTATCATTTAACCCTTTTTAGACGGATAATGTTTTAAAGAGGGCAGACCCAGATGAAAAGCTGCACAATGCAGCATTTCATCAGGGCCTGCACTGTTTGCTAAGACAAAGTTGATCTTCTGAGAAAGAAATACAATATATTTATTTGGAAATGTTAACCTGTGGCCCCTAAATATAGACAATGAACCATACTTATTTAACTGTATAAAACTTTATGATAAAGTCCATTGGTGTACAAAGAGTTAAAGCAGGCACCATTTTAATATTTTATACATGGGTGAAAGTTTTCAGGATTCTTCCTGGATTCAGGAAATGCTGAATTATAGAAGCTAGGGCTTCCACATTTACACGTGTGAACGCAAGCGTTTCATGTTTATGCAATAAACGTTTACAAAAATGGCCTACTGTTTAAACGAATTTTAGCATGTGACAAGCTTCATGGTTTATTAATAGCGTCTTCAAATGAAAAATAGTGTTGTTTTTTTTTCAGTTTCGGATGTATTTGATAAAGTTTCCAACAATAGTTAAGTAATATTTAGAACTAGGACGGACATGCTCAGCGGACACAGTGACCGATGTCTGTTGTGATGAAAATGTCCTGAATTTTATCTCACTGTGCTGGGAGCAATCAATATTCATGCATTTTCATCAGATATGTAAATGCACATCTTAATATTCTATGGACTCGCATGTGAAAGCACATGGCTTCAAACTGTGTTGTTGTTTTCACTTCCCATCTGTGTGTGCATTGATGTCAATTTCATTCTGGCCTACCTGACGATTGGCAGTTATTATACCTTGTGCGTGTCAACCAATTACACGTTTGCAACTGTTTACAAGGGAAGACACACTGAAGAAATGTCAGTTATCGATGAGCCTGCACATGTTTCAGTTGGGTTGCAATTACTTGAAATGTGTTTTTTCACAACACCTAACCAACAACTTTGAATGCTTGCACAAGGTACATTTTTCATAGAGCTCTTTTTTTGGAAAAAGTATTGGCAATTTTACTGATCTCATGATAATGAAAACAAATCAGTATGGTAATTGCGTGTAAACGGAATCGTTTCGATTTCTGGAATTCGTGTTAACGTTTACAAAATTTTGTAAACGTGGAAGCCGTAATAAAGGCAGAATATTATAGCTTCTCTGGTTTATGTTCAGGTCATTGTAGGACAATTGACCATTTAACTTGAAACTTTTAAATGATTTATAGTTTGTAGGCATACTGCGATTTTTAAGACTTGAATTCCAAAAGTTCAGGATTTTGGAAATTTTTAACTTTCACCCATGTTCATAACAAGTTTGATTTTTGTGGTATTATGAAGTAGAAATAAATTATTATATAAAGGTAAAGTTTTTGAACAAATATTTTACTGAGTCTATTAATTATACATAGTCTATCTGAAGAGGGCAGTGGTAGAGTATTAGACTTGAGATGGAGGGATCACCAGTTTGAGACTTACCAGTGACACTGTGATGTATCCTTGAGCAGGACATCCTCAAAGTCTTTACTGTACTGGTTGAACTCAGTAAGACAGAAAATTGTCCCAACAGGGCAGCTGTTGACTGGGACGTATAGCAATCAAACAAACTATTAATTGTCTGAATAATTCCCACAGTAGCAGGGCCGTGAAGGGCAATCAATAACGGGTCAGATTGTTAGATTGTTGATCAAGGGGTAGTGAGTTTGATCCCTGCCTGGCCCAATTCTTTTGTGGAGATTGATCATGCAATACTATAATAGGTCTTCTTTCTGCTAATTCAAGAAGGACTGTTGTCATTTACAAGCAAAAGTATGTGCACAGAGCACTTGTTAGCCGCTAAGTCCAAGCTTGCTCAGAAAAAGTATTTTTAGGTTAACTGAGTGTCTTGACATGACCATAGCTGTTGACTGGTACTTTAAATCACAAAACAAGCAAACAAAATTCCCACAGTTCCTTAGCTTTTGTAATTGAAAAAAGCTAAATTATGAACTGTGTGAATTATTCTGCAAAATGCTTTTTATCCCTTTAATTTGTAGATTTGAAACCCCATAAATTGGTACTTTTGCAAAAAGTGAAGACCCAGATGAAATGTTGCATGAGGCAACATTTCATCAGGGTCTACACTGTTTGCTATTTGACAGAAACAATCTTCAGAGAAAGTAATACACATTTTAAAAATTATAACCTGTGGCCCCTCAATATATACAATGGACCATCCCAAGTTTATGGTATCAAACAAGAAGGAAGAGTCCATTAGTGCATAAATGGTTGATTATGATAATTTTACTTTCAGCTATGACTCGGACAACCCTCGTGTTCATGGCGATGTTGGTATGGCGGGTGTAGCTATTGACTCTGCTGACGATACCAAGCTTTTGTTTGACGGTATCCCTCTCAATAAGATCTCAACCTCTATGACTATGAATGGTGCAGTATTACCCATCATGGCTATGTATATTGTGGCTGCTGAGGAACAGGTAAGTTGGAATTTAAAAATGTTATCTCTGCAATGCTTGTTATAAATGTCAACTATATTTCTTGGACAGACTATTAACTGTAGGCATATACTGTAAGCTTTAAAATTGGAATTTCTTTAGTTCAGGATTTTGGAAATTTTGAGCTTTTACCCATGTAAGCCTAAGTGTTATCTTGTTAGTGCCATTTCTTATTTTACAGGGAGCAAAGCAGGCAGAACTAACAGGGACAATACAGAATGATATTTTAAAAGAATTCATGGTTCGAAACACATACATCTTTCCACCAGATCCGTCTATGAAAATCATAGGAGATATTTTTGAATATACTTCAAAGGTAAGTCTGAGTTACAAAACACTGAAAGGTCTACAGGACTTTAGTTAAGAGTGCGAATCCAAAAAATAATTTTCTTATTTCTCAACTAAAACATATGTTGTGGGTACTCAAAAGAACCGTCTCAATGAGACGGTTCTTTTGAACAACCAAAACATATGTTAAAACTGATGGGTAAGAAAATATTTACAATTTTACACTCAAAAATTTTGTTTATCTAAACCTTTGGTCTACAAACTTCGAGAATGTATAAAATATGAAACCTGTTCAATATTTGCTGGCCATCCTACATAAGGTTTGGATGGTGGGAGATAGATACCTGTTTTTCTCTGAAAGCGCTTTTTTTAACCTTTTTGATTCTGATTGATTTACCCATGCATGTTGATAGAATAAGAATGGAATTGCTCTTTTTTTTATTAGGATCACAGGTAGAATTTTCTAAATTATGATGTATATCTGATCCTGAGATTGTTTTCATCTTAGCAAACAGTGCAGACTCATCTGGGTCTTCACTGTTTGCCAAAGTACCTGTTTGTAGGTACCCAGAATAAAAAAGTGTTAAATCTTCATATGGCTTATGGCTCCAACAGTTATAGTGTAAACAAGGTGTATCTTGTTTGAAGCAAATAGCTAAATTGGAATTCATGATGTTGGGAGATTTTTATTGTTATAAGCAACACCAAAGAGACTACTTTGGATTTATATATACTAGGCAGTATGCAATCCAATTGATATTCCAATCTCATTGCTCTGGTAATTTAAGTATTCAACTTAATTTTTGCATACCCACACAACACTTGTGGACTCAGAGTGTTTATAAAATCAACAAGTTAATGATTTTTTACACATATGGTTATATGTACCGGTAGTTTTTGAAGCATGAAGAAAATAAAACATTAGAAAAGTTTAAAGCATTTTTTTTCATATTTGGAAAAATATCACAGCACAGAGTGTTTAAAGTGGTATGAGCTTTATTCCACTGAGTTCAGTACTTATCAATTGAAAAAAGAAATCCCACCACCTATTTGAGACAAAATGTCGGGAAATGTCATGGAGCGTCTGTAGAAACTCTGAATTATCAGGGTTCACAGAGGCTTGAAAAGTACTTGAATATACAGGACTGTCTTGAAAAGTCCTTGAAAGTGAAATTTGCCTTGAAAAGTACTTGAAAAACAATTGAAGGCCTTGAAAAGTCCTTGAATTTTACCATTTGCAAGAGGATTCAACACTTTTTTGGAAGCCTAAATCATTATAAAATTGTGGTGCCTTTATTTGGTGCAGCATATGCTGCACCAAATAAAGGAACCATAATTTTTCACTCATTTTCAAAAACTAATATCTTTAGTAATGGACTCTAGCATTTCAGAAGTAGAATTTTAGCGTGTAAATCAGTATTTTTCATATGTTTTCAGTCCTTGAAAACAGTAGGAAAGTCATTTAGAAGTCCTTTAAAAGTCCTTGAATTTTACATGAACTTGCCTGTATGAACCCTGATTATGCTATATTACAGAACATGCCTCGGTTTAATTCCATTTCTATAAGTGGGTACCACATGCAGGAAGCTGGGGCTGATGCAGTGTTAGAGCTAGCCTTTACTGTAGCTGATGGGTTACAGTATATTAGAACAGGTTTGTCATACTAGCTTAAGGTTAGACCAACCCTCTAGATAAAAGTGGGTAATTGAAACTTGAATTCTTATTTATCAACCAAAACATATGTTGTGGGTACTTAAAAGAATTGTCTCAATAAGGCAGTTCCTTTGAGCTCTCAAAACAAATGTTATAAATGATGGATATGAAATTATTTAGAATTTTATGTTCAAATTTTTTGTTTTACTGGACATTTGAATACACTTGATTTAGCTGAGCTAGACCATTAAAGCAACTAAGCATTTTCCAGAAGAAAAAGAAAAATCTTTCTAAATGATTTGTAAAATTAGAATTAAGTTATGTTTTCACAATAAATCTTTTCACTAAAGCAGAAAACTGCATGGAAAAGTAAATTATCTTATATAAACATGTGATTTTTTCTTGTTGGTAATTATTTGCGTCCCTCCAGAAATTCTGGACAGTTAATTTTTAATGTAAACGCTGTTGTTTTGATAGTGATAATTTGTTAAGCGTTATGATCCTGGTAAAATGTATACCATGATTTTAACTATATTACTGTGTTCTTGAAAATAGAAACATTATTTCTAAAAATCAAAGGTCAAAAGTTTGAGACTTTGCAGCATTAAGGACTGGAACTTACTTGATTTGATATGCTTGGTAATTTTGTATGTGGTCTATTTTTTTTCTTCAAAATTAGCTTTTAAAAAAACTTTCGGGAATATCATCAGAGAGTCAAATAGTTTGAATTCAGATCAGGACAGGCATTTTGACGTGCCTGATCTGGGTCCAAACTATTTGCAAAGGTTATCAGTCAAAGGTCATCACTAGTAGGCAAAGTGTTAAAGTGGTTTCTTAACCATCCTGGCTCCGAGGTTAAAAAAACTTTTCTCATGCTCAACTCACCTGAGCACGAAATTTCAACTGCTCATTAAAACTAAAATACCAACAAATGAAAACGTCTCTTGCTTTAAGACTCTCAGGTGTTGTATTTATTTTGCAAAAAAATGTTAAAATGCCAACAATTGTTGGCATTTTTACATTATGAGCAGGATAAATGTTCGTGCTCAGCTGAGTTGAGCATGGAAAAGTTTATAACCTCGGGGCCTGTTTATGGGAATAAGCAAACAGTGCAGACCAAGATCAGATACTGCCTAATGTGGTGTCTGATCAGGATCTTCACTGTTTGCCTACAGAATTTTTTTTTAAAATTTGGAAACAAATAAAAAAAAAATACTACCCAGGGATTCAGTTTGGCGTCGGCCATCGGACATAGTCCGAAAATAGATCCAGATGTCCGAGAATTTGCTGTCCAGTTTGGACAGTTTGTCCGAGACGATTTTCAGAAGCGCATACTGTACGGTAATGCACAGTGATGCAACAGTATTTTTGTTTTATAAAACGATTGCTGATTGGCCAAAATTCTGTAAGCGTCAGGCTGGTTCGCATAATTTTACCCCTAAAATACTTATTCACTTAAGCAAACCAGTCATAGTGTTTTGTTACGCGACGCCTGATTGGTCTATTGCATCCTGTAAACTTCTTCCCTCGATTTCATCTCGAAGCAGACAGCATATTTGCATTTGCATTCACCGAAACAATGACTAAAAAACTTAATTGCCACCAAGAAACAACAGGAACTCAAGGATGTTTATGCCCCAAAACAGTTTGCCCACTCCATCATTACCTGAACAGCCACTTTCCGTGACTAATGTGTCGTACGGCGGCCGAAAATAGCAGCAAAAAAAACAGTACCCCACCCACTTCCACCGATCAGCAAGCTCCAGTCTCCTCATTAAATAAAAAGCCAGCCAATCAATCAGGCTGCATCTACCATCCGAAATGGTAGCAAAACTACCCCTGGTTTCATTATGAGAAGGGCAGATAGCATTTTTGGTTTATGGTGGTAAAATGAGTGTCTGAAAAAATGTCCTAAAAAAATTTCCAAATGTCCGAACATAATTGGGGCTGCTTGGACAAAATGTCCGAAGTAAATTTCAGTCCAGCTGAAACCCTGCTACCCAAGGTAAGTAAGGGTGCAAAGATCAGGAATGGATACAATCAAGTACCACCTGATACCCCTCAAATTGGGAATGGGCTCATCCTTCTGTCAGATAAAGGTAGGCATGTCCACACAGTTTAATAGGTTAAGCATCCATTCACAGCTATCAGCTGGTCAAGATGGCAACTCTTTGGATACTCGCAACTGAGGGGCCGCAGGTTCGAGCCTCACCGGCGTCACTGCGTTGTGGTCTTTGAGCAAGACACATTTATCCTAGCTTAGTACTGGTTCAACCCAGGAAGACCTGTCCCTGTCTAACTGAAAGATTGTTGATGGGACGTAAAGAATCAAATAAAACAAAAGCAACTCTTTGGTTGGAACAATCACTGTCTTCCCCACTTTGCATGTGTAGAGAAGGCTTAGCAAGACTGCTTGGTTATATAAGCTATCCTGTGTCTTCACTGTCATCTTTGCGGTGAAAACCAAAATCTTATTTTCGCAACATTTTGCGCAAGTGGGCCTTGAAGCAAGAAAACCTGTCTGGTGTTTGTGACAAGGTGAGCCTCAAACAGCTTGCTTAGCTACAGAGACTAGCTAGAGTAGGGAAATTTTGAATGTAGCAAGTTGAGGTATTTTACTTTCAAGAAAGTGAACAGCAAAGTGGCTGATCAGATGTGCAGGCTGGTATGTGCCTTTCTGTTATGCACCAGTTATTTGTATCCACTGCTCCCCCACCTACAAGGATGGGAAGGGATAGTGACCCTTCACTTTTCAGAGCCCTGATATAAGCTCTGTCCTGTAGGGACAAGCTGATGGTAACAACCCTACTCTTAGCCCCACCCTACACTACAGAAAATCTCAACGGGGCAGGTGTCCCAATGTTAAAACCCCCGCACTTCCACGGCACTGCAGGGACAATCAAAAATTACTTGCCCTGCACCATAGCCAGGCTATTCAACCGCTATCCCCGTAGGTGGGGGAGCCGTGGATACAAATGACTGGCGCATTATCATGCAACAAAAAAAGTTAACCATTTTTTGAATCAAGGCCCAAGAAAGCATTGTAACCCTTAAAGTGCCAAGAAAAAATGCATCTGATAATGTCGTCTGCTGAAGTTGTCTGCTGCAAATAATTGCCTAACATTACTGACGAATAAGTATGGAAGAAAACAGCGTGGAACCAGAACAGACTGCTCATATAGGAGCAGTCTGATCTGAGTCCGCACTGTTTGCCATAGAGGCTCCTTAAACATTTCAGCAGACGAGAAAAGCAGACGACTTTTGTTGCCATTGGCGCTTTAAGGCTTAAGGGATATGTTGAGATTCAAATCAACATGCTCAGCTGCAGAGCTTACCTAAAATCTTCAACATTAGGGTTTAAAGTCACTTTAACCCTTAACACGCCAATCGCAACAATGGTCATCTGCTTTTCTCGTCTGCTGAAATGTTTAAGAAGCCTCTATGACAAACAGTGTAGACCTAGATCAGACTGCTCCTATAGGAGCAGTCTGATCTGGGTCCACTCTGTTTGCTTCTATACTTAAATTCGCCAGTAATGTTAGGCAATTATTTGCAGCAGATGACTTACATCAGCAGACGTCATTTTTAAGATGCATTTTTTCTTGGCACTTTAAGTGTTAAAAAAGACAGCAACAGTATTGTCAGGCTAAGATTTTATTTCAGGAATTGAAAGAGGGTTAGATGTTGATAAGTTTGCTCCTAGACTCTCCTTCTTCTGGGGAATAGGAATGAATCTCTATATGGTGAGTAAAGGTTGACTTATATTGTGTGAAAATTGGGTCAACAGGCCCTACGATAAGTGTATAGTCAAATTCTAATTTTCTTATTTCCCAACCCAAACATTACTGGGCCGCGTAGAGCAGTAGGTAACATGTCTGGCAACAGATGCGAGTCTGACTGCAGACCCAGGGGTCGCGAGTTCGATCTAGGCCTGGTCCCATACTTTCATGGAGATTGATCATGAAATAATTTCTGCGGTCATTCTCCTCCCTTCCGCTGAATCATTCAAGAAGGGTTGTTGTCATTACAAGCGAAAGTATGTGCACAAAGTACTGGTTAACTGTTTGTTCAAGCTTGCCCAGGAAAAAGCGTGGTTAGGTGAACTGACCGTCCTGCCATGACCATAGCTGTTGACTTGGGACGTAAAGCAGCAAAACAAAACAAACCAACCCAAACATAATGTTGTGGGTACTCAAAATAACCATCTCAATGAGACGGTTCTTTTGAGCACCCAAAACGTAGGTTAGAAAATATTCACAGTTTTATGAAAACAATTTTGTTTATCTTTGACCATGGTATTGGAATCTACAATCAGAGTGCCGCATTATGACTGGTCAGACTGTTACATTTTATTTCCTGGGTCAAACTGCGCCACCCACCAGCTTAATAAACACTGATTTACTTATATATGTTGTATTTACTGTAGCATTACTGTAGCATTATTAATTACACTGTAATATATCTTGCTTCCATTATTTTTGGTATTTCTGATGATAAACAGTGCAAAAATCTAAAAACATGTTTTTTTGTCTTGTTGACGAGTTATATATCATTGTCATTAGAGATATCATTGTCTGCACATATTTATTCTCTGAAGATCGACCTGTCTGCTATGGCACATCACCAACCAAAAACAGGGATTGTGTTAATATGTGGTATGCATTACTCATAACTCTGTGGTTAAAAAGTAGCAAGCAGAAACAGCATTATCTCCGATAGGAAGCATTTTTAGCTCACCAGAGCCGAAGGCTCATGGGTGAGCTTATAGTATACCAGTTACTCTGGCGTCCGTCCGTCGTCCGGCGTCCTTCCACAATTTCAAACATCTTCTCCTCTGAAACCACTGGGCCAATCAAACTCAAAAATCATTTGGAGACTCCTTAGGATGCGGGAACGAAATTTTGTTTAAATGGTCCTGGTCACATGACCAAGGACTTGGTATGAAGCATTGGGGATTTGGGGCCTACCAAGTTTGTTCAAATAATGAGCCTAGGTTGACCTTGACCTACTTAACGTTATGGTCACATTTGCTTTCTAATTCATTTAAACGGGAAATTTTTATGCCCCCAAAGGAACTTTGGGAGGCATATAGTAATCGCACTGTCCGTCCGTCCGTCAGTCCATCCGTCCGTCCCGCTTTCGTGTCCGGTCCATATCTCCTATATTCTTTGAGGTAGGAATTCCAAATTTGGTGTGTGGATACATCCTGGGATGACGGAGTGTCGCGTACCATTTTCGGGTCACTGTGACCTTGACCTCTGACCTAGTTTTTAGAATAATTGTGTCCGGAGTATATATCTTATATTATTTGAGATAGGAATTCCAAATTTGGTGTGTAAATGCATCTTTGGATGACGGGGTGTCACATGCCATTTTTGGGTCACTGTGACCTTGACCTCTGACCTAGTTTTAAGAATTATTGTGTCCGAAGCATATATCTAATACTCAAATTTGGTATGTAAATGCATCTTGTGATGCCTGAGTGTCACAAACCATTTTTGGGTCACTGTGACCTTGACCTCTGACCTAGTTTCAAGAATTATTGTGTCCAGAGCATATCTCCTATAGTATTTGATGTAGGAATCCCAAATTTGGGGTGGTGATTCCTCTTGGGATGGCGGAGTGGTGCATACCATTTTGAGTCACTTTGACCTTGACATTGATTTCTGGCCTTATTTCTAGGTTTTTCTTGCTATATTACAGCTAACCTTTCCCAATGACTCACCAGCATATGTCCAAAAGTGTTTTATCTTTTAATATATTATAATATAGACTTATACTTATAATCTAAGACAAAAAAAACAATACCTCACCGTTCTTTTAAAAAGTTATTTGATGTCAAAAACTGCAAAATGGCAGGTTTTTGAAATAAACAAACACAGATTTTGTTAACTAATTAACAAGAAACGCAATACAGTTTTTTTCAGAACAAATACTACTCACACCAGAGATATAAATAAAAACAAAAAATAGTGAAATAACATGTATTTACATAATTTGTTAAGCAAAATCCTAATTAAGTCAAATGAATAAATGCCAAAAAAAACATTAATATTCAAAATAAACATATCAGAGAATGTAACTGGAACAACAAAAAAACATATTTTTACAAAGATATTTTCATGAAGAATCTAATGATTGAATAAAAAATATGTGTCACCGTGCTCGTTTTTTTGTTTTGGTGACTTTTCTGAAAAATCCTGAAAAAAATAAAGACTATAATAAGTGTTGTCTCCCCATTCAACCAATTTTTTTGTTTGTCTACGCCCTATGTATATCACTGGGCGGAGACATAGCTATAATTGATTAAACACTGACAAATGGGCGTAGAAAATGACAAAAAAGAATGTGACCCAGCACATAAAATTATGATTCTCATTAAAGCATGGCTATAGCATGTCTTGATACTTTGATGCTTTCTTACACGTAGGATTTATGTAGATAAAAGCTAAAAATTATAAATTTATTCCTGATGCATAGATCTAAATGTCATTTAAAGCTGCATACTCTGCAACTTTCATTAAAACATATTAACAAAATTCTAGGACAAATCGAAGGATATTTATTTTTCTTGCCGTTTTGCAGCGAAAATAAAATTATGTGAAAACCCCAGACATCCGTATAGGCTATGGAAAAATGCTGAAGTCTGCTCATTGCAAAATTCAGCGGTGCCTATCAATCTTCGTATTTTTCCGGAGAAGAGATCAGCTGATAAATCTATTTCCAAATAAGATGCTTACATGAGGACGTAAAACTTTGTTAACTTTCGCAATTTCATTAGTCCGGCACACAGACGCAGAAGTTTGTGAGGAAACCACAATGACCTTACTGATTTATCGTCACTCTCTTAAAGAAAAAGGCAAATTACACAGATTATCTGACTCTGAGCTGAATCAAGCTCGCCAGTAAAAATCATTCAGTTACGACAGTTACGTCACTGGTCATGGCAATAGACAAAGAGGTACTCAATGGGGAGAATTTTACAGCCTCGATAAACTATCATTCTCGACCCCTTGTTTGTGTTGATGCACAGCGTACAAGTCAACATTTTTCAGTCATGTCACATTTTCCTATCTACATGGGTTGAACCGTTAGGGCTCTTAATATCAAAATGGATAGCGATATGCCTATAGGCTCCCGGAACCCGTACCCTTCCAGACACGGTCGGGAGCGCAGTGGCTCAGTGGTAAAGTGCTTGATTTCACTTGAGACTGAAGGGCCTAGGGTTCGAGCCTCATCGGTGTCATTGTATTGTGTCCTTGAGCAAGACACATTTATCCTAGCTTAGTACTTGTTCAACACAGGAAGAACCGTCCTGACGTAGCTGAAATATCGTTGATTGGGACGTAAAGAATAAAAAACAAACAAATCCAGACACTGCCGAGACTCGGGGCAAGGACGGATCCTGATGGAGCAGGGAGTCCGGGTCCCAGTGGAAAATCACATGTGGTATAGGGTTCCATAGGAATTGGTCCAATGACATCCGGCCCTGAAAAATGGATCTCCCATGGAGAAATTTTGAGTACCTGGACCCCCCACCCCTGTTAAATTGCTGAGCGCTAAAATGATGTTGCCCTCTCCCACCCCCTTTGCTGAAAATGAATAACATGTAATAGTTTATTTTGCCATAAGGCTTCTTGAGACAAGATGCTTTTTTTTCTTTTTTTTCCATACTTGTACCGAAGGCTCAGACGAGTCGGTGCGCGCGAAGTCTCGAACTTTAAATAAGTTCATAGCAGGGACGTCTATTATACGGTCTAGGTTCCTATCCCACTAGATTTTGAACGTTTTCGCTGGACAACGTATAATCCAATGTTCTGTTTCCTCAAAAAATCATTGGAAGAGTTATTTTGCGAGACTTATCACGCGTGTTTATGCAAGCAACAAAGACTCGGACTAATCTGCGCGTCTTTGCTGGTCACACACATAGAAAATTTTAGATGTGACAACAATAGTTCAGTCATGTCGGGATAGTTCCAAAACGGACCCAGAGAGAGGGTGAGGAAGAGCCCATTCTCTGAAAGCTGCAGCAGAGAGCGCCCCACCCTACCGCCAACAAGGCTTAGACCAAAGCCTTCTATCTATCTATCTATCTATCTATCTATCTATCTATCTATCTATCTATCTATCTATCTATCTATCTATCTATCTATCCACACACCCTCACATCTATCTATCTATCTATCTATCTATCTATCTATCTATCTATCTATCTATCTATCTATCTATCTATCTATCTATCTATCTATCTATCTATCTATCTATCTATCTATCTATCTATCTATCTATCTATCTATCTATCTATCTATCCACACACCCTCACATCTATCTATCTATCTATCTATCTATCTATCTATCTATCTATCTATCTATCTATCTATCTATCTATCTATCTATCTATCTATCTATCTATCTATCTATCTATCTATCTATCTATCTATCCACACACCCTCACATCTATCTATCTATCTTTCTATCTATCTATCTATCTATCTATCTATCTATCTATCTATCTATCTATCTATCTATCTATCTATCTATCTATCTATCTATCTATCTATCTATCTATCATCTATCTATCTATCTATCTATCTATCTACGAGCCTCCCATCAACTCAATGAGTTTGCAAAATGTCAGCCTATATGAGGGGATGGTATTTCTGTGGGATAGAAAAAGAAACGGTAGTACCATAACTGGGAAATATAGCTGTCGGAAAATCTTTGACGATGACCTTCGATGTTATCAAGACAGTTTCGTGCACATAATTTAAATGTCCCGTAGATGCGATTACTATTTTCTTTGCGATGCGCGGATCCAGGAATCTTTGTCAGAGGGGGAGAGAGGGGGAGGCCCGACTGCCGAAAAACAACCGCAACAACATTATTTTTAACCCTCAACTGATTTTACAGTTTTACAGGGGGGGCGGGTCAAGCATTTTTGGGAGTCCAACTTTTTTCAGGGGGGAGGGGGGGGGGGGGGGGGGGGTCCAGATGCTTATTTCCATAAAAACGCATATAACTTGTGATTTTCCAGAGGGGTCCGGGCCCCCTGTCCCCCTCTGGATCCGCGCATGTTTGAGCAGTCATTGCCACTAGAAGTCAGCACAAGTATCCCCGATCCCCTGTCATTGCCACTAGATGTCCGTAAAAGTATCCAGAGTCCCAGGCATTGTAATTCGAGGTTAGTTAAAGTATCCAGAGTCCCAGTCATTGCCACTAGAGGTCAGTAGAAGTATCCAGAGTTCCAGTCATTGCCACAAGAGTTCAGTATGAGTATCAAGAGACCTTGTCATTGCTAAGAAAATGTCAGTAAGAGTATCCAGAGTCCCTATCGTTGTCACTAGATGTCAGTACTATTATCCAGAGTCCCCTTCATTACCACTAGGGGTCAGTACTAGTATCTGTATCACTAGTCACTGCTACAAGAGGTCAGTACTAGTATGATGAGTATCTGTCGTTACTACTACAAGGCAGTACTAGCAGCCAAAACGAGTTAAGTTCACCTATTGCAGCCAATTTGTGTCCCACAATTGTTTGGCTTAGATTTCCACTTTTATGTTATTTTGTTACTTATTGGTATATGTCAATAGATAATGTTGTCTAAAAAGTGTGCATCCAAAAAGTTCGATTCATTCAGCCTCACAAAGAGCACCACTGAATTTGAATGTGAGCTACGTTACTGTGATGAAGTATACTTGTACACATCAAATTTAAGAGCTTTTATAGTATGCACTTCTACTTGGATCTCTTGTTGATCAAATAAGCCTATAAGGTAGAACTTTTATCATGTTTTTTTTCTTCTTCTCAGCATGGTCTAAACAGGTTTGTTATGAATTGACAGTGGATTAAAACAGTAATTCTAAGAGTACAATGATTGTTTTAATTGTATCCATCAAATTTGAAGAGTTGACCAGAAAAAAATTATTGGTTTTGAAACAGTAGATGAAGAATATTAAAAATTACATTCTTCTTAGGTATTGGAAATAAAAAATTGCATTCTTGTTTAAAAACATTGTGCAATATGTCTGTAACATAAATCACATACCTCTCACTCTGGTCTTATTTCCTGCGTAGAAACATATATTGTTCTGCAAAATATCAGCTTAACACCTTTTACATCAACTTTGCACATTGGAAGTCAGCTGTTGCATCTGGTTTCATTAATGTTGTTGGAATAACACTTCAAAATATGATTATAGAAAAATGATTTTAAATATTACATATATTTGAAAACTTGTTGTGGCTCACTACAAACTAAGACAATGCAGATAAAAAAATCTAACTTCAATAAATGCCTTTTTATGTACATTTATTACAAAAAAGCTAAGTTTGCAATATTCACAAAGATACACCCTTCTCAGAAAAATGGCAAAAAACATTCATGGTAACGTAATTCACATAGCCAATTTGCTCACTTCAATTGAAGATAAGAAGTTATAAATTCAAGTTAACTATTTTATCTATCATATAAACCATAGAAGTTATCAACATATTAAGTCATGAGAACATTTGAGGTCACTGTGATCAACTGGAATGGACCAGGATGCAAAAGCGGGAGTGCCAATTTCAAAGTATACACATAAACTCAACAATAAACCTTCAGTGGTAGCAGCAACGAGATAAAAATTGAATGAAAAAGAGAAACTAACAATTGAACAACAAGTCAGAAACTTATAATCACCGTCGGTTTGTTGTATTTGGCCCTTTGCTTGGACAAATCTGTGTTTTTGTAGAATGTGAATTACGGTACGTACTTGTGAGTTACGTTACCTTTGTTTAATCCAGCTCATTTCAAAAACCATACGAGCAGTCTCTTAGAGATTTAAACTATTCAATTTTGTTTTTCAAACAGATTACTTTGCATATGTTTTGTTGATACAATGAGTAGCTTTGTAAGTTACATGAATAGGGGAGTCGATGTACCCCGAGCATATAGGTAAATCCTTGTTAAAATAAAATGACAACTGTAATATGGTTTAAATCGATCTTTATTAACTAGGACAGATTTGCTTTGATTAAAAACAAACATTTTTCAGTTAGTGTATGCATTTAGAGAGGTATTTGGAGTTTAGTAAAATTGTTGTAACGTAATTCACAGTAACGTTATATACAAATTTATTTTTCCACTTGTTTTTTCTATGCAAAAAAAAAACTTCTTTTAAAGTTCTTGTATGGTTTGTTATTTAGGTTATAGTTCTTACATTGGCTGCAATTGCAATATTTGAACCCCTTCTTAACAAAAAATACACATGGGTAACGCAATTCCCAAACTGCAGATTTAAGACAGTCTCAGATATCTTTCATCTGCAAAAAATAAACAAATCTTTCCCCATTTTTTTCTTTTGTTCATGCATATACTAATCCTCTTGACAAGTTGACATAGGCCAGTACTAGTGAGGCTTGTATAGGTGTTTTAGGGATACAGGATATTGCCATTTTACTTCCAGGGATATAGGATACTATCCATCTTACTTCCAGGAATATGGGATACTTGGTTCAATATTTTCGCTACTTCCAGGGATATTGAAAATTTAGGAAAATTAATTACGGGGATATTTGCCAATTTATAAGGGATATTTGCCTGTTTACTTCAAGGGATATGGGATATTCGGTACCCCCCTATACAAGCCTCACTAGTATCAACTGCCCTAGTCTCTGATACTAAATATCTACTCTACTCTATATACTATTATATTTATGATGACGCATTGGTGGTTAACATTCGTAAGCGCCATATTTGTTGACATGTGACCAAGTAAATGAACATGATTCGTACTAATTTATATTTTTTTTTATATGCTTCCCTTTACGGAGGGTACGTTTATCTCGTAAACATCGATCGCATTTTTTTATTCAATGTGGATGAAAGACCGTGCTCACGAGGCACGAACACACGGAGTTGTCTCAACTGGAATTTAATATTTGCGTTCTACATTTAAAATAAAATGGCCATGTGCGTTAGATAAGGCGCGGGACTAACCAATTCCTGCACCCCCCCCCCCCCTCCCCGCAACACACACACACATGCGCGAACGCACGCACTATTAGGTTTGAAATTATCAAGAATGTCAAAAAAGGGGTTCTGACAGTTAACTTTTCAGATTACGCCCCATTGCTGGATGATCAAAGCTTGACTTTTAATTGATAACTGAAGCATGCATAACTCAATATTTCGCCTGTCTCGGGGTGTGATATGCTGGCGGTCGTTATAAAACTGACACCTGTGTTAACAACAGTAATTCCATTTTACTTTGCAAAAGGAAATGCACATTTTTTAGCCTAACTTTAGTGTCTCTGTTAAGGGATTGACAAATGGATAGACAGATGGATGGGGGAGGTGTGGATAGATAGATAGATAGATAGATAGATAGATAGATAGATAGATAGATAGATAGATAGATAGATAGATAGATAGATAGATAGATAGATAGATAGATAGATAGATAGATAGATAGATAGATAGATAGATAGATAGATAGATAGATAGATAGATAGATAGATAGATAGATAGATAGATAGATAGATAGATAGTAAAGCGAAACAGGAGCGACACTATTTTCAAAAGCTACTACTTGTTACGAATGAAATACTTATTTATAAACGAAAACATGAAAGCAAACTGGCCTAAATTTGATCCCATTTTACCAGACATTTTGAATGTTATGACTTATATTGTTTTTTCTGACCAAGCAAGAAGTCATGTAGCAACAAAAAGGCTAGCGAATTTTTTTCGTAAACGAAAAGTTAAAATCCCCCTTCGGAGCCCTGTCCAATAATAGCACATAAACAGTTTGCTAGAAGTATTTCTTTGCAAGTGTTTCAATACTAAACAAGCGCTTTTGGTGATCGACAACGTTTAAAAACTCAATAATGACAGTCTCACCGGCTGTAGAATAGTAGATAAGCATGTCCGGGCTAAATATGACTTTTTGTAATAAGCCTACTTGTCAAGTAAAATCGTCCCCACCTCTGCGCGTGTCTTCAGTCCGAAACGGGTTTTCAGGTCAGTCCAGCGACCGAATTCTTCACCGATATTTATTCTACTTCTATTACATTTAGCGTCGTTCTCTGATTTCTCTCTTTTTGTGGCAGAAGATGTGAGGCGGTTAGGTCTTCCAACTCTTGCCCTTTTGACATGTTCAATTTCCGCCATTTTTGTTTTTGCTGCGCTTCACTCGATCGCATCGGCGCATGGGTCATAAGAGGTCACGTAAGAGTTCATATGAATAGCCACTACTGTCGGTAAATACCGTAAAACTTGCCCGAGAATTATTGGAGGGACGCAAATAATTAACAAAGTATAGAAATCGCTCTGAAAGCGGGTTTTTGGGCCACTCTTGGGCCGTTTCCTTCTTGTAATCGTTAAAAAACATGTTAAGCTAAAGAATAGAGTAATAAAATATTGTGGTAAAAAAATAACAGCGAGAAGCCGCAAATGCACCTTTAAAGAATAAACTTACAAATATGCAATAAGAGGATAAAACATTATTTTCCTTGTATTAATGTTTGGCAAGCCTGAATGTGATTTGTTGCAACCAGAACCACACAGCGGTGAGGCCTGCAACACATTATCGCACAAGGGCTTGACAAACGTTAATATACAGAAAGGAATGTTATATTGTCATTGTTATACGGTAAATCTTGTATTAGTTCGTACACTCGAATAGTTCGTACACCATAAATTATTCATGACCGGTCAGCTCAAAATGTCATGTATTAGTTCGTACAGTGGTCATTTTTCCTATTTGTAATTTTTAATAGTTCGTACACAACGTTTTTTCCGTTCATTTGGCCAATCAGTGTGTCTGTCTACGATGCTTTCGTTTTTCGTCGAGCACGTCAGTTAACAAACATATCAGCGGAACAGGAGCGTTTCGCCTGTCAGTGCGATCGTCAGTGTCGCTTATGCGCGTGCATCCAGCATTGATGCATGCCAAACTTTTATTCATTGATAAACGCTAGGTTCAATGAACGTCGGACTGATGCAAACCGCGGAGATATTTTGTCCAGTCATGACAAAAATCAAATACATGTACACAACCACGCGCGCGTGCACACAGTGTCCTACGTGTCTGTGATCATTGAGCCTTTCTGGTCTTTCTGTGTCATAAATATGCCAACGCGTCTTTTTTTTTTTTTTTTTTTGAATCACTTGATCCGAGCATGATGAAACCATATCGGCTGGTGTTTATAGCAATTGTTATCAGCGAAGGCTCAGGGGAGCCTGTGCTTTTGTGCAATCTCGTCGGGTAACTCAAAGTTTTGAAGTGGATGAAGAATCTAGACACCTACGTACTCCACTAATTAGCTGTGCTTTAAATGTGCGTGCATCAATTTCATTTCTAAGTTTCACCAAAACGCGCACGCAATAAGCGTAATAAAATAACTATATACATTGTATATCCAATGGAACTTTTTATCAAACAAAGACGACACTGATGAGCCTAGCGCGGTGTCCTCATGAAATTGTATTATGAGTCTTACACATTAAATGATTTCTGTGGATCATCACACGTACGCACAGACGCACAAACCAAGATGAAAAGTGATTTATGCATGCTTCTGCATCATGCTATACATTGGGCTGTCTATGAAACGAGCCAGTTCATGAGATTATGGTACCTCTCGCACATGCACCCAGCGAAGGCTCAGACGAGCCTGCACATCCGCACAGCCTTGCAAAGGGCATAAATGCTCACATACGAAGGTGCATGTCTAAAGTTAGGCTTATAGTCCCATTACCACCGCAACAATTGCTTGCTTTCAGTTAAGAAAAAAATGGTCGAAAAAGCCTCTCGTTTACCGTCCGTGTATATTTAAATTTGCAACTTAGCTTTTTTACCCAATTCCGCGAGAATCTTTTTTGTATGCAAACAACAAAGGCGCAGATCAGCCAGCGCACCAGCGCAATTCTACCAATTATCTCTAGAAAGTATGATAGCTAAACCTGCTACATGCCAAAAATAAAAAATAAGATTCCTGTCAGAAATGCGTGCGCGGATCCAGACAATTCCAACGGGGGGGGGGGGGGGGTGGATGGGAGGGTCGAATTGCTTCTCGAGGGAGGTTTGTACCAGTTTTTCTTCTTGGAAACAAATGGAAACTTATGATTTTCATGGGGAGGTCCGGACCCCCTGCCCCCTCTGTCTCCGCCCATATCAGAGTTTCAAACAATTTGAATTCACATTTTATTTATTTTTTTTGCTGGGCCTGGTCAATTCACAAAACGTCTGCTAATTATACCAGCTGACGCCAAGGGCAAAGACAGCATGATCCTTTTTAAGATCAAAGAGACCGCGCACACCAATTCCGGCCACGTGTTGTTTTAAAGTTTGGGGTCGCACGGGATGATGGCCTTGACGCAAGAAAATGTACATTACACATTAAACAGTGACCCAGGCGTTATGAACAAGTCGAACAGGGTTCATGCGCGGATCCAAGATTTTTTGTCAGGCGGTGGGGGGGGGGGGGGGGGGGGGGGTCGAGGCCCGACGGCCAGAAAATAATCTGGACAATGTTTTTTTTTAGTCATCAACTTATTTTACAGTTTACAGAGTGGATCCAATGGTTTTATTACAGAGGGGAGGAGGGGGTCCAACGTCTTCCAGGGGGTGGGGGTGTCCAAATAAACCCATATAACTTGTGATTTTCCAGGGGGGGGGGGGGGTCCGGACCCCTAACCCCCCTCTGGATCCGCACGTGGGGTCGCCTGTTTGCTTACAGAATCATGGTCTATCAAAATTTACATAAAACTGAAAAATACCACCCAACGACGACTAAACGGGAAAAAAACTATCTCCTGCTGGTCGAGATAGCAAGTGCGGATCCAGAGGGGGGGGGGGTCAGGGGGTCCGGACCCCCCCCCTGGAAAATCACAAGTTATACGGGTTTCTATAGGGTATAAGCAACTGGCCCCCCTGGAAAAAGTTGGACCTCCCTGGAAAAAGTTGGACCCCCTCTGGAACCTTGAAAAATGATACGTTTTCTTCGAAATTAACTATTTGACTTCAGTAAAATAAGCTGAGGACTAAAAAAAAGTTGTCAGGCCTTTTTTGTCAGATTGACCAGGACCCCCCCCCCCCCCCCCCCCCCGCCGATGAAAAATCCTGGATCCGCGCATGGAAAGCAAGGTGTACACGGGATAGCGTGGTGTTCAAATAGCAGTGCAAAGACTAGCATGTGTATCCAACCCTGTTTATGGCTGTAAAAGAGTCAGTCAGCCTCAAATCACGAAAGACAAATTTTCTCATGCAATGGCTTTTCCATGGTCAAGCGACCGAAGATGACAAAGTACGAGAAAAATGGTTCTACATTGATTGCCATTATCATAATCTTAGAATGCTAATAGCCTAACACCGAGCTATATTGGGTCTGAGCTAACACGTTAGGGGGTGTGCGAACAAGCTGAGCATGTTATGTCGCCACAAGGAATACGACGTATGATGAAGACTCGAAGTAACCGACCTATGCAGAAATATAGGTGTTCATACAAAGCCTTTCTTTAAATGGAGTAAGCATTCACAAAAACGTAAGTTGTGGGTCTTTTTACAATATGAAGGCAGAGAAATGTACTACTCTGATTCATAAGAGTTCTGCGTTCCAGTTGTTCATATTTCATATTTAGAAGTCACCATTTTCATTTTCCGTTTTCATTCCAAATCAATGAGTGTACGCGTACGTCTAACTTGTAGGACTGAATGTACGTACATGTATTGTCTTGTTTACTTCTATGCTGGATTTTCGAGGGTTCTAAGAAAATAAGAATCTACATCATGACCAAAAACGAAAGCTGCGATATACATTGCTCTGTTACATTGTAGAGCTAGCCGTCGGTAGTGAACATCAGTTGTATTTTTGTTATGATTCCTCGGAACCAGTGGGTCCAAGTATGATTCCAATCAAGACAATCGTCATAGAACAAGTCCGACGTGACATCTCTTCCGTAAAGCAGGCCTATGTAAAGTTGGCCTGTAACCGGGTGATATCGCCGGGTATATCGCACTGCATGTGAGTCGGTTGAAACGGCAATCCGGACTTTTATGTTTGGTTGTTTATTTTCAATCTTTCACCATGCTATTAAATATGTTAGTTTAATTGAAAATACTGATCAGACATTCAGCCTGTAATTAGGCTAAAAGGATAAACAGAAATTCCTCCCTCTTTGGCAATTTTCGCATTTTTTTGGTCCCGTTTATCGATCTTCAGAATTTCATTTTATTAGTTCGTACAGTCCCGTTTCTCAGAAAAATAATTTTTATTAGTTCGTACACAGCGAGAAATAATTATTTTTTACTGTACGAACTAATACAAGATTTACCGTATATTATAGGACTTTTTGGGTACTGTAAAGGTAGCAACTTTAATTTTCATATCTGGGCGTGGTTTGGTTATTTCAACTGCTCAAGAATGGAAATCAGGTTCTATCCATTGGTTAAGCGTTTAAAAGTTGCTTGAGCCGCGCAGGTCTGCGTGCATTTCATGAAAGTCCTGCCCGTTAATGCACTGAACCCACATTTATTAACCTTTAAAGCGTATATTACAACACAATCGTATGTTATTATCGTCTATTGAAATATTATGAAGCCTCTTAAACAAACAGTGTAGATCTAGAGCAGACTGCTCACCTAGAGCAGTCTGATCTGGGTCCACACTGTTTGCCTCTATACTAATGTTAAACAATAAACAAACACTTTCGAATGTAGTTATAACGTCTCATTTTCAGATTTTACCTATGTCCAAAGTAGACTAATAAGGCAGTCATGAGGTGCCGCCTTTACAGTATCCAAAACGTTCTAGAATACTTTCCTTTCAAGCAAAAGCATTTCCAAAAAAAATGTCCACTGTAAAATCGTGAAGCCTACAACAAAACCACACCTTATAGGCGCAATCGAAAACATCAATACTATCGACGATTATAGACCAAAAATAGTTAGAATCATAGTTGTTTTTTTTTTATTACCATCACTCATCGAACAGGCGACACTTTGCAATCAAAACACTGTTTTGATCCGCGTTCGTCAATGGTTAAGAGTGTTTTTGATTGCTCACTATCCGGTGTGGAAACAAACTTTTTTTTCAACAGAAACATGACTGAAAAAAACTTTTTTTTCAACAGAAACATGACTGAAAAATGTAGATAACTCCTAGCTCTTGTTTCAGATTGTTTTGGTTACGTATTCATTGTATCAATACACATAACGGATAGGTGGCAATCGAAAACGTTGATGCTATCGATGAACGTAGATCAAATACCGTCAGAAACAGACTTTTTGGATTGCAGTGTAACTCGCAGAGGATATCCGTTAGCAGGTTGAAATGGCAATTAAGCCCTCTGCAGTCATGTTTTATCGGAAATAAAGCCCGCGGTCAGTGATTGGTCAACGATCAACCAAAATATGACACATTATCAAATAAAATGTACAATTGTCAGCGATTGAAACACCTCAAGTTTCTATAGTAAACACTTATTATAAGGTATATAACAATAAAAGAATGATACATTCTTCTGTCTATTAACGTTTGCCAAGCCCAAATGAGATAATGTATTGTAGCCTTAACCATGAAGCTGTGAGGGCTGCACCAAGTGCGGATCCAGAGGGGGGGGGGCAGGGGGTCCAGACCCCCTCTGGAAAATCACAAATTAAATGGGTTTCTATAGGGAATAAGCAATTGGACACCCCCTGGAAAAAGTTGGACCCCCTGGAAAAAATTGGACCCCATCTGGAGCCTTGCAAAAGGATAGATTTCTTTGAAATTGACCATTTGACTTCTGTAAAATAAGCTGAGGACTAAAAAATCGTTGTCAGAGCTTTTTTGTCAGACTGACCTGGACCCTACCCCCCTGATGAAAATTCCTGGATCCGCGCATCTGTACCATGCTTGCCAACCGTTAATATACAGAAAAGAATGTTATATTGTCATATATCTTCCTTTCAGGCACATGCAGTTCCAATTAATTTTATGAAATTGTATGCAGAAATGTCCATTTTATCATCATCAAACATACAACGAAACAAAATAATTTTTTCAACAGAAACATGAAATAACTCCTAGCACTTGTATCAGATTGTTTTGGCTACGTCTTCAGTATATCAAAAACACACTAGATAGGCGGCAATCGAAAACGTTAATGCTATGGACGAACGTAGTTAAATATTGTAAGTAACAGAATTTTGGATTGTTGTTTGTAGTCAGATAGGCAACAAATGGCAATCACAAACACTGTTTCTAGCAATTTGTTATCAGCATCCATCGATTGTTTAGACTGTTTTTTATTGCTGCCTATCCGGTGTGATAAGGTAATTGAAATAGTTACGTCATTTCTCCATAAAACATTAGTGACCATGTACCTCCATGAGACCTAAAACATGAGAATAATAAATGAGTATGATCAGGAAATACCACAATCACAAACTGCAGACAACCCCGTGGCACCGTGAGGAAGAGCCGCTCAACCATCACGAGACACCAGGAAGACAAATTAAGCAAAGCAATCAGCTCTCTCTTCCCCATCAAGATGATTGCAATACTAAAATGGACATAGAGTAACGTAACGTACGAATGTCACATACAAGGCATGTGCACGTCTACAACCCCTGGATCTTAGGTTAGTGGCAGCATGCAGAAATAGCAACCGAGACATGTATATAGTATGTTTATTTATACGGTCCGCAACTTTTAACCATCAAAATACTGAATGACTTCATACTCTGGGTGATGTTTTTAAAAGCTAATACTTGCATTCTTTCTTTTTGAGAAAGCAAAATACTTACAGAATTACATTTCAAGCATCAAAGAGTTGTCAGGGGAGAATAATATCTACCGTCTTACAAATAAGTATTCTCTTTTAAAAACAAGATTCAGGAACGATAACTCTTACACTCTTACTTTTAAGTAAAAGTAAGGTTATCTTTTGACATGGGTCCCGTACTACCTTAAATATCTTCTTCTCTGGAACCAAAAGGCCAATAGCCGTGGTACCTGGTATGAAGCATTGGGGATGTGGACCCTACCAGATTGCACAAATGATAAATCTAGGTTAACCTTGACCTACTTTATGGCAAGGTCAAATATTTTTATGGGAAAAATCTTAAATTTGTTTATTTTTCTATAACTGTTTGGGTCGAAATCATAATACTTGCAAGAAATGTTTAACCTAATGAGACAACGGTTTTATATGAGTACCAAATGTCAAGCTGACCTGTGACCTTTTATCCAAGGCCACTCATTTGGACTGCCACCACATACCTATCTAAACATCTTTTCCTCAGAAATCACTTTGCTGTTTGATGGAGTATTTATTAGATTGTTTTAGGTTGCTTGACCAAAATGGCCGCAACCCCCATAAAACAAAATATGTTTCATTATAAGCTGTAGTTGATCTTGACCTATTTTAACATTATTAAGGAGATCAGGTGAGCGCTTCAGGGCGGTCAGGTCCTCTAGTTCATATACTGACCTATCTGATTTGAGTATTGTGGGTATATGTGACACACTTGTTTACCCAATGCCTCACGAGGTCATGTGATTAGCCTGATTGGTTGATTCAATCTTGTTATCAATCAATGTCATCACGTGTCACTGAAGCCATTTCTATGGCTGGCCATATGCAGAATATTTTCAAAAATGTTTTAGTGCAGAAAATATAATTCTATTGCTCAATACTGTAATACCAATCATTGTTATGGTTTGGCTATCAAAGGTTACTTGATGTCTCCACAGACAAATTATTTATGGCCGTTCCTTGCTTGTTACTTTTAAACGCAAGTGTTTTGAGTAATGCATACTGCATATTAACACAAAACCTATTATTCAATTGTGATGTACTGTAGCAGACAGGTCAATCCTTTGAGTATTGTACCTGCACAGACAATGGCGGAAAATGATCTGTTTGCAGAGTCATTGAGCTACATTTGATAGCTTAGCCATACCAATGATTGTGTATTATAGTATTTAGTGATAGAATGTTAATACTTTCTACAGAAAGAACAATGTTGAAAAAGTTCTGCACTTAGTCTTGTCAGATGTGTTCCATATACATGTGATGACCCTGATTAATACAAGAATGAATTAACTTAACGGGCAAATCACATGACTTTGTGACACATTTGGTAAACAAGTACAGTCGACTCTCGTTAACTCAACTATGCATAACACAATACTATCACTTAACTCGACCCGACGGCCCAGTCCAGGTTTTTTCCCCTATATATTATTGCATTTCCACAACGTTTATCTCGACAACGGCTAAGTCAACAAAACTGATAACTCGTTACGAAAAACTGGTCCCGCTGATCGATTTGAGTGTATTTTACAACGCCTAACTCGATTCCATTTCATAAGAAAATAATAGACATGCGTGACTGTTTGATCATACCTTTTCGTCTGATTGTGTAGCCAATTAATCCACTGTTTGCACCAGTAGTCCGAAAATTGTGTGATTGGCTTGTAAACAAACATTACACAGTCGCCGTGTGTGACTAATTGCCAATTATCGCTGTAATCACTCTTAAAGTCCACCGACCAGCGGCGTGCTCGTTTGAACCATTGTTGGTTTAGTGTCACCATTGAACACCTTTAAAGAGTTCAAAAGATGGTTGATTATTTTGATAGCATGAGTTGGTCTTCTCATAATTAGTGTCATAATTTGAGTTGCAGATACCTGTATATTACATGTCCGATGACTGGGTCAGTATTCGTTTGAGAATAACCACTTATTATGTCGCTTACCGTTGCAACCGAGCAATCTAATGAAGGACACAGCTCGTCTGTGGGGATAGTTAGATCGGTTAGCCCCGCCTCTTTGGCTGAGCAATTCAGTGAAGGACCCGGACCACAACCCGGGGGGATAGCTGGATCAGTCACTAAGAGAGGGGTGAAGAGAAAACTTGATGCCAAGTCTTTAGAGACCAAGTATGAAGTCCTGATGGAGGTAGAGAAGGGTCAACGAAAGAGGAAGCAGATTGCAGAGCAGTACGGATTAGCATTCATTACTCTTGCTACTTGGGTGAAGAAGGCTGCTGAGATCAAGAACTCGTATCTCAACGGGGACTACAACTCGACGCTTAAACGACTTCGCCCTGCTGGCTATCCTGAAGTAGAAGCAGCCCTACTGAAGTGGTTCAAGTCAGCATGAGATGTAAATGTTCCCATTTCTGGTCCGTTTTTGATGGAGAAAGCGAGTGACCTTGCTAAACTCCTGGGTGTGCCTGATGGGCAGTTTAAGATTTTGAGCGGCTGGCTTGAAAGGTTTAAGGAGAGGCACGGAATCTCCTTCAAAAAAGTCTGTGGCGAAGAGAAGTCCGTTGATCTGGCTAGCGATCAGATGGAAGAGTGGCATCGGACTCTTTCTGTCTTGTTGAAAGAATACCAGCCCGATGATATTTATAATGCTGATGAGACTGGTCTGTTCTTCCGCCTGATGCCGGACAGAACATTAGAGTTTTAGAATGTAGACTGTCATGGCGGGAAACAGTCAAAAGAAAGAATTACCACGCTTGTCTGCGCAAATATGAGTGGTACGGACAAGGTGCCACTGTTTGTCTTGGGTAAAGCTGCTAAGCCTCGCTGCTTCAAGAATGTCAAGTCGCTGCCAACTGAGTACGATTCCAACGCCAAAGCATGGATGACTGGCGAGATCTTTACACGATGAGTTAAGAAGTTTGACATGAAGTGTCACCGCCAACATCGCAGAGTAGCCTTGATCGTCGACAACTGTCCTGCTCACCCAAAGATCAAGGGCCTCAAGGCTGTCAAGCTAGTTTTCTTACCACCCAACACAACGAGCCGTACACAACCCATGGACCAAGGAGTGATCAGGGCCTTCAAGCACCATTACAGGAAGCAAGTGATCGTGAAACATCTCCGAGCTATCGACAGAAAAGAAGAAGTGAAGATCAACGTCCTCGTCGCCCTGAACTTTTTGCAACAGGCTTGGCGAAGTGTATCCCAACAGACTATCGCCAACTGTTACCATCATGCTGGCTTCAAGATCCAAGACGACACCAACCAGACTGAGACACCCATCGACAACGAAGACCCCCTAGATGACCTCCCACTTGCCAGACTCATAGGCAGTGCTTCAACAATGACCAAGTATGTTGCGATCGACGATGATGTTCCAACCTGCGAAGACGTGACAGATGAGAGCATCGTAGATGATATCATCACTGCGAGACCCACCACCTCTATGCGGGACACCGAAGATGATGACGACAACGATGAACAGACAGACGATACACACGTTGAGCCTCCATCCGTTGACATGGCGATTTCTGCATGTGACACGCTACAAGCTTATCTCCAGGGACAGCCGGGTTTAGATGATATGATCAGCAGACTGAGCGACATTGACAGATGCATTTCCAAGATCGACCTGAGTAGACGTTGTGCAAAGCAAGCTCTGATCACAAACTTTTTTAGGGCATGAATACTATGAAACTGGGGTTTTATTTGCATGCTTGCAGACGCACACCGTTGATCCGTAGAACTAACTTTGATTCAATGACATCTCGGACCCAGTACTGGGTCCGAGGTGACATTGCATCAACGCTGTTCAACACTGATTCTATGTACTGGGTTTACATGCTTATCATTCTTTATTACTGATGTGCTGTAATCAATGTGCTATAGATATTTGTTGATGTTTTTGTTGATGATGAAAATGAAAAAGTAAACAACATATTCTTTTTTTTTTATTTCATTCCTACCGTGGCTTGAAATTTTGGTGCCAATTCATTAACGTAATAGCTACCGATGACAATCTATTGATAGATGATGTGGACTTAATTTAATTTCCGCCAACTTTGGTAGCTATTACGTCATGAATTGGTTACCTCGAACTACTGATAACTCGACACATTTTGCCCAGTCCCCTGGAATTCAAGGTATCGAGAGTAGACTGTGTCACATGTACCCACAATGCTCAAATCAGATAGGTCAGTATTTTAAGAATGTCACCTATTGGAAGATCTCTATTGAGATATATTTCAACAATAATTATTATACATTGTACTGTGTACAGGAGTCAATAATAAAAGTGTTAAGTAATCAAGGGTGACAACTGACTAATTTGCACACATCTTCTTTTGTTTTCAGGAAATAGCTAAGCTAAGGGCAGCAAGGAGGTTATGGGCAGATTTATTAAAGGAGAAATTTCAGCCAAAGAATCCGAAATCCCTCTTATTGAGAGCTCATTGTCAGACCTCAGGCTGGTCATTAACTGAACAGGTGGGTCACTACTGTACTATCACAGGCCTCCAGATAAGAGTGTGTAATTAAAAAAATATTTTTCTTGATCAACTAAAACATGTGTTTTGGGTGCTCAAAAGAATTGTCTCATTCCAAAACACATGTTTTAGTTAATGGGTAAGAAAATTATTACAAATTTGTGCTAAAACTTCCTTTACTGGACCAATCCCTATAGTATTTAATGTTAGACAGCCATATTTTCTTTTACGTTAATACGGATTAGTATGATCAAAAAAAAGAAATATTATTTTTGACATCAAATGTCTATAAGTTTATGACAACTGATCAGATGTAAGTAAATCCCACCCTGGTGCCCAATAAGCGCACCAAATGTCAGTCCAAGCCTTTCACGAGGTTATTAAACTTTTTTCATGCTCAACTGCTCATTGAGATTCAACTACTCATAAAAAGCTAAAATGCCAAAAAAAAGTCTTTCTTTGCTCTCAAACTCTCAGATGTTGTATGTACCAGGGCTGTTCAAATATGAATGCAAGTAGCTTCATTACTTTCTTCACATATATGCTACGATAAAATGTCATACCTTTCTGGAAAGAACTATTTGTCGCCTTTAAAATGGCACCAAACATAAAGAAACACTCACTATATTTCTCGACTTACAGACGCTTATATAAAGGCCATTCCTGAGTACTGAAGTTTTTTCTGAGGCAAATTGCAATACATGTTTTGGTACATGTGGGATATAGTGTCATATCTTTGTACGTTGAGACAAAATGACACCAAATTTTATATGCAAGTTTAAGGTACATTGACAAAGTTGCTTGCAGGAAAAAGTTTATATAATTCTGTTACAATCTCGAGTAAACAGGCGCGTTTGTGACGTCATTAATTTTATGATAATCATCATTCTCAGTTATCTATTGGTGAAGCAATAATAGAAATCTCTGAGTTTTTTTCGTTGCGTTTTGCTTAAAACATGCTTAATATGTCATTAGGGAGTTTTCAAAATGCTCCGTCCTCTATTTACAGAGTTATTTAATTTTAAATAATTTTTCAAGCATTTTTCTGCTTCTTAATGATGTGTTTACATTAATTGAAATATGTTCAATCTGTCTAGTCTTCAAGACCAGGTAATTTCATTGTAGATAATGCCTAGCTTGGCAAAACTTAAAGTTAACGTTTAAATTTAGATTAAAGCCACACTTTTATGACAACAAAATAAAGTATAAGTTCTATAACCCCTTCACATAAGGTATTTTTGACTTAATAAAAAAATGCTTTCAGCATCCAATAAATACCCACTATCATTCAATGATTTGTAGCAACAACTCAGTATGAGCGATCATCATATTGTCTTTGAGATAAAACTAGTTTAAATGTTGCTTCGTGCATTTTGCTAGAGATACCTTTGACTGAAAACTGAAAGGTGGTGTTTTGTTTACCATATATTTGCAAACATAAGGAGACTTTACTAAACGATTCGATGTAATTTAACAAAAACATGTCGGATTTTGGCAACTTTCACAGAATCATTGTAAAAGTATATAAAGATACTTCCTTAAAAAATTTCAAGAAATTTCATCTATTTATCGAAGAATAATACGCTTGTCTATATCAATGGTATATGTTCGAAGCATTGAGTTTGTTAGTATACTAAAGTGACCCTCATTCAAAGGGCTATAACTTGATAAGTATACTTTATATTTCTTTAGGTCTGGTGCCAGTTTAAAGGTGACATATAGTCCTTTATAGATACGTATACCATTATGTCGTAGCATATATATGTAGAAAGTTATGAAGCTAATTGCATTCATATTTGAACAGCCCTCGTATGAAGCTATTTATCAATGTAAAAATGCTAATAATTGTTTGCATTTTAACATTTTTGAATATGATAATTCCAAGCTCAGTTGAGTTGAAAGAAAGTTTTATAACAAAAAAAATGCAAGAGGCCAGATCTGGGTCCAAACTCTTTGACACTCTGGTGGTATTCTGAAAAGGTTTTTTAAAATGTTAATTTTGAAGAAAAAAAATCAGCAGATGGCAAAATGGCATATAAAATTACCCAGCATGCAAAGAGTGAACAGGCTTCCTGGCGAAACCTATCGGAAAACAAAACTGTGTCTGTAAATTTGTTGTTTCATTTGCCTAAGATCCTGTTCTTTGTCATTGCAATTGAAAGTGTTCGATGTTGCACAAAGATGAGCACAAAAAGATGCGAAACATCAGAAATTGCTAAACTTATTGTGCATAGTGCATTTAAGCTACAGTAAAACCTGTCTTATTACAAAACAAAACAAAGGTCTTAATGGCAAATGGTAGGGTAATGAAGGTCGAAAGTATTGCAGAATGCTCCCCTTTGAGCATTCTGCAATAATTTTGACCTGCATTAAGCAATAATCGGTCTTGAAAACCAATTTTGGTCTTCTTTTTGAGTGACCGCTTAAGACAGGTTTTACTGTATATTTTTAATCAAAAACCTATAAAAGAACTTTTATTTTAGATAATGAACCTATATAAAAAGTTATATTTTGCAAGTGGGTTATTAGGAGGCGGCTCAGGCCTGAGTTAATGTGATTATTTCATTTACAGGACCCATACAATAACATCATCAGAACTGTGATTGAGGCCATGGGAGCCACATTCGGGGGAACCCAGTCTCTCCACACAAACTCCTTCGATGAGGCCCTGGGTCTCCCCACCCCCTTCAGTGCGAGAATTGCCAGAAACACTCAGATCATCTTACAAGAAGAATCGGGAATCACTAAAGTTGCAGACCCCTGGGGAGGCTCGTACCTGATGGAAAGTTTAACTAACGAGGTCTATGAAGCGGCACTGAATGTTATTAAAGAGGTAAGTTTTAACCCTTTGTGTAGGAATGGATTCCTCCATCTGATTGTATAAAATCAGTCTTGGATAGTTCATTGGATATATTAAGGGGTTAACTCTTGGGCGATTTATTACGACTTAATATTCTCTATTTTATATTATGCTAGTCCATATAAAACATCTCTGTGGCAAACAGTGTGGACCCAGATCAGACTGTTCCTCTGGGTCCACACTGTTTATGGTATGCTAAAATTAGTTCATTCTGTAAGCATTCACATGCAGCAGACAAATTCAGAAGGTGACATTTTCAGGTGCAATTTTTTTGTAACAGGCAAAGGATTAAATGCTAGAATTTTCAAATTTATAATCGAGCCATAACATGAGATTCCCAACAATAAGGTTTGTGCGACCAGCAAAGGCTCAGACCAGCCTGTGCATACGTGCATACTGATCAAAGCCTTTTCAAGTTGCTTAAATATTCTATGACTGTTAAGCTACTGAACAAACTTCATCTTGAGTTTCTAAGTTAAAAAGGAGGCTGCACAGGTTCGTCTAAATCTACACTTATCAAAATGCCACATTGTTGGAAATCACATGTCACAGCTCAATTATGTACTCTAGTTCCTAAACAAAACTCATGTGTGTGATTCAGGGCCAGTTGGCCCTCTTGTTTTTAAAATTATTGTGAACTTTAACACCTTTCAGCAAAAATATTTTTTCACAAAAAGTCCGTATCATACCCAACTCTACATTATCCATTTTTACAATGGTAAATGTTTTAAAATTTCAAACACTCGTCTAGTTGCCTGCCTTAAAGGCATAGAAAAACAGTGCAGGCCCATATCAGTCTCAGACTGCTTCTGAAGAAGAAGTCTGATCAGAGTCTTCCCTGTTTACTATTCTGACAAGCAAGCATTTTGTGAATTCCAGCCCTGCAAACCAACATTTTATTTGTGAACAGAAAGAGAAAATGTTCATTTGAGCCATGAAATGAGATTTCCAACAATGTGGTATGTGCAACCAGCAAAGCCTCAGATCAGCCTGCGCATACGCCCAGTCTGCTCAGAGCCTTTGCTAGTCGCTTGAATACTCTATGAGTGCTAAGCTACTGACTGAACATCATTTGGAGTTTCTAAGTTTAGCAGGAGGCTGCGCAGGACCATCCGGGTCTACACTTGTTAAAATGCCACATTGTTGGAAATCACATGTCACGGCTCATTTACTGTATGTATGTTACAGGTTGAAGAGCTGGGAGGAATGGCAAAGGCTGTTGCTACCGGTATGCCTAAGTTGAGAATAGAAGAATGTGCTGCGAGAAAGCAGGCAAGAATTGACAGTGGTCATGGTAAGTCATTTTGGTCATACTATCTTACAAGTAGTCCTCTCCTGTTTTTTCCTCCACACCGCCAGCTGATTCACTGTGTTGTGTCTTTGAGCAAGACACTTTTACGCTGCTTAGTACTGGTTCAACCTAGGAAGACAGGAAAGTGTCCCAACATGATTGAAAAATTGTTGACTGGGACATAAAAAAACCTCTACTTTTTCCTGCTTTTTTTTCCTTTTCCTACTTTTTTTCTAGTTTTCTTTAGAAAAGTCCTACTTTCTTCCCCAAAATTACCTTATACATATTGGTTTCAGGAAAACCTGAGATTGTGAGAAATTGCAGTACTTACTCAACAGCCCCTAGACCTCCTGACTTTAAAATGGGTGACATGCATCAACAAATTTAGCAGTTTCCTGTTTTTTAGAGGATATTAATTAACTGCCTCTGTCACATTTTTAGGCACTATGGGACTACTTTATAGAAAAATAGAAAAAGGTGTGTTTTGAGAGTTTGGCAAACCCCTAAAAATGCCTGCAGCATCAGATTTACATCAACAAAGTGTGTTTTCCTGCAGCACTGATAGCTGTGAGCACAGGGGCTTGAAGTCATGATTTTTGAATGATTTAGGCCTAGGGAAGCGTGATACATGCTTTAAAATGTCGATAGTTCGACTATTTAAAGATTTGAAAAAATGTTCAAATCGAGTATAAGAAAAATGACAAGGGAGGACATAGAAATCTGTCAGATCACTTTGAAGCTGATTTTCTGCTGTAACCTATGTAATAGATCGGGGTCTCTTGTTTGTCCACCAGCCCATCAACATGCTTTAGCTGTTCCCTTCATATTTAAACCAATGCATACCATTTGAAAGAGAAACTCACGAAAAACCTGAAATAAACACTTGTCGAGTGCAATCGCGGGAGTTCACCATCTTGTTTATGACGTCGCGTCAAAGTGACGTAGATATAAGCAGCATGCATCAACAATCCTGAGATCGCCCGACCTGCTCACCTGAGACAACAATACTACATACCAGGTCCTTTATATATCCATTACGTTATAAGATTTTTTATAAAGGTATGAAATCTTCAACAATATATTTAGTAGCATGGTAATTATTCTAAATGGTGAATCAGATCGTTAATAATTTTAGTTTCAAAAAAGAAAAAAAAAATGGATGCACAGACAAAACAATTCAGGGTACTTATTTGAAGTCACCTCTCTTTGTACCGGGGTGTTAAAAGATAAAATTATATGTACTTATATTTGGGTCAGCACATGAGATATGGTTACTTATTGATAAATGCGTAAATGCATCCTTACACGCCCATGCTTACGAACCCAGTGGGACTAAAAGTAGACCTATAACCTATGCAAACAGTGAAGGCTCTGGCAAGACTGCACATTAGAAGTATCCTCAGCATTCATCCACAAAATATGTTTTGATAGAGAAGTAAAGAACACTTTTCTTTAGATTAGGCTTATTTTAATTGTGGATTTAACTCTTTTGCAGAAAGAAACATGCTGAAAACTCAAAACAACCTGCATTTTCGTCCGGGTGAGCTAGTTTGTGACGCGCGTACCTTTTAGCGCCATGCCATTTAAATTACGTCACGCAAGTAAACAAAGATGGCGGCTCCTGTCAAAATGCACTCGACAACTGTTTATTTTGAAAAACTGACCAGTTTACATGGTTCGAAGCATAGAAGAATAATTTTATTGATGCCATGAGATACATGTAACATTGAAAACAATATTTGCCCAAGGATTTGAGAAACAAAAGTGAGGGAGTAGAAATAAGTGCTTTTTTCATGATCTTGAAGATTTCTGTGTCCGACCTTTGCTTTTTATATGAATTGCTATGGTCAAAATTTTACATCTTTTTCATTGGCTGTTATTTTCTCGAAATTTTTGGATGGAAATAAAGAGCAGGCCCCTTAGCATTAGACAAGGTAGCAAATTTTCATAAATTCGAGCATCTGTGGCTGTGAGTGTGAATCCTTGCATGGTTATTTTCTTCAGCATACTTTTGGAGTATGTCATGTGACCCTGTGACCTGGATATATTTCTCACACTTCTGAGACTTTGACATAAAACTCTGTGGAATAGTGCATTTTTCTGCAGCAATGACAGAGCTGTAAGTGCCAAACCTTGCATAGAAAGTGTCCTCAGTATACTCTTTTAGCATGCATTGTGACCTTACTACCTTGGCCAACTTTTCATACTCCAATGACTGACATATAAGCCAGCCAATCGGGATCTACACTGTTTTCAAAAGATGGTGTGGAATTTTGAAAAAGAAATACGCGCACAGTGTGCTTCTATTATTCAGTCAAATATGGCATTCATGATCCGAATGCTCCAGAACTATTAGCAGGAGTGAACAAGATGTTTATTACATATGAGCTGCGACATGAGATTTCCAACAATGTGGTATGTGCGTCCAGCAAAGCCTCAGATCAGCTTGCGCATACGTGCAGTCTGATCAGAGCCTTTGCTAGGTGCTTGAATATTCTATGAGTGTTAAGCTACTGACTGAACATAACTTGGAGTTTCTAAGCTTAAAAGGGGGCTGCACAGGTTTGTCTGAGTCTACACTTGTCAAAATGCCACATTGTTGGAAATCACATGTCACGGCTCATATGTATTTGTCTAACAATTATCTTCTCTTTGAATGTTCCAGAGGTGATTGTTGGTGTTAACAAGTATAAGCTTAAAGAACAAGAGGCTGTGGATGTACTGTGTATTGACAATACCTCGGTTAGGGAGAAACAGATAGCCAGGCTGAAGAAAACTAAGGAAACCAGAGATCAAAAGAAGGTAAGAAACATGAGATATGAACCACAGCTTGCAAATAACAGCAAATAACAGACTGTTACAGGTGTACCCAGTGTGGCCCTTCAAAATTAAGGCTCTTGCATCACCAACTTTAGGGGCTTATTTCCTTCAAGACTAGTTCATTTTCCCCTCTATTTAATTTTTGAAATTCCATACAAATAAAGAAATAAGTTATACCACAAGATTAAGATATTCCTTATGTCTTTTGATGCAATAAACTTCTGATATACAGACATATGGTTTTCATGACATTTTGAAATCAGTATAATATGAGCCGCGGCTTGAGATTTCCAACATTATGGCATGTACGACCAGCAAAGGCTCAGACCAGCCTGGGTATACACATGGTCTGATCAGAGCCTTTGCTAGTCGCTTGAATATTCTATGACTGTTAAGCTACTGACCGAACATCGTTTGGAGTTTCTAAGCTTAAAAGGAGGCTGCACAGGCTTGTATGAGTCTACACTTGTCAAAATATCACATTGTTGGAGGCTCATTTATTATTCAAAAATTCAATTTTTCCAACTCCAATAACTCAAGTTAAACGTGGGATACATTGGATTCAGAGAATAGGGTTTTTTAAAACATGATTTTAATAATTTCATATTTAGAACATATATGTTTGTGGCTCTTAAAAGAGATGTCCCAGTGAGGTGTTTCTTTAAAGCACCAACAAAGTATGTTTCAATAGGAAATACTAAAAGTATCTATCTCTTGGGTTGAATATTTAAGGTCTGAAAAGGACCTGTAAAGTAAAAACCTGTATAAACAGGCCACTTTTAAAAAGACAAAAAATTGGTTTTCAAGACTAATTATCGCTTCATGCAGGTTAAAAGTATTGCAGAATGCTCCAGGGGGAGCATTCTTCAAAACTTACGACCTTCAATAAGCTACCATTTGTCGTTAAGATCTTTGTTTTGTCTATTTTTGAGTTGCCATTCTACACAGGTTTTACTGTATATGTAAAATCACAATATAAAGGATTCAGAACAGGGACTGTTTCTTCAATGTGATGCCCCCACCAAAAACAACAACATTGTCATGAAAATAGAGGCATATAATAGTTTTGACATTGTTTGTTTATTCATTCATCTTATCCTCAATTTAAACCCTTTAAGCCTAGCCTCCTTTTTATGAGACATTGGCAAACAGTGAAGAACCAGATCAGATGTTGCAGAATGCAGTGTCTGATCAGGTTCTGCACTTTTTGCTTACAGAATGTACTTTTTAAATTTGAATGAAATTGAAACTTACTAAAGGACCTCGGACAGTTTCCTATTCAATCTGCCCAAATTTTGACAGCCTTTGGCTAGCATAATGCATTACTGACAACTATAGTGTTGCGCTTGAATAAAACCCTTACAGTTAGTGCATCTAACAAAATAAAAATATTTTGAAAATATTGCATAATTATGCCAGGACTTTTGGGTTTAGGGGCTGGGGGTATTTTTTGTTACCAAATTTTATTTCACAGAAAGTCAAAGTTTCGTCGAGTATTCACCTAAATATATGTTAATATAATGTTTGCGGCATAAAACTTGAGACGCAAGTGATGCGTTTGCATAAAATTCGGGTTGAGAAGATTTTATTGTTTTGTCTAAAGAAGTGTGCTATCAATTACTTTTGACTATTACCTGTAATGTTTCGAGTTCAACCAGTTCGACTTATTCACTGAGGTGTATCATATCTGTATACTGTTTAAATCATAGTCTAGATAAACACAGTTTTTTTAGCGTAAAATAGTAATATTTTCTTACACATCAGATTTAACCTATAATTTTGGTGCTTAAAAGAACCGTCCCATTGCGACGGTTCTTTTGAGTACCCACAACATTATGTTTTGGTTGAGAAATGAGACAATTGATTTCTTTGTAAGCACTCATAACTAAAGCCCTGATATATGCCAATGCAAATTGATATTTACCTACAGGTTTTTACAAAATAAGTTTCTAATAAGTTTTTATAATAAAGTGTTTTTGAGCATTTTGACAGCGTTCCCCCCCCCCCCCCCCCCCCTATTTTCTTTATGTTGAATAGCAAAAGCGGAGTTTTCAACCCATATTTTTCAATTGGTACTTGTCCAATGAGAAAACGGCTTCTGTGGATAAGTCGAGGGTTGAACCTACTATCTTTTTCATAGAAAAAATATCATTTTCTTTGAAACTTTTCTCTGGTCATTTTTGTGGGCAATCCTTCATTAAGACTGTCCGAGGTCCTTCAAAATGGATTAACCCAATTGATATGGGTGGGACATTCCATTAGGCATAAATGGGCTTGTCAAACCTTATGTGGCAACCTCCAACTTGATTATGTTCCAGCAATGACATTCTAAGACAAGATATTTGAGCAGTGACATGAGATTTCCAACAATGTGGTATGTGGACCAGCAAAGGCTCAGACCAGCCTGCGCATACGCGCAGTCTGATCAGAGCCTTTGCTAGTCGCTTGAATATTCTATGAGTGTTAAGCTACTGACCAAACATCATTTTGAGTTTCTAAGCTTAAAAAGAGGCTGTACAGGCTCCTCTGAGTCTACACTTGTCAAAATACCACATTGTTGGAAATCACATGTCGCGGCTCATTTGTATATTTTAGGCTGAGGAATGTTTATCCGCCATTACTAAGTGCTGTGAAAGTGGGGATGGTAATCTTCTAGGCTTGAGTATAGAAGCTGCACGGTATAGATGTACAGTTGGAGAGATAACAGATGCCATGGAAAAGGTATAGTTGATCTTAATAGTGGAGACCTTAATAAGGCCAGAATATTTTTATTACTTGATTTACAGGATTTTTTTTCAGATTTAGGGTCTGAAGGACGAAAAATAAAAATTAAAAAAGCTCTGAAAATGACCAGTTAACTTGTCATTTTCAGAGCTTTTTTTTTCATTTTCAGAGCTTTTTTTTTTTAATATCTCCAGAAAAAACAGTTAAACTAGTAAGGTAAACCAACAGTCTGTAATAAATCTTTATATATTTCATCATTTTCCTAAAAAACTGGACAGGACAATCACTTTTAACAGTGTCACTCTCAAAAATACTCAGACAAAACCTCAAAAATATATTATTTTTGCAACTAAACAAATAATATTTAGAGTTGGTGGATAAAATAAAAAGAAATTATAGAAATTTTTTTTTTCTATGTTCTACAGTAGGAGGGTTCGTAAATCAACTAATAAAAAATATCTGGCCTAATCTACCAACAGTTACCAGATAAGGAATACATGTTTTATGCCTGCCTATTGAAGATTGGATTCATATTCATGAGTGAAAGTTTTCAGAAATATTTCTGAATTCAGGATTTTGAGGCTGACTTTCCATCATAGGAAAGTCAGCCTCAAAATACTTAATAAGGCAGGTTTTAAACTTCTCTGATTTATTTTCAGTACAATCTATTGACTATTTTAGCTTGAAATTGCTAAAATTTCATAGGCATAATGCAAGTTTGAAAATCTGTATTTTTAAATCTCAGGATTTTGTAAATTTTGAACTTTCATCCATGCATATTGTTTTTGGTCTGTGAAGTTGCGCGCCAATCGCAACAAAAGTTGTCTGCTTTTCTTGTCTTCTGAAATGTTAAAAAAGCCTCTATGGCAAACAGTGTGGACCCAGATCAGACTGCTCCTATAGGAGCAGTCTGATCTGGGTCCAGGCTGTTTGCTTCTATACTTTATTCTTCGGTAATGTAAGGTTATTATTTGCAGCAGACAATTTCAGCAGACGACATTTTCAGATACATTTTTTTCTTGGCGCTTTAAGGGTTTACATTGGCAGATTGATCTGTTCCAGGGGTCATTAAAGCGTTTCCCTAGCACATCTTATTTAATTCTTTGCATTTTAGGTAATTCTTCATGCTTCTGTTGTCATCTACTGACTTTTTTTTTTCAAAATAACTCGTTCAAAAAAATCTTTCAGGAAAAATAGTGAGTATGATCAGGAAATACCACAATCACAAAACGCAGACAACCCCATGGCACTATCAGAGTATCAACAGGTTGAATTCAGACCAACGTTCTGTCTGTCCTGATCTGGTCCAAACTGTTTTCAAATGTTATCAGCAGATGACATGTGTCCCAACTCTGTTTGTATGATAATGAAAATAATTCAGAAATTTACTGTAAATTCGGAAATTTTCGCGAAACTTCACATATAACTTCGCATATGCGAAGTTTTGTGTAAATCAAACCCTTTTGAAATGGTGAGACAACTGTTGTTTACTGATATAGGTAAATCTTGCCGTAGTCACAAATATTCAACATCACAAATATGTCTTTTAATGCTATTTGGGAAAATAAAATTCTTGTGAAAATTTCCTAATTTACAGTACTCTTAGCAAAATTCAAGGCAGTGTCTAATACTGTCTATTCTACGAAGGGTGATGGGATTGATTTAACCATCCACCCCCTATTATTTTCAAGAAGGAGTGTAAATTTATATAAACAAATAAGAGAAAATATCAAATTTAAGTAAAATTCTCTTTTCATTACAACTCCCCCACCCACAGGTTTTCACATCTTAGGATATGCACTACAAGTGCATGTGTGAAAGTTTCAGAATTAATCCTGAATTCAGAATTTTGAGGCTGACTTTTCATAGAATTTCAGCCTCAAAATGCTGAATTCCGCAGATTATAATAGCTTCTCCGATTAGTTTTCAGATTTTCTAAACACATTTAATCATTTAAGCTTGAAAGTATTCATTATTGTATCCTGCAAGTTTTAAAATTTGAATTTCTAAAGTTCTAGATTTTGGAAATTATGAATTTTCGCCTGTACAAGTGTATGTCAATTAATTTCCTCTTTAGCTGTTTGGATATAAGTTCTCAAGACATCATTGTAGCTAATTTCTGTCTTGTCTTTTACTTGCTAGGTATTTGGACGTCATGTTGCGACAGACAGGATGGTGAGTGGAGCCTATAAAACAGAGTATGGAGAAGAGGATGAGATTTCCAGAGTTATTAAACGAGTAGAGGTAAGCTATGACCTAAAAAGGTGAAGAATGGTTAGTTAGCCCTCTCAATAAATTGCTTTTCTTGATTGTCAAGAGAGATTTTTAGGCAGCTCTTTTAAGTTTGAATATAAAACTCAAATTTCATACCTGAAGCTGAAGCTTCTTTATATAGTCACAATAATTTGAGCCAGTGCATGAGATTTCTAACAATGTTGTATGTGCAACCAGCATGGGCTCAGATCAGCCTGCGCATATGCGCAGCCTGATCAGAGCCTTTGCTTGTCGCTTGAATATTTTATGACTATTAAGCTACTGACCAAACATCTCTTGGAGGTTCTAAGCTTAACAGGAGGCTGAGTCTACACTTGTCGAAATGCCACATTGTTGGAAATCACCATGCCACAGCTCATTTCACTGTTGGATTTTGGAAGCAAATATACACCTTTAACAATTTAACTCTTACTATTCTAAACCCTGTCACATCCTATTTTGAAAGCAGTGGTTACAATTGATGGGTACATTACTACGGCAAGTATGGTACTCTTTTCAATTACCTTAAACACAGTCATGGAGGCCTTCTACCAAAATTGCTCAAATGATACCACTTCACCAAACAAAATAGCCACCAGAGCCAAAATGAGAAAATCTTTAAACAGCATCTGCTGAATATGCTGGGCCAGATTCAAAGTAATTTCGTCCAATTGTTTCTCATGAGACCCTCTACCAAAATTACCCAAACTGTTCCACTCAACTAATCATTTTGCCTGCCAGAGCTAAAAAGAAATGAAAAATCGTTAAAGGACATTCATGAACTGCTGACTCAAATTCAAAATTTCACCCAAATATTCCTTCATAAGACCCTTTACCAAAATTGTGCAAACAAGTTCGGCTCGGCTGAACAAAATGGTCATCGGATTTAAATTTAGAATTGATTAAAATAGTCACGAGAACTAAGTTTAGAATTGAACAATATGGTCACCAGAGCTAAAATTAGAATTGAACAAAATGGTCACCAGAGCTAAAATTAGAATTGAACAAAATGGTCACCAGAGCTAAATTAGAATTGAACAAAACGGTCATGGGAGCTAAATTTAGAATTGAACAAAATGGTCACATGAGCTAAAATTGGAATTAAACAAAATGGTCACAGGAGCTAAATTAAGAATAATTGAACAAAATGGTCACCGGAGCTGAATTTAGAACTTAACAAAATGGTCACCGTAGCTAAATTTAGAATAGAACAAAATGGTCACCATAGCTAAATTTAGATTGAAAAAAATGGTTTACAGAGCTAAATTTAGAATTGAACAAAATGGTCACAGGAGCTAAAATTAGAATTGAACAAAATGGTCACCAGAGCCAAAATTAGAATTGAACAAAACGGTCACCAGAGCCAAATTAGAATTGAACAAAATGGTCACCAGAGCCAAAATTAGAATTGAACAAATTTGTCACCAGAGCTAAAATTAGAATTGAACAAAATGGTCACCAGAGCTAAAATTAGAATTAAACAAAACGGTCTCCAGAGCTCAAATAAGAATTGAACAAAATGGTTACCAGAGCTAAAATTAGAATTTAACAAAATGGTTAGAATTTAACAAAATGGTCACCAGAGCTAAAATTAGAATTTTAAACTCTGTCTAATCCATTGGTCCAGATTCAAAATAATTACACACAAATGATTCTTATTGATCAATTCTAAGATGCTCCAATTGTGCATTATATCGTTCAAATGATTAAATATAGAGGATCTTTATATGAGTTGCGGAAAAAAAATAGAATGCAAGGCTTGCCCAGCATTTATCACTTTTTCACAGCTAGTTTAATAAATTCAATAATACAAGAGCACGAATGTTAGATTCTATTTATCATATGACATTAAGAAAATGTTTTGTCATTATGTACGCACCATTGTTATGGACGTCATAACGTAAATCTGTAAACCACTAGTAGTTTATCGATTTTATTGCATGGCCTTATTTCATTCCCAGACGTGACGGCACATGATAATCTGATTTATAACAAAAGTGCCTCCATGGCAAAGAATTCAGGTACGTGATCCAGGAATACCATGACCTATTTGTCACAACATCTGACACACCTCTTATGTTGATAAAATTTTGGATTAAGTGAGGTAAGGCGTCTAAATGTTTAGGCTAAAGACGGTCCTCCACCAAAGACTTGATTGAGCTCTTGACACCCACTTACCAGAAGGGCCATTAGTTGGTGATAAGCATCACATCTCACATTTATCTATTTTATCTTCCTTTCCCTATTCAAGCCCCCTTGATAAGAGTGTCTGATTGAAAATTTAATTTCTTAGTTTTTAACTGTGTACTCAAATGAACCATCTCAGTGAGCACCCAAAACTTATGCTACAACTAATGGATAAGAAAATTTTTACAATTTTGCTCTCAATAATTTCACTTATCTTATCCTATGCTAATTGAAGCAATTAATGTCAATACCAAAAATATTTATGTGTAGGAGGTTGAGGCACTAATGCATTATTTGTCTCCTGCTGTTGATGTACAACATTATATTGGCAACTTAAATTGATAAAATTGACAATATTTTTCTTACTTCAATCTATAAACATATTTTGTGGTACTCATTGGAAGCGTCTCATTGAGACTCTTCCAATGAGTACCCACTACATATGTTTTCGATAAGAAATAAAGTGATCTTGATACCCCTCAGTCTTAATTATTTTTATATTTCTCAATCAAAACATATGTTGTGGGCACTCAAAAGAACCATCTCAATGAGACGGTTCTTTTAGCATCCAAAACACATGTTGTAAATAACGGGTAGGAAAATAATTACATTTTTAGGCTCAAAAATTTTCCTTATAAATCTGAACCTATGCCACTGTTATCTTGAACTGTTGCAAGTATCTGATAGCTAAACTATTAAAGTTATCTACCAATTTTATCAAGAGCCTTGGTAGATTTATTTACTCTGACATGCATAACAGAAATAAAGTTTCCTAAAATGGGATTTTTCTAAAATACAAGAAACATGAATCGTGACACAAAATAAGGGACCTTCATGCAAGTGAATACATCAAATAGGTAGCCTCAAGATTACTTTGGGCATGATTCATGTTAAACTAAGTCTACCAAATATTAACAGAATGTGAGGTCTGAGAAGGTTTTGCTATGCTGTTGTTGTAGTTTTGTATTTGACAGAACTTTCAACATTTTTTTTGTCTTATCATTTATTATGACAGTAAGTTTTCTTAACATGCTCCTCAGCTTTAAATATATTTTAGCATATTGCAACTTTTGTCAGTTACTGATAACTGCCCCACTTGAATAAGGGATTCATTATGGAAGTAGATGGTTAGAGCTGGGTTCAAACTCTTTTTATCCCCCACCAGATTTGTATTTGGGGGATATAGTTTTGGTGTTGTCTGTGCCTCTGTCCATCTATTCTGTCAGTTAACCCATTGGGAACCATATCTCAGTACATATTGGTCAATTTTCATGCATTCTTGCAATTGGTATATAAATGATAAGTATCATTGACAGTCAATATCCTATAAGTTTCGTCAAAATTGACTCATTATCCCCACGCTTTTTTAAAAAAGCGTCGGGGATATTGCAATCGCCTCCGTCCGTCCGTCTGTCCGTCCGTCTGTCCGTCCGTCACGCTATCTCCTCCTAAACCATGGATGAAATCCAACCAAATTTGGTGTGTGAGTTGCTCACATGAATGGGGTGTGCAACGGCATATTTTTTTTTGGCCCCGCCCCCTGGGGCCCTGGGGAGGGGCCAAAAGGTCAAATATCATTAAATATCATTAAATTTCAATTACAAAGTCAATTTCAAAGATTTTTAAACCAAACTTTGTGTGTCTTCTCACACATGAAAGATATAAAACATATCAGACGGGATTTTCATTCAGCCTGGGGTCATGCCCCAGGGGTCGGACTTCGGGGTACCGCGGGGGGGTTGGGGGGTCAAAAAAATTTTTTTTTTAATTTCAACCAGACTTGGTGTGTGAGTTACTCACATGAATGGCGCATGCACCAGCACCATTTTTTGGGTCCCCGCCCCCTTGGGCCTTGGGGAGGGGCCAAAAGGTCAAATATCATTAAACCTGAATTACAAAGTCATTTTCAAAGGTTTTTAAACCAAACTTTGTGATTCTTCTCACAAATGAAAGATATATAACATATCAGACGGGATTTTCATTCGGCCGCCTGGGTCATGCCCAGGCGTGGGACTTGGGGGTACCGTGGGGGTGGGGGGTCAAATTTTTTTTTTTTCGAAATTCAACCAGATTTGGTGTGTTATTTACTCACATGAATGGCACATGCACCGGCACAATTTTTGGGTCCCCGCTCCCTGTGGCCTTGGGGAGGGGTCAAAAATTAAATTTTCTGAACCTGGTCATGTGGATTATCAACTTAAAGGGGATAAGCAGTAGACCACGATGCACTGAACAATTTTAACCTACGATGAAACTGGTGACCTTAGGATGGGGTCAAAGGGTCAATTACCATTAGATTTCTTCGAGAGCGTGGGGATTTGCGATGGGGCGCCATCGAATGTGTTCTAGTTAACATTTGAGCTATAGCCCATGACATAGTTTGAATATTAGGCAATTATGATATAAACGCTATACGGAAAGCCATTAAAAACGCAACTGGTGCAAGTGTTGTTTTTCTGATAAATATGAGTGTAATACACTTCGACTATGTATCAACAAGCTTGCCTTTCATACGAGAACGTTATTGCAAAAATTGAACTCGCTTGCACACTTCTGCTAAATTTTTAGTGAAAAATGACAAATTCCTCAAAAAAATGTAACCATCTTTAATCTTGAAATTCTATTCAATTTCAGTGTGAAAGTAATGCGTTTTACCTAAGTAAACAAAAAATCAGAATGCAACACAAAATTCGCTTTGTGGGAAGGACCTAAAATCATTTTGAAATTTCAGTTTTTAACAAAAAATTTGCTAAATTTCAGAATGAACTAAAACTTCAATTAAACTGAATCATTGCAAAATTGGCAAACATAATTTTGTAAGGTCATAACCTATGGTAATCATTTATTGGGATATTTACCGTCAAAAGTGTCGCATTTTCTTCAAATTCTGGTTTTCATGCTCAAACTTTGATGGTCAATTTGAAGGTCAAAATTTCAAGACACAGTTTTCAAGTTGCGTGTGCATAGAACACTGAGCAATATTGCAATTTTCAGAAAGTTAGAACTCAAAAAAACCCAGGCATAAAGAAGATCTGACATCCTGATTTATAGGGCGATTTTGCTTTTTTGTGTCCCTTTATCAAAAAATACCGCCCGGCTTATCTGCACTGCTTTATCAGCACCAAAAGGACATTGCCTTGATATGGGGACCATATTTTTATGTTTTTTTATTTGATGAGAATGATATTAGAGCATTTAATCAAGGGTAGGTTTATATTGTAAAATTTGCCTTTTTAATGGTGTTAAGTATATATTGGCTTTGCACACCTTTGAATAAATTTAGGGCACGTGTATTAAGAGGCTATTTTGGCCCCCATATGAGGTCAAAAAATCAAAGTTGCTCGTCACAAGTTTCATCTTATTAGTTTATTAGAACAATAGCCAAAGTGTAAAATTATGGTATTGAGTCAACTTTTACAGTTGCTATGGTAACAAAAAAAGGCCGCCAAAATAGGCTGAAAAGAGGAAAATGACCATTTTGGAGCAAATTTGAGACATGAAACAGAGGAATTAATATGGAGCACAAGCAAATACCAAAAAGATATTTTAACAGATGATGAGAATTATCACGGCACACACTATATTAGAAGGTTTTTTGTGCTGATATCTAATCCTTAAAAAATCTGTCTATTAAAGCCTTAAATTTGGCGCAAAATGGCAATTCCTCTAGTTTAAGCCTATTTTTCCGCCATTTTTGTTACCATAGCAACGGTAAAGGTAAAATAAAAGCCAGGATATTACACTTCAGGTATTCATCTAATAAACCAATGGAAAGAAATTGGTTAAAAGCAATTTTCAGTTTTTGGCTCAAGAGGGGGCCAAAATACTCCCTTAATATACGTACCTATTTAAATTTGAGTTGGTCAATCATAAGCACCATTACTTAATTGATGTTAAGTACTATAAAACCTGTTTTAAGCTACCATTTAAAGTAGACACAAATAGGTCTTAATTTAAAATGGTAGCTTAATGAAGGTCGAAAGTATTGCAGAATGCTCCCTTAGAGCATTCTGCAATACTTTTTACCTGCATTGAGCGATAATCGGTATTGAAAGCCAATTTTTCGTGTGATTTTTGAGTGGCCACTAAAGACAGGTTTTACTGTATGGACTGTGATTATGATATTAGAGCCTATTTGCCATGCTGTGGCACATGTATGGAGGAGGATAGAAAAATATGTTGTGAAATGTTCTAATTTTCTTGAAAAATGTCCTCCAATTAATCTGTCTTATCAGAACCACTTGAAAATACAAGATACTGTCTCAACATGCATAGAGGTAATGAATAGATGTTCAGATTCAACTGATTAATGTAACAAACATAGCCCTTGCTCTGTTAACTTTACAAATGATGCTTTTTTAAACTGGAAAATGGTGATGTTTTCCTTACCACTCCTTGAAATCATGTGAGCCGCGACATGAGATTTCCAACAATGTGGTATGTGCGACCAGCAAAGGCTCAGACCAGCCTGCGCATACGCGCAGTCTGATCAGAGCCTTTGCTAGTCACTTGAATATTCTATGAGTGTTAAGCTACTGACTAAACATCTTTTGGAGTTTCTAAGCTTAACAGGAGGCTGCACAGGCTCGTCTGAGTCTACACTTGTCAAAATGCCACATTGTTGGAAATCACATGTCATGGCTCAGTTGTGTTGTTGTACTCATTGATGCTGATTAGGATTTTTATGCACACTGGGACTTTTTTTAGCAAGAAAAGGACTGAAGGTGGACTATAGTCTGTTTCTCTTGACAGTTCTAGCTTTCTTTTTTCTCAACAAAAACCATATGGGCCAGCACAAGGAGATTTTTTAATACCTGGCCCCTCCAGACTATTGGATGAGACTCTTAAGCCACGCCCCTGTCTCTTTATGACCTTAGCTGTTGATGGGTTGCTAAACAAACTCCCAAGCTATTGCCTGTCCCCTGATTGGCTGGATAAATTTTCACACCTTTACCTGTACAGATGAAGTGTCAGTCTACAGAGAGCCAGAACCCCGGCATGAAATTCCTGTCTTTTAACCCTTAAAGCGCCACCTATAATTTGCAGCAGACGATGATTGCAAATTTTGCTGCTTTTTCAAAAATAACAAATAAGGCATGATATTTCATGAGAGTCGTCTGCTGGCAGACGATTCTCACGTAATATCATACCTGATTTTTGCCGAAAATTGGGAAAGGTGTCACAAAATTTGTAGTCTGCTGCAGTCAAGATTGGCGCTTTAAGGGTTAAAAAGATTTTGGTACTGATAGCATATGGACAAAGCCTCCCATTAAACACACATGGTGCTGAATTGTCCAATGGGGCAAGAGGACTTAACCCTTAAAGCTCCAATCACAACTGCAGCAGACGACAAATTTTGGGACAGCTTTCTCAATTTTCCAATAAAATATGGTATGATATATCATGAGAATCGTCTGTCAGCAGACGATTCTCATGAAATATCATGCCTTATTTGTTATTTTTGAAAAAGCGGCAAAATTTGAAATTGTCGTCTGCTGCAAATTATAGGTGGCGCTTTAAGGGTTAATTTTGGTTTGATTAGTTCATCTTCATCCATACTTTGTGTATGTGAGCATCAAAGCACTGGTGAGTCTGTGCATTTGTGCAGGCTTGCCAGAGCCTTTGTTGCTCATCAATTTATATAAAATACTAAAATCTTGTGCTAGCTCATATGGGCCTTGTCGTGAGAGAGCCTGTCGTCGGGGGTTTGTGAACAACACAAGTGCAGACCAGCCTGCTCATCTGCGCAGTCTGATCAGCCCCTTTGTTATTCGCTTTTTGGAAAATTTCATATATAAACTTGAAATTTCAATTTTCTAGATAGTCTCTGTAGCTGAGGAGACTGGTTTGAATCTTGCTTTGACGGAAACCCAGAAGACAGGTTTTCTCGCGACAAGGCCCATATGTTGTGGGTACTTTTGGAAAGTTAGGTTTAAAAAAAACCTTGAAATACGGAAATTTGGGAAATTATTAAGCAGATTATGCATGTTAATGTTTTTGTTTGAACAAAGATTGTGGTTTCTTTGATACATAAACCTATGTATTATATGGCTTTTTAGTTACTGTAAAGGCGGCACCTCATGACTGCGTTATTAGGACTGGTCAACCCTAGACATAGGTAAAAGCTGAAAATGAGGTGTGGTTTAATTCAAAAGACACTGTATCCAGTAAAGACGCAAAACACATTATTTAGTCCTTAAAACGCCAGCAAAATAACTGCATCTCAAAATGTCTATTTAACATAAGCATAGAGGCAAGCATTGTAGACTACAGGAGCAGTCTGATCTGGGTTCACACAGTTTGTCTATGAGGCTTCAAATATTTTAGTGGACGACAAGAAAACATACATATTGTGATTATGCACTTTAAGGGTTAATAAAGGTGAGTTCAGTGTGTATACGGTTAGGATTTTCATGAAATGCATGCACGTTTGCGCTGTCCAAACAACTTATTAACTCTTCACCAAATTATAAATAGAACCTGATTTCCCTTCTTTAGCAGATGAAATAGCCGAACCACGCCCAGGTATGAATATTAAAGTTACTGCCTTTACAGTACACAAAAAGTCATATAATGTTTCAATTTTAATCTCTGCCGGTGTGGCGTATAATAATAAGTTGCTTGTAATACTCATGTCATTGTTTTGTCTGATTTAGAAATACCAAGAAAATGAGGGACGGAGACCGAGAATTCTTGTTGCCAAAGTTGGTCAGGACGGACATGACAGAGGGGGCAAGGTGATTGCTACAGGGTTTGCTGATATGGGATTTGACGTCGACATAGGACCTTTGTTCTCAGTAAGTGTTTATTAACCCTTAATGTGCCAATCGCAACAAAAGTCGTCTGCTTTTCTCATCTGCTGAAATGTTTAAGAAGCCTCTATGGCAAACAGTGTGGACCCAGATAAGACTGCTCCTACAGGAGCAGCCTGTTCTGGGTCCACACTGTTTGCTTTTATACTTAATTTGTCAGTAATGCTAGGCAATTATTTGCAGCAGGCGACTTCAGCAGACGACATTTTCAGATGCATTTTTTTCTAGGCTCTTTAAGTGTTAAACTTAATCAGCTTAAACTTAATCTTTAGTTGAGGGTGTGTAACAAAAACCTATTTTGCTTTACAGCTTATTCTTCGACCAAAACCAATGTTGTGGGTACTCAAAAGAACCGTCTCAATGAGACGGTTCTTTTTAGAACCCAAAACATATGTTAAAACTGATTGGTAAGAAAAAAATTACAATTATACACTCAAATATATTGTTTATCTAATTCTTTGAACTTAATCACTCTAAATACTTGGACTGTTTAAAGACAACTAAAAGGCTTAAATTTAACTTAAAGCCTGCTTCTTAAGGAATTGTCATGTGAAGCCCAGTGGCTTGGTTGGTTGAGCTTCTGCAAGCAGACGATTCTCATGAAATATCATGTCTTATTTTTTTATGAAAAAAGCAGTAAAATTTGAAATTGTCTTCTGCTGCAAATTATAGGTAGCGCTCAATGGGTTAAGTTAGACAAATATCCTTTTTTTTTTATCCTGAAAATATCTTCAGGGTTCGCACAGGCTTGAAAAGTACTTGAATTTAAATGGCTTTCTTGAAAAGTCCTTGAAAATTAAATATGCCTTGAAAAGTACTGGAAAATCTTTCAAAGGCTTTGAAAAGTCCTTGATTTCTTCTATTTTCAGTAGGACTTAACACTGTTGATAGAGATGTAAATCAGTATAAAATTGCTGTGCCTTTATTTGGTGCAGCATATGCTGCACCAAATAAAGGTACAACAATTTTATACTAATTTTCTAGAACTAATTTCTCCATTATCTCAGTCTAGCATTTCTGAAGTAGAATTTTAAAACTTAAATCAGGACTTTTCATAAACTTTTAGTCCTTGAAAACTGTAGGATAGTCTTTATAAGTCCTTAAAAAGTCCTTGAATTTTACAAGACTTGCCTGGATGAACCAGGTCTTCTACTTATTATTATCTGTTGCACATATTTTAATGCATTTCAGTACACATTTACAATGAAAGTAAACATTGTGAACCCTGATCAGACCATAGAAGCAGTCTGATCTGGTCTAATAGAGTTTACAATATAGCCTATCAATGTAAGTAAGCAGAGAGCTGATGACAATTGTATTGAATGGCCATAAAAGGGATAAATATTTCTAATACCTAAAATTGTTTGCAGATAACATGTCTGAGTATTTCAAGTGAATAAGGCACTTGTTATCCCCACGCTTTTTTTAAAAAAGCGAAGGGAATATTGTTATCGCCTCCATCTGTCCGTCCCTCTGTCCGTCGGTCCGTCCATCCGTCCGTCCATTTTGCTATCTCCTCCTAAACCATTGGACGAAATTCAACCAAATTTGGTGTGTGAGTTACTCACATGAATGGGACGCGCAATGTTAAAAATATTTTTGGCCCCGCCCCATGGGGCCCTGGGGAGGGGTCAAAAGGTCAAATATCATTTAATTTCAATTACAAACCCGCCCCCTGGGGCCCCGGGGAGGGGTCAAAAGGTCAAATATCATGTAATTTCAATTACAAAGTCAATTTCAAAGATTTTTTATCCAAACTTTGTGTGTGTTCTCACAAATGAAAGATACAAAACATATCAGATGGGTTTTTTATTCTGTCGCCTGGGTCATGCCCTAGGGTTCGGACTTGGGGGTACTAAGGGGCCAAAATCAAATTCCGTCCTGCTGTCTGTCTGTTATGCTATCTCCTCCTAAACCATTGGATGAAATTCAACCAAATTTGGTGTGTGAGTTACTCACATGAATGGGGCGCGCAACGTCAAATTTTTTGTTTGGCTTTGCCCCCAGGGGCCCTGGGGAGGGGTCAAAAGGTCAAATATTATTTAATTTCAATTACAAAGTCAATTTCAAAGATTTTTATTCCAAACATTGTGTGTGTTCTCACAAATGAAAGATACAAAACATATTAGATGGGATTTTTATTCTGTTGCCTGGGTCATGCCCCAGGGGTGCAACTTTGGGGCACTGGGGGTGCCCAGGGCGTCAAAAATTTTTTTTTCAAACATGGTCATGTGGCATATCAAATTGACGGGGATGACAAGCAGAACAGAATGCAAGTAACATTTTCATCCGTGGGTTAAGCTGGTGACCTTGGGACAAGGTCAAAAGGTCAAACATGATTAACATGTCTATTTGAAAGATTTTTATACCAAACTCTTTGTGTGTGGTCTCACAAATAAAAGATAGAAAACATATTGAACAGAATTTTCATTCTGTTGCCAGGGTCATGCCCTGGGATGGAACTTGTGGGTGCTGGGGGGGGTGAGTCAAAAACTTGAGCGTTGGGATTTGCGATGGCTCCCCATCGACTGCACGCTCTAGTATTTTGTGTTGTGTGTATTGTAAATACATGCGATTTAATGAACTATGTCTTATATACACTTCTAAAAATATTTAAAGGAACACATGATAATTTTCCATAGGTGATAATGCTAACCCCTGTCCTATAGACAAGCCATACATTTCACTAGACAATAAGGTAGAAACCCAGTTTCTTTCGCTATCTTTGCAAAGAGAGTCAAAGTATTGGGTCAAAAAAAGTTATTTACAAAACAATCGCTGCTCAAGTTCATGGCTCAAATTTTGTAATTTTTAATTTTCTTGAAAATGACGATTTTTTCTGGAATTTTGTAGAATCTTCGGAATTTTTTAATAGCGTAACCTAATGATTTCAGCAACATTAAGGCCTTTGAATGTACAGAGATGAAAGTCTTGTGGTGTTTGATTCAAAAAATCGCCATAAAATTTGACTTTGAAAAAAGGGGTATTTTTAACGAAATTCCATTTTTACATAAAGCGTTCCATGGAGATTTCTGGAAAAGGCTTACTTCATTTTGATCAAGAAACATCGTCCTTGATCGGTAACCAAACTTATCACAGGACAAACATGTTTTTGCCTTATCAACCCAACTCTTGCTATGAGTCGGACTATGAGTGCATTTGTATTATGATCAATGGCAAAACATGCAGTGTTCCTTTAAATATTTTGAGCAGTGTAGATCAGTGGTGTTAAGGAGTTCTAGTGATAAGGCGTATATTTTCCCTAGTTGACATGATTACAAACACCAAATTTTCAAATTGCCTTAATGTTTTTAATCATGTCAACTAGGGAAAATATATACGCCTTATCGCTAGAACTCCTTTACGATTTACCGCTTATACTAAGTTATAAAATTCTTTATACATCTAAAAACAGATGCATTGAAGTGGCTCGCTATATAGTATTCAAAAGCCATTCAAGTTACAATATTGGCAGAACACACTAGGTTATATCTTCCATATCATGGAAGTTGACCAGGAATACATGTGAAGCGCTGTGGCTCGGTTGGTAGAGCTTCTGCCAGCAGATGATTCTCATGAAATATCATGTCTTATTTGTTATTTTTGAAAAAAGCAGTAAATGAATGAAGTACAGTAAAACCTGTGTAAAACGGCCACTCGAAAATAGACAAAACAAAGCTCTTAATATCAATTGGTAGCTTAATGAAGGTCGAAAGTATTGCAGAATATTCCCATTGGAGCATTCTGTAATACTTTTGACCTGCATTAAGCGATAATTGGTCTTGAAACCCAATTTTCTGTCTTTTTGAGAGTGGCCATTTTACACAGGTTTAAATGTTACAGCAGTAAGTTTTGCAAAAAAATTCATCTGAACATGATGCAGAGTAACTGTACAGAGTAAGACTGTAGCTTCAAGAAATATTTTGGACCTGAAAAGCCTGGTGTTAAATCGTTATATGCTTTGTTTTGATTCTTTACGTCACAGTCGACATTTTTCTATCATGTCATGACAGGTCTTGCTGGGTTGAATCTGAGTACTAAGCAGAGTATAAAGTGTCTTTGCTCAAGAACACAATGCAGTGTCTCCAGGGAGCCTCCAACTCACAGCCCCTCAATTTCGAGTCAAGCACTCTATCACTGAGCCACTGAGTTCCTCTATTTGCATGCGATGAAATACATACATAGATTGTATTGCCCCTAGGTGGTAATAGGTTTAGAAAAACATCAAGGGTATCATAAACCCATTTTATCAGTTACCTCTCATATTAATTTCATTGTTGCACATTGACCCGATAAACGTTTCCTATCTCACAGTGGACATGATGACATTGCCCTTTTTGAATGATGTCGACAATGATGTTGCATCCACACAAAAATCTATAATTACGTCATATTCACTAGTTTGAAGAGTGATCCAATGGGTAAAATGATAAAAGGAATACCTTGTTCTCGTCTTTGGATATCAAGTTTACCAGGCTCGGCTTCTAGAACACATGTTGAATCGGGAAGCTTGACGAGCGATTCGATTCAACAAGCCTTCTCCAGGCTTTGCCTCGTATACTTGATATCAAAAGACACTCATATAATATTCTCTATTTATCTGGGGGCCCGAGATGACTTAAAGCCTATAATCACTACTGCATAAACTCCCATTAAAATCCCATTAATGGCCCCCATTAAAATTTCCCATTAAAAATGGTCCTATTAATGGTCAATTTTAATGGTAAAATGCACTTTCAAAACTGAAAATCTGTCAAAATACCATTAACTCAAACCATTAATTGAAAAAAATAATGAGCATCATTTAAGCATTATTTTTAGTGTATGAAAATTAATGGCCATTAAAACCTCCCATTAAAATTGTTACTGGTTAATTTTAATGCCCATTAATATGGTCTATTTTTCATGGCCATGAAAATTTTGGCCATTATTAGAACCATTATTAATGGCTTTTTATTTTTAATGGCCATTATAACAGAAAATGTAACTACAAATTTATGGGCATTAATTACCCATTAGTATATTGGATAGAAAATAATGGGCATCATTCTTTTAAATCAACAGCATATTAATGGGCATTAAATGCATAATTTAATGGCCATTAGATAAGCATGACAAATTTCTAATAAAAATATGTTAATGGTCATTAATTTTCTCTTATGACCACTGCAATGTTTTCAAGATTCTATTTCTTGTGCTGCTTCCTGTTTCTCATTTAGAAGCAGGAAAGACAAGCAAGAATCTTGCTGGACTTTGGTTTAAGTCCCCTGTCATCTTAAGAGATAAACAGGCCAATTAACAAGTTAATATAATGTTACCTTTTTATTTCTGAATCCTTCTATATATTGATGAAAATATAATTACCATTGGTGAATGCAACACATATACATTTTGATAAATTTAGTTCACAACCTTGCTGTATGTTGATAATAGAGATCAGAAATTCTGATAAATTAATAAATATAATATTTCAGAAAAAATATAAGTCTTAAATCATTTTTGTATATCATATCAATCTTTTGTGAAAAAATAAGATTTTTCAAGGGGAGCTACTCTAATTTGCAACTCTTGTTTAAGTGATTTTAATGGCCATTAAATGTGTTTATTAGAATTATTGCATGTTTTGATCATTTTTCTCAGTCAGAAAGTAAAACAAAATTTTTTATAAGATAATTGTAAAAATAAAGTATGGTATTTTCACGATTTTAGAGACATCTTTAAACATTAAATTGTGTACTTCTCATTATAATTGTCAAATTCTATCCCATTGTTACATATAGCATTTACCTGTTGGTATGTTGTTTTTTTTGAAAACTTAATTCATCTGGATATTCGGTTTTGTGACATAAAAACATAGTTTGAAACGTTATGAAATTTGTTAAAGGGGATGATAATGATACAGCATATATCCAATAAGTAAAGTCTAAGACATGATCAAATGGCTTTACACATTAGGCACACCAACAGTCTTAATGAAGCCTCATCAAGAGCGTTTAGAATAAAGTCTTTTTTTCTTTCTGATTCTATTGAGAAATGTTGCATTCTTTTACATGGAAATGAATTTTGAGTGTAAATGTTATTGGCCAAGTTGAATCCTTCTTAGGACACAGTCACATATAAAGAAAACCATATTAATTCAAAACTAATGGCCATTAATAAATAGTTTGGATAAATAATTGGCATGAAATTAGATTAGATCCATTAGATGCAACTTTAATGGCCATTAAATTCTGCTCAAAACTCATTTAGGCTAAATTAATGGCTTTGGATTTTGTATTTTCTTCAAAAATACACTAAGTCTTTTTATTACTTCTCTTCTTTGTTCAGACTTATAGGCATGGTGGTCGAAGCCTGCTAACCAAGTAGTGCTTAAATTTATGAGACGCCTGACTGAAAATTTCAATCGCCATACTACTCGCACCTCGCGGGTTCCCGCTTCCATGGTGATTGTGCTTGTACTCAGAAGCAGTAATACACATGTTGTTGATGGACAAGCAGGGTTTGGTAGCATACATAACTTAGAATTATAGAACTGTTTGGAATGTTAAATTATGCACAAAATTTCTACAAATGCAAGATCCATAGAATACATGTTTGTGCTACAAGTTTAAAATTGATTAACAATTGATTACCAGTGTACCTCATTAAAACTCCCCTCACTGTATCACGGATTTCATTATTTCAATAAAGCATGGTCATGGCTCCCAAATGCATATTTTCCTATATCCTATGTATTCTTGCAGTTGCTAAATCCTGTTTCCAGGCTCTAGCTATGCTTGGTAGGAGAGCAGATTGGTTTGTGTCTGAAAAGGTAACAAAGGCCCACAATCTCCTTGATAAGCTTTAAAATTTCCTGGATAAATGCTGGAGAAATTTCTCCAGCATTTCTCCAGGATATGTTATGATTTTCGATGAAATTAATAGAGTTTGCCTTTAAAACTCATTTTCCTACAGCATTTCTCGAGGTAATTTTCTTTGTCTTCCTGAAATTTCAGTTTAATCACACAGGCAATTTCTTCATGAAACAAGAAATGTGGCGATTTTAATTTACAAGCACTGAATGGTGGAGCTCTTCATTACACAAACATACCTATGGATGCAATGTGCAGCAAGTTTTGAAGGCTGTAAAATGATAATGTTAAAAACTAACCTTTACATGAGTGTACAAATAATGGACAATATCAAATACTCTGATGATCTTTTTATTGATGGCGATTATTAAAAAATTAATGGGTTAAGATGTTCAGTCCCAAAAATTAATGGCCATGAAAATATTGATCTCCCAACTTCAGTAATTTAAAATTCATGAACACATCTTTCATGGCCATTATTAGACATGTAATGGGGTTTTCATGGCAATTAGTTTTTGTAATGGCCATTAATACTGCAAATTCATGGGCATTAAATCAGCATAAAACAGAAAATAATGGCCCATTAAATTTTAATGGTCATCATTTCATACCAAGGGTAAAAATTAATGGTATTTTAATTATCATACTTGCTCTTGAATTAAATTAATGGCCATTACCACTTAAATAATGGCACATTGTTTCGTATAAATATTAGTTCCCGATATTTCACTGCTTTCTAATGCTAATGAATTGCATATTTATATATTTAATGGCCATTAAAATATCAAACATGCAAATTTACTACTTTTTAATGCCATCAATAGACACGAAAGGTTTTTTTTGTAATGGCCATTACAGAATGCAAATTCATGGGCATTAAAACATCACAAAGCGAAAATTAATGGACCATTATTTCTTTTAATGGTCATTAATAATACAGAAGGTGTAAATTAATCAAAAATTAATGATTTTACTTGCTCTTTAATGGCCGTTACCGCTGAATTAATGGCCATTATAATGAATATTAATGACTGAACACACAAAACCATTAATTTTAAGAAACGAAAAGTAATGGATGATTTTAACAGGAATTTGATTATTAATGGCATTTTTATGGACTTTTAACGGAATTTAATGGGTTTTATGTGCAGTAGTGAATGCAATAAGCACCATTTTACAAGGCCTGGCTTGTATGTTTTGGTTATGATAAGAATAACAACTTTTTTTCCTGGAACCTGTGTCTCAACTGGAGTATGTTGTTCTGAATCAGGAGACTAAAGATTCCCCCCCAGAACAGATAGTTTATATGATGGGCCAATTCATGAGATTTTGGTACTTATCACATATGCTTCAAGTTGCTCTTTAAAACATGCATGCACCGCTATCTATTTGGGCTACAGGCCTAAATCTGGGCCTGAACCTTCATCTACATCCCTACTTTGTATGTGCGAGCAGTGAAGGCTCTGGCAAGACTGCGCAAATGCGCAGTCTTACCAGAGCCTTCACTGCTTGCTTATGCAATAAGTACTACTACTTCCTGAGCATGCTCATATATATTTGTCTATAAAATGACAGTTAATAAAGTTGCCCTGAGGAATTGTTTATGGCGTAATATGATTTTCCAGTGTCATAGACTCCATCCCTAAATTATGGAAGGCATTTATGATGTATAATAATTCCATTTACAAATTAAGGGCCCACTGTGTTCTTGTTTAATTCTGTTTCTGCATCTACACATGATAGGATACAGTGCTCCAGATAAATATTGTCACTTTCAGTTTTACCAAATTTACCCTAATTTTTCAGACACCCTAAATATTTGCCACATTTAATCTAAAAATTAAGCAAGGAGATACCCTTATACCATTTTCAGACTAATGGCATTGTCCATAAAGCTACATACAATAAAGTCAGGATAGTCCATTTTATATATTGAGGGGCCACAGGTTATAGTTAGAAAAAAAAATGTATTTCTTTCTCTGAAGATTGATTTTGTCTTAGACCTTTGATGTTGGTATGTAATATTGAGGATGCAGCTGCTACCAATTTGTCTCAAATGATGATCCCAGGTTGGCCTTGACCTGCTTTATGGCAAGGTCAGAGAGCACAGAGGCTCAGTGGTAGAGTACTTGACTCAAGACTGAGGGGTCTCGGGTTGGAACCTCACCAGCCTCACTACGTTGTGTCCTTGAGCAAGACACAGTAATCCTTGTTTAGTACTGGTTCAACCCAAGAAGACGAGTCCTGGCATAACTGAAAGATTGTTGACTGGGACGTAAAGAATCAAATCAAACAAATTATGGCAAGGTCAAACAAAAGATTCATATGTCCTTGGGTCTTGGTATGTATCATTGGGGATGTGACCAATACAAGATATCTTTAAATATTTATAATAAGCTATAGTTTAACTTTTATCCTCAATGTCAGATGAGCCCCTCAGGACCTCTGTCCCTCTAGTTCTGTCATGTTGTCCTATTTCTTTTGTCCATCTTTCTGGAAGAGTGTCCAAGGTAATAAACTTGTACAAAAAAAAACCCCCAACCAACATCTTTCAAATGCCTACATAAAGAGTACATACTCTTTCATAGAATTAGAACGTTTAGGCAATTTTTGCACTTAGCTCACATTTTATATGTTGTTATGATAGACAAATAAAATAAGCCATGTTCTGAGGTAATGGCCCTTTTTGTCTTCCATAATTCTGCCTTAAGTTTGCATGCCATAAGCTATGAAGTGGGGGTAGAGGTCTTGTACATCATCATCATATGAGTATATGATCTAAATTTTATTCTTCTTTCATGCTCATTTGTATGATCAGCTAATGTGCAGTCTCACCAGAATCTTTGCTGGTCACCTAGATTTGATAAGCACAATTTTTATAATATAAGCTAAGTCTCACAGGGCTCCATTATATACAGAAAGATAAATGGCTTAACATTGTGCGTAACAGACAGAATACAGTTGGGAGTAATAACCGAATGACAAATCTTCCGTTGAATTATTTTGGTGTCTGCTTGGTAAATATTTTATACAGCATATGACAGCCGAGTTTCCTTGCCAATCAATCAACATGCTATAAACTGCTATTGTTCATGCGATATTGACTGCAATAATGCACTTTTAAGTGACTTTAAAATGAATTTAAAATCGACATGAATTTGAAATGGTTCAGCTATTTTAAAACCTTATAGACAACAAGTGAAGGCTCAGACAACAATTTGGGGGTTTGCAAACTACACACTGCGCAGACCTACCTGTGCATTTGCACAGTCCGATCAGCGCCTTTGTTTTTCACTTAATAGAAAGTATCATATTAAAACTTGCTACAAGCGAAATTTCTCTTATCTAGCTAGTCTCTGTAGCAGAGGAGACTGGTTTGAGTCTCATTTTGTCGGAATCCCGGAAGACAGGTTTTGTACTGATTAATCCTTGTCCTGCTTATCTAAAATTAAGTGAGTGTGACCAGGAAATACCACAACCACAGAACAGCTCACGGTACTGTGAGGAAGAGACACAGAACATTGACAGTCACAAGATATCAAGAAAACATTTAAAGTAAGCAACCAGCTCTCTCTTCCTCAGAGAGATGATTGTGATACTAAAAAAGGACACTAATTAATTAAGTACTGCACCAAACACAAATTCCCCCCAACTATATGGGAGCAACAATAAACAATGAATCCACAACAAATGAACCAGCATAAAAAGTTTTAATCCTGAGGCCAGGTCAAAAACACCATACAATAACAGTGTTTCCATAGTTACAAGTGAAAATATGTGCAAGAAGTACTGGTTAACCGCTTAGTCAAGCTTGCCAAGGAAAAACAGCGTGGTTATGGGAGCTGACCATCTCTACATAACCATAGCTGTTGACTGGGACGTAAAACTCAAACAAAACAAAATCAAGAGATGGTGCTGGAAATTTCTGCTAATGTGTACATTTAGCCTTGAAAGCTGGACAGTCCTAATATCACATTTCCTTTAGACAATATATCATATTTTGACACCCTTGGATAACATTATTGATAGAAACTGGCATTTCAAATTAACAAGACACAATCATACAAAAAAGAAAGAAAACAAAAACACACACAAACCTGTTGCACTTAAAGAAGATTTGGCCTTTAAGAATGGTGGCTTTAATATAAATATGAATTGCAAGCAACTTCCAAATTGGATTCTTGATCGTTGCCGTCTTTCTTACTTTGAATGAGTTTTATTTTTGCAACTCTTAATTTTGTTTTCAGACGCCAAGAGAAGCAGCACAACAAGCCATTGATGCTGATGTTCATGTAGTAGGAGTTAGTTCCCTTGCAGCAGGCCATAAAACACTCATACCAGAGATGATACAAGAGCTGCACAGTATGGGAAGACCGTAAGTTTATAGACATTTGAGCCGCAGCATGTGATTTCCAACAATGTGACATTTTGACAAGTGTAGACTCGGGAGAGCCTCTGCAGCCTCCTTTTAAGCTTAGAAACTCCAAATGGTGTTCAGTCAGTAGCTAAACAATCATAGAATACTCAAGCGACTAGCAAAGGCTCTGATCAGACTGCGCATATGCGCAGGCTGATCTGAGTCTTTGCTGGTCGCACACACCACATTGTTGGAAATCTCATGCACTGGCTCATATCTCTTAAGCCACAGGCCAATACATCATTGCATAAGGCCAGGATTCAGGAGAGCCCTCTTGTTGAAAATTAACTTTTTCCAAAAAAAATCCTATAGGAACACTATCAGGATGTCAAGCATTTTGGGTCCAGATCAGGACCAACATTTTGTCAGTCCTAATCTTGGTCTAAACTGTTTGCAAGCTGTTTGAATGTTGTAGCTGGTATAATAAGAATTAAATTGGCCTAGATGGGACAAAATGGTGGTTTTGTTGCATGTGAACAACAAGGTAGCAGAGCAGCCTGAGCATTCCTGCAGTCTGATATTCAGTATCTGGAAATTAAAAAAGTCGAACTAGCTCAATGCAGAATTTCAATATTCTAATTAGTCTTTGTAGCTGAGCAGACTGGTTTGAGCCTCACTTGGTCGGAAGCCCAAAGACAGGTTTTGTCGCGATGTGACCCAAATAAGGAAATCTTTGGAAACTGAGAGAATCTACAACTTGGAAAGAAGTGCAAACCCTGATGAAATGCTGCATTGTGGGACTTCTCTATTTTCCAAAGTATCCATTTAGGGGCATACCAGTTATTCACCTGTTGTATAATGGAAACCCTTAAACGGGTACTTTGGCAAATAGTGAAGACCCAGATGAAATGCAGCTTTATGCTGCATTTCATCAGTGTCCGCAGTGTTTGCTAAGTTTTAATTGTTTTTTTGATTCATTACGTCCCATCAACAATCTTTCAGTTAAACAGGGACGGGTCTTCCTGGGTTGAACCAGTACTAAGCAAGTATAAATGTGTCTTGCTCAAGGATCACAACGCATAGAGGCCGCTGAGGCTCAAACCTGCGGCCCCTCGGTCTCGAGTTAAGCTCTCTACCACTGCGCTAAGATTAAAACAACTTTTTGGGGCAGAAATACACCATAATTTAGAAAATTCTACCGGTGATGCCTTAAATAACACAATGGGGGAAGGGTCGTAACTAAGGTTGTGAGAACTTGTGACCCAACCCCATTGCTGTATAAAATTTGGCAATAAAATATGTTTAAACTAATCACTCAATGGGCTTGTATCAATATGTTTGGGAAAATCCAATACATAAAATGATATTAGAGCATGGGGGATCTACCAGGGCTACAACAGTGTGTATGTCTATGTCATCAAGTGGTTAGATGATATCACATCATACATCAAGATTTAACCTATAGATGACAGAAGGGATAGACTAATTTCATTTGTACAAGACTTACAGCTCAAGACACGGTGTTGACACAAACTTATCAAACTTTTCTCTTTCTTCCTTTTCACGTTTTGCAGACATAATACTTTCAAAAGTAAAAGTTAATGACATTATGCCATTATGGTAAATAATTTGAGCAGACGCATGCCTATTGTGACATCATTCAAGTACGGTGTCACTGAAGACAGGGCTCTCGATCACCCGATTTTGGGGCCAAAATTCGGCCCTGTTCACGATGCAAAAAAGTATGGTTTTTTTTCCAATTCCAGACAAAAAATTTCCAATTTGACCAAAAAAAAACAACATTTTTTTCTCCATCTTTATTTTATATAATACTAATACAGAATACATTGTTATATAATTACAATTTCACAGAATAATAGAATACAATCACACTTGCTTCTTTCTCTCCCTTTTATCATTGTCTACTAATTAACATTCGTTATAGCATTATATTTGTTTGGAGAAACATATAAGCTTGGTCCCAGAAAACTGCAGATGTATTAAATTAAACTTATGTAACTCAACTAACTGTCTTATTGCTAACAATTTTAAATTATATATCAAGAAAAAAAGGTAAGTTTAATTATTGAAATCAATCTAGCAATGGAAACGTCATGCATAAGGACAATGTCAAATTTCTGAATTATAGTCAAAACGCCACTAATTTTTTCCCAATTCCATGGGCCCCTGCCCCATTCCCAAAAAGGGGTGTGAGAGCCCTGGAAGAATATATTTTATTATATGATGTCATGTCTGGGAGTGTTATTATAACCCTGTAATAAAATTCATAAACCATTAGCGGTTTATACATTTAACAACATTATGACTGGACCCTGTCGCGACAAAACCTGTCTTCGGGGGCTTGCGAACAACAAAGTCGCAGACCAGCCTGCGCATATGCGCAGTCTGATCAGCGCCTTTGTTATTATCTGATTGGAAAGTATCATATCTAGACTTGCTTCAAGCAAAAGTTCAATATTCTAGCTAAGTCTCTGAACCTAAGGAGACCGGCTTGAGTCTCGCTTTGACGGAAATCCTGAAGACTGTTTTTTTCATGATGAGGGCCATGTAACGACGGTCATAAGAATGCGCGTATACATGGCAATATCTTGACGTTTCAAGCTAAAAACTTAATTTTAGTCATTTTAGCGTTCTATAATAAATATACTGAGTTCCACTGTCTTTTAAATTTGCAAATAATCTGAAAACTTTTGTGTCTGATTATTATCTGAATGACCCAACTATCATTATGCATTACCAAATCAAAATTTTATGTGTGCATGCTCAAATACTTGTCTCAGAGTTCAAAAAAGCATTTTCCAAGCTTCATTTGCACTGACTCCATGAGTTTTCAAAATCATTCACACATTTAAAATTTTAAAAGATCGTCTGGTAAGTGTATGCTAACTGAAATGTGTAAATTTGCTACATAACGCCAGGAATCGCAGACCCAGAGCAGACACTGCATAATGCTGTATCTGATCAGAATCTGCACTGTTCACTTACAGAAAGTTCTATCAAAATTTGGAGAGAAAAAATGAATGATTTCACCCAACACCCCTCAAATTGGAAATGGGCTCGTCCTGCTGATAAGGGTAGCCAGTTCCATTCAGCCTTAGAAATGGGACATTAACAGGCCTCCAGATAAGAGTGTGCACTGGAAAAATTATTTTTCTTATTTCTCAACCAAAACATATGTTGTGGGTACTCAAAAGAATGGTCTCACTGAGACGGTTCTTTTGAGCACCCAAAACACATGTTTAAATTGATGGGTAAGGAAATAAAGGTTATTTTAGGTGCACAAACTATCCTTATCTGGGCCTATGCATTAACTCTAAATTATTAACGGCTCCTCTAGCAATCTGTATCCCTATAAGTTACAGCTTCAGTGCAGACTAGCAATCAATCTGCATTAACATTCTGATAATTGCATAAAATTCATTTCCAATTTCACTTCTGTATATCATTGTGTCTGATGATGCACTTTGGCCAAGTGTCTCATTAAATTTACATGGCCATAATGTGACAGGTCCTTACACCTCAAGCCTTTCGCTGATGTCAATCAGAAATCTGTTTTTTTCTGCTTTTTTCATTTTAACTCATAATCATCATACCATAAACAGCTTTTTGATGCAAAGGCATCGTCCACATCAGTGGACCCCCTTCCGGGTAACTGGCTATATAGCTGCATGCATAGCAGATCTCGCACCTGATCTCCAGGTGCTCCTTTCTTGAGGGTCAACTGTTGTGAGCTTCGACTCATGGCAGTCGTTCTCTTTGCTAGTATAAGTGTTGTCCGCTGATAACCTTTGCAAACAGTTTAGATCCAGATCAGGACCGACAAAATGTCGGGCCTGATCTGGATCCACACTGTTTGACACTCTGATGGTATTACTATTTTTTTGTTGAAAAAGTTAATTTTGAAAAATTTCAGCAGACGACAAAACGCATGCAAAATTACCCAGTAGGCAAAGAGTTAAGCAAAGAGTGACATCTGTCTGTTCATTCAGCTGTCCTTCTGCCTGTCTGTCAACCATTTATATAAGAGTGCATTTCTCTGTGGCCGAGATAGTAGGGAGTGTTGTACCTTGCATAATAGTTGTCAATGGCGTAGCTTCCATTACGCAGTTACACACATGTGTAATAAAAAATAGTAACATTCAAGGGAGGTCACCTAATGTGGTAAAAGTGATTTTCCATACCAAAAGGAACTGCTCTTAAAGGAAAGAATTTGCTCCCTCTGGGAGCAAATTCCTTCCTTTCAGAGTTCCTATTTTGAAAATGGACATAACTGAAGATAATCACTGCTTGTTCCTGTAGTCTCCCCTTGATGTGCGTAACTTTTTGAGCGTTTAGGCTATGCCATTGGTTGTTGTAAGCATAATCTCAGAACATACACTGTGACCTTAGTACATGGACATTCATTTGAGACATACCAGAATTTCTCATCATTCTATGAGGTAAAGTGAATTTCTCTGCAGCCAAGATAGCTACGAGTGTCAAAGCTTGCCTGATTATTTTCCTCTGTGCTTACTTCGATCACCAGTTGTAAGCCGATGACCTTGACCTACATTATAGAAATCCTGTGACTGTCAAAATCTTTTAATGCTGTAAGTTTGTTCATCTGCAGAAGTGATAGTTGTAGGGGTTATACCTTGCATAATTGCGTAAACTTACACTTCAAACATGCACTTGACCCATGGATGGAATTTCACAAAACTTCAATAAATTTTCAGATTATAATTCTAAAAAGAAATCTGGTGGCCATGTCAAATGAGATTTATCATTTAGAGTGCATTTCTCTGGAGATATTAAAATGCCTTTAATTTATTTTCAGTGATATCCTGGTGGTAGCAGGAGGAGTTATCCCCCCTCAAGATTATGACTTCCTGTACAAAAGTGGAGTTGCTGCAGTGTTTGGTCCAGGTATGCACATGAAATGAATATTAATCGTATATCAATAGTTTATATACTGAAAAAGCAAAATTCAAAAATCGTTTTAGCGTTGAAAAAAGATCTGAATTAATTGAAATGTTGGCAACATTTTAACACAATATAAATAAATGTCTTCTTCTTTTGGCTCTTAATGGATGGCTATTTTTTTCAAACATCACTATTCCCATTAAAGGTCATATTTATGATATTAACTATTTATGTGATTTTTTTTGAGGCAAAAATAGCAATTTAAGATTGGTATTGTGCCTTTAACGTCTTACAAAGTTATCCTAGAATTTGAATAGGATCATCTGACTACCTGTTGCAGTGCATAAAATGTAGCATTCATAGGTCCAAGATTTTTTGTGTGTAAAATTGTCATTATTTTCTTACCAACCAGTTAAAACCTGTGTTTTGGGTGCTCTAAAGAACCATCTAATTGAGATGGTTCTTTTGAGTGCCCACAACATATATTTTGCTTGAGAAATAAAAAAAAATAGTTTTCAAATGTGCACTCTTATCTTGAGGCCTGTTATTTTGTAATGGCAAATAGTACATGTTCTGATCTGGGTTTGCATTGCTTGATTAGATCTTTTCATCCAAACTGAGTGAAAACTCTTTATACTGATACTTTTTACAACAGCAAATTCTTTATAACGTCAGTTGTATTTGCACAAATATACCAGTTTAGCTTGAATATGAGATTGTTACAACAGAAATTCAGTTTAACTTCAAATTGTTTGGGGACAGACACTGATGTTGTAAAGTTGACTGTATGAGGGTAGATTTACAAATTAAACAATAGGACTTTTGTTCATCATAGATTTTTCTGAAAGGCAGGACTTTAGTTAAGAGTGCGTATTGAAAAACTAATTTTCTTATTTCTCAACCAAAACATATGTTGTGGGTACTCAAAAGAACCGTCTCAATGAGACGGTTCTTTTGAGCATCCAAAACTTATGTTAAAACTAATGGGTAAGAAAATATCAACAATTTTACGCTCAATTTTTTTTTATCAAAGCCTATGGAAATTTCTGCATTTTGGAAATTCTAACCCTAAAAATACATAGTGAACCAAGACCTTGTAATGTCTAAGTGGTTTGAAGATTCCAATTGTTAAGAATAGTATAATTGTATGTTTCAGGGACGAGGATACCAGATGCAGCTGATCAGGTTCTGGACGTGCTAGAGGGGAACGGTCCACAGAAGAAGAAATCAACAGCGTAATGGAGAGACTGTGGCTCACCTAATAAAGCAATTACCGTAATCGGCCTTATAAGCAAGCACACTACGAGCATTACTTTTTCACTCTGGAATTTAATTTTCTTCAAACTCAACTCTAACCTTGTTTCTTACAGGGTTTACACAGTTTTGAAAAGTACCTGAATATAGGGGTCATGAGAAGCCCTTAAATTAATATGCCTTGTAAAGTACTTGGAAATCACTCTTAGGACTTGAAAAGTCCTTTAATTTGACTCTTTTCTATAAGACCTAACAATGTTAATGGAGACCTAAATCAGTATAAAATTGTTGTGCTTTTGTTTGGTGCAGCATATAAAGGCACAACAATTTTATGTTTATTTTCTTATACTAAATTCTCCATTATCTGAGTCTTAAGCATTTCCAAAGTAGATTTTTTATGTTTAAATCAGTATTTTTCGTATGAACTTTTGTTTACCGTATGAACCATGTCTTAGCATCGATTGTATTGTTCACTACTGCGGACAACCTCGAAGTAACTGATGGCTTGATCATATCTTGCTTGCAACTGAGAATCTCATGATTTTCCACCAAAAAATCATGAAGTTCTCAGCCCTGAGCGAAGTGTGATCTAGCAACAATTTACTCCAAGGATGTCCACAGTAGTGGGCAAAACAGTCAGTGCTCCAAAAAAATTAGTGTTGTGTTTTGAAGAAAATCAAATTTGAAGAATTGATCTACCAACATGATGAACAATTTTAGAGAACTTTATCCTTATAAACAGTGTAGATCGAGCTCAGCTGGCTTCATCTGATCAGGATCCTTACTGTTTTTCATCCACAAGAAGAATTTATATTTATTATGAATTACACGATCAGATGTTCATATTGTGTAAACAACGCATTTAGTACCCAATGTGCACTTATATGAGCATGTGTGCTTATTGGGTTGAATATGGTAAGAGTTTTTACATGTTAGGGTACCTATTAGGTTATCTAGCAGAGGCCTTTGTTCATTAGAGTTTTCCATGGGACTGCAGCTAGCATAAAGTGTGAAAATACTGTATTCAATCAGGGTACTAGTAGGTAGTGTTGAGATAAATAGGCCATAGGTTCCTATATTTCTTAATATAACATAAAGGATGGGAACCAAATGGATCTGCTTTGATAAGAATTCAAAAAAATTGTCCAGCACACAAGAATTTGGTACTTATTGCTTATGCAAGTAGTGAAGACCCCCACAAGCCTGTGCAGATGCACAGGCTTGTGGGGGACTTCACTACTCCCATACACAAGGTAGGAACAAAGATAAATGTTCTGGCCAAAATTAAGGCCTTTAACCCCACTAGATAGCTGTGCATATATATTTAAAGAATTAAGGCATATGCGATAAATGCAAAATCACATGAACTGGCTTATTTTATTTCCATGAGTATAGCCAACCCAATACGAAATGCACACATTTGCGGCTACCTTGGCTACCCAAAGTTTTTTGACCCACCCTATTAATTTTGATTTGGACTTAAACCCTTTTGCTATGCTATCAGTGTATATTTGAGGGAGATGGCTCAAAAACAACCCCCATAATATTTATTAGAATGATGAATTGCTTTCTACCCTCTATGTATTGCTGCCTACTTTTGTGGGATTTACACTGCAAGTTAACTAGGACTGACAGCTTCCTTAGATCTTCGTTAAGAGCCATCTCATCAGGATGTTAAAAACTCAAATATGTGGTTCCCCAACCTTGATAGGCATGTATTTGGTAGCTAAAACATGTTTTAAAGACCTGATTTATATTTCATCTTCACTCCCGTTTTATTACAGTTAAACCTGTCTCAAACGGCCACTCTCAAAAAGACCAAAAAATGGTTTTCAAGACCAATTATCCCTTAATTCATGTCATAAGTATTGCAGAATGCTCCAAGAGGAGCATTCTGCAATACTTTCCACCTTAATTAAGCTACTATTTTTCATTAAGAGCTTTGTTTTGTCTATTTTTGAGTGGCTGTTTTACACAGGTTTTACAGTGTATAGTTCTTTTTTGTTGTTTTGAACAATATTTTATTTGGTATATTCCTGTTTCATATCCTTTTTTGTTATTCCATAATTGTTACTTTCAACCTCAAGTCTTTCTTATCTGTAAGCTGTGTGTTGAATTGTTTACCAAAGTCCTATAAATGTTCAGAACACTGAGAATGACCAAGTATTGTCAATTTTATACAAAAGCTATCTAGCTATAGAACAATGCACTACCACACTAGTTTACTTATTTCTATATATGAGTGAGCCATGTATTACAGGGATTCAGTTTGGCATTTCCAAATGTCAAGATACCTTATTGGCTAGGTAGGAAAATGTATCTGAAACAATTTTTTGGTTATAAGCAAATAAACAGGATTGAAAAGAGTGTGGATCCTAATCAACTGGCTTTCAAGAAGCCAGCTGATCTGTGTGTATTTTCACTGTTTGCAAAACAGGATATATCTAGGTTCAGCATGGGAAGGGTTAAGAACTAGGTATCCTTTTAGTGTAAAAAAAAATCTTTTTTATTTTCAAACACTCAAAATATGACCTAAGCTCCCAGTAAATTTTCTAATGTCCCCATCTTCAGGCCAAATAAAAAGTAAGTGTGTTTCGGGTAATGGGTCTGAAAAATTAAGGTAGGGTAAGCACGCAACTTTTTCTTAATTAGTTTTTTATCTGGTAAAAAAAAAAATTGCATTTTAAAAGGCATTTTGCCTTTCAAATTGCATAAAGTTATATTTTTTCCAGAAAACCTGAAAAACTTTCTAGGTTTCACCAGTAAATTTAGGTAGGGTCGGCAGACAAATTGGTTGCAAATTTGAATCAAGCTGAATCCCCGTATGAGAAAAACTTGTTTGGGCATTTTGTGATCATATTATAATTATGATAAAATGTTAACAACTGTTTCCATGTAAATGTTATGACAAATTGATGCTTTAGACAGCATTATGTGTCAAAACAGTCCTATGACAAGTATACAAGTCTCATAATTTGTTTTGATAGCTCATGAAGTTGTTGATTTTTATGAATTCTTATTAGCTGTTATATACATATGTTTTTTCTGTTGCATATTTCTATATTTAGCCATTATGAGATTGAATAACAGGATCCAGCAGTTTGTCACTAACATCTATTTTGGTTTTACAGATGCACTGGGATATCACTGTAGAATCGAATTTCCAAACATAAAAATGAAATTTATGTCCCTACCAAATTGTTTTGTTTTCGAGATTCTTATCCACATTTTTACCCATAAAATTAATACAGATAGGCAATGTTAAGTGTAAAATATTGATTATTTTCTTAGCCATAAATTTAAACATATGTTTTGGGTGCGCAAAAGTACCCTCTTATATAGACAGTTTGTTTGAGTACCCACATGAAAAAGATATTTTTATACAAACTCTTATCAGGAGACTGGCTTTTTACATGATAGAGAAACTTTGCCAACTGTGTATAACCAGACATCAGTCATTAACCCTTTGTATATGGGAAACCCATAAACCGGTACTTATACAAACAGTGAAGACCCAGATGAAATGCTGTATAATGGGGAATTTCATCAAGGTCTATACTGTTAAAGTGTTTGTTAATCTAAAAAAGGTCTTCAGACAACAAAATACAGTATTTTATTTTAGATTTATAACCTGACACCTCTAGGTATGTGCAGTTGACTTTCCTTAGTTTATTGTATCTAACCAGAAGGAAGATTACATTAGTATACAAAGGATAAAAATATTTGAGTTAGAAGACAACTTCAGGTTTGTGAATGTACTACCACATAGAATATTCACTGACATTGTGTTTAATGTTTTCACAAGTTTATTTAGAAACTATTTTGACAAGTCTACACATGTAGATAACTGGCAGTAATTTGCAAAATATCTTTGATGGGCTGTGAGACAAAAAAAAAACACACAACATATACTGTGTTAGTTATCTTGAAGGTTTTGGAACTATAGCATTTGATTTTAACATTGTCCTTGCCTTGCTGAGAATGTTATAGGAATCTATCATGAGTGTGAGGGTGAGATAGAAAAATCTGTCCTGAGTATCACCGATTGGCATCACAAGGCTTGCCGATTGATGACAAATGGTGATCGCGAGGGACGCATTTTTCTATACCATACTCATACGAATAATGGATTCTTTTTTTTTCCTCACCACTTAGTAATGCATTTTATATTGAAAAAAAAACATGAAAAAGGCTTCCAGAAAATCCTGAATACACTGAGATGTACATGGTGACTTCATTTTAACATTACAATGTTGTCAATGATCGAAGTGTGACCTGCGTGCGGCCAACATGCGCTGTTCGTTTTTTATCTTTCCCATGGACAGGTACGGGTATATGAGAAGGAATTCTCTCACATGGGTAAAAACAATGAAAATCCCGAACTGGTGTGTGAGAATATTATATCTTGCCATTGATGTCTTTGCCGATGTTGGTAAGATTTGCAATTGGTACTGAACAGGAGTTTCATGGCATCATTCTCATATAGTATTCTAAGATTCCTTTGGTTCGCGAAGAAAAAAATCAATCTGATCAGGGCCTTTCAATTTTACATATGTTTGACATTTAGGCACTTATATACATTCTGCATTCAGGAGTTATTTTTGCACAATTTAGTACCCATTAAGTGTTAATGGACTTTGAGTGTAATAAAAATGGCTGAAAATTTGCAATCTGGTCTGCCCCTGTACTTTTCCCATCACATTTTTATGTTTATATACGTTTTATGAGATGTCAGTCATACAGAGACTAGAATAAGTGCTGATAGGTTAGAAGGACCATAAAACTGGCTGTAAAGCTTTTGTTCTGAGCAGAATTAGAATTCTCGGGCTCTGGTCAGCTGCTTCACATTTTGCACAAGGTCTTAATCCCTTCTTGTCTTGATACAGGTTAACCCGACATTAGCAACAGTGCTGACCCAGACAAGATACCATATGGGCCGCAAAGCGAGAAAGCCTGGCCTCGAGGTCATAAAACTTGAGTACAGTCTCAAACTCAAAATAAAGTGCAGTGATTGGTTGCTTGCGGACATGTGTCATTGCAGCTTATTTTGAGTTTGAGAATGAGCTCAAGTTTTATAACCTCGAGGCCTGTCTGCAGGGTTTTCGACAAAGCGAGACTCAAACCAGTCTCCTTAGCTACAGAGATTAGCTTACAGTGAAATTTCGCTTGTAGCAAGCTTAGATATGGTACTTTCCAAAAAGCGAATAACAAAGGCACTGATCAGACGGTCTGCGCCTTTGTTGTTTGCAAACCTCCGAAGACAGGTTTTCTCAACTCGAGGCCCATATGTTCAGATGAAAAAATTGTCAGCTTAAAGTTATGAGCATTTTCTGAAATTTCTATTTGAATCGGTGCTAAAATGAACCATCTCATTGATTTGGTTCTTTTGACTACCCACACCATATATTTAGATTGAGAAATAAGAATATTAATTTAAAATTACGCAATCTTATCCAGAGGCATACCGCAGGTTGCTTCATCTCATCAGAGTATACACTGTTTGCTGAGATAAAAACAAACTCTTGAGGTAGTCACAGATATTCATCATCATTTTAAAATTGTAACATGACCCCTTTACCCTTTACCTTATGGAGAGGCCTTTTAACACTTTGCAAACAGAGTAGACCAAGATCTTACAAGAGCTGCCTAACCAGGGTCTACACTGTTTGCTTATGGAAATATGATATATCTTATCTTACACAAGTGGGCCTGACGAGTAATTTTTTGTATTCTATGTACATGTACCAACACGAAAGTTTATTTATATAACTATACATAGTGGGTGAAGCCTAGCATGAACGTTCACGAAGTAAACGGTTAAAATATGTAATAGACAATTCAATCTTTTTTGTATTAGATTAGAATGCTAGACTTGAGACCTAACGTTAACTAGTTTGAGACACTATGCTGTGTCCATGAGCAAGACACTTTATCCTCTGCTTAATACTGGTTCAACCAAGGAAATGTCTAGACATGACTGAAAAATTATTGAGTGTGGCTTAAAGCATCAAATCAAGGTATTAGACTAGATGAAAGATTCCATTAGTTTAGAAAGGATAAAGCTGCTTTATGAGTGCTTATGCAAGACTTCAGTTAAGAGTGCGTAACGAAAATTTAATTTTCTTATTTCTAAACCAAAACATATGTTGTGGGTACTCAAAAGAACCGTCTCAATGAGACGGTTCTTTTGAGCTCCCAAAACATATGTTAAAATTGATGGGTATGAAAATATTTACAGTTTCACGCTGAAAAAAAATGTTTATCTAAACCTGTGGTATACCTATATAGTGCTATTGTCCAGACAAGCATTAACTACTAATAGCCATTAGAGGTCATAAAATTGGATGTCAGTGAAATTGTGTTACAGGAGGTGTGTTACAGTAATGTGTTTTTAAGTGCTGCTTGTGCAGCAAATGCCAAAGTGGACTGCGTTAAATGCCACCAACTTTTCAACTTTCTTCCGTGATTCTGTCCTCGGTGTAGTGACAATGGCCATTTCATCACTAATTGCTCTGATAAATAGGGTTCCCACAAGCACTGGAAATCATGGAAAACCTGGAAAATCACCAAAAAAGTTCCATGCATGGAAAAGTCATGGAATTTGAAAAAACCTGAATTATCATAAAAAAAATCATGGAATTTTGTGAAATAATTTGATGAAACCACCAGTAGCCAGAAAACTAGCTGTCGGACACTTGTGTGTCTGACAGTTAGTTTACTGGCTTCTGGTGGTTTCAAGTTTTAATTATTTCAAAAAGCATGCATGGTCTACAAGCATGCTGTTGTTGCTGAATTCCGCATTTATGCTCAGCATGGTGAAGATGCTGCTAAAAGGGTAGGTTTGAGGTTGTGCATTATAAATAGTCATGAAAATTACATTGTTGATCATGAAAAATCATGGAATTTTGTTTTTGAATTTCTGTGGGAACCCTGGGTAAAGTATCCCCATGAGAGTCCAATCTGTCTGACATTGCCTCTCTGAGGACATCAGGCCCCAAGGTTTTAAATCTTTTTTCATGCTCAACTCAACTGAGCATGAAGTTTCAACTGCTCATAAAAACTACAATTATACTGAAATATAAGATTTTTCTTGCTTTTAATTTCTCAGATACTGCATTTATCCAGCTAATAAATATTAAAATGCCAACAATTGTTGGCATTTTAACATTTATGAGCAGAATAAAGGTAATTGCATAGTTGGGTTGAGCATGAAAAAAGTTTTATTACTTTGAGACCAGGTCAAAGTTTCTCTGATAGACAATCCCCATAAGAGTCCAATCTGTCTGGTACTGCCTCTCAAAGGACACCTGGTTTCTTCAATATGGCAACATGACCTAATGGTATCAAGTTAAATGGCTGGGCATTGACCTATAGCAATATTTTACCCATATCCAGCTGATCTAAATACAATATTTATCCTATGGGCAACCATAGACGACCCAGACAAGCATATATACTTATCAACCCAGTCTCTACTTGTAAACTTTAAGGATGGAAGTTGATTAACCTTTTCACTGTCAGTCATGACTTTTGCCATCTGCTCTCTCACCTGCTTATGTGATAGCCTATAATGCAATCAACATGGACCCAGATCAGACTGCTACCTGGGGACCTGTCTGATCAGAGTTCATAGTGTTTGCTTCCATGATAAAAGCTAGTCTGAAGTGCACTTGAATAATATACAGAAAAACCTGTGTAAAACGACCACTCTCAAAAAGACTAAAAATTGGTTTGTAAGACCAACTATTGCTTAATGCAGGTCAAAAGTATTGCAGAATGCTCCCCTAATGGGAGCATTCTGCAATAATTTTGACCTTCCTTAAGCTACCATTTGTCATTAAGAGTTTTGTTTTGCCTATTTTGAGTTGCCGTTTTACACAGGTTTGACTGTTTCAGTAGACAAAAAAAGCAGAAAACATTTTCAAGACAAAAATATTGTCATGATAAGGGTCAGAACTATATATTTATTAACCTATTGTCTTCTAGTGATTACTTTTGCTGATAACCTTTGTAACAGTTTAGACCCAGTTCAGGCCTGACAAAATATCAGGCATGCAGAGAGATAAGCCTAGTTGGGCAAGCAGGTCAGTAGAATGTGCCTATGTCATATGGGCCTCGTCGCAAGAAAACCCATCTTCAGGGTTTCTGACAAAGCAAGACTCAAACCAGTCTCCTCAGTTACAGAGACTAGCTAGAAAATCGAAATTCTGCTTGTATCAAGTTATGTATGATACTTTCCAATAAGTGAATAACAAAGGTGCTGTTCAGACTGCGCAGATGTGCAGTCTGGTCTGTGCCTTTGTTGTTTGCCAATCCCGAAGACAGGTTTTCCGCAGAGGACATATGAAAATGCTCCAAAACACATTTGCCAATCGTAAAGGTTGCATGTCAGGTAGATGTCTAGCTAAGGCTCTGGACATTAATCCACTTCTTTATTTTTTGTAAGCATGTATGACTAATAAGAGTGTGCAAATGCACAGGCTTGTCTAAGCATTCTGGTGGTTTAGGGATGAAATACCAAGGGTCTCATGAGCCCGCTAGAATGTCCTAGCATTTCGAACAATAGTTGCCTGTCAAAAAGCTATAGACAAACAGGGCAGACCCAGATCAGACTGCTTCTGAAGAAGCAGTCTGATCAGTGACTACCCTGTTTGCTATTCTGACAAGCATTTTGCGATTCCAACATTTTCTCAGAGAACAGAAAGAGACGATTGTTTAAGCATTTAGAGCATATATGGTCCCAGAACCTGTTTAGTCATTAATGTGTTGACCATACTGGTTTAACCTTGAGACAATGAGGTTAACTAACAAGTCAAAATAAGGCATGTCTCCATTAACCATAATAATGCCATCTAAATAAAGAAATATAGAGAGCTTTCCTCAGCGCCATATGAGATGGGTAAATTCAACTGAAGTAAACTGGAAACCCCTAAGATTGTATTTTGACAAACAGTGAAGACCCAAATGAATTGCCATTGTCTACACTTTATTAAGGTAAAAAAATCCTCAGGGACAGAAATACATAATAATATGGGAAATCCAGGCCTCCAGATTAAAGTGTGTATTGTAAAACTATTTTCTTTATTTCTCATCCAAAAATATGTTGTAGTTACTCAAACAGCCCCCCGAAGACATGTTTTCTCGCAACGTGGCCCATATAATTGCAATCCAATCCTTATCGTTTATCTATAAAGGAAAATCCATCGGAAAACAAAGGGTTAATTATCTGTATTTGGGGCCTGCTCATAAGATTTTTGTATTTTTCACATGTTATTAAAAATACTCTTGAAACATGCATGCTTGGCTATCTAGAGGGTCTAGATATCTGAAATATGTCATGAGCTTTCTTTTACTATGCCCCTACTTTGTTTATGGGAGAAATGGAGGCTCAGCCAAGCCTGCGCATAGGCAGTCTTGCCAGAGCCTTCACTCCTAGCATATGCAATAAGTATCCTATTTTTCTCCACAACTAAATCTTAAGTTTGGCTGCTTGTTTAGATCACAGGTTTTCTTTTAACCCTTAAAGCACCAATCACAACTGTAGCAGACGACAAATTTTGGGACATCTTTCCCGATTTTCGACATAAATAAGATATATTACATGAGAATCGTCTGCCAGCAGAGGATTCTCATGAAATATCATGCCTTATTTGTTATTTTTGAAAAAGCAGCAAAATTTGCAATTGTGGTCTGCTGCAAATTATAGGTGGCGCTTTAAGGGTTAATTGTTATTCTGAGCCATTGTCCACTTTCATTTTGATCAGACTTTTATATGACTAAAGGTGGTTTTAAATTTATTCTTCCCCAGTTTTTGTAGACATGTTGAAATATATTTGTGTCAATAGTAATTGTATATTTCTTGTATAAAGTATACATAATGTAGAAATTGAATGTTTTCAAACAGGATTTGAATTAAAATAAAAATAGAATAGAAAAAAATATTAAAATAAGAAGATATTTCATGTTTGTTCTTAATTTTCATCACCAGCTTTAAACAGTATGGACCTCAGCGCAACAAAATATGTCTTCGGGGTTTCCGACAAAGCGAGACTCAAGCCAGTCTAATTAGCTACAGAGACTAGCTATAAAACTGAAAATTTGCTTGTAGCAAGTTAAGATATTACATTTTCCAATAAGAGTATAACAAAGGCGCTGATCAGACTGTGCGGATGCACAGGCTGGTCTGCATCACACCAATATCAGCTCTTTTAAACGAACCTGCGCTTTGCTTACTGGGTAATTTTGAATGCTATTTTTTCATCTGCTGATTTTTTTCTAAGATCAATGTTTTCAGCAAATTCTTTCAAGAATACCTTCAGACTGTCAGTTTGGATTCAAATCGGGCGTGACTAAATGTCAGGCCTGACCTGGGTCCAAATTGTTTTGCAAAGATTATCAGCAGACGAAACTTTTAGGCAAAGAAAGTTCTGTGAAATCATCGTCATAATATGCCCATCAACACGCATTGCAAAAACCACTGAATGGAATCTCACAGGAACAATCCTTGGGCGGTCCCTATCCAATTATTCAAAGATTTCTATGACATGCTGAAAAGTGGTTGCCATGACTAGTGAATAGGATTTTTTTTTATAACAATCTCCTCACCAAAAACCACTGGACCAATTGTGAAAATAGAATGGCTTATATTGTTAACTGACCTGAAGTAACCCCCTGGTCAGCTTTGTTTTAACAGTTTTCAGAAAGTGAGTATGACCAGGAAATACCACAATCACACACTGCAGACCAACCCACGCCCCGTTGAGGAAGAGACACAAAACACTAACAGCCACAAGACAGCATGAAGACACCTAAAGTAAAGCAACCAGCTCTCCCTCTCTCTCTCTTCCTCAGCGAGATGTATGCAAAACTAGATAGGATACTAAGTACTGTACCAAACACAAAAAGCCCACAAACAATGGACGTAACAATGAATCAACAACAGAACCACAGCCTTAGAACGGACAGCAGCGAGACAAAATCCTGAATTCATGCATAAAAAGTGAGCATGATCAGGAAATGCCTTGATAACACACTGCTGGCCAAACCACGGAACCTGAAGAAGAGCTACCAAAAATCAAGTGAGTATGATCAGGAAGAACCACAATCGCACACCGAAGACCAACCCAGAGCATCATGAGGAAGAGCCACAGAACACTGATCAGGAAGACAGACACTAACACTTTTACTGAAAGGTTTTACACATTCTCAAGTAAGCATGCACTATATCATATATTAGCCATGCATTTTATTTTTTGGAACAAAAATTATACCAGGTGCACATACAGTAAGAAATATTACACAAAATTTGCTTTAATCTATGAATTGATATGCACACTAGTTTGTTTTAAATGTTCTTTTTACATGGTGTGGAGCAGTCTTGTCTGCTAAGTCGGGAAACCCTTACATCGAGACAGGTTGTCCAGTTGAACATAGGTTATTGTCCAGTAAACAGGCCCATTCCACTCCTGCACTTTCACCCAGTTCCAAGTATGACACCTCAGCTACTTCTACTTCTGCAGACAGTTCATCTAAATGCTTGTGGTTTGGTACCTATTTATCATCATCAAATTCACTGGTCAAATGTCTGTGAGTCTTCTGCAAACCCTGCATACAGGTTATTTAAATCATTGTGGTTTATCTCCTCTTGGTTCACCTATTATCAGGAAGTATACTAAACCATTTAATGCATTCAAAAGACGCGGAGTTTATCCAAATGTTTCTAAGTGCAATGCCAAGAGGTGTGTCTGTTGCACACATATACATGTACTTAAACTACCTTTACATCATCTGTAAATGGTAGGCACTTTTCCATAATCAATAATTATGATATGGACTGAACTTCATCTGATCTGATTTATGTTATAACTTGAACTGAAATTAATTGTGGAATGCAATATGTTGGACAAACTGGTCGATCCCTTAAGACTAGGTTTTGTGAGCACTTTTCTTTATCGCCATTTCAAAAGTAATGGCCATTCACCTAGTAAAATTGTAATTCAGACGGTTGAAAAATTTATATATGATCCAAATTCATCAACTAGATTAAAAAGTATAAAGAGACATGAAACTGAACTAAAATGGATTAAATTTTGGCCATCAACTTTTCCCTTAGGCTTTAATGATAATATATACCATGAAGGTAACATTTTTGAAATGCCAGAGTTTGATTTTTTTTCTTTTTTGGAATGTAAAAACGTAAAAGTAGATCTCATGGTAAACGTAAAAATGGCAACATTAAAAGCAAAATCTAAAAGTGTTCTTAAAACGCTTAAATACTTCTCTAAAAGATCTTTCTATAGCTTTAAATAATCATGGTCCGCATGGCTTATTTTCATTTTTAAGTTCCTTGCCTATCTCAGTTTTACGAAATTTAGAGTAAGAGGCTATTAAACTTTACGATAGAGCAAACAAATTATATAAAGCATTACTTCTTACAAGGTGTTATGTTCCACATTTCCTTAGTTCTTATATCGATTTTGAGGTCAACCATAATCGACATTTTATCAAAATTCCTTTTATTAACAAAGGTGTGGAGTTTATTCATTTAAATAGTATTTTAAGGATAATTTAGTGATTTCATCTATTCCACAATTACTTTAATAATTCTGAAACTCCTATCATTTGTTATAAATATAACAAACCAATTAGGTCAACTATATTTAACTTTAATAAAATTGTAACTGATATAGATATAGATTCTAATACTCCTGAGATTGTCAAAATTCTAATTTTTTATATCCTTCTGCAGGGCATGTGATTACAGGTAATCTAAATATCATTCCTGACGCTAGAGTTAGCAATATTATTTCTAAAGGTCCGAAATATAGATTTCCCTCTAACATTGATTTCCCTAAATGTCATAGAGAGATCTCTGCTTCTTTAAATGACTTTAGTAATCGTTGGTGCAAACGTGAAAATGTTGAACCTGATTCCTTGAAGGAATGGAAGATAAACATTTTTAAAATTATTGATACTCGTATTTCATTTTACTCTCCTAATACACATCTTTTACCCCCTAAACCTAAATCTTCTTTTAGTCATCTTAAACGAGGTATCCAGGATTTTCATATGAACTATGGTTTGGTTCCAGCAGATAAAGCTGCTAACAACGTTGTAGTTGTTTGACGATTATATTATATTAATACTCTTAAGCGTGAGCTTGTTGACACTAATGCCTATAAACTGCAGCCTTCTTTGAATGAGAGGGTGAATGTCGATGGACATGGTTGTCATACAGCCCTACATTTCGGTGTCAATGCTAAAGAAAATCAAGACAAAGTTCCTACGTTGTAATGGTTACAAAAAAACCCTATAAAGCAAGACCCGCAGGTGGGTCGGACATGAGAGTCTATGACGGTTCCGACTTAAAGACTTATCTATTGATGAGATGGTAGGGGCCTGATGCTTTGGCTGTTTGTCGGACTCTCCGGGGTTTAGGTTTGTGGCCACCTGCTTGGAAAGGGCTGACCTCTTGCTTCTCGTTTGTGGTGTCTAACTTTGAGTTTGTTACTTTAATTCCCATTGGTATCCTGGGTCAGGTGTGGTACTTGACTGTATCGATTTCTGATCTTTGCACCCTTATTTACTTTGTACTAACTTTTCTTTATCAAATCCACTGGTTAAACGTCTGTGAGATGAATCTTCAACCATCTTAGCTACTTCAACCTTTGCTGATAGTTCATTTAAATGCTGTGGTTTGGTACTGATTAATCGTTATCTAATCCACTGGTTAAACGTCTGCTAGTGGTGTCTTCAACCATCTAACCTACTGCAACCTATGCTGACATCTCATTTAAAAGCTGTGGGTTGGTACTGATTAATCGTTATCCAACTCATTGGTTAAATATCTGTTAGTGGGGTCTTCAACCATCTTAGCTACTTCAACCTATGCTGACATCTCATTTAAAAGCTGTGGTTTGGTACTGATTAATCGTTATCTGATCCACTGGTCAAACGTGTGTGAGTGGGGTCTTCAACCATCTTAGCTTCTTCAACCTATGCTGAAAGTTCATTTAAATGCTTGTGGTTTGGTACTGATTAATCGTTATCTGATCCACCGGTCAAACGTGTGTGAATGGGGTCTTCAACCATCTTGGTTACTGTAGCTCATTTAAATGCTGTGGTTTGGTACTGATTAATCGTTATCCAATTCATTGGTTAAATGTATGTGAGTGTGTTCTTTAACCACCTCAGAAATAGAAGACGGGAGATCCAAACGAGGTTGAGTGGCGTCGTTTCTTGCTGCATGGGATTTCTTTGTCGATTTTATAATTTTCCAGAATGCTTTTATTTGAGAAGGATCCCTGGCAAGTGTTGAAGGAGATTTCTTCTTTTGTTTTTGTCTTTTCATTAGCTTAAAGCATCGGTAAAAGTTTGATTCTCATGGGTTACAGGAAACGTTCGTTTTCAATGGCGCCAGGTTCCCATTCTTGGTGGGAGTTTAATCATAAAGATAAAATCTGTCCAAATTCCAGATAAGCTTCAAGTATTGGCAAATCTCGTCATTGTTAAGAATACATTTGATCTTTAGATGGTTTTTCAGAATAAAATTGGAAGCTTGAAGGTCGTGTCTATCCGTACATTAATTGTTCAAAATCTTGCCTTAAAATTTACATCCGACATCTTTTAGCACCATCTACACCTTGAAATTTTTCAAACCATATGAGTAGAGCATTTAGAAGAGAGATGTTATTGGTTTCAATACAACTCTTAATTTTTATTTTTTTTTATTTTCACCGGATATAACTCCATACTGTGCGAATTTTCTTCAAAGGGAAGGCGTTTGGCTTTTTTTCTGAATCCCATTATTGTTGTATTGTAAAATGTATATTTGTATATTAATAAGTAAATGGAAATATGAATTAATTATGTTTAAACCAAACCATATGAACTGAAACTTGGTATGCATCAATGCAGCATACGGATTTGGATTCAAAATCGCTAATGCTATATTTCCGTATAACCGCTATATATTGGATTAAACTGAAACTTGGCAGTAGCGGCCTTTCTAAATTATAAGATGCCTGGTCAGATGCACCATGGCAACATGGCGATTCAGAAATGCGAAACTATTTTCATTCTAAGAAGGCCACCATGGCAGCTATCTTGATTATTTAGACAACATTTCCCTAACCATATGACAGATTAAACCGAAACTTGGCGCACATGGAAACTCAGTTTTAAAATTGCTACAGTCTTAAGCGACCACTCAAAAATAGACAAAAAAGACCTTAATCATCGGACAAATGGTAGCTTAATGAAGGTCGAAAGTATTGAGAATGCTCCCCTTGGAGCATTCTGCAATACTATTGACATGCACCACGCGATAATTGGTCTTTAAAACCAATTTTTTGTCTTTTTGAGAGTGGCCGTTTTAGACAGGTTTTACTGCAATTGCTAAAATCTTATTATTCCGAATTCCAAGAGGGCTTACACAGTGAACATCTTGAAAATTTTCAAACAACATCTTCTGATTATTCTACATGTAGAAATTAAATTGCTGGGTTTCTGGATTTTTTACTTTAGGACTCGTCCATACTTGTGTTGAGGCATACATGTACCTAGCAGCCTATTGTCCTACTTTGCGTCTAGAGCAAGCACGCGCATGATCGACTGAAACTGCAGCAAAACAGTGTCTCATTAAGATATTTTCTCTTCCTTCATTCATAAATTTCAGAATCGTTCTCAGTAGCTTGACGTAATTGTGCATTTTTGCAAGATATATTAGGGTATAATTCTTAATTAACCGGGAATTACACGCTGTGGTAACAAACTCTAGCGCAGTGCACGGTGTTAGTGCACGACTGTTATATGGAACTCTTAAAATTGCAAGTGGCGAAGATTATATGCTATACCCTGTTACATTTCGATATACGTAAAATAAAATATTAAAAAAAAAACTCAACGGAGCATGAAATTTCAACTGCTCGTTAAAACAACAGTTGAAAGATACTATTTTTCTTGTCGTTTCCAAACTCCCAAATAAAGTTGTTGTTTTAAAAAAATACTATTGGTCCTGCTAATAAATGTTAAAGTGCCGTTGTAATTTTAACTTTTTTGAGCAGGATAAATTTCATGCTTATTTAAAAGTAGCTTGAACATTTTATAACCTCGGGTTCTGATTACCATTACATTTGTTTTTAGAATTTTACAGTACTACGAGCCTCGACATGTTTTAAATAGGAGCAATCCCTAAATTGATGAATATGATCAAACAGTGTTTATGTATCGATGTATAAAAAATTGAGACAGTGGTTCATTTACATGTATCATGAAGTGATGGTCCCTGACTGACAAGAAATGCATTTTCATCGCACATGGATTGCTTTCAACGATATTTGGCATTGTCGTTGCTTGTGAGGATTATTTCACTTGTTCCTATCTATTTGCTTCAATAAATAGTTTTAATAAGCCGTTATCTTGATGTGCACTACAAAGTTGACAGAAAGGCACAATCAGAGACTGATAAAATCAAGCTCTACATCCTGCCTAGGGGACTTGAAAGTTTAAACATCACGACATAAAGCCACACACGTGGAAAGCTAAGTTGACAACTTAAATAAGCATAATTACAGCGTTTCATTGTAAGTCAATTCATATCTGACAAACATTAACGCAAAAATTCGCCAAAGTATCGCAGAGTGCCATGATATGCTTTTCCTTAACCATTTTTATTTTCCCTTTATAGCAAGCGAAAGCATACGACTTTCAATTGTCAGTTTATTATAACAGGAGAAATCTCACACAATTCAGGAAGAAATTCCTGGGAGAAACTGTACACCGGATAGGTGGCAATCGAAAACGCTCTTAACAATCAACGCATGCGGAACAAAAATCTCTAGAAACAGTGTTTACGATTGCCATTTGTCGCCAGTCGGCAATCGAAAACTCTGTATCTATCGATTTTCGATCTACGTTCGTCAATAGTATTAAAGTTTTCGATTGCCGCCTATCCGGTGTGAACTGTGTACTAATACGTGCCGCCTCGTATGCTAGTGTAGGCCGCTGTGTAATTCCGCGTGCATTTTTTGGTAAAAGTGTCAAACAAATATTTTCTTGTAGAAAAATGTATCCTGATTAAGAAAAAAGATGTTTACAATTTTTCCTTGGCGTTTTAACGTCACTGTGATGTCACAAAGTGACGTACCCTTTTTAAGGTTATTTAAGGCTTGAAAGTGGAGTGTTATGATTTCCAGCAGGCAAAACATGAATTGTTTGATCACCTGTGGTAATTCTACTGGCGACATGTTGATTTCGGAGCATAGGCCCTGACTCTAGATTTTAAAGAGGTTATATTATCTTCAAAATGATGTCTGTACATGGAAAAGTGATGTCACTACCAAAATTAAAATTCTGCGATAGTGAAAGCTCAAATAGCTAGACCCTCCTCTCCACACAGCAGGGAAAATATTGATCACTATAATTTTCTGAAACTGCATATTTTAAGATGCGAAATGACATACGTTAGCTATCTGACCTATATTTAGACAGGCATGTTGACTACGTTACCATATTATAGTTTAAAATCCAATTTTGCAAATACCAAGTTATACCTAATTATTATTTATCCACATGTTGTTGCCTTAAAACATTTAAAAGGAACTCAACAACCGGTATGCATTTAAACAATACACCACTATAATGTCACAGTTATATATGTTACTTTAAATGTATAACTATTTAATGTCTTACTGTCACTAGGCATTCGACTACCGAAATACCTCATAGGGGAGTTTTGTATACTTTAATTCTCTAAAACCACATTCTACAAGCTAAATAATAAATTATGTTAATTCTTTAGCGGTTGGAGCGATACAACGCTATAGCATAATTTTCTACGATACTGTAAAATAATTGGAAAAATTATCTTATTACTCCTAATTCTTATATGCCAATATAACCTTTAATTGTAAGCAAATGACTAGCAATATGGTGTTATCAAAGTAGAAGGAGCTGTTATTACTGTGATATACGTTACTTTCTTTGAAATACATTTTAAACTACAGAGGAATACTACAAAGTATTTAAGTTTACAGTGCTAGTGGGCTATCCATTGCCATTTAACTGCCACTAATTGTCATTAAAGGAAACTACTAACAAAGCATTGATGAATACAAGAATGAATTTTGAACCTTATTCACATACAACGATTTGCTCATTAAATGATATCTTTTATCTCACTGATACTGGTATATTTTCAACTTTTATATGTGAAATGATATATATAAGACGCATATTAAGTCATCAAACATATCAGAAGAAATGTTTTATGCTCCTCAGGAAAATTATTGTTGTTGTTTCACAACATTAACATGTTAACTTATTGTGTAGGTTATACACATTGTTATATGTTTAATGCTAAATCAAATATATTGTATTGTATCGTATTTTAGATAACAATAATTTTAAGCATTGACTAGCTTAGAAAGATTTAAAACATATTGTTAAAGCCAGCTATTAATTACAACTACTATGCTGATACCATTCAGGAATAAAAACTTATTCAGAATTTGTAATTGTAGGTCAATTCAAGCATATGTCAAAATCGAGAATTGAGAATTAAAAACAGTGCAGTCCTTTATCCTTGTCTTTTGAAAAAATAAACTGAACTGATTTAAAAAAAAAACTTAACGATTTTAGCCCAACGGTATGGCACACGCCAAGCATATCCCGATGGCTATAACTGCTATATATCATAACGATGTCCAGTTTGGTATTTAAGATGGTAAAATGCATAACAAGAGTTTTTAGGACATGCCTTATCAACTTTTCTGTCTTGTTCTAAACTATTGTGAAACATTTAAACAGAACAACATTGGTTCTAATGGTTCATCTTAGTCATACATCTGAAAGAGATATGTTTATCACTTAGAAAGGTCCCCAGGCAGTGTTAGTAATGCCTGTATATTGTAGCCATTGCTAAAAGCTGACTCACGTTAAAAATTATCGGTTTTAATAAATTATTTGTTTTGCATTATTCTATCAATTAGGTACATTGGTCTTACAGTGGAATTTTGTTGCAGATACATGTAATGTCAAATTGATATTTAGCATGGCAAATGTGAACTTTATCGTCGATATAAAATTGCAGCCTAATGATTATTTGCATAGTGCAATTCAAACAAAATATATTTACTAGTAACGAAATAACAGATCAAAGGAATAAGCCCATTTCATTTTGGTACTTGTCGCAGTGTTGAGCAATGAATGCTCAGGTCGGCCTGTGCATATGTGTTGGTAGACTTGCCAGAGTCTTCGTGGCTCGTATACACAAATTAGTATGTAGGTTAAAGACCGAATTTTAGAACGCTAGCCCAACTGCATCATCACGAGTGATTAAACAATGCATTTGCTAGTCCAAATATTTATTTATGAATGACAGTAAAAGAGTCTAAAATATTTTTCATCTAAAAGCAACGTGATTTATACTTGCGCTACTGTCAAAGGACATATCTGAATTATAGCATTCAACATTGCATAAACTGTACCATACACACAATTGACAATGATGTACTGTTGAAGTAACCTCTGAGATTTATAATGATATCCTGTACATTTAAATGACTTGATTTCTTTAAGAGATAATTGAATAAAAGTATACATGCCAAATTAGATATGCATAAGATCAGGCACATTTTAAAACTTTGCATGTGTGACTATCAATCGTGACAATGTTGATACTAAGAAGAGTGCCATCTTAGTGCCACACAAGTAGCATTGTGCATGCTCTTTTTGAATCTATGTCCTGGCAAGTTAACAACTTGTTCTAATCTTAAGTACACATAAACATGTTAAACATTGTTATTAATGATTTCATTTATCATGTTTGCGAGGTTCCTGTAATATTTTGCCAACGTTCTGTTAAGTGGAAATTAACATCAGGAAAAAAGGATTTATTGCTAAAACTAAATCAGATCTTATCTCTTGACTGCATTTTTTAATATTTCACATTTCGATCCAGCATTCTAAAAACCACTGTAAAATCTACTTTACAATAACTTGAATACCATCTGTTACAATTTGACCAGATACAATTTTAGCTGAAAAGTCTTTATTCAAATTGGTATCGTAGTAACAGCTGACCTATTTCCTTGTGTATGACCATACCAATGTGGCCTAACGTAAAACTCACCACTATAACCAAACTTTGCTATTTCCATGGAAATGTTTTTCATCATTAAAGCAGTTCTTTAGATATTATTGGTTGAGCAAGTGATCCAAGGTACTTACGCAATGTGGTGGACAGTTTTGTTGATTGTACAACGGAAACTATGCTGTATTTAGACTGAGTTTAATTTCAAAGCTTCTGTAATGTGTCACCATATGCATACACAGCTAAAAATCAGGATACAAATTGATTTCGAGACAGTCACTTTAAACAATAACTAATTACAGACACTTTAAGTAGCTGATTAGAAGTAGCTCAATTAAACTTAGAATTATTTAGAAAAAATATTACAAAACTATACACTTAACATAATATATCAGCTTTTCTGGCTCAATTATATATAGTCTTTGTTAACATTTTGGATAACATATGGCAATACAATATATTTGGTACAGTAATATTATGTTAATTTAACACACTTGACAGAAAATTGAAATGTATCATTCTAAGTGCTGTTACTGGAGTGCTATTATTTCCTTTGTTTATGAATTTTACAATCTATAATTATGGACAAATCATTTCTTTATAAATAAAATAAGTTCAAATATATACTACTTTGCAAATGTAAATGTGCATTCATAACTTGTTGGAACTTAATAAATCCTCATAAATACTTTTTTCAGACCGACTGGTATCTTGATATCTTTTTAACAAGCACAGTTAGATTTGAGATGAAATAAAATACCATATGACGTATAATATACGGAATAAAGCAATGTATATGCAGTCCTGAAAGTTGCAATATACGTTACATGATACGGTACACACAAAAACAAAACTAATATTTGACACCAGAAACGAAGTTAAGCATGGCTTTGCACTCTTGCTTATCAACAGACTGCTCATATATGCTGTTTGAAGGTTTTCAAATTGAATTTCATGCTGAATTAATGAATGAACTTTTTGTTCAGGGTTATCATATTTAACAGTTTATAACTCTTAAAGTATTTGTTATACAAACAAACTGTTTGCAGCTATATAATGGTCCATTACTTGTTTTTTTGAAAGATGTATTTGTAACCTGAAAGTTAAATGGGAAACTTATAAAGAAAATCATTTAACAGTATTTCAGTGATTTTAAAGGGAGTAGCTTAAAATGTAACATAAAGGACATTACAATGGGCCATAACTTTTATAAACATAAATACATGTAAGGAATGAAATGTTCTTGTATATTACATGAATGATTGTCCATTTTAAATAATACAAGTATTACCTTAACAACCTTGATTACATTTATTGTGTTCAAAAATGTAGGGTAACGCTGTTAACACGCTGTAGCAGCTAAACGACCCAACTATCAGAGAGCTAACATGTTTCAAAAAGCTGAGCCAGGAACATACAGTTATGCTTAGATCTGATTTTGGTCGCAAGGCACACGCGAAATTCCAGAATTATTATTTTTTGTACACAATGTGTTTTTCCAGCACACTGACGTTAAATCGATGTCAATTTCACGAAGTCCATATTGAATCAAATTTCCATTTTAGTGTTTCTATTGACGTTCTCAACCATTTCAATGCAACAGACATGAAAAATAAGATTATTTTAGGTGTGTAAATAACTCCACCACATATAAGCTCTCTGATGCAAGTGAAAAGACGGTACCCCATTTTGTGACGTCACTGTGACGTAAATACTGCAAGAAATAATTGTAAACATCTTTTTCCTTATACTGCATATATTTCTCTAGATAATCGATAGGAAATACTTTTACCAAAAAATGCACACGGGAGCCCAAATTTCGACACAGGGGTCTACACTTTGCTGCCATCACAGCTCATGAGATTTCCATAGCTTATTACGTTGCCGAGCAACGAAGGCTCAGTTGAGCAGATCCGCGAGATCTACGGAGTCTTCGCTCTTCTCATACATTGTATATCATTTAGACTTCTAGCCCAGTTGTTGCAAGTGTGGAGTGACAATCCAGATGCAATTTATCAATACGAATGAGCTGACAGTTTTTTTTAAATAAACCCTTTACTCCAAAGTATCTTTAGTTCATGGCATCATTTTCTATTTTTAGCCAACATTGAAAAAAGTCAAGAACATTTTTAGTAAAGTTTTGAATACTTTTAAAAAAATGGAAATAGAGCATTTTCCATAATATTTTCAAAGGCGTCAAAAGGCGCTCTTATGGGGTTAAATGCATTTGATATATACCCGACAAAAAGAAACGCATCAAATATTAGGAAGAGCACATGTGATAGGCCACTTTGGTTTATATCGGTGCAAAGGTATATAAGGTACTTCTGCGTTACACATCTTTTGCAATCAGGAGTCAAAAATGTTTAAAAGAAAATTCGTCGTGAACCAAGTGGGGGTCATAGCCTGTAAAGTCACAGAAAATAAGCGTTTTTATAACGCTTTTTTGCAGGATTAGTTCAAGCAATGGGAATCGTATAAGTAAACAAAATTGTACTAAGACACGCATTCTTTGCAAGTTCTATCAGGCTTTAAATTCATGATGCGCGATTTTGAACGCTTAGTAGCCCATGTATTGTGTCTAACCTTTGAATAACGATTCTATACTGGAGATAAATGTGAAGATTTCAATATTGTTTTAATCAATGTGAACGGTCCAGTCGGTCCTAATAGATGTAAATGGATTTTGGAGTAGCAAATAAGCATCAACAAATACATTGGCTGTCTCACATAACGTAAACATATCGTTTTCATACTTTATAAATGTAAAGCATACTAAGAATTTCATGTAGACAGTAGCATTGAAAAACGCTTCCGAAACCCGTTTACCATTTGACTTGATGAGTTTCGTTCCTACACATGTAAGGTACAGATACTCATCTACGCCACACTCAAGTATTAGTAAGATTTGGTCAGATATAAATATTTCATGGCAACTTACATTTTCGTATCAAAAGGAGAACTTAATGGGAAAAATCGTAGTGGTGCGTTTCTTTTTTTGTTGGTATAGGCCAACATCACTGAACATGGACAAATACCGAGAACTACAATCACAGTTACTGTATTAACTTTTTGTCTACTGGTGTCGTCTGCTGATAACCTTTGCGAACAGTTTGGACCCGCTTAAGGCCTGACAAAATGTCGGGCCTGATCTGGATCAAAACTGTTTGACTCTCTGATTGTAGTTCTGAAATAATTTTTAAAAAAAATGATTTTGATAAAAGCAGCAGACGATAAAAAATATCCAGTAGGGAAAGCGAAAGTTCACAATGTTTTTCGATCACCAACAAAATATCTGCAACCGCCTTCCTTCCATTAAGCTTTCGCATCTGTTTTATGGGGGTGATAAACTCCCCATACCCTGCTAATGAGGAACTGACTCTTACATTTCCCGCATTTTCCTTAAGATATTTCCTATCATTGCCATCATTAAAATGTTCAAGTGAATGAAATGAGAAATTTTCTTATATGTTATTTTGCTGCAATGAAAGGACTCTCCACCCAGCATTAAATGCATGTAATCAGGCCTCATGTAAGAGTGCGTTATGCATGGTAATGGAAAATTATTTTTCCTATTTCTCAACCAAAACTTATGTAGTGGGTACTCAAAAGAACCGTCTCGATGAGGGGTAAGAAAATAATGGCAATTTGCGCTCAAAACATGTCCTTATGTTGACCTATATACAGTAATCAAGAAAGCACCATATCAACTAATGACAAGTTAAGGTGTTTGGTCCACTGTATCTGCTGTATTTGCTCATTTAGCGTTTGACCTGTTTTTCTGTCCAGTCATAGAGCTCATAATTTCTTCTATTCATGTTCGTTAAAACATGCAGACATACTAAATTATTAAGGGGGCGCGACGTTGAAATCAAGTTATCTGACATACAAGGCATTATTTAACCATGCATTCTGTTGCACGCTTGTAAAATAAGGAATTTACAGATATGTGTGTAGTTAAGAATGATGGGTGGCAGCTATTTCAGGTTATGTGACGTCACAAAGCCCTAGACAGAATAACAATTTGTCTGCAAAACATTTTAAATCTGTATTTGATTGATTCCTCATGATGTTTTGACATTAGATTTTGGTACTTACCGCATATGAAGAAAAACGTCTCTTATATGCCCATGCTGAGGTAAAATCGGGTATATTCGAACAGGCAGCTAAATTCGGTTGTTTCATATTGTTTGTTTCATAGTTCAATTATTGGGATAAAAAATTAATTAACTAAGCAAACAGTGAAAATCCTGATGAGACGGCTCATAAGGAGCCGTCTCATCTGGCTCATAAGGAGCCGTCTCATCTGGATTTCCACTGTTTGCAAACGTGTGTCCGAATTTACCTGATGTCCGAGTTTACCCGACTTTACCCTACCTATATTATTGATATGATCAAGTCTACAGGCGCTTTTTAACATTGCATTTTATAGCAGAAAAACAACAATGCGCCCGCGGTTTGAAACTTTACAACATTATTTTTCAGATAGAAGCCATTGTCTTGCGCAGGCGCGATACTAAAGAATCGACCTGTCTGCTAGGGCACATCACGACGGAAAAGTCGGGCTTGTGTCAATACGCGGTGTGCATTACCCGAAACACTACGTTAAAAAAAGTAACAATCACTGAATGGCTATAAATAATCCATTTATGGAGACATCCAGTAACCTTTGGTAGCTAAACAATAACAGTGATTGGTAGTGCTGTGTTTAGCGAAACAATGATAAGATTTTCTATGCTAAAACATTTTTGAGTCAAATATTTGGTTTCAGTGACACGTGATGACGCAGATTGATAACAATTTTGAGCCAACCAATCAGGCGAATCACATGATTTGATGACGCTATCGGTAAACAAATATGTCACGTGTACCCACAATGCTCAAATCAGACAGGTGAGCATTTGAAAGATGCTTCCCGGTGGAGACAATGGATAGAAGCTCATATTTTGGAACATGCTGGTTTCACCTTCTTAAATTAACATTTGCTATTACGCGAAAAGCGATCGATATGTTGGTATATGGTACGAGGGTCATCCAATAAAGAATGAGACATTTTCTATAGCACAGTGAGTTTTCTTGCTAGGCTTATGAAATTTCTTTCAAAGCTAGCTCGTCTTTTTGGCTGTTCACATGTACCATATTCGACGTTTTACATAGCTCCAACTTTTGTTGCTAGGCAACATTAGAAGACTGGGCAAACATGCGTGGACGGCTCACTATAGGTGGTTACCATAGCAACAGATTAAGATGTATAGTCTATTTTTCTACTAGTACTTATATACGCTCATGCAATCTGTCTATAGCCAATAGGGGAAAGTAATGTTTCAGATTCTTGAGCCATTACCATGGAAACAAAGCTTAAAAAATCAAGTTTTCAAGAAATATCTGGTATTTTCCCTGACCTCTTGACTTTAAAAGTTAATATCAAATAGTCGAAGGCAATTAGAGTGAACAAAGTTCTGTTCATGTATACTTAATAACAATAAGCTGCAGAAAACGAAACATTTTGTGGGATATCCTTCACCTACATAGTTACCATAGCAACACATAGTAGTGTGTTTAAAAAATCAAGTAAATCGGTTGCCAGGCAACCAAAATAAAGGATATGCATATTTGGTTCATCTTTAATAGCATTTAATGTTACACTAAGATTGTTTAGTAGAAGAAATTATATTCAGAGGTTATATTCTATCTTTGAGTGAAAATAAAAGACTTTCAATAACCGTGGGTATTCAAAAAATAATGTAAACGTGGCCATGCATTTTCAAGTCCTTCCACAAAACATCCGGTTACTATGGCAACTAATCAATCACAAACATATAATTTATATTCCTGAATTGCTAAGATGTCGTTCTATCATTACGGTGAATTTTAACTAAATGCACACACAGGTTTTCATGCTATGAAGAAAGTCTCATTCTTTATTGGATGACCCTCGTATGGCCGGTAGTGGCCTGCTATATAGTAGATACTTACTAATAGATGGCAATCCATAGACAAAGCCGCTGTATATCTTCATGTGACTTAAAGCACAATGCTTTCACATAATCATTGCCCACGGTGTTGTGGTAGGTGTGGGTGCTTGGGGTCTGGCCTTAACAAACACGCCTTGGCGCGTTTCGCTGGTGGGCCGATATTGGCCCGCAAGTAGATACTTACTAAGCTGGTAGATCTTCAAGTGACCAGTCCACAACCATCCTACACGATGTACATATGGGTCGCAGTGGGATGAGGGAAAGTTTGCGATCTGGTTTGACAAAATTCACCTTAACAAACAAAACTAGAAATTACGATACGATTACGCTACTACAACTCGTCGTTTACATTGATTTCAGTTTCATTAAGCTGGGCCATGAAATATTCAACTAATTAAAAGACATTATCTCTGGTGCTAACTTTGATCTCAATGACACAGTATGGCATATCGGACACAATCTTTCTTCTCATCCAATACAAATGAATCGGCTCACGAAATTCTGGCGTCTTACCCATTTAAGGCGAATGGAATTTCCCATCCTTATCATTTGGACAAATCCATTTCTGTTTTAAGAGTTGTTGGTTCTTATTTTTTTTATATTTTTTATTCAAATTTTAATACAACATTCTGCTAGCAAACAGTGAAGACCCTGATCAGACGCCACGTTCTGTGGCGTCTGATCTGGGTTAGCACTGTTTGCCTATGTCCAACAAAAAGGCAAGGCTTATATGGGTTAACTATTTGCATTATGATGGATTCTGCCATGCATGTTGATAGAATAAGTATGGAATTGGCCAGTTTTTATTTTAGGGGGTGACCGGTAGAAATTTCTACATTATGACACATTGCGGTCATGGATATTTGATATTATCTTTGCAAACTATGTAGAACCTATCTGGATCTTCACTATTTGCCAAAGCTCCTGTTTACTAGTATCCAGGAAGAAAAGGGCTTGCGCATCAGCGACCAACGTTCGTTTGTTAGTAAATCTAGATAAGTAAAAAAATAATTTCGACACTTATACATCTAATTCTGAGAATTTGAAAATGAATTAGAAACTAGGGCCATGTCCGTTTAACTTTAAAGATGGGCAACCATGGTGCAAAAGCACAGGTATCATATACCAAGCACTTGTAAGAAAGAGGAGGTACCAAGTAATCAAATGCCGCATATGAGTGTCTGAGTTCCATAAGGTCAACTGGGACGGTTCCAATAGCGTACGCTGCATGTAGTCCAGCGAGTTGGCATAAAAGGCGCATTTATGCGACTATAAAATTTGTCCCCCCCCCACCCCCGATATGATTTATGGTCAATTTACTTGAACACAATTGACCCCTAGTTGCGAAAAATGTGCATTCAGCAGTAACTGACACGTTATTGAACCGATGTAAACGAAACTGGCCAAATACGCGTGACCTTCTGAAAAGTGATAACTTGTACTCTTGAATACTTGTGATTGTAAAGAAGAACAACTCGACCCGTATAGAGTACCCGTACAACAGATGCAAGAGATGGGGGCAATTTCGTAACTTGTCATCTCAATAACACTTTTAGCGAGAAACGCGGCCCACGGTTTGGCTGACCTTTCAATATTGCCCTATCTCTGCAGAAAAAAGGGTTGTCTTCATCACCAACTCTAAATTTGATATCGCCTTTTCCTTACCATTTTCACTTGCTATTCTGTGCAAAGCATGTATATACTAAATGTATTTATATTTTATATCTTTGGATATTTGGACAAACAAAAGCCTGAGTTCATAGTATTATAATTGTAACACTTGCCATATCGCACGAACAGGCAATTTGGCCATAACTTGCACTATTTTCTAGTACATCTCTTCCTCTCACCCTACTGGGTAATTTTTCATGCTATTATTCTAATCTGCTGATTTTTTTCAATCAACTTTTTCTGAAAAAATATTTAAGGAATACCATCAGAGTGTCAAAGAGCCTGGATCCAGATCAGGCCAGACGTTCTGTCGGGCCGGATATGGTTCCAAACTGTTTGCAGACGACACTAGTAGGCAAAGAAATGAAATTTTCGATGTTTGAATGTAATGAATTAGTCGAAAATTGATTTCCCTTGTTTTGCTATGCTCCGATAGGTAAGTAGCCGTGTTAAGAAATCACGAGAAAGTTGATTTTAAGATTTGAAATGGTCATTCAGCTGTGGAACGACTGACTAGCAAGACGTGTTTTATCGAGAAGAACTATGTCGTTAGTTAGTACACTACGGACAATGAATAACGGACATGTACAGAATTGACATCGGTGGAAATTTGAGGGAACTGTTGTTTGAGCCAGCAGAAGTGCAAAAGCCATAGGCCAAGTATCAGCGGCATGTACATATGGTTATTCGGATTCTGTTAATCAACGTATGTGGGGTGGGGCAGGTCAGGCCCCATGAACAATTCTTGAACAGAGATACATACACATATACCGGTGCACCAGCTTTGGTTCCTTTTGAGCTTATTCAGAAATAACAGTCGTACAACGAGGGATCGTCGGACCTGGTTGTGCTAGTAGAGAGGCGAACAGCATAGGAAGAAACTGCCCTTTCACCAAGAACGAACTATCAGAGAAATGAGACCTTCTCTATGGAAGTTTCCAAGCCCATGGAATTTTAAGATGAGTATTGTATTTTTCATTTTGAAAAAACAAAAAATGAATAAATAATTAAAATCTGAATGGGGCCAACTATCATATTGATTTTGGCAGGTTCAAGACAATCCAATTTGGATGGAAATCATTACCATAAAACTATGTCTGATTTTAAAAGAAAGTTCATTTGTACATGAAGCAGTTTATGATATTTTGGAAAAGGTCTGAATTAAAAATGTGATTTTTTTTTTTGAGTAATTCCATTCAATGCTTTAGTTCAAAATAATGGCAAAAGAGGTTGCTTGCTAAAGGTTTTATACCAAGAGCTTAGTTTGAAAATATTTATTGGGATCATTACATATTTTGGAGTCGCTTGGGACCGTTAGAAACTCTGTGGGGTTTATTTTTAGCATACCTCAAGAGGGATTGATAAGGGAAAGTCTTCATTGCGAGATATACGCCAGTATTGGGTGGATCCCTGTTACGAAAGTTGTGTCGTCAAAACTTTGTGGCGTCAAAATATTATATGAGTACAGTTACATGTATAGGATCTGTTTCGCAAATTATGACAAGGTACATTAGTATTGACATAAATAAAGCGAGGCCATGGATTTTCTACATTATGGTTTCCCAAGAGAACCTTGAACTGTATCCTTTCTGGGAAAAGACAAGTTTCCTCAAATATACTTAGTATTCACATTCAATAGACATATTGATGTGTTTTTACGTTAAACGGGGTGTCGTATGGCTCCTGTGCTAAAAAAGCTTAACGTTTTCTGATTGAAGTCGTTGTGTGATGTATATAGAGTTTTCAATTACTAAAGCATATTTTGAGCAAGCAGAGTGCAAGTGCTTCACAGAAAGTGGCATAGTACATAAAGGATATATTAATCCAGAATTGCAAGATTTAGCAAGCAGTTTTTCAGATTTTTGTCAGGCATGCCATTCATTTAAAAATCGTTTGGCTGCCGCGGATATTTTGGATAGAGTAAATTATTTATCATACGTCACAGAAAGATATGACTGAGGGTTATCTTAGGCTTTAGTAAGTGGGGATTTTTAGAAATTGAATATTTTGTATCAGAACATGATACTTAATTGGCATTTTAATAATAATAATATAATAATAAAATGAAGCGAACGCATTTACGTGTTAATGTAGGACTAGAATGTTTTGTTTTGTTTGTTTGATTTGATTCTTTACGTCCCATCAACAATCTTTCAGTTGTAGAGGGATGGGTCTTCCTGGGTTGAACCAGTACTAAGCTAGGATTAATGTTCTTGCTCAAGGACACAACGCAGTGACGCCGGTGATAGAATGTTTTGTACTGTTTGTCTCACCTATTACTTTGGTCAGTAGAATGTTAAGAAAAGCGGAGAGGTGCAAGGCTAAATGCGTTTTAATATTTCCAGAGTGTAATCGGCCAACCTTTGGCATAAAAGAATGAAACGTGCATTCTTTCATAGTATATTTGATGTATTTGCCTAAAGAGAAGCAGGTTTTCATGCCATACTTAAATGGGGTTGATATGTTTCGTAATGCAAATGTAACATGTTATACGGTGTTATACTTGAAAAATGTTGAAGACAATGTGAAGTAGTCTCGCTTCGTTAAGCGGTTATGGCGTATGCCTTAAAATTGCTATTGGCTGTTATTGGCGAATAGGTTGTATGGGCGGGTATCGGCTCATTCTCTAAATTTAAGCATTTAACATGTTTGTTATACTTTTATATTTTTGAAGCCATCGTTTAGAAGTTGTCTCGCTTCGTTAAGCGGTTATGGTGTATGCCATTCTATTTGCTGGTATCGGCAATTATGTAGGATGTGCGTGTATCGGCGCATTAACATTCAGCATATTTGTTATACTTGTAAATTTTAAGGACATCGTGTAGGAGTTGTCTCGCTTAGTTAAGCGGTTATGGCGTATGCCTTTCTATTTGCTGGTATCGGCGAATAGGTCATGCGAGCGGGTATCAGTGCATATGGCTTAAAAATTAACATGTTATAGGTTGTTATACTTTTTAATTTTTTAAGACGATGTGTAGGATTTGTCTCGCTTTGTGAAGGATTTATGGCGTATGCATTTCTATTTGCTGTTATAGGCGAGTATGTCGTGTGTGCGGGTATTAGTGCATATGCTTTAAAAATTAACATGTTATATGTTGTAATACTTTTTAATATTTTAAGACAATGCGAGGGAGTTGTCTCGCTTTGTGAAGGGTTTATGGCGCATGCCTTTCTATTTGCTGGTATAGGCGAATATGTCTTGTGTGCATAGGTGCATATGTTTTAAAATACTGTTTTGAAAAATACACACTGATTATTAAAATGACTGACTGACAATTTCTATGGCACGTTCAGGTAGCTTACAAAGAGAAGACCAGGATAATAATTCCTCTGAAGTGAATTCTTATCTGAATCTGTTCTTTGAAGCGATTGTGTCATTCAATATTTGTATACATACGGCGACGTTGGTCTGAGAGGTAATCGACGTCGATTTAACGTTTGTTTTTGACGTACTGAGTCTGCTTAGCGTTTGCATGCATTAGATAGAGCGAGGTGAACTGGAAACGATACAGGAGCTATTTAGGGTGACAATGCGTTTATTTTTTCAGAGCCTAGCAGTTAAAATAGAGAAGCTACTTGGCGTCACGGCGGACAAGGGTCTCCCTGCTATCCAAGCTACTCATAAAGAAAAGGCTGATAGAACGAATGCATTCTATAAGCGAGGATTTAACCGTTGAAGAAGTTATGGACTTGAAAGTAAGGATGTGTTGGCCAACTCGGTGTGTCATATGGCATTATATATTAGTATATCTCGTTCAGTCTGCTAATACTAAATTCAAAGTCTCATAACAAACGCATATTATACTATTAAGGGTGCTCATGCAATGTTTGATTTCAAGTCTCCTACGGAATCTAAATTAGAACAAACTATTTTAAAGGCAGATAAATGGAAATGATCTATGTCTATTTAGAAAAAGAACCTATACTTTTGACCAGTGAGATGCTTTTGAAATTATATAGAAATTGTTTATTGAGAACACTCTTAAATCAGAGAATGATTTCTGCATTACTTGATAGCCTATTCGGATCTTCTCAGGAGTCATAAACTGTTGAAATTGAAATACAGCGATGTGGTGTTTAACAGTGTATACATACATGAGTCTGTTTATTATATTGTCTAGTAAAACAGACAAATACAGAGCAGTACATGGATTCTAATAGCAAGAAATAGTACGATAATTTTCCGTTTTTGAAACTGGAGCGATATTTCCTATGGGCAAATATTGCCGAGGATTCAGATTTAAAAATAATTTCTCATCTGAGTGCAACCATAACTGGTTATGAAGTAATCAAAGATAAAAAAAAAAAAAAAAAAAAAAAATGTCATATAGTAAAATGAAAAATTAGATCTTGTTACCACAACACTGATATGAATCAGTACTGTGTTTGCACTCATTGAGATCTGGTTGTGACTGATGCATTCATGACAGATTTTTCAAGTGGCAAGGTATAGATCAGACAAAGGACTGTTATATGAGACTCCGTAGACGAGAGGTTAATAGTTTCTCAGTCATTTTGAGATTAATTTTAGTATTGCAACATTTCAGCCCGTTCTTTTAGCTTCAGTCGGTCGGTAGTTCCAGCGGCTTATACCAAAAAATAAGATTTTTGTTCTTGTTGTATTTATAAGCTATCGGAGGTGGTGTTGCAAGGGAAATGAAATTTTCGATGTTTGAATGTAATGAATTAGTCGAAAATTGATTTCCCTTGTTTTGCTATGCTCCGATAGGTAAGTAGCCGTGTTAAGAAATCACGAGAAAGTTGATTTTAAGATTTGAAATGGTCATTCAGCTGTGGAACGACTGACTAGCAAGACGTGTTTTACTTAATATGCATGTATATACATGTAGCATGCGATAAGAGGGCTATAGGCATTAAGGTATTGGTTTCCCATATAAGTAATGCATGCATCCTTCTTATCGTAGATCAAAAGTCTGTAGAGTGTTCTGTCCAAGGGGCTGATATGTGGTGGATAACTATGTATGCATAAAGATGTTTTAATAAACATCAAGAAAAGTTTCTTATGAAAGAAATGGAAAAGTTTATGGAAAATATAAGGTGAAGTCGGTCGGTAGTTCCAGCGGCTTATACCAAAAAATAAGATTTTTGTTCTTGTTGTATTTATAAGCTATCGGAGGTGGTGTTGCAAGGGAATAGTCAGATTGTAAACCCGGTTTACAATCTGACCATTCTATGCCTACTAGGGCCTAAATATTGTGATTAAATGGAGTGCCTGCCTTTTTGTGTCTAGGGTTTAAAGGCGTTTGCCTTTTTACACTGTTCCTGCCCAGGCCTCTCACAGCGGCCTGTCGGTACTAAGTGAAGTTATACTTACGACTTACACATTTTTGTAAGTTATTTGAAGCGTTTGTTCATGTTATTTTTCATTGTCTGTATCTTCTTTCTCTCGTAAAGTGACTTAACTCTTTGTAGACCGGAAACCCCTAAACGAGACATTTGGCAAACATTGAAGACCCAGATGAAATGTCGTATACTATGATGTTGCATAATGTGGCATTTCATCAGGGTCTACATTGTTTACTAAGACAGAATCGATCTTCAGAGAAAGAAATACAATATTTCTTTTTAAATTTTAAAATTATAAGCTGTGACCCCCTCAATATATACAGTAGACTATCCTGACTTAATCGTATGTAGCTTTATAGAAATTTTCATCCGTCTGAAAAGGGTTTAAGTACACCAACATCGTGACAATATGTCTGCTTTCTACTAGTACGCACAAAAAGCATTTGGTAACTCAAAGTACAACAGGATACATAAAAGTATAGTAAAACTCAAGACAATGTCGATCCAAAAATCAAAATACAGACCTAAAAGCTTTTAATGGACAAGCTGAAATTGTAAGAACACCGTGTATCATTATTTTGCCAATGGTCTAGGTGACAGGACCATAACGTTAATTGATACGCGCATAGAACTTTAATCTGAACTCCAGTCTTCAGAGTTAGCTAACAGGCCCCGAGGTAATAAAACTTTTCTTCGTGCTCAACTCAACTGAGCATGAAATTTCAACTGCTCATAAACTAAAAATGCTGAAAAATAAAGACTTTTCTTGCTTTCAACCTCTAGGGTGCTGTATTTATCATGCTAATAAATGTTGAAATGCCAGCAATTGTTGGCATTTTAACATTAATGAGCATGATAAATTTCATGCTCAGCTGAGTTGAGCATGAAAACGTTTTATAACATCGGGTCCTTGACCCTGATATGCAATCGTTGATTAATTTGTAACCATTTTAAACTCATAGATCTACTCATACCAATTTAGAGATCGGTCACACATTCACGGATCGCCTCGCCGGTTCCACTACGGATCAAATCCCACGGATGACCCCGGAAATGACAATTTCTGTAGTCCGATACAGATGCACAACGCAAGTACTACTACGTATGATTACGGATGCAATACGGAAAAATACGGACTAATACGGATTGCCACGGATGATGCAGGATCGTATCCGTGGCTAATCCTGCGTCGAATCCGCGAATGTTTGACCTGGGCATTATTATAACATTTTAGGGGGTCACAGCTCGAAATATCCAAATACCGATCCGGTCTACCTTTTATACAATAGTGTATACCCTGATGGCATTCCGCGTTCCGCGTTTGTGGCATTCCATCTGCGTAAGACTGCTCTCTTATGAGCACTCTGATAACTAAAGTGCAAATCATATAAAAAAAAAAACATACGACAATTGTCGTGAATGGAAGGGAATGCGTTAGGGAATAATTTGTGCTTCATTGCGAAATCATTAAAAAGTAAGTAAGTGTGCAATGATCAGGGATCGGTACAATCAAGTACTACACCTAATGCATACCAGTTGGAAAGTGACAAACTCACAGTAGACACCACAAGCCAGAGCTTTCCCAGCAGGTGATCACAAGGCACAAATAAACAGACACACACAAAGGCATAACAAACACAAGACAGAAAAACATAAATGATCCACAAAAGAAGTACCGCCATGGAACGGTCAGTAAAAGTATTGTGTTGTACTGCCGTCCAGTGTCTCCTCTGTTCGCACAGGAGACGAAGCGCTTATTTCTGTGTGCCTCGTGTACAAATCTTAGAGTTCTATTGCTTAATTGCTGCATATGCGATAAAATGCACGGTAGATATGGTACTAGATACAGGTAATGCGGCTATTCGCACTCAACGTGTTTCACTGCATCAATGTATAGAACTTGTCTTGGTCAATACCATGGCCTCATTTAACTATCTGATTTGTCTGATCGTAACAGCTACCAGGGGTATGCTATACATAATTGATCAGTTGAAAGGCTGGATTGGCTGCTCGAGTGAAATATGTAACTTGGGTCTCAGTTGTTTATGCGTGATAGCTCCCGTATATCATATAGGTATAATGCAAAAAGTACCTTGGCTGGGCATTTTATCACGCATTACAACGGGCTTATTGGAATGCATATACTTGATGAAACAGTTTCGACCCCGGTTATGCTTGTTGGATCTGCAGGCTGATCTGGGTCATTGCCGTTTCCACGGGGATCATGCTGATCTACTTTTGTACATAAGCTGCATGTTACAAAGAATTTTGATTGTGGTCGTTGAGACGCACACACTTTTAAAAATAGCGACTTGTTTTATTTTCCCTTTTCTTGCAGGTTGTTCTAGTAGTGTTATAACACATCTGATAGATGCAGGTTTCTGTAATTACGATTGTTTGTACAGCCTGGCCTGTACGAGGCGCTGTCTGTCTCTTCCGAATCATTTGCTATATAGAGAGGTTGGACGGCTTGGGTCCTGGTCGAGACACCTTGTACTGAGCATGGACCCTTGCAATCCGTACCCATTTGTGTGCACTATCCATCCATTGAAAGAACTACTATTACTTAGAAACCGGCAGAAATCATTTCGTGTCAAGCCTTGTCTTACGACAGTCATGCCACTAGTGAAACGCAACCAGTTTAATAGCACGACTCGTGTTAAAAGGGACTTTGCGTCTTGCAATTGTCAAGTAAGTTGCGCTGATGGCTGCCATATATATATTCTGAAATTAATTTGTTACCTTGCTAAACAGTTGAGACTCGGCCTTGGCCATGCGCTACTGCAGGCTAATCCGAGTCCCTGGTGTTTACAGGTTAGCTTTAGTTATTCCATCAGCGAGGTCCAAATACATCCTCGTTCAGTATGTTAAATATAGCAACATGGAATGCTACTGGCATAATGTCAAGTGCGTCATATGTCAGTGACTTACTTATGAAAGAGAACGTCCATATCCTAGGACTGTCTGAGCATTGGCTTTATCAACACAACTTACATTTTTTGCAAGCAATTAATAGCAATTATAATTGTTTTGGTATTTGTGATCATGATTTAGACATTCCAAGCAATAGAAAAGTTGGTAAGGGCGGCGTGGCAATCTTATGGCACAGGTCCCTAGATAATCAAGTAACACAACTGGATATAGATAGTGACCGCATTTGTGGAATACAGTTTAGGATAAGTCGGCAGTTACATTTTTACATTTTGCAAATATATGCACCATCAAGTAATCACTCAGTACAAGTGTACAGGGACTTCACAGACTATCTACGAGCAATTATCAGCATGTACTGTCATAATGGATTAGTGGTAGTATTGGGTGATTTTAATGCTCATTTGCAGGGGGGACGGTATATAAAACCTACCGATGATCGTGGATCATACTTGCTCGACCTGATGAATTACCACAATCTAGTTAGCCTTAACACATTGCCTCTGTGTTCTGGTGCTGCTGCCAGTTTTGTTTCTTATGACGGGAACCACGAGTCCCTTATTGATCACATACTTTTTCCCGTTGAAAGGTTAGATACTGTTATGTCATGTACACTTCTTGATGATCATGTTTTGAACGTATCTCGACACAGGCCAGTTATATGTAGAATTACTGTTCCTTTGGTGAATTTCGAGAATCAGCCACAATCTTATATGTCGCATGTTAAATGGGAAAAATTGGATGAAAGTGCCATTCAGCTCTATCAGTCAGAGATAAGTAAATCTCTGTTATCATATTCTTGTCCGGCTGATCAGGATCCCAAACAGAAACTTGAACAAACATACACTCATATCGTTAACAGTATAACTCTAGTTTCAGACTCGGTACTGCCTAAAACTAAATTCAAGCCCTACTTAAAACCTTACTGGGGCACAACGTTAAAAGATCTGCATGCTGCAATGAGGGGAAAAAGGCGAAATTGGATTAGGGAAGGGCGGCCAAGGGGGCATACTCATCTCTCATATAGGGAATATAAACTTACTAAATGCTTGTTTCGGGCGTATCACCGAAAGTGTGCAGAAAAGTTTTTAACTGAATTGGACAGCGATATTGATCAGGCTGCCGAAGTAGACAGTGCGGTGTTTTGGAAAAAAGTAAATAACAGAAGGAATTTTTCATGCACAAACGCAGGTTCAGAAATCAAATTTGAAAATGTTATCTGCCGTGACGCAGAAAGTATTGCCTCTGGCTGGGGTGAATATTTTCGCAAGTTATATTCAGACACAGATCGACCACACTATGATTCGATTTTTAAACGGGAAGTTGAGCAGAGGGTAAAAGACATACGGGAGGAAATCGCATCAGATAGGAACAGTAATTCTACATATATATCAGTATACGATGTTAAAAAAGCTGTCAAGGTTCTCAAAAAGAAGAAAGCCTGTGGGCACGATTGTATTTATAATGAGCATTTGATAAATGGAGGGGATGTTTTATATGAGCAGCTTGCAAATTTCTTTACTGATATGTACAATAACAGTTATATCCCACCCAGTCTCAAACAGGGTATCATAATAACGTTACATAAAGGTGGTCGGAAATCGAAAACTGACCCAAATAATTATCGAGCTATAACACTTTCTTCTTCATTATTGAAACTTTTTGAAAGAATCTTATTGGAAAGGGTCGAAGCCAGTATCTCAAAGCCCTTAAATGGTTTACAAGGTGGTTTCAGAGCAAATATTGGCTGCAATATGACCTCCTAAATGGTCAAAGAATGTATCTCCTATGCTAAGGAAAATCACAGCAAGCTTTTCGTATGTTACCTGGATATTCAGAAGGCATTTGATCGTATGTGGCACGATGGCCTGTTTGTAAAGCTATATGACCTTGGGATTAGGTCAAAATTACTGGGTATTATTATTGATCTTCATACAAATATGCGGAGTTGTGTTCTGTTTAAGGGGCATAAATCTGCTTGGTTCAGAATTCTTCAAGGCTCCCGTCAGGGTGGTGTTATTTCCCCTTTTATGTTTTTGTGTTTTAACGACGACCTACTTGAACAATTGGTCAATTGTCATGTCGGATTCAAAATGTTAAATATGAACGTATGTGCCCCCACTGTTGCTGATGACATGGTCCTCATGGCATTATCTATAGTTGGCCTTGCTATCCTTCTGTGCATATGTTATGCATACTCTTGTAAGTGGCGATATGATTATTCGGCTCCTAAAAGTTCAATTATTGTGTACAATGAAACAAAAAATAATTATCAAAAATCAAAACGAGCATGGTACCTAGGTAATGATATCGTAGCAGAAAGTGAAAATTATAAGCACCTTGGGGTGAACAATAATAAATATCTTAACAATAAAATAAGCATTCAAGATGCAATCCACAAGCTCAAAGGTACGTTTCTCAGTCTAGTTAATAGTGGTATTCTTAATCATGGTGCTCTGCATCCCCTCACATGTAAAACGATCTATAAATCTATAGTTTTACCGAAGGCTCTTTATGGCTGTGAAAATTGGGACAATTTAAATGATACTGAATTACTTTCACTAGAACGTGCTCACAGGTTTTGTGTTAAGCATATGCAATCCCTCAGTCTACGTACACGAACAGACGTGGCATTAAGTCTCTTGGGTATATTTCCGATTGAAATTGATATAGATTTCAGAAAATTAACTCTTTTTGGCCAGTTTTGCCGATTGAATTCAAATATTTGGGTTAAAACAGTCTTCCTTAACAGATTAACATCGTATGTTGCCAAATGTAATCATAAACAAGAAGGTTTTGTACCAGATGTTGTGAGATTGCTAGAAAAATACCAGCTGATTGACATCTTATATACTTATATTGAAAAGGGAACATTCCCAACATCCTTTGCATGGAAACGTCTGCTAAAGAGTAAACTGCATCACAGTGCAATTTCTACTTGGAACAGTAGAACATTGACACACGACTTTTGTCGATTCAGAGATATTCATTTTGAGTATACGCCACACTGGGTGTGGTATTTATCGAAAGAGAGAAGAAATCTTCTATTTCCCAGTTTTTCTCTCATTCAAATGATATCTCATTTGGCTGAGATGTCAATGGATAACAAATTCTGTCTATACTGTAATGTGTATTATAACAATACTGTTGATCATTGTATTAACACTTGCACTTACTTGGGTCTGGAAAGAGCAAGGCTGTGGTCTGACATTCAAAACATTAGTATCCAGGCCTATATGTTCCTTTGTACCTTAGACAAAAGCCGTGTGTCTGATCTTCTCCTAGGCATGGAAAATGCAGAGTTTACTCGAATATTAGGTAATAAATGTGAGCAGTTTAAGCTATGCTGCATTATTAATCTTCATAAAATGTGGTGTAAGTATAAACATATAGTGGGATTACTCTATTAAGATGTTCTATTTCTTCTTTGAAACCTAAGCATAGAGTTATGCTTATGTATTATGCGTGATTTCAACTCACCTTATTAATTAAAATGCTGCTCGGTCTTCTCTTTCCTCCCATTAGGCTTTTGGAGGAAATTGATAGAATGTTGCGACCGACTTTGAGTGTTTATGAACCATGGCAGGGATCAAACTAGTGGTATGTATACTGTCACTAGAATTGAACCTTGCTATATTTCATAATAAAGATAGATTGCTTAAGTTATTCCTCATTACCTTTCACTACCCTTGCATTTCGTTTCGGTAAGAATAGTGGGGTAGGGATAACAACATGACAATGATTTTGTAAACTTTATTCTGTGTAAATCTGTATCTAGTACCATGTTCTCATACATTTATATGCAAATTGATTTCGATTATTTGTCATATTTGATATGTGTATATATGTTTGTATGTTTGTATTCATACTTATTTATATTTATATTTATATGTAGATTGTACTCTCCTATGTGGAGGAAATAAAGAATATCTATCTAACTCAAAGTACAACAGGATACATAAAAGTATAGTAAAACTCAAGACAATGTCGATCCAAAAATCAAAATACAGACCTAAAAGCTTTTAATGGACAAGCTGAAATTGTAAGAACACCGTGTATCATTATTTTGCCAATGGTCTAGGTGACAGGACCATAACGTTAATTGATACGCGCACAGAACTTTAATCTGAACTCCAGTCTTCAGAGTTAGCTAACAGGCCCCGAGGTAATAAAACTTTTCTTCGTGCTCAACTCAACTGAGCATGAAATTTCAACTGCTCATAAACTAAAAATGCTGAAAAATAAAGACTTTTCTTGCTTTCAACCTCTAGGGTGCTGTATTTATCATGCTAATAAATGTTGAAATGCCAGCAATTGTTGGCATTTTAACATTAATGAGCATGATAAATTTCATGCTCAGCTGAGTTGAGCATGAAAACGTTTTATAACATCGGGTCCTTGACCCTGATATGCAATCGTTGATTAATTTGTAACCATTTTAAACTCATAGATCTACTCATACCAATTTAGAGATCGGTCACACATTCACGGATCGCCTCGCCGGTTCCACTACGGATCAAATCCCACGGATGACCCCGGAAATGACAATTTCTGTAGTCCGATACAGATGCACAACGCAAGTACTACTACGTATGATTACGGATGCAATACGGAAAAATACGGACTAATACGGATTGCCACGGATGATGCAGGATCGTATCCGTGGCTAATCCTGCGTCGAATCCGCGAATGTTTGACCTGGGCATTATTATAACATTTTAGGGGGTCACAGCTCGAAATATCCAAATACCGATCCGGTCTACCTTTTATACAATAGTGTATACCCTGATGGCATTCCGCGTTCCGCGTTTGTGGCATTCCATCTGCGTAAGACTGCTCTCTTATGAGCACTCTGATAACTAAAGTGCAAATCATATAAAAAAAAAAACATACGACAATTGTCGTGAATGGAAGGGAATGCGTTAGGGAATAATTTGTGCTTCATTGCGAAATCATTAAAAAGTAAGTAAGTGTGCAATGATCAGGGATCGGTACAATCAAGTACTACACCTAATGCATACCAGTTGGAAAGTGACAAACTCACAGTAGACACCACAAGCCAGAGCTTTCCCAGCAGGTGATCACAAGGCACAAATAAACAGACACACACAAAGGCATAACAAACACAAGACAGAAAAACATAAATGATCCACAAAAGAAGTACCGCCATGGAACGGTCAGTAAAAGTATTTTACTGGACGGCCTAAACCGGTTTCACGGCGCCAACCTCACCCTTAATTTAGATGTGGATCAATGTTCGTAGATATTTTGTTTGCATGAAAGACCCCTAACTTATCAATGCATCACATCCTGGAATATATAAATCAAGATATAAAAAGGAGATAAAGTAAAGATAAGGACTCAACAGTAAAAAAAACTTAATATCGGAACAAAATAAATACAACTGGTAAACCCTGGTGGACCCGTCAAACAGCCAAAGCATTAGGCCCCTACCACCTCATCAATCTATAAGTCTTGAAGTCGGAACCGTCATAGAGTCTGAAGTCCGACCCACCGGCGTGCAATTAAGGAGGAAAGCAAAGTTGCCAACCGTGATTGGGGTGACCACCAAGCATGCAGTCTGTTGCAATACATTAATGTTATTGCCAATCATTTTATATTGGAAAATGATTTAAATGAATTGCGCTGAAAAATTATTAGAGCCAACAATCTTCTTCAATTTATACACCAAGACACCATAGAATTCAGGTTCCGAAAGTCCTTGGCACAAGAGAGATTAAAGTCCAACTTGGAATTTAGATATCAAATCATAGTATCGTCTATATGATTTAGAAATGGTTTTGCGAAATTTATGATACTGATAGCCTTGTTTAAGAAGTTTCTGAGTAAATAATTTATTGTGAGTGTTGAAGTCAGTAACATGGCTAGATGCTCTAGCAAAAAAAATGAGTTGAGAGAAATAGACTTCATATGATGTAGAGCGAGGAACATCACCATCTAAAATTGGAAATTGACAATTTCAAAATCAAAGTCGTCACATTTATCATAAACGTTGGTAGAAACAACATCACTAGAAATTGACAAATGCAAGTCTAAAAATGCGGCTTTGGTATCAGAGGTATTGACTTTATTACGTTGGAGCTTTGAAGGGTATATTTGACTTACCATATTGTCTACTTAAACATTATTAATATACTTAAGGACTTTGAAAACGCATCACCCAGATTAAATCCTGTATTTCACGAACCCTGAGAATGTCAGCGAGATAATTAGTATTGCATATCCTTGTCTGACCACCTTGTAGTGTGTCCTAGAAAATTCATGGCTGTAAATTTACTTTAAGGTATTGAACAAGTCTCCGTTTTAAGACAGGGGTGGTCGATTTTGAAGGACACACATTTAGCTAGCTGCAAGTTAAAACGCGTTAGTTTTGATTCCTGACTCAACAGATTTGCGTCCTTTGCTACTTTCACGATTGCACATTCATCAATAAACGATAAGAAATGAGTTGACAGTTCGGTATGCTCAAAATAACACCCCTGTAAAATACCGACATACCCCATCCACCCTGATTACTATAGTCAAGTAATAAAATTCAACGTCTTGAGTCGTTCAAAGTTTCGATTTTTTACGTCCGGTTTTATTGGAGAGGCTAAGGGCATACACAAATGACAGATTATGCATAAATTACGCTTGTATCACGCGTAAGACGTTCTCGATCACATGACAGCAGATCTCCTGCCATGATTGACATCAAAACGTCTTCCCCACATGACTACCAGTGTGTGTAATCAATATCAGTAATGAAAGCGTGCATAAAGGTAACTTATGGAGATGTTTCTAACAAGGAGCTATAAATTGATGTTCAAATTTGACGTTTATTTCCGAAGTATTGAAGTTATCAATTACTTTTAATTAGAAAAAGTCTATAAACTCTTTTGGTGATATGGTATCATACACGCCACAGTTTAAACATAAAAATATCAAAAAGCTTCATTTAACTGTGTAGAAAGGTGCTGAATGCTGTATATACCCATGTGACGTCACCAGCAGCGTCACGTGATAGTGCAGCCAAATTTACGACTGATTCATACCAATTCTGGGTTGTACATTAAAACATGCGAGTAACTTTTCAATCGCATATACGGTTTGCAAGAAAAGTGAAAAAATGTTCTGATGCGTTTTCAAAGTCCTTTAGTATATCTAAAATATCGTCCAAATATCTGGATGTAGTATTAAAGCTGCATAGTCTGTAACTTTTGATCTTTTAATTTTAGAACTAATGTTTCTATTTTTCAAGAACACATTAAAAACTAAAATTCAGGTATACAATTTACCAATTTCGTAAATCTTAACAAATTATCAGCATCAAAGCAACAGCACACACCTGTGTTTATAAGATAATTCACTTTTCCGTGCAGTTTTCAGCTATAGTGAAAAGATTTATTGTGAAAACATAACTTAATTCTACTTTTACAAATGATTTAAAAAGAAAATAAAAAATTCGAAAAATGTTCAAAGTTGCAGATCTAGTCTCTTTAAAAGCATCAATAACATCAGCCTGATTATCATCAGAAAGAGACATCATAAAGTCCCCCTCATAACAAAACAGGAATAAATCGACAACCAAGGGAGCACAATTAGTGCCCATAGGAATCCAACTACTTGTCTATACAGCTTGGTGCTAAATCGAATAAAAATGTTGTCCAACAAAAAGGTCAGCGCATCACATACATTTTGACACGACCATGCATAATATTTCGAGGGGATTTCAACGTAAAAATGCGTTTCTGTCGTTACATGCAAGGTAAGGAGAGCCTTCTCTCGGGAAGGTTCTTTAAATAAGATTAATACATTTTTCTTTAATAAAATTATGAGGTAAAGTAGTGTAAAGAGTAGAGAATCATAAGTAGACAAACTGGTCGCATTGAAATCTCTAGCTTTAAGTTTATATAAAAATTTCCCCTGAATTTCTAATAGACCAAAATAGATTTTTACCGCATCTCTCATATACCTTTTCACAATACTTGATAACATGTTTTTGAACAGCTGTAAGACAGAAGGTTAACACTATAAAAAGTTCTGTTGTCGTAAAAGAACTCGAATTAGTAATAAATCTTACTTTATAGGGGTTTTATGGAGTTTAGGTAACCGGTACAACGTAGGAACTTTGTCTTGGTTTTCTTTAGCTTTGACACCGAAATGTAGGGCTGTATGACAACCATGCCCATCGAAAATCCCTCTCACTCAAAGAAGGCGGCAGTTTATATGCATTAGTGTCAACAAGCTCATGCTTAAGAGTATTAATATAATGCAATCGTCAAACAACTACAACATTGTTAGCAGCTTTATCTGCTGGAACCAAAACATAGTTCATATGAATATCCTGGATACCTCGTTTAAGATGACGAAAAGAAGATTTAGGTTTAGGGGGTAAAAGATGTGTATTACGATATTAAAATGAAATACGAGTATCAATAAAAATATTAATCTTCCATTCCTCCAAGGCATCAAATTCAACATTTTTCCGTTTACACCGACTACTACTGAAGTCATAAAATGTCGTTTATGGTTGACCTCAGATTCGATATAAGGACTAAGGAAATGTTGAACATAACAACTTGTAAGAAGTGCTGCTTTATATAATTTGTTTGCTCTATGGTAAAGTTTATTAGCTTCTAACTCTAAATTACGTAAGACTGAGATAGGCAAGGTATTTAAAAATGAAAATAAGCCATGCCGACCATGATTATTTAAAGCTATAGAAAGATCCTTTAGAGAATTATTTATGCCGTTTTCAGTACAAGTTTTGCGCTTAATCTTGCCATTTTTACGTTTGCCATGAGATCAACTTTTATGGGTTTTTTACATTCCAAAAGAGAAAAAACATCGAAATCTGGCATTTTAGAAATATTACCTTCATTTTATATATTATCATTAAAGCCTGTAGGAAAAGGTGATTGCACAAAAAAATCCATTTATTTTAGTTTCATGTTTCTTTATATCTTTTAATCTAGTTGATGAATTTGGATCTTATATAATATCTTCAACCAGCTAATTTACACTTTTACTAGGTGAATGACCATTATTTTTGAAAAGGCAATAAAGAAATGTGTCAAATGTATTAGGCTTTTTCATTTTACAAAAGTGCTCACGTAACCTACTCTAAAGGGATCAGCCAGTTTGGCCAACATATTGCATGCCACAATTAATTTCAGTTCAAGTTATAACATAAATCAGATCAGATGAAGTTTAGTCCATATCGTTATTATTGATTATGGAAAAACTGTCTACCATTTTACAGATGATGTAATGTAAGTTTTAGAGCATAAATGTGTGCAACAGACACACCTCTTTGCATTGCACTTAGAAACATAAGGATACGTTCCGCGTCTTTTGAATGTGTTAAATGGTTTAGTATACTTCCTGATAATAGGTTACCCAAGAGGAGATAACCTTATGGTAGGAAGCATATCCCGAAAATTGTTAACAAAACTAGGAATACTAACAGAGGATGCCAAATTTAACCTAATGAGAGAGATATGTAATTTTGCTAATTTAGTTCTTATCATAAAAGTTGTGTGGGTAAAGACCATCCTAAGACAAGCAATCGACACACCGGTTATTAGGATGCCAAGCCAGTATTAATATGCGTCCGTAAAAGCAAAGGAAGGCATAACAAACGCAAGCGATAATCCAAATGGCTAATACAAGTCCACAGGGGTATAGAATGCAGAAGTTAAACAAGGGGGTATGAAAATCGGTCATCTAGTGATCTTAAATGCGGTAAAAAACATAGAGGATATTAGTACAGTAGACGATTGGCCAAAAGTCCTCTCCTTAAGGACTTTACTGGTCAGATCGGTGCAACATCTAGTGGCATATACCAAAATGTTTGTTTGTATGTCCAGCTTCAGAATCCGGTTGATGACATCGTCGCTGATGAGTACTAACAGAGTTACGGCCCTTGAACCGTACATACCCATTATAACAGATTATTAGAATTTTGCATACAGTTGGCAGATAGCATTGCATTTATTTCTAATAAGCATACATAATTGAAATATTTTTATGATTTATATGGTATTGGATTAGAAAACAACATTGAAATATAGTTTCAATATGTACGATACATAAAGGGGTGTTTGTCCGTGTGTCTTTTTGTAAATAGTGTCAATTTAAAAGGGCAATCTTAATATTTCATAAACACAATTTTTAACCATAACTTAGTTCAAAATGCAAGTTTCATCTTTTTTTTCATCAAGGTAAGCAACAGCATACACTTGTTTTAGGTCAAGCTTCAAATCAAGTTGTGACCTTTCTCAAGGTCAAAGGTCAAGGTCAAATTGGCATACCCCCAAATTACAAAAAATGCGTATTTTATGTATCTGTTTATTAGTAAAAGTATAGTTTGTGCCTGTTTGAAGCTTAACTTATAAGTACTAGTCTTACATACTTAAATTCCACATATTCTTTGCCACCAAAGGGGAATAAATACCCCCAATCAAGCGAGGCGTGAGCTATTCCGTAACGGCCTCAGTTTAAATCACGTCAAGATGATAACCGCTTTATACTACCACATACGACTGGCCAGAATTCCTCTCCTTATGAACTTTGCTGGTAAGATTGTGCTAACATCAAGCGTCATATATACCAAAATATTTGTCTGTATGTACGACTTCAGAATCCAGTTAATGACATCGTCGAAGATGAGTACTTACACAGTTAAGGCCCTTGAACAGTACACACATGTTATATAGGATTATGCATATGCTGTATACAGTTGGTCTAGAGCATTGCATTTATTCATAAGGACACGTTAACACAATATTGTTATGACTTGTATGTTATTGGTTGGAAAACAACATTTAAAATAAATTATCAATACCAATGATGCATGTACCAAAAGCTGAGTTTGTCCGTGTGTCTGTTTGCAAATAGTTTTAATGCAAAAGGAAAATGCAAACTTTTCATAAAAAAATCTTTATCTATATTGAAATAGTTCAATTGCCATATTTCGTCAATTTTGTTTCATCAAAATAAGTAATAGTCTACACTCTTTGTATGTCAGAGTTAAAATTTGTGTTATGACCTATTTAAATGTCAAGGGTCAAGGTCAAATAGACATATTTAAAATCACAATATTTGATATATTTTATTAGCCCACCTGAGTCATAAGCTCAAAGTGAGCTATTGTGATCGTTGGATGTCTGTTGTCCGTCGTGCGTTATCAACAATTGCTTCAATGATATCTCACCCTAAAATAATGGCTTGAATTTAATCAAATTTGGCTGACAGGAATGGTCCTTATACGGCCCTCTCAAATAATTGATGAAATAATATATCTAGATCACATGGGTAAAAATAGATTTTCGAAAACTTTAAAAATCTTCTTGTCTGGAACCACAAGGCTAATAGCCTTGATATTTTGTGAAGGATTATCTAGTAGATATTTTTCTTTTTTTTCAAACTATGCCAATGGGGCCACAAATTGTCCCGCCTCTGGGTTCACATGTTTTACATAGACCGTGGGTTGGTCTGCAGAGTGTGATTGTGGTATTTCCTGACCATACTCACTTGCTTTTTTAAAATTGGAAACATGAAAAAATATTGTCTGAAGCCATTTGAGCCTTGATATTAAATATGTAGCATCATCTAGTAGACCTCTACTAATTTTGGTAAAGTTATGGTCCTAGGGCCAATTATGGCCCGCTCCAGATTCACATGTTTTCCATAGGTTTATATAGGGTTCACATAACAAATCTTCTTATCTGGAAACACTTGGCATACAGCCTTGATAATTGGTATTTGTATCATCTAGTAGACCCCTCCACCAGGTTTGTTAAAATTATGCCCATTTTGCCAAAATGGACCCATCCTGGGGCCACGTATTTTACATAGGCTTTAATAGCATAAAAAAGCATAAAAGCATAAAAAAGCATAAAACAATATTCACAGAGTTGTAGCGTCACCTAGTGCTACGTTACCAAGTTTGTTCAAATTATGGCCCTTGGTTTTATATACAGCAAATATAAAAAAATATTGTCTGAAACAACATGGCCCAACGCCATTATATTTAGTATGTAGCATCACAAAGTAGACCTCCACTGAGTCTGTTCAAATAATGGCCGTGCAGACAAAAACAAGCCACGAAGGCTATATAGGTTTATTTAAATAAAATACAAAACCCTTCTTGTTTGACCCACAAGGCCTGGAGCTGCCAAGTTTATTCAAAACTGGCTCTACCCAGGGGGATCACATGTTTTACATTGGCTTGTATGGTTAAAACATAAAAAAATCTTCTCTGGGACCACTTAAGTTCTAGAACAATGTAGTATCGTCCAGTGGTTCTCTTTTATTATGCTTTATTGTTGTCACCTTTTTGGAATACAAACGCGAATAGCATCAAAGTACTGTGAGGTTTCCATTATATAAACGTTGCCATTAGAGAAACATCATACATACTGTATATGCTAAATTTTATGAGAACTGGACAGGTTCAACACAATTTTGATTGTACTGTCATCACTACCAATGACTTCAGATTCAACACATACAATATTTTGTCTACATCTTGGTGTGTTATAATCTAGATCTGATAGAAAAAATGTCATTTGTAGGCCCTGTTTATTTGGTGTATTTTAGAAACATATTCTTGGAAAAATATGAATAATTTATAACTTCAATTGCAATAAGGTAATTGAAAGTGGTATGAAATTAAAGTACATTTATCACTGAGTAAGAAAGACTAAAAACAGCTCATTGTTGATTCATAGAGCGGACTTTTGACGAGAAATGTGAGTTAGTAAGGCTATCATTTGAGGTTGATGAAATAATCTGTAGGTTACAGTATGTCTTGCAGGGTCGTCCTGAAAAGGATGCTTAGCAAATTAATTTGGTTTATCTAAAGTGTTAGGGTACCTAAAACTAACAAGATACAAAAAAGCATTAGTGTCTTCCAAAGCATAGACGAAAATCTAAGCAAAGCCGGAAAATGATACATACTATATGTATATAGAAAACTTAAAAGCTACATACTGTTTAGATTTAGAATAGTCATCATTTCTGATGAAATATGAAGTCATTAAGATTGTCAGTATATTTGTACCTCACCCACTTTGTCAATGATCATTTACTCTGATTTGATGAAAGAATAAAATGCAGATACACATATATGTTGGGTGATACATGAAGACAAATGCAAACGTCATCAAATTATATAAAATGAAGGAAATTTCAATATTTCACCAATATTTTGGGACCATTGATTCATTTATTTATAAGGCCTATTATATTGATTTTTAATCTTAAAACGACGCAAAATCAAGGGCAATAATGCATGTTCCATGCAGTATTTTACATCGCTAAAGCAATACAAAAGATGCTGTAAAGATGTGTAAAATCAAATGTCTCGTATATATTATTGCAATCAGATCCTCAGTAAGCATGTTATTGGAGGAAAATTTGATTATAGATCCATTTTCTATGTGTGTGTCTTGCCATTAAGGGACAACAACTCGTGGTTCAAAAAATAGAAATATGTAGCAGAAACAAAGGGGTACATGCATTAAGGGGCTTTTTTGGCCCCCTCTAGAGCAAAAAACTGAAAGTTGCTTTTCACCAATTTCATCCTAGTGTTTTTTAGAAGAATAGCCCAAGTGTAAAATTGTGGCCTTTATTTTTCTTTTACCGGTTGCTATGGTAACCAAAATGGCTAAAAACAATAGGCTTAAAATAGAGAAATTGCTATTTTAGGCCAAATTTGAGGCTTTTGGAGACCGATTTTTTAAGAATAAGATATCAGCACAAGCAAATACCAAAAAAAAAAAACTTTTAATATATTATGTGCCGTGATAATTCTCATCATCTGTTAATTTTTTTTGGTATTTGCTTGTGCTCTATATTAATTCCTCTGTTATATGTCTCAAATTTGCTCCAAAATGGTCATTTTTCCTGTTTTCAGCCTATTTTGGCGGCCATTTGTTACCATAGCAACCGTAAAAGTCAAATCAATGCGATAGCTTTACACTTTGGCTATTGTTCTAATAAACTTAAATAAGAAGAAACTTGTGAAGAGCAAATTTTACTTTTTGACCTTGTAGGGGGGGGGGGGGGGGCAAAATAGCCTCTTAATGCACGTACCCCTTTTGATCTCCAGTTTGGCATAGTATTGGTTCAGGATATATTTAATCCAACTTAGAAAATAAGTTTTCAAATTTAACTTATTGAGCTATTATTATTTTACTGCATTTTTCCATACAAAACGATGGTAAAAATAATCAAGGGCAGTAACTCTTCCAAGAATATCTAGATAGTTTAATGCATGATAATTGTGTTTGGCGTACTAAGTATATAAGCCCCAGTGAATTTCAGGTATGAACGGTAACATATATTCAAGTTATAAGGTAAATTGTGTTTAGCCTTGCAAGAGTTATGGTTATTGGTGCCACTAGTGACCTAAAATGATTTTCTTGGGTGTGCTTGACAATCTTAAGAAAGATCGTGTAATTGCACTTGCAATACAGTTACACTGTCAGAAATTATTCTCTTCGTATTTAGACTATAAAAAATTTGGGTGATTTAGATTTATAAGACTTTTATCAATGTTAGCGTTTTCACCTCATCTTATAGGTGGGTGGGGTATTTACATGCTAGTAGTTACCCCAGAGCATTCTATTTGTAGAAATTAGAATCTAGAAACCCTGTTGACATAACTGAGGCACTGATCTTTAAATTATTATTCAATTTTAAAGACATAAATCTAGCGGGCAGTTTCTTTAGTTAAAAGTTTCTAATATATGTTTATTCATGGCAGCTGGGTTTTGAAATAGGAAATAACTATAATATACGAAGAAAATAGTTCCAAACCCTTTTTCTCTGACTAAAACTTAATTTATGTACTTCTTCAAGTGCTGTCATGAATAGTGATGGCTATATTTATTTCCAGAAAGCATGATTTTGATCATATCCCAAAACTGACACCCATAATCTCTCATAATATGATCAAAATGGTTGGGGGTATATCAAGGGGACTTAACTCGGTCAGTACTCAAAATCAGCGGTGTCATCAACTGCTTCTATTTACTAGAGACTCTACATTTTTGTTTGGTACATGTACATGTATATGACACTAGATGTTAGTACAATTTGACCAAGTTCACCCTCAAACAGCCCTGAGATCTGCTGTAGTAATAGGTGGGTGGGGTATTTACATGCTTAGTATTGTCCCCAAAGCATATCCGTATACAGAAATTGGAATCTAGAAACCCTGATTACATAGATAAAGAAGTGTTCTTTAAATTCTTAGTCATTTCTAAGGACATAGCACTAATGGGCAGATTCTTAAATTGAAAGTTTCAAATATACTTTTATTCAGAGGAGTTTCGACACCAAATTTACTTTTAAAGACGAACAAAAAAGTTTGAAAGCCCATTTCTCTGACTAAAACTTAACTTTTCTACTTTTTCAAGTACCGTTATGAGCAATGGTGGGCATTTTTTTTTCTTACTGGATGTTTCATCTCAATTATTTAACAAACTAATGATCATAACCTCTAATAATATTATCAAAATGGGTGGGGTAATTCAAGCGGAGATAATTCGGTTAGTACTCAGAATAAGCGGTGTCATCAACTATTTCTATTTACTAGAGACTCTACATTTTTGCTTGGTATATGTACATGTACATGACACCAGATGTTAGCAAAATATGACCAACGTCACCCTCAAACAGCCATGAGATCTGCAGTAGTAATAGGTGGGTGGGGTATTTCCATGCTTATTATTGCTCCCAGAGCATTCCGTATACAGAAATTGGAATCTGAAAACCCTGATAAGATAGATAAATAAGTGTTCTTTCAATTTTTAGTCATTTCTAAGGCCATACCACTAATGGGCAGATTCTTAAATTGAAAGTTTCAAATATAGTTTTATTCAATGGAGTTTTATCACATAATTTAACTTTAAAAGACCAACAAAACAGTTCAAAAGCCCATTTCTCTGATCAAAACTTAACTTTATTACTTTTTCAAGTACCGTTTTGAGTAATGATGGGTATATTTTTCTTCCTGGATGCTTCAACTCAATTATTTAACAAGCTAATGACCATAATCTCTTATAATATGATCAAAATGGGTGGGGTAATTCAAGGGGAGATAACTCGGTTAGTACTCAGAATCAGAGGTGTCATCAACTACTTTTAAAAACTAGAGACCCCACATTTTCATTTGGTATATAACACTAGATGTTGCAAAGATCTGACCAGTAGACCCCTCTGACAGCCTTGAGATCTGCAGTACTATATCCAGGGACAGGAATAATGGAAGGAGATTATACACACAATCCTGAGGATTGGAATGATAAGAGCATTAAATGAAAGTGCAGGGAGACTTTTAAGGGCCGCCACGCAGCACTGATAATCGAAGTAAGTAAGGGTGCAAAGATTAGGAATTGATACAATCAAGTACCACACTTGACCCAGGATACCAATGGGAAAGTGACAAACTCACATTAGACACCACAAACGAGAGCCAAGAGGTCAACCCTTTCCCAGCAGGTGACCACAAGGCACAAATAAACAGATGCGCACAAAGGCATAACAAACACAAGACAGAAAACAAACATGTATTTCATCTGATTTGTACCTTAAATACTCAAAAGACACGTTTTTTGCGTTTAAGCAATTCAAATGACCTACTGAAGCAAAATCAGACTATACTTTCAACATGGATTATACTGAAAAAATCTAGCTTCTGCATCCATACCTAAAAAAGAGCGTTAAAATCTCATTAATATCTATGTAATACAAGCATGAATTTAACAATGTGTAGATCAGTTATTTCAAACATCTTTTAAACATTGTATAAATCCGAAAACATGAAATAATACATATAAACTGCAGTGAATACGTGGGTCATCCAATAAGTTCTGACAATGGTCTCATATCTCAATAACTGTTAGTGATATCCGAATTCTATTACCCATTGCATGCGGCCATTGGTGTTGCCTATTCATGTTTGCAATATTGAGTTTTTATCACAACCTGATCTTATGCTTTACACATTTGTAAACACCAGTGTGAGAGCCCATGGCCGCAAAATTCACATTTTAACTAATTATTGTTGGGGTTAGAGTTAGTTTAAGATGCATTATGTTTTTGGAAAGTGATATTAGTGGTTGGTGGTGTTTTCTGAATACACAATTGACCCATAAAAGTAAATATCACAATGGCATTAACCTAGTTACTTTGAACGTTCTTGGTTGCTAGGCAACAGCAGTCGAATACATTTTTACCTCACTTTAAGCGTTAATTATAAAATAGTATATTTTGAACACTTAAATAAGCCATAACAATCAATTTGCGTATTCATAGACACATGTTTCGATAAATATGTTCTATAGTCTTCTTAACGCATAGAAAATAATAATTTCAATAAATGCTATATACCAAATATAATACACTATTAGCACAACCCATTTTTAAGGAAACTATTTCTTGCAAAATCGGTTATATGTCATAATCAAAACCCTGCTAACACCACAGTTGCAAGCCTAAACCATTAGCTATGGCGTTCAAAACCAACATACATATTAATGTCTTTATATATCTATCTAAAAAGTTTTAAAGACGAATTTGTAATTTCTTACAAATTCGGGCATGTATACAGCATATATAATATCCCATCCATGGCTCTTTATCTTGTGTTCTTTAGTTGCCTAGCAACCGTTGCGATTGCAACATGCAAATTTTTCGAACAAGTGATTCAATTCCATATATTCTAAATGACATGTGAAGATTAATGAAAAACGTCCTAGAGAAATAGGTTTTGTTTTATGCGGTCACTGTCAGAACTTTTTGGATGACCCTCGTAAAATTCATTGGTTAATGCACTTGATGTAAATGTTAACAGCTTTACCTGACAGTTATTATATAGTCTGCCTCAACATAGTTCTATACAGTTTCGCGGTGGCGGCCAATTGTTCATTGCAGTTGGTTGCAAGTTGGGCATCAATACATACTACGCGTTAAGCATTGGGTCTACATTAGTTGCACTTGTAACTATGCATCGACTGGTTAAAACAGATTGTTATTCTTTCTACACCTTGCAAACCCAAGAAACACATGGACACAAAACATTGGGAATATTCATTGCATGCAGCATGTGTAGTGGGATTTTATTCATTATTAATGAACCTCTCATTAGAAGTGCATAGAGTGTATAGCCAGGCCATGCCAATCTTGTTGTTGACAAATGTAAATGCTTCAAGATTAAAGAAAAAGCAAACCATGACATACACGCCATCTTCAGATTTTTTAACTGATACATCAGTGGTTTGTAAATACCAAATGGTATAAATTATTCATTCGCGAATGTTGACCTTAAATCTGCATCTTCAGTGTGAATCGGTCTCTGTTTGCGATATAACTAGAGCACATCAGTTTGATATATATGCCATGCACTGATATTTTCTCCAAAATCAAAATGGTTTGTCCTCCTGTCCGTTTTTCCACCCATCCGTCTTTAACGCAATGAGTGTGTAATTCTTTAGCGTCACCCTTACAGTTTAATTCCGATCCTTCTGAAACATTGCGGTTATTTTGTTCATGGTCTGAATATGTGTATGTGGTTTGGACACTATTGTCGTATTTTTTTTTCATTTTTCAGCATCAGAATTCTATATCTAAAGGGTGTTAAAAAGTCCGTTTAGCATTTCATCATATAATTTCAGCAAATTACAAAGGAAATCATACTGAAAATGTTTTTTCTATTCACCAGTAGTTGCCTGTGAAGCGTTTGACAAACATTGACGCCACAAAATATATTTTCAATAGGTTCGGTCTTTCAAGCATTCTGGAAAACTCAGATATTATCTAGAAATGTGCCAGTAATGATTTTGACGGTTGTTTTCAGCCGTGTGTGGGTCTGCAGTGTGTGATTGTGGTATTTTCTGATCATACTCACTTTTTGCATTTTAGGAAATGTTCAAAAGGACTATATTAGATAAATGCTTGTTCAAGTCTATTTGGGGTTTCTTAATCAATTGGTAACGGCTCTGACCACTAAGGTCAATTCAAGGCAAATGTCCAATGGGGCACTGGTTTTTGCAGTCCATTATCTTTTAGTGACAAAGTTTGCGACCTTTGAAATTAACAATTTTTCACTCCAATCGATGAACTAAAATGTCATATACACTCCCAAAATGTGGAATATCTTCTATTTATGGATAAGTATAGAAAGAACCATTATTTAGGGGATAACTGTATTCAAAATTTTCATTTGGGGAGGTATATCGTCGGATATACGTTCGGAAATCACGTTTTACGGCTCCGCTCGCGCGTCGCCCGGTAAAACTAAATTTCCGACCATTTATCCGATGATATACCTCCCCAAATGAAAATTTTGAATATGGTTATCCCCATTCTAATGCACTCTTGCAGTTAAGTCTCGAATTCGAGCGTTGGAAGCGCATAAAGCCGCGCGCCATCCAACGAGATGTGACGTAATTAATGACGTCAAAATATTTCCGACAGTATATTGCAGGATATACTGTCGCAAATTTTGGACGTTATCCAATCAGACGTCGTGTTACAAAATCAAATGCATCAGAATGCTATTTTAGACTAGCGAATTCTTCGTCATATCGACGTTGGCCAACACTTCGCACAACAGGCCTATCGTTGCCGTTGTTCACATTGTCTTGGAAGTAAATTATTGAAACATCTTCGACTGGACGTGGCAACCACATTGTACCTTAAATTTAGTTTGAAAAAATCCAGGAATCTTGGGGCAGGTACAAGTTTTGTTAAACATTTCCGTAGCCTATTTGTCAATATACGAGTAAAGCTCTTATTGTTCCAAAAACATTAATTAGGTTTCCATGGGAAACTTCTCTTAAGAGAGACAAATGTATTCTTTGCGAAATCAGTATATTGATCTGATGTATCCTGATTAAGGAGGATGTCCAACTTTCTATAGAAAGATTTCCGGTATGAAGCAAAAGAAGCATACAAGTCATTCTACAAAAAGGTGAGGAATTCCTGTCCCTCGTCTAAATACTTGTTATTCTTTCCTAGGTCAAATATCCTACATTTGGAAGTATGTTTTAATTATAGTGATCAATTATGTAACATTTATGACAGTGACTGGGGTACTGGTGTCAATTTATTTTTCTAAATGAATTAAGGGTTTGCCCCCGCCACCCCCACCCTTATATTCATTATTACATGTTTGTTAGGGGTGCGTCAAGGGGAATGTCTTTCACCATTTTTATTTTCAATGTATGTTAATGACTTAGACGAGAAACTTGCAGGGGATGGTTTTAAAGGTGTTGAAATTGGAATGTTGAAACTCCTCTTGCTTTTATATGCTGATGATATTGTAATTTTTTCAGAAACTGCAGAAGGCTTACAAAAAGGATTACATATTTTAAAAGACTATTGTGACAAATGGAAACTGATTATCAATACAAGTAAGACAAAAATAATGGTTTTCAGAAAGGGGGTACGCTTCAAAGAAATCTAAAATTTGAATATAAAGGTGAAAATATCGAAATTGTCAAAAAATTTACTTACTTAGGTGTTGGTTTTACGATTGGTGGCTCCTTTATGGAAACGCACGAAACTCTGTCTGGCCAAGGATTAAAGGCTATATTCAAACTGAAGTCATATGTTAACAAGTTTACAGATTTTTGAGTTTCACATACGTTGGGGTTGTTTGATAAACTTATTTTGCCAATATTGACGTATGGTAGTGAGGTATCAGGGTTTTCCAAAGCTGACAACATTGAACGCACGTACTTGCAATTTTGTAAACACTTACTAGGGATAAAAATACAAACACAAAACAATTTTGTTTACAGAGTACTTGGAAGAATCCCAGTGAGAAACCACAGGCTAGTATCAGTTATTCGTTATTGGTTCAAAGTGATACAGTGTGATGATGCAAAATATACTAAGCTTACATACAATATGATGCTAAACGACTTACAAAATTTTCCAACTAAATCATCTTGGGCCAAATCTGTAAAGTCATTACTAGACAATTTGGGGTTTGGGCATGTCTGGATAGAACAGGGGGTAGGGAATATTAATATGTTTTTACATGTCTTCAAAGAAAGATTAACAGATAATTTTGTACAGGGTTGGATGATGAAGTTCATAATTCTTCTAGAGCTAACACATATAAATTAATATCAAATTTTAGTTTTAAGGATTATTTAGATTTTATGACAGTTCGAAAATTTAGATACGCATTTACTCGACTTCGCGTGGCGTCCCATCGTTTAGAAATTGAAACTGGGCGATGGCACAAACCTAATAGAACACCAATCGAAGAAAGAAAATGCCTTTTTTGTAATTGTTTGGAAGATAAATTTCACTTTGTTTTGGAATGCCAATTATATCAAGATTTACGGGACGAATATATAAAAAAGTACTTTTGGAATAGGCCAAATATCCCAAAATTTATTGAGTTATTACAATCAGAAAATAAGAAAACTATTAAAAATTTGTCAGTTTACATATACAAAAGTTTCAAAAAACGAAATGATTTTTTATACTAAGAGATATTTTTCTCCTCATTGCTTTTCATTGCTTTTCTTGAAAATATAGATAAGGATAAACTTGATTTTTTATTTTATTTTTCTTTTTTTGTAAGAATTATAACATTGTTATATATACTTAAGGACTAAAGAAACGCAACAAACACTTTGAGTCATTGAAAGTATACAATATGATGCAAGTTTTTAGTGCAAATGATATCTATCCATAAGAGCAGTATGTGCTCGTCAAATTACAGCAGGTTAAACGTAATTATTGATAACCTAACGATTTTGGTATGCGTGTAACCAGCCTGACCCCCCGTAGTAAAGTGCTGAAACAGGGTCAATAAAAGCAAAGTTTGAATCAACCATCGGTTTATTGTTTTAAAAAGTCTTGGCATAGATTACGGATCAAGCAAATGATCAAATGACGACGTTTCTGTAGGATTCTGAAACGGCTTAACGTCATTAACGTCGACTCTGAATACTGCGTGAAACGCGTAAACTTTCTTTTCTGATTGAGATTTATTCATTACAAGGACGTTTTGTTCAAGAATTATGACTTGAGATCTTCAGACGTCAAAAAAACTCAACTCTGACGTCAAAATTCGATATCCTACGTTTTAATGGTTTCCATGATGGTTATGTGTTTTTCTAAAGATAAAATGGTCCGGGGACAAAGTTTAGGTTACAGTTAACAAGTTTGGTGTTCACTCTCGGCATGTAATCAGATGTTTTCTCTTGCATTATGCCGTGTTTTGTTTGGCTAACGTCAATATAAATACCCTACCAGCGTAATTCTACGGTATCTGAAAAGTCAGTTTTTTTTCAAGAAAGCATGTTTTGATATCTCTCGGTTTATCTTATCCCGTATATCCACCAGCGACCCATACCCGACGGCTCTAACTGACGTTTATCACTTATTCACTACCACTGTGCATCTTGCCATTCAAGTAGCGTGTTTTGACGCAATATTTGACTGCATTAAGAATATGATTGGACGTTTGTTTAATTTGCACATTGTCAAGTCGACGCCAAATAACCAAACATGGGAAAGACAGGGTTTCTTGATCTTTATTCTGACGTTAACGTCATATTTTACGTTTTCATATGTTTTCATCTTGTAGCGTAAAATGTAGTGTTAAAATGACGTTTTGGTATTTCATCACATGCTAAAAATACTCAATAAGAAATTTTCAAAAGAGATTTCACCAAACCGTCATTTAAACACGCAAAAATTATATTTTTGTCTGTTGCGTTTCTTTATTCCTTAAGTATATGATTGTTAATAATTTTGACACTCATAGCTGGAGATGGGAACGTAGCTCAATATTTTTTTCTCCTTTGCATATAGCACGGATAGCTTGTTGTTGTATTTATTGGGGTGCTTTATCAAGGCGCCTCCAATAAGTAAAAACTTCATATGCCCACATTGAGAACTAGGAGTTTGAAATTTCTCTAATCTGGAGTTATGAGCACACACGCGTCATTGACTGTCTTTGTATTATTGTTGTATTGCATTGTGTACATGTTGGGTCGTTGACTTTTTGTACTAAATAAAGATAATCTATCTATCTATTCGCCTGTCCCTTCGCACAATAGTGAAGGTTGAAATTCAGCTTGACAAAAAGTGGTTATCTAAACAAAACAAACAGAGACAATGTCAATTTTATAAAAAAAAAAAAAAAAAAACATTAAATTATTTAATCAAAATTTGCTTAGAGGTAAATATGAAACAATCAACTCAAGTAGGTAGTGAGTCTGTCAGGTAATCTGTCATCCATGTTACCCATATTTATATAAAATTGATATGCTGCAAATAAATAAAAATCCAAAAACTAAATAAGTATGATATGACTCGATATAATTATTTAAACAATTAAAAGATTTTGCTTCTAGGAAGCGAAATACGCGTGAGTTTGCATACCTATTGTCATCCCTGTTACTGTCACTCGCCATTAATAACAATACTTACACTTTAAATATGATATATATGTACAATATGAAAGGTGGTTGCGTTCGATCATTTATAATTCTTTCAAATAGGCTTATTTCAGTATATTTAGCTTTACTTAAATGTTCCTGTCAGTGAGACCGTGTGCTGAACCCATGACCCAGCTACGCAGACTCAAGGTCAAGGTCAAAATTCAATGTCATGGGATTAAAACTTCAATTTTGCGTCCGCTCCAGATCTCATGAACCCCTTTGAACAATTTTCATTAAACTTCATCCAAATGTTTCTTTCAGTGAGACGGTTTGCAGAACCCATGACTCAGCTATGCTGACTCAAGGTCACTTTACACTTGAATTTCGTGCTCGTTACATATTTCCTTAACCCACTGAAAGATTTTCGTTAAACTTGAGCCAAATGTTCCCCTGAGTAAGGCGGTGCGCAGAACCCTCTAGTCAAGGTCACGGTCACAATTCAAGATCATGGGATTCTTTTACCCTTCAATTCAATGTTTGGGCCATATCTCCTAAGCCATTTATATGTTTTTCAAAAGTTCCCTTGAGTGAGACGGTGTACAGAACCCATGACTCAGCTACGCTCACTCAAGGTCAAGGTTACACTTTGTGGCTAAGGGATTCTGCGGCGCGGGATTTAGCTATCTTGTTTAAATTTTGTTTCTGATAGCAAAAATGTGCCCGCTCTGGACGACAACATGTTTAACATACGTATATATAAGGAAAAAATCAATACAGTGGAAATCACAAGTCCAAGTTTCTTGATTTTTGATATGTAGCATCATCTAGATGGCCTTTACGGAAAAAAAGTAAGTGAGTATGATCAGGAACTACCACAATCACAAGCCGCAGACAACCCCGTGGCACCGCGAGGAAGAGCCGCTCAACCACCACGAGACACCAGGAATACAAATTAAGCAAAGCAACCAGCTCTCTCTTCCCCATTAAGATGATTGCAATAATAGAATGGACATAAAGTAACGTACAACAAAACAGAGAACAATTACAGACTCCCACAATGGGAGTAACAATAAACAAAACGTCAACAACAACAGAACCACCGCCTTAGAACAGACAGCAACCTTAGCCATTGGGGGGCTTAAATGCATTTTACTGGTACCAAATCTTCGACCTAGATTCTGTTGTTGTTGAAGTACAAGAAATGTTCAGCTCGCATGGAGCCCTTCTAACTAATGCAATGTATCATCATGGAGAAACACTCTAATCAAATTAACACACCATGATGAAACAATGAAGAGGGTTCATAACTCACAGATAGTCAGAGCTAAAGAAAACCTCAAGTTGAGCCACGGTGGGTCCAGCTACAGATAAGCATCAGACACCAACCCACCGATTTAAGCTTTACGTCAGAGCCGTCAGAGTCTGAGGTCCGACCCACCGTCGTGCAATTAAAGAGGAAACCATAGCTATAAACCGTGATTGGGTTTAAAACTAGGCATGCAGACTGTCTTATATCCAACCCTTATATAACGTTTTACTATCTTTTTGAATTGATCTCTAAAATTAGGTTTTCAAGTTTGATCAAATCATGTCCATGAGAAAAACGTCCATGCCCCGGGGTCAAATGTTAAATGCATTTTGCTTACATAGGGATAACTTAAAACATCTTCTAGTCTGTGGGCCTCTATGTCTAAAGCCTTGATATTTAGTATATAGCATTACCTTGCTAACCTCTACCATGTTTGCTCAAACTGTGCCCTTGTGGCAAAAGAGCCCTGGAATACACATATTTTATATAGGTTTATTAAAAGAACCATAAAACATCTTGTATGTACAAATGTAACCACAAAGCCTAGAGCCAAGGTATTTGGTATGTAGAACCATCAAATTGACCTTAACCAAGTTCGTCCAAAATTGTTCCGCCTTAAGAGTCACCTGTCGTATATTGGTTTAATCAGAGAAAACATATATTTTTTTTGTTCTATAGCCTTGATATTTGGTATTTATCATTACCTAGTGGTACCATCTTTGTTCAATAAATGGTTCTTTATGCAAAAATGGCCCCAACCCAGGGTTCACATGCTTTATATTGTCATATAGTCTCGTAAATTCGAAGTCTTCACTATTAGTCAGATTGCACGTTACTGTTAATATTTTGTTATCTTTCAGTTTACATGTCATTCCAGGTAGCGCAGTGGCTCAGTGGTAGATTGTTTGACTCGAGACCGAGGGACCACAGGTTCGAGTCTCACCGGCGTCACTGTGTTATATCCTTGAGCAAGGCACATTTATCCTTGCTTAGTACTGGCTCGACCAAGGAAGACATGAAAAATTGTTAACTGGGACGCAAAGAATCAAATCAAGCAAAAACATGTCATTCCTATTAGTTAATATCATTCAAGTTACTTTATTTGTTTCTAAAGAAAAAATGTGTTGTCACCCATATTACTTAATGTCATTTATGTTACCAGTCAATTTTGCCTCAATATATTAACTAATCAAATGGTCTGCTGTTGCATTTAATTTGCCAGATTGTAAGTTGGTGCCTGCAGCTTCATATTGCAGAAAATAAAGATCATCATCCTACTATTTCTCAAAATGATGTTAGTTGTCTTAAAACATGTTGTTTCAGTAAAATAACTAATAATTAATTTTTTTATTAGTAACAAACTTAAAGGTCTATAAACAAAAACAATACTTCGATAAGGTTTCTTGTCGTGGTACCAGGGATGACATTTTAAACCTAGAGCAGCTATCAAAGTAAGCCGACACATGGAATATTATGCAAATTCTCTTGTCTAGATGAATGGTTTATTGTCGTTTTTTATTCAGGGTTGAAATTAAAATAAAAATTAATTGTGTTATTTTTAGCTGAAAATAAATTAAGTGCTAATAATAAGCTCACAGACTCTTCTCAAGCAGTCCAAAAACAACTACGGTAACAACCTAGCAGACACATTTCGTCAAAACAACGTCGTATCGACGTCGATGCGACGTCATCACGTCGCATCGACGTTGATATGACGCTGTTTTAAGGTTGTGTGCCTGTTTGGAAACGCTACAACACTATAAATTCGAGTATGAAACAAGAGTGTTTTACAGATGTCCCTACACATGCGCGGATCCAGAAACTTCCGTTAGGGGCTGGGGGTGCGCTGACAACGTTTTTTTAATCATCATTGTATTTCACAGTGCCATACGGACCTCCCTGTACCCTTAAGGTCCAATTGTTACTCGAATGGGTTCGTACCAGAATTTCTAAGGAAACCTATAGCCACTGTTTTTCCAGGGGTGGGGGTATGGTGGGGACCGGACCCCATGCCTTACCACGTCTAGATCCGACCATGCTACACTGTGTTTTGCATTGTATTTAAGTGGTTATTTGCTCGGGTGTCTGGCTTGTAACAGATCATACTTGATTGTTAGGATATTTGATGATGACTGCGACCCTTGGTGGGCTCATTCTTCATGTAAGAGATCACGAAAATAAAATATATAAAAGGTAATGTCAGTAAATTCACAGTAAACAGCATACCTACAACACACTCTAGGTAATTTTGAAGGTGAATTGTGGTGAATTTCTACAAGGCACTCTAAGTAATTTCGACGATAGATTGCAGTAAATTTTATCAAGGGATTAGGTCTTAGAATATTGGACGGTGATTTGCGATGAACTTCTACAAAACACTCTAGGTAATTGGGATGGTGAATTTCTACAACACACTCTAGGTAATTGTGACGGTGAATTGCGGTGAATTTCCACAACACACTTTAAAGTAATTTCGACAGTACATTGAGGTAAATTTTATCAAGGGATAATGTCTGAGAAAATTGGACGGTGATTTGCGGTGAATTTCTAAAACACACTCTTAAGAAATTTTGACGGTGAATTGCAGTGAATTTCTAAACATTTTCTTAGTAATTTGACGGTAGATTTATCAAGGGATAAGGTCTTAGAAAATTGGACAGTGATTTGGGGTGAATTTCTACAACACACTCTTAGTAATTGTGGTGGTGAATTGCGGTGAATTTCTACAACCCACTCTTAGCAATTTCGACGGTAGATTACGGTAAATTTAATCAAGGGATTAGGTCTGAGAAAATTGGACGGTGAATTGCGGTGAATTTCTACAACACACTCTTTGTAATTGTGACGGTGAATTGCGGTGAATTTCAACAACACACTCTTAGTAATTGTGACGGTGAATTGCGGTGAATTTCTAAAACACTCTCTTAGTAATTGTGACGGTGAATTGCGGTGAATTTGACACACACTCTTAGTAATTGTGACAGTGAATTGCGGTGAATTTCTAAAACACACTCTTAGTAATAGTGACGGTGAATTGCGGTGTATTTCTAAAACACACTCTAAGTAAATGTGACGGTGAATTGCGGTGAATTTCTAAAACACACTCTTAGTAATTGTGACGGTGAATCGCGTTAAATTTCTACACACACTCTAAGTTATTGTGACGGTGAATTGCGGTGAATTTTTTAAAACACACTCTTAGTAATTGAGACGGTGAATTGCGGTGAATTTCTAAAACACACTCTAAGTAATTGTGACGGTGAATTGCGGTGAATTTCTAAAACACACTCTTAGTAATTGTGATGGTGAATTGCGGTGAATTTCTACAACACACTCTTAGTAATTGTAAAAGAAATCCTCCATTTTGCAACCGCAAAGAAGGCTACACAAAAGGGCCACCGCCTAGTTAGCTATGTCACACTGGCTCTGCACTAGTGTATGATTAACATCAGTACTTTTACAAGTTACCTATCTCAGCCTGAGCAGTTTGCCACTACAACACCATCTTTGTCAATGACGGATTTAAGCTAAAAAATCCTCCATTGTGCCAAGCACAGATGGCTACACTAAAGGGCCACCGCCTAGATAGCTTTGTCACAGGGGCCTGCGGCCCTGATCTATCAGGGGTCAAAGGGCCCACCTCTGGCTCCGCACTAGTGTAGGATTAACATCAGTACTTTTACAAGTTACCTGTCTCCGCCTGAGCAGTTTGCCACTACAACACCAGCTTTGTCAATGACGGATTAAAGCTAAAAAATCCTCCATTGTGCCACCACAAAGATGGCTACACCAAAGGGCAACTTCCTAGATAGCTTGGTCACAGGGGCCTGCAGCCCTGATCTATCAGGGGCCCTTTTGGCCCCCTCTGGCTCCGCAATAGTGTAGGATTAACATCAGTTCTTTTCCAAGTTACCTGTCTTAGCCTGAGCAGTTTGCCACTGCAACACCATCTTTGTCAATAACGGATTAAAGTTAAAAAATTCTCCATTGTGCCACCACAAAGATGGCTACACCAAAGGGCCACAGCCCAAAAAGCTTTGTCACAGGGGCTTGCGACCCTGATCTATCAGGGGCCCTTTGGGCCCCCTCTGGCTCTGCACTAGTGTAGGATTAACATCAGTACTTTTACAAGTTACCTGTCTTAGCCTGAGAAGTTTGCCACTAAAACACCAGCTTTGTCAATGACGGATTAAAGCTAAAAAAAAATCCTCCATTGTGCCACCGCAAAGATAGCTGCACCAAAGGGCCACCGCCTAGATAGTTTTGTCACAGGGGCCTGCGGCCCTGATATATCAGGGGCCCTTTGGGCCCCCTCTGGCTCTGCAATAGTGTAGGATTAACATCAGTACTTTTTCAAGTTACCTGTCTTAGCCTGAGCAGTTTGCCACTGCAACACCAGCTTTGTCAATAACGGATTAAAGCTAAAAAATCCCCCATTGTGCCACGCAAAGATGGCTTCACCAAAGGGCCATCGCCAAGATAGCTTTGTCACAGGGGCCTGTAGCCCTGATCTATCAGGGGCCCTTTGGGCTCCCTCTGGCTCCGCATTAGTGTAGGATTAACATCAGTACTTTTACAAGTTACCCGTCTCAGCCTGAGCAGTTTGCCACTACAACACCGTCTTTGTCAATGATGGATTAAAGCTAAAAAAATCCTCCATTGTGCCACCGCAAAGACGGCTACACCAAAGTCCCACCGCCTTGATAGCTTTGTCACAGGGGCCTGTGGCCCTGATCTATCAGGGGCTACACCAAAAGGCCACAGAATGGGACCCAGTGGCCTATATAAAGCTTTGATGAAATCTATCACAATCTACTGTCTTAAGAGTGTGTTTTAGAAATTCACCGCAATTTACCGTCACAATTACTAAGAGTGTGTTGTAGAAATTCACCGCAATTCACCATCCCAATTACTAAGAGTGTGTTGTAGAAATTCACCGAAATCACCTCCACAAATACTTAGAATGTGTTTTAGAAATACACCGCAATTCACCGTCACTATTACTAAGAGTGTGTTTTAGAAATTCATCGCAATTCACCGTCACAATTACTAAGAGTGTGTTTTAGAAATATACCGTAATTCACCGTCACAATTATTTAGAGTGTGTTTTAGAAATTCACCGTCACAATTACTAAGAGTGTTTTAGAAATTCACCGCAATTCACCGTCACAATTACTAAGAGTGTATGTAGAAATTCACCGCAAATCACCGACCAATTTTCTCAGACTTAATCCCTGGATTAAATTCACCGCAATCTACCGTTGAAATTACTAAGAGTGTGTTTTAGAAATCCACTGCAATTCACCGTCGAAATTACTAAGCCAGACCAAAGCCTTTTGAAGAAATTTGGGGAAATGATGCATTCTTTTGATATTATATGTATACTCCCATCCACCCACCCTACTCTGAATTTTCGTGATCTCTTACATGAAGGATGGACCCCTTGGTGACATATTACGGAGTAGATCTAGTTCTTCACAGCCAAAGCTTCAGAACAGAACGGTTAGCCTCCTCAATCAGCATATGAGCCGAGACATGAGCTTTTCAACAATGTGGTATGTGCGACCAGTAAAGCCTCAGATCAGCCTGCGCATACGCGCAGTCTGATCAGAGCCTTTGCTAGTCGCTCAAATATTCTATGAGTGTTAAGCTACTGACTGAACATCATTTGGAGTTTCTAAGCTTAAAAGGAGGCTGTACAGGCTGATCTGAGTCTACACTTGTCAAAATGCCACATTGTTGGAAATCACATGTCGCGGCTCAATTATAGTCTCGGGACACCAGTGGCCCACCAGCGAAAAGCCATTAAAGTCACCGAAGGCTTAAATTATGAAATTGATTGCCAACGAGTCTCCACTGGAACTGGTATATATGAATGTTTGTTTGTTTGATTTGATTCTTTACGTCCCATCAACAGTCTTTCAGTTATAAAGGGACGGGTCTTCCTGGGTTGAACCAGTACTAAGCTAGGATTAATGTTCTTGCTCAAGGACACAACGCAGTGACGCCGGAGAGGCTCGAACCCACGGCCCTTCGGTCTTGAGTCTATCACTCTACCACTGAGCCACTGCGCTCCCGTATATGAATGAATGAGGGTAACTCATATAAAGAATTGATTGAAAAGGATAGTTCGGTATCAGGAAAATTAACTTGAAGGCTTCTAAGAGTACAATTTTAGTTCACAAAGTGCACCTCATCATATTTTTGAATAGCCATAGCATAAGGGAATTATGTAAAAAGCATATGCGAACAGCGAAAGCTCAAGCAAGCTTGCACGACCGCACAGTCCCATCAGTGCATTCCCTGTTCACACATACAATATGAAGTGTTTGGAGGTCAAGAACAACGACTACAAGCTGAACATTCACGCGCGTTCGAAGAATGGGGACATATAACACATATACATTGTGACATGGCGAGAATTGTTTTCGAACCTGATTAATTTCTGCCAATATTTTGGACGAGCCCACGAGAGTATATTAAAGAGTATTGTATCACTATAATGGTCGTAATGTCAAAACGCACTATTAACCTTTGGGTTTGCGAGCTGGGAATGCACTGGCGAGCATTCGCGCATGTGCAGACTCGCCTGAGCATTCTCTGCTCCTAATGCGATCAGTACAAATCTCATGTGTTGTCTCATCACTTCCCTTCGGTTCCTTGAATGGACAGAAATAAAGGCTAGAAGTCCTATACATGTATGAGCCGTGGCATGTGATTTCCAACAATGTGGCATTTTGACAAGTGTAGACTCAGACGAGCCTGAGCAGACCCCCTTTTAAGCTTAGAAACTCCAAATGTTCAGTCAGAAGCTTAACGATCATAGAATACTCAAGCGACTAGCAAAGGCTCTGATCAGACTGCGCATATGCGCAGGCTGATCTGAGGCTTTGCTGGTCGAACATGCCACATTGTTGGAAATCTCACGCACTGGTTTATATCATTTATTTGAAAGCTGAAACCTGCCTAATATTTTATGGGGAATATAACCAACACATTTCGACTCCACATATTATCATTTGCGAGCTATACAAAGGAACCGTAAGTAGCATATGCCGTGATTAGATCACCAGAGAGATCACCCGTCTCTGCTCGCTCTTGAAATATGATCTACAGCACGTAAAACAGTCATTATTGCTTGAGCCTGGACCAAAAGAAAAAATATGTATGGACTGGCATATGAGATTTTGATACTTATCGCTTTGTCGAGTAGCGCGGTCTCAGGCGAGTCTGTGAATTAGCGCAGACTCTCCTTAGCCTTCGCTGTTTGCATACGCAAAGTTAAGATGTAGTTGAGTATTCAGCCTTAAGGTGTTTTCCTAGATATACAGTAGTCGTCCTGACTCTGTCATGCATTACAAGCCTGTGTCAAATGAAAAATCTGTATGGACTAGCGTACGAGATTTTGGTATGTATCGCTGTGTCGAATACTAGGGAAAATAAAGCAATGTTTATACAGACCCGCGTTTAAGCAAAACATAAAGCTCGGCCGAGCACCACAGCGTCAGTCGACAGGTTACATTTGCGTTGGTTCTGATTCAAAATATAGAACCCCTTTGGCCAAAAGTAAAAACAAGTATATATCAACATAAATGCTCTAAATCTTCTAATGCATTTGTCAATGGTTTAATGATCAGCTTTTCTCTCAAGGCCAGGTGAATATGCAGATTGTGCCTTCAGGCGCACAAAGAATAAATAAATAAGTGATTGTGTCATACTTTAATGAGTCTGGAAGCAATTAGAATTTATCACACATGGGCTGAGCCATTTAGAATAGCAGAGCATACGTTAAGCATCCTTGTTGAAGGCTGCTAAACGTATGCTTTCTATAGTGTACCATGCGCGGATCCAGAAAGTTTTGTCAGAGGGGGCCCAACTTTGACAAGTTTATTTTTATTTAGAGGGTAGAGACGATCCAAGCAAATACCACTATAAGCGGGCCATCATCGGTCCGCCAGCGAAACGCCATTTAAATGGCGTTTAGCCCGCCAGCGAAACGCCATTTAAATGGCGTTTAGCTGGCGTGCCGATAATGGCCCAAATTGAATGCTGGCTTGGTAGCTTTGTGGTTTTTCAGGGGATCCGGGCCAGTATTGCAAAGAAACCCTATATTTTTGTGATTTTCCAGGGGGGAGGGGTTCCGGACCCCTGTCCCCCCTCTGGATCCGCCCCTGTGTACAGAACTCTGTTTGGTCTCATGATTAAATCTCTTATTTTATATCTACAATTTGTAAGTTCGAGGCTGGCCAAGCGTTACCCAGGGACGGGTTTCCACATCTTTCTTTTATGAGAATGGTCGCGAAAAACCGTTTTCCGTCTGGTAAGGCTTAAACAATACTCTACAGTAACAGAGACTAGCTAGGATAACACAAAACGGAAAGTAGCAAGTTAAACACCCATTAACAAATGCGCTGACTAGACTGCATGGATATGCTATGGGTCGATCTAAAAAATCCCTCAAGGGGCCGGAGGACTAACGTAGTTTATATAGGGCCGTACGAACCTTTATCAATCTTTTACCTACATTTTAATTCAAGTATAGTCCGCTGATGCTTACCATTGTAGCCGTCTAAATGACCACCTTCTTTTAGTTTGCACGTGTAAATGCCATATCTATGACATGTAACTTTGCGTATTTTTTTAGCGTTTTGGCTACGCCATTGGCAAGGTACACCCAACAAGCATCACAACATTCGTTTACAGGGGGAAATAAGACTACTATATGACCAATACTAGCTCATTATCTAGGGTTTTGCTAGAAACCTTTTGTGATCTGCATAAGCTTTTATCTTTGACATTTTTCACCCCAGAACTTAATGTTTTTATCTGAATTGAAAGAATCCTGCCAATGAACTGTCTAATAGCATTTAAAGCTTTAACAATTAATAAACACAACCAATGTAATGAAGTGAACTAGCGATAACAACACACATTAAAGCTTTTCAGGCTTTTTTCATTTTTTTTTCTCAATCCAATAGCCATGGATATATTCAATGTCTTTTGCTGGTGGCTGATTAACAATACGGGTATGTGTGATTCGTCCCGAAACATGTGGCTCTGTGACCAGGCAAGATATTAACACACAGCTGATCAGCTAAAGCGACAATCTTTAATTTTGTACAGTTAGATGTAGCAAAATAGCTATTTTACTTTGTCCAACGATGTTGATCAGAATGCGCTGGTATTTTTTGTTTGAATACAACATGATCAGATATTCTAATGGCATGATTCATTAATGACCTTCCTAACCTCAGATAATCAGCCCAGAGTAGTATAAAATAATGGTATGAAAGAAGATTGGTGTGTCTGTTTTCCTTTGCTTTACAGCCACGCCCCCTGCTAAGACCATTAAAAAGTAAGCAAGTATAATCATGAAATACCACAATCACAAACCGCAGACCAGCCCACGCACCGTGAGGAAGAGCTACGGGACATTAACAGTAACAAAATATCCAAAAGATCCTTGTTATATCTTGATTTATATGTTCTGGGAGATGATGCATTGATAAGTTAGGGGTCTCTCATGCAAACCAAATATCTATGTGTCTGATCCACATCTGAATTAAGGGTAAGGTTGGCGCCGTGAAACGGGTTTAAGCCCTCCAGTGGAATATTTTACTGACCGTTCGAGGGCAGTACTTCTTTTGTGGATCTTTATGTTTTTTTTCTGTCTTGTGTTTGCTATGCCTTTGTGCGCGTCTGTTTATATTTACCTTGTGGTTACCTGCTGGGGAAAGGGCTGACCTCTTGGCTCTCGTTTGTGGTGTCTAACTGTGAGTTTGTCACTTTCCCATTGGCATCCTGGGTCAGGTGTGGTACTTGATTGTATTGATTCCTGATCTTTGCACCCTTACTTACTTTCATTAGCATATTTTAAATCTTGGGATCGACCATCCGCAAAGATTCTTGTCAAAATAGGTTTCAGAGATATGATCTTTTGTTATTTGACTGGAAAGAATCCTGTCTCCTGATTGACCCAATTTGTCTTCATAAATCTCTATGTCTACCTGGAAACTGGTCTAAACAGGTCCACCAGTTAATATTGCCTGAAAACCAGCTCGAACTTGCTTCCAGAAGTTAATATTTTTGACACTTCTGCAATAGTACCCTCTAGAGAGCTAAAAGTAGCATGATAAGTGTGAAACTAGCATGTGCTGCATGAAATTGACATGATTTGCTGTTTCACCTTCCAAAAGGCAAATTAAAGACTTTATGATTTTTTACAACAGTTTTGTTTTGTTTTGTTTGCTTATTTATCTTTGTTTGAATAAACAAACTGTAATAACAGTTTTATGATAACATTTTATATTCCCCATTAAGGGAGTTAATATATATTTGAAAATGCAAAATACTACCTTAAAATATTTTAATAACAGTTGCTACAACTTATGATAAAGTCCTTAGATGTCTTAAATTGAAGGTTGAACATGTCAGTGAAAGTAGCAAAATTTTCATTCATAAATAAAAAGTCATATAACAAAACAGTTATTGACTTCAATTTCGATAGACATAAGGATTTATCTAGCTTTAAAAGTGATATTCACCTCGGCCTAGCGGCCTCGGTGAATTATCACTTTTTCAGATAGATAAATCCTTATGTCCACCTCATTGAAGTCAATAATTGTATTATGTTGATGACTTCGACAATAGAACCCAATATCTAACTCCTAAGTTATTAAAACAGGCTTATTGCTACCATAAACTTCGTAACGCTATTTTTCTAAAGAATTTCTAGCGATAAGACGAGCAATCTCCCTAAACGAGACGTTCGTTTTATTTTGTTGAAATAACGACTTGAGAAACTAGGCACATTCAACAAATATATATAGACGAGCCGTCGATGCACCTTTGCCCCCGAATTTGTATATTTAAAACGGGGTTTCCTTCATGCATGTAATAACTCTACTTCTTATTGAATGAGAATTTATTTCGATCATCAACTGTGCTTGTTAATAAGTAACATATATGGGAACTAGACCGTTAAACAAAGAACCACGCTATGTACAGTAAAACTATTTATACAGTTGATGTACAATAAAAACGACCATCTTGCAAAGTGGTTTATTTTGTAAGATATTTGATGTCTTCTTTCGCTTATACGACCCCTTTCCCCCCTAGACCCAAGACGCCATTTACATATGTTATATATTTGTATAGCGACATTTAATTGTCCAAAGGGCATCTTGGGTCTAGGGGGGAAACGTCACAATTTTAAGTATATTTCGTACGTATGCGCAGAAGGAATACCGCAAAGTTTTGGAAATGAAGGGCGCTTATATCCTTAATATTTTAGCACTTTTACTTTTTTGAAAACCTGCAAAGAATTTACTTAAACTCTCGTCTAAACAGCACCCGGTCTAAAGACGTAAAATGAGGGGTGGGAGTAGAAAGTCCAAGTTGTCACGGCTTTGTAAATAATGAATCGCTTTGAAACATATTTTGATGCTTTCTATGCATATTTTACTACCGAAAAAGTCCAATTTCAAAAACATTAGGGCAATCTTAAAATTTAGGTTTTGTAATCATGTCAACTAGGGAAAATATACGCCTTATCGCTAGAGCTCCTTTCATCACAGACACTCAGAGTTGATTGTTAAATACAATAACTTTTGGAAAGCCTAATTTTAGTGATCAATTTAAAAAAGATAATTAAGGACAAATGCTACTAAATATTTCCCATGTTGAAATATTTTCAATACTTTGCATACAGTATGTTTTATACATGGGCTATCCTTTTATGTAATAAAAAGGATATGTCACAGTGCTTATTTTTCAGTATCTCATATTGAAGTTTTCAGCATTTGACAAATTTTCTAAAAATATATAGTCCTAAATATTGAGCTAAAACGGTTGAAATCTTCAGCCGGCTTCTTTCTTTTAACTTAAATTATTGCCCAACGGCCTCAAACCTTTTAGAAAATGTGTAAGTTAATTTGTTATCCCATGCTGTGACAAGATACTGCATGATATATTTGGCAATTCGTCGAAAATTGGAATTTGTTTTTAGAATAAACCATGTTTTAAAAAATCTGATGTTGAAAATCTTAAAATTGTATTTTTAATTCATGGACTATTATTATACCTTGCAAAAAGAAAAGAATAAAAATCTGGGGTCACCGAACTAATTCTCTTTCAAGAGGGCCAAATTTAACCCCACTCCCATAGGTTACATGCGTAATTCAATATAAAAAGTTCAGGAATGACCATTTCGGTCGTTTTGATGATGCCAATTTACTAGTAGATGAAGCAATTTAGCATTAAAATGTTAAAAAAGAAAGAAAAAAAAAACACACTGAAAATATGTGCACACCTAGGGAATCGATCTTGGTCCTCTGGCTTCGTAGCCAAACACGCTAACCACTAGGCCACGAGGTCAGGTCGATCACCGCTCTAAATAACCGTACATTAATAGAGACTCGGCCACTATCGTATTCGTAACCAGGGTAATTGTGTACGTCGTTTGATTTCGACTGAGCTACATTTATCTGTGTTTAATGGTGAGACGATCAGTTCTGATAAGATGTCAATAGATATTTCGGACACACTTTAATTACTTAATTTTGTCAAGAGGGTCGGACACCGATATAACATAAGAATATCGGAAAGCTGTGTTGATCCGAATCCGTTAATGGTCGAAAGGCAGGACCCAGACAACTTTACCCGTTTCCAGACGCGGAAAGGTGCGCATTGGAAATAGCCGCATATGTCTTTAAACGTTATAAAGAAGTGGAATACAACATGGATATGCGACAGTCTACATGCCTGGATGTAAAAGTAAGTAAGGGTGCAAAGATCAGGAATCGATACAATTAAGTACCACACGTGACCCAGGATGCCAATAAGAAAGTGACAAACTCACAGTTAGACACCACAAACGAGAGCCAAGATGTCAGCTCTTTCCCAGCTTTACTGCTCGCACAAACCACAGTGTTGGAATTCTCATGCCGCAGCTCAGATTAAGAAAGGCAACCAGGTCTCTCTTCCTCGTCAAGATGACTGCAAAACTAGGAAAGACACTAAACACTGCATAACAAGACAATGACCAAGCACAAAACCCCCACAAAATATATGAGGAACATTAGATAATAAGTCAGCAACAACAGAGCCGCCCCCGGTGGCTTAGGCTGCTGTCCGATCTAAGGCGGTGGTTCTGTTGTTGTTGACTTTTTGTTTATTGTTACTCCCATTGTGGGAGTCTGTAATTGTTCTTTGTTTTGTTGCACGTTGCTTTGTGTCCGTTCTAGTATTGCAATCATCTTGATGGCGAAGAGAAAGCTGGTTGCTTTGCTTAATTTGTCTTCCTGGTGTCCCGTGATGGTTGAGCGGCTCTTCCTCGCGGTGCCACAGGGTTGTCTGCGGTGTGTGATTGTGGTATTTCCTGATCATACTCACTTACTATTTTAGACAACAGACAACAACCTAAGCCAACGAGGGTCTATTTTTTACTGCGCCAAATCTTCGCCATATATTCAAAAACTAGAACATTAGCAATACTTTCAATAATAAACAGACAGCATGCGTAAAATCCACCGCTTTAATTGCATGTGCTAGCTTTGTTTAGCTGCCCTTATTTCACGAAGGCCTTATCATTATTTTTTAATATCTCTTAAGTTCTCCGCTAATATTGCAAATGTTTCATGGTTTGAATCTAAAAGAAACTATGCCTGATGGTATGCTTATTACGTCATTGTAAAACACGTTCGAAAAGCATGTTTGGTACCCTTGGGATTCTTTTTGTCTACCGGCTATTAGATTTATATTGATCTCGTAACAGTTTTCCAACATTTGTAATCTTTATATGCATAAGTAATGTAACTGACATTTTTTTTCAAAGATATATCCAGATGTGCTAAAACGTACTGTGCTTCCAATGTTTCAACGGGCATAGCTTTCTGCGGACTAAACCGTTTTATATGCAAATAGAATTCCTCCTGACTTGGATTTATCGAGGAGTTATCAGCTATAATTTACAGATAATGTTGTGCCCTGAAGATCGTTTTTTCTCAAATATCTATGAATTACCAGACGATACAAATGGTAAATGCTGTCAAACCTCAATTCTCTCCATTATTTTAGCCCACCTGGAGAAATTCAAGGTCAGTTTATGGTATCGTCTGTTGTTAATCATACGTCCAATGCGCGGATCTAGAAAATTCCGTCGGGGAGGGGGAGTATATTTTTAGTCCTCAACGTATTTCATACAGCCCTCGAAAACCATTTGGACCCCTCAGACCGAGGGGTCCAATTGCTTCTCGAATGGGACCGCACCAGTATTTCTAAGGAAACATATAGCAACTTGGTGATTTTCCAGGAGGGGGATCCGGACCCTCTGCCCCGATTCTGTATCCAAACTTGCGTCCATCGTTAGTGTTTAAGTTTCGACATATTCACTTGAACTAAAAGTTGCATTGTGAGACATTAGGACCACAGGGAAGTTTTCTAAAATTGTTCTGGTCCGTTAGCAATGATGGCTGCTGTGGGAGCCATCGTGGAATAGTTCAAATGACACCCCCGAACCATACTTTAGATTGAACCAAAATTTAATGGGATGCATCTGTGCAACATGGTGATTCAGAATTGCGAAATATTACTCTGTTCAGATAATTATCCAATATGCCCACGATAAGAATCATCTTGAAATTCTTCAATAGCATTTCCCATCGAACCATATGAGCTGTGGCATGTGATTTCCAACAATGTGGCATTTTGACATGTGTAGATTCAGACGAGCCTGTGCAGCCTCCTTTAAAGCTTAGAAACTCAAATTGGTATTCAGTCAGTAGCTAAACAATCATAGAATACTCAAGCGACTAGTAAAGGCTCTGTTTAGACTGCGCGTATGCGCAGGCTGGTCTGAGCCTTTGCTAGTCGAACATGCCACATTGCTGGCAATCTCATGTCGCGGCTCAGTTATGTAGGATTTAATCGAATCTATTAGCATCGGTACAATTAGACGGCTGGCTGAGAATGGGTTTGCTCCCCCCCCTAAGGAATTTTGCAGACATATCCTATCTTGTAGGGAATTGAAAGCCAAGTCTTTTAAGAGATGTTTGCACTCTGTGCTCCGGGGCTTTAGTCTGTAAGAGCCTGTAACATATGTTACGTAATCAAACTAAGAAAAAGTAAATTGAAAATTTGGGCTACAAATAAAAGACATTAAAATATTTATTTTTAAAAATCATACATATAGTCTGCATACTGGATATCTTAACTAGGTATGACAGCCATTTGAACAAAATTGCGGCTTCCTAAGGTGTCATATGCGTTACATGAATCAGATAACCCATTAATATTTGCAAGTGTGGCTAACATCATTTACATTCACAATGTCTCTGTGTGCTTTGCAAAATGTTATTAACCATGTCTGACTAGCTTATGCAATTGGCTAACAGAAAAACTAAAGTTTGTTTCCCTAGCTTAAATATTTTTTCTGGAATAAGCAATTAAACAACCCTACCCCTACCCAAATTTAAGGTGAAATGTTTGGTATTAAAACTAAAGTAAAAATAGTTAAAAAATATTTGCAGTTGATGAATGTGTTTCATTATTTGGGATTTATTTGTTTATATGAAAAGACTCATAAATGTGCAAGTTTGTTGCACAATTTTTAATATCAGAGGCTGTAACATATGTTACCTGATGTAATAAATTGGCAAGCTCATTGTCTTTACGTAAGATATGCCTAAAAATGTTTTAATCTCCTCGAGGGAATTTTGCAGACATATTCCTTCTTATAGTACACCTCAAGCTGCATCGAATAAGGGATGTTTGCACTCTCCATGTTGGGACGTTAGTCTGAAACAGCGTGTTACATGCGTTACTATATCAAGTAAAGGAAATGTAGTTTGAAAGTTTGAGCTAAAATTGTGAAAAAAACTCGCAGCTGTTGGATATCTTACATTGTTTAGGGATTTTAAACTGGCTCTCATGATAAAGACTTATAGATCTGCTAGTTGTCATCAAGTTTTAAAGATCAGAGAACGTTACATATGTTAGCGTGATAAGTAAAATCATCAAACAGTATTTTGACATCAAGCTGAGTAAGGGCCTGCTCCATCCTAATCCCCTTTGGAATTCTGCAGACAAATTACATCTTATGAAACCATTCAAGGTGCATTTAATAAGAAATGTTTGCACTCTGTAAGTCGGGGCGTTAGCCTGTAACAGCTTGTTACATATGTTACTATATCAATTTGAGAATAAGAAATTTGAATGTTTGAGCTACCAAAAGAAGACATTAAAATTATCTAATAAATTGACATTCTTATAGTCTTTATACTGGATGTCTTTACTACATATGGAAGCTGTTTAACATTATTATGGCTAAATGTGGTGTTATGTGCGTTACACGAACCTAATTATAATTTAAAAGCTATAATTGTGGCTATCGTCATTTAGTTAAACAACTACTATGACTTGGTTTCAAACTGTTTTATTAGATTTTACAAACATATACTCAATTGATGAATAGGAAGAACCAAGTTTGCTTTTCTATCTTGAATATATTGTCTTATAGGAGCTTATAAAAAGCCCTACTCCCAGTTTTACAGAGAAGCGAATTTTGTTATTACCGTTTAAGTAAAACACATGAAAGCGATTACAGCGTGTGGATATTTTTCATTTTCTTAGTCTGTCTTGCTCATATACCTATTAGATGTCATTAAGTTAAAGATCAGGACACTTTATGTGTACTTATAAGTCTTTGGTGCCAAAACACTAGAAATTATATTCATTTCTGATTATCAAGCCCATGGACTGGTGTTACAGATGTTATCAGTGACCTTTTGGACACATTTCCTAATACTGTGCATATAATGCTAAAAATAGAGCCACACATAGAAAAGATAGTTTTACATTTTTACAAGAAAAACAATAAATGAAATGGTCCAAACTATTTCTCATCGATTTAACACTCATGTTAAACGGTAATCGGTATTATCACACGCCTCCTTGCAACTAGTAGAATCATCACACAATATTTCAATCATTTTACTGTTGTTCAATTTTACCACCAGTCCACTCAAAATTGATGAGCCATTATCAACTTTCCAATTTTGCCATTTATGGCTTGGAACATTCGGAAACTGATATGAATTCCTAATAGGTGGCTCTTTGAGTATGTGTTTCAAGTGATACTCTGCAAGTAGGGGAAAGACTAAAGCTTTACAAGGAGGAAAACTATGCCATTAAGAGCAATAATTACCTGGACTGATGCACCTTGATATTTCTGTGATAAAGAATCATATCTTAGCTGGTTAACTTTTATAAATGTAGCCTTTCCATACATGCAACCCACATATTTTCATCTAATAATGTCTCTGCACTTATTATCTTTCCCCAAGCATTCAAAAACTTATTTGAAGTCTTAGTACTTCTGACGTGCTGAAACCGAGGTACCTCTTTCCCTTCAGATAAACGATGTATCACAGCATGTAAAGCAATGAAATGCAGGATGAACAGAGCGCAGATAAGACCCTTTCAATTCAATGATTCACTAAGTTTCTAGGATAAGAGCGCTTATTAAAGGATGTAACATATATAATTCGTCATAATAAATGAGCAAGGGCATTGTCGTGATATCCTTTTTTATTACAGAGTCAGAGGCAAGTGTTTTCAATTTCAGTGTATTCAATGGATCATGAAATGAGGCACCTTATCAACTTGTTTACTCTGTATAAATCTTCCACAGAGCATAATATAGAACTACTGGTTATCCCATTCTACCTATAGTCTACTTTCCTTCCTTTGAATGCAACAGCTAATGATATGGCTGCAAAAACTGAGAAATCATAGGTTTTACATTATTTTAAGACATGCTTCAATGTACTGATATCTAAAGACAACCAACTGCAAACATAATTGATGGCAATGTCCAACTTCATATTCTTTCTCTTATACCAGATAACTTTCAAGGTGTAACAGAAATTGTTTCAGACGGTCTGCCAAAACCATCAAGAGTCAACATTATAACTAAAGAAAACTTATAAAGTGCTTTGGGCGCAGCAAAATACTATTGATCTAAGACCTGAGGACTTATACACCAAAAGACTGGATAGGTTCCATGGTAAATGATGCAAAAAAGCAGCCTATCAAATTTCTGTTTGATCAATGTCAGAAATCTCTTAAAGTATTCTTAGAGGTACACGGTAGAGACATAGATTTTGCAAAATCAGAGCAAAGTTATCATTTGACTAGCACGGATGCAGAGGCAGCTGCAGTTAGATTGCAATGGTCATACTCCATTGTATGCATATATGTGAAATGGCATTAAACCCATATTTAATCAAGTGTTTGATCCCATGACACTAACATGCTGTTTCTGCTTTTGAAGAATGTTAAGGATTCAAGTTTTGCTGAGTCAAGTTGTTTGACGCTGGCACTGGCCACACATACAAAGAAAATTAAGTTTTTTGATGGCTAAAGAGGAGGTTCACACGAAATGCTTATAAGTGATGTTTGTCACAATTACCAATTTTAAAAAATTAATCTTAATTAATGTAACACATATAACACCATAGGAAGCTGTATATTTGTTAAAAAATCTTTTCTCATGTATCAAAGGTAATCAGCATGCAAACTACATTAATAATTCAAATAAATAGATAGTTTTATGTCTTCCTCTGTTTCTCAGACTTTCAATTCATTTATTCTTAAATTGATATGGTAACATACGTATCATACCATTACAGGCTAACCCCCTAGTTAATAGAGTGCAAACATCTCTTATTTGATGCAGCTTGAATTGTTCTTTAAGGTAGGATATGTCTGCACAATTCCCAAAGGGGTGGAGAGGAACAGGATTGTACTCAGTTTGCAGTCCTAATACAATGCCATGATTCTACTGGTTGTGATGAAATGGGTGATTATTTTGCAATGGAAGCAGACACAATGATAGACATTGTGAGGGTGACTTGAATAAAGATTGTTTTTGAATAATTTTATTTAATAGGAATATTTATTAAATTGTGTCATTTAAATGAGAACTATTATTTTCTATCTATATGTCTATATTTTTTAATATTATAGGCATTAGGAAATATGTGATTAAAAAGGTTATATATAACATAGGTAACACCATTCCATGGGCTTGTTATCAGCAATGACTGTAATTACTAAGACTAAGGTACCAGAGGCTTGAGATTAATAGGAAAACATGTGAAAAACTGCATTTTTCTGAAATATCATCTCTTACTTCCAAGAAAATTTCCTAGCTCATTCATTATGCCATGTAACATACGTTACATACTTTATTAAGTGCTCTGATCCTGTTGTCAAACTTGCAAATGTATGATTCTTTATTGCATTAGCAAGACAGTGCCAAAAATGTAAGATATCCACGACCGTCAAATATTTTCATATATTTTTCTGCAACAATAGATACCAAAATTGGATACTTAAAATTGGGGGTAGGGATGTTTAATAGCTCATATAAAACAATGTATTTGAGATAGAAAAGCAAACTTTGTTTTCTTCTATTAGTCAAATGAGTATTTTAGTAAACTAAGATTAAAAAACACTTGTAAAAATGCACAAATCGTCTGTAAAATGAATGATGTTAGTCACGATTTCAACTTTCAAAGGGAAATTTAATCTATGTAACGCATATAACACCATTGAAGGCTGTTTATTTTTGTTTAAAATGCTGTTTTTATGTAGCTTAGACATCCAGCTTGCAAACTGCATAAGAAATTTGAATAATTAGATGGTTAAATGTCTTCTTTCTGTAGCTCAAACTTTCATTTTGATTTTTTCCTTAGTTTGTTACAGTAACATATGTAACAGGCTGCCAGAGACTAACGCCCCGGAGCACAGAGTGCAAACATCTCTTAAAAGATGCGGCTTGAAATTTTCTTCAAGATAAGATATGTCTGCAAAATTCCCTAGGGGGGGGGGGGGGGGCAGGACCTTTTTTAGCTCGAAGTCTAAATAGGGAACTTCTGATATACTCACGTCGTTCAGATCTAATGTTCAATATAGTCGCCATAGCAGCCGTCGGCATCTCCTCTTGATCTAAGGCTATATGTTGGATTGAGCCGAATTTTCAAGTTCGGGATGAATCGACGCGCGACATGGATACATGTACTAAGATTTGCTAAAAGCATTCAGTTACAAATACCCAGTCTAACCATCATGGCAGCCATCTTGAAATTCTACAAATGTAATTTTCCAAGAAATATGTCGGATTGTACTGAATCTCAATGGGTGAAAATGGGGCAACGTGGAAATTCAGAATAGCAAACACGTTCCATTTTAATTTCAAAGACAGCCGCCACCTAGCCAAGCACCACCTCCAGAACCTCCGTAGCATAGTAGTAGTCATCGGGGTAACACGTTGATGTGAAAATACAGCAATCATTACAATCTTATATCTTAGATGGCTTCAACAGTAGTAATCCAGGTATTCTCCAAATGAGCCGCAGCATGTGATTACCAGCAATGTGGCATTTTGACAAGTGTAGACCTAGACGAGCCTGTGCAGCCTCCTTTAAAGCTTAGAAACTCCAAATGGTGTTCAGTCAGTTGTTAAACATTGATAGAATGTTCAAACGACAAGCAAAGACTCTGATCAGACTGCGCCTATGCGCAGGCTGATCTGAGGCTTTGCTGGTCGCACATACCACATTGTTGGAAATCTCATGTCGCGGCTCAAATAATTTCTCCTCTCTAAATGCTAGTCAGATTACACTGCAACCTGATGGGATGCAGCGGACTCAGAGTTTCAGGCTTGTTGATTGTGGTATTTCCTGAGCATACTCACTAACTGTTTTTTGCTAAATGCAATCTGGTTTGATCAGACAGCGAAGATGGCCTCCATGGTGTTATATAACATTTCTTTAATCAGCCTCTTCAAGGTGAGCGCGGTTACTTATATGTTACCCTCTAGTTCATGTATGAGACGTACCAAAAGGTACTCAGGGCTTAGCAAAAGGTGCGTAGCAAAAATATTTTCTTATTTCTCAACCAAAACATATGTTGTGGGTACTCAAAAGAACTGTCTAAATGAGACGGTTCTTTTGAACACCCAAACATATGTTAAAACGACGGCTAAGAAAGTATTAGCAATGTTATGCTGATTATTTTGGTTATCTAAACTTGTGGGTACCTATAACAAAAATAGTAAATGAGTATGATCAGGAAATACCACAATCACAAACTGCAGACAACCCTGTGGCACCGCGAGGAAGAGCCGCTCAACCATCACGAGACACCAGGAAGACAAATTAAGCAAAGCAATCAGCTCTCTCTTCCCCATCAAGAAGATTGCAATACTAGAATGGACATAAAGTAACATAGAACAATTACAGACTTCCACAATGGGAGTAACAATAAACAAAAAGTCAACAACAACAGAACCACCGCCTTAGAACGGACAGCAGCTTAAGCCACTGGGGGGGGGGGGCTTAAATGCATTTTACCGGTACCAAATCTTCGCCCTCGATTCTGCTGTTGTTGAAGTACAAGAAATATTCAGCTCGCATGGAGGCCATCTAGCTAATGCAATGTATCATCGTGGAAAAACACTCTAATCAAATTATTACACCATGATGAAACAAAGAAAAGGGCTCATGACTCACAGATAGTCAGAGCTAAAGAAAACCTCAAGTTGAGCCACGGTGGGTCCAGCTACAGATAAGCATCAGACACCAACCCACCGATTTAAGCTTTACGTCAGAGCCGTCATAGAGTCTGAGGCCTGACCCACCGTCGTGCAATAAAAGAGGAAACCATAGCTATAAACCGTGATTGGGTTTAAAACAAGGCATGCAGATTGTCGCATGATATCCAAGTTATATCCAACCCTTATATAACGTTTAACTATCTTTTTGAATTGATCACTAAAATTAGGTTTTCCAACAATTCGTTTGAATTTATAGACTAAATCACCATAAAATATAGGTTCTGATATGTCTTGTTGCAGAAGAGTTTTTAACCCAATGTTGTATTTAACAATTAATTCTGAGTGTCTGTGGTAGAATTTAGAAAATGCTTTTCGAATTTTATGATATCTATAACCTTGTTTTAATAATTTAGCAGTTAGAAATAAGTTTCTGTTGTTGAAGTCATCAACATTAGAACATACTCTAGCAAAACGAATAAGCTGAGAAATATATACACCAAATATATAAATGCTTTTGTAGAAAAATAAGGAAACAACGTCTTGTGTTTTCTGTTGAAACTAAAGCGTCTTATTGGTTACATCCGAGATAATAACATTTTATTCATTTGCACAGTTGCTGGTAAACCATCATTCCGCTGATTGATTGAGAAACCAATGCTATTTGTCTGGGTGTCAATGTATGTCCGTAATTCGTTTTGTTAATGATTGCATGGAAAACAGGGGTGAAAATAGGGGCACGTAATTATATGCTAATGTCATCTTTAATTCTATCCATCACAATATTTACTGAATTACATCTTAGCAAGAAATGTCAGGGTATCGTTCTGTTTTGTTTGTTGTTTAAAAAGGGCCAGTAGGTTTGCACTGTTAGCTAAGATAAAATCGGTCAAACACTATTTTTCAGGAAATGTTGACCTGTGACCTCCTCAATATGTCAAATGACACATCCTGGTTTAATCGCATCAAATTTTATTGAAATGTTCATTGGTCTAAACAGGGTTAACTAATTTATTCAATGCATCATCAAAGTCATACGGTCGAATCAAAGTAACTAACTGTAAAGAAGCAAAAACGACTAACAACCGATAGACAGTCATAGATAAAGAAAACCACTAGTTGAGCCACGGTGGACTGCAAAGACAAGCATCAAACACTAACCTACAGATGAAAGTCAAGGTTAGGGTTGTTATTGAGTCCAGACCTCGAGGTAGTGTCTCAGACTCAAAATAAAGCGCAATGATTGGCTGCTTGCGGACACGTGTCCGCAAGCATCCAAACATTGGGCTTTGTTTTGAGTCTGAGAACAAACTCAAGTTTTATAACCTTCAGGCCAGGCTTGTTTGCCTTCTGAGAAAAAAAAAACGGTATTTGAATTAATTGATGGTAGTCCAATATAAGGTACCTAGGCTGAAAGGTCAATTAGCCTCATTGACCACATTGCACGGTGGCTTAGGCTGCTGTCCGTTCTAAGGCGGTTGTTCTGTTGTTGATGATATTTTGTTTAATGTACTTTCCATTGTTTGACGGCGTTCTGTGTTTGTCTTTGTTTTGGTATGCATTACTTTGTGTCAATTCTAGTTTTGCAATCATCTTGAAGAGGAAGAAAGATAGCTGGTTACTTCGCTTTTACTGTCTTAAGGATGTCTTGTTACTGTTAATGTTCTATGGTTCTTCCTCACGTTGCCGTGGGTTGGTAGTGTTTTTTCCTGATCATACTCACTTACGTTTTGTACTTACTTATATAGGCATTGACTAATTAGGTCAAACATACCTAGCCTATTAAATGAGTTGACCTCTAATACTTTCTCATTTTTTTCTCAATATTTTTAGGTTAAGCCTATATCTATTATGCCCTCGACTTTTTGGTTTTATTGAATAAGTTTCTGAATGTGTTGTACCATATATGGTCATGGCGGCCTCTTGGTCAAATGTCCAAGACGATTTGCACTGTCGATTTCTATGTCCTATGGAGTATCTAGGTTAAGTGCAAGTTCACTCGGCTCAAAGTTTCAGAGGTGATGGTGGAAATAAGCCGTGACATGTGATCTCCAACAATGTGGCATTTTAACAAGCGTAGACTCAGACGAGCCTGTACAGCCTCCTTTAACATTTAGAAACTCCAAATGATGTTCAGTCAATAGCTCAACAGTCATAAAATATTCAAGCGACTAGCAAAGGCTCTGATCAGACTGCGCGTATGCGCAGGCTGGTCTGAGCCTTTGCTGGTCGCACTTACCACATTGTTGGAAATCTCATGTCACGGCTCAAATGTTGACACCGTTTCAATCTGATCCTACTTGGGTGAAATGGCAAAGGTCAGCATCGAAATTCTGAACTTATGTATATTCAATTTGTCCACGATTTAACCTAAAAAAGAGATGTAAGAAACACGTTTGATTTCTGTAAACTATGCCAATGCCAACCTAGATTAAACTTTTGAGCAAGCCTAAAGCCTACATCTCCGATACTAAATGTACACACCAAGGGCCAGGATCATTGATTTACCTTTTGATTTTTAATTAGACGATTTGGAGTTTCTAGGTAACATAAAAGGTACCATTAATGCCATAGCAGCCGCCTGAATATAATCATAGTCGGATAGGCCACTAGGGAGAACAGTGGCTCAGTGGTAGAGTGCTTGACTCGAGACCGAGAGGCCGCGGGTTCGAACCTCACCGGCGTCACTGCGTTGTGGTCCTTGAGCAAGACACATTTATCCTAGCTTAGTACTGGTTCAACCCAGGAAGATCCGTCCCTGTTTAATTGAAAGAGTGTTGATGGACGTTAAGAATCAAATCAAACAAGCAAGGATGGGTCATTGCAGCTGACCTTGGACCCGTATAAAAATGAGCTTAAATTTCAAATTACTTCATTAATGACATTTTATTAACACATGTAATTTATAGCACTATTACGGCAAATGTATCTGCGTCGTACTGGTTAATGCATCTGATCCGAGATCGATACTGTTGACCTCAAGTATTTATTGAATGACCTTCGACAAATACAGATATGTATGCAGTGTAATTGATTAATAATTCTGATTATTCTGTTCAGAAGATCGAACAGTGATCGATTTACTTTTGATGATTTGATATATTACTTGACATACGACGCACATTAGGCTGCTTAGGTATATATTCTATTCTGTCTATTCTGTACACATATTAACTCCCTATTAAAACTTTCAGTGTATTGGCAGTACATTGACCTTATCTTTAATCTTTATCTCGCCAATATCTTTGTTCTAAAGATGTTGTCTTATTTATTCGCCTGTTGCATATTTTCATGGTCATTTCAGCCTAGATTTATTATGGAAGCAAACGCTGTTGGTCCTGACCAGACTGCTCCCTTGGGAACATAAGTAGACTAGACAGCAACAGAAAACGTCGTGGCTGGCCGGAAAAGTGTAAAGCTCATTGAAGCTGTCATGTAAGACTCCCCTTCAAGACAACGTATTAGACGCACTCTATCGGTGCTTATCATATTGCCACCTTAAGAGCATATCAAACAAAAACACATAATTGTTTACCATTTAAAACGTTTCGTGTACGTAGGCACTGACATAGGCGGGTACATCTGTACGTGAATGAACCAAAACTACTTTCTAGTCTGTGTGTATGTGTGATAAGCATACCTTTCCTCATGTTTTCATTATAGTTATCTACTTAACTGACTGTTATATGCACGGCCCGTGGTGAGAGTCTATTAATGGGGTCCCCCAGGGGTATTGGGGATCTGGGGAGAATGGCTATTTATTTTCAGGGAGCTGGGGAGCACTGGCAATTATTTTAGGGGAGCTAGGGAGCAAGCTCATAATTTTGGGGATCTAGGGAGCCTTGCCAAAAAGCAAAAAAAAAAAAAAAATAATAAGGAAAAACCTCCATTTTGTTTGATTTTTTTAAAATTTCTTCTGCTTCTGGGGGGCTGGCCGCCCAGACCCCCCTTGTCAATTTTAAATGTATATATTTTCGTACTAACATGCTCATCAACATTAATCTGAGAGAGAAATATGGCATTTAAGTTTTCTTGCGGATATTTTCCCTTAAAATTGTTGATTTTTAGGTTGCTAATAGCATACTTTGGGACGCCCCAGATTGCACCAGATCACAGATCACACCATTTTTGCCAAAAAAATTCCGGGGGTGAGCATGCCCCCAGATCCCCCTAGCAACAGTGTGACTACACAATGTTATGGGCCCACCTACACACCTGCTATCTTACTATCTTTTTAGGTCATAAGCCCCCTTTTTAAGGAAATTTTGAATAATGCTTATCAGATATATACTTACTTGATTTGGTTGGTTGGTTTTGATGCTTTACGTCCCAAGTCAACAGCTATGGTCATTGCGGGACGGTCAGTTCACCTAACCACACAATTGTTCCTGGGCAGGCTTGAACAAGCGGTTTACCAGTAATTTGTGCACATACTTTCGCTTGTAACTGACAACAACCCTTCTTGAATGAATCAGCGGAAGGGAGGAGAATGACCGTAGAAATTATTTCATGATCAATCTCCACGAAAGAATGGGACCGGGCCGGGATCGAACTCGCGACCCCTGGATCTGCAGTCAGACACGCATCTGTAGCCAGACACGTTACCGACTGCGCTACGCGGCCCGGTACTTGATTTAACTGGAGTTAAACAAGCATATAGGCACTAATAAGCAATTGTAGAAAATACTTTTTTATAGTTAAATGCTTTCAATAAATTGTTTAGAAAAATCTAGTTTAATCTGTTGGTAAAAATCAGCCCCTGTTCCCAAAAAGAAACCGAATGGTATGTCTCTAAACCTCCAAGCCTATTCTACCAGGTACAGCAACAACATTTTAAGGATGGCCTCATACTTTGAGCCATATGTAATGCATTTCATTAAAATTAATTATATGTCAGGCATTCCATGGCTTTTATTTGTCATGTATTCCATGGCAAAGACCTGTCTTGACATGTATAAGACAAAATATTAAGTGATCATTAAGTCATGCGCTCTTATATAGCTTCATAGTTTTAAGTATGTGATTTTAATTCTACGGAAAGATAGATACAATTTAGGGAGAATTGGCTAATATTTTTGGGAATTTGGGGAGAAGCTGAACTATTTTTAGGGATTTTGGGAGCGAAGGCAAATTCTTTTAGGGAGACGAGGTCATTATTTGCAGGGAGACGGGGAGATCAATGCATTATTTTCAGGGATCAAGGGGGCACCGACCCCCCCCCCCCCCACCCCCAATGGCGGCCTCATTAATAGAATGAATGTGTGAAAAGCATATTGGACGCACAGACGGACTCACACAGTAATTATGGTGAATACCTGCGAGTCGTGCAAAATTTTAATACCAAGTCTTTCAAACATTGTTGTAATTGATAATTTCATGAAATAAGAAAATGTTGTACCATTTGGAAGGCCATAGTCTGGTAAAAGTGATTACACAATTGATGCCCGATTTGGATGTTTCTTATAATTATAATCATATGAGCCAGTGTATGAGATTTCCAACAATATGGCATTTTGACAAGTGAAGACTCAGAAGAGCCTCTGCAGCCTCCTTTTAAGCTTGGAAACTCCAAATGGTGTTCAGTCAGTAGCTTAGCAATCATAGAATACTCAAGCGACAAGCAAAGACTCTGATCAGACTGCGCGTATGCGAAGGCTGATCTGAGGCTATGCTTGTCGCACAAACCACATTGTTGGAAATCTCATACACTGGCTATTAACTAAATACCGGAACAACAATACCGCAACCGTTTAGAAAGCAAAGCAATGCGCTTATTTTTACGCCTAAAACAGCAGTTTAAAATGCAATGCGTTGGTGTTTTTGACAAGCACACTTTATGTTCTTTGTACTGTAACCAAAAACAAATTGTAAACCAGAACAAAGGGAAGATAACTCTTAAAGTTTTCCCATAGGGCAGAGCAAGTTTTGCTATGAGTTGACGTTCTTGTTCATTTCAATTAGTACAGTAGCAAACAAAACAGTACCTTGGAAGAAGAATTTCTAAATTTTGTGATGGCTTACGTGATCCCATGAAAAGTTCTTATGTCATTGACAAAATATAAGGGGTTGAGTTACCTCTTGAAAAGTTGGGGAAGGTTTATTAGGAATAAATTTCTTGCATACACTCTTAACAACAATGCCACATTTTCCTTGAGACCCCAAAACCATACAGTTCATGAAAGATAATTAAGTGGCTATAAACGCACAGCATGTATTTGCTCTGTGGCAGTATATGCTAATTAAAAGATACATGCTTAGAGCAGCATGTGGCCACCACCAAACTGCTGTTCTTATCTGTTTTATGCATATAACTAGTGTATCTGTCTAAATTCAAACATGTAAAATATACTTTATAAGCATTGAACACAAATGTCCTGTTATTAGTTTTTTTGAATATGTTATGTGTTTGTTTGTTTTGTTGCTTTAGGTCCCAGTCAACAGCTATGGTCATGGGGGGACGGTCAATTCATCTAACCACACTTTTGTCCTGGGCAAGCTTGAACAAGCAGTTAACCAGTAATTCGAGCACATAGTTTCGCTTAAAACTGACAACAACCCTTCTTGAATAAATCAGCAGAAGAGAGGAAAATGACCATAGAAATAAATTCATGACCAATCTCCACGTGGCGATTTGTCATGGAAACCCCTGTATTTTCATGCATTAATTATAAACAAATATGCCGTTGCAAAGTGTATTAAATCATCAGCAATGCAAAATTGCCGTATTTAAAAGTTTTGGTCTCGCCAAATCCAAAAATTGTTGTGGGTACTAAAAAGAACCCTCTCACGAAGCCGGGTTCGTGTTGGCGAGGGTTTCAGCAAAGGGTTTGAGGTGAAGGTCGGGGTCCATCAGGAACCCGTACTAAGTCCCTTGCTCTTCATCATTGTGCTGGAGGCCTTGTCACGTGAGTTTCGGGCTGGTGTTCCCTGGGAGGACCTATATGCAGATGATCTTGTCATCATTGCTGACTCCTTAGAGGAATGTGTCAGGAGGCTCTAGATATGGAAAGAAGCCATGGAGAAAAAGGGATTGGGGGTAAATGCAGGAAAGACAAAGGTCATGATCTGTGGTACAGGCCTGGACCTCTTGCAGAGTTCAGGTGAATACCCATGCGCTGTCTGTCGTACAGGAGTAGGCAACAACAGCCTCTACTGCAACGGCTGCAAACTTTGGGTGCATAAGAAATGCAGTGGGCTACAACGACTGACACCAAATCCTGATTATAGGTGTGCACAGTGCATAGGAAATGCTCGCCCTATTGACGGCAGACCACAGAGTGAAGTCCAGGTTGGACCTGATAAGCTTGAGGTGGTAGCTTCCTTCTGCTACCTAGGTGACATGCTTTCTGCTGGTGGAGGCTGTGAAATGGCGGTCACTCCTCATGTGAAAACCGCCTGGAAAAATTTCAGGGAGCTACTACCAGTTCTCACATCCCGCCACCTCTCTTACAAGACCCGTGGCCATGTGTACAGCTCTTGTGTGCAGGCGCCATGCTCCATGCCAGTGAAACTTGGCCACTTACCAAGACGAACCTGCAGCGCTTGCAACGCAATGATAGGGCCATGATCAGACAGATCTGCAGTATCAAGCCAGAGGATGTGGCCAGGGTAAGGTCAAGCGAGTTACTGGCAAAGCTTCAGCTTGAGGACCTCGACCTCATTTTGAGAGAGAGAAGGCTTCGCTGGTTTGGGCATGTGGCGCGTTCGAGTGGTGCAATCAGAACAGCATATGATATGCAGATTGATGGCAAGCGGGGGGCAGGGAGGCCCAAGCAAACATGGAAGAAACTGACAGAGAAAGACTGCCATGAGTGGAAGCTCACCACAGTTGACCCTCAAGAAAGGAGCACCTGGAGATCAGGTGTAATATCTGCCATGCGTGCAGCTAGCCAGTTACCTGGAAAGGGGCCCACTGATGTGGATGATGCCCCTGCACCTGCACGTTAATCAAAAATCCGATTATGATATTATGATCATTTAGACGGTTCTTTGAGCACTCAAAACAAATATTTAAATTGATGGGTAAGAGTATTGTTACAGTTTTAGTCTCCTTAAATTTCTTCTCTGGTCCGATGATGTTTTGTTTAAGCGTTCTTTAATTTATGTTCAATAAGACTGCAAACACTAAGATCTGGATAGCATGCTAAAATATGAGCAAACACGATGTTGTTGGATGCGAAAATCAAATGTGCAAAACAGCCTCGCATCGGCGCATTTTGATCTGTGCATTCGTTATTCGTTCTCTGCTAAATTCGATAGCTAAAGTAGCGAGACCCAAAATTTCACTGTTGTAACAAGTCCCTGCAGCTAGTCTGCTGGGTTGAGCTTGACCTGATAAAACACTACTCAGTCTGCGTTGTGCAAAATATTCATATTATTCATTTAAGTTAATAACTTAGATTTCTATAAAAAAAAATAACAGAACATTGCTTAGTTTTTTTTCTATCTTTGCTTAATTTTATTCAGTTTCCTTCCAGAAATATTCTACGGGATTGAAAATCGCATAGTCAGAAACATGCACTGAAATTCCAACTCAATTTTATTTTCTCTTGGTACTGGCCCGCTCAAATTGGAGCATTGTGCCTCTATTTAGTCTTGCCAGAGCCTAAGCAGCTTATATACCTAATTAAGGGGCGTAGAAGAGAATAATATATAGGCCTCTAGCCCAACTATATAGATTGCTGTACATGCAAGTTTCAAGAGCAAACATAATGAAGTGGCGCGACTTTAAAATACGTTTTAACTAAAAAATTAGTGGCGATTTTTGCCGTTTGCAAACAGTTTAGACCCAGATTGGACACGATAGAACTTCTTATATATACAAGGGGCGAACAGACTTTGGGTGCGAAACGACTAGTGGGGGAAACGACTAGTTGGGAAAACTCAAAGCCAGGATTTCTAATGACATGTCTCTAAATACAGCAGAACCTCGAAAATTCGAACTTCGATTTTTCAAAATACTCGGTAATTCGAAATGTTTTTTGGGCACACTAAATTTGGAATTGGGGCCCATTAATGCTCTTTTTCAATAACTGTCTTTATCAACATATGTTTTGGTGCGTAAAAGACATTTATGTTTGTTGGGGAAAACTGATAATAATCATTTTTGAGGGTTATATATATTTTTATGTCTACCTCCCTATAGTATGAACTACTGACAATTTGAAATAAAATTTCTAGTCCCTAGGATTTAAAATGTATAAAGTAATATTAAGATTTAGTTTTTATCGGTATGCGTTTGTTACTGTTCTTGTTTAAAAGTATCATGTTTTAAATTGTACATTGATATGCATCAAAGCTTTGGTCCTATCAAAAAATAATTGCATCCCAGCCGCTTATAATATAAATATATTATAAAACATAATAATACTCTTTTGTTTGGGTTGATGCTTAGCGCCCAAGTAAAACAATTTCAGTCATGTCGGGGCGGCTTCCTGGGTATACCTAGTACTTCAAGCAATGAGGAGGAAATGTCTTGCTCGAGGACACAATACCCGGTTCCTTGATGAGATTCAAACCCACAACCTTGCTATCAAGAGTCAGTAACTCTATCGACTGGGCTATCGGTTATCCTATAATTTTACACTGCACTTAAATTTGAAAGCATAAATGAGCAAAAAAGAGTGCTGTTTAAGTATTGCTATTTATTTACATCATTAATATGAGCCTGGTGGTAAGAAGACCTATCGTCGGTGCTTCTGACCTGTTCCGATACAAACCGATCTGCACAGCTACAGAAGATTGATTGAGGCTTGAAATTTCTGATTTAGAAATAAGTGATGGTTCTATTAAATAACAAAACAAAGAAAATGGTAAGATGCGTGCGTAACGCATTGCAAAAGTAGATTTTCTCACGACACGGCTTATATGTTGTATTTCCCTTTTTTTTACATAACAAATATATTTACTCTTAAAGCGACAAAAAAAGCCCAGATAAATCTGTAAATTTAATAAAAAGAACTTGCAAACTGCATTTTGATGAAATATCAAAGATTTGAGGGCAAACTCTCTAGACCCAGATGAGAACTCGTTGTCAGCCTACATTGTTTGCAAATTCAGTTATTTTTGTGTTTGGCGCTTTACGGGTTCAATCTTTCAATTTATGATTTATTTGCTCTTCTTCAAATCTTTAGTTTGAATATCATGAGGAAACATGAGGGAAACATATGCCCATGCGAACAAGAAAGATGCAAAACAGCCTGCGCATTTTGGCCTGTTATAACATTGTGGCTATCTTGGCCGGACACAGTAAATGTAAAGGCCCTGTCACACTACGACGTATAGCACCAACGTATGCCGACGTATGAAAAATTCAGCAAGTACGTTGGTATACGCTGAGTACGTTAGAAATAAGTTTTAAACACGTTACTAATACGCTATAGTACGGTGGTATACGTTGACATACGGCCAAGAGGTCCAACATTTTGTGCATCCATAAAAAATGACAGCGTATGCGAACGTACTGTTTCTATACGCTAGGCATACGCTAGAAGTACGCAGCAGGTAAGTTATGCATACGTTAATATACGTTAGCACCAACGTATGCGGACGTATGAGAAATTAAGCAAGTACGTTCGTGTACGTTGAATACGTTAGAGATACGTTTTAAACACGTTACGAACACGCTACTGTACGTTTGTATACGTTGTCATACGGCAAAAAGATCCCAAAATTTTGTGCTTGCATAAAAAATCTTCAGCGTATGCCGACGTATTGCTTATACGTTAGGCATAAGTTAGATGTACGCAACGGGTAAGTTATGCATACGTTAAGGTACGTTAGCACCAACGTATGAAAATTCACCAAGTACGTTGGTGTACGCTGAATAAGTTAGAGATACGTTATCAATACGTTACGAGCACGCTACAGTACGTTGGTATACGTTGCCATATGACAAAATGGTCTCAAAATGTTGTACTGTTTTATACGTTTGACATAAGTTAGAAGTACGCTACATGTAAGTTATGCATACGTTAACGTACGTTATATGTACAAACTAGCATACGTTAGACGTTCGTTGTGCATAAGTTTCAAGAACGCTAGCGATACGCTGGGCATACGCTTTTATATGCTGATACAAGTATAAGTTATGTTACGTCGGGAATAAGTTATGAATAAGTTACTCATAAGTTAGACATACGTTCCATGCTCGTTTCGCGTACGCTTTGCATAGGTTCAGAGAGAGGCTTCCTCTGATTTTTTAATTAGAGTTCAGCGTATGCCAGCGTACTAGATATATATTTCATACGTCGGCATACGTTGGCTAAAACGTTATAGTGTGACAGGGCCTTAGTTGTTATTGAAAGGCTGTCAACAGAGCCAATTTGACTTTTGGTTCGGAAAGTCGACAGCCGCATTTCTTTTTCATGAATGCATGATTATTGTTATTGTAATTTAACAGTACATGCACTAATCCAGAAAAAGTTTAAGCTAGATCCCCAAATAGCTAGATCCCCAAACCGTCATAACTTTCAATAACTGATCAAAACATATTATGACCTCACTGTCTAATTATAGTACGTGTTATGCAAAATGTTATTACTAGTCTTGACAGAGCAACAGTGATAGATGCAATGTAAATGTGACTGAGTCACTCAATCATAAAAGCAATACCAATGATGGTGATCAGACTGCTCAATTATTTTTACAGATTTATAGTTGTTGTTTGCAAAGCTATTTCTCAATATAATTTTGTATTTCAAATCATTTCATGGGAGATAACATGATAAAACATGTAAATTTAGATTTTTTTAAATTCCATGTTAAATGCCACTGAGCATGCAAGTCCATTTTGCTTTGCTTATGCTGTTCCTACATTGTATATATAAAAGAAAATACTAACTGGTCATAATAAATGTTAATTGAACACATATACATTGTCTCAACTTCTTATCTTAAGCCCAGGTCAAGTGCTCTTAATTAGTGACCACATTGGTAGGCGAATATATCTGCCCTACCCTGCTGTTATTATTAACTTCCATCAATTACCTCAGCAGCCTCAATATGAGGCTGGTCAGTGGGTTTATTTGTAAGACTGCATACATAATTAAACAAGCCACAATTGTTTGCACAACGAAATGATTTGTATGCATTGTTCGCTACAAATAAAGAAAAACATATACTCAATAGACATTTTTCGGGCTCCAGTTGTGACCACATTTATAGTAAAAGTATAAAGAAAAAAACGAAAATAAAGTCCTATTTTTTGAAAGTTTGCCATTTCTCTATTAGTCCACATTTTCCGAATGTAAAGGTGTAAGTCATGCAAGCATTGATCACATAATAGAGGGTCTGGATGGGAAGGGGTCTGGTATTCACTATTGACTAAAAAATTAGCCCATTATTCATCTCATTAAAATTTTAGTTTATTCATTAAAATAAGACAAATTATTCATTAAAAGTAAGAAAGGTTGCAAAGAAATCTGATTATTCACTATTCATTATTTTTTCTTCAATTCATTAAAAAATAGGATTATTCATTATCTTTAGGCCCTCATTATTCACTATTCATTTCTTTGGCTCATTATTCACTATTCATTATAAAAAGGGCCATTGTTCACTAATCATTATACCCCATCTAGACCCTAAAAAAATAAGTGGGCTACAAACCGTTGATTTGTCAAATCATGATCGTAAATAAGGTCACCAATTTCCCTTCGTTTTTGTCCCAAATGTTAAAACATTAAGTAGTAATTTAACTCTAGTTTCCAAAAATGTATTATTTTATAGCATTTCATTAACGCAATGTTGAGTTATGATGCCATGCTACGAATTTTCCAAATGCCCCTCATAGTGTACAATTTTTTCTCTTATCACGAAAATTTGTCGTTGTTGGCTAAAAGTGAAAATTCACACTTTTTCTAATGCATTTCTTATAGAGCTTACAGTATGGTAGGAATAATTCCTCATTAAATTTTGTCAACGCTCTTCAATTAGCCTGTAGTTAATTATTTGCACTCGTCCCATGGAGACTGTCCATTTTAAGGTCAATGAGCTCCACACAAGAGAACAGGAAGCACTATTACCTGCTTACATACTAACAGAGCAGAATTATAAATCCTTGATTATGGCAAAAACTTACAAAGTTTGAGAGAATATGTAAAACCGTGTCTACATTGATGAGTATATTTTGATACCTGACATATGTTTAATAATTATCTCTAATATTTTACCCTTGAAGCACTAATTATTGTTATAGTAGATGACATATTTTGTCACAACCTTCTTTATTCAGGGTACACAAATAAAGAACATAATCAAACGAAACTTATTGAAAACAAAATACTTACATTCTTATTCGCATTGATCTGACTGTTGATTGTAATTAAAACGGAATATCCATTATCCAATGAAGATATATATGGAACACACTGTAAGATGCTGCTCTGAATCATTTAGCTGACATGACTAAAAGTTAATGTTCATCTGTTTAATGCCAATTGTTGTAAAATGACTGCTCCCAGATGTTTAGATAAAGGCAATTAATAATGCTGTTATTTACTTAGCAGATATATAAATGATCTGTGAAAATTCAATCAGTACATAACGAAATATTTGCTTTTAATTAAAGTAAAAGCCACACTTTTTTCAAATCCATTTTTATTGAGGTTACAGTATGATAATCCCTCATTATATATTTGTAAAATCTTTTCAATTATCCTGTAATTAATTAGATTAAACATATTTTATTGTGCATAAACAAAGGGATTGTAATTTATTACTTTCTCTTGCCCCCGGGTGATAGCCATGTTTCAGGCCAATGAGCGCCAAAACAAGTGGACTGGAAGCACTATGACTTATTTACACACTACCAGAGCAGAATCATGAAAACTTAGTAATGAAAAATAAAACACTCACCAATGTTTCACAGTAATATTAAAAGCATATTTTGATACCTGGGCCAATGTTTAATTATTATTTCTAAAATTTAACCCTTAAAGCACTAATAATTACTATAGCAGACGACATATTTTGTTACAATTGTCTTCGTTTAGGGTACAATAATACACAACAAAATAAAATAGACCTTATTGAAAAACAAAATACTGTACCTTTCTTTTAATAGTCGTAACATTCTTGTTTGCATTGATATGACTATTGATTAAAATCATTATCCAATATTGAAATGAAGCAATGCATGGAACTATATACTGAAAATCTAACAGATAGATGCTGCCCTGGTTCATGTATAGAATCCAAACATGTTTGTGGATGAAGTTATAAATATGTTTTCATTATATTTCATAATATTTACATTTTCGAAACAATCCTTTGATGAATCGTTAGATGTTTGCAGCCGCTCGTAGCCTCATGAATTACACAAATTTAATTGACAGGTGCCAAGCTCACTCGCCCATGCAATACGTTTCGAACATCGAACACATTCGCCAGAAGTGATACTGGTGTTGTAATAGGCAGCGAGCCCCGCCTGAGCCGCACGTCCAAAACAAGCCTCTTGTTATTAGGTATTAATAATAAAATGTATATATAAGCAATAAATTCATTTTTGGAATGTTCATGGAATCATTAATACTTCGGGTTTCTTGCAAAGTTACCATGAAGCCCTTTTTAAGACAAATTAAAGTTCACATGATGGCCGCCATGTTTTGTCATTTTGAGTGTCAGCCCAATACAAGGTGTCCCATTACTAGAGGAGAGCATATAAAGAAGGATAATTTTTATACGGAGAAAAATTACATAAACACCCGTTTCTTATTTTTGGGCAAGGGAAATTACGGGAAGTTAACATTGTTTGGGTCGTCCGCTAGAGTAACATGGAGAAAGGAGGAAAAGAATATACCCCAGAGAAATAAGAGCTAATTTTATAATAACCCCTTAAAGCGCCAAGAAAAAAAATACATCTGAAAATGTCGTCTGCTGAAGTCGTATGCTGCAAATTATTGCCTAACATTACTGACAAATTAAGTATAGAGACAAACAGCGTGGGCCCAGAACAGACTGCTCCTATAGGAGCAGTCTGATCTGGGTCCACACTGTTTGCCATAGAGGCTTCTTAAACATTTCAGCAGACGAGAAAAGCAGGCGACTTTTGTTGTAATTGGCGCTTTGAAAGAAAAAAAATACCTGAAATAGGAAATGTTCTTGAAATAAATAGGTTTACAGTCTACAATTTTTGAAAGGGCTGTAAAATCACGAAAATGCCCAAAAATCCACGCATGATAAAAGGAGGTCGAAATGTGGTAGAAAAAGGAAGTCAACAAAGAGGACAAATCGCACCTCACTTAATGTTGTAAAACAAACAGAAGAAAGAACATAAGTGCAACATTTAACCAACAAACACCTCAAAAACTGTCAGAACGTACAGTTCAGAGAAGATTGCATGAATATGGTATTAGAGGGGTTGTAAAGAAGGTTACCGCCATTTCAGCTAGGAACAGATTAACGAGACGTACCTTCTATAGAAGCCACATGCACTGGAATGTTTGAAAGAGATTGGTAAAAAGTGATATTTTTCTAATGCAACACAAGTTGTTCTAGGTAAAAACAAGCGAATGAAGTTTGGCGAAAAATGAAGAAAAATGGAAACCTAGATTCTTAGGAGTGGTCAGGAGTGTATGCTGAAAAAGTGTTTCACAGTTGGGCGCTATGTATTTGGGGTGCATAAGGTATGCAGGTGTAGGTACTCTGGATCCCATTGAGGTAAATTTAAATTGACAGAAGTATATCCAAGTGTAAGAAAAATTAATAACCTTTGGTCTGTCATCGCAAAGGTTCCAGTGGGGCGTGACTATATCTTCCAAGGGAACAATGCACCAGTGCACACATCATAAGAGACTACCCAATGTAAAACCACAAACAATACAATATCCCAATCATGAACGGGTCCCCTATAATCCCCAGATATTAATATTATTCAAAATGTATGGCGTACTTTGAAACTCAAACTACAAAAGAGGGCCATGGTCATTAAAACCCAACAGCAACTTTTGGACACTGTTCAAGAGATATGGCAGTCTCGTACTCCAGTGTACATTAAATCATTTTATGACAGTCTACCAAAGCGAATTAAAGCTATTTTAAGAGCCAATGAATGTACCACCAAGTACTGAAACTTTCAAGTAGTTTGCTTTAATAATGTTTGAGTTATTGTGAATTCACTTTCATTTTCACTTGACTATTTGTTTTCAATGGCGGCTATCTGGTGAACTATAATTTGACACCTGACTGTAGGTGACTCGATCTGGATTATTAAAACCTTGAAGAACACAACGCATTGCACCTCAAAACCATAGGCAAACGCGAACGCTTTTTAAACTCAATTTAAATAACGTTTAACTTGTACATGTATGTTTGTTCCTGGCTTTTAAAAATGATCCATCTCCCTCTTTGGTGAATGATATATACAATGTATTACCATATTCTTATTATTATCATTGTACCGCTATTTTAATGAGTTGAGTCAGAACGATAGCGTTTAGGAAACTCAACCAGCAAACAGTGTGTTCAAACACATGTAGAGTCCCCTATCAAAATGGATACTACTATTTATGGGAAAAAAAGATGGTCTGCGGTGAAGCAACTCATGACCCTAAAAAGAAGTCCCTTTTGACATGAATAATATCGCCACACTTTATAATGTATTACCTTTTTTCGCAATGAGCAGTATGCCCTCTGAGCCCATAAGTCATAGAAGTTCTGGAAAGGGGGTTCGTATGCATAAGGGTCTGAGTGGTTCGCTTTGCTGATATTATCTCATTGTTTTTAAACATCCCTTGAGAATGAAATAATTTGGTCTCACTGAGACCAAAATATTTCATTTACATAGGATATTTAAAAACTGGGGGCAGAGAGGGGGTTTCAAGCGAACCCCCTGAGCCCCCTCTGGAACCGCCACTGTGGGCTCGCCAGCGAAACGCAATCTTAAATGGCGTTTCGCTCGCTTTTATGCGCATGCTTGCTGGGAAACAATTATGTTTCAAGTTGACTTATGTATAAATGGGTTAAATGTCTCAAAGCTCCTGCCACTTATTCAATATTTACGACCCCTATAATACTGTCGCAGTACGTCTGTCGAGACATGTTTAATGTTGAAAATATTACATGCTAGACGCGAACTTTTGCGCCAGTACACCAGGGAACAGCCAGAAAATGAGGTTAGTAGATTTACTGTACTGGTGGAAATACAACTACTGTGTTCAAAGACATTTGAGCACTGGTAGTTCTCATATAAGCGCAATACCACCAGAGCTGTATTTGCTATATACATGTACATTGAAGTTCAGATGATCCTTGTCTGATAGCTGCACATGAAGGTTTCAATTGCATGTGTGGATCCAGAAAGTTTCGTCAGAGGGGGTCCAACTCTGACATTATGTTTGTTTGTTTTTTTAGTTGATGAGGGTAGAGAGGATTAAATACCACTATAAGCGGGCCATTAAATGGCGTTTCGCTGGCGGGCCGATGATGGCCCGATCTTAAATGCTGGCTTGGTTTTTCAGGAGAGCCGGACCAGTATCGCTACATGTAAGAAACCCAGTATTTATATATATATATTTTTTAGGGGGGGGGGAGGTCTGGACCCCTGTCCCCCCCCCCCCTCTGGATCCGCGCATGAATCGCACTTAACGAAGGGCAAACAAGTATCATTTGTTGAATAAGGCATTCAGAGTTCAATACAACTTGTCGATGATGTTCAATTTACACGTATTATTTGTGGGATAGGGCATTCATATTTCAATACAGCTTGTCGATGAAGTTCATTTGTGGGATAGGGCATTCAGATTTCAATACAGCTTGTCGATGATGTTCAATTCCCACTGATGGACGGAAATGTCTACATGTATGTTCAGCCGTTTGTGGATGCTCCAGATACATTGCACATTCGTTTTCCTCGTTACTATGCAACAATCCGGCATTGGTTATTCTTTTCGTATGTCGAATTCACATCCTCTGCAAGCAGGACCAAAGTTACCACTTATATGCACATACGAGGGGGTTCAATATGTAATGAAAACGCATTCATAACTCCATCCACAAACGCGTTAGGATTCTGACCATATGCCAAACAAAACAATCAAAGTAAGTAAGTAAGGGTGCAAAGATCAGGAATCGATACAATCAAGTACCAAAACCTTGCCTTTCAAGTGGTGCATGAACCCTTACTTTATCTTTCTGACTTATTAAGTTACAGCCTTTTAAAACACACACGCTCATATACACCATGAACATTTTCCTCAAAATTTCAAAGAAACATTTTAACAAAAGCAGAAAGGTATGCTGTATTTTCTATAACAAACATTTAACATGAATGAATCGCATATTCTTCGTTTTTGGACTCCATTCCCTATTACCTGCTAAACCGATGTCAACTTTTGACCGGTACCGATTTCGCGTGTGGCGGTTTTATTACGTTACCCCCTCTTACGTTGACGTCGTTTAAAGCAAGAGGCGTAACATTAAAATGGTTGTTGAAAGTCGGCAATTTTGCTTTGTGTCAGGAAAGGACAATTGTTATTGTATCGAAGTTTGAATACACAACGTGCATAGGCAGCAGACCAGTTAAACTGAAACCAATATCTTGGGGTATCTCATCTGAGTGGTATGCCATTTTCGTTTCCTATAATTTTATAGTTCTAAATTGGCCAGCCAGATTATTTACATGTCAATATGTCATAAAAATTCATACCAATGCAAATATCGATATAAAACGATGTTTCTTTCTGATTCATTTCAGTGTAAGTCAGAGATGGCATTCTTTTAAGTGATTTTCTTAATCCAAATGACGTAATTAGAGATACTTTATGATTTAGAAAAAAATATGAAAAATGCAAAAAAGGCTGCATTACTTGCAAACGAACACCAAAGCGACCGGAAAAAACGCAACAAGTGGTTTTCGTATACATTTTTGTTATGTAATCGTTCACGCAAAAACGACTATGTGAACTGATTGCCAGAGAAAGTGGCACCAATGAGGGTTTTAACCAAATTGGCGGCCTCATTATTTCGTAGAAAATAAAGCAATATCAAAGATTTTTGCAGTTAGTAATCACCGATACATATTTATTCACCACACGAAGAAACATACTGATACCATCTTTTAGTTCATGTAGTGTTCTTACTTTGAAAACACTGTTTCATTTCACATTGCAGTGTATTTCAGTACCCTATCTTGAAAGCGGCTTGTGTAAATAAGGATTGTAGCTGGACAGCTGCAATTTTAAATATGTATAGCCATGATAGCCAGCCAAGTAGCAGACCTTTTTATGAAAGTGATTGTAATGCGTGCAAATATAAAACTTTTGATTCATTACATATTGAGCCCCCCCCCCCCCCCCCCCCCAAAAGAGGAGCCTTCTGAAATACTTTCGACCTTCATTAAGCTACACTTATCCATTAAGACCTTTGTTTTATCTATTTGTAAGTAGCCGCTTAACCAGTAATACAAGGTTTTACTGTATAGGTTAGCACATGGAATTTCGGTACTTATCCCCTCCATAATTGTCCTTGCTGGCGTATTTAAGTGCTAATCCAACGCATATGAGCCGCAACATGAGATTTCCAACAATGTGACATTTTGACGAGCATGTGCAGCTTCCATCTAAGCTCAGAAACACCAACTGATGTTCGGTCACTACTGATAGTAGCTTTATATTCATAGAGTATTTTAGCGACAAGCAAAGGCTCTGATCAGACTGCGCGTATGTGCAGGCTGACCTGAGGCTTTGCTGGTCGCACATACCACATTGTTGAAAACTTCATGTCGCGACTCGTATGTCTTCAGAAGCGAAACCCGACAATTGTGTCCCGACAATTGTGGAAACGCGCTCACAATATACAGACAATATAGGCCCATGTAGCCTTCAAACAAGTGCAGTTAGTATTTTTACAGTAAAGCTTCGAAAAATCGAACTTTGATTTTTCGAAATACTCACTAATTCGAAATAAAGGGACACACTGAATTCAAAGAATAAGACCTATTCCTGATCTATTTTGAAAAATGTCTATATATAATAAGATATGTGTTGGGTGCGTAAACGAAAGGTCCCCTTGAGACGTTCATTTTTTTCCTTTTACGCTCCCAAAACTTATGTTTGATAGATAAACTGAGTAAAGCATTATGTTTATGTCTATCTCACAATGATTCGAAAAACTGCTATTCAAAATAAACTTCTAGTCACGAGGACTTCGAATGTACGAGATTCGACTGTATATAAACAATTAAGAGTCTTCATCTGATTAAATTGGTCGCGAAAACCCAAGTTTTATAGGACTGCGATTTAAAGTACGCTCTTGAGATTGGTCAGTCTGATTTATATTCATGCCATCCTTTTCCTCAGATGCAATAAATTATTTTTTCTTCACGTCTGTGTGCTTAAATACATCTTTCTGTCTTTTAGGAGACAGTTGAATTCTGCTGGGACATGCGACTTCAGGAAAATTATTGCCTTGGAGATCAGTAAATTATTGTTTGATTATATGGGTTCTTTAACGCCCCATTACTCTATAATGTCTAACTAGCAATATCAAATAGAAAAGAACCTTGCTACGCACGCATCGGACAGGGGCAACGTGAAGAGATAGAAATTAATTTTCACAGTGCCCTGGTAATAAAACACGTATAGTTTTTTTTTGTTGACAATGAGCTAGCGCATGGCATAACCAACAAAGTGTTGAGGCACTGAGGTTATATATATTTTTTTTTCAAATTCAGCTCGGTTGAGCATGAACTTTATCCTGCTCATAAATGTTAAAATGCTAACAATTGTTGACATTTTCACATTCATAAGCTGAGGATAAATACAACATCGGAGTCTTTTAAAAGCACGAGGATTTATCTATCCGAAAAAGTGATAATTCACCGAGGCCGCTAGGCCTTTAAGGGTATCACCTTTAAGGGTAGATAAATCCTTACAAGTCAATAACTGTTTTGTTATATGACTTTTCATTTAAGAATGAAAACTTTGCTACTTTCACTTTTGTTGTTGAAGACATATCCAACCTTCAATCTAAGACATCTAAGGACTTTCTCACAAGCTTTAAACAGCAACTGCTATTAAAATATTTTAATGTAGTATTTTGCATTTTTAAATGTATATTGAAATATAAAATGTTATCATAAAACTGCTTTTACAGTCTTTAAAGACTTTAATTTACTTGTTGGGAGGTGAAACAGCAAATCATGTCATTTTCATGCAGTGCATGCTAGTTTCACACTCCTGTTGCTATTTGTAGCTCTCTAGAGGGTAATATTGCAGAAGTGTCGAAAATATTAATTTCTCTGGAAACTAGTTGGAGCTGGTTTTCATGCAAAATTAACTTGTGGACCGGTTTAGACCAGTTTCCAGGTAGACAGAGAGATTTATGAACACAAATTGGACCAATCAGGAGACAGGATATTCTCTACTCATATAACAAACAAAATTATTAAATATATACCGTGTATGTGTTTAAAATGTTGTTTTCTTGCTTTGTCCTTATGTTTATGTAGACTAGCGAGCATTCCTATTGGAAGTAGCCACTAAAACAGGGGGGGGGGGGTGTATGTCTTTGTGTATTATTTTACCTGGCACTTTTGCACTTATTGCCGAAATGGTTTAGTTTAGTGTGCATTAATAACAAGTTTCGCCAACCCCTACTTCTTTGGTCCACCCCAGGGCTTGTATCATGCTGCTGTAACCCTAATTTCCTGTGTTTTATCAAGCCTGTCACTCAACTGCGCCACTGCGTCTGTTTGTACTTCCTCCGCTGTTTCTAACTTCGTTGGAATGGTGGCATTCCTCGTGTTTAATTCAACCCAATGCCAATGGTGGTTGCTTTGACCGCAACAGGAAATACAGTGGTGTGGACCTATTGCATTGTCCGATTTGGACCAATATGTTGTCGAACCGTCTCTTTTTTTCGAGTATGTGAAGAAAACTTTCCGTATTAATGTAGCTTGAGGCAGGAATATTGTACTAGCTCACTCATGAACTTTAATTCTCAGCAGGTGTTTTAACAGCAAATAGCAAATTCCAGGAAATTGTTCCCGCTCCATTGCAATCTAATTATTGGCCTTGCGACAGATTTTTTGTCAAAAATCTATATCTAATAAATATAACATCAGCCAGCATGTTACATGCGGCGCACTGACGAGCAGTCTCGTCAGAGCCTTTACTGCTCGCACACACAAAGTATGGGAGTAGAGAAGAGCTCATGTCAAAAATAAACTTAAAGTGTAACTAGATAGCTGTGCATGAACGTTTGAAGGTTGACTATGCGCGTTGGCTATAAATACCAACGTCTCACGAACTGGCTCAAAAGTTATATAGGGTAAATCCTGTGTAAAACGACCACTCTCAAAAAGACAAAAAAAATGTTTTTCAAAGTAAGAAAGGGTGCACAGATCAGGAAACGATACAATCAAGTACCACACCTGACCAAGGATACCAATGGGAAAGTGTTAATCTCACAGTTAGACACCACAAACGAGAGCCAAGAGGTCAGCCCTTTCCAAGCAGGTCACCACAAGGCGCACCAAGACCAATTATCGCTTAATGCAGGTCAAAAGTATCGAAGGGGAGCATTCTGCAATGCTTTTGACCTTCATTAAGCTAACATTTGTCATTAAGACCTTTGTTTTGTGTAAACTCATTCCTGTTCAAGGCTATGCAGCATCTGCATCACAGCAGGCATACTTAAGTCTTCTGTGCTGTTTTTTTTAATAATATACTTTTGTTGTCGTCTTCTGATATTTTTCTTAAGGCATTTCTTTTTCTATAAAATATCTTTCAGGATCAATATTAGATTGTCGAACAGTTTGGATCCAGGTCAGGACCGACGTTCTGTCAGTCCTGATCTGGGTCCAAACTGTTTGTAAAGGAAAAAGTCGCCGCATGCAAGGTAAAGGTTGTCGTCCAGACTGTAATAGTCTAATATCTGTGTTCATGCAGTGCCATTTCGCAACAAAAGATTTACACCGCACGGAATGCATTTGCTATTTTAACTGAAAAATTGGTTAAAATATTCTAGAGCTTAAATACCACGATCCAGAAAGTTTGTCAGAGGAGTTGTTGAGGGAGAGGGGATACGAATACCACTGTAAGTGGGCCTCTATCGGTTCGCCAGCGAAACACCATCTAAATGGCATTTTGCTGGCGGCCATATAATGGCCAAAAGGTAGCTTTGTGATTTTCCAGGGGATCCGGACCAGTACTGCTTAAGAAATTTATAGCTTTGCAATTTTCAAGGAGGTCTGGACCCCATGCCCACCCTCTGGATCTGCGCATGCAGGATACACTTTTGCCTCTTGTTAATTAGCTGCATTTTCTAGTTGGTTTTGTTGATCTATGACCGCAGACTGGCAAACAACTTTTGCTATAGGCTTAAAGCATATTATTGCTAGTTAGACATCATATATTAACGATTTATTTCTAGACATGCAGGGATCACTTCTCATTGTCTCGGGCCTGTCGCTGTGTTATTACAATAACTAGCCATAACTTACATTTTTTGTCAATTTATGGAGACATCTCTGCTAAAGCAAAATCAGCTTAGCTCTTTTGTTTGTTAATATCTAAGCTTCACATGGAGCTGATGAGTTTATAGTACTGTGTGGCGGGTTACAAAACAATGTCCTGGTATGATAATCCCAGTACCTGTATGACATGACTACCCCGTTATATTGAACGATACTAGACTTAAGATTTTAGACCTTCAGTCGTGTTCAAACCTTCTTATCACAACCACATTCTGGATACCGCTTTACAAGTTCTTTGACAAACAGTGAAGACCGAGGTGAAATACCGCATAAGATGACATTTCACCTGTGTCTACACTCTTTGCTAAGATAAAAACAATCTTCAGGGAAAGAAATGCATAATTTTATAGAAATTTTGACCAGCAACCCCTTAAAATACAAAATGGGCAGTTCGATACTAATTGTATCGATTGTATGGGATAACCATAAGAAGGGGTTATAAAAAGTTTTGTTATATGACTGGAGAGAATCCTGTCTCCTGATTTGCCCAATTTGTCTTCATAAATCTCTATGTCTACCTGGAAACTGGTCAAAACCGGTCCACAAGTTAAAATTACAGGAAAACCAGCTCGAACTAGTTTACAGAAATTAATATTTTAACACTTCTGCAATATTACCATCTAGAGAGCTAAAAATAGCATGATGAGTGTGAAACTAGCATGTGCTACATGAAACTGACATGATTTGCTGTTCCACCTCCCAACAGGTAAATTAAAGACTTTTATGAATTTTTACAACAGTTTTGTTTTGTTTCACATGCTGTTCTCTAATTTATCACTATGACAAGCCTCACTATGAGGACGAACAAAGGGAATATCTGTTAAACATTGACCAGTGGCATCAGAAAACCAGCAAAGTATTACACATACGAGATAGTCGTAGATACAAACATTAAACACTCTTGCCTTCGTAAGTACAGTAAAACTTGCGCAACTTGAAACGGCGTCTCTCAAAAAGACCACAAATTTGGTTTTCAAGACCAACTATCGCATAATGCAGGTCAAAAGTATGTGGAATGCTCCAAGGGGAGCATTCTGCAATGCGTTTGACTTTCATTAAGCTACCATTTGTCATTAAGATCTTTATTTTGTCTATTTTTCAGTGACCGTTTTCTGTATTTTGCGTAGGATGACCGGAGCTTTGTTATTGAGCCATGGCATGGGATTTCCAAAAATATGGCATTTTGACATGAGTGGACTCAGACGAGCCTGAGCTACTTTTGAAGCTTAGAAACTCCAAATGTTGTTCAGTCAGTAGCCAACAGTCATAAAATATTCAAACGACTAGCGACGGCTCTGATCAGACTGGTTGCAAATACCACATTGTTGGAAAGCTCGTGTTGCGACTCATATTTTCTAGCTGCCGATAAAATCGCACGCGGAAGGCAAACTATGCTTATACAAGAGCCAGGTATGTCTTTAACATCTTGGTCGATCACAGATTCAATGGCGTTTTCTTCCAAAGCAAACTGATGTTATATCGAGTAATGACAAAAAGTTAATTCTGTATTTGTACAACAAAGGCGCGGGCAAGCCTATGCATCTGCTCAGACTGGTAAACGCATTTGTTGTTGACTTCCATAAAATGTAAAAGTAATATATTTAGGATCCAAACTTGAAAGAAAAACCATTTGAGCCATGACATGAGATTTCCAACAATGTGGTATGTGCGACCAGCAAAGACTCAGATGAGCCTGCGCATACGCGCAGTCTGATCAGAGGCTTTGCTAGTCGCTTGAATATTCTATAAGTGTCAAGCTACTGACTGAACATCGTTGGAGTTTCTAAGCTTAAAAGGAGGCTGCATAGGCTCGTCTTAGTCAACACTTGTCAAAATGCCACATTGTTGGAAATCACATTTGTGTAGGCAGTCGCTGAGGTAAGTCGTACCTGGACGCAAATCCTGTTTTCTTGTTTCGTGGCCTATATTCTAGCGTTAATGGAACCTTGAGATACACATTTGGGATTGACAGTGCTCTATAGCAATTAACTTAATGGCGGAACTATATAGTTGTACTTTAAACATCGATGTGCGCTGTTGTTCTCGACATTATGCAAGAGACCGCGTGCGGTAATGTAATATGGTTACACTTTTATCACAAACTTTTCGCTGCAATGTCTTAGAGGATGGTATGTTTTATAATTTTAGCCAGTGCATGAGATTTTCAACAATGTGGCATTTTGATATGTGTATACTCGGACGGGCCTCTGCAGCCTCCTTTTAAGCTTAGAAACTCCAAATTGTGTTCAGTCAGTAGCTTAACAATCACAGAATACTCAAGCGACTAGCAAAGGCTCTGATCAGACTGCACTGTGTCAAATTTATTTTTCATTTCATGAAGCATAGCATCTATCATTTGGTCTAAATCTTCGTTTAATGGTGAAGCGCAATTCGCTACTAGAAAGCCGCAGTGGTGTAGGGGATAAACCTATGTCTTGTAAACCAGGGGTCGCAGGTTCGATTCCCGGTTTCTCCCAGTCTGTCCGATGAGACTTTAAGCCGTTGCCCCGTTTTCTGAGACGCTTTAAAACCAGAACCACTGCCGGTTGAGCCTTCGGGAGTTCCTGGAGATAGGACCACAAAAAGCATAAACCCACCCGGCCAGTACATGTACTGGTACAGCCAAGGAACACGGCCACAAAAACAATTTGCTTCCAGAAAGCCGACTCTTTCCGCTGGAAGTGCTGAGTGGAAATGAAACGTCGTTGCACTTTTTACACCCGCGCTAACTTAAACTGGGCCTCAGTCAAAACAGTCGAACGCTTACATGAACATATACATTATGACGTATGCTTTCGAACGATGCAGTGCCTTAAGTTACATTATTGAGCCCTGCATCATTTCAGTCCAGCTTGCACTTATTTGAAGCAATTCCATTGACTGGGGATCAATGCTCCAGGGGCACGAATCTCGGAACTACGTTACCAGCTCCTTCAATGGCCAGTGGTATCCATAAAAATAAAGGGTTTTCTGCAATGTACGTGTATCCCTATACATACATGTATACGTATCGTATCTTTTACCACTACTACAGTAATATTTATATTGCATTTTGCAGTTTAAAAGTTTGTGTTTCTGTTGCGGAAAATATACCAACAAATACTTGTCTTGCGTACAAAATTCAGTTTTACGCTAATGAGAAATAATGATCAGAATTTGATACGCTTCTGTGACAATGCAACTGTAATTTAGCATTAGACAAACAAGTATCAGGTTACTTCCTGGCAATCATTATAAGGAACTTGAAACACTGAGACGACTGAAATTAGGCCACGGCTCTTATGAGATTCGGTCAAGGTTATTGACATTCCGGAACCATCTCCGTCTACATTAAAATAACTGTTTAGTTTGAAAACATCTTGACCCAGAAATATATTGGTCCAAGAAAACATCACATGTGCTAGCACATGGTACTTATCGCACTGTTAAGCAACGAAGGCTCAGGCGAGTCTGCGCATTCGTACATATCAGACACATAAAATCTCTTTGGCTAGCCAGAAATTAGCTGGTACTTAAGAGCTAGTTTTTTCTGTTATTTAAAGGCTTCAATTGAGCCAGAATATACTTCAATACCTAAGTGATAATTCCAAATGAAAACAAAATCCTCGTGAAAATTAATAGTTGTAGTTGCAAGGAACTTGCTCATAGAATGGACCATAGCAAGCCAAAATAGAATATGTTGTGCCCTCGTCGACTGCAACCAGTCCGTGATTACTGCACTGTTCGAATACAGTGGTTCTCTAGGTTAAAAGTTGTCGCTGCATTGGTCAAGTGGTTTTATGAGTAACATTCTAGGCGTGGTTCGGGAAACGTTTTTTCTTTTGCTCATTGCTTTCTTGCGTTTATGTGCGTGTCCATGCTTGTCTATGTTCTAGTATTTCTTCCTCTGGCTGTGGCCTTTTCTGGTCATTATGTATTTCGACGCCATTGTTTACCAGGACTATTTGTTGCAAATATAGAAACGAATATGACATAATTCTGATCATCGATAACAATATTTGACATAATACCGCGGATTAGTCAAGATGCCACGCCGTTTAAAATATTGTTAAAGGAAATTACATTTCCGCTTAATATAGATCCATTTATCTCCCAGCGATCACTTGTCGTTTATTCTACAGTTGATACGCTTTTATCGTTTTTGACAACCTCTATTATGTCTCCATCATTTCCCGTTCATCAACATTAGGATACAAATTTGCAATATTAACTAGGGCATAACGCACAGTTCCAGATTAGCGGAAACTTGAGCATAATAACAGCAGGAAATGTGTTTCTTTTTACATCGTCAAGACTCAACGGTTCCCGCTTCATTCGGTCACTCTGATTGCCCAACACGTCAAATGCACTCAGCATGATCAATGCATTGAATAGATAGTTTGAGTGAACATGCGCATTTTTACTTTATACCATGCATAGTTTTACTTTATACCACGTTGACGCAGAAATTTCAACGTTGGAAATTTTCCCTACTGTCTCATCAATTCAACTTTCGTTTTTCTAAGGATTACATATTTTCCTCAACAAACTTACTTACTGTTGCTGATACATGTAAGCTAGTTCTTGTAAATCCATATTGATGGAATAACCATTCGTTCACTGTTTAATGTGCAGTTTATTCGCTGTTTTGAAAGTTGATTTCTAATGATATTGTTTCTACCAAAATTTATGACAAACGTGACGACTTTGATTTTGAAATTGTCAATTTCCCATTTTTAGATGGTTATGTTCCTCGCTCTACATCCTATGGAGGCTATATTTCTGAACTCATTTGTTTTGCTAGAGCATCTAGCTATGTTACTGACTTCAACACTCGCAATAACTTGTTAACTCAGAAACTTCAGGCTATCGGTATCATAAACTTCGCAAAACCTTTTCTAAATTTTATAGACGATATTATGATTTGATATCTAAATTCCAAGTCGGACTTAAATCTCTCTTGCGCCAAGGACTTTCGGAACCTGAATTCTATGGTGACTTGGTGTATAAATTGAAGAAGATTGTTGGCTCTAATAATGTTTCTGTGCAGTTCATTAAAATACATGTAATTTCCCATTATAAAAAATGGCTATAACATTAATGCATTGCAACAGACTGCATGCTTGGTGGTCACGGTTGGCAACTTTGCTTTCCTCTTTAATTGTACGCCGTTGGGTCGGACTTAAGACTCTATGATGGTTCCGACTTAAAGACTTATCTATTGATGAGATGGTAGGGGCTTGATGCGTTGGCTAACTGTCGGGCCCACCGGGGTTTACCTATAATTGGATTTCTTTTGCTCCAGTATCCAGTTTTATTTACTGTTGAGTCCATATCTTTGTTTTATCTCCTTTTATATTTTGATTTATGTGTTCTAGGAGATGATGCATTGATAAGTTAGAGGTCTTTCATGCAAACCAAATATCTATGTGTCTTGGCCCACATCTGAATGAAGGGTGAGTTTGGCGCCGTGAAACCGGTTAAGCCCTCCAGTAAAATATTTTACTGACCGTTCCAAGGCGGTACTTCTTTTGTGGATCTTTCATGTTTGTATCTGTCTATTGTTTGCTATGCCTTTGTGCGCGTTTGTTTATATGTGCCTTGTGATCACCTGCTGGGAAAGGGCTGACTTCTTGGCTCTCGTTTGTGGTGTCTAACTGTGAGTTTGTCACTTTCCCATTGGTATCCTGGGTCAGGTGTGGTACTTGATTGTATCGACTCCTGATCTTTGCATCCCACGTCATCGACTGTAAACATCAACCTCAGTGACGTCACCAACATATACACTACGTTGCTAAATATAGAATGGGTATATGAGAAAAATAATCGATCATTACTGTTCAGTGGTTCCAGAAAAAACCCAACCCTCGGGTCTACGGTTCAATGGGAAACTCGGCAAGCCTCGTTTCCCACTGGAACGGTGAACCATCGAGTTGGCATTTTCCAGTCTCCACTGAACATCAATGATAGGTTCTGCTTATATTACACATGCTATCTTACTCAGGCTGTCACGTGAGGGATGTTTATGTACATTGGTTAGATTGGAACTCAGACGAAACAGTCCGCAAGTGACGTCATTGTTATGTTAAAGTGACGTCATCATATAACGTCGCATCTCAGCTTATTCAGGAACTGGGAGCCTTTTAAACATGACAATGTGATGTTTTTAATGGTGAGCAAGAAATATAATCCATTATTCGTGTTGTGAGGATGAGATAGGAAAATCCGTCCCGCGGGATCACCGTTTGGCATCACTTTTGAAATGCTACTTTACACGGATTTTCCTATCCCACCCTCACACTCATGATAGCTTCTTATAATATATAGTATGCATGATACCTGTTAAATAAGGCGAAATGAAATATATGTGTGGTTCCTGTTGCACACCAACAAAATTTAGGGTAGGTAGGGAAATTATTAAATTTTCGTATAACATTTAACAAAGAAAATAGTGACAAAATCTGAAAAAGTGCCCATTTTAGGTATTTTTTCTCCAAAGACCATTTTAATATTTAGGGTAGGTTTAAAAAATAGGATAGGTAGGCAACAGGAACCACACATATATTTCATTTAAGCCTAAAGATGATTGATTGTTTCATTTGACCTAAATGGACCCATATAATAACACACAAGCACCAACGTTTTGCCACGTGCGGTTCATGATATATTTTCGTTCGCTACATACTAGCGTAATTGAAGAACTTGAAGAAAAGATGTTCTGCTTGAGTGTAATTATTTACTGGCTTGATTTATTTCATGTTCTTGGAAACAGGTGGGGTATTATGGTGTACTCTTTAAGTATCCACAGCTGGACCTGCCAAATTTCTGAATCTAAAAACAGACATGTACTTTAGCTCCTATATTGGGCCTCGTCGCGACAAAACCTGTCTTCAGGGTTTCCGACAAAGTGAGATTCAAATACAGAGACTAGCTAAAAAAATGAAATTTCGCTTGTAGCAAGCTTAGATATGGTACTTAACAAAACGCGAATAACAAATGCGTTGATCAGACTGCGCGGATGCGCAGGCTGGTCTGCGCCTGTGTTGTTCGCAAAGGTTTTCTCTCGTCGAGGCCCATATTACCAAATATATAAGTCAATACGAACAGAACAACAAGTAGATTTGTTTGTTTATTTAAATGTTTTAAGTCCCTGTCAATAATTCTCCAATCATGTCGGGACGATGTTCTGTTTTCTCTGGTTAAACCAGTACTTAGGCAGCGGATAAAGTGTCTAGCTCAATGGCCTAACGCAGTGACACCGCTGGTGAAGAGTATCGAACTAGCAACCCTTCGATTTCCAGTCGAACCAACCGAGCCACAGTAAGTCGGAACATGAACGTTTTGTCAATCAACAAAGGCTCAAACGAGCCTGCGCACTCGCCTGAGCAAATGTGCAGGCTCGCCAGAGCCTTTGCTGCTCGCTCATACAAAATATGGATTTAGATAAAGACTGAGACAAAGTTTTAGACCTCTAGCCCCGGTGGTAGCGGTAGCATAGACATTTTGCCGCACATGTCACAAGTACTAAAATTACATGTGGCCCATATGAGGCCAATTTTAAAAAAAAACTGGGCCGTGACATGTGATTTCCAACAATGTGGCATTTCGACAAGAGTAGACTCAGACAAGCCTGTGCAGCCTCCTTTTAAGCTTAGAAACTCCAAATGTTGTTCAGACAGTAGCTTTACAGTCATATATTGTAGAATATTCAAGCGACTGGCAAAGTCTCTGATCAGACTGCGCGTATGCGCAGGCTGATCTGAGACTTTGCTGGTCGCACATACAACATTGTTGGAAATCTCATGTCACGGCTCAATTAAAGTCGAAAGTTCTTGTTCATAATAAAGCAGCCACTTCTGTCCCTCGCCCTCTCGGGGCCGGGGATTAGCGGGGCTTTTATCAAATAATGAACAACAACAAATGACCTAAATCATTTGAATAAGCTTTCCATCTTTTCCCCTTTCACATGGTGGTGCCACATGAAATTTAGCTTCAGTTGGCCCAGTGGTTTTAGAGAATTTGAACACACACATACTTTCACTAGGGAGCCTTTAGCATAAATAATTCAACTGTTTATGTTCCTGTATTCTTGAACACGAGAACACAACAAATGAGAGTTGTTCCAAATGTATGTTGTCTTTCTACATATATTAAGGACCTTAACATACAAATGTGTAAAATGCACGTAAATAGGCACACCAAACAAAAGTACTCATGTCAATACCACATCATGAGCCAATAGTAAACCTGTCTTTGAGGTTTAGAAATCCTATAACAATTAAAACTGGCAAATTCAATTAATGTGAGACCAGTTTAAGTCCTCAATTTTGTAAGAGTATTAAATATACTATCTAGGCAACGACAAAAAGAGCTGGCGCAGATGCAGAGGCTGATCTTATAAACATATGGCATAAACAGGTATTCTCATGATGTGACTAAAAGTACATATGCAAAGCAACTTGACTAGGAAATATTCTGCTGTTAGAAAAATGTAAGAAATGAACCATGCAGACCAAACTCTAAAACTCTGATACATTATAATGCTCATCAAACTGAAAAAGTCAGAGAGAAATAAAATGCACGAAATGATCGGCGAAGTGGCTTCAGTTATTTAAGCGGGAAATTAAACCCCGACGCATTCACGGCACTGCGGGGACCATCGTAGTAAGAAAGAGGGCAAAGATAAAGAATCGATACAATCAAGCACCACACATGACCCAGGATAGCATTGGGAAAGTGGCAACTTTACAATTAGACATCACAAACGAGAGCCAAGAGGTCAGCCCTTTCCTAGCAGGTGACCACAATGCATCAACATGTCAAATCCCGGCACATAAGTCCCGCTATGTCCCCGGTATCCCCGGCCCCAAGGGGGCGGGCATACAAATGACTGGGGCATAAATTAAAATCTCTAGAGCAAAGTTAAGAAATTATAAGTCTTTACATCTAGAATGCATACGTCGGAATTGTAATTTCTGAATTAGAAATCGGAAGCAATAAAGAAATCATCATATCGAGATGAGACCTCGACCTATATTTAATGGACCAAACAAAGACGCTCATAAACAATGGGAGCAGCAATAAACAATGAATCAACACCAGAACCACCGCCTTAGAACGGACACCAGCCGAAGCCAACAGGGGGATTAAATCAACATTTCAGGCCAAACATTCCCTGTTAAAACAAAACACAAACGCTCGTAAACAACGGGAGCAGTAGTAAACATTGAATCAACAACACAACCACCGCTTGCCGAAACCACCAACTTTACAGGCAACACGCACATTCGCCTAACAATTTGCAATGGTTAAAACACAAAACAAGAAGTGACACATATAAATATAAGAATGCAAATAAAATAAAGCAACCGATTCACTCTGCCACATGTATCAAGAAAAGTGCAATACTATAAATATTATAAAATAACTCATAAAACCAGATTTTGAAATAGTAACAGCAAAACTACCGCCTTAGAATGGACAATAGCCGCAGCCCCATCCCCAACCACCACACCACGGATCCAAGTCTTACATTAGATTCTACTGCCAAATATTACATGTAGCTCCAGATATTTTTTTATTTTCATTAAGATTAAGTCGCGCTGGTAGTGATTTGTTGTTTAATATCACTGGCTGGAGGTCAGTCGTCAACAGTTGATAAATCAGAAGCGCGAAGCACGAGTGATTTCACAATTACGATTGACCGATGAAACGGTGTCTGATCTGAGTCAATACTGCATATACCCCTTTAAAAGACGATAGGCTTATATGGGTTTAAAATAAAACTTTTTAGAAAATTGTTTAAAAAAAAGAACAACACCACAGAAAAGTGCCAATATTTCCGTATTATGAATACGCTCTGTGACTCCTTTGCTGAGCTAACGAACATTTTATGATATTGAGCCGCGACATGTGATTTCCAACAATGTGGCATTTTGATAAGTGCAGAGTCTGACTCAGATGAGCCTGTGCAGCTAAAATTACATGTGGCCCACAGAATGGCAATTTTTAAAAATTGATCCGTGATATGTGGTGTCCAACAATGTGGCATTTCGACAAGTGTAGACTCAGACCAGCCTGTGCAGCCTCTTCTTATGCTTAGAAACTCCAAATGATGTTCAGTCAGTAGCTTGACACTCAATGAATATCCAAGTGACTAGCAAAGGCTCTGATCAGACTGCGCGTATGCGCAGGCTGGTCTGAGGCTTTGCTGGTCGTACATAACACATTGTTGGTAATCTCATGTCGCGGCTGATATCTATTGGCAATTCTGCTATACTCAGACGACCATAATTAAACAAAGAGATTCGGACAGTGAGGTCACAATATGTTTTGTTACCAGTAGATCCCATACATTTATTGAAAGTTATAACGGTTTCAAGATTTGCCTTACGTCACTGCCATCAACTGTTTGTGGAATAGTAACTCAAAGGCATAGCCATGGTGCATGCACGAAGGATGTCGACCAGGTTTATCTGAATTGGTACAACATGACCTTGGGCATCAGGTCAGAAAAGTGATTAAAGATAAGGCTAACCCGTTCTGATTTTTGATCTTTTTTAGTCAAAACACATGGCCATGATAAGAAAGCCAGTTCAAGAGGTTTTGGCACTTATCCATTCGACGACCAGCAAAGTTTCAGGCGAGTCTGTACATCTCCGCAGACTCGCCAGAGCTTCCGCTTCTCGCAAGCACAAAGCATGCGGCTTGGTAATGGCTCAGACGCAAAAGTGTGCATTTTGCTCCATCGAATTAACGAGACTGTTTGTTTTAAGTTTGACTGCGCACACGTAATACAGGTACCATATTCTCATGGCTCGGCACAATTTATGATTTATAAGACAAGTCGGTGACCTAATATCAATTATTGTAACTGTGTCCCTAGAAGGAGAAAGTAAGTCCATAACTAATCGTATACAAGTAATTTCCATGCTTTTGTTGTCGTCTGCTGACTTTTTTTCAAAATTAACTTTTTGAAACAAGTCTTTCAGGATCACTATCCGTGTGTCAAACAGTTTGGATCCAGATCTGTACCGATGTTTTGTCGGTACTGATCTGAGTCCAAACTGTTTGTAAAGTTTATCACCATACGACAAAAGTCGCCGCTAGCAAAGAACGAATTAAAGCAAAATATTTAAAGAATACGAACAGATCCAATTCAGGTTCCGTGTTTGGCTTCGTAAATATACACGTGACTTTTTTGTATTTAGTTCCGTCGCAGGATTTTTTTTATAATAATCATGTGGGTTGCAGGTGTTTAGTTTACACTGATTTACCTTAGTAATGCTGGTTAGGATCCGAATTCAAAAGGCAGGTGAGTATGACCAGGAAATGTCACAATTACAGACCAAAGACAGACCCACGATACCGCGAGGAAGATACATACATGTAGAACACTCAGGGCCACACGACAGCTAGAGCACGATGAAAGTAAAGCAACCGACGCCCTCTTCCTCGGCGTGATGATTGCAAAACTAGAAAGTACACTAAGTATTGCATTACCAAACAAGAACTAAACACAAAAAGCCCTCACAAATCGGGAGTAACGATAAACAAATAAATCCACAAAATAAGAACCACCGAAGTTACCGGGGGGGGGGGGGGGGCTTATTTTAATTTTACTGGCACAATCTGCACCCTAGATTCTTCTGTTTCCACTACTAACAAATTGTGAAGCTTGCATGGAGGCTTCTTTTCTTATGCAATATCACCACAGGGAAACAATGAAAATCAAATTAGTATACTGTAATGGAACTAAGAAAGAGGCTATTAAGGTCGTTACTGACACCTTGGCATTTTTTTTTCGGAAAATAGATGTTCGGCATTTTCTGCAGTTTTATTTTTCATTTTATTAATAATGATATAAAACAATAAAAACTACTATTGTTTTTTCTACGAAAAAAAAACAGAAGTCTCCCCCTTTTAGGAATTAAAACAATCATAAAATTGCATTTAGTTATGATACAAGCGGAATAATTTGAATAATATACATGCAAGAGATATGGCTCTTATGCAAGACACGTTGTCAGGATGTACGTTACAAATGTATGAAGTTACATTGAAATATCTCTGACGGTTATCAAGTTATAGAGCGGACACGATTTTGCGACTGACAGACCCATAAACAGACGCAAGGGGAAAATATACATGCAAGAGTTATGGTTCTTGTGCATGACACGTCGTCTGAATGTGCTATACAAATGTATAAAGTTCAGTTGAAATACCTATAACGATTATCAAGTAAATGAGCGGACACGAAATAGCATTGCAAATAATCAAAGGGAAATAACTAAAAAATATCAAACGCAGAGTTATGGTTCTTGTGCATGACTCATTTTCTCATTGTGCTCTAGAAGTGTATGAAGTTTTAACAAAATAGCTTTAACATTGTTCAACTTACAAAATGCATTTAGTTATGTTACAAGGGAAATTATTTGGAAAATAAACATGCAAGAGTTATGGTTCTTGTGCATGACACGTTGTCTGAATGTGCTTTACAAATGTATGAAGTTTCGTTGAAATACCTCTTACGGTTATCAAGTTATAGAGCGGACACAAAATAGCATTGCAAATGATCATTGGGAAGTAACTCTAAACATACTTAAATCAGAGTAATGATTCTTGTGCATGGCACGTCGTCTGAATGTGCTTTACAAATGAAGTTTCGTTGAAATATCACTAATGGTTTTCCAGTTCTAGAGCATACACGATTTTGTGACGGACAGACCGACAGACAGTCGGACGGACGGACTGATATACATGATGCTCTTACATTTGGATTCTTGTTTGGTACTTACAGTTTTAGAAAAAGTAGCCAAGAAAGCGTAAGTACCCAACAAATCACAGAAAATTTTACGGAATAAACCGCATTTTTTAGTTTATTAGCTCCCTTTATATGCAAATGAGGTTTATTCCGTAAATGATATTCGGAAATTTAAAGTACCCAACAAGGGTCAATTCGTGAGTACGGACAGACGGACGCAAGGAGAAGAACAATATGTCTCTCGGAGACATAATTGATGTCACCGTTTAGTGTGTCAAAAACATGCCCTTTTCCTCCAAAAATGTTCAGGGACGAAGTACGAGATAAACAGGTATATGATATGGTAGCTGATTATTATGGCACATAGACATGTATTTATTGATTATTAACCCCTGTAATGCACACTTTCCACTTTGTAAAATGTTAATTGCTTTCCTCTTTAAGTGCACGCCGGCTGTCTATGACGGTTCCGACCTAAAGACTTATCTATAGACGAGAGGGTTAGGGCCTGATGCTGTGTAGGTGGTCGGGCCCAATGGGGTTTAACTGTTTGATTTTTTTTTTACTCCGGTATGCCGTTGTATGTATTGTCGAGTCCTTATCTTTGTTGTATCTGCTTTTTTTGAATCTCGATTTGTATGCACTAGGACATGAAACAGCGATAAGTAATGCCCAGGTCACACATTCACGGATCACCTCGCCGGTTCCACTACGGGTCAAATCTCACGGATGACCCCGGAAATGCCATTTTCCGTAGTCCGCTACGGATGCACAACGGTGTGGCTACGGGTTTTGACGTATCTACCAAGGATAAGATAGAAAAGGAGCCTTTTGGTGACATGACTGTTACGGTCTAGTACGGAACGCCACGGTTTAATACGAGAATGACATGGTTAAATACGGAACGTCACGTGTCAAGGCGTGTGCACTGCGGATGAAGAACGGTTTGCTACGGTGCAAATAAGGGTTAGTACGGATAAGAAGGGTCTGAAGCGGGTTATTACGAACCGCCACGGACCTAACCCGATAACCAGTCCGTACATACAAAATTGCCATCAGGGCTTGAAAATTTAGGTGAGTGATCCAGGGTAACGTGACCCTCTTGTTTTATAATTTTTACTGTATGTAGAAACAAACTTTGGTTCTTCTCAAAAGTCTTTGGCGATTTGGACAAATTGTGTTTAGAGATGATTGTGATTATAGACTAGTTTAAACATATTTTATTGCAAAATATTTACAGCAATGGGGTTGGGTCACAAGTTCTCACAACATTAGTTTCGACCCTTCCCCTACATTCTATATATACACAATAGCTTGTAAACATGGCTATATATACAAACGCATCTGTTAACTTAACAAGTTGTAATCAATACAAAACAGATAGTAACATAAACAAGACTATATCAGAATAAAAAAAATAGGTAAATAATTAAATAAATAAGCAAATAAAATATAAAAGAAATAATCAATAAATAATAAATAGATAAATAAATAAATAAAATAAATAAATAAATAAAATAAATAAATAAATAAAATAAATAAATAAATAAAAAAATAAAAAAAGGAAATAAATAAATATGAAAGAATAAAAAATCGAAAATCAGAATAGTAGATAAAAAAAATAAGTAAGTAATTAATATTGGATAATTAAAAGAAAAACAAAAAAAAGCAATAAAAACAAAACAAAAATAGTATGACTGCCAGAAACCTCTTCAACTTGGGAATAGAACAAATTGGTCATAAGTATACTTATTAATATACAAAATATGTTTCAAGGAAAACTTCAAGCAAAGAGTCAACTGTTTTTAAAACGCTTAGTAGCATGTATATATCTGTGGACAGCTCTGAACAAGACTATATTGTTTTCCATATTCAAATTAAAATTACCACATAGAATCATATCAATACTTAATGGTTAGAAAACTCTAACTGTGTCATTAAAAACCTGCCGTTCCATTGTAAACTTTCTACAATGAAAGAAGAAGTGGATGGCGTCCTCTATCATGCCACACAAATCACATAAAGGATTATCACGAAGATGATTTCTAAAAAGGTCATTATTAAGGTTGCTGCAATTATTTCGAAGTCGTGCATGCAATATAGAAATATATCTATTTCCTATAGTAAAGTGAGAAGGAACACATGAGTTATTGAAACTTGAAGTAATATGTTTTTTAAAGGTTTGTAATGTTGAAAGATTTTTAAAATCATCTTCAAGGGAGTTCCAAAGTCTAATGGAAGAAGGAATACATGATTTTTGTGAGATGCTAGTTCTATTGAAGGGCACCGATATATTTCTATTATTTCTCAGAGGGTAATTTGAAATTTCACTAACTAAGGGAGGAAGTAAATCTTGTATATATGAAGGTACAATGCCATTATTTACCTTATACATGAAAGAGAGTTTATGCTGCTGCCTTCTTTTTGACAAAGTTGTCCATCCACATTCTTTGAACAAGTTTTCTAATGGCACAGATCTAGTTAATCCTGTAACAAGGCGGGCGGCTTCATTTTGAATTTTTTGTAAAGTTTGTGAGTCCTGTTCAGAGCATCCATCCCATACAACTGAGGCATATTCTACAACTGGTAAAAAAAAGACATATACATTTGGTTGAGAGCATTTCTACTAATGGTGTATTTTAGTTTACGCATTATTCCCAAAATTTTAGTCGCCCATAGGACAATATTTTCAATATGAGTATGCCACTGCCCTGTACTACTGAAGGTGACACCAAGATGTTTGTGGCTATCTACGAAATTAATTGGAATGTTATCAAAAACAAGTTGTGGTAAGATATTAATCTTTTAAGAGTAAATAAAACAGCTTCAGTTTTCAGGGGATTAAATGTTACTAGCCACTGTCTAGCCCAGTTTGACAACAACTGCATATCATGGTTCATTATACCAGCTATGTCATCAATGTGTGCTGCAGAATAGAAAAGTGAGCTATCATCTGCAAACAGCCTTGTCAAACTAAGAAGATGTTCAGCTATATCATTTATGTATACCAAAAATAAAAGAGGGATTATAGACTGTCAGTGTTGGGTGGTAAACAGATAAGAACCTGATCAGACTGCATCATATTAGTATGTATGGCTTAGAGATAGCATATGTTTATGTTTAGAAATTCATGTTTCTGACAACCTGTCTGGTTTGAAAATGCATCAGATTCGTCCTTTCCCTTGCAAGTGGCGATTTTTGTCACCTGCTTGCATTGATTTCAAATAGTAACTCAGAGCCCAGATAAGGTCTGACAAAATGTCAGGCCTGCTCTGGATCCAAACTGTTTAACACTGGTGGAGTTCCTGAAAGATTTGTTTTAAAAGTGTACTTTTAAAAAAAAAAATCAGCAGGCAACAAAAAAAGAGACTCAAACCACCCAGAATGCAAAAACAAAAAAAAAAAAAAAAAAAAAAATAAGCACAAAGCTAGTCAAGATTATTACCCAACTGTCTATATTCGGAGTAATTGTCTTTTTTTTGCTATACTCACGCTAAGAAAACGATGGCCACCTTGAGCTTCAGATAAGGTTCGTTTGATTTGCATAGTAATTTTAGGGGTCACTTACAGACCAACGCTATGTGGATGAAGGGCTTCATACATATGTCATGCCAATCTATCAGAATGTTTGAAATATTTTCTCTTCTGGCAAGACAATGTCAGCACACATGTAATATCGTAAGGAACTGTTTGCAAGCTTGCCATGTCATACCCCTTGTCCAGACTCCCAGGTCCCCATCCATCTCTGATCGACCACCCCTGGGATAATCTGGACTGGTGGGTACATTAATGTGTCCCTTCCAAGACACCACATTTCCCGGATTGGAACACTAGCTAGTTAAACAAAAGGCAATGCATTCCACAAGGGGTGGGTTCGGTACAACCCAATGCTTCTTTTGAGCATGCGCAAAAGGCTCATAGAATAGCATTCATAAAGGTGGCTGTCATACAAGATATGAACCTGAATATATAACTTGGTAATCATAACATGTTCATGTCTGTAGTTATTTTCAACAAAGATGTATATATAATTGGGTGGCCTTCTTTTTATTAGCATGAGTATATATCATGAGTCACTGAACTATTGCCCAGTCAATATTCGTGACTATTGACTGGCACTATACCATGGTCTGGCTTCCCACTTCGCTGTATCGACATGCGCGACAACGATGCGCTTTCGGTTTGTTTATGAAAGGAGAAGGTATGCAACAAAGGTGAAAATGAGCCATACTTTGGCAACTTTAAACTCCAATAACTTCGTTGTTTATGGTCAGAAATATAAAGTGTGGGTACTCGTTTTCTTGGTTAGAACGAGCGGGACATTTGGAGACCACAATTGAGCAGATTTGGTGAAATTTTCTGTTTTGTAACAAAACAACATCGTCTAAAGAAACGCTGCTAAGTATTTCATCAAATGGGTTGGGTAATAAAACAGTTATTTCATGTCTGTTTGTAGTATAGTCAAACTATTACCCCTCGATGATGCACTATTGCACTCGGCCTTTGGCCTCGTGTAATAGTGCATCGGGTCATCCACGGCACCTCGGGCAAATAGTTAGGACTATTAGTCAGGGGCGCTCGGGACTCCCGTGCGACTTTGATGCCGATTTATGGTGACCTATACCAAATCAAACTTTAGGGGATAGCTAATGAAAATCACCTGGTCACCCATCTGGGTTTCACGTCTGGACGTCATTATGACGTCATCAAAATAGCGTATATTGTATCAGTGCAATTTAAACGGTATGTCCATTCATTCATTCTACGTTAAATGGTTAAATTATGAAAATACACTGTCCCACGCTTGTAAAATATTCTTATTGCATGATATGTTAAGGGATTGGGTTTTGTATAACTCATCTAATACCTGTGTGAGGTTTCTTACATAAAAAAGTTTAGATTATGAATAGGAAAATGTAATTTTTGAATAGACAATGCCTCTAAATCTACCAAATTCTCGTGTCCCTGGCCTACGTTCTTCAAAAGTAGCTATTTTATAGGCCCACTTACATGTTTTTTATCAAAACAAAGTTTTTTTGTGTAAACCTAAGTTACGATTAAATAGACTGTTGATACTCTTTACCTGTTTCAGATATAGAAATTTTGATGAAAAATTATAATATCTTGTCCCTATTTTTAAAGTAAGATACGTTACAGTCTTTTTCTGGGTCTTAGCATTTCAAAATTCTGTTTATTTTTAATATGCAACTGATTATTTTAGATGCTAATATATCAGTATAAAAGATTTAAACCACAAAACCGTGCTGTGATTTATCTTAATAAAAACAAATACAAAGGTTTCATCCAGGATACAAAAGCACCAAATTTTTTGGTAAGATACGTGACAGTGTTTTTCGAGTGCACTTCACTCTATTATAAAGCTTTACCCCAACCCTTGCCCGCACAATACTGCCGAATGTTTATTAAATGGAAAGTAATAAAGCATTCGTGGAATACTAGTTAAACCTGGCTAAAATGGACTTAAACATTTTATTGGAATAAGATACGTTAAAATAAGATACGTGACGCTCAATTAGAAGACTGCATCTCTATGCTGATAAATCAAGTGTACCCCTGTATTCACATGCGGTATGTTATTTATATTGTCAGCGGAAGCACTGGGCACTATTTTGTACTCAAAGCGTTAGGTTATGCAGCAGGACAATTTGGAATTTTTGAATTTTACAAAATCACAGATCTTTGAGACACAAAGGTACAATATCGTTGAAAATATTATCTTGTACAATTTGAAGCATTTGAAACTATTTGAAATATGAAGTTTAAAAAACAATTAGCCAAACAAATGACCTTTTGGTCAATTTGAAAAAAGAAAACAGTGCCTACAACAGATCCTTTCAGCGTAACGTATCTTATGAAAAGTCACGTATCTTATTGAAAACAAAAATGAAATATTTTGTCATAGCAAGAATTAATCAGTCATATTTTGTTATAAAATTGAATTAACAGCATATGTGAATATTTTATTTCAAGAAATAGTATACTGGGCTCTTTGAGTTCAGATTATTTTGCATAACGTATCTTATGTTTTTGTAACGTATCTTATGAAATCAGCGCTTCCTGTCATGTGAAGTCACAACTTAAGAAAATATTGACGCAAAAGATGCCATGGCTGGTTAAAAGTGATGTTGTCTTTTGTCACAATATTTCCTTGCCAGTGAAATGAAAATAACCCAAGTTCTTCATATGAATCTTTTGTATTTCATGTTAGTATTTTAAGAGTGTAAAATAGGCTATTTAAATGTACCTGTAAATGTATTTCAACGTCTGATTAGATAATGTCCTTAATTTGCGACTCATGGTGAAGATGTGTGTAGCATTGTCAAACATGTTGCAACTGGAAAGCGTCAGCGTCAGTTTGGAGTATCAAAATCTGATATTAAAATAATCAAAGTGACATTTTAGCCAAAAGCATAAGATACGTTACAACCCCTTTTTAGACACTTGCTGGAATGACCGTTGGAATGATTGGTTTAATTGTTTGACTTTGGATAGTTTAATAATAGTTTATGAATAAGTTTGTGTTTATTTTGATTCAGGAGGATAACTGATAATATTTTACATCATTTTCTATAAATACAGCTTTTGCTCTGCAATTATGTACCCTTGCTGTATTGTGTGCTCTGCTGGTTTTGAATTGATTATTTTAATATATATAGGATAAACATTTCTCATTAGTTATTGTACTAGACTCATTACTAGTCAATTTAATCAAACAGGATGATTCAGGGTATGTCATAAAGTGGGTGTACATTGTATAAACAGATGAGACTTCACATGTGTAAGATACGTTACAAAATGGTCTGTTTTTCAGAATGCTTATTGTGGTTATATAGAAAACATAGTGTGTATGAAACCAAATTGATATAACCATATAACATTGCAACTTAGAAATTATACAAAAATGTCATGTGTAAAAAGGAATATTTGATTTTTATCGATTAAAATAAAAGATAATGTTAATAGAAAATAATTTCTTCAATTTGACATTGAATCTTCTTGCGCAGTACCACATGATGAAGACCACTATTCTTAAACACTTATCATATAGCTATACATTATTCCTGAGGGTATTTAAAACGCATAGTTTGCATTCTCTAATATTTAACTACACTAAGTATTTTATCCTTATATATACTGTAACGTATCTTACGTTGTGTAGATAGCACACCTGTTTGCGTCAATATTTTTCTTTCAAAAAAGCTTTATTTGGGTACACTGAAGTTTGTTTCCGTATATTAAAACGTTATTTTATCAGATACAAACTTCATATAGTAAATCTAGAGTATTCGATTTTCAACTTTTCTGATTTCACAATTGGCCAAGTTAACGTAGAATGAATGCATTGTAGTATATGGGAATCAGGGCGTTCTTGCATTTTGTGTGCCAATTTCAGTCGAAATGCATTAAATTTAATCTTAGGGGGTAAATAATTAAAATTATCATGTCGCCCATATTGTCTTCGCTTCAGAAGAAAAAGATGACGTCATTGAAATGACGCCTTATATGAATTTACCACATATATATATGCATTTTGTCCCTTTTCAACCGCTTGGAAATATTCCTTTAATGAACTGGTAACCTTAGCATGACTGAATGCAAACTCTTTTTAATCGTAACATAGAAAATATATTCAGATTTGGTGAAGTCAGTTCGAGGAAGGGACGTAAATGCCGTCACGATTTACGAATAAAAAGACAGTGGCGTGAATGAAAAACAAACAGTGTTTTTGATGTTAAACGGAGTAAATATAATCTCTTATGCTTATATATATATATATATATATATATATATATATATATATATATATATATATATATATATATATATATATATATATATATATATATATATATATATATATATATATATATATATATATATATATATATATATATATATATATATATATATATATATATATAGATGTACTACGACCTTTGACCAATGACCTTTGGGTCTTTCTATTTCAAGCGATTGATGCAAAATACGTAAAATGAGCCAGTCCGGCTAGAACATATGTGCATGTCAAAGCTTTTATAGTAAATGTAAATAAACGCCTGAAACCCTTTTTTCTAGAAAACATATCAATATTGTAAATAGAGGCACGCTTCAAAGCTTTTGGTTTAACTGTAGCTGCTTATCCTACACCCAAATAAAAGATTGTAGTAATAATCATTTTCATACACTATCAACCAAACTCATTATAGTCCGATTTTGACCACTGAAGGATCAAAAGTTAGAAGAGTCTACTTAGTAGTTCATGATATGGAAATAAGGATAAACCCCTCTACAAGTTACCCATTGTACTGCTATAGCACGGGCAATAGAAAACTGTTACAATCTGATTTATCTTTCGCATGTTACTACTTGTCTTCAAAGGTCAAAATCGGACAATAAGGCATTCTTGTTGATACGACTAAAGAAATATCTGAATCCACATGAAAATAGTTGTTCAAAAGTCATAAGCATATTGATCACTGGCAATAGTTTACATGAGTCCTCTTCTGCTCCACAGCAATACAAATCAGTACAATATAAATGGTTTGCTTTGTACTTACACCGAGATGTTTCGCATACAGACATGCTGCAACCACATTTTATCAGCTGCAGAGGGGTTTCGGGGGGCAGGAGGCAACATGCGCGGATCCAGGAATTTTTGTCAGTTTTATTTAGTGCTCAGCTTATTTTAAAGTTTAAAGAGGGGTTCCAATGGTTTTATTGCTGAGAAAACTATACTTATACTTTACAAAGGACCCAGAGGCCGTCCATTATTTTTCGGGGGGGGGGGGGGGGTGGGGGGGGGTGTCCAACTTTTTTCCATGGGGGGGGGGGGTCCAAATGCTAATTTTTATAGAAACACATATATGTACTTGTTATTTTCCAGGGGGAGTGTCCGGACCCCCTATCCCCCTCTGGATCCACACGTGGGCAATGTCATCATAACGGGACAATATTTATCACAGTCCGGCCTCTAACCATAATTGTCAGGCCTTGATTTGTCAGGATTAATGACAGGTGAGGTTTTCCAAATGATTCACTGATACTGCGCACGTTTGACACCTTCGAGAAACGCTACTCTTGGAAGTGGTAGTTCTTGCAATTCAGCTTTTCTTTTCTCCAAAACATCCACCACCTCAACGCAGTGAGTCAAACAATATCAGTGACTGGCTAATGCAAAGTAAGAAAGATGGCAAAGATCAGGAATCGATACAATCAAGTACCACACCTGGCCCAGGATACCAATGGGAAAGTAACAAACTCACAGTTAGACATCACAAACGACAGTCAAGAGGTCAGGACAATTTACAAATATATTACTCTAGTGCATCCCACACAGTGCTTTCTAAGGGCACTGAGCCGAGGTGAAAGAATGCTTCGTGGATAGAGTCTCCAGCATAGCTAAATGCCTGCCTATATGATCTCTTGCTCTGTCCTGACATTGAACTAGTTATTACCAGCACCTGAAAGTTTATAGAATTCGATCAGAGCCCTTGTTATGGCATCATGGCACATTGACATCTTTGATAAGTGTCCTGATCTTAGAAACTGGATGATATATGCGCAAGACTGATTAAGAAAATGAAAAATATCAACACTCTGCAATTGTTTTTATATTTTTTTAAGCGGCGAAAACAAAATTTGCTCCTCTGCAAAACTGGGTGTAGGGTTGTGCATTAGCTCATATAAGACAAAATATTTAAGATAGAAAGGCAAACTTTGGGTTTGTACTCGTCAATTGAGTATATGTTTGTTAAACCTAATCTAAAACAGTTTGAAACCAATTCAGAGTAGTCGTTAGACTAAATGACGATAGCCAAAATTACCACTTTTAAATTATGATTAAGCTCATGTAACGCACATAATACAACATGTAGCCGTATTAATGTTAAACAGCTGTCATATGTAGTAGAGACATCCAGTAATATGCAGACTATTAGAATGTTCATTGATTAGCTAGTTTTAATGTCTGCTTTCTGTACCTCAAACTTTCAATTTTCTTTTTCTCAAATTGATAAAATCACATATGTAACAAGCTGATACAGGCTAACATCCATGCTTACAGTGTGCAAACATCTCCTATTCGATGCGCCTTAAATCGGTACATACGATAGAATATGTCTTAAAGGGTTTGGGATGGAGCAGGTCATTACTCAGCTTGCAGTCAAAATCTTGTTTGATGATTATTCTGGTTTTTGTGATATGAGGAGGACAATTATTTAACCAGAGAAGCAGAAATAATAAACGATATTGTACATGTATATGACTTGGATAAGGATTGGTTTAGAATATTTACATTAGAAAGGGACATTTACTAAATTGTACTGTTTAAATGTGAAAAGATTATTTCCTATGTTCCTTAAGGGTGTATCTTTATTTTAGAATTATTCATATTAAGAAATGTTGAAAACAAATATTCATAACATCTGTAACAAAGGTACAGGGGCTTAATAATCATCAATACCTAAGATTTAGGCACCAGAGGCTAGAGATTTTAGCTAGGAAAACATGCGAAATATATTCATTTTTTCCTGAAACATCATTTTTTACATCAAGTCAATGTCCTTGCTCATTTATTATGTCATGTAACATATGTTACAGCCTTTAACAAGTGCTTCAATCTTGTTGTTTAACCTGCAAAATCTATAATTCTTTATGATATGAGCAAGACAATCCCAAACAATGCAAGATATCCAACAGCAGCAAATGTTTTCATATATTTTTACTTAAATGATGCCTACCAAATTCGGCTCCTTAAAATCGAGTGTAGCATTGGGTTGTTTTTAAAATTGCTCGTATAAGGCACTTTATTTAAAGTATAAAAGCAGTCTTTGGATTTTCTCTAACCCAAATGAGTTTGTTAGTATTAAAAAAATCAAAACATTTTGGAAAATGCACATATCAGCTAAAACGTAAATGATATTGGTCACACTTTTCATGTTTAAAGGGTAATCTAATTAAAGTAACGCACATAACACCACAGGAAGCTGCAATTTTGCTCCAAAAGAATTTATATGTAGTTAAAGTAGTCAATATGCAGACCATATGAGTTATTCAAATAATAAGCCTTCTTTCTGTAGCTCAAACTTTTAATTTTCTTTTTTTTTCTAAATTTAATATGGTAACATATGTAACAGGCTGTTAGAGACTTACGCCCCAGCGAACATAGTGCAAACATCTATTAAAAGACGCAGCTGGAAATCCTCTTTTAGATAGGATAAGTTTGCGAAATTCCGGAGGGGTAGCAATAACATTCTCAGCCATCAGTCTAAAGATGGCTCGATAAGCTGGGTATTTATAGGAAATCTACGGTATTTTGGATGCAAAATATTGTTATCAAGAAATAATTCATTGTCAAAGTCAGGTAAAGCATTGATGTAACTATCACGTGACTAAAATAATTGATATTATGCTAAAAAAAGCGTTCGTGTTGGATAAATATGACCATACCAACACAAACCATAGCTTTTATTAACGAGCAGTTTCTCATTATGGTCGCCATATTTATGACGTCATAACTAGCCTCAGACGCGAATTTGAGATGGGTGACCACCTTTAAATCAAAGGTAAGACTCCATTGAAGGTTTTGATATAGGTCACCATAAATCGGCACACAAATCGCACGGGACCTATTTTTTGTCCCTAAGGGCCCTGACTATATACTACAAACAGGCATGAAATAACTGTAAACTATGTGACCCTAAAATAGCCTACAAATGCTTTGATTATTTTAAAGATCGTAACTATAAGGACCATACTTACTGGAAGTGTGTAGATAGGAAATGCCAGGGATGTCGACCACAAAAAAGATCAGGTGATAAGAGAAACTGAACACAATCTTCATGGGCCAAACCAACCAGATCTGGTGTCTATGGCAAGAATAAAGGACGCTGCATCTTTGGAACCACCATCACGTCTGATTAATCAAGAATTACAGGATGAGAGCACCGACGAATGTGCTGGTTATCTATCTCGGCATGCAACCATTAAGGTTTTGTTTGTCACTGGCAAATAAAGATCAGCCTTCATAGATCACTTGTCATTCCTAACTATTATATGTGTAAACAAAATTTAGACGAACAAAATTAGACGAACAAAATTAGACATTTTAGACGAATTTAGACACTTTTCGACGAAATTTAGAAAATATCGTATTCGACGAAATGTCTTTAGACGAAATGCCCTTTAGACGAAATAGGTTTAGACGAAATGTCATGGATTCCATCACGAGAAACCTGTCTACAGAAATGGAATAATCAGGTTTTCTCGCGTCGAGGTCGATGTATACCCTCGTGGAGATATCTTTAAACATATTGCAGAATGGGGAAAATCAAAGCAGAGAGTAGTAATACGTATGTGTCGTCAGCACATGGAAGTTTGGTTCTTTAACCCTTTATATTATAATGGATTACCTCATACAGATTGATAAATTAAGATGGAATTTTTCATTGTACGAGGGCTGAGCAAAAAGTTCGTAGAATTTGTTAATCAAAACAAAAGAACTGGTGTTGTTGCACTCAAAATTTTACATGTTTAAGATCCATTCAAACCTGACAAAATTTGAAAGTTTCAGACAAATCGCTAGAAAACTTTCGTCGCTATGACTCCTTCTACAACGTATGTAAAGTGAACCCGGAGCACGCCATGACGTTAAGGTCATTTGACAATATTTTTAACGTTATGACACCGCTCTATCAGCGTATAATTATGGTCGTTGCTGCATGTATGCACATTAGATGTACCTCATATTTAGCGGTAATTAATAAAATTAAATTTAAAATAATTTATAGGCTAGTCGATCAGAAATTTATAGAATAAATTAAAGCCTTTTACATAATACTGTGAGTTTACCGTAACCCTCATGGTTACAGCTTGGCATAACAAGATGCCCTGTTTATCCACACTATTTTAAACTTAAATCTCTCTCAACTCTTAGCAACTTGGACCTCCAGCTCTTTCTGTTCTAATGTTAAGATTAATTTTGGAGTCGAACTGCCAAAGCCGATTGTCATCACACATGATAATCATGTTGAGGATTCTATCACCTTCATGCGTATTTGGCCGTCTAAAACTACTTTCAGACAATAACCATTCTCTTCTGCTCCTCAAATGTCAATAATTTTTGCACCCATCGCGCGAATATATGATGCATGTGCAAGAGATCATGCAAAATAGTTCTTACATTTTAATACGAGGATTATACAGCTTTCTAAACATTTGCATGCGGTCTTTTTCACGACGTCACAGGTACACGTCACAAGTTTATCACTTACTATCTTTGCACGCCCACTCCTTGGGCTTATGGAAAGGTATTTCTTCATTGCCCAAACCTTCTAACCACTTGAACACTGTCATTTTTATATGTCTGATGATTCCTCAGCTTTTTGTAATAAATTATAGGTTTCTGTTTGCAAATATCATAAATTCAAAAAGAATTTTATCGCTGTGCAAGTTTCTTTCACATCCCGTAAAACCACATTTTGCTGTATTTTTCCTCCAATAGGGCTCACAAAAGCTATCGCTTTTCCTTTATTTTTCAGAAGTGACGTCGGAAATTTAGTATGGAACATAACATGGCACCATTCTTGACGTTGATGTAGTTTCAGTAGATTTGAATAAGACAATTTTGAAATTTGATGATTTTTTAAAGCATGACATCAGTGAATTAACGGCGTGCTCCGGGGTAGTGGACCCTGCACTTTTTAAAGTTTAAATAAAAATATTTAAAGTGGGTTTAGACTTATGAAACTTTACTTGGAAATTGATATCAGACCATATTAACGCATGTGAAAATCTAAAGACAATGGGACTTCAAATAAAAAAGTTATGGAGAAATTCTATGAACTTTTTGCTCAGCCCTCGTATATCTATATAACATGAGGTCACAGGGCACATCTTCCAAATTTTGATGTTTTATGTACCTAAAGTTGATTTTTACCTTAACAAACTGTTTATATCCTGATGAAATGCAGCATTTTGTGGCATTGCATCTGGGTCTTCGCTGTTTGTCAAAGACTCATGAAGGAGTCAAATGGTTAAATATCCATGTACAGCTATCCATTGTAGCCCTAGACGGGAAGGGAAAACAGGATAGCTTTGTCTGGCAAGACCAAACTGATCTCCTGGGCTGGCTAATTCGATATAAACCGTCGTGGACCGTACTCAATCCGTATTTTACCTTGGTATTACGTAGCAAACCGTTCAACTACCTTGAGAAATCTTGCTCATCCCTACCTATCCGTAATGCAACTTAATGAGATCGTACCGTTCCGTAACAAATTCGTAGTAAACCTCAGCCAATACGTGGTTTTACTAATAGTTCGTATTTAAACCGTAGAAATCCTTGTCGACTTTGGGACTACGAATAAGTAAGGACTCGTACGGTTTGAATACGGACTAAAGCGGATCAGTACGTTCTAACACGGTTTAGTAAGGATGTGCTACGGCTGTTTGATCCGTGGTCAAATTTTGAACATGTTCAAAAACTGTCAAGGATGGTTAAGGGTGTACAAGTACTACTACGTATGATTACGAATGCAACACGGAAATCTACGGACTAATACGGATTGCCACGAATGATGCCGGATCGTATCCGTGGCTAATCCGGCGTCCAATCCGTGAAAGTGTGACCTGGGCATTAGAGATTTTTTACGCGAACCAAACATCTATCCGTCTTAATCCACATCAGAAATAAGGGTGAGGTTGATATCATCAAACATGATTAAGCCCTCAAGTAATTTCTTTCTGACCGTTCCAAGGCGGTGCTTCTTTTGTGGATCCTTTTTTGTTATTCATGTTTCGTGTTTGTCACCAAGTCATGTCTGCTATTTGCAGTCTTGTGGTCACCTGCTGGGAAAGGACTGGCATCTGTGCCCTGTAGTCTGTGACGTTTCCTTGGGTTTTGGGCACTGTTCCATATTTTGTAATTTTATGGATTGATGATAATTGCCTTCATCCTTACTTTCAACTAACAAACAGTATTTGCAATACTGATTTGAAGCTATTTGAAAGTGTAGAAACGTTTTTGAGAAGATTAACTTATAAAAGACAATTAAATACTTATTGTTACCCCACACACTTTTTTCAATGATTCTCTACTTTGGCGCAATGAAAGTGTTCAAAATGGCTCACACATTTCTGTTACTCATATCTGATACAATTTATTTGATCATTAAAGTTAACAGATGTCAAGATTTTTCAAACCAAATATCTTCCATATGCTTTTACTGCAATCTGATCCTCAGTGAGCAAGAGCTATAAGAGAAAATTGGATTTTGACCCATTTTATATGCAATTATCAGTATTAAGGGGTAATAACTTATATTTGAAAACATAAAAATGCAACAGTAGCAATTTTTGCTGCACATATTGACATAACCATTTTTCAGAACAGCTTTCACCAAAGTTAGAAATTTTTTTTTCAAGTTATTGATCTTTTACTCACTTTATTTGTTTTCCCATATTTAACAATAGTAAAACAATTACCAGGGACAGTAACTCTTGCTGAAATATGTAGATCAGTTAGTTCATCATAATTGCGTTCGGCATACCAATTCCATTTATCTCAGTAAGTTTCTGGTAAATACGATAACACATATTGAAACTATAAGGCCAACTGTGTTAAGTCGTGTGAGAGTTATGTTTATTGGTGTCAGTAGTGACCTTAACTCACCGCTCTATGAAACCGTGAGGAAGAGCGATTAAAACACAAACGTAGATACGCATATAAAATAAAGAATACAATTACTACTCTTACTTCCTCAGCGATACAGGTATGATTGCAAAAATGGAAATGACATAAAGACACCGAATCAATTGGAAGCAATGTCAAACAATGTGCTTGTAACACCAAAATCACTATGGAAATAAAAGTATAATAGAAATTTGAAATATAAACAAATTTGCTATTATAGGATCCAGAAAATCACGTCATAGGGGCGGGGAGGGGCCTTGGAATGTTTTTATTACCGTATTACGTAGAGGGGCGTACGTACGAAGCAATTGGACCCAAATAGCTTGAAGGGGTCTGTACCAATATTTCGAAGAGAACCTATTACAATTATGATTTTCTTAAGGGTGAGGGGGGGGGGGTCCAGACCCCCTGTCCCATCTCTTGATCCGCCCATGAAGTCCCAGGTCAGCAACAATATTTTCCGACTGCATATACTTCATACTAGATTTGTTTTGCTTCACTTTGAGAGTTAAAATATTTTTTGGATCCCTTACATCAGATCTCAAATTAGCTGTATCCAGGTAGACGTGATCTTTGTCAATGCTGCCTTATATCAAAAAGAGTTTTAGGAATCCTGGCATTAGATATTTCACATACGAGAGAGCTATTTTTGTAAGTCCTTAAAGGTTAAACTACAATTGAGCCGCAACATGTGATTTCCAACAATGAGGCATTTTGACACATGTAGACTGAGACGAGCCTGTGCAAGCTCCTTTTAAGCTTAGAAACTCCAAATTATGTTCAGTCAGTAGCTTGACACTCATAGACTATTCAAGTGACAAGCAAAGGCTCTGATCAGACTGCGCGTGTGCACAGACTGATCTGAAACATTGCTAGTCGCACATACCACATTGTTGGAAATCTCATGTCACGGCTCAATTAGTTGTGGACATGTAAACATGAATTTTGTCAAGACTGCCTGGCAGCTCAAAATAACATAAGATTTCGGTCTACTGTCTAACCGCCATTAAATATTCTTGCACACCAGATGAGGATATGTGAGATTTTACCCCTGGATATAAAATCTTATCTTACCCAAACTATCTTACCCAGGACGTCAAGTAACGTCATCATGTGAAAATGCATCTTAGCGCATTAAGGGACTTGTGGAAGCTTATTGTAAAATGAATAAATAAAAAAATAAATAAGTAAATACATAAAAACAGTGGTGAGAAAGAAAAACAATCCACTATTCGTGTGAGGGTAGGATAGAAAAATCCGTGGGCTCACCGTTTGTCATCACTCTGCACGCCGAGTGATGCCAAACGGCGATTCTCGGGACGGATTTTTTTGATCCTACCTCACACTCACGATAGAGTCTTATATACTTACTGGGTGCACGGCTCGTATGCGTTTTAAGATACATGTATAACTGCTTGGATCTACAGAAAAATGTTCATGTTTATTACATACAACAGTAAACATAATTTCTTACAGTTTCAAAAACGAAGGGATTGATATACAAGTTGAAAATATTAATTCCAAGCTGTTTACATTAATGTTTAGTCTAATTAAGTTCTGCGTTACACCTTATTCATGACTAGATAATATGAGCCGCGACATGAGATTTCCAACAATGTGGTATGTGCGACCAGCAAAGGCTCAGACCAGCCTGCGCATACGCACAGTCTGATTAGAGCCTTTGCTTTGTCGCTTGAATATTCTATGAGTGTTACATCGTAAGCTACTGACTGAACACCATTTGGAGTTTCTAAGCTTTAAAGGAGGCTGCACAGGCTCGTCTGAGTCTACACTTGTTAAAATGCCACATTGTTGGAAATCACATGACACGGCTCAAATTATTATATTTTTGTTTTACTAGGTTCAACATGTGTGCTCTACTACTAGGTGTTGTGATGATCTTTGGAATTACGTCGGCCTCTGAGCTGCAGTCCAAGCGTTTTCTCACCCAAGGGCACCTTACCACCGCACAGAAATCTCAAATCCAGGTCGGTTTCAATGATGCAAGTAACATTGCAGATAAGATCCACAACAAGGATTTGTCGGGTATTGCTGGAGCCTTGGCTGGAAAAGTCAACACATATCTTAGTGCTTTAGGTCCATTTGTTGGCATCACCCTTAGTTCCTTTGGAGGACAATCTGCAGCTGAAGTGACTCTCCTAAAACATATGTTTACGAACATTCAAAACAGATTCGACCAGAATGACGTACAGTTATCACAGCTACTTCGACAAAAGAATTTTATTGCTACCACACTACACTTCTCTTCAATTGAGGCCAACATCAATGCTGTTCACCACAAGTTCACCGCACTTTCCAGAACCACCAGCTTATCGGCGTATAAATATGAGGCATACGAATTCAAACACACTTATGAAACAATCTATGACTCGTCTGGCGTTAAATTGTTTAATGGAATCATCCAAGGAGCCAATGGTGGACTCTTCAATAAGTTCATGACCTTCAGTCATTATGATAGGACGGCAACCACCAGTTTTATGGTTGGTACATTGAATCTTTTGATAAGAGCGGCTGCTCTAGAGATGACGTATGCCGAGATACGCAATGATCCTAATCACGCCGCTAGAAAGAATCAATGGGTGAGCCGCTTCACTGTAGTCAAAAACAAAATGCTGGCGGTAGATAATGCAATAGCCCACCACCATTAACTCTTACAGCGCAAACAACAACTAAATTTGTCTGTGCTTTTGTCGTCAATTAGAATGTTTTAGAAACCTTTTGGTGAAATAGTGTACACTCAAATCAGACTGCTCCTGTAGGAGCAGTCTGATCTGAGTTCACACTGTTTTGCATCTAATCTTACATTAAGCAAAAAATGTAAACATATATATGCGACAGACGACATATGAAAACGACTTTTATGCAGATTGTTTTGCTGGCGATACTCAGATGACTGATGACGTCAACGCTTTTGCAGCCATTCCCTTTTGTCGTCACCAAAACTCGACGGAAAAGACAGGCTATCTAACTCTGCAGTCAAACTTGTTTGCCAATAAATCTCATAAATTATCTTGCATATTAAGCATAAACCTTGAATTATGACAACAATTTTCTTCAATACAAAAAGGTGAAATTAAAGACTCTACACATAAAGCTTTTATTTGTTACTTAGAACGTAAGCGTCGACAGAATAGCCGTCGACTTCAAACTAAACCTCTAGTCTGAGATTTAAATATTTCTGTTGAAAAATCGTAACGCATACTATTCATCTATTTTTTGGCTGCTTGCAGCCATGTGATATCAGTTTCCCTTTTTAAATTTCAACCAATTAGAGAAATATCATTGGTTACTTTCCAGACTTTCCACATAATCTCATTGCGGTGTACACATTCAGTACATTAAATGCAAAATCTAGGGACACAGACTGAAGCAGCCAAAATACTTCCTCAAAAACTGTCAACAAAAGTTTCAGAAAAATCAATTCATTAGAATGCAGTAAGGGTAAAGTCAGGTAAATTCGGACGTCAGGTAAATTCGGACACACGTTTGCAAACAGTGGAAATCCAGATGCAGGATTTTCACTGTTTGCTTAGTTAATTTATTTTTTATTCGAATTGAATTATGAAACAAACAAGGTGGCTGTCCGAATTTTACTGTCTGTCCGAATATACCCGACTTTACTCTAGAGAGGTAACAGTTGAAGAACATAATTATGTCATGAAAATTCATCTTTTTCAATAAAACTTTTCTTACCCCTTTGTGTAATTCAATATTTTAATACCATTAAATTTTCAAACAATGTTAAAATACCGTTTGCAAACCTTTAGAAATTTGCAAATTAAGCTCTAATGAGACTTCATATACGCTTAAAGGGGAGTTCTTATGATAATTAAAGGTGAATAACAATTGTACCAAAATTATGATCTTGCATTAGTGCCCTATGTTGGTTTCAAACCCTTGTAATAATAAAGCCAAGGAATATTTTGCATTAAAGAGTAATAACTATATTTTCCCAAGTAGGAATACCATTTTTCAATTTGTCTGGAAGTTTGAGGATTGAAGAAAACGGGATATAAATTCTTGGCAGTTGCGAACTTTATTGGCCTTGGTTTGCAAGCCGGTGTTAAAAGGCAGTATTGAAAACAAAGTGCTAATTACGTATTTAATGTATATACGAATGCCAAAGTGTATAAAAATGTGGTTATCAATGCCCAAAGATAGATAGATAGATAGATAGATAGATAGATAGATAGATAGATAGATAGATAGATAGATAGATAGATTTAATGAATAAATGTAATAAATTGAAATGCAGGAAACAAGTAAATGCTTCGAGATTCGAACCACTATACTTTGAATGCTAACCAAAGACGGAAATTCAGGTAAATTCGGACGGTCATCTAAATTCGGACAGCGACTTTGATTGTTTCATATTTTAATTTATGGAATAAAAAATCAATTATCTAAGCAGACAATGAAAATTTTGATGTGACGGTTCATAAGGAGCCGTCTCATCTGGATATCCAATGTTTGCAAATATATGTCCAAATTTACCGGATGTCCGAAGTTACCCGACTTTTCCCTACTTTTCATTCAGACAAGGAGGAATTAAATTATTCTTGCATTCAGAAAAGTATTATTTCATGAACATGTATCACAACCTAAAGAATACTTTCACTTTCATTCCTGAAGGGGATGCTGCTTTCGAAAGCTCTTACTTTGTATGAACTTTTTCCTGTATAAACAAAAATGGCTATTTTATTATGGAGACGTATACCTTTGGCTATATTGTTTTGTGAACAATTTATACATCTCACACAGATCACCTTACGCCCCAATAAACAGCTTTTGAGCACTTTACAGCATGCGTATCAGTCGTTTTTTAGTAACTGGTTTACAATATTGTGACACACTTGTTAAACTTTTGAGAAAAACATTTACATGAACATGAACTACAATCATCAGACTACAATATGGGTAAGTATTGTCGCCCAAAAGTACAAATTTCTGTTAGAAAATTATTTTTGTTTCCAATTTTTGTTTAATAAGTGTTCATTGTAAAAATCCAAAATTGTAAATGATACAAGAACTACACATATTTGGGTCAAAATACTTTCCCATATTGTAGTCAGATAATTGTAGTTCATGTTCATGCAAATGCTTTCCTCTAAAGTTCACCCAGCGTGTCACAATATTGTAAAACCGAATTAAACCAGGAAGTAACTCAGAAACGACTTATAAGCATGCTACCAAGTGCTCAAAAGCTGTTTGTTGGGGCGTAACATGATACGTGTGAGATGTATAAATGGTTCGTATTATATAGCCAAAGGTATCTGTCTCCGTGATAAAACAGCCATTTGTGTTTATACAGGGAAAAATTCATACAAGTAAGAGCTTTTGAAAGCAACATCCCCTGAAGATGGTCATAGAATATACATATGTCTCTGTTCAATCTTTCCAGACTATGCGTAACTTATACCATGGTTTATCCACACGCATATGAGATAATTCTCCACTTAAGCCATTCGGGAATGTCCGCCACAATTCGAGAATCAAATTAAGCCTTGGGCGTATGTAAGGCGCATTACGCGAGGTATTAGAGCAAGACACATTAAATATAGCTTAGTACTGGTTCTACCAAGGAAGACCCGTCCCTACATAACTAATAGATTGTTGATGGGACGTAAAGAATCAAATCAAACAAAATTGTCTTCAATTTTAGCAAAATGTGTTCGCGATGAAAGTTGTAAAGGAGACTTTTGCCAGCTTCTCCAGATGGTCTGGTGCTAGTGGCTCAAATGAATTTTTGTGTATATAGATGAAGATTTTGATATTGATTGAATTCGTCCTAGATTTTAAGTCTTAATTGGGATAGGTGTGACAAAAAGGGGTAGTCTCAAAATATTCGAAAGCGCTGCATATCCCGTTTATTCAAAGGTTGTGCACAACGTAAAACTGCCGTTAACATGCTCAAAATTTACCATGCATATGCAGAATCAACTTTAAGCAGACCCACTAGTTTATTGCATGAGGAAACTAGGCGCGATTTTCATTATATATTTCAACAAGCCATCCATCGCTTTAGTATTTGATTTTGGACGGTGCAATGTAGATTTTTGACTGGCATCTCGTTTATTAGAGTGACTCTAAGGACAGAGGAATCGTCAGCATCTTGGATATGTAAACTGCTTGGTGAATTTGGCGGAGGTGTTCCTGAATACTTTTCATCAGGAGAAGTTTTTCGATAAATGCTGTAGTAAAAAGCTATCGCAGGAAAACAGTTCCAAACTATTATAGCTGGAGTTTTGTATAGGATATGAAAAAAAACAAAAAAAAACAAACAAAAAAACAACTGAGTAGGATTAGGTAATACCGCACTCAATCACTGCAGATCAACCCACGGCACCAAGAGGAAGAGCCACAGAACAATTAATGTCACCTGACAAACAAAGAAAAGCAACTATCTCTATCTCTTCCTCATCAAGATGATAACAAAACTAGAAAAGGCCACAAAACAATCCACAACAAAACAAAACATGGAAAAAACCCAGAACCATATAAAGGTGCAGTGTTCAATCAACAACGCATCAACAACAACAGAACCACCGCCTTAGAAGGGACGCAGCCTTAGCCATCGTGGGCTTGAATGCATTTGACTGGTACTAAATCGTCGCCCTAGATTCCATTGTTGTTATAGAAAAAAGTTGTTTACCTCGCATGAAGGCTTCCTAACTATTGCAATGTATCATCAAAGAGAAACGATCTAGTAAAATTAACGCAGTATGATGAAACAAATAAAAGGGCCAACTTCTTCAAGATAGTCTGCGCTGAAGAAAACCTCAAGCTGAGCCACGTTGGGTCCAGCCAAAGACAAGCATCAGGCACCAACCGACCTATTAAAGCATTACGTCAAAGCAATCATTGAGTCTGAGGCCTGACCTACCTTCGTGTAAATAAAGAGGAAACCGAAGCTAAATTCATGATGTGGTATACAGCCAGGCATGCAGACTGTTGCCTGATATAGGCTATATCCAAGTATTCTATATCGTGATTATACCATGTTTATTAAGAGCTGGCAGTTTTGGTTTTACGATATTGGTTTAAAAACTCTTCTGCAACAGGGCATATCAGGCCAGTATTTCATTTAGATTATAAGTCGGAAACCCTAATTTTTGTGATCAGTTCAAAACAACAATCAAACCTTATAAAATAGTTGGATATTACATGGATATCATGCGACAGTTTACATGTGTTGTAAACCAATCACGGTTTATAGCTATGTTTCCGCTTAAGTTGTATGACGGTGGGTCAGGCCTCAGATTCAATGGTAACCCTGAATTAAAGCTTTAATCAGTTGGTTGGTGCCTGGTGCTTTCTTGTGCTTGGCACACCGTGGCTCAACTTGAGGTTGCCTTTAGCTCGGATAATCTGTGAGGCGTGCGCCTTTTTTATTTGGTGTATCATAGAAGGTTAATACTGTTGTGCCAACCAAGAGTGACAGTGACGTAATACTTTGTTTACAATTGCTAAGTAAAACACTTACGTGAACACTTCACTTGAGCTAACGCGAATCGATAGATCACTTGAGTATTAATCCTATCCTGCGGATAGGATTTATACACAAGTGATCTATCGATTCTAAGTCCCTCATAGCTTTGTAAACAATCATGACGTCACTGTCAGTCTTGGCTAGCACGACAGTAGTTAGATGATACATTGCTGTACTAATAAACAAGGAGATTCCAATAATGATTTATTATATGTTTTGTACTAAACCGAAGCTATCAGCAGATCGTATACAGATATTGAAAGTCATAATGGGATTAAGGATTTAAGCTTATGTCACTGGTCTAAACTGTTTGTGAAATAATAGTAAGAAAGCCTCCATACGAGCTAAACAACTTGTGTTTTAACAAGAACATAATCTAGGGCGAAGGTTTGGTAACAGTTCAATGCATTTTAGCCCCCATCCCAGGTAGCCTATAAGTTGCTATCCGTTCTAAGGCGGTGGTTCTGTTGTTGTTGATTCCTTGTTTATTGTTGCTCCCATTATTTGTATGGGTTCTGTGTTTAGTCCTTGTTTTGTTGTTCAGTTCTTTATGTCTTTCCAGTTTTGCAATCATCTTGATGGGGAAAAGAGAGCTGGTTGCTTATCTTTAATTGTTTTCCTGATGTTTTGTGACTTTTAGTGTTCTGTAGCTCTTCTTCACGCAATTTTCTGACCAAACTCACATTTTGGTTGTTGTCAGTCTAAGATATAGGACTTGCCATTTAAAAACTCAAGACCAAATTTTGATGAAACTAGCGACTTCTTTCTGCCTGCGACTTCATAATTGAGTTAAAGCTGAAATATATAGAGAAAAGTAAACTGGGTTTCCGTGATATGAAAATTATGTCACGAAGGTATGGTCAACGAGTCCGCAAGGCTCTTGGGTCAATGATGCGTGCTGTACAAAACAACTTGAAACAGCGAATAAACAGCAGGAAAATATGTATGTTTTTTTACACGGTGTAGCACCCGTTAGTGTAAACGTTGTCAATAACGGGAGATATCACTCCCGTTACTGTAGCCAGGAACACTTTTCTACTAAGCGGCAACAATGCTGACCCCAAAAACCGTTAGTGTCAACATTATAGAAATCTAGAAATTGTGTTTATGAAACACTATGCCCCCAACCATTTGCTTGTCGATAAGAAGGATCTCACCACCAATCTGTTCACTAGGTAATCTACTCACCAACTTCTATCTGCTGACTAAATTTGAGCTACTACAATGTAGCTGTAATACTTTTTGAGATATCTTTATTTAAATTTTTTATGTCAAAATTTGCAAAGGGTAATTACTCGAAAAATGCAAAGAGCAATAACTCGAAAAAATTGAAATAATATGTTTTGTCATTTTCACGAGGTAATCTACTCATTATCCTCTATAAGCTGTCCAAGTTTGAAGTTCCTAGCTGTAATCATGGGTTTTGGAGAGATCAATTTTTCTATGTCGAAATTTGCAAAGGGCAATAACCAAAAACATTTTTTTTATTTTCACCAGATAATCTACTCATTATCCTCTATCAGCAGACCAAGTTTGAAGCTCCTAGCTGTGGTAGTTATTGAGATATCTTTATTGCAAAATTACATTATGACCCTTTAAAAGGGGTATAACTCCACAAAGGGAGATAATTCAGAATTTAAAAAAAATCGTGTCAGTTATTTTTTAATGAGTAATCTATCTATAAAATTTCAAAATTCTATCTTAAAAATTGTTAAGACGGACGGAGGGACGAGCCTAAAGCAATAAACATATAAAAAATGAAATGACAAGAGATGACCATTTATCGCAGACATATGAGCAGCCGTAACAAAACCAACTTTGTGACATCCACTACTTGATTAAGACCAGTGTAAACTTCAAACAATGTTGATCGTGACTATACTCCTCCAAAGAGCAGTCAAACCCGGGTATACGCCAACACTTCCCGGAAATAGGAAATCAAATGCAAAATCATATAATATAGACCGACAGCGAGATTATATATGAAGATGGAAGCATTTGATCGACTTTAATTTTTATCAAAATTATAGACAGCGATACACTGTGATTCCCATTACTACCGTCAGAGGTCCTTTTTAAAAATTAAGCCGTGACATGTGATTTCCAACAAAGTGGCATTTAGACAAGTGTAGACACCGATCAGCCTGTGCAGCGTCATTCTAAGCTTAGAAACTCCAAATGCTGTTTAATCAGGAGTTTAACAGTCACAGAATTTTCAAGCGACTAGCAAAGGCTCTGATCAGACTGCGCGTATGCGCAGGCTGATCCGAGACTTTGCTAATCGCACATACAATATAGTTGGAAATCTCATGTCACGGCTCAATTAAAAGTCGAAAGTTCTGGTTCATAATAAACCAGTCATTGTATCCCCCGCCCTTTCGGGCCGGGGAATAGCGAGGCTTTTATCAAATTATGAATAACAACAAATGACCTTAATCATTTGAATAAGCTTTCTTTCTTTTCCCCTCTCTCATGGTGGTGCCACAAGAAATTTAGCTTCAGCTGACCCAGCGGTTTCAGAGAATTTACACACACATATCAATTCACTTGGGAGCCTTTAGCATAAAATAATGCAACTGTATATGGCTCTGTATTCTTGAACATGAAAACACAAGAAATGAGAGTTGTTCCAAATGAAAAAAGTATTTGGGCTTTCTATATAGGCATACATTTGAAAATATTGAATAAGGACCTTTACATACAAATGTGTAAAATGCTGGTAAATAGGCACACCAAACAAAATTACATATGTCAATGCCACATCATGAGCCATGAATAAACCTGTCTTGGGGTTTAGAAATTCTAAAACAATTCAAACTGGCATACTCAGCTATAATGACTAGTTTAAAGTAAGTAAGGGTGCAAAGATCAGGAATCTATATAATCCAGTACCACACCTGACCCAGGATACCAATGGGAAAGCGACAAATTCACAGTTAGACACCACAAACGAGAGCCAAGAGGTCAGCCCTTTCCCAGCAGGATATAAACAGACGCGCACAAAGACATAGCAAACACTAGACAGAAAAAAATCCATAAAAGATCCACAAAAGAATTAACGCCTGGGAACGGTCAGTAAAATATTTTACTGGAGGGCTCAAACCGGTTTAACGGCGCCAACCTCACCCTTAATTCAGATGTGGATCAAGACACATAGATTTTTGGTTTACATAAAAGACCCCTAACTTATCAATGCATCATCTCCTGAAACATATAAATCAAAATATAACAAGGCGATAAAGCAAAGATAAGGACTCAACAGTAAATAAAACTGAATACCGGAGCAAAAGCAATACAACAGGTAAACCCCCGTGGGCCCGACAAACAGCCAAAGCATCAGCCCCCCACCATCTCATCAATAGATAAGTCTTTAAGTCGGAACCATCATCGAGCCTGAAGTCCGACCCACCGGCGTGCAACTAAAGAGGAAAGCAAAGTTGCCAACCGTGATTGGGTTGACCACCAAGCATGCAGTCTGTTGCAATACATTAATGTTATAGCCTATCTTTTTATAATGGGAAATTATTTTAATGAACTGCGCTGAACAATTATTAGAGCAAACAATCTTCTTCAACTTATACACCAAGTCACCATAGAAATCAGGTTCTGAAAGTCCAAGGCGCAAGAGAGATTTAAGTCCAACTTGGAATTTAGAAATCAAATCATAGTATCGTCTATAAAATTTAGATATGTTTTTGCGAAGTTTATGATACCGATAGCATTGTTTAAGAGTTAACAATTTATTGCGAGTGTTAAAGTCAGCAACATAGCTAGATGCTCTAGCAAAACGAATGAGTTTAGAGATATAGACTCCATAGGATGTAGAGCGAGGAACATCACCATCTAAAAATGGAAAATTGACAATTTCAAAATCAAAGTCGCCACGTTTATCATAAATTTTGGTAGAAACAGTATCATTAGAAATAGACAAATGCAAGTCTAAAAATGCGGCTTCGGTATCAGAAGTATTAGCTTTATTAAGTTGGAGCTCTGAAGGGTATATTTGACTTACCATATTGTCAAAATAAACATTATTAATATTTAAAATATCGTCCAAATATTTGGACGTAGTGTTAAACGCATCAATGACATCAGCCTGAGTATCATCGGAAAGAGACATCATAAAGTCCCTCTCATAACAAAACAGGAATAAATCTGCAACCAGGGGCGCACAATTTTAGGATTTGGCAAGTAAGAGTATTAAATATACTATCTAGGCAACGACACAAAGAGCTGGTGTAGATGCACAGGCTAATCTTTCCCTTAGTTAGAAGCATATGGCATAAACATGTTTCTCATGATGTGGCTTAAAGTAAATATGCAAAGCATCTTGACAAGGAAATATTCTGCTCTTAGAAAAATGTGAGAAATGAAGCATGCAGACCAAACTCTAAAATCTGAAACATATAAATGCTCATCAGACTGAAAAAAGTCAGAGAAAAATAAGACAGCTATTTAAGCGGGAAATTAAAACCCCGGCGCATTCACGGCACTGCGGGGACCATCGTAGTAAGAAAGAGGGCAAAGATTAGGAATCTATACAATCAAGCACCACACCTGACCCAGGATAGCAATGGGAAAGTGGCAACTTTACAATTAGACATCACAAACGAGAACCGAGAGGTCAGCCCTTTCCTAGTAGGTGACCATAAGGCATCAATATGTCAAATTCCGGCACATAAGCCCCGCTATGTCCCCGCTATCCCCGGCTCCAAGGGGGCAAGCATACAAATGACTGGTGCATAAATTGAAATCTCTAGAACTACGTTAAGAGATTATAAGTCTTTACATCTACAATTCATACGTCGGAATTGTAATTTCTGAATTCGAAATCGGACGCAATGAGAAATCATAATATCGAGATGAGACCTCAAACCATATTTAATGGACCAAACAAAGACACTCATAAACAATGGGAACAGCAATAAACAATGAATCAACAACAGAACCATCGCCTTAAACAGACACCAGCCGAAGCCACCAGGGAGTTTAAATCAAAGTTTCAGGCCAAACATTCCCCTAACTTCTAAAACTGTTCAAACAAAACACAAACGCTCGTACACAATGGGAGCAGTAGTAAACAATGAATCAACAACAGAACCACCGGCTGCCGAAACCACCAACTTTACAGGCTAAACATTCGTCCTAAATTCTGTAATTTTCAAAGCATAAAACCAGGAGTAACACATATAAATTTAAGAATGCAAATACAATATAAAGCAACCGATTCACTCTGCCACATGTATCCAGATAATTGCAATACTATAAATATTATAAAACAACTCATAAAACCAGATTTTAAATTTCAACAGCAAAACTACCGTCTCGGAATGGACCATAGCCGCAGCTCCAACCCCCCCCCCCACCTCGGAAGTCTGGGGATTACATAAGATATTACTGCCAAATATTAGCTCTAGTTTTTTTTTTATTTTGATTAAGACATAGAGTCGCGATGGCAGTGATTTTTTGCTTAATATATCACTGGCTGGAGGTCAGTTGTCAACAGTGTATAAATCACAAGCGCAGCGCGAGTGGTTTCACAATCACGATTGACCGATGAAACGGTGTCTGATCTGAGCCAATACTGCATATATCCTTTGAAAAGACGATAGGTTTATATGCTTAAAAAATAAAACTTTTTTTTTAGAAAATTGATTAAAAAAAGAACAACACAACAGAAAATTACCAATATTACTGTATTATGAATAAGCTCTGTGACTCCTTTGCTGAGCTATACGGTTATTGAAAGTTATAACGGTTTCGGAATTAACCTGACGTCACTGCCATAAACTGTTTGTGGAATAGTAACTCAAAGTCATAGCCATGGTACATGCACGAAGGATGTCGACCAAGATTATCGGAATTAGTACAGCATGACCTTGGGCATCAGGTCATAAAAGTGATTGAAGATAAGGGCAACCCGTTCTGATTTTTGATCTTTTTTTAGTCAAAAGACATGGCCATGATAAGAAAGCCAGTTCAAGAGGTCTTGGCACTTATCAATTCGGCGACCAGCAAAGTTTCAGACGAGTCTGCGCAGATGTGCAGACTCGCCAGAGATTCCGCTGCTCGCAAACACAAAGCATGCGACTTTGTAATGGCTGAGACCCAAAAGTGTGCATCTTGTTTCATCGAATTGATGTGTTTTTTTTATTGACTTTGCGCACACGCGATGTATACCATATTCTCATGGTTCGGCAAAATTTATGATTTATAAATCAAGTCGGTGACCTAATATCAATTATTGTGACTGAGTCCCTTGAAGGAGAAAGTAAGTCCATAACTAATTGCATACAAGGTAATTTTTATGCTTTTGTTGTCGTCTGCTGACTTTTTTTTCATAACTAACTTTTTCAAACAAGTCTTTCAGGTTCACTGTCAGTGTGTCAAACGGTTTGGATCCTGATCAGCACTGACGTTTTGTCGGTCCTGATCTGGGTCCAAATTGTTTGTAAAGGTTATCATCAGACGACAAAAGTCGCCGCTTGCATGGAAAGAGTTAAAGCAAAATATTTGAAGAATACCACCAATTCAGGTTCCATGTTTGTCTACGTAAATATATATGTAGTTCCGTAGCAGAAAAATCTAATAATAATCATATGGATTGCAGGTTGTTAATTATCATTGATTTGCCTTAGTAATACTGTTTAGGATCCACATTTAAAAAGCAGGTGAGTATGAACATGAAATGCCACAATAACAGACCGAAGACAGACCCACGACACCGTTAGGAAGAGACATGGAACACTCACGGCCACACGTCATCTAGAGCACGATTAAAGTAAAGCAACCGGCGCCCTCTTCCTCGGCGTGATGATTGTAAAACTATAAAGTACACTAAGTATTGCATTGCCAAACAAGAGCTAAACACAAAAAGCCAACACAAAACGGGAGTAACAATAAACAAATAAATCAACAAAATAAGAACCACCGAAGCCACCGGGGGCTTATACATGTGTATTAATTTTACTGGCCAATTTTTCGCCCAAGATTCTTCTGTTTCCACTACTAACAAATTGTTAAGCTTGCATTGAGGCATCTTTTCTTATGCAACATCATCACAGGGAAACAATGAAAATCAAATTAGCAAACTGTGATGGAACTAGAAATGGGCTATTAATGTCACTAATGACACCTTGGCAATTTGTTTTCGGAAAAAAGATGATCTTAATTTTCTGCAATTTTATATTTCATTTTATTAATAATGATATACAACAATAAAAACTAGAATTGTTTTTTCTACGAAAAAAGATCTCCCCCCTTTAAAGAATTTTAAAAAATCACAAAATTGCATTTAGTTATGATACAAGGGGAATACTTTGAAAAATATACATGCAATAGATATGGTTCTTATGCAAGACACATTGTCAAAATGTGCTTGACAAATGTATGAAATTTCATTGAAATATCTCTGACGGTTATCAAGTTATAGAGCGGACACGATTTTGCGACGGACAGACCCACAAACAGACGCAAGGGGAAAGTATACATGCAAGAGTTATGGTTCTTGTGCACGATACGTCGTTTGAAAGTGCTTTACAAATGTATGAAGTTTAGTTGAAATACCTATAATGATTATCAAGTTAAAGAGCGGACACAAAATAGCATTGCAAATAATAAAAGGGAAATAACTTAAAAGTATCCAAAACGGAGTTATGGTTCTTGTGTATGACACATTTTTTCATTGTGCTCTAGAAGTGTATGAAGTTTTAAGAAAATAGCTTAACAGTGTTCAACTTACAGAGCAGACAAAATGCCTTTATTATGTTAAAAGGGGAATAATTTGAAAAATAAACATGCAAGAGTTATGGTTCTTGTGCATGACACGTTGTCTGAATGTGCTTTACAAATATATAAGTTTCGTTGAAATACCTCCGACGGTTATCAAGTTATAGAGCGGACACAAAATAGCATTGCAAATGATCAAACGGAAATAACTCCAAAAAACTTACATCAGAGTTTGCTTTACAAACAAAGTTTCGTTGAAATGCCGCTAACGGGTTTCAAGTTCTAGAGCGGACACGATTTTGTGACGGACAGACAGACAGAGAGTGGGACGGACGGACGCTCTTACATTTGGATTCTTGTTGGGTACTTACAGTGTTGGAAAAAGTAGCCAAGAAAGCGTAAGTACCCAACAAATCACAGAAAATTTTTACGGAATAAACCTCATTTTGAGTTTATTAGCTCCCTTTATAAACAAATGAGGTTTATTCCGTAAATATTTTTCGAAAATTTAAAGTACCCAGCAAGGGTCCATTCGCGAGCACGGACAGACGGATGCAAGGGGAAGAACAATATGTCTCCGGACCCTTCCAGAGGGGAGACATAATTGATGTCACCGTTTAGTTGTTCAAAAAACATGCACAGTACATAGATTCCCCTTTCTCCAAAAATGTTCAGGGACGAAGTACGAGATACACAGGTTTGTTATATGACTGGAGAGAATCCTGTCTCCTGATTGGCTTAATTTGTCTTCATAAATCTCTATGTCTACCTGGAAACTGGTCTAAACCGGTCCACAAGTGAAAATTGCATGAAAACCAGCTCCAACTAGCTTCCAGAAGATAATATTTTTGACACTTCTGCAATATAACCCTCTAGAGAGCTAAAATAGCATGATGTGTGTGAAACTAGCATGTGCTGCATGAAATTGACATGATTTGCTGTTTCACTTCCCAACAGGTAAATTAAAGACTTTCATGAATTTTACAACAGTTTTGTTTTGTTTTGTTTGCTTATTTATCTTTGTTTGAATAAGGAAACTGTAAAAAAGTTTTATGATAACATCTTATATTCCCCATTAAGAGAATTAATATACATTGTACATTTGAGATGTTTCAGATAGAAGGTTGAACATTTCTTTAACAACAAAAGTGAAAGAAGCAAAATTTCAATTCTTAAATGAAAAGTCATATAACAAAACAGTTATTGACTTCAATTTCGGCAGACATAAGGATTTATCTACCCTAGCGGCCTCGGTGAATTATCATCTTTTCGGGTAGATAAATCCTTATGTCTACCTCATTGAAGTCAATAATTGTATAATATGATATGGTGGCATATTGTGAATAGTTGTATAAGAAAACATTCAGTTTACTTATAAAATATACATGTAGAAATGGTTACTACATAAGCTGAATCAGTGTGAATTTTTTAGCAATTTTCACAGTTAAAAAGACATATATTTATTGATTATTAACCCTGTATTTTGTAACTATTTATTTGCTTTCCTCTTTAACTGCACGCCGGCTGGTCGGACCTCAGACTCTATGACGGTTCCGAACTAAAGACTTATCTATAAACGATAGGATTAGGGCCTGGTGCTGTGTAGGTGGTCGGGCCCAACGGGGTTTAACTGTTGGATTGTTTTTTACTCCGGTATGCCGGTGTATGTACTGTCAAGTCACTATCTTTGTTTTATGTTCTTTTTTGTATCTCGATTTGCATGTACTATGAGATGATACATCGACAAGTAAGGGATCTTTCACGCGAACCAAACATCTATCTGTCTTAATCCACACCAGAAATAAGGGTGAGGTTGGTACCTTCAAACATGATTAAATCCTCCAGTATTTTTCCTACTGACCGTTCCAAGGCGGTGCCTCTTTTGTGGATCCTTTTCGTTATTTATGTTTCGCGTTTTTCATTAAGTCATGTCTGTTCATTGCCGCCTTGTGGTGACCTGCTGGGAAAGGGCTGGCCTCTGTGCTCTCTTGTATTCGATGTTTCCTTGGGTTTTGGTCACTGTCCCATATTATGTAATTTAAAGCTGCATACTCTGTAACTATGAACATTTTTCGAAAATTTTTATTTTCTTTTTAAATCATTTGTAAAAGTCGAATTAAGCTATGTTTTCACAATAAAAATGTTCAGTACAGCTGAAAACTGCATGGAAAAGTGAATTATCTTATCAAATATGTGTGCTTTTCTCTTGTTGGTAATTATTTGCGTCCCTCCAATAATTCTAGACCGTTGAATTTTAACATAAATGCAGTTGTTTTGAAAGGGATAACTTGTTAAGATTTACGAAAATGGTAAAATGTTTACCTGAATTTGAGTATTTCTACTGTGTTCTTGAAAAATAAAAACATTATTTTTAAAATTAGAAGACCAAAAGTTACAGACTATGCAGCTTTAATGGATTCTAAATAATTGCCTTCTTCCTTACTTTCAAATAACAAACAGTATTCGTAATACTGATTTGTAGCTATCTGAAAGTGTAGAAACTTTTTTGAGAAGATTAACTTATAAACGAAAGTTTCCTTGACAATTAGATATTCATTGTTACCCCGCACACGTTTTTCAATGAGTCTCTACTTTTGCGCAATGAAAGTGTTCAAAATGGCTCAAACAGTTGCAAACACACATTTCTGTTACTCATATCTTATACAATTTATTTGATCGTTTAAATTAACAGATGTAAAGATGTTTCAAACCAAATATATTTCATATGCTTTTACTGCAATCTGGTCCTCAGTGAGCAAGAGCTTTAGAGAAAACTGTATTTTGAACCATTTTCTATGTAATTATCAGTATTAAGGGGTAATTACCTCTATTTGAAAACATAGAAATGTAGCGGTAGCAACTTTTGATGTACAGTTTGACATAGTCAAAGTTCAGAACAGCTTTTAACCAAATAAGAAAAAAAAACGTTTTCAAGTTATTGAGCTTTTACTCACTTTACTATTTTTCCCATATTAAACAATAGTAAAATAATTACCAGGTACAGTAACTCTTGTTGAAATATGTAGATCAGTTAATTCATCATAATTGCATTCAGCATACCAATTCCATTTATCTCAGTAAGTTTCTGGTAAATACGGTAACAAAAAATGAATCTATAAGGCAAACTGTGTTAAGTCATGTAAGAGTTATGGTCATTGGTGTCAGTAGTGACCTTAACTCACCGGCTTACAGACAAACCTCTCCGTGATAAAGAGCGATTAACCCTTAAAGCGCCACCTATAATTTGCAGCAGACTACAATTTCAAATTTTGCTGCTTTTTCAAAAATAACAAATAACGTATGATATTTCATGAGAATCGTCTGCTGGCAGACGATTCTAATGAAATATCCTACCTTTTTTTACGAAAATTAGAAAAGCTGTCGCAAAATCTGTTGTCTGCTGCAGTCGTGATTGGCGCTTTAAGGGTTAAAACACGAACATAAATACGCATATAAAATATAGAATATAATTCATGCTCTCACTTCCTCAGCGATATGATTGCAAAAATAGAAATGACACAAAGACAAAAAACAAATGGGAGCAATGCCAAAAAAATGTGCTAGCAACAACAAAATCACTATGGAAATAGACGCATAATAGAAATTTGAAATATAAACAAATAAACCATTAGCGGATCCAGAAAATAACGTCATGGGAGCGAGGAGGGGTCTTGGAATGTTTTTATCACCGTATTTCGCAGAGGGCGTACGTAGGAAGAATTTCGACCCAAATAGCTCGAAGGGGTCTGTACCAATATTTCGAAGGGAACCTATTACAATTATGATTTTCCTAAGGGTGAGGGGGCTCGTATCTCCTGGCCCATCTCTAGATACATCTTTGTAGTCCCAGGTCAGCAGCAATAATTTCCAATTACATATACTTCATACTACTGTAGAATAGCCCTTCAAATGGAACACTGTTTTTGGCAATAACATTAAATCTATAAATCGAATTTTATATTTGATTGGAAATATATACTTAAACCAAAAATCCCTAATCAAAAATATGTTTTGGAAGTTTGCATGCATTTTCATAAATGCTGTGATAGGATGGAATTTTAACATTCTTAATATTTTAGGCCAAACATATTCCCCTCAAGTACCTTTAGCGAAACGGATCAATGACTATCAGTTGAACATAAAACCATGTATATACTAATATAAGACAATTTACAACAATGCTTCAGTGGTTTTAAATGTAGCTACATATTTGCTTGCGTTGCCATTTATCAGCCTAGTCAATAATGTTTCAGTTATTATTTCCAACCTTGTCACAAAAATGGTGAACCAAAAGAAAGGCAATTATTCGTTGACCTATAAAAGCAGCTTGGATTGCATTATAAGCAGTTCAACAAGATATCTACCCCAGGTGTATTACACCGACAGTACAAAAATAGGTACTGAAAGGGTATTTTCATGCTGACAAAAACTAAGTTATTTATTTTTACAAGATATCAGAGCCCAAAAATAGATATCAGTCTCCGCCAAAATTTAAATCTAGTTAAAGTTTTACTTTTCTATGCGCATGCAAACTTTCAATTTGAAGTAACTTTTATGTTAAATTTTAAAAACGAAAAACTGTGTTCCATTTGAGGTGCAATATACCAAAAGATGATTTTCCTTCACAATTACTCTCTCAAAGCGGTGCATTTTTATCCTACATATATCTCACACTCATGATAGATTCTTATATACTTACTGGGTGCACGGCTCGGGTGCATTTTAAGCTATAACTGGTTGGGTCTACAGAAAAATGTTCATGTATATCACATACAACGGTAAGCATAATTTCTTACAGTTTCAAAGAAGGGGATTGATATATACTGCTCAACAAAAGTTTAGCACGGATTTTAATTTAATGTCCCACTTTGAACGAACATGAAACATTTCATATTAATGTAATCAACATGCATGGGGATCTTGCAATTAATGTTTTTTCGTGTCCGCCAGACAAAATGTAATTTGGTTAGGCGTCAGTGAACTGACGTTAAATTTGATGTCATGGGCATGCAGAGAATAAATGTCTACATCAGAAATTAGAACTTTTGAATTTAGAGTGAAGCAAAAGGTTCTCAATGATGAAAAACGTTGAAAACGTCGAAGTTTAATACCCGTTTATGCCGCGTTTTACTGTTCCATTATGACGTTAAAATGGCATTTTCTACTTTTTTCCACTTTTTTGACTTTTCCGCTAACTTAATCATGAGAGCAAGAAATCTTTTTGATGCTTAAACGGTACAAGCACCTGAAACATTTCTGTTAGTTGGCCATTTGAAAACGTCTTCTTTAGATAGCGTTACCGCCAACATTTAGCCTCAACTTCAGATTAACGTCACTTTTTATGAATAAAATACCAAGGGATTTTATTTTACAAACTAACCTTTCCCTAAACAGTCTTTCTTTTGGCATCATCTAAAACACGAAAACCCTTTAAATTAAGCATGCCTACACAACGAAAAAACTACTGTTTTTGACATGTAAACGCCATTACAACAGTGACGTTAGTTGTTTTCAAGACTCAAATTTTGCTTCAAATGCTCAATGGAGATGAACTTTATCTGTTTTACAAAATGGCCGATTCAACCAAGCTGGAAAACAAAAGACTTTATAAACCGATGCTGTATCAATTTTGTATTGCGAATAATGGAGTTGAAACGCGCGTTTTTGACCCCTCTCTTGTTTAAAGCAACGAACGAGGCAGTGGAAATCCAATTAAAGTACACCAATTGCTTTCTTCAACTGGACCACATATCAAACCATCATTTCAGCAGATATTTAATATCATTAAACCATTTGCTTAAATAAAAATATTTTTTATTAACCCGTGCTAAACTTTTGTTGAGCAGTATATATTTGAAAATCATCAATGCTATTCACATCAATGTTTAGTGTAATTAAATTCAGCGTTCCAATATATATTTTTGTTTTACTAGGTTCAGCATGTGTGCTCTACTACTAGGCGTTGTGCTGATATTTGGAATTACGTCGGCCTCTGAGCTGCAGTCCAAGCGTTTTCTAAACCTAGGGCAACTAACCACAGCACAGAAATCTCAAATCCAGGTCGGATTCAATGATGCAAGGTACATTGCAGACAAGATCCACAACAAGGATTTATCGGGTGTTGCTGGAGCCTTGCCTGGAAAAGTCAACACATACCTTAGTGCTTTAGGTCCATTTGTTGGCATCACCCTTAGTTCCTTTGGAGGACAATCTGCAGAAGTCCATCTCCTAAAACAGATGTTTACGGCCATTCAAAACAGACTCGACCAGAATGACGTACAGTTATCTCAGCTACTTCGACAAAAGAATTTTATTGCTACCACACTACGTTTCCCTTCAATTGAATCCAACATCAATGCTGTTCAGCACACGTTCTCCGATATTTCCAGAGCCACCAGCTTATCGGCGTATAAATTTGAGGCATACGAATTCAAACACACTTATGAAAACATCTATGGCTCGTCTGGCGTTAAATTGTTTAATGGAATCATCCAAGGAGCCAATGGTGGACTCTTCAATAAGTTCATGACCTTCAGTCATTATGATAGGACGGCAACCACCAGTTTTATGGTTGGGACCATGAATCTTTTGATAAGAGCGGCTGCCTTAGAGCTGACGTATGCTGAGATAAGCAATGATCCTCATCACGCCGCCAAAAAACAGCAATGGGTGAGCCGCTTCGCTGTAGTCAAGAACAAAATGCTGGCGGTTGATAATGCAATAGCCCACCACCATTAACTCTTACAGCGCATTCCACAACTAAATTTGTCTGTGCTTTTGTTGTCAATTAGAATGTTTTAGAAACCTTTTGGTCAAACAGAGTGGACGCAGATCAGACTGCTCCTATAGGAGCAGTCTGATTTGAGGTCATACTGTTTTGCATCTAATCTTACATTAAGCAAAAATGTAAGCATATATATGCGACAGACGACATAAGAAAACGACTTTTATGCAGATTTTTATGCTGGCGAAGACAGGCTATCTAGCTCTGCAGTCAACCTTGTTTGCCAATAAACTCTCATAAATTATCTTGCATATTAAGCATAAATCTTGAATTATGACAACTACAAAAAGGTGAAATTAAAGACTCTACACATAAAGCTTTTATTTGTTATTTATTACGTACATGTAAGTGTCGACAGAAGTAGCCATCGACTTCAAACTAAACCTGTAGTCTGAGTTAAATATTTCTGGATAAATCGTAACGCTTGATATTCATCTATTTTTGGCTGCTTGCAGCCATGTGATATCAGTTTCTATTTTAGATTTCAACCAATCAGGGCCCGGAATTACAATGCCTCCTTAAAGTTAAGGTAGACTTAAATTGACGAACTTACTTAAATTTCACGAAAAGTGCATTACAATCATTTTCCCTATCTTAAATGTCTCCTTATCTCGACAAAATGCTTAAATATTTAAGATAGCAGCGAGGCTACCTTAAAGTTAAGATTTAACTTTTTGACATGGTACTGTGACGGGGTTGCGAGTTCGAACCCCCTCACAGTACCATGTTATTTTTTTTAATTTTATTTTTTATCAATTATTTATTGAGCCGTGGCATGTGATTTCCAACAATGTGGCATTCCAGACTTAGACGAGCCCGTGCAGCAGTCTTTTAAGCTTAGACAGTCAAATAGGCTGTTTGGGCAGTAGCTAAATATTCATAGAATATTCAAACGACTAGCAAAGGCTCTGATCAAACTGCGCGTATGCGCAGGCTGATCTGAGGCTCTGCTCGTCGCACATACCACATTGTTAGAAATTTCATGTAGCGGCTCATTTTAAGATATAATTCATAAGCATTTCCGAACCATTTGGGTTGCTTAATATCGCTTTACATGATTGTATCGATTCCTGATCTTTGCACCCTTACTTACTTTAATGACAGCAAACAATGCGTACCCTATTGATTTGATGCATTCAGTGGCATCTCGCATATGCGTTTTCGTGTTTGATAATGTCCCACTTGATGGACACTTTGTATAAATGTTAAAACAGTTTTCCAATAATGCTTAAAGGACACATGTGAAAATATGGTACAATAAAAATTAAGAAAAAGAAATGAAAGTATTGATGGGATTCGAACCTCCGCATAATGGAAAAATAAATGTATGTTCTGCTGCCAGCGACTCTATCTTCTGAGCTATACAAGATGATATCAAACAGTTTTCAAAACTACACCTGACTGATGAATATGCCAGCCTACTGTTTTGATTTCAATGTTTACAAACAAGCAAATGTAAACATTGTCATTAGTCTAAGATCTTGGTAGCACTATAGAAGGTTTTAAGGAACGATATCGTTTCTATACCACCACGATAACGTATATCCACGCACGGATCCATGAAATCTTCGTCGGGTTTGGCGGTGGGGGAGGGGGGGGGGGGTCCAAGCCCGACTGACTGAAAAAAGTCTGAGGTGTTTTTGTTTTGTAAGTCCTCAGCTTATTTTACAGAGGGAGTCAAGTGATCATGGCTTTTTCAAAGAAAACTATCATTAAGTTATAACTTTCCGATATTCCATTGAGCAGGGCGCTCTAACATTTCAAGGGGGTCAAACTTTTCCCAGGTGGAGGGGGTCCAATTGCATATTTCTATATAAACATATAATATTTGTGTTTTTCCAGGAGGCTGGGGTCCGGACCCCTGCCACCTCCTCTGGATCCGCGCGTGGCATCGTTAACTGGGTTCGTCCACACATCGTCTTGGCCAAAAAACTTAGCATGACACTAACTACATTGATGCAAGTTCTGTGCGGCTGTGGTAAGCAACGACAGGGTCCTACTGTTTAGTGATTGGAGATACGCTTGGGGTATCCAAAATGCCATGAGTAGGGTAGTGCACAGTGTATCAAAGGCGTTTTGTGCAATGGGATCTTGTATTATTACTAACGTCGTATGTGAAGAGAGTCTCTACAATGTTGCTACCTGTAGCACATATAAAATACCGAATTACCCACATGCTTTGTCCACCACTGTATGCGGCGGTCACAAATGAACTGAATTGCCGCTGTTTTGTATTTAAAAAATGCGTATCGCTGCCTATCAGGTATGATTTTTTAGTAATAAGAATGAATGGTTCACCACATCAAGAAGTCTGTGAGTATTATATAAATACCCCCCCCCCCCCCTGTTAAACGTATGAACAAACTAGAGGATCTGAAGGTCCTGTAGCGCTTACCCGATCCCATTGATTAAATTAAAATAGGTCAAGGTCAACTTAGGCTTATTATCGAAACATATTTTGTTTTACCATATATGGGAGTGTTGTTGTTTTTTTCATTTGGAATTATCACATATGCATTGTAGCACGTTGTGGCTCAATTTGCGCCTTTAATTTAAAAAAAAAACAACTAGCTAAATATCTGATAATCAGCCAATTTCTGGCTTGCCATTGGGAATTTATGTGTCCAAAATGAGTACATGTACGCTATGTAAGCCATTAGTTATGACTGGACAGGGCTCGCGAAATAGATGGGTAACCGGGTGCCACTTTCGCAGAGATATTTGTAGCTTATAGCATGGCATCAGTGTTGTACAGCTCAAGTTGGATGAAATCCCGAATTTACGTAGACCTCGAAGTCTTTATTTTATTTATTTATTTATACAATATTTAAAGAGGTGAACACTTTTAGCTGAAATAGCCATTCTACCAAGTGAACCTCTATAACAAAACTATATACATCAAAACATTATTTACAAATTGCACATGTTTTAAAATGGTGCATGGATGCATTAAACAGTTCAAATACATCTTTAAAGCTTGAAATAGCACATTCATTGAAAATTATCTGATTTATAATAATAACGAGCCAATCACAACAATCACTGAACTCATGTCACAAATATCGAATTTAATACCGCCCGATCGGCGGAGACTCAATCGTGTCTGAGCCTTCGCCCAAAACAACAAAGGCCCCGCTGATCACTCAAAAGTGCAATTAGCAGAAGGCAAGGCCCAGACCAAAAAACTAGTCTGTCGAGTAGCTTTTCAGTAGCATATCTGCACTCAAATTTCCGCAGAAACTCATCACCTATTGCTGTAATCTGCATGGATTATTTTGTCAACAGATAACTGTTACTGATACGCGGTATGAACAAAGTGTCCTGCATAAACAATTATGTTTGAAATTGTGCTTTCAAAGACGTTTTGAAATTTTTTAAGGAGGGTTTAGTTCGGATTGACTGTGGTAGTGCGTTCCACAATTGCTGATATTGCTTTGGAGCGCAGTGCCTCAGTGGTAGAGTGCTTGACTCGAGACCGAGGGGCCGCGGATTCGATCATCACCGGCGTAACTGCGTTGTGTCATTGAGCAAGAACATTAATCCTAGCTTAGTACTAGTTCAACCCAGGAAGCCCCGTCCCTTTATAACTGAAATATTGTTGATGTGACGTAAATAATCAAATTAAACAAACAAACAAAACTGATATTGTACTGTTTACCTTAAGTTTCAACATTCGTATGAGCAAACTACAACCGAGCCAGCACGATATAATGGTACTTATTGCATAGGCGAGCAACCATGGATTGCTCAAAGATCCACATAACCTGCTAAATACACCTCAACTTAAAATATGCACGCGTGTGATGGTTCAGAAAAAAAGGATAAAAAAACTTAACCCCCACTGGATAGCTGATTATGCATCATTTATGTTAGGTTATATGGATGGGATAAGCAACACAATATCATTGGTTAGCCCATAAATAGTCTACAACGAGCTAGATGCTTGTTAACTGCTCCGACAACCACACAAAAACATTATCATCGCGAACGAGTTCGTGTGTACTCCCCCCTACCCCCCCCCCCCCCCCCCCACAGATCACCCCACCTGCCCTCCCTCCCCGTCTCCTCTAAAATGACGCCTATACTCTTTTATGAAATGGAAAATATCAATTCAAGTAATTCTGCATCGTGGGGAGGGTTTTAATGAGCAGGAATTACTCTATTTTGTAGTATTTTTCGAGTCCGTTGATTAATTTACGGGTCGCGCGTAACATTTGGGTCGCTTACAGTCATTAAAACTCTATATTTTTCGTATGTCTTCGGAAGCCTTTCCGTCAAATTAACGATTTTAGCCGAGTATTTATACTTAAGTTAGGTTCACAAAAACGGTGCATTATAAATGCACATTTAAGATAGAATCTTAACTTTAAGAAATATTGGAGTTAAGTTCGTAAAAGTCTACTTAACTTAAGGAGGCATTGTAATTCCGGGCCCAGGGAAATATCATTGGTTACTTTCCAGACTGTCCGTATAATCTCATTACGGTGTACACATTCAGTACATTAAATGCCAAATCTAGGGACACAGACTGAAGCAGCCAAAATCTTCTTCAAAAAATGTCAACAAAAGTTTCAGAAGAATCAATTCATTAGAATGCTTTTAAGGTAAAGTCATGTAAATTCGGACGTCAGGTAAATTCGGACACACGTTTGCAAACAGTGGAAATCCAGATGAGACGGCTCCTTATGAGCCGTCTCATCAGGATTTTCACTGTTTGCTTAGTTAATCTATTTTTTATTCCAATAATTGAACCATATACACATACACGGTGGCTGTCCGAATTTTGTTGTATGTCCGAATATACCCGACTTTACCCTAGAGAGGTAGGCTAGCAGTTGAAGAACATAATCATGTCATGAAAATTCGCCCTTTTCACTAAAACTTTCTTACCCCATTATGTAATTCAATATTTTAAGACCATTAAATTTTCAACAATGTTAAAATACCGTCTGCAAACCTTTAGAAATTTGCATACAAAGCTCTAATGAGGCTTCATTTGCGCTTAAAGGAGATTTCTTATGATAATTAAAGGTGAATTAACAATTGCACCAAAGTTATGATCTTGCATTAGTGCCCTGTGTTGGTTTCACACCCTTGCAATAATAAAACCAAGGGGCGTTTTGCATTGTAAGAGTAATAACTATATTTTCACAAGTAGGAAGACCATTTTTCATATTGTCTGGAAGTTTGAGGATTGAAGAAAACGGGATATAAATTCTTGGCAGTTGTGAACTTTATTGACCTTGGTTTGCAAGCTGGTGTTAAAAGGCATTATTGAAAACAACGTGCTCATTACGTAGTTAATGTATATACGAATGCCAAATTTGTATAAAAATGTGGTTATCAATGCCCAAAGATAGATCACCTGATGTCCGAGGTTACCCGACTTTTCCCTACTTTTCATTCAGACAAGGAGGAATTAAATAATTCTTGCATTCAGAAAAGTATAATTTTATGAACATGTTTTACAGCCTAAAGAATGCTTTCACTTTCATTCCTGAGGGAGATGTTGCTTTCGAAAGCTCTTACTTGTATAAACTTTTTCCTGTATAAAAAAATGGCTATTTTATTATGGATACGGATACCATTGGCTATATTGTTGCGTGAACAATAAATACATTTCACACAGATCACCTTACGTCCCAACAAACAGCTTTTGAGCACTTTACAGCATAAGTATCAGTCGTTTTTGAGTAACTGGTTTACAATATTGTGACACACTTGGTAAACATTAGAGAAAAACATTTACATGAACATGAACTACTACATCAGACTACAATATGGGTAAGTAATGTCGCCCAAAAGTACAAATTTCTGGTAGAAAAATATTTTTTCCCAATTTTTGTTTAGTTTGTGTTCATGGTAAAAATCCTAAATTGTAAATAATACCAGAACTACACATATTTGGGTCAAAATACTTTCCCATATTGTAGTCAAATAATTGTAGTTCATGTTCATGTAAATGCTTTCTTCTAAAGTTCACCCAGCGTGTCAAAATATTATAAACAAGATTAAACCAGGAAGTAACTCAGAAACGACTTATAAGCATGCTACCAAGTGCTTAAAAGCTGTTTGTTGGGGCGTAACATGATACGTGTGAGATGGTTCGTACAACAGAAACGTCAAAGGTATCCGTCTCCATGATAAAACAGCCATTTGTGTTTATACAGGAAAAATTTCGTACAAGTAAGAGCTTTTGAAAGCAACATCCCCTGAAGATGGTCATAGAATATACAAATGTCTCTGATCAATATTTTTAGACTATGCGTAACTTATACCATGGTTTGTCCACACGCATGGGAAATAATTCTCTCACTTAAGCCATTCGGGAATGTCCGACACAATTCGAGAATCAAATCAAGCCTCAGGCGTATGTAAGGCGCATTACGCGAGGTATTAGAGCAAGACACATTAAATATAGCTTAGTACTGGTTCTACCAAGGAAGACCCGTCCCTACATACCTAAAAGATTGTTGATGGGACGTAAATAATCAAATCAAACAAAATTATCTTCAATTTTAGCAAAATGTGTTCGCGATGAAAGTTGTAGAGGAGACTTTCCGCCAGCTTCTCCAGATGGTCTGGTGCTTGTGGCTCCAATGATTTTTGTGCATATAGATGAAGATTTTGAAATAAATTGAATTCATCCTAGATTTCTAAGTCTTTATTGGGAAAGGCGTGACAAAAAGGGGTAGTCTCAAAATATTCGAAAGCGCTGCATATCCCGTTTATTCAAAGGTTGTGCGCAACGTAAAATAATGTAATAATACGTTAACATGCTCAAAATTTACCATGCATATGCAGAATCAACTTAAAGCAGGCTCATTTGTAGGAACAAAGGCTGGGTTTTCACATGACGTGCATTTTTTCTCTTATGCGCGTGCTATATAATGAACGTTTTGAGATGACCCACTAGTTTATTGCATGAGGAAATTAGGCGCGATTTCCATTATATACGAGGGATGTTCGAAAAGAATTGCTTACGAGGGGTGATCAGAAAGTTCGCGGAAAAGTGCTATTAAATCGCATTGCTTTTATCGATTGCAATGAAAATTCATAAATATAAACTACCAATCATAGCAAGTTGACTGAAATTGAAATTAAGAACAGGTGACGTCAGACTTATGAGCACGAGGCGCCGCTGTGACGTCACTTCGCTTGAACCGGCCCATCTGTTCCCCTGGGTTGCTTCTTGGGGCTAAAACTCGTAGTTGTGCTTGAAGTGATTGGTATTTTTAACGGAAAATAATGTTCCGTCATTCTTTGAACATAATATGAGGTTTTTATGTTATTCCGCTGCGCTATGCATTCAAATTAATAGGTTTCAGTCCAAAGGGCAGGCTTAAAATGCGCCAATTTTTAGAGTTTTTGTGTATATTAAATTAAAAATCTTATTTTCTTGTCAGTGTTCATCACAATAATTATAATATCAGACTTAACTATCAATAATAGATCTACTGTCCTGAAAAAGGGTGTTTTTCGAAGTGTGTAAATAGTTTATTTTAAATAATTGACATGCCAAAAACAGGCAATGGGTTCATAGAAGTTGAATGCTCTGCCTTTTGACAGTACTGTTATTCGTTTCGATTAAGAATACCATCCGTTAGATATAAATCTTTGAAAGTTTGCATAGAAGAGGAGTAAATATATTGTTAAATATGAATGGAATGCAATATGGGCCATCAGCGCTTAACAAAATTTTACAAAACGTTGAAGTTTAAGTGGTTGTGTAGTAAAACGTCAAAATGCAACGTAAAATGGGCCGGTTTGCGCTAGATAGCGTTGCCTTGACGACAGCTGTAACGCACGTAGATGACTAACCTCAAGCATGTTGTAACCGATCAACTGCATATATATTGCAGTATTATGTGCTGTAATTCCAGCTCTATTGCTCAACCGATGTAGAAATGGCAGCATCTGTCCCCGTATTTTTGAACACCCCTCGTATTTCGATCTGGAGACTTCAAATTTCAAATAGCCCAAAATTGCTCATTCCATGACATCAAAGAACTCTCCGTGGCTAGAAATGCAAAGCTCAACCGATGTATCCACTTCCTGAAGGCACCACGGTACGCTGATTTGGGCACAATAATAAGGTACTGATGAGACAAGAGCCTGTCAGGACTAGTATTTCCGCCCAGCAAAGAATTATTTCAATTTCGGAAACATAAAGATATCGCATAGGGCAAGATCTAGGGAATACGGGAGGTGAGGCAAAACAGTTACCTTTTCTTTCTTCCAATACGCCGTAACTATTTTGGAGGCAAGAGCAGGGACATTGCCATGTAGAAGACGGATATGTTTAAAGCCAGTGACAGGGTGTCGTTTCTGATAATATTTTTCGGCTTCTCCAGTACTATGTCTTTGTAGTGCTTTACGGTGATTTTTTTTCCCATTTTCCATCGGCACTTTTAATGCGACTCCTTCATTAGAGAAGAAAATTGCATACCAAACCTTCCTTGCACTCAAAGACCGTTTGGCAATTATTAGGCGTCTGCTATGTTTAAAAGCCCAGATTTTATTGCTAAACTTTCTGACGGGCTCAATGTAATAGACCCGATTTTCATCACCTGTGAGGACATTGGCAAACTGCTTTTTGTCACAAGTTTAAAACATTTGAACCATCTTTTTGGCCACTTTAACCCGTTGTCTGTTTTGTTCATCAGTCAACAGATGTGGCACCCATCTAGCAAAAATATTTCGGACTTTCAAATGCTTCTTCAAAATAAGGTGAACCGTTGATAGTGATGTGCAATATCACGAACTGTAAATCTGGCATCTCCTTCAATGATTTCATTTATTTTTGAAACGATTTCTTTACGAGATGAAAATTTTGGCCTACCTGATTTTGGTGCATTATTTTTTCAGCTCCTAAATGTGTCATAAGACACACAACAAGGTCCTTAAGTAGTAGAAAGTTTTGTCATCAGCTGCTTCAAAGAACAACCAAGTTTTGAGCGTGCTTTGATTTAAGACCATATTTCATATTTCTGGTCGACGCTACTACCAACCATTTTTATTACAGTGGTCAATGACTGCGTGTATTAATATGGCAAATTTTATGTTTTACATTTGATCTAACATGTACATTTATACACCGTTGTGTAGACCTTGAATAAGCATAGATAGGTATATATTGGTTTTATCGTGCCCCACGTGGATATCGAGATATAGGACACTAAGCAATTCATTTCGAACATCCCTCGTATTTCAACAAGCCATCCATCGCTTTAGTATTTGATTTTTGGCGGTGCAATGTAAATTTTTGACTGGCATCTCGGACTTGGTTTATTAGAGTGACTCTAAGCACAGAGGAATCGTCAGCGTCTTGGATATGCAAACTGCTTGGTGAAGTTGGCGGAGGTGTTCCTGAATACTTTGCATCTGGAGAAGTTTTTCGATAAATGATGTAGTAAAAAGCTATCGCGAGAAAACAGTTCCAAACTAATACAGCTGGAGTTTTGTATAAGATAAGAAAAAACAAACTACTGAGTAGGATTAGGTAACACCACAATCACTCACTGCAGATCAACCCACGGCACCAAAAGGAAGAGCCACAAAACAATTACAGTCACCTGAAACCAGGGAGACAAACAAAGTAAAGCAACTATCTCTCTCTATCTCTTCCTCTTCAAGATGATTACAAAACTAGAAAGGCCATAAACAATGCACAACAACAACAAAACATGGAACAAACACAGAACCATACAAAGGTGCAGTGTTCAATCAATAATGCATCAACAACAACAGAACCACCACCTTAGAACGGATGCAGCCTAAGCCACCGTGGGCTTAAATGCATTTTACAAGTACCAAATCGTCGCCCTAGATTCCATTGTTGTTATAACAAAAAGTTGTTTACCTCGCATGAAGGCTTTCTAACTATTGCAATGTAACATCAAAGAGAAACAATCTAATAAAATTAGTAGTATGATGAAACAAAGAAAAGGGTCAACTACTCCAAGATAGTCAGCGCTAAAGAAAACCTCAATCTGAGCCACTTTAGGTCCAGCCAAAGATAAGCATCAGGCACAATCCCGCCGATTAAAGCATTACGTCAAAGCAGTCATTGAGTCTGAGGTCTGACCTACCTTCATGTAAATAAGGAGGGAACCGAAGCATAAAAATTGATGTGGTATACAGCCAGGCATGCAGACTGTTGCCTGATATACATGTTATATCTACTTATTTTATATCGTGATTAGACCATGTTTATTAGGGGCTGGCAGTTTTGGTTTTACAATATTGGTTTAAAAATTCTTCTGCAACAGGGCATATCAGGCCAGTATTTTATGGTGATTTAGTTTAAAAGTCGGAAACCCTAATTTTTGTGATAGATTCAAAAAGATAATCAAACGTTATAAAATAGTTGGATATTACATGGATATCATGCGACAGTTTACATGTCTTGTAAACCAATCACGGTTTATAGCTATGTTTCCGCTTAAGTTGTATGACGGTGGGTCAGGCCTCAGATTCAATGGTAACCCTGAATTAAAGCTTTAATCAGTTGGTTGGTGCCTGGTGCTTTCTTGTGCTTGGCACACCGTAGCTCAACTTGAGGTGGCCTTTAGCTCGGATAATCCGTGAGGCGTGCGCCTTTTTTATTTGGTGTATCATAGAAGGTTAATACTGTTGTGCCAACCAAGAGTGACAGTGACGTAATACTTTGTTTACAATTGCTAAGTAAAACACTTACGTGAACACTTCACTTCAGCTAACGCGAATCGATAGATCACTTGAGTATTAATCCTATCCTGCGGATAGGATTAATACACAAGTGATATATCGGTTTTAAGTCCCTGATAACTTTGTAAAAAACATGACGTTACTGTCAGTCTTGGCTGGCACGACAGTAGTTAGATGATACATTGCTGTACTAATAAACAAGGAGATTCCAACAGTGAGGTCAATATATGTTTTGTTCTAAATCTAAGCTATCAGCAGATCGTATACAGATATTGAAAGTCATAATTGGATTATGTCACTGGCATAAAGTGTTTGTGAACTAGTAGTTAGAAAGCCTCCATGCGAGCTAAACAACTTGTGTTTTAACAAGAACATAATCTAGGGCGAAGGTTTGGTACCAGTTAAATGCATTTAAGCCCCCATCACAGGTAGCCTATATGTTGCTATCCGTTCTAAGGCGGTGGTTCTGTTGTTGTTGATTCCTTGTTTATTGTTGCTCCCATTATTTGTATGGGTTCTGTGTTTAGTCCTTGTTTTGTTATTCAGTTCTTTATGTCTTTCCAGTTTTGCAATCATCTTGATGGGGAAAAGAGAGCTGGTTGCTTATCTTTAATTGTTTTCCTGATGTTTTGTGACTTTTAGTGTTCTGTAGCTCTTCTTCGCGGTATTTTCTAATCAAACTCACATTTTGGTTGTTGTGAGTCTAAGAAATAGGACTTGCCTTTAAAAAAATTCAGACCAAATTTTGATGAATCTAGCGACTTCTTTCTGTCTACGACTTCATAATTGAGTTAAAACTGAAATATATAGAGAAAAGTAAACTGTGTTTCCGTGATATGAAAATTATGTCACGAAGGTATGGTCAACGAGTCCGCAAGACTCTTGTGTCAATTATGCGTGCTGTACAAGCGAATAAACAGCAGGAAAATGTGTGTGTTTCTTTTTACATCGTCAAGACTCACCGGTGTAACACCCGTAAGTGTAAACGCTCCCGTAAGTGTATACTTTGACAATAACGGGAGATATCATTCCCGTTACTGTAACCAGGACCATTTTCCCACTAAGCGGCAACAATGCTGACCTCCAAAACAGGATCAACCGTTAGTGTCAACATTATAGAAATCTAGAAATTGTGTTTATGAAGCACTATGCCCCCAACCATTAGCTTGTCGATAAGGAGGATCTCACCACCATCCTGTTCACTAGGTAATCTACTCACCAACTTCTATCTGCTGATATAACTAAATATGAGCTACTAGCTGTAATACTTTTTGAGATATATTTATTTAAAATTTTTGATGTCAAAATTAGCAAAGAGCAATAACTCGAAAAAAGATTAAATAACATTTTTTGTCATTTTCACGAGGTAATCTACTCATTATCCTCTATGAGTTGTCCAAGTTTGAAGTTCCTAGCTGTAATCATGAGTTTTTGATAGATCAATTTTTCTATGTCAAAATTTGCAAAGGGCAATATCCAAAAAAAACTTCTTTTTTTTCACCAGATAATCTACTCATTATCCTCTATCAGCAGACCAAGTTTGATGCTCTTAGCTGTGGTAGTTTTTGAGATATCTAGATTGCAAAATTACATTGTGACACTTTAAAAGGGGTATAACTCCACAAAGGAAGATAATTCAGAATTAAAGAAAATCGTGTCAGTTATATTTTAATGAGGAATCTATCTATGAAATTTCAAAACTCTATCTTAAAATTTGTTTGGACGGACGGCGGACGGACGGACGAGCCCAAAGCAATATACGCAAAAAAAAATGAAATGACAAGAGATGGCCATTTATCGCAGATATATGAGCAGCCGTGACAAACTTTGTGGCATCGACTACTTGATTAAGACCAGTGTAAACTTCAAACCCTGTTGATCGTGATTAGACTTCTCCAAAGAGCAGTCAAACCTGGGTATATGCCAACACTTCACGGAAATAGGAAATCAAATGCAAAATCATAAAATATAGACCGACAGCGAGCTTATATATATTACCATTATAAAGGAAGTGGGAGCAAGCATAGCGAGTAACCCTTAAATAACGTATTATTGTGATATGTGAGCCATGATCTACTTATAGTTTTCTCCTCCCATTTTCTGACTGCTCCTTTGGAAATAGTCGCATTTACCACTTAACAGATATACATAATGATTTTACTTAATGGATATTATAATTATTGACAAATATGTGATTTAGTTGGCCAATTTGTTAAATTTCTGTACAAACTGGTTGGTTGTGAAGCACAGGACTAAAAATCAGCAAAGGAGCCCAACCTAGGTTTAACCATTTTGGACTAAAACCCCTAAACGGTATTTTGGCAAACATTGAATACACAGAAGCGGCATTTCATCAGGGTCTGTACTGAGAACGACACACATTTTTATATAACCTCTAAGCCTTAATAGATTCAATATACCACCCTGACCTTATTATAAGTAATTTTATGGATAAATGCATTGTATTAGAAAAGGACAACAGTCGAATCTCATAAATTCAAAGTGCTCAGGAATAGATTTTTATTTCGAATTAGCAGTAGTACGAATTATAGGGAGGTAGACATAAAAATAACCCCCCAAAAGATAATTTTCTGATGTTTTTTTCTGTCAAACATAAGTTTTGGGCGCATTTACGCGATAACATATGTTATTATAGACAGCTACGTATTAGAATAGATAAAAAATAGGTCCCGCATTTATTTCGAATTAGCGAGTATTTCGAAAAATCAAAGTTCGAATTTCGAAGTGTTACTAGACCTCAAATGCTGCATTGTAACATTACACTGGATAGGCGGCAATCGAAGACGACCGTAGGTCAAATATCGTTAAAAACAGAGTTTTCGATTGTCATTTGTCGCCCGATTGGCGACAAATTGCAATTGAAGACACTGTTTCTAGCGTTTTGATCCGCGTTCGTCAATTGTTAAGAGCGTTTTTTAATTGCCGCATATCCGATGTAAACATAGCAGTGCGGTTTCGTTTTTAAATTAGCATACATGTAGCAAGTATGTGGGAGGGGAAAATAGTCACGGTTTGATAATTGTTTAATGAAGCTTGTAATTGCCAAGAACTGGTTTGAGTTCTGGTTTTACACGAAAACTCATAATATATTGTATATTGACATAAATATAGAATTCCCATATAATAAAAGAAATGTACGGGAAACTTTAAGATTGAAACCAAGGATTAAATGGAACATTACAGTGGACAATTCCTGTAAAAAACTTACTGTAAAATTCAGTTCAACTTGTCAAACTGCATTTTATATAAATGTAAGGAAGAAGGTAAAGATCAGGAATTTATACAATTAAGTACCATACCTGACCCGAGATAGCATATGGGAGTGATTAAAACACAAGAAAACATCACACACAAGAGAGCTAAGAGGTTCAGCCGTTTCTCAGCAGGTGACCACAAGGCTGCAAGAGGAACAGACAAGACAAAGAATCACCGCCTTAGAACGGTCAGTAACACTACTGGAGGGCTTAAACCAAGCGTTTATATCTCCTTTTGCATGGGTGATAGAAGAATGAATTTACCCTTTTCAGACCAATGTAATTTTCCATAAAGCTACATGCAATTAAGTCAGGCTGGTTCATTGTATATATTGGGGGTCAAATTTTATAATTTTAAAAATATGTAATAATATTCCTTTCTCTGAAGCTCGATTTATCAAAATTAACTGGTACATCAGCGAACTAGTGAACCTGATTAACAAATTAATTTACTTAAATAAATGTCCCTGGTTTATGCTGAAGCAAATTGTTTAATTGTTTATCGTCTGAATCAGCTAGTTCCGTATCTTCAGGAATTCGAAACAGTTCTTGTAATAGCTCCTGTTGACTAGAATAAATAATAAAAAAAATTATCCTGTATCAAGCAAAGCTACACGCTGGCATGAGCGACCATCGAAGACCCAGATCAGACAGAACCCTAAGTCTCTGATCAGAATGTGCCGACTGATTTTGAATCCTCGCTGAAGGCATATTCAAACTTTTACCTTGTGCTGAATTTATCTCAGTTCATGTCCTTCATTGCTTACTGTCAACACAACGGGTAGGCAGCAATTGAAAACGTTAATACTATCGAAGAACGTAGATCAAAAATCGTTAGAAACAGAGTTTTCGATTGCCATTTGTCGCCCGAGTGGCGACAAATGACAATCGAAAAGACTGTTTCTAGCGATTTATGATCTGCGTTCGTCGATTGTTAAGGGCGTTTTCGATTGCTGCCTAACCTGTGTGGTCAAAGTTGTCTGCTGTACTGCAATGTATGGGATAGCTACATAATTCACGTAGAAAAGCAGATTGGTGTACAGGTATGGAACTGAACAATCTTGCTGTACTCGAGGGACTAAAATGGGTTGTTTTATATACATTTTCGAAGAAATCCTTTAATGAATCTTTAGATTTTGCAACGGTTCATAGCTTCATGAATTACACAAAAATTAATTGACAGCTGCCAAGTTCATTTGCCCGTGCAATGCGCTTCGAACATCGAAATCAATCGCCAGAAGTGGCACTGGTGTTGTGATGGACAGCGAGCCACACCTGAGTCGCACGTGCAGAACAATCCTCTTCTTTGATTGATTGGCTGTCCGTGATCACATTGGCTGTTCCGCTTTTCCGTTTTACATTCCAACAAAACCAGTAATAAAATTACAGATTAAGTACAAAACTGTTTTGTTTCCTGAATTAAAATTACTTTTTATATATTAGATATTCATAACAAAATGTAAATATCAGCAATAGATTAATTTTTTGGAATTACTTCGGGTCTCTTGCAAAGTTAACGTGAAGCCTTAATTCCATGAATATTCCAAAAATTGAATTCATTTCTTAAATACATGTACATGTATATTTAGGGACCAGCACACGAGAGTTCCTTACACACCGTACATAAGCAAACGCCTCTAATAAACGCATATGCTGACATATCTAGAAAAGCTCGAGGGCTAAACTATTTGGTCTTGTCAATAATTTATGTATGCGAGCAGCATAGGCTCTGACGAGACTGTGCAGATGCACACACTCGCCTGGACATCTGATAATCATTGATACGACAAGTACCAACAATCTTAGCGAGTAGTATCTTTTTAATGAAGATCACAATTTTCATCCACATATTACATGTAGTAGTTTAATATGCTAACGTTTTTACAGCCTCAAAGCCATGCGTGGAAAAGGAGCCCAGTAATTTTTTTAAGACGAAGACTCATGGGGTGAGCATATAGTAAACCAATAACTGCGGTGTCCGGTGTCCGTCCGTCAACAGTTTCAAACATACATGTATTCTCCTCTAAAACTACAAGGCCAATTGAACTCGAATTCATATAAAGACTCCTTAGGACATTTAAATGCGGGCACATACAGTAAAACCTGTGTAAAGCGGCCACTCTCAAAAAGACCAAAAAACTGTTTTCAAGACTGATCATCGCTAAATGCAGGTCATAAGTATTGCGGAATGCATTCTGCAATACTTTCGACCTTCATTAAGCTACCATTTGTCATAAAGATCTTTGTTTTTTACTATTTTGCGTGGCCGTTTTACACAGGTTTTACTGTATGTTCATTCTTTTCCTCAAAAAGGTGATTGTAAAACATGAAAAGACACAGAGAACTATATCACCAAGCCATAACTTTACATGTACCTGAAACCCCGCACTTAAAGGGGGCAACAACAAACAACGCAAGCTATCAATAGCAGAATCAACCCCTTAGTAAACAAAAATAGTGCTAATGACAGTCATGGTGTAGGGGATACAGTTTTGCGTAAACAAGGCTAGTGCTAATGACAGCTAATATGAAGAGGATAAAACTGTAAGCAAACAAGGCTAGTGCTAATGACAGCTAATATGAAGAGTATAGAACTGTAAGCAAACAAGGCTTGTGCTAATGACGGTCATGTCGTAAGGGATGACATTCTAGACAAACAAGGGTTCTGCTAATGACAGACATAAATAAAGTGTTTGTTTCCCCGAAGAAAGACACATTAGGCCGAAACATTGAATTATGAATCATAACATTGGGCATACCATTTCAAACGAAAGTAATTCGAATATTGCACCTTTCATTGATATTCCGATTTTAAATTAAGAAATTAATTCAATGTTTGGAAAATTCATGGAATAATGAATACTTCGGGTCCTTTGCAAAGCTAACGTGAATCCAATTGAAAGGTTAAGGGAATCAAGAATACTTCGGGTCTCTTGCAAAGTAAGTGAAGCACAAACGTTAACTTGCAAGATACCCGAAGTATTCATGATTCCATGAACCTTCCAAAAATGAATTTATTACTTATATTTACATTTTATTATAGTGCGTCCAGCTAATAGAGACTGGGCGTGTCAGACAGAGCGCTGTCATACACTGTCAAATAAGACTAGTCTACAGTAAATCGGGTGTAATAGCCTATGTACGCTTTACTCGTGAAACCAACTGAAGCGAAGACGACAAGGGTGACCAACTTTATACGTTAGCATGCCTGGTAAACGCTTATGTTTGGTGTGCTGCTGGGGACCTGCTGCATTTAATTTTCCGGGATGGATATGTTGTGAAAGTTTTTTGGGAGGGTAGATTTGCACTTTCTTCAAATTCTGTCTGTATGGCAAAACTGTTTTGATTTTTAAGGCTGATACAATAATAATAAATCACCAATTAGAATTAAGCGGGACAAGGGTTAAGTATCTGGATCATGAGAAAAGGGCATACAAACATGAGATTTGGTCTTATCGCATATCCGAAAAAGCCTCTTTTATCGCTTATTCTGGCGTGTCCAGAGAGACTAGATGTCTAAAAGTTGTTTGGAGTCTTCTTCAATTTGCATACTTTGTTTATGCGAGAAGCGAAAGCCCTGGCGAGGTCATGGGTACATGCAGGCTCATCGGAGCCTTCGCCACACGCCGATGTAATAAGAACCATCATATTGTGTGCTGACCAATTTATAGTTTCAATTTTTCATTGCGGACCATTATTTCATTTTCTTATTCAGTATTATAAATTGAATAGTTAAAATTTCGAAACATTGTCAGAGTGCATAAATCTAGGCTAGTCAGTCTCCTTGTTATCCAAATTAATTCGAGATGCCTTTTTCTCACAATGGGTCAAAACTACAACAGGTATATACAGGTATACAGATGTAAAGCGTTTCGCAGGTGAATAAATACACCCTGTCTTACCGATTTTTATATGGAAATGTCCATGGGTGTGTCTTTGCTAAGAACCGCCCAGTCTCTCTTAACTGGTCGGACTATATAAATAACTAATATATAGAATGCATTTATAATTTAGGAGATAAGCCAATTTTGCATTTAATATCTAATCGTATTAACGGCTTTGTTGGGGTGTAAAACGGAAAAGCGGAACATGCAGTGTGAACACAGATAACCTACAGAGCAAACAAGAAGCTTGTTTTGCACGTGCGACTCATGTGTGGCTCGCTGTCAATCACAACACCAGTGTCACATCTGGCGAATGCATTCGATGTTCGAAGCGAATTGCACGGACATTTGACTTTGGCAGCTGTCAATCAAATTTTGTGCCGTTCATGAGGCTATGAACGGTTGCAAAAATCTTAAGATTCATTTATAGCTTGCTTTGAAAATGTAAATATTGTCAAATATCTCACAATGCATTATGTGCAAATACATGCTGGTTACATAATGAAACAATTACCGATACCCTCTCTCAAACTGTTCCAGCTGCTTTTCTCACTTCACTACGAGGGCACCCAGTGCCCGTCCCAGTCTAAAGGAACTGTGACTATGCCGCAACAACAACGACACTACGATATCAAGTTTCCACTTGATGTGGATAGAAGTCATCAAGATACCAATGCCTCATGTAGTGTGATATCGTATTTAGCTCTTATGTCTCTGTTTTTACCTGAGCCCTAACTAAAATAATGTGCCGGACGATAGTACAACAGCTAAATTATTTTCCCGTGCAGACGCGCAGACCATACAATAACTTAAACTTAACAAATTGTCTCTTCCTTTAAAGATAGTCCATGTGAATTTATTGCTTTTCATAGAATAACAGATAAAAAGGTAAATAAGACGAGGGTGACCAAAGTAAGATTTGGTGTCAGTATCTTCATTAAACTGGATTAATTAGACCGCGATGCGTGAAAAACTGTTTTCGGGTTTCCGAAAAGGTGGTACCAAAACCAAGCTGCTCAGCTACAGAGAATAGTTAGTAAATTGAAATTTCGCTTGTAGCAAGCTTTGATAGGATACTTTCCAGTAAGCGAATAAGAGTAGATGCACAGGCTGGTTTGCTCCTTTGTTGCTTGCGAACCCCGAAGACAGAAATTGTCGCGTCGAGGCCAATATTATGATGAAAAATTCAACCGCGAACCAACAATCTCGCTTAATTTGCTTGTTTCTTCACGAAAAATCTGTAATATGCGTTGATATGCCATTCCTCACAATTGTATAGTGGACATCAAGATGCACTTGTTACTTTACTTGTTAAAAACAGCTAAGCATACTTGTAAAAGTTCTATTTTGTTTTATAGTTCACTCCGCCCCTTCCTGTGCTTCACAATCAATTAGTTTGCACAGAAATATTTGTTGTTTGTGGCCGTGTTCCTTGGCTGTACCAGTACTGGCCGGGTGGGTTTATGCTTTATGTGGTTCTTTGTCCAGGAACTCCCGAAGGCTCAACCGGCAGTTGTTCTGGCTTTAAAGCGTCTCAGAAGACGGGACATCGGCTTAAAGTCTCATCCGACAGACTAGGAGAAGCCGGGAATCGAACCTGCGACCCCTGGTTTACAAGACATAGGTTTATCCCTTACACCACGGCGGCTTCTTTGCACAGAAATATTTGGCCAATTTAATCACATACATGTACTTTGTCAATACAGGGTGAGTTATATTCATTAAGTAAAATCAGTAAGTTAAGCTGGTAAGTGATCAAAGGGGCAGTCAGAAAAAGGGAGATGAAAACTATAAGCAGGTCATAGCTCACATATTATGCTTGCTTCCTGTCGATTCGACCCTTCCTGTCAGTTCGAGCACCATGGTGAATCGGAATTTTAGCTCGTGACGAGTAATGGAACGTCCGAAAATCCGGGCGCATCGAAGCGAGAGTTCATAAAGTAAAGATAAAATGCAGAAAAATCTGGATCTAGTTGCAATTTCATCCAAGAAATAATAATTTATGTCTAATATTTCCAAAATACCTTCTCAAAAAAAAGTTTTTAGCCCAATAAGAATTGGTATATTCATTTTGAAATCAACCTTTTTAGCTGACTATTACTTTATTGATCACGGAGACGCTTGTTCTACCTAATTATATTTTTTCTGAAAATTACAGTGCAGTTCACTTGATAAATTCTGTTACCTTTATCGATCTTTTGTCTCTACTTTTTGAATGAAAAAATCGAATTTGGACTTCTTTTCAAGCATATCCCAAGCGGTTAGACAGGAAATAGCGGGACTACAATCCAATAACTAAGACCACAGATATTTCCAAGAAGTGATATACATTTTTGGTGTCTCCTGACCCGTTTAACTGATGGTGAGCTATTGCTATCATGGAATGTCCATCCTACAGTTGTAAGTTTGTCTCGTTATTTTTTAGTGACCCTATCGTTTGTAGCCTTTTAAAAAAATAATAAAAAAGTAAAAATCTGCCTTAGAGTTTAGGAATCATTCAGAAGAAACATATTATTTGAACTGGACTGTATATTCATTATCACGCTTGACCTTGGTGGTTTTAGCAACCGACCAATCAGAGGGCAAACTAGAATTGCAGGGATGGACTGATGGGATGGACCCGGACTCGGACTGGGTAATGTCCGCTTTATTGGTGTCATGTCCTCAACCAAGGCTTCGCTATGTCTGGCAAGATTTCTCATGGGATATCTGTTTCAGAATGTTTCTGTAAATAAGGTTCCTTAATGGCACACCTGTTGAAGAATTATCGCTTGTAGTTTTGTCAATTATGTAACCCATTTGAAGGAATGAAATTTCCGAGTTAAGTTGGTTGTTGGATTTATTTATTTATTTATTTATTTATTTATTTATTTATTTATTTATTTATTATTTATTAATTTATCTATCTATTTATTATAGAATATGTCAGATGAAAGCTAACAGCGAAGAATATTAGATGAAAGCAAATAGTGGAGACCCTAATCAGACGCTGCATTCTGTTACATCTGATCTGGGTCTGCACTATTATTTTGCAACATTTTATCTAAGGCCAGTTAAACAATTTTTACCGTAAAATTGCTATTATTTTCTCACCTATCAACTTTAACATGTGCTTTGGGTGCTCAAAAGAACCGTCTCCGTCTCATTGAGACGGTTCCTAGTATCCAAAACATATCTTTTGGATGAGAAATAAAGAAAATAGTTTTCCAATACGCACTCTTATCTGGAGGCCTGATTTATGTCTCACAAAATGGAAACTAGGCTTATATGGTTTAAGGAGATGAAACCTTTATGTAAGCGTTTGTTGTACTACATGTTGTTTTTTGTGAACTGAAAAAATAATGCGTATACACATGCTGATGAGCCTCGGTTTCTTACCGGGACATAGAAATGTCGTTTTTGGTGATCTAAAACGCAGTTTTGTTCCAAGACTTGTGTTTGTGATCGTCGCCCTCCCGGTGTTAGAAAAACCGCGATCTTGTCGAATTTAACTAATAGCAGCAAATGAAATGCAGTATTTTTTCGCAGAATGAAATGCAGATTATTAATGAGCCTGCTCGTAAGATTTTGGTGCTATCGTATATGGCCGGCCAAGTACAGCTAGTCTGCCAAGTGGAGCTAGTGGCATATATTTTTTGCATTAGGCTTCATCTCCGCCCTTTCTTTATTGCATGCTTGCAGTAAAACTCTGTCAGAACCGCGCATATGCGCAGGCTAGCCTGAGGTATCATTGCTGGGAATGCAATAAGTGCATGACCTGACTCATTTAATGAATTGTAGATGCCTGACTAAACGTTTGAAAATATCTGTAAATGATAATAAATTCTACACCCCTACTTTTTGTATGCAAGTAACAATTGTTCTCTTGAGACTATGCGTATGCGTAAGGGTTTCCTTGACCTTCGTTGCTCGGAGATGCGATAACTACCAACGCATTTAGAGGCGATTATAGCTCATGTTTTTAACTATTTAAATGATTGTAACGACAAATAAATAATAAAATCCTCATGGATCTCCTATTTCGACTACACAAAAAGACTGACTTGGGTCATAAAATGAAATGTTTTGATAGGCCGTAAACTCAAATATTAAAAATGTAAAACGCCAATTTTCATGCGCAGTCAACACCAGCTTGAGCATTTTGGGAGCTTACCAAACACGTAAGTTTGTGAAAATCAGAACACGTAACCTCAAGGGTTTCATAAAGTTGCCAACAAATGGTACCCACAGTGCTCATTAAACTTTAAATGGACAGTTGCAGTCTCGTTGAGATTTGATGAAACAGTTTGGCATAATCTTAATTCGAATTATTCTGCACTTAGTAGCAGCACTCAGTGCCAAATCATATGTTATTCCAGTGTCATTAAAACTGTGAAAAAAAAATGCTCTGTATTTCTGATCATTTCATCACATTGCCCATTTAAACCCATTGTCATTCAGAATCCCATTTCACTGCGTTGTACCCCTACTCAAAGTGGCAAACAGTTTGGATCCTGATCAGGCCCGACTTTTTTGTAGGGTTTTGAGCCTCACTGGCGTTACTGCATTAAACTTTGATATGGTGGCTGCTTTGTGCCCTTTCGTTATTTAGTTTTTTTTCGTTTTTCTGCCTGTGGTTATGGCACGGTGAAAAGACAAAAGAGAGGAAATAAAGAAAAAAATGCAACGCGAAAAATCGAAAAGACGATATAAAGCTTGGCGAAAAGACGAAAAAGTGAATTGCGCTGCACGAACTCACGTAAATCACGAAAACAAACAAGCACCAAAAGACGGAAAAAATGTCATGCGAAATAACGCCATTTAAAACCGTTATTTGGTTATTTGGGCGCAGGACATTTGAGCGGAAAAATCAGACCCCCCCCTAGTGGACATTTGAGCGGTTTTAAAGTGGACCATTGAGCGGAAAAAGAAATTACAGGTGGGCTACCGTATCACTTGACTTTTCGCTTACTGTAAAGGCGGCAACTTTAATATTCATATCTGGGTGTGGTTCGGCTTTTTCATCTGCCAAGGAAGGGAAATCAGGTTTGACTAATAATTTGGTAAAGAGTTAATAAGCTTTTTGAGCCGCGCAAACGTGCGTGCATTTCATGAAAATCCTAACCGTATACACACTGAACTCACATTTACTAACCCTTAAAGCGCATAATCACAAAATGCATGTTTGTGTCGTCCACTACAGTAGTACCACGACCTCTAAGTAATGAACCTCGATTCACTCAATGCATTTACCGTTACAGTCGCGCTTCAAAGCGTTTTGTGGAAGTATAAACTATTTGAAGCCTCATAGATAAACAGTGTGGACCCAGATCAGACTGCTCCAGTAGGAGAAGTCTGATCTGGGTCCACAATGTTTGCCACTCCCTGCTTATGTTAAATAGACATTTTCAGATGCAGCTATTTTGCTGGCGTTTTAAGGAATAAATAATTTGTTTTGAGTCTATACTGAGGTAATGGCGCAAGATGATACAGTTACTTTTGAATAAAACCACGCCTCCTTTTCAGCTTTTACCTATACCTAAGGTTGACTAGTCCTAATTACGCATTCATGAGGCGCCGCCTTTACAGTAAGCGAAAAGTCAAGTAACACAGATAAATTGCACAGGTAAAAAGTGTTCACCTTTACAAAAGCAGCTTGTATTTCTGTATTTGTCATCAATAATATTAACTCAATCGTATTAACTCAACAAATAAGTCAGTCGCTCGAATGTATTTTAGCAAGAAAGATGAATATTTCTGTTGTGTAAACAAACCGTGGTCAAAAAAGTATAATCTGGGATGGGTATCGATATAGGCTCGATGGAACTCTGAAAACAGGCGATATTTTAACAAACTTCATTGCTGTATTATTCAAAAAACTTATCTTGCTCTAGTCCCACTTCTATCTCCCCGTGGTGAGCAGGGGGCAACAGGCAAAGATTGACTCATAAATGAACTGAGCAACCTTTGTCTTGGCTATCGGAAAGGGCATCAGGTAATCCGCTGAAAGGGTTATTTTTCATTCCGCTCAAATGTCCACTTTTTTGCTGCTCAAACGACCGTTTTTTCGCTCATATGTCCTCTCAATCCGCTCAAATGTCTTTTGCCGCTATATTTTGTGTCTCTTCGTGAGGCTTCTTTTCGTCTGGTGTTATTTCGTCTTTTCTTTATTACGTGTGGCATTTTTTTTTTTGTTATTTCGTTGTTGTTTTTTCTCGTGACTATTTTATTGAGTCTTTCCGCCACGAAAAGCCAAAACGACGAGAAACGCCACTAGAGAAGACGAAAAAGCCAAGCGAAATAACGAAAAGACGCTACGCCAAAAGACGAAATAACGCCCAAGTGAAATTTAACCCTTAAAGCGCTTGCCAAAATGCATCTTTTTTCTCGTTTGTTGCACTGTGGATAATGTAAATGCAGAAGCAAATATGTGGACCTAGCTTAGAATGCCGACGTAGGAGCAGGCTAGGCTATGAGAGCAGTCTGATCTGTTTCTTCACAGATTGGCCTAGAGATTTCTAAAACATTTTAGTAGTGGACAAAAGCAGACGTCTTCTGATGTGATTGGCGCTCTAACGATGGAACCCAATTTATCTAAATGTTATATTGATAGGGAGTTACTAAAGGATTTGGATCCAGATTGCAAAGATCGGATAGAATTCAATTCTATTTGTTGTTTCTGGATTGCTACCATATTGAAATTCGAAACGATCGAAAGTGCATCGCTTACAAATGATTAAATAACCATTACATGACAAGGAGGCGCATCATTCAACAAACAGAACGTTAAGCTTCAGCTGCGCTCGGTAAACCAGGGGTGCGCCCAAAGATCACCAGTATATGACAAAATTAGGCAAATTACGTTTGAGCGGAAATCATACCGTGACGGTGTATGCAACAAGCGGCAAAACAACAGTCAAAAGAGCGGATGTATAAATCATTCATATGCGCGAATTTTCCAGGTAATGACCACTTCCGTTCGTCGTATAGTAATATGACCACATATACACCACTGTATGTTGTCCCCTGCTCAAAAATACGAAAATTGTTGGGTGGGTTGTGTAGAAGTGTGCATTAAAATGCGCATGGATAGATTCTGCCATATTGTTTGTTCTTTTGGTGTTTGGTGGGATCTCAAAGTAAGTAAGGGTGCAAAGATCAGGATTCGATACAATCAAATAACATACCTTACCCAGGATACCAACAGGAAAGTAACAAACTCACAGTAAGAAACCACAGGTCAGCCCTTTCCCAGCAGGTGACCACAAGGCACATATAAACAGACGTGTACAAAGGCATAGCAAACACAGCACAGAAAAAACATAAAAGGTCCGACTTGGAACGGTCAGTGAAATATTTTACTGGAGGGCTTAAACCGGTTTAACGGTGCACCAACCTTACCCTTAGTTCAGATGTGGATCAAGATACATAGATGTTTGGTTTGCATGAAAGACCCCTTGCTTATCAATGCATCATCTCATAGAACATACAAATCAAGATATAAAAAAAGAGATAAAGCAAAGATAAGGAGTCAACAGTAAGTAAAACTGAATACCGGAGCAAAAGAAATCCAACAGGTCAACCCACATTTCAAAAGGACACAAGAAGCTAAGCCTAAACGAAAGTTTCAGCAATTTGCCTATTTCATTACTGCTGTCCTTGTTGTCTTGAATTAAGCACACAGTCTGTACTTTTCCCCGCCAAGCCTGTCCGATTAGCACACTGGTAAATGTAAAAAACACTGGATGTTACTGCAACGAACTGGTGGAGCGGGCGTAAAATCTATACCTGTTGACTTTATGCTTTCTTTATAAGCTTGCGTTTATTTTATTTGTGATTGAATCGTGTGCACAGACCGTCAGTAACATTGCAGTATATGGCTCTGTCATGCAATTGTGGATTTAAACTCACGGTTTGGCCGCCAAATTCGACACAGTTCTGGAGTTTGACTGTGGCAGGTGTTTTGTTCTTGTGTGACTGCCAAAATTGAGGAAAATCTGCATGTCTAAGTGCAGCTGTTATCATATTCCCCTGAAATAACATCCAAAAAGAGATCACCATTCGCTATTTTTTTCTTGGTAAACTAGCTAAAGTTTTATTGAGGAATTTTATTACAACGCACCGGGAGCATTTTTGGCGCATTGATTAAACGCACTGATAGTTGCACTGATGTGCGATGGTTGCTGGTGCAGACTCACACCAGCATTTGCTGTTTCACATAAACGGTACACAAACCGCCATTTGAACCAGCACATGATACATGTACTTCGTTACTGTGACGAGGCTCAGGCGAGCCTTTGCAAATGTGCAGACTCGCCAGAGCCTTTGCTGCATGCCAGCATATAAGATATTGATACTTATTGCATTGTCCAGTGACTATACCTGTTCAAATGTGCAGAAGCTGCTGGCGTGAATAGCACACAAATCCCCATTTGCACCAGCACATGATATTTCGTAACTGTGACTCGCCAGAGCCTTCGCTGCCAGCTATTAAAGTATTGGTACTTATTGCATTGTCCAGTGACTATACCTAAGCAAATGCGCAGACTCAACAGAGTCTAAGTTGCTGGCGTTAATAGTACACAAATCGCCATTTCAGGCAGCACATGATATTTTGGTACAGTGACGAGGGCTAAGGTGAGCCTGTGCAACTGTGCAGACTCGCCAGAGCCTTCGCTGCTTGCACTCGCCATTTGAGCCAGCACGAGATTTTTGAACTGTGACGAAGGCTCAGACTAGGTCAAGCAAATGTCCAGTTTCGCCATAGACTTCTCTGCTCGTATAACAAAAAAGTTTAAAAAACGACATTTGTGTTGCTGGCTATGTTAAGTTTTTTTTTCTTTGTAACAAATGTTTAGTTAATATTTTTTGCTTAGATAAAAAAATATAGGGAGTAGCCATAACGCGCATGCGCAAAAGTTGTGATAAGGTGGTCGAATGCAGGGCAAACCAGGCTACAATTATAAATGAATTGAGTGGTTCACTCGTTACGCTCGTTCCCACTTAATTCCTGTATAATTGTAATGAAAATTCTTGCACACTTGATAAGGATATCTGAGATTTTACCCTGGGATAGAAAATCTTATCTTACCCAGGCTATCTTATCCAGGCTGTCACGTGAGGGCTACATACACTGGTTGTATTGGAACTCACGCACATGGTCGTCAAGTGACGTCATTGTTATGTTAAATGACGTCATCATAACATATCGCATAGTGTTTCAAAGTGCGTTTATTTCATCCGGTTTTAAATCTTAAAAAAAGTTGCTAGCTGTTTCATTAGTTGATAGATTCTGTGACGTAATACTTGGTTTGGTAGCACAACTAGGAGAGGTACTTCTTGTATCATTGTGTTCCTTAACTCTCCAAACGAAGTTAACTGCAACAGTCGAAATGAGTCAACAGTTGAGTCTCATTATATTTACGTATTCGCGATTTTTTAAAGATTTCAAATAAACGTCTTTTAGAAGTTGGATGATGACACATCGTTCTTGATATTTGTGTGTGAATTTTCAACATATGATCCCCATACAATTTAATGGCACTTACTGAAGTTACGAATCATCCGAGTATGTTATTAATAAAAGAAAACATTTCCCATTTTACTGGTGTTACTGTCAAACTGGAATTCGTAATGCAGTCATGTTTCGCAACTTCTACCGTCCATAAACTATAATGTGCCATTTCAGAAAAATGTATCTTTCTTTCGATTGTAGCAGTCAATTCTATACCAATCAGTGCTTACACTGCTGACTTAGTTTTACATTAGGACTCCTTCTCATTTAGAAACTCTGTCGATTTTTGCCTTTGTTTCAAAAATTTGATTGCTGTTTTGTGCTCTGGGATCACACGTTAATGCAATATGTTTAAGCTTCGCTTCTTTCAATCGAAATGCAATCTTCATTTGGCGCAATTAATCTTTTACGATGCAATATAGCCATCTTGGAGGAAAAGAGGTCTTATTATATGGAGTCCATACTTATGTCAAAACGCAAGCTTTGAAATAGTATCACTCGCGAAATCTGAAGGCACTATTTAAGCTAAAATCTGATATCAATAAATTGAATCATTGAAAACCAGTTTGAAATATATTTTAACAAAAAGAAATACCTGTTTCTGTAATACATGTGCGTATACGTACATGTATTGTCCCGATCGGCATAATCGAACCGAACACAGCCATTTTACCCTTACAGCGCCAAGGAAAAAAATCATCTGAAAATGTCGTCTGCTGAAGTCGTCTGCTGCAAATAATTGCCTAACATTACTGACGAATTAAGTAAAGAAGCAAACAGCGTGGACCCAGAACAGACTGCTCTTATAGGAGCAGTCTGATCTGCGCCCAGAGGCTTCTTAAACATTTCAGCAGACGAGAAAAGCAGACAATTTTTTTGTGATTGGCGCATTATGGGTTAAACTATATAAATGTTATGACAAGACCAATGACAGCTCTTGATAAAACATGCAAGAATGCTAAAGTGCCAAACGATAGTTCCCGATCAGACCGACCAGAAACAAATCCTTATCAACAACAGGCTTGTTAACTCAACCAAAAGGGGAGGGGTAGATTTGCTTCACCAACGTTGAATCCATACCTTCATGTACTCTTAAACATGTGAACTTAGTAAACTGTGTGACATGCATCACTAGCATGCAAGCAGGAAATAACAATCAGTTTTCAGTCTTCATGTTTCGTTTTATTCTTTATAATTGCCGTCAAGAATTGTGAACTATTGATTGTGGCATTTATGATTATTACGAAAGGCATACATTCTTTGGAAATGGAGATATTATTTTAATTCAGCAATGGGTCCATACAGCTCTGCGAACATAAAATAACTGCCTACCCTTATTAGTTGTGGATAACTCATTTCGAATGTTGTGGTTTTTGAGTGATTTTTTCTCTTTGTTTTCAAATTCTAACAGAACGTCCTGTACAATGTAGGCAAACAATGGAAATCCTGATTGGACCCCGCATAATGCGATGTCTAATTTGGGTCTGCTTTCTTTGAACGATAAAAATGGAGGCTATGCTCACATAGGTTAAGGGTAATCAAATCCTTGTGTAAAAATACTATATAGGAGTTTTCTTTAGCTCTGACTGTCTGTTAGTGAAGAGCTCATTTCTCTGTTTGATTAAAGTTGCGTAAGTGAGTATGCCATAATCACACACTGCAGACCAACCCAATGCGCCGCGAGGAAGAGACATAGGACATAGACAACCACATGCCACCAAGAAAGCAACAAGTTCTCTCTTTACCTCAGTGAGATTAATACAAAACTAGAGAGAACACTTAGTACTGTTCGATGGCGTAGCCAGAACGCTATAAACTGTATGCACATCAAAGGGAGACTACTGGATCAAGCAGTGATTCTCTTAAATGCATCCCTTTTCATAATGGGAACTTCTCTTAAAGGAAAGTATTTGCTCCCACAGGAAGCACATTCTTTCCATTAAGAAGAGTTCCTTTTGGTATGGAAATCACTTTTATCACACTAGGTGACCTGTCTTGACTGTTACTATTTTTATTGCGCACGTGTGTAATTTGCGTAATGGGGCAACGCCAAAGCAAGGACCAGAGACAACAATAGACAATGGATTAACAACAACAGAACCGCCGCCCTGTAACGGACAGCGGATGATGCCACTTGATTTACCTAGATTAAGTTTTACTGGCGACATATCCTTCCTATATTATGCTATTTTCGATACATAAAAAATGCCAAGCTCGCGTGAACACTTTTTAGCTTATGCAATATGTTACCACAGAAAAAAAACAACCAAATCAATTAACCAAACTGTGATGAAAAAAAGAAAATGGTTTTCAATTCACAGACAGTTATGCCCAGTTCACACATTCGCGGATCACCTCGCCGGTTCTTCTACGGATTAAATCTCACGGATGACCCCGGAAATGCCAATTCCCGTAGTCCGCTACGGATGCACTAAATATACACGTTTGATTAAGTACTACTACGTATGATTACGGATGCAATACGGAAAGCTACGGACCAACACGGATTGCCACGAATGATGCCTAATTATATCCGTGGCTAATCTGTCGTCCAGTCGGTGAATGTGTGACCTGGGCATAAGAGCTGAAGAAAATCACCAGTTCAGTTATGGTGGACCAAGCTGACAATGAACCACCTATAAGAGTTTTAGGTATTGGTCGTCATTGAACCTGAGGCTTGACCCGCCATCGTGTAATTAAAGTAAAAATCATAGTTATAAAACATGGTTGTGTTCTTCAGACTAAGTTGCCATAAAATACTGGCTCTGATAGGCCTTTATACAGAAGCGTTTTAAAAGTTAGAAAGGCGGCAAAGGTCAGGAATCAATACAATCAAGTACCACACCTGACCCAGGATACCGCATGGATAATTGACGAAATTACAATGAGACATCACAAACGAGCCGAGAGGTCAGCCCTTTCCTATCGAATGACCACAAGGCAGCACTGAACAGAAACGAAAGCATGACAAACACAAGACAGTAAATAACACAAATGCACATGCACCGCCTTGGAATGGTCAGTAAAATATTTTACATGAGGGCTTTAACCAGTTTCACGGCGCCAACCTCGCCCTTAACCCTGATGCGGACCAGAACACATTTGGGAAAGTGACAAAACACAACAAAAACGACAGCTATGAGGTCAGCCCTTTCACAGCAGGTCACCACAAGGCTATATACAAGGAACAGTCACGACAGCACAACATACACCAAAATGAAGCATAATTAACAAAAACTATCCACAAAAGAAGCCGTCATTGTATTAACCGAACAACGTTGAGTGTCTTCAGTAACATTTAGAAGATGTTTTTCGAATTGTATGATATCCATAGCCTTGTTTTAGTATCTAAGTAGTCACTTATATAAGAACCTTTCCTTGCAAAACGAATAAGCTGCATATGGTTTTCAGTTACACTATAACTTTGTCAGCTTACCTTTAATGCACAATTTATTTTCTTGACTTGAGTACGTTATGCTTTTAGAATAAGTTTTTATTATCAAATGCACAAAGGTGTAACATTTTGGGCTTAAACAAAGATTTATTAAATTTATAGCAATTAAAAATATTTTATACGATATTGTTCCTTAGCGAACCAGCAAAGGCATTTGTCTGTACATGAATTATCACATTGTACACGCTATATGAAAGTGGCGTGTTGGTTCAAGGAGAGAGTGATATTCTGTAGCCCACAAATCAGTGCCCAAACCCATGAAAAGAAAATGCAATTCCTTCCGAATAAGGGAGCATTGACACAAATAACGTTCTCCAGTACAAGCCTCCTTTATTGCTTAATGGTAGAATGTGCTATTCTTGTTTCATTCGCATAAAATGAGAACATTTTTAGAGCATATTTCCTTTGAATTATGAAAATCGTCCTTTTTAAAATTCTGTTTATAGATTATTTTATAAATATACTGTATCTACCCAATACAGATTACTAGTTACTATCGTGCCAACCAACTTGACAGTGACGTAATGCTTTGTTTAGGATTGCCAAGTTAAACACTAACGTGTACACGTCTCTTGAGCTAACGCGAATCGAAAGATCACTTGTGTATTAATCCTATCCTGAGGATAGGATTAATACACAAGTGACCTATCGATTATAAGTCCCTGATAACTTTGTAAACAAAACATGAAGTCACTGTCACTTTTGGCTGGTAGGACAATACATGGTCCCTGAATAGGTGTGCTTTTAGCTTGGATGAATGGTTATAATATATTGTTGCATAATATAAGACCAGGTCAAAATGTTCATCAAGGTAGAATTGACTAGAGCTGCACTACAAAATATATTTAAAGAAACTTTGATAGAGAAAAACAACAACAATAAAACAACTAATCATTTAATGCAATCTTCATGATTTTGACTAAATTAGACATTTATTGTGATTTTGTTATCAAGTATTGATGTTATGAAACAGTTGCGCATGACAATAATGGATAACTAAATATTTTGGGGAAGTTAGAACCCCCCTGGTAGCGTCTTATCATAGGAATCAGCCTGTCTAGTCATACAATGTATTCATTTCTAATAAACCAAACGCTTTATTTAAGACCTTAAGTATATAGAAGTTTGGGTACAGACTAAAAATAGATAGAAACACCATCAACGTGTCAGAGGTCCTTTCTTCTTATTGCTATATTACAACGATAAGTATTTATTTGACCCTTTTTGTTGCTATAGTAACAGAAATTGACAGCCAAAATAGGGTACAATAGGAAAATTACCATCTTGGATCAAATCTAACACTTTAGAAATATTCTAAATGAACACAACGATACATTTAATATGGTCTGTGTCGTGGAAATAATTATCATATGTTATATTTTGTTTGTATTTTCTTGTTTATTTTGTTTGTATTTTCTTGTGCTCTATGCTATTTTCAATGTCGAAAGTCTCAAATTTGGCCCAAATGACCGTTTCTCTAGCTAAAGCATATTTAGCGACCTGGTTTGTTACCATAGTAACGGTCAAAATAAAAATAAATGCCAAACTTTTATACTTAGGCTATTGTAAAAATGAGCCACCAGAAAATAGTGATGAAAAGCAATCATTTATCTATAGCCCTCTAACACCAAAATATGAGACAGCGACATGCAATTTCAAATCAGGCTGCAAAATAAGCAAGAAATGGAAAGACACACTAAATATATTGGTAGAAGAAACCAAGTCTTAGAAAGGAAAGAAAATCAAACTCATGGTGAGCATATTCTTTCTTTTAAAGGTAGCCCATATGGGAATACACGTAGATAATCACTTTAAAGGAAATTAAATTGGGAAACTACGCCTATATGTCAGTCTTTTAAAATCGCCAAATGTTAATGTCGCATATACTGTCGTTTACAGTGAGTATGGAAAAGTGGCTTCAGCTGTCGTCAGTTTTAAGGCGGTATGTCTGTTTTTGTTTATTTAAGTAAAAGATTCGCGCTCGCAGTTATTTGTTGCCTAATATATCACTGGCTGGAGGTCAGTCGTTGAAGTGAATAAATCATGAGCGAGAAGCGCGAATGATATATCCACTTACGACTTACCGACAGGCAGTGATATATTAAGCAACAAATCATTGCCAGTGCGAATTTATTTTGATTCTAACACACACAAAAATTAAAAATATGAATTAATCCTTCAGAGTCTATTATGATTCCGCCATCTTGAACAGACAGTAAGAGTTTCCCCGTAACTCTTGTTTGGACTGAAATGCGCATGTTAACGTACGTTTTGAACGTCAAATAGTTATAAAACCGACGTTACGCCGTCTTTTGTCAATATTACAAGGCCGTATACGATAGATGACGTTATGAAATCAAACTGGTGACCGAATGACGTCACGCCAGTCCATGTCCAGTCAACCAATAAATCACTGAATTTAACCATTGACTATAACATAGTCTAGGTGTATTAGAATCATTGTTTATCGTATGACGTCACGTCTAGGAGTGAAATAACACGATGCAGTGCAAACGGTAAACCACTATTATTGCATAAAAGCTGTGTCAGACGCTATTAACAGCCATATTTTAACCGGCAAAGACACATGTTTTAATCAGGCAATTCACGTGCTGTTGATGCACGGCATTTGTACTTTACATATACACGTATGCATTCTAGACCGTCACAAAAATTGACACCATCAACAGTAACGACGTGCATAGAAATGATGGTAATTTTGTGACGTTAGCATGACGTAAGTCTTTGCTCTGGAACAGGCTTTTTCAAAACCTACGAATCCTTCATGCTGTTGTGCGCCATTAAAGAAATCCAAAAATGAACTTTTCGAAGCGTTTTCCCAAAGTTTTCCAGTGATGAAACGACTTAATGCAATAATAACGACCAAACATGATCTGATAGAACCATCGGGGTCGTTATAACCCTAGCCTGTCAGGCTCGGGTTTCAACATCACCCTCGGGGTCCAGCAGTTGTTTATGCATAGAAAAACTTGTTTGATTCCTATTGTGGTTTATAGATTTTCGGGAAACGTTATGACATCCATAACAACGTTATACGTTGCGTACACAGAAATGAGATTTCAGAGCTATCTTTATATCATATGATAAATATAATCTAACATTCGTTCTCTTGTTTTATTGAATTTATCAAACTCGTTGCGATAAAGAGATAATTTGCTCGGCAAGTTCGTATTTTATATCTTTACCCCATCTCGTTTAATAAATTCAATAACACACAAGCACTCATGTAAGATTCTCTATTTATTGTTGCTCTCATTATTTGCAAGGGTTTTGTGTTAGTCATTGCTATGTTCTGCAGTACTGTGTGTCTTTTCTGGTTTTAGCTGTGGAAGAGAGAGAGCTGGCTGCTCTACATTTATTGCCTTCTTGGTGTCATTTGGCTGTTATGTATCTTTCCCTCTTCCCGCTTCTTTACAATGCAACGGGTTGGTCTGCAATGTGTGATTGGTCATATCTCGTACACACTTACATTTTCCAACGATTTTAAGACTAGAAGTGATAAGAAACAATGAAATGGAAGCGCTTCTCAACGTACATATTTGCCCTACTTATAACATTGTGGTTACGACACTGTTATGGTCTGCATAAGGCGGTGTCTAACCAACGACCCAAATGGAAAAGCAAGTGAGTATGATCAGGAAGTACCACAATCAATCACTGCAGACCAACCCACGACACCGACGGTGAGGAGGAGCCTCTCTTTTCCCCATATGACGCCAACAGAAAAGTTAATGCTCAGGAAATACCACTATGCTTGCAGATTTAAATGTCATAAGAAATCGCTAAACGAGCATAATTTTGATAGATATGGACTCCTCCAACTTTCCTGTATGGGAAAGTCGATTTGGCTAAAATTAGTTAAATGCTAATACAAGTATTCTTCCATTCAGAAAGTGAGACGCGGATGTGTTATTTGCCTGCAAAGAACTGTTTGTTCAGCCTATTCAGTGCTCAATGACATCTTCTAAGGAAACGTGTAATCAATACGACGTACTAATTAAGTATTTATTAGGATATAATCTTGTTCCGGCCTTAAGAATTGATCCCTTGTATCATCATGACCTAAATGTTCTTGCTAGCCATGCCCTGATTCAAACGGTGGTGCTACTTTGTCGCTCTTCGCCAATATAGTTTTACCCCAAAACATGATCCGGACCAACAGATACGGATGTACACATTTTTACAGTCTTTTCTTGGTCTTAATTTCCGACGAACATTATAAGAACTATTTTCCCCTGCTAAGTCCTGTTTTGTTGGGATATAATTTGATTTCCTATCTGGATTGGTATGAGCATACTAACACTGAATAACTCGAGTATGTAGCAAATTAAATCAGTTGCAATTCACGAAAATCGCGATACGGATATCTGCGGACTACGAATACACAGATCAGCATGCGCTACCGCGAAAGGCTGTGTCAGGTATTCGTGGCTTGCAGAAATTAGGTATATTGTTCAATGAACCCATCGGTGCACAATAAGCGGTCAGCATTTATTAAGAAAGCAAAATGCGGACGTTTTACTTGGTTTTAGCTATTTCGAGAAATCCACAAACTACTGTACCCTTTTATGTTTTTAGACTGAATCCAAAGACGAGCTCCGAGGATGGTTAATTGAACTTGTACATTTTCGACAACGTGTGATAACACATTGAAAGGAACCAATTCAAGGAAAGCAGTTTTTTTTTATAAGATTAAACACGTAAACATTACGTCAAAGTCACAACTTCACATGTCGCTTCATAAGAAGCAAAGGTCGCGAATGTAAGATGTTGTAAGGATTTTAAATTAGTATATCGGATGTGCTTTAATGCAGCTGCTTTCGTGATTTTGTTGTGCTAGTTCTTCTATAATGATGCTCTTCCATGAAGTTATGTGAATCCTTACTAGCTCGGCAATCGCCGAACTGAGGAAGAGAGAAATGATATATACGCATGTTCAATGTAAACGCCCAACTCTTGAGATGCGCATAAATGTGGCCTATCAAAAGCTGTGCAAAAATTTGTTATTTATACTTATTATTTAGCACAAATGCTTTCGCACAAAAAATCACTTTCAGTGACACCGTCAACATATGACATAACGTCAACCTCTAAATTGCGTGAATCGCATTTTGGGCGCATACAAAAAAGTAAAATCCGGTTTTAATGTTTTCTGTTTGCCAGTAGACCCACTGTCATTTCACTACAACTTTGGCAGCTGTGACGTTACACCTAATATAACACTAGCGCGAACACCGTCACTATGTAAACTTGGATATGGAGTGGTCCGACAAAACTCGATGTAAAATGTCAAATTGCTGTTTCTACAGTCCTAGTGTTCTTCCGTCGTACAAACCCGCACACATGCAAAACGTCATCATAATCCTCTAAAAATTGACATTGCATCATTGACGTCATCTTTGAGCGCGTCGCCAGCCATCAATCGCGACGCTAGCATTTTACATCTTCTAAAATCTGTGTACATCTGTTGGTGTGACTATTATCTAGCATTAAGTTCAACACAGATACTCTTAGTTTTGCGTATACGAGCTTTTAGATATTGACGTTTATAATAAAAATAAAAAAAGAAAAAAAATCGTTGATACATGTACCCACGGAGTGTTAACAACCTGCTACACGAGCAAGCAATCTTGCTACCCCTTGTCGTAATTTTGCATCAGTTAAAGAATGATTCCTTGGATGTCTCGATTTTGGCCGCTAGTCAAATAACACTAGTGACTTCACATCGTGGCGGTTACATGTAGCCGCTTTCAAGGCAAGATGACCATTCCAGGCTATCATTTTAGAGAGTCTTTTCAATTTATACACAGAAAAATGCGAGAATAATGCTATTGAAAATTCTGACACATTCGATGGCTGGTTGTGCGACCTTGTTTTGTTTAATGCTTCCAGCACGGGTCATCAGCGATAATTCTGTTTAAGAGCCTATCAGCAACTTAATGAATTGTAACAGTTCAATAAGACGCAATTGCAAGAATAAAATGTAATGTCGTTAGAAAGTAAATTCATTTTTGTAGATGGTGCGTTTTCATTGAACATGAGTATATTTTCATACACAGACCACCACTAGATTAGGGTGTACAATATTGAACATTAATGTTCGTATTTCCCATCCCAAGCATATGCTCTGGGTACTCAAAAGAACCGTCTTTATAGGGCTGGTATTTTGAGAATCAAAACTTATGATAAATATAGTACGCTGGACATTTGTGTTTACTATACCTATGCTATATGTACAGTGTGTGTGTGTGTGTGTGTGTGTGTGTGTGTGTGTGTGTTTGTGTGTGTGTTCTGTCATCCCTTCCTCTTGGTGCCATGAGCTGATCTGTGATTGTGTCATTTCCTGAACATATGTATTGTATTTTACATGTATTTGTTTCAAGACTGTTTTAGCTGAAGCTACAAAATGTAAAATAGAGGGCAAAGATCAGGAATCGATCGATACAATCAAGCACCACACCTGTTCCAGGATACCAATGGGCAAGTGACAACGTCACAATGTGACATCACATACAAGAGCCAAGAGGTCAGCCCTTTCCCAGCAGGTGACCTCAAGGCATCAACAAACAGGCGTGCATAAAAGCATAACAAAACAAGACAGAAATAACTTAAATGATCCGCAATAGAAGCACCGCATTGGAACGGTCAGTAAAAATATTTTACTGGAGGGCTTAAACCGGTTTAACGGTGCACAAACCTCACCCTTAGTTCAGATGTGGATCAAGACACATACATGTTTGGTTTGCAAGAAAGACCTCTAACTTATCAATGCATCATCTCCTAGAACCCGAATGGTAAGTTGCAAATAAACTAAGCTTAAAGACTTCTTAGATGGAGGGTTAGATTTTGTGTCTGTAGTCGGACCCACTGGAGTTTAACTGTTAAATTTATTTCACTCTGGTATTCAGTTGTATATTATGTTTAGTCCTTATCTTTGTTTTATCTCCTTAAATCTCGAATCGTATTTGTTAGGAGATGATACATCGATAAGTTAGGGGTATTTCATGTGCACCAAACATCTATCTGTCCGGATCCACATCTGAAATAAGGACGAGGTTGTTACCACAAAACTAGAATCAGCCCTCCAGTAAAATAAAATTACTGACCGATCCAAGACGGTGCTTGTTTTGTAAATAACCTTTGTTATTTATGACATACTTTCTTGTCTGTTAATTGCAGCCTTGTGGTCACCAGTTGGGAAAGGCTAACCGCTTGGCTCTCTTGTATGTGATGTTGTCTTGTGTTTTTGTCACCCCTGGGTCAGGTGTGGTACTTGATTGTATCGATTCCAGATATTTGCCCTCTTACTTACTTTAACAAAAGTTCTAATTGGTCACGTTAGTTTTTATCGATTTTCTGCATATCAATTTCAATTATATTTCTGAAAACATGCAAAAATGCGAGCATAAGTCCATGTAGCTTTGACGAGTACAGGTACTGTACTCTCATTTTCAAAAGTAACAGGAATTTGCATTTGATGGTAGAGTAAGTTTTAACAATATAACTAACAACGACGAATCCCTAGCAGATGTAGTGTTCGTTAGGAGTTCAATATAAGTTTGACTTTATAAATCACCAATTCAGCTAATGGTTAGCCCACTATGTGTTCTGGACTTCTGTAACGATTGCTCACTCAGCATTGAACGATTGGAAATGTTATGACAGTATGGAATGTTTAATGAAATACACATCTAAAGATGCCGACATACCCTACCCACATCTGCCAATAACATTCAACACTTGGAACCTTTCAAAGTTCCCATTTATTTTCTTTTGGTTTGCTTTGAATAGGCTAAGGGCATATAAAAATAACATATTATGAGTAAATTGCGCTTGTATCACGCTTCTTTTGTATTGTGCAAGTGACGTTAGCTGTGAAGACGTTCTCGATCCCCTGACGCAATATCTGCAGACATGATTTACATCAAAACTTATTCCCCAGATGATTTTCAGTGTAGGTAGTTATTGTCAGTGATAAAAGTATACATAAACGTAACTTATAGAGAATTTTCTGAAAATGAGATGTTAACTGATGTTTAAATTTGACGTTTATTTACCAAATTTTGAAGCTTTCAATTACTATTGATTTGAAGAAGTCAAACAACTTCATTACTGTTTTTTTGCTTCATACACGCCACAATATACACACACAATAACCCAAAATAAATCAATTGACTTTGCAGAATGGTGCTGTATGTTGTATGTATCCGTGTGACGCCATCAGCAACGCCACGTTATGATGCCGTCATGACTGGTTTATACAAATTTTGAGTTGCACATTAAAACCTGCAAATAACATTTCAGTCGCATGTATCGTTTGCGAGAAAATGCATAATAGTATACATGTACGTCGCTTTCCATGAATAGGTCCCTAAAGTATAGTAAAACACTGGAGTTGATCACATGATTTAATTACATGTTTGGTTTTATACAACAACTGCTTTGTCATGTTAAATATTTTCCTGACTGCTCGCTTGAGACAATTCAGTCAGTTAATGATGTACTTGCAGATGTTTCTATGGCAGAAGTAATGGTTAACGTAGAAATAATCTTTCTCCGTGACAATATCTGTTTCGAAAATGAAAAAAACTTAAGACGCGATTAACCTTTAAACTCGCTAGACGCACGGGTAATTAATAACACAATCTAAATAACAATAAAAAAGCCAACTAGATAAAACATTGCCCCTTGAGTATATTGGTATATGTGATTAAACACTCGGTATACTGTGCCATGCGAAACTGTGTCAATGTCTTTGGACAGTAACGAACAATTCTGGATACACTGTTAGAGTGCTAGTTGTTTAATTCTAGGGAAATAGTATATGCAGAGTATTTGTATTTGTCACACGAGTATTTCATATTTGTACATACCGTCATAAATTAGGCGTCATTCCAGTGAGGAAAGGGTCTAGTGTTTGGATATGTGCACTTATATATATTCAAACTGTCTTTAGTAGCAACATAAGCCTTTGCGTGATTGTTGTGCAGATGTACAGGCTGACATGGGTCTTCGCTAGTCGCCGTTGCGTTATGTACCAGTACCTGATGAGCTTACTGATGCGACAGATAATAAAAATCGAGAGGGAGTGTAGACAAGAAGTAATCATTCTTAGATCAGTAATATGCTTTTGGATCTGTTTTTACGTCAGAGCAAATTTATAACAATGACACAGTTAATAGACTGAGAGCAAAAACTGATACTGCATACTGACCTACTTGTTTAACTCTTTGCCCCCTTGGGATTTTACTCAAGCTTTTGTATCGCCTGCTGATTTATTTTTCAAAATCAACTTTTTCGAAACATTCTTTCAGGAATATCATCTGAGTATCAGGCCTGACATGGATCCAAACTGTTTGCTAAAAAAGCAGAAGGTCTAGATCTAGATAACACTAGGAGATAAATAGTCAATGTTACTCCCATTGTTTGTGAGTTTTGGTTGGTTGGTTCTTGTTTTGTTATACAGTACTACTTAATATCCTTTTTTTGTTTTGCAATCATCTCGCTGAGGTAGAGGAAGCATGTTGCCTAGCTTTAATTGAGCCGCGACATGAGATTTCCAACAATGTTGAATGCGTGACCAGCAAAGCCTCAGATCAGGCTGCGCATATGCGCAGTCTGATCAGAGCCTTTGCTAGTCGCTTGAATATTCTATGACTGTTAAGCTACTGACCGAACATCATTTGAAGGTTCTAAGCTTAAAAGGAGGCTGCACAGGCTCGTCTGAGTCTACACTTGTCAAAATGTCACATTGTTGGAAATCACATGTCGCAGCTCAATTGTGTTTTGCTGTCGAGTTATTGTTCTGTGTCTCTTCCTCGTGGTGCGCCGTGTTTTGATTGGTCTGTGGTCTGTGAATGTAGCATTTGCAGGTCACACACACACACACACACACACACACACACACACACACACACACACACACACACACACACACACACTGGATGTTTAAAACAAAAACAAAACGGAACACGTCTGATAAACTTCCTTGGCGTAGCTCCTATAACGCAATTACGCACGTACGTAATAAAATTAATAACACTCAAGGGAAGTCATCATATGTGGTAAAAATGATTTTTCATACCATAAGGAACTGCTGTTAGAAAGAAATCGCTCCCTCTGGGATCCTATTGTTTTTGAAGAGGGGAGCAATTGAAGAGAATCACTGCTTGACCAGGTAGTCACCCTTTGATGTGCGTAACTTTTTCAGCATTCTGGCTACGCTCTTGAACTTAATATTATTTGACCTATTACTTATTGGCATGGTATTTTACGCATTATGGATATTATGTTTAGACGATCGTCTAGGAGCTAGACTAGATGAGGATTATATTTTCATTCGTGTTATTATAATTATCTTTGAATTACGCAGTCTATTAAAAGGACATAAAAACTTTATTTTAAGTGTTACTTTAAATTTGTCTGGGAAAAGGGATGTGAAAGTTTTACCTCCTATTGTAACCAGGGCGTTGAAGTTTGAACCATTGAAAACAATGTGCTAACTACGTATTTGCTGAATAAAAATATATCATATTATGCAATTATGCAAAAAGATAGATAGATAGATAGATAGATAGATAGATAGATAGATAGATAGATAGATAGATAGATAGATAGATAGATAGATAGATAGATAGATAGATAGATAGATAGATAGATAGATAGATAGATAGATAGATAGATAGATAGATAGATAGATAGATAGATAGATAGATAGATAGATAGATAGATAGATAGATAGATAGATAGATAGATAGATAGATAGATAGATTATGGTGGAAATTTATTAGTCCTAGGCCAGTCTTGCTAGTCTATAAAAGTGAGCACAAAAAGGAACTTTGAAATGCAACAATTACACACTGTAGACCAACCCATGCCTACCCGTGTCAAATGTGAAAGGTCACTGTATACATAAAGTGTCCCTGCTAGCATGTCAAAGATCACAAATATCAGGCTCCATGTTAGGACAAAGAAAGAATAGCATGGTTCACCGATTTAAGTCTCAGAAAAATAACTGCCTCTGACAAAATTTACATTCGCTGCTTCGTATATTCCTCAACATATACCCTCTTTCTTTTTTCCAGGGTCTGTGTGGAATGCCATGTACTTTCATTGAATATACTTAAGCATACTATTCTCATGTGATCAAAAAGCTGACCCTATTTGCCTGTCATCCTAAAACGCGACAAAAACAGACAACATTTTGTAAAGTTTGTTGCTGTCTTAGATTAAATAATGGGTGATATTTCATGCCAACTGTTTGCTCTGCTGGTAGATCACCCAAGTGAACCGCATGTCTAGATCTCGGAGGGTGTTGGCTATCGGAGGTAAACATTGAGATCATGGATGGATAGGGTCTGTATTTATCCATTTTTATTTCATATGGAAAGTTTCTTGGGGACGAGAGCAGCAAACATGTTGCTTCTATATTGCTTGATAAGGACGAGGAATCTGTTAAATACTTTTGATCCATGTCCGTAGGATTCAGGGCGACTTTTCAAACGGCAAATGTGAGTTTTTTCAATGAAAAAAAGGCTAGTGGTTTGATCATAGCTGGACTTATATCAACCTTTGACACTAATTGCTTGTGCCGCTACCATTCTATATCATTCTCCTAAAGGGCTTGTAAGTGGCATGTCCAAAACTGCTATTAAAACTTCAAATTTTGAAAATCGCTTACGTTGCTATCATGTTTATGGTTAGTAAAATGTTCAGAGGACTTACCTCCGAATGGAACGCTATCCATAAACATGACACCATCGTCATAAAATTGCAAAGAAATAGGTGTTGTACACGTCTGTTTGAATTATATTGGACTGATGCATTCCAAAGAGAGGTTAAACATTGCAGCGGAAATTATGAATCAAGAAAAAATAAAATAATACATATAAATATTAACAGATGAATTCAAAATATTCGTTCAAATGACCGCATTTCCGAATTCAAATGCAATTTAAACTCAAACAGATTCAGTTCAAAAACATGCATTGCTTTCAGAATTCTTGTCATTCTATATACTTACGGCTTATATGTTGATTTTATTCCTTAATGTGGTTCATAATGATATAAAACCATCTCAAAGCAGACCATATGCATCCCAAAACTCATTTGTTTACCTCCGATAGCCAACACCCTCCGAGATTTGGACATGCGGTTTACCTGGGTGTAGATGATCCATGTGAAATATCAAGGTCTATTCTCCCTGAAATTCAAAACAAGACATCGCAAAGGTATGCACTGCAAAAAAAGTCTTGATCAGCGTTTAAGAGATAAAGATCGAAGCCATATAAAAGTAAGTAATGGTGCAAAGATCAGGAATCGATACAATCAAGTACCACACCTGACCCAGGATACCAATGGGAAAGTGACAAACTCACAGAAGACACCACAAACGAGAGCCAAGAGGTCAGCCCTTTCCCAGCAGGTGACCACAAAGCACATATAAACAGACGCGCACAAAACATAGCAAACACAAGACAGAACAAAAACATAAAAGATCCACAAAAGAAGTACCGCCTTGGAACGGTCAGTAAAATATTTTACTGGAGGGCTTAAACCGGTTTAACGGCGCCAACCTCACCCTTAATTCAGATGTGGATCAAGACACATAGATATTTGGTATGCATGAAAGACCCCTAACTTATCAATGCATCATCTCCTAAAACATATAAATCAAGATATAACAAGGAGATAAAGCAAGGATAAGGACTCAACAGTAAATTAAACTGAATACCGGAGCAAAAGAAATCCAACAGGTAAACCCCGGTGGGCCCGACAAACAGCCAAAGCATCAGGCCCCTACCATCTCATCAATAGATAAGTCTTTAAGTCGGAACCATCATAGAGTCTGAAGTCCGACCCACCGGCGTGCAATTAAAGAGGAAAGCAAAGTTGCCAACCGTGATTGGGTTGACTACCAAGCATGCAGTCTGTTGCAATACATTAATGTTATAGCCAATCTTTTTATAATGGGAAATTATTTTAATGAACTGCGCTGAAAAATTATGAGAGCCAACAATCTTCTTCAACTTATACACCAAGTCACCATAGAAATCAGGTTCCGAAAGTCCTTGGCGCAAGAGAGATTTAAGTCCAACTTGGAATTTAGAAATCAAATCATAGTATCGTCTATAAAATTTTGAAAATGTTTTGCGAAGTTTATGATACCGATAGCCTTGTTTAAGAAGTTTCTGAGTTAACAATTTATTGCGAGTGTTGAAGTCAGCAACATAGCTAGATGCTCTAGCAAAACGAATGAGTTGAGAGATATAGAATCCATAGGATGTAGAACGAGGAACATCACCATCTAAAAATGGGAAATTGACAATTTCAAAATCAAAGTCGTCACGTTTGTCATAAATTTTGGTGGAAACAATATCATTAGAAATTGACAAATGCAAGTCTAAAAATGCGGCTTCGGTATCAGAGGCATTGGCTTTATTAAGTTGGAGCTCTGAAGGGTATATTTGACTAACCATATTGTCAAAATAAACATTATTAATATTTAAAATATCGTCCAAATATCTGGAAGTAGTGTTAAACGCATCAATAACATCAGCCTGCTTATCATCAGAAAGAGACATCATAAAGTCCCTTTCATAACAAAACAGGAATAAATCTGCAACCAGGGGAGCACAATTAGTGCCCATAGGAATCCCAACAACTTGTCTATAGAGCTTGGTGCCAAATCGAATAAAAATGTTGTCCAACAAAAAGGTCAGCGCATCGCATACATTTTGACACGACCATGCATGATATTTTTTAGGTTTTTCTGAAGTAAAAAATACATTACTGTCACTACATGCAAGGTAAGGAGAGCCTTCTCTCTGGAAGATACTTTCAATAAGATCAATAAGTTTATCTTTAATTAAATTATGAGGTAAAGTAGTGTAAAGAGTAGAAAAATCATAAGTAGACAAACTGGTCGCATTGAAATCTCTAGCTTTTAGTTTATCTAAAATTTCACCTGAATTTTTAATCGACCAAAATAGGTTTTTACCAGATCTCTCATATACCTTTTCGAACTCAAGATAAAAATAGTTTTCAGCTGCAAGCGGTATGTTATCACTTTAGCTTTCTCCATTCAACCAATCAGGAATGGCCAGAAATTTGCATATTAGTGTACCAGCTCAAGTATGAAAAATCGCATTGGTTAATTACGAGACTGTCCATACAAACGCATTTTGGATGACAAAAATTAATGCAGAATCTAGGGATACAGACTGAAGCATGCACTTTTCGTCTCAGCAAAAAATGTCAACGAAACTGAAAGTAGACTTCTTTTTAGACACATTATTCATTGCAATGCAGATGAACATAATTAAATCATGAAAATTCACCACTAAAACGTGTTATCCAATATTTTATCATATATCATATATCTACATATATGTAGATATTTCCAAACAATATTAAAATGTCATCTGCAAATCTTTGACATAATTTGCACATTGAGCTAGTATGAGGATTCAGGTTAGTGTAAAGGGATTGGTCGTAGCAGTGCTTTTGTATTAGTGCCATGCATTGGTTTAAAGCACCTACAATAACAAAACTATTGGTCTGTTTGCATTGTTACAGTATAACCGATATTTTCCCAAATAGGATGACTCTGTGTTACCAATAGCAATACATATAAAAGCAAATCCCACCATTTAAATGCAGCCAAATATCTTTTTAAAAATATTTCTTGTTTGACACTGACATTATTTGAAATTAACTAATTATGTGGCTTAATTATTAATAGAAACTAGTAACTGCATGCTGAATAAGTTAACATATTTTTGACATTTTTGTCGTGTACATTTTAAAATTAAAACGTTGTCAAGACTATTTTAGGAACGTCACCAAAATGTCAGACAGTTACAGACGTTTTGTCGGATCTGATCTGGGGTAAAATTATTAGCCGCACCTAGCATACTAACAGATAATTAAAAGCTGACAACTCTCGGGACAAAACACTCAAGACAGTTTAAAGTGTGTCGTGGTTATTTTCTACACAGTGGCGCGTTACTGAATTATATTTATTGACATATCGAATTGACATCGTTGCACTGATCCAATGTCCACTGTCATTGTCAATCCACAGTAACATTCCCTGCTATCCCTATTCTTTTTCGGATTGTGACTGGGGACCATGATTACAACTGACCTGAGCATTATAGCTGCAGAAACCTAATCTACTTAAAAGAAATCAAAATATTAAGGACGCCGAGCACTGCTGCTTTATCAAAATGGTTGTGTACCTTTCCAAAATTCAATCGTAGTATGAAATTTTCCTAAAATAAATAGCAACTAGTAGTCCGGCAGAATTTGGGCGAATTTTAGGAGGACCTGGAACTTGATTTTAAACTTTTTTTTCTTTATTGATTCTGGTAGTGCTTACATTGTCCTTGAAAAATCCGAGTGATGGCAGTCTGGCATCATTGAGCATTTCGATATATCCAAGATGGCGTCCAAGATGGAGGTCAATTATAAGTGAAACTATTGTGTGATATGGAAACAAATGTCTCAAACTCATTTTCTTTCTTAAATTGTTAGCTATGAAGTTAAAATCTGATTGAAGACACTTAGCTTGTAACCAAATAAAAAATAAAATAAGAATGCGCATAAGACGGCCGCCAAGATGGCAGTTTATTACAAAACATATGAGAAAACCTTCCCTGATACTGGCAAACTCCAGGGATTTCCATACAAAATGCTTATTTTATTGGTTCATAAATTACAAACATTATCGTTGTATCAACCAAGTGATGCCATTTATTGATCATTTAGAATTTGATATATACAAGATGGCGTCCAGGATGGTAGCCTACAAGTTTTACAAACCCCAGGGAGCAGCACCCTACCTGTAGGCATGCCTGATAGATTTGAAACAGACCAGATGCCTTACCTGGTAAAGCAGCGCTTTACAAACACGCGTATCTGAATTAATGCACCCAGCATGCATGTCTAATAGAGTTGCACTTTACAGGCAGGCTTATCTGAGAGTTGCAATGTATCAGCAGACATGTCATATATATTGACACCTCTGTACAGGTAGCACCAATTAAACTCCATCACTCGACTAGTAAAATGTTGGTTACAGTGGCAATTGACCAGCAGGCATGGCCTATAGTGAGGTACCACGCCAACAGGCATGGTCTATAATGAGGAACCACACCAGAATACATGGCTGATAATGAGGCACCACACGAGAAGGCATGGCCTATAGTGAGGCAGCACACCAGAATGCATGGCTGATAACGAGGCACCACATGAGAGGGCATGGCCTACATTGAGGCACCAAACCAGAATACATGGCTGATAATGAGGCACCACACGAGAGGGCATGGCCTATAGTGAGGCAGCACACCAGAATACATGGCTGATAATGAGGCACCACACGAGAAGGCATGGCCTATAGTGAGACACCACACCAGAATGCATTGCTGATATTGAGGCACCTCACCAGAAGGCATGGCCTACAGTGAGGCAACACACCAGCAGGCATAGCTGATATTGAGGCGCCACACCAGAAGGCATGACCTATAGTGAGGCACCACACCAGAATGCATGGCTGATAATGAGGCACCACACGAGAAGGCATGGCCTATAGTGGGCACTACACCAGAAGACATGGCTGATAATGAGGCACCTCCTCAGAAGGCATGGCCTACATTGAGGCAACACTCCAGCAGGTATGGCTGATAGTGAGGCACCACACCAGAAGGCATGACCTATAGTGAGACACCACACTAGAAGACATGGCCTATAGTGAGGTACCACACCAACAGGCATAGCTGATAGTGAGGCATCACGCAAGAAGGCATGGCCTACAAATGAGGCACCACACCAGCTGGCACGGCTGATAGTGAGGCACCACACCAGAGAGTATGGCCTTTAGCGAGGCATCACACCTGCAGGCTCAGCTGATAGTGAGACACCATACGAACAGATATGGCAGAAAGAGAAGCACAACACCAGCAGACATACAGGATTGAGTTACAAAAGATCTGCATGATAATTGAGTGGCAACGGTCAAGCAAGCGTCCATCTTGCAGCAGGACTGGCCAGTGTGCATAATCTGTTCTACTTGCACAAGACTAGCAGCCTGACCATCATTCCCACAGGGTCAGCAGACATATTTATCATAAGCATGTTTTATTATGTGGCATAGGATCAGTACACTTGTCAGCTTCACGAGACTAACCGGCCTGTTAAAGCACCCATGTTTTTAAAATTTTAAAATAGCAGGCATATGTGTTACAGTTGCACCCGACCACCTGGCATGTCGGTTACAATTGCACTCTCTAACAGCATGCAGGTCTGTTAGAGTTGCATCTCACCAGTAGATATGTTTGAATCAGTTGCTACTGACTAGCAAGCACATCTGTAGTTGTGGGGGCTTAACCAGCAGGTATATCTGTTACACTTGCCTCAGATCCGCAGTTATGACCCTATGCTCGTACCCAATCAACAGGCTGGTAAGCACAATTGCACCAGACCATCAGGCATGTATGTTAGAGTTGCACCAGACAACAGCCATGTCTTTATCATTTGCTTATTATCCGCATGCATGTCTGTTACAGTTTCATCTTATCAGCATCCATGCATTTTACATTTGCACCTGACCATCAACCAGGTCTGTAACAATTGCATTCGACCATTTGCCATGTCTTTCACAGTTGCACCTTATCAGCAGTCATGTCTGTTAATCTTGCTCCTACACGCATGCATGTCTGGTACACTTGCACCGTACCAGCATTCATATTTATCATAGCAATATCCATCCATCTGTGTTGTCTGTTGCACTCGTACCAGATCAGTATATAGTTGAAAAAATGTTTGTTACAATTGCACCAGACCAGCAGGCCTGTATTTTAGTTACACCCAACCAGCAGTCAAGATGGTAACGAACATCTGCAGAATGTAAATCTCTTATTAAGGTTTTTTGTGTTAATACACTGCACTTCACAAGTAAATAGTATTTTCTCCCTCTTTTTTGGTAATTTTATCCATCCATCTATCTTGATTATTTTACAACGCTGAAAACAACACCAACATTCCAGTCAAATTCTCCAAATACAACCGCTGTTGAAAACTATCAGAAAATATTTATAAACTGTGATTTTGATTTCAGGTTGAATTTTGCTTTATAATGGCGGCCATCTTGGACACCATCTTAGCTAGTTCAACCTTATGAACTAAACCAATGTTTCATTATAATCGTTTGCATCATTAGGCCTCTAAACATACATAAAACGTCAAAATTAAATTGCTTTTTATTGAGTTTGTTGGTCAGATACATGTAGGAACCTATCTGGCGGCCATCTTGGACGCTGTCTTTAATATTTTAACCCTCTGAATCAAACCAATGTTCCATTTAAATCGTTTGTATCATTTAGCCTCTAAACATTCATAAAAAAATATGGGCTTTTATCGAGTATGTTGGTCAAATAGGTCTTGGGAGCCTAATTGACGGCCATTTAAGGCACCACCTTTAATATTTCAACGTTCTGAATCAAAAAATTATGATCCATTTTAATCATTTTTTATCATATAGCCTCTAAACATTCACAAAAAGTCAAAATCAAATTTCTTTCCATCGAGTACAGCTGCTTTCCAAAATTTTTATAGATAGCGATTTTTGTCATAATTATTTACATACCCTATACATGTTTGAGTGTTTGTAATAAACTTGTGCTTTGTTTGAGATATGATTTATTTCTACTCCTGTATGCAGGACATATCTAGTTATAGTGGGTAAAAATATGGCATGTTTTTGCAGATGTTTTGTATCAAGGTTTAACTTCTAAAAAAGTTGATCATATTTTTAGCAAATCAAAATTGCTTATCAAAACTCTATTTCGAATTATGAGATAATAAGGAGAGCAGCAAACAAAACTGTGGTGGGAATCTACAAAGTCATGTTTACGGTGCATTGTGAAAATACTTTAAGAATTGAAGCTATCGAGCATATCAACAATGAATCACTTGATTGACTTTGGTGTATGTGCACTAGTAGGTTGACCACATCATATAATTTTAAAAAGTTACTTTTCAAAGATATTTTAAGTGCATTTTGGGTGTTCAAATTCGATGCTACATATTCTGAACGAAATTTCTAAACCGCCAGTTAACAAAACACATTTTTTCAATATAGCTCATTTATTATTAAACTATTTAATATGATATTTGGCACAGTATATTTGTACACATGTATCCGTCGATGGAACATAACTGTGTTTGATTCAATAAGGATGTTCATTTATGCGTAACGATAGAGTACTGATACATGTTTTGCACGTGTCACACAATGCTAAATGTTTTTCGACTTGTGTATACTCGTATATTCATCGTCAACTATCCGACAACTTTATTTTATCACAAAAATGTCAACGTTTGGGTTTTAAGAGTATAAAGTAGAGGGGTCGGGCTGTGGGTTCAATCAAAAACGGGGCCTCGCTGAGACTGATTCATAATTCATCAAAACGTTTGACATGTTTTGATAGAGCCGAAAGTTTACACCACAACCTGTCGGTCATTTTTCATTTTTGCACTCGTATGACGAGAAAAATCGACAAAAACTGAGTATTACGTACGCCATAAAATGTCCTGTATAGTCCACCATACTTTGGTTCGGTGATGTACAAATGCTGCATTGGAACGTCGGAAGTGTCGAGATTGATGTGCACTGCACAGTTAATAAGGACGGATGTTTCAATAATATTGTAGACAAAAACATTTCATCACCATAAACACATTTCTTTGTTCTTTTAGGCCGTATGGGCCTCCATAGGAGAACTAAATTGCACGAAAATTGCTACTTTATTACAAAATAAACACGACAGTATTCAATAATGTCCATTTACAGCATCAGAAAGTTTCAATAATATTGTGGACAAAAACATGTCATCTCCATAAAGCATTCCTGTGTTGTTTTATGTTATATGGGCTTCCATAGGAACAATGTGGATTACCTGAAAATTCCTACTTAATAAAAGCGAAACCCAAAACTGTTCCATAATGCCCATTTACAACACCGTAAAGTTGGTGTTTTTTCACTTTAGGTCCCTGAAATACTCGGTTTTAAGTGATGAGTTCAAATTTTAGCGTTTGTGTGAAAATGAAATGCGATGGTGCCTTTATACAGTCTATCAATTGAGCACGTTAATTTCAATTTATGACAATGAAATTTTGGCAGGTTCTGTCTACTGGATTTTTCCATATTAAGTGTAAATTGTAGCCATGTATGTTTCATATATGTTAAGATATATGAGAAAATATCCAGCGGCGGTTTAGAAGTTTCGCTCAGTATACTAAGAGCCCAATTATTAGGAGAAAGGCCAAAATGAAAGTACAGTACTGCCAAACAGTTAAATGGGCCAAGAGGGTTTGAAATTGTATAACAATTCGGAAAATGTCATCTTTTTAGATGAATCAACACTCTAAACCTATTCTTTTGCAAGCATATTCCAATCTGGCGTCTGAAACACGAACAAATTTATCCACATTACATTGATGGGTGGGTAAAAATCCACTGGAGTCGTATTGAGGGGACTATCTCGTAACTTTTAAAGGGGTCTCTCAACTTAAGCTTGTTAATGAAACAATCACCAGTAAGGCATATCAGGATAATATCAAAAGCGATATGAAACTCCAATATTAATGCACTTTACCTCAAGTATTCAACGAGATAACGCACCTTGCAATAGCTCTTTAAAATAGTCACGAGTGATTCATATTGCAGCTTTATATCGCTTTTGATATTATCTTGAAATGCCTTACTGGTGATTGTTTCATTAACAATCTTAGGTTGAAAGACCCCTTAAAACTATCAAAACTATCGAAATAGTCCCCTCAGTACGGCTCAAAGTAGAGTTTTACCCGCCCATCAATGTAATGTGGATAAATTTGTTCGTGTTTCAGACGCCAGATGGGAATAGGTTTGCAAAGGAAATAGGTTTAGAGTGTGGATTCATCTGAAAAGATGACTTCTTCCAAATTTTAATACAATTTCAAACCCTCTTGGCCCATTTAACTGTTTGGGGTTGTCTGCAGTTTGTGATTGTGGTATTTCCTGATCATACTCACTTACTATTTACACACGAAAGTCAGGAAAAAATCAGAAAAAGAAGCTTATTTAAGAAGGTACAGGCATTTTGTGAAGAAAATGTTTTGAGATACATAATAAGGGTATTTTGGTATGCTGAATCCAAAAACCAATGTTGGCAAGCTGAAAAATGGCGTCTTTACTATCTAATTTGCATATTTCCAAGATGGCCGCCAAATTGAAGAAAAATCTATAAAATCTGAAGAGTAACGTGTTAAGGATGCCAAACTTGTACAAATCATCTTCATGATTGGGGGGTCTTCACTGACATAAATTTATGCAATTAGAATTTAAAATATGACCAAGAGGTAATCAGGGAGGACAACTTAAGCAAAAAATCTTGCTTCCGACTTAGTTAAGGTTTTTTCATGATAGTCAGTGCATATTATATCCATTTTTTATATCTTGATTTAAATGTTCTAGGAGATGATGCATTGATAAGTTAGGGGTCTTTCATGCAAACCAAACATCTATGTGTCTTAATCCACATCTGAACTAAATTCTGTAAGGTTCAGCTAGGGGAGGGGGTTAATGAGATTTTTTTCTAAAAAAGTGGGCATGTACCTACAAAATGACTCGTATCTCATCAGCAATCCACCCTACACTATTAGACTTGTTAGCAATTTAAAGCTTAGATACAGCACTTTTATCTGATGTAATGGTCTGATATGCAGATTAATTATCTAATTTGCATATTTATCAATACTGATGAAAATTTCAGAAAATAAGGGAAAATTATAAAAAGCTAATATGAACTGAATTCTGCCCCAAAGAGTCCTTCTTGCATGTTATTATACCACAAGTGATACAATTTGACAAGTCCTTTCATCCAATAGTCATACATAAAATTATCTCATTTGCATATTCATGAATATTTATGAAACTACAATTAGAGGTAAAAGCATGGAATAACTATCTGCTCCCCCCACACACACATTGGGAGGGGGAGGGGGTTATTAGACTTACCTTGCACCTAAGGAGAATTACTCATGGATGCGAAATTATTCAGTGGGACCACTAAATACCAAAAATTCTAATTGTCTCCGAAAATGAATCTGTTTCGATTACATAAAATTGCATGGTGTTCATGGCAACCCATTTGGGCACTGTAGCTGGGTAATTTACTGGCGAAAAAAAAGGTCGCTAAATAGCAAATAAAAAACTGCTCAGGGAGTCTTGCCTAGAACAATTTACCCTCCCCCCATAATGTGAAAATCAACAATATGATTCTAAAGAAAGTGGATGTACCTACAAAATGATTCATATCTAAGCAGCAACTCATCTTAGACTACCGACCCTGGTACCAAAATAAAGCCCAGACATGTTTTTTTGTATTCAATGTGCTGATATGCAAAATTTGGCTTTTGCATATTCATGAGTATTAATAAAAGTTGAAATAAAAGAAAATTCATAGAAAAAATTAGGAGGTCTACCTACACATTACCCATATGTCAATTGCTAGTTATCATAGACTATCAAACTGGATACCAAATCAAAGCCTAGACAAAGTACTTTAGCCCAATTGTAGGATATGCAAATTTTCTAATTAGAATAATTATCAATATTTATAAAAACATTAGAAATAAGAGAAAAAATGGTAGAAAGAATAAGGAGGGTATGTACAACATTACCTAAATGTCAGCTGCTTACTATTCTAGACTACCAAACGTGTTACCAAATAAAAGTTGAGACATAACACTATAACCCAATAGCATGATATAAAAATGATCTAATTTGCATATTTATGAATATTAATAAAAACATTAGAAATATGAGAAAAATATTAGAAAATTTAAAGGGGTGTACGTACAACATAACCCATATGTCAGCTGCTAACTATTCTAGACTTCCAAAATTGGTACCAAATAAAAGGTGAGGCATAGCACTTTAACACTTAAGTCTGATATACAAATCTAAATTACATATTTGTGAAAATTAATGAAAACATTAAACAAAGGAAGAAAAATTGCAGAAAAATCAAAATAGCTATATCTAAAAAATAACCTATATCTCATCAGCTAATTGTCCTAGACTAACATGCTTTGTACCAGCTAAATGCTAAAACATATTACATTTTATGCCACAATCGGATATGCAGATTATTCTATGATTATATTCTTGAATATTAATTCAAATGTTAGAAATGAGAGAAAAATGGTAATAAAATTAAGGGGGTGTACCTACAAAGTTACTTATATCGTAGCTGCTAATATTCCTAGAGTACCACATTTTGTTCTGACTTAAAGTTAAGACATTTTAATTTACTCAATAGTAAATATGTGAAATTATCCATTTTTAAATGTATTAATATTAATGTTAACATTAGAAATGCGAGAGAAAATAGATGGGGTCTACTTCTAAAATTACTTCTATCTCATCTTTTAATTGTTTAGACAATTAATCTTAGTATATAATTAGAGCGGAGTTATAGTATTTTATTCCAATGGTCAGATATACAATCATGTGGCAAACGTATTCATGAACATTGATGAAAACTATAGAACACTGAATAAAAATTCAAAACGAATCAATAAGGTTGTATCTTCAAAAAATACTCATTAATGAACAAATTAAATAATTTGCATGTCAAACAAAACTATTATAGAATATTTCTAGACTTTAATTTGGGAACAAGTTTAGAAAGTAAGTGAGTATGAAATCTACGATAAATACGAGGGGGGTTCAATATGTAATGAAAACACATTCATAACTTCATCCATAAATGCGTTAGGATTTTATTTCATATGCCAAACAAAAGATCAAAGCGTGGCCGTGGATGAAAGTCCAATGTCTTAACATTCAGTTGGTGCCAAGTTTAAAAGCTTCGGATGAGTTGCTGCTGAAATATTAGTACTTTTGTAGGGACATCCCCATTCTTTAGAAGAGCATTATGCGTTGCCATAGAAACCATGCAATTTCACATAGCTCAAATGGGTTTATTCTTTAGGGCAATAGTATTCCTAATTTTGGTGGTCTCCCAAAAAAATGTGACGCACATTAGAAGTTTTCCTGATGGTGCACGGTTGTTCTTATTAGACCCTAGGGTACTAAGAAATGTGCATGCTGTTATTTTTTTATAGATACAAAATGTACCATATATTTGGGCATGGACATTATGGCATATTTATTTTAAAACAACTTGTTGATTATCAAAGTTTCTTTCTCATTTATTACTTGAAAAGCTGGTAAACAGTACAAAATCGTGCAATGAATAAAACTAACATTTAAATAATAGGATACTGAATAAGGCAAGTTTATATATGATTTTGTAGACTAAACGGACATTTATTTCCATGAATACGATAATATCCTGGAATAATTCTGTAAATTGCCGCCAAAACCATGTACTCTAATGGTAAAACAATCTTAGGATATAATGCAAATGATTTTGGATAAAAAGCATTGTCAAAAAATAAAATATTTCAGTAATATGTCCAATTCCATGATTTTGGCGGCCATTTTGAAAATATGCAAAGTAAGTCATCAAGACATCATTTCTCAGCTTGCAAACATTGGTTTTCGGATTCAGCATACCAAATTACCCTAAATCAAGGTGTCAAATCCTTTTCTTTACAAAATGCCTGTACTTGTTAACTTTTCTGATTTTTTTTCTGATTACAAAAGCGCCATGTATTTGGGAACAAGTTTAGATGCTAGAGGTACAATAGTTATACTATGGTTCGTTCACATGCTTAAGTGACAATCCGAACTGCCTTGGCCAACCATGCGAAATTCTCTGGAATCAGACCACGGATGTACATGGAGGATCTATACTAAGAAAAACAAATGAAGGATATTCAGATTCTGTCCCATCTCTAAGTTATTGTATTGTAATTTACATAATTATGCATGCATTTCATAGTTTCAGATATCTGCAATCAAAATGGATGCTTTATTTCAGTCACGCTTCAATAGTTTAAGTGCAGTACAAATCCAAATGTTCCAACCCTCTATACTGAAAAGTCACAAACGTTCAAAAATGATTGAAACCCATTTTTATCGTTAGTATTCCATAATGACTGGCTCTAAAATCATCGCTGGCTCTCCCTCCAAAATATGACACCTAATTTTGAAGCTGTTGTTAGTGTTTTACTGCCAATTTGTGGTCAAATTTGCCGGGGTATGCCATATCTGTGCATTTTTGTTGAAGAAGTTGTCCCATTGTTAGGGACAATGACTGATAAATTGGTGTTAACTCTTGTTTGTGGTCGGAATAAGAACATAAGCAATGACCTGGTAAAGGTTGCAGCTAAAATTGTAAGCGCTAAATTTATTGCTTGTGAACTTTGGGTAGAGAGGGTTGGTACATTTGGCGTGGTACTGTATCATAACCAATGACCCGTAAATTTCATTTTGCATTTTGCTGAATTGCATAGTGATAGTTCTATCATTGACATAAAATACTTTGTTTGAAAATTATATTCCCAAATGTTTTAAAGTCAAAAGAATTTTAATATCCTTGAATTGTTTTTCTGAGTATATTATGATAACGTGGTGTGATACAATGTAACTTGACGCTGACTTTATATAACGTGACGCTGATGTTACAGAAATCATGTTTACACAAAAACAAGTGTGATTGCAGCAAAACAAACGGTTATAAATGAAGTTACAGCGATATGTTATTGAATAAAATGCAAAAAACTTCATTTATTCTGCAGATTAAACTTTTCGGGTAATCAGACAAATGGATTTTTCTAGGGCCGAACTCACATGCTAAAAAACTTATTTTCCATGCGCCTTTTCCGGTTTACAAAATGGAGCTTTTTCGTACATAGTACAAACGGTAATGCGCCTTACGTATACGATTCTCGAATTGTGTCTGACTTTTCCGAATGAATTAAGTGAGTGAACTATCTCCCATGCGTGTGGACAAACCATGGTATAACTTACGCATAGTCTGGAAAAATTTATTTGGGACATATCAATATTCTATGACCATATTCGGTAATGAAAGTGCAAGTATGCTTTAAATTGTTATACATGTTCATAAAATTATACTTTTCTGAATGCAAGACTTATTTACTTCCGACTTGTCTGAATGGAAAGTAGGGTAAAGTCGGGTTACTTCGGACATCAGGTCAATTCGGACATACATTTGCAAACCCTGCAAATCCAGATGAGACGGCTCCTTATTAGCCGTTTCATCAGGATTTTCGTTGTTTGCTTAGATAATAGATTTTTTATTCCAATAATTAAAATATGAAACAATCAAAGTCGGTGTCCGAATTAAGCTGACCATCCGAATTTACCCAACTTCCCCTATATGGTTAGCATTAAAAGGATATTGGTTCGAATCTTGAAGTATTTACTTGTTTCCCTCATTTCAATTTATTACATTTATTCATCAAATCTATCTATCTATCTATCTATCTATCTATCTATCTATCTATCTATCTATCTATCTATCTATCTATCTATATGTCTGTCTTGCCTGCCTGCTTGCCTATCTATCTATTTAAATACAAATTTGCATTCGTATATACATTAAATACGTAATAAGCACGTTGTTTTCAATAATGCTTTTTAACACCGGCTTGCAAACCAAGGTCAATAAAGCTCACAACAACACAAAATTTTCCATACGCCTTTTCCAGCTAACCAAGTGGATCATTTTCGTAAATAGTATTACGCATAATGCGCCTAATGTACACGATTCTTGAATTGTGCCAGACTTTCCCGAATGGCTTAATTGAGTGAATTATCTCCCTTGCGTGTGGACAAACCATGGTATAGCTGACCGTCCGAATTTACCCGACTTCCCCTACATGGTTAGCATTCAAAGGATACTGGTTCGAATCTAGAAGCATTTACTTGTTTCCTTCATTACACTTATTCATTAAATCTATCTATCTATCTATCTATCTATCTATCTATCTGTCTGCCGGCCTGCCTGCCTGCCTATCTATCTATCTTAGGGCATTGATAACCACATTTTAATACAAATTTGGCATTCGTATATATTCAAAATACGTAATAAGCACGTAGTTTTCAATAATGCTGTTTAACACCGGCTTGTAAACCAAGGTCAATAAAGTTCACAACTACAAAAAAATTATATTCCGTTTTCTTCAATCCTCAAACTTCCAGACAAATAGAAAAATGGTTATCCGACTTTAGAAAATATAGTAATTACTCTTACAATGCAAAAATTCCCTTAGTTTTATTATTGCAAGAGTTTTAAACCAACACATGGCACTTATGCAATATCACTACTTTGGTGAACTTGTTAATTCACCTTTAATTATCATAAGAACCCCCCCACCCCTTTAAACGTAAATAAAGCCTCATTGTTTGAAAATTTATTTGTATTAAAATATTGAATTTTATAAAGGGGTAAGAAAGTTTTAGTGAATAGAGCGAATGTTCCTGACATGTTCTTCAACTGTTACCTCTCTAGGGTAAAGTCGGTTATATTCGGACAGACAGCAAAATTCGGACAGCCACCTTGTGTGTTTCATAGTTCAATTATTGGAGTAAAAAGTAAATTAACTAAGCAAACAGTGAAAATCCTGATGAGCCGTCTCATCTGGATTTCCATTGTTTGCAAACGTGTGTCCGAATTTACCAGACGTCCGAATTTACCTGACTTTAATCTAGCTGCATTCTAATGAATTGATTTTTCTGAAACTTTTGTTGACATTTTTTGAGGAAATATTTTGGCTGCTTCAGTCTGTGTCCCTAGATTTTGCATTTAATGTACTGAACATGTGCACCGCAATGAGATTATATGGACAGTCTGGAAAGTAACCAATGATATTTCTCTGATTGGTTGAAATTTAAAAAGGGAAACTGATATCACATGGCTGCAAGCAGCCCAAAATAGATGAATAGCAAGCGTTACAATTTGTCAACAGAAATATTTAACTCTCAGACAAAAGATTTAGTTTGAAGTCGATGGCTACTTCTGTCGACGCTTACGTAATAAATAACAAATAAAAGCTTTATGTGCAGAGTCTTTAATTTCACATTTTTGTAGTTGTCATAATTCAAGGTTTATGCTTAATGTGCAAGATAATTTGCAGAGTTTATTGGCAAACAAGGTTGACTGTTGAGTTACATAGCCTATCTTTTCCGTTGTGTTTTGGCGACGACAAAAGGGAATGGCTGCAAAAGCGTTGACGTCATCAGTCATCTGAGTATCGCCAGCAAAACAATCTGCATAAAAGTCGTTTTCTTATGTCGTCTGTCGCATATACATGTCGTTTGTCGCATATACATGTTTACATGTTTGCTTAATATAAGATTAGATGCAGAACAGTATGAACTCAGATCAGACTGCTCCTACAGGAGCATTCTGATCTGAGTCCACACTGTTTGACCAAAAGGATTCTAAAACATTCTAATTGACGACTAAAGCACAGACAAGTTTAGTTGTGGTTTGCGCTGTAAGAGTTAATGGTGGTGGGCTATTGCATTATCAACCGCCAGCATTTTGTTCTTGACTACAGCGAAGCGGCTCACCCATTGTTGTTTTTTAGCGGCGTGAAGAGGATCGTTGCTTATCTCGTAATACGTCAGCTCTTGAGCAGCCGCCATTATCAAAAGATTCAAGGTCCCAACCATAAAACTGGTGGTTGCTGTCCTATCATAATGACTGAAGGCCATGAACTCATTGAAGAGTCCACCATTGGTTCCATGGGTGATTCCATTAAACAGTTTAAGGCCAGACGAGTCATAGGTCCTTTCATAAGTGTGTTTGAAATCATTTGCCTCAAATTTATACGCCGATAAGGTGGTGGCTCTGGAAAGTGCGGATAATGTGGTCTGAACAGCATTGATGTTGGTCTCAATTCGAGCGAAGAATAGTTGGGTAGCATGAAAATTCTTTTGTCGAAGTAGCTGAGATAACTGTACGTCATTCTGGTCGAATCTGTTTTGAATGTCTTTAAACATCTGTTTTAGGAGAGTAACATCTGCAGAATGTCCTCCAAAGGAACTAAGGGCGATGCCAACAAATGGACCTAAAGCACTAAGATATGTGTTGACTTTTCCAGCCAAGGCTCCAGCAATACCAGATAAATCTTTGCTGTGGATCCTGTCTACAATGTACCTTGCATCATTGAAACCGACTCGGATTTGAGATTTCTGTGCTGTGGTTAGTTGCCCTAGGTTGAGAAAACGCTTGGACTGCAGCTCAGAGGCCGACGTAATTCCAAAGATCAGCACAACACCTAGTAGTAGAGCCCACATGCTGAACCTAGTAAGGCAAAAATATATCTAGTCATGAAGAAAGTGGAACGCTGAACCTTATTAGACTAAACATTTATGTGAATAGCTTGGAAATATGATTTTCAAATATATATCAATCCCTTCGTTTTGGAAACTGTAAGAAATTATGTTTACTGTTGTATGTGAAATACATGAACATTTTTCTGTAGATCCAAGCAGTTATAGCTTAAAATGCATACGAGCCGTGCACTAAGTAAGTATATAAGACTCTATCTTGAGTGTGAGGTATATGTAGGATAAAAAAGTCGACTAAGGGATCGCCGTTTTGGCATCACTCGGCGTGCCGAGTAAAGACAAACGGTGATCCCGAGGGACGGATTTTTCTATCCTACCCTCACACGAATAATGGATTATTTTTCTTGCTCACCACTGTTTTGTTTTATCTACTTATTTTTTTTTATTTATTTATTTTACAATAACCTCCCAGAAGTCCCTGAATACGCCAAGATGCATTTTCACATGATGACGTTACATGACGTCCTGGGTAAGATAGTATTGGTGAGATAAAATTTTATATCGCGGGATAAAATCTCCGATATCCTTATCCAGTGTGCAAGAATATTTAATCGGGCTTCCTTGGCCCACCAGCAAAATAACCCATTTAATGGCGGTTAGATATTAGGCTGAGAGCTACCCAAGCTTTTATGCTGATGGTGGACGTGACAAAGTTTGTTTACAGGAGATTCAGTACATCATACATTTTATATACCTGCAAACAAAGCCCTTCAAGAATAGCCTTAGACTGTCCGCAGCAGTATTATATAAAAGCTCACGCTTGGCCGTGCTAAATGTAGCTCTTTGGTAGTTATGTTAGAAATCTGATCTTATTTTGAGCTGCCAGGCAGCCTTGACAAAATGCATGTCTACCTGTCCACAACTAATTATAGTTTAACCTTTAAGTGCTTATTCTTTGACTTTTCGCTTACTGTAAAGGCGGCGCCCCATGAATGCATAATTAGGACTGGTCAACCTTAGACATAGGTAAAAGCTGAAAATAAGGCGTGGTTTTATTCAAAAGTAACTGTATACCTCAGTATAGACGCAAAACACAGTATTTAGTCCTTAAAACGCCAGCAAAATAACTGTATCTGAAAATGTCTATTTAACATTTATAAGCATAGAGGCAAACATTGTGGACCCAGATCAGACTGCTCCTAGAGGGTTCACACTGTTTGTCTATGAGGCTTCACGACAAAGAAAAATACATTTTGTTTAAGGGTTAATAAATGTGAGTTCAGAGTGTATACGGTTAGGATTTTCATGAAATGCACACACGTTTGCGCGGCCCAAGCAACTCATTAATTCTTCACTAAATTATAAATAGAACCTGACTTCCATTCCTTAGCAGATGAAATAGCCGTACCACGCCCAGATATAAATATTAAAGTTGCCGCCTTTACAGTAAGCGAAAAGACTATAAATACCAAAAACTCTCGTATGTGAACTATCTAATGCCAGGATTCCTGAAACAACGTTTGCTATCAGGCAGCATTGACAAAAATCATGTCTACCTGGACATAGCTAATTTGAGATATGATGTTAGGGATCCAAAAAATATTTTAATTCTCGGACAGCACTGACAAACGGCATGTCTACTTGTCGACAGCTAATTTTAGATTTGATGTCAGGAGTATGTCAGACAGCCTTTATAAAAGTCAGGTAAACCTGTTTGCATATAAATCTAGTTCTAAAAATACAGCCTTAGAGTCATAAGTAAGTAATTATGCAAAAATAATCTAGTATGAAGAATATGCAATAGGAAATTATTGCTGTTGACTTGCAACTACATGGGCGGATCCATAGGTGGGGCAGGGGGTACGGACCTCCCTCACCCTTAGGAAAATCATAATTGGTAATAGTTTCCCTTCGAAATATTGGTACAGACCGCTTTGAGCTATTTGGGTCCAATTGCTTCGTACGTACGCCCCTCTGCGAAATACGGTGATAAAAACAATTCCAGGCCCCTCCCCATGACGATAATGTCTGGATCTACTAATGGCCTACGGGGGTTAGTCAAAAATAACTGAGCCCGACCTCATTATACCTTAGCCTCACATTGTAGACAAGAAATGTGATTATCTTTTATAAGTATAACATGTCATAGACATTTTGACCCAAAATAATTACCCCGGTGTAGCTGCTGTTATGGTTGCTAGGCAACTAAAGATCGTTAGTCAGAGTGTAAGTCAGAGTCATGATCTCCAGCACCAGGAATATGCAGTATATCTTAAAAAAGCCTGTGGGCTTGATATTTTTTGAGAAAGATATATTTGACATTTATTTGAATAACATATGTTACATTGTCTTTTCATCATGCTTGGTTCGTAAATGTTTAAGTGAACACTGATTTCATGCGTTGCCTAGCTACAAAATAAGTCACAATTTCACTTATTTTCAGATACATGAGGATTGTGTTGCCATGGAAACAGAATCATTTATTCCAAACAAGGAATTTAGTATTTCTGAGGGTGTGTTTGTGTATGCAGCACTGCAAAAGCATTGTTAGGCTATTATTTATGTTTTCTATTAAAATTGTCTTAATATGAATGTTGGTGGGGTAAATTATAGGACTTGAGGCGCGTAAAAATTTGCTAAGTTCTGAAATCAAACTACCACAGCACCTATTATATGGGGTCAGTTGTTTTCTTTTCTGTGGCACTGAGTAGGTACATGCAGTAGGTATCAAACGACAGTGAATGCAGCATTACATTGGCATTATCGTTTTCATGGCAACGCTAAGATATTGATGTATTACAGTGTAAACGAAGCCGGTCGACAGGTCATGTTCGGTTGCCTAGCAACCAGCAAATAAAGCCTACAAACAGATATAAATTAGGTTATTCAATAGATGACATATAACTGCGATGAAATATTCCATTTTACTTGAATTGAAAGTAATAAGGTAGAGCTTTCTCTCGTAGGTTTATACTGCAAATTTCTATTATTCGTCTATTTCTATAGTGATTTTGTTGTTGCTAGCACATTGTTCGGCATTGCTCCCAATTGTTTTTGTGTCTTTTTGTCATTTCTATTTTTGCAATCATATCACTAAGGAAGTGAGAACATCATTTGTATTCTTTATTTTATATGCGTATCTATATGTTTGTGTTTTAATCGCTTTCATTACGGCTTCATAGAGGTTTGTCTGTGAGACGGTGAGTTAAGGTCACTACTGACACCAATAATCATAACTCTTACACACAGTTTGCCTTATTACTTCAATATGTGTTGCCGTATTTACCTGAAACTTACTGATATAAATGGAAGTGGTATGGGTGAATTGACTTATCTACATATTTCAGCAAGAGTTGCTGTCCCTGGTAATTATTTTACTATTGTTTTATATGGGAAAACTAGTAAAGTGAGTAAAAGCCCAATAACTTGAAAACGTATTTTCTAACTTGATGGGGAAGAGAGAGCTGGTTGCTTTGCTTAACTTGTCTTCCTGGCGTCTCGTGATGGTTGAGCGGCTCTTCCTCGCGGTGCCACGGGGTTGTCTGCGGTTTGTGATTGTGGTATTTCCTGATCATACTCACTTAATGTTTTTGGGTGAAAGCTGTTCTGAACAATGACTATGTCAATATGTGCAGTAAAAGTTGCTTCTGCTACATTTTTAAGTTTTCAAATATAAGTTATTACCCCTTGTTAAGTACATAGAAAATGAATCAAATCCTGTTTTCTCTTATACAGCCCGATTCGATTGACTAATCGAATTGAAACTTCCTAAACGTTTTAATCTGCTGTGTACGCGACAGTTTTCAAATACCATTGTGTTGATGAATTACAGTGAGCGACAGGTTTATTTATATCTCTCGACTTGTGTACCTAGGTATTTTGAAAACAAATACCACTGCAATACAATGTAGTACCTTTCTATGAGTAACAGAAATGTGTGTTTGCAGCTGTTTGAGCCATTTTGAACACTTTCATTGCCCCAAAGTAGAGAATCATTGAAAAAAGTGTGTGGGGTAACAATAAGTATTTAATTGTTAAGGAAAACTTTCTTTTATAAGTTAATCTTCTCAAAAAAGTTCCTACACTTTCAGATAGATACAAATCAGTATTACAAAAAGAGTCTGAGGTCCGACCAGCCGGCGTGCAGTTAAAGAGGAAAGCAATTAAATAGTTACAAAATTGAAATTGTGCATTGCAGGGTTAATATTCAATAAATAAATGTCTTTTAAACTGTGAAAATTGCTCAAATTTTATAAGTAAACTGAAGTTTTTCTGATACAATAATTCACAATATGCCATAATAATCAGCTACCATATCATGTACCTGTTTATCTCGTACTTCGTCCCCGAACATTTTTGGAGAAAAAAGGGCATACATGTGCATGTTTTTGAACTACTAAACGCTGTCATCACTTATGTCTACCTTCAGGAAGGGTCGGGAAACATATTGTTCTTCCCCTTGCGTCCATTTGTCCGTACTCACGAATGGACCCTTGTTGGGTACTTTAAATTTCCGTAAATCATTTACAGAATAAACCTCATTTGCCGTAGAAAAATCTGTGATTTGTTGGGTACTTACGTTTTCTTGGCTACTTTTTCTAACAACTTCATTTGTAAAGCACATTCAGACGGCGTGTCATGCACAAGAACCATAACTCTGATTTAAGTTTTTTTTAGTTATATCCGTTTGATCATTTGCAATGCTATTTTGTGTCCGCTCTATAACTTGATGCATGTAACCGTTAGAGGTATTTTAACGAAACTTCATACATGTGTAAAGCACATTCAGACAACGTTTCATGCACAAGAACCATAACTCTTGCATGCTTATTTTTTTAAATTATTCCCCTTGTAACATAATTAAATGCATTTTGTCTGCTCTGTAAGGTGAACACTGTTAAAACTATTTTCTTAAAACTTCATGCACTTCTAGAGCACAATGAGAAAATGTGTCATGCACATGAACCATTACTCTGCTTTGGATATTTTTTTTATATTCCTTTGTTTAATTGCAATGCTATTTCGTGTCCGCTCTTTAACTTGATAATCTTCATACATTTGTAAAGCACTTTCAAACGACGTGTCGTGCACAGGAACCATAACTCTTGAATGTAACTTTTTCCCCTTGCGTCTGTTTGTGGGTCTGTCCGTCGCAAAATCGTGTCCGCTCTATAACTTGATAACCTTCAATTTCATTGAAACTTCATACATTCTGACAACGTGTCTTGCATTAAAACCATATCTCTCGCATGTATATTGTTCAAATTATTCCCCTTGTATCATAACTAAATGCAATTTTGTGATTGTTTTAATTCCTAAAAGGGGGAGACTTCTGTTGTTGTTGTTTTTTCGTAGATAAACATTTCTAGTTTTTATTGTTTTATACCATTATTAATAAAATGAAATATAAAACTGCAGAAAATGCCGAACATCTATTTTTCGAAAAAAAAAATGCCCATGTGTCAGTAGTGACCTAAATATCCCCTTTCTTTGTTCAAGTACAGTATGCTTATTTGATTTTCATAGTTTCCCTGTGCTAATCTTGCATATGAAAAGAAGCCTCCACACAAGCTTTACAATTTGTGCGTAGTGGAAAGTTCCGAACAGAAGAATCTAGGGTGCAGATTGGGCCAGTAAAATTAAGATAAGCCCCCAGTGACTTCGGTGGTTCTTATTTTGTTGATTTATTGTTTATTGTTTCTCCCGATGTGTGTGGGCTTTTTGTGTTTAGTTTTTTGTTTGGTAATGCAACACTTAGTGTCCTTTCTAGTTTTGCAATCATCACGCCGAGGAAGAGGGCGCCGGTTGCTTTACTTTAATCGTGCTCTAGCTGTCGTGTGGCCGCGAGTGTTCTATGTCTCTTCCTCGCGGTGTCGTGTGTCTGCCTTGGTCTGTAACTGTGGCATTTCCTGGTCATACTCACCTGCTTTTTAATGTGGATCCTAACAAGCAATACTAAGGTAAACCAATGAAAAGTAAATACCTGCAACTCACATTATTATTATTAGATTTTTATCTGCGACGGAACTACATACATGTACATGTACATATTTATGTAGCCAAACGTGGAACGTGAATTGGATCTGTTGGTACTTTTTTAAATATTTAGCTTTAACTCGTTCTTTGCTAGCGGCGACTTTTGTCGTATGGTAGTAACCTTTACAAATAGTTTGGATCCAGATCATTACCGACAAAACGTCGGTGCTGACCTGGATCCAAACTGTTTGACACGCTGATAGTGATCCTGAAGTCCTTGTTTGAAACAGTTAATTTTGAAAAAAGTCAGCAGACGACAACAAAAGCATGAAAATTACCTTGTATACAATTAGTTATGGACTTACTTTTTCCTTCAAGGGACACAGTTACAATAATTGATATTAGGTCACCCACTTGTCTTATAAATCATAAATTGTGCCGAACCATGAGAATATGGTATACATCGCTTGTGCGCAAAGTCAAACTTAAAACAAACAGTCTCATCAATTCGATGAGACAAGATGCACACTTTTGGGTCTGAGCCATTACCAAGTCGCATGCTTTGTGCTTGCGAGAAGCGAAAGCTCTGGCGAGTCAGCGCAGATGCACAGACACGCCTGAAACTTATATGGTCGCCAAATTGATACGTACTATAATCTCTTGAACTTGCTTTCTTATCATAGCCATGTGTTTTGACTAAAAAAAGATCAAAAATCAGAACGGGTTGCCCTTATCTTTAATCACTTATCTGACCTGATGGCCAAGGTCACGTTGTACCAATTCAGATATCCCTGGGTGACATCCTTCGTGCATGCATGGCTATGACTTTGAGTTACTATTCCACAAACAGTTTATGGCAGTGACGTAAAGTAAATTCCGAAACCGTTATAACTTTTAATAACTGTATGGGATCTACTGATAACTTAAATTTAGTACCAAAACATATTGTGACCTCACTGTCGGTATTTCCTCGTTTAATTATGGTCGTCTGAGTACAGCAGAATTGCCAATAGATATCAGAAAATGGTCGTTAGCTCAGCAAAGGAGTCACAGAGCTTATTCATAATACAGAAATATTTGTAACTGTCTGTGGTGTTTTTTGTTTTTTTTTGTTTTGTTTTTTTCAGAAATAAATTTTCTAAAAAAAGTTTTATTTTGTAACCCATATAGGTCTATCGTCTTTTAAAGAGATTATGCAGTATTGACTCAGATCAGACACCGTTTCATCGGTCAATCGTTAGTGTGAAAACACTCAAGCTTTGCACTTGTAATTGATCCAGTGTTGACAACTGACCTCCAGCCAGTGATATATTGAGCAACAAATCACTGCAAAAAACTAGAGCTACATGTAATATTTGGCAGTAAAATCTAATGTAAGCCCGACATCCGGGGTGTGGCGGTGGTCGGGGGATGCGGCTATTGCCCATTCTAAGGTGGTAGTTTGGTTGTTGCTATTTCAAAATCTGGTTTTATGAGTTATTTTAAAATATTTATAGTATTGCAATTATCTGGATACATGTGTCAGAGTGAATCAGATGCTTTATTTTATTTCCATTCTTTCATTTATATGTGCTACTTCTTGTTTTATGTTTTAACCATTGCAAAATCTAGGGCGAATGTTCGGCCTGTAAAGTTTGTGATTTCGGCAGGCATTCGTTATGTTGTCGATTCATTGTTTGTTGTTACTCCAATTGTTTACCAGCGTTTGTGTTTTTTTAACAGTTTCAGAAGTAAGGGAAATGTTTAGCCTGAAATGTTGATTTTATCCCCCCCCCCCCTGGTGTCTTTGGCTGGTGTACGTTCTACGGTGTTGGTTCTGTTGTTTATTCATTGTTTATTGCTGCTCCCATTGTTTATGAGTGTTTGTGTTTGGTCCATAAAATATGGCGTTCGAGGTCTCATCTCGTAATTATGATTTCTTTATTGCGTCCGATTCCAAATTCAGAAGTTATAATTCTGACGTATGATTTCTAGATGTAAAGACTTATCATCTCGTAAATTTGTTCTAGAGTTTATGCACCAGTCATTTGTATGCCCAACCCCTTGGAGCCGGGGATACTGGGGAGATAGCGGAGCTTATGTGCCGGGATTCGACATAGTGACGCCTTGTGGTCACCTGCTGGGAAAGGGCTGACCTCTTGTCTCTCGTTTGTGATGTCTAATTGTAAAGTTGTCACTTTCCCATTGGTATCCTGGGTCAGGTTCGATTGTATCGATTCCTGATCTTTGCCCTCTTTCTTACTACGATGTGTCCCCGCAGTGCCGTGGATGCAATTGGGATTTAATTTCCCGCTGATGAAGCCACTTCGCCTTTCATTTTGTTTATTTTATTTCTCTCTGACTTTTTTCAGTTTGTTTCAGATTTTAGAGTTAATTTCTGCATGCTTCATTTCTCACTTTTTTCTAACAGCAGAATATTTCCAAGTCAACATGCTTTGCATATGTACTTTTAGCCACATCATGAGAAAACCTGTTTATGCTATAATTATGCTTATAACTAAGGGGAAGATTAGCCTGTGCATCTGCGCGAGTTCTTTTTGTCATTGTCTAGATAGTATATTTAATACTCTTACTTGCCAAATTCTTAAATTGAATACTTAAACTGGTCTCTATAGCTGAGAATGCCAGTCTGAATTGTTATAGGATTGCTAAACCCCAAAGACAGGTTTACTCATGGCTCATTATATGGCATTGACATAAGTACATTTGTTTGGTTTGCCTTTTTACCTGCATTTTACACATTTGTATGTTAAGGTCCTTATTCAATATTTTCAAATGTAGGCCTATGTAGAAAGCCCAAATATTTTTTTTTCATTTGGAACAACTCTCATTTCTTGTGTTCTCGTCTTCAAGAATACAAAGACATATACAGTTGCATTATTTTATGCTAAAGGCTCCCAAGTGAATGGATATGTGTGTTCAAATTCTCTGAACCACTGGGCCAGCTGAAGTTAAATTTCATGTGGCACCACCATGAGAGAGGGGAAAAGATGGAAAGCTTATTCAAATGATTTAGGTCATTTGTTGTTATTCTTAATTTGATAAAAGCCTCGCTATTCCCCGGCCCGAGAGGGCGGGGGATACAATGGCTGGTTTATTATGAACCAGAACTTTCGACTTTTAATTGAGCCGTTACATGTGATTTCCAACAATATGGTATGTATGATTAGCAAAGTCTTTGATCAGCCTGCGCATGCGCGCAGTCTGAGCAGAGCATTGCTAGTCGCTTGAAAATTCTTTGACTGTTAAACTCCTGACTGAACAGGATTTGGAGTTTCTAAGCTTAAAATGAGGCTGCATAGGCTGGTCAGTGTCTACACTTGTCGAAATGCCACTTTGTTGGAAATCACATGTCAAGGCTCAATTTTTAAAAAGGACTTCTGATGGTGGTAATGGGAACCACTGTGTATCGCTGCTTATAATTTTGATAAAAATTAAAGTCGATCAAATGCTTCTATTTTCATATATATATATATAATCTATAACCTATATCTTTTTCTTGGTTACACACGATATTAGACTAGACTGGAATGGACATGGGACAATTTTGCGTGATGATGCAAGCCAGATACGAATCTATCATGAGTTTGAGGGTAGGGATAGAAAAACTCGTCCCGATGATCACCGTTTGGCATCACGAGGCTTGCCAAGTGATACCCAACTGTTGATCACGAGGAACGGAGTTTTCTATCCCATCCTCACGCGAATAATGAATTATATTTCTTGCTCACCATTAAGTATAGCATTTTATATTTTTAAAAAGCCCACAGAAGTTCCTGAATACGCAGAGATACGATTTAATATGATGATGTCACTTTAACATAACAATGATGTCACTTGACGACCATGTGCGTGAGTTCCAATACAACCAATGTACAGCCCTCACGTGCCAGCCTGGGTATGATGACATGGGTAAGATAAGAATTCCTTTCCCAGGATAAAATATCAGACATCCTTATCCGGTGTGAAAGAAAAAAAGCGATTCATACCTAGCGATTGAAGGATATTGAACTGTGAATGTTTATCTTGAGCTGTAGGTTGTCAATAGAAAGTGACAGAAAAGGGGATTCCTAATCTTAGTTTAGAATATATGAGGATGGGGAGGCGTGCATATTAATATTTTCTATGATTTTTGGTTTCACATAATTTAACTTCATCTTATTTTCTTGATCAAGTGGCTCACTATAAAGAAAATGATATTGACTTGGGCCATTTAGAATAGTAAACAAACACTTTTGCCCCATGTCCCTTTTAGCTGTATATAGTAATAGCTTTAAAGGCATCAAGGTTGTGACACATATGTTTTATCAGTTCTATCTGATTGAGGCATCTGCTGTTATGAAAACCACAACTGTGGTCACAGGCGCTATTTGACCCTGATTTTAAATAAGTTTCGTATTTGTAATTGAGACGCACATAAGTAAGGAAGCCTCCAAGGGAGCTAAACAATAAATATATTATAAGATTCAGGCATACCTTTTTTCTTGCAGTCAGCCAAAAAAAAATTACACCATATACACCAAAACCCTGTGTACTGGTACTCAAAGGTATCCATTAAATAGTATTTTATTCTACAATTTTGAATTTTACAGGGAAATTTGTTGATGCAACACAAACAAACAAAATTGATTTACATGCTGGGGTTGTGTCGTCTACTGGTGTCTTTTTTCGAACTAAAAACAGGAGTGTGGTCTGTGCGTCAAACAGTATGGATCCAGATCAGGCCTGACATACAAGCTGTTTGCAAAGGTTATCAGCAGACGGCAAACATCTCTGACAGTAAACTTGAAGAGTTAATGCCCTTTTCCCAGCTTGATATATTTAATGCTATCTTTAGCCCCTTTTCAAAGCACAGCTCAGTGATTATTTAATTTGAGTCTCTCTAGGGGTTTGATTTGCAGTTGTTGCTGTTATTAAAGAGATTGATAGAGCGAACTGTATAGGATTTTAAAACTCAGTGATTTCATTAAGGTCACATATATTCCACATTACACAACTGTTACATGTTATGAGCTATGTGCCGTGAATATTACTTGGAATTTCATATAGTTGCCTAGAATAAGTGGGATCATTGTTTGAGTTGCTCACTTAAACTACATGTATACTAGTATTCAAATTTTTCTCAGGCACAATACCCACTGCTCAGTTCTGGTTCAACTAAGAAAGGCGTCTCGATATGACTAAAATTGTTGACTGGGATGTAATGCAAACAAAGCAAATACATACAAATATATACTATGCAAACTAATTTTAGCAATTTCTTATGTTTCGCATTTTATTTTGCTCACCTAAGAGTAATATATAATAATTGTAATGCATTGCAATCACTGATGGTACTATGACTATAAGATTTTTAGGCATTTACAAACGCCATCCTTTAAATATGCATTTGGGGAGAGCAGCAATTGCAGAAGGGGTCAGTAAGCAAAATTCTCATATATTGTAAGTAATGCAAAAAATGACAAGCATGTGCATTTTGTATTGTCTCTTTGGTATCCTAAGCTCATTAAATTCATTTAAGAATTGAAAGTTTTTTTTGCGTTTCACTGAGGTATGAAATGTCGGGAAAATTACATCTAATTTGCATGAAAACCGAAGGTTTTCATGCTAAAATTAGATGTAATTGAAACGACATTTTAAACCTCAGTGAAACGCATAAAATAACTTTCAATTCTTATAATTACAACTTCTTCTTTATTCTTTCTTATTCAGTATTTATAAAAATGTTTTCCTAAAAAAAATACGAATCCAGCTAATAGTTCGTTTCGCGCATTAGACTATGACGTGCGTACGTAGACTTTACGACGTTCAAAAAATAAAAATGGCGGCCCTTTGCCAATTGAAAATAAACAACTTCATTTTTGAGACTAGAATCTCGTTTTTAACTTAACATGGATGTTCATTAGAATGTGTACGATAGTTACGTCATCGGATATGACGTCATTCGTTTACATTGGTGACGAAAAGCATCATCTGTCAAAATGGCTTGGAAAGGAAAAGAAATGACCCCAGCAAAAAGAAATTGTGCTATATCTATTGAGTGATTGAAGAAAGCAAAGGCGAATTGCAAAACATGTTGGATAAACCAGGCAACAGTCAGTAAGTTCAAGAAACGATTTTATTGCGGGGCTCGACTGAAAACATACAACGAAGTTGTAGGAAAACAAGCACAGGGGCAAGAGGTGATCGCATCATTTTGCTGACTGGGAAACTGAATAGATCGCAGCAGACAGCTGATCAGCATGACTACTGTTAATTTAGGCGTCGTATGTAAGTTAATCTTTGCTTTTCTACCTGAAAATATAGGTGTAAGTGTAAGGTAAAGTGTCAGTAGTTGCAGGCTGTCCATTTCTCTTCATAGAAGTATTGCACAGTATCACAAAAGTAGTTCTGTCGTGGATGCCCCCCCGGGAATGGCCCCGCCCCTCATGAATACGGACTGGGTTCATTGAAAAATGAAATACAGGTCAATGCGATCAGATGACCTTTCTTGACCAATCAGATTAGCGGATCTCAATAAATGTTATGACAGTTGTAATTATTGGCTATTTAACAGATATAACTTTTAAGTTGAAAAACGTCAGCTGACGCCAATGACGTAAAAACTTTATCATTTGGTACATCGTCTTATGGTGTATTGATGCATCTGTTCAACAGAATCAGGCTACAAAATGTCATATGCTAGGAATGTTTGGTTCAAAAATAGCGCGACGCGTTTATGAGATAGCGGTGACGTTCGAATTAGTTTCGGCTCATGCTCTGTAGCCATTAAGACGTTGAATTAAAAGAAAACATTTGTCTTTACACGTTGGTAGGCAACTCATAGCCTTGCTTATTAATGTTGTCTAGGAAATACCGATTAGAAACACCATTTAAAAGCGACAACGTAAAAGCATGATAAAACGTCAAATTGTGAAAACTTGGTGTTTTATTTTTCGTAGAAAATTCAGCAAGATTCAAGATTTGCTTTCTTTTGGTTTCAGTGATTAAGCAATCGCTTTAAAATGATTTTGGCTTCCCGCAATGCCCCACTTTGTCCGCTAGGCTAGGCTTAAAATCTAACGTCATTTTAGCACAGCCACTGCTTTAAAAATCTGATGATCTGCAATTGTTTGTTTGTTTGTTTGATTTGATTCTTTACGTCCACTCAACAATCTTTCAGTTATGCGGGACAATTCTTCCTGGGTTTAACCAGTACTAAGCTAGGATAAATGTGTCTTGCTCAAGGACCACAACGCAGTGACGCCGGTGAGGCTCGAACCCGCTACCCTTCGGTCTCGAGTCAAGCACTCTACCACTAAGCCACTGCGCTCCCTGATCTGCAATTGTATCTCTATGAAAGATAATAGGGAGCGCAGTGGCTCAGTGGTAGAGTTCTTGACTCAAGACCGAAGGGCAAAGGGGTTCGAGCCTCGCTGGCGTCACTGCGTTGTGGTCCTTGAGCAAGACACATTTATCTTTGCTTAGTACTGGTTCAACTCAGGAAGATCTGTCCCTATATAACTGAAAGATTGTTGATGGGACGTAAAGAATCAAATCAAACAAACAAAACATGAAAGATAATGGAAAAGATCTGGTGTGGATCCATACTTAACACTGCTAAATTTATCTTGCAAAGGACACGTATATCTTAATCACTCGAGAAGATGCTTAAATCGAAGAATATTTAGAATAGATTGGATTCAGATTAGATTGTGCATTTTTCAAACTATATGCTGTTGTTTCTACAGAGAGCCGTCTTACGATTCATTGATGTACATGTACAAAGACATATTCAATTGCTTGGCCATGGGCCACGTCCTTAAAAAAGTAAAAACAAATACATGTATGATCCTGAAGAAGAAATTGCGTGTGGATACTCGCCTTGAGAAAACATACTTTTATTGTATGAGGGTGAAAGGTCATTGATCATCCATATGTCTCAGGTCATTTTTGTCTCACAATACATCATAAGTAAAATGTTGCCCTCTATACAAGTTAAGGCAACCAAAACAGTTAGTCGGGGAACCAAAGTCGCGTATCGTGCAAAAACACACATTTTTTGCACCCGAAAGGTATACAGCTGGAATTTTGTGTACTGATAGTCTAAATAGTGCTTGATATGAAACCACTGTATAGCAATGCGACCAGAATTGCATTTCGCGGAAAAATGCATTTTTTTATGCCACATAGGTCATGTTAAGTAATCTTTCATAGCATAGAAATTGTGATGTTTCCCTTATCAATAAGCTAAAGAGTGTGCTTTTGGTCTTCAAAAGAACCGTCTCATTTAATAGGTCCATTTTAGTACCCACAACATATGTTTTGGTTGAGAAATAACAAAAATAATTTTCCATTACGCACTCTTATCAGGAGGATGGGTATGAGAAGCCGTTTGACTGTTCGATAATACAATAATACACTATCAAATGCATTTAAAAGTATAGGCAGTCATTTGTGCACCAAAATAATCTTCTTAGGGACATTTTTTTCAGTACAAATACTGTGCGGTTATATTTCTGCATCTCAGACGGGGACAGACAGGATTTTCATGGTGATTTGATAATAGTTATACGAGTTTTTATTCATATTTATTTTACCCCTGTTAAATAAAATTAATGTTTTCAGTAGATAAAATCCCCTTGATCTCTACAATGACCCTCTGTTTCAAAGCTGTTGTAAATATGGAAGATGAACATCCTTTAAACCTTGATAAACTTCATTTATGTGTTGAACTGCTCTTACGCTGTCCATAGTATTTAACTACGCACCAGCTGGCATGGACTAAATTACTAAGTATAAAATTATCGTGGTTTCATAATTTTACTTTTCAGCTACCTTTTCTAGTTTGCCTTAGAAAATAAAATAAATTGTGTTAGAATATTTCCCAAACGTCTGTCTAACTGTTTGCAGTGTTTAAACACATTAAATTTAAAATTGATTTATTTATGTCAAAAATACGCAATTCAAACCACTTCAGCAGGAAGTCAAAAGCGAATAAGTAAGCATGCATTTTTTTACGAGATATTCTTCCAAGCGATATATAAATAATAATCAAATACATTTTTGGGCAATAAATGCAGTTTTAATGAGATTTGAAACAAAGAAATCTATAAATTTAATTTCAAAATGGGGGGTGCCCTAATCTACATGCTTTTAAAATCAATAAGCAGTATTCATAGATGACCACGACTGCTTCTGAGGTCTATGCCGATGTTATATTATTATATAAACTCAATATTTTTCAATCCTGAACTTATTTTGATAAAAATATATAACATTTTGAAAAATAATATTTTGACATGTTCTTGCTGGGCTTCCGTAGTAAATTGACTGCTCTGGCGTTATGCAAGTTGATCGAGTCTGCTATACAGTGGTTTCAGATACACCATAGAATTACCTTTGCAACCATACAAAATCTAGCTGTATACCTTTCGGGTGCAAGGGTTAGCATTTTTTCTACCTTGGTTCCCCGACTAAGTACATATAACATATGTACAATATTTACAATTCATGCAATCCATGCGGATGCAGAAAGTTATATCAAAGGGGGTCCAACTTTGACAACGTTTTTTTTTTTTTTTTTTTCTTTTTTTTTTTTTTTTTTTTAGTTGATAAGGGGAGGGAGGATCAAAATACCGCTATGAGCGTGCCATCATCGGCCCGCCAGCGAAACGCCATTGTAATGTCATCGGCCCGCCAGCGAAACGCCATTGTAATGGCGTTTCGCTGGCGGGCCGATAATGGCCCATCATTGAATGCTGGTCTGGTAGCTTTGTGCTTTTCAGAGGATCCGGACCAGTATTGCTTAGAAACCCTATTTTTGTGATTTTTCAGAGAGGGGGGGATCCGGCCCCCTGCCCCCCGGCCTCTCTGGATCCGCCCATTCAATGAATACATGAATCGACAAGATGATGGCTACCCAGCATTTGCTACAGGTAAAATAAATGTTTGTTCTTTCTAGCAGCCATTTCTCACGCCCAGGGTTATTTTATGACTTTTTGCTTACTGTAAAGGCGGCACCTCATGAATGCGTAATTAGGACTGGTCAACCTTAGACATAGGTAAAAGCTAAAAATGAGGCGTGGTTTTATTCAAAAGTAACTGTATTATCTTACGCCATTACCTTAGTATAGATTCAAAACACATTATTTAGTCCTTAAAACGCCAGAAAAATAACTGAATCTGAAAATATCTATTTAACGTAAGCATAGAGGCAAACATTGTGGACCGATATCAGACTGCTCATGTAGGAGCAGTCTGGTCTGCGTCCACACTGTTTGTCTACGAGGCCTCAAATATTTTAGTGGACGACAAAAACATACATTTTGTGATTATGCGCTTTAAGGGTTAGAGTGTGCTCTAATGTTGATGACTTCGACAACAGAAACTTATTTTTAACTGCTAAATTATTAAAACAAGGTTATAGATATCATAAAATTCGAAAAGCATTTTCTAAATTCTACTACAGACACTCAGAGTTAATTGTTAAATACAACATTGGGTTAAAAACTCTTCTGCAACACGGCATATCAGAACCTATATGTTATGGTGATTTAGTCTATAAATTCAAACGAATTGTTGGAAAACCTAATTTTAGTGATCAATTCAAAAAATAGTAAAACGTTATATAAGGGTTGGATATAATTTGGATATCATGCGACAGTCTGCTTGCCTAGTTTTAAACCCAATCATGGTTTATAGCTATGGTTTCCTCTTTAATTGCACGACGGTGGGTCAGGCCTCAGACTCTATGACGACTCTGACGTAAAGCTTTAATCGGTGGGTTGGTGCCTGATGCTTATCTGTAGCTGGACCCACCGTGGCTCAACTTGAGGTTTTCTTTAGCTCTGACTATCTGTGAGTCATGAGCCCTTTTCTTTGTTTCACCTTTTAGTGTTAATTTGATTAGAGTGTTTTCCATGATGATACATTGCATTATTTAGATGGCCTCCATGCGAGCTGAACATTTCTTGTACTTCAACAACAGCAGAATCTAGGGCGAAGATTTGGTACCAGTAAAATGCATTTAAGCCCCCCGGTGGCTTAGGCTGCTGTCCGTTCTAAGGCGGTGGTTCTGTTGTTGTTGACTTTTTGTTTATTGTTACTCCCATTGTGGGAGTCTGTAATTGTTCTATGTATTGTTGTACGTTACTTTATGTCCATTCTAGTATTGCAATCATCTTGATGGGGAAGAGAGAGCTGATTGCTTTGCTTAATTTATCTTCCTGGTGTCTCGTGATGGTTGAGCGGCTCTTCCTCGCGGTGCCACGGGGTTGTCTGCAGTTTGTGATTGTGGTATTTCCTGATCATACTCACTTACTATTTTTAATAAATGTGAGTTCAGTATGTATACGGTTAGGATTTTCATGAAATTCACGCACGTTTGCGCGGCCCAAACAACTTATTTTTTCTTCGCCAAATTATAAATAGTACCTGATTTCCCTTGTTTAGCAGATGAAATAGCCGAACCACGCCCAGATATGAATATTAAAGTTACCGCCTTTACAGTAAGCGAAAAGTCTATTAATACATGTATCTCTGCAGGGGGTCATTGTCGAGAAGCAAAGTAAAGACACCACACATCTGTGACAGCAATTTGATGAGACTGTTACGTTTCATATATGATGCATAAATCTTTTCAGGTAAAGAACAACATATTGCTCAACCCTTTTCATTCTGATGGATTTTCACATACATATTATTACATGTACATGTACAGTAAACAGGGAGCTGTCTTTTGTGTATTTTAAGGGGTTACAGGTCATTTTTTAAAATTTTGATATGTTTCTGTTCCATGATACGAATACCAATGAAATATGGAATGTTGATGTTTTTACATTATGGCGGGAACTGCGGTCCGCGACTTGAATACGTTTTCAGCTCTTACGAGGAGAGCAACTCTCGATATTGGTACTAACTCTTCATTCGGGTCCCTCCTTCTTGTTGTCAAATTCCGGTTTGCTATTCTGTGAGAAGCGATACATGTATTGATAGTCTCTTCGCTTACTGTGAAGGCGGTAACTTTAATATTCATATCTGTGCGTTGTTCGGCTATTTCATCTGCTAAACAAGGATGATCAGGTTCTATTTATAATTTGGTGAAGAATTAATGAGTTGTTTGGGCCGCGCAAACATGCGTGCATTTCGTGAAAGTCCTAACCGTATACACACTGAGCTCACATCTTTTAACGCTAAAAGCGCATAAAAACAAGATGTATGTTTTGTCGTCCACTTAAATATTTGTAGCCTCATAGACAAACTGTGTTGACCCAGATCAGACTGCTCCTGTAGGAGCAGTCTGACTTGGGTACACAATGTTTGCCTATATGTTTATGTTAATTAGACATTTTCAGATGCAGTTATTTTGCTGGCGTTTTCAGGACTTAATAATGTGTTTTGCGTCTATACTGAGGTAATGGCGCAAAATGATACAGCTACGAGGGGTGATCAGAAAGTTCGCGGAAAATAGTTGCCATTTCTACATCGCTTGATCAATAGAGCTGGAATTACAGCACATAATACTGCAACAGATATGCAGTTGATCGGTCACAACATGCTTGATGTAAGTCGTCTACGTTCGTTACAGCAGTCGTCACGGCAACGCTATATCGGGCGAACCAGCCCATATTACGTTGCATTTTGACGTTTTACTACACAGCCAATTAAACTTCAATGTTTTGTAAAATTTTGTTATGCTGTGATAGCCGAATATTGCGTTCCATGCATATTTAACGACATATTTACTCATCTTCTATGCAAACTTCAAAGATTTATATCTAACGGATGGTGTTCTAAATCGAAACAAATAACAGTACTGTCAAAAAAGCAAAGCATTCAACTTCAAACCCATTGCCTGTTTTGGCATGTCAATTCTTTAAAATAAACTATTTACATACTTCGAAAAACACCCTTTTTCAGGACTGTACATCTTATATTGATAGTTAAGTCCGATATTATAATTATTGTGATGAACACTGACAAGAAAATAAGTTTATTGCTTAAATTTACAAAAAAAAATCTAAAAATTGACGCATTTTAGGCCTTCCCTTCGGACTGAAACCTATTAATTTGAATACATAGCGCAGTGGAATAACATTAATACCTCATATTATGTTCAAAGAATGACGGAACATTACTTTCCGTTAAAAATACCAATCAATAACACAACTACGAGTTTTAGCCCCGGGTAGTTTTGTTTGATTTGATTCTTTACGTCCACTCAACAATCTTTCAGTTATGCGGGACGGTTCTTCCTGGGTTGAACCAGTACTAAGCTGGGATAAATGTGTCTTGCTCAAGGACCACAACGCAGTGACGCCGGTGAGGCTCGAACCCGCGGCCCTTCGGTCTCGAGTCAAGCACTCTACCACTGAGCCACTGCGCTCCCTGCCCCGGGAAGTAGGCCAGCGGTACAGATGGGCCGGTTCCAGCGAAGTGACGTCACAGCGGCGCCTCGTGCTCATACGTCTGACGTCAGATTTTCTAAATTTCAATTTCAGTCAACTTGCTATGAATGGTAGTTTATATCTATGAATTTTCATAAAAATCGATAAAAGCAATGCGATTTAATAGCACTTTTCCGCAGACTTTCTGATCACCCTCGTACTTTTGAATAAAACCACGCCTCATGTTTGGTTTTTACGTATGTCTAAGGTTGACCAGTCCTTATTATGCATTCATGAGATGCCGCCTTTACTGTAACCAAAAAGTCATATAATACGCGGTGTATATCTATTTAAAAACTTGTTTACAATACAGAAGTTCGGTGCAAAAGAAATGATCGGTATGTAATAGATTAATTCCACATCCAGTCAAATAGACAAAATCAGGGAAGATTGTTATTGCACTATGATTATAAAGACAAATCGCCTAACTCCTTAAGTGATGATTTTTAAACAGAATCTTCGAGTTTCCTTATCAATAAATGGGTTATTGTATAGTGCTGCCAAGATCTAATGACCATGTTCACATTTGCTTGTTTGCAAACATTGATATAAAAATTATTCAGCAGTCAGGTGTAGGTTTGAAAACCATTTGATATCAGCTTATATAGCTCAGTAGGTAGAGTCGCTGGCAACAGAAAAATACATTTATTTTCCATTATGCGCAGGTTCGAATCCCATTAATGCTTTCATTTCGTTTTCTTCATTATTATTGTATCAGATTTTCACATGTATACTTCAAGCATTATTGGAAAACAGTTTTAACATTTTTACGAAGTGTCCATCAAATGGGATATTATCATATACGAACACGCATATACGAGATGCCAGTCAATGCATCAACTCAATACGGTATGCATTGTTTGCTGTCATTAAAGCGATATTCAGCAACCTAAATGATTAGGAAATGAGTATGAATTATATCTTTAAATACATAAATAAATTGATAAAACTATAAAATCGAAAACACACACACACACACACACACACACACACACACACACACACACACACACACACGGTACGGTGACGGGGTTCGAACTCGATACCTCTATGACAGTGGACAGGCGATTCATCCACTATGCTACGAATTCTCCTTGTGATTTGTATGTGTATATAACATTTAATATGTAATAAAATACATGTATTATTCTAAAAATAGTGAGAAAAATACGTTTGTTATTGGTAAATAGTATTGTAAATACAGAATGTCAACATAGTCAAAATAACGCTGCAGGACTCTATCAGATTTTGATACTATCACATCTGTAAGCAGCAAAGGCTCTGATGAGTCTGCGCATATGCACAAACTCACAAGAGCCTTTTTCTGCTCGCATACACGACATAGTATTGATGTAGATGAAGGCTCAGGACAACATTTAGACCCCTACCTTTGCTGGATACGTCAACATCGGCTTTAATAACAGACATTTGTGCATAATAGATAAATACCAAAATCTCGTGTGCTGGTCCATTTATGATTTGCCGAAGGGAGTAAACAGACTTCTTCACTATATCATAGGTTTAGATAAAAAAAAATGAGCGTAAAATTGTAAATATTTACTTATATATTCTTACTCATCAGTTTTAACACATGTTTTGGGTGCTCAAAAGAACCGTCTCATTGAGACGGTTATTTTGAGTACCAACAACATATATTTTTTAGTTGAGAAATAAGAAAATTATTTTTTGGTACGCACTCTTAACTAAAGTCCTGCTATATGCAGCCTTATCATGGAATATTATGTTTGCATATGCTTTTCCCGTAATAGTTATTTGAATCTGTCACTCAAAACATCAACTGCATGCATATTGAGCTAGTTGTGTATTTGTGCTCTCATATGTACTCGATCTCAGGTCCTTTGCAGCATCGAAATGCTTGAACTTGATGGCTCTCCAATGGGCGATACAATATATGCATGCTTTTAGCAGATGCAACCTGACTAATCAATTGTGAAGTTATATCTATTTCAACAACGATGCAATATATAAGAAATACACAATTGACCAATTAACACAAAGAATTCCAATATGCATGTTATGCCTATTCATGGTATAACGAGTAGAGTAGTCGAATGAAGCCTGACGTAAGAGCTGCTGTAAGGAGGATGTCAATAATTGGTTTAAACAGTATTTTATTTCTTTATATACATACAATATTTAACAATTTACATAATCAATGGACCAGGATCTGACAGTAAGCTAAAAGCTTATACGAGTCATTTCCTGAATAGCATTCAGTAGCAGTAAATATATGTGAACAGTGTAAAATTTAAACCATTTTCTAGAGAGAGAGAGAGAGAGCGAGAGGGAGAGAGAGAGAGAGAAATAATGTCAATAATTTGCAGACTGATATTTCTTGCACACCGGATAAGGATGATCTGAGATTTTACCCTGGGATAGAAAATCTTATCTTACCGATGCTATCTTACCCAGGTTGTCACGTGAGAGCTACATACATTGGTTGTATTGGAACTCATGCCCATGGTCGTCAAATGACGTCAGTGTTGTGTTAGAGTGACGCCATCATGTGAAATTGCATCTTAGCGTATTTAAGGGACTTAGTTCTGGAAGCTTATTTTAAAATAAAAAAACAGTGGTGAGCAAGAAAATGAATCCATTATTTGTGTGAGGGAAGGATGGAAAAATATATCCATCGGGGTCACTCGGCAAGCCTCGTGATGCCAAAAAGAGATCCTCGGGACGGAATTTTCTATCCTACCCTCACACTCCTGATAGCTTCTTATACTAACCCACGGGTTGCTCATATTTCCCAGCATATATATAACGCCGAAACAACGTCATATCAACGTTTATGTAATCTCATTGCGTCGCATCGACAGTGATATGACGTTGTTTTAACGTTTTGTGTCTGCTGGGGTTAATTACAACCCTTAATGCGCCAATCGCAACAAAGTCGTCTGCTTTTCTCGTCTGCTGAAATGTTTAAGAAGCCTCTATGGCAAACAGTGTGGACCCAGATCAGACTGCTCCTAAAGGATCAGTCTGTTCTGGGTTCACGTTGTTTGCTTCTAAACTTAATTCGTCAGTAATGTTAGGCAGTCCAGATGCATGTTTTTTGCGCTTTAAGGGATAAGAATCTATCATGAGTGTGAGGGTAAGATAGAAAAATCCGTCCCGAGGCTTATATATAACTAAGAAAATGCATGCCCACACTTGATTGTTTCGTTCACAAATTATAAAGTTATGGGCATTTGAAGTTCTGAAGTGAAATGCATTAAGCGAATGGAAAAGTCGGAGGTAATCTTAAAAAACGCTACAGTGAAACTATAGGCTGATACAAATCACTACTGATTGATAGCATATAATTTCACTATTGCTTGATATAACTTTTTTGTTTTTGATATGCATTGATTAACATTTGCTTCCAATGTATGACAGGGGTATTGCGTTTGATTCTGGTTTTGTGATATATATCTTTGTGTACTTTCTGGTTTCGTGATCCTCTAGATGAGATTGCTTAACTTTATCCGTATTCTTGTTTTTTGTTGTTGTGTCTGTCTTTGATTGCCGGTGTTCTAATGTATATTCTGCTGGTGTGCGGGGCGTCTGTGATCTTTGATTCTGGCATGTCCTGTAAAACCTGTCTTAAGCGTGCATAAAAACATTCAGAAAAGTAAGCGATACTGAGCATCTAAGTACATTGATTTATGGCCAAAACACAAAAAGCAGTATGAACTGACAAGATACTAAAAAGTGATACTGAAAAATGTAACCATTGCAAATATCCTAAACAGCTCTCGTCCAACCTGGACAATTCAGACTATTCCCACAACCTCTCGCTGTGTGTGTGTGTGTGTGTGTGTGTGTGTGTGTCTCTCTCTCTCTCTCTCTCTCTCTCTCTCTCTCTCTCTTGATTATGGTTTAGCCTCTGTTGTTTAATTTTGTTCAAATAATTCTCTCTCTCTCTCTCTCTCTCTCTCTCTCTCTCTCTCTCTCTCTCTCTCTCTCAATTTATGGTTTAGCCTTTATTGTCTAATTTTGTTGAAATATTTTGTATTCTCAGCTTAACATTGCTAGTAGGAACAGTTGACTGGTACGTAAAGTAAGAGACAAACCAATTAACTTGTATCTTGTAAGTGCAATGCTGTTCACAAAACTCAGCATAATAACCAGCCAGGTGTAATTGTTGTAAGAAACCTTAAATACAGCCAACTTGAAATGTGTCCTGGGCCGAATCAGAATTAAGGGTGAGGTTGGCGCCGTTAAACCGGTTTAAGCCCTCCTGTAAAATATTTTACTGACCGTTCCAAGGCGGTACTTCTCTTTGTGGATCTTTTATTTTTTTTCTGTCTTGTGTTTGCTATTTCTTTGTGCGTGTCTGTTTATATGTGCTTTGTGGTCACCTGCTGTGAAAGGGCTGACCTCTTGGCTCTCGTTTGTGGTGTCTAACTTTGAGTTTGTCACTTTCCCATTGGTATCCTGAGTCAGGTGTGGTACTTGATTGTATCGATTCCTGATCATTGCACCCTTACTTACTTTGATGAAAATATCGTTTTAGCCATGACTTTGTATTATGCAAATTGAAGTCATTGCCTTCTACACTTTGTCAAAATATTGTAAAGGAGAAGAACTTGATAAGCTCTTGCTTTCATTCTAATCCTAATGTTTGTATGATCGGAAATAGTATTGTACTGTATAGACTGATTTGAAATAAATATGTGTAAACCAAGCGGCCACTAAACAAAGACCAAAATTGGTTTTCAAGACAGATTATCGCTTAATGCAGGTCGAAAGTACTGCAAATGCTCCAAGAGACTTTTGACCGTCATTAAGCTACCATTTGGCTTTAAGACGTTTGTTTTGTTTATTTTTGAGTGACCGCTTAAGACAGGTTTTACTGTACTGTATAACATAAACATTATCTGATTTCAAAGATACTCAGCGTTGGCTGTTAAACATAATGTTTGTTTGAAAACACTTCTGTAACAGGACAAAACAAAGCCAGTTTGTATAGTGTCTTTGAATGTTAGTCTTCTTTTTCTGACCCATTTACATAATTAAATTAAAGTAACTCTCTCTCTCTTCCTCAGGGAGATGGTTGCAAATCTAGAAATGACACATATGCTGCTCTTACACATTTGCGAATCGGCTTGCAAACATACGGTGTATCTGGAATCACTTAAACAGAACATAGGAACAGAACATATTTTTATTGAAAACTATACATCTCTGGCCACTCACAGGTGGCGTAAGAGATTCACGCATACATGTTACATTAATGCAGTAAAATAGACATAATACATGAATACAGTGTACTATATATGAAATACAACATTAGTGTATTGGAAATATGGTCCATGACAGGATATTGACCTTTAATAACAAAGAATATATGATTAATCTTTATAATTTGTTTTAATCATTTGGAAAACGAATCTACACAGAAAACTTTTCCATAATAATTGCAACAAAATTTGATAATTTAATGAGCGTTGCTTCATTGGTTGAGGTAAAAAGCTCCCAATCATACAAATATGGTTTCAAATATAATTTTCTGTCACTCTTAAAAAGCCAGAAGTTAACAAATAATGATACTTATCAACTCATCACCAATATCGTCTGTAGTGCTAATTTTACTGGCAGGACAGTAGACCTATGAAACTATTGTGTCGGTGTGCCGCGGTCCCTGCGCACGAGGCATATATAACCTATGAAACTATATGCTTTTTTGTTGTGGTTTTTTTGTGGGGGGGGGGGGGGGTTGGTGAAGGTTGGGATGGGGGGACAACGCAAAGCGTCTTTCACCTTTAGATATGGCTGAGGACGGTTCCACTTTATCGCCTCGTTGGCGATCGTGCAGCGTAACAGCTACGTAAGCTTTCGATGCTATCGCGTTGCCGTGGTGTTCTTAGCGATTCCAGATACGCTTAGCCTGGGTTCCAGTCTGATCATTTTTTCTTCTTTTTTATTTTTCCGTTCGTTGGTCAAAATGTCAATATTAATCGAAATCAATAACGGACAACCGATACCTTTGATGTGGTACATTTTTATTCTCTTATTTTTTTAGAATATTAGCATTAGAAAATATTGCCAAAATATTGACGACTGGACCCAGGCTAGATACGCTAGATCCGTAAATGTTAAAGAGTAGCATAAGTCACGGATCAGACACAAAGCTCTCAATCCACATCGAGGGCGTCACTTTTCAATGAGTCAAAATAGCAGAAACGACGCTTTAGAGCGGACAACAGCCAAAGTATAGAGTTCTGGCACAGTATAATTGTTTACCGATTTAGCCGCTGTAAGTGTAATGTGGTTATTTAGTGAACTACTTCTTTATATTCAAAATGTGCAAATATTTTTATTTCACTGTCCCCGGCTGTTGTAAATAGAATCGATGTCCAGAAAACCTAACAAGTTGACATATACGCCCGTCGAAGACTCAGATCCGCCTGGGCATCACTTGCAGTCTGATCAGAGCCTTCGACAGGTGCTCTATTGATAGGCAAGTGCTCAACGTTTCTTCCTGCAGAAAACTAAAAAATCTAATGAGACTACGTTGGATTGCAGACTGATTTGAATATTCGTGGTACGCTAATGTCAGTTTGTACCTTATCTGGACACCAGCTTAAACATGTTTAGTCATTGATTTTTCAAATGTCAATATGACATATCTTTACTGTTCATTCACGATATCTTGGCTCAAAGAAACCGTTTGGTGGATTTTACCATTACATCAAATAAGGGAACATTGGGATTGATGCATATTAACGGTATAATGATAACAAAACAGTTTATATCACAATGAAGTTTTAAACGGCTTCGTGGCTCAGTCGGTAGGGCGCACGTATACTGAACAGCAAAAGAAACGCATATTTTGAATATTTGGTATAGTGTTTAAATTGGGGGTTAAATACTGATCTAATGATGTGTAAGGTATCACTGATGTATTGAACATGTGAATTATCGAATGCATCACAAATGGATGGCTCATAATGAATAATGATACTAAAGGGGCGTAACTCTGGGCATAATAAAATAACTCATAATAAAGGCGACTTTCGAGATGGTGTATGCCTAAAACTACTGAACGGATTTGAATGAAAATCACTCTGCGTGATAATCATGACATACAGACTACTTAGGGAGTTTAATTTTTTTCATATTCTTTATGGTGGACTATCGTGACCCAGTTACATTATCGGACAATTAACCGGAAGTGTGTTAAATACAGACATGAAAGGGTCAAAACAATTATTTTAAACGGTTCTGTTGGACACTACCTTACTTGACATCAATCATACCGGTCCAGGTATTCTTGCACCCCAAAGATTCCGGTGCTTTTCAATACCAATGCAAAAAATGCAAATAATGAAAATTTTTGGATTAGCAGTATAATTTCTACAGCAGTGAATTTTTAAGTTTTATGCTGTTTTCTCATCTGTTACAGTGCATTGTCGTGATATGCAATGAAATCGGATTCAAAAATGCGTTTTCCAATGTACGGCACTATTTTTGCGTTTTTGGCATTAATTAACAAAAAGTTATAATTAAGTGTGTAATGACGAATAAAATGGTCTGGAACGAACGCATGAGTCCGTTCAAACATGTTCATATCATTTAGGGTAAAATTTGATAAGGGTTTCTGGTATTAAATGGATATTGAAAATATGCGTTTCTTTTGCTTTCAAGTATACATGTATACGTTGGTTATATCTTTTTTTAATAGTAATGAAGAGATAGTGTATCGAAACCCAAAACCAAAGATTTTATTGATTATATATAGTTTGTTGTCTTGTTTGTTGTCTGCCTGTATGATTTTACAATTTATACATATTTCACACTTGTCAAAGTCGCTAAGCTCCATCCTGGCTGTCTCTTCATGGCTTCGGAGGCTCGAGGACTGCATTCTCCAGTCAGCTTTGATATGCGATATCGTTTTGTTTGATATGCCGGTCATCTTGCTGGCTCCCTGTCTATAATTTGATAATGGTGCACATAGTACATCATTCATGGCATCTTCGCGTACTTTTAAAATAACATGTGCAGAAAAGGGTCCGTGACAGCAATTTGTCTGGCTTGTGGTCGCAAAGCCTGACTTTCAGACATTTCTACAGCCAAGAGAAGTATGCGCAGTGAAAATAAAATGTGAGTGAAAGCATTATTGAGCATGAAAATCATGAGAGAGATCGAGATATGAGTGACACAACGAAAAAAAATAGGATTCCATAAGACTCGAACACCATAAACGCTGATCATTAAATCAAATATGTTCGCCAGTTCTCCACGCTGTCCTCTACACGACACTGATTGATAAAACATCCCGTATATATAGCATAATAACATATTTATCTAAGAACATTAAGAAGAAGCTACCTATATTGATGTAATGTTAAAATCCACCTAACGGGTTCTTTGAGCCAAGATAACGTGAAAGAACAGTAACAAGAGAAACAGTATAAACACTAAAGATGTAAATAACTATAATTAAACAAGAAGATTCCGACAGTGAGGTCATAATATGTTTTGGTACTAAAAACAGTTTATCAGTAGATCTCATACAGTTATTGTAAGTTATAACGGTTTGGGGATTTACCTTACGTCACTGGCATAAACTGTTTCTGGAGTAGTAGACATATGTTTCATGTGTCTACTGTCCTGCCAGCCAAGAATCTCAGTTACATCATGTTTTGTTTATAATTGTAAGTAAAACATTAAAGTGTACACTCCACTTGAGCTTATTCGATTCGATAGACCGCTTATGTATTATTCCTATCCTGCGGATGGGATTAATACATAAGTGATATATCGATTCTAAGCCCCCTCATAACTTTGTAAACAAAACATGACGTTACTGTCACTCTTGGCTGGCAGGACAGTAGTATTTAAATTGTTTGGTGTTTGTGTATTTATTTGGTTCTGTTATTGTACATTTTAATCCACACCCCTGTCTACATCTAGCTTACTGAATTGATTGAACACACTTTTAATAGAGAGGGATTTCTTAATTAGTTTTTTTATTGAAATGAAAGAGCGAGTTAGTTTGACCAGGAAAATCTGTTTTCACGTCTAAACAAACAAAATGATATAATTTTGGCCATGTTATAGTTTGTAACGCACTCAAGTATCTTTTGGATATTTACATTCTCGGTGTAGTAGCCTTAGATGTAACCAACAGTTCTGGCTGTTTGCATTTTTCATGCAAAACATTGAGATATCATGCGTTGAACGTCATTGTCAACCAATAACGTTCTTTGTTTATCGACATTTGCGAGACGTCATGCACGTATCGCCACAACGTTATGTATATGAGTTTGCGCTCTGGCTGTTCCAACACCTCCGTTACAAATGAACTATTTCATTTTATGAGGACAACTGACGAGGTTGGGTGAAAGATAATTAAGTACATTTGATTGATAATAATAAATGTAAATTTAAGGATTGAAATTCTTATTTTAAGCGTGCACTGGATGATGAAAAAACATGAGCTATTTTAAAGTTTCAGAGAAGCCATTCAGGCTTCACAGACATTTAAATAGCTGATGTTTTTCATCATCCAGTGCAAGCTTAAAATATGAACTTCAATCCTTAATAGTTTTCATTGACACACTGAAGTTATTCCATTTGGTAATAATTGTGACCCTCTTGTTGATGATATTTTATGGGATAGACTTCATGTTGTCTGTGTGTGACAATAATCAGGGGATACAACTCTACTTCATGATATCTAGATGACTCACTGAAGATTGAGAATTAAATTCTTATTTTGAAGAAATGGTAGGTCAAATATAATCAGTAGAACTTCAGCGAAATTAAACAAAATTATTTTGATAATGGAGCCCCATTTTTGGACAAACAAATGACATAGTTTCATCTAAAATATTTGATAAACCAGATGATTTTAATTTTAATATAGTTAAAACTATGCTATCTGAATCGTTTTTGCCGTGTGCTACATCACGACAAAAAGGATTCAGACAAAACCGTACACAATTTGCAACTCATATCAGCTTGGCTTTTTCGCTTTTTTACACGATAAAAGAAATATTTATTAGTTTTTAGGCGATTTCTCGCCTTACCTCCATATACAGAGCCGGCAGCTCTGTTTATAAAGTTTCCTACTGTCGTGAAAACCCCAAAGTGACAGTGACGTAATTTTTTGTTTACAATTGCTAAATCAAACATTAAACTTTACACACCACTTGAGCTAGCGCGAACCGGTAGATCACTCGTATATTAATCCTATCTTGCGGAAAGGATTAATACACAAGTGATTTATCGATTGCAAGTCCCTGATAACTAAGTAGACTTAACATGTCGTCATTGTCACTCTTGGCTGGCAGGGCAGTACCCGTGTTATGGCGGGTTTGTCATCAGAGAAGACGTGTGAAACTAAATGCCAATTATGGCTGCATTCCTAATAAATAAATAATGAATATTTACATTTTCAAAGCAAGCCTCCAATATTTCTTTATATTTTCGCAACCGTTTTATGGCCTCATGAATGACATACATTTGACTGGCAGCTGCCAAGCTCACTCGCCCGTGCAATACGCTTCGAACATCGAATCCATTCGCCAGAAGTGACACTGGTGTTGTGATTGGCAGCGAGCCACACCTGAGTCGTACGTGCAAACAAGCCTCTTGTTTGCTCAATTGGCTGTACGTGTTAACACTGGCTGTTCCGCTTTTCCGTTTAACATCCCCCGCCAAAAAAAAACAAACAAAAAAAAACAAAAAAAAAAACAAACGTTTATACAATTACATATTAAATACATAACTGTTTTTTCTCCTAAATTATAAATTGTCTCTATATTTTAGATATTTATAATAAAATGTTTTTATAAGCAATACATGTTTTGGAATGTTCATGATATCATGAATACTTTGGGTCTCCTGCAAAGTAAACGTGAAGCCACGTTCACTTTGCAAGAGAGTCGAAGTATTCGTGATTCCATGAACATTCCAAAAATCGAATTCCTTTTTTTAAATAAACTTGAAATGTAAACATAATAAAAAGAAAAACAAAAGGGAAAATTTCCTCGTTATAGATGGGTTCAATACACAGCTTAACAGTTGCTCGTTTTCTCAAATATCAAAGATACTTTTGGCGTAAATTATGGATCATTCATTGATTTTGTGCCTATCACAATGTGGAGAAATACTGCATGTCGGTCTGCTAAAGCATGAAAACGAACCTTGGCATAAGCGACATTTGCAAAAGTCCTATTAGCCCCTGAATGTGTAAAGACTGGTGTTGGCCAGTCTAGAATAGCTTAGAAGTAACTTTAAGTTAAATAGAATGTAATGATAGAGATACGTTCAAAACAGAATTTGAATGTTTGGTGTAAAGGCTGATATCTGCTATTTGCTGAAGAACCTTTCTGCGTGACGTTGGGCTTGTAATGAGTTTAGTTTCAATTGCCTTTCTAACTCGTTGAACAAAACGGTGTAAGTAATTGCCTTTCGTAATATGATAACATATTTTTATTGACGTCATTGGTGCAAACCGCCGCGATGTAAGATAATAGGACGATCTGTCCTCTGAACAGAAGGTTATTTGAGTAGGGAATTGACAAAATATGAAATCGGCGCACGTTTGTACATATTTCATATTAACTTTGAGTCTTTTTTTGGGATCCTTACACCAAAACAGGACTCATCATAACATGTAAAGATCAGCAATTTTAAGAAACGTTGTCAACCCATTCTCCAGTCGAAAACATTGATAAAATGAGCCCCATGATATGCAATTTCCAACAATGTGGTATGTGCGACCAGCAAAGCCTCAGACCAGATTGCGCATACACGCAGTCTGATCAGAGCATTTGCTAGTCGCTTGAATATTCTATGAGTGTTAAGCTACTGACTGAACATCATTTAGAGTCACTATGCTCACAAGGAGGCTGCACAGTCTCGTCTGAGTCTACACATGTCAAAATGCCACATTGTTGGAAATCACATGTCGCGGCTCATATGCACCTACTTTTCGTTATAATTTCAATGGGGACTTTTTAAAGAAGTTCATTGCAAGAAGCCTTAAACACATTACTTCACATTTGATTGTTATCCTGTTGGATTGAACGCATACTTAATACCAAACCTGGCTTCGGATGGGTCCACCGTGGCTCAACTTGAGGTTTTCTCTACCTCTGTCTATCCACGAGTATTGAGCCATTTTCTTTGTTTCATCATAGTGTGTTAATTTGATTAGATTGTTTCTCTGTGTTTATACTTTGAAATAATTCGAGAGTCCCATTGTTTTATGTTTTAACAACAACAGAACCTAGGGCGAAGATTTGGTACCAGTAAAAAAAACCAATCTAATGCGGCGGTTTCGTTGTTGTTGATTCGTTCTTGACTGTTGTTCTCATTGTCAGGTTCTATGTTTGTTCCATGTTTTGGTGTACATTGCTTTGTGTCCTTTCTAGTTTTGCAATCATCTCGATGGGAAAGAGAGAGTTGGTCACTTTACATTGTTCATCTGCCTGATGCATTGTGATTGCCATCTGGCTCTTCCTCACGGCGCCGTGGGTTGGTCTGCTGTGCATGATTGTGGTATTTCCTGATCATACCCACTTGCATTTTGTGGAAGTGCGTTGTTGAAGCTTTAGAGAGGCAGGCCTTCCTCTGATCCCTTTCTGACGGTACCATATGCTATTTCACGAAGTCTGCTGTCATTTGTCTGTCTTTGCCTTAGGCTTAACGTTAAGATTTGATTTTGCTTTATAATGAATGAGACTTCATAAAGTTTTAACGCAGAAACTTCGTAAACAAGGTAATCGGTATTAAAAACTTCGCAAAACCTTTTCTAAATTTCATAATTTGATTTCTAAATTCAAATTTGGCTAGCAACTTTGCTTTCCTCTTTAATTGCATGCCGGTGGGTCGGACTTCAGACTTTATGACAGTTCCGACTTAAAGACTTATCTATTGATGAGATGGTAGGGGCCTGATGCTTTGGCTGTTGTCAGGCCAACCAGGGTTTACCTGTAGGATATTTTGCCCTGGTATTCAGTTTACTTACTGATGAATCCTTATCTTTGCTTTATCTCATTTTTATATCTTGATTTATATGTTTTAGGAGATGATGCATTGATAATATAGGGGCCTTTCATGCAAACCAAACATCTATGTGTCTTGATCCACATCTGAAATATGGGTGAGGTTGGGACCGTGAAACCGCTTTAAGCTCTTCAGTAAAATATTTTTCTTACCGTTGCAAGGCAGTACTTTTTTGTGGATCATTAATGTTATTTCTGTCTTGTCTTTGTTATGCTTTCGTGCGCGTCTGGTTATAGTTCACGTGTGGTCACCTGCTTGGAAAGGGCTGACCTCTTGGCTCTCGTTTGTGATGTCTAATTGTGAGTTTGTTACTTTCCCATAGGTAAAAATTAGTAAGTGAGTATGATCAGGAAATACCATAATCACAAACCATAGACAACCCCATGGCACCGCGAGGAAGTGCCACTCAGGTATCCTGGGTCAGGTTTGGTACTTGATTGTATCGATTCCTGATCTTTGCCCTCTTTCTAACTTTCATAATGTCTATTTCTGACAATTGTCTAGTTCAAGTTTATATCAAGCATTTAACTTTTCTTCAAGATATCTAGATTACTTACTGGATATTGATAAATCATACTTTTTTTTAAAAAAATGATAGGCCAGATTCTCCCTTAGAACTTCAGTTAAATAAAGCAAGTAAAGAAGGCAAAGGTCAGCAATCAATACAATCAAGTACATATCCTAACCCAAGACACCGTATTAGAAAGTGACAAAACACAAGAAAACAGCACACAAAATGTCAGCTTTTCCCAGCAGGTGATCACAAGGCTGCAAGGACAAGACAGTATAATAAAGACAAACGTAAAACAAAAATAACAAAGATCAATAAAAGAAGCACCGCCTTGAACCGATCAGTAAAATCACTGGAGGGCTTAAACATGTTTAAGGGCGTCAACCTCATTCTGATTTGGATCAAGAAACATACAAGTAAGCCAGAGAAACACTTAACATAGAGTGCAACCCATGTGCACTACGCCAGATAGACTTTGAACTTCATCTGCGACCCAAGTGCACTAGACTTTGAGACCCAAGTGCACTAGATATTCTGACCAAGAGGTACCTGAGAACTCCTTGTGCACATTAAAGTTCAATACATGTATAGCACATAACAGAAGTTACATATATCATAGCAAACAGTTTGGACCCAGGCAAGGCATGACCTGGATCAAAATTGACGGTCAGTTGTACGAAGATAAATCACTCGCGCTACGCGCTCGTGATTTAATCTTCTTTACAATTGACCTCCACACAGTGAATTATTACTCAACAATTCACTGCTGGAGCTGATCTATTTCTTAAATATAGGTTCTGATATTGTGGTATATCCTGATCATACTCACTTACCTTTTTCAGTCTTTTACTTTTAAGTATTGTTCTTCATGTCCTTAAGCTTTCTAGAAAATGTGCAAACAAATGTATGTTATCCCAAGCCATGGCAAGATACTTTGCCATTTCCTTCTCGAAAATAGTATTAAACTTGTGTTTTAGAATAAACAACATATTAAATAGGTTGACGTTGAAAGTCTTATTTTTATGTTTTTTCACCATCGCGTCGGCGATGGTGATATAAATTAGTACGCTTCCCTGAATACTGGCTTGCTTCTGAAAGCGAATTTTCGTAAAGAGTTCTCCTCTGAGCAGGAACCCAAATTCCTAAATTGAGCTAATTCAAATATTCTTGGCGTGACGAAAGCAAACTCCCAACAGAGGTGTACTTCCGGTTCTGCCTTCAATCTGTGTGTACTTAACAAACGTCCCCAAGTCAAAGAAATGCGTGATTATAGTGGCTATAGAAAATGCAAAAATAAAACTATCAAAAGTGTTTTCTAGTTACTAAAATGCGCTATTTTTACAACAATTAAAAATAGTTAGTGAGTATCAGGAAACACCACAATTACAAACCGCAGACAACCCAATGGCACCGTGAGGAAGAGCCACTCAACCATCACGAGACACCAGGAAGATAAATTAAGCAAAGCAACCAGCTCTCTCTTCCCCATCAAGATGATTGCAATACTAGAATCGACATAAAGTAACGTACAACAAAATAAAGAACAATTACAGACTCCAACAATGGGAGAAAGCCAACAAAAACACAACCATCGCCTTACAACGGACAGCAACGTAACCCACCGGGAGGCTTAAATGCATTTTACTGGTACCAAATATTCGCCCTAGTTTCTGCTGTTGTTGAAGTACAAGAAATGTTCAGCTCGCATGGAGGCCTTCTAACTAATGCAATGTATCACCTCCAGTTAAGCCACGGTGGGTCCAACTACAAATAAGCATCATGCACCTACCCACCGACTAAAGCATTATGTCAGAGCCGTCATAGAGTATGAGGCCTGACCCACCAACGTGCAATTAAAGGGGAAACCATAGCTATAAACCGTAATTGGGTTTAAAACCAGGCATGCAGACTGTCGCATGACATCTAAGTTATATCCAACCCTTATTTAACGTTTTACAATATTTTTGTATTGATCACTAAAATAAGGTTTTCTAACAATTCGTTTGAATTTATAAACTAAATCATCATAAAATATAGGTTCTGATATGCCTTGTTGCAGAAGAGTTTTTAACCCAATGTTGTATTTATTAATTAACTCTGGGTGTCTGCAATTTAGAAATGCTTTTCGAATTTTATGATATCTATTACCTTGTTTTAATAACTTAGCAGTTAAAAATAAGTTTCTGTTGTTGAAGTTATCAACAGAAGAACACATTCTAGCAAAACGAATAAGCTGAGAAAATATACATCATAGGAAGGGGAGCGAGTCCATCAAGAAATGGGAAATTCACTATTTCAAAATTAAAATCATCCTGTTTATCATAAATTTTAGAAGAAACTATGCCATTTGTTATTGACAGGTTCAAGTCCAAAAACGGAGCTTCAGTATCAGAAGAATTAGCCTTATTTAATTGAAGTTCAGTAGGATATATCTGACCTACATATTGTTCAAAATAAGGCTTATCAATATTTAGTAAGTCATCTTAATATCTGGAGGTGGAGTTAAAAGCTTCAATAATATCAGTTTGATTATTGTCTGACAGAGACATATGGAGATATGGGGCCTTTGGATATTCTCCGCCAAGGGTGACGTCATTCTCAGATTTAGACGGATCAGTTTCAACATGGCCCAAGGTTCTATGCGCATGCCTCGTTAATTAGATTTAGATTTAGGAATAGAGATATATAAATGTACACACTTTAGGGAATTAGGTAGAAATCCGAAAAATCAAGGCCACTAGATCAGCTGATATAGATTTCCTGGCTATTCACTCAGGTAATGGCTAAATTACATATGATAACAAATAGCATCTTTGGAATCTGGTAGAAGTGCAGTCAGAGCAATAAATTGTCTATTGAAAATTTATACTTGTCTAAAAGTTTAAACTTACTTCCAATATGGCTTGACTAATATCAAAGTATGTTCCTTAAGGAACCAAACCAAATATTATTCTCAGATGATAATGTAAAACTAAACTAGAAGTAAGTGTTTAGAGCATACTTGTAGAGTATTTAAATGCCTTTTTGTGCCTAGGTTTTACCAAAAAACAAAACTCTTACAAGCATGCGCAAGCTTCATTACGAATTTCTACCGCTAGACAAAGCTGGAATAATTTTAAAAAGTTGCCGTAACAGTACAGGGGTCATCCAAACTGTGTGTCTGTATAAAAATAGACCCTTCTGATGAGATGTTGTACCTTGTTCCTAGAAGTGTACTGCTAAAATGTCTGCTTGAGGAGGCTGGGTGAACTCTACCACTATGCAGTGTTTGCACTATTAGAGTTTTATTGGAATCTGCATATTTCCTTTTTTTTTGCTTCCAATGGATCATCTAATCAGAACTTAGCACATACCAATAGTTAACCAGAGTTTGAAATGCATGAAAAAATGAAAAAAAATAGCCTCAGCAAATGCAAAATTAAAACACTAAAATGTTTACTAGTCTAGTAACCTTTATACGCTATGCGATGGTTCTAAGCTTTTTTAAAAGCTAACCTTGTTTAATGGACTATCATAATACTTTTAAGAACAAAAGTACATGCTAATTATCTTTCTGGTGGTCCAAATTGAACTCATTTTAGCCGAATGGAATTTCCAACTATGAGCATTTCCCACTATGATCAATTGAACCAGTCTATTTCAGCTTTAATAAAACCGAGTCTGCTGTTTCCAGCTATTGTAGGTTCTCTCTACTTCTGAAGCATCCGTTTTGCTAGATTATTCAAGGGTAGAAGGGTGTTTTTGTTTATTTTTTTTTGAAAAATTCTAATTTTGATAGAACATTTAGTATGCAATTAGTGGTGACCCTAATCAGACGCGGTGCTTTACCGGCATCTGATCTGAGTCTCTACTGTTTGCCTCTTTCCAACAAAAAGGACGATAGGCGTGTATGGGCTAACCCCCACCCCTATATATTTCATGCATACATCTATTTAAAACGTTCAAGACCGACCATTTCTGTCAGGGTTAAACTTTTATTTTACCAGTATGGAGTAATGCGGAATTCAAACGCTAGTCAAGGAAAAAAATGCACTTCAAAATACGTGCCCATCCAGAAATCGACTTGTGACTGTTTTCAGTGCCCATTTCTGCACTTGTAGTCGGGGAACCAAGGTCGAAAAAATGCTAACCCTTGCACCCGAAAGGTATACAGCTGGATTTTGTATGCTTGCAAAGGTAATTATGTGGTGTATCTGAAACCACTGTATAGCAGACTCGATCGCCTTGCATAACGCCAGAGCACTCAACTTTCTACGGAAGCCCAGCAAGAACATGTCAAAATATTATTTTTCAAAATATAATATATTTTTATCAAAAAAGGTCAGGATTGAAAAATATTGAGTTTATATTATAAACAACATTGATGTAGACCTCAGAAGCAGTGGTGGTCATCTAAGAATACTGCTTATTGATTTTTAAAGCATGTAGATTAGGGCACCCCCATTTTGAAATTAGATTTATAGATTTCATTGCCTCAAATCTCATTGAAACTGAATTTATTCCCCCAAAATATATTTGATTATTATTTATATATCGCTTGGAAGCATATCACGTAAAAAAATGTGTGCTTACTTATTCACTTTTGTCCTCCCGCAGAAGTGGTTTGAATTGCATATTTTTTACATAAATAAATGAATTTTAACTTGAATGTGTTTAAACACTGCATACAGTTAGACAGACGTTTGGGACATAATTTAAGACAATTTATTTTATTTTTATGGTGAATTAGAAAAGGTAGCTGAAAAGTAAAAATGTGAAACCACGATAATTTGATACTTAGTAATTTAGTCCATGCCAGCTGGCGCGTAGTTAAATACTATGGACAACTTAAGAGCAGTTTAACACATAAATGAAATTTATCAAGGTTTAAAGGATGTTTATCTTCCATATTTACCACAGCTTTGAAACAGAGGGTCATTGTAGGGACCAATGGGATTTTTATCTACTGAAAACAATAGTTTCATTTAACAGTGGTAAAATAAATATGAAAAAACTCGTATTACTATTATCATATACCATGAAAAACCTGTCTGTCCTCGTCTGAGATGCAGAAATGTAACCGCATAGTATTTGTAAAGAAAAAAATGTCTCCAAGAAGATTATTTTGGTGCACAAATGACTGCCCATACTTTGAAATGCATTTGATAGTGTATTATTGTATTATCGAACAGTCAAACGGCTCCTCATACCCATCCTCCAGATAAGGGTGCGTAATGGAAAATTGTTGTGTTATTTCTCAACCAAAACATATGTTGTGGGTACTTAAATGGAACTATTAAATTAGGCGGTTCTTTTGAAGACCAAAAGCACACTTTTTAGCTTATTTATAAGGGAATCATCACATTTTCTATGCTATGAAAGATTGCTTAACATGACCTATGTGGCATACAAAAAATGCATTTTTCCGCAAAATGCAATTCTGGTCGCATTGCTATACAGTGGTCTTATATCAAGCACTTTTTAGACTATCAGTATACAAAATTCCAGCCGTATACCTTTCGGGTGCAAAAAATGTGTATTTTTGCACGATACGAGACTTTGGTTCCCCGACTATTGGTTACTATTCGTCTACAAGGTGTGATTGTCTAAGAAAATGAGCTTTGCTAGGGTCATTTAATATCCTAACCATAAGATCAAGATTGTACTTTTGTATCAGTTACAAAAATAGTTAAAACAGGTATCAACTCCATAAATGTAGTAAACCGTTTTCCAAATCATAGGCTTGGTTCTGCTAAATGATTAATGATTATTCAAAACAATTTTCAAATTATTTAAGAAGTTATTTAGCTTAAATCTTAAGGGGATTTTCAAAGAAAATTTGCAAATCACCTACTAGTAGGAACTTCTCAATAAACATATGCGTTAAACTGTGATAATGCAATTGTAAAATGGGTATGAGGTACATTATGGTTATGTCTATTATGTCGATGCTTTAGTGACTCTGCCTTTTGGTACCATAGGTTGGTCTGACGTCTAATATTGTTTTAATGGTGTTATGCAGTCTTCGGTAGGTTGTACATCTCAGTCGTGTCACTTCAGTGACGGGTTTACAGAGTGAAGACAAATTTTGCGTAAAGTGCATACAACAACAGAATCAGACACGTGATTTATAAATAACATGGGCAGCCATAGAAGATAAACTCTCTGAAATGTTTTACTTTATTGCGCAGAAGTCAAATCCAATTGCACAAGAAGCCTTTAAACATCTTTGTCGTATTAAATATTTATAAAATTATGCCCTGCTATTGGTGCCACAAGCAGCAAAACCAGTGATATAATATTTGTGTTATAATTATTTTCAGTTGAAAGTACCATTTGGGGTTACATTTTCCAGAACATTTATTTGTTTTAAGAGAACTATCCTATGATTTTGTATGAAAATTTGGGTACCCCCTCGTACAGCAAAGTTTGACCCATTTAGGGATTAGGTGTAGCTGGGTGCTGTCCTTTCGCTTTGAAAGAATAAAACATTTAATTACGTATTGCTTCAAACACTCATATACTGTATATACCATTGAAAGACTGATACCTTTTGCTACGTTTTCATGCGGATTAATTCAATAATTTTGTTTTTGGGTCAGGGGTACAAATAACCTCCCACCCCCAGTATGACGGTGAATAAATTAGAAAGATATAATCACATCTATAGTCATGTAAAATCGGAAGAAGTTTAGGATCCAATTTAAATTTTCAAACAGTTCCAGAAATCAGGGGTGACCGAACTGAATAACACCCACGACCTCTACATGATATTATTTCTATAATCAACTAGAATCCTTTACTTGAAGAATAGCAAATAGTAAAAGTTAAAAATTTCAGATATTTTGAATTCCTCGTTTTCAAACCATCCACATTTTAAATGTACTTAAATCTTTGCAAATGGAATTGGGTACTCAACCATGGCCACTGAGTGTATATCGAGATACACATAGACGTAATGCAATCTGATCCGCTGAATGGCCATTATAAAGCAAAACATAGGTATTTAGCCATTTGCATTCTGAACTTGCAAACGTTGAAGGCCCAGGTACTCTTTGTCAAGAAAACAATAATCGCCGGGGACGGAAATATACATTTTATAGAAATTTCGACCCGCGACCATTAAAATACAAAAATGAACTCTTCCATACTTATTGTATCAATAACTATGGGATAATCCATCAGAATGAAAAGGTTTAAACGTATACATGTAGCTCTCTAGAGGGGCATCATGTCTTCTGTATGTTTGCTTTTGTGTATGCCAGTAGCGAAGGCTTTGGCAAAACTACGTGGATGCGCAGATTCAACTGATCCTTTGCTGATCGCCTTAAACCCTTTGGTTCTGATTGGTTTCCTATATTACTTGACTTTTCGCTTACTGTAAAGGCGGCGCCTCATGAATGCGTAATTAGGACTAGTCAAGCTTAGGCATAGGTAAAAGCTGTAAAGGAGGCGTGGTTTTATTCAAAAGTAACTGTATCATCTTGTGCCACGACCTCAGTCATTATTTTGTCCTTAAAACGCCAGCAAAATAACTGCATCTGAAAATGTCTATTTAACATAAGCAGGGAGGCAAACATTGTGGACCTAGATCAGACTGCTCCTACAGGAGCAGTCTGATCTGGATTCACACTGTTTATCTATGAGGCTTCAAATAGTTTATTGGACGACAAAAAACATACATTTTATGATTATGCGCTTTAAGGGTAAATAAATGTGAGTTCAGTGTGTATACGGTTAGGCTTTTCATGAAATGCACGCACGTTTGCGCGGCTCAAAAAGCTTATTAACTCTTTACCAAATTATAAATAAACCCTGTTTCCCTTCCTTAGCAGATGAAAAAGCCGAACCACACCCAGATATGAATATTAAAGTTGCCGCCTTTACAGTAAGCGAAAAGCCAAGCAATACATATTGATAAAGTAAGTATGGGACAGCCCACTATGTACATTAAGAGGTCGCAGGTAGAATTTTCTAAATTATGATGTATTTCTGTCCCCGCAGGTTGATTTAGTCTTAGCAAACAGTGCAGACCCAGGGGAAATGCAGCGTAATGCTGCATTTCCTCTGGGTCATCACAGTTTGCCAAAGTACCCGTTTAGGGGTTTCCAGTATACAAAGGGTTAATAAGCAACAAAACTCATCTGCAGGTCCATTTGCTCTCATCTTACATTAAAGATTAGGCAGTACTATACAACTAGGCTATACACGTTAATCAATAGAAAGAGCCTTTTCAAGTTATTGTCTTTGTAGATGTGGAAATATGAATATATTAATACAGATAAAACTGGCATTTGATGGTATATGTATTAGGCTATGTCTACAGAGTTGGTTTAGTCAATTTAATGACAGTCATTATTAGATCTTCTCAGTTTGTGCAGTCTTTGGCATCAGACTTCGTGCAAAATTACAGGTTATTGAAATAATCTGCATGAAAGTGGTTAGCATTATAATCCGCAGCCTTGCCGAGTTTAACTGTTATTTTTTAGTTGTTTTCCGGTGAAACACTCATAAGCTTACTGAAATGTTATAACCATTGTGACAGAATCGTATTTATTTTAATTCAGTATACTATTGGCATAAAGTTAAGCATATTGTATTTCCATTGACCAAAACAATTAGATCTGATGTGTTAACAACAAATACTTTTCATATTAGTCTACCATACTTATTTCGAGTCGGCAAGCGAAATTTTGGAATTCCAAAACGTATTTCTCAACTCAAACTAGTGAGTTTTCTGAGGGTACGCTCAGCAGGCAAAATGCCAAACTTCGTTTCTGTTTAAAAACATCAAACACAAAATGGTTTAGTTTTTCAGACTTTTAAGACCAATGCTCCATCTTGGTTATGACAGCAAAATTTAACAGATCATTTGATAACGTAGGGAGCATTTTGAAAACAAAAAATTACAACGCTTAGTCATGAAGTGTGATAATAAAATGTAATTCAGTCATTTATTTTGTAATTTGATTGTTTTATGCTCCATTATTTGTCCCAAACTATTGCTGGTGGATATAAGAAAAAAAACAACACGTCGTTGCTTTTGTAGATAATAAAAGTTATGACACAGATTTCCTGGGCAATATCCGAATTACAGCCTGGACCCAAGCTGCTAGAAATCATCATTATGTAAACCCATTCGAAATCGTCAGAGCCATACAGCTAAGCCGGGGTGATTTTGCAGGGATGGTTAGCTGAAAACAGTGATAGACAGTCAACAAAACCATTTCTGAAATTTTGAGAAAATACCTTTTTTATTTATTTTTTTGAGGGGGGGGGGGTGTCTTAGTAGGTTCAATTCTTGGGTTGTCGTGACGTCATCAGGATTGGAAGAGTTCTATATTGCTGACTTTTTAATAGTTAAATAACAGTAAATTTTGATGTGCAATAAAACATTTTGCTGAAATTGACAGTCTGTTAAAAATTAGCAACACCAGCAATATATGCTTAACTTTATTCCATTAGTATAGTATCATACCGGTAGATGCGCCAGTTATCGTGGAACTTGCTCCAGAAATCATGGTAAATCTGAGAAGGTGCCATCAATATCATATAGTTTGAAATTTAACATTTTATTTTACAATAATTTTAACGTGTCATTTCAAATTCAGATCGGTTCAAATTGTTTCTGCGACATGACGTCATCATTGACGTCAGTACGACGCAATTATGGAAGAACGTGACAACTGCCATTTTTGAAAACAAGAAAGGTAAGCCTTTAGAAATAATACTTTAACTTTGGTATAAAGGTCGCATTGTCCACTCAAGATTCATCAAAATTCAAATTTCATCTTTTATGTTTTTGTTCTGTCTTGTGTTTGCTATGTCTTTGTGCGCGTCTGTTTATATGTGCTTTGTGGTCACCTGCTGGGAAAGGGCTGACCTCTTGACTCTCGTTTGTGGTGTCTACTGTGAGTTTGTCACTTTCCCATTGGTATCCTGGGTCAGGTGTGGAACTTGATTGTATCGATTCCTGATCTTTGCACCCTTACTTAATATGTCTATAAACACTGAGATTCTTTGATCCTGTCTGTCCCAGTGGCTGAAAATTACCATACGTACTAACACAATCAGATACTCAACTGTGACTTTAGTTTTTGAATTTCGTTAGTGGCAATTAAATGACAATTCTAATTTTATAATCATCAGTTATAATTGATAAACATCAAAGATGAGTTAAATAATTTATTTATTTGTGCATGCATCGCATGTTGTGTATGTAGATTGATGCAGGAACAAACAGTGTGCCGCATGTAATGGTGCGTGTATCTCGATGGCTAAATAAGCATTCTTATTTTACACACAATATGAATTTATTCATTTATCGGACATGTAGCTGACATCAATATAGAATTTTTTAATGTATAAAGGATCATTGATATTTTTTCATATGAATTAGCTCCCTAGCATACCTAGGTCAGTCATGATCAATCATTACAATGACTTTTCTCTCTGTTATTTAAACAAATAATTTCCTTATAATTACCTTGCCATAAGGAGATCAGCATATTTGGCCATCTGTTTAATTAATATTGTTGGTCATAAAAATTAAACCATAACTGAAATATTTCTATGATTTAGATGTGACAATGTCACTATATAAGGTTACAAACTTTGTTTGAAATTGACCAGAGTTTCAAATTACGTGATTAAACAAAACATGTTTTTTTTCTGTATGATGATGATGATGATGATGATGATGATTGATGATGCTGATGATTGATGATGATTGATGAAGATGATTTTATCATTCAGCACTATTTCATGAGCCATTCATTCATTTGATACAATCTATTACATTTCATTGAAACTTTTAACTGGATAGCTAAGGTAACAAGAGTGTCTGGTCATTTGAGGCTGATCAAATTGTTTCAAGGAGTTTTCATTCATCCAGGTAGCTTTGTACTAATGTAACCTTTTGATGTGAGCTCCTAGGTAACAGGACTGCGTTTAAACTCCAATACTTTGGCTAAATATAAACTTTAATTGATTGACTGTTGAAAGGAAAGTTAATGCTTTTATTTCTACTGGTGTATTGAGACATGTGACTAAATTGATTGGCGTATCAATAAACTGAAGATTTGTTTGGTAAATATGATTAACATTTTTTTAAAATTCAAGTGAAACTATCACTCAGTGTCATGTTAACGGAATAGATTTAAGTAAACATGTAATTATGAGAGGTAACACGAAAACTGGTGCCTCATTTAAAACCAGTCTTGCCCAGACTGAATCAGGATTTAACTTGTCAGCACTTTAATGGTCATCAAGCCGAGATAGGTACATGTTTGTCCCAATATTTTATTCAAAAGTGGATACTTTGGCATGACTAGATTTCTTTCAAATGTTAATGCCACGAAAACTGGTACAACCAGCGTAGCTTATGAAGATGGTGTAGGTGAAGTTATTTGCATCTGACACTATTAAATGTTTAAAACAATGAAAATCGATGCTCTATGCGTCAAATAGATGACATTTGAACTGCTGTCACGACTATATCTGTTTTCTATATAAACTGATTGTGTAATAGATAGAGAATACTAGGTGAGTGTGTTTCGATATCATGTTTACCAGGCAAGGCTTTGAGAACGCTTGTTGACATCGCGAGGCTTGCCGAATTTATCAGTTTACCCATTGTTGAACACTCTTCAAACTAGCGATTATGACGTATTATTTATTTTTGTATAGATTTAACAGCGTCATTAGCGACGTCATTCAAAAAGTGCAACGTCATCATGACCGGATAAAGGTAACATGCCGTGAGATAGGAAACGTTTATTAGGTTATGTTGAAACAATTCAGTTAATATGAGGGGTGACTGATAATACTAATTACTAATTCATCTTGCGAAATTACAGAAATTAAAGTGTTTTCATGCTTTCGCTATGTAACAGTTTGTGTGTACTCTTCCTAGCCATAGTGAAGGTCCTCCCAGATGTATCTGTGTCAGTTTGGTCAAATATGTTCTTAAAAGGGTATCCTTTTGAAGAAAGACTGCACCAAAGAGCTGAAACTAGAGTGTGCATATTTCCTGGGCCAGACTAGATAGTTTCTGCCATTTAGGCTTCATCAGTGACCCTCTAATAGTTTTCAAAGTTCCACAATGAAGCCCATGATCCCAAACGCCGTCAATTGGTTAAAAAGATCATTTATCAAGGTTCTCTGAATGATTATCTGAGCTCAAAAAAAATCTGGCCATTGGTTCACAAGATAAATCACCGAAAATACCTTTTCATAGTTATATGATCCCAGTGGCATTGGGAATTATGTCAATGTCATGAAAATCTAAGACAGAATCCACACAAAAACGATATGTCTCCCAATCCCTTTGTAGGAGGGAAGATAATAATGCCACAGAATGCGTTTAACGAAAACAAAACAAACAGTTCCGCTCCGATCAATAGAAATGACAACCAGCGCTTAAAATAGATATTTAAATGGCACCTCCTACTGAACCACTGGCAAAATAACTTCACAGATAAGATATGTCTCTTCTAAATCCTTCTACCAAAACCGCAAAAACAGTTAAATAAATGACAGTCAGCGCTAAAAAGGAAACAAAAACAAAACAAACAAAAACATTTAGCACCATCTTCTCCTGTACCACTGACCAAGCTTTAAAATAATTTTACACAATGTTCCATTTAATGCCAACTTTCAAAGTTGAACACGTGGTTCCACTCCTTTGAACAAAATGGTCACCGGAGCTAAAATTAGACAGCAACGACATCTACAAATGTGTAGTAATTGCTCACAAATGTTCCGCAATATGTGCTTTATGAAAATTCTACAGCTGATTTTGCTGAACGCCAGAGTAAAAGATAGGAAACAAGACAGAAAACAAACCCTTGAAAACGACATCTTCTTAACCACTGGTTCAAATTAAGAAAACTTGCAAATAAATGTTTTCCTTAATGCCCTTCAGTAAATTTGTACTAACTGCTCTACTCTACTAAACAAAATGGCTACCAGAGCTATAAGTAATAGTTATACCATGGGTTGTCCGCCCGTACGTGGAGACGATCCACGATCTTAAGTGAATGGATTATCTTACCTACAGGTGGACAACATGGTATAACTATTTTATACAACCTACAACAGTGTAGACCTTGCACATCACGAGATATTTCGTGCTAAAGTTGGTAAGGGTGGTATAAAAGGAGTAAACCTTTAAACAACATCTTATCCCAAACCACTAATCAAAATTGTACGAAAGATCTGTTTCGATGAAAAAAAAATGTTGCAAGAGCTAACAAAGATTTGGTCTCCTTATGAACCTGGACTCAGGTAACGATCTAATGTAACATAACCCCCTTGTTTATTATTTGCTTTATTGTGCTGATGACAGATGTAAGCAGCGAAGGGGATAGTGAGACTGTCCATATGCATATTCTTACTCGCTCGAAAATGTAATGCTTTATCTGCTTGCCTATACGATATGATTAATATGGTTAGGTGACTCTCTCTGTTGGGTTTGGGCCGCAACATGAGATCTCCAACAATGTGGTATGTGCGACCAGCAAAATCTCAGAGCAGCCTGGAAATACGCATAGTCTAATCAGAGCCTTTGCTAGTTGCTTGAATATCCTATGACTTTTAAGCTACTGAAGCTACTAATCAAACATCGTTTGGAGATGTTTGGAGTTTCTAAGCTTGAAAGAATGATGTAAAGGCCAGTGTGAGTCTACACATGCCACATTGTTGGATATCACATTTTGTGATGCATTTTCTGTCCTTATTACCTCGCTGAGGAAGAGGCAGGTTCTTGCTCTGCTTATTGTGTTCGTCCTATTTTTATATGTGTCTTTGTCTGTTATAGTGCCTCATACTCGTTGTGTCATAGGTTGGTCTGACTTTCGTGGTTGTGTCATTTCATGATCGTATTCACTTATGGTGGTGTTGTTGTTTCAAAATAAATAAGGGCGTTTTCAGCTCAAATGGTGAAAATGGTGTAGTTTCCCTTACAGTAACTGAGTACACATTACAACATAGTGCTTCCAGCGAGGCTTAAACCAGGAGCTTTTCGATATGAGCCAGTGCATGAAATTTCCAACAATGTGGTATGTGCGACCAGCAAAGCTTTAGATCAGCCTGCGCATATACGCAGTCTGATCAGAGCCTTTGCTAGTCGCTTGAGTATTATATGATTGTTAAGCTACTGACTGAACATCATTTGGACTTTCTAAGCTTAACATGAGGCAGAATAGGCACATATGAGTCTACACTTGTCAAAATGCCACATTGGTGGAAATCATGTGCCATGGCTCATATCATATTGACCTTTCTGAGCCACTGCCCTCTTCATACACCAATATTTTAACACTGGTATACATTTAAATCACCAAGCCTCGTGAATATTAATTACCACAACAACGGACTGTTGCATACTTGAGGTGACAAGAGGTGGTTTGTTGTGGTTAGGTGTCCAATCAACATGTGACATATATCATTTGAAACTAATTCTGCAAATTATGACTGAAATATTGTTGACTGGACCGTGCAAGATCAACACACAAGCGAAACAATCTAACAGAAAAAGTAAAGAAGAATATGTAATATATGTTTTCATTATTATAAATGGCACAAACATTGAAGTGATTTTTGGTAGAGTGTCACTCTTAGTAAAGGATCATTGACACTTGCTATGGGTAAATGCCTATGGTTTTAAGTAAAAATAAAAGTTTGTCAATCGTCCCTTTCTTCGCCTTGATGCTACCCTGACCTGAGTACTTTCTGGCTGTGAAATCCGTTTTGGATATTAAATGCTTCAAAGATGTAAAATTTTGGGTAGAACAATCAGTTTTACATTAAGATATATAGGAATCCGAAAACATTTTTTAAAATATCATTCCCCCCCGTGTGCCAGCAAAAGCTTTTGCCTGCATATGTGTGACCATATTTTACACTTTGTATGGAAGTGGCTTGCTGGCACACGGGGGGGAAAGATGTTCAGCAGCCCCAAAACCCAGGGCCTAAGCCCACAAAATGCCCTTTCTACCAAATAAGAAATTAATGACAGTTATGAAGTTCTCTAGAACCAACCTCCTAAATTGCTTTGTATTCTGTGCTCGTTTAATATAAAGTACTTAAAGATTAAAAGTAGAATTAGCAAGGTTTTAGGCATTTTCTAATAAGATAAAAATACACTGTTATTAAATGACACATTATTTTGCAAACGTCCTGTACTTATCTATTTGCATACTAGGGAATTGTTCGTATTTTTATTTTCGTCTGCTGACTTTCTTCAAAATTAAGTTTTTTAAAAATAAACCACCCAGGACCACCATCAGAGTGTCAAACAGTTTGGATCCAGATCAAGACCGACATTCTATTGGTCTTCATCTGGGTTCAAACTGTTTGCAAAAGGCTATTGACAGAAGACAAAATTATCCACTGGCATGCAAAGAGTTATAACAGGTAAATACTTTAGTGATATCTCATATAGGGATATACATGCATCATGTATACCATAAATATTAGGACACTTTAAATACATTCAACATGCTATGCCCTTTAAACAAAGCAAAAGTAATATCCAAAGGATCTAGTTAGAATCAGTTTTACTTCCAATGCTAAATGGGACACTTTCATTCCTTCAAAAATATTTATTTCTTTTGTTGAGCTTTCAGTTTTGTATTATTTACGGTACATGTAGTCAAAAATGTACAGGTAACTTCTAAATTATCTCCCCAAAATCGTTTTATTACAAAACATATTTTGCTTTTAAAACACTTTCATCAATTATCGTGATTAGTAAATACTCTGCATATGGTATGTTCATAAGATATCACCATGCCTACCAAATAAATCAAGAAAACGTGCAGAAATCACTTTTTAAAGCACTTTTTATTTTCATGAAATTTCAGACCCCCTCCCCTTTCTAACCGCCATAGCTTTCGAGTGCGTAGGAATTTTGAAAATATTTTGCTAGCTGGCTCTTGCCATTAGATTCACCTGTTGCACTGATACTACATGCACCACACTAGAAGCTCAAAAGCAGCGTTCTGGAAATCAGAAAAATAGGCGTATAAGGCCCAAACCGTCAATGATCCTTATATTGTCACCACTATTAACGATACTACTATTGTTGGTTGTACTATTGGGAACAGAAAAAACTTGGTGTATAGGGCCATCAGAGGTGCAGGTCAGTTTGTCCACGTACTATATTATGATGATAACATGCGTGCAGTCTTATCAACATCTTTATAATTTGCCGTTGGCGTAACACCCATTACGCAGGTCAGACGGCTAACGAAAACCAAAGTTGAAGCATAAACATTTTCTCTTGTCGATTTTCATTTAAAGACAACGTATGAAATAATGAGAAATAACGATTTAGTTTTGTTTTGAAAGTATTGAAATAATAATTGTAACTATAGAAATAAATAGATAAATCCTTAGACAAAATCAAACTACGCATACATTAACTCTCTGTATATAAACTCGGTTTGAAAGTGATGCCATGCAATAGCATACGAAGCAGGCAGTAAACAAGCTGATGGATGAATTCGCTAAATCGATGCGTGTTTTCTCGAATTAATAGAAAGTCTACTAATGTTTTCTCGATTGGTGTTATTTTTTTGTATGTTCAATCAATTCTGATGATATTCTTGTATGGAAATGCACCGAACGTCTTAAATGTTTACAATTGTGTTTGCGCCGTCAGGTCTGCAGGTTTGAACTGTAGTAGACATCACCATATATAGCGTTCAATGTAAGTCTAGATAAACAAAATATTAGGCTTAACCCCCCATTCCACTGGCCGGCGATTCCGCTACGCTCATTGCGATCTAGGATTTTCTCTAAAATTATTCCAAATCGCCGCGGAAGCGTAGACTGCCACACGATTTGGGGACTTGACGCTTCCACTACGCTTCTACTACGCTTCCGTTACGCTGCTGCTACGATCCCACTGCGACAATGAAGATCTGGCTACGCTTAGTCTACGCTGATGGCGATGTAGCTGCGACCTTGTTACGACATTGGTGATGGAGCTACGCTTTCGTTGCGCTTTTGTATCTGTTTTTATATAGAATCTGAAATTCCGATACGCTTCTACTACGACCTTGGCGCTTCTGCTGCGGTCTTGCCGTTTCTGTTACGATTCGTGTCATTTTGACCAACATTTCGAATCATAGTGGAACCGCCGTCCAGTGGAATGGGGGTTTTATTAAAATTGAGACTATTTACTTTAAACAGGCCCCAGATAAGAGTGTGAAACAAAAAAGAATATTTCTCAACCAAAACATACGTTGTGGGTACTCAAAAGAACCGTCTCGATGAGATGGTTCTTTTGAGCACCCAAAACACATGTTTACACTGAAGTTGTAAGAAAATAATCACAATTTTATGCTTTAAATATTTTGCTTAACTGGCCCTGATTTCGTATCGATCTAATTAAAAATTTGTTTTGGGTTGTCAAAAGAATCGTCTCATTAAGACGATTATTTTGAGTACCCACAGCTTGTGTTTTGGTTGAAAAATAAGAAAATTAATTTTAATTACTTAAATGAGCCGCAACATGAGATTTTTCCAACAATGTGGTATATGCGACCAGCAAAGGCTCAGACTAGCCTGGGCATACGCCTTTGCTAGTCGCTTGAATAGTCTATGAATATTAAGCTACTGACGGAACCTCATTTGGAGTTTCTAAGCTAAAAAAGGAGGCTGCACAGGCTTGTCTGAGTCTATTCATATCAAAATGCCACATTGTAGCAAATCACATGTCGCAGCTCAATTATATATTCTTATGAATACTCCCCAAATCAAAATGTGACTTCCATTCTTAGCCATAGCACTTTTGTCAGTTCGTCCTTACTTTGTCAATGCACAAACCCTGCCTTCTTTACCAATGTCATTCTCACTTTGTACAGTCGATTCCTACTTTGCGCAAGAGGCGAACCTAATAAAAAATCAATAACATACCCCTTGAGCGATTCTAGAATTGTCCGGTACAATTCCGGAATCGGCAGACAAAGTAGGAATTCTCACTTCGCGCAGGTATAGTTCCGGAATCGTACCGATTCTCACTTTGCGTGAACAAATACATGTAGCATATGCGATCAAGAAAGGTTAATAGCATTTGCCATGATCAAAGTGTCACCGAGTATGCCACATGTCGACAGAAAAAAAAAACAATTTTGGCTTAACTCACATCCTATTCTTTTGAAATATTTAATGTTAATCTTGCAAATGTTCAACACGAAATTAGCCGCCTTGGTATTTCCATTTGCATTTTAATTGTTGATTAAAAGAAATGCGTACAAAATGTTATTGTGCCGCATTAGACAGTTAACAACCATCATTAATTTTATATAACCCTTTCAAGTGACAGTCTACCAAAAATCATTGACCATCTCGGCCATACATTTATATGAGAAAACCTGTGCATTCAATACGCAATCAGCAAATTATTATTTATGCAGCCTGCACATTTATACATGAGCTATTGATTACACAAGAGGAAATATATGGGCCTCGACGAGAGAAAACCTGCGAAGTCTGATCAGTGCCTTTGTAATTCGCTTATTGGATCATATCTTGACTTGCTACGAGTGAAATTTCATTTTTCTAGCTAGTCTCTGTAGCTGAGCAGGCTGGTTCGAGTATCACTATGTCGGAAACCCCGAAGGCAGGTTTTCATACGTCGAGGCTCATATTGTATTAAGCCAGTATAGATATTTTGGTTTTTGTCACATAGGCGAGCAGCCAAGATTCAGATGTACCTGTGCTTATGCAAATGCTCTTCAAAGTCTTCGCTGCTCGAAAACATGAAGTACATGTACAGTAAAACCTCTGTAAAACGACCACTTATAACTAGACAAAACACAGATCTTAATGACAAATGGTAGCTGAATAAAGAACGAAAGTATTGCAGAATGCTCCCATTGGAGCATTCTGCAATACTTTTGACCTGCATTAAGCGATACAGTTATTGGTCTTGAAAACCAATTTTCGGTCTTTTTAGAGTGGCCGGTTTACACAGGTTTTACTGTATCAAATTGCGTCATCGTTTTATATCGTATCTCAGCATAATCAGGAACGTCTAGGATTTATATTGAATTATCGCATGACGTCGCGTCTGGAAGTGGAATAACGCCATGAAATAAAATCGATAAACCACATTTGAGATCAAACATCTTTTTCTATGCATTAACATCTGCTGGACCCTGAGGTTGGTTTGAAACCCGAGCTTGAAAGTCGAGGTGTTAACGACTCCCGAGGGGTCTAGCAAATGTTAGTGTATCAGAAAACCATGTTTGATCGTTATAATTGCATAAAGTCATTTTGTCTCTTGAAAACTTTGGAAAAACGCTTCGAAAGTTCATTTATGTAATATTTTACTTTACGCAAAAGCATGAAGGATTCGTAGGTTTTTAAAAAGCCTGTTCTAGAGCAAAGACTTAACGTTACTAAATCACGTTAATTTCTATGCACGTTACTGTTGATGACGTTCATTTTTGTGACGGCCTAGAATGCGTATATGTTAAGTACAAAAGCCATGCAGCACGTGAATTGCCCGATTAATACATGGGTTTTTGCTAGTGAAAACATTGCTGTTTATAGCGTGCGACACGGCTTTTTATGCAAAAATAGTGGTTTACAGATTGTCGGGGAACGTTATGACGTCCACAACAACGTTGCGTACATAATGACAAAATGATAACCTTTTTACGGCAGAAATGATATTCCAAAGTAATCTTAATGGCATATGATAAATAGAATCTAACATTCGTGTTCTTGTATTATTGAATTTATCAAACTCGTTGCGAAAAAAAGATAAAATGCTCGGCAAGCCTCGCATTTTATATTTTTCCCCAACTCATTTAATAAATTCAATAAACATGAGCACTCATGTAAGATCCTTTATATAAAAATGCCGAGTGTGCTAGGAAAAAGAACCCACTATCTGTGTGAAGGGCAATAGAAAAATCTGTTCGGAATCACCGTTTACTCGTGATGCCGAATTCTGATCTCTAGGACGGATTTTCTATTCCTCCTTCACCCTCGTGATATATTCTTATATTATCTCACGAAAGTAATTGAGCCGCGACATGTGATTTCCAACAATGTGGCATTTTGACTAGTGTAGACTCAGCCGAGCCTGTGCAGCCGCTTGTTAAGCCTAGAAACTCCAAATGGTGTTCAGTCAGTAGCTTAACAGTCATAGAATACTCAAGCGACTAGCTAAGGCTCTGATCAGACTGCGCGTATGCGCAGGCTGGTCTGAGCATTTTCTGGTCGCACATACCACATTGTTGGAAATCTCATGTAACGGCTCAATTCAATATGTAAGTTAATCTAAATATCTCACAGGCTTATATGTAAGTATTTCCTTGTTACGTATCCACGGACAGATTATCTTATGACCAATGCTTAACTGAAAAACAAGACAAAATCAAAAGTACAATTGACTCCGGTGAACTCCAAGCATTGGTTAAGACAAACTGAACACGTCCGTCTTTCACTTAGACGGATATCGTTTGATTAAGATTTATGAAAATAAATCAATGATAAGCCATTTAAAGAGACTAGGTCTGTAACTATGAACATTTTTTCGAAAAAAATTCTTTTCTTTTTAAATCATTTGTAAAAATAGAATTAAGTTATGTTTTCACAATTAACATGTTCAGTACAGCTGAAAACTGCATGGAAAAGTGAATAATCTTATCAAAACAGGTGTTTTTCTCTTGTTTATATTATTTACGTCCCTCCAATAATTCTAGTCAGTTGATTTTTAACAAAAAAGCTGTTATTTTGATAGTGATAATTTGTTAAAATTTACGAAAATGGTAAAATGTTTACCTGAATTTGAGTATTTTACTGTATTCTTGAAAAATAGAAAAAAAAACATTTCTTAAATTAGAATATCAAAAGTTACAGACTATGCAGCTAAAAAATGCAATCAGTTAATATCTCCAAATCGATTCGACTTTATCGGGTACTTGGAGTTATCCGGATTCGCTTTATCGAGATACAACTGAAAATATATATATAAAACGAATTGTCCAGCACACTGGATGAGAATACCTGAATTTATCCTGGGATAGAAATTCATACGTCCCCAGTATTATCTCATCCAGAAGTCACTAGTAGGAGAATAACGTACGTAATAGGTAACCAATCAATGGTCGTCCAGTGGCGTCATTATTTTTAATCAGGAACTTCTGTAAGCTTTTTTATAAAACCAATAATAAAAGTTAAGGGTTGAAAGATAAGCAAGCGATAAAGCGTTTTTTTATCATGTATGGGGTAAAATGATGCGAAACGTTTATCCTAGTGATAGAATTTTCTATCCGTCTTCACACCATCAGGCCTCTAGATGCAAAATAGTACAGTGATGTCACTTAACTGCCTTTTACGCGTTTTCAAATGGTACCAGTTTTCAGCCCACAAGTGACAGGCTTGGCACATGTTCCATAAGTGAGATTGTGTGAATATGTCATTAATGTACATGTGAGTGGTGGCTGAGGAGCACCGTCTAGCATTAGGAGGCTTGCCATTTGAAGCCAATTTGTGATGTCATCAGGCTGGTACATGTACTACCGGACAGAAAAATCCGTCCCTTGGCATCCCACATATACCACACAAATTCTTGCATACCTTATACTTTCCGTAAAATAATTGAAGATAAATAACCAATTCTTGAATACGCTGAGGACCCACGTTACCTGCTGACTTCACTTTGATATTATAATGACGCCACTTGATGGCCGAATGCGTGAGTTTCAATAACCCATTGACGACTAGAATTTCATTACTAGTGTAAATTCCAGATATCCATATATCCAGTGTGCATTCCGTCCCTCGGGATCACCATGTGTTATCACTCTGCAGGTCGTTTGACGCCCCTTATACATTTACCCATGGCCATTGTCTCGTCATGACTATCATCTTCGGAGGCGATATCTCCCATATAATATCTTATGAAAGGCTTTTCTGAAAGATGGATTAAATATTGTATAAATGACGGGATTCAAACTGCTATTGAAATACCCCAACCAGAGGCAGAAACTGATAAGTTCAGGAGGCAAATTGCACTTTGACCCGCAGAATGGTCCCAAAACTGCTAGCAAGAAAAACGGGAGCCAGCAAGCTATGAAAGCACCAGTAATTATCCCTAACACTCGCGCCGCTTTTCGCTCCCGCTTCATTTCTAATTTATCCTTTCGCTTTTTATCAGCGTCTCTACGTCTAACTTTCTTATGATTGTTATTCTCAAGGGGCTTGGAAAAGCTAGTGTGTCTTGTATGATTTTGATTAGCGGAGTGACCATTAGTTTGATTTGACTGGAATCCAGTTTTGTAAATGTTATTAGTCGGAACAACCAAGTAGCAGGGTCCAGATTCGACGTTCGGAGCGCCGGCATCACCCTCGTAAGATAACTGCACATTACTATCTTCGTTCATGTCATTCAATGCGCATGTCATGGCGACTGAACCATTGATCGCGGTGTAGCCCTCCTGGCTAATATCACTCGCGGACGAACTTTTCCGCGTGGTCGTGTTCATATCAGTGTTGGTAAATGTACTGGGTACAGGTTTATTTCTACCTATAAAATTCTTCTTCCGAATACGTGAGCGTGCAGCTATGTATATCTTCAAATTAAGTACAACCATTAGTGTCAGAGGACAGTAAAATGCACCAATTGTAGAAAACAGCGTGTATCCTAGATCCTGGCTGATAATGCACGCGCCTTGTCTCTCAGGATCATTATCCGGGTCCTTCCATCCAAATAATGGCGGAATAGATATCATGATGGATACGAACCAAACAATGATTATCATGATAATAATCTGTCGCGCACACCGTCTTCTAATGTAGTCAATATTAGACACACCTCTGTACCGATCCAAAGATATTGCTACCAGGTGCAGAATCGATGACGTACAACACAGAACATCCACTGAAATCCAGAGATCACAGACCTCGTTACCAAAGAACCAGTACACGCTTATCTCATTTACGAGACTCAAAGGCATCACAAGTACAGCCACCATTAAATCCGTGACAGCTAGCGACAGAATAAGGTAGTTGGAAACACCGCGTAAACTCCTCTCTAAACACACTGCTGATATAACAAAAACATTCCCTAAAATAGTTACCAAAATTAATATTGATAACACAATGCATATTGTAATTAACACAGGTAATTCATACTTTGGAATGTGTGTAAAACTTATGTCTTCTGTTGCATTATAGGTTGCATTTGCTATTTCCGTGGAAGTACGCTCTGGCAAACCGGAACCGGAAACTGTCGAATGTTCTGAGACTGGTTCGCTAATGACGGACTGCATTGACACCCATGACGAATTGAAATCGACGATCATCGAGGAATTAGAACCATATACTACTGTCAAGTTCTCCATGCCTGTTGTCTTCTCTCTAAGCACTGAAATTTCAGGCCGTAATCACCGGTTGTCAGTCATCGATAATGAAGTTCAGTTTCCGATGCATGGTGATTTATCAATTATGTCGTCTTTCTCAATCTGTTCATTAACGGGCTTTTTCTATTAATAGCAGATGGTTCAGTTTGCTTGTTGTCTATGTACGGTGTCCTGAAAAAGACAAGTAAAAATATTAACCATTTATATTCTGATGGATTTTCCCATACAGATAAAAGCAATTGTATTTTAATAGGTCACATGTCAGCTTTTACGAATTATGATGCATTTAAGTCCTTGAGGATTATTTTACCTTAACAAACAGTGAAGACTCTGATAATATGTCGCATAAGGCGGCATTTCATCTGGGTCTTCACTGCTTGCAATAGTACCCGTTTATTGGGTTTCCAGTCCTCAAAGGGTTAAATCTTTGCATGGTGGGAAATTAGACACTCCTGTTTGTCCGTCGCAATCTGACTATTTAGCTTAACTTTTTTTTATATAAATCTGTATGCACTTACATGGCGATGATATCAGTTTTCGTGTAGAAAAAATCTGTTTATCCCTTGAATGGAGGTGTATTATACTTAACACTTTGTGTCAAGGTCAAAACTTTGACTCTTAGGTTAAAAGCATTTACACTAAGCAGTTTGTGCGAGAGCCATATCTCCTACACGGGTAGGCGAAATCTATTAAAACAGCATAATGATTACCCATAGCATGACGGTGTTTCGCGCAGAACACTTCGCAAAAAAATTAAAAAGGTCAAGATCACAAATTTACATGTACACATTCAAAATGCCATCCAGTAATAGCTAATAATTGTTACAAATGCCATCCAGGTGGACCATGCATATACCTTGGTCCTCTACACCATGGGTGGTGGGGGAGGTTTTCTTAAAACCGGTAGGTGACTCATGTACGACATGACCTGGCTTTTTGTGTATGAATATTATTAAACTATTAATGATTATAGTAGTTAAATAAAAAAAAAATATCATTTGTGTCAGACGAAAAATGCTTAAGTTAACATTTTTAGCAGTTCAGTTAAATCATATGTTGCATTTGAGGTTATTAATGGAGCGAACAAGATTTTATAAATGAAGTAAACGGTGTGTAATGAAAAACAAGATAATTGACAAATAAAATATCCATTCCTTTCCTTTACAACACGCCATGCGTATATTATTGTATAGTTTGTGTACAGAAAGATGATTCCATGAGCTTCAGTGAGTGGATTGGCTCCCGTACAGACGCCCATGCATTTGTACTGTGTGCATTTTGAATTGATAAATTTGAGGCAAACATTATACTTTCAATGAAACGTGCAATTATGTACATATAACATGTTCTTCATGTCTTACCTTTTCTTGTTTCGGTTTCTTAACCAGGACCAGCAATTATAAAACTTTTTCATGCTCAACTCAACTGAGCATGAAATTTTCATCTGCTCATAAATCTAAAACACCAACAAATCAAGAAGTTTCTTGCTTTAAGTCCCAGAGATGTTGCATACCGAACACAAGTGAAAACGCTACACCTGGAATTATTTGCCATTTATATACAAAATGTTGCAAGGCAGTAAAGCAAATGAAAGTGTATCTGATTCAAAGACTGGGCTATGCATAACAGTAAAAGTTTTGCGAATGTTGGCACAGGGGAAACACATGAAATTCATTTAAATGTGATAGGGTCAAATTTTTCAGGTTGCCAATTTGAACAGAAATCTCACACGGTTTAAACCTTCAGAACTCCACTACCAACCAGATCCGACTACACGAAATGGTAGTCTAGACATCTGAGAACCAGAAATGTGAAGGACTTATCACAAGCGTGTTTTGATCGTTTTGAAAAACAATTTTAAAACGCGGGTTTCTCATCAAATTGACAAGCTTGAAATTTTAACACTGAAATCTCTATAGGAAAATCAATGTGTTGTGGCATCTTAGTCTGAGGACATTACTAGTCGAGAAATGGCAGAAACAGTGTGCCGATAAGTCTCCCTGATTTGGCAAACGAAAATTATCGAAAATCGTGATAACTCGAAGATTACCAAACATTTAATATTCCCTATTTGTTATTGTCAAAGGGAGATAATATACAAATTTGATAAATTTGAAATTGATTTCCGAGCTTGTTTCAAGGGCCTAGACAGTGTTCTTGTGTTTTTATGCAACACAATAATGACCAATTCTGATAAGAATAACAATCTTTTTTGCGCATGGGCAATTGCAAAATTCAGTGAATAAAGCTTAAAACACAAAAAAAAATACTCAGACATCAAAAGAGACAAATTGGTGGCCTTTCAACGAATCGTTTGCTGGGTGTCTGGGAAACATTATTAAGCTTTTGAAAATACGTTTTGTACAATACAAATCTCAAAACATAAACTATTGTAGTGTAGCGTTTTCACTTTTGTTCAGTATATTTATCATGCAAATGAATGTTAAAAAAATGCCAAGAGGGTAAATTTCGTGTTCAGCTGAGTCGAGTATAAAAAATGTTTTTAACCTCGGGCCAGGTATGTATATAGAGAGAAAAAAATACGATGATGCGCCCGTTGTTTTCATTCATATCACTCAGAGAGTAAGAAGAGTGTAATATATAAACACAATGTATATCTGGTTTAAATACGTTTAAAAATATATTCCACATGCTCCTTCCAACGACAATAAACATGATTATTTATGGTCCGATATCTAGATGATAGATCAGTTTAAATGTATTAATGTTTCGTATAATATGTAGTTTATTTAAGCGCCATATGTTTTACTTTGAACTATATCACATGTACATTAGGAAGTAAGATGATTTTTGTTTGTTTGTGTTAATACTTTACGCCCAAGTCAGCATTTCTTCAGTCATGTCGGGACGTATTCCCGTCTGTCTGGGTTGAGTCAGTACTAAGCAGTATGCTATATGACACAACACAATGCTTCTGTGGGCTCTCGAACTCGCGCCCCTTCGATCCTAAGTCTAACACTTTACCAACTGAGCCACTGCTGTATCCAGGATATAATCATGAATTATCTAAAAATCAGGGGAAGAAATAGAACAAAAAAAAAACACAGCATATTTCTGTTGGTTAGATGAAATACGTAGCCGTTTTTAGAATCTTGAAACCAAGGGATTCAATCAGTATGCTTACATGTAACATTAAACTCTGAACACTTATACACAAAATGTATCAAAGCCATTTTAAGATCTCCTTTTAAATATGTTGTCAGCCCAATCTTGAAAATATTGGAAAGTGCATCAAAATTTCGACTACACAGTTATAAAAAATGACAAATTAACCTATAACGAGCGATTTGACATTTTGTATATTGTATTTGGAAAAAATTGCATTTTTGTGGTAAAAGTGGGCCGCGGTTTGAACCCTAGAATCGTTATTTTCCACCTTTACCATGAAGGCCAGCACCCAATATTTGACACCAACTCCTAAATACTTTATCCTCTTTCAATTCATAATTTTATTTGCTATTCTGTGAGGAGTGATACACATAGGATTTCCAACAATGTTGCATTTTGACAAGTGTAGACTCAGATGAGCCTGTGCTGCCTTCTTTTAAGCTTAAAAACTCGAAATGATGTTCAGTCAGTAACTTAACACTCTTAGAATATTCAAGTGACAGACTGCGCGTATGCGCAGACTGATCCGTGAGGCTTTGCTGGTCGCACATACCACATTGTTGGAAATCTCATGTCGCGGCTCATGTGTTCCGGCTAAATACAGTTTAGTAACAAAACATAACATAACATAACTGAGGTAAGTCATGAAAACTGCAGTTTGCATCGCTTCTCACAGAACTGAAATAAACCAGAATAACGTCATCATCATCAAATGTCAGTTTTCCAGGCACTACTGATTTTTGCTATGTAAGCTGGAAACATGGGTCAGCTACAGCCAGTCTCCATTTCTTGCCACGACTTGGCCATATATCAAAACAATCGTTCATGCAAGTTTTATATGAACATTTCGAAAACCGTTGCCTGCTAAAACACAATATGTTGCACCTCTCAAATGCATAGCGAAAAAGTTGATGGGGTAGGTTGTTTCGTTCAGCAGAAGTATACCATTATAAACGCATTTTCGGAAAAAAGAAAGAACCATTTTACAATGGTAAACTAAGTTGTCGTTGTCAACGGATTGTGTCTGGAAACAAAGCAAGAGTGGTTATAGAAATCCTGTGTCACACGAAACTGGTAACCCATGTCTCAAACCGAGGTCGTTTTCTTAACCTCAAATATTCTTACAGCATTTATTTTCAGGAGATACGATACGCTTGACTGATAAGATGTTATTATGCACTGAAATTCATAACTTTAGTCTGTTCAAGGGGTATTCATGTTTGCTTCAAGATAGGGCGTTTTTGTTGACGTCAGTATATATCCCTTATCACAGAAACAAAAAAAAAAAAAAAAAAAAAAAAAAAACTTGCTTGCAAATAAGAAAATGTACTGGTACATGTATAGGTACCAATATATACATTGTAGACACATCCTTCTCGGTACGTTTATTCTTGCACACCGGATAAGGATATCTGAGATTGTACCCTGTGATAGAAAATCTTATCTTACCAATGCTATCTTACCCAGGACGTCAAGTAACGTCATCATGTGAATTTGCATCTTAGCGTATTCGGGGACTTCCGGAAGTTTAGTTTAAAATAAATAAATCAATTTATCATATGACGTCGCGTCAGGGAGTGTAATAACGCCATGCAATAAAATCGATAAACCACTAGTGGTTTATAGATTTACGGGAAACGTTATGACGTCCATAACAACGTTGCGTATAAAACTGACACAATTATAACGTTTTTTTATGCCAGAAATGAGATTTCAAAGTATTTGTCATATGATAAATAGAATCTAACATTCGTGCTCTTGAATTATTGAATTTATTAAACTCGTTGCGTAAAAGAGATAAAATGCTCGGCAAGCCTCGCATTTTATCTCTTTTCCCCAACTCGTTTAATAAATTCAATAAAGCATGAGCACTCATGTAAGATCCTCTATATATAAAAACATTTGTGAACAAGAACAAGAATCCATTATTCGTGTGAGGGTAGGATAGAAAAAACCGTCCCTCGGGACCACTGTTTGTCATCACTCGGCAAGCCTCGTGATGTCAAACGGCGATCCTCGCGACGGATTTTCTCTATCCTACCCTCACACTCATGATATATTCTTAGAATATATTGTAGAAATAAAACCAAAAAACACGGTGCACCAATGACAGTAATATGTACGACACACGTTGAAAGAGTGCTAATTAGAATGAAACTAGGTATTTAAATTGAAAACAATCCTCGGGCGGCCGAATTGAGTGTCAAGGTGGACAGATAGCCGTTCTGATATACACTCAGTGGCCATAAGTGAGTTCCCAAAATGGCAAACGTTGTTTCATTTGCAAAAATTTAAGTACATTTAAAATTGGTATAATTTGAAAACGAGAAATGCAAATTATCTAAAATTTTGAACATATGACTATTTGCTATTTTTCAACTTAAGAATGCTAAGTTATTATAGAAAAAATATCACATAAAGTTTGTGGGTGTTACTCTTTTCGACCACCCCTGATATCTGAAACAGTTTGAAAATTTGATGTGGGTTCTAAACTTCTTCCGTTTTTACATAACTATAGAAATTTCTTATTTTCTATATTTGTTTGGTGATACTGGTGCAAATATGTTATAATAATTAGCTGTGAACAAGATGTGTTCACATTGTCCTTATTTATTCACCGTCATATTAGCGGTGGTTGGGGTATTTGTACCCCTGACCCAAAAATCTAAATTATGGAATGAATCCACTTGGTAACTTCGTAACAAGTATCAGTCTTTCTAGGGTTTAAATATGAGTGTTTAAAACAATTAGTCTTTAAATGTTTCAGTCTTTCAAATGGAAAAGACAGCACCCAGCGATACCTAACCCATTGGCCAATTTTTGCTTTACGAGGGGGTACCCAAACTTTCACACGAAATCATAGGATAGATCTTCTTTAAAACATAAATGTTCTGTAAAAATGTGACCCCAAATGGTACTTTAAACTGAAAATAATTATTACACAAATGTTATATCACTGGTTATGCTGCTTGTGGCACCAATATCAGGACTGACAGTGAAATTTAGCAGATTTTCTTAAGATCTAACCATAGCTTATATACATCAACATTTATTCAAAAATATTATTTTCAAATAGAACACTGCTATGATACATCACAAAACATGCATACCCCATATTCCTGCATTTGTTTATTTAGTTTGTTTTTTACAGCCAAACTATACTGCCGTCGAATAATTTTCAAGGCATTATTTCCGTCCAGTTCTCTGCTCTGCATTATTTTATTTTCAGTGTCTATACTTATTTGAACTTTAACAGAATGTTTTCCAGTACATTTCAAATATGTCTGCAAATTTTCAATAAAAAAAAATATTACAATCTGACATTTTTACAGCAATTTTTCAACACCTGCTATCTTTTTTGGGGAAATGGAGCCAATTATTTTGATACACAATATCTCCATAGCAACAGATGATGACATACAATTTGGTGATGACGTAAACATATACCCTGTATATTTATCCAGGGCAATTATTATTTGTGGAAATTGTCTTAATTGGCTAGAAAAGACCATTGTTTCAGACTATATTTTTTTGTCAATTTCTTGTAAGCTGATTTGGGAACTCACTTATGGCCACTGAGTGTAGGTTCCATAAGAAAGTGGGTTCCGTACGGAAGCAGCGTTCTGATGCCAAACTGAAAGATTCACGTTGAGTTTACTACTACTGTTTCGGTTCTGATGTCGACCTAATTCACTTACGTTGTATAACGTATGCAAGGCAGCTAAATCACTGGTTTCTTGGGATCTATGGAAAAAAAAATTTCTTGGCGAAGCCTTGTCACCGTTTTGCAAACCTGTGTCTGGACAATGTAAAATGTATTAGTATGCAGACTTTGATTAAAAACTAACATGGGATTCAAGAGTTATGATCTTTTTTTACTAACAGACCTCCAACGGCCAAAATGTTGCTTGGCAAACCCTCGCCACCGTTATGCATACCAGTGGCTGGATAATATTAAAATAAATAAGTAAGCAAAATTTGATCCAAATATCCCATAAGGTTCAAGAGTTATGAGGATTTTAACTAACCGGCCACAACATGCTAACCCTCGTCCATCAAAATAAGGTGGTTTTGCATGTCAATGGCAAGCAATGTTGACATGCATATGTATGCAAAATGTGATCAAAGTATACCATCTGATTCAAGAGTCATGAACATTTTCACTAACTGCTAGCGGACGGACGGACAAAAAATATAAAAACATAAACTGGTAAGACAAGCATAATTATGATAATTGTGTCCGCCACGTTTGTATGTTCAAAATGTAAAGGCCTCTCGTTTTTTTTACATTTCATGTGGCTATACACGTTGAACGTGATTTTACGTAAAATATATATACAATCGGAAATATAAAATAAATATACACGATATATACGTAAACAAATGTATGAAAGATATTCAAGTTAAATATTCCTGTGAAATAGACAGCTTTGCAAGTAATTATAGGTTAAACTTATGAAATCGATGACAGTAATAAAATATTTTTCTAACATAAACGTATGACAGAAAAAGTATACCTGCATATTATTTTGTTCTAGTTCTAAATTAAATCCTTGTTACCGGAATGGCATAATTGCCTCTAATATTCCTTTAACATTATTACAAGCTATTACTCAGACAATTACAGAACTGTTATCCTGTAAACTTAACTATCGTTTCTTGTATAAGTCTTCAACGATATTGTAAATAAGCGATCCAATTACCAGAATCACTGTGTATTGATCTTGCTGCTTCGAGCGACTCATGCTGTTTGAACTGACAGACAGATCTCACTGAATTTAACCAGCACTTGGTATCAGTGTCTGTTTTAAATTTCATACCACTACCACCAGCGGCGTGGAATTATTTGACGTAAGCCGAAATCCAATAAATTCAATGCTGCTTTTTTTCTCTCGGTAATTCAGCGCATTGTATTGGAAACGAATCGTTTTACAATAACTTTTTACAGAACAAATAACAAACGATATGTTTGGTGAACGAATATGACGTTCAAGCTGTTTCAACATGTTTGTCTAATTGCTTTGAACCGTTGGAACATATAAAGCAATATATTTACAAGGCTAAACAGGGCGGCGTTTAGGGTTATGTCTGCTCAGAGCACGTCAATTGTTTATTGTTTAACAGCAATCAAATACATATGAATAAACTATATTTAAATTGTAGAATATCTATTTTTAAGGTGTCCCTTAAATTTGCGACTGAAAGTATTTTCAATTTTCACGTGGTTTACTTTACGGAGCAAATATTCAGTGGCGGATCTAGAGGATGTTCAGAGGGTTCGCAAGGTCAACCCCGCCCCCCGTTTTTAAATGTCCTATGTAAATGAAATAAAATAGGTCTCAGTGAGACCAAGTTAGTAGTTTATTTTAATGGGTTATTTTAGAAAAATAAGATACAGTCAGCAAAGCGACCCCCATACCTTTTTTTTACATATGAACCCCTTTCCAGAAATCCTGGATCCACCCTTGATATTTCACCTGAGTATCTTGCATTGCTTCATATAACGTGATGAAAGGGTGTCACAAAACTTGATCGTTGTCGTGACTGGCGCTGTTAATGTTAATGGGTGAAAAGCCAGACAGCGTACTATTTCGAGGCCACTATCGAATCACCAACGAAATGACGTTTGCTGGCAGACCAACTAGTGGTCCGCTCGTATATGCTAATCGGGTATGCAATTTCAAACAACACGTTCCAACACACAAATTCATTCCGAATTTTCAGTATATAAAGCAATTTCGACATATTAGCCTTTCTAAGACGTATACGTTTCGAACTTGAATGTTTTTTCTTGTTTACGCACAGCGTCTTTGTCCTGCATGATTTTATTTCCCGCCAACATTATCTAACAGTTTTAAAAGCAAATAAGATAGGAAAAAGCAAATGTTGTGTTTGATAATTATTGCTTGCATGGTACTGTGAATTCGACGTGACAGGTGACCCGCGGATGTGTATGAGGAGACAGCTTGAGGCACACCATGCTTAGACGAAATAGCTTGCATCATGATCTGGATCTACAGAGCTGAGAAATTGTATATGAATGGACAAACACTATTTTGATGAACTGCTCAGTGGTACAATAATGTGCGAATCTACTGTCGTGCCAACCAAGAATGACAGTGACGTAATATTTTGTTTACATTTGTCAAATAAAACATTTACTTGTACACCCCACTTGAGCTAACGCGAATCGATAGATCACTTGTGTATTAATCCTATCCTGTGGATAGGATTAATACACTAGTGATCTATCGATTTTAAGTCCCTGATAACTTTGTAAACAAAACATGACGTCACTGTCACTCTTTGCTGGCAGGACAGTAGCTTCTCCTCGATACAGCTATTTTGAACTTTTGAATTTGACTTTTTGTTAAATAAATACTTTCTTTTGCAGATAGCTTTTTGCAAATAATATAGGAGACCTTCAGAATGAGGTGACAAACATAATTAACCTGGTAATATCCTCAAGGAAACTGATTCAGGTTTGCTGATTTTGCCAGGTTTCCAATGTATTCGACATAGCAAATAGAACTTTTTCTATTTAAAAAAGAACATGTTCTTCTTCAATGAACTAAGATCTAGGGGTCATTAATCTAAGAAATAGCAGTGTTTAAACACAGGATGTTTTGACACACAGTTATGCGCGGATCCAAAAAGTTTTGCCAGAAGGGGTCCAAATTTGATAAAGTTCCTTTTTTAGTTGAAAGAGGATCCAAATACCGCTATATAAATGAAGGGGATGGGCCACCATCGGCCCGCCAGCGAAACGCCATTTAAATGGCGTTTCGTTGGTGGGCCGATGATGGCCCTGCATTAAATACTGGCTAAGTAGCTTTGTGATTTTTCAGGGAATCCGGACCAGTATTGCAAAGAAACCCTATATTTTTGTGATTTTTCAGTGGGGGGGGTCCGGACCCCTGTCCCTCCCCCTCTGGATCAGCTCATGCAGGTCTTAATTGTAACTCAGAAATATAAAATGGTTTACGATGTATGTATGTGCGTAAGTACGTAAATGTATGTATGTATGTATGTATGTATGTATGTATGTATGTATGTATGTATGTATGTATGTATGTATGTATGTATGTATGTATGTATGTACAGTGACGCCAGCCGTCAAAGTCACCACCTGTTCTACCGCTGAACGGTGAACTACCTGAGCTATACCGCCACCGGAGCTACCTATGAACGGAACGGGAACGAACGATACTAAACAGCGGTCCAGTCCATTCACATCGTACTTCCGTTCCGTTCCGTTCCGCTTCATTCCATTCAAAACACGAACGTCCTATAAATCGCTTATTATTTAAGTGTTTGTTTCTTTTGTCAATTTAAACAGCCTCTTGAAAATAGTAGTTTGTTGTTAATGTCTGACATTTAGAAATAAATTGTCAAAGATGGTTCTTTTAATTCTGAATATAATATAATATAACAAACTAAAAGAAGCAATTTAAAAATGGTCTCTGATCAGACTGCTCTTCCGTGGACTGTTTAAGGCACGTTTCCTGCGGTGTATAATATATTGGTTCTGGTATTACAGGGGCGGATCCAGGATTCTAGAAAGGGGGTTCATATGAATAAAGTTGTGGGGGTTCGCTTTGCTGATTTTATCTCATTTTGCTTAAATATCCCTTGAAATGAAATAATTTGGTCTCATTGATGAGACCAAATTATTTCATTTTCATAGGATATTTAAAAAAATGAAATAATTTGGTCTCATTGATGAGACCAAATTATTTCATTTTCATAGGATATTTAAAAAACGGGGGGGGGGGATTAGAGCAGACCCCCCATAATCCCCCATCTGGATCCGTCAATGTTCTTTAACCGTTTTCATTTTCAACTCTTACTAATTATTTGGACTGTGGGCAAGAAAACCTATCTTCACAGGTTTGGGAACAAAAAAAAAAATGTCGCAGACCAGCCTGCGTATTCGTGCAGTCTGATCAGCGGTTTTTGATCAAATCAACGCTTGCTACGAGTAATATTTTACTATTCTAGCTAGTCTCCTTAGCTGAGCAGGCTAGCTTTAGTATAGCCCTGAAAACAGATTCTCTCGCGTTTCAGTCCAAATTTATGTTGGTATTATTTGTGTGACCATGCGATTCAATTTACAGAAGTACAAGTTCCATATTTGCATGCGAGTTCACAAGATAAAAAATACATGTATGTATGTATGTATGTATGTTTGTATGTATGTATGTATGTATGTATGTATGTATGTATGTATGTATGTATGTATGTATGTATGTATGTATGTATGTATGTATGTATGTATGTATGTATGTATGTATGTATGTATGTATGTATGTATGTATGTATGTATGTATGCATGCATGCATGCATGCATGCATGCATGCATGCATGCATGCATGCATACATGCATGCATGCATGGGAACAACTTTTCTTTTTACTTCTCTCTTTTACTTAGTTTGCATTCTTACGTTGTCTTATCTAATGCTTCTGTCTTTAACTATTTTTTCTCTTTTATTTTCTCTCTTGCGCGCCACTAAAGAAATGTCAAGTGTGACAGCTTAGTGTAATGATGTAGATGTAGATGTAGATGTAGATGTATGTATGTATGTATGTATGTATGTATGTATGTATGTATGTATGTATGTATGTATGTATGTATGGATGGATGGATGGATGGATGGATGGATGGATGGATGGATGGATGTTTGTATGGGGGTGTGCGCGTGCGTGCGTGCGTGCATGCATGGATTAGTCTATTCTCTCTCCCTCACGACGTGGCTTAAATATTTTTGACCTGGACTCTTAGCATTAACGGAAACAATCAATCAGATGGATGGATGTATGTACGGATCAGTCTGTACAAACAGTTTTTGTTTGGATTGATGGATATGCGTATATATGTAAGTACAACTGGTGTTTGAATGGATAAATCTATGTACGGATGTATGTATGTACAACTGTTTGTTTGGATGGATGGATGGATGGATATACGGGAGAATGTATTCATGTCCTTGGCTTAACTCGTGGTCGGTGGATGTTTAAAAATGGATTTCTATTAGCTAAAATGTGTTGTTTTTTGTGAAACGTCTTTAAACATAATAAAAAAAATATAAGAAGGAGACCTTGTACAAGTCTACATCTGGGTCTGCACTGTCTGTTTAGATAAAAAAAAAACAATGTTCTTGACTATCATATAAAAGCAGAATTATCTTATTCTCAGTGCTTTTATATTTTCTTCAATTCGCATAGCAATTGGTCACTGGACATGCTGGCACCGGTGCATCTGTCTGTCTGTCCATCAGTCCGTATGCGTATGTACGTCTGTCTGTATGAGTGCAAACATACGTGCGTTTGTATATATGAATCTTTGCTTCTAAGTAAACGTTAGCGTGCATGTGACAGACAGGCAAACGCACGGGTACATGCGTGTTCATTGACTATATATCATGTAATCATTAAACCATTTTCATTCTTAATACTACTCAACCGGTACACTGGCAAACAGTTAAGACCTTGATGAAATGCCATACAAGGCACATTTCATCTGGGTCTGCACCGTTTGCTAAGATAGAAAAAAATCTCCTTTGAAAAATATGAAAGCAGAATAAGCCATGTATCATGTAATCATTAAACCATTTTCATTCTTAATACTACTCAACCGGTACACTGGCAAACAGTTAAGACCTTGATGAAATGCCATACAAGGCATATTTCATCTGGGTCTGCTCCGTTTGCTAAGATAGAAAAAAATCTTCTTTGATAGATATAAAAGCAGAATAAGCCATTTTATGAATTAACACGCAGTCATCTGTGTGTCTGTTCGAAGGACCGTTTGTACGCACGTTCGTTCGTATATACATATCAAAGCGCATGCATCTGTCTGTGTGCGAGCGCACATTCGTGTGTTTGCATCCATGAACTTCCCTGACGAAAGCATGTCTGCACACATGCATACGAACATACATACATACGAATATACAGACAGCCGCACGCGTCTACACGCACGTTTGCACACATGAGGACACATGCACGATTACATACAAACATCGAAGTTAGAAAAATCAGGGATGTTCATATTATACATACACACATGCATACACACGAATGTACTCTTGCACACAGACGCACGGGAATAACCTTTATGCTAAGAACAGTTTAAAAAAACAGTGCAGACCCAGATAAAATGCCACCATAGTGGTATTTCATCGAGGTATTCGCTGTTTGCCAACACACCCAATTAAAAGTAGCAATTTCCAGAATGAAACATTTTATTTCTTTAGAAGGAGCCCCCCCCCCCATAATGATGACCTGCAATAAATCATAGCTCACATCAAAGGACAGTCTTATCGATTCCATAATTAGGTATGGATTAAAACTCTCTCTGTGTGGGGCCTGGAAAGGAGTGTAGGACAAAAGCCCACTAGGACAAAAGCCCACTGGGACAAAAGCCCACTGGACAAAAGCCCACTAGGACAAAAGCCCACTGGGACAAAAGCCCACTAGGACAAAAGCCCAGTTATATGCATTTAACGGGGATAGGTTTGAACTGATAGACAAACCCCAGGGGGCGGGGTAACTCTCATTTTTTCATACGTAGGCTTGGGCTCAGCATCTACAATTCACCCCAAAAGAATATCTGGAATTTCAAGCACCCAAATAAATATTTGAATTTTAGCAACCCAAAAAATATCTTCCATTCTGTGCCTTGACCTTTAGAAAAGACCCTAAAATGCATAGAAATGACCTCTAGATATAGTTCAATTTTGTGATGACCCCCCCCCCCCAAAAAAAAAAATATCTACAAAATCTTCATAACTCAAAAATATTCATTTTTCTGAAAAACCCCAAAAATATTGAAATTCAAAATTTTTAACCCCAAAAAATAGCCCAGGCCTACGTATGTATGAAAATATCAGAGTACACCCCCCACCCCCCTCCCCCACCCCCCCCCCTGCCTGGGGGACACACGGACAGAGGGACCTAAGATGAAGAATCTCCCTTCTTCTCAGATCTGAAATTTCAATTTCAAACATCTCTTTTTGTTTGGCACCTCTCACTAAAGTGCATGCTAATTGTTACTACCAGATCAAAGGTCATTTGGATTAATTAGACATATGTTTCCCAATTATAATAGGTTTCCCAATTACAATAGATTGTTTGACCCAAACTGTGAATTGATTTTCTTAAAATATCAATGGCTTTTAACACCCAAATTAAGTTGTTTGTCACAACATACACGAAAAACAATTACAGTGAAAACACACTGCATGTATGATTATCCCTGAAGGAGCAGTCTGATCAGGGTTAACAGTTTTATAAAAAAAAATCAAAGAAGTGGGCTTTTGTCCACCCTGCCAAATTAAGCAGTGGGCTTTTGTCCAGTGGGATATTGTCCAGTGGGCTTTTGTCCTAGTGGGCTTTTGTCCCAGTGGGCTTTTGTCCGTTCCCCCCTGGAAAGGGGCATATGGATGAAAACGGATTAATTTAGTGGGCAATAAAATACATGTACTCAATAATGATTTATTGTATATTGATCACCATTATTTCAGTTTCCTTCACAATCTACTGAAATGAGATAATAATAATAATAATAATAATAATAATAATAATAATAATAATAATAATAATAATAATTCTTAGTATGCTGGGTAATTTTCATGTAGCGGTTGTCGTCTGCTGACTTTTTTTCCAAATTGACCTTTTTTCAAAAAAATGTGAACAGGCATACCAATGTTCTATTAATCCTGCTCTGGGACGAAATTGTTTGCTTAAGTTATCAGCAGACGAAAAAAGTTGTTGCTAGCAAAAGAAAAGGTTTAAATTAATGATTTCACTTTTAACATTTCACAATCAATGGTGAATTTTCCCATATACAATTAGTATGGATTATTCCATTTAGTATTTTAGGGTTCATAGTTTGAATTAATAAATTTAAATATTTTTCTGTCCCCAAAGATTATTTCTATCTAAGCAAACAGTACTGACCAATGTTTCATCTGGGTCTTCACTGTGTGATAAAAAGTCAATGAACACGCAGGCACACGTGCGTCTGTCTGTCAGGTGCAGGTTAACGTACAAACATAAAACATAAGTTAGAATTAAGAAACAGTCAGTAATTTTCATATTAAAATACACGCGTACACAAATGTGTACGCACACATACAGTGAGGCGCACGCGCATAGTACGTATGTCAGGACGGACGAGGGGACGGGTGCGCGGACAGACAGACAGACAAAGTTATTCTGCTTTTATATTTCTTCAATTTGGATAACCAAGAAGTTTGGATTTTTTTTCTTAGCAAACAGTGCAAAACGAGATGAAATGCCGCCTTATGTGGCATTTCATCAGGGTCTGCACTGTTTGCCAAAACAGTATCCAAAATGAAAAGGGTTAAATGATAGATATGTTAACAGATCAATGAACGTGCGCCTGTCTTCAAAGGCACACGTTCGTATCGTCTAAATGTGACAGTGGTAATCGCAATAATCCAATTAGTGCAATACCCCAATAAAAGTGCCAAAGAAGATCACCCAACACAGGAAGTGAATTGAATAAGACGGGAAAACGACCCTTTGACTAGTTTGGGATGGAGTACCATATTTCTAACAGAGTTTTGCATAGCGATGAACTTTTGTTGAAAATTACTTTGTATGTATTTTTTACAATGGGTGTAGCAATACAGAACACATAGTCTAAGCGTGCAAATGCACATGAGTGCCTCAAGTTTAAACTCGGACCAAGTATACTGTGTCCTGGGTTTGAATCAAAGGGCCTATCGTTTTAGCCTGGCTCGTCGAGTTGTAACGAAGAAAATGATCCTTAGCCCTTTTCAAATCTGACGGATTTTACTATACATATTGATGCAATAAAACATGGATTTGTCCATTTTATATTTTCAGGGGTGACATGTCAAATTATTTTTTTTATATATTTCTGTCACATCTGTTATCTTAGCAATCAGTGCAGACCCAGATGAAATCAGCATTGTCTTGCATTTCATCTGGGTCTGCACTGTTTGCCAAAGTTAAAGGGTGAAATGATATGCTGGTCTGAAGTCCGTCGTGGAGAATACAAAACTCGACGGTGGAATTCTGAATATTACCACACATTCAAACATTATCCGAATGCCTCAAATCAGCATGTTTACATTGATTTGAATGGCAGTGATTGCTTGTGCACAGACACCTGATGACGCAGGAATATACACATTTCATGTTGTTCCCTGCACGCTTCCTGCATGTGCGTGGTTGGCAATAAATGCGCATCGATGTTCGAACGCATATCCACATTTCATTGAACTATTATCCTGCTAGTGACGACTGGGGAACGGGCACCTACACCTTCACTCGTGACGACTTTTTTTGTCTGCTGATAACGGTTTGAACCCAGGTCAAGCCTGCCAAAGAATCAGGCCTGATCTGGATCCAAACTGTTTGTCACTCTTATAGTATACATCAAACACGTTTTGAACAAAACGTTGGTCCTTATCTAGATCCAAACTATTTGACACTCTGGTGGTACCCCTCAAAGACTTTCTGAAAGGGTTTGATTTAGGATACTTATCTCGAAGCAATGTGCAGAGTGTATATTGCTTCGAGTACATATCAAAAGCTTCTAAATTATTCAGCATGCATAAAGTTCAACCGTCACACAGTCTGCTACACCCATCTGCTTATTTATTTTTGGTAGCCTATATTGCAAACATTATGGACCCAGATCAGACTGTTCCCATGTGAGCAACCTAATTAGGGGTTGTAGTTTTGCTTCTATGATGAATGCTAGTATAAAGTGCACTTGGATATATGCAACAGACGTAAAAAGCAGACAACATTTTCAAGACAAAAGCATGTTGGCGGGATAATGGTTAATGCTATTATACCTCCATGCACTGAATTTGACGTTCGACTATGGGCATGTTCTGCGTTGAACCAGTACTAAGCTAGGATTAATGTGTCTTGCTCGAGGACACAACGCAGTGACGTCGGTGAGGCTCTAACCCCACTTTATATACAAAGCGGATTCACGTCACCTTGGCAACAGCAGATCAACGTCGATACAGCGTCAGGTATCAACAGTGCTCTGATATTGTTAACTCGACAGAGTGTAGGGCAAAATCCCCCGGACAACCCCCCACTGCTCATTTTTGTATAGGTGGACATAATCCCCCTTGAATTTTGCGAAGTGGACATAATCCCCCCCATATAAATTTTACAACGTGAACATAATCCCCCCTATGAATTTTACCACGATAACATAAACCCTCTCGGACAGAATATGGATATGGAGACTGAATATAAACATAAACTTCTTACCGTCATGCTGCTTCATTGGAGTACATGTAGTTTTTATGCCCGCAAAGGAACTTAGGGAGGCATATAGTCTGTCCGCCCGTCCGTCCTGCTTTGTGTCTGGTGCATATCTTCTATATTCTTTAAGGCAGGAATCCCAAATTTGGTGTGTGGATGCATCTTGGGATGGCGGAGTGTCAGGTACTACTTTCAGGTCACTGTGACCTTGAACTTGACCTCTGACCTAGTTCGTAGAAAATTCGTGTCTGGAGCATATTTCTTATATTATTTAAGGTAGGAATCCCAAATTTGGTATGTGTACGCATTTTGGGATGAATAAGTGTCGCGTACCGTCCTAGGGTCCTTGCGACCTTGACCTCTGACCTAGTTTCTAGAATCGGCATTGAGTCTGGTGCTTTTCCCCTATATTCTTTGAGGTAGGAACTCCAAATTTGGTGTTTGAATACATCTTGGGATGGCAGAGTGTCGCGTACCATTTTCGGGTCACTATGACCTTGACCTTGACTCCTGACCTAGTTTTTAGAGTAATCTTGTCTGGAGCATATCTCCTGTATTATTTGAGATAGGAATCCCAAATTTGGTGTGTCATTGCATCTTGGGATGGCGGTGTGTCACGTATCATTTTCAGGTCACTGTGACCTTTACAACTGACCTATTTTTTTAATTATCATGTCCGAGGCATATCTCTCATATCATTTGAGGGATAAACCCCAAATTCGGTGTGTGCATGCATCTTGGGATGAAAAGTGTAACGTACCATTCTTGGGTCACTGTGACCTTCACCTCTGGCCTAGTTTTAAGAATTGGCATTGAGTCTGGTGCATATCTCCTATATTCTTTGAGGTAGGAATTACACATTTGGTGTGTGAAAGCATCTTTGGATGGTGGTATGCCATGTACCAATTATGGGTAACTGTGACCTTGACCTCTGAACTAGTTTTTAGAATAATCATGTCCGGGGCATATCTCTTGTATTATTTGAGATATGAATCCAAACTTTGGTGTCTGGGTGCATATTTGAATGGTGGAGTGTCGTGTACTATTTATTGGTTACTGTGACCTTGACCTTGACTTTAGACCTTGTCTATAGAATTAGCATTGCGTCTGGTGCATATCTCTTATATTTTTTGATGTAAATTTCAAATTCGGTGTGTGAATGCATTTTTGGACGGCGGAGTGTCACATACCATTTTTGGGTCACTGTGACCTTGACCCTGACCTAGTTTTTTAGAATTATCATGTCCGGAGCATGCCTCTTATATAATGCGGTAGTAATCCCTAATTTGGTGTGTGAATGCATCTTGGGAGGGAGAAGTGTCCCATCCCATTTTCGGGTCACTTTGACCTTGACCTCTGACCAAGTTTCTAAAATTGGCATCAAATTTGGTGCATATCTTTGAGGTAGAAATCTCAAAATTTGTGTATGGATGAATCTTGGTATGGAGATATGTCGTGTACCATTTAAGGTCACTTTGACCTTGACCTCTGACCTAGATTTTAGAATTATCGTTTCCAACGCATTTCTCCTATATTATTTTAGCTAGGAATCCCAAATATGGTGTGTGGTTGCATCTTGGGATGGCAGAGTGTAATGTACCAAGTTTGGGGTGACTGAGACCTTGACCTTTTTTTTTCTAAAATTATCGCCTCAGGGGCATATCTCGTATATTATTTTAGGTAGGGATCCCAAATTTGGTCTATGGATGCATCTTTGGATGTTGAAATGTCGCGGACTATTTTAGGTCACTGTGACTTTAACCTATGACCTAGTTTCTAGAATAATGACATCTGGAGCAGCATATAACCTATATCATTTGAGGTAGGAATCCCAAATTTGGTGTGTGGATTCCTCTTGGGATGGCGGAGTGATGCATGACATTTTGGGCATTTTGACAGTGACATTGACTTCGACTCCATTTCTAGGTTTTTCGTATCTCGAGCATATCTCCTTCATAACAAATAACTTGCATCAAATGTGTCTTATGCTTGACCAATTCCTTTGGGGGCATTCGTCACGTTACTGTGACATTTCTTGTTCTATAGTATTTCCTTTACGACCGGGGTAGAATTGCCACTCCCTCGAATGGGTACAGCAAACGTTTTTTTGTTTCTTACTGCTTATGCGTAACGTCATTCTTTTAACATGCGCTTTAGGTATAACTTTTGGCCAGAGCTTTCATCTATATCCCTTCTTTTCGAAAGCGCAGGCTCGCCTGAGCCTTTACAACTCCTAATGTAATAAGTACCAAAGGCTCATGATCAAGCTCATATAATACTTGGCCTGAGCCTTCATCTATATAGCTTCTTTAGAGAAAAAATAAGTACCTTAATGTCATGCACATGCCCATAAAGTTGGCCTGAGGCTTGAGTTATATTCCTTTTTTATTGAGGGCAGGGAAGGCTCTTGCGAGACTGTGTTAATGCACAGCCTCGTTTGAGCCTTCATTGCTCGCATATGCGATATGAACCAAGCCCTTTTGAATTGGCCCATAAAGTTTGGCTTGAGACTTCATCTACATCCATTCTTTAGAGTGCAATAAATCCCAGAATTTCATGAACTGGCCAATAAAGCTTTGCTTGAGTCTTCATCTATATCCCTTCTTTAAAGTACGATAAATACCACGCTCTCATGAACTGGCCCATACAGTTTGGCCTGAGCCTTTATATACAGTCAACCCTCTTTATAACGACACTGTTTGTTCCAAGCTATCTTTGACGTTAAAGTGAATTTGCTGTTATAAAGAATTCTGACCATTACCAGACTTCCACATAATAATCATTTGGTAAAAGAAAATATTATACAAATGAATTAGAATACTATTATTCCAAATGTAAACATCATTTCAATTTCAAATTGCATCAAAATGCACAAAGCTTCCCACTTATCAAGTGAGACAGACACCTGTTCATGCAAAAAGACCTTGATCTGATCACCATATTGTCTGACACATGGAAAAAATTCTGTTATAATGAATTTATTTTCAATAGAAATTGTATATCTGTTCCCAGAAGTTACCGTCGGTGTCGTTAAGTGAATATTCTGTTATAAAGAGGGAATTTTAATGGAAACAGATCCGTTCCCAGCAATTATATGTCGGATATTGAATATTCTGTTATAACGAGTGACGTTATAAAGCGTTTTGACTGTATATCCTTTCGTTTTAGTGCGAGCAGCTAACGCTCTGGCGAGACTGTGCGAATGTACAGTCTCGTCTGAGCCTTCGGTGCTCGCATATGCGATAAATGCCAAAATATCATGAACTGGCACATACATGTATCTACTATAGCACGGTCTTTGGGTGACAAACAACCTCTATGATTGGTGCGCTTCTCTGCAGTCTAACAGATTTAATTGTAGTTCGCTTACATGTATCATTGAAATTAGAACTACCTCACCTCATTTGACTCTTCATAGTAAACTCACAATAAAAGTACACAATGAAACGAAAGTCACTTTATCTGAAAATTATTAATTGTCAAATTTAGATCTTGGACTCTACCACTTACAGGGAATGTCAAATCTAGCATATTCTAAAAGGATGGACCTTTGCAGAAAATTCTACAACTGCCAAAACAAAGACCAGTGTGCACATTTGTATGCTCCATTTGTATGCTCCAAAACGCCCTTACGCACAAACGTATGCACGTACGCACGCACGTGCGCGTGCACACGCACAAACGCACGTACGCACGCACACACACAAACCAATATGTATTTTGACTGTGTAACACTTATATAAACATCTTTTGAATACAAAATACAGGATTTAGCGTAAGTATTATCATTTTCCATCACACAAAAATATATTATTAAGTGGTTTCTTATAGGTCTATCGTTTTATGCAGTAATAATCGCGCTAATTCCTGTATTGTGTATTTGAATGGTGTTTATCATGTCGACCTGATTGGAATGAATGGAGCGGAGCTACCTATAGTGGAATGGAACGGAGCGGAACGATGTGTAAAGGTATATTAGAGCGGAACTACCGATGAACGCGAACGGAACGCGAACGGACTTACCTATGAACGCGAGCTAAACGGACCTGGACCCGTTCATTGGTTACTTTGACGGCTGGCGGTACTGTATGTATGTATGTATGTATGTATGTATGTATGTAGGGAGCGCAGTAGCTCAGTGGTAGAGTGCTTGACTAGAGACCGAAGGGCCGCGGGTTTGAGCCTCACCGGCGTCACTGCGTTGTGGTCCTTGAGCAAGACACATTTATCCTAGCTCAGTACTGGTTCAACCCAGGAAGACCCGTCCCTGTTTGACTGAAAGATTGTTGATGGGACGTAAAGAATCAAATCAAACAAACAAACAAAAATGTATGTATGTATGTATGCATGTATGTATGTATGTATGTATGTATGTATGTATGTATGTATGTATGTATGTATGTATGTATGTATGTATGTATGTATGTATGTATGTATGTATGTATGTATGTATGTATGTATGTATGTATGTATGTATGTATGTATGTATGTATGTATGTATGTATGTTCGTGCGTACGTACATACGCATCATGCGCGGATCCAGAATGTTTTGTCAGAGCGAGTCCAACTTTGACAACGTTTTTCCAAATGCCATTTAAAGGGCGTTTTCGCTGGATTGCCGATGATGGCCCAACATTGAATTCCGGATTGGTAACTTTGTGATTTTTCAGAGATTTGTCGGGATCCGGTCCAGTTTTGCTAGAATTCCTTTTTTATTGTGATTTTTCAGGGGCGGGGGTCCGGACCCCTGTCCGCCCTCCTCTGGATCCACGTTTGTGTCCGTATGTATGTATGTATGTATGTATGTATGTATGTATGTATGTATGTATGTATGTATGTATGTATGTATGTATGTATGTATGTATGTATGTATGTATGTATGTATGTATGTATGTATGTATGTATGTATGTATGCTTTGGCGTCGCTAACCTTAATCTCTTTTACGCTTGAACCGGCTGTTTTTGTTTTCGAAGAACAAATGCATGACTCTGAAAACAATGAGGAGGGTAAAAGACTAAAAATACCAGTACAACAATAGACAGAGTTCAGTGCACCATTAATCATTGTATCCTCCGCATGATGAAAAAATGTCCGTAAACTCATTCTGGAGAGAATGGAGATAGCGCAGTATGATAAGAAAACTTGTTGTCAATGACAATCGGATTCTGTATGCAGACTGTTCTTCGGAAGACAGTTAAAGCTTTGGCCAACTTACACAATTATTATGCAGCCTAGTCTGAATCTCGCGGCCAAGCTGGAGCAGTGTAGAGCACTTGTAAATAACTCAGCTTAATTAAGTTCATCAGTTATAAGGGCTTGCCAATACTTTTCTTGTACGTTTGGTTATGACATATTGGTTAAGTCAGTGGGGAAAAGGACCAAAAACCGATCATGAAAATATGTTTAAATTAGTAATGAGCACTGTCATTAGAAACCCTACTTATGCTGTACAGTAAAACATGTATAAAACGGATCGCTTAATGCAGGTCAAAACTATTGCAGAATGCTCCAAGAGGAGCATTCTGCAATACTTTCGACCTTCATTGAGCTACCATTTATCATAAAGATCTTGTCTATTTTTGAGTGGCCGCGTTACACACGCGAATATAAAGAGTGATATGCAGACTTTCTAATTGTGAGACAATAGCTGTCTAGTAAGTAAGTACGATCTTCAGTAAAATAACCAACACAGAAAAAATAGAAAATTTGCCTTTCGTTTTTTCGAAATACTCGCTCATTTGAAAAAATTTGGGACACACTGGATTCAGAGACTAGGACCTATTTAAAATTTATTTTAATAATTAACATAATGTCATTGACGGGCGTTTGAAACTTAGGTTTGATAGACTAAAAACTGATGATAATCATTTTGAGGGTTGTATACACGTATATTATTATGTCTTCCTTCCTATAATTCGAATTTTTATTACTTCGAAATAAAACTCGTCCCTAGGACTTCGAATTTACAAGATTCGACTGTATAAGCATAACGTTCTTTTTATGGAGCAAAGGTTAACTCAGAAGCCGTACATATTCGTTTTGTCCATTATACATTCGTTACTCATACGGCAAAGTCCGTTAGTTGACCGTTCTTTGTCCGTTACTTGTCCATTATATATGCGCTACTCATGCGTATTTTGCGCTACCTACACGTTCCACGAAGATCCTCATCGCCACCGAGACCACTTTCATCACCGGATGAACACCGGATTAACATTTTTTGCAGTGTTTCTGTCCGTCCGGCGTCCGTTACCCTTATCCGTTAATATGTGACAGCACCATAAGTGTTAGCGTATACTAGACTAGCTACTAGTCTGATATCATATTCTTTTTTATAAATGATAATTTCATTTTGAAATAATAATTTCTTTAATCTCCCTCTTTCCTCTATGATAGCAATATTTGTGAAAAGGTGTGGATATGATGTCAAAGAGAGAAAGAGATGAGACTGGCTATATGAAATCAATTTTCAATGAATGAAACGTAAAGTAAAATACGAGACGAGCACATCAAGGTCTAGGAGCTAGACTAAGCGTATACTTAAAGAGGTGGCAGAGGGAGCTGCCACCGCTTTTTTACAGCGTATGCACAATTTGAATTTGCATGTAATACTCAACTCCTCCTACGACGAATGAATATTTCATGTAAAGCCCCAGTTAAGCCCCAGTTACACTGTCACGATTTTGGCCACGACGGAGCTACGACTCACCCCGATTTATCAAGTCGTGATGCATCGGCATGAGTCGTAGCAGCACCGTAGAGACATCGGCGCGAATCCTAGTAGTACCGTGGTGATTCGTGAAGACTCCTGGTGATTCGGCAACCTCCACGACAAGGCTACGACGAGTTTAAACCGTTTAAACTCGTCGGGGTGAATCGTGCTGAATTGTGGGCGTGGCCTAAATCGTAGCTCTACCGTAGCGGGATCGGGATCATTCCTAGTGGTACCGTGGTAGTATTCGTGGTCATTCGTGGTCATTCGTGGGCGTTCGTGGGCGTTCGTAGCGAATCGGCTTATCACTGACACAAGATTCTGGTATAAAAAACAGAGGTATCATTGCTGAAAAACATTTTCAAAAGTGAATTGAGCCGCGACATGAGATTTCCAACAATGTGGTATGTGAGACCAGCAAAGGCTCAGACCAGCCTGCGTATACGCGCAGTCTGATCAGAGCCTTTGCTTGTCGCTTGAATATTTTATGACCCTTTGGCAACTGACCGAACATAATTTGGAGTTTCTAAGCTTATAAGGAGGCTGCACAAGCTCGTCTGAGTCTACACATGCAAAATGTCACGTTGTTGGAAATCACATGTCACGGCTCAATTTTAGTGCAGCGCATCATGGATTATGTCAAGAGACTTCAAATTGCTAATTTGCAGCTTGAACTGGACGTCATCTGATACAACTGGACATGACACTGGACTTGGGACAGGACTGAGCCTAGCCAGTGGGTCCGGTTACTGTTTTGATTTTCCCACAGCTCTTCTATTTGATGGCATGACTGACTTCGTCAAAGGTTGAAGAGATAATGATATTGGCAGGGGGTTACTCTGATATTTTCATACATACGTAGGCTCTGGTTATTTTTGGAGGTACAAAATTTTGAATTTTAATATCTTGTGGGGTTTTCAGAAAAATGAATATTTTTGGGGTTTTAAGATTTTGTGGAGATTTTTTGGGGGTCATCACAATATTGGACTATATTTAGGGGTCATTTCTATGCATTTTAGGGTCTTTTTTAAGGTCAAGGTACAGAATGGGGAAGATTTTTTTAGTTGCTAAAATTTAGAATTTAAAATTTTTGGGGGGTGCTTGAAATTCCTGATATTTTTGGGGGGTGAACGGTAGATGCTGGGCCTGTGCCTACATATGTAGAAAAAATGAGAGTACCCCCTCCCCCTAGGACTGTCGCATGACAACCACTAAATCGTGCACATTCGTGGGAGGTCGTGACGCTACCGTAGCGCTACCGGCTTGAATCGTACTAGCACCGTATCGAATCGTGGAGGCATCGTGAGCATTCGTAGCTCCACCGTGGTGAATCGTAGCGCTGCCGTCATGAGTCGTAGTGGATCCGTAGATGAATCGTGTAGACACCGTAGGAGCATCGTGAGACATCGTATTGATGCTGGAATTTCTTTTTTCCCATCCCGACGCATCCCGATGCACCCCGATTTTACCATCTGTCTCAAATCGGGATGAGTCGTGGTGAATCGGGGCTTGAATCGTGACAGTGTAACTGGGGCTTTACACTGTTACGATTCAAGCCCCGATTCACCACGACTCATCCCGATTTGAGACAGATGGTAAAATCGGGTTGCATCGGGATGCGTCGGGATGGAAAAAAAGAAATTCCAGCATCAATACGATGTCTCACGATGCTCCTACGGTGTCAGCACGATTCATCTACGAACCCACTACGACTCATGACGGCAGCGCTACGATTCATCACGGTGGAGCTACGAATGCTCACGATGCCTCCACGATTCGATACGGTGCTAGTACGATTCAAGCCGGTAGCGCTACGGTAGCGTCACGACCTGCCACGAATCTTCACGATTTAGTGGTTGTCATGCGACAGTCCCAGGGGGGGGGGGGGGGTACTCTCATTTTTTCTTCATACGTAGGCTCGGGCCCAGCATCTACCGTTCACCCCCCCCCCCAAAAAAAAAAGGAATTTCAAGAACCCCTAAAAATATTAGAAATTTTAGCAACTCCCCAAAACACCCCCATTCTGTACCTTGACCCTAAAAAAGACCCAAAATGCATAGAAGTGACCCCTACGTATTGTCTAATTTTGTGATGACCCCCATAAAATACCCACAAAATCTTCATACCAAAAAAATATTCGTTTTTCTGAAAACCCGAAAAAACTGAACTTCATAACTTTGAACCCAAAAAATTACCCGCGCCTACGTATGTATGAAAATATCAGAGTACCACCCTTCCCCCCCCCCCCCCACCACCGACGACAGTTTGCAAAAATATGACACCAAATATTATTATCTCTTCAATCTTTGACGAAGTCATTCATGCCATTAAAAAGAAAAGCGGCGGTAAAATCACAACAGTCACCGGACCCTTGCGCTAGGCTCAGTCCTGTCCCAAGTCCAGTGTCATTCCAGTTGTATCAGATGACGTCCAGTTCAGGCTGCAAGTTAGCAATTTGAAATCTCTGGACATAACCATGATGCGGTTTACTAAATTCACTCTTGAAAATGATTTTCAGACATTATCCTGTTATGATGTCGGTGTGCCGCGGTCCCTTCGCACTAGGCATATACAAAATGATTTTCAGCAATAATACCTCTGTTTTTATACCAGAATATTGTGTCAGTGATATCCCGATTCGCTACGAACGCCCCATCTTGTCCTACCAAGGGTTGCGATTGTCCAATCTAATTAGCACGCGGTGTATATAAGATGCCGATAAACTGCTACCTTAAATCTGATTGGCAGGAAGGGATTATCGAAAAAATCCTTCCTGGCGTTTTCATTGGTCGATTGGTCTGCGCTAATAATAAATTTTGAGGGTCGTGAGGCGAAGGGTTTGTCGAAAGGTAGATACGACGAAACCTTCGCTGGTGAAGATGCGAACGCCCACGAATGACCACGAATGACCACGAATACTACCACGATACCACTAGGAATGATCCCGATCCCGCTACGGTAGAGCTACGACTTAGGCCACGCCCACAATACAACACGATTCACCCCGACGAGTTTAAACGGTTTAAACTCGTCGTAGCCTTGTCGTGGAGGTTCACGAATCACCAGGATTCTTCACGAATCACCACGGTACTACTAGGACTCGCGCCGATGTCTCTACGGTGCTACTACGACTCATGCCGATGCATAACGACTTGATAAATCGGGATGAGTCGTAGCTCCGTCGTGGCCAAAATCGTGACAGTGTAACTAGGGCTTAACTAATCCATTTCTCCGAGAGATGGATCGAAGCCCTGCATTAATTAACATTACGTGACCTAGCCATTTGCAAACTGGAAACACACATGACATATGATGCAGCGCATGAGATTTCCAACAATGTGGTATGCGCGACCAGCAAAGCCTCAGATCAGCCTGCGCATACGCGCAGTCTGATCAGAGCATTTGCTTGTCGCTTGAGTATTCTATGATTGTTAAGGTACTGACTGAACACCATTTGGAGGCTCGTCCGAGTCTACACTTGTCAAAATGTCAAATTGTTGGAAATCTCATGCCGCGGCTCAATTATTATATGATATGATAATGTAAATGAAACTCTCCTGTTAGCAACGCCCGGATATTTGGGTTGTGGTAGTGCAATATGATAGGTATTTAGAGATTTAACCTCTTAAGCAGCTTTACATCAGTGATGCCAGAAAACTCAATGTGATACATGTACTGTAAATTCGGAAATTTTCGCGAGAATTTTATTTTCGCGAATAGCCTTAAAAATCATATTTGCGACGTTGAAAATACGCGACTAGGGCATGATTCACCTATATCAGTAAACGACAGAATGATTTCGCCCTTTCGCGAGGGTTATATTTTCAGGAAACTTTACATGTGCGAAGTTTGGCGAAAAAAAACTTCGCGAAAAATCCCGAATTTACAGTATAGAAAACCATACGGACAAGCTCGTTCTAAGCTGCCCAAATCTTAATGGAAAAGGTTTTGAACATTGTAAATGCCTCGCTTTTAACGGAAAAGTTGGTGCCAATAATACGATTATAGTAAGTTACAATTGGTATTGTTTTCTCTTGTACTATAATAAGCACTTCGGCGTTGGCGGAGTTCACCGGCGGTAACGTTATGCCAGCTGTGCGAGCCCAGCGGCAGTTCAAGGCTATTCTAAGAAGGCATAAATGTCTCAATGACACAAGTTAATCTGTTGACATATGCAGCCGGTTTCCCGTCACACCATACCAAAATAATTCCAGAGTAATCTCATAGATAGACTCTTCCCATAAAGGTAACATGCTTAATATTTTTAGAGTTTAACGAAGTGGCTACATGTATTTACAGTCAACTGTAAATAGCCACAATTGTTAAAATGGCAATTTACAGTTGACTGTCAATAGCCATTATAACGTTTTTGGCTAATGACAGTTGACTGTATTTTGCCATTTTTCAAAACGTTTTTTGACTAATGACAGTCAGTTTCGTTATTTGCTTAGGATACAGCATCTTGTCCTACCAAGGGTTGCGATTGTCTAATCTGAAAGGTAGATTCGACGAAACCTTCGCTGGAGAAGATGAGGATACAGGGATCCTCTCTCCACTCGTGCCGATATGAAAGTTTATAAAATTATTCATAGTGGGTGGAGTCTAGGACGAATATACACGAAGGAAATGGTTAACCGTTGTAAACAACTATGCAGTGCCAATCGAGTCGCTAATGACATTTCACGATGACCTGGCAACATGCGGTTAAAGATATACTTCTGAAAACAAGCATATCAAACAGGTTTTGTTTTACTTCATCATGTTCATCTACTCGCAGGAGATGTACAAAATATAATATATGTACAAAATTGCAAAGATTTCATATTCTGTAAATTTTAAGCAGATGTAGGATAAAGTCAGGTAAATTCGGACATCAGGTAAATTCGGACACACCTTTACAAACAGTGTAAATCCAGATGAGACGGCTCTTTATGAGCCGTCTCATCAGGGTTTTCACTGTTTGCTTAATTAATTTATTTTTTATTCCAATATTTGAAATATGAAACAAACAAGGTCGCTGTCCGAATTTAGCTGCCTGTCCGAATGTACCCGACATTACCCTATATGACAGTTTCTGGCTGGTCATTGCTCTAGCTTTCAAATGCAGAAATGTGTGAGCCATGGCAACGGAAACTAGCATTTTTGTCATTTCTAAAATTCATACGAGCTACCATCCAATGCAACAAGACATCTCTACGTGTATCTTGGGTTACTATCTTAATCTACATGTATTATCATGCTTATTGTACGCAGCGAAGGATTTGACTTGCTATGCGGGTGAACAATAAATCAAGAAATATCATGTTCACGCAAGCAGAAACATTTATTTCTACAACACATATGTCGCCAAAACTAAGACATGACATGATGCCTTCACCAGTCCATGAGAAAACCTACATTTGTTGCATGAATATACCTATAGCGAACTCGCATATCAATCTGCGTTTCCCTGCATTCTGGTCAGTGTCATTCACAATAGCTGCTTAGACAGTATAAAAGCTTGCTACTGCCAAATCATCGTTTTCTAGTTTATCTCTGTCATTGAGCGGATAGCATTGGTTCTTATCTTTTTGTCACCCACAATAACAGGTTGCTATAATGATGCGGCAGTATTGTGATTATATAACGTGTTTACCTGTATCAATTTAGCCAGCTCACGAGAAATCGGTCCTTATGGCACATACGAACAGCGAATGCTCAGACGAACCTTCCACACACGAGCCGTCACTACTCGCCTTTACAACGTATTGATGGATATAAGGGATACTATTTAAATTTAGGCCTCTCGCCCCTCTGCATAGCTAGAAATATATATTTGAAGAAATAATCTATGCAACTGCGATTAGTACATTTTAATTCAGTGGCGAGTCTGTTTATTATCTAAAATTGAGCCAACACACGATGTTTTGGTACTGAGTGCCTCGCATAAACGCCATTGTTGATGTATCTAGAAAAGACATGGTTTTTAATTTTAGCCTGGTGCTTTATCTACGTCCTTCTTATGTGAGCAGCGAATGCTCTTGTGACTCTTGGCATATGCGCAGATTTAACAGTGATCCTTCGATGCTCCCAGAAGCGATAGGTACTGAAATCACGTGCATTGACACGAGTACGATGACTTAAGTGCATAAATGTTTTTAAAAGCGGTATGTTCAGTGTAATAATAGAAAATACTTGCTTAGATGGCATTAATATTTCATGTCATATGCATGTTGGTAGCAGATGCATAGTTTATGAGTCTGCGTATATGATATTCCATGAACAATTACAGTTTCCCGCTTCTCCAGTTTGTCGGATAATAACTTAAGCTATATAGCAGGTTTCGTTGTTAGTGGGATATTAAACACAAACACACGCGTGCACAGACTGGTTCGGATTTTGCACATTTCCCTTTTTCGATACTATTTCACTTAGATGATTGTAACAGTAATGTAGAACCATCACATGTTTTATAAAAAAGTTTATTTTCTAAATAATTATGGTGTCAGCACTTTCTTGAAAGTACTGGTAAGGCGAATCTGGATTTCACACCATTGAAGAGAAAAGTAATTCTACACATATAACGCTCGGAAAACAGCGACTAAGAAATTTTGAAAATTGCATTTTTAACGAAGAAAAACGCAATTTTGGCGGGAATCGCGATCCGAGGTTGGATCCTGCCAATATTTTAGTTTCATCTTTACTGAGAAGGACAGGATTCCATGTTGCCAATTTGCTTCCACCACTTCTTGTTAACTTATTTATTTGTTATTCTACGAGAAGCGATATATTCAGGTTGTAAATGTATGACATGTCGGGCGATCTTGAAATGAGCCGTGTACATATATCGTGATTTCCAACAATGTGGCATTTTGACAAGTGTTGACTCAGAAGAGCATGTGCAGCCTCCTTTTAAGCTTAGAAACTCAAAATGCTGTACGGTCAGTAGCATAAGAGTAATAGAATATTCAAGCGACCAGCAAGGCTTTGATCAGTCTGCGCGTATGCGCAGGCTGGTCTGAGCCTTTGCTGATCGCAAATACTACACTGTCGGAAATCTCAAACCTCTATATTGCTTACCGTTATTAATGTGAGCAATGTTAAGACAATTTGATTTAAGTCTCAAACAGTAAGTGGACTACCAGGCGAAAAGATATCGCATATATCATGATTTGCACGTCAAAGAATATTAGCGGGTCAGGTCAATGGTCAGGGCTGATCGAACTATAGTTAATATGTTCTGTATTCATATTAATTCCATTTCGAACTCCAGTAGGAATCTTAAAGCCGATTAGTATTGCCTAGTTCTTGGCTGCAGACATAATCAGACATGATAATCAAATATAGTCGCTTTACGTGAAAATAGAATAAATCTCATCGGATCCAGAACATTCCATACGTGGAGGGGTGGTCCTTAACGTTTTTAGTCATCAACGTATTTCATAGAGGGCCGCCCGGATCTCCCTCGAGAAGCAATTGTACCCATAGGGGTCCAATTACGTCTCGAGAGTGGTCCGTACAAGAATTTCAAAGGAAACCAATAGCCACTTGTGATTTTCCGTGTGTGTGGGGGGGGGGGGGGGGGGGCTCGGTGTACCCCCTTTGGAGGATCCGCCTATGCAACTCAGGTTATGACTCAAATGGCTGAACCTAGACGTCTAGAGATAGACGAAAATGTAGTCAGTATCCCACCTTCACTTCAGATACGTGTCTAGATTATAAACAAATCTAGTTCATGGCATTTATAAAGGCAACACTTTTTTCCATACCCATACTTTTGAATAATTAAACAACATTTTTGACATTAAAATACCTAAGGGCAAAAAATACTTCGAATATTACCAGTATTTCGAATTAAAGGGAGTAAGTCAAACATAATCCAACGACTAATTTGTTATTAAAACAGTTTACATTTTCTTGCCCTTTGTGGTCATGGGTTCCATTGTGGAACTTTGAAACCATTAGAGGGTCACGAATGAGGCCTAAATGGCCTTTGGCCTAGAAAATTTGCATATTCTACACTTTCAGTGTTTTTGGTCTAGTGTTTGAGTCCCAACGATAGCTTTATCAAGAACACATTTCAGTGTCCGAGTCTTCAATCCATAGTTACTAACTGCGTGTACATCAACTATAATTCATATCTGATGTGTTTGAGGCGCACACTCGAATCAAGGCTATATTTGAAATATATGCTCATCTAGTCCGGCAGTATTCAGGCGAATTTTAGGGGGACCTGAAACTTGATTTTAAACTTTTTATCTTTGTTGATTCTGATAGTGCATACATTGTCCTTGAAAAATCCGAGTGATGCCACTCTGGCATCATTGAGCATTTCGATATGTCCAAGATGGAGGACAATTATAAGAGAAAAATTGTGTGATACGGAAAATAATGTTTCAAACCCATTTTCTTTCTTAAGTTGTTGCTATGAAGTTGAAATCTAACTGAACACACTAGCTTGTAACCAAATAGAATAAGAATGCGGACAAGATGGCCGCCAAGATGGCAGTTTATCACAAAAAGTATAAGAAAATCTTCCCTGAGACCGACAAAGTCCAGGGATTTGCATGCAAAATGCTTATTTTACTGATTCTTGAATTACAGACATCATCCTTGTGATCCCAGTGATGCTATCACTCAGCATTTGACATATTCAAGATGGCGTCCAAGATCGTAGCCAACAAATTTTTCAAACCCGTTGGAGCGGCACCCTACATGTAGGCATAATGATGGATTTGTTACAAACCAGATGCCTTTACAAACACACGTATCTGAATAAACAAACCTGGTATGCGTGTATAATAGAGTTGCACTGTAAATGCAGGCATATCTGAGAATGGCATCAAGGCCCAAAATTACAATGCTTCCTTAAAGTTAAGGAAGACTTAAGTTAAGTATTGATTAAAATAACGTTTCGAACTTATTAAAATCAAAATAGTTTCGTTTTTTTTCTGTAGATCACAATGGTGTCTTTGACCATACATACTGCATGGATCCTGGCAATTTATTAAACATTTAATGTAGCATTTTGAAATATCAATACTTCACTTAAGTCGTCCTTAACTTTAAGGAAGCATTGTAATTTTGGTCCCAGTTCAGCAAACATGTCTGATGTGATGACACCTCTGTATAAGTAGCACCATATTTGTAGCAATCCTCCTATCTGCACTCAACTAGTAAAAATGTTGGTTGCGGTGGCAACTGACCACCAGACATGGCCTATAGTGAGGCACCACACCAATGGTCATTGTTGATGATGAGGGACCACACCAGAAGGCGTGGCCTATGGTGTGACAACACACCAGAAGGCATGGCTGATAATGAGGCATCACACCAGAAGGCATGGCCTATAGTGAGGATCCACACCAGCAGGCACGGCTGATAGTGAGACACCATACACCCAGGTATGGCAAATAGAGATACACAGCACCAACAAGCATGCAGGAATGAGTGGTAAAAGATCGGCAGGCATACTGATTGAGTGGTAAAAGATCGGCAGGCATATTGATTGAGTGGCAACGGTCCAGAAAGCGCCCATCTTGCACATCACTCAGCCAGTAGGCATGTTTGAACAGCAGTGGTGTTTGTGGAAGTTACATTAGGACAGAATACATATTTGTTGCAGCTGCAGCGACATAGCAATGGAGTCTCACTGGACCATCAGGCATGTATCTTGCATTGACAACGTAGCAATAATCTTGCCTACTAAAGTTTCACAGTTTAAGTTAGCATGTCTGATGGAGGGGCATCAATCGAGTAGCTTTTCTCTTTGATTTTCAAAGGAGACATGTCTGATTGAATGGTACCAAGTTCTCAGCCATATCTGTTGAAGTTTCATCGAACGCCATCCATGTATTGCCACCAGGCCATCACATCAGACATTCTTACCAGCACGCATGCAAATTATGTGGTACTGAAACAGCACACATGTATGTCTGTAGCCGAAAAGCAGGATCTGCAGGAATGTGTGTTTGTTACATCACACAGGCAATATTGTATGTTACAATTGCATCCGACTAACAGGAATGCTGGGTACTCATGTGTTGGATCAGTGTTCATGTCTGTTATACTTGTACCAGACCAGCAACCCAGCCATTATTGCCACAGGGTCAGTAGACATCTTTACCATTTCCATGTTTGATTAAGCACACATGTCTGAAACCAAGACTCCAGGCCAGCAGTTATATATGTAACAGCTTCACGAGACTATCAGACCTGTTGCAGTAGCCATGTCTTTAAACTTTGCTCTGAAACTGCAGGCATGTTTGTGATAGTTGCACCTGGGTATTTGGCACATCGAATACAAGCATGCATTTCTGTAAGATTTGCAAACACATTTGTAGTTGTGGAGCTGTGCCAGCAGGTATGTCGGTTACACTTGCCTCAGACCTGCAGTTATGTCTTCTATGCTTGTACCCAACCATGGCTGTTAAGCACAATTGCACCAGATCATCAGGCACGTATGTTACAGTAGCACCTGACCAGCAGTCATGTCTTTATATGTTGCATACAATCAGCATGCACGTCTCTTAGAGTTTCATCTTATCAGCATCCATTAATGTTATATTTGCACCCAGCCATCAGCAATGTCTGTAACAATTGCATCCCACCATTTGTCATGTCTTTAACAGTTGCACCTAACCAGCAGTCATGTCTGTTAAACTTGCACCTACACGCATGCGTGTCTGAAAAACTTGCACCGGACCAGTACTAGTATTCATATTTGTTATAGTAATATCCAACCATCTGTGCTGTCTGTTGCACTTGCACCAGACTAGTATAGTAGTAATGGTTGTTACAACTGCACCGGACTAACAGGCCTGTATTTTACAGTTTCTCCTAAGCAGCAGGAATGTCTTTAATGGTTACACCCAACTAGCAGTCATGATGGTAATTAACATCTGCAGCATGCAGATATATCTCTTACTCGTTGGTTTGTTGATACACTGCACTCCATAAGTAAATAGTATTTTCTCTCTTTCTTCGGTAATTCTATTTTTTAACAATCCGTCCATAAACTACTTTCAAGCTGATTTTTCCCGCATATTGATTAAAAAAAGGTGTGTACTTTGAGCAAGCACGCTGTCACAGAGTTTTCGGTGATATCGTTCGTTTAGCATACCCTGGCATTTATCACTTCATTATTTCTTGACAGAATGTTTGCCCAAAGTAGGAACCTTTTTGAAAATAATATGATATTAAGGTTCTTATTATCAGATCCAGCCAAAGGAAGTCTTGAAAGTAGTGCATGGATTGATGGATACGATTACCGGAACAAAGACACACAAAAAACATTACCATTATGAAAAAATAAGTCCGTTTTTTTCAGTGCAGTGTATAATAAAAACCAATGTGATTCCACAATATACATCCTACTATCTCTGCCATCTTGGACGACATCTTGTATATTTTACAACGCTGAAACACAAAAACATCATGCCAGTCAAATTCGCCGAATGCAGATAACATTGAAAACTATCAGAAAAAAGTTATAAACTGTGATTCTGATTTCAAGTGGGATTTTGCATTAAAATGGCGGCCATCTTGGACACCATCGTAAATAGTTCAACCTTCTGAATCAAACAATGATCCATTTTAATCATTTGTATTAATTAGACTCTAAAAAGCCATACAAAGTCAACATTAAAATGCTTTTTATTGCGTTTTTTGGTCAGATAGGTCTTAGGGGGCTAAATGACAGCCATCTTGGGCGCCATCTTCAATATTTCAACCTTCTGAAATGAATCAGTGTTCCATTTTAATTGTCTGTATCATTTAGCCTCTAAACATCCATAAAAAGTTAAAATTAGAGCTCTTTTTATCGAACCTGTTGGTCAGATAGGTGTTAGGAGCATAACTGACGGCCATCTTGGACGCAATCTTGAATTTTTCAAAACGCTCAATGATGCCAGAGTGGCATCAGTTGGATTCATCATGTACAATGTCTGAACAACAAGAATCCGTGAAGAAAAAAACTTTAAAATCAAGTTCCAGGTCATTCTTGTTTTCTACCGGACTAATCTCAGCTCATCTCAACTGAGCATGAAATGTCAACTGCTGATAAAACTAAAATGCTGAAAATAAAATACTATCTTGCTTTAAAACTCTCAGGTGCTATATTTACCATGCTTATAAATGTTAAAATGCCAACAATTGAGCATGAAAAAGGTTGCATGCCTTGTTGTAATATTCCATGGGCACACGAGTCATTTTGTTGGTTTCGCAATCAAGATAGTCGTCCTTATTATCATTATTATGTTTCAGTCCCAATAATTATCAAAGGTACATGTAGACGCTTTATGAATTTGTAATTAACGGTAATTTTCATACAGCCTATGATAGACCATTTAACAATGTTGAGCTGAGGAGATGTGTGTACTTTTTCATCCTATTAACGCTTAAAGCACCACCTATATTTTGCGGCAATTTAAAATTTTGCCGCTTTTTTAAAAAATAACGAATAAGGCATGATATTTCATGAGAATCGTCTGCTGGCAGACTATTCTCATTAAATATCATACCTTATTTTTTTCGAAAATTGGGAAAAATGTCACAAATTTTGTCGTCTGCTGCAGTTGTGATTGGCGTTTTAAGGGTTAACCTACATCATTCCAGTTGTGAACATGCATTATTAATCAGAGTAGAAAACTGCGTGGATTCTGATCAGATGACTGCGACAGAAAGCAGTCAGTGGTCAGTTCATGAAAATACTCATAACTCTTGAACCATATGGTGTATTTGGATCAACTTGTGCATACTTATTGTCCAGCCATTGGTGTACAAAATAGTGACAAGGCTTGACCAAGCATCATTTCGGCCAAACATGGTCATTTAGTGAAAATGATCATAACTCTCTCATATACCACATGGTGTATTTGGATCAAATTTTGCGTGCTTATGCATTTAAACATAATGTCTAGACACTGGTATGCAAAACGACGATGAGACTTTGTCAATGTTTTCTAGTCCGTCGTGATCAGTCGGTGAAAATGTCCATAACTCTTGAACCACATGGTATAATCTGATCAAATTTTGCATATACATTTTAATTTACAACAGAGATTTCCATGCAATCGATGCCTTGAACTTCAACTGCAATCTGCACGCACATGGGCCGATTCCGTGGAATCAACCGCTGCCGTACAACGAGGGTCTACTTTTCATGGACATCGTTAACGTGACGTTGACGTCACGGAAACCATGCCTGCACAATAACAAGTTTGACTGCAGCGAAACAAAAGGTTGCAACATTCCACAATAAACGTCTTAAAAAAGATGCTATTGAGATATTTTGTGGAAAAAATAAACTTCATTTATCCTGCTGATAAAACTTTTCGGATAACCAGAATAATCAATTTTAACAGGGCTGAACCCACGTGCTACAGAACTAATTTTCACTGCGCCATTTCCGGCGAACAAAATGGAGCTTCGTGGTACATAGTACTACGCATAATGCTCCTTAGATTCACCCGAGCCATGATTTGATTCTCGAAATGTGGCGGAATTTCCCAAATGCTGCAATTCACCACCAATGATGCTCGCCCTTTCTACAGTCTGGGCGAAGTCAGAGCATTATATAGAGGATCTTACATGAGTGTTCATGTTTTATTGAATTTATTAAACGAGATGGGGAAAAGAGATAAAATGCGAGGCTTGCCGAGCATTTTATCTCTTTTTCGCAACGAGTTTAATAAATTCAATAATACAAGAGCACGAATGCTAGATTCTATTTATCATATGACAAATACTTTGAAATCTTATTTCTGGCGTAAAAACGTTATAAGTTTGTCATTATGTACGCAACGTTGTCATGGACGTCATAACGTTTCCCGTAAATCTATAAAACACTAGTGGTTTACAGATTTTATTGCATGGCGTTATTTCACTCCCAGATGCGACGTCATATGATAAAAACTGTTTTAAGCTTAAAAAATATATTTCTAAGAATTTCGTTCACCATGGGTTGTGCACATTACGGTCAGATGATTTATTACGCTGAAAATGTTTGTTTATCTACACCTGTGGTGTACCCTACATACACAATATGCTACATACACAATATGCTACTCTGGTAGCAGTAGCATATTGAGTAGTGTCGGTACAGTATGTCATTTCACCGGTCGTACCTCAATATGCTACACAAGAGTAAAATATGTCTCGCCCTTTAGGTATGCTGGAGCATATTGTGTAGCAAGCATATTGTGGCTCTTCAACGCTTAAACTGAAGGTCTACTCAGTTTCCAGTGTATCCAGAGCATAAAAATGTGTATAGCAACTGCATCCAGATGCAGATAGCCTCACAATCAACGATGTTTGTCAAAAACATGGAACAAGACCTCAGCATGGGACCAAGACTAATTATCTATGATGTGGCATTTCCTGGTCGTTTTCACGTTTATGTAAACATCTTATAAACGAATTGCCTTTGATTGACAAAAAACAATACCCCACCCGCCCCAGGATACACTTTTATTGAAATGATAATTGGGAAAATAGCCAAGATGCATCTGCACAGATTCAAACAACAATACAATTAGGAGGAAATTGAAACAAATATTATTACAAAGGAAATAAAAAAGACAACGTCAAAAGATCAGATCTAAACCTAAACGAAAATAGCATCAAGAAGTAGAACAAGCGGCGTAATATTACGTTAAAACAACACATTATCTTTTGTAAACAATTTTAATAAGTGCAATTATATTTCTTTTAAAAGAATAGCAAATATTTATCTTTCTAAAACTGTCAATATCAAGGCCACTTTGCGTTTTTTTTTTTTATAAAAATCTAAAATTAGTTTTTCAAAGCTCTAAATAATGAGCTGACGACATTAAAATGGGACTGCTTTACCCCTTATACATATATACTAATGGGTTCTTCCTACTGATTCGATACAATAATCTTGGCATGTTCCATTGTATACATATATTTAGGAATACTAGGTTATAATAAAGAATATTGTATTTTTGTCTAAAGATATTTTTACCTTAAAAACAGTGTAGACCTAATGAAATGTAGCATTATGCTGCATTTCATCAGGTCTACACTGTTTGTAAAGGTACCCCTTTAGGGGTTGACCGAACACAAAGGTTTAAATGTTTGTGATGATTTTTTTTTGTAATTAAGTGACAGAAATGTACCTGTGCAAAATCAGACAGGTTTTATATTTTGTAAATTGCTTGTGCTTTTGAACATTCAATCAAATAACAAAATATGAAGTGATACATTTTGTTTTAATTTCATTTCCAGCATTCATCCTTTCAATTTATTGTCGGATTTTCCTGTTCGTTTTTCATTTTCTTAGGTTTCCTCCTATTTTCGTTTTTCATTTTATTAGGTTTTCTCCCGTTTTTCCAGATTGTTCAGTCCTATTGGTATTTAATTGGTTTTCGTTCTAACGTGTTGTTTTAATTTTTTATTGGTAAAATCTTAAATTCATTTCTGTTTAGTCGGTCTTCCTGTCAAATAGTATTGGCCAACACTTACGCACTCTCCTTTTAACTTTCGTTTTTAAAAGGTTTATTTTGGGAAAATATTTCTAAATATAGTTATTTCTGTCGTTGAAGTTAGTAACATTAAGACTAACATTCACAAAATGAATACAATTTGACATGTATCATATACTATAAGATAGAATGCGAGAAACATCTCCATCCAGAGAAAGAATATTAACAATTGCAAATCAAAATCTGCATGTTAATCGCACATTTCAAATGGACTATGAACAATCTAAAAATGCATAGAATGTTTAGCGGGAGGTAGAAAAAAGAAAAATACATAATAACTCAGAACCACCTATGTACAAATGTTCAAATTGAGAGCGAGCGATAGAATAGGTAGTGCCCACGCCTTAAAGAGTCAATACAATGTCGAAGTACCTGGCAGCACGTAAAAAGACAAAGAATACAGACATTAACAAGAGAACAAGAATACAAGTTTAAAGTACAAGAGCAATCTCGCTTTTTCCCAGTGAGATGGTAAGAACATTAAGAGCTACGTCACGGAGCAAAGACAATTCGTACTTTAGACAAATAAAGGCGACAAGGTAATAACAAATTCACAGAACACATACCAATATGCGGCTGCGTCAAGAGGGGGTACAGAATACAAACATAAACAAGAATACAAAAAGTAAGCGAGTATGATCAGGAAATACCACAACAAACCCACGGCACCGTGTGGAAGAACCACATACCATTTACAGTAGCAAGACATCTAAAAGACAATAAATGCAAAGCAACGGGTTCGCTCTTCCTAGTCAAGAGGATTGCAAAACTAAAAAGGACATAACGTAATGCATACAAAAACAAAAACCAACCCAGAACCCCCACAAAAAATGGGGGTACATAAAACAATAAATCAACAATAACAGAACCACCGCTTTAGAACAGACAGCAGTGGTCTGTAGTGTGTGATTGTAGTCTTTCCTGAACATGTTCACTTACTTTTTTCTAACGATTATTTGAATGTATAAACTATATCACCATACATTACCAGCTCTGATGTTCTCTATTGCAGAAGAGTTTTCAATCCAACTTTTTATTCAATAATCAACTCTGAGTGACTTTCATAAAGTGAAATAAAATGCTAAACAAAATGTATGATATCGCTAAATTTTGTTTTTGTAACTTAGCAGTAAAACTTAAGAACATACTCTCTCAAAGCAAATACACTGCAAAATATATACACCATAAAACCTCAAAGTAAGAAAGGAGGCAAAGATCAGGAAACGATGCAATCAAGTACCACACCTGACCCAGGATACCATATGGGAAAGTAACAAAAATACAATACACATCACCAACAAAAGCCAATAGGTCAACCCTTTCCGAGCAGGTGACCACAAAGCAGCAATGAACAGACGCAAAAGCATGAGAAACACAAGACACAAAAACACAAATGATCCACAAAAGAAGTACCGCCTTGGAACGGTCAGTAAAGCTATATTACTGGAGGGCTTAAATCGATTTCACGGCGCCAACATCACCCTTAGTACAGAGAGGGATCAAGACAAATAGATGTATGGTTTGCATGAAAGACCCCTAACTGATCAATGCATCAACTCAGAAACAGGATAGCAAATGTTTCAAAATAAAAATCATCACCTTGATCATAATTCTAGATGAAACTATGCTATTTGGTATGGAAAATTTCAATTACAGCACCAACGAGAATACCCACAATGTGCCTATACATTGTAGTGACAAATCTAATACGTGTATTTCCAAAATATAACGCAGTGCGTAACAAACTTTTTGACGTTTGACGTGACCTCAAAGTATAAGTTTGAAATGTTCATAAATGAAAAAGCGCGTTTCTCATTACAAGCCAAAACTGTGAGCTCACGTTATTAAGTTTTTTTTTAATTAGGTTTTCTTTGATTACATTCAATGCAATGCAGTATAGAAAGTAGACAGCTAGATTCCAGCAAAAATCTTTAGATATAAGTATATATTAAAAAATCTCACCTAAACATTTGATAGGCCAAACATAGATTTTTTTCTGCATTTGCAAGTGCATTAGAATATATTTTTATCATATGAAGTCGCGTCTGTGAGTGAATAAACGCCATGCAGTAATATCGATAAACCACTACAAGAGGTGTTCCATGTTTATTTGAACAAATTTGAAAATGCCATTACTCATTTATTTCTCTTATATTTGGTAATACTTGATTTCCATGGGTTAGTCTGATCTCCAGAAATATGCAATCATCAATTTCTTAATTTTCATTGACTGGTTTGAAACAGTCTCTGAAGACGAGTAGTCAAATTCTAAGCGTTTAAAAACGCTGTCTGAAACGAAATGTATTAAATCTTTCTCGAAACATTTCTCTTAAAGATATGAAGTTTTTCTCTTGGAACCTTTTATAAATTGTACATAAATAGTTAAAGTGTGTTCTGTTAGAAAATAAAGCATTCCAGTTGAGTATTTACTTTTTGGAAGCAACTTGAACATCAAATTCTAAGTTTTACAGTTTCCATAGCAACACTAAATTGTATGCGAAATACCGAAATGCAATATTTGGTGATCAGTTTTATTGGCAATAGATATGTAAAATATCTAAGAAATCGAGTCCGCTGTGAGTTTTGAGAATTTGTTTTTCAAGATTCTTCCAAGACAGATTTTATACATGAGATACCCATTTGGGCACTTGTATGGAAGACCTTATTAAGCCCAGTTTCCAAGCAAAAACAGGCATACGTAGGCTCTTTTTCATTTGAATAATAGACTGAATGTTCCTCTAAACTTAAAAGAAAATCTCACACTCAAATACGCATTTTCTTAAGAGATACACCCGTTTTAGCTCTTAAAATCCATTAAAGGGGTGGGGATGTATTTAGGACCGCCGTGTTATGGCTATGCTTTAAATTGCCATCTTGTCTATTTGGCAATACCAGGGACAGGTCCGTTATGTACAAAAAAGCAAACTTTGTTTGTTTTATTTATATTCAACCACAAAAAGTGAAATTCAAATCTGTTGAAATAAACATGAAACATGTCTCGTAGTGGTTTACAAATTTTCGGGAAACGTTATGACGTCCATAACACGGTTGCGTACATAATGACAAATTTATATGAGCTGATTGCTTTGCTTAATTTGTCTTCCTGGTGTCTCGTGATGGTTGAGCGGCTCTTCCTCGCGGTGCCACGGGGTTGTCTGCAGTTTGTGATTGTGGTATTTCCTGATCATACTCACTTACTATTTATAACGTTTTTACGGCATAAATGAGATTTCAAAGTAATCTTAATATCATATAATAAATAGAATCTAATATTCGTGCTCATGTCTTATTGAATTTATTAAACTCGTTGCGAAAAAGAGATACAATGCACGGCAAGCCTCGCATTTTAACTCTTTTCCCCAACTCGTTTAATACATTCAATAAAACCTGAACACTCATGTAAGATCCTCTATATAACTTATTTTGATCGCAGTTAGGCAAGAATTTAAAAGTATAGATAACTCAGTAGTAGTACTTGAACCTAAATAAGTAATTTAATGTGCTTTAAAGCTGACTGTGGGTACTTGTACATTTGGACAGACCACAGAAACAAGATACAAATTATAATATATTAAAGCTGTACCTGACTTTTACTCAAAGTTTATATCATGTATACTAGAATATCTCCGATGACATGCTCGCTCCTCCTAAGGGCTTGATGTGATCTGCATTTCACTTGTCTTACAATAGATTTATATAATATTATACTGTTAAATACAAATACGTCATGCAAGGTGTGTTTCATTATAATCGCTGTCATGTCCACTCGATCCTTTAAACGCTAAGCTACTACTGCAACCTGCTTCGATTATATAAACTCTATAACAAAAATGTATGTAGCATGTGAATAGTAGATGACCCATACAAATACTAAACAAATCACTTCTAATGCAATTGCAAATTCGGGAAAGTCCGCCACAATCGAGAATCGAATCATGGCTCGTGTGTATATAAGGAGCATTACGCGTAGTACTTTGTACCAAAAACCTCCATTTTGTTAGCCTGAACTGGCGTATGAAAAATTAGTTCTGTAGCATGTGTGGATTTAGCTCTATTAAAAGCGAATATTCTGATTATCCGAAAAGTTCAATCAGTAGAATAAATGAAGTTATAGCGATATTTTATTGAAAAAAAAACACACATAAACTTCATTTAAGCCGTTTGTTTTGCTGCAATCACATTTGTTATTATGTTAACATGGTTTCTGTGACATCAGTGTCACGTTATATAACGTCAGCGTCACGTTATCACCCGCGTTATCAAAGTAGATCCTCGATGTACATCCGTGATCTGATTCCACGGAATTTCGCGGAATTGGCCGAGGCAGTTCCGATTGACAATTGCGATGTAAATATGATCAGGAAATGACACAAAAATCACAGACAAACCCAAACAAACAAGACAAATACATGTAAACAAGAAAACAACTATTCATTAACCATAGCAACACAATCTCTTTTTCTCAGCACAAGTAAGGATCACAATCCTAAGACTCAACATAAAAGAAGATGTTCTATTGATGGTATGAAGTCTCCCTAAAAGTCATTTATGAAACGGTCAAATTTTCGAACTGCGTTTATCGTAACTATGAATGGACAAACATATAATTGTTCAAAAACATATATAATGGTGTTCAAACCTAGTGAAACGACGAGAGAAATATGGCTTAACATAACTACTCTTAAAATTGTATTTTGGTACTAAAATTGAAAGTTTAAAAAGTAAGCTTTATAAATTAATTTTACAACAGTTACTGTGTTTTGCCGTCAAATAATGTAAAAAGGTATCCTTTTCGATCTGTCGGATCAGTATGGCTGCGCACTATTTATGCATGCAAGCAGCAACTAATGCTTCTGATTTTAAATAGACAAATGGGGATGCCTTAATGTTTTTCGTATAAAAGTGTGCCCCCATATAAATAACATATATTGTGTAAATTCAAATTTAAAGCACATGCTAGGTTTAAAAACAGGATTCTCATGACGGGAGGAGGGGGTCCGGTTCCCTGTAGACTGACAATTTACATGTACAGGTAAATGTATGAAAATTCATTCAGCCAATCAGGGGACATGAAATGGCAATATAACAATTTGATTGGTTATCTGGAGATGTTGTCTGTATGAGATTTAGAGACAGAATAACTGAGACTACTACTATTTTCGGTTGTGATGTCGGTGTAGTGCGACCCCTGCCTCAGGCATATAGAGCGCGCACAATACGCCCAGTATTATGTACCCACTGAGGCCATTGGTATCCTGGGTCAGGTGTGGTACTTGATTGTATCGATTCCTGATCTTTGCACCCTTACTGACTTTCAAAGAAGGAATTCTGACTGTATCCTGTCATTATCCTACGCCTGTTTGCATTAATTTAAAGTGGGGGGGCATTATTAGTTTGAATTTAGGAAATGTTCTTAAGCCAGAATGACTGAGAGATACCTGCATGGCCTTTAATACTCCAGTCCTGTCTTTAAAGTGTGTAATTAATAGGAAAAACTTACAATTTTAGCTTTTCCAACTGATATAGTATCAGAACTTGTTTAGAGCAGTTATGTTAAGCCAAACTTATCTCCCCTTTGCCCTTGGTTTGATCACCATTAAGAATGTTTTGAATTATTTGGATGTGTGTCCAGTCATAGGCATAGAAATTATTGCAAAAATCACAGTTTGAAAATATAACTTTTTCACAGAATCTGATGTCTTTTAGGGAAATTTCATTCTTCTTAACACACCATGACAACAGAAGCCCGCTGTCATATAACTGGTAACAGAAGAACCACCGCCTCTGAACATACAGTAGCCACAGTAATTATCTTGGTTTGGGAATTAGATATATTTCTCTAACTTAATCTATTGTTTTTAAAATACATGAACAGTTTCATTAATGCGATTTTGTTTAACATACCTAAATGTATCATTATAGAAGAAAAAATTGGATCGAAACGAAAGAAGAGAGCTGGGGCTTACGAATCCCACTAATCCAGCCAATAAAACACTGGGCTCCAACACAGCGATGACGGCATTTATAAATTATTAAAAGGGCGCAAGTTCAGATCAAGCAATCCCATAAAAACGAAACATATTGTCTGAATGTCAGTTAAAGACACTTGCTTCAGTACGTCACATATGTCAAAAGCATGCGTTTGCGCGCACGAACTGGATATACTTGAGCTAGAAATGTAATGAGCATTAATAAAATGTCAAAATCAGCATTCGCATTGCTCCAGCTTTTACTGACATGTGTCACACTGCAGACATCCAAACCTGAATATCAGGAGCGCAGTGGCTCAGCGGTAGAATGTTTGACTCGAGACCGAAGGGCCGCAGGTTCGAGCCACATCGGCGTCACTGCGTTGTGGTCCTTGATCAAGACACATTTATCCTAGCTTAGTACTGGTTCAACCCAGGAAGACACGTTGCTATATAACTGAAAGATTGTTGATATCACGTAAAGAATCAAATCAAGCAAACAAACAAATCAGTCTACCTAAACAAGTAAATACACCGTTGAAACAGTAGTCACATATTAACTCAAAGCGCACTGTGCCACATTTCAATTGGAGTTATTAGTAATTCGTTTTTAGAGGAGCTGTTCTGTTGGTGATATTTGATGAACATATAATCTTACATTTGTGCCGAGCATTGTATCACTTTTTGGCAACGAGTTTGATAAATTCAGACATACAGGAGCACGAATCACGGTTAGGTTCTCTTAATTATATGACACTGAAACTACTTTGAATGTAACAGAACATTGGCTATGGACTCTATAGTCAGTCTGGTTTATAAAAATAAGCATCTTGCTATGTTGCTGACTTAAACACTCACAATAAATTGTATATCAAAAACTTCTTAAACAAGGCTATTGGTATCATAAACTTCGCAAACTATTTTCTAAATTTTATAGATGATACTATGATTTGATATCTAAATTTCAAGTTGGACTTAAAACTCTTTTGCACCAAGGACTTTTCGAACCTGAAATCTATAGTGACTTTGTGATCAATTGATGAAGATTGTTGGCTCTCATAATTTTTCAGCGCAGTTTAATAAAATTATTTCCCATTATAAAAGATTGGCTATAACATAAATGTATTGCAACAGACTGCATGCTTGGCGGTCAACCCAATCACGGTTGGCAACTTTGCTTTCCTCTTAAATTGCACTCCAGTGGGTCAGACTTCAGATTCTGTGACGGTTTCGACTCAAAGACTTATCTATTGATGTGATGGTAGAGGTCTGATGCTTTGGCTGTTGTCAGGCCCACTGGGGTTTACTTGTTGGATTTCTTTTGCTCCGGTATTCAGTTTTATGTAATGCTTTAGTCCTTATCTTTGCTTTATCTCCTTTTTATACCTTGATTTATATGTTCTAGAAGATGATGAAAACCAAACCAAACAGCTATGTGCCGATCTAGGCCGAGGTTGGTGCGCCGTGAGACCGGTTTAAGCCCTCCAGTAAAATATGTTTTACTGACCTTTCCAAGGCGGTACCTCTTTTGTGGATCATATGTGTTATTTATGTCTTGTGTTTGTCATGCTTTCGCGTCTGTTCGTTGCTGCCTTGTGGTCATCTGAAGGAAAAGGGTTGACCTCTTGGCTCTTGTTTATGATGTTCATTGTGATTTTGTTACTTTCCCATTTGGTATCCTGGGACAGGTGTTTGTTTGTTTGATTTGTTTCTTTACGTCCCATCAACAATCTTTCAGTTAAACAGGGACAGGTCTTCTTGGGTTGAACCAGTACTAGGCTAGGATAAATGTGTCTTGCTCACGGACCACAACGCAGTGACGCCGGTGAGACTCGAACCCGCGGCCTCTAGGTCTCGAGACAAGCACTCTACCACTGAGCCATTGCGCTCCCTTAGAGACCTGGGACAGGTGTGGTACTTGATTGTATCAAATCCTGATCCTTGCTGTCTTTCTTACTTTCAAACACTTACTTTGAACTATCAACGTTCGATTATCAAGAGTGCACTATACATAATTTGAGTTCTCGCCCAGCATATAATTAAATACTTGCCTCCTGGATAATTTTCATGTTTTTTATCGCCTGCCGACTTGTTTTTCAAAATCAACTTTTTCGAAAAAATATTTCAGGCATGCAATAGGAGTGTAAAACAGTTTGGATCCAAATTATTTACAAAGATTATCAGCAGACAGTACTGGTAGGTAAGCATTGCTTCATGCGCACAGTCTCTAATTATACCGGATATTGTCCAGACCGCTCGGAGTCTTCGCAGGACGCAAAATCAAACTGTTGGCTTCGTCAAAAGCAATGTTCACCAAATCCTAGCGAAACTCAATACGATAGAAATCAAACGACAAAAGGACAAGTCGATTTCCAGATATCTCTCAGGGGACATGTTTATTCAGAGTGCCAATTGATTTTAAACGCACATTCAACGATAATGCCCACACTGTACACATATAAGATTAGTCTTCGGAGAGTTGCATTATTACCAGCAGTTGCACAATGCCGTATTTAATCGGGCTTCTAGATAAGAGTGCATTATCAAACATTAATTTTCTTATCTCTCGTTCAAAAGATATGTTTTGGGTACTTAAAAGAACCGTCTCAATGAGACGGTTCGTTTGAGCACCAACAACACATGATAAAACTGATTGGTAAGAAAACATTTACAATGTTTAGCTCATTTTTTGTTTATCTAAACCTATGTCAATACTTTTTTTTATCGGTACATGCAGCACATGGGCCATAGTTAGATGGATTCCTCTGATTTATTGATTACATTACCACAGTGCTACTCCTTAGAACTGTGTCCCTGATACTTGTGATACAGTTCTTTTGAGTTTTCACAACAGCTGGTTTTGGTTTAGACATAAGAAATAGACAAAGTCATAGCGAAGCCAGAACGTTGAAAAAGTAACACACATGAAAGGGAGACTACTATATCAAGCAGTGGTTCTCCTTAATTGCGTCCCTTTTAAAGTGAGGGGGTGAATTAAGAATTTGCTCCCAGAGGGAGCGAATTGTTTCCTTTAAGAGCAGAAAAATCACTTTAACCACATAAGGTGACCCCCCTTGAATGTTACTTTTTATTAAGCATGTGAGTAACTGCGTAATGGGAGCTACAATGTATACCAATTTCATACATGTATATAGTCAACCAACATGCTTAATACAACTTCGTTATTTTCAGCTAAATCTGAGGTTAACGAGTGCAGTAGATTCATTAATGACACTTTATTGTAGCTTATGCAACAGAAATTCAACCCTATAGCACTACTGGTTATCTCATAAAGACAATCGAAAAATCTCGGCCCCGTTCGAGAATCAAGCCTCGGATGTACATGTATGTAAGGCGTAGTACTATGTATGAAAAAGATGCATTTTATTAATGTTACATAAAAAAGTTCGATCAGCCCTATTAAAATCGAAACTTATGATTACCCGAAACATTTTATCAATAGAATAAATATAGTTTATGTTTTTCTAAACAAAAAAGGGTTACAACATTCCACTAGATGCTATATAAATGAAGTTTAAGTTTTTTCAATATAATATCGCCTGAGCGATATTGTATTGAAAAATCTAAATGAAGTTTAAGTTTTTCAACATGAAAAAAAACTTAAACTTCATTTATATAGCATCTTGTGGAATGTTGTAGCCCTTTTTTGTGCTGCAATCAAACTTGTTATTGTGTTGGCATGGCTTCTGTGATGTCAACGTCACGTTATCAAAGTAGACCCTCGATGTACATCCGAGGTCATATTCTACGGAATTGGCCGAGGCAGCTCCGAAGTTGGCATAAAGAGCGACTACGCATATGCAATAAGTACCCAAATCTTCTGAGCTGGCCTCATCCATTGTACAACCTTGACAGCCTATGTCGATGTCAATGATGCTTTTACATGTAACACTCCAGGGATAGTTTTCTGAAATCGCAGAGTGCATGTGTGAAGGTTGCGCAGAGACTCAGTGGTACATGTAGAGTGTTTGACTGGAGATGGAGAGGTTCGGTATTGGTTCGAGTCTCACAGGAGGCAATGTGTTGTGTTCTTCAGCAAGGCATGCAATTTATCCTCACTGTTAGGTACTGGTTCAACCTAGAAAATGTCCTGACTTGTCAGAACGTTGTAAACAGGGACGTAAAGCACCGATTTAATCAAAATACAAATTAAGCGTGAATTTTAGAAACAGCAGACACCGTGCGTGCTTGCATGCGCGCGTGCGTGCGTGTGTGTGTGTGTGTATGTGTGCGTGTCGGATTACGAGAAAGTGGAAACGTTCCATATCTCAACTCCTAATACAAGTCTTATAATTGTTTTGCATATAAATCTTACTTTAGGGACGGAGTATTAAGAAATGTGAATAAATACGGTAACTGTTTGTGCTACTGCAGTATAGCCCTTCAAATGGAACACTGTTTTTGGCAATAACATTAAATCTAAAATGCTAAGGATCATTGACACTTGCTATGGGTAAATGCCTATGGTTTTCAGTAAAAATAAAAGTTAGTCAATCGTCCCTTTCTTCACAATGAAGCTACCCTGACCTGAGAACTTTATGGCACTATATAGTCCATTTTCGATATTAAATGCTTCAAAGATGTTAAATTTTGGGCAGAACAATCCGTTTTACATTAAAATGTATAGAAATAGGAAAACAGTTTTTAAAATATCATTCCCCCCGTGTGCCAGCAAAAGCTTTTGCCTGTATATGTGTTACCATATTTTACACATTGTATGGAAGTGGCTTGCTGGCACAAGGGGCGGGGTGTTCAGCAGCCCAAAAACCCAGGGCATAAGCCCATAAAATGCCTTTTCTATCGAATAAGAAATGAATGACAGTAATGAAATTCTCTAGAACCAACCTCCTAAATTGCTTTATATTCTGTGCTAGTTTAATATAAAGTACATAAAGATTAAAAGTAGAAGTAGTAAGGTTTATGCATTTTTTCATAAGAAAAAAGCTCACTTATTTATTTACACATTCTTTTGCAAACGCCCTGTACTTACCTATTTGCATGCTAGGGAATTGTTCATGTTTTGTTGCCGTCTGCTGACTTTCTTTAAACATAATTTCTTTTTACAAATGAACCACCTAGGACCACCATCAGAGTGTCAAACAGTTTTGATCCAGATCAAGACCGACATTCTGTTGGTCTTCACCTGAGTTTAAAGTGTTTGCAAAAGGTTATTGGCAGACGACACAATTCTTCGCTGGCATGCAAAAAGTTATAAAAGGTTCAATATATTATCTCATAATATTATAGGTAGCATACATGTATATGCATACCATAAATATTCGGAAACTTTAAACACATTTCGACATGCTATGCCCTTTAAACAAAGCAAACGTAATATTCAAATGATCTAGTGAGAATCCGTTTTACACTCCAATGCTAAATGGGACACTTTCATTCCCTTCAAAAGTATGTATTTCCTTTTGTTGAGCTTTCAGTTTTGTATTTATACGGTATACTCCGTCCAGATAAGAGACGTTGGGCGGTTCTTAGCTAAGTTCAACCCCCGGACAAATACATTTGGAAATCGGTTAGTCAGGTCACATTGTTTGCGTATTCATCCATCTGTGAAACTCTCCACACCAATATTATATATACTTCCACAAAACGCTTTGAAGCGCGACTGTAACGGTAAATGCATTGAGTGAATCGAGGGTCATTACTTAGAGGTCGTGGTACTACTGTACCTGTAGATTTATAGTTTCCGTAGCGTGAAAAATAAGAGTTTCGAATTATTGCAGATGAATCTGATAAGTGTAGATTCCTACGCTAAGCTGTTGATTGAAATATGCACGCACATTTATCTTAAACACGTACATGTATTATAAACTATTCAAGCAAAAAAGCAACCTTCGACAATGAAATCTACAATCACACAACTTTTATTATTTCATAAAAGATCTGTACCCTTTCCCGTGTCCCAGATGCTGAGCCCTTATCATGTCAAAATTTAATTGGTGTTGGTTTGTGTGAAGGGAAGGTGAGCTGTTTTGATGTTGTTGTTGTTTTCATAATATTATTTTTTCGAAGTCAGAGCTAAAAACCCCAAAGCATTTTCTTGCCAAACAAACAGAATTTGGAAAAAAATATTTTCTTCGACAACATATCTTTCACGAATATTTTCCAAGTAGCACACTAAAGATAAACCTGTGTACCAGTAGACGCACACAAATGCAGCATAGTTTCGAGATAAGGGTCTCTTTTGCTATTTTGCGTTGATACTTTTTCGTTTGTATTGATATTTTGCGTCGCTGTCAACATTTTTTTCAGTCATGTCGCGACGTTTCCCTAACCATCTAGGTTGAACCAGTACTTAGCAGAGAATAGGACATTACTAAGTTCCATCGTTGAGCCTTCTCCAAATAGCAATCCTTTAAACACACGTCTATCACACTAGCACTGAGCAACTGTTGACCTCGATGATACGAAGTTGATACTTTACATCCCAATCAAAAAATCGGTCATATCGGGACATATCCTGGGTTGTACCAGTACTAAATAGAGTATAACGTGTCTTGCACAAGGAAATAACATGGTGCCTCCAGAGACACTCAAACCAATTCTAGCACTCTACCACTGGTTGACTCTACAGGTAACTACAGATTTTTGAAGGCGTCACACATATCAGCCTGTTTGTTGGGCTAGTTGATTAATGTGTATCACTAAACCTATATTACATGTACGCCGTTTATCTTTATATCATGTGTAAAACAGTTCGCTATTCCTACAAATGTATGGACTTTTTGCGTTTAACCCATATTATGGCTAGCATCCTTTTTGTGGTAAATAGACAAACAGTGCAGACCCAGATCAGATGCCGCAAAACGAGGCGTCTGATCAGGGTCTCCACTGTTTGCTTATAGATTGGCCTATCAAGATTGGAATAACAATGAAAAATACCACCAAACAACCCTTAAAACGGAAATGGACAGGTCCAATTTATAAAAGTGGGAAATTCCACCCTGCTTAAATGGGTTAAGGTGGTTTCTTGTGACATGACTGTTTAGCAAATACAATACTAAAGGAAATCACAGGTAAAAAGTATGCTACATGCAATCAAATCTTCATTACGCTGTGCATTCGGAGCAACAACATCCATTCTAACATGGACCAGTCTGCCTTGCTGATCTTACTAAAATTCACATACGTTCTAGGAGGCCCTGAACAGTGAGCAATAATGTATACCAATGTGTCTGTAAACGAGTAAGACTGAACTTTTCTGTTTAGATGTGCGTGCGAGTGTTTACCAGGCATGCTAACCGTATAAAGCTGGCCACCTTTGTCGTCTGCGGCTTAGTTGTTTTGCACGATTAAAGCGTGCCTATGCTGTGATACCTAATTTGCTGTTGACCAGTCTAAATTGACAGTGAATGGCAGTGCTTTGTCTGACTCGCCCAACGTCCGTTATCTGGTCGAACAATACATGTAGTCAAAAATATACAGGTAGCCTCTAATTATCTTCCCAAAGTCATTTTATTACAAAACATATTTTGTTTTTAAAACAATTTCATCAATTATCGTGATTCGTTAATACTCTGCATATGATATGTTCAATAGATATCCCATGCCTACCAATTAAATCAAGAACAAGTGCAGAAATCACTTTTTAAATCACTTTTCATTGTCATGAAATTTCAGACCCCTCCCCTTTCTACCCGCCATAACTCTCGAATGCGCAGGAATTTTGAAAATATTTTTCTAGCTGGCTCTTGCCATTAGATTCACCTATTGCACTGATACTACATGCATCACAACAGAAGCTCAAAAGCAGTGTTCTGGGAATCAGAAAAATAGGCGTATAAGGCCCAAACCGTCAATGATCCTTTATATTTAATTGGAAATATATATTCAAACTAAAAACCCTAATCAAAAATATGTTTTGGAAAATAGTAAGTGAGTATGATCAGGAAATACCACAATCACAAACTGCAGACAACCCCGTGGCACCTCGAGGAAGAGCCGCTCAACCATCACAAGACACCAGGAAGACAAATTAAGCAAAGCCATCAGCTCTCTCTTCCCCATCAAGATGATTAAAATACTAGAATGGACATAAAGTAACGTACAACAAAACATAGAACAATTACAGACTCCAACAATGGGAGTAACAATAAACAAAAAGTCAACAACAACAGAACCACCGCCCTAGAACAGACAGCAGCCTAAGCCACCAGGGGGCTTAAATGCATTTTACTGGTACCAAATCTTCGCCCTAGATTCTGCTGTTGTTGAAGTACAAGAAATGTTCAGCTCGCATGGAGGCCATCTAACTAATGCAGTGTATCATCATGGAAAACACTCTAATCAAATTAACACTCCATGATGAAACAAAGAAAAGGGCTCATGACTCACAGATAGTCAGAGCTAAAGAAAACCTGAAGTTGAGCCACGGTGGGTCCAGCTACAGATAAGCATCAGGCACCAACCCACCGATTAAAGCTTTACGTCAGAGCCGTCATAGAGTCTGAGGCCTGACCCACCGTCGTGCAATTAAAGAGGAAACCATAGCTATAAACCGTGATTGGGTTTAAAACTAGGCATGCAGACTGTCGCATGATATCCAAATTATATCCAACCCTTATATAACGTTTTACTATCTTTTTGAATTGATCACTAAAATTAGGTTTTCCAACAATTCGTTTGAATTTATAGACTAAATCACCATAAAATATAGGTTCTGATATGCCTTGTTGCAGAAGAGTTTTTAGCCCAATGTTGTATTTAACAATTAACTCTGAGTGTCTGTAGTAGAATTTAGAAAATGCTTTTCGAATTTTATGATATCTATAACCTTGTTTTAATAATTTAGCAGTTAAAAATAAGTTTCTGTTGTTGAAGTCATCAACATTGGAGCACACTCTAGCAAAACGAATAAGCTGAGAAATATATACACCATAGGAAGGAGAGCGAGGAACATCTCCATCAAGAAATTGGAAATTTACTATTTCAAAATTAAAATCATCCCGTTTATCATAAAAAACAGCTTTGATCGCATCGTAAGCCGCACAATTTGATGTCTTCAAAAAGTTTATTGTCTGCTATAATCTCTAAGGGACATTTTATAAATGAGCAAATACCGGAATATCTACCCCAGGTTTATTGCACCACCAGTACAAAAATAGGTACTGAAAGGGTATTTTCATGCTAACAAAAACTAAGTTATATATTTTTACAAGATATCTGAGCCGTAAAATAGATATCAGTCTCCGCCAAAATTTAAATCTAGTTAGGGTTTTACTATATCTATGCGCATGCAAACTTTCAGTGTGAAATAACTATTATGTAAAATTTTAAAAACAAACAACTGTGTTCCATTTGAGGTGCAATATACCAGTAATACAATGCATTTACATTTCACTTATACGACATAAGAAGCCATCCTTTAACCTTCAATATCTCTGGTCTCAGTGTTTTTCTCATTCTTAGTGTCAGGAGCAGCGAAGTTTCAGACGAGACTGTGCAATTGCACAGTCTTGTCTGAGCCTTCACTGCTCACCGATGACCGTGATTTGCGATACTCACTGAAGTACAAAAATCCCACGTGCTGCATGTCACATGGTTACGGCTCATCACATCAATCATGTAATTGAAATCAGCGATTGTCACAGATTTTTAATTGCTAATTTCTGCTTCGGTTACATTTTACAACAGCAGCGAAAGTTTGCGCTCCTAATGCCATTATCTTCTTTGCAGGAATCCATTATACGTGTATAATGCAAAGGGAACACATTGTTAGTTGCGCAAATGCATGGCGTCATCCCATTTCATATTATTCATTATGAATTCACACGGATGAAAAGGGCAATTACTGAGACTCAATCAATTCATTTTGTCTTAAAGGTCACCGAATTAAGCAATTATCTGTCACAAATGGTCAAATTCTCATGACCAAACGCAATAGTTTCTTTCAATGTACACCTTTATAAAGCAATCGTCAACCTTGTGCAATAATGATCATGACAAGGAAATTATACAATTACACATTGCCAACTAACCAATGGCACTGTGAGGAAGAGACACAAAACACTAGCAGCAACATAGCAGCGATAAAACAACAAGTTAGCTCTTCCTAAGCGATATGACTTTGATTAGGCCATTGAGGTACTTACTGAATTAGCATAATTTCAGTCCCCGTTTATGAGCATATGAAGATATTCAGCTGGCCAAGATTCTTTCGTCTGGGCATTTCATACACTATTTCCCAGGGTTCTGGCGAGACCGTGTATTTCTGAATACTTCGCTGTTCGGCCAAGCGATGGATATATTTTTTTGGGTCCATTGTTTTGTTACTGGACGAACGTCACCGTTTTACTATAAAATTAGTTAATTTTGTAATATCTTACGTGATGTTTAATCCAATTCATCACAATATAATAATCAACTTTTATATGTTTGCAACTTCAGTTTGGAAATCGACCCGGGACATGATTTAAAGTGTCCGAATTCCGTAGCAACAAGTGAAACAATCACCTAAGTTTTCTGAAGATGTATATGCTAAATCAAGGATACTTTGTTGTACATTCAGTAATCTCTGTGTGGCGGGTACCATTCTAAGTCTGTGTCTGCTCTTAGTCTATTCTATAGTGTGTGAGAGGGCATTGTACTGATACCAGTACTTATGTGTGTCCTTTTTTATATATAGTTTTGCAATTCCCTCGCTGAGGAACAGTGAGCTGGCGGCTTTACTTTAATCATATTCTTGCTTTTTACGGTCGGCCGTGGCGGGCCGTATATATAACCTTTGTGCAAATCACACATTGCATTCAGGTTTTGATAGAACCTTTATGTCCTGCTTGGGGTATTTTTCTGTAAAAACTGTTAGCATAACTGTAGTGCGTTAAAAATGTTAGCATAACAATCGTGCGCAAGAAATTAACAGAACAACGTCCCCAAGTCAAAACGCCCTTAATTGGCAAAACGTGTCATGTGGTTTTCATCCACATCATAATATGATGTGGATGAAAACCACCTGACACGTTTTGAATTCACGCACTGTTTTATGGCGGCCATAATATACAGGGTTTTACGCCCTCAAAGGAAAGCATATATAAACCACACTGTCTGTGTGTTTGAGTGATCACATCAGGTTGGAGCACATCTCCTATTTCATTTGAGGTAGTAATGCCAAAATTCGCGTGTTAATGCATATTGGGGTCGCGGAGAGCCGCGTATCAAACTTTAACCTCTGCCCTCAGATCTTAAAAATTGTATCACAAACATAAATCCTACATTATTTGACATTGGAAACCCAAATTTGCTTTGTGGACGCATCTTGGGGTCACAGAGTATCGTATACAGTTTATACCATTTATGGCTTGGGACATTCGGAAAATGATATGAATTCCTAACAGTTGGCTCTTTGAGTATGTGTTTCAAGTGTTACTCTGCAAGTAGGAGAAAGACTAAAGCTTTACAAGGAGCAAAACTATCAATAAAGAGCAATGAGTACCTGGACTGATGTACCTTGATATTTCTGTGATAAAGAATCATATCTTAGCTGGTTAACTTTTATAAATGTAGCCTTTCCATACATGAAACCCACATATTTTCATCTAATAATGTCTCTGCACTTATTATCTTTTCCCAAGCATTCAAAAACTTATTTGAAGTCTTAGTACTTCTGAAGTGCTGAAACCGAGGTAACTCTTTCCCTTCAGATAAACGAACTAGATGTATCACAGCAGGTAAAGCAATGAACTGCAGGATGAACAGAGCGCAAATTAGACCGTTTCAATTCAATGATTCACTAAGTTTCTAAGATAAGAGCGCTTATTAAAGGATCTAACATATATAACTCGTCATAATAAATGAGCAAGGGCATTGTCATGACATCCTTTTTGATTACACAGTCAGAGGCAAGTGTTTTAATTTCAGTGTTTTCAATGGATCATGAAATGAGGCACCTTATCAACTTGTTTACTCTGTATAAATCTTCCATAGAGCATAATATAGAACTACTGGTTATCCCATTCTACCTATAGTCCAATTTCCTTCTTTTGAATACAACAGCTAACGATATGGCTACAAAAACTGAGAAATCATAGGTTTTACATTATTTTAAGTCATGCTTCAATGTATTGACAACAAAAAAAAACAGCTGCAAACATAATTGATGGCAATGTCCAACTTCATGTTCTTTCTCATATACCAGATAACGTTCAAGGTGTAACAGAAATTGTTTCAGACGGTAAATCTTAACAACTTATCAGTATCAAAACAACGGTGTTTATGTTAAAATTAGCTGTCTATAATTATTAGAGGGACGCAAATAATTACCAAGAAGAGAAAAACACACCTGTTTTATAAGATAATGCACTTTTCCGTGCAGTTTTCAGCTAAAGTGAACAGATTTATTGTGAAAACATAACTTAATTCTACTTTTACAAATGAGTTAAGAAGAAAATAAAAAAATCCGAAAAATGTTCATAGTTGCAGACCTAGTCTCTTTAACTTATACTTCACTATACATAATTTACTTACACTTCACTAATATTGTAAATTCACTTCATTTCGTTAAGACTCGAATACGCTGTTAAAGAGACTAAGTCAGCAACTATGAACATTTTTCGAAATGTTTTATTTTCTTTTTAAATCATTTGTAAAAGTCGAATTAAGTTATGTTTTCACAATAAATCTGTTCACTATAGCTGAAAACTGCACGGAAAAGTGAATTATCTTATAAAAACAGGTGTGTTGGTAATTATTTGCATCCCTCCAATAATTATAGACAGTTAATTTTAACATAAATGCTGTTGTTTTGATACTGATTACGAAATTGGTAAAATGTATACCTGAATTTTAGTTTTTTTAATGTGTTCTTGAAAAATAGAAACATTTGTTCTAAAATTAAAAGATCAAAAATTACAGACTATGCTGCTTTAAGCAACAGCACAATGGTTTATGAGTACATATACACCCAGAACTATACCACAAAAACATACTGATATATGGACAGTGCATGGTTTTGGTACTTATCGCATAAGCGCAAATGCCTATAATAAACGCCATATTGACATACCCAGCACAGGTAGGAAATTACATTGTATGTTTTAGTGTGAGCCTACGTCTATATCTCTACTAGCGAAGGCTCAGACGATGCGATAAGTACAGAGTCCACTTGCCCATCCATATATACTTGAGGACTTTGAAAACGCATCACCATAAGTTTGCATGTTTCTTCCAATTCGATGGAAAATTATTCGCAGGTTTTAATGCAACACAAAATTGGTATGAATCACTTGCTAATTTGGCTGCATCATAACGCGACGATGTTGATTACGTCACACGAGTGCATACAGTATACAGCGCCATTCTGTAAAATCAGTTAAGGTACTTTGGTTATTTTTTGCGAATTTAGAACGTGGCCTTTGATACCAAAACCAGTACCGCATTTTATAGATTTTTTCTAACCAGCAGTAATTCATTACTTCAATATTTTCTGAAAATAAACTTCAAATATAAAAAAAACAACTCTTTTTCAGAAACATCTCCTTAAACTACCTTATACTTGCACTACCTTCTTCCACTTACAACTATATGGGGAATACATTTTGATGTTAATCGTGTCAGGGGATATATATAATCAGGTAATCGAGAACGTCTTCAAAATTTACTTAGATGCCACTTGCACAATACAAAAGAAACGTTACGCAAGAGTAATGTTTGAGTAATATGTCCGCATCTTTAAAAGAGCGTTAAAATGAGCATACAATACTGTCAATACCTTGATAATTATGAAATGGTCAAAAAAGCACTAGACACACATCTGTTGAGTCAGGAATCGAAACACTTAAAAAATAAGTGTCTTAGCTTGCAGATGAATTGATGTTTATCTTAAAACCTATACTTTTTTCAATATCTTAAATTTATTTTACAACCATGCATTTTCTAGGGCACACTACAAGCTGGTCAACCTATGATATATAATTATGTCGCTGACAGTCTCAGGGTTTGAGCAATAATTGGTTTAATCTGGGTGATACGTTTTCAGAGTCCGCAAGTATAGTTGTTGCAATTAGAAAATGTCTGATTTTACAATTATGGCAACGATCTTTAATTCTATGGACAAGTTATTGCAATAGTATTTTAGCATTTTCTGCACCATTAATTTTGAACGTCACTGCTGAAGAGAAACTTCTGTCTTCACGTTTGATTGAGAGGGTTAACCAAATTGCAATAGAGCTTGATGATGTCAAGTGCATTGAGGTGAATAGAGTCTGGTTCAATCAAAAGCGTGGAGATGAATAGAGCACTACACCAGATGCGTGGATGCAAAAAGAGTCTGGTGTTGTCAGGTGCGCGGTTGTCAGGTGCAGGCAGGTGAATTTATTTTTGTGTAGTCAGGTGTGGGCAGGTGAATTTATTCTGGTGTAACCAGGTGCAGGCAGATGAATTTATTCTTATGTAGTCAGGTGTGGGCAGGTGAATTTATTCTGGTGTAATCAGGTGCAGGCAGGTGAACTTATTCTGGTGTAATCAGGTGCAGGCAGGTGAATTTATTCTTGTGTATTCAGGTGCAGGCAGGTGAATTTATTCTTGTGTATTCAGGTCCAGGCAGGTGAATTTATTCTTGTGTAGTCAGGTGAAGGCAGGTGAATTTAGTCTGGTGTAATCAGGTGTGGGCAGGTGAATTAAGTCTGGTGTTGATATGATGTCAAATGTAAATGTAGACTTGTGTAGTCAGGTGCGGGCAAGTGAATTCACTCGGGTGTAGTCAGGTGCATGCAGGTGAAATATAACTTTCTTCACCAAGAAGCTTCGACAAAAGAATATACTTTTTCTAGGAAGAACTATTTACCACCTTTCAATAGATACCAAACATAAAGAGAAATACAATTGTCTTCTCGAGTTACAGCCCTTTATATGCGACCCACTCCATTACACTGACAAATTCAGCGCATAGAGCATATAGACGAACGAACATTGTTTTACAATAAGGTAAAATGTCTTGATTTCCCTTGCTAAGTTTATTCAATGTTATTATGAAGTTAATAAAATCCAAAATATTTTTTGCGCAATTACAACAAATCATTTTCATCGAAGTCTCGAAGTCTTCTGATGTTTGCAAATTTATGGTAAACAAAACCTTATTTTCATTTTTCAGTTAAAATTGTTTCTAGCGAAAGGCATAAAGCAGCATTTAAAATAGCTATGTATATTGTCAATACAAATGTGAGGAAGCGAAATGACAGTCCGCTTGGGGAGTACCGGTGTTTACTCTTGTTAATTTTTCGGTAACTCATAGGGTTTTTCGGTAACTCTGGGGGTTTGTCGTTGCCGGAAGTGATTTGCACGTTGCCGGAAGTGATTTGCACGCTGTTGATTTTTGGTGCGTTATTTGGAGAAAGGTCAATTTTTCCTGTTGTTTTCGCAGGTAATCATCATGTCCTATGTGTATCTCAATCCCAAAAGTGTCCATTCATTCACTCCTGCAGTAGTATTGTGAGAAATTTCTGCAAAGTCATTATTTCCCATGTTTTCATTTTGCACTGTGAACCCCACCCACTCTTCAAGCCACATTTTATATAAATTTTCTTTGAAATAGGCAAGTTTGCAACATGTCAGAATTATTTTCACTCTATATGTGTATGAGGTAAGGTTAGCCTAATGTTTACAGCCACAAAAGTTGCTGAAGTTGTAATAGTGAGTGACAATTTGCTGCTTTCCATGCAAGGTCATGGTTGCCTATTTTTGGCTGGCTGATGTTCATTTGTATGCATATAAAGCCACCTGTCATGTTATTATGTTGCTGGTAAGGTGCACCCATTGTCAATTTACAGTCATACTCAGTGAATTGTAGGCTCATGGAGGTTTCGCACAATGCTCAGCTGTCTGTCGTATCAAAGCGGACTTGTTCCCAAAAACAGGTTTTGGTCAGTATAAATGAGCAGCTTATCAACATATTTCATAATTGTTAAAATGTAATGTCACACGTATTTTCCAATTGTCTGTCTGCGTTCGTCCGTCCCATATATGTCCTGACTGTACGTGAATGCTTATGCTTATTAGTGATAAGCCTTATTTGAGTTAAACGTTTATGCATACTAGTGATAAGTCTTATTTGAGTTAACGTTTATGCATACTAGTGATAAGTCTTATTTTCTATCTAATGTTTATGCATACTGGAGAAAAACTCACATTTTGGCGACATGTACCTTGATTGTTTTATGAAGGCACACAGATACACTTTTGCGCCATGCTCGTATATTTATACCCGCTTTTTCGTTAGAAAAATAGGGTATATTAATTTCGTACCAAAGTCGGTCCGTCGTCCGTCTGTCAGTCCGTGCGTCTGTCCGTCCGTCCGTCACGTTTCTTGTAATTTTATCTCCTCCTAAACTGTTGGACCTAGCAACTTCAAACTTTGTAGATGCATAGATCACATGATGTAGAGGGTACTGGGTGACATTTCGTGTGACCTTGACCCCAAGGTCAAGGTCAAACGTCAAATAATGTATTTTCTTGTAAACGCATCTCCTCATAAACTTTTGGAAGTAGCAACTTCAAATTTTGCCTGTGCATAGGTCACATAATGTCGAGGGTACTGGGTGACATTTTTTGTGACCTTGACCCCAAGGTCAAGGTCAAAGGTCAATTAATGTATTTTCTTGTAAACGCATCTCCTCATAAACTTTTGGAAGTAGCAACTTCAAATTTTGCCTGTGCATAGGTCACATAATGTCGAGGGTACTGGGTGACATTTTTTGTGACCTTGACCCCAAGGTCAAGGTCAAAGGTCAATTAATGTATTTTCTTGTAAACGCATCTCCTCATAAACTTTTGGAAGTAGCAACTTCAAATTTTGCCTGTGCATAGGTCACATAATGTCGAGGGTACTGGGTGACATTTTTTGTGACCTTGACCCCAGGGTCAAGGTCAAAGGTCAATTAATGTATTTTCTTGTAAACGCATCTCCTCATAAACTTTTGGAAGTAGCAACTACAAATTTTGCCTGTGCATAGGTCACATGATGTAGAGGGTACTAGGCAACAATTCATGTGACCTTGACCTTGGGGTCAAGGTCAAATAATGTATTTTTTGTAAATGCATCTTCTCCTGAATCATTGGACATAGCAACTTCAAAGTTTGCAGGTGCTTTTGTCACATGATGTGGATGCTACTGGGCAACATTTTGAGTGACCTTGACCCCAAGGTCAAGGTTATATAATGTACTTTCTTGTAAATCCATCTTCTCCTAAACTGTTGGATGTAACAACTTCAAATTTTGCAGGTGCATAGGTCATATGATTTGAAGGGCACTGGGCAACATTTTGTGTGACCTTAACCACAAGGTCAAGGTCATATAATGTATTTTCTTGCAAATGCAGCACCTCCTTAACCATTGGACATAGCAACTTTAAACTTCATAGGTGCATACGTCACATATGTAGAAGGTACTGAGCTACATTTTGTGTGACCTTGACCCCAAGGTAAAGGTTATAGGTAAAAAAGCGGGTATTTGCGATGGTGTACCATCGACTGCAGCTCTAGTACTCATTTACTTTTAGCTAGTCACCTGTTGCCTAGTAGTCAGTTATTGATTACTCATGCTTTGCCGAGCCAAGTTTTGTGTCAACTTTCCTCTGATTTTCTAGTATCAGTTGTGGAAGCATTGAGCTTTGCTAATGGTAATGCTCAAGGCTGCCACTGACTGTGAGCCAAATTAACAGAACCCCTAGACAAGATTTTCATAAAATCAGAGTGCAGTTGTCCGGTTGTTGATTTCAGGAATTTAAAGAATTGACACATGAAGCCGTGTACCTCTCTTTTAAATTGTTTTCCCATTTTTGCATACAACTGTCTGAATGTCTGTCCGCGTCCGTCCATACTTACCGTATATGTGTCTGTCGGATGAAATCCGTCCAGTCACGTCTGTCTGTAAGATGAAAAGTGCCATCTGGCTGGTCTAATTCTGTATAGTCACATTTTCTATTTTGTTCGTTGTAGCCTGGTAAATCTGAAGCAGTGGTGTCGAGTATATCTGATGTTGTGTTATGTATGAGTGATGCTGTTACCTTATAGGGGTACGTTGCTTGCATCTTTTGTACAGTAAGATGGGTGTTGCAGCTATAGTTTATTCATACTGTAATTTTCATATTATTGTCTGTAATAGCTCACCATTGGGAAGTTTTATTGCCTTGGGGTAATGCCCATGACTGTCAGTTTGATGTTTAAATATTTATCCAGAACTAGTAACATTATAACTGTTTTATTCAGTCATGTTCATACATTTTTTTAACTTGAGTGATTTTTCAAATAATATTTGATGATGATAACGCAAGTACATTATTAAGAGTTGTTTTTGTATCACTGACAAGTTGGTATGGTATTATCGTAACTGCAGATTTAATGATAACTCGCAATGTGCCATTGTATATCACAAAAGTATCTATACATGCAACTGCAGTCTGATGGTATTAAGTTATAACATTTCTGAAAAGGTGTAACTGCGTTGAGTATGAGTTTTGATATTTTCATAAATGCAACTGCATTTTTGTGCTAATTTCAAAATAACTTTTGTATACCTGTAACTGCATTTAGAATTTTGTTTAATATACTCTCAAATAGTTTGAGTTATTCAGGCCTCCAGATAAGAGTGCGTATTGGAATATTATTTTCTTCTTTTTCCTCATCCAAAACATATGGTGTGGGTACTCAAAAGAACGTCTCAATGATACGGTCCCCTTGATTACCCAAAGCACATGTTCAAATTAATGGGTAAGCAAACAATTAAAAGTTTACGCAAATAAAATTTCCTTATCTGGATATATGGTTATTATGACTGCAACTGAAAAAGGAGTTCAATATTGTTTATGCTGTCTTCGCTGGTTGTTTGGCCATCTATAATTGTAACTGCTTTTGTGATTCACTTTTGTTGTTGAGTAGTGCAGTTGGTAATATATATGACCAGATTCAGCGCAGTCAGCATATCGTGAACATGTGTTATTGCAGATTAGGCCCTTTCTCATCAATTGTTCTATGTTTTGTGTATTTCCAGGTTTTTTTTCTTGATGTACAATAAACAAATACTGACAAAAGAACCTAGTTGTCATTTTCGGACTCACACAAAGCAAGAAATAAAAAATATACAGCGATGTACATCAATACGGCGTTTATCTGAACATTCTTTGTACAATGAAATAATCCTGAATTCCTTTTTTGTACAGCATTCCAAAATGATCTGTATGAGAACTTACTGTATTGTATGTACACATGTTGTTACACAACAATGTAATAAGAGTTTAAACCAAATTCAATTTACTATATATATGCATAGATAGCTATGAGCATAGCTGTTTGAAACCATTGTCAAAAATCCATTTTCCATAAATGAGTTCCACGTGCTGTACGATCAGTTCTATGTCCCATTCAAATACAATGTAGGTGCCAATCCACAAGTTTTAATTTAAATGGACCTTTTGAATATATATGCGCACTTAGCAAATTTTGATGGGCACATGAACCCTTAATATCCAGGCCAGAGTACAGATTACATGACATTTGAGTAGTATGGGGGAACACAGCCAAAATAACATCCATTTTACTAACAAAATTGATCTGTCAGTTCCTAATTTGTACTATATGACATTTGAGTCAAATGTCAGGGTCAAATATATATAGAATCAGGCTGTTTAAATTCAAATGCCAAACCCTCTTACATTTTTGATGGACGATATGCACATTTGACAGATTGTTTGCCTAAGGCAAAAACCCTTCTCAAAGCCTTAGTGGCTGCATAAAACTGGGTGTATTGTAAGCGCCCAATGATGCATTGGTGTGGGCAACAATACGCCGTCAAAAACTGAAATCAAGTCAAGCCTAAAGTCAATGGTTTTGGATTGTGGATATGACCTTGGATACACAGTTCAGGATCAATAGAGTCATCCATGACGTTTTTCCCTTTCTTAACTTTGTTTAATGCAAGTAGCAATATTGTTATTAGAAAATACGAATTATTTTTCTAAGAATGTCTAGAATTCTTCTTTTTCTACTCTGGTTGACTGTTTTTAACATTTATATATTTAATACTCATTTAATAGATATTCACTTTAACCAGGACAATGGCAAAGATTTGCTGCGATATTTTGATTTGCCCGTCAACAATATTTCAGTCATGTTTGGACTCCTCATAGAAAAGAAGAATGGGATAGACTAGAAGGCCCCGACCCCAGCCCAATTTTCATTTCCATCCTGTCATCAAGTCAGATATGACACGACAATCTCACTGAAAGCTGCAGCAGAGCGCGCACCTCCTACCATTTAAACACAAAGTTTTGGAATATTGTTGTAATTGATATTGTCGATTTTAATATGCTTTCCATTTTAAATAGATTTTGTGATATTTGGTCGTTTTCTACATTTTAAATCTACCGATTGGGTATTTTATCAACAACAGGTCACTCATTACAATGACTTCACTGTCGTATCTGATCCTTGCAACATGTGGCTACCTGCTGGGAAAGGTCTGATCTCTTGGCTCTCTTGTTTGTGATGTTTATCTTGTGTTTTGTCAATTTCCCATATTGTGTCCTGGGTCAGGTGTGGTACTTGATTGTAGTATCCTGATTGTTGCCTTCTGTCTCACTTCAAATAGAGCTATAATAGTGCATAGAGGTACATTGGTACTCCAGAAAATTATCTGGGGCTGTGTGATTTTGGTTTCAACTATAGTAGTGCGTTATGGTACATTGGTACTCCAGAAAATTATCTGGGGCTGTGTGATTTTGGTTTGAACTATAGTAGTGCCTTATGGTACATTGGTACTCAAGAAAATTATCTGGGGCTGTGTGATTTTGGTTTGAACTATAGTAGTGCGTTATGGTACATTGGTACTCAAGAAAATTATCTGGGGCTGTGTGATTTTGGTTTAAACTATAGTAGTGCGTTATGGTACATTGGTACTCCAGAAAATTATCTGGGGCTGTGTGATTTTGGTTTGAACTATAGTAGCGCGTTATGGTACATTGGTACTCAAGAAAATTATCTGGGGCTTTGTGATTTTGGTTTGAACTATAGTAGTGCGTTATGGTACATTGGTACTCCAGAAAATTATCTGGGGCTGTGTGATTTTGGTTTGAACTATAGTAGTGCGTTATGGTACATTGGTACTCAAGAAAATTATCTGGGGCTGTGTGATTTTGGTTTGAACTATAGTAGTGCGTTATGGTACATTGGTACTCCAGAAAATAATCTGGGGCTGTGTGATTTTGGTTTGAACTATAGTAGTGCGTTATGGCACATTGGTACTCCAGAAAATTATCTGGGGCTGTGTGATTTTGGTTTGAACTATAGTAGTGCGTTATGGTACATTGGTACTCAAGAAAACTATCTGGGGCTGTGTGATTTTGGTTTGAACTATAGTAGTGCGTTATGGTACATTGGTACTCAAGAAAATTATCTGGGGCTGTGTGATTTTGGTTTGAACTATAGTAGTGCGTTATGGTACATTGGTACTCCAGAAAATTATCTGGGGCTGTGTGATTTTGGTTTGAACTATAGTAGTGCCTTATGGTACATTGGTACTCAAGAAAATTATCTGGGGCTGTGTGATTTTGGTTTGAACTATAGTAGTGCGTTATGGTACATTGGTACTCAAGAAAATTATCTGGGGCTGTGTGATTTTGGTTTAAACTATAGTAGTGCGTTATGGTACATTGGTACTCAAGAAAATTATCTGGGGCTGTGTGATTTTGGTTTGAACTATAGCAGTGCGTTATGGTACATTGGCTGTCACATGATACAGTTACTTCGATTAGAGCTATAGTAGTGCGTTACTAAACTTCGTGAGTTGTACCAAGTGTCATTGATTTGGCCCTGGGTCATTTCAGTCTTATGTTTGAGGTAGGTTGGCCCGTTACTCACGTCAGATATTCTGTAGTATTTGTTCAAAATGATAAAAAAAGGGTTCACATTTCGATATTTATGAGGAAAATTGCCGTGATCAGTCAACCTCATAACTCTTTTCATAATTTGCTAAAAATCCTATAATCACACTTGCACGGGTCCTTTCCTAGTTCGAGTAAAACGTCTTCATGGTATCTAAATTTTTAAAAAAAATCATGAGAATGTAAATTAGGTATCACGTCTTCAAATAGTTTGTTTATTCGCGTTAATAAGTAACCGACCTGAGTGTCACACACAAGCAAGATGATGTCACATATGAGCGGTGTCACGTGATTTTCAACAATGTGGCATTTTGACAAGTGTAGACTCAGACGAGCCTGTGCAGCCTCCTTTTAGACTTAGAATCCTCAATTAGTGTTCCGTCAGTAGCTTAACACTCATAGGATATTCAGGCGACAAGCAAAGGCTCTGATCAGACTGCGCGTATGCGCAGGCTAATCAATGCCATTGTTGGAAATCTCATGCCACGGCTCATATATATTTGATTTGTGTTGTGTGGTTTTATTTTGCGGACTGAAAGCCAAAGCACTGCCAACAATCATTGTGTTTTTATATTTGATTTAGAATGGACATCACCTCGACATTCCTTATACATTTGTTTACAATGCAGTACAGTTTCCAAGAATGCAGAAAATATGGATGTATGGTGAATGTGCGAACCATTATATGTGCAATTCACCATGTACTGGTCTTAGCTTATGTTTACTAGTTTTAGTAGAGCACGTAATAACGTCATTTATAACACCACCTTCTCTTATACCTGGCAAAGCTTGTGTTTGTATTCCTGATTTTAATTGCGCTGTGAAACCACTTTCTTTGAATTTCAAAGAGTATTATAGACTAATGAGTTCTTTAGCACCTGTGAGAAAAAAATGTGTACAAGCTTTCTCTGAAGTTATCCATCAACATGATTTTCTAGTTTCGCAAATTGACAGCTTTCATTACTTAGAAACAAGTTCTAGCTTTAATTGTCTGTTTTGCAGCATGGAAGTTAAATACAGCTTAACCTGTTGATTGGACTTATTTATGTTGTATGACTCACCTGAGCCATCATATAAGTTTCGGTGTTTGCCAATAACAAAGGCGCAGACCAGCCTGTGCATCCGCGCAGTCTGCTCAGCGCCTTTGTTATTTCAATTTTAGAACGTAACATATCTAAACTTGCTACGAGCGAAATTTCAATTTTCTTTTTAGTCTCTGTAGCTGAGGAGACAGGTTTGAGCCTCGCTTTGTTAGATTTTTTGTCGCATCAAGTCCTAATATATCGAGGCTTCACTGCTTTGTGTTCTTGAGCTAGACACATCTATCCTTGCTTAGTACAGGTTCAATCCAGGAAGACCCGTCCCAACATAACTGAAACATTGTTGACTAGCACGTAAAGAATCAAAGCAAACAAGGTTTGGTTTTGTGTCTCAGAAACGGGGCATAAAGAAACAGTGCATATCTAGTTCACCAGGGTATGCATACGTTTAGTAACAGTCAGTCAGTCCGTCAACATAATAAAAGAAAGTCGCTTACAAAAAGCATTCATTAGATAGGATATTATATGAACGATGCAGACCCAGATTAGACGCCACAAAAACGAGGCGTCTTATCAGGGTATCCATTGTGAGCTTACAGGGTAATCCATAAAAATGTGATTAAAATTGAAAAAATACCACCCTAAAAAAAGAAAAAGGCCTAGTCCAATTGACAAAGGTAGAAAAGTCCTTTGGGTTAAGCTAGTTTAACCTTTATGTATGCGCTTGCCCAAAACCTGTCGACGTATTTATACTTTTCTAGTATCTTTGTTATAAAATATATTTATTTATCCATAAGCTGTCATGTTTACCAGTAGTATAGGATTATCGATTATGATTGATGAATGCTAACGGAGGCAGTCTCCTGGCACACGAGATGGTGCTTTCAGGGAGTAGCATTGGCCGAGATAAACTTAATTGCTGAGCGTAAAATTGTGAATATTTTCTTATCTATCAGATAAAACATAAGTTTTTGGTACTCAAAAGAACCGTCTCTTTAAGACGGTTCTTTTGAGTACCCACAACATATGTTTTGATTGAGAAATAAGAAAATTAAAATTTGATTACGCACTCTTATCTTTCTTATCGTTCAAGGAGTAGGTATAAGATAAACAAACAAGACTAATTTCTTCTTTGTGGTTGGAAGAAAAAACAACAAGCGATTATATTGTAATAGCGTTTTGGTCGTCAATCATCTCATAACGATATTACATGGTAAACAATACACGAACAAAGAACAAATGAGTCATGTGTACAAGGTTTCAACCTCATCCTAACAAGTGGGGTCAAAACAAATATTTTGTGATGCTGCATTTTAGCTCACCTGGACCGTAGATTCATTTAAGCTAGTAGTATATCAATGACTTCGGCGTCAGTCGTATGTCCGTCCGTCCACCCGTCCGTTAACTTTAAAAATGCTCCTCTGAAACCAGTGGGCCAATAAAACTCCAATTTCATACGAAGACTCAAATGGTCCTAGTCATATGACCGAGAAGGCAGCCACGCCTATATACGATAAACCCCTTAACCCTTAAAGCGCCAAGAAAAAAATGCATCTGAAAATGTCGTCTGCTGAAGTCGTCTGCTGCAAATAATTGCCTAACATTACTGACGAATTAAGTATAGAAACAAACAGTGTGGACCCAGAACAGACTGCTCGTATAGGAGCAGTCTGATCTGGGTCCACACTGTTTGCCATAGAGGCTTCTTAAACATTTCAGCAGACGGAAAAAGCAGACGAATTTTGTTGCAATTGGCGCATTAAGGGTTAATATCCTCTTTAGAACCAGAGAGCTGTTAACCTTGGGACTAGGCTTGTGGCATTGGAGATGTAGCACCTACTAAGTTTGTTAGAATGATGATCCTAGGTTGTCCTTGATCTACTTAACGTCAAGGTCAAATTTGCTTCCTAATGTATTTGAATGGGGACAATTTTGAACAGTCGAAGAAAGAAGAAGGCAAAGATCAGGAATCGATACAACCAAGTAAAACAACCGACCTGGAAAACTATTTGGGAAAGCGACAAAAGAACGCAAGAAAACATTACACAAAAGAAAGGCAATAGGTATTTCTGAACATGTTATCACAAGGCTGCAAGGAACAAACAAGACAGCATAACACAAACATGAAAAGTTAATAAGGCCTAAATGAAATATATGTGTGGTTCCTGTTGCATACCAACACAATTTAGGGTAGGTAGGTAGGGAAATTATTAAATTTTGTTATAACATTTAACAAAGAAAATAGTGACAAAATCTGAAAGTGTCCATTTTAGGTATTTTTTCTCAAAAGACCATTTTAATGTTTAGGGTAGGGTTAAAAAAGTTAGGGTAGGTAGGCAACAGGAACCACACATATATTTCATTTAAAGCTGCATAGTCTGTAACTTTTGATCTTTTAATTTTAGAACTAATGTTTCTATTTTTCAAGAACACAGTAAAACAACGAACATTCAGAATTTCGTAAATCTTAACAAATTATCAGTATCAAAACAACAGCATTATGTTAAAATTAACTGTCTATAATTATTGGAGGGACGCAAATAATTACCAACAAGAGAAAAACACACCTGTTTTATAAGATAATTCACTTGTCCGTGCAGTTTTCAGCTATAGTGAACGGATTTATTGTGAAAACATAACTTAATTCTACTTTTACAAATAATTTAAAAAGAAAATAAAAAAATCGAAAAATATCAAAAGTTACAGACTATGCATCTTTAAGCCTAACAGAAATGTCCACAAAAGCAGCACCGCTTTGGAACGATCAGTAAACATAATTACTGGAGGTAACGCCTTGGAAGCCAATGGCATTACTCTCACTAGATATGTTTTAATTAATGTGACAATAACTCTTAATAAATCCAAAAATTCAAGGCTGACTTGTGACCTTTCGACCGAGGTCACTCATATTACAGTCTCATCAATATATTAAATCATATTCTTCTCTGAAACCACTAGGTCAATTGAACTTAAATATCATACTGAGACGTAGTAGAACGAAAATTTATATAAATGGTTCTGGTCACATGATCAAAATGGCCACCATGTCCGTATATGATGAAACACTCTCAAAATCTTATTCTCTGTGACCAAAAGGCTAATTACTTTGGGTCTTACTATGCAGCATTCGGGATGTTAGTCCTACCACGTTTGTTCAAATGTAGGTCCTAGGTTGACCTTGACCTACTGTTTGTGTGTTGATGCATCTTAATAGAAACAATCTTGATAAGTTGATTTTTCAGTAGATGTTAAAGACATAGTCACTATACATACTAGAAATAGTTTACTAATTGAGACAATGTACCTAATAACCTTTGACCATTTGGTAACGGTCACTCGCCAGTATTGGAAAAAATCGAGTTGATAAATACAGCCAATCACGGTTTCGGAATTACCGCATGTATTGCTAACATCTAAAGGAATGTAGGAGTGACGCTTGGAATAGAATACTGCTCTAAATGGCATCCTTATCTTCCTGTGTTAGCTTTATATCCCGAATCAGTCACACAATCATCTCACAAATGTGGTACATGTAGTGACATTGCCGCGTTAAGGATCAGACGTTATCGCAAGGGGCATTGGTCACCCAGTTAAAGGGTTGCTTGTTGCTGTTTTTTTTTTCAATTGCTATCCTTTAATAGAACATTATATAATCAAAATTTGGAGACCCCGATTCTGCGGCAACTGATCTGGGTCTGCACAGTCTGCCTATGCCCCACAAAAAGATGTACATTGTATTCATGCACTCTTTGCTTAAAATTAAACATGAAAATGGCCATGGGCAGTAAACATTGGAAAAAGACGAGCAATTGTGCTATGCATAAAACTCACTACATGTATATACGTATATATATATACTTAAAATTTCATGTCGGTGATTTGTGAGGCAACAACAAGTAGCTATTTATATGTTCATGAAATATTGGACGGTCGCTATTTGAAGGGCATTCTGCCTTACAATCTGATCCTATATGCGGCATTGCGCTAATGTCCTGTTTTCATTTGCATAAACGATGTGTCTTAGTAGTTATATCTTTGCTGGCGGAACGAAATAGGTTACCGTAAGTAGGTCGAGCGCATCTAAACGCATGGAAGTAATAAAAAAGCCTACATCGTTATTACTAAAGAAAACAAAGCATGATAACCACGTTACATCACGTAAAGACTTACGTGCAAAACAGAATCTAAGTGTATTCACCAACGAGATGTAAATTTGCCACAAGTATGTGGGACGAGTTATCTTCAAAGAGAGCCGAGTTGTCTCAAGAATGTAGGGTGGGTAGTTTTAGGACAAGTTTAATGTGGAGCGACGTGTCTTGGGGGCAAGCTAACTTCGCGGCGAATTGTTTTGATTCCCTCCTACCGTTAATGATCTACGCTCATGGTCATACAAAACAAATTCTAACTTTGCTACCGGTGCGCCGGTGCGGGAGTTTACAGTCTATACCCGTGGTTTTAGAAAAAAGCAAAAGATACACGTCACCGAAACCAGATGCTAATAAAGTGCAATGTTTTATATAGTCTCGTCAGAGCGTTCATAGCGCAAAACGTATAGCGTTTGTTGAAAACTCATGCCAAACACTGGACATCTAGACCCACTTTGAATAGCACATGCACTTTAAAAGATAGCAGTTTCGCATGCGCGATTCTCTGCGAAAAGTTCTCTTTTAAAGTACATGCGCTACATGTATACGGGTTCCTGACATTAGCATCAAAGACTGACCATTTTTTGCAGAAATACATATGCGCGTAGCTGTCTGAAGGACAAACCCATGTTCAAGAGGCTAACGTGTTACTTAAACAGGACTGCTTAAAACGAGCCCAGGCCCCGAGATTATAAAAAACATGCACAACTCAGCTGAGCAGGAAATTTCAGCTGCTCCTTGAAACTGAAATGCTGAAGAATAAAGACTGTTCATGCTTTCAAACCCTTTATGTTGTATTTTTATGCTTATAAATGTTAAAATGCCAACATTTATAAGTAAAGAAGCCTGAGTTGTTTCCAATTCGCGTAACATTCGTGCGCGGCAATAACATTGTGACGATAGTGAGGCATTCGAAACTGAGCCAGTGCATAAGATTTCCATCAATGTGGCATTTTGATATATGTAGACTCGGACGAGACTCTGCAGCCTCATTTTAAGCTTAGAAACTACAAATGGTGTTAAATTAGTAGCTCAACAATCATAAAATACTCAATTAACTAACAAAGGGCTCTGATCAGACTGCGTGTATGCGCAGGCTGATCTGAGGCTTTGCTGGTCGCGCATACCACATTGTTGAAAATCTCATGCACTGGCTCAAATGTTAAACATTTCTATCCGTTATTGATTAATACAATCGGATATTATAGCTTTTATAGCAGTTGAAAAGTTAAAGCAAGACAGGTGGCAGTTCAGCTGCCATCAAATGTAGTGTTATAGTGTATTACTACTGTTATGCCAACCAAAGGTGACAGTGACGTCGTGTTTTGTTTACAATTGTTAAGTAAAAAGTTAACGTGTACACTCCACTTGAGTTAATGCGAATCGATAGATCACTTGTGTATTAATCCTATCCTGTGGATAGGATTAATACACAAGTGATCTATCAATTCTAACTTCCTGAAAACTTTGTATACAAAACATGTTGTCACTGTCACTCCTGGCTGGCACGACAGTAAGATGATCACGGAATGAAAAAAAATTGTTTCACTTACCATATGTTTAGATCAACAACTTTTCTCAAGAAAATATCCTGCTGGAAATATAGTTCCCTGGCTTTGCTCAGTCAATGTCCACGCTCACAAGAAAAAGTCTCCTGTCCATTTCTATGTTACCGGAAATAACACCACAGAAACAAGCGTCTATAACACAGAGATTGATTATCAAGTTGCATGCCCCGGTCCAAATCAATTTCCAAACTCGATAAAGCATCCGTCGTTATTGGAGTGGATGTCTTTCCTGTCCCTTGGGTTATGACTGCAACGAAAAATGTGAAATATTGAGCATGGCTATCTAATCGCAATCAAACATAGCCAAGAGACAGAACGGATTTTTGACAAACAATCCCCAAACGCAATTTTTATCTTAAATGACTCAATTTCTTATTAACTGTAGTGTTATATTTGAATTCCTCTGACGTTTGACATTTTCATATGGAATCAATGTACTTTAATATAAAAAACTATGCGAAAATATCAATTTAGGGGTCGTAACATTTTCAACACTAGATACCTGAAAAGGAATTTCACAAATGGGCCAAAGTCATATCAAAAGGATGTGAACTATTATTTTCATTTTACTGTTTTTTTTCTGGTTTCACTAGTACGTAAGGGTGCAAAGATCAGGAATCGATCAGGAATCGATACAATTAAGTACCACACCTACACCCCAATTTGTCGGAAATGGGCATAACCAAATTGTGGAGAATAATGCTGCCATTAAAAACCTTAGGGTTGAACGGGTTAGTTTAAGCATTTTGTTCTTAGATCTTGTCAGCTTCATTGAAATTTGTTTGTTTGTTGCTTTGCATCCCATTCAACAGCTTTGGTCATGACAGGATGGTCAGTTCATCTAGCCACACTTTTTATGGGCAAGCTTGAACGAGCGGTTAACCAGTACTTTGTGCACATACTTGCGCTTGTAACTGACAGCAACCCTTCTTCAATTATTCAGCGGAAGTGAGGAATATTACCGTAAAAATTATTTCATCATCAATCTCAATGAAAGTATGGGACCAGATCGGGATAGAAGTCGTGACCACTGGATCTACAGTCAGACACGCATCAAGCTCTTTAGGGGACAGGCATCTAATTTATCAATTTTTCATACTAAGCTACCGATGACTGGAGCTATGTGTATGATATATGAGCCAGTGAATGAGATTTCCAACAATGTGCTATTTTGGCATGTGTGGACTCGGACGAGCCTCTGCAACCTCCTTTTAAGCTTAGAATCTCCAAATGGTGTTCAGTCAGTAGCTTAAAAATCATAGAATACTAAAGCGATTAGCAAAGGCTCTGATCAGACTGCGCGTATGCGCAGGCTGATCTGAGACTTTGCTGGTCGCACATACCACATTGTTGGAAATCTCATGCACTGGCTCATATTTCATTCTTCCATGCATGCACATGCATGCATGTTGTGTGCGACCAGTTTGCCTTTGGCTGTTTGGCGCGACGTCGCAGATTTTTAGTCTCTGGTCTTGCATAATATTAGTATCAAACTCTATATGGGCCAGTGGGGCCAGTGCACGAGATCTCAGTACTAATCGCATCAGCGAGCAGCGAAGGCGCAAGCGTGACTGCGCATATGTATGCGCAGACACGCATGCGCCTTCGCTGCTCTCGTGCGCAAACTATGGACAAGGATCGAATCCCAGACCAAAATTTAGACCTCTGGCTTCGCTGGGTGGTTATAAGAAGCATCTGTGCATATGCGATCAGAACCGAAATCTCGTGCGCTCCTTCATCAATATGATAGAAATAGAATGTTCACAATACAAGAGTTGGAAACCGTAAAATATACCTATACATGTGTTATCCAACAGTTCTAACCGACCGCATCAAATCATGATAGCTTTCGACAGCCGTGATACATGTACGCGTTCAGAAACTCAGCAAACCTCCACGTCCAATGTGTGAAGTGCCCAAGAACGCACGCTTAGTCTAGCTCGCAATATACATGTACATCAGTATATGCATTTACAAGTTAAAGCTTTTCTAAAAAAAGCTTGTCATCTTTAAGCACCATTTTCAATATGTGACGTCTATTAAACACACAGAGCATGCATACATTGTATTTTATTTATTCACTTGACAAAATTAAACCGTTTTCCAACCAAGGGTAACTCAAAGAAACTGTCCAGATATCAGCAACTTCCAAATCATTGAAATGCTGTGTATCCTAGAGTATGCCCGCTTAAAGTTAAAGGCCTATGATATCAGAGATCAACTTTTTCTTTTATAATTTTCAACTAAAAGTTGTATTTCTCTCTTTGAAGATCATACTTGTCATAGTAAACAGTGTAGACCCTAATAGCGGCAGGTCATCTTCCCAAAGTATATTGGATTTCCAAAGATTGCCTTGTTGGTTTAAACCTTGGCGTACTGAGGAATTTTACATCCTTATTATTGTCGTCTGTTTTTATGTGTTTTTTTTTTTGTTTGTTTTTTATTTCTTTTAAATGAGAATTTTCAGAATACTCTTACAGTATATCATCGGAGTGTCAACTAGACCAGACCAGACAAAATGTCGGACCAATCCGTGCCCTATTATTACATTATCGGTAGACGACAGTAGTAGTCTATAGCAGGCATTAGAGCTAATATCTGCCTATTAAAGAGCACCAATGCATTTTAATATAGAGGCAGTCGGGTACCCTGCCTCCAGAATCCTGCCGGGGTTAATGTACTAGACTCACAGTATGTAAACTGAAATAAACATCATGTACCCTTCCTCCGCTAGCTCACGCCTTATTAACATGATTAACAGCACTCGTGCGTAACCAGTAGTCGGAAAAAGCGTGTATTTAGGTACATGTACACGTTTCAGCGATACAGACAATACACATTCGAACAAGGTAAGAAAAGCCATTTTATCTATTTTATTCCGTTTTATTCCATGATTTTAACGGGTTCCTCCTTTGCATTTTGCTTTGTTAAAAAACGACTTGCTCACAATCAGAGCCGTTCTGTGTCGAAAACGAGCTTAAATGCCAGATTGCACGGTTTAAGTGGAATTGGCAATCACATGTATACATGATTACATGGTTGTAACTGTAACAGTTACTTAGATCTATGGAAATATGAATTTTAATAGGTGGGCCCTCGCAATTACAGCTGTACCAACAACTCTCACATCACGATTTCCGACAACTGGTTACGCACGAGTGCTGTAATTCATAATGTATAAGGCGTGAGCTAGGAGGAACGGGTACAGGATGTTTATTTCAGTTTACATACTGTGAGACTGCTCCACAGTTCAACAATTTCCCTGTTGTAACTATTGACATTGAACCAGGTTCGTGAATCAGTCTACTGTGCCCAGGTTCAGTGTACAGGGTTGGTGCATAATTCGTGGATTAAAACATGAGCTGCGACATGAGATTTCCAACAATGAAGTATGTGCGACCAGCAAATGCTCAGATCAGCCTGTGCATACGTGCAGTCTGATCAGAGCCTTTGCTAGTCGCTTGAGTATTATATGATTGTTAAGCTACTGACTGAACACCATTTGAAGTTTCTAAGCCAAAAGGAGGCTATAGAGGCTCGTATGAGTCTACACTTGTCAAAATGTCAAATTGTTTGAAATCTCATGCAGCGGCTCAAATGTCATCTTTCTTGAAAGATAGCAATCATACACTCCATATGGTGAACGTTGCCATGACTGAAAAGAAAGGAGACAGTACTTTTTATTATCACACATCGTATCGTCAACGAAAACAAGGAACTATTGGTACAAAATATGTAAAGCGGCAAACAAAAAGCCAACCGATTATACACACAGAGGCAAATTACGTAAACACAACGTCGTAGTAACGTCAATGCGGTGCCATGACGTGAATACGACACTGTTTTGAGATTGAAACAGCGTAATGTGTTTGCTAGGTGCGAGAAGGACTGCACATTCAGATATCCCTAAGATACAGTTTTGGACAAACTCGTCTGAACCCATTCTTTCAAAGTCACCAGGCCCCGATGTTATAAACTTTTTATGCTCAACGCAATCGAGCATAAGATTTATCATGCTCATAAATGTTAAAATGCAACATGTGTTGGCATTTTAATATTTAAAAGCATGAAAATACAACATGTGTGAGGTTGAAAGCAAGACAGTTCTTTACTTTTCAGTATTTTAATTTTATGAGCAGTTGAAATTTCGTGCTCAGTTGAATTGAGCATGGAAAAAGTTTTAAAAACTCGGGGCTAGGCATTTATGATGCTGACATTCAAAGAATGCGTGCCCATAGTAGTACCACATCAGCGATAACTGGACCAAAATCTGAGATTGTTCTAATTTTCGCATTTGGGCATTTGGGCGAAAGCCGCCAATAAACGCCATTGCCGACGTTACAAATAATTGAAGCAATAACGATCTCAAGGTAGTCCCTAACTGTCTGTCTTCTAATGCTATTGTTGCAAAAATATGACTTAAGTGCCCCTTGTTGAATGATACGGGCCATTTTTAAAAAAAAAAAATAAAATGCATCTTGCATTTTCTCAAGTTCTTTAATTGGTTCGATATACAAGATAAGAGAATGCAAGTTATTTGGTATCTATCTTTTACAGAGATCTTAACAATGTGCTGTATACGTACTTTTGATGTTCAATAGTCACGTTGCATGGTTCTATTTTCATAATGAATGGAAATGGTGTAGATCATGCTGAGATGGAAGTGTTCTGATCTGCATATACACATGTACGTTTCCCATAGCTAAGGCCTTACGGTAGATACGTTGTTCCCCTGAGATAAATTGGTTTATTCCTCTGACCTCCAAAATAAAGAGTTTTTTTATGTTCCCTGTTCTCCAATATTGTCTTTGTACCCGTCAAGACTTTACCTTTGTCCCCACATATGCGCAGACTCACCAGAGCCTTTGCTGTTCGCATACACATAGTATGAACGTGGATGAAGGCTCAGTTCAAAGTATAGAGCTCTAGCTATGCTGGATACATCAGCATGGGCGATTATATCAGGCATTTGTGCATATGCGATGAGCATAAAAGTTAGAAGAGTAGCCTCTAATAAAAGACCCTAAAAATTCATTAGTCTATTTTGAATGATCAATTTCTCTTGCATATTGCATGCGAATGTAAATGTCACTGGTTTGAAATTTAAAAAAAAGTTAAACATCATCCGATATATTATTGTCAGCTTGCACCACTTTAGGAGCTAAATTAAGATTGTCTATTTAATAATACATAGGAAAAGCTGGGGCATCTTGAAGCCATCTCGGGTTTTTTGACACTTTGACATTTCAAACTCATTAAAGTTTCATAACTTGACGAGGATCTGAAAATAAATAAATATGGTTCCGTTCTCTTGGGATAAAACCATTTAATCGTAATGGAATTTCCCACTCTTATCAACTGTACCAGTCCATTCATGTCTTAAGGGTTGCTGGATGATTTTTTCATTGTTTTCAAATTTTATAGAACAACAGTGAAGACATTGATCAGACGCTGCACTCTGCGGCGTTTGGTTTGGGTCTGCTACCCACATGTGCTTGAATTTATGAATATTTGCTACTTTGACGTACTTGCAATTTATAACTGTGTAAACTGCACATTTCTCCCGTTTTGTTTATTTCCTGCGGTTGCTTAACTTTAAATATACCCTTCAGGCTGGCCATACCTTTGTTTTCCACGTCAATTCCCACAAACATACGAGAATAATCTGTTTATGGTACGGGGTATCCATGATACTGTGTGAGATAGACTTTATGTGCACGAGGAATAATATTTCTGAATGTGAATTTGTAAAAACCCACATCAATTTAGATTGTTTGACAAATGACCATGGAAAACGAATATATTTTAAAGCATATACGTACGCTTAACATTAAGACCGTCTCAGTTTTGAAAGCGAGGGCGCCGCCATTTTGTTAATGACGTTAAATGACGTGATCAACACGTGTTCTCACATTTATGACGTGTACATGACGTCAGCGCCGACGAATGGTGGTACATTATAATATCTGCTCTTTCGGATTTAGTGGATTTTCTGTTTGTTTTGTTTTGCACTTTTTTTCTCAAACGAACAATAAAGTCATGCGCAGGCTGGCCATGGCTTCGGTTGTTCGAATTTGCTACAGCGGTTATTTTCACTAGTGGCATCAATTTGTCAAGGTATTTGCAGGCTTGGCAATATTACATTACTTCATTTAAAATTAATGTGAAATTCAAGACTCATCCTTTGAACACGTAAGGAGTGCCACAATAAATTGGTCACATTAATTAAAACAAAGAACTTTACAGTAATTACATAAAATTACGAAAAAAGCTTGATGTGCAATTTGCATTGAGAGGCCCCAGCGTAATGATAATAACCATTTAAATAGCATACCCACCCAACATGAAATCTCGGGCCACTATTGGCCGATAAGCGAAATGCCATTTAAAATGCGTTGGTACTTGATTGAATCCATTCCTAATCTTTGCAGATTGTGTCCCGCATTTACGTTCTTACATTGTGCTGGGGGCGGTAGGCCTACTGTTTCGATGTCAGCTTGGTGTTACGTTCTTTTGAAAACCTCTGTAAACAGTCAGGGGCATAACCTGTATAAGTTACAATATATATCACTCGATGAAGTTAAAATTGTGTCTTTTCAACAATGATTTCAAAGTGAGGCTATCGAAAGTAATTTATTTAGGTTATATCTGAAATTATTTACGCCAATGTCAAATTTTAGTACGTCAAAAATATAACCTAATATTCAAGTTAAAAAGTAGCTTATTTTCTGATTTTCAATGACCTCGCGTACAAATTTCTAGACGATGCGTACACAAATTTATTGCATAATCGAAAAGTTATGTCAAAGCTTTTTCAGATAAAATTACCCACATGGCCGTGAAAATTGCAGTAACTCCGGAATATGAAGATGAAAAAAGACAGTTTCACTCAAACAGGTTACTTTGTTTTTGTTGCTAAAAAGTTAACTGCTTTAAGTGATATATTTTTTAACTTTTGGAAGTTATGCACCTGACTGGTAAACGGCAAGTGGTAGTGATGAAGCCGACAGAATGGATCACAGGTACAAGTTAACATGACCAGAATCTTTCAAATATGTTTAATTACACAGCTAAACTCCAAGACGAGGAGTTTGACCTCTACATCAAACATGTCGATCTACCCCTTAATTGCTCAACATGCACAATGTGATGTTAGATCAGAACATTGTCAAGCGTTTATGATCAATGAAAAAAGTAAATATGGCCAGGGCATCAACCTAAGCGCATGCGTCATTTTTATCTTGAAAGCGTGGTGTAGTGTTTATACTGAATTAATGATTCAAGAATCCAGTTGTTCCGGACTCTCGGACAATGCCATATTTCTCGGACAAAGCCATGTTTAATTTGGCTTAGCTTTCTTGATAAAATGTAATTGATCAGGTTATCAACCTTTGTTCAAGCGTCATTTCTCCTCGAATCCATTTAGCTCTTGCCTTGCTAGCGGTGACTTTTGTAGTCTGCTGATAACCTTTGCAACAGTTTGAACACTGATCAGGGCCGACAAAATGTCGGTCCTGATCTGGATCCAAAAAGTTTGAGACTTTGATTCTTTTTTTTCTTTTTTTTAAATCCATAATTTTGAAAAATAGTCAGCAGGCGCTATCAAAAGTCTGAAAAATTACCCAGCATGCAAATAGGTAACCAGCTCATTGAGAGCATAATAGCAAATAACGAAAGCTCGTCCCTGCGTTCAATCAAATTGGTCAGAGTCATCGCTGCTCGTCCCTCCACTGGATAACTAGCTGCACTAGCGTGTTTAAGTATTCGCCTGCTACATGTAGTGTCGCCTGCTGATAACCGCTGAAAAGAGTTTGGACCAAAATTATGTCCGAATTGACGTGCCTGATCTTGTCCGAACAGTTCCAAACACTAGTGGTACATATATTTCTGAAAGAATTTTTCGTAACAGTTTATTTTGGAAAAAAAAAAGCAGACGACATTATCAAACGTCAATGAACATCTAATGCTATAATAAACAGAGCCAAGTTAAAAAATATGTTCAACGGGTGACTGAACGAACCAGGCTGAAAAAGTGATATCCCATAAGAAAAATTATACAGCGTTCAGTGATGTCGCGGGCTTTCAGAAGCAGAATACCCGCTGGGCGGAACACGTGATTTCCATTTCCTCTCATCAAAAAATAATGTATGCCGCCTGGCGTATTTGACCAAGATCGGGTTTCTCATGACACAGTATCGCATGTGCCTTTATGCCTTTCCATAACAAAAATAGGGCATAGAACATGTATCGCATGTGTCATTACGCGATAAGGGTTGACATGGATCATAAAATACAAGTAATTTTATGATCCATGGGGTTGATAAATTTTCGCACGGCATTACTCTTGTATTTTGTTTGTTTGATTTGATTAGTTACGTCCCTTCAACAATCTTTCAGTTAAACAGCGACGGGTCTTCCAGGGTTGAACCAGTACTAAGCTAGGATAAATATGTCTTGCTCAAGGACCACAACGCAGTGACGCCGGTGAGGCTTAAACCCGCGGCCCTTCAGTCTCGAGTTAGCACTCTACCACTGGGTCACTGCGCTCCCTATATTACTCTTGTATAAAATATTCTGAGACAAAAGGAAGCGCCAACAAACAATGATCCTTCGATTTTGGTCTTTATTCGGAGGTGACTGCTAAAACAGGTTTGACTGTGCTTACAACAGACTAAGCATCTTTCCGTAAATTAGCCACATGTTTGCAGACTGCTTCATTTGAAAATGCATTTTTTGTACTTAGTGATCAAATAAGCTTGCAGAACATTCTCCTATGAAGCCGCATAAATACAAGGTTATTGACTTGAGAAATTGCTTTGATGCAGCGAGAAAATTGAGGATTTAGAAATATGCAACTGATGCGAGAGTGATTAAAAGAATCTTGTCTTCAATGAGTAGATTAGGAAAAAGTCATAACTAGACCATGTAGCCGGCCGTCGTATAATCTAAAATTGTGTTTAACTAAAACAAAATAAGATGGGAACAGAACTGCGTCCTCTTCGAATGCAAACCTACATCACGGGTGGTAAACCTAGGAACTACCACGAAATTGTGTTAACGTAATTTTGTTCCCAAGCCACATCCGGGACACGTCGTGGTAGTTTCCAGGCCGAAAATTGGATAAAGAAAGGTTGGTGTCACTTTTATTTTTGTTTTATTTTACAACTAAGAACAAACGATGGTGAAATCCGACAATGTGGTTCCGTGTAAATATGTCTCAGCGTCCCCTCTAGACCAAAATTTTGTTTGAAAAGTTATTTTCTTTCTTTTGGTACGTGTTTCCCCACTGAGCATCGGACCAGCTTTCCCCAAAGTTCGAAGGATTTTAGCCCATATCTGTCAAATTGAATGGAATTTGATATCATTTGACGATGGAAATGATAAAAAGACCCTAAATAAACATTCCTGCACAGAAAAAAAATCTGAGCATTTACTCGTAAACGATTCATGCCCCGTTCGTCCTGTGTGGTAGTTTCCAGCTCATCGTGGTAGTTAAAATGCTATTGTGGTAGTTTCCAAGACTTTATAGGATACGTTTCTGAAGTGTTACAAAACATTATAGTGGTTGTTTGTTTCGCATGATAACCCTCGAACTCGTCAATTAATTACCACGGTAAACAAATAAACCACATTTCAACACCATGAGGAAGCTAAGCTGAGGACTCGAGATTCAATGTGATGCTTGACAGGTGGAGACCATGCCCTGGACTGCCAAACAACACCTCTGGAAATCTAAAGCAAAAGAAGGTCATCAGTTGAGCCGTGGTGGACCAAGCAACAGACAAAAAAATGATATAAAAAATTGCGTAACTCGCTACGTTGTTCCATGTTCAGTCAGCTTTAAGATAAAATGGCAGGCTAAGACTACTGGCCCAAAGTATTGTTAGTACTTGCGCTTCGGAAAAGGGAAATATCCTCGGGTTGGGACACTTTTTATATACATGCGAGTGTGACGATGAACGGCATGTTATTTGATAATTAAAAAGCATGTTTATTCAAAAACAAAAAAAAAATGTGAATATCCCTTCTTTTCATTCTTCTCATCATTTCAATAGCCCACTAAAATTAAAATTCAGGCAGTCGTCATTTGTTATCTGACAAAAGGTTATTTGAAAAGGTCTTCGTATGAATAAGAGGAGTATTTAAGGTTCGGCCCGCACACCCTGTCTTTATAAAAATGAAGTAGCCCCTGAATAGTGGAAATCTGCTGATGCGAACTACTACTAAATTCCTACAAAGTCTTGGAAACTACCACGATAGCATTTTAACTACCACGATGAGCTGGAAACTACCACACAGGACGAACGGGGCATGAATCGTTTACGAGTAAATGCTCAGATTTTTTTTCTGTGTAGAAATGTTTATTTAGGGTCTTTTTATCATTTCCATCGTCAAATGATATCAAATTACATTCAATTTGACAGATATGGGCTAAAATCCTTCGAACTTTTGGGAAAGTTGGTCCGATGCTCAGTGGGGAAACACGTACCAAAAGAAAGAAAATAACTTTTCAAACAAAATTTTGGGCTAGAGGGGACGCTGAGACATACTTACACGGAACCACATTGTCGGATTTCACCATTGTTTGTTCTAAGTTGTAAAATAAAACAAAAATGAAAGTGACACCAACCTTTCTTTATCCAATTTTCGGCCTGGAAACTACCACGACGTGTCCCGGATGTGGCTTGGGAACAAAATTACGTTAACACAATTTCGTGGTAGTTCCTAGGTTTACCACCCGTGTACATGCACATTAACCCTTTTAAGCCGATTGGATGTGTCCCACTCTTATCAATTTGACCAGTCCATTTTCGTGTTAATGGATATTGGGTGGTATTTTTCATTTTTATTTAAGTTCATAGAATATTCTGTGAGCAAACAGTGGAGACCCTGATCAGGCGCCGTGTGCTGCGGCGTCTGATCAGGGTCTGCGCTATCTGCTTATCTCTCACAGAAAGGACACTAGGCTTATATGGGTTAAACCATCTACATGTAACCCTAGAATCCCTTTATAGGACATCTTAAAGCGTGACAGTGAAGAACCATATCAGACGCCCTGATCAGGTTCTTTACTGTTTGCTTACAGAGTGTCCTTTTAAAATTTGAATAAAATTGTATATCACTACCCAACATCCCTTCAATTCGGAATGGATTCGCCCAATTGTAAGGGTAGGACCTTCCATAAGGGATACAATTATTAACCCTTTGTATATTAGCCCTAAAGGCGCCAAGAAAAAAATCTGAAAATGTTGTCTGCTGAAGTCGTCTGCTGACGAATTAAGTATAGAAGCAAACAGCGTTGACCCAGAGCAGACTGTAGGAGCAGTCTGATCTGGGTCCACACTGTTTGCCATAAAGGTTTCTTAATTATTTCATCAGATGAGAAAAGCAGACGACTTTTGTTGCGATTGGCGCAATAAGGTTAATGTATACTTTGGGTTTGATACACGAACCTAGGAGGGCTCAGTGTACAAGGAATGGGCAGGGGCTAGAATGTCCAAAATTAAGATTTACATTAGTCCTTGAAGATTGTTTTTATCAAAGCAAACAGTGCATACCCTGATGAAACGCCATGTTCTATAGCATTTAATCTGAATCTTGACAATTTGCCAAGGTACCCTCATTCAAGTGTTGTTGGTCTGGTTCTGCACTGTTTTCAAATGTCCCATTAAACGGGCACACCCTGCCATCTTCCTCAGACACTTTAAGGTGATACAAAATGAATTAAACAATCACTCTGAATCATCTCCAGTTCAGCTCAGGAATTTTGAAACCATTATATGTTTACTAGCAGGAACTAGCCAGTCTGTCCAAGAACTACACTTTTAATTCCTTTGCTGTATTCATTGCTGCCAAAGGATAATCTTTTTAGCCCATTTAAGCCGAATGGAAATCCCCACTATCATGATCTAGACCAGTCCATTTCCATTTTAAGGGTTGCTGGGTGGTAGTTTTAATTTTTATTCAAATTTTAATGGAACATTCTGTAAGCAAACAATCGAGACCTTGATCAGACGTCGCGTTTTGCGGTGTCTGGTCTGAGTTTGCATTATTTTCCTATGTCCCCAAAAAGGACGCCAGGCTTTTACGATTTAAGAACATAATTTGAACCAGCGCATGAGATTTCCAACAATGTGGTTTGTGCGACAAGCAAAGCCTCAGATCAGCCTGCGCATACGCGCAGTCTGATCAGAGCCTTTGTTAGTCGCTTGAGTAATCTGTGATTTGAAACCACTGACTGAACACCATTTGGAGTTTCTAAGCTTAGAAGGAGACTGCACAGGCTCGTCTGAGTCTACACTTGTCAAAATGACACATTGTTGGAAATCACATGTCACGGCTCATATTGTTACTTTCCTTTGTTAGAACAAGGACTCCAGATTGGTGAGACCAATATCAGTTGAGACATTATACAACTTCACGCATGTGCGGATCAAGAGGGGGACAGGGGGTTCGGACCCCCCCCCCCCCCCCCCCCCCCCGAAAAATCACAAAAATATAGGACTTCTTAGTAAAACTATCCCTGATCCCCTGTAAAACCACAAAACTACCAAGCCAGCATTCAATGTTGGGCCACCATCGGCCCGCCAGCGAAACGCCATTTAAATGGCGTGTTGCTGGCGGGTCGATGATGGCCCGCATATAGTGGTATTTGGATCCTTTCTCACATCATCAACTAATAAAAAAGTAGTCAAACTTAGAAAACTTTCTGGATCCGCGCATGTCACGAATACCACTGTGTTTACTCTGCGTGATACATTTTGTATGATGAAATCTGCATCAGATGATCACTTACCCAGCTCCAAAAAATTCAACAAACATTTAAAACCCTACTGGGACCAATCGTTGAAGGACCTACATAAAGTAATGCGAGAAAAACGCAAAATGTGGATTTCAGATGGTAGACCACGTGGTATTTCTTTTTCCTCATATAGGCAATACAAAGAAAGTAAACGCATATTTAGACAGTACCACAGACACTGTTCCGAAAAATATCTAAAGTCATTAAATGAAGAAATCGACAATGCAGCCGGGCTTGACAGTCGCTATTTCTGGAAATTGGTTAATACGAGGCGAAAAAACTCTACATCCAACGTTGGAGCAGAACTTAGATTTAATGGTCAAATATTCAGGGACTCACAAAAAATATGCGATCAGTGGGGCCACTATTTCAATAACCTGTATTCCCAGAGTGAAAATGAAAATTTCGACTCAACAAACTTTAATTATGTCACAGAGCGTGTTGCTGAACTAAAACATCAAACAATAACTAGTGCTGATACTGTGCCTGTTACACTACAGGAGTTAGATGATACAGTTTGTCAGCTAAGCAAAGGCAAGGCAAGCGGAGATGATGAAATTGACAATGAACATATACACTTTAGTGGAAGTAACTTTAGGAGACTACTAGTCACTTTGTACAACGCTATGCTTCTTAAGTCATATATACCCACGAGTATGAAAGTTGGAATAATTATCCCATTGTATAAAGGTGGCACCAAACGGAAGGACGACCCTGATAGTTATAGAGCGATAACAGTTACATCTTGTATACTCAAGCTCTTCGAACGGTTATTGTTAACGCGAATAATTTCTACTCAAAGACCATTCCATCCCTTGCAAGGAGGCTTTCAAAAGGGCATGGGTTGCACCATGACGTCCTTTCTAGTCAATGAGTCAGTTCAATATGCCAAAGAAAACAACAGCAAACTTTACATTTGTTTCTTGGATGCCAAAAAGGCCTTTGATAGAGTATGGCACGACGGTTTGCTCTTGAAATTCTACGAAAGAGGAATTGATTTATACATCTGGAAAGTCTTAGTCAGTCTACATGCTGAACTTTCGAGCTATGTGCTGTTCAGGGGACATAAATCCAACAGGTTTAACATAAATCGAGGGACGCGTCAAGGAGGAGTTACTTCGCCCTTTGGATTTTTGTGTTTTATCGACGACCTATTACATCTCCTTACTTCGTCGAACAACGGACTTAGAATTGGCCCGTTGAGTGTGTGTTGCCCTACTGTAGCGGACGATATGCTTTTACAGGCACTGACCAAAATCGCGTTACAACTACTAATTGATATATGTGTGCATTATTTTTATCTTTGGAGGCTTGAATATAATGTCTTGAAATGTAATGTACTTGTATGTAACGAAACAGACGCTGAATATAAACGATCAAACAGACGATGGAGACTTGGCTCTGAAGAATTGCTTGAAACTGACAAGTATACACATCTAGGGATTGTATGTACAAAAAGAATGAATATGAAAGATAATGTTGTAAAAGCTGCCTCGCAAATAAGGAAATCATTCTTTGGTCTCGTCACATCCAACTTCAGCGAACAAGACCTTAGCCCCTCAAGTTAACTTGGAAGCGTATTTATGAAACAATCGTTTTACCAAAAGCCTTATATGGCTGTGAGCTTTGGTCAAATACATCACACGCAGACATGGATTTGCTGGAAAGATCTCATCGTTTATGTCTGAAAACAATGCAGGAAATAGGTAGATATACCAGAACATACGCTGCTATAAGTCTCTTAGGATCTCTTAGTGTGCGGTATGAAATTGATAAACGTAAGACATCATTGTTTGGCCAATTGTGCAGGTTAGAGCCACATTGTGCGGTTAAACGGTTGTTCATGATTAGGTTAATGGATCATTATTTATATAACAAACTGAAGGCTGGCTTCATTGTGGATGTTTTCCGGATACTCGAAGAGTTTGGCTTAAGCTATGTGTTGTCTGAATTTATCACTTCTGGTACCTTTCAGTCAAGACATTCTTGGAAGAAACTCGTAAGAAGTAAAATAGCTGAAGCATCTGTCAGAAATTTTGAGTCTGTTAATGCTGAAGATGCCCTATACCGTTTCAGGAGAATTCACCCAGAAACAAAACCATGCTACTTCTGGAAACTCTCCAGAAAACATCCATACATGTTACCTGCCTGTAAATCAGTGGTGCAAATGATTGCTCTAACTTTTAGTGTATATCACCCGATAGTAACTTGCTCGGCATGTGGCTCCCTTGTTACTAAATATGTTGATCATTGTATTCTTTGGTGCCCTGCAAACGCAGATATTAGGCATAGAATGTGGCTTGGATTCTGGCATAAATTTGGAGTCGATTTGTACATTCGTTTAGCTAGTTGCGAACATGATCATCTTATAGACTTCTTCTTTGGTCGGTATGACATTATTGCTGACGTAATCAATATTACAGATAAAGAGGCATTATATTGCTATATAGCACGCTTTATTCATTTGCTTAGAAAAAGCTGCATTCTTCGTTGGTAGCATTTCTAGTGTGCTGAATGGGCATTGGCCTTTGGTCCATTGCACTGACGTTGGGTGGCACCTAGACCCTGTGTCGACGTAGTGTTATGACTGTCAGTTAGATATTTACCACTTGGTAGTTATATGAATATGTCCTGGACATTATTCCTTTTATGATCAGTACATGTGTTGATGACGAAGGCCCAGCTCAGCTATGTGTGAACGCACCGGCTGATCTATCCCTTCGATGTCAGCAGATGGTATTAAACTGCCTCTAATGCCAACCACTTTCGAATTTTGCATTTTGTCATTTTTTTTCTGGTTTGTTTATTCATAGATCCAGATAAGTAGCTTTTTGAGTGAACATTGTAATTTCTTCTTGGTCTCCAGTTTGAGCATGCGCTTTGGTACCCGAAAGAGCCACCTCATTGAGACCGTTCTTTTGAGTACCCACTAAGCATGCTTGGACGGAGAATACAAAAATATGCTTCTCATACAAGCGCTCTTGTCTGGAGGCCTATTGTATATATGTTAGCTTCCTCATATATTTGTATATTTGTTTTGTTGTAACTTGCTCTCCTATATCTTGGAGGAAAATAAAGAATCAATCAATCAATCAATCAGTCACTCAGAGTATGAGAGAGACAGACAAAAAGTTCATATGCAAATTGCTAAATCTTTGTACGGATGTTCTATGAAAATACTATAGCTCCTTATTACAGTTAACAGACGTTGCATAAATAACCGAAAATTTAATTTTCAAGACGTGAAGTAGCGCATGAGGGCGCCCAATGAATCATGCTTGAAATTAGTCCGACCATGAGAGAACCTCACTTCGGGTTTGCGACAATCAACGTAGCCTACTGTCGTGCCAACCAAGAGTGACTGTGCCGTATATGTAATACTTTGTTTACAATTGCTAAGTAAAACACCAACGTGTACATTTCACTTGAGTAAACGCGAATCGATAGATCACTTGTGTATTAATCCTATCCTGTGGATAGGATTAATACACAAGTGATCTATACATTATCAGTCCCTTGTAACTAAGTAAATAAAACATGATGTCACTGTCACCTGGCTGGCAGGACAGTAGCAACTGTATAGTCTTGACCATATTGGTAATGCAAGTCATCCTGCGTGTCGTTGCTGTACTAGCATAGCATGTCCAAAAGTTTACGAATTGCCGGTCCTGAATGTCGGCCCTGATCTGGATCTAAATCGTTTAGCAATGACTCTGATTGTTACTTTGTTTTTGAACGAGTTGATTTTGAATACAGCAAAAACATTAAAAATTACCCTGCATATACATGTAACTAAGGAAACACACGTGTGTTCGTGTATTCATCTTTTGGACAAAATTACTGATTACATGTACAAAGTCCTTTTAACCCGAACTTCAGATAACTCGACGAGTAAAATGTGTTTCGAGTTTAATGAGAGCTGACTGCAATTGTTACCACATTGATAAGTTATGCGCATAAATATAAGGCCTGATTAGTACGCTCTGATTTAAGGTCACTACCCATAGCAATAACCGTAACTCTAAATCATCAAGGGAGGTAATACTTGGTAGCGTTCGATTATGACAAAGTGTGATTTTACGCAACTATGATATGTTTTCTACCGACAGTAATGCCCGTTACACTGCACGTTGGTAATCTGAAAGTGATTGATATAACATTAAAAATGCAAACAAAATTTTAAGTATAATGAACAACAAAAGTTGGCATTCTTTACGGATACTAAACGATGGACGCTCAGCTCTGTGAGAAGAAAAAAAGTCAGTCAGTGTAATGGAACACGCATTTTACCAGGGAAATGTCAGTCGACTGTTCGCGTTTTTTTGACAGTCCACATCAACAATCATGATATAACTACTTGTATATAGATCTATATATGCTTTTCTGGTTTTATTTTACCTGCATTAAAATTTCACCAAGACAGACTATCTCGTCACGTTCTCTAGCGTCTACTTTGAACCTGACGTGCGCTAATGACGTCACTTGCTCTTATGACGTCATTATGCGTAAACGACAAGTATTGAACTTGACGTTGACGTTGAGAGTCCCTCGCTTTAGTTTGCGTCCTAAACAATTTGCCTTATGTCAAATGTGTTCCAATATTTAGCTACAAGGCTATCTTGGGCTAAGGTTGACCCAAGTATAGTCGTGATTCTAAATTATAGTAGGCCTACTCTATTACAGGTACGCGAGGAATTCTGCCATCGGGGTCTGCAAACAAAAAAGGCGCGGACCAGCTTGCGCATCCGCGCAGTCTGATCAGCGCCTTTGCTATTCACAAATTGAATAGTGACCAATAGTATCGTATCTAAACTTGCTCAAAGCGAGATTTCACTATTCTATCTAGTCTCAGTGGCTGAGGGGGCTGGTTTTGGTATGATCTTATCGGAAACCCTGAAGACAGGTTTTGTCGCATCGATGCTCATTTATATTCATGTAAATGCGGACCCAATCTTCAAGCCTGGTTCATGTGATATGCGCATAGAAAATGTCTAGCCCCTCTAGACTACTGGTGGCCAATTCCGCCCATGACCAACGCCGACGGGATCCGTACCAAAAATAGTACCCCCTCCCCCTCCGCGCCACTGAATACCCCCTTTAGTAGCGGGAAGGATGTGGGCATAAAAAGAACCCTTTTCATATAAATGCGGGTCCAACCAAATCATAGGCAAGTTATAGGTACTCAGTGAGACGGTTCTTTTGAGCACCCAAAGCAAATATAAAAATAATGAGCAATAAAATATTTACAATTTTACGCTAATTATTTTGCTAATCTCCAAGGTTACTCTACATTTGACATGTTTCAACTGAAAGATGTCCGTCAAGGGATATATAGATCTAATAGAAATAAGCCAACTCTGGTCAAGTGTTAAGGTCTGGCCTTGCTTCGCGATCGGGCATTAGTATGGCGCCCGAGGCCGCAACAAAAATTTAAAAACATTTCAAATTCTTGGATGAGTACATGATGTATATGCATCGATCAATTAAAGCGATGCATATTAAAACAGCACATTTTCACCTAAATTTGACATGCAGAGTTACCCCGTGCCCTTGAAAAAGGTAAATGTCCCCAAAACATTACATCTCTATCCTAATGGTGTATCTATGCAAATTTGGTCAAAATATATCGACTAGGTGTTCAGACAAAAATGCGGATAAGTTTCTTTTTACCGTGGGTGGGGTATTTTGGTATCGTTTTTGGTATTGAAAAGTCTTCACATATATGCATATAAATGTTCCAAGTATTTGGAGTACATATGATTTCATTTGGAAGTTCAGAGTGAGGTATTTTAATCAACAGTGTTTGGTTCGTAAGGTTTTAACATGCTTAGAAATAAGAAAAGCCTGCTCAGATCATTAATTTTTAGTTTAGGGGGTAGGGATAATTATTTGGTAATATCTCACTAATTAAACGGTGAATTTTTTTAAAATTTTGTCATAACGCATCTTATATAATGATCACTTTCCTAAAAAAAAAATTAGAAAAATTTATTTTTTTAAAGTATGTTTAAATATTGAATTATCAGTCAGTAATTGCCGAAAATTAATGCATACATATCGGTGAACGCAGGTTTGAAAGCGTGATATGAAGAAAAATAATTGTATAGCTGCAAAAGAATGGTTTGAGAAAAAGTTCTTAATTATTTATGGCTTCGCATGCTTGTTTGAAATAACGATTTTCAAATATAAAATTGAGTTACAGAATATTTTACTTGTCTTAATGAATTTACAAAAAGCTGCGTAAAAAAGCCAACATAGGCCATATAATGAAGAGCTGTAACTTTTGAACTGGACGGTAAATTTTCTTTATTTTGTGTTATTTTGCTTATAATATGATGTACTACAGAATATCAAAAAATGAAAAAAATCTATTTTTTGGAAAAAAAATCGCCCAGGTGTGGGCAGTGACCTTAAAGGGCCATTTGATGTTGCAGTTGGTCTCAAATACGGTGATTTTTCATTTTACGTCTGTGAAGGGATTTTTCATTTTACGTCTGTGAAGAGAAACGTAAATATTCTTAAACTCTTTGTCTACTTGTGTCAGCTGCAAATAGTCTTTGCAAATAGTTTGGACCCAGATCAGGCCCGATGATTTGTCGGACCTAATCTGGATCCAAACTTTTGGACACTCCGATGGTATACCTGGATTTTTTTTCATCAGCAGACGATAAAAGAGCATCCAAAATTACCCAGTCACAGCAGGCAAGGAGTTCCATGTAACCTCTTTGCATACTGAGTAATTTTGCATGTATGTGTCGTCTGCGGATGTCTAGTCTAAACTAACATTTTGCAGAACTATACAATCGGACATTCAAAACGCAACACTTACTTCCATGTATATCTTTCAAAAGACAGTTGAGTGTAAACTTACTTTGCCTCGGTGATGTCATCATTATTTGGATTCTTCAACTAACACTTTAGTGAATTGTTGAAATACACTAACGTCTATAAAACGTCAGGGTGTAAATCGTGATCAAAAATAGTAAGCGAGTATGATCAGGAAATATCACAATCACAAACTTCTGACAACCCCTTTGCACCGCGAGGAAGAGCCGCTCAACCATCACGAGACACCAGGAAGACAAATTAAGCAAAGCAACTAGCTCTCTCTTCCCCATCAAGATGATTGCAATACTAGAATGGACATAAAGTAACGTAAAACAAAACATAGAACAATTACAGACTCCCACAATGGGAGTAACAATAAACAAAAAGTCAACAACAACAACAGAACCACCGCTTTAGAACGAACAGCAGCCTAAGCCACCGGGGGGGGGGGGTTAAATGCATTTTACTGGTACCAAATCTTCGCAATAGATTCTGCTGTTGTTGAAGTACAAGAAATATTCGGCTCGCATGGAGGCCATCTAACTAATGCAATGTATCATTTTACCGATTTACGGTAAATCATTAACTATTATGCAGAGTCCATTTGAAATTTTTAGAACCTAGAAATGTTGAGTACAATGAACTTTTTATGCTGATCTGTGATGAAAATGTGTTCTAGAACAAATCTGGTTTGGTTGCCGGGCTGGCAACTTTGGCAACTCCTACAATTTGCATAAATCCAAGATGGCCGCCATGAACACAATAAAAAAACAACTTATTAATTTATTATCATAAAATGTTGTCTAATATGTACATACTTGTTTATTTTTTGCACGCATAATCCATTTCTGGTGTTATTTTGCAATTTAATGCTCAATTATAACATATCGAAGATGGCGGACAGACAATTATTTAAAAAGTTAGTTTTCCAAGATGCCGTCTGGCGGCCGTCTTGGATTTATGAAAATTTCGGGAGATGCCCAAAGTCTCTAAAGTGCAAAGAAACAAAAAAAACTTCATTGTACTCGACATTTCTAGGTTAATGTATAGGACATATAGGAGTGTCAAATGGACTAAAACGTAGGATATGATTAATAAATGATCTTCAGGTGGTCCATGTGGAATATTAAGTGGACGTAAAACGTTACGTTTTATTGCGTTTGAGTATATATTATGTGCTTAGCGTTATGCCGCCCATATATGGTCTGGACCATTGATTATTTAATTTACAGAACGCTCCGTGACATTGGGAAATGTTTATCTATAACTAATATCCGCTAATCCCAACACTATATATAGAAGTATAGCTAATAAGCTTCGCCCATAATTGCCTAGAAGGTGCCAACTAGCCTCCTGGGCGGACATATCTTTACGTGTACAGGCATAGTAACCAAAGAAATATATTTATAACATAGCATAACACGCAACTGCGTATTAACACAAGGCCCTCCAGAGAATAATCTTCATGATTTTATAGTATAAACATCGTCATCCAAGTCTTTGCAAACTGTGTGTTTTGCATGTTTTTCATCATCTGCTAATTAATCGTTTTTTTCAAATTTATTTGTTTCCAACAATTCTAGAAGAAACCTCATCATAGTGTCAAACAGCTTATATCCAGATCAGGCCCGGCCTTTTGTCAGAACTGATCTGGGTCCCATACTGTTTGCAAATGTTATAACAAAAATACACTAGCAGGCAAATGTTAAGGATTTCCTGTGCCTGCGTGCGTGCGTGCATGCGCGCGCGCGCGTGCGTGTGTGTGTGTGTGTGCTCTTCACGGTGCCATGGGTTTGGTCTGTGATTGTGATCCTGGTCAAACTCTCTTGATTTTATGTTTCTTCAAGTGCCGAATATCAAAACTGAAATGTTCTAGGAATCCATGGCCTCGTTATCAATAATTCAGTAATGAAGAAAGCATAAAATAGTCCCTGATCAGACTGATCCTCTAGAAATAATCTGGTTATGCTAATGAAAGAGTTAAGGCCTTGTGAGAATACTATTTTATGGTTTTGTTATTGATACATCTCCATTTTAAGCGCCGATTTATATACCAATGATATAATTTTTATAGATCATCATACAATTACAATCGTGCGCGGATCCAGAACGTTTTGTCAGAGTTGGTCCTACTTTGACAACGATTTTTTTAGAAATGAGGGGGTAGGATTTAATACCATTATAAGCGTGCCATCATCGGCCCGCCAGCGAGACGCCGATGATGGCCCAACATTGATTGCTGCTTGTAGCTTTGTGATATTTCAGGGGATCCGGACTAGTATTCAGTATTGCTAAGAAACCATATATTTGTTTGCTTTTACAGGGGCGTCTTATGTGAATTAAAAAAGACAAATCCATACTCCCCCTTCACACGTGTACATGTACCACAAATTGATTACGCTGAAGTACAAAGTAAATGTGGCGAATTCGTCGCTGTTGCATATTACGAAATTGAGCCAATGCAAGACAAAACTAACAAAATGGCCAGTCAGGTTCTTCGTTGTCCAAATGAAGAAACCGTGAGTGCTTACTAAGTGTAGCTACCCGTTGAGCGAGTAGTTTAGTGCGCTTAGAATTATACATATGCTGATCTGAGTCTTCGCTTGGTGCACAGTCCATCATGTGTTTGACTGTTCAGGCACTTGCTCAAATTGGTTGTATTCGCACGTAGAGTCTCTCTTGGAATGGCATTTCATGAAAATAAAATATTCATAGAATTTTAGGTATCAATTAAGTACAAACCAGGAGGCTTTAAATAAATTTCTATTGTTTAAGACCTAAAATAATTTGAGCACGCAAGAGTTTCACATTGAAGTGATCGAAGTGTATTAAAAAGACAGACACGATTTACTGTCAGCTCGAGGTTGTTCTTTCGATTGTTTCAAATAAATCTTCAGCTTTGGAAAGTAAAATGTAAATGATAGCCCTAAGACACTCAGAAACTCTATTAACCCACGTTCACCAGACAAATTCCCTGTGTGAGATACAAGTCAGCAGTTTGAACTTAAGCTTATAGAACAATTCATTTGAGTTGAAGCTTTACGTTACTGTCAACAATTTTCTGTCATTCTTGGCCATACTTAATGATGTTATACAATGTATTCAATGATGCTCGAACCAGGAACCTCTGAAGCTCAAGCTGAGTTCTCTACACCGTGTTCCCAACAAATGAAGAACACTATTAACATCGCAGCTCCAATAATCCTCAATGCAACAAATACTGATGAGATTAGCGTTTAATCTTTCCAGAATGTGAATAACAAAATATGCTGATAAGACTGCTCGTGTGCGCAGGCCTGTATTTTTTTTATTATATCAGTGCATTATACAAAAGAAGCTACTCATACAAGGACACTGCATTAGTGGACTTACTGTTACTGTTTAACCATGATACTTTAAACGTCCTTATATTAACAGCGAAATCATTAAGTTGCTATATCAACTTGGTGTTACAGTGCTATTTTTTTAAAATCACTTTGCTGTTATTAAATTATATATATATGTAATTTAATTTAACAATGATTTCTGAGTGGAGATACTAAAGTTTGGGCTCAGGATGTATGTAGCTAGGAATAATAAACTTGCAAAACATTAAGAGGAATGAAAAAGAAAAAAAGAATGAAACCATATGAAGGAAAATCAGCCAAACAGAACAGTATCTGATTAAAAGAAGAGCGTTAAGATTTGACTTTTATTAAGGAAGAGTCTGATTATATATTTAACTGTGACATGTGATTTCCAACAATGTGGCATTTTAACAAGTGTAGACTCAGACGAGCCTTTGTAGCCTACTTTTTAGCTTAGAAACATTAAATGATGTTCTGTCAGTAGCTAACACCCATAGAATATTCAAGCGACAAACAAAGGCTCTGATCAGACTGCGCGTATGCGTAGGCTGATCTGAGCCTCTGCTGATCGCACATACCACATTGTTGAAAATCTCATGCCGAGGCTCATATTGTCTGAGGGCAATTTAATATTCACAGTGTGGATATTATTTGGCGTTCTACCGCCTGAGGGCAGTATCATATATTCAGTCTGGGAGATAATATTTGGCCTTCTACTGTCTGAGAGCAGTGTGTCTTCAATGTGGGAGACAACACTTTGGCGTCCTACTGTCTGAGGGCAGTATATGGTCAGTATCATACCTTCAGTGTGGGAGAACATTTGGCGTTCTACTGTCTGAGGAAAGTATCGTATCTTTAGCGTTTGACTGCTTGAGAGCAGTACTACTTGTGGATAATTTGTGGAGTAGATTAGTTGTTAGCAGTATGGGGGACCTTTTACTGTTTAAGGTCATTGTTTACCATTTGAAAGCGCTGACCCAATATTATAGTGTTCAGCAAATTGACGATTGCTGATAAGAATTAGGATAGTGGCAAGATACACCCTTATAAAGGTAGCTGACCAGTTTGAAAAACTCTAGTTGGTCCTGTTATGGCGATGAGAATAGACCCACCGCACTCGAGTTCAAAAACATATGAGCTATTTAGACAAGAGTTTCTTGCCTGGAGGGAGGTGACAGAACTGCAAAAGGAAAACCAATGACTAGTTATATCCTAATCATTGCCAGAGAATACACAGTACAGATCAGGGAGAATATAAGAATCTATCATGAGTGAGAGTAGGATAGAAAAATCCGTCCCGAGGATCACCGTTTGGCATCACGAGGCTTGCCGAGTGATGACAAACGGTGATCACGAGGGACGGATTTTTCTATCCTATCCTCGCACGAATAATGGAATCTTTTTCTTGCTCACCACTGTTTTTTTATTTTAAAAATAAGCTTCTCGAAGTCCCAGAATACGCTAAGATAAAATTTCACATGGTGACGTCATTTTACATAACAATGACGTCACTTGACGACAATGTGCGTGAGTTCCAATACAACCAATGTATTAAGCCATCACGTGACAGCCTAGGTAAGATAGCATGGGTTAGATAAGATTTTCTAACCCAGGGTAAAATCTCAGATGTCCCTATCCGGTGTGCAAGAATGTCTATTATCAGATAACACTTGATGACCTGTAGGAATATGGTGGACTTGATACATTGATTGCGATTCTGGATGACCATTTACAAACGGGTGGTCTTGCTGATGGTAAGATTTCGAGGACTTTCAGCGACAATCTGACATTCGCATTACAGAATATATTGCATCATTTATTCAAAATACAGGAAAATAGAAACAAATAAAGATGACCTTGCCATCAGAAATAGTGGTATTCAAGCTTCTGAAGAAAGCAAATATTTGTATGAAGAAGAAAATGCTGGGTTTGACAGGCATAGAGTATTCAATTAAAAAATATTATGCGAGGCAGCAAAAAGGTTTATTGAAAAAGTTCAAGATGAGTATTGTTGAGGGACAAGCTATTCAAGCTTAAGCATTAAAGTGGAAGCAGTATTCCAGCAGAGCAAGAATATGCATAGTTAGCTGCAGGTTACGTGGAAAAGTTTTGTGGAGGAAAGATCTGAAGGTGGGGAAAAGGTGACAGCAATCCAGATAGGATAGGCCTCACAACAAAGTACAAAACTGAACCCTGTAGGACCAGATGGTGAGGTGATAACATGCAAATGTCGTGGTTCATACAGACATTTTTTGCAGACCGTGCACATAAAGTTTATTATGAAACAGATGGTATAGATGAACCTATTCAGCTGTAACAAATTATGTCATATAATTTGAGGAACTTTAAAAACTCGCATTTTGACATTTATTAGCTTGATAAATACAACATCTAAGAGACTGAAAGCAAGAAACTTCTTTATTTGTCGGTATTTTAGTGCTTATAAGAATTCTAAAGTCCGTGCTCAGTTAAGTTGGGCACGAAAAACGTTTTATAATCTTGGGTCCTGATGTCTGGTTTTGGTCTGATCCTTCTTCGTGGATGCTAGCAATTATGTTCATAATTCTGTCCTTCCATTGACCGTTTAACCATCACATTTTTCTTTACATCTAATTGCTCAAAACCGTGCATGTTATGGGTCTTAAAATTTCGCATGTTGATTCCTCATGAAACAATAGCCGACTCGGTTTTTTTCTTGACGGAGTTGTCTCCCATTCTTTAATTAAACCTTTTTTTATTACAATTAGATGGCAATTGTGTAAGTAAATCTTTCAAGATAGAATTTATTCTTGTAATTTGGAAAACCGATTTTGATGAAAAAGTAAATATGCTGAATAACTTTTGGCTGGATTCCATAACAATTACTGAGTTCTGTCCCTTTTTAGATAAAAGAGTTTTTTCTAACTTTAAATGTGTTAAGCATCCCCCCAGTGGCTTAGGCTGCAATCAGTTCGAAGTTGGTGGTTATGTTGCAGTTGATTCATTGTTGTATCTACCCCCCATTGCTTAAAGGGTGTTTGTTTTGTTATGTATTTATTTATGTCCTTTCAATTATTGCATTCATCTTTATGAGGAAGAGAAAGCTAGTTGCGTTGTCCCCTCAGTGGCTACGGCTGCTGTCCGTTCTAAGGTGGTGGTTCTGTTGTCGTTAATTCATTGTTTGTTGAAGCTTTCATTGTGTGGTAGCGGGTGTTGTATCTTTAGATTTGTTCTAAGGTTGCATTATGTCGTTTCTTGTCAACTGATCATCTTATGCAACGAGATGTTTGCTTGACTTTGGATGTGCTATTGTTGTGGTGAATGTATGTGTTGTGTTTTTGTGTCGTGCTTTAACAACAGCAGAATCTAAGGTGAAGGTTTAGAGCCGGTAAAATGCATTTAAGCCCCTGGTGGCTTAGGCTGCCGGCCGTTTTAAAGCGGTGCGGTGGTTATGTTGTTGTTGATAAATTGTTTAATGTACTTCCCATTTTTTTTTTTTTTTTTTTTTGGGGGGGGGGGGGGGGGTTCTGTGTTATTCTTCGTTTTGTTATGCATTGCTTTTTGTCCTTTCTAGTTTTTCGACCATCATGGAGAGAGAGAGAGAGAGAGAGAGAGAGAGAGAGAGAGAGAGAGAGAGAGAGAGAGTGGGGAGAGAGAGCTGGTTGCTTTGCTTTTATTGTCTTACGGGTGTGTTATTACTGTAGATGTTAGATGTGATTCTTCCTCATGGTGCCGTTGGTTGGTCTGCAGTGTGAGATTGTGGTATTTTAAGATCATACTCACTTACTTTATTCTGTAATTGCCTTCCTGATGTCTTGTGACTGTTAATGTTCTGTGGCTTCCCCCCCCCCCCCCCCCGATGCTGTGGGTTGGTCTACAATGTCTGATTGTGTTTTTCCTGATCACACTCACTTACATTTTGGCTCATCCTGGTCTAGAATGCTGAATGGTGGTATTATAAGAGCATATGGTGTGCATATAATAGAATATTGAATGCGACGCGTCTTTAATTTAGATTATTACAGAGTTATAACCACTGATTGTTTGAAATAACGTAGCGACATTGTTAGCATTATATGTTAAAGGTATTCTTGTAATTGAAATAAATCACACTTAAATGCATGTGTGATTTTTAGATTCAAAAGTTATTCCAAAAAAAAATAGAAAGTTTAACATTGCCTTGCCATTATCATTAGCAAAAGAGCTAAAACAAATTGATAGAATAACAGAAAAATTCTGTATCCACATATAGCCCTAGGTCATTCAAAATGCTTATGACAGCATCTGTAAACACATTTTGTTCGTCATTCTTTTCTTATAGAAAACTTTGCGCCCGTGTCAATTCCGTGACATCATTAAAGCGTGTGTAAATTATAATTTGCAGCGCAAGAACTGCCTAACACCGTCTGCAAATGTATTCTACTGGGACAGCATTACACGCATAGGTGCACAATTAGGCATGGAAGGGTTAATGTTATCAGAAAAAAGGTTTTAAGAGAAGAAAAACAAAACAGAACAAGTAAAAGAAAACAAATAAAGCATACTTATTCTATTCACGCAATTATCATTTAAGAGTTATTTTCAGCAGATCATTATATACTTACTCAAAAAGACCAAACCGGAGGTCGCAGGTTCGGTTCCCGGCTTCTCAATAAAACCACTTTTGGTTGTCGGGTACTCCCGTCTTATAATAGAAAAAAAAATTTCGCCCAAAATACTGATGTAGTCAAAACACAAACCTTGTTCAGTTCAAATGGCTTTCTAACTCACGCAATGCATAATCAAAGAGAAACATTCAAACAAACCAACACATGATAAAACAATGAAAAGGGTTCATGACTCAGAAATAGTCAGAGCTAAAGAAAGAAGGTAAGTTACTATGATCTGGAAATACCACAATTACACACTGCACCACGTGGATGAGCCACAGAACACTTCCAGTCACAAGTCAGCAGGAAGACCTGGCCTCAAGGTTATAAAACTTGAGTACAGTCTCAGACTCAAAAGAAAGCGCAATGATTGGCTGCTTGCAGACACGTGCACCCAATCATTGCGCTTTATTTTGAGTCCGAAAATATAGCCCCTCCACAAACAATGGGAGCAATAATTAACAATGGCCCAGCAACAACAGTACCACAATCTTAGAACAAATAACAACCTACCCCCTGGGGGCTTAAATACATTTTACTGGTACCATATATTCAGCCTAGATTCCGTTGTTGTTAATTACAATAAGTGTTTAAATTATGTAGGCTTCCTAACTTATTCAATATATCATCATAGCGAAAAAATCTAATCAAATTACATGTACGTGCTCGTATCTACTATGATGAAACAAAGAAAATGACAAGGCATAGCTAAAGAAATTCCCAGGCAGGGCCACGCTGGGCCCAACCAAAGACATGCGTCAGACACCAACCCACCAGTGACAGCTTTATGTCATGCATGCCACTGAGTCAGAAGCCTGACCAATAGCCATGAAATCAAAGAGGAAACCATGAGTTGGATTTCAACCAGGCATAACGACTATAGCAGAATATCCATGTGTATCCCACTTCTTATAACGTTTGATTATCTTTTTTGAATTGGTCGCTAAAATATGGCTTATAGCTATGGTTTCCTCTTTTATTCTATGACTGGCGGCGGATTAGGCCTCACACTGGGCCTAATGATTGCCTCTCGCTTGGCTGACCCTTGCTCAATTGTAGGTTTCTTAAGCTCTGACAGTCTGTGAGATGAGAGTTTTTTCCCTTTTGTTTCAACACAGTAATTTTAATTGGTTTGATTACCTCCCTGTGATAATACATTAAACAAGATAGGGTGTCCTATGCGAGTTGAGCAAATTGTGTGTTCTGACAACAGCAGAATATAGGACGAATGTTTTGTGGGTAAAATTGATTTAAGCCCCTCGCCCCCACCTACCACTCCGGTGGTTTTAACTGTTGTCCTTCCTAAGGTGGTGGGTTCTGTTGTTGCTGTTTTTTTTATTGTTTATTGTTCCTCCCATTGTTTTGTCGGGGTTGTAGGGTTTGGTCCGTGGTTTGTTGTGTAGGACTTAGTTTAGTTCCTAGTGTTATATCCTACTGAACTTCAGTTAAAGACATATGCGGCTATTTCCCATGCGCACCTTTCCCGCGTCTGGAAACAGGTAAAATTGTCTGGGTCCTGTCTTTCGCCCTTTAACGGATTTGGATCAACACAGCTTTCAGATACTCTAATGTCATGTCGATGTTCAGACATTTTCTTGGCAAACAAAATAATTACAGCGTTTTCGAAATATCTATTGGCCTTTTATCAGAACTGATCGTCTCAGCACCAAAGACAGATAAATGTAGCTCAGACGAAATCAAACGACGTACACAATTACTCTGGGTACAAATACCAAAGTGGCCGAGTCTCTATTATTTGGACAGTTATTTAGAGCCGCGCACGACCTGACCTCGTGGACTAGTGGTTAGCGTGGTTGGCTCCAAAGCCAGAGGACCTGGATCGATTCCCGGATGTGCACCTATTTTCAGTGTGTTTTTTCTTTTCTTTTTTAACATTTTAATGCTAAATTGCATCATATACTAGCAAAATGGCATCATCAAAACGACCGAAATGGGCATTCCTGAACTTTTTATATTGAATTATACATGAAACCTATGGGGTGGGGTTAAATTTGGTCCTCCTGAAAGAGAATTAGTTCGGTGACCCCAGATTTTTATTCTATTTCCTTAAAGGTATATTAATAGTCCATGAAATAAAAATGAATTCGTGAGATTTTCAACATCAGATTTTTTAATATTGTGATTTATTCTAATAACGAATTCCAATTTTTGATGAATTGCCAAAATATATCATGCAATATCTTGTCACAGCATGGGATAAAAACTAAATCTGTACATTGATAGAAAGAAGCTGGCTGAAGATTACAATAGTTTTAGCTCGATATTTAGGACTAGTGTTATTCTTACATATTTTTATAATTGATCAAATGCTGAAAACTTCCATATGAGATTGTAAAAAAATAAGCACGGTAACCTATGCTTTTTATTTCATAAATGGATAGCCCATACATAAAACAAAATGTATGCAAAGTATTGAACAGATTTCAACATGAGAAGTATTTAGTAGGATATGTCCTTGAATAAGGCGAATTTTTCTGATACTGAAGCTCCGTTTTTGGACTTGAACTTGTCAATAACAAATGGCATAGTTTCTTCTAAAATTTATGAAAAACGGGATGATTTTAATTTTGAAATAGTAAATTTCCCATTTCTTGATGATGATGTTCCTCGCTCCCCTTCCTATGGTGTATATATTTCTCAGCTTATGCGTTTTCCTAGAGTGTGTTCTACTGTTGATGACTGTAACAACATAAACTTATTTTTAACTGCTAAGTTATTAAAACAAGGTTATAGATGTCATAAAATTCGAAAAGCATTTTCTAAATTCTACCAAAGACACTCAGAGTTAATTATTAAACACAACATTGGGTTAAAAACTCTTCTGCAACAAGGCATATCAGAACCTATAATTTATGGTGATTTAGTTTATAAATTCAAACGAATTGTTGGAAACTTAATTTTAGTGATCAATTCAAAAAGATAGTAAACGTTATATAAGGATTGGATATAACTTGGATGACATGCGACAGTCTGCATGCCTAGTTTTAAACCCAATCACGGTTTATAGCTATGGTTTCCTCTTTAATTGCACGACAGTGGGTCAGGCCTCAGACTCTATGGCGGCTCTGACGTAAAGCTTTAATCGATGGGTTGGTGCCTGATGCTTATCTGTAGCTTGACCCACCGTGGCTCAACTTGAGGTTTTCTTTAGCTCTGAATATCTGTGAGTCATGAGCCCTTTTCTTTGTTTAATCATGGTGTGTTAATTAAATTAAAGTGTTTCTCCATGTTGATACATTGCATTAGTTAGATGGTCTCAATGCGAGCTAACATTTCTTGTACTTCAACAACAGCAGAATCTAGGGCGAAGATTTGGTACCAGTAAAATGCATTTAAGCCCCCGGTGGCTTAGGCTGCTGTGCGTTCTAAGGCGGTGGTTCTGTTGCTGTTGACTTTTTGTTTTTTGTTACTCCCATTATGGGAGTCTGTAATTGTTCTGTGTTCTGTTGTACGTTACTTTATCTCCATTCTAAGATTGCAATCATCTTGATGGGGAAGAGAGAGCTAGTTGCTTTGCTTAATTTCTCTTCCTGGTGTCTCGTGATGGTTGATCGGCTCTTCCTCGCGGTGCTATGGGGTTGTCTGCGGTTTGTGATTGTGGTATTTCCTGATCATACTCACTTACTATTTTCAACCATCTCCATGGGAAAAAGAGGGTTCGTTGTTGATTGTTACTCCCATTATGGGATTCTGTAATTGTTATTCTGCAATCGTTCTATGTTTTGTTGTGGGTTACTATTTTGCAATCATCTTGATGAGGAAGAGAGAGCTGGTTGCTTTGCTAAGTTTGTCTTCCTGGTGTCTGGTACCAGTGCGTGGTTCTTCCTTGCGATGCCATGGGTTTGTCTGTAGTTTATGATTGTGGTATTTCCCGATCATACTCACTATTTTTAGTTATACTTAAATTGTCATTTGAAACCCTGTCTTCAGCCCCCACTCAAAAAGAAGACCAAAATTGGCTTTTAAGACCGATTATCGCTTAATGCATGTCAAAAGTATTTCAGAATGCTCCAAGCGAGCATTCTGCAATACTTTCGACCTTCATTAAGCTACCATTTGTCTTTAAGACCTTTGTTTTATCTATCTTGAGTAGTCGATTAAGACAGGTTTAACTGTAGTCATTATCATGCACCTCTAAAGTACACCATACGGATGATTGTTTTGTGCATCGACTGTAGGGAATCGGCGTGTGTAAAAACTGCCACCTCAGCAATATGATATCGTGATGGTTCTTGTTAATTCCATGTGTTCTCCCTGTATAATCGCATTCAGCCAGAATTAGTTGTCACCTTCGAAAATTGCTAGATAATGCTGGAAATATTGAAAATTATGAAAACTGACAGATTCGTGTAATTTCGTTTAGCAGGAGCACCAACAGTCCTAGTATTAACTAGGTTCTTAATCTCTCAGGGAGTTCCGAATGGTCAAGAAAACAGGGGAACTTGGAGACCTTAGTGTATATGTTAATCTGTTAAATATTCACTTTATGTAAATGGTGGGTTAGGAGCGCTTATCTTAGTCGCATACTCTGTGTGTAGCATGAACATTCTCTAACAACGGTACGTGATGCAAGTGTAAGTTATTGTATGATTTGTGCGTTTTACCGGAAGATAATCAACGGGCTTTAGTGATTGGAGTATCGCCCATACTGACGCAAAAAACAAACGTTAACTTATGTAATGCGCCATCATGCATTTGCACGCTATGCAACGTGAGATACAGTAAAATTTGTCTTAAATGGCCACTCAAAAAGTACACCAAAATTGACTTTCAAGATCGATTATCGCTTAGTGCAGGTCAAAAGTATTGCAGAATGCTCCACTTTCGAACTTCATTAAGCTACCATTTGTCGTTAAGACCTTTGTTTTGTCTATTTTCGGGTGGCCGTTTTTGACAGGTCTTACTGTATTTGCCATTAAGCATGGGACTATCAATATAGGTACAATAATATTGCCTATGGTTTAAATCATATAGCCTAGCGTCCATTTTGTGGGACACATGCAAACAGTGGAGACCTAGATCATATGCCGCAGAATGCGGCATCTGCTCAGGATCTTCACCTACAGAATGTTCGATTAAAATTAATTTAAAAATGAAATTTATCACCCAACGACCTTTAATTCTGAAATTGCCTGTTCCACTTGATAAGAGTTGGAATTTCCATTTGTCTCAAATGGGTTAACGTAAGCCTATGCCATGGTTAACATATACACGTTAAGCTGACATTATTACTAAAACGAGTATGTTTTATCATGAGTATAATAATAAGGTCCACGGGGGTTTGGGGGAGCAGGGGAGAAGGACTATTTATTTTCAGGGAGCTGGGGAGCACTGGTAATTGTTTAGGGGTGCTGGGGAGCAGGCAAATACTTTTGGAGATTTAAGGAGCACTGCCAAAAACTGAGGAAAACAAACTTCAAGGATTCTTTATTTATATGGATCAATGTAGCACAGACCCCCCCCCCCCAGCCCGGAGCCTCAATCATTAAATTATTTAGTAAAAATACGAACATGTTTATTTTTTAAGCAGAACGAAAACACGTGTATTTGAAGTTTTTAACTGATATTATCAATGTTTTATTTCTTATTGGTGTGTAAAGAAGGAGGCAAAGATCAGGAATCTATAAAATCAAGTACCGCAACAGACATGGGACACCAGTCTCATTTTAACGAATATAGAGCATTTAATGAAACTTCATGAATTATAATAACTGCGAGAAGCAATGTGGATGCTGTAAAAGTTTTGTATTGGCAAAGCAACTATATTTTAAAACATTATCTAGGTAATGTCATCAGAGTACCAAGGATTTACTATCCATATTGGGTCAGATAGTCTTGTTGTGCCAGAGCCCGAAGTTATCAAACTTTTTATGCTTAACTCAATTGAGCACGATATTTTTACATTTCTATCAGACCATAATACAGATTATTTAATGTTGTATTCTGTTTAGTTAAAAGACATGTACAGTTATCTGAATAGCTCTTTGAAACTGTCAGATGTTATATATGATCTAATCTGTAAACAATCTATTGCAACTCGATATCATTATACATACTATTCATCATCATTCCTTTTATTTTATTTATCACAATGTCTTACGTTTTTCATCCAAATCATGTTTAATTTAATACCATATGACTCTTCAATGTATCAAGGGTTGGTGCGTCGATAAGCACCAAACAAACACAAATATTGCTCGTCAGTGGAAATGAACTAAAATGTATTTATTTTTGTAATACTTGTTAATATGTGTAAGTTATTGTATGGTGTGTGCGTATGTAAGGGAAGATAATCCACGAGCTTTAGCGAGTGGATTACCTCCTGTACATGTGCACAGCCATACAGTAACTGCTTTATTGCACCAGCATGCATGTGTACTTTGTGCATTGTGAGATATCTGATGTAAACCATTCGAATATCACTCAAAGGTGCAATAAGTCTTTTTTTTCTCAGTTTGGCTGAGAGGTAAAATAAACTCAAAATACAATATTTCCTGTACATACTGAATAGATATATAGGTAAATAAATGATAACTTCCCTTTTTGGAGCCTTCAATGTCAGATGAGCTATTGTAATCACATCAGGAAAACCGCTGGTTTCCCTCATTAACAAAAATATCAGTCAATATTTACAAAATAACACGGGTTGTACGAATGCACGGTCTGCACTGAGCTTTCCTGTTTGAAGTACATACTAGAGTGACATTCGATAGATTCGTACAGTAGACAGATTCGTACACTCGGCAGTTCTAGCCCTCTGCTGCCTTTAGTATGCTAATTAAAAGCCCATTAATTACACCAGCAATCAATCACGCATTTCTGTCAATCATTTTCAGTGCCGATTTGTGTGTGCTTGGCAGTGCGAGAGCTTTGCAGACGACTTTTTCGGGCCACCGAAACAGACATTCTGCTGAATCGTAAACCGTTTTTGTACATATTCAGAATCCGCAACCGATACAAAGCTTATTTAAGCACCAGATGGTAAGAAAATAATCCTATTTTGTATTTCAGGTACTTACATTTCTGCCCCTTTGCTGATTTCTGTACAATTTTTATCGATCTGCTGATCTCTGGTCGCAGCTGTCATTGAGTGATTATTTCCCTTTGCAACAACAACAACAAACTTTGAGGGAGACCTCATTATTTCAATTTGGTTGACTGCTTGAGACGTTACGGCCATAACCATATAATTCAGTAGTTTAGAGTAAAATTGGTTGAATTTTATATATTTTATATTATTTCATCTCTGATTTGCGTGTAAAGTCAGATAAAAAGGTGTACGAATCTGCATACTGTCATGTTCAAATTTTTCCAATTTTCCACCAGTTAAATAATGATAGCTCCCTAGCTAACTGGAAATGCTGAAAACGAAACTAGGTCAGCATAATAAACGAGACATGTGTATTTTCTTGGTTACGACAGATGAAAAGGCTAGTTAAAAAGGTAAGCAAGTTATAATTAGATTACTTGCAAAACTGTACGAATCTACCTACTGCCACTCTACAAAAACTATTGAAGAACTACTACAAAATTTTGTAGTAGATCTTCAATAGTTTTTGTAGTATGTACTTCAAACAGGAAAGCTCAGTACAGACTGTACATTCTTACAGCCCGTGTTATCCATCTTGCATTTATCTTTCTAACTTTTAGGTGTTTCGTCAAACAGGAAATCATATATGTGTACATTTTAACTACCCAAAAGGGTCCTTGATTTGGTAATAAAATATATTCTATTCTATTCTATTCTATTTGTACCTTAGCAGTGATGGTATTCCATAAATTTGTCTCGAGACAACAGTCCGGGCTTACAGACAGGACATCACCTTCTCTCTGCCTGGAAATAAATAAACATACATTTGAGCCGTGACATGTGATTTCCAACAATGTGGCATTTTGACAAGTGTAGACTCAGACCAGCCTCCTTTAAGCTAAGAAACTCCAAATGATGTTCAGTCAGTAGCTTAGGGCTCATTTAATATTTAAGCGACTAGCAAAGGCTCTGATCAGACTGCGCGTATGCGCAGGCTGATCTGAGGCGTTGCTGGTCGCACATACAACATTGTTGGAAATCTCATGTCGCGGCTCATTTCTTAACCCATTACTCTTTAATGGAATCTTCTCTCCAGCTCTGCTCTGGTTTGATTGCCATTACTCATGCGCGGATCCAGAAAGGTTTGTCAGCGGGTCCAACTCTGACAACGCTTTTAAAAGGAGATATGATCAAATGCCTGTACCACTATAAGCGGGCCATTATCAGCACGCCAGCGAAACGCCATTTAAATATGGCCCAACTTGGTACATGTAGCTTTGTGATGTTTCAGTGTATCCGGGCCAGTATTGCTAAGAAACCCTATTTATTTCTGATTTTCAAGGGGGTCCAGACTTTGAATTATTCCATTCGCTAAAATGCAAATAGTACTAAGCTTGATGAGAGATCGCGTTGATTCAGGATTTCTCGCGACGATGCCCATATACGTCATTTTAGTATATATTGGTAAATACATTATCAATGGTAAAGGAACTGCATTTTGCACAGATTGCATTTCTTGTAAATTAAGACGTCATTGAATTATTGTCTGAGAATGTGTCCAGAGTTAATAAATTAAAGCCTTATTGTATGTGAATTCTAACAGATAAAGCAACAGACACAAGAGCCATTAATTTCCTGCATGATAATGCGTGTTACAGATGATGGCACGCGAAAAAGACCCACATTGTAAAATAGAATTGTGATTTTAATACCTATTGCATTTGCGAGTAATGATTAGCATTTGTGCAAACTCTCCAATGCCTTCGCAGCTTAAATAAACAAATTATGGACAGCGGAAACAGTTTCGTTCAAATTCGTTTGACATTTTATTCTGAATATGATCATAGCTGTATTGTAAACTGTATATATAATTATCTTAGACCTACTACACCCCCGCCCCACGCCCCATTTTTGTTTAAGTTTTATATAAACCACAGGTACATGTATGTTAGGATTTAATTCATTTGCCATTTAGATTTCAATGCATTCGATGTATTAACACTTACAATGATCCCCTTAGAACCACCCAATCAGCCGAGCATGCAAGGCAAACAGAGCAGACTCACAAGAGAATCAACTTATGGTATGAAAGAAAATGACACGTTTTGATATGTAAATCTCGTGTGTGATAATCACATCTAAACACGCCTAAAGACATATAAACTTGAGCAATAATAGCGTATCACTCATTATGACTTTCTCCAGGGGCCATACTAGGCAGATGAAAAGGACAGTCATAATGAGGTGATTATGACTTCCCTACAGGGGCAATAAAGTGGTCCAATGAAGGGATTACGTAATTTATGATAAAATATTAATCTTTATCTTAGTGAAAGAAATGGTGTTGTATACAGGTAATTCCCCACTTGAGGCTCCTTTAATTTTGTGAGATATTGGAACTGTCCCTCATCAGTTTATCCTTTAATGACCTCTATTGGACAGTAATATATGCCTTTAAGTCTGTTGGAAAGTTGTAGGTTACTTTTTCCTACGAATTCGAGTTTGAGATTCTTTTTTTATATAAATGTCTACAATTTATTTAGCTGGCTTGATTTCAACCACACTTAAGTCAATGAACATCTTTGGTCACATTATTTGGTCCTACACAATCGTTTCTTATATTTAAAAAAAATGAACAAACCAATCATATCATTTGAGTACCACAAAGCGTTCTCTGTTGATGAAAGCTACTATTGTTAACCATCGAAAGTGAGTATTATCAGGAAATACCACAATCACAAACCGCAGACAACCCCATGGCACCGCGAGGCAGAGCCACCCAACCATCACGAGACAGTCCAATATTAAATAATATCTAAATATAGTAATAAAAAGACCCAGTTATTCAATGTCAAGTGTTTGGCTGATTGCCAAAGTTATCAATAGTCATATGTTGTTATTACAGTGTCTACATGATGTTTCTCTACATGAAAACGACATTTTAAAGGCGTCATATGTATAAATGTCCTAGATGACGTACTGGGTGACACTTTAGCATGCTCTTGTCACAGAATGCAAATGTAAAGAACATGTACTCATGCATTGCTTTTGTACTCATGCCAAAGGATTGATTAGAACTGTTGAAATCAGCAAACTTGTTATATAGTAAATCGAGCGCCTTGGCCAATAAAAAAAACACTGGTGCATATCACACCATGTACATCAACTGAAAAGTCCATATTTGTATTACAACAACCACAGAGAATGTGCACATTTCAAAAATAAAATCATACTGTTTACGTTGTGAAACATACGAAAACATTCTCGCCTTTGAGCAACAAAAGTCTGCTTTTGTTGAACAATATAACTAATAGATTTCCATTTTAATCTAAAGCCTAGTTTATACAGGCTGGCAAATTGGAAGTCTTAAAGGTATGAATTTAAGTGAACTTGTTGCCAGAAGACAACTTTTTTGTATACAATTCATTATTTCAGTCTTAGTGATAATCCATTATGCTGATGGCATATAATAGATACCGGCCGCACCAAAACTAAAACGCGTCTACGTTTCTTAGACAGCCTCACAATGCTTAGACAAACAGAGCGTGCTTGTTATCATTAGTGAATGTGCATCCTCGCAGGCTGGTGTAAGCGGACACATTATACGTTTATTTATAGATGAGGTGTTTGTATGTGAATGACTTATACTAAGTAAGAAAGGGAGCGACGATCAGGAATCGATACAATCAAGCACCACACCTGACCCAGGATACCAATGGGAAGGTGACAACTTCACAATTAGACATCACAAATGAGAGCCAAGAGGTCAGCCCTTTCCAAGCAGGTGACCACAATGCATCAACAAACAGACGTGCATAAAAGCATAACAAAACAAGACAGAAATAACATAAATGATCCACGAAAGAAGCACCGCCTTGGAACGGTCAGTAAAAATATTTTACTAGAGGGCTTAAACCGGTTTAACGATGCAACAACCTCACCCTTAGTTCAGATGTGGATCAAGACACATAGATGTTTGGTTTGCATGAAATACCCCTAAGTAATAAGGTTGCAAAGATCAGGAATCGATACAATCAAGTACCACACCTGACCCAGGATACCAATGGGAAAGTGACAAACTCACAGAAGACACCACAAACGAGAGCCAAGAGGTCAGCCCTTTCCCAGCAGGTGACCACAAAGCACATATAAACAGACGCGCACAAAACATAGCAAACACAAGACAGAACAAAAACATAAAAGATCCACAAAAGAAGTACCGCCTTGGAACGGTCAGTTAAATATTTTACTGGAGGGCTTAAACCGGTTTAACGGCGCCAACCTCACCCTTAATTCAGATGTGGATCAAGACACATAAATATTTGGTTTGCATGAAAGACCCCTAACTTATCAATGCATCATCTCCTAAAACATATAAATCAAGATATAACAAGGAGATAAAGCAAGGATAAGGACTCAACAGTAAATTAAACTGAATACCGGAGCAAAAGAAATCCAACAGGTAAACCCCGGTGGGCCCGACAAACAGCCAAAGCACCAGGCCCCTACCATCTCATCAATAGATAAGTCTTTAAGTCGGAACCATCATAGAGTCTGAAGTCCGACCCACCGGCGTGCAATTAAAGAGGAAAGCAAAGTTGCCAACCGTGATTGGGTTGACTACCAAGCATGCAGTCTGTTGCAATACATTAATGTTATAGCCAATCTTTTTATAATGGGAAATTATTTTAATGAACTGCGCTGAAAAATTATTAGAGCCAACAATCTTCTTCAACTTATACACCAAGTCACCATAGAAATCAGGTTCCGAAAGTCCTTGGCGCAAGAGAGATTTAAGTCCAACTTGGAATTTAGAAATCAAATCATAGTATCGTCTATAAAATTTTGAAAATGTTTTGCGAAGTTTATGATACCGACAGCCCTGTTTAAGAAGTTTCTGAGTTAACAATTTATTGCGAGTGTTGAAGTCAGTAACATAGCTGGATGCTCTAGCAAAACGAATGAGTTGAGAGATATAGACTCCATAGGATGTAGAACGAGGAACATCACCATCTAAAAATGGGAAATTGACAATTTCAAAATCAAAGTCGTCACGTTTATCATAAATTTTGGTAGAAACAATATCATTAGAAATTGACAAATGCAAGTCTAAAAATGCGGCTTCGGTATCAGAGGCATTGGCTTTATTAAGTTGGAGCTCTGAAGGGTATATTTGACTAACCATATTTTCAAAATAAACATTATTAATATTTAAAATATCGTCCAAATATCTGGAAGTAGTGTTAAACGCATCAATAACATCAGCCTGCTTATCATCAGAAAGAGACATCATAAAGTCCCTTTCATAACAAAACAGGAATAAATCTGCAACCAGGGGAGCACAATTAGTGCCCATAGGAATCCCAACTACTTGTCTATAGAGCTTGGTGCCAAATCGAATAAAAATGTTGTCCAACAAAAAGGTCAGCGCATCACATACATTTTGACACGACCATGCATGATATTTTTTAGGTTTTTCTGAAGTAAAAAATGCATTTCTGTCACTACATGCAAGGTAAGGAGAGCCTTCTCTCTGGAAGGTTCTTTCAATAAGATCAATAAGTTTATCTTTAATTAAATTATGAGGTAAAGTAGTGTAAAGAGTAGAAAAATCATAAGTAGACAAACTGGTCGCATTGAAATCTCTAGCTTTAAGTTTATCTAAAATTTCACCTGAATTTTTAATGGACCAAAATAGGTTTTTACCGGATCTCTCATATACTCAAGTATTTGCGGATTGTCCATCAGGACAATATTCCAGTTGTTTCTCCTATTCCTGAGATGTTGGTACTTAGCGCAGTCTCACCAGAACCTGCGCCGCTGGTATGTACAAAGTATCATACAATGTAGTTGATAGAGCCGCAGACCAAATAACCTCTAGCGGTCCTGGCTAGCTGAGTAAGTATGTTTTAAGAGTGAACTAGTGTATGTGCTATGAATAACAACATCTCGTGAGCCGGTCCAGTATAATATTGAAAGTGTGACTATTAGGATGACTATACCATTTACTTAACCCATATAAGCCTAGTGTCGTTTATATGGGGCATAGGTAGACAGTGCAGACCCAGATCAGACGCCGCAGAACGCGGCGTCTGACCAGGGTCTCCACTGTTCGCTTACAGTATGTTCTATTGAAATTAGAATACAAATGTAAAATACCACCCAACAACCCTTTGAAAGGAAATGGACTGGTCTAATTGATAACAGTTGGAAATTCCGTTCGGCTTAAATGGGTTAAAGAAGCGAAGGACGTGTTGATTGCGTATGGTGCTATTACAGTGTTTGTTTCGAGCGCGTTTCATAATACGTTTATATAATAAAAACTTTATTAACTATACTCCTCAGAATAATTACAGAACCCAACACGTTAGATCGCGGGTATAATATGCGAAAACATTTAAATTCTGCAAAACATGGCCCAACTCTTTCTAATGTCTATGTCCCTAAATCGAGAATCGATGTGACTGATTTCCATGCCTCATTTTGTCAGAATTGTGTCTCGAATGCACATACCCCCAGAACACACACTTTCATAATGGTAGAGCAAAAAACTAGCAAAAAGTCGCTTATTTAAGGCGGAACCCCTCCCCATCTTTAAAATGGAAAACGATTGCATGAATTGTATGGCAAGATGCTGAAGTTTCTTGAATCGCCGGAATTACTTTTTCAAAGAGGGGCAATGGTGTTAAAATTTGGCAAAATCTTCATTTTTAGAAGGGAAAGTGCGAATTTCTGAAATCCATTTGCAGCAACAGATACACGAAACCGACAAAGAAAGACTGAAAAATGATTATTGAGTCTTATATAATCCTGACCTGACTTTATCATGAAGTCAAAATCAGAAATGAAATGTCTTTATTTTTGGGTGAAAATCAGCATTTTTATAAAAAATAATCCAATTTTTTGTAATCGGTCAGGTAAAGTTTTTAAAATTTATAGTTTTTATTTATCTTGTTTTAAATTTAATGCTGCATTATTCAACTTACATATATCCTGTCGTGTTTACTTATAAAACCTGCCAAAATATTTTCGTTTTTTGCCTCGAAAACTGACATTTTTATATTCAGGTATATTTTTGGAAATGTCTGTTTTGCTATTTTCCACATAACAGGGCATTGTCATATTATGAAAATGACGTACATATAGTAAACATATCAAATGGAAACATCATTTATCATGTTCTGTGATAGCATATCAAGTATTGACACACACCAAAAGAGGGCCAAGTGACCCTAGATCGCTCACCTGAGTTTTTGTTTAAAACCTCTAATCTGTATGTATCTATTAAAAACTGACCATGCTCTGGTGAACCCTTGGTGGTGCCATTTTTGTTCCCAGTGCTATATTTGGAGGAAATTTAAATATGGTCTATCCGCTGGGTGATATCAGGGATCTAGACCTAGTGGTTTCAAACCAGGAGATTTTGTACGTTTCAATTTATAAGTCAATGTAAACTCTGTGACATCCAGGATGTGGCCATTTTGACCACATAACCACAATTTGAGCAAACTCGGTAGAGTGCCACTAGGTGATTGTACATACCAAATATCAAAACTTTGGGGCATTTTGTTTTCTGGCAAGAATATTTGTTAATGTTTTCTCTAAATAGCCTATTGATCGAGGAAACATCTGAAAAATTATAAATCGCTCAGTTGAAGTGGAACCTCTCCCTTCTTGTAAGATAGGATTGTGATATATAAATGGAAAGTTTTATAACTTTACATTATGGAACCACTGGAATTACATTCTGAAACAGGGGCAGTGCCTCTTTATTAGGCTTCAAAAAAGGCATCCTCATTCAAAGAATCATACATAACATCTAAAATAAGCAAAAGTTGGCAGGGTGAAAAGAAATGCAAATACTATCAAAATTTTAAGGCTTAGGGGTGTACATTTTACCAGATAAGCTATGCATTAAAACAGTTAGGCCTATTTTAATGTAGTACATAAGAACGCGGATCTGACAAAAGTGACCTTAAGGAATCCAAGTAATTATTACGTAAGAGACATGTGAAAAATACTTTAAATCACATAAAATTACATGCCTTGATATTTCCATGAAAATGCTTTTAAACTTTGATACCTTCCAAATAAGAAATGTTTCTGATTTTACTTTTTTTTAAGTTTTCTATACGGGTCGTTGCCATGTAAATACTCAGATCACGACACCTACAAGTGGGTCATTTTGAATGTCTATAATACGATCTAGAAGATATAAATTCATGTAACTTCATCTGCATTTTCATTAAAATATGTAAAGTTATGAGAAAACTTTATATTTGCTAGATTTTATGCTGAGCATGCAATAATCAACAAACGAATATAGACCAACACTCTGACGTCATCATACGGTTCAGGCCATTATTGACGTCACATTCCAAACCTGATTACATATGTTATTTCTAACATCCATATAATCATCAGTTTCGAAGATAATCACTTGAAATTTTCAGAAATGCTCTAAACATGTAATACTAGTCTGATTTTGATTATCGCGAACATAGGGTACCTTTCATCATATCCTGGCCCATATATGCAGAATGGAAGTACCTGCAGATTTATCCTTTTGACATCATTATTAAGTACCATGATTACATTTATTTTTATCTATTGACTACATTTTACAGATATTGTCAGTGCGTACCATTCCAAATCAAGTATGGTCTTTTATCCATCAGCTTATTAATAATATAGATATGCCTTTGGGTATTAGTAACATCATGGAGTTTGTGCATCACCAATTGTCCTCCTAAATATATTTTAAAGAGTAACTATGTTAGTGCTATAACAAGAACTTGCCATTTAACTTTATACCTCGATGTTCATATTTGCCTATGGTATATATTTCAACTTATCAATATAATCTTGGAGTTAAAGGTCAAGGTCAAATTAAGACAAAACCTGTAATATGACTCATAACATGAACTCCTCTTTTATTTCTTCGACTCATAACATGAACTCCTCTTTCATTTCTACGACCCAGAGTGTTCATATATGGCACAATGATTGTCTATGGGGTGTAGATTACAACGTTGGTTTCTTATCACCGCTTTGCCATTGGTGTCAAAAGACAAGGTCAAATATACTTACAATCAGTTTATGGCTTGTTACGCGAACTCCTCCTTCATTTTTTTTGACCAAGGGTGTTCATACCTAGCACAATTGTGTATGTTGTGTAAATTACAAAGTACGTTACATATCCTCGCTATGACCCCGGAGTCAAAGGTTAATAAGAATCAGTCTTACAGTGGCATGTTTTGACAGAGGTGCTATAATTTTGTAGAATAATTGCCAATATGATATTTCAGCCTTAATTTTCAAAATAATTTGAAGCCTGTTATATGGATTGTAAAGCAATGTCTCTAACATGTTTTGTTGTAGATGATTCATAATTTGCACATTGATTGTCTAAGGTGTTATTTTGTCAATAATAGCTTCTGACTGTTGATATGACCTTTGTATCAAAGTTTAAAGCTGTATAGTCTGTAACTTTTGATCTTCTAATTTTAAAAATAATGTTTTTTATTTTTCAAGAACACAGTAAAAATACTCAAATTCAGGTAAACATTTTACCATTTTCGTAAATCTTAACAAGTTATCACTATCAAAACAACTGCATTTATGTTAAAATTCAACGGTCTAGAATTACTGGAGGGACGCAAATAATTACCAACAAGAGAAAAATACACCTATTTGATAAGATAATTCGCTTTTCCATGCAGTTTTCAGCTGTACTGAACAAATTTATTGTGAAAACATAGCTTAATTCTACTTTTACAAATGATTTAAAAAGAAAAGAAAATTTTTCGCAAAATGTTCGAAGTTACAGAGTATGCAGCTTTAAGGTAAAACTGCTTAAAAATCTACATTTTAAACCCTCAAAGTGGTACTAATCATTAATATGTTTATGACTCTCCTAGGTTCTATGCGAGGCAGACAAAAGAGTAGATTATGAATTCCCTAAATGGGGTAATAAAAAGGTCCTTAAAGGTTTTAGCTATTTTCTGATAAATTATTTATATTAATCTTAGTAAACCTATATAGGCGGCTAGTCCCCTCTTGGAGCCCCCTTCGTCTGGCGAGATATTGAAATACACTTAGACATGAAATAATCTTTTCCTTAGCAGTTAATCTGCTGATGACCACTCATAAACCAAAATGTAGACCTTTAAACTCTGTATATACGGCATGTAATGCATTCTTTTTTAGAAGAAATGATCATATTTGGGCCACTGGCTGTCTATGGTTTTATGATGGCACAATCTTCTCCTAAATTACAAGCTAGATTTTAACCAAACTTTGCAGGAATGATTCTTATATGACCCTCTTGAAGAATTGTTCAAATAGTTAAGTGAATTGCATATCTAGGTAACATGGGCTAAAATAGATTTTCAAAATGAAAATCTTCTTGTTTGAAACCAAAATGCTCAGAGTTTTAATATTTGGTATGTAGCATAACCTAGGAGACCTCCACGAAGTTTGTTCAAATTATAGCCCTGTGGTTTCAGTGACACATTCCTGGAGGTGACATGCTTTACACATAGGCATGTGATCACCTGCTAGGAAAGAGCTGATCTCTTGGCTCTCTTGTGCGTGAAATATTCTTGTATTTTGTCACTGTCCCGTATGGTGTCTCGGGTCAGCTGTGGTACTTGATTGTATTGATTTCTGGGTTTTGCTCTCTGCTTTACTTTTATATTAGAAAAAAACGAACCAAATCTTTTTGTCTGAAACGACAATGCATAGTACCTTGATATTTGGTATGCAGCATCACCTAGTACGCCTCTACCAATTTTATTCAATTTGGATCAAGGGACTATTAAGTGGACCCACCTGCGAGCTCGCATGTTCAGTATAGGAATCTATTGGGAAAATCTTCTTGTCTGACACTACGAGGTATAGAACATTGATAGTTGATATGCAGCATCACCTAGTATACCTCTACTTAGTTTGTTCACATAATGGCCCTTGTGCCAAAACTGGCCCTACCCTGAGGTCACATGTTTTACATAGGCTTATATATGGAACACTTAAAATAGTCTGTTCTGAAACCACAGAACCTAGAGTTTATATTTGGCATGTTACATCATCTAGTAGACTTACTAAGTTTGTTGAAAATTATTACCCTGTGGCAGAAAATGAGGCCGCCTCGGGCATCAATGTTTAATATATAGTTTATTTTATAGAGATAGTATATATAGAGAACATATTAAAACACATTCTTGACAGATACTAAAAGGCTTGATATTTGATATGTGGTACTCTACCAAATTTGTTCAAATTATGGCTCTGTGGTCAGAATGGCATCGTCCTGGAGGTCACAGAGTTTATGAGGCTGTTATTGTTTTTTATTTTTTCTCTTGGTGCCGTGGGTTTGTATGCAGATTGTGCGTGTGGCATTTCATGGCCATACATTCTTTTTTACATTGACTAACATATAGTGAAAACATTAAAAAAAACTTCATGTCTAAAACCACCAGGCCTAGAGCCCTGATATTTGGTATGTAGCATCAGCTGGTAGACAACATTTAAATAAGTTCCAATTATGTCCCTGTGACTGAATATGGACCACAAGACAGATCATCAGGAGCGTGGCCAGCTTTCAATAGATACCTATAGATAAGACGTTTAAAACAAAACTCAGGTGAGCGATCCAGGGTCACTTGGTCCTCTTTTTATTATGTCATTACTTTGTATGATACCATAGTACATGATAAATGCTGTTTCCATTTGAAATGTTTACTATATATACGCCATTTTCTTAATATTGCAATGTCCAGATATACAAGTAATGGCAATACATGCATTTCAAAAAATATACCTGAATATCAAAATGCTGGATTAAGAGGTAAAAGCAAAAATATTTTGGTGGTGTTTTTTAACTATACACGACAGAGATATATGTAAGTTGAATAATTCAGCATCAAATTTGAAACAAATTAAATAACAGCTCTAAATTTTAAAACTTTATCAGCCAGATTACACAAATTTGTGTTTAAATTTATAAAAACACCGATTTTCACCCAAAAATCAAGACATTAAAGTTCCGGTTTTGACAATATAATAAAATCAGAGTGGACTTATATAAGACTCAATAATCATTTTTCAGTCATTCTTTGCTGGTGTCATGTATCTGTTGCTGCAAATGGATTTCAGAAATTCGCAATTTCACTTCTAAAAACGAAGTTTTTGCCAAATTTTAACACCACTGCCCCTCTTTGCAAAAGTAATTCGGCGATCCAAGAAACTTCAACATCTTGTCACATCATTCATACAATCATTTTCCATTTTACTGATGGGGAGGGGTTATCGGTCAATTTTCTTTAGTTTTTGCTCTACCATAAGTCATGGGGTGTAAGACATTTTCCTGTGATCATTCGAGCAGAATGTAAGTCACATCAAATGCACATACCCCCAGAACGCACACTTTCAAAAGGCAGATGGCGGGGTACAGAAATTATTCTGTGGTCATTCGAGCCACATAAAAGTCACATCAAATTTTTTAACACTTCATCTTACATGCAAAATATTTTGTTAAACAGTTTCGTTATACTAGGAAGCAAACAGTTTTATCCCTAACAATTGAGTTTTTGTGTTGTTTTCTGAAAACATAGTCTGTATTGGGCCTTCAAGAAACAGGTTTTCAATCGTCATTCTATACTGTTGAATATTAGAAAAACGTCCCGATAAGCTGTACAAAGAATGTTACGATCTAGAATTCCGAGAATTGGATGTCTTGCCTGGCAAAACCAAGTCAAACAAGGCAAATTCATCTAATATATATACTCTGACGAAGGATTATTTTATGAAACGTGCAAATCACAAACAATAAATCCCATATCTCCAACCCCTAAGTTCGCCTTGGGTATCAAACAGATAATAATTAAAAGCATGTTATCTAGTTTAGTGCTAAATTCAATAAAAATGTGCTTATCTGTACAATTTAGATATCAGAACTTTCAACCTACCCATAGGTCAGGGATGTGTGTACGGTCGTGGTTTTGCTTCTATATTGGTCAATACCTCTTTCCCTTTAATTTGACATGCACCATAGCCACATTTAGAAAAAAAATATTTTGACATTTTGACCAGACCTCATGGGTCAATGGTGTGTGTAAAGACAGAGTAAGTGTTTGCATGGTGATATACGCCCCATTCCCTTTAATTTGATATGCAACATGACTACTCAGAAAAAATGTTTTGATCTTTAACCCCACGCCAGGGGTTGAGAGTGTGTAAGGACATAATGTGTGCTTGTATGATGCTCTTCGCCCAATCCCTTTTAACTTAATATGCAAATGACTACTTTCAGAAAAAATGTTTTAACAAATTCGTTGTCTTTTGTTTGTCCTATTGCTATTTGAGTGTTTGTGTTTTAACCGTGTTTGTTGTGCAGTGTACATTGTATTGTTGCAATCATCTCGCTGATGAGAGAGAGAGAGAGCGAGAGAGAGAGAGAGAGGGAGGGAGAGAGAGGAGAGAGAGAGAGTTGGTTGCTTTGCGTTAATCGTGCAAAGTGTTGGTCTGCAGTGTGTAATTGTGGCATTTTGCTGGTCATACTCACTTTTTCCATATCGCACAAAGATCCTATACGACAGCACATCTGGAAACAGATTTTAGTCAAGTTGACCGCAAAAACTTGAAACGAGTACCCTCTCATTTTAAAGCAATATAAATCATATCCGGAAGCTTAACTGATGTTTACATAACTAATTGCTTTTATATCAGCGCAGAACTCGTTTCTCTGCATAATAGTTGTGATAAAATCACGTTTTAATATTGTCTAAAACGTCTATGATTAATTCCTTGTGAACAATATGGATGAATGCCTTGTCAACCAGGTTAAACGAAAAAATGTAAATACCAGAACTTGCATTTGTGATGCAGTTTTAGAGCTATACCTTATAAAAAAGTAAGTGAGTATGATCAGGAAATACCACATTCAAACACTGCAGACCAGCCCATGGCATCGTGAGGAAGAGCCACAGAACACTAACAATCTCAAGGAATCAGGAAAACAATCAGGAAGTCAATTAAAGTAACTCTCCTCTTAGCCTTTTACTGACCGTTCCAAGGTGCTATCCTTTTGTGGATCATTCATGTTATTTCTTTCTTGTGTTTGCTATGCTTTCGTGTGCGTCTGTTTATTGATGCCTTGTGGTCACCTGCTGGAAAAGGGCTGACCTCTTGGCTCTCGTTTGTGATGTCTTATTGTGAGTTTGTTACTTTCCCATTGGTATCCTGGGTCAGGTGTGGTACTTAATTGTATCGATTCCTTATCTTTGCCTTTTTTCTTACTTTAAAATGAAAATATCTAAACATATAAAATCTAGATTGTACACAATATGGCTACCATTTTGCTCCAGTTTTTAACATATACATTGTATACGCCTAGATGTGTAAAACACACAATGAAACTTGGGCTTGCTGTTAAAAAGTGCCAAACAGTTTATAACATTTACAGAAAAAAAATCAGACCTATTTATCTGACTAGTGTCTAGTAGTTTACTCTTCCCCAACAAGACGATTGCAAAATTAGAAGGTCACAAAGTATCAATTAACAAAACAATAACCAAACGCAGAACTCCCACAAACAATCGGAGAACAATAAAACAACGAATCAACAACAACAGAGCCACCACCCTAGAACGGATAGTAGCCTAAGCCACGAGGGGTGTGTGGGAGGGGTCGGGGTTGGGTGTTAACTATTTTACTGGTACTAAATCTTCGCCCTAAATTATGTTGTTTTTAAAACACAAATGTGGAGACATCCTAACTATTGCAATGTATCATCACAGAGAAACAACTTAATTAAATTTACACACTTTTCATATATATTTGATTCATTCGGCAATAGAAGCGGTGAACTAACCAATGAAACACCGAACACGTACACATATTACGCAGATTATATAATGGAGTCTTTGGGTTTGGAAAAAAAAAATAACCCAGTGGTAACCCTTTGTATACTGGAAACCCCTAAAGGGGTACTGTGACAAACAGTGAAGTCCCAGATAAAATGACACAAAACGTTGTATTCCTTCAGAGCCAACCATGTATGCTAAGATAAATATAATATTCAAGGACTAAAATACATATTTCTTTGGAAATTATTCTCTGTGACCCCTAAAATATATAATGGACAATCCTATCCTAATTGTATTTATCTGTTTGGAAAATTCCATCAGAATAAGATGGGTTAAAGCATAATACATAGGGAATTGCGACTTTGAGCAGGCAGTAATTGAAAATTTACTGTCACATATACCAGTAACACTTCGATGATACTGTTATAATATATACTGCCATGATATTAATTGGGTCTTGCTGTGAAAAAGTTATACTGGGATATTTGATTGAATTTCATGCCCTGCAATATTGTTATCATTATGTTATGATGTATAACAATGTGACAAACAAATTCTTGCCAAACACAATCATCAACAACATATTAATAGGTTGCATTTTAAGCTCTGCTTTACGAATTTAGTTACGATGTATTTTTGCAACGTAATTTGTAACGCATCCTGCATTATTCGCAACAAAACACAATTAATAAACAATGAAACTCAGAGCGATGAAGCTCACCAGTTTAGCATAATTTTGGACGAGTCAAAGACTAACAGGCAGCACAATCTTTCCAGCTCTAGATTAAGATCAGACTTACTTATAGCATTTTAGTCTGCGACTAGAGTCACCACTATGGGCGGAAGGGGAAGAAAAAGATATGAATCCAGAACAGATAAATGACTTGGTGTGCATAGGTCCAGACAGGAAATTTAATTTTTGTAAAATTTGAATTATTTTCTTACCCATTAATTTTAACATGTGTTGTGGGTGCTCAAAAGAACCGTCTCATTAAGACGGTTCTTTTGAGTACCCACAACATATGTTTTGGATGACAAATAAAGAAAATACTTTTCCAATAGGCACTCTTATCTGGAGGCCTAATAGGTGTGTGGTGTTACACCTTACTTACCAGCGTTCATATATGTTTAAATTGACCAGAAAAATTAGACTTCCAATAGATTATATAATTTATTTCTGAAACAAATCACTATAGACATTTTGTCAGAGTAGAGTCTGAAGCAATGTCTCTGAATGTTTTCGAAAATCAGAGAAAACTCTCAATGATATATAAGACACTTAGAGCTAATTGTAAATAGATTAAAAGTCGATCATGTATTGTTTATATTTTTGAACCTCACTCTGGAACTCCGCCTCACCAAATGTATAATTATAACAATTAAAAACCATAGAAACAAGGAAGAGATGTCGTTGTTTTATTCTGAGAAGATGGATACAGTTTGATAATTCAGACTTAGCATTTAATACTATTCAAGTATTCTATCTAATTTAAGCACGTCATCTATATATTCAAATAGTGTAGTGATGAAACGCAAAAATAGAATAAGTTTTCTTGTATAACTATAAATGGTACCTAGCATGAAGAGTCAAATAACGAATGGGTATGACCTGTAAATACCACACGAACATACCACAGACCAAATTATGATACCATGACGAAGTAACCCATAAACACACACAACAGAACAAAAGTACAACTAACAAAATTAGGCCTCCAGATAAGAGTGCGTGTTGGAAAATTATTTTCTTTATTTCTCATCCAAAACATATGTTGTGGGCACTCAAAAGAACCGTCTCAATGAGACGGTTCTTTTGAGCACCCAAAACACATGTTAAAATTAATGGGTAAGAAAATAATTTAAATTTTACGCAAATAAAATTTCCTTATCTGGACCTATGATAATTTAAAATGATGCAAAACTAGAAAGGACTCAAAATGATACATCACAAAACCAGGACTACACACAATAACCTTCACATAATAACCCACAAATCAGAGGACTATAAATTCCTGGCGATTTAACCTGACACTGAGTTATAAGAAAGTAGAAGACCTTAACCCTTAAACTGCATCTGAAAATGTCGTCTGCTGAAGTCGTCTGCTGCAAATAATTGCCTAATTTTACTGACGAATTAAGTATAGAAGTAAACAGCGTGGACCCAGAACAGACTGCTCCCATAGGAGCAGTCTGATCTGGGTCCACACTGTTTGCCATAGAGGCTTCTTGAACATTTCAGCAGACGAGAAAAGCAGACGACTTTTGTTGTAATTGGCGCATTAAGGGTTAACCTGGCACTGAGTTACAAGAAAGTAGAAGACCCTAATATAAGATTTTGCAATGCCAATATCAGTCTAGAATCATCATTCGAACAAACTTTGTAATGCCCATATCCCTAATGGTACATACCAAATTAATAAAGGTGGCAAAGATCAGCAATCGATACAATCAAGTACCACACCTGACCCAGGATACCACATGGGCTATTGACAAAACACACAATTAAACATCACAAACGAGAGCCAAGACGTCAGCCCTTTCACAGCAGGTGACCACAAGGCAGCAATGAACAGACCCCAAAGTATGAAAAAAACGAGACATAAATAATACAAATGATCCATAAATGAAGTACCGCCTTGGAACGTCAGTAAAACTATTTTACTCGAGGGCTTAAACTGGTTTCATGGCGCCAACCTCACCCTTAGTTCAGATAAGGATCAAGATAAATAGACGTTTGGGTTACATGAAAGACCCCTAATTTATCCATGCATCATCTCCTAGAACATATACATCAAGATATAGAAAGGAGATAAAGCACAGATAAGGACTCAACAGTACATAAAACTGAATACCAGAGCAAAAGAAATCCAACAGGTAATCCTCGGTGGGCCTGACAACAGCCAAAGTATCAGGCCCCTACCATCTCATCAATAGATAAGTCTTTAAGTCGGAACAGTAATAGAGTCTGAAGTCCGACCCACCGGTGTGCAATCAAAGAGGAAAGCAAAGTCGCCAACCGGGATTTGGTTGACCATCAAACATGCAGTCTGTTGCAATACATTAATGTAACAGCCTATCTTTTTATAATTGGAAATGATTTTAATAAATTGTGCTGTGAAATTATCATCAAATTGCCAGTCATCTTTTTAAGGGCTTTCTCATATAAATACACAGAAAAATACATTTGACCTGCTTATAAAATAAATCACTTAATTTTTAACTAAGAATCACTAGTCAAACATACATTGTAGACCCTACATCCACAATGCTACATATCAAGGTCCAGGGTCGCTGACACGTTGGTTCCGCGAGCCTCGCATTTGTTTTCCTTTCCATCAACTTTCATCTTGAGAACTCATGTAAGATATTTTATGTGTCTTTTTCATTCAAAGGACTATTCAATACATCTTGTTTTGAGAGGTCTCCAAGCAACTCGACAAACAATTCGCAGGCAAAGCTTTTCCGCTCCTCAATATGAAGCATAAAATAAAATCAGCTAATCTTTAATCAAGTATTTAAGTAATTAAAGAAATGTATCTAACATTAACGCTAGAATTAATTGTGGATCTACAGAGTTATGCTGTCCTTTCTAAAAGTTGGTGAGTATGACCACGAATGCCAAAATCACAAGGCCCACGGCACCGTGATGAAAAGACACAGAACACAAACACTCACATTCCATCGAAAGACAATTGAAGTAAAGCAACCAGCCCTCTCTTTCCAAACACAATGATTGCAAGCGCTAGAAACGACACTAAGTACTGCACGTTTGAATGGGGGAACTATTTTTCTGTAATTGATACTGCTTTTGTTTTCGTTGTTTTTGCTCTTGTTTGTTGTTTGCGTTTTTGTTATTGTTTTGTTGATTGTTTTAGATTGTGTCAGCTGAACACGACAATATGTAAATGATTGAAAAGTACACATACTGTGTTTTAGTTTGTTTCATTTATAGATGTTAATACACTGCTTCAGTTTCTAATGATAATCCTTTTCAACTTTGTAGTTGTTATCTCTGTTGTATGAGCTGCGACATGAAAAACCAACAATAGTTCTGTGCATTATGAGAAAACTCAGATCAGCATATGCATCAGCACGATCTAGGGTAAAGTCGGGTAAATTCGGACATCAGGTAAATTCGGACACACGTTTTGCCTTATGAGCCGTCTCATCAGGATTTTCACTATTTGCTTGGTTAATACATTTTCATTCCAATTATTGAACTATGGAACAAACAAGGCAGCTGTTCGAATTTAGCTATCTGTCCGAATATACCCGACTTTAACCTATTCAGTCATGGCAGTCAGCATGAAGATAGCTCGGGTTCTTAGTTACCCACTGGGTGCACAAAACGCCCTGTTCAGTAAACCCTGTGTAAAACGGCCAGTCTCAAAAAAGACCAAAAATTGGTTTTCAATGCCATTATCGCTTAATGCAGGTCAAAAGTATTGCAGAATTTTCCAAGGAGAGCATTCTGCAATACCTTCGACCTTCATTTAGCAACCATTTGTCATTAAGATCTTTGATTTGTTTTTTTTCTGAGGGCCGTTTAACACAAGTTTTTCTGTACATGCACATGCTGATTTCAGTCTTAACAAGGCGCACACTTATTTGTTGGTTTCTGCCATGTCATATCTCATATTACTTATTCTAAATTCAGCTAATTTAACTATAAAAAAGATTTATATTGCGCATAGCTTATCTTGTTACATTTAAATGTCTCTTATATTGTGAAATACTCGTCCATCACCACGTAAATAAACAAACGTGCATGCTTTATTTAATTAGCGAGACTTTTATCACATAAACTTCCTCGTGTATAAAGATTTTAGATTCTCACCCAAAGCATTGTACATGTACGAAGGTCATTTGAAAATAAAACATAACAAAAACAATAACAGAAAAACAACAAGAAACAAGAAATGTCCTTAAAAATGAAAATAGGCGGAGATTAAATGGATGGGTGTTTAAAAGAGTTATGGTTCTACCATATATCTACGTAGTAACTTATATGACCATTGGGAGAACAACATTAGTTGTTAGCCATATCAAAAACATTGCAATCGTTTACCAAGAGGAAGCTACTTTACTTAATATTGATACGTCTTCAGTATTCATAAGGTCATGAAGTTTAAACACATTTGGATTTTTCCAGTACACTGAAGGAATAGTTTTCTTACGTTGTGTAATTAAATATGAGCATTTGAACAAATAATGAAAATCATACCCTAGATATTCAGTCCTGCAAAACTTACAATTTTTTTAGCACGCTCTAACTTTGAAAACCTCCCATATTCAATGGTAATCTATGATTCGTACATCTAAATCTAGAAACAAATATCCCTAAACTTAAGGGTAAGTCAAAGAACTACTTTTCAGATTTATACTCAGATTTATACAAACGATAGATTTAGGCATTTACTCATCTCCACAGTTTGATCACGCCAAGCCTGAAAATGCAAATCTTTAAGACCTTTTTCGACCATATATTTTAAATTGCTCATGTAAGTATAATCAAATTGATTATCCCAAAAGTCATCCAATCCCAATGCTCTTAATGTTGTTCTAATAGTTTCTAACAATTGAGAATGAAAATTTCCACTAGAATCAAGCTAAAAAAGACTCTATCCTGATCTTTGCACCATTACTTACTTTTATTATCAGAGTTGTTTTGTCTGTGCTGCGTGGCGGCCCTAAAAAGTCTCCCCGCACTTTCATTTAATGCTCTTATTTTTCCAATCCTCAGGATTGTGTGTACAATCTCCTTCCATTATTCCTGTCCCTGGATATCCTCTATGTCTTGTACCGCATTTAAGATCACTAGATGACCGATTTTCATACCCCGTTGTATAACTTCTGCTTTCTATATACCTGTGGACTTGTATTAGCCATTTGGATTATCGCTTGCATTTGTTATACCTTCCTTTGCTTTTAAGGACTCATATTATACTGGCTTATCATTTTAATAACCGGTGTGTTGATTGCTTGTCTTGGGATGGTACTTACCCACACAACTTTTAATGATTAGAACGAAAATAACAAAATTACATTTATCTCCCATTAGTTTACATTCGGCGTCCTCTGTTCGTATTCCTAGTTCAGTTAACAATTTTCGGGATATGCTTCCTACCATTAGGTTATCTCCTCTTGGGTCACCTATTATCAGGAAGTATACTAAACCATTTAATGCATTCAAAAGACGCGGAATGTATCCTAATGTTTCTAAGTGCAATGCCAAGAGGTGTGTCTGTTGCACACATTTATGTACTAAAACTACCATTACATCATCTGTAAATGGCAGAAAATTTTCCATAATTAATAATAATGATTTGGACTGAACTTCATCGGATCTGATTTATGTTATAACTTGAACAGAAACTAACTGTGGAATGCAATATGTTGGACAAACTGGCCGATCCCTCAAGACTAGGTTTGGTGAGCACTTTCGTAAAATGAAAAAGCCTAAAAAATTTGACACATTTCTTTATCGCCATTTCAAAAATAATGGTCATTCACCTAGTAAAATTGTAATTCAGCCGGTTGAAAAAATTATATATGATCCAAATTCATCAACTAGATTAAAAAATATTAAGAGACATGAAACTGAACTTAAATGGATTAAATTTTTGCAATCACCTTTTCCTTTAGGCTTTAATGATAATATATACCATGAAGGCAACATTTCTAAAATGCCAGATTTTGATGTTTTTTCTGTTTTGGAATGTAAAAAACGTAAAAGTAGATCTCATGGTAAACGTAAAAATGGCAACATTAAGCGCAAAATTTGTACTGAAAAACGCTTAAATACTTCTCTAAAGGATCTTTCTTTGGCTTTAACTAATCATGGTCGACATGGCTTATTTTCATTTTTAAGTTCCTTGCCTATCTCAGTTTTACGCAATTTAGAGTTAGAGGCTAATAAACTTTATGATAGAGCAAACAAATTATATAAAGCAGCACTCCTTACAAGGTGTTATGTTCAACATTTCCTTTGTCCTTATATCGATTCTGAGGTCAACCATAAACGACATTTTATCAAAATTCCATTCATTAACAAAGGTATTGAGTTTATTGATTTACATAGTATCTTCAAGGATAATTCAGTGATTTCATCTATTCCAAATTACTTTAATAATTCTGAAACTCCTATCATTTGTTATAAATATAACAAACCAATAAGGTCTACGATATTTAACTTTAATAAAATTGTAAATGATTTAGATATAGATTCCAATACTCCTGCCTCCTGAGATTGTAAAAATTCAAATTATTTATATCCCTCTGCAGGGCATGTTATTACAGGTAATCTAAATGTCATTCCTGACGCTAGAGTTCGCAATATCATTTCTAAAGGTCCTAAATATAGATTTCCCTCTAATATTGATTTCTCTAAATGCCGCAGAGAGATTGCTGCTTCTTTAAATGACTTCAGTAATCGTTGGTGCAAACGGGAAAATGTTGAACCTGATGCTTTGAAGGAATGGAAGATTAACATTTTTAAAATTATTGATACTCGTATTTCATTTTACTCTCGTAATACACATCTTTTGCCCCCTAAACCTAAATCTTCTTTTCGTCATCTTAAACGAGGTATCCAGGATTTTCATATGAACTATGTTTTGGTTCCAGCAGATAAAGCTGCTAACAATGTTGTAGTTGTTTGACGATTGTATTATATTAATACTCTTAAGCGTGAGCTTGTTGACACTAATGCCTATAAACTGCAGCCTTCTTTAAGTGAAAGGGTGATTGTTGATGGGCATGGTTGTCATACAGCCCTACATTTTGGTGTCAAAGCTAAAGAAAATCAAGACAAAGTTCCTACGTTGTACTGGTTACCTAAACTCCATAAAAAACCCTATAAAGCAAGATTTATTGCAAATTCTAGTTCTTGTACGACAACAGAACTTTCTAAATTGTTAACGTCGTGTCTTACAGCTGTTAAAAAACATGTTATCAAATATTGTGAAAAGGTATATGAGAGATCCGGTAAAAACCTATTTTGGTCGATTAAAAATTCAGGTGAAATTTTAGATAAACTTAAAGCTAGAGATTTCAATGCGACCAGTTTGTCTACTTATGATTTTTCTACTCTTTACACTACTTTACCTCATAATTTAATTAAAGATAAACTTATTGATCTTATTGAAAACACCTTCCAGAGAGAAGGCTCTCCTTACCTTGCATGTAGTGACAGAAATGCATTCTTTACTTCAGAAAAACCTAAAAAATATCATGCATGGTCGTGTCAAAATGTATGTGATGCGCTGACCTTTTTGTTGGACAACATTTTTATTCGATTTGGCACCAAGCTCTATAGACAAGTTGTTGGGATTCCTATGGGCACTAATTGTGCTCCCCTGGTTGCAGATTTATTCCTGTTTTGTTATGAAAGGGACTTTATGATGTCTCTTTCTGATGATAAGCAGGCTGATGTTATTGATGCGTTTAACACTACTTCCAGATATTTGGACGATATTTTAAATATTAATAATGTTTATTTTGACAATATGGTTAGTCAAATATACCCTTCAGAGCTCCAACTTAATAAAGCCAATGCCTCTGATACCGAAGCCGCATTTTTAGACTTGCATTTGTCAATTTCTAATGATATTGTTTCTACCAAAATTTATGATAAACGTGACGACTTTGATTTTGAAATTGTCAATTTCCCGTTTTTAGATGGTGATGTTCCTCGTTCTACATCCTATGGAGTCTATATCTCTCAACTCATTCGTTTTGCTAGAGCATCTAGCTATGTTGCTGACTTCAACACTCGCAATAAATTGTTAACTCAGAAACTTCTTAAACAAGGCTATCGGTATCATAAACTTCGCAAAACATTTTCAAAATTTTATAGACGATACTATGATTTGATTTCTAAATTCCAAGTTGGACTTAAATCTCTCTTGCGCCAAGGACTTTCGGAACCTGATTTCTATGGTGACTTGGTGTATAAGTTGAAGAAGATTGTTGGCTCTAATAATTTTTCAGCGCAGTTCATTAAAATTATTTCCCATTATAAAAAGATTGGCTATAACATTAATGTATTGCAGCAGACTGCATGCTTGGTAGTCAACCCAATCACGATTGGCAACTTTGCTTTCCTCTTTAATTGCACGCCGGTGGGTCGGACTTCAGACTCTATGATGGTTCCGACTTAAAGACTTATCTATTGATGAGATGGTAGGGGCCTGATGCTTTGGCTGTTTGTCGGGCCCACCGGGGTTTACCTGTTGGATTTCTTTTGCTCCGGTATTCAGTTTAATTTACTGTTGAGTCCTTATCATTGCTTTATCTCCTAGTGATATCTTGATTTATATGTTTTAGGAGATGATGCATTGATAAGTTAGGGGTCTTTCATGCAAACCAAATATCTATGTGTCTTGATCCACATCTGAATTAAGGGTGAGGTTGGCGCCGTTAAACCGGTTTAAGCCCTCCAGTAAAATATTTTACTGACCGTTCCAAGGCGGTACTTCTTTTGTGGATCTTTTATGTTTTTGTTCTGTCTTGTGTTTGCTATGTTTTGTGCACGTCTGTTTATTTGTTCTTTGTGGTCACCTGCTGGGAAAGGGCTGACCTCTTGGCTCTCGTTTGTGGTGTCTTCTGTGAGTTTGTCACTTTCCCATTGGTATCCTGGGTCAGGTGTGGTACTTGATTGTATCGATTCCTGATCTTTGCACCATTACTTACTTTTTTTTTTCTATATAGTGTAAAAGTTAACTTCTCTTTTTAACCGCATACTATTTTAGCCTAAAAGCCAATCATCCTACTTTTATTATGTATTTGCATTGGAAATCTACTTAATTCACCATAAACCATAACTTTTGATGAACTAGATCTAAGGTGTAGCAACCGATTACAGTACTTGAAATTAAAATTTTCAATCAGCTCACAATCCTCATATCCCCAAATTTTCGAACCGTAAAGAAGAATTGGAGCAATCATGTAATCAAATATTTTAGCTGCAAATCTACTGGTCATGCTGGTAGACTTAATTCTCTTGATGTTTTTATTACTGCAAAAGAGGCATGTCTAGCTTGCTCAATTAATGTTGATTTATCTTTTAAGAATTTACATTAAAAATCAAATGCCATTCCAAGATAACTGAATTTAGCTACAACATCTAATGAGTTACCATTGTACATACAAACATAATTATTTTTATAAGTAGACTTCTCGACTACAATTACTTTAGTTTTTGTGGGATTAACAGAAAGATTCCAAGTTTTACAATATAAGAACATAGCGTTCAAAGCTGCTTGTAACTCTTTGGCTGACTCTGCTAAAAGTATAGTGCCAATGGCATACAGTCGAATATACAATCTCATAAAGACTTCACCTCATGTGTATCAAGTGTATGATGGACTAAATTGGTAACATGTTCCAAACCATTTAAGGAATGTGATTAAAGAAATCATTAAGATCATTCAAGAACAGGGAAAATAATTTTGGCGATGATTTCTCGCCTTGACGCACTCCAGCTACACTTATGAAAAATGAGTTACAACCATTAAACTTGATACAAGAGTTTGCTTCTGCGTACATGTTTCTTATAACAATTGAACTCCTCAAAAGTGTATTCCATAATGCTGCCCTATCATCAGAGTCAAATGCCTTTTTATAATCTATGAAACCACAAAATAGTTTTTACTTCTTAAACAGAAACAAATCAACAAGACATTTTAGGTTAAACAAGTAATCATTTGTACCATATGTCTTTCTAAAACCCTCGTACTCTTCACCTAAGATACTGTATGATTCCCAAAAATCGTTTATGCATGTGTCTAAAATAGTTGCGAATAACTTGCCCATGCAACTTAAAATAGTGATTCTTCTGTAATTATCAGGATTCTCCCTACTTCCTTTTTTCTTAAAAATTGAAACAATGAAACCCTTGGTCCAGACTTCTGGGACATGACCAGTATTGAGAACAATGTTGAACAGTCTAACATAAATGTGCATAAAAACAGGCTCAAATGCTTTGATAAACTCATTACGTATGTCATCAACAGCACATGCTTTATCATTTAAAGGCTTGATGAAAACCATTTTTTTGCGAGAAGCGAATGTGTTGGCGATACTGTGAGTATACACAGGTTCGCCTGAGCGTTTGCTGCTTTCATATGATACGCACAAGTTTAACCCTTAAAGTGCCAATCATGACTGCAGCAGACAACAAATTTTGCTACATCATTTCTAATTTTCGATAAAAATAAGGTATGATATTTCATGAGAATTGTCTGCTGGCAGACAATTCTCATAAAATATCATTCCTTATTTGTTATTTTTTGAAAAACGCAAAATTTGAATTTGTCGTCTGCTGCAAATTGTAGGTGGCGCTTTAAGGTTTAATATATTGAGTTGGCTCATATAAGCTTTTCGTAATTCAAAAATAATAATTCAATGTTTTTTTGTTTTAGCAAAACGACGTCAATATCTCGAACGGTTCTTCGATCAAACATCGGTCTGCGATATAATAAGAATTTTTCTTTCCGCTTTATGTCTAAACGATGATGTAATGTGTCTGTATTGGGTTTCTATATCTCTGGATAACAGGAATTTTACGTAATTAGGTGTGTCACCGTGCACTGGAAGATTCATTCCTATAGAGTTTGAGCTCAATCAGAACCAATCAGTGTATCGGTTTTATTAATCAAGTTTGAGTTGCAGAGAACATGGTTTTCATTTTACGTTCGGAAACATTTACTCTTAATAAATCAGAGCGTCTGTACTGACTGGTAAAACAAAAACAGAGAAATAGAAGTGGTCTACTTGTTGCTCAGAGAAAATTGTCTTGTATGCACTATAACACATTCAAAACGTTGCACGTGTACACCATTGCCAATGTACATGTACTGAGAATAGTAGAGAGAAAGGCAAAAATTGTCTTTTTCTCGAGGTTATAAAGTTAAACTTTGTTCATGCTTAACACACATGAGGATGGAAGTTGTATTCCTCATTTATATCAAACTACAAACAAATGAGCCGTGATATGAAATTCCCACCAATATGGTATGTGCGACCAGCAAGCCTCAGACCAGCCCGCGCATGCACGCAGTTTGATCAGAGCCTTTGCTAGTCGCTTGAATGTCCTATGAGTGTTACGTTACTTACCGACCATCATTTGGAGTTTATATGCATGGTCGTGTCAAAATGTATGTGATGCGCTGACCTTTTTGTTGGACAACATTTTTATTCGATTTGGCACCAAGCTCTATAGACAAGTAGTTGGGATTCCTATGGGCACTAATTGTGCTCCCCTGGTTGCAGATTTATTCCTGTTTTGTTATGAAAGGGACTTTATGATGTCTCTTTCTAATGATAAGCAGGCTGATGTTATTGATGCGTTTAACACTACTTCCAGATATTTGGACGATATTTTAAATATTAATAATGTTTATTTTGAAAATATGGTTAGACAAATATACCCTTCAGAGCTCCAACTTAATAAAGCCAATGCCTCTGATACCGAAGCCGCATTTTTAGACTTGCATTTGTCAATTTCTAATGGTATTGTTTCTACCAAAATTTATGATAAACGTGACGACTTTGATTTTGAAATTGTCAATTTCCCATTTTTAGATGGTGATGTTCCTCGTTCTACATCCTATGGAGTCTATATCTCTCAACTCATTCGTTTTGCTAGAGCATCTAGCTATGTTACTGACTTCAACACTCGCAATAAATTATTAACTCAGAAACTTCTTAAACAGGGCTATCGGTATCATAAACTTCGCAAAACATTTTCAAATTTTATAGAAGATACTTTGATTTGATTTCTAAATTCCAAGTTGGACTTAAATCTCTCTTGCGCCAAGGACTTTCGGAACCTGATTTCTATGGTGACTTGGTGTATAAGTTGAAGAAGATTGTTGGCTCTAATAATTTTTCAACGCAGTTCATTAAAATAATTTCCCATTATAAAAAAGATTGGCTATGACATTAATGTATTGCAACAGACTGCATGCCTGGTAGTCAACCCAATCACAGTTGGCAACTTTGCTTTCCTCTTTAATTGCACGCCGGTGGGTCGGACTTCAGACTCTATGATGGTTCCGACTTAAAGACTTATCTTTTGAAGAGATGGTAGGGGCCTGATGCTTTGGCTGTTTGTCGGGCCCACCGGGGTTTACCTGTTGGATTTCTTTTGCTCCGGTATTCAGTTTAATTTACTGTTGAGTCCTTATCCTTGCTTTATCTCCTTGTTATATCTTGATTTATATGTTTTAGGAGATGATGCATTGATAAGTTAGGGGTCTTTCATGCAAACCAAATATCTATTTGTCTTGATCCACATCTGAATTAAGGGTGAGGTTGGCGCCGTTAAACCGGTTTAAGCCCTCCAGTAAAATATTTTACTGACCGTTCCAAGGCGGTACTTCTTTTGTGGATCTTTTATGTTTTTGTTCTGTCTTGTGTTTGCTATGTTTTGTGCGCGTCTGTTTATATGTGCTTCGTGGTCACCTGCTGGGAAAGGGCTGACCTCTTGGCTCTCGTTTGTGGTGTCTTCTGTGGGTTTGTCACTTTCCCATTGGTATCCTGGGTCAGGTGTGGTACTTGATTGTATCGATTCCTGATCTTTGCAACCTTACTTACTTATAAGCTTGAAAGGAAGCTGCACAGGCTCGTATGAGTCTAATCTTATCAATCTGCCACATTGTTGGAAATCACATGTCGCGGCTCACTAATGAAATTATTCTTGCTCATAACAGTAGACAATGTTACATGTTTGGAAAAAAGTCCAGAGATACTTTGACCCCAATCCATGGTATACAAATATAGTTTACAGAATGGTGCTTATCATGGTTATAAAGTTTATAATCGAAAAGTATGCGTCGGACAATCACAATGTAATGTTTGACACTCACTTCTATCACTTTTGAAAAAAAACACACTTTAAAAATGTAAATTGTTGACATTTAAATTTGAACTCTTACGTCACACCAGGAAGAAGGAGTAGCAAATGTCAATGCAATATAATACATATACAAATTTACGTCTAAAATTATGGACACTTCTCGTGCGTCATAAGGAAGTGGTGGAACTGACATTTGAACAGCCTGGTTCACACCTTCTTACTAGCTGATACAAGTGTGTGTGACATCTGAGACGCAAGTGTTAGAAATGCCCGTCCCGTAGTCAATACAAGTTTGAATATGTCGATTACAGGCAGCACTTGTGCCTTTCCTAGCAACGCCTAACATCAACCACGTCATACATGTATCAAAGTATTTCCTGTGTGCATCAAAGGTATATCTTTGCCATCCATGGATGCCGATAACAATCTCAAACACGCAGAGAATACTCTGATCAGACTTTGTACGTAGATGCCACAGAGTGACTAGCAAAGAAATCACTAGTTTCCTGGCACATCCATTAACATAACATGTGCGCTAGCGAACACTCAGAATAGCCTGGGCACCAGCTTCATCCGATCGGCGTCTTTTGTTATGCACATGAATACAACTATATCATAGCTCGTTTAGCTCCCAAGTGGGCTTTGAATGCAATGTCTGATCAGATTAGTTTGATGACTAGGCTGTTGTAAGTGTTCGCTGGATATACATAGAGGATCTTACATGAGTGCTCATGTGCAATTGAATTTGTTAAACGAGTTTAGGAAAAGAGATAAAATGCGAGACTTGCCGAGTTTAATAAATTTAATAATACAAGAGCACGAAAAATAGATTCTATTTATCTTAAGATTACTTTGAAATCTCATTTCTCCTCGGTTCGCTGGAGTTTTCCAGATTATCTCGACCAACTGAAGTGTTTACCCAATCGCGGAGAAGTTACCGTTTTTTCTTCAATTGTTCAAGGTAATCTGGGAAACTACAGCAAACCCAGGAGTAACTTTTACACAGTCTTGTGCAGAAAAAATATGAGGGGGTTATCCACTTTACCGCATGAAATTTGACTAAGTATTACGAAAGTTATGAACGATTTTAATGGGTCAGGAAATCAATGAACCCAATCATGCTGACCATATGATTGGCCTTCTTGATAGCACAAGAAATGACAACACAAAAGAGAGCCAAGAGGCCAGTCCTTTCCCAGCAGGTGAAACAGGTTATCTCATACTGTAGCTACTATAGCAAGATTTCTGTAGACATTATATTGGTCAGCAGCACATGCTATTTTGATTCGTATCACATCGGCGAGCAGCGAAAACTATTGCTAGTCTGCGCATATGCGCAGACTCGCAAGAGCCTTTGATGCTCGCATACACAAATATTCGATGTAGATGATGAGTCATACAAAAGACCTTTATCCCTTCTGGACACGTCAGCACGAACGTTAAACGGAGGAGTTCGTGAATATATGTGATAAGTACCAAGCTCACATGACTGGCCTATATGTTTGCAATACACGTTTCCATTTTAATCCAGTCTCATCAAAACTCCGTGCTAGTATATCATCAAGGTTACTTTTCTTTGTGAAATATTTAGCTGACCATATTAATATTCTGATCTACATCCCAGAGGGACATCTTCCGTGTATGAATATTTAACAGCCGAAGCTCATATGAGTGAGCCCTATCACTGACTAGCTATATATCGTCCCCGAGGATATCATAGCCAGTAGTTGAAAAAAATCGAGCAATAAGGCAAGCATCGTAACCCATTGTATACTGGAAACCCCTAAAAGGGTACTCTGGAAAACAGTGAAAACCCAGATGAAATGCAGCATAAAGCTGCACTTTATCGGGGGTTTGCACTGTTCGATACACCTGTAAGATTAAAATGGTTTTCAGGGACTGAAATACACCATAATAGGAATCTTTTACATGATAAATGTAGGTCTACCTGTTCAAAATGGGCAATCCCATACTTATTGTGGCATTATGTATGGGAAACCTCATATGGATAATAAATGATATTGAAGTGTCCCTTAGCACCGAAGACAACCAGTGCCCTGCCAATTCGAGTACTGAAACAACTCATACGATTATATGTTTTAATGTGAATATCACAATCTTGTCGCTCTCTTATATTGTACAGTAACATATACATGATATAGTCAATAAATTAGCCAGAAGGTCTTTAGAATAGAGTGCGTAACAAGAATATACCGAACAAAAGTGAAAACGTAATACTACAATAGTTTATGTTTTGTATGAAAGTATTGTGCAAAACGTTTTTTCTAAAGCTTAATAATATTTCCCAGACATTAAGCAAACGATTCCTTAAAAATCCACCAAATTTTCTCTTTTGATGTATGAGTTATGTTTTTTTGTGTTTTAAGCTTTATTCACTGAATTTTGCAATTGTGCATGCCCAAAAAAGATTGCTTTTCTTATCAGAATGTGTCATAATTGTGTTGCCTAAAAACACAAGAACACTGTCTAGGCACTTAAAACAAGCTCAGAAATCAATTTCAAATTTTTCAAATGTAAAAAATTGTAAATTATCTCCCTTTGACAATAACAAATAGGGAATGTTAAATGTTTGGTAATCTTCGATTTATAACGATTTTCGATAGTTTTCTTTTGCCAAATCAGGGAGACCTATCGGCACCCTGTTTTGCCATTTCTCGACTAGTAATGTTCTCAGACTAAGATGCAACAACACATTGATTTTCCTATGGAGATTTCAGTGTTAACATTTCAAGCTTGTCTATTTGATGAGAACCCCGCGTTTAAAGATTGCTTTTCTAAACGATCAAAAACACGCTTGTGATAAGTCCTTCACATTTCTGGTTCTCAGATGTCTAGACTACCATTTTGTGCAGTCGGATCTGCTTGGTACATCCCATACTGTTATTGTTATGCATAGCCCAGTGTTTTTGAATATTCAGATACACTTTCATTTGTTTTACTGGCTTGCATCATTTTGTATATAAATGGCAAATAATTCAGGTGTAGCGTTTTCACTTTTGTTCAGTATATGATGTTCTCATTTCTCAACCAAAACGTATGGTGTTGCTACTCAAATGTACCGTCTCATTGAGACGGTTCTCTTTAGCTCACAAAACAAATCTTAAAACTGATGAGTAATAAAACATTTACAATTTTACGCTCAAATCTTTTTCTCTTCCTCTTAAAGATGATTGCACAACTAAAATGGACAAACAGTAATGCATAACAAAACAAAGACAAACACAGAACTCCAACAAACAATGGGAAGTAGATTAAACAACAGATCAAAAACAACAAAACCACCGCCTAAACCGGACATCAGCCTAAGCCCCCAGTGGGGGGGGGGGGCTTATATGCATTTTACTAGCGCTGAATCTTCGCCCTAGATTTTGTTGTTGTTAAAACACAAACTTGTTTAGCTCGCATGGGGGCTTCCTAACTAATACAATTTACCCAAATCAAATATACACATTGAATGATGATACAAAGAAAAGGGCTCATGACTCACAGATCATAGATCAGAGCTAAAGAAAACCTCAAGTTGAGCTATGGTGGAACCAGCCAACGAAAAGCATCAGCTACCAACCAACGGATTAAAGCTTTACGTCAGAGCCGTCATTAAGTCTGAGGCCTGACCCACCGTCGTGCAATTAACGAAGATACAATAGCTATCAATCGTGATTGGGTTCACAACCAGGCATGCAGGCTGTCACATAATATCCATTCTGTATCCCACTCTTTTATAATGTTTAAAAAAAAAATTAAATTGATCACTTAAATAAGGCTTTCCAACAATTTTTTTAAATTTATAAACTTAAACGCCGTAATATACATTTTCTGATATGCCTTGCTGCAGAAGAGTCTTTAAGCGAATATTGTATTAAACAATCAACTCTGAGTGTCGGTATAAACATTTAGAAATAATCTTTACGGAGTTTATGGTATCGATAACCTTGTTTTATTAACTTAGAAGTCAAAAAATTGTTTCTATTGATGAAGTCATCAACATCAGAACATACTCTTGCAAACGAATACGTTGCGAAATGTTTACACCATAGGTAGGGGAGCGAGGAACATCTCCATCAATAAATGGAAAATCACCTACGAGGGTCATCCAATAAAGAATGAGACTTTTGCTATAGCGAAGTGAATTAACATGAAAGACTTACGAAATCTCGTTCAAAGCTAGCACGTCTTTTTGGCTGTCCACGTGTACCATATTCGACGTGCTACATAGTTATAATTTTTGTTGCTAGGCAACATAAGAAGACTGGGCGAACACGCGTGGACAGCTCACTGTAGGTGGTCGCCATGGTAACAGATTAAGATGTATAGTTTATTTTTCTACTAATACTTGTATATGCTCACGCAATATTTCTATAACCAATAGGGAAAAATAATATTCGAGAGTCTTCAGCTGTTACCATGGAAACAAAGCTTAAAAAATTTAGTTTCCAAGAAATATCTGGTAAATTTCGTTGACCTCTTGACTTTAAAAGTTAATATCAAATAATCAAAGGCAATTAAAGAGAACAGGATTTTGTTCATGTGACTTTAATTACCATCAGCTGCACATAACCATACCTTTTGTAGGATATACATCGCTAACAAAGTTACCATAGCAACGCAAAGTAGTGTGTTTATTAATAATCGAGTAAATTGGCTGCTAGGCAACCAAAATAAAGGATATGCATATTTAGTTCTTCTTTTATAGCATTTTATGCAAAACTAAGGTTGTTCAGTTGATGAAATGATATCAAGAGGTCAAATTATATCTGTGATCGAAAATAAAAGAGTTTAAAAGACCTTGTGTTTGCAAAGAATAATAAAAACGTGGCCATGTGTCTTCAATTCCTTCCACAAAACATCCCTTACTATGGCAACTGATCAATCACAAACATATTGTTTCTATTCCTGAATTGTTAAGATGTCATATTATCATTATGGTGAATTTTAACCAAATGCACACACAGATTTTCCTCGTATAGTTAAATGCTTCAAAAATATCTGCTTGATTATTGTCAGAAAAAGACAACATGAAGTCTCTCTCATAGCAAAATGAAAACAAATCTGCAACAAGAGGAGCAAAATTAGTACCCATAGGAATACCTACAATTTGTCTATACAATTTTGAGCCAAATCGTATAAATATATTGTCCATATGGAGATAATAGTGAGCGTCACAAACTTTCTGACATGGCCACAAGTTAAATCTTTTAGGTTGTTCAGAAATGGAAAATGCGCGTTTCTCATTGCGAGTCAAATAAAGTGAGTCCTCTCTGTTAAAAGTTTGTCAGCTCAGTTAATTTTTCTTTGATACGATTATGATGTAAAACAGTAAATTAAGTAGAGAAATCATATGTAGGCACACTAGATGCTAAAAAAACCTTTAGATTTTAATTTGTAAAGAATCTCACGTAAGTTTTTAACAGACCAAAATAGAATTTTACCATTTCTCTCAAAAACAGTTTCACAATATTTTATAACAATTTTTTTTAATCGCAGTAAGCCAAGAAGTCAAAATTATCGACAACTCAGTAGTAGTGCAAGTACATGGGCTAGAGTTAGCTATAAAACGGGACTTATAGGGTCTGTTAGGAAGTTTTGGTAACCAGTATAACGTAGGAAGCTTGCTATGATACTCATCAACAAATGCACCAAACTTAGCAGCCATATGAAATCGATGTCTATCAACGACATATTTCTCGTCAAGCAAATTATGCTCATGCCAAGTTATAGCTTTATGGTGTTAATGTAGTACTTTTTTCATACGACTACAACGTAGTTAGCAGCCTTATCTGCAGGCGCTAAAACAGCTATGGAATTCCTGAACCTCTTTCTTCAAATTTAATCCCGACTATAATTATAATAACGACATTAAATGCGAGCATGGAGAATTTAAGCCTTATAGTATCAGCAAATAAGGCTATTACATAAAACAACATGTCCACTAACCAAACTGTTACAGTGCTCCATGTAAGCTTTTGGCCATTTTCGGTGATGATATGAGGGAGGTAGTTCTAAAAGAGAAGTCTGTTCAGGATTCACACTTCCATTAAAAAACAACATATGTGAAGTCTAGTCAGAGTCTTCACTTCTCGCATGCACAAGGCATGGAGGTAGAGGAAGACTCTGGCCAAACATCAGACTTCTAGCCCCGCTGGACACGTAAATATGGGTCTTTAACCCTTTCCTTCATAAATATTCATGCAGAGCTCCACCCACTATGGATAGTTTCAGGTCAAAGAAATTACTTGTCAGGTCCACTTGTGCAGAATCAAAACAAATCACATTTTCGTAAAGAAACAGAGTAGTTCCTGATCAGGCAGCTCGTACAAGAGCTGCCTGATCTGGGTCTGCTCTGTTTGCAAAAGTGTTAAGATGCGTCTCTTTGGGAAAAAGGAGGCTTTTGTGCATATTGCGAGTGGTACCAAAATATCGTGTGTTGGCTCATATAGGTCCAATGTATCGTGCTACAGATACGTCTATGGTATATCAAACTGATTTATGTAACATCTAGTGAATATATATGACAACAGAGATTAATTTACATTCCGTCTTTCTTTGATTAACTGGCCTGGCCTCGTAATTAGCCACAAGCACGACATCGAATATTCTGTTTAACGAGTCTAGTCAAGAAAACAGATTGTTTTAGATTTAATTGACACACACAATCGTTCATATTCGAGTCCAAGGTTACCTATACACTAATGACATAAAATGCCCAAATGGCAGTATTTTTCAAGAATTCTAGAGCTTCCCGATGCAGCTAATGTGTTGTGGGTGTTTTTGCGGCACATAGATAGTGTGCTGCAGTGTCACTCATCCGATATACAAATATTGTTTTTGCGTTGTTGTTTTTTGATATACATATATATACATAAGATTGAGTGATGATAGGCAAGTTAAGATAACTACTGTCGATTCAAAGATGCATGATAAGAGGACTATACTATTTTTCATAGAAACAGGTAAATAACGGTAAATATTTCACTGCAGGTAATCATAGTAATAGCAGTGTATGATATAGTCCTTGCTCGATAAGAGTAGAGTTACGTAGTTGGTCACGTTATGGTACTTTATTTACCTGATTGGACAAATATAGGGTTTTCATTCATACTTCTAACTGTAAATCTGTTTCGTCACTCTACTCTTATCGAGCACGGACTATATATACCTGAATAAATACTCATTACCTGGATCAGTTTATATTTTTGTTTACAACGATTCTCAACTTTCTTTAAATCGACTGCATACTTCAACAAAACGCTTTGAGGTGTGACTCTAACGGTAAATGCATTGAATGAACCTAGGGTCATTACCTAGAGGTCGTGGTAGGTGTATACATGTAAACACATATTGCTGTGGGCTTGTAACATGATTTTAGGGGCCTGTCGGGCCCACCGGGGTTTACCTGTTGGATTTCTTTTGCTCCGGTATTCAGTTCTATTTGCTGTTGAGTCCTTATCTTTGCTTTATCTTGGTTTATGTGTTCTAGGAGATGATGCATTGATAAGTTAGGGGTCTTTCATGCAAACCAAACATCTATTTGTCTTGACCCCTATCTGAACTATTGGTGAGGTTGGTGCACCGTTAAGCCGGTTTAAGCCCTCCAGTAAAATATTTTACTGACCGTTCCAAGGCGGTACTTTTTTGTGGATCCTTTATGTTTTTCTGTCTTGTGTTTGCTATGCCTTTGTGCACGTCCGTTATTGTGCCATGTGTCACCTGCTGGGAAAGGGCTGACTTCTTGGCTCTCGTTTGTGGTGTCTAACTGTGAGTTTGTCATTTTCCCATTGGTATCCTGGGTCAGGTGTGGTACTTGATTGTATCGATTCCTGATCTTTGCACCCTTACTTACTTTGTTTTATATGCTAGCTACAATTATTTTATGGCCCAGATTGTATGGTAAATGTTCGTGTCATGTCTCGAGTGTCTTGTCTTGAGATCATCAGTTATCTCCCTTGACGTTACTTTAACTGCTTTCAGAGACAACACTTAACCTACTTATCCCGGAGATCATCATTCCTTATAAAGCAAGAGCCTGTCATGCGCCGATCCAGACGGGAAACAGGGAGTCCCATTTGCGGATCAAGAGGAGGGACAGGGTGTCTGGACCCCCCCCCCTGAAAAATCACAAAAATATAGTGTTTCTGAGCAATTCTGGTCCAGATCCTCTGAAAAATCACAAAGCTACCGAGCCAGCATTCAATGTTAGGCCATCATCAGCACGCCAGCTAAACGCCATTTTAATGGTGTTTCGCTGGCGGGCCGATGATGAGTGGTATTTGGATCCTCCCATCCCTCATCAAAAAAAATAGTTGGACCCCCTCTGAAAAAAATTCTGGATCCGCGCCTGAATTTTAGGCGACCTATGGGCATAAAGAGTATAGCGGCGTGAACACCATATTACATGTATAATAGCCTATAAAGCATCAGGGCGTGACTGCACTTACAATAATGAACTGCTCCATAAAATAGGGGTGTTACAACGTTATGCCATGCAGTTATCCCTATTAACAAGAGAACTTTTATAAGCGATTCGAAGGCGCAGTAAGTATAACGGTTGTACTCAAAGAATATGAAATCAAAGTTGAATGTTCGAGCCTAAGGTTGAGGGTTCGAACCCCAGTAAATCATTTTTTTATATTTTTCTTTTACTTTTTGCTTTCGCAAAGATGCAGGAAAGTTTCGTGTTTTACATATATGCAGAAAAAAAACATGTTTTGATGTATTAAGCACTTGTAAAGCGACTTCACTCTGTAAAATGGCGAGGCTTGTATGGAGATACAGCGACGATGCAGGAGCTATTATTGAAACCGTGTACAAGTTTTGGATGGAGGAAAAGAAGTCTGGAATGAAACTTCACTGAATCGTGTATGGTACAGGTCTGCAGCACTTACTGGCGTTAGCAAATCTACCGCTCAGAAAATTGTGGGAGAGAAGAAGAAGCCACAGGACGAGCAGCAACAACCAAAGCAACGTCGAAAGTGTCCCTGGATGACTTTGACCAGGGTGTTTTACGGAGGACCATCCCAAGCATGTACTCCTTGAAAAAGATTCTGCCAACCCTTGATAACATCAGAACAGAGCTCAAACAGAGTATTGGGTATTCACAAATATCTCCTATATACATATGAAGTTTGCTTACACACGCTGTGGGGTCAAACCTTGGGTATGCACTATAATCACTATTTGAGTTCGTCCGCTCGTCCGTCCGTTAGCAGTTTGTGAAACTGATCACAGCTCTTGACCACAAAGTATTTTGTTCACATTTTGCATGCATATCATTCCCTAACCACTGGCACGTTAAACCACTTTTTTATGGAAGAGGGTTTCATTCAAAATTGGCAAACATTCAACGTTGGCCGTGCATATTACTATCTGTTGATTTCACTTAACATAAAATTAATTTATTCATTGGTACTAAATATGTTTAAGATGAAAGAATGATCATACTCCATGCTGGGTACAATGAGGGATTCGTACCCAACGCACAAAAAATAATTTTATAACATATAAAACTTCCTTTCCTATATTAAAATAATTAAAGATCAATAAAATTGCAAGAAAAAAAAAAACAAGTTCGAATTGATGCTCGAACTCACGACTTCGCGTGTTTAAGGAGAGCGTTTTAACCACTGCACCAATGAGACAGATATAAATTGAATATAGCTTTTAAGGATATGAAGAAATTTTACAAACAGTTAACGGTAAATTATCTGCTCAACCCAGAAAAATGGACTCGACCAAACGTCAATACTGAGAGGTCATAAATGAATAACAGCACACATAATGTCACAGATATAGTAAACTGTAAATTCCAGACATCCAACGGGTAACAGCAAAAACACGTGCGGCAGTTTAATTTGTTCTCCATGACTCTGGTTAATTGAACGATTATATAATGCTAAACTGCTGAGACAATTGGTGCTGACAGACAGACGAAATTGTAGAGGATTCTCATTATACAATTGTTGTTTGAGAACATTTAATAACGAAACGAAACGAGCAGACGTTAATGGAAACAATATCGGACACATTACCATGGAACATCTCCTAATAGGTCTAATACACAAACTATTTAGCGTGAATTCATGAAAATTTCTAATCTATACGTTATTTGTTATGGGCACTGAATGGAACCGTCTCATCGACATATATTTTGGTTGAGAAATAAGAAAAACAAGAGGGCCCATGCGCTCTTGGTCGCTCAACTGAATCCTTGTCTGGAGGAGAGGATGTTTACCACAAAATATAAATCCCTTTCTCTAACACATTTAAGTCCATCTTGGGATCACTCGGATGATAACAAAAAGCTATCGAGTCACTAAGTTCAATCAAATTATACTTATCTGCAAAATTACAATGTCTAAACTTTTTACACAGCCCAATAGATAAAAGGTGTGCATCAGGTCAAACATTTTTAATTGCAAAATGTGATATGCAACAAATCACTTTAGAAAAAAAATGTTTTGACCTTTTTATCCCATACAAGGGTCGAGGGTATGTACAAGGGCAAATCATTTGCTTGCATGAAGTTCTATGCTTCATTCCAATTAATTTGATGTGCAACATGACTACTTTCGGAAAATAAATAAAACAAATTAACCTTTTGACAACCCCCCCCACCCCCCAGTGTTCAAGAGTTTGTGTAAGACACAACTATTTGCAAACATGTTATTGGGTGCTTCATTCCTTTGAATTGATATGCAACATGACCATATTCTGAAAACAGGCTTTTATATAAGCATGTGTGACCCCTGCGGCGAGCACATTTTAACCCCAGGGGCATACTTTGAACAAACTTGGTAGAGGTCTACTATGTGATGCTTCTTACCAAATATCAAGGCTCTGGGCTTTGTGGTGTCAGACAAGAAGATTTTTTCACGTTTTCCCTATATAAGCCTATGTAAAATTGTGACCCCGGTGCATGGCTATTTTTGGCCCCTGGAGCATTATTTGAAAGAGCTTGGTAGGCGTATACTAGGTGATGCTACTTATCAAATATTAAGGCCTTATGCCTTGCGGTTTAAGACAATAAACTTTTTTCATGTAATCCCTATATAAGCCTATGTAAAATATGTGATCCCCCTCGGCGGGGCAAGTTTTGGCCCCAGGGACATAATTTGAATAAACGTAGTAAATTTCTACTTGGTGATGCTACATACCAAATATCAAGGCTCTAGGCCATGTGGTTTCAGACAAGAAGATTGTTTCATGTTTCCCTCTATACGTCTATGTAAAACATGTGACCCCTGGGCGGGGCCATTCTTAGCCGAATGGGAATAATTTGAATAAACTTGGTAGAGGTTTACTGGGTGATGCTACATATCAAATATCAAGGCTCTATGCCTTGTGAAATCAGACAAAAGCATTTGTCATGTATCCCTATATAAGCATATGTAAAACATGTGACCCGGGACGCGGTCATTTTTGGCCCCAGTGACATATTTTGAACAACCTTGGTAGAGGTTTACTATTTGATACTACATACCAAATATCAAGGCTCTACGCTTTGTTATTGCAGAAGATTATTTCATATTTTCCCTATATAAGCCTATGTAAAACATGTGACCCCCAGGGTGTGACCATTTTTCGCCCCAAGGGCATGATTTGAACAGACTTAGTGTTATTTCCTGATCATACTGACTTACTTTCTGCTAGAGATCCAAAAGGTCATGCTTCATACCAAATATCAAGGCTCTATGCCTTCTGGTTTCAGACATGAAGATTTTTTTAAGATTTCATCTCAAAAATCTATTTTAGCCTGTGTGACCTAGGTATGCAACAGGACCAGATCCATTTGAACAATTATTAAAACGAGCTATAGAATCATTTCTGCCGTGTTTGGTAAAAATCCAACCAGTAGGCTAGGAGGAGATGTCCTTTGAAGCAATTGTTGACGACGCACGACGCACGACAGACGACGCACGACTGACGACGGACATTGAATGGTCACAATAGCACACCATGAGCCAATGGCTCTGGTGAGCTAAAATACGCAGTTTTATCTGGAGGCCTCGTGTAAATTATTAAAGGTACAAAAGAGCCAGCACAGAAAAGCCTGTTTAAATGCGCAGATTCGCAAGAGCCTTCACTGCTTGCATATGCATGTGCAAAGTAAGGATATAAATGAATAAGCAAACCAGACTTTAAAGTGAGTAAGGGTGCAACGATCAGGAATTAATACACCAAGTACCACACCTGACCCAGGATACCAATGGGAAAGTGACAACACACAGTTAGACACCACAAACGAGAGCCAAGAGGTCAGCCCTTTCCCAGCAGGTGACCACAAGGCACGTATAAACAGGCGCACACAAAGACATAGCAAACACAAGACAGAAAATTTTTAAAAGATCCACAAAAGAAGTACCGCCTTGGAACGGTCAGTAAAATGTTTTACTGGAGGGCTTAAACCAGTTTCATGGCGCCAACCTCAACCTTAATTCAGATGTGGATCAAGACACATAGTTATTTGGATTGCATTAAAGACGCCTAACTTATCAATGCATCATCTCCTAGAACATATTAATCAAGATATAACAAGGAGATAAAGCAAAGATAAGGACTCAACAGTAAATAAAACTGAATACCGAAGCAAACTAAATCCAACAGGTAAACCCTGGTGGGTCCGACAAACAGCCAAAGCATCAGGCCCCTACCATCTCATCAATAGATAAGTCTGTAAGTCTCTTTTCAAGCTGGATACGTCACAAGGGTGGTAATGCCGTAAGGGGCAATCTAACGGTTATGTAAATGAAATTTACCTGAGATCTTCCGGACATGAGGTACGGGACCAATAAACAATGGCAGTAGCTATGTGAGTAGTCCCGTTTTATCTATTGTACAGTAGTACATCTTAATATAAACAAAAGGAGAATGTGACTCCCAATAATATTCATTTCTGCACAAGAAGTGAAAAACTCTGACGTAAGAAAGTCAACAGCTACTTTATAATATATTTTCTCCTCAGTATGGTGTACGCATGTAATCATTTTAGTGGATGCTAATGTAGGTATTATGTTCAACAAATGGTCTAAAATGCGTTATGGTTGTAAATAATATTATCCTTACTGACTTAATTGTCAAGCAAAAGCAGCATACATCATCTTCCTGATGTACTTTGTGTCCGCGATGAGCTTTCCTTTACTATTGCCCCTTACGACATTGGTTGCCCCTAATGGGTATCATTGCCTCTTACAAGATTCAATTCAAAAAGAAAAAAAGTAGAAAACTGGAAATATTCAATTGTGATGCAGGACGTATCACCCTCGTAATTTAATTTATTCCAAGTCGATTATATTGACATATAAACACATGCTTGGCCGACTTTGGCGTGTCACCTTTTTGAATTCAATATTTTTTAACAAAATGAATGTTTTGAAGATTTTTTGTGGTGGGGGAGGGAATTGGAGGGGGCCATTGCCACTAAATGGGACCGTTTTGGGTTAATTAAGGGTCTCCTAAACGGTTAAGGTAAAAAGGTGAATTCTAAGGGGGTATTTTAAAAGGGGATAGTTATCAGTAGATGCTAGGGCCAAACTTATAGTATAGCAAGAAAAAATGAAAATAGAATCTGAGAGAACCACCCCAACCAACCTCTTTCGTATATACCCATTCCCCTCCCATCCTCAGCTTACAATTTCGTTTATATTTCCAGGGTCTACTTTTACATCACCTCATACATCTAGGAGCCGCTGTGGTTAAGTGGATAAACCACTTGCCTTCTGTGGCTCTTCCTGATCATATTCACTTACTTTTTGTAAACCAGGGGTGGCAGGTTCGATCCCCGGCTTCACCAGTCCGTGGAATGAGACTTAAAGCCGTGGACCTGTGTCCATAGGACCTGCGATAAGCCATACCTACTGGTGGCCATGTTTTTGACAGATCATATTCGTTTAGCTGTTTTTGTAGAGGGTCATTTCTGATTTTTTTTATAACATTCTGATCATTGATTTCAAATAGACATACTAAACTGACCCGTAAGTGTTTACCGACCCGTAAAGGGTAGTCGATATATCAAGTCAAATTAATTTTTCTTTTTATTCTATGTCAACATTTTCAAACAGAATTTGATGAAAGCCTATGTATGCGTAACAGAATATTCGTGTGAAATTTATCCAACTTAACTTGTCAAAAGGCCCCTTAAACATGCTTATTCAAGATCAAAACAGAAACACCATCAACTCCTCACCCAGGTGAAATTGAATTTTAGACAAACACTTTGGTTTCCCGGTTCCGAGATCTCTTCCCATTATTTAAAAATGAAAACTGTTGGCAAGCACATTGCCTGATTTAAGAATATTAACCTGCAAACATTGAAATAAATGTAGAAGTCACTGACGTTACTTGTTTCACTTCTTGTTGTTTGATCCCGTTACTCATGTCCAGAAGCTTCCGTAAGCCAATTATTTGCATAACTTTTGAATGCCCGTTTCGACATTACCACCCGTGGTCAGCTTGGAGGGAGACTAATGCGCATGTGCGATAAGTACCAAAATATCATGTGCATACTCAAATAGGTGTTTGCATGTGCTTAGAATAAATGCTTTCATAATGTGTACCTCGTTTAATTGCTGATATATTCCTGGAAATCTTGAAAGCCTTTTTTCGCAAGTGAGTATTTTACACCCAATAGACAGGATATCTCATTTATTCAATGGTTAATTTAAACAGTTGTGGCACAATATGAAATCCGCTTAGCTCCGTAAAAGGAAATTTGTTAGTATATGCAAAATGTTAGTGAGTATATAGTCAGCAAATAGCACAATCACACACCGCAAACCAACCCATGGCACCGTGAGGAAGAACCAAAGAACGCTATATTTGTAATAGTCGCAAGACATTAAGAAGACAGTTAAGGTAAAGCAACCAGTTCTCTAATCCTCGTCAAAATGGCTGCAAACTAGAAAGGCCACTAATTAATGCCTAATAAAACAATTACCTAACAGGGCTCTAAGCGGCACAATAAGTTGGAGCAACATTAAACAAGAATCAGCAACAACAGAACCACCACCTTACAACGGACATCATCTGTAGCCACCGAAAGAGGGGGGGGGGGGAGATTAAATGCAGTTTACTTGCGCCAAATCTTCGCCCTAGATTCTATACAAAACATATTTAGCTCGCATTTGCAATGATAAATCTTACATTTATGAAGGTTTGCGCTTGTAAGTGACACTGATAAATGCTAGTCAATGCGTGTCAATGTGATAAAGCCGGACAAATGAAGAGCTTTCTTTCAATGACTAGGCATGTAAGTTTACTTTGTGCACATATATGATAAACATGTCTGAGTCAACCACAGAAAAAACATGTTGTTTTTCGAGTTATTTATCTTTCCTTCTTCCTGGTTCATGTAGCAGTTATAATATTATTGTATAACTAAAGTGGTGACTAAGGCATGTTGTGAAAAATATCCTGATTCTGATAGGTATTAGACAGGCCTCTACATCAGGGTAGGGAACCACGTGTTTTTGTGATGATACACTGCACGGATATGCTTTCTCTGCATAAGTAAATTGTCTTTTCTCTCATTTTAGGCAATCGTATTCATCGATCTAAGTACCATATTTTAGCTCTATTTATTCCAAATAGATACTTTATTGATAAAAAATGTTTCGACTCTTAACAAGTACTCGTGTTACAAAATTTCCAGCGAAAACATCCGTGCAACGTACCCCAGTATTCGTCGCTTCAACTTTTGTGACAAGAGTGCTTGCCAAAAATAGGACTTTAAGGATGACAGTATAACATCATTAGATTTTGACAAACGTTGGCCAGCATGTGAGGTATGGATGAATGAATAAGATTACATGAACAAAGAGAAACAAGCTCATTACTGTCACGAAAAAATGAAGTCATCAATTTTATCAGAGCTGTGTATCAAAACAAAAAACACGAGATTTCCTACCCTGTAAATATTAGTGATAAATCTGAACCAGGAACATATGACAGGTCCCCAGATAAAAGTATGTAATCAAAACATTTGTTGTGAGTACTCAAATCAATCTTTTGCTCTAAACTTCATTACATTTGAATCTCTTTTCTTCGTTTTAAAATTTTGAAATAATTTAATTTGATTGGGTTGTTTAAATGTGGCGATGGATTAATTAACATTTGTCGTCAAAAAGAGCTCAAAATAAGCATCTAAGAACATCAGATTCTATGGCCAAGATTTGGCTACATACAACTAGCGGGATGCAATGCGGATTTACCACCGATGCCGCCAATGAGACAATAGGAATATGCTGACTGTGGAGTGTTCGTTCCAGATTGGCATGCAGCTCATGAATATTCATGTTTAATGAGGTTCGAGGTTTTATATTGTGTGCATCAAATTTGCTGATTAAGGATATATTGGATGGTAAGGTCCCAATCCTTTTCATTACAGTGTTTTTGACTTGCATATGAGCGACGGTAGCAGCATGCATCAGACTACCTGACTAATGAACTCGGTTTGAGAGAACAGTTGCATTTATATACAGTAAAACATTGGGAATTCGAACAAAAGCAAGTGATTATAATCTGGTAATACAAAATTCGCAAACTTCAGGCCAACCCACGGCACCCTGAGTAAGAGCCTCATAGCAATCACAAGGCACCAGGAAGACAAACAAAGTTAAGTAACTAGCTCTCTCTTTCCCATCAAGATAATTACAAAACTAGAACAAAACACAAAAAATGCACAACAAAACATGTAACAAACCGAGAATTCCATAATGGGAGCAACAATCAACAACGAATCAACAACAAAAAACCGCCGCCTTAGAACACCACTGTGGAGAATTAAATGCATTCTACTGGTACCAAATCTTCGCCTTAGATTATATTGTTTTTGTTAAAGCACAAACATGTTAATTTCATATGGAGGCTTTCTAACTATAGAAGTGTTTCATCACAGAGAAAAATCTAAATAAATTAACATGCTATGATGAAACAAAGAAAATGGCGCACGACTCACAGATATAGTCAAAGCCATAAGGAAACTCAAGTTGAATCACCGTTAGCCCAGCAAAAGACATACACAAGGCATCAACCGACCGATTAAAGATTTATGTCAGATTAGTCATTGGGTCAGAGGACAGACCAACCGTTGTGCAACTAAAAAAGGAAACCATAGTTATAAACCGTGATTGGCTTTACAACCAGGCATGCAGACTGTCGTATGATATCCATGTTACATCAACTGATAATATTTTTGAACTGATCATTAAATATAGTTTTTCCAACAATTGTTTTGAATTTATAAACTAAATCACCATAAATACTGGCTACTATATGTCCTGTCAATCAACCCTATCTATGGTAGAATTTAGAATATGCTTTACGAATTATATGATAACTATAGCCTTAGTTTAATAAGTAGTAGGTTTCTATTGTTAAAGTCATCAATGTAAATACATACTCTAGCAAAACGAAAAAGCTGTGAAATATATACATCATAGGAGGGGGAGCGAGGAAGATCTCCATCAAGAAATAGAACATTTACTATATCAAAAATAAAAGCATCACGTGTATCATAAATTTTAGATGATCTATGCCATTCGTTATGGAAAGGCCCAAGTTCAAAACTGGGGTGTCAATATCAAAGGCATTCGCTTCATTCAACTGAAGGTCAGTTGATTATATCTACCCTACCATTTGTTTGAAATAAGGATTATCAATATCAAAGTCATCCATATACCTTGCAATAGAGTTAAAAACTTCAATAATATCAGCTTGATTAATGATTGTTGCAGATTTGTTGTTGTTTTGTTATGAGAGAGATTTCGTGTCTCCTTCTGACAATAATCAAGCTGAATGTCATCTGGGTCTTCACTCTTTGCAAAAGTACTCATTTAGGGGTTTGTTGAGTAAAAAGGGTTAAGGGGTAGTGGTGAACAAGCTATTGTCTAGAGCATACACTACAATAAGGTCAGACTTATCTTAGGAAGTACAATCAAGAGGTCTAGTCAAGTCAACGAGATACACCCAGGCTAGAAAGACAGCCACATAAATTGAATGTAACGCAAGACCAACTAACGTATCTGACGGTCCGATCTGTCATTTCGCAGACATTCTTTTACTCGCCTGGTTATTTCATTTTCCAAAGTAAAACATGCCAGGCAGCTGATCGTCATATGATATGGTCATTAGAAAAGCGACTTTACATATGACAAAAGAGGAATGCTACACTTAGATTAAGCATTTACGAATACTGGATACCCTACTCATAGAAGTAGCAACGCCGTGCATTTAAATAGAGGATCGACATGTAAAATAAATGCAAACAATTGAGCCATTGCGGTGCGTAGCCTGCATAGTGTCATCGCTATTAAAGGTATCAGATATTCTATTTTAGCGCGATAAATCTCATACATCAAAAAGCAATTTCTCGCTGCGAAGTAACATTGGCTTTGTGTGATTAGTTAGGATAAGTTCCGGAAAATGGAACTTTGAGAGAGCATCAGTTTAATAACACAATTGATCAGTCCAGACCTACTTCTTGTCCGGTTAGTTACATAACCAGTCTGTATATTGGAACACTGTCTTAATGTGTACGTGCGATGCAGATGCAGTGTCAAGAGGACTGGGGAGTTTGGCGCATTTCAGGGAAATCATTTTGGTCTAGCACGTCATAAGAAGGGTATGCTCTGTTCTCCCAAGGCCGATTTGCGGGATATGTAACAGGCATCCAGATAATAGCGTGTAATGGAAAATTATTTTTTTCTTATTTCTCAGCCAAAACATATGTTGTGGGTACTCAGAAGAATCGTCTCAGCGAGACGGTTATTTTGAGCATCCAAAACACATGTTTAAATTGATGAGTAAGAAATTAATTGAAATTTAACATTCAAAAGATTTCCATATCTGGACGTAAGTATGTACGAACACGACGCGACGATCATGTAATAAGATAAGTTAATTACAAAGTCTGGGAGACCAGCAAACAATAATAGCAATGTCGAGCTGTTGTCCAGTGCCTTTGGGCTATCGATAAATGATGAGACCCCTGAGGAAATAGTACTTATCAAATACATGTGATTATTGTATGAGTAAAATAGTTCCTCAACCCTTTACCTACTGGGGAATTTTGTTTGCTTTTTGTTTCGCCTGCTGATTGTTTCCAAAGTAAGTAAGAATGCAAAGATCGGGAATTTTTTGGACTTTTGTTTTTGTCAAACAGTATGGATCTCTATCTAATCAGGCTTGGCGTTTTGTTTGCAAAGGTTACCAACAGACAACGGCGGTAAGTAAAGCGTTAAATACGCATCCATGAGCAGTTATCAAGTGATCAGTTCCCAGATAATTTTTGTCTTACTCTATATCATGTGCGGATCCAGAGGGGGGGAGGACAGGGGGTCCGGACCCCCCCCCCCCTGAAATCACAAAAATATAGGGTTCCTTAGCAATACTGGTCTGGATCCCCTGAAAAAGCACAAGGCTACCAAGCCAGCATTCAGTGTTGAGCCATCATCGGCACGCCAGCGAAACGCCATTTAAATGGCGTTTCGCTGGAGGGCCGATGATGGCCCGATGTTAGTGGTATTTGGATCCACTCATTTACTCAAAAAAAGTTGGACCCCCCTCTGAAAAAACCTACTGGATCTGCGCATGTATATCTACTTCTAAGTTTTGTGTTCGCGAAAAGTAAAGACCCTTACGAGTCTTAAATGGTGTCCATCATATTTGGAGCCTTCGTTGGCTGCTTATGCGATAATTACAAATGTACACTTGTTTATTCCGGCGCAGTCTGTATAGCTTTACTGTTGGACCAAATTTCTCGGGGTTCCATTGGTCAAAAAACAATACGTCATAATCTCGTGATTTGTTATCTGCATAACTAGTCCTACAGTTTAATTTCTGTTTTCGTTTGGTTTTCTTTTACAGGGGCCGCGTTCGGTCATCGCTTATATGTTTCTGTGATAAAATGTAAATTGAAACGAAATGAATCTCCAGAGAGTTATATCTAATGGTTCTTTTGAAAAAGGGCAGCTCATGACAGCGTCTGCATGGTTCCAATATATTGTGCTTGCATTGTATGCACTGCTGTTGTTAGTGTGAAAATCAGATTCTAACCCCGATCAGTGGTCAAGCGATTGTAGTGCTATGGTGGTCATAAATGGCCATGCTTGTAACGAGCAGATAAAATCATTATTTGCAGTTATTTCCAAACACCCGTCTATTTAATGTACGTGTCATCTTTTGTCAACTACTAAATTACATGGGCTGGCTCAAAGGTTCATCAGCGTCTTCATTTTGGCCTCGTCCCGAGAAAACCTGTCTTCGGGGTTTCCGCCAAAGCGAGTTTCAAACCAGTCCCCTCAGCTACTGTTTTGAAGAATATAAAAGTTATTGAATTAAATAAAAACACAGCTATAAGAACCATTCCTGGAGCAACCATAGCAAAATTAACAGACAAAATCAATGAATTGAACATTGAAAACTGTGAAACCATTATTCTTCACGTTGGAGGAAATGATGCTGATAATGGGGAGGACATTGAGTCTTTCCGTGAGCATTATGAATCCTTGATAGATACAGTAAATGATGGTAACAGACGCATCATTGTTTCAGGACTTCTTCCACGTGAATCAGTTGACTTTGAGCCATATAATGAAACTCTGAAATCCCTGTGTGCTGACAATATGGTGGAACTTGTTGATAATTACGACAGCTTTCTTCTGGCAACTGGAGAACTTGTGGACTCGTATTATTCAAAAGATAAGGTACACATAAACGTGTCCGGTACAAGAAAGCTTTTGGAAAATATCAACAAGGTCCACAAGGTTTGCAACATGCAACGTGCTCTCAGGCAACACACTGATCATAATAATTTTAGACAAAGGCAAACTACTTTCAGGGGAAATAGCCAGTCGTCCAAGTACTGTCATATATGCTGCAGAAATGGGAACCATAGTACTTATGAATGCTGGTACAACGGTAGAAACGAAAGGTTGGCCACTCGAAGGTCAAGATAGGTAGCAAATGGGTCTATAAAACATGATTCTGAACAACTTACTGAACATAGCATCCCAGTTGAGATGCCAAATTCTATGCCTGATAGACTGAGAAATGCAAATGAATCCCAAAATTCGATATCAAACCTGCCGTCTGGCCAACCTAGGAGTTCTGCAAATGTTAAATACGCTCCAACTGATAAAATCACCCACTCATATCAGGAGCCTAATTATGGTTCATCTTGTTCTGGTAACTTTACTGACTTTGAATTTAACACGAAAGGTCTTCATATATCCAATCTAAATGTAAGGCATCTGTTACCAAAATTAGATGAACTACGAATAATGCTAGCTTCAAAAAAAGGTCCTGATATTTTTGGTTTATGTGAAACTTTTCTTAATCTAAACATTCCAGACAATCTATTATCTATAAATGGATACCAATTTGTACGTAAGGATAGGTGCTGTACCATTGACAAAGCAGGCGGTGGAGTTATTTTGTACTTTAGAAGCTCAATAAATTGTCAGCGTAGAAAAGAAATAGAAATATCTAAATTAGAAACCCTTTGGACTGAAATATCTTTTACAAATTCAAAACCCTTTCTTTTATGTTCATTATACCGCCCACCAAATGCTTCGTCTGACTGGATTGACCTTTTTGAAGTAGAATTGTCAATTGCACAGACAACAGGATTAGAAATTGTTATCATGGGTGATTTCAATATTGAACATTTAAATTGTTCAAACAAAAAGTGGCTTCACTTGGTTGAGTTATTTGACCTCAAACAAATGGTATCCAGCCCTACACGTGTCACAAACAGTTCAAGCTCAATAATCGACCATATTTACTGTACAGATTCTGAAAAAATCTCTAAATGTTTTGTGCCCCATTATTCTATAAGTGACCACTTTCCAATCTGCCTCACAAGAAAAATTAATCAAAAACTTAAAAAGTCTAACCATATAACGACATCCTATAGATGTTTTAAACATTTCAACGAAGAATTGTTTCTAAATGATTTAACAGAGGAATTGAGTAAATTTTCTCTGAGTGAATCTGATATAGAAGATGATTTGTCCACCTGGTACAAATTGATTACTAAGCAGCTTGACCAACACGCACCAATCAAAACGAGACGGGTGAAATCAAAACATATGCCAGAATGGTTTTCCTCAGAAATTGCACAAGCCCGTAAAAATCGTGATATACACAAAAAGCAGAAAAACAGGGCTGAGTTTAGAAAGTACAGAAATCTTACCAAAACGCTTATAAGGCGAGCCAAATCGAATCATTTTACATCAAATGTTATCAATAATAAAGATACTAAGTTAATATGGCAACAGATTCGTGCCATTCAAAACAGTACGCAAAACTCAACAAAAACATTGCCAGAACAGCTACAGATAGAAAATACAACTATTACCGAGTCTCATGAAATTGCAACAAAATTAAACGAGTTTTTTGCGACGATCTCCAAACGTATAGAGCAATCTGAAAACTTATCAAAGCCTAATGAACATTCTAAACTTATTGATTATATAAACAATAAAGTACCGAACGACACACTCTTCAAAATTCCATTAATAACACCATCACAAGTCTCTAAGTTTATCCGAAAACTTAACCCACGGAAAGCTACAGGCCTCGATGGAATAGGCCCAAAAATATTAAAAATGGCTTGTGAAATTATATCACCAAGTATTGCAGATCTTATAAATAAGAGTATAATCAGTGGTCACTTCCCCAAACATCTTAAAACTGCTAAGATATACCCAATTTATAAAACGGGTGCAAAAGAGGACCCATCTAACTATCGCCCAATCTCTATTTTACCTACCATTTCAAAATTGTTTGAAAAACATGTAAACAGTCATCTCATGGGATACCTAAACAAATATAATTTAATACATCCGTGTCAGTCTGGTTTCAGACATAAGCATAGCTGTAATACTGCGCTAGTCAAATTAATTGAAAAATGGATGACAAGCATCGATAATGGCGATATTGTTGGCACTTTATTTATAGACTTCCGTAAAGCTTTCGATATGGTCGACCACACCCTTTTAATAAAAAAGCTTGAATATTATAAATTCAGTGATGCGTCTTTGAGCTGGTTCAAGTCATACCTTAGTACTCGATTACAAGCGATAATGAGTGAACAAGGTCTCTCCGAGTTCGCCCAGATACTATCAGGGGTACCTCAAGGGTCCATTCTCGGTCCTACATTATTCTTACTTTTCATAAATGATCTACCACTGTCTCTTAATCATTGTACAGCAGATTTTTATGCTGACGATAGTACCCTGCACATATCAGATAAAAATAAAACCCAGATAGAGACTAAACTACAATCTGATTCTGATCAAGTAACAAATTGGAGTAAAAATAATAAAATGCCTATAAATTACAATAAAACAACCATAATGACTCTTGGTTCAAGACATAATATATGTAAATCAGAAGAGATAAACATTAACATCGATAATCACCAAATTGACACCGTTAGCTCACATAAGCTTTTGGGAGTATATATTGACGAAACCCTGAGCTGGAATCCCCACATTGACTACCTCTGCTCAGTAATTACCTCAAGAATAACACTCCTAAAGCAGTTATCATTCTATGTTCCTGAAAATATACAGAAACTTTTTTATCAGAGCTACATATTGCCATTGATAGACTATGGCTCCAACTCATGGGGATCAACATCAATTACAAATATTGAAAGAATAAATAAACTGCAGAAAAGGGCAGCACGCATAATCTTAAAAGCTGACTTCACTACACCATCGGCAGATATGTTTCAGCGTCTCGGATGGATGTCTGTAAAACATCGTATTGATTATAATAAATCTGTCATGACTTATAAAGCACTTCACAATCTTACTCCATCTTATATATCAGATTTACTCACACCGAAAGCTCAAATAAATAATAGAACACTTAGATCGTCTGAGGATGGTTCTCTAGCACAGCCAAAAGCCAGGACTGCATTCTATACAGGTTCTTTTACTTTCTCAGCTCCAAAACTTTGGAACAGCCTCCCTACAGCTGTAAAATTGGCACCATCTTTAAATGCATTCAAAAGAGCTGCCAAAGAAGTCTTCTAAATGAATATCTGTTGTTTTAAGGCCACTTAATATATTTCTTTTTAATGATTTTAATGATATCATGCGATATTAATCCTTTTTAATGGTTTTAAATGATATCATGCGAGATGTTTTATATACCCAGGTTTAAGCAAATTGATACTGTTCTTTTTTCTGTGTGCATCCTTATGGCAACTATGAACTGTCTTTGATAATCGTGCACTCAGAATCGACCACATTCTATTGAATTGTGGTCGCATGCGATAGCAAAAGGTAATAATTACAATTATAATCTATGTAAACTGAGCATAGGTGATGCTATATGTGAGAAACAGGGGTATGACGCATGTGCATTGTCCTTCCGTCACATTCTCTGTTTCCCCCGTCTATAGCACAGGCAAGAGAACATATTAATTGTTTCGTATTTTAGATAATGGCGAAAACTTAAACAGTGTACACTGTTTGTATTTGCTATTTGTATATATGTATATAGTTTGTTTTTCATATGTTTTATGTTCAGAGGGCCACATGGTAGAATGGCTTTCATGCCAAATGTATCACCCTCTTGAAATATAGTATAAATAAATAAATAAACAGAGACTAGCTAAAAAATTGAAATTTCACCTATAGCAAGTTGATATATGCTACTTTCCAAGAAGCGAACAAGAAGGGCGATGATCAGACTGCGCGGATGCGCAGGCTGGAAAATGTTCAAAATATGAAACCTGTGAAAAAAATGCACAGGTTGTTGTGTTGCTCTTCCTCGCGGTGCCATGGGTGTGTCTGCAGTTTGTGATTGTGGTATTTCCTGATTATACTCGCTTACTATCTTTCATAAGTTGTACATTTTCCGCGGCTGTACGCATAAATTGTTGGAAGTGAAACCAAGCCTTAAAACAACAACATTACAGTTCACTGTTGGCCCATTTTCGCAGAACTATGATTGAAGACTGTTCATCATCCCGCTGAGGATTGTTTTAATTTGCCTCTTGGTGTCTTTTAAGCATTACATGAAAGAGAATCTAATTTTGTTTGTTAACAGCTTAAAACAAATTCATGTCCAATGGCATTCATAAAAATCATAAAGTAACGCAGTTATAGAAATTAAATTCACACGAGTTTGATTCAATTGTAAAAGCGGCAATTTGATATCGGACATTGCACAAATAAGTGAAACCAGTATAAGGCAGAGGTACGGTCGAATTTCGTAACTTTTAAAACACTCAGAGTCATCATGGCGGGACTTGGGTTTCATTACGAATTATCAGTAGTTCGAATGTAGGGAGGCAGACCAAAAATATACTGTACATTCGGCTATTTTCGCGAGGGTTTATTTTCGCGAAACTTTGCATATGCGAAGTTTCGTGAAAATAAAACCCTCGCGAAATGGCAAGATCATTCTGTCGTTTACTGATATAGGTAAATCATGACCGAGTCGCGAATTTTTAACGTCGCAAATATGTCTTTTAACGCTATTCGCGAAGATTAAATTCTCGAGAAAATTTACGAATTTACAGTAAGATCCCCCAAAAATATTTCATTTTATTTTATCAATCATAAGTTTTGGGTTTGTAAATGAAACATCTCAAGGAGATGTTACATTACGCGCCAGTAAAAAATTTATGTAAGCAGATATTTAAAAGGATCTTGGATAGGTCCTATTGATTGAATTCAGTGTGTCTAAGATTTGTTTTGAATTAGCTAGTATTTTGAAAAATCGAAATTCGAATTTTTGAGGTTATACTGTATTATGTTTTACTCATGGTGTCACATTTGTTATTACTGCACAATTGCTCATATTCACCTATGATGCTTGCGTTAAACCGAGATTCTTCTAGCGTTGTATAGTCATAAGCACTTCAATCCTTATAAAAGTAGACGCAGTCCAATAGCTGAATAAAAAGACTCTAAGAAAATGGACAACATTTGGCATTGTGCAGATTTTAAAATTAAAGTAAGTAAGGAGGCAAAGATCAGGAAACGATACAATCAAGTACACACCTGACCCAGGATAACACATGGGAAAGTAACAAAAATACAATAAACATCACAAAAATCCCTTGACCTCATGGTGGTTCATGAAGAGGTGTCAAAAACATTTATTGAGGATGTCACATCGTACTGCATTGTTAAAAGAGGCTTCTGAATTTAAACATGGTAGAGAGATACCACTGCCATCACAGGCTATCAACTGTTATCTCATTGTAACGGATTTATGCATTATTCATACTGAACGTTTCCGCCCGATAGGTCCAAAACCTAGCAGAAGCAAAATCTGAGCAAAATGGGTAGAGAAAACTTTGCCAATCATCGGTCCCGGAGATGATTCTTAAGCAAGGACTTATCACTTCAGCCTGACATAAAACAACAATCAAAGCATTGGGATTATCACGAGGCTCCCACCCCTGATAAGGTCTGTGAATCTCCTGGAAAGGATATTATGTCCGCAGTTTCCTGAGATACAGTTTGTGTGCTGCTTGTAGACTACATTGAAATATGAGCCGTGACATGCGATTTCCAACAATGTGCCATTTTGAGAAGTGTATACTCAGACAAGCCCGTGCAGCCTCCTTTTAAGCTTAGAAACTCCAAATGATGTTCAGTCAGTAGCTTAACAATCATAGAATATTCAAGCGACTAGCAAAGGCTCTGATCAGACTGCGCGTATGCGCAGGCTGGTCTGAGCCTTCGATGGTCGCATATACCACATTGTTGGAAATCTCATGTCGCGGCTCAATTATGTCATACATGTACTTTAATCCTTTATATACTGGCAGCCCCTGGGTACTTTGCAAACAGTGACTATCCTGAAGAAATGCTGCAATCCATCAGGGTTTACCCTGTTTTTAAAGTAAAAAATATCTTCAGACACAAGAATACAATATGTAATGAAATTTATAGCCTAACACCCATATATGTATGTATAATGGACTATCTCAAGTTTATTGTATCGAACCAGAAGGAAGAATCCATTAGTATACAAAGCGCTAACTGGAAGTCATAGTACTGACTTTCTGATACAGCTTCGTAAATTAGCATGGCATGGGACGTCGATAGCATACATGATTTTTCATCAGGTTAACGCTACAGCTCAAATTAATGTGGGTTCGATTCATAGTCTACAACATTTGACTGTTATCTGTTTCCCAAGATAAAATGGAACTAAGTGGCTGCCATTTCAGCACTGCTGATGGCGTAGGCGAATCCATACTTAAAACTCCAGAGAGAAAAAAAGGAATTGTCCTAAAATGTTAGAAATAGAGTTCAAAATGAAGTGTTTAACAAACTGTACATACGGAAACAAAAACCTACACCGCCAAACTTGTATTTAAAGTGGTCTAATTCGAGTTAAAATGCGTTAAAACGCAAGTAATAGCACTGAATTTTCACCCCAAATTTAAAATGGTCAATTACAATACATATTCGATATTGCGCTGAAATGCCGTTTTAACGCATTAATATGTTAGCAAATATGTTCATCTGATACATTAAGTGTAGGAGAAACTACGCGGATCTGGCCATTACTGAAATATAATGTATTACGAGGCCCCGAAGGGGCCGAGTATTCATTATGTTTCAGGAATGGCCAGATCCAAGGAGTTTCTCCTACTTAAAATACACCATTAATAAAACCATGTTTGATAGCACTAAGAATTCAGAAAATGAATGCAATATTCCGGTCATTGGATACTTTCTATATTTCAACAAAACCTAATTTCCCCCACAGGCGGCCCAATAAAGGAAACAGTGTTTGCATTCAAGCAAAACATGCGTGGATTTCTTGGTGTAAACCACATGTACATTAATAGCTGTGTTAAACATCTGCATGTTTAAAGCATGCATTTTTTCCGCACTATTTTGCTCTCCACGTTGGCATTTATTCATTTTTGTAGTGTTATTCACACTGTTCGGATTATGATTCGATGAGCCAAGGATAATTTACCAAAACGTTTTCGGTGTAGAACTTTAAAAATTATAGAAACTAAAAACATCTTATCTTTTGTGGACTGTGTAGAAGTTTAAAGGTCTGTATGTCATTTTTACAAAAACTAACATTGTTCTGCAAAAGTTATTCTGAACTAGTGGCTTAGTTGGTAAAGTGTTAGTCGCTGGTTCGAACCTTACTGGAAGCATTTTTTTATTCTTTGCTTATCAGTACTGTTTCAACCCAGGAAGACAGGGAAGCCTCCCAACATGACTGATAAATTGCTGTATAGGACGTAAGGCATACATGTAAACTGATAAGTGCAAACTGATAAACACGAGCAAAAGTCATTATGCACGTCCTATGTAACCAAAACAACACCTTCGGGTATTATTCTACTGTGTCTCTTCTGGGAATAAACGGTGTCTATACGTGTACATGTAACTTCCTGGTAAAACTGTTGATAGAAACACGATCCGTCTTTGCAATGGGCGTGAACACCGCATCGTTTTGTTGAGAGTTTCCCCTCTTTCCTCCCCTCCCCCTCTCCCCCCAAGAAAAAACACTCTTACATGCCCCTGGCTGCGCACTTATATTTCCCCTAATCCCAGGCAGAAGTGCAAATAAACTATTAACATTTTCGAACTAGCCTATTGAACAAAATTATTGATACATGTACTACGGTATGCTCATAAATATAAAGTTGTCATGCTGGGTAATGTTGCATGCTTTTTACCTGCTGTTTTTCTCTTCAAAATATACAATCAGAGTATTGTACAGTTTGAATCCTAATCATGTCCCACAGTCATATGCGCAGAATCAGGGCTCGTGCATGTAGTCTCCCTTTGGCCAGTTTGCGATATAAGGTTACCGGTTTGCGATGGAAGGTAACGGGGCCTGAACTTGATCTAAACTGTTTGCAAAGATTATCGGTAGAAAAGACATTGCCAAGCGAAGATAAACTGATAAAAGCCTCCATTTTCTGGCATTTGATAGTATTTCACTCATTTTAAGCACCTTATATCTACGAGGGTCAGTCAAAAATAACTGAGAGTTGGTTAATATCTTTTTGCTGGCTCGGCAGGTTTGGCTGAAACTTTATACACACAATAGGCCACTGGCTGGATATGGTTTACCTCCCCCCCCCCAGGGGGAATTTCGTAGACCATATTTTTCTTGAAGCCCAATGTCTTGCAAGGATTTTGCAACATGTTAGCTCTCTGACAATGGCAGCGTTAAGCTGTAACAGCCTGTTACATACGTTACCCTTCAAAATATTTGATAATTAAAATTCTTTTTAAGACTTCAGAAAAGTGCAAAAGATAAGGTAAGATTTCCAAGTTGGTTATATTTTCTAAATAAGCTATTACTGGCCCACAGATAATGACATTTGAAAACAAATAAAGTCAGCCCCCATGTAGTGTATGTTACATTTTTTCATTGAACCCCCTTTTAAATGATAAATACATCTAATATAGTTTGTCTTAAATTTTATTGAAAACCAGTTTATGTTCATTAATTTGGTATTACATTAAAGAGTTTTTATTTACCTTTTCAAAACTGCAAACATTACGTTTCTATCTTATATACTATTTGAGTTGTTAGATGATGAACATGGTTACCCCATATCACAGAAAAATGTAAAAAGTAATTCTCAAGGCCTCACGCTGGCTATAGACCCCACTTCCCGCCAGGGGGAATTTCGGACACTATGATTTCCAGATACTACATTATATAAGCCACAAAATGAAATATGTAAGCCCTCTGAGAGTGGCAGCGTTAGCGGGCAACATCATGTTACGTACGTTACCCGTAAAATAACATTAATTTTTCCTGATAATGTCTCCAACATAGCATATTCTCAGGTTTAAGAACTTCTTATAGCACAGTTACATAATTTTAGAATTTATTTTATAAATGTCTTGAGTTTTTGCCATTGTATATGTTACTTAGTGTTTCATATGTTATTTCAAAGTATCAGTATGGCAGTTATTGAATATACATGTATTACATCCGTCAGTGAATATAGTAAATCTATGAGGCTGCTATTCAAATGAATTAAAGTTCCTTATTATGGTGTCTTACACTATTTTACAGCCCAGGTAACATACGGTACTCTCTAAATACCATTAAACATTCAAGATATGGTCGCCAACACAACATGCTTGTACTTATTTGCATGCTGGCACAGGTCCATGTACTTCTTTTAACTCTGGCTCATTTGCTGAGGAAGTAACTATAAACATAAACTACATAAACTCTTTTTTCTTTTATATAGACATCAAATATAGTTAACATAATACTCAAGGAAAGTTTGTAACATTCAGTGCAATGTGTGAGTAACAACTTAAAAGATCAAAGAAAACCCTCCAGGTAGAAGTTCTAGAGCAAATCTTCATATATTATCCAAGGGTTTTAAAGAAGTTTCCAATACAGCTTATTAATCCTCTATCAGGATGTTGCAATATGCTAGCACTCTGGTAATGGCACCATTACCCTGTAACAGCCAATTATATATACTACCCATCAACATCTTTGATAATTTTGGTAAATAACATGACTTCTGAAAAGTGCAAAGTTAACCATAAGGTAAAATTTCCAAATTGGCTATATCATCCAAGTGAGCTATTTTTGCATCACAGATATGGACCTTTGAAAACAAATATGCACCCAAAAGTGTTACGTATGTTACACTTTTTCATTATTTCTATGTAAATGATTTATGAAACTAATATAGTTTGATATTTTTTTAATGTAAATGTGCTTACTAACTCATTTTGTATTAAAGATGTTTATGTACCGTTTGGAAACTGCAAATATTATGTTGCTATCTTTTATAAAGTTTGAGTTGTTGAGTTTTGAACATGGTAATCCCATATCACACAAAATGTGAAATATAATTCTTTGGCTCTTTTGTTAGGGTACAATCAAGATTTCTTTCACCCAGAGGTACTCGATTTCCTTCCCATTTATTTTCCTCACATTTTTTTCCATATCTGGAAAGCCTCACTTGTTTTCATGGGAAAGACTTGATAGTTCAATCTTTGTATGTACATCTTAAGGACAGATAAGCAGGGTGGAGGTAAGCTCATGTTCATGCCAAATGAAATAGTCAGTATATGAGTATGGCTTTGGTACTTTTTTCAGAAACATGTCGTTCTGCAGCTTATTCACAATTACATAAATAGCACATGTAAGGGCTTCATATCACTGATGAGTGCCTAGAGCAATTCTTTATTTGTTTTCCTACCCTTCTTAGAATGTTGATGAATTAGATGGGGAGGGGTTCTCTATCAGTTTGATAGGAATAACCTTTCCGTGGTACTAACACATCGGCACATTGGTAGTGTCACAATCTGTTTAACAGTGTAATACTGTAGATCTCTTCCCCCATATTCTGGCCAATGCTGTTGACATTCAGAAGGTGCACCTTTTGTTGCATACAATTGTTGAACAAAACACCCAGGTTATCCACTGCGAGAATGTTTGTAAGACTTTATAGACTGCTGCTTATACATTGTATATATGTATCAGTGACAAAACCAACATGCCCTACCCATTACGGAAACGGCTCCGTGTGAAATTTAATATTTACGGGACTACTTTCTGCTGATCGGAGATTTCCGTATATACCCGATAACGAGTGTATCAGAACAAGTATTGGCTTTATAAACCAATAGCAGTCATTCCAGCAACATTAATGCATCATGATCGTCTGTGCACGCGTGCATGTTTTTACTTTATTTCCCCATATTATTGTTTTTGTAACAATAAACTCTCATCAGAGTGTGCAAATTCCTGTAAATGCGTTTCATATTCGAAGGCTTGTTACTTGGGGGGGGGGGGGGTGTTGTTATCCTCGTAGATGTCGAGAACTGGCGTGCAGATCGATCCTGAGCGCAGGTTTCTCCTAAAATGAAACCAAGAATACGATTTGTAAACGAGTCTGGGACATTTGGCCCACAACAAACTTGGTATTTAATCGGCACATAAATTCGACCCCTCATAATTCGGTGCCTTTGATGCGAAAAAAAAAACGTTTAAGAGAACATTTAGCGCGTATGAGTATACACATTTTTCTACACGCCTGGTCTACACACTCGGACACGCCCGAGATACGTATTCATCATAATTTAACACCGGGTCAGAGCCTGTCGGTTTTGCATCATTGATCCTTTTCATGCGGAACCAGAAAGTTTTGTCAACTCAACTCAACTCAACTCAAAATCTCTTTATTCTCTCAAAGTCATTAAGACAATACGAGGAACTACATAACACAAAGAAGCAGAAAGCGGTAGGCATGTGATACTCAACAGTTCATAGTACACTTGTAACAACTAGCTAACTACAGAAGGATATAGGAAAGGAAGAATGTTAATAGAAGTAACAGAGTTAACAAATATATTATCACATTTAAATGAGCATATATATACTTAAGAGACTTTTGTCTAACTTATAAGAATACATGTCATCGGGGAGCAAGATAGATAGATAGATAGATAGATAGATAGATAGATAGATAGATAGATAGATAGATATAGATAGATAGATAGATAGATAGATAGATAGATAGATAGATAGATAGATGGATGGATGGATGGATGGATGGATGGATGGATGGATGGATGGATGGATGGATGGATGGATGGATGGATGGATGGATGGATGGACGGACAGACGGACAGACAGACAGACAGACAGACAGACAGTTAGATAGATAGATAGATAGATAGATAGATAGATAGATAGATAGATAGATAGATAGATAGATAGATAGATAGATAGATAGATAGATAGATAGATAGATAGATAGATAGATATATAGATAGATGGATGGATGGATGGATGGATGGATGGATGGATGGATGGATGGATAGATAGATAGATAGATAGATAGATAGATAGATAGATAGATAGATAGATAGATAGATAGATAGATAGATAGATAGATAGATAGTAAATAGATAGATAGATAGATAGATAGATAGATAGATAGATAGATAGATAGATAGATAGATAGATAGATAGATAGATAGATAGATAGATAGATAGATAGATTAGAGATAGATAGATAGATAGATAGATAGATAGATAGATAGATAGATAGATAGATAGATAGATAGATAGATAGATAGATAGATAGATAGATAGATAGATAGATTTGGCAAGTTATTTAAAACATTTGTTTCCGCCGAGGCAAATCAAGTCCGCTCAACCAAATATCATATTTTTTACACGAAAGGTGACTAGCAGCTACCAAGCAACATGTGTACTGTAAGATACCTTGACTCACGAACAGAGGGGATCCGTTCCATCTCTGCAACACTGAAAATATTTTTATGCTGGAAGAGAGGATCCAGCGGGCCAACATCGGCCCGCTAGCGAAACGCCATTTTCGCTGGCGTACCAATTATGGCCCAGCATTGAATGATGGCTTCATTGCTTTTAGAATTTTGAGAATTTCAGGGGATCCGGACCAGTATTGCCAGGAAACCCTATATTTTTGTGATTTTTCAAGAGGGGGGTCCGGACCCCCTCCCCCCCCCAATCCCCTCTTCTGAATCCCGCATGCTTTTGAATACCCAACTTATATTGGGGAGGAGTAGGTGGGGGTCTCTGTTATTCAGAAAACCTTGAACCCCTTACAAAGTAGAAGAAGGTAGCCTAAGTTCCAGTCTGATCATTTTTTCTCCTTTTTTATTTGTCCGTTTTTTGGTCAAAAATGACAATATTAATCGAAATCAATAACGGACAACCGATACCTTTGATGTGGTATCTTTTTAGGAAGTGTCTATTGACAGCCGGCTGTCAATAGCGTTTTAGGTCTAGTGCCAGCCGGCTGGCAATAGACTTTTTGGTCTAGTGCCAGCCGGCTGGCACTAGACCTAAAACGCTATTGACAGCCAGCTACTGGAATATAGATAAAAGGGATAGTATTTACAAGTAAAAAAATATAGGATATTTATATATAAGTGTATTAATAATGGTGATACATGTATATAAGGTAACAAAGAAATTGGTGATATAATACATGCTTAGTTATTATCAAATAACAACTAAAAAGATAGCATTAGTGAACATTTATGATAGTTTAAAGGGATTGCATTAAGGGGCTAATTTGGCCCCCTTTGGAGCTAAAAACTGAAAATTGCTTTTCACAAAATGATTTTGATTGGTTAACTAGAAGAATGACTGAAGTGTAAAATTTCGGCATTTATTTAAATTTTACCGATGCTATGGTAACCAAAATGGCCGACAAAATAGGCATAAAATAGCGAAATTGCCATTTTTGACCAAATTTAAGACTTTTAGAGACCGAATTGTTAAGAATTAGATATCAGCACAGCTAAATACCAAAAAATCCTTTTAATATGTTGTGTGCCATGATAACTCTCATAATCTGTTAAAATATCTTTTTGGTATTTGCTTGTGCTCTATGTTAATTGCTCTGTCAAACGTCTAAAATTTGCTCCAAAATGGTCAATTTCCTATTTTCAGCCTATTTTGGCAGCCATTTTTGTTACCATAGCAACAGTAAAAGTCAAACTAATATCCGATTTCTACACTTGGGCCATTGTTCTAATAAACTAATAAGAAGAATTAGGTGAAAAGCGAATTTCATTTTTTGGCCTCATAGGGGGGCCAAAATAGCCTCTTAATGCACGTAGCTCTTTAGAACCTGACTCTCAGGTAAAGAGTCAAATTTGCGCTATATTGAAAAGTGAAGGTACCATTGTCAAAGTAAATAAAGTGCCTGTCCAACAACAACATGGTTCCCGGACTGTCGACTTTTTGCAATAGCAAACATTGTTGCACTTTGTTTTGGGTATGAGCCTAACAAGATACTGTTCCATCAAGATAGAATGAGAAACCACCTGATTTCATGCTTAGAAGCAGGGCAGTTTTCTATGTTCCCCTTTGATGTAAACACAATTAAGACCGAAAGGAAACAAAACGCAAAAAATCAGGGTGTACTGCACATGTAGGCATCCGAATGATGGCACCAAAATGATAAAATGTGTGAACTCTGAACTTCCATCCAAATTGCTTATGTGTTGTTTAAGAAAAAGAAATGAATTGAATTGTTGTGAATTGTTGTGTAATAATTCACAGTTTGGAAGTCAGTTGTAAAGAAGATCAAAACAGGAATGTGCAGCATGAGTGATTTATCTGCACACAACTGACAAACAGTGAATTATTACTCAACCAGTCATGCACTGGAACTGATCTATTTCGATTCCAACACACAAAAAACGACAAAAACACATTTGAAGTCTTCAGCTTCTTCCAATGTTCCGCAATTGCACTGAAGAACTCCTGCCAATAATTAGACTGCGCCGCATTTGTTTATGTGTATTTGAAACGCCTTTCAAGCATAAAAACGATGTTACACCATCTAACGCCATGAATGACGTCATTTTCCAGTAACAAATGACGTCAGCTAGCATGCACTTTCCTCGCGCTTTCAAAACTGTAAATTATTGTTCGATATATCACACTTTCTTAGCATTGACTCTATAGGGGAGGTGTGTTGGAATGGTGGGCATATACCATCTGAGGTTTTTTGTGAATTTTGCATGACAGAATTTGATGATGATGCAGCTATAGGCCCTATAATTTTTAGGCTATAATATATTGGTTCAGATGAACAATAATTTTAAGCCTAAAATTGTAATTAGTTTTCTTATCCATAAGTTTTTACATATAATTTGGGTGCTCAAAAGAATCGTCTCATTGAGACGGTTCTTTTGAGCACCCACAACATCTGTTTTGGTTGTTAAATAAGAAAATTAATTTTCTGGTACGCAGTACTACGCACTGAATATTAGTTGAAAATAATGTGAATCCTGAGCAGGACAGCTTCATCAGAAGCCAGCTGCTCTGGATCCACGGTTTTACAAAAAAGGATCCAGTCCGGTTAAGCAGGACAAGGTTTAAATCCAACAATAGGTTTTGCTTGTCACAAATATATTTTAGAAGAATTAACTATTTAGGTATTCATACAGTTGGACTACTAAAATGGAATCTTCCAGCATGTTACTCAGATTTCCATCATGTACAAATGTATATATATATAGTAGTAGTGGGGCAGATATGTGAAAAAATCGTGCATTTTATGATAAAAGCATGAAACTTGGTACATGGCCAGATTAGTAATTATCAAAATTTCTGAGGGTCAGTGCCAAGCCAGAAATGCACCTTGACGGCCGCCATCTTGAATTTCAAAATGGCGACCTATTTTCATGTAATGCCTGTTAAGTTGGGTATCATTTTGCAATAAACTTTTATTTAAAGCTTGTGTAAGTGTGAATTTTAACAATAGAACATTTGTAATTATCTGAAATCACATGTAGATTGGCATATTATCCAAGATTGTGGCCATTTTATAAGATGGCCTCCATTTGTATATGTTAAATCAAGCTTGCTTTATGAAAACATCATATAATTAACTTAATTCAGATTATTGCAACAAATTCAAGTTGTTTCAAGCATAGAAAGGCTCAAAATGTGACTTTGTTATTTGTGAACAATTTATAAGAGAGCCTTGATACAATATGGCATCCAAGATGGCTGCCAAAGAAGAATGATTTTATGGTTTTCGTCTTTTATACATTAATATATCATTGAGATTTGTATGAGTGAAATTTGCTTTAGTAGCAATGAATGTTCGTTTCTTATATATAATATGTAATTTTGAAATTTTCTTAACTATTAATTCAAGCATGGCATCCAAGATGGCCGCCGAATTGGAAAATCCTATTTATTGGTATTTTTTTTGTTCTTTCTAAATAATTCTATACATTTTTGATATTGGGCGGTTTCGACATCACTAGCTAGGATGTATAATGCTAGTGAACATACATGCAACAAAAACAAAACAATGACTGCATGTTTATTACTACCTGTCTCGAGTCAAGGGCAGCAGATGATCATAAGGTTAAGAAGTTTACGGAGTTTCTGCCATGTACATTTGCAATGTATGACTGCAGGCAGCTCGAGGATGTCTCTAGCGTAGAGGATGTCCATATGGTTACAATAGGTAAGGGTGTAAGGGATCTCCTACCTCAGGTTTTTTATCAGGTGCTATCACCTCCATCTTCCATCATTAAGTACTGTTGTGCCACAGGCATTTGGTGCACTTTAGCTCAAGGGACGACTTTACTTGTATATAACTTCATATTATTATGTTCACACGAAGAGCCTTCTCCTTCCAATACTTCCATGCATCCAATTCCACCAGCATTTCCTCCATGGACTCAGCCTTGATCACCGGATCAAATTTGTATAGCAGCCACTATGTGCAGTATGTTCTGAATTCCGTGAATGGAGCCTCTTGCATAACAATTAAGAGCAGTGGAGTCAGAACAGAGCCACGATGAACATCAACACCAAAAAACTTCTCACTGCGACAATTGCCAACTATTGTCCTGCTTTTCATGTCCTTGATCATGCCATTCATCAATTCCGCCAACTACTTGTTGATTTAAAAGCATGCACACTACCTGCTGTCCTTCTCTATATTAATGAATGTGACGTAGAATGGCTTGTTAGAAGTCTGGAGCAGCTTCTGTAGCTGGCTTAAAATGAAGACCGCAACTGTAGTGCCACTGCATCTCGTCAATCTCAACACTCTGCCTGATATATCCCTCCAATATGCACTTTAACACCCTTATTAATTGCTTAATTTACTTCAAGCCTCTGTTCAGAGCACCCCCTTTCAACTTCACTCAATACTAACACTCGAGATTATGTTGCAGATTAGGCCAAACACCTCGACTGTATCAGTTTCCAAAATGCATGTAGAATAAAGCATCTGGATGACAAATGCTGATGATATGTCTGCTTTGTCAGAGAGCTTCCTGCTAATTGTTTTTGTGATAATTCCTGTACTGATCAGCTGGCTGGACCTTCAACTGGGATTTCCTCTGGTATGCCTTCTGCATTCCAAAGAGTTCGAATTTAAGTAGCTTCATAATGCTCTTTCCACGCTTCTTTCATGGCTTCTTCACCTAGCGACTGTTGGCCTGCGTCATTCCGGACATGTTGTTCCCATTTTTGCTTATATACTAGGTAAAATTATAGCAATGACCGGAAACTAGTACAATCAGAGTTATCATTCTTCCTACAAAATCAAAATGGGGAAAACTAAATATACAGTTAGATAGTATACAGTGGTGATGTAGCTCTCCCCTTGAAGGCAGTTGCTAAGCTACCTTAACCAAAATCATTCACGTGCGTGTATATAAAAGTACATACAAACCACTAATAAAATGTAAACCACAACAGCACTACTACCTTGGAACGATTTCTAGGACGAATGTTTAACTAGTAAGTGAATAACCACAGTGAACAATAAATCACGAAAAGCAAGAATTGATACAGCAAGGACAGGAATTCGACTGAATATGCGGTTTGGGCACCTAACTGAAGCTCCCTGGGCTGTAAAAGACCATTACTGTACATACAGAGCAAAATAACATCATCATTTAAAACCCTGCATACCTAAATAGACAAAAAGCTTTGGTTTCAACTAACTAGACTGAAGAGGTTTTTGGACTTAACTATTATGGAATCAAATGCCCGACTCACTAGCAAGCAATTGGTGAGGGAAGCTTTGGCTAGAAACTAAGATGTCTGCAACAATGTATATTGGATTGACTTCAGAATTATATAAACTTTGATAACTTTCAAATAGATATGATAGTGCCAGCTACATCATCAACACAACCTAATAAGGCTGGCTGCAGGAAATACGTCATTTGACAAGATCAAGTTGAAAAGTTGATGTGTGTGAAAATGGAGGGTTGTGGTCTAAGTACTTTTTTTTTAATTGTATACAGTTTTAGGAGACATATAGCCTTTTAAGCCTATGGTAACTTGATGAGAAGGAGAAAGGTCAAAAAGAAACTTTGATATCTCAATTACAGATTTTATACGATATTTCACTAAAATCTGATGTAAACAAATGATATTTTATGCAATGGCAATCCTACAAAGGACAGTTTTAGTTTGCTATAGGTACAAAAATTCTGTGTATCCTATTTTGATCATATCAATTTCATATAGAACACACTTAATAGCAACATATGTATAAGTGTCTAAAACCAAATTTGGCAACCATCGTGGATGACAGGTTGGATGTCCCTTTTACTATTCTGATTCATTAAGTATAATAATTTCTTGAAAATCATTTTCATACCTTCAAACAACATCAATATATGTTCCTATAGAATGTAAAAATATGTTTCTTTTTTTCTAAACTAAATACAAAGCCATCTTGAATACCATGTTATTATAAGTAAAAAATAAAAAATAAAGTCTGATAAGTTCGTCCCTTGTTTGTGTAGCTATTTCTACTTAATTGCATAATAATTTTGCATGGAAATTCATAATTTGTCAAGTTGGTATACCACCACTATTGAGAATGCAAAGTGTTTTTTGTTTGTTTGATTTGATTCTTTACGTCCCATTAACAATCTTTCAGTTAAACAGGGAAGGGTCTTCCAGGGTTGAACCAGTACTAAGCTAGTATAATATGTCTTCCTCAAGGACCACAACACAGAGACGCCGGTGAGGCTCGAACCCGTGGCCCCTTGGTCTCGACTCAAGCACTCTACCATTGAGCCACTGAGCTCCCTTTGGATGCAAAATGTGACAGCCACCTTGAGACTATGTCCTAAATCTTGCGTTTTCTAAGCCTAAATGACAATTTTGAGGCAAATTAGTATGATTGACTGCAAAAAAGTGGAAATAAATGAAGACAACAAATTGGCTTGCAAATGTATGAGCTTAAAATAATGCAATTTAAAAGTATTTTGGATAAACCAAGATGGCGGCCATCTTATAAATGGTGTCCATATAACATTTCTACTTTGACAGCCGTCTTGGATGGTATGTTGGATGCTCTCTTTTTTATTCAAAGCCATTAAATAAAGTTATTCTTGAAATCGTTTGCATTAATTCAAACTACATTCTTCCAGTTCCAAATGAAAGCAGATAGTATGTTATGATTTGCACATTGGTAACCATCTTTAATACCATATTTGAACAATACGCAACAATAAAGTCATGTTGATAAGTTAGAAACTTGTTTAACGGGACTATTTCTACTTGCTAGAAGTAATTTGCAATAAAATTTATAACTTTGTAAAGTTCTATAATATAGCTGCACTATTTAGATACAAAAGTGGCGGCCATCTTGAAAAAATACAGCCTCAATCCTGATTTTTGAAAATTGAAAGATGATTTTAAGGTATTGAGATATAACTGATGGCTATTTAAGTAAAATTAACTGAAGAAAACATGATGTTTGCAAATAAATAATGAGATTATAATGAAAAAGTTGAAAAAGGCGGCCATTTTGGAAAAACAAGATGGCGGCCATTAGAGGGCATTTTTGGCGTGGCACTGACCCTTATTTTTTTTGATTTGTTATCAACTAGCCATGTACCAAGTTTCATGCTTTTATCATAAAGTGCACGATTCTTCTCAAAATTGTTACATATCTGCCCCACTATAGGGCCTTATATATTTAACATTTGTTGATTTGGTTCTTTACGTCCTGATTTATAAATTTTCAGTCATTTCGGGATGGGTCTTCCTCACCTGGGATGAGCCTGCTCAAAGCAGAGCAGGGCTCACCCTGCCATTAGCCATTGTAGCCATTTGCTACTAAAAATGTTTAGTGGCTACAAATATTAGTCATTAGCAAAATGTACAGTCTAGGTGATTCAAAAATTACATATTTGCTAAAAGTGTATTTTCATTAGCTTTTCGATTTTCAAATAATGCTTTTATTATTCCTCCAGTGCCATATTTTACTCTTTGGATGTTGGACTTTGTCAATACCATCCAGGTGTCAAACAGTTTGGATCCAGATCAGGCCCAACACTTTGACTGGCCTGATCTGGGTCCAAACTGTTTGCAAAGGTTATCAGCAGACAACAAAAGTCGACCCTATGGGTTAAAGAGTAAAATACAAAACTAATTTTTGATACTACTCTCTGGCTATGTTCCACACTTCTCCCCATATTAATATAATTATCCAGTTAACCCTTTTCAATCTGGATACAGGTTCAAATAGTAAAGACCCGCATGAAATACAGCATAAGGTGGCATTTCATCAAGGTTAGCACTGTTTGCTAAAATAAAAACAATCTTAAAGAACTGAAATTCATCATTTTACAGAATTTTTTATTGACAATCCCACTCAATATCAAGATATAAACTGGACATTTTCATACACAAGCTCCGGACACAATTATTCTAAAAACTAGGTCAGAGGTCAAGGTGACCCGAAAATGGGAGGTGACACTCCCCCATCCCAAGATGCATTTACAAACCAAATTTGGAATTCCTATCTCAAAGAATATAGGAGATATGCACCAGACTCAATGCAGTTTCTAGAAACTAGGTCAGAGGTCAAATTCAAGGTAACAGTGACCAAAATATGGTATGCGACACTTCGTCATCCCAAGATTCATCCACACACTAAATTTGAGATTCCAACCTCAAATAATATAAGAGATATGCTCCCGACACGATTATTCTAAAAACTAGGACAGAGGTCAAGGTCACAGTGACCCAAAAATGGTATGCGACACTCTGTCATTCCAAGAAGCATCACACACCAAATTTGCAATTCCTACCTGAAAGAATATAGGAGATATGCACCGGACATAAAGCAGGACGGATGGACGAACAGTGTGATTACTATATGCCTCCCAAAGTTCTTTTGGGGGCATAAAAAGTAGGGATTATCAGTTTAAGAAGTAGGGATAGTAGGGCTTTCCCAAGTTCAAAATTCATCACAAGTTGTTAGAAATAAGAAAGTTCACTAAAGTAAATAAGCAGGATAATAGTTGTGACAATAGTACAAGCTGAACAGAGAGACTTTTGGGGGTAAAAATAAAAAATTGAGATGTTTTGCAGCATGCTCCCTAAAAATATTCATTGGTTAAGATATGAAATCCAAGTGAGAGAGGAAAAATTTCTAGATTTTTACGTGTAAATGACATTTAAGAGTGAAAAAGTAGGGATAGTAGAGCATTTTCATGAAAAAGTAGTGAAAAGTAGGGGCAAAACAAAAAAGTAGGGAAAAGTAGGACCCGCTTGAAAGCCTGGGTTAACCTACAGCATTCTATCTACTGACTACTGGACAGGTATAGCTTGCATGTAATTTCAATTCAATTCAGGAAAAATGTGGATCCTGATCAGATGGCTTCATCAGAAACCAGCTGCTCTGGATCCACAGTGTTACCAAAAAGGATGCAGTATTGTTTGTCCCAAATATATTTTAGAGGAAAAAACTCTTTAAGGGTGTGACTTCTAAAATGGAATCTTCCAGCTGATCGAGAATGATGAAGAAAGCATTCTGATAGTCCTAACCAGGCTGCTCCTCTAGGAACAGACTGTTCAGGATTATTTATTTGCTCAGGCTTTTTCTGCCAGGATAGTTTGGTGCTGGCACTCAAATTAACTCCTTGGTAATTATGTAAGCTTTTTGTGTGTGGCATTTTTCAAAATGAACAATCTTACAATAACTCTTTTAGAAATACCATCATAGTGCCAAATATTATGGATCCAGATCAGGTCCAGGCTGGCCTTGGTCCACACTGTTTGTAAAGTACAAAAGTAGAAAGCAAAAGTTGCCACTAGCAGGGAAATTTTAAGTAGGATTATTTGAATAGCTAATGCTATCTTTTTAGTTGTTATTTGATAATAACTAAGCATGTATTATATCAACAATTTCTTTGTTACCTTATATACATGTATCACCATTGTTAATACACTTAAAAATAAATGATATCTTATAACTTTTTAAATGTTATTATCCCTTTTAGCTATATTCCAGTAGCTGGCTGTCAATAGCGTTTTAGGTCTAGTACCAGCCGGCTGGCACTAGACCAAAAAGTCTATTGCCAGCCGGCTGGCACTAGACCTAAAATGCTATTGACAGCCGGCTGTCAATAGACGTCGCCATCTTTTTATTCTCTTATTTTTGTAGAATATTAGCACTAGAAAATATTGCCAAAATATTGACGACTGAACCCATGCTTTTTATAACGAATCCAGGGGAAGAAAACAAAATTTACTTGTCAAGAGGTTAGAAGGCCTTATTTTGGGAAATTGACTAACAGCGGTGATCCAGATTAGACGCCACATGGTTCGCCGTCTGATCAGGGTCGCCACAGTTTGCTAAACATAAAGTTCTATTAAAATTTGAATAAACATGATAAATACCGCCCAACAGCAGAAGTGGACTGGTCCAATTCAGGACATTTCATTCGGCATAAATGGGAGATAAGAGACGTGTTGTATCCTAACAAAAAAAAATATGTTTTTTTACGTCCCAGTCAGCAGCTACGGTCATGTGGGCACGGTCAGTTCACCTAACAAAGCTTGAACAAGCGGTAACCAGTACTTCATGCGCATACTTTTGCCTTTTACTGACAGCAAACCATCTTGAATGAATCAACGGAATGGTGGAGAATGACAGTAGAAATTAATTTATTTCATGATCAATCTTCACCAAAGTATCGGACCGGGCCGGGATCATACTCACTGACCCCTTGATCTGCAATCAGACACGCATCAGTTGTTACCGACTGCGCTAAGCGGCCTGGTATAAATAAATACGTAAATATCACAAGAGATGGCTGCTGGTAATATTTATAAGCAGTTTGGATGTAGATCAAGTCGTAAAATGTACTGCTTCGGATCTAAACTGCTTGAAACTAGTTGAGCCGCAGTAATCTTTAGATGACACGGATGTGCAGGCTGACCTGTTTGTTGCATACAACAAAATCATGAATTTTGCGGTAACGAGCCTGCCTGACTGGTCAGTCGTTTGAATCTTTTCTTAAATATAATCCATGCGACTGACAGACAGCATCTACATGTAGCTGTGCCTAGTGAAAACTTAAACATGTTTAAACCAGCCTGGAAACCATTGCATCCTGGCAAAGCGACTTGGCTGGTAGAGCGTTAAACTAGGGACAGTGGCCTATATACGTCACTAACTGGGGATAGAAAGGAATACTCACCAGTCACTGGGCAAGACTTTGACACTTTATCCGCTGCAATGTACTTGTTCAAGCCGCGATGACGAGGGAAATTATCCCGACATGACTGTAAAAATTGTTGACTGTTACATGAAGAATTAGCACAAACAAATTCAAATTTGACTAATCATAGTTGTTGCTGTTTGATTTTGTTTGTGTAATTTGATTCTTTACGTCCCAGTCCTGTGTTGATCCTGTACTGAGAAAAGATCAATGCTTCTTGCTCGAGGACACAATGAAAGCTTGGACCCGCAACTCCTCCGTCTCATGTCAAGCACTCTACCACCGAGCCACTACGCCCCTCTGCCCTTTGCTGTTTGAAGAAAATGTAATGCCCAGTTATGTAGGATAAAATGGTATACAGTATATGGGACTGCTAGTTATTTCGTTTGCTGCATGTTTATTTTTGTTGTTTTTTACAGCAAATTAGGTTGACCCTGCCTCGAGCGGTAGCTCATTTGAGCCGTGTCATAAGATTGCCATCCATGTGGCATTTTTGCATGAATAGAATGCAACGAGCCAATGCAGCCACATTTTAAGCGTAAAAACTCCAAATGATGTTCGGTCAGTAACGTAAACACTCATAGAGTATTAAAGCTTCTAGCATTAATCTCTGATCATACTGCGCGTATGCGCAGGCAGGTCTGAGCCTTTGCTGGTCGCACATACCACATTATTATTGGTCTGCACTGTTTGCGAAGGTTCCATTTTGGTACGGTATTACATACCTACAGCCCAGTGACCTATATTAGAAATAGGTCACTGTACAGCCCTACAACCCTTTGTTACCTCTAACTCCTTTTATCGTGTACTTTGGCAAACAGTAAAGACCTAGATTTCATCAGGGTCTTCATTGTTTGCCTTTTAGTAGACAAAACGATTTGCAGGAATAGAAATACAAATTTCATTTGCAAATTGTTACAAATGACACCTCAATACCGTGACACAATAGACCATCCCAAGTTAAGAGTATCAAGCCAGAAGGAATAGTCTATTAGTGCTTAAAGGGGTACTATCATGTAGACACAGATCTAAATACAGTTTTAGTGATGTGTATTTTAAGCGACGCTACACGATTAACCAGATGTCATTTTATTGCTCCGGGTATTGCAGACTTCCTGTTTTCAAAAGCCGTACCAAATGAAAAACACATTCCTACTTGTGTACCGCAATGCTATGTCGTCGAGAAAATATTAATCCTTTTCATTCTGGATACCAGTAAATATCTCTTTGGCAAACAGTGACGACTCAGATGTCTCAGCCACCGACACAACCGGCATTTTCGGATAGATTTTGAACTGGTACTTAAATAAGTGGCAGTGCTCTTTTTCTGTAGCGCGCGAACGGTGCGGCGATCGGCGAGTCGTCCCCTGAGAAAACTGAATTCGATTACATGAAGACAGCAAAGGTGCAGATCAGCCTACATATTTGCACAAAATGGTTTGCAGCTATACTGTATGTATCTATATATTTATTCTTGTGGGTGCTGTAGTTGCTTTTTTATAGGAAATATAGCTAATTTTTTAGCGCACTATCTTTTAGCTATTTCAACCCTTCGATTCCCGTCGTTTAACTATATGTTAGGTGCAAATCTGGGGTGTATTTCGCACGGAGACGTTTCCGTGATGCTTTAGTGCCTGGTTGAATACTGGTGCCATCAGATCCATGAAGGTGACAGGAAAAGCTATTATACTCTGTAGGTACGGCATTAACATCAACGTTATGTGCAGCACTACATGGCCAATCTAATGTTGGTTCAATGTGTGATTGCAAGCCATGCTGAAGTTTGGACTTGTCAGTTTTGGTGGAAATTCTATCAGGAGTTGACAGTAACCATGGTACAGGTAACAGAAGGAACGGCAGTGTCGACTCAAGGTCAACATTAGGTCCAATAGAAAGAAGGTCATGCTTACCAAAGACGCTCCTTTAAGCTCTCATCTGGCTGTTTACGTTTTGTTAACTGGGCAATTTCTTCTTGCTTGACCTCGCAAGCATCAAAACTTTATTAGCTTGTAGCGTTTTATTGGGGGATGTGAAAGGCATATTTTTTAACTAAAAATGAGTCAATGAAGTCTGCAACAGCCTTCCTGCCAATGTCGTCAGCCTCAATAAGATCCTTAGCTATGCCAGGCTTAGCAGGCACACAGGAAGACAAAAAGTACAGTTCATTGTCTTCAAAACTAGAACTAAAAGGATTGGTGAAGCCTGAAACTGCCTCTTGTACTCAATCTACTTTGCATCTGAGCAGATTGAATATTTCATTTCAGTGCATTGAAGAGTTGTTTCAATATATTGAGCTCTGATGTGTAGAGTATTACATCATTCCATCTGTAGTACGAAGTGTAGTTCTAGTTGCTGAAGCCTATAATACCTCTTTATTGTTTGCCTAATAGTTATGTCAAAAGCATTTCTCAAGCAAAGCACCAATGGTTGTGACAAACTAAACCCATTTTGTTCGAGAAGTTCTTTGCATCTGCGATGTGTATCAAATTTATGAGTGTAATCAGTTACACAGGTACATATTGTGTGTAGTTGTTGTGATCGTTTGCAATGAATATTGGGAACAAGGCATACAGATAGAGATGACATGCAATTCAAAGTTGTTTTCCTTGTAGACCTTATCAGTGTCAACACACTCTGAATCATATCCATATACCTTGCGCAGAACTGAGCTGTTTCATAATGACTGTCTTTCAGAACTTCCGATTTGAATGCATGGTATCTATACTGTTTATGTGAGCAAACAGCGAAGGTTGATAGATCACATTATATTATTAGTTTTAGTCATTATAAATTAATAAGGAACTTCAATCTAATTCAGCCTTATAAATTTTCTAAATTCTCTGACAGACTATATACATGTATAGTCAACAACTTCTATACAGATACTCAGAATAACTTATGTATCATTTGGTAACACACATAACAGTAAAGCTCAAGGCATTTATTAAATGAATACTTAAAATTGGTAAACCTTGTTAAAAGAAGAACATAAACCTGTGCAAGCATGCAAATAAGTATAAACAGGGCTTGTTAGAGACATTAACTTAAATGTTTAATGCTAATTTGAAGGTAACATACATAACATGGACCTAAAAAAATAGTGTAAGGGACCATTATAAAGAACTTTAAATCATTTAAGTAGCAGCCTTACAGATTTACTATATTCTGTGACAGATGTAATGCACGTATAGTCAATAAATACCATACTGATACTCGGAAATAACAAAGGAAACACTAAGTAACGTATACGACGGTAATTACTCAAGACATTTATAAAATTAATGCTAAAAAAATGTAGCTGTGTTATATGAAGTTCATAAACCTGTGTCAGCACGCAAATATGTACGAACATGTCATGGTTGAGACATTATCAGGGACGTTTAATGCTATTTTGGGGGGTAACGTATATAACGTGCTGTTACACGTTAACGCTGCCACTCTCAGAGGGCTAACACCTTTTATTTTGTGTCTTATATAATGTAGTTTCAGAAAATCATAGTGTACAAAATTCCCCCTGGGGGGGGAGGGGGGTCTATAGCCAGCTCAAGGCCTACAAAGGATGAACCTTCGGGCTTCAATACATATAGAAGTTGACGTCTTATCATCTTCAACGCTCTGTTGCTAGGCAACCGAAGACCTTCTCTCAGCGATGTGCGTTCGCGCTGACGACACTTCTGACTAAGCAGACTTGAATTAAAAATCGTTTTAAATCTAAAACAGTATAATAACTAACCTTTCATCTCTCCAATTGTATCAAACAATGTGTAAGCAATGTTTTGAAGAAATGTAATAGATAGTAAATACAATACATGCAATGTTCGTTGCCTAGCAACCAAAATCGATGGAAATTCCAATTTTTACTAAAAACAGACTTTGTTGCTATGGCAACCGTTTATTCCTGGGAATATTCAAGACATGCATCCAGATGTCAAAACAAATTACTAAATACAATGAAATGGTCATATGATATGATACTTAGTTGATAATATTGCTCTAAAATGAGCAGTAACCTGTGGGTGGGGTGGCTTTTTGGGTGAAATTTTCTGAAAATTTAGTTACTTTCAGAGTTGGGGTAATTAAAATTGTAATTGTAATTAATTGTAATTTAATTACATTTTCTAAAGTAATTGCAAGTAATTGTAATTAAAACATTTCTTTAATTACAGTAATTGAATGTAATTAATTACATGGTCAAAAATGGCAGTAATTAGCAATTACTTTCAATTACATTTTAATTACTTTTCAGATCAGTTATGAACTTCAGTTATCTTAGAATATCATAGATAGTTGAAATGCTGCTAAATAGTTATTGGTCTTTGTAAATGCATATATCATTTGCTGTACTCAAAATATAAAAAGGTTGAATGCAACATGGAACAAATGAGATTGGAACTAGTCATGCTAGTATAGACATAAGATAGCATACAACAATTTTACCACACACAGACTGTATGTTACCTCTATTATTTTGAAAGCAACATTTTAAGCAATTAATTGTATATTCTTTGCTCATCTGATTATAAAAGATAAGACTTTGTGATAACCAACCTTTAATAGTTCAGTTACCAAAACAATACAAAAACTAGAAGGTGTGAAAATCTCAACAATAGTATTCACTCAGACAATAGTATTGGTTAGTGAATTGACTCCTTGAAGGCAATTTGTTAAATTTTCACACCTGGGATCAACACACTCATATGCTAAGGTACATTGACACAATCTACCCAGTACATTATTTTAAATCCTTAAACTGCTTATTTGCTGTCTTCAATATTTATAATAATACTTAGATCCAGATAAAGACATTTTTATGAGCGTAAAATTGTGATTGTTTTCTTACCCATCAATCTTAACATGTGTTTTGGGTGCTAAAAAGAACCGTCTCATTGAGACGGTTCTTTAGAGTACCCACAGCATATGTTTTGGATCAGACATAAAGAAAATAGTTTTCCAATACACACTGTTATCTGGAGGCCTGATAATAATAATAATAATAATAAAATGTGATTCAGAAAATTAAATTGGATTTCACTCATTCAGTGAACCTGGGACCTATCATTGTTGATACAAAAAAGAAAAACTAAATTAGAAAGATGTTCTAGTGGGGACCATAAAAGCAACCCCTTGCTTGCAAGGCCTCACACGCAAGTATTATTTTAGTTCATCGCTTTCTGATATTCCTTTTTGTACTTTTTTTGCCAACTTTCATGTCTCAAAGCCACACAGAATTCTTATCAACACTTTTTGAGAACAGTTATTCTCTGGCATTTCTTACAAAATCACTTCCATGGTTTATCTACCACAATATAATACTTTTCTCAGACCAATGTATATTCATTTCTTTTAAGTTGCATCACTTGACAATAATACAAGAAGTCCTAAAAATAAAATCGACCTAATAGACATATATTGAACTTAGAGTGGAAAGGTTACTCAGACTTTTTAAGGAGTTTTAACTCATTTCATATATCTCTGAAATTAAAATCTGATAAAGCTATCTGTGTGGCAGTGAAATGTAATTGTAATGTAATTAATTACATTTGGCAAAGTAATTGTATGTAATTAATTACTTTGCTTTAAAGCCATGTAATTGTAATTGTAATTTAATTGAACAATTTCCAATGTAATTGTAAGTAATTAATTACTTTTTCAAAGTAATTGACCCCAAGTCTGGTTACTTTTCCTCTTATTTATGTAATAAAGTTCCAACGCCTCAATCTCCGCTGTTGCATTTCACACAATACATTCACATGCTCTATTTGCAACAAATGCACAAGTTGATGTAACTTAAACTTTGTATAGTGTTTCCATGGCAACGCTATATTCCAGCGTGAACGCATGGCGTTATTTCACATTCTTCGGTTGCTAAGCAACAATAATCTCTTGTATATTGCATATTCTGACGCAGGACAGTTCATTGCATGCATGTGCCAACTTTCACTAGTGTACGTTAGCCTATGTAAGAGATATGAATCAACTCAATTATTTTTGACTGACCCTCGTATTTGTCGATTTCTGTTCCTTACTATATTTGTATAAAATATAAGTGTAACTGAGACAAACAATAACAGGTAGAAATGTGTCACATAGAGCACCAGCGATTTATTGACCTCACTTTGCTTTACATGTACTTAGTTTACATTGAATTGCTGACAGCTCAACTGCCACCTCTCTTGCGTAAATGTACACGTATTTTTGACAGTGTAAACCTTAAGGCGCAAATACTTCTACCACGACCTCTAAGTAATGACCCTCGATTCCTTAAATGTATTTACCGTTAGTGTCATGTGCGGATCCAGAGGGGGGAGGGGGTCTGGATCCCCCCCCCCCCGAAAAATCACAATAATATGGTTTCCAGACCCCCTCCCTCTGGAAATCAGAATAAAATATAGGGATTTTAGCAATACTGGTCTGGATCCCCTGAAAAAACACAAAGCTACCAAGCCAGCATTTAATGTTGGGCCATCATCAGCACGCTAGCGAAACGCCGATTAAATGGCGTTTCGCTGGCGGGCCGAAGATGGTCCCCTTATGGTGGTATTTTTATCCTCTCTCCTCTCATCAATTAAAAAAAAAAGAAAGAAAAAAGTCAAATTTGGACCCCCTCTGACATAACGGTCTGGATCCGCGCATGCATGAGTGTCACGCCTCAAAGCGTTTTCATATTTATTTGAAGTATACTAAAATTGCAACAGTTGACATTTTCAAATTTTATAATGCTACATGTCTTCTGGGAGACGATTTATATAATATATCAAGCCTTATTTTACCCGAAAAAAAGAAGGAAGAGGCCACTAACCCTTTTTATTCTGATAGATTATCCCTTATGTGTAAATTAGTGTGGAATAATCCATTTTGTATTTTAACGGGTTGTCGGTCAAAATTTCAATGTAAATGATGCTTTTATGTCCCTGCAGATTTCATTTTATTTTAACAAACAGTGCAGACCCTGATGAAATGCCGCCTTTCATAGGTTTTGTTTGCCAAAGTGCATGTTTACCTGCATCCAGAATGAAAAATATGTAAAGATTAAGTGTGATATGTGCTTTCAAAGCGCCAACCACAACAAAAGTCGTCTGCTTTTCTCATATGCTAAAACATTTAAAAAGGCTCCGAGTATGACACGAAACAGTCAAGGCCGTCGTCGGCGGTGCGGCCGGTCCGGCTATGGCCGGACCACTTTTTTGCCCAAAATGGTTCCAACCGGACCACATTTTTGGCCAAATACGTTTTTTTGGCAGGGCCGTTTTCTCACGTTTCTTCAAGACCTTCTTTAATGATCTATTTTTCGATGGTCAAGGATTAATTATTAAATGATAACTGAAGCGTGCGCTGGTCAGTGTTTCGGCTGCCTCAGGGTGTGAAAGACAGTGGTTAAACAAACACGATTAAGAAAATGACACCTGTTTTAAGACAGTAAATATTATCGAGCCGCTATGCGAGAAAACCTGTCTTCGGGGTGTTCGACAAAGCCAGGCTCAAACCAGGGCAAATATTTTTTATTACACACTCTTATCTAGAGACCCGAGAATGCTGTGCCCTAGTCAATACGTATATACTGTTACATGTACGTAAATTAATGGAAAGAAACAAAAAAAGACAAAAAAGACAAAAAAAAGAAAACAATAGATAAAAAATAGATAAAAAATAAGATAAAAAGAAAATGAAAAAAAAAATGGCGGGGATATTTGTATCAGATTTAACTGTTACTTTAAATTTTGAAGAATCAGTTAACTTTGATGCCACGGCCTGATGAGACCCACCGAGGGGTCGAAATAGTTGTGATATTTTGGTGGTTGTGGGAGGGGGTGGCAGTCGAAGGAGCCTGTGGTAGGCATTTGAAAAATAGCTAAAATGCCTGTAAAATAAGCTGAGGTTCACAAGCGAAAATGGTTTTAAAGTGCAACAGAATCGCTTCTTTAGTCATCTTGAATTACAAAATTTTCTTGGGGGAGGACCCCCAAACCCCCCTTACCAGAGGGGGGTCAACCCCCCTCTCGTTCTCTCCCCCCCCCCCCTCGTGCCGTCGGCACTCGGTGAACACCAACGGTGTTCGGTGCCCGTACCACTTTCTAAAAGCCGACGACGGCCCTAACAGTGTGGACCCAGATCGAACTGCTCGTGCAGTCTGATCTGGGCCTCGTCTTTTTGCATCTATACTTACATTGTCACTATTATTATAGGCAATTATTTGTAGCAGACGCCTTCAGCAGACGACATTTTAAAATGCTTTTATCTTGGCATTGCGAAAAAGACCGTAATACTTTGGAAAGTAGCATATAATAAAATAACTGGGAAACAGATTTACAAAAGTCAATATACTTTCTTCTGAATCCTTTTTTTTTATTTAGAATGATCTGTATGTAAACCTCGTGTATCATATGTACACATGTTGTTATACAAAAAAATAAATAAAAATTTAAGCTAAAAGAACTACTCGAGTTATGTCCCCTGTGGCATAAAAATCGAACGTCCTATTTCGCGCATATGTGCGCTTTATATAGGCATTATGTCTACTCAGTTTTAGAAAATTGCATTCGCGTACAGGCGGCAGAAAGTGTACATTATTTTGGTGTAGAAGCGATCATGCTTTCGACACAAAATTAATGTACACTTAAATGGCCATTCCTGAAAAATAATGTACACTCTCTACAATGGAGTGACGTCAAAGGTGTATTTTAACGTGAATTAACGCGTATCTATACATGTCTTTGTCTATACGGATTGGTGCATAGTCAATCAAAAAAGAAATGATAAGATTTGTCAAAATGACATTTAAAGCAAAATAAAACAAGGATATAAAAATAAAGTTGTTTTGCATCCACTGGTATAGCGATATCACAAACTTTAAACCAGATGTATCATTTACACGAGAGTCAAACGCATTTTTATATCTGTTCTTAAACGCAATTTGATTGGTTAACGCATTGCAACGCCTTTCAACGCGAATTAAACAATTCGATTGGCTAAGAGGATGAACCCAAACTGCGTCGTCGACTCTTAATGAATATTCAGTCGTGAATCTTACGATGCGTTGATACGCAATTTTAAATCCAACTTGCATACAGCGTATATTGGGAACGTGCACGTAAAGTGCCAATTCTTGAAAGATAGTGTATATCACACTCGTGCAACCATTTGGTCAAGCTGAATTGAGCTCCGTATAGAAGAAAGTGCATGTCATGAAATGGTTAGTTGGCTATTAAAGCGATTTAGTTGTATGAAATGTTTATTTTTGCACTTTTCACGTTGACGCTGAAAGTATGATAGTTAGAACGCGAGAAGTGTCAATACTATCTGCAAATTTATTTGACTTTGCGAAGAGTTGTAGATATATATAGATCACATGATAAACTATTAAGGTAGCACACATCCATTGTTTTTACACTAGTCGCAACAAGCAGCGTAAAATTGGTTGCTCCCGTTGTGGGGTTCTGTAGTTGTTCTGTGTTTTGTTGTGCGATACTCTGTGTCCATTCTGGTTTTGCAATCATCGTGTTTGGGAGCGAATAGCTGGTTGCTTCGGTTAATAATTTGTCTTCATATTACTCGTGGTTGTTGTGTTGCTCTTCCCCGCGGTGCCATGGGTTTGTCTGCAGTTTGCGATTGTAGGTATTGCTGATCATACTCACTTACTTTATTAAACGTGCGTCTTTTGCGTTTAATTTACCATGCTACCCATATTAAACATGTTTTCTTTCACTTCGTCGGTCATCGTTTTTTAAAAGATATTTCTTGCTTGTTTCATCTAACAGCGCAACAGCAAAATACTGTATTTAAAAGAGCCATATATCCAGGCTCAGTAGGATAAGGAATAACGAAAGCTTAAATACCATCCTATGTATAATACAATAAGACTAATGGAGTTACACACAATTTTAGATAATATAGCCACAATGAAAAATGAAATTGGAATTTATCAGATGATGCACAGAAAACTGGTATCCTACCAGTTTAGTCATTTGAAATTTCCGGTAAAATTGTCTATTATTTGGGATGGAGTATTACATGTATCACAGCGGTAAGCGGATATGACCTGAAAATGCGATATTTAGAGATAACTGCCCAACGTTTGGCACCCTGAGGAAAAGATAGTAGAGACCAGACTAACAAATAGGTATGAACAGAAAATACCACAACCACAATAACTGATCACAGACCAACCAATGGCGCTATAAGGTAGAGATATTATAACACCGACAAACAATGAATCAAACATAAATGGGCCGCGACGCGAGAAAATCTGTCTTGGGGTTTTTCGAAAAAGTAAGATTAAAACTAGCCTACTCAGCTTCAGAAATAAGCTGGAGAATTGGAATTTCGCTTGTAGCAATTCGACGAGTATATATGATACCTTCCAATCAGCAAACAACAAAGGCGCTGATTAGACTGTGCTAATGCGCAGGCTGGTCTGCGCCGTTGTTGTTCGCAAACCCCCGAGGACAATTTTTTTTCACGTCAAGGTTCATATTAAAGCAAATCTGCAATTAAACCAAAGGCACAAAAAGTAAGTAAGTATGATCAAAAATTACCGCAATCACACACTGCAGACCAACCAACGGCACCGTGAGGAAGAGCCACAGAACATTTATAGTAACAATACACATGTAAGACATTACTAGCAAAGCATCCAGCATTCTCTTCCTCTTCAAGATGATTGCAAAACAAGAATGAACACACTGTAATTGACAACAAAACAAAGACAAACACAGAACTCCCTCAAACAATTGGAGGTACATTAAACTATAGAACAACAACAACAGAACCACTGCCTTAGAACGGACAGCAGCCTTAGCCACCGGAAGATTTAATGCATTTTACTCGTGCCAAACCTTCGCCCTAGGTTCTGTTGTTGTTAAAAAACAAAATTATTCAGCTCGCATGGAAGCGTCCTAACTAATACAATGTGTCATCACAGAGAAACAATCGAATCAAATGTATCATCACATAGTAACAATTAAATCGGTAATACAATTTTTAAAAAAAAGCTTTACGGAGTTTCTGGTATCGATGACCTTGTTTTAGTAACTTAGAAATCAAAAATTTGTTTCTATTGTTGAAGTCATCAACATGTGAACATACACTTGCAAAACGAATAGGTTGCGAAATGTATATACCATAGGAAGGGGAGCGAGAAACATCCCCATCAAGAAATGGAAAATTAACTATTTCAAAATTAAAGTCGTCCCTTTTATCATAAATTTTGGTGGAAACTATGCCATTTGTAATGGACAAGTCTAAGTCCAAAAAGTGGACTTCAGTATCTGGAGGATTCGCCTTATTCAACTGAAGTTCAGTGGGATATATCTGACTTACCATTTGTGCAAAATAAGGATTATCAATGTTAAAGGCAGACATTGCTTCCCCAGGGAAACACATCTTTGCTCCATAATTGTAACAGTGGTCACTAATTAATGATAATTATTAGCTGCCCACTGTCTTACCTCCAACTGTTTACTCTTAAGGCATATTACACATGTTCTATGTTATCTAATCTTTCAGTGAAAAATAACATCAAAATGATTAATATTCATGATTAATAGATTGGAGACTCTGATCAGCCACCTGGTCATCTAATTGGTGTGCCCGGTTCACTGTCCATATAGGGAAACAAATGATTATTAGCTCCAACTGAGCACGCAGCAAAGACATGAAACTGCTAGTTTCTATCGTTCTATGTACAGGCTGGTTTTGGTTAGCTGCAGAGGCTATTTTGTAAAAAAAATCATGCAATGCATATGTTTTATTATGGAGTGTGATGTTGCGCATATATTATATACGGTCAAAAGTAAGCAATTCAATGCATTGTTCAGCAGTTAAAAATTTGGTTTCAATCAAAATATTGATTTTTTTTTAGTTTAGAAATTGAAATGCAAGGGTAACAAACAGTGGCGAAAAAACGAAACTTATTCGTTTAGATGCCGATACTTTGTAATGAGAGTTTGAAAAACAAGATAAAAAATCATCGGACTTTCAAGTTCAGAAGTCATGGGATTAGAAATTATGAGACAATGATTGAAATTTCGACTTCTGTACTCAGAATTCAGAGAGTTGAACTCGATGTTAATTTTCATAATAAACTTCATTTTATGGAACATTTTTGCGATGCCATTTGATTGTAAGAACCACAAGCTAACTATGTTTTTGTGGCCTCACATTTCACATATAAATGAGCCAGATATTCATATATTATCACATATATATCCGATAAGCAAAGGCTAAGACAAGTCTGCCGTCTATGTACATTCGCCAATGTCTTTGCTGCCCAATGAGAACAAAATATAGGCGGCCTCTAATTTCACTAGATTGGTGTGCATGCATTCTACGCATGTGTAATCCAAACAATCACAAACTGTTCATATGAATGCAGACAATACATTTACTATTTTCCTTACCAACGGGGATGATTTGAATGTGCTGATAGCATTTCCAAACCGTTTTGACCGGTATCAAAAATGGTAAGTGAGTATGATCAGGAATTACCACAATCAAAAACTGCAGACAGCCCTGTGGCACCGCGAGGAAGAGCCGCTAAACCATCACGAGACACCAGGAAGACAAATTAAGCAAAACAATCAGCTCTCTCTTCCCCATCAAGATGATTGCAATACTAGAATGGACATAAAGTAACGTACAACAAAACATATAACAATTACAGACTCCCACAATGGGAGTAACAATAAACAAAAAGTCAACAACAACAGAACCACCGCCTTAGAACGGACAGCAGCCTAAGGCACCGCGGGCTTAAATGCATTTTACTGGTACCAAACATTCGCCCTAGATTCTGCTGTTGTTGAAGTACAAGAAATGTTCAGTTCGCATGGAGGCCATCTAACTAATGCAATGTATCATCATGGAAAAACACTCTAATCAAATTACTACACCATGATGAAACAAAGAAAAGGGCTCATGACACTCACAGATAGTCAGAGCTAAAGAAAACCTCCAGTTGAGCCACGGTGGGTCCAGCTACAGATAAGCATCAAGCATCAACCCACCGATTAATGCTTTACGTCAGAGCCGTCATAGAGTCTAAGGCCTGACCCACCGTCGTGCAATTAAAGAGGAAACCATAGCTATAAACCGTGATTGGGTTTAAAACTAGGCATGCAGACTGTCGCATGATATCCAAGTTATATCCAACCCTTATATAACGTTTTACTATCTTTTTGAATTGATCACTTAAATTAGGTTTTCCAACAATTCGTTTGAATTTATAGACTAAATCAAGCCCGACATTGGCTTGGAGCTGATCTGAATCCAAAATGGTTGACACTAAGGTAGACCGGCCGCGTAGCGCAGTCGATGACGCGGCCTGTCTGACTGCAGATGCGTGTCTGACAGCAGTTCAAGGGGTCGCGATTTTGATCCCGGCCCGGTCCCATACTTTCGTGGAGGTTGATCATTCTCCTCCCTTCCGCTGAATCATTCAAGAACGGTTGTGTTCAGTTACAAACGAAATACTGGTCAGCCGCTTGTTCAAGCTTGCCCAGGAAAAAGTGCGGTTATGTGAACTGACCGTCCTGCCATGACCATAGCTGTTGACTTGGGACGTAAAGCAACAAAACAAACAAACGAAATGACGCTAAGGTGGCGTTCCTGAAGTTTTTACTTCCTTTTGTAAGTTAATTTTGAAAAAGTCAGCAGAAGAAAACAAAAGTATGATAAATTACCCAGCATGCAACGAGTTAACCCCTTTTCTGCCAAATTGTTTTGTCCTAAATGCGTATAATGTCTGCTGCAGATTCAGACCAGCCTTATATCATGATCATGGAAACAATCACTATGAACCAGGATGAGACTGATCCTAAGGGAGCAATCTTATCTGGGTCTTTTGCAATATTTGATGCCTTAGAACATTGTCAGAAAAAAGGACAAAGCAAAAGTGTCTGACTGGTGGGAAAAGGGGTAAATTTGTGTATCTCGCATGTCCAACAAACCCACTGAAAGGTCCTGAGCTGAGCCCTTTCAACTTTGCGAGAACACTTGTCTTTAGAAGATTTCAAACAACTTTTTCTCATGAGATGACCGTTGTTTCTGAAATTTATTGTCAAAATTTGAACGATAAAACAAGCATTTTAAGTATTGGGCAAATTATTAAAATTTGTTACTGTCGCATACATGCACACGTACATGTGTGAACGGTATTGACTAATTACTGTTTTCAGCACTAACGGTGAACTAAGCTATAAATCAAACAAAATTGCTTGAGCATATAGTGAGACTCGAATTGATCTTTGAGTCAGTCCAACAGTCTGGTCACGTTTCACTCTGTTAATCACAGCCTCTGTATCAGCCCAGTCTGATCCTTTTTCGCTGTCTACTCAACAGTATCTTAAACCTTTTAAAACCCATGATTCGTTGATTCAGACAGCAAACACTCTGATTGCACACGATGAGTGTTCAGGCTGACCGAATGTGTCCTTTTTGGTGCTCATTAAAAATTAATATGCTTTTAAATAATTCTCATCTCGGTTGAAATCAGGTGGGTACAGCTCGAAGCCGCTGGTAATGTTTTTTCAATCTTGTACATTGTTTTTTCAAAACTAAAATAGGGCAGTTGTCAGTCACTGGTCTGTCGAATGAAAAGCAAAGCATAAAATCTACCAGTAACTGCTTTATATGAATTTCTCTGGTTAGCTTATCAGTCATTTTATTTGGTCATTCCAAACACAGCTCTTTGCACATGTTGGTCTAATCTTATCATCATCAGATGGTATCAATGTTAAGGTATTAGTATAACAATTATAGCTGATAGGTGCTAAAAGCTGTCATGGTGAGCCTCAATGTTGGCCTTTAAGTAAGTTATCCAGATATCTTGAGGAAGATTCAAATGCTTCAACAACATCCGCCTGATACTTGTCAGAAAGAGAAAACATGAAGTCTCTCTCATAACAAAACAAAAAACAAATCTGCAACAAGAGGAGCACAATTAGTACCGATAGGAATGCCTATAATTCGTCTATACAATTTTGAGCCAAATCTTATAAATATATTGTCCAAAGGATAATGGAGAGCGTCACAAACTTTCTGACATGACCACAATTTAAATCTTTTAGGTTGTTCAGAAGTGAAAAATGCGCATTTCTCATCACAAGCAAAATACAGTGAGCCCTCTCTGTTAAAAGGTTGTTCAATTAGTTCAGTTTTTTTTCTTTGATAAGATGATAAGATAACGTAGCATAGAGCGTAGAGAAATCCTATGAAACACACTAGATGCCAGAAAACCTTTAGATTTTAATTTGTTAAGAATCTCACCTGGGTTTTTAACAGACCAAAATAGGTTTTTACCATTTCTCTAAAAAACAGTTTCACAATATTTTATAACATGGTTTTTAATCGCACTAAGGGAAGAAGTCAAAATTATCGACAACAGTCAGTAGTAGTACATGAGCTAGGATTAGCAATAAAACGTGACTTATAGGGTCGTTTATGAAGATTTGGCAATCAGAATTACATAGGAAGCTTGCTATGATCCTCATCAACAAATACACCAAACTTAGCAGCCATATGGCATCGATGTCTATCAACGACAGACTTTTCGTCGAGCAAATTATGCTCATAGGTCAAAGCAGTGTCAAGTTCTTGCGTTAGGGTGTTAATATAGTACATTTTTTCATACGATTACAACGTTGTTAGCAGCCTTATCTGCAGGCGCTAAAACAAACTTCCCATGGAATTCCTGGACCCCTTTCTTCAAATCAAATTCAAACAAGCCATCTCTTCCTCGGCGCAATGATTACAAAATTAGAAAGGACGCAGTATGGGCGGAAAATGCGACAATTACACGCCTGCAGACCAACCCACGGCACAACGAAGAATAGACCCAGAACCCTAAAACCACATGACACTAAGAAGATAATTAATGTAAAACGACCAATTAATGTAAAACAACCAGATTATTCTTCCTCAGCGATATGCATAACAATACAAGGTTCTAGCACAAAAATAATGGGATCAACAAGAACAGTGTCGCCGCCTTGGAACGGACAAAAGACGAAACCACTGGTGGAGGGGGGCTTACAGTATCTTCATCCTAGTTTCTGTTGTTGTAAATCTTAAAATTTGTTTAACTGCTGGGAGGATTTCTAATTTCAGACTCTATGACGGTTGCGACGTAAAGATTTATTTTTTGATGAGATGGTAGGGGCCTGATGCTTTGGCTGTTTGTCGGGTCCACCAGGGTTTACCTGTTGGATTTCATTTGCTCCGGTATTCCGTTTTATTTACTGTTGAGTCCTTATCTTTGCTTCCCATTGGTATCCTGGGTCAGGTGTGGTACTTGATTGTATCGATTCCTGATCTTTGCACCCTTACTTACTTTTATCTCCTATTTTGTATTTTGATTTATATGTTCTAGGAGATGATGCATTGATAAGTTATGGGTCTTTCATGCAAACCAAATATCTATGTGTCTTGATCCACATCTGAATTAAGGGTGAGGTTGGCGCCGAGAAACCGGTTTAAGCCCTCCAGTAAAATATTTTACTGACAGTTCCAAGGTGGTACTTCTTTTGTGGATCTTTTATGTTTTTCTGTCTTTTTTGCCATGCCTTTGTGCGTGTCTGTTTATATGTGCCTTGTGATCACCTGCTGGGAAGGGGCTGACCTCTTGGTTCTCGTTTGTCGTGTCTAACTGTGAGTTTGTCACTTTCCCATTGGTATCATGGGTCAGGTGTGGTCAGATTGTACTTGATTATATCGATTCCTGATCTTTGCACCCTTACTTACTTTTATGCAGTGTTTCATTTATATTGTTTATATAGAATTATATAATAAACAAAATGCCACCACATAATGGGAGCACCAACGAACACTGCATCAACAGTATAACAGAACAATTGCCTTAGATGGAAAGCATCCACAGACATCTCATTGAGATTATAACCAAACTTAAAGGTATGCAAGACATATTTCGCAAGACCAGGTGCAAACGCAAAAAAACACATACAACGGGAGCAAAAACAGTAACAACATTTGTGTAGACATTCAGAACCACATGTGTATAAACACAAATATAGCTAAATCCTGTTACATTTAAACTAATTTCATTTAAATGTTCCTAAATAAAACCAAAGAAAGAGCATGTATGAAAAGAACGGATACTCTCGGGAAACGGACATTATATTTTAATGTCAATGTTGCATTAAAACGTAAACATAAATGTATAAATAGCGTGGCAATTTGATTCTATCGCTTGCAATTAACGAGGCGGATATTACATTGTATCACGTTAATCATCAAGAACTATTGACATACGATACTATAAAACATTCTTTTACATGTCGTCGCTATAATTGCAATCTTTTACTATCTTTGGCTGAGATTTATGTATATTGAATTTCTTTAACAACAACCATGATAACATGCAACATGTATTGTGACAAACCGATCTGTTGGCCACACCGAGAGAATATGTTGTCTGCCATTTTCTGGAGTGAGATATATCTCCCTCCCCATCTAATTGTGTATACAAATGTTAGTGACTTAATATAATAAATAAATATTAGACTGGTATGATACTAAAACGAGATTATCAGTATTTTTAACTTTGCAAAGCGTTGCATAGATTCTATTGAAAACACTCTGAATTAGTTGTGACATCTATTGATGGTTTGAAAACTCTTTTGGAAAAAAGGCATATCAAGGCCAGTATGTATGGCAATTTATATTATTATAGGAATGAAATGTATTTATTTTAATTTTTTTTTTTTGTTTTTATATCGATTTATCAACTCTGGCAATTTACTCAAAAATTGAATACAGTCCTTGCTTTATATTAAATATGTGAGTAAATCGCTGGAGTTAACACATCGAACAAACCAAAAACATAAATTTCACTCGTTATAATTCCACTTTTTGGTGTCCGCTACCTTGATTCAGACCAAACCAAAAATTAATAATAGATGTTCGATCTTGTCTCAATGCGCCATTGCGACGACATGTAGTAGTATCAAAATGGAAGGAAAACAACAGGTTCTACAAGCACATGCCTGAATTATTGTTGAAAGGATATGTTAATTGTGCAGTTGGAAAGCTATGAACTTTGAGAAAACCCAACCAATCGATGGCTTTTGATGGAACACAACATGTTGGACAGTACTTGGGTGTGGGTGGGGGCAGGACACCACATTCTTGACTATGTAAAACAGTTTCCGTACGCGTCGATTTAATGGAAAGTACTTGCGTTTTTGGATGTACTGCGAAACGTCCGCTTTTAGTGGGGTTTAAATCCTCTCTCCCCTCATTAACTAAAACAAAACGCTGTCAAAATTGAGTTGAACCCCCTCTGACAAAACGTTCTGGATCCGCGCATGATTCGCATAACTGAAAACATTCCGAATGCTTAGTAACGGTAGTCAGTGAAAGCATAGCTTGCTGTAACTTACAGTGTCAGACAGTGTAAAGTGACTCAGTAGTGCTTGAGATCGAGGAGTCGCTGGTTTTAGCCTCACTGGAAGCACTGTGTTGTGTCCTTGACCCATACATTTTATCATCTGCTTAGTAGTGGTTCAACCCAAGAAACGTCTCGACATTACTGAAAAAGTGTTGACTGGGGCATAAAGCATCAACACAAATGAGCAAACATACATGGCCAGACAGCAGTAACGTAAACCGAAACGGTAGACCAAAACTGTTATATTTTTTCCCTTACAGTGTTCGTCCTGTTTATTCTGCGTGAAATTGTTTTCTGATGTGTGACAGGGCGATATGTCATGTCTTACTTAAAGAAATTGCATCAATGTTCGGTAAAGCTGTGGTAGAAAAGCAATCTCAGACAAGGTCAGCGGACAGTCCAAGTAATAATTGTTCCTAGGTCGCAGAATCACCCTTTGTCTCTTTTGAAACAGAGATTTCTGTAGTCAGATCTCCGAGACGGATTTGGCACATAATTAGAATTATGTAAGCATCACAGTATGCAATTAAGACAGTCTAACCTTAAGCTAACCTGTGCATACATATTTGTCTCATGCGCGGATACAGAGGGAGAAAGAGGGTCCGGACCCCTCCCCCAGGAAAATCACAAGTGGCTATATGTTTCCTTAGATTTTCTGGTACGGATCCACTTCGAGAAGCAAGTGGACCCACCGGGTTCAATTGCTTCCCGCGGTGGTCCATACGGCCCTCGGTGAATACGTTGATGACTAAAATTGTTGTCAGGTGCCCCCCCCCCCAACACACACACATAACCCCCTGACGAAATTTTCTAGACCCGTCCATAAAGAGAGGCAGTCTAATCTTTAACTAACCTGTGCATACATAATTATCATACATGTATACACCATAATGATTCCCCATACTACATGTAAACATACATAGGCGAGGTGTTGTGACAGTTGTTACATGCACTTTCAGCAATTTTAGGGAGGCGGTACCTTGTTTTACTGCTTTAGACGACCCATGCCAATTAAGTGGGTCGCAACGGTGTTAGCTGCCTTGAAAACTATCATTCTAATCTGGAAATAACTACAACAATAAGATCCACTGGAGAAATGTTGGCCTCAAGTTGTTTCAGTACGAAAACATGTGTAATTTGATACAAAAAGAGGTTCAGCTACTCCCCCTTTTAGTATCAACTGGCACAATTTTTACAGTGTAATCGGGACATATTTTAATATAAATGCGCTAGTGTCTTGCAGAGCGTATCGACGTTTTCCAGGCCAGCAGACTCTGAATGATTGCTATATTTAATAAAAGGTTTATCTTTGTTTTAGACGATTCGATTTCAACTTGTCAATGTGGCACAAGCTCTTTCCAAGATACAGGAGAAGAGAAGTTCTTGGGTTTTGGCTATGGCTACGCAATAATAATCTATCGAGCATGTATGCAGAGTTTAAAGATCTACATTTTGGTTTATGAGTGGTCATCAGCAGAGTAACTGCCAAGGGAAAGATTGTTTCATGTCTACATTCTGGTTTATGAGTGGTCATCAGCAGATTATCTGTTAAGGGAAAGATTATTTCATGTCTAAATGTATTTCAAAATCTCACTGGACTGAGGGGGCTCCAAGAGGGGACTTACCGCCTATATAGGTTCACTTAGATTCATATAAATATTTTATCAGAAAATAGCTGAACCCTTTAAGGACATCTTTATTACCCCAGGTAGGGAATTCATAATCTACTATTTGGTCTACCTAGCAAAGAATCTAGGAGAGTTATGAACACATTTATGATAAGTACCACTTTGAGGGTTTAAATTGAAGGTTTTTAAGCAGTTTGACTTTGAACTTTGATACAAAGGTCATATCAGCAGTGAAAAGCTATCATTAACAAACGAACACCTTAGAAAATCAGTGTGCAGAATATGAACCATCTACAACAAAACATGTTAGAGAAAATTAAGGCTCAAATGTCATATTGGCAATTATTCTACAAAATCTGAAGCACCTCTATCAAAAACATGCCACTGTAAGACAGATTCTAATACACATTTGACTCCAGGGCCATAGCGGTGATATGTAACGTACTTTGTAATTTACACACCATAAGCAATAATTGTGCTAAGTATGAACACCATTGGTCAAAAAATGATGGAGGAGTTCGCGTAACCAGCCATAAACTGATTGTAAGTATATTTGACCTTGTCTTTTTACACCAATGGCAAAGTGGTGGTAAGAAACCTACGTTGTAATCTACACACCATAGACAATCATTGTGACATATATGAACACCCTCGGTCGTAGAAATGAAAGAGGAGGTCATGTTATGAGTCGTATTACAGATTTTGTCTTAATTTGACCTTGACCTTTAACTCCAAAATATTATTGATTATTTGAAATCCACACCATAGGCAAATAAGAACATCGAGACATAGAGTTAAATGACAAGTTCTTGTTATAGCACTAACATAGTTACTCTTTAAAACAGATTTTGAAGGACAATTGGTGATACACAAACTCCATGCTGCTACTAATTACCAAAGGCAAAACCTATATTTTTAATTATCTGAAGGATAAAAGACCATACTTGATTTGGAATGCGTTCAAATCGTACGCACTGACAATATGTGTAATATGAAGATATTAGATGAAAATAAATATAATCATGGTACTAAATAATTATGTCAAAATGATAAATCAGGTACTTCCATTCGGCATATATATGGGCCAGGATATGATGAAAGGTACCCTATGGTCGCAATAATCATAATCAGGCTAATGTTACATCTGCAAAGTATTACATGTTTAGAGCATTTCCTGAAAATTTGAAGCGATTATCTTCGAACCTGATGATTATATGGATGTTCGAAACAACATATGTAATCAGGGTGGAATGTGACGTCAATAATGGCCTTTACCGTATGATGACGTCAGAGTGTTGGTCTGTATTTGTTTGTTGACTATTGCATGCTCAACATAATAATCTAGCAAATGTAGTTTTCACATGTCTTATACATGTGATAATGAAAATGCAGATAAAGTTACATGAATTTATATCTTCTAGATCTTATTATAGACATTCAAAATGGCCCACTTGTAGGTGTTGTGATGATCTGAGTGTTCACATGGCAACAACTCTTATAGAAAACTTAAGAAATGGTATAATCAGAAACTTTTGTTGTTTTGATGGTATCAAAGTTTAAATCAATTTTATGGAAATATTGAGGTCTGTAATCTTATGTTATTTTAAGTATTTTTCAAATGTCTCTTACGTATTAATTACTTTTGATTCCTTGAGGTCCCTTTTGTCAGATCCGCGTTCTTATGTATTACATTAAAATATGCCTAACTGTTTTAATGCATAGCTTATTTGGTTAAATAAACACCCCTATAATGCTTTAAAATTTTGATACAAGTAGGGAGAAGTTCCACTTCAACTGAGCGACTTATAATTTGCCAGGTTTTTCCTCGATCAATAGGTTATTTAGAGAGAACATTAAAAATAGTATTGCCAGAAAATAAAATGCCCCAAAGTTTTGATATTTGGTATGTAACATCTCACCTAGTGGTACTCTACCGAGTTTGCTCAAATTGTTGTTATGTGGTAAAAATGGCCTCATCCTGGATGTCACAGAGTTTACATTGACTTATAAATTGAAACATACAAAATCTCCCGGTTTGAAACCACTAGGTCTAGATACCTGATATCACCCAGTGGATGGACCATATTTAAATTTGCTCCAAAAAGATCTCTGGGGACGAAAATGACCCCACCAAGCGGTCACCAGAGTATGGTCAGTTTTTAATAGATACATATAGATTAGAGGCTTTAAATAAAAACTCAGGTGAGCGATCCAGGGACACTTGACCCTCTTTTAGTGGGTGACAATACTTGATATGATATCACAGGACATGATAAATGCTGTTTCCATTTGATATGTTTACTATATGTACGTCGTTTTCATAATAAGACAATGCCCTGATATCTATGAAATAGCAAAACATGCATTTCCCAAAATATACCTGAATATAAAAATGTCAGTTTTCGAGGCAAAACGGGAAAAAAATTGCAGGTTTTATAAGTAAACACGACAGGATATATGTAATTTGAATAATACAGCATCAAATTTAAAACAAGATAACTAAAAACTATAAATTTTAAAAACTTTACCTGTCTGGTTACAAAAAAATGGATTATTTTTTTATAAAGATACTGATTTTCACCTAAAAATAAAGACATTTCATTTCTGACTTCGACTTCATAAGAAAGTCAGGTCAGGATTATATAAAACTCAATGATCATTTTCCAGTCTTTCTTTGCCAGAGTCGTGTATCTGTTGCGTCGAATGGATTTCAGAAATTATCAATTTCACTTCAGAAAATGAAGTTTTTGCCATATTTTAACACCATTGCCCCTCTTTGAAAAAGTAATTCCGGCGATCCAAGAAACTTCAACATCTTGCCATATCATTCATGCAATCGTTTTCCATTTTACAGATGGGGAGGGGTTCCGCCTTAAATAAGCGACTTTTTGCCAGTTTTTTGCTCTACCATATACAAAAGAATCGTTAGAAGTCTTTATTTCATCATCAATTCAAAAATATAATCAAATGTTATGAAAGGTGGGATATAACATGAATGTACACACAATAACGGATTATCGCTATGTTTTCGCCTCTTTAATTGCACTTTTCAGGCCTCAGGCCCTGACCTAAAAATTTCTTTGGTTGATTGATGCCTGACACTTATCTTTGGCTAAACTTTGTGGTTAAACTTGAGGTTTTCTTTAGCTCTGACTATATGTGAGCCATGAGTACTTTTCTTTGTTTCATCATATTTTGTTGGATTGTTTATCTATAACGATGCATTACATAACTTAGGTAGCCTCCATGCGAGCTAAACAATTTGTGTTTTAACAACAGCAGAATCTATGGCGAACATTAATAGCCAGTAAAATGTATTTAAGCCCTTCCACCACACACCCCACCCCAGTAGCTACCGCTGGTGTCCGTTTCAATGTGGTGCAGCGGTTATCATTTTAATTGACTGAGTTAAGGCTTTAAGTTCCCATCAACACTATTTCAATCATGTCCAGACTCCTCCCAGAGAAAAGAAGAATGAAATAGACTAAGAGGCCCCAACCCCAGCACAAATTTGCCTCAAGTAAAGTAAATTACATCCTGTCAACAGACCAATATGACAGGGCCGTCTATCTGAAAGCTGCATCAGAGAGCACGCAACCCTACCGCCCACGGTGGTTATGTTGCTGTTGGTTCATTGTTTATTGTAACTCTCATTGTGTGTGACCGTTCTATGTTTGGCCATTTTTGTTATGCAGTGCATGGTGTCCTTTCTAGTTTTGTAATCAGTTCGCTAGGGAAGAGAGACCTAGTTGCTTTACTTTAATTGTCTTCATGCTAGCATGTGACCCTGTGTCTAACGGTGCCGTGGGTTGTTCTGCAGTGTCTGATTGTGGCATTTCCGGGTCAGACTCACTATTTGGTATAACGTCACATGATGACAATGCGCATGCTTTCCAATACAACAAATGTAGAGACCACACGTGACATCCTGGGTATATATACAGTATACGTTAATAAGGATACAATTTGAATTTCTAAGCCCAACTACTATTACAGAAATCTTTACCTTAGCTCAGAATTGTTCGTAAGAAATTGGGTAACTTAGTATTCTTAATATTGCCACTCATGCTTTTAAAATTGGTTTATCATCTTGTATTTAACAAAAATATTTGCCGATTTATCCAGGTTTGTATATCTTAATATTTTCTTTTTCAGTAATTACGCTATTGAGACGTTCAGCACCAGTTAGGTGCCCAACATCTCCATTCTGTTTCCTTTATGGTAAATATTATACATACATGTTGACAGAGGAAACTCTGACAGTTTCGTTTTAAACAAATCAATGTGCATGACCTAGCGTGTTATTGAAACTGAATACTTTAAATATTACCGCTTTACATAATGCATCTTTTAAGACAATAACCTCGTCTCTAACAGACCTGGACAAGATTCAGACATGCAGCAGCCATTCATAAACCGGAAGTCAATTTAGGTTACCAATTTACATGGTGCCATATCGTTCATTAGGAACACCTGGATGTGGAACAAGACCGTCCTCAAAAGCTTACCTGTTTTAGCTATGTGAAAATGCATGGTTTCCATGGTAACCATAGAGGATTCGAGGATACGGGTGTGCCTACAAAATTACTAATATTTCATCTGTTAATTATCCTAGACTACTAAACTTAGTACCACATTGACATTTTATCATCGCATAGCGGATTCGAGGATGGGGTGTGCATACAAACTTACTCATATCTCAGCTGATGCTTATCCTAGACTACTAAACGTAGTGCCAAGCTTACACATATGCCTAGTGCCCTTTTGTCGCATAATTTGCATTTACATTAATATTTATGAAATCATAAAAAATGTAACTAACGAATAGGGTTTACCTACACAATCAATAATATCTCAGTTGCTACTTATCGTAGACTACTAGCATTGGTAACAAATAAAGCTGAGACATAGGCCCTATATTACATGGTCAAATAGTTATTTCTAAATGATTTGCGTAGAGTTCTCACTCGCTAATAGTAAAGTTACGAAACAGATTTACCCTTAGAAATATGAAAGAAATACCTGCTTTTATCCAGTCAACTAAATAAAGCCACATAACGTGAAAACTACGTCAATGTACTATAACCGTGTGGCGACTGCATTCATGAACATTAAAAAATATGGGAACTCATTAAAACATAAATAAGCTTATTTCATCGCAATATTTCGATTGTTGTATGTTTTACACGTGTCCAAAAGCAGCCAATCATTGCGCTTTATTTTGAGTCTGAGAATGAACTCAAGTTTTATAACCTCGAGGCATGGTCACTATGTGTCTGCGATGCTTCGCAGGCAACAACGATTATGACAAAGCAAATGATAAGAGTGTCCAGCGAAGACTCTGGTCAGCCTGAGCATCTGTCCTGTCGGACCAGACTCTTTTCTTTCCATATGAAAGTAAGTTAGGCATTGGAAAAACTTTGGCTGAGGTCAGGAAATGCTCTGATCAGACTGAGACATTTCCAGCAATATATTTGGCGGGAAATTATCAAAATATGAAACATGTGCAAAATTGAACAGGTTTCATATTATGTGCATTCCACGTAGCTGTTTCGCAGTTGTAGTTGTACCTGTAACTGCTAGTAAAGTTCAATAATCAGTTACCAGCTATACTTTGCACAACAAGACCACGGGAAAATTATGGACGAGACTTAGCGGTCCCAAAAATAAAGGAAAGAGGTTACACTAGGTATATCTAGGTTTTTCAACAGAAATACACGCATGGCGCCCTCGCAGGAATATTGACCGAGTTTTGTTGAGCGTTTAGGAATCGTCCTGCTTTAGCATTAAATCTTATCTCTTATTATTCAAAGAGCGGCTTATATACTGTATATATGTTGCTTCATAAACCATTAAGTAGCTATGAATATGGAAGAGACAGTCTTAATGGGCACATTGTATTGTGTTGACTTGACTAGACCTTGTGAATGACTTATCTAGAGCGGACAGTTAGTAATATAGGTTACGTTTCCAGGTGGGTTAGATGTAATTGACGGCAGTCATCAATTAACTACCCAGGTGGAACAAATTATAACCAGGTTCAATTATTGGCACTCCTCTTATTTGAGCATAGACCCTCAATGTAGAAGATGTCTTAAATCAGTACGTATAGTCTAACAATTGTGTCAAGTAAGAGTTGCTGATAATGGTAAACAGCGAAGCAATGTTCAAAAGAATAGAAGATTAAAGGTTTTATATAGATTAAATACTACAGTATAATGGTCATATTTGTGGAGAAATTAGTTATAATATTTTCATTGACAGCAGTGATAGAATTGAAAGGATCCAGCTATTAGGACCTTGTTGTTTAAGAGAGTATAGAAGGCAGAGAACTGCCTTCTGTCTATAATTTGGAGTCTAGTCTGAATAACATATAGAGCAATATGTCAGAACAAAGCTTAGATGGCTGTTCATGTTTACAAGAAATTATGATTTATTAAACTATTGATTATTATACCACACCAATTAGTTTCTTTAACCCTATTAAGAACAAAGTGTGTCTTCATCTAGTGATCTATGTTGTCTTTGCAAACAGTACAGATCCTATTGAAATGTTAATGCAACGCGACGTCTGGTTGGATAACGTCATAAATTTGCGACAGTATATCCTGCGTTATACTGTTGCAAAACCTACGTCATAACATAACGTTGCTTTAGCTGGAGATGATGCATTGATAAGTTAGTGGTCGGTCATGCAAAGTAAGTAAGGGTGCAAAGATCAGGAATCTATACAATCAAGTACCACACCTGACCCAGGATGCCAATGGGAAAGTGACAAAATCACAGTTAGACACCACAAACGAGAGCCAATAGGTCAGCCCTTTCCCAGCAGGTGACCACAAAGCACATTTAAACAGACACGCACAAAGACATATCAAACACAAGACAGAAAAAAAACATAAAAGATGCACAAAAGAAGTACCGTCTTGGAACGGTCAGTAAACTATTTTACTGGAGGGCTTAAACCAGTTTAACGGCGCCAACCTCACCCTTGACTCAGACAATACCAATTATCTATGTATCTTGATCCAGATCTGAATTAAGGGTGAGGTTGGCGACGCTGTGAAACTGGTTCAAGCCATCTAGTTAAATAATTTTACTGACCGTTCCAAGGCGGTACTTCTTCTGTGGATAATTTATGCTTTTTTTCTGTCTTGTGTTTGTTATGACTTTGTGCGTGTCTGTTTATTTGTGCCTTGTGGTCACCTGCTGGGAAAGGGCTGACCTCTTATCTCTCGTTTGTGGTGTCTAACTTTGAGTTTGTCACTTTTTCTTTTGGTATCCTGGGTCAGCTGTGGTACTTGATTGTATTGATTCCTGATCTTTGCACCTTACTTACTTTCATTGGTTGACAAGTGAATATATGCAGCTGGCAAGCGTTTTTTTACTGTTGAGTCCTTATCTTTGCTTTGTCTCCTTTTTATATCTTGATTTATATGTTTTAAACAATATAAACAATATCAGCTATAAGCAAAATACGATATATGGGACATTGATAAGTTAGGGGTCTTTCATGCAAACCAAACATCTATATGTCTTGATCCACATCTGAACTAAGGGTGAGGTTGGTGCACCGTTAAAACAATTAGTGAGTATTATCAGGAAATACCACAATAAACCGGTTTAAGCCCTCCAGTAAAATATTTTACTGACCGTTCCAAGGCGGTACTACTTTTATGGATCTTTTATGTTTTTTTCTGTCTTGTGTTTGCTATGCCTTTGTACGCGTTTGATTATATGTGCCTTGTGGTCACCTGCTAGAAAGGGTTGACCTCTTGGCTGGCTCTCGTTTGTGGTGTCTAACTGTGAGTTTGTCACTTTCCCATGGGTATCCTGGTTCAGGTGTGGTACTTTATTGTATTGATTCCGGATCTTTGTACCCTTACTTACTTAGTTGCTCGTATGCACACATTGATAGGGTTTGTATAATAGATTATGAAGACGACGACCAAAACTAAGTCCAGATACGCCAGAGGCTTTTTAGAGTGTTTGTCCATGATGATACATTGCATTAGTTAGATGGCCTCCATGCGAGCTGAACATTTTTTGTACTTCAACAACAGCAGAATCTAGGGCGAAGATTTGGTACCAGTAAAATGCACTTAAGCCCCCCCCCCCCCCCGCCAGTGGCTTAGGCTGCTGTCCGTTCTAAGGCGGTGGTTCTGTTGTTGTTGACGTTTTGTTTATTGTTACTCCCATTGTCGAAGTCTGTAATTGTTCTATGTTTTTGTTGTACGTTACTTTATGTCCATTCTAGTATTGCAATCATCTTGATGGGGAAGAGAGAGCTGATTGCTTTGCTTAATTTGTCTTCATGGTGTCTCGTGATGGTTGAGCGGCTCTTCCTTGCGGTGCCACAGGGTTGTCTGCGGTTTGTAATTGTGATATTTCCTGATCATACTCACTTACTATTTTTGAGGATTTTTATAGGTAGGAAAATCACATGCAATGTCCAACCCAACCTCATGGCTTTCGTTTCTGGTGTCTTACTGTGAATTTGTTACTTTCCCATTTGCATCCTGGTTCAGGTGTGGTACTTGATTGTATCGATTCCTGATCTTTGCACCCTTTCTTACTTTAATGCAGATGGCAGCCGTTCGATGTAGGCGCAACAAAGTATATTTTAACTGCTTTTTTGAAGGGAAATTGTTAATAGGCCATTATAATAGGGATAACCATATTCAAAATTTTCATTTCCACAAAACTAAATTTCCGACCTATATCCGACGATTGAAAATTTTGAATACAGTTATACCTAAATTGATCAACATTTTATCTTGGTTACCATTGTTTGCAAAAGTGGCTGGCGTGTAGGGGGGTTCCAGTCTTCAAGCAGTTAATTTTGAAAACGATGGCCATATTTAGTCAATAGAGCTTATACAGTCTAATGCTAAATGTGTAGTCTGATTAGATGGTGAATTTACTCTTTATTGTTCATGCAGTCAAATGATCAAATTAAAGATGTTGATAAAGGTAATTGATTTTGTGCATGTCAGACTTTTGTATGTATTACTTTGTGCATGAAACACAAATTATCTGGCCTTCGGAGAATAGAACTATATGTAGGAGTTATGTCCATAAATTGTAAAGTGATGTTTTCAAATTATCGCTTGCACGTATGTTTTAGACAATACTGTAAGATGTTGTAAGCTGGTACATCTAACAGAGAGATCAACAATCTTAAGCTGGTGGTAGGGAGAATACATAATGTATATATGTACCCCCCTCTCCTGCCCCGATACACCGGGCAGCCATCTCCCCACTAGGTTAAAACAAACTGCCCTTTTAGCGGTGGTACCAGGTAAATTGGGTTTAAATGCAGTTACATGTACTCTGGATCAAACACTGATTCGTCAAGTCAATAACTCAAGTCAGCATGATACAGAATGCCTAGTTTAGTGACCGAAAGCGGTTGTCTCTTATTTTTACATAATATAGTTTATCATTCGTATGGTACCTAGTTGAAGTTGTAGCTTTGTTTATGATAGTGAATCACGCAAGTATCGCTAGATGTACATGTACATTATAAATCAACATCCAGCTATAAACAATATACGATGTATGGGACATGACATGTTTTTTTGGTTTGTTGTTTTACGTCCCAGGCAAAAGCTATTTTTATGTGGGGACAGTCAGTGCACCTAACCACTCTTTTTTCCTGGGCAAGCTTGAACTTCGTGCACAAACTTTCGATTGTGACTGACAACAACCCTTCTTTAATGAATCAGCAGAAGGGGGGAGAATGACTGTAGAAATTATTTCATGATCAATCTACATGAACGTATAAGGTCGGACCCGGATCGAACTCGCGACCCCTGGATCTGCAGTCAGACATGCATCTGTAGTCAGACACGTTACCGACTGCGCTATGTGGCTGGATTGGACATGGCATGTGGTTTTCCTACCTATAAAAATCCTCAAAAGCCTCAGACGTATCTGGTCTTAGTTTTAATCGTCGTCTTCATAATCTATAATACAAACCCTATCAATATGTGCATGCGACCAGTAGAGTAAGTAAGGGTGCAAAGATCCGGAATCGATACAATCAAGTAGCACACCTGAACCAGGATACCCATGGGAAAGTGACAAACTCACAGTTAGACACCACAAACGTGGGCAAAGAAGTCAGCCCTTTCCCAGCAGGTTTCCACAAAGCACATATAAACAGACGCCTACAAAGGCATCGCAAACACAAGACAGAAAAAAAAACATAAAAGATCCACAGTAACGCCTTTGAACGGTCAGTAAAATATTTTACTGGAGGGCGAACGTGGCGCTACAATGCAATAAGAACCAACTTATCACGTGCTGGCTTTATTTACTCCGCAGCGACCAATTCAGTTAACAGTACACTTGACCTTAACATTGTGAAGTTGCATGCTGATATAGCGTCTGTACAGGAAAATCAGTAAATAAAACAACAAGGGTAATCATTGTATTAATCTTCATGATCTTGCTTCGCCTACATGCACTTCAAGCTTTATATGAGCTGCAGGAAATGAAATCTTTATTTGTTATCAAACAATGGCTTCCATAGGAGACATTTATTAATTAACCATTAGAGGACTGGAAAACCCCAAATGGGGTACTATGGCAAACAGTGAAGACATCAGGGTCTCCAATGTTGTAAGAGAAAGAAATATACTATTTTCTATAATAACATGTAATCCCTCATTATATAAAATGGACCATTATAGCATAACTTTATCAAATTTTATGGAAACTTACATTTGTCTTAAAAACAAATGTCGGTTTATTAGCTGGTTAATTTTGACATGTTCTAAGCCTTATACATCGAGGCCCAAAACAATACCTTTGATCATGATGGGCTGATTGTTCTATGATGGAGTTAACCCACGTGGTGATTGAATTTGTGGTATGCTGTCCCTAAATTGGACTTTTTGTCAGAACACAAGAAAGTATGTTTTAAAAACACTATGCTCCCAACTACCTTTAGGCTTTTGATAATGTGTTGTGCAGTAAGCCATGTCACAAAGCCATTAGCTAAAGCCGTAAATTACTGCCAACCCAGTAAAATATACAAGCGACCCACTATCGACCTACATGTATCAGCGAAACGCCTGAATGTTGGGTCAAAAGAGACCCATACCTGTATGCAGACATGATGGCACACATACATGTACATGAGTTCAAGCCTTTGTTTCAAAGACAAACTGGTGGGTAAACGTTTTGAGCACTAGATCGATTCTTATGCTGTCAATTGTTTGTAATATATCGCTACCAATATCCACTTTTTCTGTTGTGGGACATGTGAAAGAATAAAATATCATTTATCAGAAACAGCAATCTTCCTTTCTGACATTTCCAAAATCGATCACACACTTATTACTATTCAACTACGTAAGCCTTTGAACGATACAATTTATTGGATGTACAATATCTTTATCTACATGATCTACAATGGTCTTTGTTGCTATATCTACCCAACACGGAAATTTAACCAGTACTCTACACATGCGAAAGGGGTTTGAAAATGTACAAGGCTGTCTTTTGTAAAATAAGAAGAATCACGTTTGGCATTTATCATAATAACTACCATTGAATGTCCAGATTTTCTTACGAAAAATTGAGCTGAAACATTATCTTAAAACGGATTTGCTTATATTGCAACATATGTAAAAATATACAACGTACGCCATAAAAATGCTCATTTTTATATTATTATTATTATTATTATTATTATTATTATTATTATTAAGGGTGGGTTGTCGAATATTCCAGAAAATGCGGAGCCTGAATACGGTTTTTAGAAAACCAATGTTGCATCTAGCCAGCCAGGGTAATCTCTCTCTCTCTCTCTCTCTCTCTCTCTCTCTCTCTCTCTCTCTCTCTCTCTGGGATTGGCGGTGATCTCGATTAGTGGATTAATATGATCAGGTAGAACGTTCAGAGGGTAAGTTCAAATAGAGGCTGATTATTTCGAACAGCAAGCCATTTCAAATGGCGGGTAATTTCTAACAACAGGCAATTTAGAACGACGACTAATACTTTAAAGCAGTGGATTATATCAAGATACGGTTAATATTATTTCGAAAGGAGGATACTTTAAAACAGAGGGTTATTTCGAACGGCTGGTATCTTCAAAAGCAGATATGTTTGAACAAATGGAAATTCGGACGCGGACAATTTTGAACAGCGTCATGTCATTCTTTTTTAAAGCAAATTATAAGACACCAGCAAAAAAACTAGTAAAATCTTATTTTGACTCGTATCATATGATAGTGGTTTATCCACGTAACACAGCCAGTGAGTCTACCCAGGAAGTGCCACAATCACAGACCACGGACAAACTTCATTCGGGAAAGTCCACCACAATTCGAGAATCGAATCATGGCTTAGGTGCATGTAAGGAGCATTACACACAGTAATATGTACCAAAAAGCTCCATTTTGTTAGCTGGAACTGGCTAATGGGAAATTAGTTCTGTAACATGTTGGTTCAGCTCTATTAAAATCGATTATTCTGATTATCCGAAAAGTTTAATCATCAGAAGATATGAAAATAATGTTTTTACAATAAACTAGCGATATTTCATTGAAAAAAACATAAACTTCATTTAGGCCGTTTTTTTTGCTGCAATCACACTTGTTATTGTGTTAACATGGTTTCTGTGACGTCAGCGTCACGTTCTATAACGTTAGCGTCTCGTTATCACCCGAGTTATAAAAGTAGTGGTACATCTATGGGTTATTCAACGGAATTTCGCGGAATTGGCCGAGGCAGTTCCGATTGGGACAAACCCATGTTACCTTGAGGAAGAGACATTTAATACTTACAGCAACACGACATCAAGAATTCAATTCAATTAAAGAGACAAGCTCTCTCTTCCTCAGCGAGATGACTTCAAATGATCTTAAATGGATACTTAGTTTTGCACCAACACAAATACACAAACGATGGGAGTAACAACAAATTATGAATTAACAGCTGGACTGCATTCTGGGCAATCGCACCAAGGTCAACACTGTTTGTGAATGTCCCGTTTGTACATCTGCTCACATATATACTTACGTCAGTCTGGTAATTATAATTAGTGAAATAAACTGTTTTAACATATTTAGTTCATGTTTTTTCTTCACACAAGGTAACCACCGAACATAATTATAATTATTTGAGCCGTTGCATGACAAAACCAACAAAATGATATGACAAACCAGGCATAGATAAGTCTTAGATAAGTTTTAAGACCACATGTCGCTTCATTGGTTTTACCATTCTTTAATCATGTCATTTGGCCACTGACAACCAACCGCGACTCGATACATGTAGATAATTGTCATTTAATGGATTTCAGTCCCAGTGAGCTAGGGGAAATAACCCAAAATAGAGGCATTTGGCGTTATCCAGGTAACAGTCCGATATCGCCCCTTTAACATTTGAAGAAATAGGTTCCATATGACAGAAGCTTCACCTTACAAGTGGGGATCCAGAGGGGGGACAGGGGGTCGGGACCCCCGTGGAAAATTACAAGTTATATGGGTTTCTAACATTAATGTATTGCAACAGACTGCATGCTTGGTAGTCAACCCAATCACGGTTGGCAACTTTGCTTTCCTCTTTAATTGCAGGCCGGTGGGTCGGACTTCAGACTCTATGATGGTTCCGACTTAAAGACTTATCTATTGATGAGATGGTAGGGGCCTGATGCTTTGGCTGTTTGTTGGGCCCACCGGGGTTTACCTGTTGGATTTCTTTTGCTCCGGTATTCAGTTTAATTTACTGTTGAGTCCTTATCCTTGCTTTATCTCCTTGTTATATCTTGATTTATATGTTTTAGGAGATGATGCATTGATAAGTTAGGGGTCTTTCATGCAAACCAAATATCTATGTGTCTTGATCCACATCTGAATTAAGGGTGAGGTTGGCGCCGTTAAACCGGTTTAAGCCCTCCAGTAAAATATTTTACTGACCATTCCAAGGCGGTACTTCTTTTGTGGATCTTTTATGTTTTTGTTCTGTCTTGTGTTTGCTATGTTTTGTGCGCGTCTGTTTATATGTGCTTTTTGGTCACCTGCTGGGAAAGGGCTGACCTCTTGGCTCTCGTTTGTGGTGTCTTCTGTGAGTTTGTCACTTTCCCATTGGTATCCTGGGTCAGGTGTGGTACTTGATTGTATCGATTCCTGATCTTTGCACCATTACTTACTTCTATAGGGAATTTACTTATTTTTTATTTATTTATACAATATTTAATGAGGGTGGCACAATTAGTCATAAATAACTATTCTACCTTGTGGCCCTCGGAAAAAGCCATAGGACCCCCTGGAAAAAGTTGGACCCCCCCCCTAGAAAATGTTGGACCCCCTCTGGAACCTTGAAAAATGATAGATTTCTTTGAAATTTACCATTTGACTTCAGTAAAATAAGCTTAGGACTAAAAAAGAACGTAAAAAAAGAAAGAAAAAAACGTTGTCAGAGCTTTTGATTGTCATACTGACCTGGACCCCCCTGACGAAAATTCCTGGCTGGATCCGTGCATGCCTTAGTTACATTGTCTATCGAAAATGATCCAATCGGACCTGGCTTTCTGACTGTTTACTGGTATATTTTATTTCAGTTCACCAATCCTGCTTTTCAAAGTTAAAAGATAGGATTGCTGTTGAGATATTTTCACATCGATGTTTGCCTGATCAACGCGGTGATAATATTCTTGAAGGAGAAAAGTTTATCAAGATCATGTCATTCCTTCATTACGTATAAGTCAGTATTTTGTTTTATCTAAAACTTCTCGAAAATGATCAATTTGAAGTAAAACAACACGGAAACCTATTGATTTTGCTTTAATATGAACTCCATAGACTATGCGCGAATCCAGAGGGGGACACAGGGTGGTCTGGACCCCACCCCCTGAAAAAGCACAAAGCTATAGGGTTGCATAGCAATACTGGTCCCGACACCCTGAAAAATCACAAAGCTGCCAGGCCAGCATTCAACGTTGTGTCATCATTGGCCCGCTAGCGAAACGCCATTTAAATGGTGTTTCGCTGGCCGACCAATAATAGCCCGCTTTTAGTGGTACTTGGACCCTCTCTCGCTCATCAACAAAGAAAAAAAACGTTGTCAGATCTAGAGTTGGGCCCCCTTGACAAAACTTTCTGAATCCGCACATGCAGATTATATTATATGAGACTTTATTATATCGAAATTCTATAACTTAAATCCTGATCATTCAAAATACATGCACACTCAGTGGCCATAAGTGAGTTCCCAAAATGGCAAACGTTGTTTAATTTGCAAAAATTTAAGTACATTTAAAAGTTGTATAATTTGAAAACGACGAATGCAAACTATCTGAAATTTTAAACATATCACTACTGGCTATTTATCAAGTTAAGAATGCTAGAAAATTATAGAATTAATACCACCTAGAGTTTATGGGTGTTATTCATTTCGACCATCCCTGATTTCTGAAACAGTTTGAAAATTTGATTTGGGTTCTAAACTTCTTCCGTTTTTACATGGCTATAGATATTGCTTATTTTTATATATTTTTGGTGATAATGGTGCTAATATGTTATAATCATGAGCTGTGAACAAGACGTGTTCACATCTTCCTAATTTATTCAACGTCATATAAGGGGTGGGTGGGGTATTTGTACCCCTGACCACAAATCTAAATAATTGAATGAATCCATATGAAAACTTAGCAACAAGTATCGGTCTATCAGGGGTCCAAATATGAGTGTTTGAAGCAATTACTCTTTAAATGTTTCATTCTTTCAATGGCATTATTGTCCGTCCAGTTCTCTGCCCTGCATTATTTTATTTTCAGTATCTATAATAATTTGAACTTTAACAGAATGTTTTCCAGTACATTTTAAATATTTCTGCAAATTTTCAAGAAAAAATAATCTGACATTTTTTACAGAAATTTTTCAACACCTATATTCTTTTGAAGAAATGGAGCCAATGTTTGTGATACACACTATCTCCATATCAACAGATGATGACATCATGCAAATTGGTGATGACGTAAACATATACCCTGTTTATTTATCAAGGGCAATTATTATTTGGGATAGGCCATAAAAGACAATATTTTCAGACCAAATATTTTGTCAATGTCTTGTAAGCTGATTTGGGAACTCACTTATGGCCACTGTTCATTATGTATCTGCTTCAGTCAAAATGTGTATTGTGTCAGTTGTTTACCTTGTTACACTTGTTACTTTTTGGCTTACTGTAACGACTGTACTGGTACATGTACCTGTGGTTAGAAACTCAGAAAAGACTTGAAAATGTATGTGAAGCGCTGACCTTTTTGTTAGACAACATTCTTATTCGATTTTGCACCAAGCTGTATAGACACGTAGTTGGGATTCCAATGGGCACTAATTGTGCGCCCCTGGTTGCCGATTTATTTCTGTTTTGTTATGAGAGGGATTTCATGATGTCTCTATCTAATGATAAGCAGGCTGATGTTATTGATGCATTTAACACTTATTCCAGATATTTGGACGATTTTTAAACATTAATCATGTTTATTTTGACAATATGGTAAGTAAAATATACTCTTCAGCGCTCGCTCTTAATAAAGCCAATACCTCTTATAAAGAAGCCGCATTTTTAGACTTGCATTTGTCAATTTCTAATGATATTGTTTCTACCAAAATTTATGATAAACGTGACGACTTTGATTTTGTAATTGTCAATTTCCCATTTTAAGATGGTGATGTTCCTCGTTCTACATCCTATTGAGTCTATATCTCTCAACTCATTCGTTTTGCTAGAGCATCTAGCTATGTTACTGACTACAACACTTGAAATAAATTTTTAACTCAGAAACTTCTTAAACAAGGCTATCGGTATCATAAACATTGCAAACCTTTTCTAAAGTTTAAAGACGATACTATGATTTGATATCTAAATTCTAAAATAGTAAGTATGTATGATCAGGAAATACCACAATCACAAACCGTACACAACCCCGTGGCACTGTGAGGAAGAGCCGCTCAACCATCACGAGACACCAGGAGGACGAATTAAGCAAAGTAACCAGCTCTCCCTTCCCCATCAAGATGATTGCAATACTAGAATGGAAACAAAGTAACGTACAACAAAACATAGAACAATAACAGACTCCCACAATGAGAGTAATAATTAACAAGAAGTCAACAACAACAGAACCACCGCCTTAGAACGGACAGCAGTCTAAGCCATTGGGGGGGAGGGGGGGGGGCTTAAATGCATTTTACAGGCACCAAATCCTCGCCCTAGATTCTGCTGCTGAAGAAATGTTCAGCTCGCATGGAGGCCATCTAACTAATGCAATATATCATCATGGAGAAACACTCTAATCAAATTAACACACCATGAAGAAACAAAGAAAAGGACTCATGACTCACAGATAGTCAGAGCTAAAGAAAACCTCAAGTTGAGCCACGGTCGGTTCAGCTACAGATAAGCATCATGCACCAACCCACCGATTTAAGCTTTACGTCAGAGCAGTCATAGAGTCTGAGGCCTGACCCACCGTCGTGCAATTAAAGAGGAAACCATAGCTATAAACCGTGATAGGGTTTAAAACTAGGCATGCAGACTGTCGCATGATATCCAAGTTATATCCATCCTATATATAACGTTTTACTATATTTTTGAATTGATCACTAAAATTAGGTTTTCCAACTAAGTTGGACTTAAATCTCTCTTGCGCCAAGAACTTCTGGAACCCGAATTCTATGGTGACTTGGTGTATAAATTGAAGAAGATTGTTGGCCCTCCAGTAAAATATTTTACTGACCGTTCCAAGGCGGTACTTCTTTTGTGGATCTTTAGTGCTTTTTCCGTCTTGTGTTTGCTGTGCCTTTGTGCACGTCTGTGTGTGCCTTGTGGTCACCTTATGGGAAAGGACTGACCTCTTGGTTCTCGTTTGTGGTGTCTAACTGTGAGCTTGTCACTTTCCCATTGATATTCTGTGACAGGTGTGGTTCTTGATTGTATCGATTCCTGATCTTTGCACCCTTACTTACTCAAATAATTGTTCAGCACAGTTCATTAAAACAATTTCCCATTATAAAAAGCTATAACATTAAGGTATTACAACAGACTGCATGCTTGATGGTCAACCCAATCAGGGTTGGCAACTTTGCTTTCCTCTTTAATTGCACGCCGGTCGGTCGGACTTCAGACTCTATGACGGTTCCGACTTAAAGACTTATCTATTGACGAGATGGTAGGGGCCTGATGCTTTGGTTGTTTGTCTGGGTTTACCTGCTGGATTTCTTTTGCTCTGATATTTAGTTTTATTTACTGTTGAGTCCTTATCTTTGCTTTATCTCCTTGTTATATCTTGATTTATATGTTCTGGGACTTCTTTTGTGGATCTTTTATGTTTTTCTGTCTTGTGTTTATTATGCCTTTGTGCGCGTCTGTTTATTTGTGCCTTGTGGTCACCTGCTGGGAAAGGGCTGACCTCTTGACTCTCTTGGCTCTCGTTTGTGGTGTATAACTTTGAGTTTGTCACTTTCCCATTGGTATCTTGGGTCAGGTGTGGTTTTTGATTCAATCGATTCCTGATCTTTGCACTCGTACTTACTTACTTTTTAAAAAGACTGATCGTTCAGCACCATTTATCATAAGAAATGGTTAATGTGCGGTGCAAATTTAACATAAATCGGACAAAATCTACATAAATTATTTAATAAAAACCTCGAAATATTGACGGAAGGACGGAATGACAGAACAACAGAAGGAAATACAGGCGTAAACAGTATACCCTCACCTAAAACTATGTTTTGTTTTGCGGGGCGATGAATGTAATAACTGTTTTCACATTCAAATGGGTCAGATCATAAGATTCTAGTACTGTCATGTTTCTAACAGGGAGTGCAGCTAAAGCCTCGTTTATATGCACAATTTGCACCCCCCTTATATAGCGTTCATATGTCAATAAATTGTGTTCATATGTTTTTGGATTTGCTCTTTAAACATTTCACAAATGTTTCGGTTTTACTTTAAGGAGAAATTCGATGTGTTAAGTTCAAGATACCGTCATTTGAGAAAAATGCAACTCCATTTGGTTTTATTTGCTTCATCTATTTATACAATATTTAAGGAGGAAACTACACCAGTCATTTGTATCCGCGGCCCCCACCTACGGGGATAGCCGTGGAATAGCCGGGGTAAGGTGCTGGACAAATACTTTTAGATTGTCCCCGCAGTGCCGGGGAAGTGTGGGGTTATAACATTGGGACACTTACCCTGCTGGTATTTTCTGTTGTGTAGGGTTGGGAAAAGAGCAGGGTTGCTACCATCAGCTTGTCCCCACAGGGCAGGGCTTATACCAGGGCTCTGGAAAGTGAAAATTATTATCCCCCCCTCCCCATTCCTGTAGGTGGGTTAGCAGTGGATACAAATGACTGGTGCATAAATGGCATTTATAGAAGCTGTTGCAGCAGTACTAAGTAAATATATGACTATCTGGCCAAGAGTGGTGGACGAACGCTGTGCTTGAGACTTATACATGTACTGATGACCCATGGCTTCCGAATGTCACGGTCTCTGCGACAAACTGCGCAAATAGCTGCAACAGAATGCACGTGTGCTTTAAGTTGTTTCAATTGAACTGCTGGTGACAGATTGACTAAGGACTGCGCAGAGCTGGACAATTGAGAACCTCTTCGTAATAGCAAAATAAACGTCTTGTGAATATGCGAAACGGGTTTGGTCTTCAATTGTTGACGAACTAACAAACTCGTCTAAATCTCTGTTAAGCTTCGGGAGGGAAATGACTTAATCGAGGTTATCAATGGCTACAAGAGGTTTGGATTCCCAAATTGTGGGCGTAAGATACAGGGTAGACATATTTCAATTATTGCTCTGTCTGAATATCACGTTGATTACATTAATTGTAAAGGATGGTACTCCGTCATTATGCAGGGGGAACTTTTTCGCCGATGTGATGTGAACATCGGATAGCCCAAACTCTGATTTCTATTGCTGAGGTTAGGAAGAAATATTGTTCGGAAGTAGAATCCTGCTAATCGAAGCCCAAGGACCAGAAATTCCAGTTGTTCTGCGCGGCAACCCGGAATAGCCGATGGAGTAGTGATTACAGAAAGAAACAATGACCTTAAGTTTGATAAAGGGACTATTTATGTAGTTTATTTTCATACACATGTACATGTTCATATAGAAAAGATGGGTAATTTATCAAAATCTAAGATCAAATTGTACGTATGTGATAACAAGTTGCGTTCATGTGCGCAAGAATTTCAAGCGATTAGACGGGCAATTTCCCTAAATAAAACGTTTGTTTTATTTTGTTGAAATAACGACTGGAGACACTAGGCACACTCAACAAATATATGCAGACGAGCCGTCTATGTACCATTGCCTGCTAGTTCGTATATTTAAAACTGGTTTTCCTAAATGCATGTTATATATCTACTTCGTTTTGAATGAGAATTTATTTTGATCATCAACTGTGCTCGCTATTCAGTAACATGTGTGGGCAATAGACCGTTAAACTAAGGTAAACATTCGTCCTACATTTATCACGATAGAGAGTATCATATATATTTATACAGTTAAATACAATAAAAACGACCATCTTGCAAAGTGGTCTATTTTTGTCAGATGATTGATGTCTCATTTCGCTTTTACAACCCCTTTCCCCCCTTAGACCCAAGACGCCCTTTACACATGTGATATATTTTGTATTATGACGTTCACTTGTCTAAAGGGCATCTTGGGTCTAGGGGGGAAAGCATCTTAAACAAACTGAAAGACACCAGTTTCATCTTTTCAATGACAAACATCACAATTTTAAGTATATTTCGTACGCATGAGCAGAAGGAATACTGCAAAGTTTTGGAAGCGAAGGGCATTAATATCCTTAATAATTTAGTACTTTTACTTTTTGAAAACCTATAATAAATTTACTAAAATTCTGGTCTAAACGAAACCCAGTATAAAGACGTAAAATGAGGGGTGGGAGTAGAAAGCGCAAGTTTTCAATGCTTTGTAAATAATGAATCGCTTTGAAACGTATTTTAATGCTAACTATACATATTATACTACCCAAATAGACGATTTTTAAAATCATTAGGGCTATTTGAAAATTTAGCTTTTGAAATCATGTCAACTAGGGAAAATATACGCCTTATCGCTAGAGCTTCTTTGCACATCGTGGCAAATAAGCACCCGGGTGCCAATTTGCTCCAACGTATTTGCACCACCTACAAAGGTGGAGCAAATTCGCATCTGGGTGCTAATTTGCACCCGCGTGCATTTTCATAAAACACCGTTTACATGACCAACATACACCCCAGGTGCAAATTTACACCCTGGGTGTATATTTGAACCGGTGTGTATATTGAGCATACGTACGAGGCTAAAGACTCAGGAAACCCAGACAAATATGAAGTCTCACCAGAGCCTTCTCTGCTCGATCGCACCAAAGTATGGTTGTAGATAATGGTGCGGATAAGAAAGAAGATATCAGTCCATGGGCGCATCCAGACAATTCCCTCAAGGGCTAATATTAAATCAACAACATATTTCAGAGCGGTCCGTGCGACCATCGCTCGATGGGTGGGGGTCAGGAAAAGTATTTCTAAAGAATCCTACAGTCACTTGTGATTTTCAAGGTAAGGAGGGGTCTGATCCCCCTGTCCGTCCCTTTGGATTCGCCCATGCTAACGTTATTACATAGCTGCGCATGTGCATATGAGCCCTGACATGAGATTTCCAACCATGTGGTATGTGCGACCACAAAGCCTCAGATCAGCCTGCGCATACGCGTAGTCTGATCAGAGCCTTTGCTTGTCGCTTGAATATTCTTTGAGTGTTAAGCTACTGACTGAACATCATTTGAAGTTTCTAAGCTTAAAAGGAGGTGGCACAGGCTCGTCTGAATCTTTCCTTGTCACGTACTTGCCATAGCTATAAACCATGATTGGGTTTAAAACCAGGCATGCAGACTGTCGCATGATATCCAAGTTATATCCAAGCCTTATATAATGTTGTACAATCTTTCTGAATTTATCACTAAAATAAGTTTTTCCAACAATTCGTTTGAATTTATAAACTAAATCACCAAAAAGTATAGGTTCTAATATGCTTTGTTGCAGAAGAGTTTTTAACCCAATGTTGTATTTAACAATTAACTCTGAGTGTCTGTGGTAGAATTCAGAAAATGCTTTTCGTATGATATCTATAGCATTGTTTTAATCACTAAGCAGTTAAAAATAAATTTCTGTTGTTGAAGTCATCGACATTTGAACACACACTAGCAAAACGAATAAGCTGAGAAATATATACACCATAGGAAGGAGAGCGAGGAACATCTCCATCAAGAAGTGGGAAATTTACTATTTCAAAATGAAAATCATCACGTTTATCATAATTTTTAGAAGAAACTATGACGTTTGTTATTGATAAGTTCAAGTCCAAAAACAGAGCTCCAGTATCAGAAGAATTAGCCTTATTTATATAACTGAAGTTCAGTAGGATATATCTGACCTACCATTTGTTCAAAATAAGGATTATCAATATTAAGTAAGTCATCTAAATATCTGGAGTCGGAGTTAAAAGCTTCAATAATATCAGTTTGATTATTGTCAGACAGAGACAACATACAGTCTCTCTCATAACAAGACAAAAACAAATCTGCAACAAGAGGAGCACAATTAGTACCCATTGGAATACCTACAATCTGTCTATATAATTTCGAGCCAAGTCTTATAAATATAGTGTCCAGAAGATGATGGAGAGCATCGCACATTTTCTGACATGACCACAATTTATATCGTTTAGGTAGTTTAGAAGTAAAAAAATGCATTTTTATTATTACAAGCCAAATAAAGTGAGCCCTCTCTATTAATTGTTTGTTTAATTAATTCTGTGAGTTTTTCTTTGATTAGATTATGGGGTAATGTAGTATAGAGAGTAGAGAAATCATATGTAGACAAACCAGATGCTAGGAAACCTCTAGACTTCAAGTTGTTAAGAATTCACCTGAATTTTTAATATACCAAAATAACTTTTACCATTTCTTTCATAAACTGTTGTGCAATATTTAATGGACATGGTTTTTAATCGCAGTGAGGCAAGAAGTCAAAAGAATAGATAACTCAATAGTTGTACATGCACTAGAATAAGCAATAAAACGCGACTTATAGGGCCGCCTTATGAAGTTTAGGTAACCAGTATAACGTAGAAAGCTGGCTATGGTCCTCATCAACAAACAACCCAAACTAGCTGCCATGTGGCATCGATGCATATCAAATATAGACGTCTCATCAAGCCTGTTATGCTCATATGCTCACACCTATCTTCTTACCTTATACTATGAAAACAGTTCAGTGTAATCTATCCATTGTCGCAAATCCCTTAAACACATATTATTTAGGCAGGGCTCATGTGCTCCCACTATTTTAAACCGGCGCGGTAGTAAACACTGTAAAACAAGTTTTAGCTTTTGAAAGAAAAACATTATAAGCTACGTTTGTGCTACCTAACAAAACATCGAGTTTTGCTTTTGGCGCAAATGCAAATCTTATCATCAATAACATGTTTTTTAGCGCTGAGTATTTTGTTTTAGGCTAGCTGTACGCAAACCAAAAAGGCTGGTGTTTTAATGAGACAAGAAACATCCCCAAGTCAAAACGTCCCGAAAGTTGCCAAGACGTCCTCATATTTTCATAATATGACCACCAAAATGTTATAATTTACAAAAAGGTAGAGGGTGAAATGGGAACTATGTTGAGTGCACATTTTTGAGCCCCTGCGAGCACTATACATGCGGCCTATTGCATAATGATTTGAGTGCTAAAAAAAAGTTATATCTGCTTCATAACCTAATCAGGTCGCCTCACTAAATCTCACTAATCTAAACTAATTAGATTCATTTCAAAGATAGAGATGATATGTAGAAAACGAAATATAGGAGCTCTCATATTTTTTAATGGTAGCGTGTATGCATTGGCTGTTGCATGGTAATGCAACTTTTTATAAAGAGCTAATATATAAGATTTTGTCGTATATAATGTGGTTAAGAAATTCTTAATGTACAAAAAGCCCTCTCAATAGGTCTTTGGCAGTCCATGGTCAGGTAAACAATAGTAATATATTTTAAAGTAAATAACATATATAACAGTTATCACAAGCGTAAATTATATTAACCTTATTGGCAGTATGCTGCACAGAATTGAGTGCTTTTAAGGCAATATGCAGAAAGTACGAAATATGACTTATCTGGTCTAAGTTACTTTTTGTGTCATCAATACAGTGAATAGCCTACTATGAATTATCTGGGAAAAAACGAATCCATCAGAAATAGAGAAAACCTACAATATAAGAAAACAGCAAAAATAGTAAGTCAGTATGATCAGGAAATACCACAATCACAAACTGCAGACTAACCCATGCACCGCGAGGAAGAGTCGCAAAACAACCAGCTCTCTCTTCCCCATCAAGATGATTGCAAAACTAGAAGGAATATAAAGAAACGTACAACAAAACATAGAACGATTACAGAATCCCACAATGGGAGTAACAATAAACTCGGTTTTATTGAGTCTGTTCATGAGAACTAATGGAAAGTGCAACACTGCGCACGCCCCCTAGCATTGGCTTAAGCGGTATTCTGCTTTCCGTCAGAACCCAATATTCCTGAGGGCCCAGAATATGAAAAAAAAAACTATCAACCGGGGAGAATCCTGCATGAGGGTTTCTAGCACCGAAACCTTATTTACTTGCATGTATACATGTAAGTCAATGAGCCAGCGAATGAAAAACCTAACAAAATACTATGATTTTTGTTGCTTTACTATGCACAGTCTCATCTGATATTTACCACGTTGGAAGAAAATCTGACGTTTTTGCATGCGGCCAACAAAGGCGCTTCCGCTCAGATTATCTGTTATTCGTTGTAATAACTAAACCTGTCACATGCAAATTATCAACAGTAGTTGAGCCTCACTTTTACAGAAACTCCAAAGACGGCTTTTCTCTCGTCCAGGCCCAATTACGATTAGAATTTGTCCACTTTTGTACGGATATTTGCCCTTGGTGAAACCATAGACTAAGAGTAGCTGAAACCAAGGCTCACTGCACATACACGTAGCTCTGGTTTGACGTCGTTTCCAATCAGACGTCGGGACATTATATGACTCGCAAGCGCATTTGAATGAGAGGATAATGGCTTACCTTTAACATGCAAACTATCCAAACTGGCGAACGGCTCACTAAAATCTGAGGCCGGTTCTTCAATATCACGTCTAATGTCCCTAGTTAGCCTGTTATTTCAGATTGCGTTATCTGTAAAAGAACCAGACTATTGTTTATCTGTTTGCCTACTAGTGTCGTCTGCTGATAGTCTTTGCAAACAGTTTGGACCCAGATCAGGCCCGACAAAACGTTGGGCCTGATCTGGGTCCATACTGTTTGATACACTGATGGCATTCCTGAAATAGTTCTTCGAGAAAGTTGATTTTTGGAAAAATCAGCAAACGACAAAAAAGCATGCAAAATTACCCAGAAAGCAAAGAGTTATGCCGAAACATTGGATCAACGCATCGATTCTACCAATTCCTATAGACCAAAAGCACATTTGCTATAGAATTGATAGGACCAAAGAAACAATACGGGGCAACTCATGAGATCGCATGTTCGTAAAGGTACTTTTTAACCCATGTATGCCTATGGAATGTCCCACCTTTGTCAATCGAACGAATCCATTTCGAATTTAAGTGTTGTTGGGTAGCAATTAACAATTCCATTCAAATTTCACTTTACATTCTGAAAGCAAACATTGCAGAAGCAGATCAGACACGGCTTTCTACGGCATCTGTGATCTGCATCTGCACTGTCTGCGGGTATCCTTTAGATTATTTAAACATGCTTGCAGCCTCAGAATGTCTACATCTTATTAATTTTAATTTGTTTAACGAAATAAAAATACTTCAAGAAGTTTCTGAGTTACAAGTGTTTTTCGTTTTCGATAAATGAACACATACGGACGGACGAACAAATGTAATGCACATATTGTACACCGAAAAATCTCAGTATCGTGACGTACTATATGAAGCTGGTACATGTATAAGTAGCTGAAACACTGGATCATTATCAAACTGATACACTAGGAACATTTGATCCAGATCTTATATTACTTGTTTCAACTTGTCGTTTATTTATTATTTTTATTTTTCATTATTTCTTTTCTGGAGTGTGTGGGGGTGATTCCGGTATCATAACATAATTGTTTATTCTCACAAATGCCTTAATTTGTATGTTTTGAAAATAGCAAGTTTTACCTAGACATTAAGGTACAAACATTTAGAAAAAATATGATGTTGACTGGAATCGCGGTCTGGTGCTACCGAAATATTCCAATACACTTGAATTGGAAAAGCTTACACTAATTCGCGTTTCTCCGTATTATCCTTGTATTATACACAATCGAATTTCATAAACCAATGTAATACGAAACACATCCAAACCACCTGGTCATAAATTGAAACTAAATTCAAAAACACAAAAAATTGCCCAAAACAATTCGCAAATTGATATTGACCGTGTCACTAAGAATATAATTAATAATGTCTTCGAATCTGCTAAAGCCAGATCACTAGAAAAAAAGTTTGGTTCAAGACAGCTTGCTAGCGTCAAATACTAGGGTAGAGCTTTCAAAATGTGTCTGCAACTTGTTTAGCTATCATACATTCAATGTAGCAAACAGAAACCCTGTGGTCAGGATAATATTGTATTAGAATGAGCAGTCTGATCTACGTCCTAGTTGCATTCACGTCGCAAATACACGTTTTCTTATAGGGTGCCTAAAATATAAATTGAGCCACGACATGAGAAAACTAACAATGTGACTGTACACCACGAGAAAATCCTGATAAACCTAGGCTGATCAGAGTCTTTACTGTCCACATGAAGGAAACTTGAGACCTTACTTGTATGCACTAGCTGAGCGCACAGCAAAGACTCTGATCAGGCAGGGCAGATGCCCAGACTGATCTGATTCTTCGCTATGCGCACACTCATTTTGTTCGTTTTGTCTTGCCATCGCTCAATATTATTGTTCTGTCCTATTTTTTAATGTTATAAAGAAAAGTACCTTTATAAAACGAACACCACAAAGACTTATTGAGTTATGCACAAAGACAGTCAAATAAATTGATATTTATAACATAATCCATGACATTGAAAATCAGTTAATTATCTATAATCTTGCTTTCTATAACTTAAGGTCAAAGGAAACGTGTTTATAATTCGTACAGGAGAGAATCTTTAAATACAATTATTATTGAATGATCAACACATTCAGTTTAACTATTATTCCTGTTATAAAAACATAGTCAGTCTTATTGGATTATCCCACAAAAAATATTTAATTTTCGTTTCCAATTTCGTTTTAACACCTGCAACTTCGTTTAATACTGCCTAACATCGTAACCCATTTCGTTAAATATCGGCAACCTCCGTAACTTGAGAAATTTTTTCCAGCCATAGAATGGTTTTCAGCTGCCAAATTCGTTTAAGTTCAGCGAATTTATTCCTAATTTCGTTTAACTTTGCGAGCTGGAACATTTTACATTTTTGTTTGGTCTGATCATGGTTGCAAATAGTTGCAAAGATTAGCAGCAGACGACATTAGAAGGCAAAGAGTAAGCAAAAAAAATAGACACTATTAAAGCAGATGAGACATTTTGTTTCTTTATAATTTGAACACCACCAACTTCTGTTGGCAGTGTCGAAAAGCATGGTCGTTCGTGTTGATTGCACTGGTGTTTTGTCAAAGCAAGCCATTTTAGCCCTAAACTCGGGATACTTCAAGTGCTCTGTAATATTTGTAATAAAACTCTTGAGTATGTCCAGAAAACGCTACACACCGCAGCTCGCATAGCAACCAATGATACCATAAGGAAGAACATTTTGAACACAAACAAAGACATACATGTACATACGTGAGCGTGAGCGTAAGGATACAACATTTATTAGATTAAAGCAACCAGCCGAGATGATGGCCAAACTAGAAATAACACGAGGACCTATATCAAAACAAAGACCAAACACATAATCCCTACCTACATTGGGAGTTACTGCAAACAACGACACACTTGGTAGGCGGCGATCCTGAATGTTTTAAAACAAAACTGGTCTAAGCATTCACTGTTGCATTTGTATCACATGCATGTGTCAAAAACCCGATGTATGCATTTGTAAAGCCTTATTCCAAATTCACTATAATGAGAAACAGACCGATTTATAGAAACTTATTGTATCGTCTATATAACTTCCGTGTTTATATGTTCTTTTAAAATCACAGTGGTTTAAGTTTTCACATCATTACATCGAAAACTATCGGACCAGAAAAGCTTAAAGAAAACAATAATTTCCCTGTTTAATCGTAACAATAATCAAGGTAGGATAAGTGTTTATGAATGTAACACAGTTTCGGACTAAATCTAAAATAGAAATATGTATTTCTCACCTGTATTTTGTATGTTAACTTGACTTACTGGTTTTAAAAATTGGGCATAAAAAGTGTTTCACTTCATATTTGAGTAGGCTTATACCACAGATTTCGGCAATTATCGTGTATTCTCACTGTAAAATCCGTTAGAGGCAGGGGATACATTAGTACCTATTTATCACTCATCGCCTAAATAGGCTCCTGTAGCTATTATAATTTATTTTAATTGGTTATAGCTTTGCTTGGAAAAATTACATGCGGAATGATAGACAGATAATACCATCTCACTGACCAAAGTGACCATGCTGCTTATCACTTAGATCAGGTCAATATGTACACTCATTGCATCATACAGGTAAGGGAGGGGTGCAGGAATCCTGGCTTTAAATATTAGGTCGTTAAAGACATAGAAATTTTAGCAATAATACTGGTACCACTCATTATGACTCTCTCCAGGGGTCATACTGGACAGATCTGTTAACACATTTACATAGCTTGGCATGACACTCAGCTCAAATGGAAAATTTTATCAAGCTCAAAAAGCACTACCAGAACAGGCAACAAAAGCATTATTTTCGTTAAACAATTTGTTTGATAAAATTGACCTTTCTATATCAGAAAAGTTAAAGCTATTTGATTCTATGATCCAACCTATACTTAACTATGCTAGTGAAATAAGGGGTTTTCATCCTGCACCAGATATTGAAAGAGTACATCTTTAATTCCTGAAACAAATATTAAAAGTGAAATCCCAGACACCATCTGCAGCTGTATACGGCGAGTTAGGACGTGTCCCCTTACATGTTATGAGAAAAGAGCGTATACTTAAGTACTGGTTCAACGTGAAATGTTCTACCAACACGTTATTGCAAGAAACTTATCTAAATGAGATACATGTCGCTGATCAATGTCACTATCCTACATCAATGTCATTTTGGACAATAAAGGTAAAGCAGCTTCTTGATAACCTAGGATTTACATTTTTGTTGGATAGTGAAGATATAACACTGTTACAAGTAAACCAGATTATAGAACGTTTATATGATCATTTCTTGCAAGGATGGCTTGGTGATCTTAACAATATATCAAAATTATCAACGTATAAATGTTTTAAGAGTCAGTTCTGCATTGAACATTACTTCGATTGTGTAGCTAATGAAAAACACAGAATACAGCTCACACGTTTTCGTTGCTCGTCTCATAGTTTGGAAATTGAAACTGCTCGTTATAATCGAAATCATATAGATAGGGCCGACCGTATATGTAAATGCTGCAACATGAACATGACAGAGGATGAGTATCACTTCCTCCTTATATGTCCTGCCTTTTCAGAAATAAGAAGACAACATAATCCCCATACTTTTGCAGGTGGCCCACTAAGCAGAAATTTATAACACTAATGACTAACCAACAAGCAAAGTTTTTGAAACATTTTGCAACTTATATATATGAGGCCAATGTAAAATGTAAATCACTTTTAGGATATTAGCTCTAGGGTACCTTGCAAATTATATTTGAATCAAGCTTCAGCAAACAAAGTAGATTCGCTGAGACCTATCACATGAGGCGCCTCAATTGAATTCATTCTGTTTGCCATAGTATTTTGCATTTCCAGCAGATCATATACTATTTATCATAATGATTATACAATAGCCTCTCCTACTGTTTAAACGTGACAGATAGATTATAAATTGTAATGAAAGTGTTAACACATCTCATAGTAAATGCATATACTATCAGGCTAATGTTAGCCATCTTGCATCTACTAAACCATAATTTTGCACTAAGTTTTGTAAATGTAATACTGTTTATATTGCTCTTCTCATTGTATATATGTTAGAGTAGAGGCACATAGGTGCCTAACTCAGTTAATAAAGTATCAAGTACTGGACAGTTCAAAAGGACAGTCATAATGAGGTGATTATGACTTCCCTACAGGGGCAATAAAGTGGTCCCATGAAGGGATTAGGTAATTTATGATAAAATATTGAATTTTATCTTAGTGAAAGAAATTGTGTTGTATACAGGTAATTCCCCACTTGAGACCCCTTTAAATTTGTGAGATATTGAAACTGTCCCTTATCAGTTAATCCTTTAATGATCTCTTATGCCTTTATGCGGTTGGCAACTTTGCTTTCCTCTTTAATTGCACGCCGATGGGTCGGACTTCAGTTTCTATGACGGTTCCGACTTAAATACTTATCTATTGATGAGATGGTAGGGACCTGATACTTTGGCTGTTTTTTTGGGCCCACCGGGGTTTACCTGTTGGATTTCTTTTGCTCTGGTATTCAGTTTTATTTACTGTTGATTCCCTATCTTTGCTTCATCACCTTGTTATATCTTGATTTGTATGTTCTGGGAGATGATGCATTGATAAGTTAGGGGTCTTTCATGCAAACCAAATATTTATCTGTATTGATCCACATCTGAATTAAGGGTGAGGTTGTCAGAGGTATTGGGGTTTTTTTAAAGTTGGAGCTCAGAATATAGAATTTGTGTCGTCTATATAATAGATACGCCCACCCCCTATCCTCCACCCTTTTCAAAGCTTTAACAAACTAATGACAGTTTTCAAGTCTGTGGCACTCAGGATATCTAAGGCTAAATGTCAGGGAGCTGATAAACCTTCATCCTTGTATTCTTGTTATGTGTCTTGTTTTACATAAACGCGGGTAGCGTTGTAATTCATGGTTACAGAAACACGTGCATCTTCTATTCATTACATTTACTGGCGTACACGTTACTATTATAAATGTTGTTTGTATAAATAGGCATGAAATTATGAAACGGTCTTACTTGACCGCCGTAAAAGCTACCCCGAGCCTCTCATATGTGAAGATTCGCAAGTACTAAAATTACGCAAGGCCAAATAGCTATTGGATTTAATATAATTTCCGCCATCTTTTGTGAAAAATTCCTACGTATTTCCAGTTTCATCTTTCTTGGCATTTTAGAAAAGTCTTGCGGTATTAAACATACAGGGATACCGTCATTATCGCTGAATTGTAGCATTGCCTTCAGCAGGCTGTTGAACTTGTCTATTAATCTATCGTTCGCTCGCCGACTATTACATATCTTTAATGTTGATTAGTTTGATGGTTGACGATGCGTTTCTTAACAACTGCATATCGTATGAGTAGACCCATAGATATGGCTAATTATGAGTTAGTTTTATAAGATGATGATCAATGTTGATATGCTGATGTCAACTAAAACTCTCCTGGGGTACATGGAATGGGTCTTCAGGTCATGTCTATAGATTAAAGACGTTTATCAAACACAAGGATCACAACTCATGCCCTGATACCGAAAATTGCATCGGGGGGGGGGGGGGAGGGGGTGCCTGACAGCATTTTTAAAGTCAAAGATGGCCGTTCGGACCTCCTTCGAGAAAATATTGGACCCGATGTGGATTCGTATCAGAATGATTATGGAAACATATTATCACTTGTGACTTCGAGGGACTCCATGCCCCCCCCCCCTCTGGACCCGCCCATGCAACTAGCGGTAAAAGGACCGGTGTCATACCAGGTGCACTAAACAGTGCACCAAACAGCACTACTAATTCATCGACGGTATACACAAAGTAATAGATGTTTTTGAAAAAGTACAATTAACCCTGTGTAAAACGGCCACTCTCAAAACGACCAAAAATTGGTTTTAAGACCAATTATCGCTTAATGCAGGTTAAATATACTCCTCAAAGTAATTGAAGGACCATTACTATCAATTATAACATTGATGCATTTTGTGTAGAACGTATTTCGAAAACCGATTTTACGATCTAGCCTAAATTTTTCAGACATCTTTGACGCCTTATTGCCAAGTGAAACAGCAAAAAGAAAGTGGTAGAAAATATTACTAACAAGGATTTTTTTTGTCATTTTAAAGCTTGCTCTGAATGTATTGGAATGTCTTTTTTTGTGTGTGATCCATGGGCCACAGAACTGCATGAAATGAATGAAAAGTGCTTTTAGATGCTGACATCTCTGTTTTCGCATGATTTTATGGTGTTTTAATCCCGTTGATACCATCCACCTCTTCCTGTGAGAGAAAACTGTCCCGATTGGATGTGGCGTAATGACCAGACTATAGATTCAGACAACTGGTTTTGGCGTTTGTCTGTGACAATCTTTAAATGATTCGTCGGGACATCTTTCTAACACTCAACGGCATAGAATGACGATTAAAAATCGGATTCTTGATGGCCAAGTACACACATTGTTTACAGAAAACCAAACAATGTCAAAACTCCATTGCCAGAGATGAAAATGCTTGCTTCCCAGTATATTGAAACAGTTTGAAGATTTTTTTTGCATGTAAGCGAAACTGTTTAAAACAAAGTTTAATTTGGTATCACTTTCATTCTACTCAAACGACCACAGAAGAATTTCTTAACCCCACCCACTGCCTTTTGAAAGTGTGTTTTTGAGGGTATGTGCATTTGAGACACAGTTATGGCAGAATTAGGCATGGGAGTCATTCATAATGATTCTTGATTTATGGGCATAAAGCAAAGAAATATTTGGGCCAAGTTTTACAGAATTTAGATGTTTGAGATAATTATACTCGCATTCTAAAATCTTGGTCCTTTAAATATTTTGAGGAGTATATATTTCAAAATGCTCCAAGAGGCATCTGCACTACTTTCAACCTTCATTAATCATCCATTTGTCATTAAGATCTTTGTTTGGTCTTTTTTGAGGTGCCGTTTTAAACCTGGTTTACGATATAGCAAAATATAATGCAGTTACTCATATGAAGCCAGACTTAAAAATAGTAAGTGATTATGATCAGGAAATACAACAATCACAAAGTGCAGACAACCCAATGGCACCGCGAGGAAGAGCCACACCACAATCACGAAGCACCAGGAAGAAAAACTAAGCCACCAGCTCTCTCATTAAGATAATGGCAAAACTAGAAGGGCATAATTACGCACAACACATAAAGTCACGCACAACAAAACATAGAACAATTACAGATCACACAACGGGATTACAATCAACAATGAATCAACAACAACAGAACGTCCGCCTTAGAACGGACAGCAGCCTAAGCCGCTGGAAGGGGGGGGGGGGGGCTTTAATGTATTTTACTGGTGCCAAATCTTCGCCCTAGATTCTGCTGTTGTTGAGGCACAAATAATGTTAAGTTCGCATGGAGGCGGCTACCTACTATTGCAATGTATAATCATGGAGAAACAATCTTATCAAATTTACACACCAGGATGAAACAAAGTAAAGGGCTCATGACCCACAGATAGTCAGAGCTAAAGAAAGACTCAAGTTGTGCCACGGTGGGCCCGGCTACAGACAAGCATCAGGCACCAACCCATCCATAAAAGCTTTACGTCAGAGCCATCATTGGGTCTGAGACATGGCCCACCGTCCATAGCTATAAACCGTGATTGGGTTTAAAACCAGGCATGCAGACTGCTGCATGACATCCAAGTTATATCCAACCTTTTTATAACGCTTGATAATCTTTTTGAATTGATCACTAAAATGAGGGTTTTCAACAATTACTTTGCATTCATTAACTAAATCACCATACAATATAGGTTCTGATATAATGCCCTGTTGCAGAAGAGTTTTATTCCAACTTTGTATTTAACAATTAACCCTGAGTGTCTGTGATAGAATTTAGAAAACGCTTTTCGAATTTTATTATATCTATAATCTTGTTTTAATAAATTAGCAGTAAAAATAGGTCTCTTATAGAAGTCATCAACATAAAAACACAATAAGTTGCGAAATATATACACCATAGGAAGGGGGAGTGAAGTATATATCAGTAGTTATTTAGACACGACTGTGGTCTCTTTATTACAGATTTTGCAAGATCTGTTTAATTAATCCTTATCATGCTGAATTTTTAATGTACTACACCCTCCCTAAATGTTGTCCTTTTAACATACCTTGTATACGCATATGCTTTTGCAAACAGTTTCAGCTATCAGTGAAATCTATCCATCTCATATTTCTTTTTCCGTATAAGTATTTTAATGCTTCAATCAATTTTAGAGCACTGAAAGTTTCCATAACGTTTGTTACAGCTAAAAGTAAGTAATGGTGCAAAGATCAGGAATCGATACAATCAAGTACCACACCTGACCCAGGATACCAATGGGAAAGTGACAAACTCACAGAAGACACCACAAACGAGAGCCAAGAGGTCAGCACTTTCCCAGCAGGTGACAACAAGGCACATATAAACAGACGCGCACAAAACACAGCAAACACAAGACAGAACAAAAACATAAAAGATCCACACAAGAAGTACCGCCTTGGAACGGTCAGTAAAATATTTTACTGGAGGGCTTAAACCGGTTTAACGGCGCCAACCTCACCCTTAATTCAGATGTGGATCAAGACACATAGATATTTGGTTTGCATGAAAGACCCCTAACTTATCAATGCATCATCTCCTAAAACATATAAATCAAGATATAACAAGGAGATAAAGCAAGGATAAGGACTCAACAGTAAATTAAACTGAATACCGGAGCAAAAGAAATCCAACAGGTAAACCCCGGTGGGCCCGACAAACAGCCAAAGCATCAGGCCCCTACCATCTCATCAATAGATAAGTCTTTAAGTCGGAACCATCATAGAGTCTGAAGTCCGACCCACCGGCGTGCAATTAAAGAGGAAAGCAAAGTTGCCAACCGTGATTGGGTTGACTACCAAGCATGCAGTCTGTTGCAATACATTAATGTTATAGCCAATCTTTTTATAATGGGAAATTATTTTAATGAACTGCGCTGAAAAATTAGGATAGTCGTTTGTATATTGAGGGTTTACAGGTTATAATCTCCGCGTAAAATATATTTCTTTCTCAAATGATCATTTTCCTTTTAACATGTTTAAGCCAAAATAGTAAGTGAGTATGATCAGGAAATACCACAATCACAAACCGCAGACAACCCCGCGGCACCGCGAGGAAGAGCCGCCCAACCACCACAAGACACCAGGAAGACAAACCAAGCAAAGCAACCAGCCCCCTCCTCCCCACCAAGACGACCGCAATAGTACTAGAATGGACATAAAGTAACGTACAACAAAACATAGAACAATTACAGACTCCCACAATGGGAGTAACAACAAACAAAAAGTCAACAACAACAGAACCACCGCCTTAGAACGGACAGCCAGTAATTATTTAAATGACCGTTTCAAAGTTGTGTTTTTTTCGGATCTTTTTTGTTATTTGTGTTTGTCTTTGTTATACTGTCTTGTCTGTTCCCCGCAGCCGTGTGATTACCTGCTGGGAAATGGCTGACCTCTTTGCTCTCATGTATATGTTTTCTTGTGTTTTTGTCACTTTCCGACATGGTGTCCTGAGTCATTATACGACATTTTATCTGAGTCTTTGCTGTTTGTCAAAGTATTCATTAAGGAGCTTGCAGTCTTTAAAGGATGAGCTCATTAATATCACATATGTACTTAAAATGTTATCGTCTGGAAGCAAAGAATGCTGCAAGAAATTAAAACTAGAGTGTGCAAATTTTCTGGGCCAGACTTGCTAGTTTCGACCGTTTAGGCCTCATCAGGGACCCTCTAATAGTTTCAAAGTTCCACAATGATCTCAAAGGACAAGAAAATAAAATGGATACTATAGTGAAGGGCAGGGAGCCGTTCTACTGCGGCAACACAGTCCCAATCACCAGCTTTAGTGAAGTCAAATATGTTCTTAAAATGTTATCCTTTGCAAGCAAGGAACTGAAACTAGAGTGTGCAAATTTTCTGGGCCAGACTAGCTAGTTTCGGCCATTTAGGCCTCATCAGTGAGCCACTAATAGTTTCAAAGTTCCATAATGAAACCCATGATCCCAAAGGACACGAAAATAAAATCTTCGTTCTACCGCCGCCACACAGTCACAATCACCAGCTGTAATGCAGTTAAATATGTTTTTATAAATGTTTCCATAACTAATTGTCTATATCAGCATTTTCAGTGCTCAATTTGCATATCAGTACTTTAGATATCGTAATTTTCTCTGATCAATAAGGGGCTCAAATAATGAGTGATATTTAGAAAGATATTTACTTAAACTACTCGGACATACACAATCATGTGCATACAAAATAGTGAAACATTAACCTACTCCTAAAGGAGCACTCTGATCAGGGATTATTATTTTTGCAAATTATATACTGATATCTAGGATGGATACTTCCGGATTAGCAACTGCAATTTTGGAATCTTTCAGAATTATTTATATATAGTTCTCTCCGCCCCTTTCTGTGCTTAATAACCAATCAATTTGCACAAAAATTTAAATTTTTGGCCAACTTAATCACATTTTTTGTCAATATTTGTAATATCTACTAAGTTAAATCATTCAGTTAATTCGTCAAGTCGTCAATGCTACGATTTCGAAAGGAGGACGTGAAAACTATAAGTGGGTCATAGCTCACTACCCTCGTTCCCACCTAATTCCTTTACAATTGTGATATATACATGAAACATTATTGATGCCTTTTGACTTCTATCATGTACTGTTTAGTCCTTATCTTTACTATATCTCCTTTTTATATCTTGATTTATATGTTTCCTTGAGATGATGCATTGATAAGCTAGGGGTCTTTCAGGCAAACCTTACATCTATGTGTCTCGATCCACATCTGAACTAAGGGTGAGTTTGGTGCAATGAAACCGGTTTAAGTCATCCAGTAAAATATTTTTACTGACCGTTCCAAGGCGGTACTTCTTTAGGGATCATTTGTGTTTTGTGTTTTTCATGCTTTCGCGTCTGTTCATTGCTGCCTTGTGGTCACCTGCTTGGAAAGGGCTGACCTCTTGGCTCTTGTTGGCGCTGTTTATTGTAGTTTTGTCACTTTCCCATGTAGTATCCTGGGTCAGGTATGGTACTTGATTGTATCGTTTCCTGATCTTTGCCGTCTTTCTTACTTCTATCAGGATGTTAGTTGTCGTCGAGTTAACTGCACATTTATCTTATTTTGATGGCGTCCGCTGTGTCTATCTAGAAGCATTATATAACTAGTTTAGCATTTACTTAAACCTTAATTCAATTTTCCTTTTTTAAAATAGTTTGCATAAAGGAATGGATTTATCTGTGCATTTGAATAACTGCCTGACAGGTTTTATTTATTGGTATCAGACGTATAGGAGATGTGATTGAAGAGCAGCGAACTTCGTATATAACCGAATATTTTTTCTTTGCTGGATTGACTTTGAATTCAAAGTAGCACAGTTATTCAACAAAAGTGTAAATAACCAATAGCGACTTACGTTACAACTTGTAAAATACATTGGCTCTGGTTTGTCGTGGTCGTTTAAGTGTCCTGACTTATCAAACCTACCTGCACTCTAATATGGCCATAGGATCTAGCGTGGGGACAGGGAGTCCGAGCCCTCAGCTCTGGAAAATCACACGTTTGTCATATGTTTCCTAAGATATAATGGTACGGACCCTCCTTTGGAAGCAATTGGGGTCCAATTGCTTCTCGGTGGAGGTCCGTACGACCCTCTGTGAAATACGTTGATTACAAAAAAGCTTTTTTTTGTGTTTTTTAGGAGACCCCTGGCGGAATTTTCTGGATCCGCGTATGATGGGCAGAAAGGGCACAGCCAAATACCACGTACCAAACCATGGTTCAAAGCAAGACAATAAGATTAAGAAAAATGCGAGTAAGTACTATTAGGAAATTCAACAATCACAGATCAAAGACCAACACATGACAGCTTGGGAAAGAGATACCAGGACACAAACAAAAACACACACAATTTAAGTAAAGCTCTATCTTTCCCTGCTAGATAATTGCAAAACTAGAAAGAACATTGAACTATTTCCAAAACCTGGACCAAACACAAGTGAACTAGCCATTCAAATTTTAAAATGCAAAACAATAAACTCTCTTAAATAACAAAACATGACTTCAAAGAGCCAGTGCTCAAACAGATGGCACATGGTTTGGTTAGCCTAAGATAAGCATGAGACACACAGTCGCCCTTCGATGAGTGATTTGGAATTAAATTTATCATCTGACCCATTGCTGTGCATATAAAGAGCAAAAACAGCTATATACCGTAATCGGCTGTGTGCAAATACATATACACGATGGTAAAATGCGTGGTAGGACGATTATTTACCTTAAGTTTAAAAGATGCAGGGTAATTACCATTTAACATATGAGCTAGTGCGCCATGATTGCTGGTCTAATTGTCCTTGATGAATATGTTATGTATCTAAAGGCACTACTTCAACAAAATAAAAATAAAAACCTGTCTCATTAAGGGAGTGTAATGTAGCTCTTCCTTACAGTATCGTGGGCTGGTCTGAGGTGTGTGATTGTGGTATTTCCTGGCATCGAGGTTATAAAACTTGAGTACAGTCCTAAACTCAAAATAATGCGCAATGATTGGCTGCTTACAGACACGTGTCCACAAGCAGCTAATCATCGCGCTTTATTCTTAGTCTGAGAATGAACTCAAGTTTTATAACTTCGAGGCCTGATCATACTCACTTGCTGTTTTTGTCTGAGATTTGTCGTACCGGTTGGGCTGAAACTGGATTTAAATGTCAAAAATTGTATTTAAATAGAAAACATAAACACGCATAAATCTTTGTCAAGCAACGAAACACCAATAAAATAGAATTTACATTTCAATGGGTCTATGATGGATATTGGTCTAGCTTTGACTGCTTTAGCACCAGGTGACACTATTTCAGTAGAAGACACTATTTATTGGTAAAATGCTTTTTTGAAGACTGTAAATACTGTCAAGAAATGAATCGTTATGAAATGCCATATAAAGCATATGTCCCCATTTTGGAGCCTTCCACAAGATGATTTCATAAGCAAGTACCCAAAACAAACAGTTTATGAAAAACAACATGTTTTTGCAGAGTTGAAAAAATTGGCGATGTGGTATTCGATACAGAATTGATTTATAGCAATAAAAATGGGGTCGGTGTAAATAGTTTGGTCAATTTATTTTTCTTCAGAAATATAAATTCGATTTAGTATCCTATATTAAATGGTGAAAGATATGTAAATATACATATATCCGAAATATTTGTTCCACAGAATATATTAGTTATGCTAAATAAATTAAATTTAAGGTCAGCTTGTAGCCTTATAATGTTTATGGAATATGGGCTAATAGTACACATCAAAATCAGACCCGCAATACGCGGTGACAGACAAGGCTCCCCAGTTTGCTTTCGAATATTCTATTAAATTTGAAATAAAGGGATTTTTTAATCCATCTTATTACCATAAAATTAAAAGTTGACTCGTCCAGTTAATTAGGATGGGAAAGTTGACTCCAATGATGATGCAAGTACAAGATATTGAATGTAATTTCTAGTTTTCAATACGTATATATTGTGTGGTAAAAAAATACTCAAATCCTATACCAAAGTAAGGAATAAGCAAAGTTCAGGAATTGATACAATCAAGTACACCTGACCAAGGACACCATATGGGAAAATGACAAAACACAAGAAAGAATCACACAGAAGAGAGTCAAGAGGTCAGCCCATTCATTGCAGATAACCACAAGGCTGCAAGTAACTGACTAGACAGTTTGAAAAAGACAAACACGAAACACAAATAACAAAAAGGGTCCTCAAAAAAGCTGTTTGGTTCACATGTTAGATCCCTTACTTATCGATGTATCATCTCCTAAGACATAATAATCGAAATATAAAAAGATAAAACAAAGATTAGGACTCAACAGTATGAGGTATATCCTAAATCTCGTAAATACAACTAAATACCGGAGCAAGCCAGATTCTTGTTTTATGAATACAAATAAACACAAATACTTGAACTCTGGAATTTTAACTAAAGGTGTTTAAGATCGTCGTTATTTTTTCTCCAAAATATGGATTTTGCTGCCATTGCTTGTTCTAATACCAAAATAAGCTGAGTTAGACGTTTTTTTAGCTGCAGCTGTTAACCGATGAATGGATATTATATTATTATTGACTTCAGTGAGATAGACATGAGGATTTATCTACCCGAAAAAGTGATATTCACCAAGGCCACAAGGTCGATGTGAATATCGATTCTTTGGGTAGATAAATATGTTCTTAAAAGAGAAACATATTCTTAAAGCCTTATGTCTGCCGAAATTGAAGTCAATAAATGTTTTGTTATATGACTTTTCAACTGTGAAAGAAACATTTCTACTTTCACTTTTGTAAATAGAGTTGTATTGTTGAAGTCATGTCAAAATAAAGGTCTTTCTCACAATTTTAATCAATTGTTGTTGTTTTTGATACCTTTATGTAGCATTTCGTATTTGAAAATGAATATAAATTCTCTGAACGAACACTATTTTACGTTTTTTTATTCAAACAAAGAAAAATGAACATACAGAACGAAACTGTTGTTAAAATTCATTACAACTATTTAATTCTCATATTTGGCAAATCATGTCGCTTTCAAGCAGCCCATGCTAATTTTCTACTCAGGTTTTAATCCTCTAGAGTGTCGTATAGGAAACGTGTAAAATCATTCACCGCTGGAAACCAGTTTGAGCTGTTTTACATCCAATCACAACCCTTTAGGCCAGTTTGTATCATTTTCTAGGTAGACATAGGGACATCACACATAAGAGAGCAAAGAGATTAGCTCTGTCCTAGCAGGTGACCTAAAGGCTGTAATGAACAGGCAAGACAGCGTGACAGACTAAAATCATAAATAACAAAACAGATCCACAAAAGAAACACCGCCTTGGAACGGTCAGTAAAAAATAATTTTTCTGGAGGGCTTAAACCAGTTTCATGGTACCAACCTCACCCTTAAAAAAGTGTTAATTGGGAATATTGTATTTATATCCTTTTTCAATGGCCATGACATTCGTTTTAAGGGTCCGTCCTTATTGTCATGAGCTACAACACTTATACTGTAAAGGCCCTGACTAATGGCTTCAATGGTGGTTTTAATAACCATGCCTTGAGAAATTGGTTTTCAACGGCAATGACATTTCACAAAAGTTTTATGATCAGGTTTTGGTATGTGCTTTACTATTTATTATCCCCCTTGATTCATACTTAATTGCAGTGTTCTATCCCCGAATTCAGATCCCGATAGTTCCGTTATGTGACTCTTATGCATAAGTGCACCTGACTGCGAACTTTAAGTGTTTTGAATTATATGAAGAATAGTGTATATTATATCATATATAAGGCTCTGACAAAATACCAGTTCTGTTCGAAAACTTGCTATCAAAATAATGTCTAGAAGTTAATAATGTAAGCATGGCGCATGGATTTCAATATATCAGACTGCAAATTGTAAAAGATGTTTCACATACCTAGCATATTTTTCTTCCCATAAATGACCATTGTCACGATGACATGTTGACCAATGGTTTGAGCCTTCGTTTTTAAACTTTGCGTGTGAATATTTTCCAATGAAAGCAAAATTATGCAAAATGAGCCCAAATATACACTTAGATCTACTTAAAAAATAATTAAACATAGATAAATGTAACAAACTATTTCATGCCTTATTTAATGTTTACTGTTTATTTTATTTCTAATTTCTTTCTGGGTTCGAAAACCAGGGGGATTTTTATAGAATAGCTAGCATTTTAATATTTCTCTATTTTGAATTCTTTGCTCAGTTGAGTTGAACATGACAAAAGTTTTATAATATCGGACAGAGCTCTTTGAAAAAAGGAACATAGCAGATTTATCACCGATAAACCGTTTTAAGTTTTTTTTTAACATTTTGCAGTATTTGCAAATTAACAAGTTGTTCTGGTGTCTTTTCTGGAACTGCTCAGATCTCAAATTGTATGCCGTGATACAAAGTAAAATATGGTGTAAACCAATATCGGAATGTTCCGAAAGCAAATAATAACGGGTAGGTTTGTAACTGGGCATACCGTGGCTCAACTTGAGATTTTCTTCAGCTCTGACTATCTTGAGTCGTAAACCCTTTTCTCTGTTTCATCATAGTGCGTTAGTTGGATTATAATGTTTCTCTATGATGATACACTGCAATAGTTAGGAATCCTCCATGCGAGCTAAACATTTTGTGCTTATACAACGTCAGAATCTAGGGCGAAGATTTGGATCCAGTAAAATGCATTTAAGCCCCCCCCCCCCCCCCCCCCCAGTGGCGGCTGATCGTTCTAAGGCGGTGGTTCTGTTGCTGTTGATCCGTTGTTGATTGTTACTCCCATGTTTGGATTCTGTAATTGTTCTATGTTTTGTTGTGCGTTACTTTGTGCCCATTCTAGTTTTGCGATCATCTCGATGGGGAAGAGAGGGCTGGTTGCTTTGCTTTGTTTGTCTTCTTGGTGTCCTATGATTGTTGTGTGGCTCATCCTCACGATGCTATGGTGTGTTTGCAGTTTGTGATTGTGGTATTTTCTGATCATACTCACTCACTATTTTTGGCTGATGACTTCATTTTGCAGAAAATCACAGGCTAACTATGTTTTGCAAACACAAAACAAATCTAACCCAGGAACTTATCATTTCAATGTATGATTTTTCATTTCCAAGTTACTTAATAAATCATACGAGAAATACCACAACTTATGTAATTTGTAAAATGAAGAAATCAAACAAAGTGTATCGGTTGACCTTAGACTGAAAACGATCCGACATTTATGTTTGACAGTGGAATACAAAAGACTCCTCAAAGCATCTGAATCAATCTTGTTCGAGATAAGCAACTCATTTGAATAATAATCCTGATGTTTCTACACAAATGTAGGACGTAACCGGATTTCAATCTTTAGGCGCCTGTATTTACATTATTTGAGCCTACTCAGGAGATTTTGACATTAACAGTAGATATGAACAGAGAAGACTCTGACAAGACTGTGCTTATGCACAGTCTTGTCAGAGCCTTCACTGTTTGTACACAAAATGTATAGAAACAGATAAAGGTTTATACCAAAACCCTAGACATCTAGCTTTACTTTATAGTTGCGCATGCGCGTGTGAAAGTACAGTTTTCATACGACCTGTCTCAACATTTTTATAATTGCTTTGTGTCATTCCGTAATAGAGGACAAAGTAATGTAAGCATACTCTCTGGTGAATGGCCGAACGTATCATTTGACTTCCCCTTTGTTCAATGGCAGGCTATGTGCCAAGCGCAATGTCATTGTCGTACGTGAAATTAAACGTTTTTATGATAAAGTGTAATTCAAGGCTTTACAATATGAACATACTCGAACTTCATATAATCTGAACAAAACACACACAACTAATTGTCCGGTCGTAGAGTGAAACTACCCAAACATAAACTGTCAATTCGGTTCCACTTAGTCTGTAAATTATAAGCGTTTATGGGTACACATTAAAGTTTTATCAAAATCAGCATCTACTAGGGCGAATAGTTGACCAGTAAAATATATGTGACCCCCCCCCCCCCCCCCGACACACACACACACACCCGCTAAGTGGTTACTGTCTGTTCTATGCCTTGCTGTTGTTCGCATTGTGAGTGATTGTTATGCTTTCACGTGTATGTTTTTGTGTTATCGCGTTTTATTTCTCTTCCTCTCGGTGCCATTGGTTAGTCTGTGATTTTGTCATATCCTCATCATATTCATTTGTGGTTTTGGCGTAAGTCTTTATTTACTTACTTTTATTTTGGCAAGGGTTGATTATATGAAGATTGTATCAAGACTTTGGGAACTGCTACGTGTACCAGCTTATGGACAGTGTGCTTTATGCCTGTGCAGTGTTATGGGCATTGCCCCTAGTTCAAATTAAATTTTAAGATGCTGATAGACATTATAGATGCCATCAGATGAACTGGGCATATATGGCATCATAATGGCTAATTTTGAAGCGACAGTGGCCAAAATATTACTCTACATTCCTTCATTTCTTGACGTTCTAATATGAATAGAGGTCAAAGTGGCTTTATGCCACATGCATGCAGCAAAATCACCTTGATATCCAAATACACATTGTTCATACTCGACTCAACTGAGCTATCCAAATACACATTGTTCATACTCGACTCAACTGAGCTAGACCATTTCCATGTTCATAAATGTTAAAATGTCAACAATTGTTGGCATTTTAAAATTGATTACCATGATAAATACATCATCTGAGTTTGAAATAAAAAAAGTCGTTCTTTTCCGGCAGTTTAGTTTTTATGAGCAGTTGAACTTCATTTTCAGTTGAATTGAACATGAAAGAAAACAAATGTACAAAAACTCGGGGCCAGCGTTCTAGATCACCATTCATTATGTCAACCGTTTCACATTAAAAATATACATACATGTTGATACCAAAAGAGGTTGCAGTGGAGCTGCTATCCTTTTTAGTATAAACTCACACTTACTCTATAACATACTTAGGCCACTTTACTTATATAACACACTAAGGCCAACATTCCGCTAGTGATAAATGTAAAATAATAAATATTTCTACCTGTTATTGATGAATCAATTCTATGTACCAATACAACAGAACAGAACCTAGTTTAAAAGCAGTGAAAATTACACCAAGACCGGTGGCGGTCCAGCTGCCACCAAATTAGGTGTAAAGTTACACTTCTACTTTATATATTTTTTTGGAAAAAAAGAAAAATGCAAATAATAATAATTATTTATCACATGACGTCGCGTCTGGGAGTGATATAACGCTATGCAATAAAATCTGTAAACCACTAGTGGTTTATAGATTTACGGGAAACGTTATGACGTCCATAACAACGTTGCGTACATAATGACAAAATCATAACGTTTTTACGTCAGAAATGAGATTTCAAAGTATTTGTCATATAATAAATAGAATCTAACATTCGTGCTCTTGTATTATTGAATTTATTAAACTCGTTGCGAAAAAAAGATAAAATCCTCGGCAAGCCTCGCATTTTATCTCTTTTCCCCAACTCGTTTAATAAATTCAATAAAACATGAGCACTCATGTAAGATCCTCTATATTAATCATAGTTCGACAAGGCCATTCAGAAAGGTACGAAAAACGATTTAAAAGAACGCTTTTAGAAATGATAAATTATTTTCGAGAGTTAAAAATCATTTCAAGCAAAAAATCATTTCAAGGAAAACCTCGTTTCAGGCGAATCGATGTGCATCAATCCTATCTTTTATTATCTTTGTAGCCTAAAACTGATTAAGAACGTTTACAGAATGTGTTGCGTCATTTGAATATGCTCACTATGACTTATGCTTGAAGCAAAAGATGAATATCAACATGCAAAAAGCTGATGCGCGTCATTAACGAGCTTCAATCGGATGAATAATTGCCTTCTTTGCAAAACACAGGAAACAACGTGTCTTAAAAATGCCTGCGAACCAAATAGTTCTGAGATCACAATCATTTTACTGTTCCCCACCCTTATGATGCCGGATGTTATATATATATACTACTGTAAAACACTTATAGTTGGCGGGTATTTTTATTTAGCGCTATTTGCGGCAAAAAAAACATAAATCGCAAAATTATGAGACTGTGAAAAACAGTTTTGAATTCAGTTGCACAATAAGCAATAAATGTACATACATGTACATCCTTAGTATGTTGGTACACTATCTGTATCTTCAAACCCCAATTTTTTATGTACGGTGAAGGCCTCTAGCCTTTAAACTTCCATTGGATATACTTAGAAAGAAACAATTTTGAAAAAATGTGCACAGCCAAATAAAGTGATCATTATACTTTATTTACACAGAGTTCAAAATGAAAAAAAAATATTTTCTCAATCTCGAGCAATTTTGATTTAAAGTGCACAACCCCCTGTTTTTGAACAACAAAAATAGTCCCCTACCATTGTGCACTTTTCTGCAAAAATTTCAATAACTTCTCTTTGGTGAATTAATTTCACAAAAGTTACCAGGGAAAGTTACACCAGGTTGTTCTCAACAATTTACTTAATCAATAATTTGATTCAAAAGTAAATAAGTTGAAAACTGTATCATTTGAAATTAAGATCAGAAAGATTTTAACAACATTTGCCAATTTTTGCCGAAATCCACCACTCCTCAGCAGCCAAATGATAAAGTGAACAACTTTTTTTTCTGTTTTTCGCTTTCCAAAAGCAACCCGATATTAAATACCAGAAAAGATTTTATCTGATTAACTGCAGTATAGTCAATTGGGCTAGTGCGCAATGTTAGGGGCCACGCAATGTTAGGGGACTGGACTGTATAGGAAATCACATCTCAAAGGGGCTACTATTAAAGAAAAGAATAATATGCTCCCTATGTCATCTTAAAGGGGTTACTCCTAAAGGAAAGAATATGCTCCAAATATGGAAGCGCTACTCTTCATGGAAAGAATATGCTCCCCATAGGGAGCATATTCTTTCCTTTAAGTGTAGCCATTATGAGAATAGAAAAAACTAAAAGGGCATTAAATCTAGAAACCGCCAAAATTATACTACGCCAATATGTCAGTCTTTTCAAATCGCCAAATTTTGATTCCGCGAATATTTAATGTTTTACAGTATGATAATACTACTCCCAAACCGTATCCAATCAACTTGCAGAATTACATTAATTAGACTGCGTTGATGGGCAAAGTGGTAAACTGATCATTTGGCTGTGTTCAGCTAATCTGGATCAACACTGTTTTCAAAGTAAGTAATGGTGCAAAAATCAGGAATCTATACAATCAAGTTCCACACCTGACCCAGGATACCAATGGGAAAGTGACAAACTCACAGAAGACACCACAAACGAGAGCCAAGAGGTCAGCCCTTTCCCAGCAGGTGACCACAAAGCACATATAAACAGACGCGCACAAAACATAGCAAACACAAGACAGAACAAAAACATAAAAGATCCACAAAAGAAGTACCGCCTTGGAACGGTCAGTAAAATATTTTACTGGAGGGCTTAAACCGGTTTAACGGCGCCAACCTCACCCTTAATTCAGATGTGAGAATATTTCCGGTCAGCAGCATGGTACATGCCATAGTGGAAATACATTTATATAAACGGGTACTTTAGCGAACGGTGAATACCAAGATGAAATGTAGCAGAATGTGGAATTTTATTAAATATTGCTGTGATTAACTTAGCAGATGAAGGGGTGATCTGTGAAAATTAAATCAGTACATATTGAAATATTTATTTTCGTTTTAAGTTTACTGTTCAAAATCATTAACATACACTTTAGTTATGTTCACTACTTCAATGAAATCAGCACGGCACAATGAACGCATTTCATGCAGTTTTGTATGCTTCTAGATGAAATGATAGCAAATATACTCAGACAAACAATTAAAAAATATTTTTATCCCATTCCATCACTAATATTCGATACATATAGGATCTTACATGAGTGCTCATGTTTTATTGAATTTATTAAACGAGTTGAGGAAAAGAGAGAAAATGCGAGGCTTGCCGAGCATTTTAACTCTTTTTCGCAACGAGTTTGATAAATTCAATAATACAAGAGCACGAAAGTTAGATTCTATTTATCAGATGACATTAAGAATACTTTGAAATCTCATTTCTGGCGTAAAAAAAGTTATAATTTTGTCATTATGTACGCAACGTTATTATGGACGTCATAACGTTTCCCGTCAATCTGTTAACCACTAGTGGTTTATCGATTTTATTGCATAGCGTTATTTCACTCCCAGACGCGACGTCATGTGATAAAATACAAACTGATATAGATATGCATGCATTTCATAGTTTCAGATATCTCCAATCAAAATGCATGTTTAAATGCTTCAATGCCATGCTTCAATGGTAAAAATAGAGTACAGTTTCAAATGGTTACACCCGCTGTACTAAAGTTTATAAACATTCAAAGTGATTAGACCCCATTTATATCATTTGTATTCAATAATGATTGTTTCCAAACGTATTACTGGCTCTCGTTCATAAGTATGACACCTGATTGTATAGTCGTCGCCTATTTATTGTCATTCTTGCCAAGGTATGCCTTATTTGAACATATTTTCAGAAGACATTTTTGTGTTATTAGGTGCAATGACTGTAAAAGAATGTGAAAACAAACCTGTTGTAAGAATAAGAACATAAGCAATGACCAGCAAAAATAAAAAAGCAAAAGATGATTGTGAACTTTCGGTAAAGAGAATTTCAAGTTTGTCTTTATATACTTTGATATTATTGACTTGTCTGCTCCTTGCCGCCTTGTGATCACCGGCTGGAAAAGGGCTGACCTCTTGGCTATCTTGTGTGCGATGTTTCCTTTTGATTTTGTCACCATCCCATATGGTAGCTCAGTTAAGCTGTGGTACTTGATTATATCGATTCCTGATCTTTGACTTCTTCTATACGTTTGTTACATTTTGCATGGTACTGTATCGTAACCAAAGGCACGTACATTTTATTTTGCATATTGCTGCATTTCATATTGGCAGTTCTATCAGATGCAAACATGGAACTAATTTTCTCAAATATAATAAATTAAACTAATCTTAATATCCTTCAATTGTTTTTCTGAGTATATTATGCTATTGAATGGTTTAATTCAGATGTTGGAGACTAGTGACACGCTAAGCTGATGCTTTTGCGATCATAAGTTGATTATCTTGAACTGCGGTTGTCTTGCAAAGTCCAAGATCAATCGTGCTCTTCTATGTAAGATATTGGCATTTAGACACAGCTGGTCTCGTAGTAATAAAGACCCAATAACGCAGATCTTAGATCAACAATTTAGAGACGTGATTCCAATAAGAATCATCATTATGACACCCTTAGGCGTGACACTATTTTCTATTGCGGATAATTATATCGCTCAAGCTGCGCTTCAGACATAAGAGCCAGAGCATGGCCCAACCAACAGAGTTACATGTGTCCTAGCAAGGGCTCCGATCAGCCTGAGCATACAGTATACCGTATAAGTGTCTTAACGGTCACTAAATGGGTAGCTAATGATTTGTGACTTCTTTATGCAGACAGCGATGACTCAGATCAGCCTTGGCTTCCGCCCAGGCTGGTCTGAGTCTTCGCTTTATGCACTCGAATTTGTGTTTGTTTTACCCGGCACTGGAATTTATTTCTTAGCTGCTGGATATAATGGTCAAAATTGGAAAAGCAAATCCTGGAGGCACAACTCATGTATACGTTTTATGTAATTATACACATAATACACAGTGTGGGTTCACTATTAGAGGTTTAGATTGCTGCGAAGGTACCGTGAGCATGCAATTTGCAAATATGTATGCAGTATGCAAAGGCTTGTCCAATTACGCAAATACCATGCATCTGGGCATACTGGTCAGTGCGTTTTCATTAGCATTCTGGCTGGTTCAGCATCACAGAAAGAGAACATGGCAAGGTAATGGCATGACACAGATCGCAGACCCAAACATTACACACAGAGGAGACACTAAACCATCGACACACACACACCAAACAGTACGTGGATATGACCGGAAAATGCCACAATCATACACTACAGAACAACCCACGGCACAGTGAGAAAGAGGCAACGAACGACAAAAAAAACATGACATTTCGAATGTCATACAAGTGAAGCAACCAACCCTCTTTTCCCCAGCGGGACGATTGCTAAACTATAAAGGGCACAAAGTACTACATAACAACACAAGGAATGGGAGCAACAATAAACAATGAATATAACCGCTGAAGCACCAGCTTAAAGCTTTAATTGTGCCGCGACATGAGATTTCAAACAATGTGGTATGTGCCACCAGCAAAGACTCAGATCAACCTGCGCACACGCGCAGTCTGATCAGAGCCTTTGCTAGTCGCTTGAATATTCTATTAGTGTTAAGCTACTGAATGAATATAATTTTGCGTTTCTAAGCTTAACGGGATGCTGCACAGGCTCGTCTGAGTCTACACTTGACAAAATGCCACATTGTTGGAAATCACATGTCACGGCTCAATTCAATAAGCAGATCTCTTTCTCGGTGAGGTGATTGCTTAACAAGAAAGGACACAAATAGCTATATCAAAAATACAGGACTAAAACACAAGATAAAAGTTGATTGCAGCAACAAACACAGAACCAAATAGAACAGAGGGGTATGCTATTAAAAGGTCACACAGAACTTTGATTTAAAAGCAAATATTTTGAGTTATCTAGAGACATTAAACCAATTTAAGTAAGTAAGGGTGCAAAGATCAGGAATCGATACAATCAACCTGATCCAGGATACCAATGGGAAAGTGACAAACTCACAGCTATACACCACAAAAGAGAGCCAAGAGGACAGCCCTTTCCCAGCAGGTAACTACAAGGCACAAAAAGGACGCGCACAAAGGCATCACACACACACAAGACAGAAAAATCATAAAAGATCCACAATAGAAGTACCGCCTTGGAACGGTCAGTAAAATGTTTTTGGAGGGCTTAAACCAGTTTAAACCAGCTTTACGGCGCCAACCTCACCCTTGGTTGAAGCCACCATGCGAGCTAGACACTTTTGTGTGTTTACAACAACAGGATATAGGGCGAAGTTTTGGCGCCAGTAAAATGTATTTAGGTCTCCAGGTAGCTTAGGCTGCTACCCGTTCTAGGGCGGTGGTTCTGTTGTTGTTGTTTTATTGTTTTATGTAGCTCCCATTGAGTGTGGGAGTTCTGAGTTGGTCTTTGTTCTTGTATGCATTACTTTATGTCCTTTCTAGTTTTGCAATCATCTTGACGAAGAAGAGAGAGAGATGGTTGCTTTTCTTTTATTGTCTTTTGGATGTCTTGTTACAGTAATTGTCCTGTAGCTCTCCCTCATAGTGCCGTGGGTTGGTCTGCAGTTTATGATTGTGGTATTTTCTGATCATACCCACTTACTTTTGTGTGTGCTAAATTTGAACTCATTAATTGAATACATGTATATTTGTAGATAAGAGAAATTGTATCCGCTTTAAAGATAAACTAATTTTAACTATTTTAAACTTATAGAATCATATTGAAACTGGGGCCTCAAGGTAATATCTGCAGACAGATATAATTAAAGTTTGGCCTTGAGATTTTCTATATTAACATAAAGGTGGACGCCTTTACTTTTTATTCAATATAACAGAAGAGATAGAAGCACTAGAACTTCGTTCTTAACCAATAGCAAACTACCGACCTGTGTATGGTGCAAATGCAGACAGTGCAGATCAAGATCAGTCACCGCAATATTAATATCAGGGTCTTCACTATTTGTTTCAGAGTATTTTATTGTTTTATTTTTAAAAGATTCACACTTGGAGATCTACTAATTGGTAAAATGTCTCCAGATAACTCAAAATTTCATGCTTAAAGTCAGTAAGGGTGCAAAGATCAGGAATCGGGAATCGATACAATCAAGTACCACACCTGACCCAGGATACCAGTGGGAAAGTGACAAACTCACAGTTAGACACCACAAACGAGATCCAAGAGGTCAGCCCTTTCCCAGCAGGTGACCACAAGACAGATATAAACAGACGCGCACAAAGGCATAGCAAACATAAGACAGAAAAAAAACATAAAAGATCCACAAAAGAAGTACCGTCCTGGAACGGTTAGTAAAATATTTTACTGGAGGGCTTAAACCGGTTTTACGGCGCGCCATCCTCACCCTTAATTCAGATGTAATCAAATTAATTTGTGTCCTTTCTAGTTTTGCAATCATCTTGACGAGGAAGAGAGAGAGTCGGTTATTTTGCTTATATTGTCTTTTAGATGTCTTGTTACTGTACATGTCTTGTGGCTCTTCCTCACGGTGCCGTGGGTTGGTCTGCTGTGTGTGAGTGTGGTATTTCCTGATCATACACACTTACTTTTTCATTCAAACCAGTACAATTGTTCCATAACTTCTGACAAGAAAATGTAGTGTTGTTGGGTGGTGCTTTAAATATTTATTTCAATTTTAAATAGGATATAGCATTGTGCGGCGCCTGCTCTGAGTCTGTTTTGTCCCAACCAAAAGCGCTAAACGTATATGAGCCACAACATGGGATTTCCAACAATGTGGTTTGTGCGACCAACAAAGCCTCAGATCGGCCAGCGCATACGCGCAGTCTGATCAGAGCCTTTGCTTCTATGGGTGTTAAGCTACTGACCGAACATCATTTGGAGTTTCTAAGCTTAAAAAGAGGCTGTACAAGCTCATCTGAGCCTACACATGTAAAATGCCACATTGTTGGAAATCACATGTCGCGGCTCAATTTTGGTTATTTAAGCAATAACCACCAGGCTTACCAAAGAATAGATCAAACACTGTAGCATAAGAAAATTCGCATATCATTGGTGCATACTCATTAAAAAGCACGTTAAGCTATTTCTATATATGGTATCGTCTTAACCAAAATGAAACCCTTGTATGTTTGTTACATGCATCAGTTTTCTTGGTAAATCCGCTTATGTATTTGCAGTCAGGAAAGACAAAGTGGCCAGTTTCAATCATGAACGTCCCTTGTATAATTTACTGAACCTTGAACACAGTCTGAAACTGCCAAATATAAAATCACTGATCCAGGCAAATACTGATCCAGGCAAAAACCTTTTGATGGCTATATGAAAGGCTTAGACATTCATTACTAAGCAAATCAGTAGGCTGATCGTTTCTATGATAGGCCGCAGGATGTGATCCATGACGTGCCTTTGCTTATATACAATGTACGTGTCGCTGTAAGAAAACATTAAAAAAATATGTCATGCATGCCATATGTCAGCATGTAGTGACGTTAGACAGCATAAGTGGTAAGCGTAGAGCCAGCATAATGGTACTTATCGCATATCCGAGCTGCGATGGCTCTGACGATTATGAGCATAAGCGTAGTCTAATTAAAGCCTTCACTGTTCGTATACACCAACAACGTAAATAGATGAAGAATCAGACTATATATGTGCCGCGACATGTGATTTCCAACAATGTGGTATTTTGACAAATGTAGCCTCAGGCGATTCTGTGCAGCCTCATTTTAGGCTAAGAAACACCAAATGATGTTCGGTCAGTAGATTAACACTCATAGAATACTCAAGCGACTAGTAAAGGCTCTGATCAGACTGTGCGTATTCGCAGGCTGATCTGATGCTTTGTTGGTCGTACATACCACATTGTTGGGAATCTCATGTTGCGGCTCATATAGCATACATTTACCTCTAGTCCCGATAGATACGTACGAATAGACGTTTTAAATAAAGCCTTTGGACATATGCTATTACATGTAGTACCATAATCCCATGAACGGACTCGATTGTATGAATGAACTAGCGTCATTTGTTTCAGAGTGTTAAGCCTTTCGGTTCCAACGCAGCTTGGTTTGAATCCTATTTGTTTAAAAGGCACATTTTTCTGGACTCGGCTTATATCTCAGCTTACGTTCTCCTATAAGCTGTCTCGTTTATTGCCAGTTAAGAAAGATAAAATGGTTTCGGCCATATTGCTAGTAGCGGACCTCAGAGAAGACAGAATTGATTAAACGCCTTATAAAAGCTGCCAATAGATATTAATCTTGCAAGTAAGCGAGAGCTGACCATGCTTAGGAAAACATCTACCTTAAAAACCAAGAAAATCCGACTACAATTCCACGTTTTCCCTTGTGAAATTTGTTTTACCCAGTGACCAAATGACAAACAGTCATGTCTATCATAGCAAAGGCACAAGGCAGCCTGCACTTCATGTGCAGGCTGACTTGAGCCTTTGCTGTTTATAGATTGCATAGCAGTTGTTTCGTGCCTCACGGAATCATATTGATCTAAAATGCATGTTTCCTGATCAAATTTTGTAATTCATTTAGTCACTGATTCACTGTGGGCTGTCGTTTATTTCATTGTTATATTCAATACAGCATTTAAAACACGTATGGAATTCGCTAAAATGCAAGGATTCCTTAATGCATGTATCTAATCGTGAACAGTAAGATACAAGACTAGATGTCATATATCTGCTGCATAGCTTGCTAGGGTCTGCACTGTTTTATTTCATAACGGCTATCTATACTCATCAAACGAAATGTTTCTCAAATTGCGACCAGCAACCCAAAAGGATGATGAAAAGTGAATGAAATATGAAAATGGTATTAACAGAGTTGATTTTCTATTCTGTACAAACGTGTATTTGTGTTCATCATAACCACTCTAAAGGTGTGCAACCATGTAAAATATACAAAGTATGATAAGTGCACGGGTTCTGGTTTTGTGCTTGGTTCTTGTTTTGTTATGCATTGCTTAGTGTCCTTTCTGGTTTGGCAATATTAATTTAAGATGCAATAAGCCAATTTATCAACTTAAAGTTGTCGCCGTGGTGCACAACTGTACTTGTTTTATTTACTACTGTTAAAGTAAGCAAAAAGGCAAAGATCATGAATCAATACAATTAAGTACAACACCTGACCCAGGACACCATATGGGAAAGTGACAAAACACAAGAAAATATCACACACAAGAGAGCCTAGAGACCAGCCCCTTCCAAGCAGGTGACCACAAGGCCAACAGGAACAGAAAAGACAGTATAACAAAGACAAACATGAATTACAAATGAAAAAAGTATCCACAGAAGAAGCACCGTCTTGGAACAATCAGTAAGAAAATAACAGGAGGGCTTGAACATGTTTAATGGTACCAACCTCACCCTTATTTCTGATGTGAACCAAGATACACAGATATTTGGTTTGCGTGAAAGATCACTAACGTATCGATGCAACTTCGTCGAGCACACACAAACCAGGACACAAAAATGAAACAAAACAAAGACAAGGACCCAACAGTACATATAACTGAAGCTTAAGACATGCTAAGATTGATCAACTGGAAACTTGACATACTTTCTTTTGCATCCATGTTCTGTAATCTATAATAATTTTGTATTTATATGTACACAGAAATAAAGGTTTAAACTAAACCGTGGTGCAGACCTATAATTTGAAAAGTATTAGCTTTTGCAAAAAACAAAACATGATTAGATCTAAACTTAGCACACGCTTTGTGTAGAATGACAGAATTCATCATATGTTAGCGTATCTAATATTCTCATGACAGCGAAATATTATGTAAATGTGTTAAAGATACAGTTATTTATAAAATAACCCACCTGTTTGTTTGTTTGTTTGATTTGATTCTTTACGTCCCATCAACAATCTTTCAGTTATATAGGGACGGGTCTTCCTGGGTTGAACCAGTACTAAGCTAGGATTAATGTTCTTGCTCAAGGACACAACACAGTGACGCCGGTGAGGCTCGGCCCTTCGGTCTCGAGTCAAGCTCTCTACCACTGAGCCACTGCGCTCCCTATATAACCCACCTGTGCGGTTCCGTAAGTAAATTGTATACATTTTAGGAATTATAACCAGATACAGATGCACCCTTACACAAAATGCAATTTTGTCAATTACAGATAAATTAAAAAGCATATGCTTTCCTTCTTCATGGTATAGTGTCCCATTATGATGCACACACCTGCGAAGTTTCATAAAAAAAAAATTGCACGGTCTTCGTATCGATATGATGTTTCTATCTTGAGAGAGGGGGCGGGGTCATGTTTTACGAAAGCTCAGGTAAGAGCTACAATGCATAACGGAAATTGTTTCATGTAAACTATTTTCTTAAAGAAACGAAGAATACACCAAGGAACTGCAAGTGTAGAGTGTATAACATACAGGAAAGTCCGCCACAATTCTAGAATCGAATCATGGCTCGGGTGTGTGTACGGAGCATTACGTGTAGTTCTCTGTACCAAAAAGCTCCATTTTGTTAGCCGGAACTGGCGTATGGAGCATGTGGGTTCAGCTCTATTAAATTCGATTATTCTGATTATCCGAAAAGTTTAATCAGCAGAATAAATGAAGTTTGTGTTGTTGTTTTTTCAATAAAATTTCGCTATATAGCGATATTTTATTGAAAAAAAAACATAAACTTCATTTAAGCCATTTGGTTTGCTGTAATCACACTTGTTACTGTATAAACATGGTTTCCGTGACGTCAGCGTCACGTTATATAACTTCAGCATCATTTAATCTGCCGCTTTATCAAGTACATCCTCGATGTATATCCGTGGTCTGATTCCACGGAATTTCGCCGAATTGGCCGAGGCAGTTCCGATTTAGTGTATAAGTGTTCTGGGCCAGACTAGCTACGCGTTGTTCCTCATCAGTGAACCTCTAATAGGTTTAAAGTTCCACAAGTTCCAGCCTCGTACATCACGAAGGTACAACAGGCAACATTCACAAGCACCACCTATTTTGTAACGTACTGAAAGGTTTAAATTTTCAGTGAGAAGCTAAACAATGTTCCAATGAAAAACAATAACTGTAGATCAACAAATAAACTATTGTGATGATTTATCAATGCCTGTTCAAGATTATCCTATTTCATCTGCTTCAGGATTCCCTTATTTTTCTTCTAAATAATTCCCTTATTGTTTCTGTTTTGTATTGCTCCATTTCCAGAATTCCCCTATTTTATCTGCTCCAGAGTTCCTCACTTTCTGCTCCAGGATTTCCCTATTTTTTATGTTATTTGATGCTTTAACAGCTTATTTCCTTGATAAATTCACTGACGATAAGGGTAAAGTCGGGTAAATTCGGACACCAGGTAAACTCGGACACACATGTGCAAATAGTGTGAATCCAGATGATACGGCTCATTATGAGCCGTCTCATCAGGTTTTTTCAGTGTTTGCTTAGGTTATTTAATTTTTATTCCAATCATTCAAAAAGAAAAGAAACAATTCGCTGTCTGAATTTAGACGACTGTCAGAATTTACCCGACTTTAACCTACAGTGTGTTTACTGTTGCTGCAGGTGGTTTACGTATTGTATATAGATAAGATATTTTTTTCAAAATGGAAGCTGTTTAGGTGGAGGGTACAGTGTACGTTTTGTTATTTCAGTACACAGTGTTTCATATAATTTTTCTGAATAAAACAAATGTTTCATTTCAGAAACTTTACTCAACTGCTAGTTTATTTCAAGAAACGTTCTACCTAGATAATTATACCAACATAACCTGATTAAGGTCGTTAATCAATGATTTATCAGGTGTTTTACATGCTTAGACAATGATTAAACTTTCATCGCTATTTATGTGAGAGAATTTTCTAATTTATTATCATGAGGCAGAGGAAGTCTGTTGACATTAGAAGTCTAGACTGCTATGTGATAAAACATATAAGCATCTCACAATATTGCATTCCCCCATATAGCTTCACTATACCATGCATACAGTCTTGGTTAAGTGCATTTATGCCACTAGCTTATTAACTATAATGCATGGATTTCTGCACTGATCGAAGGCAAGTAAAAGTTGCTTAAATCTAAGTCTTGCTAACTTCAATAGTCTTGTTTAAGACTAGAATCATTTACTCATAAATTCTACCCATGGACTCGTTCTACAGCATGCCACATTGTTGATGCTGAATGGGGCATACTCACTAAAAGCACCTATATTTATTAGCGCTGACCAGTTTCAATATTATTGTGTATAATGTTCCTTCTTGTCTGCTTTCCACTTACATATTATTTCGCATTGGAGACGAGCTATTTAAGTTACATGCTTCCGTTCGTATCCTTATCCTTGGAGAGAATTCAATGATCCGCGGCTCGTTTCATCACCCGTGACTACAGATCCAGACAGGAAGGCTGTATTACAAAAATGCTCCAGGAATTGGACCCACCAACCCTACAAGAGAGGCGGCGACAACAGAGGCTGTCGTTTCTGTATAAGATGGTGAAAGGGCACGTACCAGCAATTAACATTGAACATTATCTCAAGGCACAAAGACCCAAAAGAACTATTAGAGCCAAACAATTTGAAAATTTTGTCAAACAGAACGTTGTCGAAAATTCTATATGTAATAACACCCAGTGCTTTAAACCCATACCATCAAAAACTGAAAATTTCAAACATTCATATTTTGTGAGAACAGTGATAGATTTGAACAGACTCAGTGATAGTGCCGTGAATGCAGATTCCATCACATCATTCCGGACAGAGATTTCCGAAAGTGACTAAATAGCGCACTCCACCGCCGTCGAGTAAAAGCCAGTATTGGTCTCTTCGACGTATTCTTCAGATTCAGATTCAGATAATCTCGTTGCTTCAAGCTGTATATAGCATGTACGAATCAATTTGAATAAAATATGGTTAAACCAAAATCGACTTGAGGTCAACATTATTGATCTCAGATTGAATTCAAATCAGACGTATATTTGCCTGCATAAGTATCATATACAGTAAAACCTGTGTAAAACGGCCACTCTAAAAATGTTTTTCAAGACTAATTATCACTTAACTGCAGGTCAAAAGTATTGCAGAATGCTCCTCTTTAAAGTATTGCAGAATGCTCCAAGAGTGATAAAGATGTAAAACACATGCCACGAGTTCCCATTACATTGTTGGGGTACTTCAAACGGGCATCGACATTTACCCATGCTACTTGACTATAACGCTTCTCACATGCTGGTTAAATTGTAATCATGAGCGGCTAAAGAATTTGTATTGTACAGACAACAAACTTATGTTTTGAGCAGAAATATCACAATCTTTACACATGTACTATGTACGAAGTAATTCAATGAGTAATGTAGTTTAACTCAGAACGCCATCAACATATTATACTTTGCATGGAATTAAAATGGCGAAATGGTACATAGAACGTTTGCGTAGCCCTTTACTCTTATCAAGATACGGATTTAACCCTTAATGCGCCAATCGCAACAAAAGTCGTCTGCTTTTCTCGTCTGCTGAAATGTTTAAGAAGCCTCTATGGCAAACAGTGTGGACCCAGATCAGACTGCTCCTTTAGGAGCAGTATGTTTTGGGTCCACGCAATTTGCATCTATACTTAATTCGTCAGTAGTGTTAGGCAATCATTTGCAGCAGACATCTTCAGCAGACGACATTTTTTGTTGGCGCATGAAGGGTTAAAACAACGCTACTAATAGACATGTATACTGGCTGTTCCTTTATGTTAGAACCGAAAGAGGTGACCAATTATCCCCACTATTTATTTCTTAACATACAGGTATCCATCAAACATGCAAAGTACATCCTATACTAGCAACTTTACTTAACAAAAATGCTCAATAATTTGCACTTGTACTCTGAACAAGCAGCGTACACAATTTAAACGTTGATCTGATCAAATGAATTCAAAAAAACGTACTGAATATAAATGGATACATGTGTAAGATCAACCCTATGCGATATACTTGCCGCCCAGCAAAAACCTCCACTCATGTGCATGAGGAGGAAAAGCTGTGGATTACCTACATTGCAATATATCACTATGAGGTGGGAGGCAATCCAACACCCTGTGATGACTTGTATGTTCTGTTGTTCATAATATTGATTTAATAGTTTACAAGTATTGCCAAACACGTTCTGTATACTTTAAAACCACTTAAAATAAAGAAACTGATACTTGTGAATAAATATCGCTCACTCATAAGCTCGTGATAACGTGCATTTTCGACTAGCACTTGTATTAAGATTTAGTTCGACTGCAAGCGCATGTTTATTTAGTATTGAGTGTACCACATTGACAAACATTGCCGTCAGCCCTGTTTAAAATTACCTAAAGAATATAGACATATATAATAGAAATATACCCTGAGAGATACTCGCCCCCATTCACAGATTTAAACATCTTCAGCAAAACAAATTGTTGCAAACCTGGTCGTATACTTTGATATGTCGCTTAGAAAACTGACTCTAGTGGATAAATATCCTGACTTGATTCCTTTGACATAATTGCAAGCAAGCAACTAGCATATATCGATATGCTGAAGAAAAGCATTGCCAAGCTTAAGATTTAAGAAAAAGTTATGTGTTATCGGTCCCATCTATTGGCTAATTGATTTGTACAACAATAGTTGCACCTCCAAAGCACCCGCTGTACACAGCGCCATCTATCATAGTGGCTCTCGCTTACAAAGGGAAAGCAATTTTCGACGAATTATTTTCAGTCAAACATCAAAAATTACAGTTTGCTTCCTCTGTGAGAAAAAATATTCAAAGCGCATGCAAACATTAGAACGGAACATGTACGTTGTATTTAAAAAAAAAGCTTTCAAATACATGTACAATACGACAACCCCAATGAACGAGATTCGAATTCCATAAAATAGTAATAAAAAAAAACGTTAAATTATCAATGATATCATAAAGTGTATCGATGGTCCGAAAACAGAAACCTACGGAAGTCATTTGTCGTTTTCTTCATTTTCATCGCTAATTGGATTGAGGATTTGAACATTTTAGCAAATCGGTAGATCCCAGTGAACCATACGTTTTGGTGACGAAAACATATTTTGTTAGTTTTGGTGACGAAGACGTCTGAGACACGTGTTTCAGACGTTTATCAGCAAAACTGACGTCTGCAGGACATCTCAAAAACGTTTTGAAAACTAAATGCAAACGTGTTTGACGTCTTCAATTTGTAACGCTTTTTGAGTGACGCACACGTCTTGTGTAAATAACGTCTCGGTCACGTTCAGGAATCACTAGCACACGTTTTTAAAACGAGTTCACTGCAGATTTATAATGTTTTGATATAGTTTTAAACACAGTTTGAACCCTAAACAAAGACGTCATTGTTTTGGGATTACCATTACGTCTTAAAAACGAATTAAAACGTTATAAAAATAACCCCGCGCAAGGGTTTCGTTAGGTCTTCATAACGATGCAAACGTGTTTGACGTCCGCTTTTGGAGTGACGCCCACTTCTTGGATAATAAAACGTCTCAGTCACGTTAGGAATCACTAGCACACGTTTTTAAAACGAGTTCACTGCAAATTTATAATGTTTGATGCAGTTGTGAACACAGTTTGAACACCAAACGATGACGTCATTGTTTTGGGATTACCATCACTTCTTAAACACGAATCAAAACGGTATAAAATCGTCCTCGTCCTCGTGCAAGGGTTTCGCTAGGTCTTCGACACGTTTTAAAAACTAAATGCAAACGTATTTGACGTCTTCAAGTTGTAGTGTTTTGTGAGTGACGAACACGTGTTATATGGAAACGTCTTCAATAGTGTTTGTGGAAACGTCTCCATCGGGTTCAGGGTTCGTATATAGAAAGACCGTTACAACTTTTAAAACGTTTTCCTTACAGATTTGCAATGTTCCACGGCAGGTATGTGGGTACAAAACGTCTTGAACACTAAACAAAACGTTACAAAAACGTGTCCATGTAGGGTTTTTATTTAGTCTTCTGCACGTTTTGAAAATGAAATTTAAAGTTCCTGGACGTTTTCAAAATGTAACGTTTTTGGGGTGACGATCACGTCTTAAACACGTGTTACCTTGGAACGTCATCGTCACGTTCAGATGACGTCGAATGGTTTACGAACCTGGGCGAATACGCAGACTGACCAGAAAATACACAGTTCGCATACACAACGTATGAAGGTAGATGAAGTCTCAGACTATTATTTAGACCTCATATCCCACTGGATAGGTCACTATTATCCCCACGCATTTTAAATAAAGCGAAGGATATATTGTCGCTCGTCCGTCTGTCCGTACTCACGAATGGACCCTTGTTGGGTGCTTAAAATATCGAAATTTCTCTTTCCCAAGCGTCCCCAAGCCTACCCACCCTAATAGTTTCTTCAAATTCATAGTTTTTAAAAAAATCATTTACGGAATAAACCTCATTTGCATATTAAGGGAGCTAATTTACTCAAAGTAAAACTTATCCGGGTTTTGTTGGGTACTTACGCTTTCTTAGCTACTTTTTCTAACACTGTAAGTACCCAAGAAGTATCCAATTGTAAGAGCGTCCGTCCGTCCGTCCGTCCGTTATGCTATCTCCTCCTAAACCACTGGACGTAATTCAATCGAATTTAGTGTGTTAGTTGCTCTCCGAATTTAGTGTGTTAGTTACTCTCATGAATGGGGCGCGCAGCATTGTTTTTTTGGCCCCGCCCCCTGGACCCTGGGGAGGGGTCAAAAGGTCAAATATCATTTAATTTCAATAACAAAGTCAATTTCAAAGATTTTTATACCAAACTTTGTGTGTGTACTCACAAATGGAAGATACAAAAGATATCAGACGGGCTTTTTATTCTGTTGCCTGGGTCATGCCCTTGGGATGGGACTTAGGGGTGCTTAGGGGCTTAAAACAAATTCCGTTCTGCTATCTGTCCTTTATGCTATCTCCTCCTATACCATGCGACGAAATGCAACCAAATTTGGTGTGTGCGTTACTCCTATGAATGGGGCGTGCAACAGCAATACTCTTTTTGCCCCGCCCCCTGGGGCCCTGGGGAGGGGTGAAAAGGTCAAATATCATTTAATTTGAATTACAAAGTCAATTTCAAAGATCTTTAAACCAAACTGTGTGTGTGTTCTCACCAATGAAAGATACAAAACATATCAGACGGGATTTTCATTCTGTTGCCTGGGTAATGCCCCAGGGGTGGGACTTTAGGTCGCTGGGGTGCCCATGTGGTCAAAAATGTATTTTTTCAAACATGGTCATGTGGCATATCAAATCGACAAGGATGACGAGCAGAACGGAATGCAAGTAAATTTTTATCCTAGGCTCAAACTGGTGACCTTGGGGTGAGGTAAAAGGTCAAATATCATTAAATTTCGTTTACCATGTCAATTTCAAAGATTTTTATACCAAACTTTGTGTGTGTTCTCACAAGTGAAAGACACAAAACATATCAGACGGGACTTTTATTCTGTCGCCTGGGTCATGCCCCAGGGGTGGGACTTTGGGGACATTTGGGACGCCCAGGGAGTCAAAAAACATTTTTCAAACATGGTCATGTGGTATATCAAATCGACGGAAATGACGAGCCGAACAGAATGCAAGTAACATTTTCATCCAAGGGTCAAACTGGTGACCTCGGGGCGAGGTCATAAGGTCAAATATCATTTACATGTCAATTTCAAAGATTTTTATACCAAACTCTGCGTGTGTTCTCACAAATGAAAGATAGAAATAATATTGAACATAAGTTTCATTCTGTTGCCTGGGTCATGCCACGGGGTGGGACTTGGGATGCTGGGGGGAGTCAAAAACTTTAGCGAAGGGATTTGCGATGGCGCCCCATCGACTGCACGCTGTAGTTTACGTTTTAAATTGGGTTTTTGTGCATATGCGTTGCGTACCAAACCCTAAAGGCCTCCTCACACATAGACGAAAACGACCCAACGTCATCATGCGCATACTGACGAATAGGACTAAAGCCCAATTCGTTATCGTTCGTAAGTGTACGTTTTAAATCGTTGGTGATGTTCGCATGGATGCGTCTGCATTCGTTTGTGATCGCACAATTAGGGTTGTTCGTTGGAAAATTTTAAGCATGTTTAAAAATTTCTGACGAATAAATGTTCGTCACAGTTATTCGTAACAATTCGCTTCAATACGTTTATCAATCGTAAGTCTTCGTCAACATACGCTAGAGATCGCAGCTGTGAACAAATTTGCATATCGTGGTCAGCTAATTTGCATATCTAGCGTAAGATGACGATCAAGAGACGCATCTCTACGATGATTTGCGAAATGAAGCGAATATCTGCGCATTGGAGCGTTTTGAATCCGACGCTTGAAAGCGAATTATAACGTTCGGAAAACGAACGGTATACGCTTACATACCAATCAATACGTATTGTAACTACAATAAGCGAATTGGTGCGAATTGAAGCGTTCCTACGACGTTTTGATCCAAATCCAACTTATAGTTGATGAGGGGAGAGAGCTATAAGCGGGCCATCATCGGCCCTGCGAAAGGCCATTTGATGGCGCATCATTGAATGGTCGCTTGGTAGCCTTGTGAATTTCAGGGGTTCCGGGTCACCGCATAGCGTTGTGATTTTACAGGGTGTGTTTTTTTGTTTGATTTGATTCTTTACGTCCCATCAGCAATCTTTCAGTTAAACAGGGACGGGTCTTCCTGGGTTGAACTAGTACTAAGCTAGGATAAATGTGTCTCGCTCAATGACCACAGCGCAGTGACGCCGATGAGGCTCGAACCCGCGGCCCCTCGGTCTCAAGTGAAGCACTCTACCACTAGGCCACTGTGCTCCCTTACAGGGTGTGGGAGACTGGATCCGCGCATGTTAAACACCCTCAGATGAGAACAATGCCTTCGTGTGTGTCTATTGTATTTCTCTGTGTGAGTGTCTGTCTGTCTGTCTGGCTGTCTAGGTCTATACATGTATTTGTCTGTACGTCTGTCTGTCTCTCCCTCTCTCTCTCAACATATGTGGTGTAGTCCCAGCAGGCTAGGGTTCACGGGCTCGATACCGGGCATTTCAAGTCTTTTGTTGGGACTCTAAATCCCGTTCTGGATAAACCTTAGCTGGTGGAAGCCCATTATCATGGTACTAAATTATGCATTATTTATCCGTAACCACTACCCCCTTCACTATGAGTAAAAGTGGGCCGGATGTCTTTCTGATTTTCCAGTGCTCTGGTATCTGCCCCACTCCAGCACAAGGGGATATTCTTGTATCGGATTAAGCCCTGTTTTAGCACAACTATGCATATCAAAATTTTTACTCAGGCAGAGATCAGAGCCATAGTAAGTCAGGGTGCAAGATCAGGAATCGATACAATCAAGTACCACACCTGACCCAGAATACCAATGGGAAAGTAACAAACTCACAGTTAGACACCACAAGCGAGAACTAATGGGTCAGCCCTTTCCCAGCAGGTGACCACAATGCACATATAAACAGACACGCACAAAGGCATAGCAAACACAAGACAGAAAAAAACATAAAAGATCCACAAAGAAGTACCGCCTATAAACGGTCAGTAAAATATTTTACTGGAGGGGTTAAACCTGGTTTAACGGTGTACCAACCTCACCCTTAGTTCAGATGTGGATCAAGACACATAGATGTTTGGTTTGCATGAAAGACCCCTAACTTATCAATGCATCATCTCCTAGAACATATAAATCAAGACATAAAAAGGAGATAAAGCAAAGATAAGGACTCAACAGTAAATAAGACTGAATACCGGAGCAAAAGCAATCCAACAGGTAAACCCCGGTGGGCCCGACAAACAGCCAAAGCATCAGGCCCCACCATCTCATCAATAGATAAGTCTTTAAGTCGGAACCATCATAGAGTCTGAAGTCCGACCCACCGGCATGCAATTAAAGAGGAAAGCAAAGTTGCCAACCGTGATTGGGTTGACCACCAAGCCTGCAGTCTGTTGCAATACATAAATGTTATAGCCAATCTTTTTATAATGGGAAATTATTTTAATGAACTGCGATGAAATATTATCAGAGCCAACAATCTTCTTCAATTTATACACCAAGTCACCATATCAGAATTAAGAGTGAGACTTGTTGATGCTTTCCAGTACATGTATTTCTTTTGCTGACAGTTCCAAGGCGGTGCAGATTTTGTTGATCATTTTTTAAATTTATATTTCATGTTTTAATGCTGTCTTCACCTGGAGATATATATGTTTAAAACCTGACCTTTACCCTGTACTGTGGTGGTGTGTGGGGGAGTGGGCGCAGTCAAGGCGTTCCTCGTCTAGTATTGAACGGATGTGGGATTGCCGTTCCTGAAATATTCGGCGCCATTCGCGAAGATTCGCGATGATGCGTATACGTTCGAATCTCTGCGCACCAAATCGTATCTAATCGCTCCTTATCGTTAATGGGCGCAAAAAGTATTGTTTGCGCGAGCAAACGCATTCTAGCGAATTACATTTAGTGTTCGTAACCATTCGCGACAAATAGTTCTTGATCGTCAAATTATAAGATTATGTAACAAATTTTCGAAAAGTTCGTTCAGAATTCGCTTGAAGTTACAGTTTTACTCTATTGGCAAGGCTTCGTCGAACGTATTCGCTTATGTGTGAGGAGGCCTTAATGGGCTGTCCCAATATGCAAAGGAATTAAAAAAATGCAATTAAAGGTGAATATAATAGTTTTAACATTTTTCCCGCCAGTCACGACTTATCCGTCTGCTACCTAGTCCACTTGCATTCTTAGGTAGCCTGATTGTAAACAATATGGACCAGGTCAGACTGCTCCCTTGGGATCCAGATTCACAGTGTTTACTTCCGTGACAAACTCTAGTTTGAAGTGCACTTGAATATATGCAGTCGACGTAACAAGCAGACGACATTTTCAGGACAAGTACACTGGCGGGATAAGGGTTAATATATTCTAAGGAAGCACCGCAAAGTGATAATTGCAGACTCTCTTAACCCTTAATACGCCAATCGCAACAAAAGTCGTCTGCTTTTCTCGTCTGCTGAAATGTTTAAGAAGCCTCTATGGCAAACACTCAGGACCTAGATCAGACTGCTCCAATAGGAGCAGTCTGTTCTGGGTCCATGCAGTTTGCTTCTATACTTTATTCGTCAGTAATGCTAGGCAATTATTTGCAGCAGACGACTTCAGCAGACGACATTTTAAGATGCATTTTTTTCTTGGCGCTTTAAGGATTAAATTAATATTTTAGGAGAGATCTAGTCTTTCATGTACACATGTGTAGGTATGTTACTTTGTGAAATGTATCATGCCAAAACGTTCATGTTTGGCTTTTATGTAGTCATATTTTTGGCATTATAATTGATATACAAGCTATTCTATGCCAAACTAATTGGGTCAATGTACCGAATATTTATAGGTATTAGTTCGGACATTGAACTCGTTTCGAAACATTTCCCGAGTTTCAGATCAGACACCATTCCTTTTCGAATTTCAGTTCAGTTAAACCTGCCTAAAACGGCCACTCTCAAAAAGACCAAAAATTGGTTTTCAAGACCAATGCAGGTAAAACGTATTGCAGAATACTCCGATGGGAATACTTTCGACCTTCATTAAGCTACCATTTGTCATTAAGATCTTTATTTTGTCTATTTGAGTGGCCGTTTTACACAGGTTTTATTGTGGTTATCACACTGGTCAATGTAAAAGCACCGGTGGTTGCTACAACGAACTGGTGGTGGCTTATTTCGGCACTGGTGGTTGCGTAAAATGGCGGAAAAGGTAAACAAAATCTATACCTGTTGACTTTATGATTTATTTATAAGCTTGCATTTATTTTATTTGTGATGACACCAGGCGCACAGACCGTAGGTAAGATTACAGTTTATGGCGCTGCTAAGCAATTGGTGATTTAATTCATGGTTTGAACGGCAAATCCAACACAGTTCTGGAGTTTTGCCGTGACAGGTGTTTTTTACTAGTGTAACTGCCTGAATTTAGGTAAATCTGCATGTCTAAGCGCAGCTGTTATCATATTTTCATGAAATAACATCCAAAAAACGATTACCACTTTGTATTTTTTTTCTTGATAAACTAGCAAATGTTTTATTGAGGAATTGTATTACAACGCACTGGGAGCATTTTTTGACGCATTGATACAACACACTGATGGTTGCACAGATGGGCCGTGGTTGCTGGTGCAGACTCACCACAGCATTCGCTGTTCACATGAACGGTGCACAAATCGCCATCTGAGCCAGCACATGATATTTTGGTACTGTTACGAAGGCCCAGGCGAGCCTGTGCAAAGGTGCAGACTCCCCAGAGCCTACGCTGCAAGCACAATAGATCTTGATACTAATCGCATTGTCTAATGACTATTCCTGCGCAAATGTACAGACTCACCAGAGTACTCGTTGCTCGCGTGAATAGCACACAAAAAGCACAAGAGATTTTGTACAGTGACGAAGGCTAAGGTAAGCCTGCGCAAACATGCAGACTCGCCAGATTCTTCGATGCTCGCACAAAATGGCATTCAATCGCCATTTGAGTCACCACAAGAGAATTTTGAACTGTGACGAAGGCTCAGACAAGACCAAGCAAATGGGCAGACTCGCCAAAGCCATCGCTGTTCGCATGAATGACACCCAAAAATATTAAGTGAGTATCACAATCACAAACTGCAGACAAACCCATGGCACTGAGAGGAATAGCCACACAACAATCACGAGACACCAGGGGCCAATTTCATCAACGGGTTTACGACGTGTTTTTGTCTTAAAAACATCGTACGAAGTTCGTACGTTAAAAATCGGGTTTCATCAAACTATTGAACTTTGCGAACTTCTTACTTTTTGTCGTATATTTAAGACAAATATTTAGGTGTCGCAGCTGACATCTTTGTCTTAAATATTACTAACTTACTACTTAGCTACCAAGGCTGCTGCATTTCACACGATTCTAAAGGCCATAGAGCAAACAATCGACGAAGGTTTAAATACCTTGAAAGTACTGCAACCAAGATTACCCTTTACATACCATATGGTTTACCAAAATGAGAAAAATAAGATCCCCTTTCATTGGTGCTTATGAGTTATTTATTTGTCCATGTAACCTCTCCCACCCCTTCCCCTACCACGCTGTATACTGTCACCAAGAGATTCGCCTATGGCCACCATGCCGTCATTAGCTGAATTTATGCGTAACCTTCACGTCTAAAGGCCTCCTCACACATAAGCGAATCCGCTCGACGAAGCCTTGCGAGTACAGTAAAAGTGTGAATTCAAGCGAATTCTGAACGAACTTTTCGAAAATTTGTTACATAATCTTCAAATTCAACGATCAAGAACTATTTGTCGCGAATGGTTTACGAACACTAACTGTAATTCGCTAGAATGCGTTTGCTCGCGCAAACAATACTTTTTGCGCCCATTAACGATATGGAGCGATTAGATACGATTTGGTGCGCAGAGATACGAACGTAAATGTATCATCGCGAATCTTCGCTGGCTCCGAATATTTTAGGAACGGCAATCCCACATCCGTTCAATACTAGACGAGCAACGCCTTGATTGCGCCCCCTCCCCCGCACACACCACCACAGTACGGTATAGGTCGGTTTTTAACATATATATCTCCAGGTGAAGACAGCATAAAAACATGAAATATAAATTTAAGAAATGATCAACAAAATCTGCACCGCTTTGGAACTGTCAGCAAAAGAAAGACATGTACTGGAAAGCTTCAACAAGTCTCACTCGTAATTCTGATATGGTGATTTGGTGTATAAATTGAAGAAGATTGTTGGCTCTAATAATTTTTCAGCGCAGTCAATTAAAATAATTTCCCATTATAAAAATATTGGCTATAATATCAATGTATTGCAACAGACTGCATGCTTGGTGGTCAACCCAATCACGGTTGGCAACTTTGCTTTCCTCTTAAATTGCACGCCGGTGGGTCGGACTCCAGACTCTATGACGGTTCCGACTTAAAGACTTATCTATTGATACATGTAAGATGGTAGGGGCCTGATACTTCGGCTGTTGGTCGGGCCCACCAGGGTCTAACTGTTGGATTTCTAATACTCCAGTATTCAGTTTTATTTACTGTTGAGTCCTTATCTTTGCTTTATCTCTTTTTTATATCTTGATTTATATGTTCTAGGAGATGATGCATTGATAAGTTATGGGCCTTTCATGCAAACCAAACATCTACGTGTCTTGATCCACATCTGAACTAAGGGTGAGGTTGGTGCACCGTTAAACCAGGTTTAAACCCTCCAATAAAATATTTTACTGACCGTTCCAAGGCGGTACTTCTTTGTGGATGTTTTATGTTTTTTCTGTCTTGTGTTTGCTATGCCTTTGTACGTGTCTGTTTATATGTGCCTTGTGGTCACCTGCTGGGAAAGGGCTGACCTCTTGGCTCTCGTTTGTGGTATGTATCTAACTGTGAGTTTGTTACTTTCCCATTGGTATCCTGGGTCAGGTGTGGTACTTGATTGTATCGATTTCTGATCTTTGCACCCTTACATACTATAGGCTCTGATCTCTGCCTGAGTAAAATTTTTGTTATCATGCATAGTTGTGCTAAAACAGGGCTTAATCCCATACAAGAATATCCCCTTGTGCTGGAGTTGGGCAGATACCAGAGCACTGGAAAATCAGAAAGACATCCGGCCCACTTTTACTCATAGGGGAGGGGGTAGTGGTTACGGATAAATAATGTATAATTTAGTACCATGATAATGGGCTTTCACCAGTTAAGGTTTATCCAGAACGGGATTTAGAGTCCCCCCCAAAAAATTGAAATGCCCAGTATCGAGCCCGTGAACCCTAGTCTGCTGGGACTACATCACATATGTTGAGAGAGAGGGAGAGACAGACAGACATATAGACAAATACATGTATAGACTTAGACAGACAGACAGACAGACAGACAGACAGATAGACAGTCACACAGAGAAATGCAATAGACACACACAAAGGGATTGTCCTCATCTGAGGATGTTTAACAATTGCGGATCCAGTCCCCCACACCCTGTAAGGGAGCGCAGTGGCCTAGTGGTAGAGTGCTTGACTCGAGACCGAGGGGCCGCGGGTTCGAGCCTCACCGGCGTCACTGCGTTGTGGCCATTGAGCAAGACGAATTTATCCTAGCTTAGTACTGGTTCAACCCAGGAAGACCCGTCCCTGTTTAACTGAAAGATTGCTGATGGGACGTAAAGAATCAAATCATACAAAAAACAAACCCTGCAAAATCACAACGCTATACGGTGACCCGTAACCCCTAAAATTCACAAGGCTACCAAGCGAGCATTCAATGGCGGGCCGATGATGGCCCCTCTTCAACTATAAGTTGGATTTGGATAAAAAAAAAACGTCGTAGGAACGCTTCAATTCGCATCGATTCGCTTTTTGTAGTTACAATGCGTATTGATTGGTATGTAAGCGTATACAGTTTGTTTTCCGAACGTTATAATTCGCTTTCAAGCGTCGGATTCAAAACGCTTCAATACGCAGATATTTGCTTCATTTCGCAAATCATCGCAGAGATGCGTCTCTTGATCGTCATCTTTCGCTAGATATGCAAATTAGCTGACCACGATATGCAAATTTGTTCACAGCTGCGATTTCTAACGTATGTTGACGAAGACTTACGATTGATAAACGTATTGAAGCGAATCGTCACGAATAACTGTGACGAATATTTATTCGTCAGAAATTTTTAAACATGCTTAAAATTTTCCGACGAAAACGCTAATTGTGCGATCACAAACGAATGCAGACGCATCCATGCGAACATCACCAACGATTTAAAACGCACATTTACGAACGATAACGAATTGGCCTTTAGTCCTATTCGTCAGTATGCGCATGATGACGTTGGGTCGTTTTCGTCTATGTGTGAGGAGGCCTTAAGGGAAGGCATTCTGTAGTAAAACCACCGGGATATTTTGTGTACTTTTTCACATGTCACCGTTGCTTAAACATACTAATATACACATTCAAATGTACGGGTAAGTCATCGTCCATTTGCATGACTGCCAGGGACGACAATGATAAGGGGCTTTCGTCAATAACCATACGTTCAACATTCGATAAACTTTCAAAACGCATGTCTTTGTATGAGTATTTATATGTGGGAGCTGTTCACAAGAGCTTTAAGTAGAACTTTACATTCTCCATGAAAGGACATACATCCTGATTTGCACAAACTCAGTTCCGACCATATTACAAGTTGCATTCTAGATTTTTACATTTTCAAAAATTTCGACTTGTTATCTCAAGCACCCGTGTGTGATGTTTAACTCATTTAAGCCTTGCCTCCATTTTGTGGGACGTTGGCAAACAGTGCAGACCCAGATCAGACGCCACATAACCACGGTGGCGTCGGATCAGGTTATGAGCTCGTCCAAAAGATTAAAATGGGAAACTTCATTCGACATGTATGGGTTAACATAAAGTGTAAAAACGAGTATTTTTCTTGACGCAGTGTCATGAAATATTACATGTACCATTTTTGTTATGAATACAATATGATCTATCTCTTTTATGTTCAAAGGATAATATAATGTACCTCTTAGAGATCTGTAATTAAGCATTACAGCAATCAATCATCGGGGTGTGAAGAAAGCCAAGACAACCGCCCATAATGCACACGACTCAAGACCAAATTTCGAGAGCATACAAAATTTGTCGGCAGTATAGTACTGGTTCTTGATGTTATCATTAATTCTGTGAATTGTATCTGTTAGATTGATGTTGAGGATATCAGATTTCATAAAAAAATAATGAATTTGAATTATTATTTTTCATCCAGACATGTTAGAAAAAAACACACTTCAGTTTCTAGCTCCTCTCAGTATATTTTGTGGTTTTAGGTAATCTTACTGATTTGTGCCTTACTTGGACATGTTTTTTTATGATTTCGGGAAACCCGTCATCTAAGTGTCAAAGAGTTTGGTTCCAGATCAGACTGACGTTTGACATAAGTATACCGAGTTAAAGGAATTGATTTCTTAATGGGGTATGCTGTCGCCTGCTCGTCTTCTCATGCGCGGGTCCAGGAAACTTCAAGTTTGCAAGGTTCTGGTAGAGGGATCCAGACTTTTCCAGGTGTTCCACTTGCTAATTTCTATGGAAACCTAAATAACTTGTGGTTTTCAAGGGGATGAAGGTCCGGACCCCCTGCCTTCGTTCCATCTTCACATGCTTCTTCTTTAAAACTTTCTTCACATACCTATGTTATTTTCACTCTGTGTTAAACCACTTTACACGGCGGCTATATAATGTCCGCACGTGACCAATCACATGATATCTGGAGAATGGAGTTAGGCAATGTTTAAAAATACGACGTTTTTAGTGAAACGCAAATTTTTGTTCTTACGAACAATTTAAGATGTTTTGATGAAACTGACGTACACACTTCCCAGAAAACAACGTACGCACAATTCTAGATATATCGTACGACCTTTATTGATGAAATTGGCCCCAGGAAGACAAACTAAGCAAAGCAGCCAGCTCTCTCTCTTCCCCATCAAGATGATTGCAAAACAAGAATGGACATAAAGTAACAAAATATAGAACAATTACAGAATCCTGAAATGGGAGTAACAATCAACAACGAATCAACAACAACAGAATCACCGCCTTAGAACAGACAGCAGCCTATATCTCAGGGTGCTAAAATTGCATTTAACTGGTACCAAATTTTCGCCCTAGATTCTGCTGTTGTTGAAGCACAAAAATTTTAAGCTTGCATGGTGGCTTCTTAACTATTGTAATGTATCATAATGGACAAAACAATCTCATTAAATTAACAGTTTTGGGGTCAATCTGAAAAATAGGCGGAAACACTCTCAAAGTGCGAACAGGGCTAGCTCTGGAGCGTCTCTGGTGAGGCTACACATTTGCAGAGTCACGCTTGAGCCTTCACCACAAACTCTATGCCTATTGACTGTATGATTTCTTTATAAACTTGCATTTATTTTACTTTTGATGACCCAATGCGCACAAACCGTTAGTAACATTGCAGTTTATGGCTCTGCCATGCAATTGGCGTTTAATTCATGGTTTGACCGGCACATCCGACACAGTTGTGGAGTTTGACAGTGACAGGTGCTTGTTTCTATTGTGACTGCCTAACTTCAGGAAAATTCTGCATGTCTAAGCACAGCTGCAGCTATGTTATCATAGTCCCATGAAATAACATCCAAAAACGATTACTACTATCTATTTTTTTATGTAGCGAAGGCTCTGGCGAGTGCGGGTCAGTACATTTGCACAGGCTCATCTGAGTCTTCGTCATGGTACTGAAATATCATGTGCTGGCTCAAATAACGATTTATGTACCGTTTATAAGAACAGTGAATGCTGTGGTGAGGCTGCACCAGCAACCATGGCACATCTAGGCAACCATCAGTGCGTTGTATCAATGCGTCAAAAATGCTCCCAGTGCTTTACTACCGAATAACATAGGCAGATGAGAGAGCAGACGACACAATTCGTGACTGGTTGGCTAACCAAACACTAGATATCTTTCAAACTAACAGAAGTTTAGCGAGAATATTGTTTTCGCGAATAGCGACGTTAAAAATTCGCGACTAGGACATGATTTACGTACGCCAATAAACGACAGACTACTATTTTGGGAGGGTTCTATTTTCACGAAAAAATAAAACAGAAAAAATAAAACCCTCGCGAAAATGTCCGACAAATCGGTACAGTAAACCTGCGTAAAACGGTCACTCAAAAATAGACTCTTAATGACAAATGATAGCTTAATGAAGGTCGAAAGTATTGCAGAATGCTCCCCATGGAGCATTCTGCAATACGTTTAACCTGCATTCAGGATAATTGGTCTTGAAAACCATTATTTTGTCTTTTTGAGAGTGGCCGTTTTAGGCATGTTTTACAGTTGATTAATTGATAAGAACCAGAACACCAGTGACAAGCTGAAATGATATGGCTTACTAAAAAAAAATGTACTTTCCTAATGCCCAGGTCACACATTCACGGATCACCTCGCCGGTTCTACTACGGATTAAATCTCACGGATGACCCAGGAAATGCCAATTTCCGTAGTCCGATACGGATGCACTATATACGTATGATTAAGTACTACTACGTATGATTACAGATGCAATACGGAAAACTACGGACCAATACGGATTGCCACGAATAATGCCGGGTTGTATCCGTGGCTAATCCGGCGTCCAGTCCGTGAATGTGTGACCTGGGCATTACAGACAGAGCCACTCAAATAGCCAGCAGTTGACGTTATTCTCTAGGCCTCAAGACAACTTGTGTATATCCGGTGACCACTAGGGAAATATACTTAAAAGCACGCATTCGTTCTGAAAACTAACAGATAAACAAGATCAAATAGACCGCATCTTGCCAAGAATTAACTCTTAAAGCGCCAATCGCAACAAAAGTTGTTTGCTGTTCTCGTCTGCTGAAATGTTTAAGAAGCCTCTATGGCAAAGAGTGTGGAACCAGATCAGACTGCAGTCTGTTCTGGGTCCACGCTGTTTGCTTCTATACTTAATTCGTCAGTAACGCTAGGCAATTATTTGCAGCAGACGACTTCAGCAGACGACATTTTCAGATGCATTTTTTCTTGGCGCTTTAAGGGTTAAGTGTTGGCAATATTGAGGCAGTTTTGGAACAGACAGTACTGGTACATTGCAATGGGACTCGTCGCTAGAAAATCTGTTCAGGTATTGCGAGAAGGTGGGGCCCCATGGGCGGATCCTGAGAGGGGACAGTCCCCCCCACCATACGCTAGAAAAGTGCAAATGTACAAGTGGGACTAAAAATAGAAGTGCATATCGTGTCATTTGACAAAACTGACAGAAAACTAATATCAGCAATTGGATAGACACTACATTATACAATTGCAGAAGACGACATTTTGATTTTGTTTTGAATGTTTTTTGGATTGAAATAAGGTTAAAATGTTTTTTGTCTGTTTGTTTACAACGTAAATCGTCTGGCTGCACATGAGAATCAATCGCTATTGGTTGGACCTTTACAGAATCATCTTAAAAATGCAGTAGACGTATTCACTAAAGTTTGCCTTGCTGTTTCAATTGTGTCATCTTTGCACGATATGTCCCGGTAAGTAAGGATGATTATTTTCCAATCTAGTGCTTTACGGGTTCAATCTGACAGTAAATGTAGCAACACGAATGGTCAGCCTGCATTATTGTATAGAGGTTTCATATTTTTGAAAGCCCGTGCCGCTGCAAGCACAGCCATTACTTAGCAAGCCTTTTTTCGTATATGTCAAGCTGTCCATAAACAAATTAATCGAAAAGCAATAAATTCATCATGGTTCATTTTGAGAAAAGAATCCAGAATGGATATAGCCATCAAAGTACACTGGATAAAGTACACTAAAAAGTACAAAAAAGATACACGCGTTGAAAGGTTGCGGCAACATGCGTGGATTCATTTAAATGGCGTTTCGCTGGCGGGCCGATGTAGCCCAGCGTTAAATGCTGGATTAGTAACTTTGTGATTTTCCAGGGGACGGGACAACTATTGCCAAGGAACCCTTTAGCTTTGTGATTTTCCAAGGGGGTCCGGCCCCCTGCCCCTCCCCCGCCCACTCACCCGTGCATCCGCAAGGCCTGTCTAGGCCGCGACGCGACAATATAATACTTTCTCTGTAATGTGAATGTCAATGGAATTTAACCAATGAATGAGTTTGAAAAGTATACAAAGATTTGTTTTCAAAATTGACAAAATAATCAACAGACAAAAGCATGCAAAATTACCAAGCATTATATTTTTTAAAGTTACCATGCCGACTGCTGGGTGCTGGTAAACAGACGCATATGCTGCAATGAAGACAGTCTCAAAGGAACAGTTTTGTCACCTAACTCACACTGTCGGTAATTGATGTTGACATATAAGATTGTTTTAGCACGGACGATTTCAGTAAATATAAGAAATATAGACAACCGTCACTTTGAATTATTTCACCCAGACATTAGACCAGTACTGAATTGCCAGTATTACCCCGTTGATTAAACTATCGTGATTTTTCCACAGTTATTTTCATTTTCAAAAAGTAAGTGAGTATGATCAGGAAATACCACAATCACACTCACTTACAGTTGCTTTACTTTGTTTGTCTTCCTGGTGTCTCGTTATTGTTGTGTGGCTCTTCCTCACGATAACACGGGTTTGTCTGCAGTTTGTGATTGTGGTATTTTACAAATTATATATACTACTGAAAGTGTGCTACAGTGACTTGGAAATATGCAACACTACTATGCTCAAGAGTCATTTCCAAAAGGCAAATTGCAAGTTTTTATTTGTAACTAAGCAAAAATTGAAGCCAATAGAATATATTTCATATTTTTAAAAACTAAAAAATAAGTTTCACTGCATTTGAATAAAAAAAATCAACAGCGTTCAAAATAAATATTTACGTTTATCCTTAGAAAAATAAAACAAAAACTCATTTTTTTAAAACTTGATAAATAGTAAGTGAGTATGATCAGGAAATACCACATCACAAACTGCAGACAACCCCATGACACCGCGAGGAAGAGCCACACAACAATCACGAGACACCAGGAAGACAAACTATTTAAAACCAGCTCTCTCTACCCCATCAAGATGATTGCAAAACTAGAAGGGACATAAAGTAACAAACAACAAAACATAGAACAATTACAGACTCCCACTTGATAATTCTGACATTTTACTACTCCTTTCTCTTTTGACAAAACTGTATTTAAAATAATATTCGGATTTTAACTGATATATACATGTGACATAAATAGTTGATAAAAGTTTTACTTTCTAAGAGCTTCCAACATGACTGAAAAGAGTTACGTTCCAGTGGCATTTACCATTGGTCACATATGGTCTGGGGGCCAAATCTCAAATAACATCTGCTGCACCCCACAGGAAGACTCTTGGTGACTATTTCAGTCAGGGACATGTCTTGAGGCCTTAAAAACCCTGTTTTACAAGTTTTCTGTGGTCAATTTTCCATTTAAAGATTCTTTGCGAATGATACGCGAATATATTTTTGGTGAGATTGGCAGTGTAAGGGTAGTACTAGCGGCTCAGTACATTGTATGATGATTGCGTTTTGAGTTATCTTATATAAATTGCAGTACATGTATTTGCACAATTGATTAAAGCTTCATGGTGTTATATTAAAGACACGAGCAAGAAATACAGAAATCCGTTTGAAAATGATTCAGTGCATTCTTTGAGAAAGCATTAGCTAATTGTCTACAATGAATGCAAAAAATAATCGAAATTACTACAGCAGGAAGAATTGAGCCAGTGCATGAGATTTCCAACAATGTGGTATGTGCGACCAGCGAAGCCTCAGATCAGCCTGCGCATACGCGCAGTCTGATCAGAGCCTTTGCTTGTCGCTTGAATATTCTATGAGTGTTAAGCTACTGACCGAACATCTTTTGGAGGTTCTAAGCTTAAAAGGAGGCTGCACAGGCTCGTCTGAGTCTACACTTGTCAAAATGTCAAAGGACCTCGGACAGTCTTAATGAAGGATTGCCCATAAATATGGCCAGAAAAAAGATTCAAAGAAAATGATATTTTTTCCATGAAAAAGATAGTAGGTTCAACACTCGAATTAGCTGCAAAAGTGTTTTTGTCACTGGACAAGTACCAATTAAAAATTTTGGTTGAAAACACTATTTTTGCTATTCAACATCTAGGAAATAGAAAAAGTTTTACTGAAGTGCTTTCCCCCCCCCCCCCCCCCCCCGTGACAAAACTATTCCTTTTGCATACAGTTGTAGTTTTACATTTCACACATCATATAAAAATGGCATGATTGGTCACGGGGGGGAACGCTGTCAAAATGCTCAAAAACAACTTATTATAAAAACTTATAAGGAACTAATTTTGTACAGATCTGTAGGTAAATATCATTTTACAATGGCATGTTTCAGGGCTTTAGTTATGATTATGTTCCAAGTAATAAATTGTCTGATTTCTCAACCAAAACATATGTTGTGGGTACTCATAAGAACCGTCCAAATGAGACGGTTCTTTTGAGCACCAAATTATAGGTTAAATCGATTGAGTAAGAAAACGTTTACAATTTTACACTCAAAAACTGTGTTTGTGCTTATCTATAGTATGGTGTATACAGTATGCAGATATGATACACCTCAGTGAATGCACTTGAAACATATTACAGGTAATAGTCAAAATTCATGGACTGCATACTTATTTAGAAGAAAAGATGAAATCTTTTCAGCCTCAATTTATGCAAACTGATCATTTACGTCTTGAGTTTTATGCTGCAAACATTATATTTTCAGGTATTTAGGTGAATACCTGGCGAAACTTTGACTTTCTGTGAAATAAAATTTGGTCACAAAAAATACCCCCACCCCCTAAACCCTAAAGTCCTGGCACTCATATGCAATATTTTCTAAATGTGTTTATTTTGATAGGTGCACTAAATGTACAGGTTTGATTTAAGCACAAAAACATAGTTGTCCATAATGTATTATCCTAGCCACAGGCTGTCAAAATTTGGGCAGATTGAATAGGAGAGTGTCCGAGGTCCTTGTTGGAAATTTCATGCCACAGCTCATTATTGTCTGTCGGAAAGGGGAGAGCAAACAATCTGTAATGAACTGATAAAGAAAAAATAACTTTAACCATATTAAGCCTAAAGTCCCTTTTGGGGACCTATGCAATCAGTGCTTACCCTTATCAGAAACCGCAGTACGCGGCATCTGATCAGGGTTTCCACATTTTTGCTTTCATAATGTGTATTAAATTTTTTAAAAAAAGATGAAAATACCAGACAAAAACATTTAAAACTACAGTTGACTGGTCCAAAAGTTAAGGGTGGGAAATTCCAATTAGCTTAAAGCTGCATACTCTGTAACTATGAACATTTTTCGAAAATTTTTATTTTCTTTTTAAATCATTTGTAAAAGTAGAATTAAGCTATGTTTTCACAATAAAAACGTTCAGTACAGCTGAAAACTGCATGGAAAAGTGAATTATCTTATCAAATAGGTGTTTATTTCTCTTGTTGGTAATTATTTGCGTCCCTCCAATAATTCTAGACCGTTGAATTTTAACATAAATGCAGTTGTTTTGATAGTGATAACTTGTTAAGATTTTCGAAAATGGTAAAATGTTTACCTGAATTTGAGTATTTTACTGTGTTGTTGAAAAATAAAAACATTATTTTTTAAAATTAGAAGTCAAAAGTTACAGACTATGCAGCTTTAAATAGTTTAAGTTTCAATTCAAATTGCAAAGAAAGTTTTGCAGACAGTTATGTACAACTTACATGTGAGGTTATTTAAACTTAACTAAAGATAAGTCATTATGATGGGTATCGTGTGTTTATGTGTTTGCTTGATTATTGCTTTGCTTTTATATGTGAGAATATATTAATTCCGTAGTGTTGAAAGCCATTGTTTCACTCCTATTTGGTCCACAAGATGGCTCTAAAGGAGATGCAGCATGGAAAAGACATTTATCAGTTAGCTCTCATATTAACTGTATTGCTCACTTTGCCTGATAATCATGGTCTATCTCACGGCATGTGCCTTTATCAGGTCATGATGACGTTGCACTTTTTTGAATGACGTCGCTAATGACGCTGAATCAACACAAAAATCGATTATTTCGTCATAATCGCTAGTTTGAAGAGTGTTCAACAATGGGTAAACGGATAAATATAATACTAGGTTCGCGTCTTACCAGGCTCGGCTTTGAGAACGCATGTTGAAACGCAGGGCAAGCCTCGCGATGTCAACAAACGTTCTCAAAGCCTTGCCTGGTAAACGTGATATCAAAAGACATTCCCCTAGCATTCTCTATGTATAGGAGAGCTTTAATAGATGTTGAACGTCATGGCTAGTAGTTTACATTTGTATCACTGTAACAGCTGCCTCGTCACATATTGTGACCTGGGATCGTGACAGGGCCTTTTTTCCTGGTGATGATACGGTTTAATTATTTCAAATTACTATTGTTCTTGGTTTACATACGTTGGCTTTTAGTTGGCTAGACAGCTATATAATGTATCAATAGCTATGGGTAGATTTATTGAAAACATAATTCCCTTGACGCAGACTGGGATTTGTCTATTTTGTCAAACTATGGTTAGTTAGAAAAATATTAAATAAAAACAAGCGTTCTGGGTAGATGTGTAAAGTCTCTAGTAAGCATAAAAACGGACCAGTAAAGGCCTTTTAGCGAACCGCCATTTGAATGGGCTATAGTGGTCCTAGATTTAACTTGCAAGTTACTGGAGATTGACGTGAGACCTATGCATTTCTGCTTCTAAGTTTTGTTTGATTTGATTCTTTGCGTCCACTCAACAATCTTTCAGTTATGCGGGACGGGTCTTCCTGGGTTGAACCAGTACTAAGCTAGGATAAATGTGTCTTGCTCAAGGACCACAACGCAGTGACGCCGGTGAGGCTCGAACCCGCGGCCCTTCGGTCTCGAGTCAAGCACTCTACCACTGAGCCACTGCGCTCCCTCTCTCGAGCCATATAAACAAGAAAAATATAATACTACTTTACAGCTAACATATTAAGCCACATTCAAAAGCCAGTACCCAACTTCCTCTTGTGTCAAATTTTTACAATAAAAGTTTATATGCCTATATTTCGATTTGCTGAGGTTCCAAACAAATCTTCCATATCCAATAATTGCTGTATATATGCTATAATGTTTATATAATATTGTAGCACGTGGTGTCCTTGATCTGCAGCCAAATTTTCAGAAGCTGTGTATGGCTATGGACCTATTTTCATGCAATTGTTCTGTCAGAGACTAAGTACATAAAAATCTTAATTCTACCATATTTCTAGTGTGCGTTATATAGGTATGTCTTTGCCTCTTAGAAGTCATTTAAGTTGTGCATTTTGAAATAATTTTAGGTTGCATGTATAGATAAAAGCTCAATCTTTCCAAATATATGCATGATGTAAGCATTTACTTTCGCCGTTTTCATTAAATCTACCTCTCTACGAACATAAAAAAACGTCCCTCGTACTTATAGCCTACTTATTAGATCTATTTAAAATTTCTATACTTTTATAATTGATTCAAACCAACACTTTTTTGGTAAATGTTGCCTTGTCATTTGGGGACATGTTGAACAAACATTTGATAACATGAGATGTCCAATGAATGAACGTCGTTTTAGGCGATCAGAAACGCAGTTACTTGTAAATTGGTCGTTCGCAATCGCCGCATACCCTGTGTATGAACCAAGTAAGCCAGATTTCATAAGAGTCTGGTTCTTGGTGACCAGCGAACACGCAGACTCATATACACTCCTCCTGCTCGCATACATGCACAAAAAAATTGAGGAGAGGGAAATTTTAGAGCAAATTGTGATGCATGTATCAGACGCGCATGTGAGCTTAACCCTTTGTATACTAATGGATTATTTCTTTTGGATTGATACAATAAAGTTAAGATAGTCCATTTTACATATCTAGGGGTATCAGATAATAATTTACAAAAGAATATTGTATTCTCATGTCTGAAGGTTTTTTTACTTTACAAACAGTGTAGACCCTGATGAAATGCAGCATAATGCTGCATTTCATCTGGGTCTTCACTGTTCGCCAAAAGTACCAGTTTAAGGGTTTCCAGAATACAAAGGGATAGAGATATATTTTACGGATATGCAAGTGAGTATCAAACTTTTATGAGCTGGCCCATTTTTAAAGCCGGCTTTTATCTTCCTGGATAATTGTGACATACCGTGCCCATAGGAAATGAAATACGTTCCTAGAATTTCTACTAATATATTAAGTAAAGCATAATTGTATCAAAAGGAAACTGGAAATGTCAAATGGCGCAAAAGCAAATCTTACATCACTTTGTGCAACCGCGAGTGAATTGATAACGGAAAGGCAAGCAATATCTACCGCTCTCTAGAAACAATTTGGTTCACGCGGCGTGTATGTAATATAACGAAAGAATGGTCAATCGTACAGCACAACCTTTTTATACTCAGCATGGCTCGCCTTTATGGCGTGATGCCAATGCATTCGAATATGCTATGTTAGTTCTTAGTGCCTTTTCTAGTTATGCAATCATCTTGCCGAGGAAGAGAGAGAGCTGGTTACTATTCTTTGATATTTTTCTTGCTGTCGTATGGAGGTTGGTGTCCTGTCTGAACTCTTTCTCTCGCTGCCGTGTGTTGGTCTGTGGTCTGTGATTGTTGCGTTTCCAGTTCATTCTCAACTTATTTTTGCTAACTTTTTTCGTAACCAATAAATAATAAAGTGCTAAATATTGCCACATCGTATTCATTATTACACTGGAAATTAGCACTTGTGAATGAGACATCAGTATCCTCGTGGGGGGGGGGGGGGGGGGTGGGGGGGGGTAACTACCTTCATATGACATAGTACGGATGTGCGTGCCGAATAGCCCCCTTTATCAGCCCTGCCAGGTATACGATAGGCCCCCCTTTTCTAAGAAAAAGTATATGACTGACCCAGTTTCTCATAATTATTATATGAATGGTCACGTTTTCTGACACCCCTGTTTGAAAATACTCATATTCAGCTCAGAAACCAAAATTGTAATATGTATTTGTAAACTTTGTTTACAGACAGCAAAGAGGGTATATAAAAATCAAAGAACAGTAAACATTTTGTTCAATCAAGTATATGAATAGGTCATTTTTTTTCGAAGACCAAGTCTATAATTGCAGTGGGATAGGTTTCAAAAACAGCCTCGCACACCCGTACCAAAATTACCACCAAGTTACCCCCCCCCCCCCCACCCCAAGTCAGTATCATACGCGGATCCAGAAAGTTTTGTCAGAGGGGGTCCAACCCTGGCAACGTTTTTTAGCTTGATGAGGGGAGAAAGGATCCAAAAACCACTATAACCGGGCCATCATCGGTCCGCCAGCGAAACGCCATTAAATAGAATTTCGCTGTCTTGCCGATGATGGTCCAACATTGAATGCTGGCTTGGTAGCTTTGTGATTTTTAAGGGGACCCGGGTCAGTATTGCTAAGGAACCCAATTTTTTGTGTTTTACCAGGGGCTGGGGGATCCGGACCCCATGCCTCCCTCTATCTCTCTCTTGATCTGAACAGGAATTTCGATATAAAACCGGCGAGTGACGCTTGTTAACATGACCCATTTACACCTAATGGAATTGGCTGACGTTATCAATTGGATGATTCTATTTCGAATTAAAGGGATGTTGGGCAGTAAGTTTTAATTTCATACCAAAAAATTCAAGTTCATTATGAAAGCAATCCTTGCAGAACCTGATCAGGCGCCGCGTTATGCGTCGTCTGATCTGGTAATGGATTGTTTGCTGATGTCCCATAAAAAGGAAACATGGCTTAAATGCGTAAAAGCTCATGGGACTGGAATAATTATATCGAGTTATCAGTAATTGAGGTAAGTAGGTGTTTGTCTGAAAAGAAAAAATGATAAAAAAATGAGCACATGATTGTTTAATTCAAAAAAATATATCAAAATTGCACCTGTATGCAAATCAGTTTTACTACTTCTTAGGTACCACACTGATAATACTTTTGCACTGACGGTACAACAACTCTCTTAAAAGGTACTATTTAACCACCTGATGCTAGTTATACTAAACATATAATTTGATGAAAAAGGAATGTCATGTTGGCAATGTTTCTTTAAACAACTTGGCCAGATCATATTAAATGGCATTTATCAAATAGGTGAGCGGCGAACTGTTCGCTTGTTCGATAGTGTCTCAATGACGTAGTCAATCAATACGAGACAGCCTGGTCCAATGGTCAGCTTCGCATGTACACAATGAATAAAAGCATCATATTGTTACAGGTATAATTTGCAAATTTTGATTTGAATACCTCTAACGGCTATATCAATGAGGGCAAAACACCAAGTCATGAAACTATAACACCAAAACATTATCTTACCTCACATTATTGCATATTAATAAACTTTTCGCTTTCTGAAAAGGCGGCAACTTTGATATTCATATATGGGCGTGGTTGGGCTATTTCATCTGCCAAAAAATGGAAATCAGGTTCTATTTATAATTTGGTGAAGAATAAATAAGTTGTTTGGGCCACGCACACGTGCGTGCATTTCATGAAAATCTTAATTGTATACATACTGAACTCACATTAACCCTTAAAACGCAAATTCACAAAATGTTTTGGGGTTTTTTTTGTCGTCCACTAAAATATTTGAATCCTCATAGACAAACAGTGTGTACCCAGATCAGACTGCTCTTGTAGTAGGTTTGATCAGAGTCCACAATGTTTGCCTCTATGCTTATGTTAAATAGACATTTTCAGATCTATGCAGTTATTTTTCTGGCGTTTTAAGGACTAAATAATGTGTTTAGCGTCTAAACTATGGCAAAGGCGCAAGATGATAAAGTTACTTTTGAATAAAACCACGCCTCATTTTCAGCTTTTACCTTTGTCTAAGGTTGACCATTCCTAATTACGCATTCATGAGGTGCCGCCTTTACAGTACCCAAACAGTCGTATAGTACTCCCTTTCATAGTTAATTGGCCTTGTAGGAATGGGGAATCAGAAAGTAAAGACTGACGGAATAGTGGCTTTTCTACGTGGATTTCTATACTTAACTACTAAAGAAACCCAACACTTTTTACTTGCTTCAAACTCATAAATGACAAATTATAGAGCTAAGCCGATATGTTTATTTTAATAACAAAAAATTAGAAAGTATTCTTCGAAAAAATGTATATTATCAAATAACGAACATAACTTCACGACATCAAAAATAAAAAAAATACCGTTTTGGTCACTTTTGCCTCTGGAATGTATGTCTAGATATTTTTTTGAAAACTGTTTTCATTTATGCAAGATAATACCAGTACAGACAAAAATGCATTTCAAAAATTTGCAATTTCTTGCTGTGACGTATGATATGGGGATTTTAAGTTGTGCTTTCGACGTTGTCTAAACGTCAGTGTTTTACTCCTTTGTTTAAGCAATTTCTAGAAACTGAAATGACTTGGAGTCAACCAATCATTGTAAGAGAATGCATTTTCAAGAATCAGAACTTATGTTTAGCATCACGTTAAAGGGTAAAAGCGAAATAAACCAACTTGAACGTCAATTAAGAAATAACGTAAACTATGGATAATAACCGTTTCTTTTCTTTGTCAATATATGTCGCCGTTTAGTGTGTGCTGTCTTCTGTCTTATAGTGCGAATTGACTACGTTTTACTTTAATAGCGTATGAATTCCAAGCCTTGCAGTATACACATATCAGCATGAAATTGTAACGCTTGACGTTGCTTCATCGACGTAGGCGGCAGCTACGGAGTTCAAAAGGACTGAATATTGTCAAAATGCATTCTAAACATCATACAAAGTGAAAAAGTTGATAAAGTGGCAGTGCTTTTTACAAGCTCATAAAAAGCTAAAAACGTAAAAATGACGTTAAGAAAAAATGGAAATAGGATTTATAGGTTGAACAATGCATGCACGTGCTTTATTTGAATGACCAGAAGATGACAATGAAATAACAAAGAATCACACTAAAGCAGTGTCTGGTGAATTTTGCGTGATTTCTTTGTTCTTGCATATATAGATCTTAGGGGTTACGTGACGTTTTGATAGCTGACGTCTGAAATTATTCATCTTTTAAAATAATCTCAGTGCAGTTTAGTCTACCTTTGTTCAACTTTACGCAATGGAGAGACAAGTTTGCATCGTATTCATTTACTACCAAAAAATTGACACACAGTATGTGTCAGCTTTCCTTTGTAGTTAAGTATACATCTGAAAGACACTCCCGCAGGCTATATTAATCTTCATTAATTATTAATAGCATCGAATAATTCAACTGGATAAACAAATGCTTCTTGCGTCTTTTTATTGTAAATTATTTAAGAAAGTACACATCGTCTGAGACGAATCGCTATCAAATCGTACACTCTTCCCCTGCTAGTGACGAATTTGATGTCTTCTGATAAAGTCAAACAAAAAATGAAGTACACTTAAAAAGTGAGTGAAATGGAAATAGGTTTATGGTTTTAACAATGCATGCACATGCTTTATTTGAATGGCCAGAAGATGGCAATGAAATAACAAAAAATCACACTAAAGCAGTTTCTGGTGAATTTTGCGTGATTTCTTTGTTCTTGCAAAAATTGATTTTAGGGGTACCCATACTTACTTTGAATATGCTCAGTAAATACCACAATTATACACACTGCAGACTACTCCACGGCACCATGTGGAGAGCCACCGAACTTTTACGTACACAATACATTAGTTATGCAATTAAAGTAAAGCAAACTGTTCTCTAGTCACCATCAAGATGAGTTCAAAGCTAGAGGGACAAAATGTACTGAATAACAAAAAAAGGACAAAGCACAAACCCCCACAAAGAATGGGAGCAACTATAAACAATGAATCAACAACAACAGAACTACTGCCTTAGAACGGACAGCAGCCTAAATCAATGGGTTGCTTAAATGCATTTTACTTGCACCGAATCTTCACCCCAGATTATGTTAAACAATAAACATTGTTTAGCTCGCATGGAGGTTTTCTATCTTTTGCAATATAATTTCATGGAGAAACAACCTAATTAAATTAACACACTATGATGAGACAAAGACAAAAAACACAACTCACAGATAGCCAGAACTAAAGAAACCTTCAAGTACAGCCATGGTGGGCCCAATCAAAGACAAGCATTATACACAAAACCAACCAATTAAAGCTTTACGCCAGGGACAGCATTGAGTCTGAGGCCTGACCCACCAACAAGCAATTAAAGAGGAAACCATAGCTAAAAACTATGAATGGGTTTAAAACCAGGCATGCCGACTGTCACATGATATCCATGTTATATCCAACGTTGAATGTCGTTTTGAATTGATCACTTAAATTAGTTTTTCCAACAATTATTTGGATTTATAAACTAAATCACCATAAAATAGGCTCCCATATGCCCTGTTGCAGAAGACTTTTTAACCAATATTGTATTTAACAATCAACTCTGAGTGTCTATGGTAGACTTTAGATAATGCTTTTCAATTTGTATGATATTAATAACCTTGTTTTAATAACTTAGTAGTCAAGTATTTGTTTCTATTGTTGCAGTCACTAAACGAATAAGCTGCAAAAAGTATACTCCATAGTAAGTGTAGCAAGGAACATATACATCAGCAAATGGGAAATTAAGTATTTCAAAATTAAATCATTCCATTCACCATAATTTGTAGATGAACCTTTGTCATGTGTTATGTACAAATTCAGGTCCAAAGAGCAGGCTTTAGTACCAAAGGCTGACCTATCGGCTCTTGTTTGCGATGTTTATTGTGATTTTGTTATTTTCCCATTTGGTATCCTGGGGTAGGTGTGTAATTGATTGTATCGATTCCTGATCCTTGCTGTCTTTCTTACTTTCAGTATCAAAGAAATTTGCCTTATTTAACTGATGTTCAGTTGGATATACCTGACCTATCATTAGTACGAAATAAGGATTATTGATATTAAGCAAGTCACCTACATATTTTGAGGTAGAGTTATAGGATTTAATTACTACAGCTTGATTATTGTCAGAAAGAGACAACATGAAGCCTCTCTCATAATAAAAAACCTGAAACAAAAGGAGCACAAATGGTGCCCATTGGAATACCTACAATTTGTCTATCTAATTTCGAGCCAAATCTTATAAATATATTGCCCAAAAGATGATGGAGAGCATCACACATTTTCTGATATGACCATAAATATATATATATATATATATATATATATATATATATATATATATATATATATGAGCCGCGCCATGGGAAAATGTGTCTTCGGGGTAAATTTGGCCATTATTTAGAGATTCTGTGTTTTTATACAGGTCATTATATGAAGAGTAAACTCGTTTTTGTTTGATAAAAATATTCAAATTATTAGAAAAGATATTGGAATTTGAACTTTGGACGGTTTGACGTTGATTTTAGAACTAATGTTGCGTAACGTCACGATGAGTCATTCACAACGTTGCGAAGTGTTTACGCCTTTAGACATCCGACCATCACTGTTACTAACATAAAACTGGGTAGCGACGTAGCGTACCCCTACTGATGCTGGTTAAACAAAATAATTGAATTTAATCGTAAGTCAAACGTACTTCATTTCTTTCGTATTCTTCAATTTTGACATATAATTGATTCCTTGAGGTATCATGCCATGTCAGCCTTCGCTTGAAAATGTGCACTTAATGGACGTAGCCGTCGACTGGTGCGATAGTTTCCTGCACCAATATTTTGCCAGCACAAATATGGGTCATCTCCGTTTAAAATTTGACACACATTTGCACATTGACTTTTGAAATTCGGAAAAACCTTGCCGCGACATTATATGTTCAACTGCCCGTGAAAACTAAAATGTTAACTTGAACGAAAATGTTTTCTTGTTTACATGGAAAAACTCTCCGATTTTAATTATACTGTTTAAATGCCAACATTTCTTTGCAATTATGAACAGCATAAATTCCATGCTCAGTTGAGTTGAGCACCAAAAGATGTTATAACTTCGGGACCTGGAGCAGGTTTTGATACTTTGTATACTATATACGCCCTGTCGGGCATTTGGCAGGGCCTGTCTTTCGCATTGTAACAGCAGAATGGGGAGGGGCGCAGTGGCTCAGTGGTATAGAGCTTGACTCGAGACGGAGGGACCACGGGTTCGAGCTTCACCAGCGTCACTGTGTTGTGTCCTTGAGCAAGACACATTAATCCAAGCTTAGTACTGGTTCAACCCAGGACGACCCGTTCCCACATATCTGACAGATTGTTGATGGGACGTAAAGAATTAAGTAAACAAACAGCAGAATCGGCATGTTAAATGTTCTGTGGAAAAGTAAGATCAAATTTAAATTAAATAGGTTGCGACTTAAAAACAGATGGCATTTTCTTCTTACAATCAAGTACCAAACCTGGCCTAAAATATTACAAGCGTTCGCGAGCGTATTTCCTTAGCTTTAGGGCAATCTTTTTTCTACCATCGCGTTAAAGTTCGACCACAATGCAGCAGCGAATACTCTAGTCCGACATGATACAAGAATGTTGACTTGGTAGTTAAAAATTCAACACATAACTGGATCTGAAAAATAAAATCACAAAAAATGCGTTCTTGCATTGCAAATTTGATAACTAGTGTAAATAAAGATTCCGCGATGGGTATTTTCTTTTATTCACTTTTTTTTTCTTTTATTTTTGTTGTTATTGTTGTTGTTTAGGCTAAACCCATATATGCCCAATGGAATTTCACAATACTGCCAAAAGGCCGGATCCATTTCTGATTCAAGGGTTGTTGGGTAGTAATTTACAATTTCGCTCAATGCGCTAAGCAAACAGTGCGGCGTCTGATCTAGTTCTAATCTCTTTGCCCATGTCACACAAAAGGGCGCTAGGCTAATATAAATTGGTTAACATAATTTCACAACATTATCAGTGTATGCATATTTCGCCAGTAACTGACAACTACCCTGCTTGAACCGGGACAATGATTGAGGATAATAATCTTGATGTAATGTTTGACCAGGCAGTGGCTCGAGCTCACAATCTCAGCCTACAGAAGCAGGATTGCGTATTTGCCTCACTGTACCCGACTTTGCTATCCAGAGAAAAATGCCTCATCATTCCTTAATCGTATGATACTTCTCACTGAAAAAAAAAAGGATTTCAGTCTATTCCGAACAACAAAATCATACCAAAAACAATAAAGACATAAAGAAATCTGGTTGCTATGGCAGTGCGGGTACTCATTCCTATTCCTTTCGATTTTGTAGTTTTATGTCGGCGTAGAGCGCCCTTGCCTCTTGCATACATGTTTATTGAGTGTGCACATTACCCCCAGTTTTATGTACCCACGTAGGCTTTAAGAAAGGGATTCTGGCTGTATAAAAAGTGGTACATGTAGTTTGAATTGTGTATTTCTAAATCAGGCCCAATCGCGCAGGTCTTGATTTGACAACTCCGTATGTACACTGCCTTCGCTGCATCTCCAGATACTAAGTTGAGAATGGAGGTAGGTTAAGTTTGTTAATGTTCGCCGCTCTTAAATTGTTGAACTGTACGCTGATTTTGAAAACAAAGTAACATTACCCTGCGTTTCATTCCGCATCTCCGTCTTTGTTGACAATACACATGCACGTGGGTTATAGATGTTACTGGGAAAGAGGACTTCAACTTCTAGTGGGAACCTTTGGGGGGGGGGGGGGAAATGTTACTGCCTCTCCAATTGTTTAGTTCCATTAAGCTGAAAGTTCTTGGAGTGGGAGGAGTAATACTACTCTCCCCCACTCAAAGAAATTACAATTAATTTTATCAGTGATGTCGTCGTTTCAAACAGTGCTCCTCAAGATTTTTTTTTTTTGGTATAAACTACCATGACAAAATTAATGGATGCAATTTTACAAAACTTACAGGTATGAAGATCAAATAGAAAAAAGCAATACTCAATAAACATGAAAATAATTACACTTCAAAAGTAGAAAAACGTTTAAAAGTTAATGATTTTTTATCACGATTCTCATTGACGCAACGTTAACGACACCAAAAAATGACATTTTTAATTTGTCTGTGTGTTTAAATGACTGCCATAAGAAATCAACAGATACAAGGAAACAACAATAAACATGTTTATTGCGTATATCAATTTGCTTTATTTTGGTGCTTTTTTCATCATTGTAGCTTCAATAGTTTTGCGACAAATATTTTTGCAAGAAATCTGGTAATACATTGATTTAAACGGCGACGTAACAAGGTGACAAACAATAAATATTGTTTCTCGTGTGAGACTTAATCGTGTATTATACTTTTTTTTTAAACATGAAAGCTACCTCGTGAGACTTTAGTTTATTTCACCCACGGTCACTCAGCAAAGACTCAAACAAGTCTGCGCATCTAGCAGTCTCGTTGGAGCCTTTGCCCAATCGTAAATGCGGCTTTGTGTACCGGAAACTGCTTTCGTTCGGAATTGCCGTCCAAATACGAAAGGTTCAGACACACTGGTTGGTAGATTAAGGAAAGCTGGGATGTATCTGGCGTTTATTTATTTATCTATTTATCTTTTAATTCTTTAATTTTAATTTATTTTATTTTATTTAATTCTTTTTTTGTTAGAATGTGTTCGGAGTGCAAAGATGTTGAGGATTGAGGGTCAATTAGCGTTTACCAAGCCGCATCTTTTTGGACAGTTTATTTAAAACCAGGAACCCGTGCTGGATCAGACCATGACTAATTTACAACAGAATACAATCGGCCTAAAATTCATTGATTTTAATCGCATTTTATTCGAAACATGACTTGTCTAAATTGTCCTAGTCATTTATGACGCTCTCTTTAATTACGCGCGGCGCCAAATAATTACGTCAGACTTTACGACGTCATATCTCATGACGTAATTAATCTCCCGAAGACACATTATCGCATGGCGCGGCTCATATATATATATATATATAGGTTGCTCAGAAGTGATACACGCGTGTTTCTCATTAAAAGCCAAAATAAAGTGAGCCCTCTCTGTTAAAAATGTTCCTTAAATTTAGTTAGTTTTTCTTTGAAAATATTATGCAGCAATGTAGTATAGAGACTCGGGAAATCATGTGTAGACAAACTAGATGCTAAAATCGCACCTGAATTTTTAATAGACCAAAATAGATTCTAACTATTCCGTTTAATAACTGATTCACAATATTTTATAAATTGGGTTTTAATAGCAGTGATAGGGTAAGAATTCAAATGTAAAGACAACTCATTAGTAGGACATGAACTAGAATTTGCAAACAACGTGACTTACATGACCTGTTATGAAGTTTAGGTAGCCAGTATAGCTTAGGAACTTGCTATGATACTCATCATCAACAAGCACACTAAACTTAGCAGCCATATGGCACTGATGTCCATCAACGACAGACGTCTCATCGAGCGAACTGCCTTATTTAATTGATGCTCAGTTGGTTGTACCTGACCTATCATTAGTTCGATATAAGGATTGTTGATATTAAGCAAGTCTTCTAGATATTTTGTGGTAGAGTTATAGGCTTTAATAACATCAGCTTGATTATTGCCAAAAGGAGACAAAATGAAGCCTTTCTCATAATAAAGCGAATCTGCAGCAAAAGGATCACAACTGGTGCCCAATTTGTCTCAGAAAGTGATACACGCATGTTTCTCATTAAAGGTCAAATAAAATGAGCCCTCTCTGTCAAAAATGTTCCTTTAATTCAGTTAGTTTTTTTTTTTTTTTTGAAAATATTATGCAGCAATGTTTGTTTGTTTGTTTGTTTGATTTGATTCTTTACGTCCCATCAACAATCTTTCAGCTATATAGGGACGGGTCTTCCTGGGTTGAACCAGTACTAAGCTAGGATAAATGTGTCTTGCCCAAGGACCACAACGCAGTGAATGCAGCAATGTAATATAGAGGGACAAACTAGATGCTAAGATCGCACCTGAATTTTTAATAGACCAAAATAGATTCTAACTATTCCGTTTAATAACTGATTCACAATATTTTATAAAATGACTTTTAATAGCAGTGAAAGGGCAAGAAGTCAAAAGTATAGACAACTCAGTAGTAGGACATGAACTAGTATTAGCAAAAATGTGACTTACATGGTCTGTTAAGTTTATGTAGCCAGTATAACGTAGAAACTTGCTATGATCCTCATCACCAACAAACACACTAAACTTAGCAGCCATATGGCACTCATGTCCATCAACGACAGACCTCTCAAAGAGCAAAATATGCTTAAAGGTTTCAGCAATGCTCAGTTCTTGCTTTAGAGTGTTTTCTAAAACAATTCTCAAACGACCACAACATTGTTAGCAGCCTCATCTGCCAAAGTCAACTTCCTGTGAAATTCCTGGACCTCTCTTTCTTCAAAGTTTTAAAAGTAAATTTTCGGATTGGGCGGAGGAAGATCTAAAGTATTGCTATAAATATAATTCTACTATTACCATTTAATTTTCAAGTATTTAAAGCATAAAATTCAAGCAGCTCTCGCCTGCGCCATCAATTACAACATTCTTGTACGGCACCAGCAATTTCTTCCCAACATTTGTTTGAGTACATCGGCGAAGGAGACCTATATATAGGTCCTTTACATATAAAAGACAAAATTTGAATTCTTGTATCAGTAATATTTTTAATCCCCAGTGACTATATGACCATCAGGTTGATAGCAATATTTAGAGTTCTTACACTCTCAAGAATCACGAATAGTAGCTCTAATATCAAGTTCAGTTACTAATTTGCTTTAGTTTGATCCATTACTACGAATAGGTTCATTGTACTCATAGCAGCTAATAGGCGATTCCTTATTTTTAAAACAAGTAGGAATAAAAGAGACAACCGATTGATCTTTATACATTAAGTTGGTTGATGAATTCAATCCCTTTGATGACAGATTGAATTTTGATAGAATGCCCAATATTGCTACTTTTAGAGTCAATAAAAGGCCAGAGACCATGTTGAGTATAACACCTTGTAAGAAGTGCTGCACCATAAAGTCGATGAGCTCTATCATATAATTAATTAGCATCAATATCAAAATTACAGAGTGAAGAGATAGAAAGAGTTACTTAACGCGAAAACGATATATGGTGTCATTAATGATTGAACGTCACACTTTAATCAGAACGTGTTAAAATATGTATATTTTGCGTTATAGTTTCCTTTTTTTACATACACCATGTGATCGCTCATAAGGTTTATGAATATCTATAAGAGCAAAAACATCAAAATCAAGTAATCTAGAATTAATTACCTTTATGGTAAATATTGTCGTTTAAACCAAGAGGTTGTGCTGTTTGTAATAATTGGATCCATTATAATTTTAATTAATGTCTGAGAAGATTCTTATATCTTTTAGAAGTATATATAATATGTTCCCCAAGCAGAATACAAATATGACTAGAGAAAAAGATAAGTGTGTTTGATATGTCTATAATAAAAATAAAATTGCGAGGCTTTTTCATACGACGATAGTGCTCATTAAATCTAGCTTTTACAAAGCTACAAGTTTGGGCAACATATTGCATGTCACTTTTCTTCTCTACCCAAGATAAAATATAATAACATCAGTTTATCTTCGATTAAGATCAGAATTAGTAAAACAGATAATTGTTTAATATTAATAGTAATTATCATATGACGTCGCGTCTGGGAGTGAAATAACGCCATGCAATAAAATTGATAAACCACTAGTGGTTTATAGATTTACGGGAAATGTTATGACGTTGCGTACATAATGACAAAAGTATAACGTTTTTACGCAAGAAATGGGATTTAAAAGTATTTGTCATATGATAAATAGAATCTAACATTCGTACTCTTGTATTATTGAATTTATTTAACTCTTTGCGAAAAAGAGGTAAAATGCTCAGCAAGCCTTGCATTTTATCTCTTTTCCCCAACTCGTTTAATAAATTCAATAAAACATGAGCACTCATATAAGATCCTCTATATTAATTACAACGGGATTCCTGGAATTCTGGCAGGAGATGACTAGCTATAGGAGACAGTAAGTGTGCCGAGCTTTGCTAATGTAAGATTAGATTAGACCACTGACTAGATTTAGCTGATGAAGACTACAATTAAACCTGTCTTAAGCAGTCGTTCAAAAATAGACAATGTACGTCCAAGCTTAATAGCTTAGTACGTAAGTTTGCCCAAGTCAAAGAACGCATATCACCAAAAACCACGCCATAGGCAAACTTTGTCCGTCAACCGACTAAACCAAAAATAGACAGATTTTCCCTATTTAAAGATTCGAGGGAGTACCAGTATATTCGATTTAACTCTTTGCCTCCTAGTATCGTCCTCTAATAACCTTTGCAAACAATTTGGACCTAAGTCCAAGAATCCTCAGTCCTGTTCTGCATCCAAACTATTTAACAATCTGGTGGTATTCTTGAAAGAATATTTTGAAAACATTGACTTTAAAAAAGTATTAACAGACGACAAAACCTGCATAATTACGCAGCATGCAAAAAGTTAAAGAACCTAAATGGTAAAAGATAGTAACAGCATAAATAGAAAATATTAGGGTCAATACAAAGTTATTTCAAGGAATGTTTGGGTAAGACAGTGAGCAAATACTGAGTGTCTGGAGATTAAAATTTGATTATGTTTCCTGTCCAAATCAATAGCGTGTGGAAATAAAATTTCTTTGCGGCGATTAAATCTCTGCTATCAACTTGAATGAAAATTGGAAAGTCTGGAGAGAAATCTAGATTGGTCACTGAGGGCATGTGAAAGATTTCCGTCAACGATTGTCTTCCAATTTGCACTTATGAAGTCGATAGATTAATATTGAAGGCATTTCATAATTGCGGAAACTTTAACTTGTAGAAAATCTGAGAATAACAACACTATATTTCCATAACGAAAATATTTCTATAAGCTTTTGGCGTGCTAAACTCAATAAAATCTGTTCTGCTCAAAATATGGCACTTTAACATTTTTGCAGGATTAATTCAATATCTGAATATTTTAAGCTTCAGCATTTTAGCTTTTATGATCATTTAAAATCCCATGTTAAGTTGAAGTGAGCATGGAAAAGTTTTATCAGTTACCTCTCATATTAACTGCATTGTTGCACGTTGACCTGATAAACGTTGCCTATCTCACGACATTTGTCTTTATCAGGTCATCATGACGTTGTATTTATTGAATAACGTCGTCAATAACGTTGAATCGACAGGAACATCGATAATCACGTCATAAAAATTGCTATATGTAAACTGATATTAGAATACCAGGTTTGCGTGGTTTGATATCAAGTTTAACAGGTTCGGCTTTGAGAACGCACGTTGAATCGCTCAGCAAGCATCACTATTAAGCAATCATTCTCAAAGCCTTGTTGGTAAACTTGATATCAAAAGACTCTTACCTAGTATTTTTTATGTATAACTTCCGAAACAGGCATGCAAAACTTTAGAGGATATGATGCCTTTAAAATGAAGTTTTACCCCCTTGGGAATCGTTGATGTTAACGACATCTTTGACGCTCATTATTCTCAGATAATGAGATGCCATCCTTTGCAGGTTCGTCAAATTAATCACAATAGCCATAAGCGCGATTAGATACTTCAGGAAAGTTACATAATAAAGATTAAAAACTTTCAGAACCAAGAAGATATCTTTCCTGATTAAATGTTAATTAGAAGTCGAAATTGAATTGTTAACAATTCAACTAGGGCTGATCTAAATCCTCGAGCTTCGTTGTACATCAGAGAGCCACGAGGCATTGTTAATAAGGCGATGTGCAACAGAACATTGTATAAAGCTAGTGCAAATACATGGCGTGAACGAGGAGCTTGCGGTAATATGTCAGAATGACTGAAAACAATACGCCCACGTTTATGTTGTTTATAATGAAGTTACAGATCCGCTTTGGGACAGCATCGCATGTAGAAGTCACGAAAGTGATCAAATTGTGATAAAACCATGCGAACTACATGTAGTATAGCTGGTTATGACCCAACTTTGAAATTTAGCATGCGTGGATCCACAAACTTCCGTCAGTGGGAGCCTGACAATTTTGTTTTTTGTTGTTGTTGTTTTTATCTTTAGTCAACAGCGTATTTCACAGTGTCGTTGTTCAAAAAGAGTTGGGCCTTGTTATGAATTTTAACGCATGGACCCTCTGTTCAAAACAGTTGATTTTGAAATAAAAATGCTGTACAATTCGCAATAAAATTGGAGATTTCATTGGATATTTTTACAAGAAGTTGATTAAGCATTCAAAAATGACTGCCTTCATTTCATTTATGGAAATCAAATTTTGAGATTATGAAATGGTTAATGCAAACTAATAATAATTTTATTTTTGCTAATCAATTGTACTATGTTAGAATACCAAATAAAACTTACCATTGCGGCATGTTTAAACACAAAACACAGGTCATGTATATACAGTATGGACTCAATAACAAAGTAAGCGAGGGTGCAAAGATCAGGAATCGATACAATCAAGTACCACACCTGACCCAGGATACCAATGGGAAAGTGATAACCTCACAGTTAGACACAACAAAAGAGAGCCAAGAGGTCAGCCCTTTCCAAGCAGGTGACCACAAGGCACAAATAAACAGACTCGCACAAAGGCATAACAATCACAAGACAGAAGCATGAATTATCCACAAAGAGTACCGCCTTGGAACGGTCAGTAAAAATATTTCACTGGATGGATTTAACCGGTTTCACTGAACAACTCTGCTCTAAAGATGATGGTGCTTGATGATTGTCTTTTTTCTAAGCCCATAGGGTTTCAACTAGTTGTTGTCTTGAATTATGACTGTCTATTGGATATGAGCCCATTCTTTTGATTCTTCTCTGTTTCATGTGATTATAATTACGGAATGAATAAAGTAGGACACCTCAATATCTTCTAAATAATTATTGTGTTTTAATCAGAGCAGAATCAAGGGCACATATTTGGCTAGTAAAACAAATTTAAGTCCCTAAATTCTAGTTACTGCGATTGCTTTTCGTTCTGTTGTTTAGAGTCCATTGTTTATCAGTTACCACTGATATTAACTGCTTTGTTGCACGCTGACCTGATAAACGTTGGATATCTCACGGCATGTAATTTTATCAGGTCATACTGACGTTGCACTTTTTGAATGACGTCGCCAACGACGCTGAATCGACACAAAAAACGATCCTGACGTCATAATCGCTAGTTTGAAGAGTGAACCATTTGGTAGCCTGATAAAAAGAAAATAATTTTGCGTCTTTTGATATCAAGTTTACCAGTCTCGGCTTCAAAAACGCTTGCCTCATGATTCGACAAGCGTTCTCAAAGCCTGGTCATGTAAACTTGATATCAAAAGACACTCACCTAGTATTCTATATGTATTGTTGCTTCCCTTGTGTTTCATGATTCTGTATAAGAACTGGTTCTGTGATTTAATATTATCGTTTTGTGTGCCCTTTCTAATTTAGCAATCATCTCGCTGAGAGAGAGAGAGAGAGAGAGAGAGAGAGAGAGAGAGAGAGACGACCGCTTTTCTTTAATTGTATTCTTGTTTTCATGCATGTATCTTCGAATGCCTGTATTCTTATGACATATCGTCACGTTTTCATGATTGGTATGTGTTCTGTGATTGTGACATAACCAGGCCCCGAGGTTATTAAACTTTTTTTCCATGCTCAACTTAGCTGAGCACGAAATTTATCCTGCTCATAAATGTTAAACTGCCAACAATATTTGGCATTTTAACATTTATTAGCATGATAAATATAACATCCGAGAGGCTTAAAGCAAGAAAGTTCTTCTTTTGTCGGTATTTATAGTGTTATGAGCAGTTGAAATTTCGTGCTCAGTTGAGTTGAGCATGTAAAAAATATAACCTCTGGGCCTGGTCATACTGACTTGATATTTTGCTTATCGTGACTTTATCAATCAAGACTATTTTGCTCATAATGCAAAACTAAATGATGTTTATCGGTAATGTTCATGGGTCAGCCCATGATTGCATATGCATAAAGTCACAATTGAAAATTGATATGCATGTGTAGGTGTATAGTGGAGCTATATTTTTGTTTAAGTTTTCATAAGAGCCTTCATATAACGTTATATTATGGTCTTCACAATCAAATGGAAGGCAATAGCAGATGTGGTGTTGAGATTTACAATGTATGCTGTCGCCTTAGTACTATAGTGGTGTAAGTGACAAAGTAGGAAGCATAGCGTATCAACAGTTGTTGTTTCTTGATCAAATGTTTTATCTGCTGGTCACCCTATCCTTCTGTTATCCTCAATCAATAAGTAAGTTATGCCATTGTTTATCAGTTATCTACGAGCTTTAGCAAGTGGATTAACTCCATACATGTATGTGTTGTTATTCAGGGTATAACTACGGTAGTGTATTCCACCTACATCAGTGTAGACATAACGATGGCAATGGTGGTACAAACTGTATAAGCTTATATTGACGGTGATTTTTGGTCGGTATGCAACGGATTTATTTATGTCAGTGCTGTGCTGGTGTGCCTTATCTCAGAGCATATTAACAATTTTATTCTACTACGTTTTTTTCTCTGTGATAAAGTGTTATAACTTCAATAATTATCGCTTTTGGAACAAGAAACTTTATTTTACTTTAAATGGTAATATATTCAAAGTAAGCAAGAGGGCAAAAATCAGGAATCAAAACAATCAAGTACCACACCTGATCCAGGACATCACATGGGAAAGTGACAAAACCACAAGAAAACATCACATACAAGAGAGCCAAGAGGTTAGCCCTTTCCAGGTAGATGGCCACAAGACTGCAATGAACAGACAAGAAAGCATGACAAACACGACACTTAAATAACAAAAATGTTCCACAAAAGAATTACCGCCTTGTAATGGTCAGTAAAAATATTTTTACTCGAGAGCTTAAACTAGTATTATGGAACCAACCACACCCTTATTTCAGATATGGATCAAGACAAATGGATGGTTGGTTCGCATGAAAGATCCCTAACTTATCGATGCATCATCTCCTATCAAATACAAATCAAGATAAAAAAGGAGATAAAACAAAGATAAGGACTCAACAGTATATACAACTAAATGATAGAGTAAAAGATATTCAACAGATAAACCATGATGGAACTGACTACAGACACAACAGCAGGCCCTAACACTCTCATCTGTAGATAACCATGATTGAATCACCCAAGCGGTATTATTTCTCCTCGTCCGTCGTCATTCACTGATTAATCTAGAATAGTTATTATTTTACAATATGCACAAGATTTAATTGCTAGATGTTGCTAAATGAATCACCAACGCAGAATTTAATCGTTTAATATTGCAAAACAGATACGTTAGTCATGAATTGATTATGAGAAACAATAAACGTCTAAAATATTAGGCATTGTCTTCTAGAGACGCCAACGAACAAGTGAAAGATATATTTTTAAAAAATGGAGCGAACGCACTGATCAAAGCCCACCTAATTCACTAAGACAGAACAAACCGTACACACATTTACATGTAATGGCCCGCCCCACCATGATCTTGAAATTAAAAAAGAAGGCAAATATAAGGGATCGGTACAATCATGTACCACACCTGACCAGGGACATCATATGGAAAAATGACAAAACACAAGAAACCATCACACACATGAGAGCCAAGAGGTCAGCTCTTTTCCAGCGGATGATCACAAGGCTGCAGGAAACAGACAAGATAGCATAACGAAAACAAACATGATGATTAAATAACAAAAAGGGTCCATAAAAGAAGCACTGCATTTGAACGGTCAGTAAAGAAAAAAAAATGTAGTGCTTAAACAGTTTAACAGAACGAACCTCACCCTTAATCTAATGTAGATGAAGGCTCATAGAAGTTTGGTTCACATGAAATATCCTTAAATTATCGATGCATCATCTCCTACTGTAGTGTGGCCCTTTAAATGAAACTCTGTTTTTCGGCAATAACATTTAATCTAAAATGCCAATTTCAAATATAATTGGAGAGATATATTTAAACCAAAAAACCCTTATAAAAATGAAGTTTGTATACGTTTTCATAAAGGCGGTATAGGATGGAATTTGACATCCTTAATATGTTATGCCTTATAATATTCCCTTCTAGTACCTTGAGAGAAACGGATCACTGACTATCAGTTAAACATAAAGCAATGTATATACTAACATAAACAACTTGCAATTTAAATTTAGTGCATATTGGTGTGTGTTGCTATCTATCTGCGTAGTTGACAATATTTTGTTTATTTCCAACCGTGTCACAAGGATGATAATTGAAAATTAATTAAACATCTATGCATACTGCCATAAAGGCCCTCTCATTTGGAAGCCCTTGGTCAAGCTTTCTCCATGAATAAGTCTGATTACCGACCTCTCATATTAGCTGCACTGTTGCACGTTGACCTGATAAACGTTGCCTATCTCACGACATGTGTCTTTATCAGGTCATCATGACGTTTTACTTTTTGATGACGTTGACTCGACAGGAAAATCGATAATTACGTTATAAAAACTATTGCTATATGTAAACTGATAAATAGAATACCAGGTTCTCGTGGTTTGATATCAAGTTTAACAGGTTGGGCTTTGAGAACGCACGTTGAATCGATCGGCAAGCCTCACGATTAAACAAGCGTTCTCAAAGCCTTGTTGGTAAACTTGATATCAAAAGACACTCACCTAGAATTTTCTATGTATAACCTCTCACAGTTAGACACAACATACGAGAGCCAAGAGGTCAGCCCTTTCCCAGCAGGTGACCACAAAACACAAATAAACAGACGCGCACAAAGGCATAACAAACAGAAGACAGAAAAAACATAAATGATCCACAAAAAGTACCGCCTTGAAACGGTCAATAAAAAATATTTAGCTGGATGGATTTAACCAGTTTCACTGAACAACTCTGCTCTAAAGATGATGGTGCTTGATGAGTGTCTCTTTTCTAAGCCCATAGGGTTTCAACTAGAGTTTGTTTTGAATTATGACTGTCTATTGGATATAAGCCCATTCCTTTGATTCTTCTCTGTTACATGTGATTATAATTACGGAATGAATAAAGTAGGACACATCGATAATTTCTAAAGAATTATTGTGTTTTAACCAGAGCAGAAGCAAGGGCAACGATTTGGCGAACAAAATAAATTTAAGTCCATAAACTCTGGTGACTGCGATTGCTTTTCGTTCTGTTGTTTAGAGTCTATTTTTTATCAGTTAACTGCATTGTTGCACGCTGACCTGATAAACGTTGGATATCTCACGGCATGTAATTTTATCAGGTCATACTGACGTTGCACTTTTTAATGACGTCGCCAATGACGCTGAATCGACCAAAAGATCGATACTTACTTCATAATCGCTAGTTTGAAGAGTGAACCATTGGGTTATCTGATAAAAAAGAAAAAGAGTTCGCGTCTTTTGATATCAAAAATAGTAAATGAGTATGATCAGGAAATACCACAATCACAAGTTTAGCAGTCTCACCTTCGAGAACGCTTGCCTCGCGATTCGACAAGCGTTCTCAAAGCCTGGTCATGTAAACTTGATATCAAAAGACACTCACCCAGTATTCTATATGTATTGTTGCTTTTCTTGTGTTTCATGTTTCTGGAATAAGAAATGGTTCTGTGATTTAATATTATTGTTTTGTGTGTTCTTTCTAATTTAGCGACTATCTCACTGAGAAAGAGAGAGAGAGACGGCTGCTTTTCTTTGATTGTATTCTTGCTTTCATACATGTATCTTCGTGTTTATCTGTATTCTTATGACACATCGTCACGTTTTCATGATTGGCATTTGTTCTGTGATTGTGTTTGTGATATTTTGCTTATCGTAACTTTATCAATACTGCGAAAGTAAATTATATTTCACTGTTATGATCACGGGCCAGCTCATGATCGCATATGCATAAAATCACCATTTGAAATTGGTATGCATGTGTAGATGTATAGTGGGGCTATATTTTTGTTTAAGTTTATTATAAGAGCCTTCATATAACGTTATATGGTTTTCACAATCAAATAGAAGGCAAAAACAGATGTGGTGTTGAGATTTACAATATATGCCGTCGCCTTAGTACCATAGTGTGAGGTAACATGGCGTATCAACTGCATGTATCGCTTGGTTCTTGATCAAATGTTTTATCTGTTAGTCATCCTATCCTTCTGTTATCTTCATTCAAGAAGCAAGTTTTACCATTGTTTATCAGATAATCTACGAGCTTTAGCAAGTGGATTAACTCCCGTACATGTAAATGTGGTTATTCAGGGTATAACTACGGTATCTTATACCACCTAAATCAGTGTAGGCGTTACATAAAAATATTAGAATATGGTTCATTCTAAAGATGTCAATGGTGGTACAAACTGTATAAGCTTTTATTGATGGTGCGTTTGTTCAGTATGCAACGGATTCATTTATGTCAGTGCTGTGCTGTTGTGCCTTATCTCAGAGCATATTAACAATTTTATTCGTACCACGTTTTTGCTCTGTGATAAAGTGTTATAACTTCAATAATTATCGCATTTGGAACAATAATCTTTAGTTTACTTTAAACGGTAATATGTTCAAAGTAAGCAAGATGGTGAAGATCAGGAATCAATACAATCAAGTACCACACCTGACCCAGTACACCACATGAAAAAGTGACAAAAACACAAGAAAACATCACTTACAAGAGAGCCAAGAGGTTAGCCCTTTCCGGGCAGATGAGCACAAGGCTGCAATGAACAGACAAGAAAGCATGACAAACACGAAGCATAAATAACAAAAATGATCCACAAAAGAAGCACCGCCTTGGAACGGTCAGTAAAAAAATATTTTTACTGGAGTGCTTTAACTAGTTTTATGGTACCGACCACATCCTTATTTCAAATGTGAATCAAGACAAATGGATGTTTGGTTCGCATGACAGATCCCTAACTTATCGATGTATCATCTCAGGACTATTAAATACACATCGAGATATATAAAAGAGATAATACAAAGATAAGGACTCAACAGTATATACAACTGAATACTACAGTAAAAGAAATCAAACAGATACATCCTGGTGGACCTGACTACAGACACAACAGCAGGTCCTAACACTTTCATCTATAGATAACCGTGATTGTATCACACAAGCGGTATTATTTCTCCTCGTCCGTCGGCGTTCACTGATTAATCTAGAATAGTTATAATTTCACAATATGCACAAGATTTAATTGCTAGTTGTTGCTAAATGAATCACCAACGCAGAATTTAATCGTTTAATATTACAAAACAGATACGTTAGTCATGAATTGATTATGAAAAACAATAAACGTCTAAAATATCAGGCATAATCTTCTACAGATGACAACGAACAAGTTAAAGATATATTTTTTAATGGAGCACGCACTGATCAAAGCCCACCTATTTCACAAAGATAGAATAAACCGTATACACAGTTACATGTATTGGCCTGACGTGATCTTGAAATTAAATAAGAAGGCAAATATCAGGGATCGGTACAATCAAGTACCACGCCTGACCCAGGACATCATATGAAAAAATGACAAAACACAAGAAACCATCACACACATGAGAGCCAAGAGGTCAGCCCTTTCCCAGCAGGTGATCACAAGGCAGCAAGAAAAAGACAAGATTGCATAACAAAAACAAACATGATACATAAATAACAAAAAGCGTCCATAAAAGAAGCACCACATTTGAACGGTCAGTAAAGAAAAAATCTGGAGGGCTTAAACAGTTTAACGGAACGAACCTCACCCTTAATTCTAATGTTGATGAAGTCTTATAGAGGTTTGTTTCACATGAAAGATTCCTAACTTATCGATGCATCATCTCCTATTGAAGTGTAGCCCTTTAAATGAAACTCTTTTTTCGGCAATAACATTTAATCTAAAATGCCAATTTCAAATATAATTGGAGAAATATATTTAAACCAAAAAACATAATCAAAAAAAAAATTGAAGTTTGTATACGTTTTCATAAAGGCGGTGATAGGATGAAATTTAACATCCTTATTAGTTTATGCCTTATAATATGCCTTTCTAGCACCTGGAGGGAAACGGATCACTGACTATCGGTTAAACATAAAGCAATGTATATACTAACATAAACAACTTGCAATTTTAAATTTAGTGCATATTGGTGTGTGTTGCTATATATCTGCCTAAACGACAATATTTTGTTTTTTTCCAACCGTGTCACAAAAATGATAAATGAAAATCAATTAAACATCTATGCATACTGCCATTAAGGCCCTCTCATTTGGAAGCCTTTGATCAAGCTTTCTCCATGAATAAGCCTGCTTATTGATCCCACCACTCTCACATGCCTGATGTAAGGTTGCAGTCCACAGTTTCGCAGGAATGGCCCTGGGGAAAATTTTAAATATTAAGGGGTAGGGCTGTATGTCAGTCTGTAAAATGTTTGTTCTTAATTTAATGAAGAAATGTTGATTTGCATCTGGCAGAGTCTTAGCCAGCAGTGAGAAAAATGCATTTTGTCAGTGTCACCTGACCAAACTGTGTTTGTTTGAAGGAAAGTACGCAATTATTGAATTTTGACTGGTTGTCCGTTTTCGCCTTGTTGATATTGGTGCATTAAGGTAGCAGAGATGTGCTGAAAAATCAACGCGGTTGACTGATGATGAATTGTTGATAAACTTATTTCTCTGAAATGTGTCTGCCGGCAAATTGTCTTATTTCATGATTTTTGTTTGTTTTTTGGATTTATAAACTTGTGAAAAGGTGTCTTTTGGGCTTGAAATAGGCCATTTTCATAAGGGGTATGGCTTTGTTTACATGCATGAAACAACAAATTTGTCCTTATAAATAGCTTTTATTTTCATAAGTGATTGTGATGCATGTCTGGAGTGCTTCCAACTTGCTACTGACTATCCATATACCATTGCATTGAAAATAATGGTACTTCCTTGCCCGGCGGCCAGGTAGAGCCTAAAATGAGCTAAAAAACTGTGTAATGCAACCTTAAGGTTGCAGTCCACAGTTTCGCAGGAAAGGCCCTGGGGAAAATTTTAAATATTAAGGGGTAGGGCTGTTTGTCAGTCTGTAAAATGTTTGTTCTAAATTTAATGAAGAAATGTTGACTTGCATCTAGCAGAGTCTTAGCCAGCAGTGAGAAAAATGCATTTTGTCAGTGTCACTTGACCTCACTGTGTTTGTTTGAAGGAAAGTACTCAACTATTGAATTTTGACTGGTTGTCCGTTTTCGCCTTGTTGATATTGGTGCATTAAGGTAGCAGAGGTGTGCTGAAAAATCAACACGGCTGACTGATGATGAATTGTTGATAAACTTATTTCTCTGAAATGTGTCTGCCGGCAAATTGTCTTATTTCATGATTTGTGTTTTTTTTTTTTGGGGATTTATAAACTTGTGAAAAGGTGTCTTTTGGGCTTGAAATAGGCCATTTTCATAAGGGGTATGGCTTTGTTTACATGCATGAAACAACAAAGTGTGTCCTTATAAATAGCTTTTATTTTCAAAAGTGGTTGTGATGCATGTCTGGAGTGCTTCCAACTTGCTACTGACTATCCATATACCATTGCATTGAAAATAATGGTACTTCCTTGCCTGGCGGCCAGGTAGAGCCTAAAATGAGCTAAAAACTGTGTAATGCAACCTAAGCACAACAGGAATTTATTTCGATCCAAATAGTAACGGTAATAGTAGAAAAATATATAATTAAATGCTGCTGTTTGCGTGTAGATTTAGATGCCCTTCCATCTGTTATTTTATTCGTATTTCCATGACTGTGTCTGTCTAATTGTATTTTCGCACATTCAGACACATTTACAAAAAATGCAGATGGCTAGAAAGACGGAAGCAGACAAAATGATAGTGATTGGTAGACACTAAATGCAAAAGTAACCCATTATTCCTAGACCTGTTTTAGCAGCTTGGATTTCATTGTAAACCATGCCGTTGGTGCCTTCAAAACGAAAATCGGCTGCTTGTTATCACTAATGGACATTAATACTGCGAACTTCTTCCTGGTGTATTGCACTACTGTACAAAAACGGGTTATGAAAGGGTATTTTCATACCAACAAAAACTAAGTTATCTATTTTTGCAAGATACCAGAGCATTAAGATTGATATCATTCTCCGCCAAAATTTAAATCTAGTTAGGGTTTTGCTATTTCTATGACCATGCAGACTCTCAGTGTAAAGTTACTTTCATGTAAAATTTTAAAAACAAAAAACTGTGTTCCATTTGAAGTGCAATACTACAGTAGTACATTCAAATAAAGATATAAAAAGGAGATAAAACAAAGATAAGGACTCAACAGTACCTACAAATGAATACCGGAGCAAATAAAAATCCAAGATGAAGTTAGGTGGGCCAGACCAAAGAAACGACATGAGGCCCCAATTATCTCATCTACATATAAGTATTTTAGTTGGAACCATCATAGAATCTGAGGCCCGATCTGCTGGCTTGTAATTAAAAAGGAAAGCAAAGTTGTCAACCGTGATTGGGTTCACCACAAAGCATACAGTCTTTCGCAATACATTGATGTCATAAAAATAATCTTTTTATAATGAGAAATTATTTGAAAAAAAAACTGCGCTTAAAATATTACAGGCAACACTTTTCTTTAAGTTATACACTAAATGGCCATAAAACTCTGACTCTGATAGTCCATTATGCAAGAGAGATACCGAAATATGATATCAAATAATTGTATCGGCGAAAACATTTAGAAAAAGTTTTGTGAAGTGTATGATACCGATAGCTTCGTTTCAGAAGTTTCAGAGTAAAAAATTTATAGGCAGGTTGAAGGGTTAGCTTCAAGGTAAGGGTCAAGTCAGACGTGGTTGGGTTTGTAAACAGGAATTATGACTGTCACATAGTATCCATGTTAAGCCAACGTTTTTAACATCTGATAAACCACGTAATGCAGAGTTGGGCGCCAAAGTACCAAATTACGGAGATTCAGTAAAAAGGATTTAAGCGTTTTGTTATATAAAGTAGTTTCGTTAATCTGAAACTTAATTGCTTTAATCGACATATTCATTCCATCATCACTATTTCAATAATTCCTCAATCAATGTGCATTTTGCACGTCTAAACAAACGTTTTGAAAATCTTTAGTCTAAATATACATACTTTTCAAAGGAAATGATATGTTAATCAGTAAAAAATAAAGCGCATTATCTTAGCAGTCTAGACGTTTATTTCTGTATATTTTTACCCATTTATTAGACTTATTGCACAGTTGTGCACTTTATCAGCCCTCGGCTGAGAAAAAGGCTTTCTGTCACAGACACATAGACCAATGATCAACGGTGTTTAGCCTTGGGAAATGTACAACATATGAAAACTGTGCAATGTTGCACAGTTTCATATTTTATACATTGTCCATGAATGGGATTGTCACAGCAAAAAAACTATTACATATTGACTACCGTTAGCGCATGGTATCACAAAAACACTCTACGTGCACGTTTCCTGTGCGCTTTATGCGCATTGGACTTGGAATTTTGGAGACAACGCTTAAAATCTTGCGTTGGACTAGTTATTTATCAAACTTTTTTGAGTTGCTTATCATTACTGGCCTTGGTGTTCAATAAATCGTTGATTGAACAAATGCACTTTGTTGTTACTAAAGCTATGTTTATATGCATAAGTTGCTTCCTGGCATTCACAAGTGTGTGTATGATCAGAAACTACCACAATCACGCACTGCAGACCAACCCACGACAAAACTGTGAGGAAAGACACAGCACGCAAACAATCACAAGACAACCGAAATAACACAGAACCATAACAAGCAATATCCAGCTTCCGGGGGAGGGTATTATTTACACTCGGGCGCAAAGCTACCAAACGCATTTTGGAAATCTTAACGCAGTTCTTGCACGTTGAATTAAAACTGACATCATATGATTTTCAAATAGCAACTTTTGCAATGCCGTGTGCCTTTTATTCGGGGCAGTGGTTTCGCGCCAGTCGACCTTTTCCCAAACAAAAATGTTCGTCGCGCATTCACATTTATTGACATTAACCTATAATTATTTTGTAAAATTTCATGGTGCCACAATGCAACTTTTTTTAAAAACCAAATCAATGTTCTGACGAGGTGTGCCATAAAGGGACTGCATTGTACCTGTACTCCCTTTCTAAAAGATAGACATATGAGTCGCAACATGAGATTTCTAACAATGTAGTATGTGCGATCAGCAAAAGCTCAGAACAGCATGTGCAATCGCGCAGTCCTATCAGAGCATTTACTGTCCATTGAATGTTCTATGATTCTTTGGCTACTGACCGAACATCATTTGAAGTTTCTAAACTTAAAACGAAGATGCACAGGCTCGTCTGAGTCTACCATTGTTAAAATACCACATTGTTTGAAATCACATGTCGTGGCTCATATGTGGTAAGGTCTCATTCCCACAGACTGTCATAAAGTTATGAATTCATAATAGAAACCCAGACGTAACAATCCGATTAGAAAACAAAAGGATATAACTGGTAATACATAACTGTAATCTTTATTTATATTACATCTATAGTGTGCATAAATTCCTCATTCATTTCAATTTTCAAAGAAGATACTTTTTTGGCGGACACTTAAACAATACCTACTTACCATTCGTACAAGAAAGAACATATTGGAGTACATAGATCGGCAAATGTCTATGGTGGAAAAGAGGAAATATACAACTATATAATAAATAATGAGCCGTGACATGTGATTTCCAACAATGTGGCATTTTGACAAGTGTAGACAATGACGAGCCTCTGCGACCTCCTTTTAAGCTTGGAAACTTAAAATGCATACAATTGTTGACAATTTAACGTTATTACATGTACCAGGATAAATACAAATTATTAGGCGCGTTGCTGAATTTCATATAAGGCTTACTTTTTGAGAAAACTTACCTCATCATCATAAAGGATGAAACCGGTCTCAAATCAAAACTAAATGCCTCTACTTTAATTTTGATTGGGTCGTACGTTCGAAAATTGGTAGCGTCATATCTAAAAAAGGGGAGATAACTCTATCGTTTCAAAAAAGGGAATTGTGAAGTACGAATTTCGTAACGATTTTTTACAGTTTAAAAACATGTTTTTTTCGTAAATTATTTATTATCTAAAATCAATTTAACTTTTATTTCTTTTGAAAACAAATTTAGCCCAATTTCTTCATTTGTAGATATTATTGATGTGGGATAACTCTTACTACCCAATAAAATAGACCATTTCCCCCGATATCATTTCTAATAACACCATTATTTTTAGTAAAAAGGCGTAAAACTTGAGTAATTCGAAGAAAAATATAAATTTGCTTTTCAAAAACATGATTAACAGCATTCTGACATGCTTGACGGCTTGGAAAATTGCTTGCAAAGTTGCTACCCCCGTGTGAAAAATACTCTGTTTTCGTGCATTTCACCAATACACTTGATATACTATTAGGCGCAGTTTCTGAATGCTTTTGAGAAAAAATTACCTCATCGTCCTGAAGGATGAAACTAGTCTTTAATTGAAGATAAATGTCTATACTTAATTTGTGTTTGGGTCGCACGCTCAGAAATAAGAAGTGTCATATTGAAAAAAGGGGAGATAACTTTATACTCGCAGAAAACAGAAGCACAAAGTACGATCAAGTATGGGCATTTTTTATTAACACAAAGGGTCTGACACATTTCTTTAAGGTGATTTGGTATGCTTAATCCGAAAACCAATGTTTGCAAGCTGAGAAATGCCGTCTTATTGAGCTTATTTGTCTGTTTTCAAGATGGCCACCAAAATCATACAGAATCTTACATTGCTGTTGATTCATTGTTTAATGTACCTCGGAATATTTGTGGGGGTTCTGTGTTGGTCTTTGTTTTATTATGTATCTCTTTGTGTTCTTTCTATTTTTGTCAACACCTTGACGAGGAAGAGAATGATAGTTGCTTTGCTTTAATTGTCTTCTGATGTCTTGTGACTGTAAGTGCTCTGTTGCTATTCCTCACGATGCCGTGGGTTGATCTGCAGTAGTGAGTGTGGTATTTCCTGTTTTTACTCAGTTACTTTTTGCTTATCTAGTGTCCAGCTAATATAATGAATGTTTAATTCATAGTACTATTTTGAACTAGTTTCAAGCTTTTAAAGTGATAAACGAGAAATGAGTTTTGAGAATCGACAAGTAGCTTTGATTTAACTGTCGTCATAATGTCCATTCTTCCTAGCAATACCCACAAAATGTGTTACACTATCTACATATCAAAAGTACAAGCATTTAAATTCCTTAGTACCCAATATAGGTCGAATTAGACCAGCCTTTCGTCCTCAGGTCAACATCTCATGGGCGTCAAATTGTTTTGTGGGGCCGCCTTCAGTTGGTAAAAGTATTTCCCTGAACATAACCCCATTTGAGCTATGTGAAAATGTGTGGTTTCCAAGGCAACCAATAATGCACTTCAAAACAGTTCAAACTTGGGTATGTCCCTACAAATTACTTATATCTCAGCAGAAACTTATCCTAAAGTACTAACTCGATAAAAAAAGACAAAGGTAAGACATAGCAGCTTCTTTCAGCGGTAAAGTATGCTAATTATCAAATTTGCATATTTATGAAAATTAATTAATACATTAGGAAATCGTAAAAAAAAATAAAAGGGTGTACCCACAAATATACTTACATCTCAGCTGCGAATTATTTTAGGCAACCACTCTTGGTACCAAATAATGCCAAAGCACTGCACTTTTACCAAATTGTCCATTATACAACTTTTCTAACACCCCCACTCATAAAAATTATCAAAATATTAAAATAAGAGAAAATCACCTAATTTTTCTACAAATATCCTCTTGTTTCTTAAGTGTTCATTAATATTTGTGAATACTCAAATTAGCTAATTCGTATATTTAATCATTTTGGTCCAAATGCAATGTCTCACCTTGCATTTGGTACCAAGTTTTGCAGTCTACGATAGTTGGCAGTAGACATATAGGTAATTTTTAAGTATACCCCCTTAATTTTTCTACCAATTTTCTCTTATTTCTTATGCTTTCATTCATATTCATGAATATTTAAATTAGAAAAATCGTATATTATATCATTTTTATCAAGTGACTATGTCTCAACTTTTATTTGGTACCAAGTTTTGTAAGATAGGATAGATATCAGCTAGCGTCGTGTTATATTTTGTAGGTATACCACCTTATTTTGATACCAATTTTGTCTTATTTCTTATGTTTACATCAATATTCATGAATATATGAATTAGATAATTCGTATATTTAATCATTTTAGTCAAATGGCGATGTCTCAACTTTTTCTTGGAACCAAGCTTTGTAGTCTACGATAGTTAGTAGTAGACATACAGGTAATTTTGTAGGTATACCCCCGTAATTTTTCTACCAATTTTCTCTTACTTCCTTTGCTTTCATTCATAATCACGAATATTTAAATTAGAAAATTCGTATATTTTATCATTTTTATCAAATGGGTTTGTCTCTACTTTTATTTGGTACCAAGTTTTGTAAGACAGAATAGTTATCAGCTAGCGTCGTGTTAAATTTTGTAGGTATACCACCTTATTTTAATACTAATCTTGTCTTATTTCTAATGTTTACATTAATATTCATGAATATATAAATTAGACAATTCGTATATTTAACCATTTTAGTCAAATGGCTATGCCTCAATTTTTAATGTGTACCAATTTTTATAGTCTAGGATAGTTAGCAGCTGGAATACAGGTAATTTTGCAGGTATACCCCCTTAATATTCTACCAATTTTGTCTTATTTCTTATGTTTACATTTATATTCATGAATATTTAAATTAGATAATTCGCATATTTAATTATTTTGGTTAAATGGCAAAGTCTCAACTTTTATTTTGTACCAAGCTTTATAGTGTAGTCTAATAAACAGCAGACGTATCGGACATTTTGTAGGTAAACCACTTTCATTTTTCTACCAATTTTCTCTTATTTCTAATTTTTAAATTAATATTCATGTATATTTAAATTAGATGATTCCCATTGTTAATAAATTTGGTTAAATGGCAAAGTCTCAACTTTTATTCGGTACCAAGTTTTATAATCTAGTCTAATAAACAGCAGACGTATAGGACATTTTGTTAGTATACCACCTTCATTTTTCTATCAATTTTCTCTTATTTCTTAATCTTACATTAAAATTCATGAATATTTAAATTAGATTATTCGTATATTTCATCATAATAATCAAATGGCTATGTCTCGTCTTTTATTTGGTACCAGGTTTTGTAAGATATGATAGTTTGCAGCTAGCGTCTTGGTTAGTTTGAAGGTATACCACCCTTATTTATCTACCAATTTTGTCTTATGTCTACATTAATATGTATGAATATTTAATTTGATAATTCGCATATTTTATCATTTTGGTCAAGTGGCAATGTCTCAACTTTTATTTTGTACCAAGTTTTGTAGTCTAGGCTAGTAAGAAGCAGACGTATAGGACATTTTGTATGTATACCCCCTTAATTTTTCTACAAAGTTTGTCTTATTTCTTACGTTTACATTAGTATTCAAGAATATTTAAATTAGATAACTTGTATATTTCATCATTTTAGTCAAATGGCTTTGTCTCAACTTTTATTGGGTACACATTTTTAAAGTCTATGCTAGTTAGCAGCTGGATTACATGTATTTTTTTTAGGTATAACTCCTTGATATTTCTACCAATTTTGTCTTATTTCTTATGTTTACATTTAAATTCATGAATATTTAAATGAGATAATTCGCATATTTAATAATTTTGGTTAAATGGCAAAGTCTCAAATTTTATTTGGTACCAAGATTTATAGTCTAGTCTAGTATACAGCAGACGTAAAGGACATTTTGTTGGTATACTCCCTTAATTTTTCTACCATTTTCTCTTATTTCTTTTTTTTCCATTTATATTCATGAATATTTAAATTAGATTATTCGTATATTTAATCATTTTGGTCAATATGCAATATCTCAATTTTTACTTGATACCAAGTTTTGCAGTCTACGATAGTTAGTAGTAGACATACAGGTAATTTTGTAGGTATACCACCTTAATTTTTCTACCAATTTTCTCTTATTTCTTATGATTTCATTAATATTCATGAATATTCAAATGAGATAATTCGTATATCTAATCATTTTGGTAAAATTATTATGTCTCAAATTGTATTTGGTACCAATTCTTGTAGTATAAGATAGTTCGCGGCTGATGTAGAGGTAAATTTGTAGGCATACCCCTTAATTTTTCGACCAATTTTCTCTTATTTCGTATGTTCTAATAAATATTCATGAATATGTTAATTAGATAATTCGTATATCTATTCAGTAGGTCATTTTGCCAATGTCTCAACTTTAATTTGGCACCAAGATTCGTAGTCTGGAATGATGAACAGCGACATATAGGTAATTTTTAAGGTGACACCCCTTAATTTTTCTACAATTTTTCTCATTTCTTATTTTTTCATTAATATTCTTGAATATGCAAATTTGATAATATTAATATCTAATAATTGTGGCATTTTGCTGTTTCTGAAATTCTATTTTATCCATTCAAGAAAGAAAGCCTAGATATTTCAAACAGATATACTTTTGTAAGAGTAAAATTAAAAAAGACAAAAACAGGGAAGCAATATTTCAAGGAGGTACTTAACGACACTCATCTATGCTGGTTTTACATTATTTCTAGTACCAGAGTTACCTCCCTATTTTATGAATGACGATTCTCAATTTTAACATACGATCCTGAAACTTGGTAGTACATATATATTTATCTCTAATTGAGGCATGTATCATCATTTAGGAAGATAATGTAAGTTTTCTCTAAAAGTAAATCAGCAAATCTCATATGCTCGTATCAAGTGTATTGGAAAATGCATTTAAACTCTGTTTTTTCCACACAGGGGTGGCAACTTTAGAAGCAAATATCTGAGCCGTCAGGCATATCAGGATGCGGCAAATCATGTTTTTGAAAAGCGAAAAGACAATTGGTTTAGAAAATATGAAGATTTGCGGGTTCTGAATAAAAATAACGGTATTATAAGGAATGAAAGAGAGGAAACTATTCAATTTTATAGGGCAGTAAGAGTTATCCCCCCAAAAAAACTATGTTCAAATTTATAAAAATCAATAAAATTCAGACAAACTTAAATGAAAAGAAACTTACTTTTAGAAAATAAAATAATTTGCGAAAAAGAACGTTTTTTGTCAATACAAAATCAGTTTAAAAACCGTACTTTATGTTTCCGTTTTTTGCAAACATTGAGTTATCTCCCCATTTTATAATATGACGCTACCAATTTTTGAGCGTACGACCCAATCAGAAATAAAGTAGAGTCATTTATCTTGAATTTAAGACCTGTTTCGTCCTTTACGACGATGAGGTAAGTTTTTTCGAAAATTTGAATTTCAGCAACGCGCCTATATGTGTGTTTTACAGCAGGAACAAATCGTTTACCCTTTTTGTTCTGGTGAATTTTCACATACATATTGACAAAATAAGCATTTATTTGAGTATTTTGTATTTCAAGGAGTCAGACGTCAAAATATTTTATTCAAATATATTTCTGTCTCTGAAGATGTGTTTTATAGCTCAGCAAACAATGCAGATTTTGATAAATAAAATGCCGCACAATGCGGAGTCTACACTGATTACCAAAGTACATGTTCAGCAGTATCCAATGAAAAGTTATCATTGAGAAATTGTTTCATGCTGAGTTAAGTAGAGCATGATGTGATCTCTAGGCTAGGTCTTCAGTCTCCTGATTAAAAATACAATTGATCACAGCGTTATTAGTTATAATAGAGACAGAACTGGCATATCAGATAGTTTAATTACATTCCAATGTGAACTAATTGGTTGAGCCTGATAGAGTAATTTTCAATAACCCTATTACAAAGGTTCGAAAGTTCATTTAGCTGTTAGTGTCAACTTGATTTGGGCTTTGTTTTGCAAACAGCGTGTGATATGTGTAATTCTACGCGACAGTTCAGCTAGATTCAACGACTTTCAAGTAAACACAGGGAACGACAATGCCATTGCCGTTGTTGCTGTTGTTTGCGTTATTATATGCACTTAAGATGAAGAGAGTCTCGTTGCCAGAAAAAAAAACTTCTTTCGGCTTTGCGACCAGGTAAAAGACTGGCTAGAATATTTATATTTTCAACACATGCAACCAGTTTAGCGATAATATTTTCCAGAGAGCCATTAAAATACTTGTATGTGATTATGTATAGACGGATCTGTACCTTTGTTGTACATATGCAAAACAATTGTGCTTTCTTGTGACGATGCACAAGTTACATTTATTATTTCACCTTTAAAGTGTATCTGCATTATGCAGAATACCAAACTTAATTAGATTTACTTATTACATAATATTTTCTTCAGCACCATGGTAAAACGTCAGCCTAGGTGAACGAACAGACTGAAAGGACTACGTGCTTTTCATCACTGTCCTGTGCAAAATAAACATGTACATTTATCGTATTACCATTTTAAAGGGGGTATGGGTCAACTCTGGCGTTGTTGGAGTTGTATTTTCCATTAATTCTCAGGAACGGACTCGCTGAATCCAAGTCTGCTGATCTGATTTCCAGGTTACAGCTGTTGTAATGCCACATGGTGTTGGTAGAATTTCTCCCTGTACATTGATAAAGTGTTGCCTTTTTCGTATTCTGTTCCATCGGGAATAATGGGTTCTGGCAGAAAGCATAGTACTACTTGGGCCGATGCTGTGGTTGCACTTTCCATTAATATTCATGGACAGACTCAATTAAACGGAGTCTTTTGTTTTCACATTTTGAAGATTCTCATTATTACAGATGTGTTCATTATATGCACTGAAATTCAACAATGCCATCAGCAGTGTGAAATGAAATAGAACCCACGATCAAGCTTTTCTGGAGTCAGATCAAGTGGAATATCGTTAATTGAAAGTCTTTGGGACCAGAGTTTTGCCACTATTTATCAGTAGTTCTATTCAATAGAATTGGTCTGTGAATGCTACATTACCATCAACATGTTTTAAGTATTTATTACTAAACCATATGTTCGGTGTGCTGTAAACCTACTGTGCCGTTTCTTTTAAGCAACAAAAAAAATAGAGTTCGTTATTCAGTAATTGTTCTATGTTTTGTTGTGCGTTACTTTGTATCCATTCTAGTTTTGCAATCATCTCGATGGGGAAGAGAGAGTTGGTTGCTTTGCTTTGTTTGTCTTCCTAGTGCTTCGGGATTGTTGTGTGGCTCTTCTTCACGATGCAACGGGTTTGTCTGCAATTTGTGATTGTGGTATTTCCTGATCATACTTACTTACTATTTTCGTAAATACACCATACTTTCTGACTCCAATGTTTTCCAAATTAATTTGAATTAGCGGTTGAGTTCAAAATATGAATTTATACTGCTGCCTCTTATCTGAAGCTGTATCAGGTTTGTGCAAACCTTCCAGGGTCCCATACACCGATGACACGCACTCACGAGTGCTTATGCCTCAGTATTCTAAGAACAAAGGTAATCCACTCGATGTATTATTAAATGCATCCATCATCATTTGATAATCTAAAGGTAAAGTGTTATGTAATATGTTGCTTAATTAGTTCCTGTAATAACAATAGCGCCTGCTGGTTTATTAGAGAAAATGTCTACCAGTATAGGGACCATTTCACGAGTTTTATGCTGAGTTCACACATAAAGAAATTAAAAGAACAAACGTAAGCGCAAAGTCCACGAGAACCGAAAGTTTGAGCGTTATGTAGTATGTTGCTTGTAGAGTAACGTCTGGTAGTTTTATAGAGAGAATATCTGTAGCGTTTAACTCACTTTATGCTGAATGCTCACAAAAAATACATATACTAACTCAAAGTCCACGAAAACTGAAGCTTTGACAAGCTTAACTTGACTAAAGTGTTATTTAATATGTTGCTTAATTATTTTTCATATAACAACAGCACCTTTAATGCTGAGTTCTTGTATTATTTACAGAAGGTCGGCACACAGTTCACGAGAACCGAATGTTTGATGAACTTAAGCAAAACTGCTATGTAATATTTTGCTTTATCAGTTCTTGCAGCAACAGTAGCGCCTGGTAGTTTATGGAGAAAAGTCTACCAATATAGGGCGCATTTAAATAGGTTTATGCAAAGTTAAATTATCTCACATTCCACGAGTTTTAACTGTTTGACAAACGTAAGTGTTAGGTAAAATTTGTCCAATTAGTTCTTGTAACAATAGTAGCGTCTTATAGTTTAAAAAAGAGAATGACTACAAACATAGGGACCATATATGTTTATGCTGAGAACAAACCATGATTAGGTTCAAACCAGACATGCAGACAGTCGCATGATATCGATGTTATATCAGACTTATTATATAACGTTTGATTATCATTTTGAAATGATCACAAAGATGAGGTTTTCCAACAATTATTTTGAATTTATTTACTAAGTCACCATAAAATACTGTCTCCAATATGCCATTTTGCAGAAGAGCTGGTTGCTTTGGTTTTATTGTATTTTGAATGTCTTGCTGCTGTAAATGTCCTGTAGCTTTTCCTCACGGTAGCGTGGATTGGTCTGCAGTTTGTAATTGTGGTATTTCCTTATCATACTTACTTACTTTTTTAAACTAATATTGTATTTAACAAACAACTCTGAGTGTCTGTGGTACAATTTAGGAAATGCCTTACGAATTTTATTATATCTATAACCTTGTTTGAATAACTTAGCTGTCAAAATTGTTTTCTGTTGTTGAGGTCACTAACATTAGAGCATACTCTCGCGTAATTGAAATTGTGTAGGTATGCTGCAAGGTTTAAGTTTTATATTACTAAAGTTAAGGATTTTGGAAATTTTGAACTGTCACAAATATAATGCATGTACACAGTTGCATTGTATGAAAGTACATGTAAGAACAAAATAAACAAAAGGTAAGTAAGTATGACTAGGAAATGCTACAATCACAAACTGCAGGCCAACCCACGACATCAGGAAGAAGAGACACAGAACGCGCGAATAGTGACACGACGTCAAGAAAACAACCAAAGTAAAGTAACCAGTTGTCTCTTCCCTGGTGTGATGATTGCAAAAATACAAAGGAAACAAATGCTGCACAACAAACACAAAAAACAAAAACAAAGTGGGAAACAATGAATCAACAGCAGAACGATCGTATTAGAATGGACAGCAACATAAACCATAAGGAGGGGGGCTTATATTACTTTTACTAGCCAAATATTTGCTCTAGGTTCAAATGTTATCAAAACACTAAGACGTTATTCATTTTTTTTCAAAATTAACGTTTTGAAAAAAACATATTCTGGAATATCATCACGAGTAAAGATCAGGTAATAATGAAACAGGAATTATTATTTCTCGTATTTTAATAAGCAGAATATGAATTTTATTTATAAAATATATAACATGATTTAGGGATTTATAATTCTTTGTCATGGTCGGCGCGCAATAAGGTATCAAAAGAATAACGAATACGTACATCCATACTACATGTAGTTTCAAATTTCCGGCGTTTACGTTTGGAGTACAAAATCTTTGAAATGTACATGTTTCTAGGGTATAAGCATGTAATGCAATCAGCGTTAAGCCGGCTACAACCTATCAAAAGCACGTATTTCCTGATCTGAAAGTGATGGCAAAGGCGACATACGTTGAAGCCGTTCGCTTCCGCGCCATGTACATCGTTATACAACCAGATTTACTTTAAGAGGTTAGTAAGTCGTGGACATTAACACGCGATGCTCAAATGACATGCCTGACTGAAATGTACAAAAATGTGTTTTTCCTGGTCTCCGATTGACAACTAGGCGCCAAACGTAGACACTATCACTTCCATATCATGACGTTTGGTACAGAATGACAAATTGCTCAATTGCATCCAACTAAACCATGTATACAAAGGATACTGATATAATCATTTAAAGCAACTGAAAATAGAATGTATTGTAGTAAACTGGAATACATCATGGAAAGTTGTGGATACCCATTAGAAACGGTTCGAGGAGATGCTTCTAATGGGTATCAAAACCTATGCTTTTGCGTAGTATTCGTTAAATAATATTTATCCATTCCAGGAATCCAAGCATTAAAATTGGGGTCCGTCGCCAGAACATCTGACTTGGTATCATGGGTTAGGTGTGGCACGTGATTGTATCGATTCTTGACCTTTGCACTCTTACTTACTTTGGTGCATACGAACAGTAAAGGTACAGATCAACATGCGTCTCCGTGCAGTCTGATCAGCGAATTGTTAAACTGTTCAGCTACCTGCCGGTAACATTTCAATATTGTAGCTGATCTTTATAGTTGAGCAGACTGGTATGAGTATTACAATGTATCTGTTTGGAAACCTCACACACAGGTTTTCTCGCGTCGCGGCTGTATCATTTAGTCTATTACGTTCCCATACAAAGTCGGAGCAGGAACAACTCAAAGCAGTCGGCTCAGTAACATTTTGATTATATTCATGCTTAACGTCCTAGACACTATTTTTTCAGTCATGTCTGGACCCAGCTACATATAATTATTATACTATCCATTAATGCATAACAAAGGCGTGATCAGGAATAGTTGATGGCAGGCTGATTTATGCATTTGTCATATACACTGGAAATAGTAAAATATTCGAACTAGTCAGCTGCGCTACAATGACTAGTTACATGTATAAGTTTGAAAACATAAATACAGCAAGTACAACTATCGTATTAGCTAGAAGGCACACCAGCCACGACATGTGATTTCCAACAATGTGACATTTTGACAAGTGTAGTCTCAGACGAACCTGTGCAGCCTCCTTTCAAGCTTAGAAACTCCAAATGATGTTCAGTCAGTAGCTTAACACTAATAGAATATTCAAGCGACGAGCAAAGGCTCTGATCAGACTGCGCGTATGCGCAGTCTGATCTGAGCCTTTGCTGGTCGCACATACCACATTGATGGAAATTTCATGTTCCGGCTCACATAATGATAGTGCATATCACACTGTATGGATGCGCAGGCTACATGTAATTTGCACCTTTGCTATCCGCAAATGACGTGGCTTATATAAGGTCCTACCTTGCAAGAAATCCTGTTCTTTATTCTTACACCAAGAAGTGTTTTTTTTTCAATATTCTGATACTCGCAAAATCACAAATTACACTTTGTAGATAGTTGAATCCAATTTATAAATAGATAAGATATAGCTCCAAATATTAAAATTGCCAATAGGTCATCAACTGTATTATTCATTGTTTTAAGCATGCATCTATTTTGGTAAGCACAAGTTGTTTTCATTGTCAAGCACAATATGTGCGAGTACTTGCTTTAGGCAAACATATTACGAAAACGAAAAATCTGCTTACTGAATTGCCTTTTCGTTTAAAACAAAATAGATCCTTAAAAGCAAAGTAAGCTGAATATGATTTTCGTTCAGCCATTTGTATATTGGAAACCCCTAAAAGGGTACTTTGGTAAACAGTGAAGACCCAGATGAAATGCAGCATAATGCTGCATTTCGTCAGGGTCTACACTGTTTGCTAAGATTTAAACAATTTGGGGGACAGAAGTACATCACAATTTAAAAAAAAATCTACCTGAGATGCTGACCCAGAAGAGGTGTATCTTCATTTCGTGTGCAACTTTATAGCTGTTTTCAAAGATAGGTATATCAATCTTAATACCGAGGGTTTTTTTAATTTTAAAGGGGGATCTGCCCCTGTATTGAAAATGGTAGGATATTCCTGTTTCACTGACACAAAACAAGACTTCAAATACTAAGCGGAGCATCAAAGATGATTATTTAGCTACCAACATTATAATAGTTGACTTCAAACGTAAGAAAAGGACCCTTAAAGCAAGATAAGTAAATACACGACCATCAAACGTCACAAATTTCAGTGATGCTTGAGTCCATATATACCAAATGGAATCGCATATCGCCATCAATGGGAGGAGTTCATTTCTATTAGGAATGCAAGGGTTTTTTTGTTGTTGTTTACGTTAGTTTTATTTCATTCTGCATGAACGTTCCTTAAAGCAAGCAAAGTGTTAAAAGCAGAGAGAGAGGGCATTTAGGTATAACGTAGCACATTTACGTACGTACGTTTGTCGGTTAATCAGTGTTATCCTCTATAGGTTATTTGGTCGCCAAGCGTTTAAAGGGATCAATGGTGTTGCATGGACCTTGACCGACTCCTAAAGTTGTAATACGAGACTATTTACCTCTGGCACGAAAAGCTTTGCACGGCATTTTTTCAATACATTGTTTAGTATAAAATCAACAACACGCGCTTGGCATGCCTTCTGTATAAACGTTTACAGTTTCAATATCATGCGTTTTGTAAACAATGTGCATATAGAAAATAAATTAGCCGGTACATAATAGTTTGGTTCTGACCCGATTAACGAGCAATAAAGGCTCAGGCGAGCCTGCGCAAAACAGGCTTTTGTCCAATCCATACGACGTTAAGAGTGTCTTCTAAAACAAAAAGTGTTAATAGTCTGCCGCCTTTAATTTCTACGAGGACTCTTGATGGCATTTTTTGTTAATGCTCGGCATCCAGGCTTGACTTATTCCTTGGACTATTACAAACAATATAGGGGTGGATGCCAAGCGTGATTTTTCGATTTAAGGTCACGGTGAGGTCAAAGGTCAAGTTAGTGCAATTATTCAGAAAAGATGGCATTTAAATATAGTAAATATTTTTTTTCAATCACAAAATGCTACCAATATGACCAAAACACTTGAACGAGAGAATAGAATGGCACAGAGGCATTAAGCTTACCTTGCACCCCAGGGCATTTTTTCTTGAGTGCCAAATTGTTCATTAAGACCATCTAAATGCAAAATAAAGTTCTAAAAATGAACCTGTCTGGGCTATGTGAAAATGCATGGTTTCCATGGCAACCCATAATGCTATTCAAAAATGGCGATGTGCCTACAAAATTACTCATATCTTATACTTGTCCTAGACTTCTAAACATGGGTCAAATTAAAACGTAGACAGAGGCCTTTTATCTACTGTCGCTTATGCAAATTATCTAATTTATCTAATTTGCCTAACTATTTATGAAAATATTAAAATGTGATTCAATAATGGGGATGTACCTACAAAATAAATAATATCTCAGTTTCTTCTTATCACAACCTACTAAAATTGGTACAAAATTAAAGCTTAGACATTGGCCTTTTATCAATTTGTAGCATATGTAAATTATCTAATCTACATAATTTGCGTTTCCATGAATATTAATAAAAACATTAAAAATAAGGAAAATCATTAAAAACATACATAAGCAGATTGCATCTGCATATCATCATTGATGCACATTGCTACAGTTCAGTTATACAGTTGGACAATTTCATTCATCCAATGGTCCTATTGGAAAATTGTTTCAATTGCATATCCATAAATTTATATGTGTAAACTTATAAATGAAGGAAAGTCATATAAAAACTATAAACCTTGGAAGAGGGGAAGGTGAACTGATAATAAGACCTTCCTTGCATCCCTAGGACATTTTCTCATGTATGTCAACTTGTTTAGTGGGGTCGCCTTAATGACAAAAATATTGTCATAAAAATAAACCCATTTGGAATATACGAAATTACAACGGTTTCCATGGCTACCTATCATGCAATTCGGAAGAGTGGGGATGTTTTGGGGTTCTAATGAACAATTGGGCACCCATTAAAAATTGTCCCCGACTAGTACTTTGGGGTGTTTGGGGGTTCTAATGAACAATTTGGCACCCATGAAAAATTGTCCCCGACTAGTAATATATATATGTAAATTGTATGAATCATGAACCTATAGATTTGATATAGAGTTTTAAGTTATCCAAGGTACTTCTTATTCACATCCACATTGTATCAATTTGGTGTTTGACTTCATTTACCATACATCTAGCTTCGAATATGTGCCTATATATAATTTTAGACTCATGTTCGGAGGTAACCTAGACAGGATTGTGATTCAGCATATTCAGCACCAATACAGCATGATATAGGCAAAAATCAAACTCTTTAACTTCCCAAAATTGCAAGCCTCCAGGGCAATTTGTAGTCTTATAAGAGAGGAACATCCCACTGCATTGTATGCACATTCTATCATGCAGATCTGATTAGCCTTCAACATTTACATCTGATGGTTCTGCACATTTTTGCAGCCACAAGTGGTGATTAGTTCCATGCAAGCCAGACACACAGCTGGCAATCCGTCAGTCTGAACCTGAATTGTGTCCGGAGCATATATGTTATATAATTTGAGACAGGAATCCCAAATTTAGTGTGTGGATACACCTTGGGGTCGCAGCGTGTTTACATACTGTTTCTGGGGTTACTGTGATTTTGACCGCGTCTTCTGACCCTAGTTCTAGGAAAATCGTGTCTAGAGCATATATCTTGTATTGTTTTAAGGTAGGAATCCCAAATTTAGATTGTGGATACATGTTAGGGTGCCAGAGTGTCCCGTACTGGTTGGGGTCACTTTGAACTTGACCTCTGGCACATCTCCTATATTATTGGCGGTAGGAATCCCAAACTTAGTGTGTCGATACATCGTGGGGTTGTAAAGTGTCACACACTGTTTATAGATCACTGTGTCTCATTTATGAAAATCTATTGTCTTTGGGGGTATTTTATCAATTTGTGACACAATTCATGATTTTGCCTAATAATCAACTCTCAAACAGTGCAATTAAAGGTATCTTTATAGGTGGTACAAACCTTTTCTCAAATAGAAGAAAAGATTGAATTGTACCAAATCAATATCTACATTTTCTCTTTCAACACAGCACCCATACAGCATGATACAGGGAAAAACAAACTCAACGACTTCCCAAAGTTGCAAGCCTCCACCTTATGACTGTACCAGTGTTTGAGCTTCCAGGTGTTACTTCCAACATGTATTGTGTACATGTGAATTTAATGAACTGCGTTGAAAACATCAAAATACAAAAATGTATAAAGGACCGTCTCGATCTGTTGTAAGAATTCCACAGAACTTCGTTATTTATTATACCTTAGATTGGAACTTTCTGGTCACCTGAACAAAACGGTTAAAAACTCCAATGCCAAGTCAGTATAAGCGAACAAAGATGTATGTGTTTTCTTACGTACATTTGTATCTTTTTTCTATTTTATACTCTTGTTTTATTATAAAACGGCGATTGCACCTTCCATTTGATGGAAGTTTTGCTTTATCAAGCTTGTGAAAACAGGTTAACACTTGGTTAAGCTTTGCAGGTATGTTGTTCTGTTGTACAAAACTTTCTGACGAACTGTTGTCAGAACTGCGCTACCAAGACATGATCTCTGTAAATTGTAATGTGAATAATTTGCTCTCATTGTTGCTTTTAGCAAAGCAATATTATCGCATGAAAATTGTATCAGTCATTCTATGTCAATATTATCAGGGAAATATTCATATCCATTTTTGACACATTTGTCAAAAACGAGTTTGGCAATCGCAACATCAATTCCATGGACTGGCTTTATTCTAATATAGTGACTTTCTGCATTGAACAGCTGCACCAGGTTTTCCAATCTGTTTGCATGATGTAAAGCTTGACCAAAAGCAACAAAAGTAAGTGAGTATGATATGGAAATACCACAATCGCACATTGCAGGCCAAACAAAGGCACCGTGAGGAAGAGAGAGATAACATAACACTAACAGTCACAACGCATCATTAAGGCAATTAAAGTAAATCAACCAGCTCTCTCCTCACCTATATGATTTGGTGTCAAACGTTGTGTGGTTTGACACACCATATATTACGTCTTTATAGCCATTATGGCATCACGGTTCCAACAGGTTCTCCATCAAACACGTCAAAATATCCATCCCCTCAAAGAGGAGAGTAAGAAACAAGAACACTCTCCCAGGAATGATCTTTTCAACGTGCTCTTGGTTTTTGCCTTGCAATAGATCAGCGTGACCAGGCGTCTTCATCAGATCAGCCATACGTTTTTGTGACAGCATAAAGCAGTTCTAGTCATAGGCTTAAAATGAGTGTTCTGTCATCATGTCATCTTCAGAGGAACTTTCTGAAGAGTAGCCTTTTTGGGACCTTTGTCAAAATTTGGGAATGGCATGGTTAGATTAATGATCAAGATGCATCGTAACATCATAAATGAATGATTGACATCTTGATAAATATATCTGTGGTATTTCATAATTTCAAATTGGGGTCTTCTTCTGTAATTTGCTGGTGCAGTGGCTCAGTGGCAGAGTGCTTGACTCGAGACCAAGGGGCTGCGGATTCGAGGCTCACTGACGTCACTGCGTTGTGTCCTTGAGCAAGACACATTAATCCTAGCTTAGCACCGGTTCAACCCAAGTAGACCCGTCTCTTTATATCTGAAAGATCGTTGATGGGATGTAAAGAATCAAATCAAACAAACAAAAGAGCGTGTACTTTTTCCAGACACCGCATATCATTCACATGTCCAAAAGCCGATCTGTGAAACGCTACCCCCCCCCTTTTATTGTGTTTTGGCAAAATAAAACAATATTTAAATATATTGTAGACCCTATTACCAATCAAATATATACAGTGTACAAGCATTACTTGTGAGTGGTCTATAACTAAGGCATGATTGAAAATGTCGTTGAAAAAAAAAGACTGTAAATATGAAAAATTTACTCCAAAATCACTTATTTTTATGCGGAAAGTATATTTTTCTATCCCATAATAGCTGTAATATTCCACAAACTATTCTTTTCAACATCTCTATATCTGACTTTTAGTTTTCAGCATATTAAACATAATTAGAATTATTTAGATACCATCTATAGCAATGTAAAAAAGACCTAATGACGATTCTAATAAGAAAATGCACCTATTTGACCTTTGACCTTGCTGTGACCTTAATTCGAAGTTTCAGACGTGGCATCCACCCTGGGGCACTTTGTCACACCACAAAGAGTATTTCTATTATGGATGCTGACCATTAACAAAAATGCCACCAAAACCATTTTCTAGGGGTCTTAGAAATTACAGGCTGCAGACTATAAGTTTATGACCTAAGAATTATTAGAGCCATTACTTTCTTTTTTCAAAAAAAACAAACAAAACATGTTCAAGTTATGGAGTTGTTCAAAGTTTAGAATAGCCACGTTCGACCAGCTTACAAAGATGCGGAAATGATATCTGCCATAGGATGCTTAGTCTGAATAAGAAGCGTGATCACCCAAGTACATGGTTCATTATCTATTTCATAGTTAATACTCCTCTATAGACTGGTGTTAGCTTTCAATCTGTAGCTAGTTTAGTCGGAACATTAACATCGAGATGTTTCATGATCATATAAGTCTAGAAGCAAACAGCGTGGACCAAGAACAGATTGCTCCTATATAGGGGCAGTCTGATCTTGGTCCAAACTGTTTGCCATAGTGGCTTTTTAAGCATTTCAGCAGACGAGAAAAGCAGACGACTGTTGTTGCGATTGGCGCATTAAGGGTTAAGTTATCATACAAGTGTACATTATTGCTGTTGGTATTAAATTTATTTACTGCCATTAAACGCATACTAATTCTGTGTGAGTCCATTTGGGCGACATCTGTGTGCGCAGACGAATGTACAGTGTACTATGTAAAAATGTAATATCATGTATTGTGGTACATCTAGAGATCTTTTATGGCGACTATAGTCTTCGTGACCAACCTTCTGCTGTAGAAATTGAGCTGCATTAGACTAAATTTGGGCCAAATGCGTTATTAAAGCTTTTATACTTAAATATTTTGTAACATTATTTGGGCCTCGACGCGAGAAAAACGTTTCATTGTGTTGTTTTGTCACTTTTCCTTAAGATGTGGTGCTCGATTGTATCGATTCCTGATCTTTGCCTTCTTCTTTACATTTTGTTTTTTGAGAGTAAAGTTTTACTACCAATCACCTAAAAGCATATTCACTCCTTGCGGCCAGTAGACTACAAACCTTTTTATATACAGTAAAATCTGTGTTAAACGGTCACTCTCAAAAGGACAGAAAATTGGTTTTCAAGACTAATTATCGCTAAATGCAGGTCAAAAATATTGCAGAATGCTCCGATGGGAGCATTCTGCAATGCTTTCGACCTGCATTAAGCTACCATTTGTCATTAAAATCTTTGTTTTGTCCTTTTTGAGTGGTCGTTTTACACAGGTTTTACTGTATTCTAAAGCATCTAATAAGTTTTCGATATGCTGTAGAACGAACATATATATCAACGCCACAGGCGATTTCCTCAGACATGAAAATGTCTCTAGGGAGGCTTCAGACTTTATGTAATTACAGAACAGAGAGATATTTTCCTCTCTTAGGTCAATACATCAAAAGTAATCTGCAGCTTTGACACTCACCATATTGTCTTCATTTAACCAGATTTGCCCTTTACGTGGTTCCGTCCTGGTTTATTTGTTTCATTTAGAATCGGACTGCTGTGTGTTTGTTTCAATCCCTGCATGATGCTTTGACTGTTAAAGCTTAATTATTAATTAATTATTAACCTTTGTTATTCGCTGGTGGATAATAATAAGTTAAGCAATATAAACCTTTGGCCCTATTTTTGGACATAGACAAGCAATAGAGGCCCCGATCGGACACTGCAGAATGCGACGTTTTGTCAGGGTCACCACGGTTTTATTAAATGAATAAATATTTAAGTCAACTCGATATAAGATATAAGCAAGCATATTTGACATCTCTTATCTTCGAGTAAGTAGTAGGGTGACCTTCAAGGCTCAGTTGAATGTAGGGTGGTGACGAAAGTACTACATTGGATGCTATATACCAAAGTGTTTCTCACACCCTGAAAATTTGTGAATCGGCCAGGATACAGTGGCCATTGGTGGTACGGGCTGAGAAATCATAGATGGTGTCCAAGATGGCCACCAGAAGTAAATAAAACGGGATGTGGTATATGAATCGTTGTACTGATTTGATGAATTTAAATTATCAAATAAATGATATTTATTTTTGTAGTGTATGTTTGAACTTTTTATTGATACATTTAAATATGGTTTTAATTTCGAGGTCAAGGTCAAATTCAATGTCAAATACGAAAAATAGTGAAAAAAAGCTAATTTATTATTATCTTTTTTTAATTGACTTAAATGGGAAGAAGTGCAATATAGCAAAGTAAACTAGAATGTATAGGCTTTAAACAAATTAAATGAAACTTAAACTGTGCTGCATTTCCATGGACATTTTCAAGATGGCGTTTTGATACCCCTTATCAAAATAATTGAAAAACAGATCTACAATTTTTTATAAAATTGATTTTTGGTCATTTTCATTTCAAACGGAGCCTTTATAGTATTCCTTGCTGAATTCCTGATACCATAAAGTTTCTATAACTACCAAGAAATGATGGTATTTTATGTTGTTTACAATGTACCTGGAAAATCCAAGATGGCGTCCAAAATGGAAGAAAATGTAGACCAAGGTAGACGGATGAAAATGATCCTGTAAAATCTAAAGTCATGACAAGAAGATATAGAGATGAAGATAACAAGAGAGTTGTTTATTGTTTTATATCATTATTGTGTGATCAATTTGACTTACTTGTCTTGAACATGACCTTATGTTACCTTTATGTGATTAACTTTTTGATGTTGTTATTAATTTTGAAACAGACAATTGGTACTTACATGATTTAAGGACGATGTTAGGGCAAATCAGCCTCTAACTGATTTCATTTCACATACGTACATAATGTGTCCAAGGCTAAAGGTTGTTCTTCTTCTTCGTGCTTGATTACCCTTTGACACATTTCAGACCATTATGAGCGTGGTCAGTCATTTAAGTCACGCTTTTCCTGGTCTAGCACCCAAACGGTATTCCGTTTACTAGGTCTTATGATATTTTTTGTTCACAAATTTGACATAATATCAGCAACACCTTGTTAAAAGTTAAGAAGAAGGTTTAATATTCAGGAATGGATACAATCAATTAACACATCTGACCCAAGACACCATATGCGAAAGTGACAAAAACACAAGAACACATCACACACAATTCCCATTTCCCAGGAGGTGATCACAAGACTGCAAGGAACAGACAAGACAGTATAATAAAGATAAAGGTGAAACAGAGATAGAAAAAAAAGAATCCACAAAAGAAGCCTATTTGTGGACTTTACACCCACTCGTGGCCCAAATAAACCTGGACATTAGTCCAATATAATCAGTTTTAGGTGTATGTTAATTGCACAGCTAAAGCCCTTAGCTTTATTCCAACAGCAGATTTGGATTAGATTGGATAGATGACCGGGTTGATTTGATTCTAATCCAGGCTCAAATGCCAAATTGCTGGTTTTGTCACACATATCACAGAATTTCGACATTTACCTTATAATTTGGGGGTTGATTTACAGAATTTAAATGCTATACTTGATCAAAGACAAGTATTTTATTTGTTTGATTTCCTACAGTCACCAATTCAGATTTTACAGCTTCATTTACAACTTCTACCTAGTTCTACATTTTCATCCATTTTGGACGCCATCTTGGATTCACCAGGTAACAATATTTTCTACCACTTGATAGTTTTATAAAATAAAAGTAAGTGAATATGAATATGAGACGCCACAATTACACACAGCAGACCAACCTATGGAACCGTGAGAAAAATCACAGAACACAAACATTAACAAGACACCAGTGCGACAATTAAGTAAAACAACCAGCTTTCTCTTCCTCATCAAGATGATTGGAAAAAATAGAAAGGACACTAAGTAGTGCATAACAAAGCAACGACTAAACACAGAACCCACACAAACAATGGGAGCAACACAAGCGATAAACAACAGAACCGCCTTAAAACGGACAGTAATCTAACTGTTAGGCTTATATGTATTTACTGGCGCCAGTCCTTCCCCTTTAATTATGCTGTTGTTAAAATATAACAATTGTTTAGCTCGCACTGAGCCTTCCTAACTTATGCGAAGCATTACCACAGAACAATCTAATCAAATTAACATACACTGACGAAATAAAGAAACTGGCTCACTACTCACAGAGCTATAGAAAAATTAAGTTGAGCCACGGTGGTCCCAGCCAAGGTAAGTAAGTTTGCAAAGATCATGAATCGATACAATCAAATACCACACCTGACTCAGGATACCAATGGGAAAGTGACAAACTTACAGTTAGACACATCAAACGAGAGCCAAGAGGTAAGCCCTTTCCCAGCAGGTGACCACAAAGCACATATAAACAAACGCGCACAAAGACATAGCAAACACAAGACAGGAAAAAAACATAAAAGATCCACAAAAGAAGTACCGCCTTGGAACGATCAGTAAATTATTTTACTAGAGGGCTTAAACCGGTTTAACGGCGCCAACCTCACCCTTAATTCAGATGTGGATCAAGACACATAGATATTTGGTTTGCATGAAATACCCTTAACTTTTCAATGCATCGTCTCCTAAAACATATAAATCAATATAAAACATGGAGATAAAGCAAAGATAAAGACTCATCAGTAAATAAAACTGAATATCGGAGCGAAAGAAATCCAACAGGTAAACCCCGGTGGGCCCGACAAACAGCCAAAGCATCAGGCCACTACCATCCCATCAATAGATAAGTCTTTAAGTCGGAACCATCAGGCACAAGCATCAGGCACGAACCAACGGATGAAAGCTTTACGTCAGGGTCGTCATTGAGCCTGAGGCCTGACCCACCGGCATGCAATTAGAAAGGAATCCATAGCTATAAACCGACCAGGTATGCAGACAGTCGCATGATGTCCATCACACTTTGATAACAATTGATTGTCTTTTGGAATGTGTCATCCAACAATTCTTTTGAATTTATAAACCAAAACACCATAAAATACCAGCTCCAATATTGCCGGTTGCAGAATTGTTGTTATTAGAAATATGCTGACATATATATTCAGCAAGTTATACTTTAATGACTACATTTTCAGTAAAATTGAAGAAAAAAATCAAATTGTTGACAAATAGTTTTTTTATTATTATGTTGACAAGTGCACGGTCTCGAAACGCCTTCTTAAAATCTCCATGCAAATACATTAGCGTTTAATTTTCATTTAAAGTCACCAAAGACAATACATTGTAGCTGGCATTGTTATAAAACACTTTTCCCATTTAAGTAAACTGGTAAAATAACAAAATGCAACTGTGCAATAAGCCCTTTTTCACTGAAATGTTCGTATTTTATCTTGACCTTGAAATTAAAAACATATTCAAATATATTATAAATCCATTTTGGACGCCATCTTGGATTTTTCAAGTAACAACATAAGATACCACCTTTTCTTGGAAGTTTTATAAACTTTACGGCCTCTGTATCCTGGCCGATTCATAAACTTCAGGGTATGACAAACATTTTGGAAATAACATTCAGTGTAGTTCTTTGTTCACCAGCTACTCTATGAAATAGGCCACTCCACTATTAGTCAAAGCATTAAAGCGACGTTAGAACGAGATGAGAATACTTTGAGGTTGAGACCAGAGCAAGCCCAAACAAGCAATTCAAGAATCTTAAACATTTAGATTTAGCACCTAATAATTAATGTTTCGTGATGGGTGGTACGTTGTTCGTTGTAAGTTAGTCTGTTCCCCTAAGACGGAGGTGCATCATGTTTGTTTGCAATTCTCCTATACTACTCTTATGCCGAATGTAGTGAAAACTTGCAAAGCAATGTGTTTTCTCGTATATCTTATTTTTAACGTGTGGTTAGGATATATTTCTCAGATTCGTCACCTTTTCTACAGTTTGAACTTTTGAGACTCAACACTATCAAATACAAGATGTAAATGGTGTTCAGTGTACGCTAGGTATCCCGGCCCCGAGGTTATACAACTTTTTTCATGCTCAACTCAACTGAGTATGAAATTTATTAGCATGAAAAATGCAACATCTGAGAAACTAAAAGCAAGAAGCTTCATTATTTGTTGTTATTTTAGTTTATATGTCAAGCAGATGAAATGTCGTGCTCGGCTGAGTTGAGCACGAAAAATGTTTTATAACCTCGGGGCCTGTAGACATATCACATCCAGCATAATTCTCAGGCCACTATTGGTGGCCGCTTCTATATACATTTGTACGAGGGTCATTTGGAAAGTTCTTAGCATGGCATCATAACTCCACAATGCGTTGATAAAATGCTATCAAATATTACATGTTTGGAAACTAGAATTCATAGGCTACTTGATGGTTTAATTTTTGTCGAAAAAGGACTTGGTGAGCACGTGCAGCGCATGCTCAAAATGAGTAGAGGTTTATATACTGGCGGGAATTTTAAACAAAATACTTGCAAAAAAGCGAAGGAAAATTGGGGACCTTATTTGCGATCATGATTTGACAAATTAACGATTTGGTGCCAACATATTTTTTATTAAAATATATTATGCGATCATTGCTTGCACGACTACCGCCTTAACATTGGGAAAATGTTGACTAATAGAGAAATGGTAAACTTTCAAAAATGGGACTTTTTTCGATTTTGTTTATACTTTTACTATAAATTGTGTCACTACAGGAGCATGTAAAAGGTCTATTGAGTGTATGATTTACTTTATTTATAGCCAACAATGCATAACAATCATTTCGTCGCGCAAAATGTGTGGCTTTATTAGTTCTGTATTCAAGAAAATTATTCTTAATAACACTACCCCTACTTTTCAAGAAGTGGGTGGGGTAACTTAACCCCGCATATTTTGTTAATGGCATAAGAACTTCTCATGGTATCGCGTTAACCATCACAAAATTGATTGATTTCTACTCTCAATGTGTTTCTACTTTTTTGTTTGCCACTGTTTTCAAATGAAATGAACCAGAACGTCCACTCATAGAAAAACTCATCCTGCCCATGGGAAGATTTTAAGAGTTATCTTCCCTTTGTTCTGTTTACAAAATTTCTTTTGGTTTCAATACAAAGAGCATTAAGTGTGCTTGACAAAAATACCAACATACGGCATTTTTGAACTTCTGTCGTTTGTATATTTTCAAAATATGTGCATTCTGATATGAGATTTTTAGACGTAAACGTGGGCGTATTGTTTTGCTTTCTAAACGGCTTTGGTATTGTTGTCCCAGTATTTATTTATTAGAAACATCCAACTCGGTCATCAATTGTATAATCATTGTACCAGATTTTGGCCTACCAAATGTTACAAAATTATCTAATGTCACGAACTGTTCTTAATATTCTGCACCCTTTTCCAAAGGTTCAAAGTTAAATTTTCCACTGAAATTTTGCGTTTTCCAGTATACAAACAGTACATGTATTCACAATAATATTTTTCGTGTTTGCGTCATATTATCCTCATGAAATTTGTGCTATAACAAAGCAGAATCATAGTTCTTTAAAATGATACCAAACATGGTAGGGTGTGTAAATTGGTTACTGAGATAAAAGACCATGCTAAGAATTTTCCAAATGCCCCTCGTATTTAGTAGGTATGGTGATTTTTTTCTGAAACTTTTGTTTTTGTCTCTTTCTGATGTTTATCATGTGTTTAGGGTATATTTTTCAGATCGTTTTTATCCTATTTCTGAGTTGTAGACGGTTTCTCTTGTTTGATACGTTGTCGTAGAAGGACTGGAAGCACTGGCAAAACCGATTAATTGCTTCAAATAAAGGCATGTTTACTCCAGTGGATATTACCTGCAGTCAGGCCAGAAACATAGTATGTTATTTCCCCTGATTTTCATTCATTTCTGACTTCAACGACGAGAATCGGACTTATCATAATGACTACCGGCATCTTATGCAAATGCTTAACTATGACAACCGATCGACCTGTTGACATATAAAATGCCAATCGATTCATTATTATACTTTCAATTTCACTTCATACCGTTTTGCACCTTGGTGAAGTCGCACTTTTTCTAAACAATTAATTGTCTCTATAATGCGCTGCTTTGCTTACCCTTCGCTAATTCATTGTTTTATGAGACCGAAGAACATTTCAGCTACGACAGATATCTATTTTAAAACACTTCTTATTTTAGACCACAGTGACTGCGACTGGAAGTAGATATATCTACACCAAATGATACCAAATGACCGTTTTACTGATCAGAATTTATGGGCATTTTGCGCTATCGAAATGACACATACGTTTGCGAAATAAGCCATTACTGACGTTTAATTCAAATACAATGGCTGTTGATGACAATTCGAACGCCTAAATTGCCATTTTACCTCATTTATGAGGAACAATAGATGCATTTTACGCACGCATGGTTCCTATATTGGAGAATTGTTTGCGTGTCAGCCAAGATTCGGAATATTAATGACTCTAAAACAGTAGTAGTTAAACAGACGTGTCACCTCAATAGTACACGTGACGATTTTTTTTGGACAGCACAACAGATCGCATTGGCGATCGGTGAAGGCTTTTCACACAGCGGAGTAGGCTATCGCCAGAGGCTCCACAGCTCACACACATATACCAATCGGAACTGCCTCGTCCAATTCCGAATTCCGTGTAAATCAGACCATGGATGTACATCGAGGATCTACTTTGATAACGCTGGTGATAACATGACGCTGACGTTATATAACGTGACGCTGACGTCACAGAAACCATATTAACACTTTCGCTGCTAAGCACCTCAAAAAAACCAATACCTCAGTGCCAAGCATGTTTCAAGGACTCCTGAATATTGAGGGTGTAGGGGTTCAACGCAGATTATCTCCAGAACCATTCAACCTATCGCTGTGAAACTTTCACAGAATGTTGCTAATGCATAAAACTTTTATTAGAACCAATAATAGAAAAGATAAACACTTGACCTTTGGCGGCCATTTTGGGAGCGATATTGAAAATATGAAAAATGCCTATAAACAACTATTTTATGCAAAAATAGATAACATCCATCTACAATAAACATCAGGATTTATTCTTATATATTGTTTCATCAGAAAAAAAATCAAAACAAAGCAGTTGAAGGGCTTAATGCATCCTGGATATCACCCCCCATGAACATTTTTTTCGATATGTTTGAATTCCGCGAAATCTAATGACATTACAAAAAACGATTGGAAGTTCATTCTTGTACAGAAATTGCATATACCTCCATATACGATACTATTATGTCCCCGGAATATTTTGAAATAAAGAACAAACAGTTGCGTTCCTTATAACAGTTAAAGATAGACAGCTTAAAATTTCGACTGTAGTCGCGGTTTGGCAGTGAACGGTAAATTCGACTATACAGTCGCGTTTGGCAGTGAAAGTGTTAACACAATAACAAGTGTGAATGCAGCAAAACAAACGGTTTAAATGAAGTGCATGTGCGTTTTTTTTTCATACATTATTCTGCTGATTAGATTTTCGAATAATCAGAATAATCGATTTTAATAGAGCAGAACCTACATGCTACAGAACTATTTTTCCATACGCCAGTTCCGGCTAACAAAATGGAGCTTTTTGGTTTATAGTACTACGCGCAATTCTCCTTACATACACCGAACCATGATTCGATTCTCGAATTGTGGCGGACTTTCCCGAATGACACATATACATGTAGTATTGAAATTGATGAAGAGTCTAACCTAATATTTGACATGTCATCCCGTTAGATTCAAAGTTAAGAAGAAGGTAAAGATTTGCAATCGATTCAATCAAGCACGACACCTGACCCGAGACACCATATAGGAAAGTGACAAAACATAAGAAAACATCACACACAAGAGAGCCAAGAGGTCAGCCCTTTTCCCGCAGTTGACCAGAAGGTTGCAAGGAACAGACAAGACGGCATAATAAAGACAAACGATCAACATAAACAAACAAAAAGATCCACAAAAGAAGCACCGCCTTGGAACGGTCTGAAAAATAATTTTTGAAAGGCTCAAACATAGTTCACAGTACCAACGTCACCCTTCATTCTGATGTGAATCAAGACACACAGATGTTTGGTTCGCATGAAAGATTCCTAACTTATCGATGTATCATCTCCTAGTACATACAAATCAAGATATTAACCCTTTACTCTATGATAACGCCTATTGACGCCTTTGAATTAACCGTTTTGGGAAAACAAATAAATTTTCACATTTTCTAAAAAGCTTGATGTCGTAAGTAATAATTAAAATTGAAACTAGCACGCGCAGTCGATTGGGGCGCCATCGAAAATCCCCACGCTCTAGCTTATGACCCCCAGCACCCCAAGTCCCACCCCTGGGGCATGATCCCGGCAACAGAATGAAAATTCGGTTCAATATGTTTTCCCTCTTTTATTTGTGAGAACACACGGAAAGTTTGGTATAAAAAATAGAAATTGACATGGTAACCGAAATTAAATGATATTTGACCTTTTGACCTCACCCCAAGATCACCAGTTAGACCCTAGGATGAAAATTTTACTTGCATTTTGTTCTGCTCGTCATCCCCGTCGATTTGATATGCCACATGACATTGTTTGAAAAAAAATATTTTTTGACCCCCCTGGGTACCCACAGCGCCCCAAAGTCCGACCCCTGGGGCATGACCAAGGTGACAGAATGAAAATTTTGTATCTTGGTATAAAAATCTTTGAAATTGACATGTAAACCTAAATTTAATGATATTTAACGATTACAAAACCCCCTTCATTTTTTTAAAAAGCGTGGGGTTAATAAAAACAGTTGGATGGCGATTACAAATATTTTAGTTTGATATAAAGGACTTGGGTTATTTTCAGAAAATTTGCAAAATGCCAACAACTTACATGCATTTGAGATTATGAAAAAATTGAGCCTGGTCATATGTCCTTTTTATTTCATAGATTGACAGTTCATACATAAACAAACCGTATGCAAAGTATTAACAAGAGTTCTATGTGGGAAGTATTACCCGCAATTATTGCCCATAATGTCGTCTAAAATTAGACGTTTATTTTTTGGAATTGTTATACCTAGCTAAAGTGCCACATATACAGTATGGATTGTAGATATATATAACCAATAACGTGATAAAGAACGTAGTTAATCTCAGTGCAAATTGTCTTTTGGTGGCTGGAGACAATTGAGCCGCGACATGAGATTTCAAATAATGTGGTATGTGCGACCAGCAAAGGCTAAGACCAGTCTGCGCATACGCATGACTGTTAAGTTAATGACGGAACATCATCTGGAGTCTCAAAGCTTAATAGGAGGCTGCACAGGCTCGTCTTGGTCTACACATGTCAAAATGCCACATTGTTGGAAATCACATGTCAAAGCTCAATTTTTAGAGCGCACAAAACGGCATGTAGAATTTGTTCTTTATTGATTCCATGTACGTTTTGTGAGCTTCAATCTTATTGCAAGTATCTAAGCAATAGCTCTGCAATGCTTTTGTTTAAGCATTTCCTATTTGGCATCTCCAGCTTTCATTACGTGAATTGTAAAGAAAAGCATCTCGTAAAACTGTCTGAACCATATTTTTGCAGAAATGAGTAGAAAGACATGTGAAATCATTACACTGCTATGATGCTGTATATACAATGTTTTCATTGCTCTATAATCGGTGCGAACAACCAAAAGTGGGTTTGTTTTATTCATAGGTCCAAATTATTTTCTTACCCATCAATTTATAGAGACTAAGTCGGCAACTATGAACATTTTTCGAAAAATTTTATTTTCTTTTTAAAACATTTGTAAAAGTAGAACTAAGTTGTGTTTTCACCATAAATCTACTCACTATAGCTGAAAACTGCATGTAAAAGTGAATTATCTGATAAAAACAGGTGTTTTGTCTCTTGTTGGTAATTATTTGCGTCCCTCCAATAATTATAGACAGTTAATTTATAACATTAATGCTGTTGTTTTGATACTGATAATGTGTTCAGGTTAACGAAATTGATAAAATGTATACCTGAATTTTAGTTTTTTACTGTGTTCTTGAAAAATAGAAACATTATTTCTAAAATTAAAAGATCAAACGTTACAGACTATGCAGCTTTAAACATGTGTTTGAGTACCCACAACGAATATTTAGGTTGACAAATAAGATAATTAATATCCCTAATTATTTGATAACATATAGACTTGTCTTTTATGCTCTCTGATGTCATCTTTGATCAGTAAAGACCTATAGACCCCAATAAAACGAATGTATTTTTTTACTCTTCGTAAGGTTTCTCTACAGTATGGAACCAATTCGAAAGAATAACCCAATTGATCATTTTCTATATTTTATCCTGAAAATCAGTCTTACACCCAGCTGGTTAGAACCATATTGTCTTGAAGACATTTTTGACTTCGAGAAACAAATGATAAGCAATATAATAGCAGTGTACTATATGTGAGCCGCAGCATGAGATTTCCCACAATGTGGTATGTGCGACCAGCAAAGGCTCAGACCAGCCTGTGCATACGTGCAGTTTGATCAGAGCCTTTGCTAGTCGCTTGAATATTCCATGAGTGTCAAGCTACTGGCCAAACATCATTTGGAGTTTCTTAGCTTAAAAGGAGGCTGCCCAGTCTCGTCTGAGTCTACACTTGTCAAAATGCCTCATTGTTGGAAATCTCATGGGCTTATGTATGTACCTGTATTCATAATAAAAATAGCGAAGTAGCTGAAACACGTGTGGTCTTACAGAAACGTGTGCACGTTTCACATTATGTGCTAGTTTTTGTGTTTTGTTACTTGATGTCATATTCGGCATGAGATTTCCAACAATTGACATTTCGACAAGTGTAGACTCGGACGAGCCTCTGCAGCCTCCTGTTAAGCTAAGAAACTCCAAATGGTGTTCAGTTAGTAGCTTAACAATCATAAAATACTCAAGCGACTTGCAAAGGCTCTGATCAGACTGCGCGTATGCGCAGGCTGATCTGAGCCTTTGATGGTCGCACATATCACATTGTTGGAATTCTCATGCGCTGGCTCATTTAGGATGCCTATGGCGAGATCACTGGTATTGGCGGGCTTGCATGCATGTCTAAGCCTTCACTGATCGCGCATTCGATAAGTACTGCAGCTCATAATATCAAAAGACAGACTCATTTTTACCATACATGTGATCCTCCCTGATCACCAGAGAGACTCCCTGAATGAATCCTAAAGTCAACTGACTGCTATGTGTACAACTCGTGGTGAAAGTAGATTACTCAATACCCGGTGCCAGGAGGAATAAGTGGAAAGCAAATTGGACATACAGACGGACTCACATAGTGATTATAGGGCACACCTGCGGATCGAGCACAATTTCGATACAAAGGCTTTAAAATATTCTTGTTATTGATAATTTTGGTTTGCATATTTTTCATTTTTACATAAATTTCGTGCTTTTCGGCAGTTTTCTACATTTCGAATTCTACCAGCAGCCTCGTCACAGTTTTGCATACCAGGGGCTGGACAAGGTTAAATTAAATCCGTATGCAATATTAAATCCAAATATATCATGTAGTTCAAGAGTTGTCAGCATGTTCACTAACTGACCACGATGCTCAGTAAAGCCTCGTCCATCTAAAAAGACTATTATGCATGCCAGTGGTTAGACAATTCTGCCAAGCATACTTTTACAATAATGGATCAATAGTATATCATGTCATTCAATATTTATGAGCACTTTCACTAACTGGTAATGGGCGGAGAGACAGACAGACAGACTCACGCAGTGATCATAGTGCACATCTACGGGGCAATCGAACCAGACATGGGGCGAATTAATCGTTAATGCTAATGCATTATTAATGCATTACTTTTTTTCCAGTAATTCAAGGTAATGATTAATTCACCAGTTTTTAATTACTTTAATATTAATTCAATGCACTACCTTAGTCAAAATTCACTGCATTACTTGCATTACTTTGAATTACTATCTAACATAAACTTTGCAATGTACAGACTGCGCAATAGAGAAATAAGATACACAACTAAAGGATGTGTTTCGCTAAGTTATTTCCATTCACAGTTTCCATTTGTTCAACTTGCTTGTAAAGACTGTTATTTGACTAATAAATATGCCAAATGAACAGTGAAACTCGTAAGTATTAGTCAATAAAGTGAAACAGCTTTAGTTACTGGCAATCAAAAATTAGCTGGGAAGTGTTGAAATGTAAGGTATTTTATCCTACTTTATTTAAGTCAAATGTTATTAATATCTATAAAGCATTTTAAAGCTAATTAAATTAGCTTTAAATGGTGTTAACTTGTTACAATCCAATATCAAAGAAACAAATGTGAATTGTTTTGATCTATCACTTGATTGGTCTGTTCACACATTTTGACACTGACCACTGACAGCGTGTCTCTGTGGTCATTTTTGTGTGGTAAATATATTGGGGTCAAAAATATAAGAGATTAAGGATTAAGATACAGCCAGGTAATAGCCTGCATTTTGTTGATTGGATAATCCAGACAAGAGACTAAAATTGTTTATACTTTTCCTCCCATAAGATATACTTCCAAATAAGAAACTATTTTGGAAAGCTTCCCAGTGGTATAATAATAATATACAATGAAATATGATCACTTAAAAAAAGAGCTGGGGTTGCTACATCTAAGTGATATTCCCTCCAATTTTCAAAAAATATGAAATTCTAACAAATGTTACTGACAAGAATACGAATTCACTACAAAAAGTGTACATATTGTAGCCAGTGTGGCTCATTTGAAATATACTGAACCACACTTCTAACGCAAAATCAAACCGAAGCTTTAATATTACATAAACTGGTCAAAATAAATTAAGCCCCGCCAGAAATTTTCCCATAGACTTAATGTAAATACATTAATGTTTAATTTATCATAACATTTTACTGAATAAAGATTTTCCCATAACATTTTCAGGGAAGTAGCAGCAATGTTTCCTCTCACCATATGCTAGGTTTCAGATTTATTGATAAGTTTTCCATAGAGCTCCACATATTCCAGTAAATGTCCCGTTTCGTTCCCTATCATTCCTACAGTAAAATTGGCCCAAAATGGGATACTCTTGGAAAATTTAGCACACACCCAAAGAAAATCGCTACTGTCAAATCAAACTTTGTGTTATTACACCCAAGACATTGTTGTCTAACTTGGATGGAATTAAAGTTTTCAACTACCATCAATATTTTTGAAATACGGAATTTAACATTATGGCTATGGGAAAAAGTGACATGAGGCTTAACTTATTTTGACGAGTTTATATTGTTTCATCCATAGTAATGCAATGTTATGAAAAAATTAAAACACCAATTATGAAAATAAAAGTAGAACTTCATCGGTCAATTATTCCCTTTTAATCATAACCTCATTTGGTGAATGTCTGCCATAACCCTGGTACAATGACTTCCGTAAGACCTCAAATTAAAATTACATTCCTGACACATTTTGCGTTAAAAGTGTGGTTCAGTATATTTGTATATGTATACAATATCTATATGCGAAATTTACATGTTTACCGTATGCATATATTTTGTTCAGTGTATCAAAAATGTTCAGAGTTAACAGTATTGTAGGATTCTGTTTCATGTGAATGAAAGTAATGTTTAATTCAATGCATTACTTTCTTAAATAATGCTAATTCAATGCATTACTTTTCAAAATCAAGTAATGCTAATGCTAATTCAATACACATTTTTGGAAAGTAATGCTAATTCAATGCATTACTTTCCAAAGTAATTCGCCCCATGTCTGATTGGAACTGCCTTGGCCAAATCTGTGGAATTTCGTGGAATAAGACCTCGGATGTACATCGAGGATCTACTTTCATAACGTGACGCTGACGCCACATAACGTGACGCTGACGTCACATAACGTGACGCTGACGTCACAAAACCATGCCAAACACAACAACAAGGATGATTGTAGCAAACCAAACAGTTATTAATGAAGCATAAACTTCAATTAAACTTTTCGGGTAATCAGAAAAGATTTTAATGAAGCTGAATCCACATGCCGCAGAACTAAGTTTCCTTAAACCAGTTCCGGCTAACAAATATATAGTACTCTCAAAAAGACCAAAAATGGTTTCCAAAGTGAGCATTCAGCAATACTTTTGACCTTCATTAGGTTACCATTTGTCATTTAGATCTTTGTTTTGTCTATTTTGAGTGGCCGTGTTACACAAGTTTTACTGTTTGTCAATCTGATCTGGCAAAGAATCCTCAATCAAATTTTAGTGTGTGGGATGCGCGAGTTGTAAACGAAGCGAGAAAACAAAAACCAATGCAGTCTTTTATTTTTCTAATGTAGTAGCGTCCCTTCCATATTTGTTCGTCAGAATTTCAGCAGTATGCCGTTTTATTCTAACAAAGGTTACAATTCACTATTCAAGTAATAAGGCATATTGTGTTTAGTCCAGCAAGAGTTACAAGGTGCCAGTACTGACCTTAAATCCGAGTAATGCGTATAAAAAACGCGATCTACGTGTAATTTATATACTCCATTTCCTTCTATTGATACCCTTTATCAGGTTCAGTGTATCATAATCAGATTACGTACGTGTATAATGGGAAATCTTCGCATATCTTTCATGTAAAAATTACTTTTAATGTCTGACTCTGCTTTGCATCATTTTAAAAAAAATATCGGAGATTGAAACCGCTGACATCAGTCCAAGGGCCCGTAAAACCGATAACAACAAAAGAAATTATAGTGTTTTTTTTTTTGTTTTTTTTTTTTTTGCAAGAAATATATTGTAAATCAATGTCAATACCTATTTTTCTATGGACATTGTATGGCACTGTTAGTGTTTTGCCAACTACGATAAAAAAAAGTCACGTGATCGAAATTGTAATCACGTGGTTGAAAAGCGTTGGAAGTGTCTATAGAGAAGTAGCCATTTCATATGAAATGTATTACACGGGCCTTCGCCGAGCTGAATCAATTTTATACGAAATGACGACGCATTTTAGATTCGGTTAATCATATGACCATTTAGATAATGGACATAAAAAATGTATATACTAAAACCAACTGCTAATTGGTCACCTTACATTTTTACGCTAGTTCAGAAAGTGAAACATAGGGTGTACAAAATATATTTTTAAGTGAAGCAATGCTATGCCGAAACTCTGCAAGTTATTTCATTAAAAATGACGTGTACTTCTTGCACGGACGAAGCTAGAGAAAAGGTACCCTCATTTCAAAAAGTCACACTTTTTCTACGATATAAGCCATAACACAAATTAACGTTTTTGTTTGTTTGAAAATGTTACTGGCTAGTGTGATATAAGAAGAATAAACCTCAAAAGTTTTGATTCAATCGGACTTGTCGTTTTTGCTACTCAACAACATAAGACAAACACTTTTTGCAGGTTAATCATTGAAATTCAGCTTTAAGCTTGCAGTGTACATAGAAACTTTGCACTGCTCTGTACGCTTTATTATCTGCAACACGGCATTGAAATTTTCAGCGATTATTTATTATCACCAGACGTCACCGTCCTTCTTTAAAAATTGATAAAAACAAAAATATTATGCTACCAAATCGATTTTAAGCTCTCATATTGAAACCGGAAGTATACAGTAGTCGTAAAACAATAATCGTCAAAAATGGACTAATCAAGTTCTACTGAGTTTTGACTATCTGAGCGTTCAAATGAAAGTAAGTGCATTTAACAATTTTACCAGGAAATACTGGTGAATTTCAAAAATCTCGAAAAATTTTGAAAAATGCAACATTTTAAAAATGCGTAAAAAATCGACCATAAGCAAAATTTCAATTGTTTGGTGTTTTTCAAGTTGGACAGACCAGTATTTAACCACCTAAACGTCAATTTGATTAAAAAAAAACTAATTTCAAAACCATTTTTTTCTTTAAAAAAAAGTCGATTTTTGCATTTTTAACCCAAAAAACTTTGAAGTTAAAGAAAACTGTTCAAAAACACTGCTAAACTTTTGCGCATAAAAATGTACATATATAGGCAAAAATTATTTCAATTTTATTAGCGTTTGGTCAGAAATAATGAGTTTGAAAAGTGACCAATTAGAACTTGGTTTTAGTATAGCTGTCAGGGACGACGTTATACAGTTACACGTTTCTGCGAAAGTGTCACGAAACGTATGATATGTCATACTTATTGCATGACGTTATCGACATCAACTGATACATACGTTTACATAATGAATAAAAGGGGGATAAAAGCTATCATCATCTGAAAAACATGGTTTAATTGTTTTTATTCTTTATCTCAATGAGAATTACAGCACTTAGTACTCCATCATATGTTCTTTTGATTTTTACTTACACTTTTTTGCGAGCATTCTTCTATGCAAAAGAATGCTCTGATATTATTTTCCTCTTTTTTTTCATTCCTCCTTTAATGTTCCATGCAATATCTAGTTGTTTATTTTAGACTCTTTATTTATTATCAGATCTAGTTAAGCTATTCTTGTAATTAGTATATCTATCAATCAATTGTCAAGTAACTGACACTTGCGAATCGAGAATACCTTTGAAGAGTTATCAGAACTTGTGTTTATACTATAAACATAATTAAGGTAAACTGTTTTGAACAGCTTTCACTTACCGTCGAGTGGTATCGAATGTTATCGCAATATGGGTAAGTGGAATATTCTTCAATAGATCTTCAAAATTCAGAATAGGTTTAGCATTGTCTCAACCCTTTATGTACTGATGGATTCTTCCTTACCCTTTGATACAATACACTTGGGCTGTTTCATTCAATGTATCGAAAGATCACAGGTTACTTTTTTCTTATATATACTACTCAAAACAAGTTTTGCATCAGTTATAAAAAATAGTAAGTGAGTATAAACCTTTTTTTGGAATTTTTCATTTTTTTAAAATTTAAGCTTCGACATCGATATTTCAAACAAAATGGGTCATTTTGGCGCCAACAGTTGCATTTGATCATCCGTAATGACTAACTTAAGGTAATTGTTATTAAACCTAAATATTCAATTTCCATTTTAGGGGGTTACTCTGTTTGAGCTCCTCCAGCAACATCTGTACCAAACACAATGCCACAATATTTTCAGGTCTTTGTCAGGCAAATAAAAAGGTTGCCCTGAATGTACATTGGTTTTATTTTTTCCATTAATAACAACTTATGCAAAACTTGTTTTGAATAGTATATTTGAAGGTCTTTCTCTGAAGATAATTTTAGTCTTAGCAAACCGTGTAGACTCTGATGAAATGCCGCATAATGCGGCATTTCATCAGAATCTACGCGGTTTGCCACAGTATTATTTTGGGAGTCACCAGTATATAAAGGGGTAAGCCAGATGTGTTAATCTATTTGTAACGAGTAGATCCGTTGATCATTTTGTATTGCATTAATGATGTATTCATAATAATGTGTAGTTGGTACATGTGTTAAATTTATTTCCGAGTAAAATAATGATGTCATAGTCATAGGGATGACTATTAAAATGGGCAGTGATTCTCATAATTTGGTCCCCTTTTTGAGGATGTGGACTTCTCTTAAAAGCAGGTTTCCTGGAACCCACAAGAACATTAGAAGGTAAAATGCATTGTATGAGGTAGTAAATGGCGATATCTAGCTACCTTGCACTGTGCCCTGATGGGACAAGTCCTTTATATGAAGGAGTGGGCTATAGAGAGAAAATGTACCAACATATTCTTCATTTTCTTCAGCGTCACATACTGTAAGGAGCTCCTATTTTTCCTGAAACTGAATCTCTAATTTGTTTGGTAGTTTTGCTCGGTAATTACCTGTGATATGATTGACAGCTCTTATACGTTCCATGACTAGCACCTATAGCAATATATCACAGTAACATGAAGTCTGGTTCCCTCCCCTAGATCTACCTATCTTGAAACAACAACAGGGCACCAGTTTAAGTACCATGATGGTTATTTCCTACCAACTGCATGTAGATCCTATAAGCCCACTCACTACCTTATACTACTGCTAATCTCTTCTATGATGCTCAGATAAACTGTCTCTAAAATGGTATGGAAAACACTACTTCCACATTATGTGAGTTCTGCTGAAAGTGCGAGGGTCATCCAATAAAGAATGAGACTTTCTTCAAAGTCTGAAAATCGTTGTGTGCATTTAGTTAAAATTCACCATGATAATAGTATGACATCTTACCAATTCAGAAATAAAAACAATATGTTTGTGATTGATCAGGTGCCATAGTAACGGGATGTTTTGTGGAAGAACTTGAAGACGCATGGCCACGTGAATATTATTGTATGCATACCCATGGCAATTCAAAGTCTTTTATTTTCGATCACAGATAGAAATTAACCAATTGATATCATTTCTTCAACTGACCAATCTAAGTGTTACATAAAACTCTATAAAAAATAACCAAATATACATATCTTTTATTTTGGTTGCCTAGCAGCCAATTTACTAGATTATATTTTTATAAACACATTACTTTGTGTTGCAATGGTAACTATGTTAGCGATGTATATCCTACAAAAGGTATGGTTATGTACAGCTGATTATAATTAAGGTTACATGAACAAAACCATGTTCACTTTAATTGCCTTAGACTATTTGATAGAAGCTTTTAAAGTCAAGAGGTCAGCGAAAAATACCGGATATTTCTTGAAAACTTGATTTTTTAATCTTTGTTTCCATGGTAACAGCTGAGACTCTGGGACATTACTTTCTCCTATAGGTTATAGACAGATTGCATGCTCATATACAAATATTAGTGGAAAAATTGACAATACATCTCAATCTGTTGCCATGGTGACCACCTATAGTAAGCTGTCCACGTGTGTATGCCTAGTCTTCTAATGTTACCTAGCAACAAAAATTGGAACTATGTAGCACTTCGAATATGGTACATGTGAACAGCCAAAATGACGTGCAAGCATTGAACGAGATTTCATAAGTCACTGCGCTATTGAAAAGTCTCATTTTTAATTGGATGACCCTCGTATACACTGAAAATGTACAACTTTCATTACGTACGTGCGTAATTCAACGGCTACCCCCGTATAGCTATTGTTTTTTTCTGTTATTACATAGATATGGTTCAGGTCTTGGTCTTAATAAGTTACTATCCCAACCCATGCATCAAGCCGGTTTTTGAGTAGCTACAATTATACTCTTGATCGTAAAAATAAAGGCTCCTATTGCCATATCCGATTTGTAAATGATGTACCCCCAATTCAATTCGACTCAATATGGTGTTCAAGTTATACATACTGTCAATCAGCCTCAAAATTACGCAAGGTTACGATGTGGCAATCTCAGGCTACTGATATACTGACAATCAGCCCTTACATTACATGAGGTTACGATGTGGCAATCTCAGGCTACTGACATGCTGACAATCAGCCCTAACATTACATGGGGTAACGATGTGGCAATCTTAGGCGACTGACATGCTGACAATCAGCCCTAACATTACATGAGGTTACGATGTGGCAATCTCAGGCTACTGATATACTGACAATCAGCCCTAACATTACATGAGGTTACGATGTGGCAATCTCAGGCTACTGACATACTTACAATCAGCCCTAACATTACATAAGGTTAAAATGTGGCAATCTCAGGCTACTGACATACTGACAATCAGCCCTAACATTACATGAGGTTATGTTGTGGCAATTTTAGTCTACTGACATACTGACAATCAGCCCTAACATTACATGAGGTTATGATGTGGCAATCTTAGGCTACTGACATACTGACAATCAGCCCTAACATTACATGAGGTTATGGTGTGGCAATTTTAGGATACTGACATACTGACAATCAGCCCTAACATTACATGAGGTTACGATGTGGCAATCTTAGGCAACTGACATACTGACAATCAGCCCTAACATTACATGAGGTTACGATGTGGCAATCTTAGGCTACTGACATACTGACAATCAGCCCTAACATAACATAAGGTTACGATGTGGCAATCTAAGGCTACTGACATACTGACAATCAGCCCTAACATTACATGAGGTTACGATGTGGCAATCTTAGGCTACTGACATACTGACAATCAGCCCTAACATTACATGAGGTTACGATGTGGCAATCTCAAGCTACTGACATACTGACAATCAGCCCTAACATTACATGAGGTTACGATGTGGCAATCTCAGGCTACTGATATACTGACAATCAGCCCTTACATTACATGAGGTTACCATGTGGCAATCTCAGGCTACTGACATACTGACAATCAGCCCTTACATTACATGAGGTTACGATGTGGCAATCTCAGGCTACTGACATACTGACAATCAGCCCTAACATTACATGAGGTTATGATGTGGCAATTTTAGGCTACTGACATACTGACAATCAGCCCTAACATAACATGAGGTTATGATGTGGCAATCTTAGGCTACTGACATACTGACAATCAGCCCTAACATTACATGAGGTTATGGTGTGGCAATCTTAAGCAACTGACATACTGACAATCAGCCCTAACATTACATGAGGTTATGATGTGGCAATTTTAGGCTACTGACATACTGACAATCAGCCCTAACATTACATGAGGTTATGATGTGGCAATCTTAAGCAACTGACATACTGACAATCAGCCCTAACATTACATGAGGTTATGGTGTGGCAATCTTAAGCAACTGACATACTGACAAGCAGTCCTAACATTACATGAGGTTACGATGTGGCAATCTCAGGCTACTGACATACTGACAATCAGCCCTAACATAACATGAGGTTATGATGTGGCAATCTTAGGCTACTGACATACTGACAATCAGCCCTAACATTACATGAGGTTATGGTGTGGCAATCTTAAGCAACTGACATACTGACAATCAGCCCTAACATAACATGAGGTTATGATGTGGCAATCTTAGGCTACTGACATACTGACAATCAGCCCTAACATTACATGAGGTTATGGTGTGGCAATCTTAAGCAACTGACATACTGACAATCAGCCCTAACATTACATGAGGTTATGGTGTGGCAATCTTAAGCAACTGACATACTGACAAGCAGTCCTAACATTACATGAGGTTACGATGTGGCAATCTCAGGCTACTGACATACTGACAATCAGCCCTAACATTACATGAGGTTACGATGTGGCAATCTCAGGCTACTGACATACTGACAATCAGCCCTAACATTACATGAGGTTACGATGTGGCAATCTCAGGCTACTGACATACTGACAAGCAGCCCTTACATTACATGAGGTTACGATGTGGCAATCTCAGGCTACTGGCATACTGACAAGCAGCCCTAACATTACATGAGGTTACGATGTGTCAATCTCAGGCTACAGATTAATGTTTGAAGTCAGAGTCGGAGTCGTCACAATGTTATATCCAACACTCAGCTCCTATTTTTAATGACGTACTCCAACTTTAATTCGACTCAAGGAGATGTTCAAGTTGCATATACTGACAATCAGTCCAAATATTGCATGACGTTACAATGTCCCAAGCTCGGGCTACTGATTAATGTTAACCCTTAAAGCGCCACCTATAATTTGCAGCAGATGACAATTTCAAATTTTGCCGCTTTTTCAAAATAACCAATAAGCCATGATATTTCGAGAGAATCGTCTGCTGGTAGACGATTCTCATGTAATATCATACCTTAATTAAAATGTCGTAAAATTTGTTGTCTGCTGCAGTTGTGATTGGCGCTTTAAGGGTTAAAGTCACGGTCGTCTCAGAGCCATAAACATACAAACAAGTGAATATGACAATCACAGATCACATATCAACCTCCCGAACCAAGAAGAAGAAGCACAGACAAACACACGCACGCACGCATGCCAACTTCACAGCCACACACAATCGGACACAAGCACAAGCACTGATACAAGAATCAAAGCAATGAGAGCTGCGGCTCAGTTGGTAGAGCGATAAACTGGGTATCTAAGAGTACTTCTTTTGTGGATCTTTTTATGTTTTTATCTGTCTTGTGTTTGCTATGACTCTGTACGCGTCTTGTGGTCACCTGCTGGGAAAGGGCTGACCTCTTGGCTCTCGTTTGTGGTGTCTTACTGTGAGTTTGTTACTTTCCCGTTGGTATCCTGGGTCAGGTGTGGTATAAAAAAACAGAAATTTATTTTTCTTATTTCTCAACCAAAACATGTTGTGTGTACTCAAAAAAAATCGTCTCGATGAGACGGTTCATCGAGACGGTTCTTTCGAGCACCCAAAACGTACGTTTAAACTGATGGATTAGAAAATAATCGCAATCTTACGGAAAAATTGCTTAACTGGTCCCATAAACCAGTAACTATGCTGAAGAAGCATTATGTCTGCTAGAGTATGCTAAAGTACCGATGTGCCAGCTAGAGTATGCTAAAGTACCGTTGTACCAGCTAGAGTATGCTAAAGTACTGTTGTGCCAGCTTAAGTAGCTGATGAACTTAAAGAGTTACTGGCTGTGAAATTAAAAATGTGCAATAAAGTATTTATAGCCCCGCTGATTTATATGATGTTGAAACCGCCATTATGTCTGCAACGTTTGGATACAGGATGTTTCTAAATGTCAAAATTAATTATATAAGCCTACACATACGATTTTAATACTTATGGAATAGTCGAGCAGTCCAGGTTCAGGCGAGGCTGTGCAACCGCCAGAGCCTTTGTTTCATGCCTATTCAAAGTATGGGGGTAGATAAATAGTCAGACAAAACATTTAGGGCCGATTGCATGACGAAAGTTTATTTTAGTCTTGACTAAGGCCTATCACGGTGCATGCTAGCCTCCAGTTTAAATCTGGTTTGCAAAACGAAAGGTGACCTTGAGTTTAACTATCCCCAGTCTAACTATCCGAGGGTAAATTATCCTTGATGTTAAATTAGTCCAGAAATGTTAGTCTAAGAGTAGGACAAAATAGAAGGTTATTTTCTTTAATGCTACGATTTTTGTCATGACAATTCCAGCCTAAAACGTTTTGTATTATATCAACTGGACGAGACCATTTCCAATTATAGGGATGTACGGTTATTTTTTTTTTATTCCAACAATAATAGATTATTGTAAAAGCAAACAGTAGAGTCCCTGATCAGACGCCACAATATACGGCGTCTGATCTGGGTCTGCACTGTATGTATACATGCGCATGCGTACATCCGCGCGTGTGTGTATGGGTATAAATGTGCGTCTGCGTGTGGGTACATTGGTGCATACATATATGTGCGTGCTTGTGTGCGTGTGTCTGTCCGTTTAGTATATGGGTGTATGTATACGTCCGTGACTATTCTTATGTCTTACTTCTAACTTCAAATGTTGGCGTGCATGCGTTCGCATGTACGCCAATAGACCAACATAGATGTTGGATTCTAGATTAAATAAGTTAGAGGTTATAAAGAAAGTAACAGACATACGTATATACATAGACACAGACGCATACACATGCATGCATATATAGAAACACACATACAAACATACATACATACATACATACATACATACATACATACATACATACATACATACATACATACATACATACATATATACATACAGACAGATAGACAAACAGACAGACAGCCAAGCGCATGTGCGCCTGCGCGCTCGTACGCACGCATCATACGTACATTCATATATGCATACACATACTCATACATACATGTATGTACATACAGACTGATATACACATTAAGCGGGTGCCTGCGCGCGCAAACTCACGCATGTGCGACCGCATGCACTTAAAAAAAACTAACATCACATTAAGAAGTAAGAAGCTAGATTGAGAAAGGTCAGGGACGTTTAAATATACACACATGTATGCAGGCATGTACCCAACACAGACATACACTCATACCCATACACACGCGAACGGATGCACGCACGTAAGAGTATGCAAACAGACAGACAGACGCACGGATGCCTGCGCACATCCGGAAGGCATGACTACATTCATAGCTACAGACAGACAGGTGCACGCCGGACTGCCTGCGCACACACACGCACAAATGCATACGTACGTAAGCACGTACATAATACATACCTTTTGTTTGTTTGATTTGATTCTTTACGTTTCGGTCAACAGTTTTTCAGTAAAGTCGGACGGACGGATCTTCCTGGGTTGAACCAGTACTAAGCAAGAATTATGGGGTCTAGCTCAAGGACACAACGCAGTGACGCCTGTGAGGCTCGAACCCGCGGCCCTTCGGTCTCGCGTCAAGCACTCTAATACTGAGCCACTGCGCTTCACATACATACATGAGCCACTCCCCCAGGGAGGGTCTATGCTCCTTTGCTCCCTATAAATAATGCAGTGATCTCCCCAAATTCATGAAATAAATCCCTCAGCTCCCTGAAAGTATTTCGCCTGCGCTCCCCAAATAAAATCCCTGAAATAAATTCAGCTTCTCCCCAAATCCCCCCAAATAGAGAATTACATACCAGGCGCTTAGGTGGTCTTGTAACAATGTGGTTTCACACTCGTACTATGGGGGTCCAGGGGCATGCTCCCCGAATTGTTTTTAAAAAAACGGTGCGATCTGGTGTATTCTGAGCATTCCAAAGCATGTTATCATCAACCTAAAATTCAACAATGTTAAGGATAATAAATTAAAAATAAAAATTATTGACCATATTTTTCTCCAATATAAAAACCAAGGTTTTCGCATCTTAGTATGAAAATGAAAATAACTACATTTGCATTTTACAAGTGGGGTCTGGGGAGGCAACAACCCTCATCCCCCCATAGAAGCCAAATATATATTTTTTAATCAAACAAAGTGGAGGCCTTTCCTTTAAGGTAAGATTTATAAATTTATTTTTTACTTTTTGCAGGGCTCCCTAAATCCCCAAAACCATGAGCTTGCTCCCCAGCTCCCTAAAAATAATTACCAGTGCTTCCCGGCTCCCTCAAAATAAATAGCCCTTCTCCTCAGATCCCCAAAACCCCTGGAGCCCACACATATGTCCATATGTAAGCATGCATGCATCTTGTTTATACCAGATCGTAAGCAATAAAAAACTAAAAATAAAACTGAAATAAAATGCCCCTACTCGGGTTTCGTATATAATATTCTCTAGTCACAATAAATTGTATCCATGTATTTTAAAGCTGCTTTTCAAAAACATTTTTGGACAAATTCACCATTGACATGAATGGAAAAGTGGCATTTTTTTTAAAAGTTTTAACTTTTGTACTTAAAAAAAAGTGCAAAGACGACCTTAATTTTGTCGTTCTGTCTGCCTTTGTCTTGGGAAACTATCTGGACCCAGACCAGGCCCAACATAACGTCGGATCTGATCGGGATCCAAATTGTTTGATCCAAATTGTTTTCCAAATATATTTTGATTTTGAGAAATGTCAGTTTTGAAGAACCAACCTATGCTTCCAGTGGGTAACTACATGTATCTAGCTCTTAATCTCTGGCGACACTGCGCATTTGAGCGGCTCGTCTGGCGTTAAGAAAATACATTAGGGACCGAGTGCATGACGAAACTTTATTTTAGTCTAATCTAAGGCCTAACACGGGGCTTACTAGCATCCAGTTTAAACCTGGTTTGCATAATAAAGGGTTGCCAATACTTGAAAATAAGCATGACAGTTTCAAAGTTTACCCCATCCCCTGACTCCTTAGTCGGGTTCAAATGCCAATCATTTAAATTTCTCAATAACTAAGTCAATTGTCAATATTTTTACCGAATCTATCCAGCCGTTTAGCAGGTAGAGGAATAATAGATATGAAACATATTAATGGGGTTTTAGTTTGAAGCCTTTTGTTTGATCCCGCGGGTGAACATAGGGGGTAGAGTTGAGGCACAAAATTCAACTTTTTCGGAATATGGTCATGTTGCACATCAAATTTAAGGGAACGACGTATACAGTAACATGGAAGCAAATATGTGCTGCCATATTCAAGAGTTTCATAAAAAAAAATCACCTTATCCTTTCGCTTAAACTACCCCCCTGGCAGGTTTAAATTTCTCGAGGTTTTTGGATAATTTAAACTCAAGGTTAGCCAAAACTGGTTTTATGCAATCCATCCTTTTAAAGGCTTAACCTGAGACTTGTTAAACTTGCTTCATGCAATCGACGGCCAGTAACCTGGAGTTTAAGCTTAACGTTAACCTGAGACTTGTTAAACCTGACTTCTGTTAACCTGGAGTTTAAACTCAAGGTTATCTTTAAACTTTTGTCATGCAATCGGCCCTTAGACAAAAGCCCTAGGAGATAATGTGCATACACGTTTAAAGATTGGCCTCGTAATTATAAAGAATTGTCGGGTTTGATATCGCTATTGAATGCATAAACGCATTTTCTAAGATATTTTGTTGAGAAAACAACAGCGGGAAGGTCGAAAAACATAACGAATGTAAGGACTTGTCAATAAAAGATGCCTTAATACATAGAGATTACTAGGTGAATTTCTTTTGATATCAAGTTTACAAGGCAAGGCTTTGAGAACGATTGTTGACATCGCGAGGCTTGCCGAGCGATTCAACATGCGTTCTCAAAGCCGAGCCTGGTAAACTTGATATCAAAGGACGCGACTTTACCAGTTTACCCATTGTTTGGCTCTTCAAATTAGCGATTATGACGTAATTTTCGATTTTGTGTTGATTCAGCTTCTTTATCGACGTCATTCAAAACGTGCCTGATAAGAGCCTGGGGATATCTTGGGGGTAATTTTGGTACGGGTGTGCGAGCTAGTTTTTTTTTAAACCTATCCCAATCAAATACTTGTTCTTCGAAAAATATGAACTGTTCACATAAGTGTTTACTTATTCATATATACTGTTCTTTTTTATATTTATATACCCTTTAATGTCTGTAAACAAAGTTAAAAATAAATACTACAATTTTGGTTTCTGAGCTGAATATCTGAGCAAAAATATTGAGTATTTCCATACAGGGATGTCACATACTTTTTCTAAGAATGGGGGGGGGGGGCTTATCGTATAGATAGGAGCTAGTCAGGGCCTTTAAGGACAAAAATAGGTCCCGTGCAAATTGTGTGCCGATTTATGGTGACCTATATCAAAACCTTCAATGGAGTCTTACCTTTAATTTAAAGGTGGTCACCCATCTCAAATCTGCGTCTGAGGCTAGTTATGACGTCATAAATATGGCGACCATAATAAGAAACTGCCCGTTAATAAAAGCTTCAGTTTGTGTATGTATAGTCATATTTATCCAACACGAACGCTTTTTTTTAACATAATATCAATTGTTTTAGTCATATGATGGTTACATCAATGCTTTACCTGACTTTGACAATGAATACTTTTTCGCATGCAAAATACCGTAGATTTCCTATAGATACCCAGCTTATCTGGCCACCTTTAGACTGATGGCTGAGAATATTATTGCTCCCCCCTCGGGAATTTCACAAGCTTATCCCATCTAAAAGAGGATTTCAAGCTGCGTCTTTTAATAGATGTATGCACTATGTCCGCCGGGGCGTTAGTCTCTTACAGCCTGTTACATATGTTACCATATTAAATTTAGAAATAAAAAAAGAAATTAAAAGTTTGAGCTACAGAAAGAAGGCTTATTATTTAAAATTACATATATGGTCTGCATATTGACTACTTTAGCTACATATAAATTCTTTTGGAGCAAATTACAGCTTCCTGTGGTGTTATGCGCGTTACTTAAATTAGATTGCCCTTTAAACATGAAAATTGTGACCAATATCATTTACTTTTTAGCTGATGTTTTGATTATTTTGTACTAGCAAACTCATTTGGGTGAGAGAAAATCCAAAGTTTGATTTATACTTTAAATATAGTGGCTTGTACATGCAATTAAACAACCTAAAGGCTACACCCAATTTTAAGGAGCCGAATTGGGTAGGCATCATTTAAGTAAAAATATATGAAAAAATTGCTGCTGTTGGATATCTTGCATATTTGGGATTGTCTTGCTCATATTAAAAGCGCTGAAAAAGAGGGTTATTCGGCACGCACATCCGTACTATATCATATATAGGTAGTTACCCCCCCCCCTCCCCTAGATAAAGTCACATGCCGTGAGATAATCAACGTTTATCATGCAATGTGCAACAATGCAGATAATATGAGAGGTAACTGATAAGGATTTATCAATAACAGAGGAGTATGTGTAGAGTCTCTAAATCACAGTACGACCTGATTAATTAAGAGCATTTAAAGATTAGTTTGCATCAACTTAAAACGGAGCGTAGGTCAATATGCTTATGTTAACTGTTCAATAACACTTTAGTTCTACCGAAACAGATATCAAACAATTGTTTCATTAATATAATATAGGTATGTTATGCATTTCCTACTATTTTGGACCATTGAAAGCATTGAGCAGCGAAATTACTTTGCGTTCTGACGTCACTTCCTGCAAGCCAGGACTCTTATTATCTCGTGTCATGTGCTTTGTAACGCCTCTGAGACATATATTTAAAAAGCAATGGCAGTTGATAGCCATCTGAGCGAATCAGAAGAAGTTTATTTTGGGGTAAAAATTGAGAATGGTATTTATCGCATATACCACGCCGGATAGGTGACAATCGAAAACGCACTTCAGTAACAATCGACAAACGAGGCTCAACAATTGCTAGAAACAGGGTTTTCGATTGCCCTTTTTCTCCAGTCGTGCGAAAATGGCAATCGAAAACTCTGTTTCTAACGTTTTTCTGTTTACGTTCGTCGATAGTATTAACGTTTTCGGTTGCCACCTATCCGGTGTGTATACGCAAAGATCAAAGCTGCCGTTTCCAGCGGGGCAAAGGTCTCAATTTTTGTCCGAGTTCATCAACATGCATACGTTATATGCACGTATATGTATATGGGCAGACTTACGTTTTCAACAGAATATTACTTTAATTCACAGATGGCTCTTTTATCTTCACGTTGTGTCAACAGATACATGTAATGTTCAACTTGATACATTTGTAAGTGCGTGTGTACGCTCTAAGAATGTCTTAGGCATTTGCGCTAGATATCATTCCATCTCATTTTAAATTCATTTTTTCTCATTTCAATACTCCAGAGATGATTTACCTTCAAACACTTGTTGTACACACAGAATAATAACCACAATGCCAGATGGACAAGATTTCGCAAATCGCATGAGATTTAATAACATAAGAGATCTTATAACGGGCATGTGTTTTTCAAATCATCGCAGAAATCATATTAATATTATTTTAGACTTACTGAATAACAAGCAGATTATGATATATTAGCAGCCTTAATGACGTTCGAAATGAAATGTTCTCAGTAATGAGAAAATCATAAAGGTTTTCCTCTGAATTCAGAATTGCACACCAGTCCTTCATTCATAAAAACCAACGAAGGCAACGTACGGTAATAAAAAAAAGTCACAAATCAGATATTCAAGCGGTGTACAGTTTTTCAACCTGAGTGCATTGCCTTTCACCAAAAAAAGAAGAAATATCTGTATACAGTAAATCCTGTCTTAAGCGGCCACTCAAAAATAAAAAAAAAAACAATAAGGGTCAAACGGTAGCTTAATGCAGGTCGAAAGTATTGCAGATTGCTCTCTTGGAGCATTCTGCAATAGTTTTGATCTACTTTAAGCTATAATCGGTCTTTAAAACCAATTGTTGTCTTCTTTTTGAGTGGCCGCTTAAGGCGGGTTTACCGTATAATGCAGGGATAAGCAAAGAAAGAATTTGCGCCAAATTGGAGACACAGAAAAGCTGAAAATATATGTTGAAATTTTCAAATCACGGGCGGCGATTCCTGCCAAAATTATGATTTTCTCACTTAAATTGCAAATGTTAATCGCTAGTTTCCGTTATGTAGGTAGATTAACCATTCTACAAATAGTACAGTGGAAACCAAGATGCACTTTACCGACACTTCCAAGAATGAGCTGGCAACACGTGAAATGTTTCTATTTTACTGGTCATGCACTCGCGGAAATTTACAAAACATGAAACCTGTGCAAAATCTTCCCTGCACGCCATTTCGACAGGCACCAAAATCTCATGAACTAAGATATCTATTAATTAATCATGTTGCGCGTTAATTAGTAAAACAGATTTTCAATCTATTTTCATGTTGAAAGATAATTAATAATGAAACACCAACACTCGGCAATGATGGACTCAAACTTCAAAGCAATGGGCAGAGACATACCGTACTGTGAGTTTGTCTCTTTTCCATTGGTATCCTGGGTCAGGTGTGGTACTTGATTGTATTGATTCTTGATCTTTTCATCCTTACTTACTTTTATTGTAATGATTGTTATTTTCCACTTAAATATCACTATTAGATCTACTGTCGTGATACAGGGTGGTTTTCAAAGTATGTAGATAGTTTGTTTTAAAGCATTTACTTGTCAAAATAGGCAATGTGCTTATAGAAGTTTGTTGTTCCGACTTTTAGACAGTACTGTTATTCGTTTCGATTTAGAATTAAATCCTATTGACACAAATCTTTGAAGATTTGGTTAGAGGAGGAGTAAACATGTCTTTAAATATACATATAACCCAATACAGGCTAACACAGAATAACAAAATATACTCCTCAAAATAATTAAAGGACCAAAATTTTAGATTGCGATTATAATTAGCTCAAACATTTAAATTCTGTAAAACTTGGCCCAAAGCTTTCTATTCTTTATACCCATAAGTCAAGAATCATAATTACTGATTGCCATGCCTAATTCTGCCATAACTGTGTCTCAAATGCACATACCCTTAAAAACACACTTTCAAAAGGAAGTGGGTGGGGTAAAGAAATTCTTCTGTGGTCAATCGAGTAGAATGAAAGTGATATTAAATCAAACTTAGCTTTTAACAGTGCAGCTTTCATGCAAAACATTTCTTCAAACAGTTTCAATAAACTGGGAAGCAAGCATTTTCATCTCTGTCAATGGAGTTTTGACATTGTTTTGTTTTCTGAAAACAATGTGTGTACTTGGCCATCAAGAATCAGATTTTCAACCGTCATTCTTTGCCGTTGAGTGCTAGAAAGATGTCCTGGCGAAATGTTTAAAGATTGTCACAGACAAACGCCAAAACCAGTTGTCTGAACCCATAGACTGGCCATTACGCCACAGCCAAAAGGGGCAATTTTCTCTCACAGGAAGAGGTGGATGGTATCGACGGGATTAAAACACCATACAATTATGTGAAAACAAAGATTTTAGCATCTAAAATCATTTTTCATTCATTTCATTCAGTTCTGTGGTCCATGGATCACACACAAAAAATGATATTCCAATGCATTTAGGTCAAGTTTCAAAATGACAAAACAATCCTTGTTAGTAACATTTTCTACCATTTTCTTTTTGCCGTTTCACTTGGCAATAGGGCGCCAAAGATGTCCGAAAAATTTAGGCTAGATCATAAAATTGGTTTTCAAAATACGCTCTACACCAAATGCATCAATGTTATAATTGATAGCATTGGTCCTTCAATTATTTTGAGGAGTATATTACAAGACGTTGAGCTGTAATTGGATATGTAGTAAACCATAAAACTGCAACGTAAAATGGGCCGGTTCACGTTATGCAACGTTGCCTTGACGACATATATAGCATGTTTAGACAACTAACAAAAACCATGTTTTGACCAATCAACTGCATATATGTTACAGTATTAGGTGCTGTAATTCCAGCTCTATTGGTCAAACGATGCAGAAATGGCAACTATTTTTCGCGAGCTTTCTGATCACCCCTCGTACAATGTACAGACAAAATTATTTTGCTGGTTCATACGTGGGGAACAATATCGTATAAACCGTTTTCTTTCTTTCTATCTCTCTTTGCCATATATTTAAACTAAAACGATTATTTACGCTTCCGAGCATTTGACATGGAAAACTTACTCCAAAAATATACATATGAATATTGATACAACTAACAAACGTTCGTAAATTCGATCATTCTAGGGTTATTTGTTTCTCCATATATTGTATGTGTCTTGATTCTCTTCGCTACTACAATTTTCTAAATGTGTATGTATCATCTTCACTGCAGGCCACTATCAAGCTGACCTACATTGGAGAGCAGCTTCCTTTATCCGTTTGTTAGCCCTGCTATAAAGGCAACTTTATGTATACCAGAACCTGTATTTTATGGCGATTTAGTTTATAAGTTTGAAAGAATTGTTGGAAAGCCTAATTTTAGTGATCAATTTGAAAAGATTATTAAGTATTATAAAAGAGTGGAATACAACATGGATATCATGCGACAGTTGGTCTGCAACCCATTAACGGTTGATAAATATGGTTTCCTCTTTAATTGGACGACGGAAGGTCAGGCCTCAGACTAAATGACGGCCCTGTCGTAAAGCTTTAATCCGTTGGTTGGTGCCTGATGCTTCTCGTTGGCTGGGCCAACCGTAGCTCAACTGGATGTTTTCTTTAGCTCTGACTATCTGAGAATCATGAGCCATTTTCTTTGTATCATCATGATGTGTTAATTTGATTTTATCGTTTCTCTGTGATGATGCATTGCATTAGTAAGGAAGCTTCCATGCGAGCTAAACAATTTTATGTTTTAACAACAACAGAATCTAGGGCGAAGATTTAGCGCTATATGGTAGACTGCATTTAAGCCTCTGGTGGCTTAGAGTGTTGTCCGTTCTAAGGCGATGTTTTTTTTTTGTTGTTGATCTATTGTTTAATGTACTCCCCATGGTTTTTGGGAGTTCTGTGTTTGTCTTTGTTTTGTATTACATTATTTTGCGTCCTTTTTAGTTTTGCAATCATCATGAAGAGGAAGAGAAAGCTGGTTGCTTTGCTATTGTTGTCTTGCAGATGTATTGTTACTATTAAGGTTCTGTGGCTCTTCCTCAAGGTGCCGTGGGTTGGTCTGCAGTATGTGATTGTGGTATTTCCTGATCATACTCATCTACTTTTTTATGCGTGACCTAAAACAGTTCTACGTATAATTTACAGCTAAATTGCGCAGGAGAAGATTTTTATAAGCTGCATGCTTTCGTTCTAATCTTCACCTTATTTGTTGATTTTGTTTGTTTGTTTGTTTGTTTTGTTTGTTTGTTTGTTTGTTTGTTTGTTTGTTTGCTTGTTTGTTTAATTTGATTCTTTACGTCCCATCAAAAATCTTTCAGTTATGTAGGGACGGGTCTTCCTGGGTTTAACCAGTACTAAGCTAGGATTAATGTGTCTTGCTCAAGGACACAACGCATTGACGCCGGTGAGTCTCGAACCCTCGGCCCCTCGGCCTCGAGCCAAGCACTCTACATGTACCACTAAGCCACTGCGCTCCCAAAATTATATTGTATATGTATGTACAAAAAAAGTTGAATAAATATTTTCAAACCAGAATCATATAAAACGCAAGTCAGGAAAGCTTAATTATGCATTAAAGGACAATTGATAACCTTTTAGCTTTACTGAAAACCGTAGACATTTAGCATAAACGAGGGTCTGGATGGGGTATAATGATTAATGAATAATGACCCTTTTTTAAAATGAATAGTGAATAATTAGCCAAAAAAATAATGAATAGTGAATAATGAGGGCCTAAAAATTAATGCATAATCCTATTTTTTAATGAATCGGAGAAAAAAATAATGAATAGTGAATAATCACATTTCTTTGCCACCTTTCTTACTTTCAATGAATAATTGGTCTTATTTTAATGAATAACCCAAATTTTTAATGAGATGAATAATGGGCTATATTTTTAATGAATAGTGAATACCAGACCCCCTCCCCCATCCAGACCCTCATAAACAGGTGTCAACGATCCTTAGCACGTTCTGTCATTGTAACATATGACTCAAAACACCATTTTGGCATCTGGTACCTGGAACACCAGTTGCAAGGAATTAATCAGGCTTTTAATCTAGGATTACAGCCATGAGCCTAGTAAGACATAACAAGAACTCGGAAGAATGCCACCCTGATCTCGACTAAGCCGAGCATTAAAAAGATTGTTTATTTCTGTGCTGTTAATTTTATGCTAAACCTCCCAGGGCTGATCGTTAAAACAGATATAAACGAGAAGGGGTTAAATAATCATAAGTTCGACACGCGGTTAAATGAACCGGTTTCCAGCAAAATGTACACGTTGGCATGTGCGCCCATCGAAGACTCAGATCAGACTGCGCATCAGCGCAGTCTGATCTGAATCTTTGATTGGCGCTCTATGGGTAGCCAAGGGTCCAACATTTTGAGGCAGAGTAAAAGGTTCTGATCAGACAGTGGGGATGCGCAGACTAATTTGAACCTTATGCAGGATATCGACTCAAATATGTTATGTGTTAGCTGCTTTTATTTGCTTGTTCCCTAAAATTAACCCAAACTATTCACCATATTAAGACGAATGAATATTCCGTAGACGGAGGGTTGCTGGGTGTTTTTTTATCGATTCTATAATTGTTCTATGTTTTGTTGTGCGTTACGTTTTTGCAATCATCTCGATGGGGAAGAGAGAGCTGATTGCTCTGCTCTGATTGTATTCATGGTGTCTCGTGATTGTTGTGTGGCTCTTCATCACGATACCACGGGTTTGTCTGCAGTTTGTGGTTCACGGTTGGTATTTCCTGATCATACTCACTATTTTTAATCGAACATTCAGTAAGCTCAAGTAAATACTCTGTTCAGACGCCGGGTACTGTTTGTCTATGCACATATGCTTATTATGTATGTTATAAGTTTGTAAACAAACAAGTAAGAATGACCAGGGAAGGCCATACTCACGGACCACATACCAACCCACAGCCCTACAAGGATGAGACACAGATTACAAAGTGCAACACGACTGCAAGGGCACAAGTAGATCAAAGCAACCAGGTCCCGAGGTTTCAAAAACCATGTCATGCTCAAATCAACTGAACACGAAATTTCAACTGCTCTTAAAAGCTTAAATAAAGACAAATGAAGTAGTTTCTTGATTTAAGTTTCTTAGATGTTGTATTTATCCTGCTATTTTTATTAATACGAGGGGCGTTCAATATGTAATGAAAACAGCCCAGTATATCTAAATATTTTATATTTACACACTTCATAATTACTTTCATTAAAAGGTCTGTTTCTTGGCTAAATAAATGTAAAATTGCAGTTGTCCAGCTTCTTATCTAATTTACACAAGCCACTTTCAAGATAGGGTTCTGAAGTACACTGCGATATGAAATAAAACAATGTTTTCAAAAGCAAATAACTACAAGAACGCGAGATGTTTTCAGTCTGCTTCTTCGTGTGGAAAATATTCATATATTGGTGATTTATATCTGCAAAAATATTTGGTATTGCTTGATATTCTATGAAATTTTGGTTAAAATCCTCATTGATCCTACATTCTCTGGCATTCCAATGACAGAGTCGTTTTTGCGTGAACGATTACGTAGTGAAAATGTATACGAAAATTATTTGTAACAATTCTTCTGGTCGCTTTGATGTTCATTTGCAAGTAATACAGTCGATTTTGAAATTTCCATATCTAATCTCACTCATAAAGTACCCCCAAATACGCCATTTGAAATAAAATAATCACTTAAAAGAATGTCATCTCTGGCTAACACTGAAATGGATCACACAAAATGCCACGTTTCATCGATGTTTGCGTTCGGATGCATTATTTGGACATTGATACACGTACTTACATGTACATAATCTGGCTGGCTAATTCCAGACAATAAAATTATATGAAACGAAAATGGTATACCACTCAGATGAGATACCCCTAGATATTGGTTTCTGTTCAATTGGTCTGCTGCCTATTCGCTGTGTGTATTGAAACTCCGATACAATCAAAATTGTCGTTTTCTGGTACAAAGCCATATTTCTGATTTGCAAGAACCGTGAGTATTTAAGTGTTACGTTCGTTGCTTTAAACGACGTCAACGTAAGAGGGGGTAACGTAATAAAACTGTTTGCACGAGAAATCGGTGGAGGTCAAAAGTTTGTATCGTTAAAGCAGATAAATGGGAAATGAGTCAGAAAACTATGGAAATGTGATTCATGCATGTTAAATGTTTGTTTCAGAAAATACAGCATGCCTTTCTACCTTTGTTAAAATGAGTCTTTACAATTAAGGGGAAAATATATGCAGTGTATATTAGTGTGCTTTTTAAAAAGTCTGTAACTTATTAAATTTAGAAAGAAAAAATAATGATTTATACACCATTATATCGGCCACGCTTTGATCTCTCGTTTGGCATATGGCATACAATCCTAACGCGTTTATGGATGAAGTTATGATTGGATTTTCATTACATATTGAACCCCCCTCGTAAATGTCAAAATTTTAACAATTGTTGGCATTTTAATATTTATGAGCAGGATAAATTTCGTGCCCAGCTGAATTGAGCATGGAAAAAGTATTATAACCTCGGGGCCAGGTCTCTCTTTCTGAAGGAGATGGCTGCAAAACTAGTAAGGACATACATTAGCATACTACATTACAAACCCCGCACACAATACCACATGACAAGGAACAATGACAAACCCCGCATGCAATAGGAACGACAACAAACAATGAGTAACATTTTAGGTCGGGGTAGTCAGTTAGTCAAGGCCTGATCCACCATCCATTAGCTTACCTAAAGCACTCTCCAAACAATGCCAAACACTAAGCACTTCTTTCTACTACTTTGATTTTTATGGTTAATAATCCAAATACAAACTACTACACAAATAGTTATACTGTTGACATGTTATTTATATGAGAAATGAAGACAATGCATCATAAATTCAGAACTATCTTATTATACAACCAAGCTCATTAAGAACACAGAAGACCTTTCAAAATGTGTAGATTATCTAAAGACATATTATAGTAACTCTCTAAAATGAATATGATATTAAGACTCTTGTTGCCTTGAATTAAATATTTTAATACAACAATTTAAAATATTTTATTTTAAACCATTCTAAAATCACTAATAGTAAATCGCATTGTCTTCCACTAAATAACCTTTCATGCATGGTTTGATGTTGTGTTGTTATTTGTATTTTCTTATTGGGTTGTGCTGTTGTTTTTTTTTGTTTTGTGCTTTCGCTTTTGTTGGTCTATTGATGTTGTTCTGGTGTTGTTGTTTTTTTGTTTGTGTGTTAGTTTGTTGTTTTTTGTTTTTGTTGTTTTTGCTTTTTTTATTTGTTTTGTTTTTGTCTTTTTTATAACTCTTATTTAACTTGTTGTCAATGATATTTTATGTTCACAGAACAGCGCCATAGTGTACTGTCGTCAATTCTCACGATCTGTAGCAACTTCAATAGCACCATGCATGTAATATCCACCCGATGTTCAATGACCAGGAATTACGACAATAAGAAATAACTAAGTATTTACCTTTTTATTTTTCTTTAAAATGAAGGAAACATTTTTACTGCATTTAATTCAAGTAGAAAAGCATTTGATAGACATGTGATCTGGACAACGCCAATTGCAGATCTAGCTCCCGGGCTACACGTGTATTCAGAATAATATTTGAACCAGCGTGCATGTATATTATTGGATTAAACCATGTAATTGAGAATACACTCGTGGCATATTATGGGACATCTAATAGATGTCCCATAATATGCCAGGAGTGTATATTCTATAGGACTAATATGAACTATTTACTTACATTTCTAGACCAAGAAATATTATTTATCCTACAAAAATATCCCGAGCATCACAATTAGTCCACTAATTAACACGAATATTACACTCTGAACTTTGAGGATATTGCCAACGTCTTGGCAGAACAGACTCAAAGGTATTCTGAGAAGAGAAATAAATTTTCACCAACAGTGAAATTATTCTGGTAGGTAATTACAGGTAGAGACGAATAACAAAACACCTCAAAAGTACCAAATCATGGACGGATCCAGAGGGGGGCAGGGGGTCCGGACCCACCCTGAAAAATCACAAAAATCTAGGGTTTCTTAGCAATATTGGTCCAGAACCCCTGAAAAACCAAGCCAGCATTCAATGTTGGGCCATCATCGGCCCGCCAGCGAAACGCCATTTAAATGGCGTTTCGTTGGCGGGACAATGATGGCCCATTTTTAGTGGCCCTCCCTCATTATATGAAAAAAAAGTTGTCAGAGTTGGACCCATCTGGCAAAACAATCTGGATCCGCGTATGCAAATGGCAATAAAGAATGAGTATGTAACAGTTATATCAAGGTTTGTCCGCCTGTGCGTGGAGATGATCAATGAGCTTTAGATAATCATGTGCTTTGACATTCTATTATATGGCCTGAAAACTAATTGGCGTAACAATCTAAATAAATAAGGGTGCATAGATCAGGAATCGATACAATCAAGTACCACACCTGACCCAGGATTCCAATGGGAAAGTGACAAACTCACAGTTGGACACCACAAACGAGAGCCAAGAGATCAGCCCTTTCCCAGCAGGTGACCATAAGGCACATATAAACAGACGCACAAAGGCATAGCAAACACAAGGCAGAAAAAAAATAAAATATCCACATAAGAGGAACCGCCTTGGAACGGTCAGTAAAATATTTTACTGGAGGGCTTAAACCAGTTTCACAGCGCCATCCTCACCCTTAAATCCGAACATTCGTTGGGTAAGAAAAAAAGGATTCAAATTAGAATGGTTTTAATCACAGCATTGTTGTTTTGAGCAGGTGTTGTTGTTGATTTTGTATTGTTTATTTTGCATCATCGTTGTATATTTGTACGTTCTTTGTTTCTTTACGTATTATTATTATTTTATTTTTATCTTTTTAGGGAACCGGTTTATAGTGTACAGTTTGAGTTTCCTCTTCAAATTGTACGACGGTGGGCCAGGTCACTGACCTTAAACATTTGGTTTAAAAGACTATATATCGTTTACATAATTATAAATGTATGCAATTGTGCTGTTTCACACATTCCAAAATCATACATTACGGCTTTTTGCGACAATTTTGTTTCAATATATTGCAATCACACGACAGTGACCAATGAGAATGTGTGATAAGCAGAATGAGTTTTTTGTGGTGGAAAACGCGACCCCTTATTTGCAAGGCACATGCGTTAACGTCTCCATACGGTACGATTTTGTTAATTATGTAGATGTACCTCGCTCCTTTTCATATGGTGTACATGTATATATTTCACAGCTTATTCGTTTTGCGATAGTATGTGCTAATGTTAATTACTTCAATAACACAAACCTATTTTTGACTGCTAAGTTGTCAAAACAAGGATGTTGGTGTCATAAAATTAGTAGTGTTTTCTTAATTCTGTCGTGGACACTCAGAGTTGTTTGTGTTAAGAGATAACTTCAAAGTGATCAAAACAATAATGTCGGTGTCATAAAATTCGTAGTGTTTTCTAAATTATGTCATGGACAATCAGAGTTGTTTGTGTTAAAAGATAACTTAAAAGTTATCAAAACAAGGATGTTGGCGTCATAAAATTCGTAGTGTTTTCTTAATTCTGTCGTGGACACTCAGAGTTGTTTGTTGGAATCAGTGTTGGTTAAGGGGCTCTTCTGCGGAAGGGCATATCAGGACCAGTGTTTTATGGAGATTTAGTGTATAAATTCAAACGAATCTTAAGAAGGCCTGGTTTTAGTGATCAATTCAAAAGATTTTCATTTGAATATGGCGTCGATGTCGAGCGGAGGTATGCGTGTCTGGTTGTGGACCCGGTTGAGTTTATATCTGTGGTTTCCTCTTTAATTGCATGGCAGTGGGTCAGGCCCCAGACCCAGTGACGACCATTCATTGTTTATTGTTTATTGTTGCTCCATTGTTTGAGGGGATTCTGTGTTTTTCCTTGTTTTATGCAGTGCTTACAGTCCTATCTCGTTCTGCTCTCGTCTTAAACTGAAAGAGAGATATGGCTGCTTAACTTTAATTGTCTTCCTGATGTCTTGTGATGGTCAGTGTTCTGTGGCTCTTTCTCACGGTGCCTAGGGTTGGTCTGCAGTAGCTGTATTCGTAAGAATATGGATCACCAAGTAGCTCAATTCGAATGTAGCTGTCTTGCTTTTATGTGTTGTCTTTGAGTCCTTATCTTTGCTTTATCTCCTTTTAATATCATGAGTATATGTTCTAGGAGATGATGCATGGATTAGTTAGGGGTCTTTCATGCAAAACAAACATCTATGTGTCTTGATCCACATCTGAACGAAGGGTGAGGTTGGCGCGCGTCGTGAAACCAGTTTAAGCCCTCCAGTAAAATATTTTACTTCCGCTTACCAGATACAAGAGGGTCTGGATGGGGTATAATGATTAGTGAATAATGGCTCTTTTTTATAATGAATAGTGAATAATGAGCCCAAAAAATAAAAAATAGTGAATAGTGAGGGCCTAAAAAATAATGAATTATCCTTTTTAATGAATTGAAGAAAAAATTAATGAATAGTAAATTATCAGATTTCTTTGCCACCTTTCTTACTTTTAATGAATAATTGGTCTGATTATAAAGAATAACCCAAAATTTTAATGAGATGAACAATGGGCTAAATGTTTAATGAATAGTGAATACCAGACCCCCCCATTCAGACCCTCTTCTATGCCAAAAGTTTTCGAAAATCAAGGGACAGTCCACCCTTCGCCAAAAAGAACTAGGGAAGGGATATACTCACTAAGGCCTTGGTTATAATTTGTTGAGATTCCCTGCCATTTTCGTAATAAAATTCAACTGTCATCTATCTTCATCCAGGGCCAGTAAAATTGTGGACACAGATCAGGCTGTAATAGAGTAAACTGATTAGTGTTCACAATGTTTGCAACGCTAGCCGTTGGATGCTAGCCACTTAGCTGAAAACTTATCTTTTTAATGAAACATTGTTTAGAAAGTGTCAATAATATAACGTACAATACTGTAATAACTCTTCTCATTTAGAGGAGTCTGATCTGGATTTACAATTTTTGCTCAAATCAGAATCTTTGAAAACTTAATTAAATCATTGAATAACGTTAGAAGGACACAATAAAAAAGAGAGTTATTCATTTATTGTTTTATTTCTCTACTTGTGAAAAACAGACAAACATAAACATGTTTCAAAATAACATAAAAACCCGTATAACACTCTCATGCTTAAAAATGCTATCTACCCTACCTAACTTTTTCCGAGGCGTTACCATAAACAGACCTTCATTAGGCTTTAGCACTGCCAAGCTAAACACGGACCAAGCACAGAACCCCCACCCCAATCATTGGAAGCAACAATTAGAGAGGACAGCTGGGGAGCTTATTATGCATTTTACTGTACCAAATCTTCGCCCCAGATTATTTTGCTGTTAGACGCAACAGTTGTATTTTACCTTGACTTTTGTCTCCAGGATCACAGCAGCAATCCAAATCAAATGACATCATATGCAAACAATAGTCAATCAGTATCCGAGTTATGAACCACTTGCATATGGTACTATTGTCATTACTAGCAATTAAGACAGCATTGAAGTATTTTGAGCTTGTTCTTTGACTCAAAGGTAATGCCTGGAATTCCAAAGCGTACGTGCGTTTCACCAACACACTTCAGGCAAATATTGTGTAAAATATGAATCATCTATCACAAATTTTAGGAGTTGACATTGCAATCTGCTTTTCTGTCAATCTGCATGTTCTATGCCAAAAGTTATGAGCCTTAACACATAATGTTTAATATATTTTATCTTGAAAATAACGTCAATGTCATATCGGTAAGTGAGTATGATCAGAAAATACCACAATCACAAACCGCAGACAACCCTGTGCCACCGCGGGGAAGAGCCGCTCAACCATCACGAGTCACCAGGAAGACAAATTAAGCAAAGCAACCAGCTCTCTCTTCCCCATCAAGATGATTGCAATACTAGAACAGACACAAAGCAACGTACAACAAAACATAGAACAATTACAGACTCCCACAAAGGGAGTAGCAATAAACAAAAAGTCAACAACAACAGAGCCACCGCCTTAGAACGGACAGCAGCCTAAGCCACTGGGGGGCTTAAATGCATTTTACTGGTACCAAATCTTCACCCTAGATTCTGCTGTTGTTGAAGTACAAGAAATGTTAAACTCGCATGGAGTCAATCTAACTAATGCAATGTATCATCATGGAGAAACACTCTAATCAAATTAACACACCATGATGAAACAAATAAAATGGCTCATGACTCAAAGATAGTCAGAGCTAAAGAAAACCTCAAGTTGAGCCAAGGTGCGTCCAGCTACAGATAAGCATCAGGCACCAACCCACCGATTAAAGCTTTACGTCAGAGCAGTCATAGAGTCTGAGGCCTGACCAACCATCGTGCAATTAAAGAGGAAACCATAGCTATAGCCTTGATTGGGTTTAAAACTAGGCATGCAGACTGTCGCATGATATCCAAGTTATATCCAACCCTTATATAACGTTTTACTATCTTTTTGAATTGATCACTAAAATTTGGTTTTCCAACAATTCGTTTGAATTTATAAACTAAATCACCATAAAATATAGGTTCTGATATGCCTTGTTGCAGAAGAGTTTTTAAACCAATTTTGTACTTAACAATTAACTCTGAGTGTCTGTGGTAGAATTTAGAAAACGCTTTTCGAATTTTATGATATCTATATCCTTGTTTTAATAACTCAGTAGTTAAAAATAAGTATCTGTTGTTGAAGTCATCAACATTAGAACACACTCTAGCAAAACGGATAAGCTGAGAAATATATACACCATACGAATGAGACCGAGTAACATCTCCATCAAAAAAGCGGAAATTTACTATTTCAAAATTAAAATCATCCCTTTTATCATAATTTTTAGAAGAAACTATGTCATTTGTTATTGACAAGTTCAAGTCCAAAAACGGAGCTTCAGTATCAAAAGGATTTGCCTTTTTAACTGATGTTCAGTGGGATATATCTGACCTACCATTTGTTCAAAATAAGGATTATCAATATTAAGTAAGTCATCTAAATATCTGGAGGTTCAGTTAAAAGATTCAATATTATCAGTTTGATAATTGTCTGACAGAGACATCATAAAGTCTCTCTCATAACAAAACAAAACAAATCTGCAACAAGAGGAGCACAATAAGTACCCATTGGAATACCTACAATTTGTCTATATAATTTCGAACCAAATCTTATAAATATATTGTCCAAAAGATAATGGAGCGCATCGCACATTTTCTGACAAGCCCACAATTTATATCGTTTAGGTTGTACAGAGTTAAAGAAAGGCATTTTTATCATTACAAGCCAAATAAAGTGAGCACTCTCTGTTAAATGTTTGTTCAATTAACTCTGTTAGTTTTTCTTTGATTAGATTATGAGGCAATGTAGTATAGAGAATAGAGAAATCATATTTAGACAAACCAGATGCTAGAAAACCTCTAGACCTCAATTTATTAAGAATTACACCTGAATTTTTAATAGACCAAAATAAATTTTTACCATTTCTTTCATAAACTGTTGTGCAAAATTTAATCACATGGTTTTTAATCGCAGTGAGGCAAGAAGTCAAAAGAATAGACAACTCAGTAGCTGAACATGCACTAGAATAAGCAATAAAACGTGTCTTATAGGGCCGTTTATGAAATTTAGGTAACCAGTATAACGTAGGAAGCTTGCTATGGTCCTCATCAACAAACAACCCAAACTTAGCTGCCATATGGCATCGATGCCTATCAACGATAGACGTCTCATCAAGCCTGTTATGTTCATATGTTTTTGCAGTGCTAAGTTCTTGTTTTAGGGTGTTAATATGGTATCTTTTTCAAACAACCACAACATTGTTAGCAGCCTTATCTGCGGGGACCAAAACAAACCTCCTATAGAATTCCTGGATCCCTTTTTTAAGTGTCTAAAATTGAATTTAGGTTTAGGTGGTTGAAGATCTAAATTGTTGCAATAAAATGAAATTCTACCATCAATAATTTTAAAAATATTAAGTTTCCAACTATTTAAGGCATAAGACTCAACCCGGCTCTCGTTTACACCAGCGATTGCAAAAATCTTGTAAGGCTCCTGCAATTCTCTCACGACATGATCGGAAGTCTATTGGCACAGGACGCCTATATTTAGGTCCCTTACATGTAATAGATCGAATTCTCGAATCAGTTATGATTTTTAAATCCCCTGTGACTATATGACCAGCGGCTTGTTAGCAATACTTAGAGTCTTTACTGTACAATCTTAAGAGTCAGGAATAGAAATTTCGATATCAAGTTCTGTTACTAATTTGTTATAGTTAAAACAGTACTACGAATAGGTTTATTATACTTATAACAAATGATAGGGGATTCCTTATTTTCAAAGTAAGAAGGAATAGAAGAGATAACATATTTATCTTTAAATATACTGGGTAAGTTAATGAATTCAATGCCCTTGTTGACAAATTGAATTTTGATAAAATGCCTAATATGATTAATTTCAGAGTCTATATATGGCCGAAGAGCATGTTGAGTGTCCAGAATGTTTTAAAATGATACTTAATTCTAAAAGAGTCAAACATGTTTATTTTTGCGTTTTAAATTTCCATTTTTGTGTTTACCATGAGATCTGTTATTGCGTTTACGGATATCTAAAAGAGAAAAAAAAACCCATCAAAATCAGGTAATCTAGATATGTTACCCTCATGGTAAATATTATCATTAAAACCAAGTGGATGTGGTGTTTGTAATAATTTATTCACTTTAATTCTTATTCATGCCTAAGAATATTTGAAAGCTTCTATGTCATCTACATACCATATGCAATCATTGTGTCAAATATGAATACCAAATGTCAAAAAATGAAATAGGAGTTCGAGTTGCGATCCATAAGACAGATTCCACAGTATATTGACCGTGACTATTTACCCCCAAAGTCATATAGGTAATCTGAAACTTTTGTTGTAATCTACCCACCAATGGCAATCATTATGCTAAATGGCACATCCCCATCAAAACTTGCTGCTTTAGTATTTGACCTTGGCCTTTGGCTCAATATTGAACTCTTGAATACATGTGTTACCAAACAAAGCAGAACAGGCTTATTTAAGACATGTCACATCTACATCTACATATGTCTGTAGCACCCGCAAATGACTTATGCTGAAGAGTGGTATGGTTCCTCTTTGATTGCACGACGGTGGGTCAGGCCTCAGTTTCAATGACAACTCTACTGTAAAGTTTTAATCGGTCGGTTGGTGCGGATGCTCGTCTTTGGCTAGGCCCACCATGGCTCAACTTGAGATTTTCTTTAGCTCAGACTATAAGTGAGTCATGATGAGGCTTTTTCTTTGTTTTATCACGGTGTGTTAATTTAATTAGATTGTTTCTCTGTGATGATACAATGTAGTAGTTAGGAAGCCTCCACGCGAGCTTAATAATTTTGTGTTTTAACAACAACAGACCCAAGGTCGAAGATTTGGTACCAGTAATATGCATTTAAGATCCCTAGTGGCTAATGTTGCTGTCCGTTCTAAGGCGGCGATTCTGTTGTTGTTTATTCGTTGAAGACAGTTGCTCCCGTTGTGTGATTATGCGATCTTTCCAAGTTTTGTTGTGCATTGTTTTGTGTTCTTTCTAATTTGGCCATCATCCTGATGGGGAAGTGAGAGCTGGTTGCTTTTTACTTTATTTGTCTTCCTGGTGTCTTGTAATTGTTATTGTTCTGAGGCTCTTCCTCACAGTGCCGTGGATTGGTATGTAGTGTGTGATTAGGGTATATCCTGATCATACTCACATAAAAAAGTATAAAAAAAGTAGTTTTGCTCTTTTTTTCAATGCTTTGTATTTTGACAAAATGTACTCTTATAATAATTTGAGTGTTCCCAAAAGAACTTGCACATCATAAAATGCGTTGACTTTTTACCACAGAAGGTTAAGAAACTGAAAACACGAGTTTGGTTTAATGAATAATGCACAACAAATTTAACAAAAATTGTTGACATGAAACTTCTAATCTTGTGACAATGAGTTGGAGGTTTCGTTGGGGATGGGATATTAGAATATAGCATTTAGGAACACTTTTTATCATCATGATTTCAACGTAACATATACTTAAGCGGCTATGGGGTTTGACTAATATGTGGTCCTGAAAGCGTTGACATATTGATTGATTCGGGTACAGTTGAGATGTCATCAAAACACTGGCCAGAGTGGCTATAAAAATTACCAGCGACCTCTCAGTAAAACGCGAAGAGGAGAAATGAAGTCGTGTTTGTATGATACCGATGTCGTTAGATATAGCACTATATGCTGCTCCTCTCTTACAATGGATGTGTAAAGTTTAATCGGATGGAAAATCCTGATTAAAAGCGCAAAAAAGTATAATATAATGTACAGTCAGACATAAGTTCAGCATCACCCGAACATTATTTAAGAGACGTTTTTGTGTACAAATTTCTTCAGAAGAACAACCAGTTTGTAATATTTGATTACCATTGTCTTCCTTTAGTCTGCTGAACATATCAGAATGTCATTTGGTCATTTTGCTGAATTTCTACGGTGTCCTGTATACACCAACCCCTATTTTTGGGGTGTACCATTAAAAAGTGTCACAGCTTAACCCAAAGTGCTTACTTTGAATTCAAATAAAGCAGAAATAATCAAGACTTATTTTTCAAACTAGTGTCAAACTGATTCTGTCGAACTCAAGGTTTTATGTCAGTTAAAGAGGATCATAGAGATAGTTAATCGCGTGTTTATAATTTTTGCATTATCACTATCGCCATTCTTTACACATCCATAACTTTTATTCTTTTAGAGATATCTCACCCAGGGAGCGGAAGTGACTGGACAATTGCGAGTGTACGACAAGTAACGGCACTTGTGATATTGTACATTGGACGGTTGGTCACTTGCGGTATTGATTATTCATTTACACCATAAACAAACTGCTTTTTCTTACACGAAAAAACCCAGCATATGCGTGTTCTGGTTATAGAAGGTAAGTTATATTTGTGAGCTACTTTCTGGCTGGATTGAAATCCTATTTCATTGTCCATTTTCAGTGAATTTGAATTCTAATCACTTGTTTATCAACAACGGGTGATTGATTTTCGAATTTTCAAACATGAAACAAACGTGCATAAAAACGCAAATACACTGTCATTAGGAGTTTTACTCTTCTAATATTAGTACTTTATTAGAAAACACTAATATTTTTGCCAAAACAAAATCAGAGCATGGCAAATGGCAAAAACATGACACACGTGGGAGCATGGCACCGTTCAGTAACTTGATGTCGTTCGCTTACGCATTGTACATGACAACTGCAACTTTACTGAACGGTCACTTGTTTACTGAGGGCTATATAATTTATCTCATTTTATGTATACCAGAGCCAATATTTTACCTTTCCCTGTCAAGAAACATTTGTTCTTAAATGCTGTCTGCTATATCGACTCCTGCATACACTTAAGGAATCTTCTAACGCATACACTTTTGTTTTGGCATTTTCTTAAAAACTAGAATTTCGAATTAAAAATATTTTGGAATAAATTAGAACAATGTTGTTTTTTGGTAATGCATGGCTATTTTCAAATAAAACTGACGAAGAGTATTTAAAATATTGCAGTTTGAGTTGAAAACTTCAAAAAACAAAAGTCGCAAATTTACCATTTTTCAAACAAATCAATACGGAAAACAGAATAGCAATTTGTCAAATGTATTCCATTTAGTAACATGGATTATTGAGACATGAATCATTTTCAAAGGTAAGTCAGTCTGCATTCTATTATTCATAAAATAAGAAAAAAAATCCAACTTCTATCTTCTACATCTTTAAAAGTGAACGGATGTCACGTATACCGAGGGCCATCCTTGTATGTGCATGGTAGTGTAATTTAAAAGTAGACCTCTAATAAGAAATAAGTTCACACAGCATTATTTATTCAGACTTGTAACTCAACATCAACACATAGTCAAAACAGCAACCATTTTAAATGCCACTCTCTACTTATGTATTATGCAGTTAGACATAAAATTTCCCAAAACAGAGGGTTTCCACACAGGAAAGCACTAAGCTTAAACCACAAAGGTTTTCCACACAGGACTGCACAAAGCTTTGACACTAAGTCTTTTGAATAATGACACGAAGTGAGAAGCACTAAGCTGGTCTATGTCAACTACATAATCACTGCATGACAAAGATCAACAATGAGTTTGAGTCCCAAATAAAATGGCCACAGAAATCACGGCAGTCTCTCTATATATTTCCATATATCACTATTCAATATTTGTCCCAAATCACATTTTCATCTGCACTGTTCAAAAACTAAACCAGGAATGATTATAATAATACAGTTACTAATTATTCACTCACAATTTCTCACCTGTTTTCTTAACACTTTTACAGGTAAATAATTCTCACCTAGCCACTACTGACCACTAATTACATAATTACACCTGTATTCAGCTATACTGTGAACTACCATTTAGGGCACTGCATATGCTCACTGTTCACCTACAGGTTGTGGCCTAAAGTTAAAAATACAATTTAAAACCACATGTCATCATATTTGTGACAACGGACAATGCGCACACACAAGTTATTCAATTATTCCTGACAATCGCATCGCATATGTGCTCGATTGACTTTAGATCTGGGGAGTAGGATAGCCATGGTTTAACATTTATTCTGCTAGCTAGCAGCAGAGTCCTGCTGGTGTTACTCACAGTGTGGCTTTTTTACATTTCAACTATTCAAAATTCGCATGAAAAAAGTTGGTAGAATATGGCCAGCAAATACCACAATCACACACTGCAGACCAACCCATTGCACCGCGAGGAAGAGACACAAAGCACTAGCAGTCCAATGGCATAAAAAGCAATAGGAGCATCAATAATAATTAACCAACAACAACATACACATCGCCTTAGAGCGCTCAGTCGAAGTTACTGGGGGCTTACACTTATTTCACTGGCCAAATCTTCGCCCTAGATTATGCTGTTGTCAAAAGCAAAAAAAACCGTTATGCTCGCGTGGAGGCTTCCTTACTTATCCAATGTATGATCACTGGGAAACAATCAAATTATTACTGTGATGAATAAAGAAAATGGCTGAGCTCACAGACTGTTAGAGCTAAAATAAACCCACCCCCAGTTGAGCCACAGTGGGCCCATCCAAAGACAAACACCAGGCAGTGGCCCACCAATTAAAATTTTCTGCCAAGGTCGTCATTGTGTCTGACGCCTTACCCATCGTGAATTTCATGCATTTCTATTACAAAATGACGTTTTCCATTAATCGGCATGACAAATGAAATTAAAATTGCCTCACTGAAATGCAGACTTGAGCATAAATTCCAATTTTGTGACTTCTAATTTTGACTCTTTCAAATTAAATAAGCTATAGTTTGCATAATACCCAAGGTATTTCTTTGAAATTGATGTGAATAGTATTGATTTTTTGCTTACAACAAAAAATTGAAAGCTTTTAACATTATTAAGCGTTTGTGGTAAATTGTTTACTGTATGCGTAAGAAGATTCTTTAAGTATGTATTCACCCACACTACAGGCTATTTTTGATCATATGAAACCAAACATTGATCCTTAATGAGGATTAAATCTCATTCAAAAATGTCATAAGCCGACGCATATTTCATTCATTAAAATTAATATGAAGCACGATCCTGAATGCAGTCCAGACTAATAGGCAATGTAATAGTTATGGGTCTGATCCAACCCCTTCCCCTTCCCCCACCCCTACCACACACACAGGGGGTATTTTGTTGACTCTGATTTCCATGAAGCTCAATGTCTTACATTAAAAAAATGATACCCTCTGATAAGTGTGATGTTATATTGTAACATACTATTACGTTTGTACTTATGTTACATTTTGCATTACCCTATTTCTGAGAATATTTTATGCCTGTTGAATCTCCTGAAATGTTTATTACTGTTTACTGGGTCTAATTTTTGATGCTGCTACAAAGACATAAAGTAACCTAACCAAAACTGCAAATACCAGCTCTCTACCTTTAAGAGTGTTTTAGGCATTTGAAAATAGCTATTACTTCATATATTTTCAATGATAACAAAGACATGTTTTTGCTAAAAAGCTTAGAAAAAAGTCATGGGGTTTAAAAATACACACATATATATTCAGCAGCCATCTTAATAGAGTGCTTACCAGCAGTATATTATACTTGAGTGGCATGCTTATCTTGAAACCATAGTGCAAATAATAACGTAGGTAACATAAAATATGCTTATGGAAACCCTCCCCTATTGAGGGGATATTTTATACATTATCATATTCTAAAACTGCATCAAATGTATATAAGATGCAAAATGGCTCATGTTAGATTCTGACAGTTTGGGGTTTACAGTGTTACAGCCATTTTAATTACTCCGGTACCCTATTTTAGTCCCAAATCATATTGTGCAAATAAAAGTCAGATCTAATTCTTATTAATCATCATGCTCTCTTGAACGCATTGAACGCTCTTAAATAAATTCATCCAAAAGTAATAGTATGCAGCAAAACAATCTTCATCTATAATAATACTGTTAGATACGTTGCTTAATTTCAAATATATTAATATATAGTACAGTGATATAATTAGCCCAATGGTTGTCATAAGACCTCTGAGGCTTTGTCCATTATAGTCTTCAACAAACTCTTTATATAATCCACAAAAATATATATTAGCTCTTCAGCAGATACCCTGCAATATCAAAGTTTACTAAGTAACCTTAAATGATAGGAATTCTAAAAGGATATCATATTAGTTCTTATTCTTACATGTAGTTTTTAATTGAACGCAAATGACTTGCAGTGTAATTGTATCTAATAAAGACACCTATTTTTACAAATTTATGAGTAAAGAGAGGTGCAATCTCAGAGAGATTGCCCATCATATTTAGCTTGTTGGCAGGATGAGATTTGTTTCATGAGGCCATTTAGTCTATCATATTCTTCTGTTCCTTCTCCCTTCCTCTGTGAGGAGCCCTGACATGACTGAAATTTTGTTTACTGGGATATCAAACCTTAACTTAATCAATCAATTCAAATAAATATTACATCAATCTTAATTCAACGTCTTAGTATTTCAGGCTATTTTTTTTATTATTATTTATGACATTTTGGACAAATATAGAACCATATCATATGTTTTATATCATAAGAAGAAATGTTACCTTAAAGATTGACAGAACATGGGAAGTGTCTTTATTCAGCTGTTACTTGAATTCTATCATATCCACTTTATTAAGAATTTAAAACCTAATAACGTTAAACAAACTAATAAAAAAATTTTGTTATTTTAAAAAATTTAAAAAAGCATTATGTTTTACAAGTTAAATGTGGATTGATAATGCGTTTTAATAATAAATATAAAGTTCTATTTTGTACAAGCTAATAGCTTTATATATTTAGTGCAAAATTGTGTTTAAATAAATCTTAACACCTCATGATGTATAATTTATATCATGTACTAGGCATTAAATAGAATGTATTAAAGTAAGAATATATACTACACATAGCATAAACAAACAATATAATGGTAATATACACTGGAAAATGTTACATGTAAAAGTCGCCTTACACTGTTCTTTATCAATAGAATGCTTCTATTATTTAAAGTGTCTAAAGGCTTACAAATAGGATTGTGTGCTCAATTTCAATTATTACAAATAGGATTGTGTGCTTAATTTCAATTAAAAGGTCTTTACATTCTATTTAGGGTAACCATACTCAGTAGCTTATGTTTCTTATAATCATGTGAATGAATCTAACTGTTTACAGTTTTGCATTTGGCAGTAAAATGCCTGTAAGGGTCGTGGTATTGTGAACTAAAATATGCATCAAAGTTTATCAAATAAAGATATAAAATAAGAAATAAATAATTTAAATAGTGTAGTTCATTAATATAACGTATGTAACGTGCAGTAATGTTGTAACACATTTCTGCTTGATCAAAACGCTTTTTAAAAGCCATTCTGCAATAAAAAAAGGGCACATACAAGCTTAAAGAATTATGTAACGTAACTATGGCTAAGAGTACCTTAACATTGGCACAAAATGTTATTGCATATATTTTGGGTAACATATATAAGTTTGATGTTACATAATAATGTGACTTTTCTCTGAGGGCTAACATACCTCATTATGTGCCATATATATTGTAGTATCAGGAAATCATAGTGACTAAAATCCCCAAGAGGAGGGGACAGGTTCCATGGTCAATAACGTTAACCTTGGAAGCCTTTTTTTGAGTCTATAGAATTATTAAAGTGTATCAGCAGCTATGAGGGCAGACAACAATTTAAATAAGGTTCATTTTTCCCTAGAGAAAGATATATTGTTGATATTAAGAACTGCCTCACTGATACACTGATACACTGATACGGATTTTACGTTTACACCTTTTTTACAAAATATACGGAATGCAATTAGGTAATTTTAAATTATTATGGAAAACATCTTCTCAACTCATTCATAATTTATTAAGCCTGATCATGTTTATATTTTGTCCTGAAACTGTTGTCTGTTTTATAATATATCCAATTGCATTTGATTATATGGAAGCTCACACTATGAACCCTGATTAGACTGTTCCAAAATTACCATAAAGTAGCAGTCTGATCATGCCCCATAATGTTTACACAAAGCCATATAAATGCACATTGCATAAAGATGAAATTGCAACATTACAACCAAAAACAGCCAAACCTTGTACATTTGTCTATTTGGTTCGCTGCTTAATGTCCAGGGCTTAATGCTGTGGACATTTAAGGATAGCTATTTATCCTAATCACAATTTCCCACCTTTGCAGCCTTACTTTAAGTATTTAAAGACCATAAGTATCCTCCAGACATTGATGATAAGAAGACTATGTAAAACAAAGGGTTTAACGACCATCTCATTTAAAGGATGATAGTCAAGTTTGGAAATCAAAAACACAAACTCCAAAAAGCTGGACTGTACACACTACCAGTTGTGCTATAATACCAAGCAGGCAAAATGTATGCTTTGTCTCCTATCAGGGTGCATTATTAAAACAAACCAGTACTATATGAATTCATGCTAAATAAACACTTTTTTGTTTTAAATTTACTTCAAAGCATGATATATTAACGATATCAAGACTATTTGTTGTTTTGAAAAACAAATTGGTACCAAAATATAGCAATAATCATTTCAACTAAATTTGTTAATGATGGCAAGTGCCCGTTCAATACAGACAGCCTAGATCACAAGCACCCGTTCAATTTACTGTCAAGTGCCCGTTCACATGACGTAAAAAGGTGGCATGACAAGTCGTTACATATAATTCCAGTTAACACTCCTTCAGCAATAAACATATGTAATTGTAGAAGGTAGATAAATAAGAAGAACGTACAAGCTTTATTGTTATACTATATTTCATTCCAACTTTACAAAGTGATCACATTGAAACGAAGTATCAAAGGATTGATCAGTGTCATTATTTTTAAGAGAACAATGACCAATATCAGTTTTAACATTACCTATTTACAGGATAATTTTCTGGGTACTTACGTGAGTATGAATAAATTCATTACAGACACACAAATGGTTGCTGTGTTGACATATTTATGCACCCTGTGTTTTCTTTTGAGAGCAAGTTACTGATCCTCCAATGTACAACGTCGCAAATGCCGTATTTTGCCATTCACTCGCAATTGTCCGGTCACTTCCGCTCCCTGGGTGTGGATATGAATCTGAAATTTTAAGACAGAACTTGTCTTTGACATTGTAATAATATGACACTAACCCTTTACATGATTAAGCGTTTTGAAAATATCATAATGGGATAGAGAATAGGGACATTTTATGGGTTAGTGTGCATTTACCACGCCTGGTTGTTTACCTTTGTGATAAACGAATCGAAATTTGCTGTAACTTGTCACAACTTTATCTATTTTCATAAATAAAACAAGAAAATATTCATAACTGGAAAGCTTCCTTCGTTTTCAAGGAAACTATTGAGGTGATGCTTAACTTATGTCTGACTGTATATTTGTTATGAATTCTTTAAATATCTGTTTAATAGTGCAACGACGACCGTCCCCAATCTTGAAAACAAGAAAGATGTTATATATTCTTAAAATGGTATCCTTTGAAAGTAAGTAAGGGTGCAAAAATCAGGAATCGATACAATCAAGTACAACACCTGACCCAGGTTACCAATGGGAAAGTAACACACTCACAGTTACACACCACAAACGAGAGCCAAGTGGTCAGCCCTTTCCCAGCAGGTGACCACAAGGCACATATAAACAGGCGTGCACAAAGGCATAACAAACGGAGGAGAGAAAAAAAAGCATTAAAGATCCACAAAAGAAGTACCGCCTTAGAACGGTCCGTAAAATGTTTTACTGGAGGGCTTAAACCGGTTTTACGGCGCGCCAACCTCACCCTTAATTCAGTTGTGGATCAAGACACATAGATATTTGGTTTGCATGAAAGACCCCTAGCTTGTCAATGCATCATCTCCTAGAACATATAAATCAAGATATAACAAGGAGATAAAGCAAAGATAAGGACTCAAAAGTAAATAAAACTGAATACCGGAGCAAAAGAAATCCAACAGTTAAGCCCAGTGGGCCCGACAAACAGCCAAAGCATCAGGCCTCCACCATCTCATCAATAGATAAGTGTTTAAGTCGGAACCGTCACAGAGTCTGAAGTCTTAAAGCACAGAGTGTACCTAGAACTGAAAATGTAGAGTATGCAAATTTTTAGCCGCGACATGAGATTTCCAACAATGTGGCATTTTTACATGGATATACTTTAACGAGCCTATGCAGTCTCCTTTTAAGCTTAGAAATTCCAAATAATGATCGGTCAGTAGCTTAACAGCAATGCTACTAGCAAAGGCTCAGATCAGACTGCGCATGTGCAGTGAGCTTTTCCTGGTCTCACATACCACATATTTGGAGATCTCATGTCGCGGCTTTATTTTTTATGGACCAGACTACATTTTTGTAGCTAGTATCAGCCGTTTAGGCCTCATCAGTGACCCTCTAATGGTTTCAAAGTTCCTCCATGAAATCAATGATTCCAAAGGACAGGAAAAGTAAATCTACACTATAATAGTGAACGGCAGGGAGACGTTCTACCGCCAGCGCATAGTCCCTGCCACCAGCTGTGTTGAAGTCAAATATGATCTTACAGTCCGATTAATTTAGGGCATCAGTACATGGGATCCTGAAATACCCAATATTCCTCAAGGACCGGAAAATGAAAAAAAAAAATATCCACACTTGATCGATGTATGGGAAAGGTTTTACACACAATTTACGACACAACGACCACTAAATAATCTGTAAAACTGACGATCCCCTTTTCCCTGCTTGGTTTACATTAAATGAGCCGCGGAATGAGACTTCAAACAATTTGACATTTTGACAAGTGTAGACTCGGACGAGCCTGTGCAGCCTCCTTTTAAGCTTAGAAACTCCAAATGATGTTCAGTCAGTAGCTTAACAATTATAGAATACTCAAGCGACTAGCAAAGGCTCTGATCAGACTGTGCATATGCGCAGGCTGATCTGAGGCTTTGCTGGTCGCACATACCACAGTGTTGGAAATCTCACGCAATAGAAAGGTTTGGGGTATAATAACTTAGTGGTATAATATGTCCCTTGTAATTGATTTTATCTTAGCATAATGATCAGAAACTGATGAGATATCGTGTTCAGTGAGAACTTATCTAGGTCTGCACTGTTTGTCAATGTACTCGGTTATTGGTTAACCCTTTGTAATCTCATGTTTATGGGTTTCCAGTATACAAAGGGTTACTTACTTTTTACCACAAGCTCCAACCTCAGCCTTGAGTAGTTCCAAGAAATATGTTAAACGACTTGTTTATTTTAAGATAAACGACTTGTTTATTTTAAAGAGACTAAGTCTGCAACAATGAACATTTTTCGAAAAAAAATATTTTCTTTTTAAATCATTTGTAAAAACAGAATTAAGTTAAGTTTTCAAAATAAATCTGTTCACTATAGCTGCAAACTGCATGGCAAAGTGAATTATCTTATAAAAACAGGTGTTTTTCTCTTGTTGGTAATTATTTGCGCCCCTCAGTCAAGTTTTAATATAAATGCTGTTGTTTTGATACTGATAAATTGTAAAGAATTTCGAAATTGGTAAAACGTATACATGAATTTTAGTTTTTTACTGTGTTCTTGAAAAATAGAAACATTATTTCAAAAGTTAAAAGATCAAAAGTTACAGATTATGGAGCTTGAAATACTGCTAAATGCAGACAAAAACTATTTTATTCAGTATTGATTAGGCTGCGATCTTTCTTTCAAGTTTCAAGGAAATATTTTGGCTTGTGTTATAAACTGTACTAATAGTTCAGCATAAAATTCAGCGCGCGGAATTATAAGAGAGGGTAGAACGAAACATCAAAACTACTCAAGTCAGATTTCTTCGAAGGTGGGCTAGTTCGTGTACTGTTAACACTATAATTATCTCCCTCCGTACATAAGAAAAACAGAAATTTCGATACCGGAGCATTGTTGTTTATCCATGCAGGTTGATAAAGACCCTTACTGTCCATTAATGGTAAACGGTTGGTGAGATATCGAATTTAAGCATTGATGACACTGGTGTGTTTTCAATAACAGTGGTCAGATTGTTCAGTTGAACCCAGAATGTTTGACTAGATGTTGGTTTTCATCATGATTCACACGCGCGAAAAGAATAGAAATTATCCGTTGCAAAACAATACTCTGTTTTTAAGCATTTTTGTATATATACCGATCAAGCAAAAGTGGTACAGCTTACAAGGAAGACTTCAAACGAACTTCAATAGTTGATAATATCGAAATACCAATAATAATATAAAAAATGATGCAACAATCACTGACAACACACCAGCCCATGGCACAGTGAGCTAAGGCATTAGAACAAAGACAAACTTAAACAAAATTGAAAAATACATCATGTTCAATATATAGATACCGAACTAAGGAAATACTTACCCTTTAAGACAGACAGACAGACAGACAGACGGACAAAAATAGTAAGTGAGCATGATCAGGAAATACCACAATCAAAAATCGCAGACAAATCCATGGCACCGCGAGGAAGAGCCATACAGCAATCACGAGACACCATGAAGACAAACCAAGCAAAGCAACCAGCTCTCTCTTCCCCCCTTAAGATGATTGCAAAACTAGAATGGACATAAAGTAACGTACAACAAAACATTCAATAATTAAGACTCCCACAACGGGAGTAATAATCAACAACAAATCAAGAACAACAGAACCACCGCCTTTAAACATCCGAATGTGCAATTTCCTGCTCAAGCTTACTGTGGCTTATTTGGGACATTCATTATATAATGTGAAATGGATTTACCTGTTCAAGTTAACTAATGATTTATATGAGTCGTTCACATATATAATTTTGTAATTTCCTGCACGGTAACAAATGATTTCTATGGGGCATTTACATATATGATTGTTGAATTTCCTGTACAGATTACAGGTTAACAAATGATTTCTATGTGGCATATGCATTATATGATTGTGGAATTTTCGATTTAAGCTAAATAGTGGTTTATTCGGGGCATTTACATGTAAAGTGTGGAATGGAAGTTTCTGTACAAATTTACTAATGACTTCTTTGAGGCGTTTCAATATTAAGACATATGAGGCTAATTCCCATGCGCACTATTCCTGCGTCAGGAAACAGGTAGAGTTGCCTTGGCCCTGTCTTTTGATCATTTACGAATTTGGATCTACACAGTTTTCAGATACGCTTATGTTATATTGATGTTCCGACAATTTCTTGACAAAATAGAGTAATAAAGTGTACTCAAAATATTTCTTTAGAACTGACCATCTCAGTACCAAAGACAGATAAAAGGAGATCAGGCGTAATCAAACGATGTACAGAATTAACTCTGGATACAAATACGAAAGTAGCCAAGTCTCGGATTGTATCTTCTATATGTATGGTTATTTTCAGCCGCACTCGACCTGACATCCCGGCCTAGTGGTAAGCGTGTCCGGCTACAAAAGAAGAGGGTCTGGGTCGAATTCCGGATGCGCACATATTCTCACTGCGCTTTATCATCCATTTTTTAATATTTTTATGCTGAATTACTTTATACTAGTAAAATTGCATCACCAAAACGACAGAAATGGTCATTCTTGAACTTTTTATATTGAATTATGCATGAAACGTATAGGGGTGGAGTTAAGAAAGGTAATTAGATAATAAGTTTTATTCTTTCATCTATATGCTGAAAACCTCCATATAAGATTATTAAAAACATATTATATGTATTTCATAAATGAAACCCATGCATAAAACAAACTGTTGGCAAAGTAGTGAACAAATTTCAACTTGGGAAGTATTTTGTAGCATATGTCCTTAAGTGTCGACGTTCCTGGTCAAGATAATATAGCATTTTTATAGTGCGTTCACAGTGTTCATGTTACTAAATGATTTCTTTGGGGCGTTGACATAATAGAAAATTAAATGTGGCATAACCAATGATTTTATTGGACAGTAACATATATGAGCTGCGACATGTGTTTTCCAAAAATGCGGTATTTTGACAACTGTAGACTCAGGTGAGCCTGTGTAGCCTCCTCTTTAGCTTAGAAACTCCAAATGATGTTCAGTCAAAAGCTTAACACTCGTAAAATATTCAAGCGACTAGCAAAGGCTCTGATCAGACTGTGCGTATGCGCAGGCTGATCTGAGGCTTTGCTGGTCGCACATACCACAGTGTTGGAAGTCACATGTCGCGGCTCATATAATGTGTAATTTCCTGTCCGAGTTGACTAACAATATATGATGTGAAAATTCCTGTTCAAATTACCTAAATATTTCTACAAATATTTTCTTTATATAATTGTGGAAATTCCTGTTTAAGGTAGTTTCGATCTCGATGGAGCGTTAACTTGTTTTGCTGTAACAGAATTGTTTCGATTTTTTCTGCTGTTATTTCCTGTGAGACTGTTTTCAGTTTTTGTCATTTTTCTATGTCTTTGTTTTTGCACATGAACTTTCATGTGGTGGTTCTTGAATGATGTATTATTTTCAGCTATGCATAATCATTAGCTTGAGGTAAACAACTCACAACAATCGGTTAAAATCTTAAAAAGAAAAGCCCGACTGTGACCAAGTCCACGAAAGTCTGAAGTGTGAATTAGGAACTGTAAAGTCTGAAGCATGAAGTTTGAACTATGAAGTCACCCGTTCTTTCCCTTTCACATTTATGTAAAAAAAAACAATTGTGATGTGTAAAGTAGGAAGTATGAACTGCGACGTCTGAACTATGAATATTGAAGCTTAGGTTTTCTCTTTGCTTTTACAAGTTCGTTAACCCATATTAGTCTAGCGTCCTTTTTGTGGGACATAGGTAAACAGACGTCTGATCAGGGTCTTTATTGTTTGCTTACAGAATACTCTATAAAAATTTTGATTCAAAATGAATAACACCACCCACCAACAACCCTGAAACTGGAAATTGACTGGTTAAATTGATATGAGTGGAAAATTCTATTCGGCGTAAGTGGGTTAAGTATAAAGTTGGAACTTTGAAGCATGAAGTAGGAGCAATGAAGTGTGAATTGTAAAATATAAAATAACCACCGGGCTTTCGAACATGTAGTTATTCGACAATCTAAACCTGCTGTACATCTTGTTTCAATTACTTTTCGGGAATAATATTTTATCATCAATTTTTACCGAAATTCATTGGCGATGAATAGTTAGAGCCAACCTCTCCGACTCGTTTCAATATTGTGGCGCCCAGAGTTTTGTGTATTATATTAGTTCAAATTTTCTACTTTTATAATGACAGTATAAACTTCAAATGGTGTGACGTAAAGGCATATACGTAGCTCCCATTACGCAATATACGAACGTGCGTAATAAAAATAGTAACACTCAATGGAAATCACTTAATGTGGTAAAAGTGATTTTCCATACCTTAAGGAACTGCTCTTAAAGAAAAAAGTTCGCTCCCTCTGGGAGCAAAAAATCCTTCCTTTAAGAGAAGTTCCCATTATGAAAAGGGACGTAATTGTAGATAATCATCGCTTGATACAGTAGTCTCCTTTTGATATGCGTAACTTTTTCACCGTTCTGACTACGCCATTGGAAGGTTGGGTCTTAAAACAATATTAAAAAGCCACAAATATAGCAGTTTTTAAAGGTTGAATAACAGTTAAAGTTGTCATATGCAGACTCCAAATGTGCCATATATACGCAGAATCTAGTTTGTGCATGCTCATATACAGATACAGAAGCTGGCATTGAGCATGACTTGGCATTTTCGTCTTATGCACGTGCTCCAAAACTTGTAGTTTTGAGTCGACCAACTTTTTAATGCAGATTGAATCAGGCAGGATTCCATAATATTGAATCAATTTCAGGCAAATATTTTCTACAAAATGCATGGTCAGGTGCAGCTTACTGTAATTCACTTCACATAAACAAAACATCAATTGGCCTTTGTCAAGAAACAAATACAGTTTGATTTTTGACAAATATTCAGCGAAAAATATCAGACTTTCTTGAAAATGTGCAATTTTACAGGTTTGTGTCCATGGTAACAGTTAAAAAGACTCTCGTAGTGGTTTTAGACAGCTTACGTGAGCGTATATAAGTCGAAAAATATAACACATGGAAGCCACCAAAATTGAATTGTTCTGTATCTAGCATGTTAATCCTCCGTGCTATAGCAAGAGTCTCATTCTTTATTGGATGACCCTCGCATCATGTTTATATACCAGACTACTATAAAAGAACATGATCTAGCAATATGGTACATTTTCGCAATGGAACTTTGCATAACGCTAAACTGGAAATAGGTTGAAAGATGGATGCTAATTTTACATCAGTAATTATTTTAGCAAATGTCGTTTTCCTTTTTTCTGGCCGTTAAAACCGAAGATTTTTTTGCCAAGATATATTGTACTCTGTCTTCGAGCCAACTGCTGTCATTTCTTGTTGTTTTCTTTCTCAAAAATAGAACAAACTAACGTATAAATAGTACACGTAGTACGCGACTAAATTATTGAGCATACTCAGGCACCGCTCGGCTATTGTTTAAGGCCCTGTCACACTACGACGTATAGCACCAACGTATGCCGACGCATGAAAAAATCAGCAAGTACGTTGGTATACGCTGAGTACGTTAGAAATAAGTTTTAGACACGTTACTAATACGCTATAGTACGTTGGTATACGTTGACATACGGTCAAGAGGTCCAACATTTTGTGCATCCATAAAAAATTACAGCGTATGCGAACGTACTGTTTCTATACGATAGGCTACGCTAGATGTACGCAGCAGGTAAGTTATGCATACGTTAACGTACGTTAGCACCAACGTATGCGGACGTATGAGATGTTAAGCAAGTACGTTGGTGTACGCTGAATACGTTAGAGATAAGTTTTAAACACGTTACGAACACGCTACTGTACGTTGGTATACGTTGTCATACGGCGAATAGATCCCAAAATTTTGTGCTTGCATAAAATTTCTTCAGCGTATGCCGACGTATTGCTTATACGTTAGGCATAAGTTAGATGTACGCAACAGATTAGTTATGCATACGTTAAGGTACGTTAGCACCAACGTATGAAAATTCACCAAGTACGTTGGTGTACGCTGAATAAGTCGGAGATACGTTTTCAATACGTTACGAACACGCTACAGTACGTTGGTATACGTTGCCATATGACAAAATGGTCCCAAAATTCTGTACTGCTTTATACGTTTGACATAAGTTAGAAGTACGCTACATGTAAGTTATGCATACGTTAACGTACGTTATATGTACAATTCAGCATACGTTAGACGTTCGTTGTGCATAAGTTTCAAGAACGCTGGTCATACGCTGGGCATACGCTTTTACACGCTGATACAAGTATAAGCTTTGTTACGTATGGAATAAGTTATGAATAAGTTACACATAAGTCAGACACACGTTCTATGCTCGTTTCGCGTACGCTTTGCATAAGTTCAGAGAGAGAGAGGCTTCCTTTGATTTTTTTATTATATTTCAGCGTATGCCAGCGTACTAGATATATATTTCATACGTCGGCATACGTTGGCTAAAACGTTATAGTGTGACAGGGCCTTTATATAAGATCTGAAGCGTCTTATTCTGTAAATTCGGAAATTTTCGCAAGAGTTTTATTGTCGCGAAACTTCGCATATGCGAAGTTTCGTGAAAATATAACCCTCGCGAAATAGAAATATCACTCTGACGTTTACTGATGTAGGTAATTCATGCCCTAGTCACAAATTTTTTACGTCGCAAATATGATTTTTAACACTATTCGCGAAAATAAAATTCTCGCGATAATTCCCGAATAAACAGTAAATGGTACAACAACAAACTGTGAAGACCAAGGTGAGATGTCAGATGTACAACCAAGGACGTTATGCAGTCTATCCTATATAATGATCAGAATGAAATAAGAGATAAAAAGCCAAGATGGTTGTTAATCTTGAAACGACACAAATGACCGTTTTTTTTAAAGACAACATGCGCGGATCTATTGTCGTGCCAACCAAGAGTGACAGTGACGTAATATTTTGTTTAAAATTGTTACTTGTACACTCCACTTGAGCTAACGCGAATCGATAGATCACTTGTGCATTAATCCTATCCGCACTGTGTATTAATCCCATCCTGCGGATAGGATTAATGCACAAGTGATTTCTCGATTATAAGTCCCTGATAACTTTGTAAACAAAACATGACGTCACTATCACTCTTGGCTGGCAGGACAGTAGAAAGGAGGACTGGTGGTCCATACCCCCTGGAAAATCACACCATCATCGGCCCTCGCTGACGTGCCGATGGTGGTCCGCTTTGTTTACTGGGTAAAGGTTTTCAAAGAGATATTGGTACGGACCCCACTCCCCTCTGTAAAATATTATAAATAAAACTTGTCAAACTTTTGCCCCCTCCCCCATCCCGACATAATTGTTTGGGTCCGTGCATCCAAATAATCTCACAATAACAGATCACAGATCCCCGTGACGAACAGACATGAGAACATATTGTAGCATAATGAGGGGGGGGGCAATTTTTAAAACCAGTTTGCCTTACAACATTATTGTCGATATAGTCTTTCTTTTGCTATACTGATATACCCTTTTGTAAAACAAAAGGGTACATTAGTATAGAAAACGAAAGATAAAAGGGTACATTAGTATAGAAAACGAATGCTAAAAGGGTAAACAAAAGGGTATATAAGTTTAGAAAACGAAAGATTAAAGGGTACATTAGCATAGAAAAAGGATGCTAAAAGCGTAAACAAAAGGGTATATTAGTATAGAAAACGAAAGATAAAAGGGTACATTAGTATAGAAAACTAACGCTAAAGGGGAAACCAAAATGGTATATATAATAAGTATAGCAAACGAAAGATAAAGAGTACATTAGTATAGAAAAAGAACGCTTAAAGGGAAAACAAAAGGGTATATAAGTATAGTAAACGACAGATAAAAGGGTACATTAGTATAGAAAAAGAACGCTAAAAGCGTAAGCAAAAGGGTGTATAAGTATAATAAACGAAAGATAAAAGGGCACATTAGTATAGAAAAGGATGCTAAAAGAGAAAACAAAAGGGAGTATAAGTATAGAAGACGAAAGATAAAAGGGCACATTAGTATAGAAAAGGATGCTAAAAGGGTAAACAAAATGGTATACATGTGAAGAAAACGAAAGATAAAAGGGTACATTAGTATAGAAAAGAACGCTAAAAAAGGTCAACAAAAGGGTTAGTATAGAAAGAGAAAATGGTAAAAGGGTATATTAGTTTAGAGAAATAAAGATAACGTCAAACTATTGTGTTTTTTTGTAGGCTAGTCAATATTTTTGCGAAAAGTGAGTGCTTATTCTCCGACCTGTCAAACTACCCCAACTAATCTCAATACTGATGCTTTAGACTAATTGGGTGATGAAAACTACAGGAGTTATATCATGGTCAGTTGTGCTTTGACGCTTAGGATTCCCTAAAGCACGCGCTAAATAGATTAGTGAGAAAATTCACATCGTGTAAGAATGCGAATATAGCATCAAGATATGCCATTAATGTCTGTCATAATTAGGGCTATGTTTCTTATCTCTACCTGAATGTCTTCGACAGGTAGGACGCTGCAGAAGTATTTCTTTAGCTTTTTGCCTACTAGTGTCGTCTGCTGTATCTATGTATACGAACCTTTGCAAACAGTTTGGATCCAGATCAAGCCCCGAGGTTATAAAACTTTTTTTCATGTTCAACTCAACTGAGCAAAATTATCGACAAATAAAGAAGTTTCTTGCTTTAAGTCTCTCAGATGTTGTATTTATCATGCTCATAAATGTTTAAATGCCAACAATCGTTGGCATTTTAACATTTATGAGCAGGATAAATTTCGTGCTCAGCTGAGTCGAGCATGAAAAAAGTTTGATAACCTCGGGGCCAGGCCTGACAAAAATGTCGGGCTTGACCTTGATCAAAATTGTTTGACAGTCTAATGGTTTATTCTTGAAAGAAATTTTCGAAAAAGTTGATTTTGAACATCAACAGACGATAATGAAGCATGCAAAATTACCGAGTATGCAAAAGAGTTAATACCTTTTCATCTTTATAATATTCTCTAGAGATTTCTGGTAAACAAAACAGCAATAGATCAACATGTAAAATTACCTGTGCCTTAACGGCATACACATACTTAGGAGATTTCATTTCATTCTCTTATCATATTCCTTTCACTTTGATAATACAAATGATATACTTTTTTAAGAAAAAAAATTGATAGGCCAACCACTGAGATATAATAACAATTTGGGCCAGCTCATGTTAAAAAGTACATTTTTCAAATGCGCGAAGGCATTCTTCAAGCGGGCATGCGCAGTTAACCCCCATGACCTGAAGTATAAGGTATGGTCGAAGCCTTCAGCTTCTTCCACATTTTGTGTTAGCGATCAGGGAATGCTATAACGAGCCTGTGCATATGCACAGGCTCGTTATAGCATTCCCATATCGCCTATGTGATAAGTACTCAAATGGCATGAACTGATTCAATTATTACATTACATGTAACAAGCATTATATCATTTTTTCTGGCATGGATATAGAATTTCTATTATTATACCATATTGCTTGTTTAGATACTGTTTATTAATTAAAACCTATAATGTTAACAGCCTTTGTTCGATTGTGCTGTTATTTATATCGTGTATGTGCGTACCTCATTAAAGTAAATTTATCTGCCCTCTCTTCCACAGTGCTTGACTCGAGACCGAGAGGCCGCGGGTTCGAGCCTCACAGGCGTCACTGCGTTGTGGTCCTTGAGCAAGACACATTTATCCTGGCTTAATACTGGTTCAACCCAGGAAGACCCGTCCCTGTTTAACTGAAAGATTGTTAATGGGACGTAAAGAACCAAATCTCTTCCTCAGTAAGATGATTGCAAAACTAGAAATAACAAGATCACAAAACCAGGGCAAATCAAAACCGCAATATAAGCAATAATGAATCAGCAACAACAGAATGTCACTCTTAGAACCAACGGACAGCAAACATAGCCACTGGTTATATCTTTAAAGGCCCAAATTTTCACTAGATTCTGCTGTTGTTAAAACAACTCGAATTTTTCAGAGTAGTTTGTTGAAACAATTTCTCAATATAAAAAAAGATTGGTTAATAACAATAATGTATTGCGACAGACTGCTGGTTTGGTGGTAAACCTGATCACGGTTGACAATCTTGCTTTCATCTTTAATTGCATGCCGGCGGGTCGGACCTAAGACTCTCTTATAGACATATCTGTAGATGAGGGAGTTAAACTAGGGCCTGATGTTGCGTCTGTTGTTAGTCTGTCGCAATACATTAATGTTATTAACCAATCTTTTAATAATGAGAAATTATTTTTAACTTTATATTCATTGGAGAAGTGGTTCTGCTGAATGATTCCATATAACATAACCCAATCATGCGAGGATCCAGAGGAGGGTACAACGGGTCGGACCCCCCCCCCCCCCACACACACACACACACTGGAAAATAACATATGTATGGGGGTTCCTTAGCAATATTGCTCCGGGTCCCCTTGAAAATCACGAAGCTACAAAAGCAGCATTAATGATGGTCCGCTATAAATGGTATTTGGATCCTCTTTTCCCTCCCCATATCAACTATAAACCCAAAATAAAACGTTGTCAAAGTTGAGTTGGTGCCCGTCTAAAAGAACATTGAGTTGGACCCCCTATGAAAAAGCCTTCTGGATTCGCACCATCGCATGCCCAATTTTACTTAAGATCAAAAGCCAATTTGCACAGTGGTAGAGTGCTCGCCAACTGGTAGATGTTTCACCAGTTGTGTTGTGTTCTTGAGAAAGACACCAAAAGTTTTATCCTCACTATTCAGCACTGATTCAAAACCAGGAAAATGCCCTGACTGTACTGAAAATTTGTGGACTGAAACTCAAGCATCATCTAAAAACTAAAAAACAGAGACGATATTTCGTCAGTAAATATGGTTAGTTAATTTATATTTAACCTTTATTTTCGTTGTTGTGGGTTTTCTTTCCTTTTCTGTGAGAGCGTAAGAGACGATGAGGCCACAACCTCCATGCAGTTCATTGTCTTTAATGCTTTGACAGATGTTCGCATTACTTCACGGAAAAATAAATAGTTGAAGTTGCAAAATCTGGCAAAAAATGATGTTCTATGAAGGCATCCGGGCTTTTCCGAAAATATCCGAAAACTACCCATTCGATCAATCGAACTACCGATTATTCGAAATGATTCATGTGGTCCCTGGCACTTCGAATAGTCGAGGCTTGACTGTATATTGACCAGATGATGTGGGCACTCAGCGGAAACGTCTCATTAATCACCCAAAGCACATGCTTATACAGATGGGTAAGCAAATGATCACACATTTTAAACCCTTTGTAAATTCTGATGGGTTCTTCCGCCTGATATGATACAATAAACTTTGCAGGATTCATTGTATATATTGAGGGGTCATAGGTTATAATTTCAAACTAAAATTGAATTTCATTCCCTGAATATCATTTTAGTCTAAGGTACTTCAAGAATTACAAAACAATTATACAAATAAATAGAAAGTAGTGCCGTTGCCATACCTTTTCAAACAATTTGGTTAACTTTCTGAACATAAAAAGTAGACCGTCTCAGTCAATTCGTTGTACTATTATACTATTTGTACATGTTTTGGGGAGAGGATTTTCTCATGTTGTTATAACTTGTATCCAATCCCTTTGTTTATGCATTAATCTAATCTATATAATCTAGTCTTAGCAAACAGTGTAGACACGGATGAAATGCCGCATTTTTGCGGCATTTCATCTGGGTCTTCACTGTTTGCCAAAGTACCCCTTTAGGGTTTCCAGTATACTAATGGTTGAGCTAAATGGTTTCGCTCATCTGAACCCATGATATTCACTATTTATTATATACCAATAAATGATACATCTTTTGAACTGTCTGTTTTCTTGCTATCTATCAACGACTTTGAAACGAAGCTAACGTCGGTTACCTGTTTTTGCGGCGTCGTTACGTAAAGCAAATTTCAAGCATGGAACCAGAGACGGAAACATGATGACGTAACGTCAAGAAAAAACGTTCCCGCAATTTTCGGGATTCAAATCAGAATAATGTCAGAAAAAGGTAACATATTATTATAATAGTAACTTGATTTGGCGTACAGTATCACGTCTCGTGGATGATACTATTATAATAATATGTATATAAATCAATGGTTAAAGCAGTGTACAGCTGGAGCATAAGGATAACTTGTATCAATGCACGCGTAATACATATTCCTGTAACGATTATTCCAATGTGTATGGTAGTCAAAGGGAATATTTTTCGTATGTAAAACAAGTTCACAGTCAAAAATAGTCTTTGGTGTTTTGTTGTTATAACAAGATAGCCACGGTACCCAGACGGGAGTCAATGTTGCTGGCCCGCCAGTCCCTCGGGGTAAAGCTATTCCTCCCGAATAGTTCATTTCCCGACAGACTGTGTCTGCTATGACATCGTCGAAGGTTTGAATAGCACAGAATGTTCCCCACTTGCCGTCTACAAACATTTCAATCTGTCCAGAATCGGCTGATAAGCTGTTCGCAAACCGGAACTGGTAGGCTAAAACATAAAAGCAAATACATGACTGAGCCATGACATGAGATTTCCAACAATGTGGTATGTGCGACCAGCAAAGGCCCAGACCAGCCTGCGCATACGCGCAGACTGATCAGAGCCTTTGCTGGCCGCTTGAATATTCTCTGACTGTTAAGCTACTGACCGAACAAACTGTGGAGTTTCTAAGCTAAACAAGAGGCTGCACAGGCTCGTCTGAGTCTACACTTCTCAAAATGCCAACTTGTTGGAAATCACATGCCGTGGCTCAGTTGTTGCGTTAATAGTACTTAAAGGCATACAACGGCGTGAAACGAAATCCTCGTTCCTGTGATGGCTGTGGGTCAAGCATCAGTCTCAATGACGACCCTGGTCTAAAGCTTTTGAGTTAACTTTATTTGAGCAAAACATATCTAACCTAGGAGTTTTGTATTGCCCTTGCTGCCAATTGGTACATTCAATGGTTGGAGTACTTTTTATTGCTCCAACAAATAATATAGTTTAAAATTTGATTGGACTGTTCGTCTGTGATTCATTGATTACGTCATACATACTGTTAGCGAGTGAGAATCCAGTGGCCGTTGCTGCATACCGTTCTGTTGTTGCTAATACTATGTTCGGTATATGTTTTGCAATTGTGTTCTTATCGTTTATTGTTGTTATGTATTTTTGTTTACTTGTTTGCTATTTTTTTTGTTTTGCTGATTATGCTGTTGTTATTGATGTATTTTCTGTTTTCTTTTTTATTTGGTCTGGGATGATGTCCAATTGAACAGGCATCATACGTGAGGTCCCATTTCTGCATAGCTACATTCTGGTTGAATACTTAAAAGTCCCTGATAAGAGTGTGTGTTTAAAAATTAATTTTCATAGTTCTCAACCAAACATATGTTTTTGGTACTCAAAAGAATCGTCTCAATGAGACGATTCTTTTGAGCACTCAAAATATTTTTTCTAAACGAAGGAAAAGAAAATATTCACAATTTTATGCTAACAATTTCTTTATCTCGACTTTATCTAACTTACGTATATCATCATAGCAGAGTACAGCAGCGAATCCGGAACAAGAATCGGTGACATTATGATCAAGGCTGAAGTATGGGCACTGGTAGAGGTAAGTCTCATTGCCACTGCACATCAGGTTCGACAGGATTGGCTCATCTCTCGTATATTGCTCATATCCTGGTGACATTCTGAAAAGGAGTTAAATATATATACTAGTCAAAAGCTCTAATTGGCCATGTGTGTTTTACCGATTTTCTGAAAAGCTATATGCACTATATTAATTCAATTTGCATTCCCAAATAGGCCAGCCTATCAGTAAACGATACCAGAAAATGGCTAAGCCAAGTTCATAAAATTGTATCCGGGAGGCTCTGCCGAATACACATACCCTCAATTTCAAAATTTACAATAGTTTGCATTGGATGGTGGGGTAATATTTGACATTTTGGCCAATAGCAACGAGACTCATGCAGATGGATTGTTCATTTTAGCAATTAAGTGTTCAATACGAGTTTGGCTTTTGAAATGAAAACGTTTTGCCTGTGAAAGGAGGTTATTTCAAAAAGTCATGACTCGAAAATTGTGCCAAAATGCAAATTTTGAAAATGCGGGTACCACTACTCAAATTGGCACCCTGCGTGTACTGTTGAACATTTTGTCATTATCTTTACTGTCTAGGGTACATGACACGTCTTGTTATTTCGAGATGAAAAAAGAGTAGTAATGTCATTTTACGTTTTGAAGAAAATTAATAAAATGCAGGTGGCCTGTTAGAACTTTTGTCAAGTATATATATATATAAAAAATATCAGAACAGAGGTCTATTACACTTATGCCTCGGTTACATTTGCCTTACGACGAGTATACGATGCCCGTACGATGTCCAATTTACCGTTTCCGTGCGGCCCCCGCATGGGGGCCTTGCGATCATCGTACGGATTTACGGGCATCGTGGCCTCTACGGTTTTGTTTAACTCCGCACAATGGCAAATTGAAAAAAAATCGTAAGCCCGTAGCCCGTAAACCGTCGCAGTGACATTGTACGATCACCGTACAGGCACCGCACGGCGATCGTGAGGACAACCCAGGGTTTTAGATTGTCATCTTGGCCCAAAATTGATCGCAGACTCTTGCAATAGTCGTAGGGAGCCCGCAAGGTCGCCGCACGATGCCTTTGCAGGGTCCATAAAATCGTACTGACATCGGACGGTCATCCTGCGGTAACCCCAAGGCGATGGCACGATGATCGTGCGGTCGCCTTGCGACGTGTCAACAATGTCCTGGAGACTTATCATTAGCTGTTTGTTTCATTTCAATATTTGTCTTTAGGCGATGTCTCTAATACCACCACTCAGTGTGACCCAATATGGACACAGTTCAGTTTGCTGATGGAAGCAGTCTAAATTATCATGGGCGGATCCAGAGGGGGCAGGGGGTCCGGACCCCCCCCCCCCCCTGGAAAGTCACAAAAATATGTTGGTTTTTAGCAATACTAGTCAAGATCCCGTAGAAAATCTCAAAGCTACACATGCACCAAGCCAGCATTACATGACGGGTCATCATTGGTCCGCCAGCGAAACGTCATTTAAAATGTCGTTTCGCTAGCGGGCCAATAATGACCCCCGCTTTTAGTGGTATTTGGATCCTCTCTCCCCCATATCAACTAAAAAAAGTTGAATTGGACCCCCTCTGACATAACTTTCTGGATCCGCGCATGCTAATCAGGGCCCATAGAGTATGCTTCCATGATAAAATTGTCTGAAGTGCAATTCAAAATATGCACCTAACGTTAAATGCATATGCGTTTTCAGGAAATGAAATACTGGTTGGAAAAGGGGTTAAATAAATTGGATAAGATTAATAAAAAAGTCCAGATATTTTTTGTGATTAATAACTCTGGGATTTGAATTTGAGTATTACTTCAAGGAATAAAATATATGGGTCTCGTAGTGAGAACATGTGACTAGTTCGAACATTTTAATTTGAATGAATGAATGTTCGACAAAATGTATTTTACTGAAAACGAATGACAAATGTGCTGACCAGGCCGGGTGGAAGAAAGGGCATTCTGGTCAATACCTTTGTTGTTCGCATGCAACGACTTCATTTTGCTTATGACGAAGATTTTATGTGTTGCTGGCCGTAGAGTGCTCTTTGGATCATTAAACTGAATAAAACCCTAATAAGCGTTTAAGTCTACGCTGATACAATTAAAGCGTCTTTATATTTTAAATTAAAGTGATACTTTTCGAATTATAAAAGTGTACTATAAAAAAGGAGTTGCAATATTCTGTGATTTAAACTTTATGAAAACTACAGAACTTTGCAATTGACATTAAAATATACACAAACGTATCACGCTGTTCAATACCTTGGGACTATGTTCAACTAAGAACACCAGCCTCTTCATAGCACGATTTGTGATCACATGACTTTGAAACATAGTTCAAATGGAATGCAAAATGAACACAGATATCCGTTTAAATCCATGCACATAATTACACGACAATTGCACAGTCAGCGTATCGCCTCCTTGCGACTTCCGCAAGGTCATCGTATGGGCATTGTGCGATTTATATAGGGAGGTCGTGAAGATAACACGATGATTGTACGATAACCTTGCGATTGTCGTACGATATCCGCAAGGTCTCTGTAGAGTTTTGTTCTAGTTTGTCGCCGAAAGAAATCGTAAGGTGATCGTAAGCAATGTAAACACATACGTCGTAGCTTATAGCCTCCTACGATGCCGAAAAAATCGTAGAGAAAATCGTAGACAAATAAATCGTACGACGACCGTGGCAAATGTAACCGAGGCATTAAGAATACAGCTCATCGTCACAAAATATTTTTGTGAGAGTATGAATAATAATGGAAATGAACTGAGCGTGAAATACATTTTCAAGTAGAGTATGTCTATTTCATAGCTGCGTATGTAAACTGCAGGTAATATACCTGCTCATTTGAATTACACTGTACCAAGAACGTACAGAATTAACGATACCAGTAAAAGTAAGTAAGGGTGCAAATAGACTTCGAGCTAAAAAAGGTCCTGCTCCCCCCCCCCTAGGGAATTTTGCAGACATATCCTATCTTGAAGAGAATTTCAAGCCGCATCTTTTAAGAGATGTTTGCACTCTGTGCTCCGGGGCGTTAGTCTCTGACAGCCTGTTACATATGTTACTGTAACAAACTAAGGAAAAAATCAAAATGAAAGTTTGAGCTACAGAAAGAAGACACTAAACCATCTTATTATTCAAATTTCTTATGTAGTTTGCATGCTGGATGCCTAGGCTACATAAAAGCAGCATTTTAAACAAAATTACAGCCTTCTATGGTGTTATATGCGTTACATAGATTAAATTTCCCTTTGAAAGTTGAAATCATGACTAACATCATTCATTTTACAGACGATTTGTGCATTTTTGCAAGTGTTTTTAATCTTAGTTTACTAAAATATTCATTTGACTAATAGAAAAAAGAAAGTTTGCTTTTCTATCTCAAATACATTGTTTTATATGAGCTATTAAACAACCCTACCCCCAATTTTAAGTAACCAATTTGGTATCTATTATTGAAGAAAAATATATGAAAATATTTGACGCTCGTGGATATCTTACATTTTTGGCACTGTCTTGCTAATGCAATAAAGAATCATACATTTGCAAGTTTGACATCAGGATCAGAGCACTTATTTAAGTATGTAACGTATGTTACATGGCATAATGAATGAGCTAGGAAATTTTCTTGGAAGTAAGAGATGATATTTCAGAAAAATACCGTTTTTCACATGTTTTCCTATTAATCTCTAGCCTCTGGTGCCTTAGTCTTAGTAATTACAGTCATTGCTGATAACAAGCCCGTGGAATTGTGTTACCTTTGTTATATATAACCTTTTTAATCACAAATTTTCCTAATGCCTATAATATTAAAATATATAGACATATAGATAGAAAATAATAGTTCTCATTTAAATGACACAATTCAATAAATATTCCTATTAAATAATTATTCAAAAACAATCTTTATTCAAGTCACCCTCACAATGTATATCATTGTGTCTGCTTCTATTGCAAAATAATCACCCATTTCATCATGACCAGTAGAATCATGGCATTGTATTAGGACTGCAAACTGAGTTCAATCCTGTTCCTCTCCACCCCTTTGGGAATTGTGCAGACATATCCTACCTTAAAGAACAATTCAAGCTGCATCAAATAAGAGATGTTTGCACTCTATTAACTAAGGGGTTAGCCTGTAATGGTATGATACGTATGTTACCATATCAATTTAAGAATAAATGAATTGAAAGTCTGAGAAACAGAGAGAAGACATAAAACTATCTATTTATTTGAATTATTCATGTAGTTTGCATGCTGAATACCTTTGATACATAAGAAAATATTTTTTAACATATATACAGCTTCCTATGGTGTTATATGTGTTACATTAATTAAGATTATTTTTTAAAATTGGTAATTGTGACAAACATCACTTGTACGCATTTCGTGTGATCCTCCTCTTTAGCCATCAAAAGACTTAATTTTCTTTGTATGTGTGGCCAGTGCCAGCGTCAAACGACTTGACTCAGCCAAACTTGAATCCTTAGCATTCTTCAAAAGCAGAAATAGCATGTCAGTGTCATGGGATCAAACACCTGATTAAATATGGGTTTAATGCCATTTCACATATATGCATACAATGGAGTATGACTCTGGTATATATCTCTTCCTGTTAAGTGACAAGAGCAATCTAACTGCAGCTGCCTCTGCATCCGTGCTAGTCAAATGATTACTTTGAACTGATTTTGCAAAATCTAAGTCTCTACCGTGTAACTCTAAGAATACTTTAAGATTTCTGACATTGGTCAAACAGAAATTTGATAGGCTGCTTTTTTGCATCATTTGCCATGGAACCTATCCAGTCTTATGGTGCTTAAGTCCTCAGGTCTTAGATCAATAGTATTTTGCTGCGCCCAAAGAACTTTATAAGTTTTCTTTAGTTACAATGTTGACTCTTGATGGTTTTGGCAGACCGTCTGAAACATCTAGTTCGTTTATCTGAAGGGAAAGAGTAACCTCGGTTTCAGCACTTCAGAAGTACTAAGACTTCAAATATGTTTTTGAATGCTTGGGGAAAGATAATAAGTGCAGAGACATTATTAGATGAAAAATATGTGGGTTGCATGTATGGAAAGGCTACATTTATAAAAGTTAAACAGCTAAGATATGATTCTTTATCACAGAAATATCAAGGTACATCAGTCCAGGTACTCGTTGCTCTTAATGGCATAGTTTTCTTCCTTGTAAAGCTTTAGTCTTTCTCCTACTTGCAGAGTATCACTTAAAACACATACTCAAAGAGCCAACTATTAGGAATTCATATCAGTTTCCGAATGTTCCAAGCCATAAATGGCAAAATTGGAAAGTTGAAATGGCTCATCAATTTTGGGTGGACTGGTGGTAAAATTGAATAACAGTAAATGATTGAAATATTGTGTGATGATTCTACTAGTTGCAAGGAGGCGTGTGATAATAATGATTACCACAGAAGCAGACAACGACAAACGGTTAACCTGAGTGTTAAATCGATGAGAAATAGTTTGGACCATTTCATTTATTGCATTTTCTTGTACAAATGTAAAACTATCTTTTCTATTTGTGGCTCTATATTTAGCATTATATGCACAGTATTAGGAAATGTGTCCAAAAGGTCATTGATAACATCTGTAACACCAGTCCATGGGCTTGATAATCAGAAATGAATATAATTTCTAGTGTTTTGGCACAAAAGACTTGTAAGTACACATTAAGTGTCCTGATCTTTAACTTAATGACATCTTGTAGATATATGAGCAAGACAGACTAAGAAAATGAAAAATATCCACAGGCTGTAATCGCTTTCATGTGTTTTACTTAAACGGTAATAACAAAATTCGCTTCTCTGTTAAACTGGGAGTAGGGCTGTGTATTAGCTCCTTTAAGACAATATATTTAAGATAGAAAAGCAAACTTGGTTTTTCTTATTCATCAATTGAGTTTATGTTTGTAAAATCTAATAAAACAGTTTGAAACCAAGTCATAGTAGTTGTTTAACTACATGACGATAGCCACAATTATAGCTTTTAAATTATAATTAGGTTCATGTAACGCACATAACACCACAGTTAGCCGTATTAATGTTAAACAGCTTCCATATGTAGTAAAGACATCCAGTATAAAGACTATAAGAATGTCAATTTATTAGATAATTTTAATGCCTTCTTTTGGTAGCTCAAACATTCAAATTTCTTATTCTCAAATTGATATAGTAACATATGTAACAAGCTGTTAAAGGCTAACCCCCGACTTACAGAGTGCAAACATTTCTTATCAAATGCACCTTGAATGGTTATATAAGATGTAATTTGTCCTCAGAATTCCAAAGGGGATTAGGATGGAGCAGGCCCTTACTCAGCTTGATGTCAAACTACGCATGTAACACGCTGTTACAGACTAACGCCCCAACATAGAGAGTGCAAACATCCCTTATTCAATGCAGCCTGAGTTGTACTATAAGAAGGAATATGTCTGCAAAATTCCCTCGAGGAGATTAAAACATTTTTAGGCATATCTTACGTAAAGACAATGAGCTTGCCCATTTATTACATCAGGTAACATATGCTACAGCCTCTGATATTAAAAATTTTGCAACAAACTTGCAGATTTATGAGTCTTTTCATATAAGCAAATAAATCCCAAACAATGAAACTCATTCATCAACTGCAAATATTTTTTAACAATTTTTACTTTAGTTTTAATACCAAACATTTCACCTTAAAACTGGGTAGGGGTAGGGTTGTTTAATTGCTTATTTCAGAAAAAATATTTAAGCTAGGGAAACAAACTTTAATTTTTCTGTTAGCCAATTGCATAAGCTAGTCAGACATGGTTAAAAACATTTTGCAAAACACACAGAGAGATTGTGAATGTAAATGATGTTAGCTACACTTGCAAATTTTAATGGGTTATCTGATTTATGTAACGCATATGACACCTTAGGAAGCCGCAATTTTGTTCAAATGGCTGTCATGCGTAGTTAAGATATCCAGTATGTAGACTATATGAATGATTTTTAAAAATAAATATTTTAATGTCTTTAATTTGTAGCCCAAACTTTCAATTTACTTTTTCTTAGTTTGATTAAGTAACGTATGTTACAGGCTCTTACAGACTAACGCCCCGGAGCACAGAGTGCAAACATCTCTTAAAAGACTCGGCTTTCAATTCTCTACAAGATAGGATATGTCTGCAAAATTCCCTAGGGGGGGGAGCAAACCCATTCTCAGCCATCCGTCTAAAAGATCTGGAATCGATACAATCAAGTACCACACCTGACCCAGGATACCAATGGGAATCCCTTTAATTAAGTAACTGAACAATAATAACTTAGTCCTATAGAAAAAAAAATGTATATATGAAGATGATCAAGAATCATCTCAATCCAGATTAATCAACAATTATATACCTACCTGATTCTATACCCAACAAAAAAGAAACGCACCACTACGATTTTCCCATTAAGATTTCCTTTTTATACGAAAATGTTAATTGTCATGAAATAATCATTTTTTATCAAATCTTACTAGAACTTAAGTGTGACGTAGATGAGTATCGGTACTTTTCCTGTGTAGACACAAAGCACATCAAAGCGAATGGAAAATGCGTTTTTGAAGCGTTAATCCAACTCTACTGTCTGCATGGAATTCCAAGTTTGTTTTACATTTGCAAAGTATGAAAATGATATGTAGTCGTTATGTGAGACAACCAATGTGTTTATTGATGCTTTTTTTGTAATTCCAAAATCCATTTCCATCAGTTGGGACCGTTTAAATTGATAAAAACAATGTTGAAATCTTTAAATGTTTTGTAAGGTTTATCTCCCGTGTGGAATCATTATCCAAAGGGTAGTCACAGTACATGGGCTACCTAGATTTAAATCGTCGTGTATGATGAACTTAAAGATAGGATTTGCAAAGAATAAGTGTCTTAGTACAATTTGGTTTACTGAGATGATTCCAATTGCTACAGCTTATCCAGCAAAAGAGCATTATAAAAACGCTTGTTTCCTGTGACTTTACAATTTGACCCCCACTTTGTTCATGGCAAATTTTCTTTAACACAATTTCGACGCCAGATTGCAAAAGGCGTGAGACGCAACAGTACATTACAAACCTTTGCACTGATATAAACTAAACAGGCCTATCACTTGTGATCTTCCTGAGAGTTGAACAGTTCTAAGTGGTGCGTTTCTTTTTTTGTCGGGTATACATTGAAAATATTGTATTGTCATCAAACGACGTAGTTAAATTTAAATCATGACAAGGTTCCACAGAAGAGACTATCACATAAATTGGGTTAATATGGGATAAGCGGGTCCACCTACAAGAAGATCAACCCATGGCTCTCTGGGAGCACACAACAAGTGTTTTCAGATGGCCAAGTTTCAGACCCAGTACCAGTGTTATCCGGTGTACCCCAGGGGTCGGTTTTAGGACCGATCCTGTTCCTTATTTTTATAACTGATTTGGCGGATAATATCAGGTCTTCTGTTCGCTGTTTGCAGACAACTTTCCATGTATAGGAACATATATTCCATTCAGGATTATTATACCCTGCAAGAAGGCCTCACAAGCTTAGGACAATGGGAAGCCGATTGGCAAATGAAATTCAATGTGACCAGATATCACTCTATGACAGAGACTCTGCATCAGCATCACAAACAAATATTCTTTGACTATTCCCTTCACAACCAAACTTTGGAAAATGTTCGGTCAGCCAAATACCTTGGTATAGCCATCTCTGATAATACGCATTGAGGTCAACACATTTCAGACATTTATTCTAAAGCAACTAAAACACTTGGTTTTCTTCGCAAGAACTTGTCTTTTGCACCTAAGAGTACTTAAAAGTTGCATACAAAGCTTTGGTTCTGCCTAGACTAGAGTATGCAGCACCCATGCTGAGCCCTTACGCAAAACTTCAGATAAATCAGGTAGAGAAAGGTCAGATAATAGCAGCCCGCTGGACCTGCAGGAGATGGCGCAACACAAGTAGTGTCGGCGAGATGATTGATGAGCTTGAGTGGCCATTTCTTGAGGCCCTTAAGAATCGGTCCCCCTGCTTCTCTTTCATAAGGTTCATTGTGGTGCTGTGTCTATTGGAAAAGACAAGTACCTGACCCCTGCTCAAAGCTTGAAAACTACCTGGTCATCACACATTACTCAATATTGTAGATACCAGACATAAAGTGATGCCCTGAAGATCTCTTTCTTTCCCAGAACTATTCCACAGTAGAATAGTCTTTCTCCATTTGTGGTCAATTACCAGACCACTGAGGAGTTAAGGGTACTCCTCACTTAGTCAAAAAGACAGCAGAAAGATTTTTTTTTTAAATTTACACTCCCTGTCGTAATGATCGTGTTCGACCAAGCCAGTATGGAAAGAGGGAAAGAAGAAGGATGCAACGCATCTGTAAAGTAAGAATGATGTTTCAAACAGAATGTTGAAAAATATGAAAATGACAAGCAAATAGTGTTACTAAGCAATCTTTTGGCACACAGAAGAAAAGACACAAGAAAACATACAAAGTAAGGCGACGGCAAAGATCAGGAGTCGATACAATCAAGTACCACACCTGACACAGGACACCATATGGGAAAGTGACAAACACATGAAAACATCACACACAAGAGAGCCAAAAAATCAGCTCATTCCAAGCAGATGACCACACGGCAGAACAGACAGTATGACGTAGACAAACACGACAAATAACAAAAAAGATCCACGAAAGAAGTACCGTCTTCGAAAGGTCAGTAAAAAAATGGGCTTAAAGACATATGCGGCTATTTTCAATGCGCACCTTTCCCGCGTCTGGAAACGGGTAAAGTTGCCTGGATCCTGTCTTTCGAGCATAAACGGATTCGGATCAACACAGCTTTCCGATATTCTTATGTCATATCAGTGTTTTGATATTTTCTTGACAAAATAAAATAACTTAAGTGTGTCCGAAATATCTATTGAAATCTTATCAGAACTGATCGCCTCAACACTTAAGACAGATAAATGTAGCTCAGACGAAATCAAACGACGTACACAATTACCCTGATTACGAATACGATAGTGGCCGAGTTTCTACTATTTGTACGGTTGTTTAAAGCGGCGCTCGACCTGACCTCGTGGCCTAGTGGATAGCGTGTCTGGCTACGAAGCCAGAGGACCAGGGTCGATTCCTGGGCGCGCACATATTTTCAGTGTGCTTTTCTTTCTTTTTTAACATTTTTATGCTAAATTGCTTCATATACTAGTAAAATGGCATCATCAAAACGACCGAAACGGTCATTCCTGAACTTTTTATTTAGCATTCTCCCTAAGAATCATGCAGATGGTGATAAGTGACTAGTCACAGAAATAAATAATTTTACCTCCATCTCATCAGACTTGTTGAAAAACTTTCACAAAACAAAGCATTCCCTTTTTCTGACAGTGGTTGCCATGGAAACGGGGAATTAAGATTTCTTGTAGATTGGCGGAGAATTGCCCAAGGAAAATTGTGAAATTGATACTTTTCAGGCTGGCTTTTATGTTACTAGTTTTATTTTGATTACATTCACTGCTATCTCCCTTTCGAGGACCACATTAGTTGTACACAAAATTTTAGTGAAAAACGAAATATGCCGTTTGTATAGTGTTGCCTAGCAACAAATGTGACACCATGGAAACCAATTTTCAAAACACTAAAAATTGACCATTTTCAAATCTGATTATCTTTTTACAGCAAAGCTGTATATGAACAACATGCATAGTGTCTAAATAACACATGTCTGGTTTACAAATGCCATGAATAAAAAAACTTTATAATTTTTGTTTCCATGGCAACCGAACTAACTGACCGTCAGAAATTTTACAAAATACTCCAATTTCAAAGCAAATTATCTTGCTTATGCAAACAGAAATATGGATAATTTATACACATTCAGGCAAGTCCACATCTTATAAACAAAATCCAAAAATGAAAACAAAAATATTATTTCAATAATGGTTACCATGGCAACCAAACCATCAGATAGTCCGTGATTTACGAAAAACGAGCATTTTCAAAGCAAAATATCTCCCACTAAACAAAGGAATTGATTGTTTATTTATGTACACATTATGTAACTAGCACCTGATTTTCATCATCAAAGAAAAATGTACAAATGAATTATCTCAATTTGTGTTACCATGACAACCAAAACATCATACCATCAGCGATTATACAAAAATGGCATATTCAACGAAAAGGGCATATTCAAAGTAATTATCTCCTTCCAGCACGACATAATATAAATAATTTTAAACATATTTTACATAATATACATCTGCAATACAAACACAAAATAGTAGTTTTTAAAATTCCTGATTATAGTTACCATGGCAACAAGAATTGCCAAAAACCGTTTTACTCTGTAGCAGAGAAATATTACGAAAAATGAAGTTTGCCCAAGTAAAAATGTGAAATTGACACTTTTCAAACTGGCTTTTGTGAAACAAGTTCTTTTGATAACATTAACTACCAGGTCTGTTTAGAGACCCACATTAGTTGTACACAAAATTTTAGTGAAAAATGAAAGGTGCCATTTTGTATTATATTCCCTAGCAGCAAAAATGTCACCATGGAAACCAATTTTCAGCATGGAAACCAATTTTCAGAACTCTAAAAAATGACCTTTTTTAAATCTGAATAACTTTTTTACAGCAAAGCTGTATTTGAACGACATATATCGTGTCTAAATAATCCATGTCTGATTTACAAATGCCATGAATAAAAAAACTCAAAATGTTTATAATTTTTGTTTCCATGGCAACAGAAGTAATTGACCGTCAGAATTTTACAAAATACTGTAATTCTAATGCAAATTATCCTGTTTCTGCAAACAGAAATATGGATTATGTAAACACATTCTTGCAAGTCTACATCTGTTTAGCAAAATCGAAAAATTGAAAATAATGAAATTATTTAAATATAGGTTACCATGGCAACCAAACCATCAGATTGTCAGTTATTTTACAAAAAGGAGCATATTCAAAGCAAAAAATATCCCCTTAACAAAGGATCAAATTGATTATTTTAGCACCTATTACGTAACCAGCACCTGATTTGCAACATCAAATTCAAATTTACAAATGAATTATCTCAATTTATGTTACCATGGCAACCAAAACATCATATTATCAGCGATTTCACAAAAAATGGCATATTCAACAAAAAGGGCATATTCTATGCAAACTACCTCCTTCCAGCATGACAAAATATGAATAATTTTCAACATATTTTACACAATCTATATCTGTTATACAAATACACAAATAATAGTTTTAAAGACCCCAGATAAGAGTTACCATGGCAACAGTTACAGGAAATGCCACGAAAGTTTCTAACTTTATGGTCAATAAATATGACAAATATTGAGATTTGCCCAAGGAAAAATGTGAAGTTGAAACCTTTCAGGCTGATATGAGTTTTCCATTGATTACATTTAGTACTTGCTCTTTTTAGATGGCCACATTCGTTGTATTTATAATTTTAGTAAGCTATGTTCCGTTCTCTCAGTTTATTGCTCGTTGCCATGGAACCAAAAAGAAGGAATTTGGCCTAAAATGGCCAAAAAATGTGAAAAGACATTTTTTGCACATTCACATATTCAATAACACCTCAATTTTGATTCTGATCTTTATATGCTGAAACATTATAGCTCAAAGAGAGTAGATTAAAATAATGAATAAACCCAAAATGATCTTTGTACAAATCATTCCAGACTACCAAAGGTGGGTGGGGTAACCAATCTTGGAAAACCCTATTTTGTGGAATATTTCAACCACTACAATCATTTTCCCTGCCTACTAAGAGGTGCATACAATTATTGATAAGTTCTAAATGGTATTCACCTTTCATACAATAAAAGTGAATGCATCCGGTCTGCCACTTTCTGGTCGTAACCATGGAAACAATAACTGTACTATACGGAAAAACATAAACTTGTTTTGGCTTCAAAGCTATAAAATCATTTTAAATTGATTTATCCAAAGCTTGTTCTAAAATTTTATACTCAACTATCGGTATGCACATCAAATTCTGTAATATAATATTTAGGTGGAACAGTTCTAACTACTATTAAATACAATTAATTTCATTTCCATTCTGCAAAAGGCCTGTGATTGTTTCCATGGTTACAACCAGAAGCAGGTAAAACCAAATTCATGTTTAACAGTTTATGAAACTCAAAGGTCCCCATAATACATATTGGCAGTATTCAAATATGTCAATATCTCTGCCACTATTTGGCATACTTGCTAAAAGTTATTGAAATAAGTTTTTGTTATATACCTGATTACCCCACCACTTTAAAGGACTGTAATTGTTACACATTATTCAGTTTTCATATTATATTGACAATGTCAATAAGACTCAACTCAATTCTCCTTTTAGCTAATTCAAAACTTATTATTATTAGCTGGAATCACTTAAACACTTCTAAATAAGATAGGCCGTATTGTTTTTTTCGAAAAGTTTTAATGATGTAAAATAATGTTTCTTATATATCTGGTTACCCCACCCACTTTCAACGTTTATAATTGTTACCAAATAAAACTTTACTTATTAATTTTGCTTAAATCATAATGATAATGTTCATATGTTTCAACTCAACTATCTTTTATACACATTGGGAACTTGCATTATAACCATCTGTACATATTATTGTTTAAAGGCGCAATATATTTGATATCCATTTTACAACAGGTCTGTATTTGTTTCCATGGTAACGGCAAGAAAGAGGTAAACCTCATACATGTTTTTACAGTCTATAAAACTTGGAGGCCCCTATCAAGAATTGGCAGTATGCAAATATGCCATCGTCCCCACCACTAATGGGAAAACCTGTTTAAAAATCACTCTAAAACTCGTTTTGGTTATATATCTGGTTACCCCACCCACTTTTAAAGTCTATAAATTTTACTATATCAAACTTAACGTATTAATTTTGCTGGAATCATATTGATAATGCTGATATATCTCAACAAAACTATCTTTTAAACATACTTAAACTTGAATTATATCCAACTGGAAATATTTGACCACTTTAAGATGCAATTTATTTAATCTCTATTTTGCGACAGTACTCTGATTGTTTCAATGGTTACCCCCAGAAGGTGGTGAAATCTACGCATTATTTCGTGTTTTATGAAAGCTAATACCTTTTAGAACTTACCATTAACTGTATATGTCTCTATGTACGCTGGGGGAATGGCTGTAGTAGCTCAAAAATGCCAAAAAATAGGGTTTTTTCATACCTGGCTACCCCACCAACTTTCGTTGCAATGGTAAAAAGGAAAATAAAATATTTTGAACATTTTTATTTTTTGATTACTGACGCCTAGCATCAGTGGATATCCCTAAAATAAAATTCATCCCTTTTCACAGTGTCCAACCGTAACGCTGGAAGAACGGTCGAAACGCCGGAACTTCGGTCGTATAACGCCGGATTTCGGTCTTTTTCAATGGATTCGCCGCCATTTTTGGTGTTTTGACTGACGGTAGGTAGAAACTATCACTTTTTAAAAATATTAGGATACGTTCATCGAACATGAAAAGTAGCCTATCCGGATCTACATGCGTTCTTCTAACTGCCAAATCTTCAACTGAAACATAAAATTTGCTGAAATTGTCAAACACTTCAAAAGAAAATTGGTATTCAGTTTCGTACCATGCACTATGAGAGCTTTCGTACTGGGAAGTTTCGTACTTTTTTGATATTTTTGAAATTATTGATCAGTGATGAATGAAAATGTTTTTGAAACTGACCTTGTATCATGAACTGGCCATTGCTTAGATTCTTTTTACCTAGAAAGCAAGGGGAGAGGCACAATCCACGAAATTAAAGGTAACGTCGGATACAACGGTCATGCATGCTTGCGTTTGTAGGTGAGAGGAGCAAAAGGCAGCTTTGAATGTGACGTGTTCCGTTTGTTTGTTTGTTAGTTTGTTTTTGTTGCTTTACGTCTTATGTCAACAGCTATGGTCATTGCGGGACGGTCAGTTCACTTAACCACACTTTTTCCTGGGCAGGCTTGAGCAAGCGGTTAACCAGTAATTTGTGCACATACTTTCGCTTGTAACTGACAACAACCCTTCTTGAATAAATCAGCCGAAGGGAGGAGAATGACCGTAGAAATTATTTCATGATCAATCTCCACGAAAGTATGGTACCGGGCCGGGATCGAACTCGCGACCCCTGGATCTGCAGTCAGACACACATCTGTAGCCAGACACGTTACCGACTGCGCTACGTGGCCCGGTAACGACGTGTTCCATGGTCCATGCCATTGGAACACAAATTTGATTTTAAAGGAGATAAATAAGCATGCTTGCGTGCTGCAAACATTCCAGAGAAATGTTCAACCTTTTTGCTGTTACATAAATTTTGTTATCTAAGAGTTTGGAAATAGCTGGAATATTGTGTAAAGGCTGAATGCAAGAATAGGGCTAACTTCAAGACTAATAGGTTCTTGCGCTAAACGAATTCAACCCAGTATTCTTGGTAATAAGTAAACACCATATGAGCCTTATCATTAGAAATATTGAGTATGATCAGGAAAGACCACAGTCACGAACTGCAGGCAAATCCCCTGGCACCATAAGGAAAATCCACACAACATTCACAAAACACCAGGAAGACGAAAAAAACGTAAGACAATCAACGCTATCTTCCCCATCAAGATGATTGGAAGCTAGACGGGACTAAACATTTAACAATTACAGAATCCCACAAGGGCAGTAACAATCAACAACGAATCAACAATAACAGAACCACCACCTTAGAATTGTCAGAAGCCTAAGCCACTGGTTGGGTTGGCTTTAGTGCATTTTACTGGTACCCAATATTAGACTAAGCACTGGGTCATAGGCTCTTTGCTGGGATTCTGATTCACATCTAAAACACATAACAGTGATATATGTTATAAAAATATCATAAACTTATTTTATTGCTCTATCATCGCAAGCCCATCAGCGAAATCTTAAAACGGCAGCACAATGATAACCCAACAGCAAATCCTGGCTGACCATGTCGTGATTTTCCAGGTTGATCTGGACCATTATTTCTATGGAAACCTAATGCTTTGTGATTTTCTTGAAGAGGGTGGGGGTCAATCCCTTACATGAATGCAACAATTCACATGATATTCTAAAATGGCGGATAAACGAAATCTTAGATAGTCAACGCCGGACGCGAGAACAATATTTTTGCAACGCAGTATGATTATTGTTATTGAGCCATAGAATCATTAGGTTACAAGCCAATAGAATAGCAGGAAGGCCTGTATAATGCGATTCTAATTATCATAAAACTTGGTAGCGAATTAGTAAACATGTATATATTCTCTAAATAAAGATATAATTAAATATATAAAAAGATAAAACGAAAGTGACCCAAGCTTTAGCAAGAGGCTTTAGCAGATTTTAACACTGAATGACTTCGCACGGACAGTGTACTGTGACCCCAACTCGACTGGTACCCGCTGTTTTCTTATTTCAAATGGTATACAACTTATATAAGTATAGGCTTTTACAAAAAAGTTAGCTCAAAGCTAAACATACATAGAATTGCCATTCCATTGTTTTAACCCAAAAAGCAACCATAGTTTGCTACAGACAGACAGACAGACAGACATAAAGACAGACAGGCATAAAGACATACATAAAGTCAGGCACGTAGGCAGTCATATAGATTTTGCTGCTCGAACTTAAAGCTCTCAGAACAATGGTTAAGCGCTAAACTCACCTGAGCTACCTTGGTGTTCCAAATTTTCTATTGCCTACTTTATTTGAATTGTTTGACTTTGGTACGTCTAAGTCTGAACAATTTTGATTTATAGTAAGGGTTTACTTTTGTCAATGCCATTTTCCCATATTTGTATACAGCATATGGCAAACACAAGGACGACAACCTACGTCACATTATGAGACTTTGTGTGATATTTTGATAACATGTTCTGGACACATGTGAGGAATTGTTGAGATTGTTAAGTATTTTCCCTGGGGTTTTTGGTTGTTGTTTTCTTCTATGATTTAATTTTGTTTTGGTGGGGCACCAAAGACGTCAATATTCAAGGACAAAATTTACTTCACATGTTTTCATTGACGGTCTGTATATACAGAAACAAATATTGATCAACCAAGGGGGATGGGGGTACTCTAATTTTTCTTCATACGTAAAATGTTAGCAACCCAAAAAATATCACAAATTCTGTACCACAACCTTTAGAAGATACCCTTAAATACATAGAAATGCCCCCTTAATCTAGTCCAATTTGTGATGACCTCTCAAAAATATCCACAAAATCTTCATACCCGAAAAATATTCATTTATCTGAAAACCCAAAAAGATGTTGAAATTAAAAATTTTACACACCCCAAAATGGTCTGAGCCTTCGAATGTATGAAAATATCAATGTGCCCCACCCCCCCCCCCCCCCACCCCAGATGCGACCATGTCTTTTTCGTAATTTTATCATTTGGTCCAAGTGTTTCTCAATATATTATAAATGGTCATTTTCAGTTTGGAAAGAAATGGCATATGTGATGTAGATTGTTAAAGGTGCATATTATACCTAGTAAAAGTCCCCTGCACTTTAGCGAAGTCTGAATCACATGACCACCGTTTTGTATCAATATTTGTCACAATCAGCAATTTTTCAGTAAGGTTTGGGCGCTTCCTGGGTTGAACCTGTATTGAGCAGAGTATAATGTGTATTGCTCAAAGACAAAATACAGAGCCCCAAAAGAGGCTCGAACCAGAAACCCATCTATGTTGAGCTGAACACTATACCACTGAGAGACTCTCCTTTTCTAAAATAACCAGCATTGTAAGGACTAAGCAAATGAACCGACTGGTTTACACAGAGCCGTTTTCAACCCCTGAAGACAGTTGTGCATTTCGAATCAAATGAACGTGTATTCGAAGCAACAGAGCAGTGAATTTAAACAAGTCAAGGAGTGGCCTATCGTACTTCTGAATTATGTCCAATATTCTTCAAGGCAGGGTCTCTTTAAAGAGTTCTTCCCTGAGAACAAGTCTCCCTGAATATTTAATCAACTTGTAAATATAAAAACAAGACGTGAGTATGATCAGGAACTGCTTCAATCACAAACTGCAGACTAGCCCAGGGAACCATGAGAAAGAGTCATGGAACATTAATAGTCAAAAGACACCAGCAAAACAATTAAAGCGACCAGTTCCCTGTTCCCCATCAAAATGAAAAATGAGTGCAAAACTAGAAGGACAAAAAGTAGTGTAAACACATAATCCAATAGATAATGGGTACAACAAAAACAATGAATCAACGGCAACAGAGCCATCGCCGAAAACGGAGAACAGCCTAAGCTGCTATAAATAGCAAGTGCAAAGTCTGACTATAGTAGCAAGAATGGCATTAAATTCTAGTCAGTGACTGGAGCTAAATGAGCTTATTTATCTCTTTTAAAATTAAATTTGTGTTTAAATGGCATGGACCTTGGAACACGTCACATTCAAAGCTGTCTTGCTCCACTCACCTACAAACGCAAGCATGCATGACCGTTGTATCCGGCGTTACCTTAAATTTTGTGAATTGTGCCTCTCTCCTTGCTTTCTGGATAAAAAAAATCTAAGCAATGGCCAGTTCATGATATAAGGTCAGTTTCTAATACATTTTCATTCATCACTGATCAATAATTTCAAAAATATCAATAAAGTTCGAAACTTCCCAGTACGAAAGCTCTCATAGTGCATGGTACGAAACTAAACACCAATTTTCTTTTGAAGTGTTTGACAATTTCAGCAAATTTTATTTTTCAGTTGAAGATTTGGCAGTTAGAAGAATGCATGTAGATCGATCCGGATAGGCTACTTTTCATGTTCGATGAACGTATCCTAATATTTTTAAAAAGTGATAGTTTCTACCTACCGTCAGTCAAAACACCAAAAATGGCGGCGAATCCATTGAAAAAGACCGAAATTCGGCGTTATACGACCGAAGTTCCGGCGTTTCGACCGTTCTTCCAGCGTTAGGGTTGGACACTGTGCTTTTGAGATTTCCTGTCTCAACAACTATCATTCAAAAATGGTCAAAAAGTGCAATTTTAGGCCAGCAGCAATATTCACGGTGCCATGGAAACCAAATTGAGACACAAAACCAAACTAGCGTGTGTGCAACTTTTCAAGTTTGTATCGACGCTTCGTATGCTATATAAATTAATGTCTACACATTTGTGTCTGTTGGTCATTTTATTCCGTGAAGTTAGGCATTTTTCAAATTTTGCTATTATGTTGCTACTTTGGTTGCCATGGATACCGAATATAGAAACATTTTGACCTTTTTTATTCTTTCATTTAAGACACAAGGCATTAGTGTATATTCCCTATGCTGACACCTTTAATCTCACCTTTGCTGTAAAACGATAATTTGGATAGAAATTTGTCAATTTAAGCCTCCAAAAATATTATAGAGATAGCCCCTTTTCGTTGCCATAGAAACATACTCTGCAAGTTTTTTTTATCCTTTTCCATTTGTGATATTGAAAGTTAATACTTTATTAATTTTTGTCATACAGCATAAACCATTAGACTTTAAAAGATAAATAGGCTGCATTGTCTTCAAAAAGTGTAATTTTTCATTTTTCCAAAACTAGAAAACATGCTTCCGGAGGCAAAATCTATAACTGGTCGTTGCCATGGTAACGGCATGACAATAACCGTGTCCCTTTGGCTTTGTGACTTTTATGTTATAAGGAATCTATTGCGCCAACTTTTTTTGGCATTCTGAAAAAGTCACTTATCAGCTTTTCTACTGGGCCTGCATGATTCTTAGGGAGAATGCTAATTATATTGAATTACGCATGACACCTATGGGGGTGGGGTTAAATTTAGCCCTCTTGAAAGAAAATTAGTTCGGTGACCCCAAATTTTTATTCTTTTTTCTGTAAGGTATTATAAGAGTCATAAATTAAAAATATTTTTTTAAGATTTTCAACATCAGATTTTTTAATACATGATTTATTCTAAAAACAAATTCCAATTTTCGACGAATTGCCAAAATATATCATGCAGTATCTTGTCACAGCATGGGATAACAAATAAACTTGCTTATTTTCTAAAAGGTTTGAGATCATGGGTAATAATTTATGTTAAAAGAAAGAAGCTGGCTGAAGATTACAACCGTTTTAGCTCGATATTTAGGACTAGTGTTATTATTTCATACTTTTTGAAAATTTGTCAAATGCTGAAAACTTCAAAATGAGATTCTGAAAAAAATAAGCACGGTGACATAGCCTTTTTATTTCATAAATGGATAGCCCATGCATAAAACAAACTGTATGCAAAGTATTGAAAATATTTCAACATGGGAAGTATTTAGTAGCATATGTCCTTAAGCCCTCCAGTAAAATATTTTTATTGACCGTTCCAAGGCGGTACTTCTTTTGTGGATCTTTCATGTTATAGATATACAAAGTTAAACTGGCACTCATGAATATGCCGTATAAACTCGCATAACTCCGTAAAACTCATTTTAGATTTGCAAACATAATGAAAAGTATTGATTTCAGATCTTCAGATTTTCTAATTCTGTATCCATCACTGTCCCGCTTAGCCATTTGGATAGAGCTTATAGCTGTCAAAGTTGAAATCGTGGGTTCGAGTCTCACGACATACAATATATTTTTTTAAATATTTTCATTTTTTATCATAAATCATGACTTGCACGACTTTTGCAAGACTTGCGTATAAAAGTAAATGTACTAGAATTCATTTTAAAGCATTATATTAGTTAGGAACGATGATGTCTACTGAGAATCTTTAAAACATTTAAAATCTAAAGACGAATTTCTCGTAGCTAATGTTTCAAACTATTTCGAGAAATACTCAGGTCAGGACAGCTCATCATATATTCAACATACTTTTCAGGCAAATGGGGTCCGCAGAAGAACTGTTTTCCGAGTACGAAAAGAACTTCGAGAAACCGGTACACTTTCGTCGCCGCAACGTTCGAAACGGGGACAATACAAACCTGTGGACGCCCTTGATGAGGTTGTTATCAGAAACAATGTGCAGGAGTTTTACATCCACCGCCATCAGCTTCCGACCATAAATAATCTCTTACATGTATCAGTCTTGAAAACAGACATCATGTCAACTATCCATCAAAATTCAACAAGAAACAATATGATCATAACTCAAAAAGTATTTAAATTTAAAAATCAAGCCTAAAATAATTTTACCCAGTGGGAATTGAACCCTCGCAATCCGGAACATGAGTTAATCGTCTTACCACTACACCACTGCCTAAGCATTGTCAGATCACCTTGCTAAAAGATACTTGTTCCATACATTAATCAATTAAAATAGCTAATACACACCGAACGTGACCGAATGATGTACCGAACGTGACCGAATGATGTCGAAGATTAATGAGTGCCAGTTTAACTTTGTATATCTATATTTATGTCCTGTGTTTGTTATGCTTTCGTGCGTGTCTGTTTATCAATGCCTTGTGGTCACCTGCTGAGAAAGGGCTGACCTCTTGGCTCTTGTTTGTGATGTCTAATAGTGAATTTGTTACTTTTCCATTGGTATCCTTGGTCAGGTGTGGTACTTGATTGTATCGATTCCTGATCTTTGCCCTCTTTCTTACTTTAAGCATGTTTGACGGTACAAACCTCACCCTTATTTCTGATGTGGATCAAGACACATATATCAGTATGACACAAGACATGAGTATTATACGCACTCAACTTGTCAAAATCGAAAGGACACAACGCGCTGCATTACAAAAAGAGGACTAAACATAAATTAGCAAAAGAAGCAACAAATAAACAGTGAATATATAACAACAAAACCACAGCCTTAGACATACTGAGGGGCTTAAATGTATCAACCTTCTTGCCAAGGCTTCGCATAAGATTCTATTGCTGTTACAACATATAAATTGCACAACTTATACACGCGTGTTTACAAATGTTATGTAATGATAAAATACATTTATTGAAAACGTTCTGCTAAATCTCTAGCGCACATTTGTTGTTGCTTTTTGCTTGGTCACCAAACAACTAACCACGTGCATGGTATAAAATGTATAAAATTGTCGAAAACTTTAAAATACTTCAAAACTAGTTATTATGGGAGAGAGAGAGAGAGAGAGAGAGAGAGAGAGAAAGAGATAGAGAAAGAGAAGCCCCCTGATGGAAAACAACACATCTGCACAAAGAGAAACACAGCAGTTAGAACCATGTATGCTAACAATTGATCTATATATTCTAAAGTCAAAACATGCTTTAAGTTAATGCAAATATTTTGTTTGTTAGATTTGATGCTTTATGTCCCAGTCAACAATTTTCAGTTATGTCGGGGCGGTTCTTCCTGTGTTGAACCAGTACTAAGCAAGTATTTATGTGACTTGCTCAATGACACAACGCAAGGACGCTGGTGAGGCTCGAACCCGCAACCCCTCAGTCTCGAGGCAAGCACTCTACTACTGAGCTACTGCGCTCCCTGTGTATCATGTTTTATACCACCCTTACCATCTTTAGTACGAAATATCTCGTAATGTGCAATGTCTACACTGATGTAGGTGGCATAAAATAGTTATATCATGTTTGTCCACCTGTACGCAAGATAATCCACTCGCTAAAGTTTGTGGATTATCCCCACGTACAGGCGGACAACCCATGGTATAACTATTACGTGGAACACTTACAATAATTTATAAGCGAATCCTCTCTTGAAGCCCACTTCTCTGCATACAACTCTTGCATCATTATCATCAAAATCATCATTGCAGACAAATCCTACTTGTCCCTCGTAGTCTATATAAACCTTCCCTGACGCATCTTCCGTAGCATTGTTCAACAGAACTATGTAGTTTGGAGCTGAAATAGAACAGGCCCCGAGGTGAAACCTTTATTCATGCTCAACTCAACTGAGCACGAAATTTAACAGCTCATAAAACTAAAATACCAACAAATGAAGAAGTTTCTTGCTTTAGTCTCTCGGGTGATGTCTTTATCATGCTTATAAATGTTAAAATGCCAACAATTGTTGGCATTTTGACATTTATGGGCAGGATAAATTTCGTGCTCAGCTGATTTGAGCATTGAAAAAGTTTTATAACCTCGGGGCCAGTTATACAATCGCGTAAAATGTACAAAAGAGAAAATAAACAAAAGAGTATTATCAGAAAATATTACACTCACACACCGCAGACCAACCCACAGCACTGCGAGAAAAAGCTACAGAGCTATGACTGTCACAAGACATCAGGAACACCCATCAAGATGACTACAAAACTAGACGAACACAAACAGTCCATTGGCCTGGAGGGCTCTCTGTAAGTGGTATAATACCACCTGATTAAGGATCAAGATGTAAACACTCGATAACTTGGGTCCCACTCGCCATTTACCTAAATGGAGTAATATCAGCCTCCTACCATCTGTTATGCTTTCGTTAATGAGCAGACCATCTTTATTTATGATCCTTATCTCCATATCTGATATAAAAAGCTAACCATAATGTCTAAACATACTTTATTGAAGATGACCGCCGATTTGAACTATTTTTTTGCATATTTAAATAATCTTAAAAACAGTACATTTCTTAGTAACATGTTTGAGTCATTATCAATTTTGGAGATATATATTCAGTCCTCATCATCACAATCGTAAATTTCATTTATCACAAAGTCATCATCTTCAAAATAATGGATAGGCTGCATACAAGGTTAACCCACCAAGTTTTAATAAGTAGACAAATTTACCATTTAATAGACATCGATACACTTCTGCATACATCTATCTCATTGATATTATTTGGTTCTCTTAAGAATCATTATTTATTGCAGCAGACGTTTGTTGAAAGTTTATTTGGATCTTAGAGCGTATGACACACGTTACATCTTTACATAAAACCAACAAAAACGGGTACCTGGGTCCAAAATAGTCACTTGAAGAATCTGTATCATGTATTATTTCCAATCGGGTCCATACTTTGTATTTACCTAATAGAAAAAAACTATTTCACTTACACAAACGGCAATGATTACTTTTCATTAATAGCAAAGTCATCTTCATAATCATCTTCAGACTCCTCTGAAACAGAGAGGTCTTCATCGTCAATTAATACCTTTGGCATGCAGTCTCCATCAAGCCTTAGGGTCAACATACTGATGTCGCCATCTGTCTGCCAAACATGCTCATTTGTTGGCTTTGAAACTTCTATTATGGGGAATAACTGACCTCCTCCAAATACCCCTGTTACACATGTTACTATTGAGAGCTGTATTTCATGTAATAGAAATTAACTATACTTAATCCAAACTCCAAAAGTAAATAATTTTTAGGTATTTTTATTAATAGAAATGCCCTCCACAAATTTATTTTATTATACAATTGATAAGGCTGGAACAGGTAAAAGTGTCTCAGAATATGCAAATGTTATTTATAATTTGCCCTGAAATTATCAAATCATCAACCTTATCTTTATATCTAAGAGTCTAATTAATTCGATTTTCACCATTATCTATGTACATGTTTTAACATAGTTCAGAACAGTATTTTACACTCTTTATAACCTCATATTGGTGGCAGCAGAATGGCATTTGTACATTTAAATGATCTTTTTATGTCCACACGAGTGCATATAACATCCACAACCAGCTTCTTTATACCCATACCCTGTCCTTACAGTAGCGTTTTATTTGGGGAAGGGTATGAGAATAGTAGGATTTCAGAAGATAGCCCAACTCTACCATCCTAATACCCTACCCATGCCTACCATACACTTATGATACTCATATGGGGCCATAACATCTACACATAAAGCATATGGGTATAGGAAGTATGCGTGGAGGTAAAGGTAGGATTTTCTTTGGGGAAGGGTAGGGTTTGCTTTCGGACAGGGTATGATATGTTAGGAGTATGATAATGGGTAGAGTATGAGCAAATGCTTATGTAGAGTAATGATTATGGATGGGATATCCTACCCTTAGCACTACTCTAGTTTCTACCCAATGCTTTCTTATCCCTAACTGTACCTTGTCCTACAATTACATTGGAATATCTGAGTTACAGTCGGGTAGGTAATACGTAGGGGTAGATATGTATGAAATTGTGTATGGGTCTGGACTTTGATAGGTCAGGACTAAGGGTAGTGTAGCCTATCTTACCTGCATACTCATACCTACCCTACCTCTACATTCACCCAGCCCTTTCCCAGATACGCATCCTACACATACACCACTGCATAGTCTAATACACATATGGATACAGCTACATAATAGAAGGTGTATGTAGAGTGGGTGATGACTATTGGTATGATATAGTAGTTGAGGGTAAATGTAAGTAAGCATGACCAGGAAATGCCACAATCACATACTACAGACCAGCCCGTGGCACCGCGAGGTGGGGTAGCGTTGGATAGATAGGGTAGAGCAATGATCTTAAAGGAAGGGTGGGATAAAAGTTGTTTAGGCCAGGGTAGTTAATGAGAATTTAGAGCTGGGTAGTGCAGAATAGAGAAGGGCAAATTAATTCGGAACTTAGACATTTGTAATCAAGTAAATCTATTTCCGCCATTTGTCTATACTTTTCAAAAAAATAAAGTTAAGCTACAGCTTCCAAGGATTACCAGGTTACTATTAGCTTCTTAAAATTATTTATTTGTTTCTTCTAGCTAGGTTTTGCCAAAATACATATTAAGGTTCAAACATTTAAAATTTTGATAGGACTCTCAAATAATAATTATGCTTTAATACCTATAAGATAATCTGCATTCAAAGTTTGATGAAGCAACACTTTGATTAGGCTACAGTGTAAGATATTTGAAACACTAGAGGGAGCTCATTACTCACAGATAGTCCCTCAAGTTAAGCCAAACCAAGTTTCCATCATTTCTTATTAATGCTGTTGGTATTTAAAAGAATCGTCTCAATGAGACAGCCAAAACTTATGTTATAACTGATGGAAAAAATATATACACAATTTTACATTCAAACACTTTTTATGAATTCAATAACCCACCTATTATTAACTTTATTTGCTATTCTGTGAGAATTAATATTTAACCCATATAAGAGGGTCTCAATGGGGTACCACTGAAATCACTAATCAGTAAAATTTGAACCCAAAAATTGCTAATCAGTATAATTTGGACCCAAAAATCGCTAATCAGAAAAGTTTAGGCCCAAAAATCGCTAATCAGTAAAATGTGGGCCCAAAAATCAGTTATCAGTAAAATTTAGGCCCACAATTCAGTAATCGGCAAAAATTAGTCCAAAAAATCGGTAGTCAATAAATGTTGACTGTGAAAACAAAATTTAATAACTTTTTTCCATCGAATTCGCTAACCGTTAAAACGCGTCATTCCGCTAATAAGGTAATCTGTTCGCCCCCAAAAAAATCGCTAATCATTATATTTGAGGGCGAAATTCGCTAATCACTAGCACCTGTCATTCTGCTATTCGGTAAAATTAACCTTAACAATCGCTAACGGGCCAAAATTCGCTAATCAGTAAACCCATTGCCACCCTCATATAAGCCTGGCGTCCTATTTGTGGGACATAGTCAAAGAGTACAGAACGCGGCCTCTGATCAGGGTTTACACTGTTTGCATGTAGAATGTTCTATTAAAATTTGAATAATAATGAAAAATACCACCAAGCAACCCTTAAAACGGAAATCGACTGGTCAAATAATTCCATTTGGCTTATCTGGTTTTAGGATTTAAAGCTTTAAACAGACAAAATGATGAGTGTCCCCATTTAACGTGCTCTTTTATCATTCAATAAACTCTGAAGAAGAAACCTAGAGTCACTGATAACTCCAAGTCCAATTCTTGACCAGTGGACTTCGAGATGTATTATATATACTGAAACAATAAAGTTATGTCCGCTTTACGTTTATGTCAGCCAGTTCCAAACGTATGAACGCATTTCATTCAAAGGTTCGCATTACCGACTCTGATCATTTAGAAACGCTTTGCACCTAAGAGACATTCATTTGATATTCAGTAGAGCCGCTGACAAAGCAGCGAACATAAGTACCCTTAAAATCAAAAGTCACAGCATCAATAGCTTGTGTGTCCGTAATCCCGAACCGTTCAAGCACATTTAAATATCACTGAGCAAACTCTCTAGTAGGATGTTATGCGTGCTAGTTGTATGCATTGCTTTTACGTCCACAGCCATTAATCTGTAACATTATCTGACGTCACAAAACACCGATCACGAGCGTGCGTGAAAACACTCAGAAAATTCAGTTTTGGTCCATCTTGATAATCAACAGAATCGAACAAATTTGTTTTTTTTTTTGTCATAACAAGCATTTTTACATTAATTAAGACCAATCAGTATCAACAATATTAATAACAGGAATTCTCTGATGATTTTGCAGTAAGGGGGGAATAAAAACAGATTTATTAAACCTTTGATGCCCGACATCAGCCATAGTTTTTTGTTTTTTCTCTTTTCTGTAATTGTTGTCATAAACAACACAACAAATTAAAACAAAAACGGCCTCAAAAGGATGTTAGGTAAAGGAGATTTGGCATTTCTTGATATGTTATTTGTTTAATTCAAAGGGAGGTAATTTCAGTTAATTTCGTAAATTAAAGGTTTTGAACTGCAATTTCGCTCGCTAAGTAAGCTGACCTTGGATTTTTAGATGTTTTTTTCATCGTCGGAGGTTTCTGGTTGCCATTTAACGTAAAATGTGACACGTTTTGTTGATTAACTTCCTGATGATAATGAAAAAAGCTGTATGCACATTAGGTCCAATAAACCTTCAAGATAAGAAGATAAAAATCAAATAATTACCAATTTTTGTGTGTCCGACGTTTGATAAACATTTTGGTTTTATTTTTGTTGTGACATCTTAACTGGGTCGAAAGATACAGTACCATGAAAATCGGACGTTTCTTTTTTGTTTGAGTATACCAACCGCCTCCTTTTAGCTAAAACTACTGATAAATCGGTTTGACTCCATTTGACCTTTTCCGACTTATTAATAAGAGTTCATCGCATTGTATACCAAAAAGGTGAAATAAAATTCTGATTTTGTCAATCTGACTTTTATTAAAAAGTATGTGCTAATGCAGTCTGTCATTGTCATAATCAAACTGTCAACACAATATATACAACAACTGTGAAACACTTAACATTCACGGTATCAACAGTTGGCGATTTTAAAAAGATTGGTATATTGGCGCAGTATCTCAATTTATTGCCCTTTAAAGTTAGTTTTTATTCTCATAGGGGCTACTCTTAAAGGAAAGAATATACTCATATTCTTACCTTTAATAGTAGCTAAATGGGAAGCGTATTCCTTCCTTTAACAGTTGCCGATTTCTGAACGTGAAACATGACTAACACTATAGAGACCGTTCAAATTTTGCTTTATTGATACTGACACCAACAAACTATGGATTGCGTATCGAAACTGTTTTTTCGCGGTTTCATATTTAGGCGATTTTAGTTCGCATAAAAAATGTTCACGCGAAATATAAACGTTTTACAGTATTTTCCCGCCATTCACAACAAAAGTCGTGCTTATGTACTTGCGCAGTGGCTCAGTGGTAGACTCGAGATCGAGAGGCTGCGGGTTCGAGCCTCACCGGCGTCACTGCGTTGTGGTCCTTGAGCAAGAATCACATCAAACAAAACAAGAGTGTAGCCTAGAGTGCATGAGGCATAATAAGCAGACTCATACATTTTCAGGGTAAAAGTAAGTGTTTAAGGACATACAAGACACATTTGTATTTGCACATCTATTGTAATTGTGCCCGTTGGTTTATCATAGGGAGTGATACAATGTATGCCTGACACATTTAAGCAGAATGGAATTCCTACTTTCATTAATTGGACCAATCTTTTTTTCCGTTTTGAGGATTGTTGGGTTGTATTTTTCATTTCAATTCTATTTTAAATAAAGCATTATGTCAACAAACAGTGGAGACCCTGATCAGACGCCGCCTTTTGCGGCGTCTGATCTGGGTTTGCATTGTTTTCCTCTTTCCCACAAAAAGGATGATAGGCTAATATGGTTTAACATTTTCACGCCAAAAATGCGATTGGAAAGTAATTTTGATGCCATATAATATACTAGTATAGATTCGTGCTCTGCCTCAGATAAGTTTATAATGAGCCGTGACAATGTGGCATTTTGACAAGTGTAGACTCAGACGAGCCCGTGCAGTCCCCCTTTAAGCTTAGAAACTCCAAATGATGTTCAGTCAGTAGCTTAACAGTTATAGAATATTCAAGCGACAAGCAAAGGCTCTGATCAGACTGCGCGTATGCGCAGGCTGATCTGAGGCTTTGCTGGTCGCACATACGACATTGTTGGAAATCTCATGTCGCGGCTCAATTATCAATAATAATCTTGAAATATCTACCAGGTGGTGGTGTTTCTCTTGTCATTGTTGTTGCCGTCGTCGTTGATGTTTTCGCTGTTGTTAAAGATTTAGCTGTTGAATGTGCTGTTTCTGGCACTACTATGTCTGGTACTATATCCATTGTTCCTTTCAGAGCATCTTTCATTGACCCTCTCTCTAATGTAGTTTTCACCACTCTTTTGTTTGACTTATTTTTCACAATCCTATCATCAAAATCTTCGATTAGAACGTTCAACTTGGCCTTATGTTGTCCGGTCGTTTCTGGCCAGTCAATTGACTTAGGAACATCTTCAGACATAGGAGCATTAGTAGTTACAGCAGCGAATATGATTAATCCTATTGCTAAGCAAACAAGCAAAATAAATCCTATAATACGTTTCAGTATGTTTTGATCCATTTTGTTTCACAACGTTTACAAATTTCAAATTTACATAGTTGTCATTTAGGACGTTGATTGTGAAGGATGGGCATTGTTTTTGTTTTAAAGCTGTTAATCACCTTGGTACGGTTGCTTACACTCTATTGCGAGGACGTTTATTTGATGGACTGTAACAGTGACGTGTATGACATAACACGAGCTCTGTCATGAGAAATCCTTAGTTGAATGTTGAAACAACGTCGTATCAACGTCACTGCGACGTTATTACGTCGCATCGACGTTGAATCGACGTAGTTTAAACGTTTTGTGTCTTCTTGATAGTTGAACAGCTATCACATCTATATGTGCTATGTTGAACCGCAAATTTCACATTTCGCAAATTTCACATTTCGCAAATTTCACACTGTGAAGAATTGGTACCAATATGTCACATATTTCATACCAATATTTCACATTTTGTGAAATTTGCGCACGTTGTGAAATTATATGTAGCATACAGGCGCAATCTTCACATCGATAAAAAAAACACCCCAAATCTGCTGCATTTTGCAATCGATTCCAATTTTTCACATATATGTCAGGATTTTATAACGTGGTTCAAGCAGATTAAACTTTTAAATGGTCATAATGAAATTTTGTTATCAAGATATTTCATTACATATACCAGCTAGGAGCTTCAAACTTGGTCAGCTTATAGAAAATAATAAGTAGATTACCTGATGAAAATTTAAAAAAAGTTATTGCCCTTTGCAAATTTGGACATAGAAAACTTGATATCTTAAAAAACCTTACAGCTAGGAGCTTCTAACTTGGTCAGTTTATAGAGGAAAATGAGTAGACTACTTAGTGAAAATAAAAAAAAATCATTTTATTTTTTTGAGTTATTGCCCTTTGCAAATTTTTGACATAGAAAACTTGATATCTCAAAAAACCGTTACAGCTAGCAGCTCCAAATCTGGACAGCTGTTAGAGGGTAATGAGTAGATTAACTGGTGAAAATTAATAAAATATATTTCTGTTTTAGTTATCGCCTTTGCATTTTTTTAAGCTAATGCCCTTTGCAAATTTGGACATCAAAAACTTCCAATAAAGATATCTTGAAAATTTATACAGCTAGTAGCCTCAGATTTGGTCAGCTGAAGGAGGATGGTGAATAGATTACCTGGTGAACAGGATGGTGGATAAGCTAATGGTTGGGGCATAGCGTTTCATAAACACGATTTCTAGTTTTAGATAAAGAATCTTTGGAGATTTTTCAATCAGTGCAGGAAAATTTTCAATCAGTATAGCAAAGAAACATAGGCTCTAATCAAGCTATGTATTTATTTTTTTTTTTTGCTCTGCACAGATAGAGTCGATACCACAGGCAGATAGTTGTCCGTTGCCTTCATAAAAGGTAAACACTTTTATTTATTCACAAATAAAGTGCAAGGTTCCGTCACTGAGTCGCTAACTGTATTCAAACTCATTTTGAAGGTCCTTTTGGGTACACACAACATATGGTTTGGTTGAGAAATAAGAATTTGTTTTTTGTTACACACTTTTAAGGCATGCAGAGGCCAGAGAGACTATATAAACACACCAAATCTACTTCATGGTAGAGTACCAATTCTTCACATCTGTGAGCATTTGGTAATGCTTCTTCACATTTGTGAAAATTCAGTACCAATTCTTCACATCTGAGAAAAATCGAACCAGTCCTTCGCAGATGGCACGAATGCGTACCAATTCTTCACAGTTAAAATGAGAAAGATGTGAAATTTGAGCATAGATGTTAGACCCCCAAAATTATCGAAATTGACCATACGCAAATTTCACATTTTCCAAAAGTGAAGAATTGGTACCAATTCTTTACACGGTGTGAAAATTGCGACATGTGGAATTTGCGGTTCAACAGTTCTATCTATTGTAGCGAGCCAGCTATAACCATTTTCATTCCCTAAGATTAATTCATACATATTGATACAAAAAGTATGGAATTGTCCGTTATGTATTTTAAGGGGTTCCCAGTTATTTTTAAATAATATGAGTATGATCAGCAACTACCACAATCACACACTGCAGACGAGCCGGGGAAAAGACACAGAACGCTAGTAGGTACATGGCATAAGTAAATAAACCAGCTCTCCCTTCCTCAGCGAGATGCTTACAAAACTAGAAAGACTGTTAAAGAACTGCATAACAGCAGCCGAAGTCAAATATACACTGAAGCAAACTTATAAACGAACATGTTACATTTTTTATGCTAGTTCAGAAAGTAAATATATGCCACACAGAATTTTAATTCTATAAATATACCAAGCATTTGCCGAGACTCTACAAGTAATTTCATTTCAAAATGTCTCGTTCGTCTTGTACAGGCGAAATCCGAGTAAAGGTACCCTCATTTCAAAAAATTGCACTTTTCACAACCCATTTGCATGCTTGATTGAAGATATTACTGACTGCCATGATTTAAGATGAATATGAATCAAAAGTTTAGACACAATCGGACTCGTCATTTCTTTTACCTAATAACAAGATACAAACTTTGTACTGCTCTGTACGCCTTATTATCCGCTGTGCGGCATTGGTATTTTCAGCGGTTGTTTATTTTTACCAGAAGTCACTGTTCTTCTTTAGCAAAGAAAAAAAAAATTGACAAATGCCGTCAAATTAATTGTTAATTTTTAACAATGAAACCGGAAGTGTGGAATTTTCGTGAAAGATTTATCGCCGCAGAATAGACTGATGGAGTTCTATTGAGTTTTTTTTCTACCATTTTCAGATAGAATAAAACGCATACAACGATTCTAACATGTAATACTGACTATTTCCTCGAAAATTGTGATTTTTTCCATTTTTTCAACGGCAGCTGTCTATAATCAACTTTACTCTAAATCATCCACCAATTAGAAAAAAATCTTACATCTGCAATTCTGCTATCTATGCTCATTGAAACGAACTATCTAAATTATCCAGCAATCAGAAACAATCTTTCATCTGCAAGTCTGTCATTGTCTTGCGCAGGCGCAATACTAAAGATACTAAACAGTATTTGATAAAATGCTTCTGGTCGATGACAATGGCAAGTCTGCTATATATGCTCATTGAAACGGACTATAATTTCAAGAAAATCACAACAGTTTTCCTCGGGTCCTGTTTAAAAGAATTCCATTCTGTCTGGAATTGCCTGTTTATAAAACAAAACGCAAAACTTTTTCAACATGATCACCTTTTGTTTGAAATATGTTGGGGCTATTTGTTTTGTAGTATCTGGCTCAGCCCAGGTTGTCCATTTCACCCGGTTGTGTCTAAAAGCTGTAACCGAACCGAATTCGGCCGAACCTACCGAACTTACCAAATATTCACTCTTTTAACCTATTGATTATAGGTATGTTATTATCTATATATCCCTTTAAGTTTTTGGCCAATATCTCTGTATCCTTAAAACCCCTTCCAGTGCCTCACTAAGAATAAAGGTGTCGTCGAGTTGTCTCATAAAGTGTCGCCGAATTGTCTCAAAATCTGTCGACGAGTTGTCTAAAAGAACGTGTCGCCTTCGGCAACATTCCGGTATATTTCGGTATGTTCTGCCACCAAGTTTCTTTATAGTAACTATAAATAGCCTACGCATGTAGATAAATACAAAGGTCTATATATAGATGCCAGATTAATATCATTACAAGGTTAGCTTTTAAAAAAGCTTAGAACCATCGCATGGAGTTTTACAATTATTACAGAAGAACGTTTATAGGGGAGACCGGGGCTAGTTCGGCCTCGGGGCATGTTCAGCAGTGGCTATATTTAGCATGTAAACTAAGATATAGGGCCGGGAAACATATTTGGAAATTAATTGTGACGAGTTTGTCTACATGAGTAGGCCTACACAATGGCTGCATTGTTGAAGGGTAGATTGATATTGTACCAGAAAACTCGTTTTCTTGCATGATTAGTAAATTTTTCATAGTAATTTCTGCTTTTAATTCCTTTCTTTCTATCTTTACTGGTTTCGCTCATACTTGAGCATTACACCAGAGATTGCGAATTTGGAAATTTTGATGAAATAAAAAACAAAAACAACTCAAAAACAAAACAAAAACAACACAAAAAACACAACAACTTTTGGCTGATTTTTTGTTTAAGTAAGGAGTGCCCTAAACTCCTCTGTGGACTGGGTATTGGCCACAGAAGGAGACAGACTATTAAAATGTAGTAGGTTTGGGGGGGAAAGGAAATTCTTCAGGGCATCATTGTATGTCTGGTGTCTGCGGTATTGAGCACTATGCGATGATCTCGTAGTTTTCAAACGGTGAGCAGGGGTCATATACTTGTCTTTTTCAATAAACACAGCTCCACAATGAATCTTGTGAAAGAGAAACAAGGAGGACTGGTCCCTCCGGGCCTCAAGAGATGGCCATTCGAGCTCATCAAGCATTACGCCGACACTACTCGTGTTTCGCCATCTCCTGCAGGTCCAGCGGGTTGCTGTCCTCTGAACTTTCTCAATCTGATTGTTCTGGAGTTTCGAATGAGGGCTCCAAATAGGTGCTGCATACTCTAGTTTAGGCCGAACCAAAGTTTTGTATGCAACTTCCTTAGTAGTCCTAGGTGCAAAAGCCAAGTTCCTGCGAAGGAAACCAAGTGTCTTAGTTGCTTTGGAAGAGATTTCTGAGACATGTTGACCCCAATCCATGTTGTCAGTATAATGGTGATACCAAGGTATTTTGCGGACTGAACATTTTCCAAAGTTTGATTGTGTAGTGAGTAGTCGAAGAGAATTTGTGTGTGATGCTGATGCCGAGTCACTCCCATTGAGTGACATTTGGCTACATTAAATTTCATTTGCCAATCGGCTTCCCACTGTCCTAAGCTGGTGAGGTCTTCTTGTAAGGCCAAACAATCCTGAAGTGAATGTATATTCCTATACATGACACAATCGTCTGCGAACAGGCGAACAGAAGACCTGATGTTATCCAGCAGATCATTTATGAAGATGAGGAATAGGACCGGACCTAGGACCGATCCCTGGGACATACGGGATAGCACTGGGACTGGATCTGAGGCTTGGCCATCTAAAACAACTTGTTGAGTGCGCCCAGAGAGCCACGAGTTGATCCACTTGTGGGTGGATCCTCTAATCCCATAATATTCCAATTTGTGAAATAGCCTCCTGTGTGGAACCTTGTCAAAGGCCTTAGCAAAATCCATTATGATTAAATCTGTCTGTTTGTGCCCACGATTCACATCCCCATCCAGGTTGCTGATGTTGTTTTTGTCAAACTGGACCAACTGGGTTTCGCAAGACCTCTGACTTCGGAAAAGATGTGTTAAGATTCTGATTTAAATTCTATATTTTTATTACGAAAGGATTATGTGCTTTGATATAAAACATTGTTAATTTCTTCTCCTGCATCTTAAAAGGAGCTGTCACGTGATATTTGGAAATAGTCTGTCAGGGGCAAGTTTGGCCACTTAAGTCGGAGCAAGTTCGGTCCATAGCCAAACTTGCTCCACACTTACAAAAATTACATGCCATTATTATTATTATTATTATTATTTTCTATTTTATTTTGTTTTTACACTAAAACGAGATGTATTCAAAGATTGGAAAGAAATAAGTTTAAAAAAACTCTAAACCCATACAAACATAGCGCCTTCCTCTGGGCCATTGGTACACAGTAAAGACCCAGATCAGACACAACAGAGTGAGGAGTCTGATCATGGTCTCCACTGATTGTTTACAGATTATAAAATTTGATGAAAGTTACTACCCAATAGCCCTTTGATTCCAAACTGGTTCGTCCGATTGATAAAGTCGGGACATTTTATTTGGCATTAATGGGTTAGGCAGGCCCAAGAGCAATTCAACGAATAAATTGGCCCAAAAAGCAAGACGATAACTCGGACAATTTAATACGACATTTTAAGCCAAATTTTTGTTCAATTTGTATTCCGAAGAACCAACTTGGATAGTCCATATGTTAGGTTAATGTCGTTACATATTCTTGGGCCTTTGCAATTCCAACTACAGAAGTTTGACTGTATAAAATTGGCCTTTGTCGAACTTGCCCCGAGGGGTGGCCGAACCTACCCCATTGCGGGGCAAGTTCGGCCACCATGACCTGATCTCCTTAAATGAAGATTACCCTTTATCGTATAGAGATACATGTTGTGGGTTACCGGGACTGGTGCCGCCCTATTGTGTCTTACTTAAATATATAGGTTTCATAGACCTAGATTTAATAGTCTTTTGAAAACTGTACATTTTCTAAAATGGGGCCGAACTAGCCCCGGTCTCCCCTAGTGTTTTTATATTGCATTTGCCGAAGCCACTATTTTCAGTGTTCCATGTGTTTCAAGCTCTGAGTATTTTTGTTTTAGTTAACGATTTGTACATAGGTGATTCATTGGAAGCAAATTAAACTCAGGAAATATGCATATTCCAGTAAGACTCTGCTCATAAACACACTGAATAGTGATAGAGTTAACCTCCGCCCCAACCGTATTCCTCAATCGAAGTTTTGGCGTTTTGGGTTGGCATTCTCCTTCTCCCGATTTCTCCCCAAAAGAGCATCTTTGGGATGAGCTTTGTCGTATGGTGTACCGTCGGGAGCCTCCACCAACCAACGTCGAGTTACGTCAAGCACTCATACCAGAAGGGCATCGTATACCTCAGGCTACCATCAAAAGACTTATATAGTCGATGAGAAGACGTCGAAGTTGTTTAAGCCCGGGGAGGAATATACGCGGTATGGAGGCTTTTGAAACAGATGGTACGGTGTTTAAAGTATTGCGCATGTGCCCATTAGACATCCGATGTTATCAATTTTTTAACCAACATATCCCAAAATGACCAGGTAACATTTACCAAAAAGGTTTGAATTAAGTATAGAAAAATAGAAACTTCAGTAAAATATAAGTGGTGCGTTTCTAAAGTCTCTCAGAAATTAGATTTTAGCTTTCGAGTGGCTGCGGGCACTGTCCATTCTAAGGCGGTGATTCTCTTGTTAATAGTTCTTTGTTTATTGTTACTCTTACGTGTACGGTTTTTTAAGCTTGATCCTGTTTTGTGACATTGCTATTTATGTCCTTTCTAGTTTTGCAATCATCTAGCTGAGGAAGTAAGAGCTGGTTGCTTTATTTAAATTGTTTTCTTGCTTTATACTGGGTCCGAGATGTGTGTGAATTTGTTTATCTGTGTAATGCTTCCGATACGCTTCTACTGCGAGCACCTGCAACGATTCAAGGCGTTTTGGCCAAAATTTCATGATCGCCACTTCACGGCGCTTGTTTTCCTTGCTCAAAATTTACGAAGCAGAATCGCCATGGACTCCAAGCATCATAAAAGCGTAGTAAAAGTGTAACCGCAGCAGTACCTTGGCTGCAGCTCGAGATATTTGCCTGTTCCAAGTGCTGTCCTGAAGTTGTTGCCACTTCAAGATTCTAGGACCAACTCTATGCTGGATCACTTCAAACATGTGAGGCCCCATTCCTATACAGTAAATTCTGCTTTAAGCGGCCACTCAAAAAGAACTGGTTTTCAATTGGTTTCCAAAAATTGGTTTTCAATGCCGATTATCGCTTAATGCAGGTAAAAAGTATTGCAGAATGCTCCAAGAGAGCATTCTGCAATACTTTCGACCTTCATTAAGCTACCATTTGTCTTTAAGACCTTTGTTTTGTCTATTTTTGAGTAGCCGCTTAAGACAGGTTTTACTGTGCTTGAAAATAAAGTGCTGTCTACCATCCTGAGTTCTCTCATAAGTTGGTTATAATGACCAAATTGGAGCATTCGATCTGCAGACAACCATGGCCGGACTCACAACCTTTTAGCCCTCTTTCTCCATATGGCTTGTCTCTCAACGCCAAAATTTATCAACCTTTTAGTGAAGCTCAGCTACTTGGGTTTTTTTTTATCTCTTTTCTTCGATAGCTGATCGTGTTAAATTGTTACCAAAGCAGTCAATCTGCCGATTGTAAATAGAAACGTTCCAAAATCCCAACAAAAGCGCAACTTCTGCACTCGTAGCAACAACGTAGTAAACGTAGACTAAGCGTAGCCTGAAATCCCGTGCTGTATGTGGAAGCCGAGTATCAGCGTCTTGGAAAGGCCTCAAGCGCCGTAGAAGCGCAACAACAGCGCCACGTACTGGAAACTGTTGAACTGTTCCCTGTAATGAAAAGGGCTCAGATTTGAGCATATTGATAATAAATTAAGGAATGAAAATAGGATATGCAAATATTGATTGGCGAGGGGAGAGAAACACCATGAGAGTTTGAGATTACGAGGGTCAGTCAAAAATAACTGGGCCCTACCTCATAACATTTTAGTTTGGTATTGTAGACAACAAATGTGATTAAGTATCATATTTCATCGATGTTTTGACCCTGAAGAATTATCCTAGTGAAGCTTCTATTATGGTTGCTAGGCAACTGAAGATCGTCAGTCAGAGTGATGCTTACACGATCTCAGCCACCATGAATATACAGAATGTCTTTAAAAAGCTTGCGTGCTTGAAAGTTTTTTTTTGAAAGACATCCTTGACATTTATTTGAATAACATATATACACCGCTTAAAGGCGATAACGTAATTTAAGCATTAATAAAAACGTCAAAGTGTGAAAACTTGGTCCTTTATTTCTCTGAGAAAGTTCAGAAAATTGCAACATTTGCTATGCTCTTTTGGTTTTCAATGACCAAACAATCGCTTGAAAATGTTTATGGTTCCCCCACCCCATGATCAGAAATACCCACGTTACCCGCTAGTCTTAAAATTTAACGTCACTTTAGCACGGCCGCTGCGTTTGGTAATTCTGTATTTTTAAAGGAAATTCTTGTCAGATGAACGGCTCTTGTACCTTCGTGACATCAAATGAAACTCCAGATCTGATGTGGATGGGCTCAAACATACAAAACAATTGCTAATCTTAGTATAAAATAATAAAATACCAAACCAAATAGCCCTCGAGTACCAAAGACTGTTACATGTACCAGGTTGTCAGCATTGTTGGCAGATAGGAGTGGCCTGCTCTTATGAAAATAGAACTGATCACACTATCCGCTATTCCTTTATTTAACCTTTATGTACTAATGGAATCTTCCTTCTGGTACGATACAACAAAACTTTGGATGGTCCATTGTATATATCAAAGGGCCATAGGTTATAATTACCGAATAAAACTGTTTTTTTTTTCCTTTCTCTGAGGATCGTATTTGTCTTTGCAAACGATGTATATCCTGATGAAATGACGCATTTCATCTGGGTCTTCGTATTCATTAGGAAGTTAAAGGTGCATTATGGGTTTTCTACTTAACCCATTTATGCCGAATGTATTTTCCCATCATTATCAATTGGCTGAGTCCATTTCCAATCTAAGGGTCGGTTGGTGGTATTTTTATTATTTTATTCAAATTTTAAAAGACACTTCTATAAGCAAACAGTGGAGAACCTTATCAGACGCCGCGTTTTGCGGCGTCTGATCTGGTTTTGCACTGTTTGCCGATGTCCCTCAAAAAAGACGCTAGGCTTATATGGGTTAACTGACCAGGAATCTAACGAGAGTCGAATCTTTATAAATGCCTAAGGATTGTCCTAAATCAAATTTTCTATCATGCATTTCCCAATTTAGAGAAACAGTTCTCAAAATAAGTAAGAAGGGAAAGATCAAGAATCGATATCTACAACATTTCAGCCAGTACATGCAATAATGGAATTTAACAAATATGTGTACTTTGACTTGCAAGTCAACACAGGGTTTGTTTTTGTTTTGCGAGTGTGTGTTTTGCTGTAATTTTGTTTGTGTTGTTTTGTTTGCTTATTTTTGTATTGTCTTTTTTGTTGTTGTTTTTGTTTGTTTGGTTTTTCTGTTATTTTGTTTGTGTTGTTTTGTTTGCTTATTTTTGTATTGTTTTTTTTTTTTTTTTTTTTTTTTTTTTTTTTTTTTTTTTTTGCTTGTTTGATTTTTCTGTTATTTTGTTTGTGTTGTTTCGTTTGTTTATTTTTGTATTGTTTTTTGTTTGTTTGTTTTTTTTCTGTTATTTTGTTTTTGTTTTTTGCTTGCTTATTTTTGTATTGTTTTTTGTTTGTTTGGTTTTTGGGGGATTTTTTTTTCCTTTTTTTTTTTTTGAAAAAGCATTGGTTCTAATGAGACTACAAGTATGAACTACTGGTCACTTATGCGATTAGTACCGTTTTAAATTATCTAGCAAAATGTACAACCCAATGACAAAGGGCAGTACCAACTTTCATTTCCTTGGGTAATAAGCTTCTCTGTGCAACATTCATGGCGATCAGAAAGGCATATCTATGTTGTATCGTAAGGTGGCGTGTTGGACCAAAATAGCTTCCAATCGGTCGTAAAGTTAAAAGTTGCATAGGTCAGGTCCACTTTTCATATTTTTATTTAAAAAAAACGCCTATTTGATATGTTACTGAGCCGCGACATGAGAAACTCCACCATGTGCCTTGCGTCACGATAAGACACACATATCAGCTCAGTCTGATCAGAGTTTTTGCTGTCCACATGAAGAAAGCTTGGGTCCTAAGTTACACACTGAGTTCCCAGCGAAGACTTGACCAGACTGGGAAGATGCGCATACTGGTCTGAGTATTCGCTTTGTGCACACTCATGCTGTTGGTTTTGTCATGTTATGGCTCATATGAGCCGCGACATGTGATTTTCAACCATATGGCATTTTGACAAGTGTTGACTCAGACGAGCCAGTACAGCCTTCTTAAAACTTAGAAACTCTAAATGATGTTCGGTCAGTAGCTTAACACTCATAGAATATTTAAGCGACTAGCAAATGCTCTGATCAGACTGCGCGTATGCGCAAGCTGATCTGAGCCTTTGCTGGTCGCACATACCACATTGTTAGAAATCTCATGTCGCGGCTGAATTATATTTCTTGGCGAACGGACTTGAGTGTTATTACGAGCGAAATGATGCGAGTCGCTGTGCTATGTTTGGCTTTAGCTTTAATTATATATTTTGCCACAGGTAAGTTTTATTGTAGATTTACTTATATTTAGCATTTTAGAATAAAAAATGGGGGGCTGAACTCAGTATGATGCTGTAATTCGTCCTACACGAAACGCTTTTGCCTGAGTTGTTTTATCGTACCCTTGGGTATGATATATTTTAAAAAAAGCACCGCGCTCGTTGCGCTGAGCAGAAAATCAAATAGCCCTTAACGCGAGAAAAGTAAGAAAGGCGGCAAAATTCAGGAATCGATACAATCAAGTACAACACCTGACCCAAGATACTACATGGGAAAGTGACAAAAACACAATTAAACATCACAAACAAAAGCCAAGAGGTCAGCCCTTTCCCAGCAAGTGACCACAAGGCAGCAATGAACGGACGCGAAAGCATGACAAACACAAGACATAAATAACACACGATCCGCAAAAGAAGTACCGCCTTGGAACAGCCAGTAAAAATGTTCTACTGGAGGACTTAAACCGGTTTCACGGCGCCAACCTCACCCTTAGTTCAGGTGTGGATCGAAACCTGACTTTGCAGCGTGCGAATTTTGTTATTGGCTATCTGGAAAGAATTGCAAGCAAACTTGCTTGGCTCTGACTTGGTCTAAAACTCCAAGGTCATTTTTTTTCTCTTGTCAAGGCTCAAATGCTTGCAAGAATGTATATGTGAGCCTCGACATGAGATATTAGAACAATAAGGCAAAGGCTCAGACAACCCTGTGCAGACGCGCAGTCTGATCAGAAGCTTCGCTAGTCGTTTGAATATTCTATGACTGTTAAGTCACTGACCGAACATCATTTGGAGTTTCTACGCTTAAAAGGAGGCTGCAGAGGCTCGTCTGAGTCTATACTTGTCAAAATGCCACATCGTTGGAAATCACATGTCGCGGCTCATATATGAGCTAGTACATGAGATTTCCAACAATGTGGTATGTGCGACCATCAAAGGCTCAGACAAGCCTGCGCAGACGCGCAGTCTGATCAGAAGCTTCGCTAGTCGTTTGAATATTCTATGACTGTTAAGTCACTGACCGAACATCATTTGGAGTTTCTACGCTTAAAAGGAGGCTGCAGAGGCTCGTCTGAGTCTATACTTGTCAAAATGCCACATCGTTGGAAATCACATGTCGCGGCTCATATATGAGCTAGTACATGAGATTTCCAACAATGTGGTATGTGCGACCAACAAAGCCTCAGAACAGCCTGCGCATACGCGCAGTCTGATCAGAGCCTTTGCTAGTCGCTTGAGTATTCGATGATTGTTAAGCTACTGACTGAATACCATTTGGAGTTTCTACGCTTAAAAGGAGGCTGCAGATGCTCGTCTGAGTCTATACTTGTCAAAATGCCACATCGTTGGAAATCACATGTCGCGGCTCATATATATAATTCCCAGTATACACAGTAACAATATAAGTGTAACTTTACATGAAATTCGGTGGCAGCTCAACTGCCACTGTTCATGATGTAACCACTCAACTATTTTGAAAAAAAAAATGTTCTGTTCGCTACTATTGATCACTAGAAGATTAACTATAACAATATCAGGTAGAAATGTTTAAACATCTATCGCTCTATTACTGGAGAACAGTGGCTGATCCTCGGAGGGGGGGGGGGGTTCAGGGGTTCTCTTGAACCGCCTCTCTGCCCCCTCATCCTCGTTTTTAATATCCTATGAAATGAAATAATTTGGTCTCAGTGAGACCAAAGTATTTCATTTTCATGAGAACTGAGACCCAATTATTTCATTTTCATGAGATAAAATCAGCAAAGCAAATACATACGATTCCCCTTTCCAGAAATCCTTGATCCACTCCTAGAGAAGTGTTGGCCTTCAGCTGTTTTGGTAGTCCTGAAAGAAAGGGTAACTTAACACTAAAATATGTTGCAGCTGAGTTGCCACCCATAATACACCTATTTTGAACAGTGTAGCTTTGGTGAATTTGATGTGCAGTCCAGAAGTTATGACCAGCGCAAACAACGCAGTAACATGTATTCATTTCCAAACGTTAGGCAACAAACGTTAGGACATACGGACATATATTTTGGTACATGTGAAAAGCTCTTCCAACAAGGTATACACACTGTGCGGTTAGATGTTAATTTTCTTGAGAAAGTTTAAACTATGACCATTTTGTATGCTACAGTGTAAAAATAAGCATGACCCTTGTGCCAAAAGCATAGAGTAAATTCCCAATTTTACTGTTTCTCTTCAGAAAGTGGTGGAAATGATGCGAGGAACAAGCCAATCGACAATAGCCTCGTATTCAACACACTCGGTGCTGAAGTTAGAGTGATTGAAATAGTGAAGAGGAGTACTGACTCAACAATACCGAAAAAGACCATGAATAAAACAGGTCTATCTATAACAGACATTGTGAAGGAAACTAGTCAGAGGAAGTAGGAAACAGGGATCAGTCAGACACGTTCCATACAAGACTCATTTTTTGAAAACTTTCGTAAGAGTACGTAAAACTAAGTATATGCACTAGTTTAAAGTCGGGTAAATTCGGACATCAGGTAAATTCGGACACACATTTGCAAACAGTGTAAATCTAGATGAGACGGCTCAGGATTTTCAATGTTTGCTTAGTTTATTCAATTTTATTCTAATCATTCAAAAATAAAAGAAACAAGGTCGCTGTCCGAATTTAGACGACTGTCCGAATTTAGACGACTGTCCGAATATATCCGACTTTAACCTTATTGTTCTGCGGCAGCACTTACAAGCAGGACCATCTTTCTCAAGATTCTACAATATCTTAGACAGTCTTTTTTAGAAAATATACAAATTAAAAGAGCGGAAAAAGAGTGAAAAAAGGTCTGTTCAGTTTTAAAAGTATATCCGAAACAGTAAGACCACGTGGGTCAGCTCAGTAGATTTTTATACTTCTCGCTTAATCGTTTAGCTACTATTTGCTGTAACCCATTTTATCATATGACGTCGCGTCTGGGAGTGAAATAACGCCATGCAATAAAATCTGTAAACCACTAGTGGTTTATCGATTTACGGGAAACGTTATTACGTCCACAACAACGTTGCGTACATGATGACAAAATCATAACGTTTTTACGCCAGAAATGAGATTTCAAAGAATTTGTCATATGATAAATAGAGGATCTTACATGAGTGCTGATGTTTTATTGAATTTATTAAACGAGTTGGAGAAAAGAGATAAAATGCGAGGCTTGCCGAGCATTTTGTTTCTTTTTTGCAACGAGTTTAATAAATTCAATAATACAAGAACACGAATGTTAGATTCTATTTATCATATGACAAATACTTTGAAATCTCATTTCTGGCGTAAAAACGTTATAATTATGTCATTATGTACGCAACGTTGTTATGGACGTCATAACGTTTCCCGTAAAACTATAAACCACTAGTGGTTTATCGATTTTATTGCATGGCGTTATTTCACTCCCAGACGCGACGTCATATGATAAATAGAATCTATCATTCGTGCTCTTGTATTATTGAATTTATTAAACTCGTTGCGAAAAAGAGATAAAAAGCTCGGCAAGCCTCGCATTTTATCTCTTTTTCTCAACTCGTTTAATAAATTCAATAAAACATGAGCACTCATGTAAGATCCTCAATGTATACTGAAGACTCCTTGACTTTGGCAAACAGTGAAGAATCAGATGCAGTGCCACAACAGGTGGTAATTACATTAGAGCCTGCACGGCTCAGTAAAGTTACAACAATTCTTCAGGGATATAAAAATTTCGAAGCCATGACATGTGATTTTCAATAATGTAACATTTTGACAAGTGTAGACTTAGACGAGCCTGTGCAGCCTCCTCTCAAAATTAGAAACTCAAAACGATGTTTGTTCAGTAGCATAAGAGTCATAGAATATTCAAGCGACAAGCAAAGGATCTGATCAGACTGCGCGAATGCGCAGGCTGGTCTGAGCCTTTGCTGGTCGCACGTACCACATTGTTGGAAATCTCATGTCATGGCTCAGATTCATAATTTTACAATTTCCTGAACCATTTCGTTTTAAAGAATGGTGGACCAAAGTTTATAAATTAAATAAAAACAACAACATTTGAACGTTTTCTTATCCTGTTCAATCCGCATGAAAATCAAACCTTATAAAAGAGGGTGCTTTAACATGAATATAGTGAGAGAGTCTTTATGCCTGGTTATAAACCACGGTTGGTTATTTATACGATGGATGGTCAAGCCAAGGACTCAGTAATGACCTAGACATAAAACTTCCATTAGTAGGTTGGCGTCTGCTGCTTGTCTGTGACTGGGCACAACATGGCTTAACTAACTATGTTTGGCTCTGACTGTTTTGAGTTACGTTCCTATTTCTTTGCCTTATCACAGTTGATTGTTTGTCTGTGCCGGTACATTAAACATATTAGGATAATGTGTCCATGTGAGCTAAACAACTGTTTTAACACTAACAGGAACTGGGACGAAGATATTTCCTGTAAAATGCATTTACCTTCATATCTAGCTTAGGAACGATCTGGCCGCTTTACTTTAGTAGTATTCTTGTTTTATTACTTTTTAAAATGCTCGTGTTTGTTTATTTGTTCCTTCTATAAGTGCTTTTGGTTGGTCTGTAATTTGTGATTGTGGCAATTTCTTGTCACACTCTTAATTTTGATGCAAGGAGCTCTAGCGAAAGTTAGTTGGCCACGATACCATAAAACAGATTTTGGCAGTAAAACGTGTTCATTAATGAGCTATTAAGCTACGTTACATAGCAACTTATTATTTCCAAAAGCCCCTTAAAACTTGGGGTTTCCGCTTCCATGCCTCAGTTTACACTTTCATACTGGACACTCTTTGAACCAAGTAATGCGTTAATGCATTACTACTTTTCAAAAGTGAAAGTTAGAAAGGGGTACGTGCATTAAGAGGCTATTTTGGCCCCCTAAGAGGTCAAAAAATGAAACTTGCTCTTCATAAGTTTCTTGGTATTAGTTTATTAGAACAATAGCCAAAGTGTAAAAGTCTGGCATTGATTCGACTTTAACGGTTGCTATGGTAACAAAAAAGGCCATCAAAATAGGCTGAAAATAGGAAAATGACCATTTTGAAGCAAATTTGAGACATGTAACAGAGTAATTAATATAGAGCACAAGCAAATACCAAAAAATAAATTAACAGATGATGAGAATTATCACGGCACACAACATACTAAAAGTTTTTTTTGGTATTTGCTTGTGCTGATATCTAATTCTAAAAAAATCGGTCTACAAAAGCCTTAAATTTGGCCTAAAATGGCAATTTCTCCATTTTAAGCCTATTTTGTCAGCCATTTTGGCTACCATAGCAACCGGTAAAAGTAAAATAATTGCCAGAATTTTACACTTGGGCTATTCTTCTAATAAACCAATAAGATGAAATTGGTGAAAAGCATCTTTCAGTTTTTGGCTCTAGAGGGGGCCAAAATAGCCCCTTAATGCACGTACCCCTTTCTATATTCTAAACTAGCTGGACTGTTCAAGATGCCAATACTCTTTAAAGCAGTTCCAGCTATAGTAATGTATAATTGGGCCTGCTTGTGAGAATTTGGTACTTCTCATATATTCTCAAAAGCCTCCTTTAAATGACAAAGCTGACGTATCAAGCGGGGTTAGATGTATAATGAAGTGCGTTCATAAGATGTTTTTTGCACCCTTCCAACCCTCCCAAAACTAGGCAAAAAAAAGTTGCGTATCAGATACGCAACTTTTTTTTGCCTAGTTCGGGAGGGTCAGGAGGGTGTACTATCATCTATATCTCCTGACTTGTTTACAAAAGTGTTTACATGAATGCCTGATGCGTGTTTATTTGACATTTGCCATTGGTATGGTAACAAAAATGGCCACCAAAATATGGTAAGATAAGAAAATGGTCATTTATGACCAAAAAGTAAGTAAGTTGACCAGGAAAAGGCCACAACCACAAACTGTAGACGAACCAACGGCATAGTTAGGAAAAGACACGGAACACTATCAGCCACATGTCATCAAGAAGACAAATAAAATAAAGCAATCGGCTCTCACACGAAACCAACACAAACAATGAGGGCAACAAGAAACAATTATATCATGGTCTAGATATTTTTCTTTGATATTTTGATAAAATTATTTCAGTATAAAAGGCATTGTGGTTGATTATGTTAAATAAAACAAACCAAACCACATCAAATAATGGAGAAATAGACTAATATATGTTCGAAAATCGCTCATTTTATGGTAATTTCTGGCTTCTGTGACCTTGACCTTGAAACTGATAATTAAGGCATATTTTCAGGTTATTTTAACAATGGTATACTGTGCAGCATATTTCTAGAGGAAGAAGCTAAATATAACTGAATTAAAGAAATTGGTTAACAAATATTGTCAAAATATCCATTTTAAAACTAAAAAAAAATTCATTGACCTTGACCTAGAAGTAATATGGAGGATAAAATCATTTCATTTTAAACGGCGTTGTAGCTGCGTATAAGATTAAATATACAAACCAAGTCAAATCAAATAAAGGAGAAATATACTTAAATATGTGCGAAAATTTATCATTTTAAGTTATTTCTTGCTTCTGTGACCTTGACCTTTAGCAGGTCACTAACAACATAATATGTTATTTTTGGTACATACCCTTAATAAGGAACATATTTCCTCATTTAAAAATCAAATATGTCCCTTCAGCAGATTTTTATGAGATCAGAAATACAGTCACGGATAAAGGGGTACATGCGTTAAGGAGCTATTTTGGCCCCCTCTAGAGCCAAAAACTGAAAGTTGCTTTTCACCAATTTCATCTTATTGGTTTGTTAGAAGAGCCCAAGTGTAAAATTCTGGCATTTATTTTACTTTTACCAGTTGCTATGGTAACCAAAATGGCCGACAAAATAGGCTTAAAATGGAGAAATTGCCAATTTAAGGCCAAATTTGAGGCTTTTGGAGACCGATTTTTTAAGAATTAGATATCAGCACAAGCAAATACCAAAAAAAAACTTTTAATATATTGTGTTCCCGGATAATTCTCATAATCTGTTAAAATATGTTTTTGGTATTTGCTTGTGCTCTATATCAATTCCTCTGTTACATGTCTCAAAATTTGCTCCAGAATGGCCATTTTCCTATTTTCAGCTTTTTTTTGTCGGCCATTTTTGTTAGCATAGCAACCGTAAAAGTCGAATCAATCCCAGACTTTTACACATTGGCTATTGTTCTAATAAACTAATAAGAAGAAACTTGTGAAGAGCAACTTTTTTTTTACCTCATAGGGGGACCAAAATAGCCTCTTAATGTTTGCAAAAACATTGCATTTGTCCTAAATAATAAATATAAACACAATTTTGCACAGCTTTTGATAGACCACAACTATGCGCATCTGTAGAGTGGTGCGTTTTCATTGGTTGCCATTTAACGTAAAATGTGTCACGTTTTGATGATCAACTTGCCAATGACAGTGGATTGTTTTCACTTTAGGTTCAATAACTCTTCGAGATAAGAAAATCAAATCAAATAATTACCAACTTTTGTGTGTCGGACGTTTGATAAACGTTTTGGTTTATTTTTTTTCTGAGACATCTTAATTGGATCAAAAGATACAGTACCATGAAAATTGGACTTATCTTTTTTTGTTTGAGCGTATTATTTCTTCATGAAGGAATTAAAGAACTTCACCGGTCCTCATGGGGCCCTGGATTTGTCTGTAGTGTGTGATTGTGATTCATACCACCCTTACCAACTTTAGCACGAAATATCTCATGATGTGCAAGGTCTACACTGATGTAGGTGGTATAAAATAGTTATACCATGTTTGTCCACCTGTACGTAAGATAATCCATTCACTAAAGATCGTGGATTATCCCCACGTACAAACGGACAACCCATGGTATAACTATTACATATTCTGAACATACTCACTTTTTGACAATACTAAGCATATGCATTGACAAGATCTGAGTTGGGATCATAGTGTCAGTTCGTGCAAACTTTAAGGGTTATTGCCATTGAACGGATGGAATGTCACCATTTTTGCATATATATTTGTATTGAAATATCTGCTTTAGCATTAATTTGTGAAAAATAATAACAGAGTTACGCTCCTTGACTTAAGATATTGAGGAGGAACGAAATTCTGACTTGAGAATGAATAACAAAAAAATGCAAACACAAAACATACAAGATTTATGTTGTTGTTGTCTTGTGTCAATTTGGGCAAATTTATAACATAGTTATGGCACTTGAAACATATTAACTCATTAACTTAAGAATGAACCAATAGAATATGGCAAAAGTATTCATATGCTCATATGCATCGGTATTGACAAGCTCATGGTTGGTTTTGTTGGGCATGAATTGGTGCAAATATATCAAATTTCTTAATTCTGGTTAGAGTTTTTGATTCTGCTGGTTATTGTGAGAATGTATGGGCAGAATATATGGGCCTCAACTCGAGAAAACCTGTCTTCAGGGGTTTGCGAACAACATAGGCGCAGGCCAGCCTGGGCATCCGCGCAGACTGATCAGCGCCTTTGTTATTCGCTTATTGAGATGTATCATATCTAGATTTGCTAAGAGCGAAATTTCAATTTTCTAGCTAGTCTTTGTAGCTGAGGAGACTGATTTGAAACTCGCTTTGTAGGAAACCCCGAAGACAGGTTTTCTCGCGACGAGGCCCATATGACAAACTCTGATATAAATATGGGCATACTTGTGAGTTACAATACCAGCCTGGAGTTTGTCAATATTACTGCATCAGTCAACAATGGCCCTAGGTCAGTGTATCTGCATCACATTGGCACATTTCAAGTCTACATCTCTTTTGGAAACAATGACAGTCCAGATCACCTAGCTTCCTAAGGAGCAAATCTGATAAGGACCCACACTGTTTATCAACCACAAAATTAATTCTTATAAACCTCTATTCTGCCGTGAGTGATGATAAAGTTGGTTTATCAAAGTTGATATATATATATATATCGGTCTAGAATTTCTCAGTATCATATTTCATCCCCTTTATCATTTAAGAAATAAAGTCGACTTTTTGTCTGTTCATGGAATCCTGAACATTTCGGGTCTCTTGCAAAGCATGTTAACTTTGCAAAAGATCAAAGTATTTTTGATTCCATGAATGGACCAAAAATTGAATTTATTACTTATGTTTACATTTTATTTTATCAGTCAAGTATCCATTTTCAATTTTTCACATAACTTTGCTGGTTTTCCAGATATTTTGAAAAGGAGGATTTGGAATGGCTAAAATGCCAAATTTCCATACTAATATTCTATGATTGTTAAGCTGACTGAACAGCATTTGGAGTTTCGAAGCTCAAAAAAAAAGAGACTGCACAGGACGGTCTGAGTCTATACTTGTCACTTGTTGGAAATCGCATGTCGCGGCTCAAAGGCTCAAATATCAAAGGATCTCTGACAATTTTAATGAAGGATTGCCCATAATAGTGGCCAGAAAAATGTTTCAAAGAAAACGATAGTTTTCCATCAAATATGGTAGGTTCAACTATCGAATTATCCGTGAAAGCGTTATTCTCATTGGGCAAGTACCTATTAAAATATGGGTTGAAAACCCTGTTTTGGCTATTCAACATATAGAAAATAGAATAAATTTGTTTTACTGAAGTGCTTCCCCCCCTCCCAAGTGGGGGGGGGGGGCAGGGGGACAATGTCAAATGTTCAAAAACAATTATAAAAAATTATTAGGAACTTATTTTGTACAAATCTGCAGGTAAATATCAATTTACAATGGCATGTATCAGGGCTTAGTTATGATTGCGTACCAAGCAATTAATTGCCTTATTTCTCAACCAAAACATACGTTGTGGGTACTCAAAAGAACATTCGCAATGAGACTGTTCTTTTAAGTACCAAATTATAGGTTAAATTTGATGAGCAAGAATTTTTTTTATAATTTTAAGCTCAAATTGTGTTTATCTAGACTATGACATATACAGTATGCAGGTATGATACACCTCAGTGAACATGTCAAACTGGCTGAACTTGATATACAACAGGTAGTTTTCCAAAATTATGGACAGCATACTTATTTGAAGCGATGAAATCTTCAACCTGAATTATGTTTCCATGTATGTAGGCGAATACCCGATGAAACTTTGCTTTTCTGTGAAGTAAAAGAGCTATGAGCATTAAGGGGCTTTTTTGACCCTCCCTATGAGACTATTTTAAAAATTGTTTTCACCAATTTCTTGTTTGTTTATCAGAATAATAACCAAAGTGTTAAAGTCAAATTACTTTTGACTTTAACCATTTGTATGGAAACAAAAATGGCCGCCAAAATAGGCCGACAATAGGACATTGGCCATTTTGGAGCAAATTTGGGATGTTTGACAGAAATTAACAGAGCACAAGCAAATACCAAAAAGATATTTTAACAGAAGACGAGAATTACCACAGCACACAACATATTAAAAGTTTTTTTGTTGATATTTAGCTGTGCTGATATCTAATTTTTTAATAATCAGTCTCCAAAAGCTTAAAATTTGGCCCAAAATAGCAATTTCTCTATTTTAAGCCTATTTTGTTGGCCATTTTTGTTACCATAGTAACTGTAAAATTTAAATATATGCCAAAATTTTACACTTCCGTTATTCTTCTAATAAACCGATCAAAAGAAATTGGTGAAAAGCAATTTTCAGTTTTGGGCTCTAAAGGGGGCCAAATTAGCCCCTTAATGCACATACCCCTTTGGTCACAAAAATACCCCCAAAAACCCTAATGTCCTGGCATAATTATGCAATATTTTCAAAATATTTTTATTTTGCTAGGAACACATAATGTAAGGGTTTGATTTAAGCACAAAAATATATATGTCAAATATACATTATCCTAGCCACAGGCTGTCAAAATTTGGGCAGATTGAATAGGAGACTGTCGGAGCTCCTTTATACGATCAGTCTTTATAGCTGATAAAAAAAGGTGGGCGGGAGGTTTATCAGGTCAGAAACCCCTGAAACATTTTTGAAATGAAGCATATAGTTTTCAAATTGGGCCTTAATTAATGCGAGAATGGGTTTGACCTTGTACTAAGCTGAGGATATAGTGTCATGCTTAATGACACAAAACTGGGCATCTGGTCAGGCTGGTACTAAGTAGAGGATATAGTGTCATTCCTGGGCAGGCTGGAACCAGCAAATCCTGTAATCAAGCCAAGCACTCTACCACTGAGTCAGACTCACAAAACTTTATAGTGTCCTCTGCAGATGAGATTGGTGTTAAGGAAAACTCAAAATACATACAGTAAAAGCTAGTTTATTTCTTTTCCCATCTAAACTCCAGCTGATAAGTTTTTAGACTTAATTTTTCGCAATAACTTTTTTATCTTCAATTTTAGCAAAATGTGTTCCCGATGAAAAGTATTCAGGAACGCCTCCGCCAACTTCTCTAAATAGTTCCAACATTCTAGATGCTGCAGGTTCCTCTGTGCTTAGATGCACTCTTTGATCATTTTAAGCAAAGCGCAAATAAACCAAGTCCAAGATGTCAGTCAAAAAGTTACATTGCTCCGCCCTAATTCAGTTACTAAAGCGATGGATGGCTTGTTCAAATATAATAGAAATTGCGCCTGATTCGCTCGTGCGTTAAGCTAGTGGGTCATCTCAAAACCGTTCATTTCATAGCACGTGCATAAGAGAAAAATTGCACGTCATGTGATAACCCAGCCTTTGTTCCTACAAATGAGCCTGCATTGAGTTGATTCTGCATATGCGCGATAAATTCTGAGTATATGTTACGGCAGTTTTATGTTATGCACAGCCTTTGAAGAACGGGATCTGCACCGCTTCCGAATATTTTTTGAAACTACCCCTTTCTGTCACGCCTATACAAATTATACCTGTCATTAAAAGACTTAGAAATTTGGGACGATTTCAATTTTTGCAAAATCTTCATCTATATACACAAAAATCTGTTTGCGCCACAAGCACAAGACCTTTTGGAGAAGTTGGCGGAAATTCTCCTCTACAACTTTCATCGCGAACACATTTTGCTAAAATTTAAGATAAAAAAGTTATTCCAAAAAATTTAGTCTAAAAACTTAACAGCTGGAGTTTAGTGGCCTACTGATCACTTTCAAACAGTTTAGATCCAGATCAGCTGGTCTGCTGATAACCTTTGAAATCAGTTTAGGTCCAGATCAAGGTTGACAGTCACAATCTGGATTCAAACTGTTACCAAAGGTATTCCAGAAAAAACTTATTCACCCATAAAGCCCCACCTACAATATGAAGCAGACGACAAATTCAAATTTTGCGTCTTTTTTTTTTTTTCAAAAAAGCAAATAAGGCATATTTCATAAGAATCATCTGTAAGTGTACGGTTTTACATCTGCTGCATCTATTCAAGCCCATTTCAGACTAGATTTTTTCATGGAAGCAACCATATCAATCTGGAACTTTTGTTAAGGCCAGAATTTTTTTATTATTTGATTTACGGGAATTTTTTTTCAGACCTAGGGTCGGGGGGACGAAAAAAAATAAATAAAAAAGCTCTGAAAATGACCAGTTGACTGGTCATTTTCAGAGCTTTTTTTTTTTTTAGAGCTTTTTTTTCAGAATTTTTTTTTTCTTCTTTTTTTTCTTTAATATCTCCAGAAAAACAGTAAAACTAGTAAGGTAATCTTTAAATATTTCATCATTTTCCTAAAAATCTGGACAGGACAATCACTTTTAACAGTGTCATTCTCAAAAATGCATAGACAGAACCTCAAAAAAATATTATTTTTTTCAACCAAACATATAATATTTAGAGTCAGCGGATAAAATAAAAAAAAAAAAATAGAATTTTTTTTTTTTTCCTACTTTCCGGAAAATTACAGTAGGAGGGTTCGTAAATCCAAAAAATTCTGGCCTAAGATCAAAATACAAAAATATTAACACCTGAATCTTCTATATATCAAAGATTATATAAGGGAAAAATTGTCCAAGTTCTCATAGCTGTAATTTTGTCAAAATTATTTAACCAAACTCCTTCATGCATATGTTCAATGAGTCTTCATTATTTAGGCAAAGTATATAAATTGCTCCAACAAAAGCTGTGGTAGGAGTTGATCAGCCCATGTATGGACAAAAATAGCATAAGCATAAAGCCCTTTATAAAAAGCAATTTAAAACTACAAAGGGAAATAACTCATAGAATTAGCCCCTAGCCCTTACCTTTTTGTTTAAAGTATTTGTCTTGTATATGTAAATAAGTTCAATTTCCAGCAATGACTCTATTAAGGAAACAAAATGTTACTGACAGACGGACACACAATGTGAAAACGGTGCAGGGGGGGGGGGGTATAAATACTTTTAGTAAATAGGTATTTTTTTAACCACTTAGAATATACTTTTAGCCAATAAGTTGAGTCCTGAATTAAGGCTACTTAAGAAAATAAAGTTGCGCCTAAAGTTAAGTATGCTTACTGTCAAAGTATCATACCAGCAGTATTTACACTAAATAGTCAATACACATACTTGCTGGGCAGTTTTTCATCCTTTTTGTCATCTGCTGATTTTTCAATTAACTTTTCAAAACATTCTTTTCTGAAAATAATCAGTGTTAAACAGTTTGGATCCAGATCAGGAGGGTCAACTCTGAACTGTGTCTAAACTAAAAAGTTATCAGCAAATGACAAAAGTCTTGGCTAGCATTTAAAAAAAATCCGGTTAAAATTGTGAACATGTTCTAACCCTTAATTTTCAGCATATGCTTTTTGTGCTTAAAAGAACCATCTCATTGAGCTAGTTCTTTTGAGTACCAACAAGATATGCTTTAGTTGAGAAATTAGAAACTTATTTTTCTCTTTAAGTCCTGTAATCAGGTATATTTTGATTTCTCCAGAAATACATTGGTATTAGGGTCATCAACTGGAAGATTCCATTTGCAAAATTCGTTCAAATTAACTCTTTGCATGCTGGTATCTAACTTTTATTTTTTTTTTTTTTTACAAAAGTCTTTCAGAACACTAACATAATGTCTAACAGTTTGAATCTAGATCAAGATCAACATTCTGTCAGTCCTGATCTGGGTCTAAACTGATTTGATAACAAAAGTAGTTGCTAGCAAGGAAAGAGTTAGATCAAAATATTGTCAATTTTAGTTTTAAGTGACATTATTTTGAGAAAAACGGGTTTTTGTTTTTCTCAAAATATTGTCACTTAAATCTGTTTCTCAAAATATTGTCACAAAACTGTTTCTCAATATTGTCACTTAAAACGGTTTCTCAAAATATTGTCACTTAAAACTCGTTTTTCTCCAATGACTAGGAAAAGTTCACTAATTAATGTCTGTTGTCTAAATGTTTATAAATGAATCTTCAAAGCTTGTGAACAGCAAAGGTACCTGACCTGAAATAGAAAAATCATAAGTAAAAAAAATGATAAAAGACAAGGAACACAATGCACTAGAGCTATACTGCAAACAAGTGCACATTCAGTTGTTTATAAAAAGGATGGTAAATGTTCTAAAATTTTGATTAGTTGCCTACTTTCTACTGTCCTACCAGCCAAGAGTGATGGTGACTTCATGATTTGTTAACAAAGTTATCAGGGACTTATAAATGATAGATCACTTGTGTATTAATCCTATCCTCAGGATAGGATTAATACACAAGTGATCTATCAATTTGTGTTAGCTCAAGTGAAGTGAACACGTTAGTTTTTTACTTAGCACTTGTAAACGAAGTACTACGTCACTGTCACTTTTGGATGGCAAGACAGTAGTTGCCTACTTTCTAGTTCCCTGTCACAAAAGCCAAAACAGGACATGCCCAGATTAGACTTAGAAGCAGTCTGATAAGGATCTTTTCTTAGTTACTTCTAACAACCGCTTAATGAGTTCCATCAGTAGTTGATTGCTTATGGAGCCTACACAGGGCAAACCCAGATCAGACTGTTTCTGTAGAAGCAGTCAGATCAGGTCTACCCTGTTTGCTTTTCTGACTAACAATTTGAGAGTTCCAGCCCTAAAAACCAATTTTCTGTTTGAGAACAGAAATTCAGAATTTTAGTTCATTTATGGTATACATTAACTTAAGACAGATTAAATACTTCTCTAAATCATCCTATAAATTGAGAGTTGAAAAAAAAATGTTAAAGAAAAAAATTGCAAATGTTTATCTGGTTAAAAATCTGAGCCTAACCATATTAAATTAATATTCTACATTCGCTCAACTATAGGGATTTTCCTACCTTTCTGAAGTCAGGGCCAGGGGTCTTTCAATTTGGGAAAAAAGCATTTGGATATTTTACTGGAGGGCTTAAACCGGTTTCATGGCAACAACCTCACCCTTAAAAACAACCTTTTCCAAAAACTATTTCAGGAATACCAGAGAGTCAAACAGTTTGGATCCAGATCAAGCCTAACATTTTGTCGAGCCTGATCTTGACTCAAACTGTTTGCAAAGGTAATCCAGGGCTTACCCTGGCTCAGACTTTGTTGTGGCCAACACTTTAGCCAAATGGAGGAAGTTGGAGCCAAATGAAAGTAACTTTAGCCAAGGGTTTAGCCAGAAAGTAGTATGATCAAGTTGTTTTGTATTTAAATCTTTGCCCGCTAGGGGCAACTTTTGTTGTCTGCTGATAATCTTTGCAAACAGTTTGGACCAAGATCAGGCCCAACAAAAGGTCGGGCCTGATCTGGAACTAAACTGTTTGACACCTGGATGGTATTGAAAAAATCCAGCATCCAAAGAGTAAAAATGGCACATTTAGTGTGAAAGAATATTTGAAAATACAAAAGCTGATCAAAATACACGGTTTTGCAAATATGTGTTAATTTTTGAACCACCTAGACTACTTTTAGCCATTGACTTATATTTGTAGCCACTCTACATTTTTAGTAGCAAATGGCTACAATGGCTAATGGCAAGGTGAGCCCTGTAATCAGCAGACGACACTAGAAGGCAAAGAGTTAAGGATTCTATATGAGTACTCATGTATTTTCTAAGTTATTAGTACTCATGTATTTTCTAAGTTATTAAACAAGTTGACGAAAAGGGATAAAATGCAACATTTGCGGAGCACTTCATCAGTTTTGCAACAAGTTCAATAAATTCACTAATACAGAAACATGAACGTTAGATTCTATTTCATCATATGAGGTCGCATCTGGGAGTGAAATAATATCATGCATTAAAATCCATAAACCACAAGTGGTTTACTGATTTTCGGGAAATGTTATAATGTCCATAAAAAACGTTGCAGTGCATAGTGACAAAATAATTACGTTTTTAAGAACAGATATTTCAAAGTAATCTTCATGTCATACGATAAATAGAATATAACATTCATGCTCTTGCATTATTGACTTTATTTAAACTTGTTGGGGAAAATGATAAAATGCTCGGCAAGCCTCACATTTTCTCTTTTCCACAACTCATTTAATGAATTCAATAAAACATGAGCACTCATGTAAGATCCTCTATTTATATGACATTGAATTTGCTTTGAAATCCTATATTCACTGTGAAAATGTTAAGATACTGGGATTTTCATTATAATAAGGCCACAGTACGATAGGTAATTATGTAATGTTACTTAATATTTAAACCACTAGTGGTTAATGGAGTTTAATACAGGACATTGTTTCACTCCAAGGTGCAATACTTTCTGATAAAGTTAGGGTAAATAATATGGTACTTACGTTTCCCAATTCTCAAATTTAGCAATTTTATAATGGCCTCCACCATCCCCTTATAGCCATCCTTACACCACCTTATCTTGGTATACTAAGCGAGCACTGCAAAATAAATTTCATTGCAGGGTAAAACAATTCTACTGTTGTCTAACTATCTACATGCTAGTGGCAACTTTTGTCATTTGCAGAATACTAAAGTAAACAGTTTGGGACCAGATCAGGCTCGGCAAAATTACTATATAAATTATGATACAAATATTTATTGAAACTCTGATGGTATTCATGAAAAGATAAACTTATAAAATTGGTTTAGAAAAAAAATCAGATGACAAGAAAGCAGCAGGCAAAAATTTAATGTTAGCCTTTGATATTACCTCTATAACTCTAGTGTTGTCTGCTGATAAACTTTGCGAACAGATTGGACCAAGATGATGCTCAAAAGAACATAGGGCCTGATCTGGATCCAATCTGTTTGACACTCAGTTGGTATTCCTGAATGATTTTTTTTTTTTAAAAGTCGATTTGAAAAAATCAGCAGACGAGAAAAAAAATCATGAAAAATTGTCAAGGGTGCAAGGAGTTAACCATTTACTTCATAAGAAATCCTTTGACCCCTTTGAAATATAATGTATATGAAAATATTATGGAAATTAGAGCATTTGCTCTTTTGGAGCAAATGCTCCATTTTCCATAATGTTTTCAAAAGTATCCAAAAATTGATTTTTTTTCAATGTGGTTTAAAATTAGAAAAATGAGGTCATGATTTAAAAATAGCCAATGGAGTAAAGAGTTAAGCAGCACAAGAGCTCACCTGTGACCCTGTCTGTTCATAATATAGTGGTTTATTGCTCTATACATTGCTATTTAAGAAATTTCAATCCTTGATCTACCGAATATATAAATAAATGATACCAGATGGTGGCTGTGGTGTGATGGTGGTGGTGGATTGGGTGGTGGGGGGGGGGGGGGGGGCTATATTTCAACAAAGCTAACAACCAAACATACTTGCAACGGTTTTCTTGAACATTTAACCATGTATATATACGCTATGAACCCAGATCAGGCTGCACTGTAGTCTGATCTTGGGCCATTTTGTTTGAAATATAAGCCATCAAAGTATATAAGCAGATGATAGTGCAGACAACCAGCTAACACTAGTTTTAGCTTTAAGCCAACCAGTAGTAATTTGTTGGGAGCAGCTCTCATCTGCTTAAGTTCTAAAGTAGTTTAAATTGTAACAAATATGGACCCAGAATTCAGACTGCTCCCTTTGTCTAATCAAGAGTTCATATTGTTTGCTACCATTTACAGGCCCCCAGATAAGAGAGTGTAACAGAATTTATTTTCTTATTTCTCAACCAAAACATATGTTGTGGGTACTCAAAAGAACCATCTCAATGAGACCATTCTTTTGAGCACCCAAAACACATGTTTAAACTAATCGGTAAGAAAATAATCATAATTATACGTTAAAAAAATTGCTACGCTAAAAAAATTGCTTAACTGGTCCTATGCAATTTATATATCTAGTCGGAAGTGCAATTGATTAGCTGCAGCAGCAGTAAATAGCAGACATATCTTAGACATAAAAAGGAACATGACCGAGTTAAATATTTCACTGAATGTTAGTTTAACCCTTAAAATGCAAACCTCAACTGCAGCAGATGACATATTTCAACATCATTCCCAATTTTCGAAAAAAATAAGGTGTGAGATTTCATGAGAATCATCTGCTGGCAGACAATTCTCATGAAATATCATACCTTTTTTATTTTTGAAAAAGCAGCAAAAGTTGAAATGGTCGTCTGCTGCAAATTATAGGTGGCGCTTTATGGATTAAGTATAAATTGGTATACATACTATTAAAAATGTGATTGTTTCCATATTTGCCAACACTGTAGGACTATGAGACTTGGACCTGTAAAAAGAATGATCAAGTTTGTAAGCTCTTTGCATACTTGGTAGTAGTTTAAGCTAACTTCTAAAAATAAAAGTATTCAATTCTGGACTGACATTCTGTTGGTCCTGATTGGAGTTCAATCTTTTTGCAAAGATTATCAGCAGACTCCAAGTTGCCCCCGTACAGCATTAAAATTAATTCTAACGTGACTTTTGATTGGATGATGTCAAAAATTTGCGACAGTATATCCTATGATATACTGTAGGAAACAGTTTGACGTCATTAATTACATAACATTTCCTTGTATGACATGCCGCATCATGCGGCATGCAACCCTCCAATTTGAGACGAAACTGCAGAAGTGCATTAGAATGGGGATAACCATATATAAAGTTTTCATTTGGGGAGGTATTTCGTCTGATATATGCTTGGGAATCACATTTAACAGCTCCGCTCCCGCATCACCGTAAAACTAAATATCCAACTGTATATCTGAGAATATACCTCCCCAAATGAAAATTTTGAATATGGTTATCCCCTTTGAATGTTTTAACCTTTTTTTTCAGGATTCTTCTTCCTCTGCTCTATGATCTGCTCCTGTTCTAAGCATGCCTTTATTGCAAACAATATGGACCCAGAACTGAAATCAGACTGCTTCCTGTCTGATCAGAGTTTATAGGGCCCTGCTATCCGCAGTAGACATAAATGCAGATGATATTTTCAGGTAGGATATGTATTAAGTGATGTGTTAGCTGCTTAAAAGTTTTGGAGGAACAAGAATAAATAATATATCCCCAGAAAATCATGAATACTTTGGGTCTCTTGCAAAGTCCTTTGGGCTTCACTTACTTTGCAAGAGACCCTTGTATTCATGATTCCATGAACAGACCAAAAACTGAATTTATTGCTTATGTTTACGTTTTATTATCAATATCTAAAATTAAAAAATGATTTATACTTTAGGAAACAAAATAGTTTTGTATTTAATATGAAATCTTATTGACGGTTTTGTTGGAGTATTAAATGGAAAAGCGGAACAGACAGCGTTAACACAGACCGGCAATGGAGCAAACAACAGGCTTGTTTTGCATGTGCGACTCGGTGTGGTACGCTGTCAATCACAACACCAGTATCACTTCTGGCAAATGAGCTCATCTTTCGAAGCGTGTTGCACAGGCAAGTCAGCTTGGCAGCTGTGAATCAAATTTATGTCATTCATGAGGCTATGAACGGTTGCAAAAATCTGAAGGTTCATTGAAGGATTGCTTCGAAAATGTAAATATGTATTACTAACCTACAGAACTGCTGGCACTCATCCAGAGAAAGTATTAACGCTGGTTTCCCAGGGGTAATTCCTTAGACATCTTAGCAAAGCACTGCAAACACAGGACAAGGTGCCTGATTGCTGAAACATCTGAGGCTTCTAAAAACATTTATTTATAATTTTACATACATAATTTTACAATCTTATTATTTTAAAAACATAATAAAACATTTTAAAATGAACAAGCTCACTAGAATTAAGTAATTATCACAATTATGACCAGTGTAGACTCCAATGAGCTTGTGCATAAGCACAGTCTTGTCAGAGCCTTTGCTGTTCACATACCCTAAAGATACAAGTAGGATGATTTAGACTAAAACATTGACAAAAAGGCTACCCTTGATCTACATGTTTAAGTAATTATACCTTATACCTATGCAATAACTACTATCATCTTATGAGCTGGTTCAAATGATGATGATGATGATGATGATGATGATTAAAATGATATGAACAAAATAATATCCAACTATGCGAAATACTATTAACAGGCATCTGTTTAATTACAGCATCATTTCATTATGTTTGGTCCAAAAGCAAGTGTTAAGTTTTGAAAATCTGAAAAACATTAACTGGGACATTATCAACTAGGTGTAATGAGTAAAACAATTTTTACCCATAAATGGCGTGTTAAAAGCTATAGCAAGAATACATTTCATGGTATTATAGCTCGAAATGGGGAGTATGAGATCACATCTATATTTTAATGATTTTTGTGTTTTCATTTTTATTTTAATCAAATTGCCAACCAATTGTACCCACAGATGTTCGTCACCACCATAGAAAAGTTTTTTGGTCTTAAAACATTTCATTTTAGGAAAAACAAACAGTTTCATTTAAAGTAAATAAGGAAAAATCTACAATTTTGATGTTAATGAGGTATTTATGTAATGCCACTAAAAGTATCACATTTATTTAAAAATTAAGTATAAGAAAATACTAAGAAATTAGGAACACTGTACCAAATCATAACCAATGAACCAAGAACGAAATACAAAAAGCAAAACCATAACTAAAACATCCGTAAACTAACTCAAAACACAAACCAATCCCAAAGAAATCAAAACTTAAATTAGACAAACTAAAGTAAAACAAAACCAAACCACAAAAATATAAATCAATATACTACCATGACAGCGGAATAAATCCATTATTTACCCAACACAACTAAAACAGAATACCTCTGCCACAATCAAAATCTACACCAGAAAACCTATAAAGTGTTCAAAAAATCCTCAAAACCACTACAGAATAAAGCCAATCACCTTGTCAAGGAAAACCACTTAGCTGGGAAACAGTCAATCATAAACCTAGAACGCCTAGATGTGCAAGAGAACAAAACAAAGAGCAAAAAAACAGTGTTGTTTCCAATTTCTTAAGAGCCTTAATAAATTTTGTTTACTTCAAATTTTGATGACAAAAATACCTCATAATAAAAGGGTGCTTTGATCCAAAATTTCCATAAAAAATCAAATATAAATACTTGAAGAATTTAGGCAGGTAGAAATTTAGATAAAAAAAAAATCACATTTCAATTTTAGTAACAGGTGGATCAAACAAGAAGGTATTTATAAAGACATTTAAATTTGACCTGTATTCTTTTTTTTTTTTTTTTTTAATTTTTAGCATTTTTTTCAGTTTCCCTCCCACCTCCAAACACTAATAGATTAAAGTCCGAAATAGTGAAACATTCAATGATATTGTTAAACTAAATGATGCTGCAACAACAAAGTTCTAAGATGAATTTTCAGTTACACTAGATTTTTGTATCTATTTGTGTTCTTTGTCACTAAATATTACACAGCAGACATTTGTTAAGCATATTAGTTTATAAATTCTTAAAAATCCCAGTCAACAATTTTTCAGTTATGTCAGGAAGGGTCTTCCTGGGTTGAACCAGTACAAACCAAGGATTAATGTGTTGCTCAAGGCCACAAGGCCTGTGAGGCTCAAAACCACAACCCTTTGATCTCGAGACAAGCACTCTGCCACTGAGCCACTGCGCTCCCTAGTTAGCAAAAATTAGAACAATTCCAATGTAGATCTTTTATCTGAATTGGTAAATTAGCTTAGTGCTTAGTTATGAAAGGTAGATAAGCTAGTCATGTGCTAAAGTGATCTGAACTAACCATTGTTTAATACTCAAAATAAAGTTTCTTGAGTGATACACAAACTTGCCTCACAGTGACTAACCCTTAGTTGTGTAATTTGTTTTGATGCTTTGTGTCCAAGTCAACACATTGTAGTCATGTTTGGACATTTTCCTATCTTCCTGGGTTGAACCAGTACTAAGCAGAGGATAGTGTCTTGCTCAACTAGGACCCTTTGACCTCCAGTCTAACAATCTACCAGCTGAGCCAGGTTTTCCTAAAGATGACAAATAATGATAAATAAAGTAGGTTTGTTTTTAACAAACCAAAACAAAATTACTAGTGATGGTTCATCAGCTTAAGCTCATACAAAAGATTAGAACCTTGGATCCTACCTGAAACACCTGAGTAAACATATGGTTTATTTGTAGGCTGATCTTATAATACAACTTGATTATTTCTGATGACGACTTAATGCTGTAAATGTTCTGTGGCTCTTCCTCACTGTGGGTTGGTCTGCAGTTTGTGATTGTGCTATTTCCTGATCATACCCACTTTTAAATAAATTGCTATTAAAACTACAAACTTATTTTATCAAAATGAATTTAATTACTTTTCTTACTGGCCGCTCCAAGGCGGTGCTTCTTTTGTGAATCTTTTTTTTGCATTTGTATTTTGTGCCTGTTTCTTGCAGCCTTGTGGTCACCTGCTGGGAAAGAGCTGACCTCTTGGCTCTCTTGTATGTGATGTTTTCTTGTGTTTTTGTCACTTTCCCACATGCTGTCCTGGATCAGGTGTGGTATTTGATTGTATCAATTCCTGATATTACCTGTCTTCCTTCCTTGAAATTCTAATGAAGCTACTTTGCTAATTAGGAAAACTAGATCTGGAGTCGTATTTGATTGTATCAATTCCCGATATTTCCTGTCTTCCTTACTTGAAATTCTAATGAAGCTACTTTAATTAGGAAAACTGGATCCGGAGTGGTATTTGATTGTATCAATTCCTGATATTTCCTGTCTTCCTTACTTGAAATTCTAATGAAGCTACTTTGCTAATTAGGAAAACTGGATCCGGAGTGGTATTTGATTGTATCAATTCCTGATATTTCCTGTCTTCCTTACTTTGATGAAATTTTAATAAAGCTACTTTGTTAATTAGGAAAACTTGAAAGCTTTTGTCTGTTCTAAGGTGATGATTCTGTTGTTTATTCATCCTTTGCTATTGCTCCCATAGTGTGTCTGTTTTTTGTGATCAGTCGTTTTGTAGTGTGGTTCTTGGTGCTCTTTCTTGTTTTGGAATCATCTTGCTGAAGAGGAGAGGTCTGGTTGCTTTAATTGTGGCTGTCCTGTCTGCTTATGACATGGGTTCTTGTCTGAAGTCTGTTTATACCTGTTTTAAAAACGTACAATATTAAAAGAATGAAATCCAATTCAATTCAAAGTTTTGTTTCACCTTTAAACAAAGGTTTCTGAATTCTGCTTAGGTTGCACAAACTGTTGCTTAAGAAACTATGACCTGCATTTGAGCTTGTAGATAGATCCACAATATATTAGGTATTGACAAAGGACATTTTGATTTAAGAATTCGGAGCTTATATCTGTAAAAAAAAAATCTATTTAACAGCATTAACTTATAAATCACATTGCTAGTATCAAAGTGAAAACCTACTAAAGTGGTCAAAAGAAAAGGAACATTTTCGTTAAAGAATTTGGGGCCTATATTTGTAAAAAAATCAATTTCACAGCATTAAATTGTAAATCACATTGCTAGTATCAAAGAGAAAACCTACTAAAGTTGTCCAAAGAAAAGGGAGGTACACAAATTCCATAACAGTATAAGTGGTCACATGATCCAATTAAGTATTTTTGTAATTTTGATATGACCATAGATTAATTATTCAGTTTGTTCAAGGATTGCAGCAAGAGAGCTGCAATTTATTTTTGTTGATACCACTTGCCAAATAAACCAATTTCCAAAACAAAAAGTCAATAAATTCCAAAGATTCATATGACAAGCAGAGCCAAGGGCGAGCTGAAGCCATCAACCCAGCACCAAGATTTATCCTGGCAACCTCCACGTCACCAAAAGAAATCATTGACCCTGCTTTGTCTGGGTGACTGAATTCAGTCTGAAAAAAAAAGTTTTTTGTTTGTTTGTTTTTAGAATATTCATGCATAGCATGAATAACCATTTCAGGAAGTGGCAATAAATGAGTAAAGTCCATAGAAGTATAGGGAATTTCTGGAACACGAAACCTAGACTTTCTAGAATATTACAATGTAATGGGAGTTTCTAGAATTTAATATCATATAGAACTTTCTGCATTGCAATAATTGATGTAAATCTTCAGACAACTTACAAATGTATAAGATGACTCACTAACCATATGTAAAAGTAGAGCTCCTATCTTCTGTAAAGTCAATTTACTTATGAAAAAAAAACTTAAGATGATAGTAAGCTTCAATAAAATTACAATTTACTTATGAAAAAAGCCCCTTAGATGAGATAAGACCTGTAAAATGGAAAAGGCCCTTGTGATGAGATGACCCATTTATTTTGAGTAAAAGCTCCTGAATGAGCAGAGCCCTTGTGTAAAATTACAATTTACTAATGAAAAAAGCCCCTAGGATGAGATAAGACCTGTAAAATGGAAAAGGCCCTTGTGATGAGATGACCCATTTATTTTGAGTAAAAGCTCCTGGATGAGCAGAGCCCTTGTGTAAAATTACAATTTACTAATGAAAAAAGCCCCTTACAGTTTCTGTAAGATTACCATTAGCTTATTAAAAGTCCCTTAGAGGAGAGGTGTCCAATTTACATGAGTAAAGGCCCTAGGATGAGCAGAGCCCTTCTGTAAAATTACAAGTAACTAATGAAAAAAGCTCCTTAGACTTTCTGTAAAATGACCATTAGCTTATTAAAAGTCCCTTAGAGGAGAGGTGTCAGATTTACCTGAGTAAAGGCCCTAGGATGAGCAGAGCCCTTCTGTAAATTTACAAGTTACTAATGAAAAAGCTCCTTAGACTTTCAGTAAAATAACCATTAGCTTATTAAAAGTCCCTTAGAGGAGATTTGGCCTATTTACTTGAGTAAAGGCCCCAGGATGAACTGGCCTGATGTAAAATTAAAAATTACTTGCAAGTAAAAGTACTTTTAACTTTTACTAGGAATAATGTATGTTAATTGCTCGGGATGTGATGCAAAATTTCCCTTGCTAAGAATGCTAGGCAAAAATTATTACTGTTCAAGCCAAGCTTGTGCTGCATATGATCTAGAATGCCACTCCACTGCCTTACAAAAAAGAGGAATCGTCCGAAATGTGGTGTAAATGCATATGGTCTGGGATGCAATAATACCAATACTTTTACATAGTAAACTGTTAAAAGGCAGTCAAGATGACTTTTTACCTTTACATTGTACCAAGACTAATTATTTACTTACAGTAAAAGTAATCCACCAATCAGAAGATCAGAGGTAATATCAGTACATACCCTACATGGCAAGCAAACTCTGAATAGGCAAAGACAGTCTTGGAAATCATACCAATACCACTATCTTCTTTAGAGTCCATGGACATAACACAATACACTTCAATGGAAGAAAATATGTTCAGACCTCCAGATAAGAGACTGGAGTAATAAAAAAAATCTTTTCAATCAAACAAAACATATGTTGTGGGTGCTTGAAAGAACTGTCTCATTGAGATGGCTCTTTTTAGCACCCAAATCTCATGTTTCAACTGATGGAAAAGATATCAATTTTATGTTCATCTTTGTTGTTGTTTATCTTGGCCTAATTTAATATCTGTGTTGCAATGTAAACTTATTATATGTAATGTAATGTTATTGTTAAACTGCAAAAGTGGACTTTTGTTGTTTGTATTGTTGTTGGTTGTTACTCCCATTGCAGGATTCTGTAATTATTCTATGTTTTATTGTGCATTACATTGTGTCCATTCTAGTTTTGCAATCATCTCTGGTTGCTTTGCTCTGTTTGTCTTGCTGGCGTCTCTTTGTTGTGTGGCTTTTCCTCACAATGCCATCGGTTTGTCTGCAGTTTGTGATTGTGGTATTTCCTGATCATACTATTTTTGGTGAAACAGCAAACTAGTTACCAATATCTTATTGCTTGTAGCCTATGTATTAAATATATCATTTACAGCAGGCTCAACATAGGAGTCTAATTTTTGTGTGATGACTAGTTTTTCAGCTTACCATACCCTTCTAAGATGGTGGTTCTGTTGTTGTTGATTTGTTGCTTATTAGCGCTCCCATTGTTTATATGGATTTTGCATTTGGTTCATATTTTAAAAAACAGTACTTAGTGCCCTTTCTAAATTCCAGCTATTTGTTGTGTAAATTCTTCAGCCTCAGAAAGATGAGGTCATCTAGTTTTAAGTCTTTTACAACTGAAGCATTTTAGCTTACATTAAGCATACCAAAAAGAATATTCCTAAGAATATTAAGAACACTGAGTAAATCAAGTAAACCAAAATTAGTTCCTTGATTACCAAGGATGTATCATAACTTTTAGGCTTAAGCTAATTATAAAGACCATCACCAAGTAATTTGTTATTCATTAACTGTTTTGTTTTGATTCTTTATGTCCCAGTTGACTATTTTTCAGTCATGTTGGGACTGGCCTTCCTGGGTTGAACCAGTACTAAGCCCGATAAGCTAAGGTCATATCTGTAGTAAAATGAAACAATTAAATGTTTTGTTTTCATTCTTTATGTCCAAGTTGACTATTTTTCAGTCATGTTGGGACTGGCCTTCCTGGGTTGAACCAGTACTAAGCCCGATAAGCTGAGGTCATATCTGTAATAAAATGAAACAATTAAATGTTTTGTTTTCATTCTTTATGTCCCAGTTGACTATTTTTCAAGTCATGTTGGGACTGGCCTTCCTGGGTTGAACCAGTACTAAGCCCGATAAGCTGAGGTCATATCTGTAATAAAATGAAACAATTAAATGTTTTGTTTTCATTCTTTATGTCCCAGTTGACTATTTTTCAAGTCATGTTGGGACTGGCCTTCCTGGGTTGAACCAGTACTAAGCCCGATAAGCTGAGGTCATATCTGCAGTAAAATGAAACAATTAAATGTTTTGTTTTCATTCTTTATGTCCCAGTTGATCATTTTTCAAGTCATGTTGGGACTGGCCTTCCTGGGTTGAACCAGTACTAAGCCAGATAAGCTGAGGTCATATCTGCAGTAAAATGAAACAATTAAATGTTTTGTTTTCATTCTTTATGTCCCAGTTGACTATTTTTCAAGTCATGTTGGGACTGGCCTTCCTGGGTTGAACCAGTACTAAGCCGGATAAGCTGAGGTCATATCTGTAGTAAAATGAAACAATTAAATGTTTTGTTTTCATTCTTTATGTCCCAGTTGATCATTTTTCAGTCATGTTGGGACTGGCCTTCCTGGGTTGAGCCAGTACTAAGCCCGATAAGCTGAGGTCATATCTGTAATAAAATGAAACAATTAAATGTTTTGTTTTCATTCTTTATGTCCCAGTTGACTATTTTTCAGTTATGTTGGGACTGGCCTTCCTGGGTTGAACCAGTACTAAGCCCGATAAGCTGAGGTCATATCTGTAATAAAATGAAACAATTAAATGTATTGTTTTCATTCTTTATGTCCCAGTTGACTATTTTTCAGTCATGTTGGGACTGGCCTTCCTGGGTTTACCAGTACTAAGCCTGATAAGCTGAGGTCATATCTGTAGTAAAATGAAACAATTAAATATTTTGTTTTCATTCTTTATGTCCCAGTTGACTATTTTTCAAGTCATGTTGGGACTGGCCTTCCTGGGTTGAACCAGTACTAAGCCGGATAAGCTGAGGTCATATCTGCAGTAAAATGAAACAATTAAATGTTTTGTTTTCATTCTTTATGTCCCAGTTGACTATTTTTCAGTCATGTTGGGACTGGCCTTCCTGGGTTGAACCAGTACTAAGCCAGATAAGCTGAGGTCATATCTGAAGTAAAATGAAACAATTAAATGTTTTGTTTTCATTCTTTATGTCCCAGTTGACTATTTTTCAGTCATGTTGGGACTGGCCTTCCTGGGTTGAACCAGTACTAAGCCCGATAAGCTGAGGTCATATCTGTAATAAAATGAAACAATTAAATGTTTTGTTTTCATTCTTTATGTCCCAGTTGACTATTTTTCAGTCATGTTGGGACTGGCCTTCCTGGGTTGAACCAGTACTAAGCCCGATAAGCTGAGGTCATATCTGTAATAAAATGAAACAATTAAATGTATTGTTTTCATTCTTTATGTCCCAGTTGACTATTTTTCAGTCATGTTGGGACTGGCCTTCCTGGGTTTACCAGTACTAAGCCTGATAAGCTGAGGTCATATCTGTAGTAAAATGAAACAATTAAATATTTTGTTTTCATTCTTTATGTCCCAGTTGACTATTTTTCAAGTCATGTTGGGACTGGCCTTCCTGGGTTGAACCAGTACTAAGCCGGATAAGCTGAGGTCATATCTGCAGTAAAATGAAACAATTAAATGTTTTGTTTTCATTCTTTATGTCCCAGTTGACTATTTTTCAGTCATGTTGGGACTGGCCTTCCTGGGTTGAACCAGTACTAAGCCAGATAAGCTGAGGTCATATCTGAAGTAAAATGAAAAAATTAAATGTTTTGTTTTCATTCTTTATGTCCCAGTTGACTATTTTTCAGTCATGTTGGGACTGGCCTTCCTGGGTTGAACCAGTACTAAGCCCGATAAGCTGAGGTCATATCTGTAATAAAATGAAACAATTAAATGTTTTGTTTTCATTCTTTATGTCCCAGTTGACTATTTTTCAGTCATGTTGGGACTGGCCTTCCTGGGTTTACCAGTACTAAGCCCGATAAGCTGAGGTCATATCTGTAGTAAAATGAAACAATTAAATATTTTGTTTTCATTCTTTATGTCCCAGTTGACTATTTTTCAAGTCATGTTGGGACTGGCCTTCCTGGGTTGAACCAGTACTAAGCCGGATAAGCTGAGGTCATATCTGTAATAAAATGAAACAATTAAATGTTTTGTTTTCATTCTTTATGTCCCAGTTGACTATTTTTCAGTCATGTTGAGACTGGCCTTCCTGGGTTGAACCAGTACTAAGCCAGATAAGCTGAGGTCATATCTGTAATAAAATGAAACAATTAAATGTTTTGTTTTCATTCTTTATGTCCCAGTTGATCATTTTTCAGTCATGTTGGGACTGGCCTTCCTGGGTTGAACCAGTACTAAGCCCGATAAGCTGAGGTCATATCTGTAGTAAAATGAAACTATTAATACAGGACAAGTACATTAACATCTGTAGATGTTCATAGAACATCCACATCAAGCTACAGCTAGGCCAGGGGAGGGGCGCCAGCCCTCTAAGGAACACAAATTGAGGTAATCTAAAAATTTAATAATATGTATTTAATGTTTGCTCGTTTGTTTGATTCTTTATATCCCAGTCAACAATTTTTCAGTTGTGTTGGGACTGGTCTTCCTGGATTTAACCAGTATTGAGCAAAATGAGCTGAGGTCATATAGGAATGCAGCCCTGACACACTACCACTGAGCCATGTTAGTCTATCATAGTACAGGCTATGACTATAGGCATAACTTAAAGCGTCATCTTTATTTTCAAATTAGCTTAAGATTTTTAATATTAACAGACATCTGTGTTTAAATGCAGCATCAATTCATTAAGTTCTGTCCAATAGCAAGGGTTTAGTTCTGAAAATATTAAAAACAAGGCGACGTGAGTAAAATATTTTTTACCCAAGTTAAAGGGGTGTTGATTGCTTATTGACAGCAAGAACACAAAATTATTACAGCATGAACAGGGAAGGTATGTATTATAGCAGGAAATGAAGGGAAGATTTGGGAAATAAATTTGGATTTTTTTTTGTTCATTTTCATTTTTATTTCTATCAAGTTCCTATAGATAAGCTTCACCACCGCAGACCAGTTTTTTGTTGTTTTTTTGTTTATCTCAAATAAAATATTTCATTTTAAGAAAACAATGTACAATTTCTGTAGAAGAAAATTATTAAAAGTCGACAATTTTGATGTAAACGAGGTATTTATGGAAAGGCACTTAAATTTTCACATTTCAGTTTCATTTTAAATTTAAGGTTTCTGTTTGATAAAGTACATAATATACTAAGAAATTAGAAACACTGTACCCAAACAAAATCTACAAACCAAAAACTACAATCAATGAGCAACAAAACTTACAAAGCAGAAATTAACTTGAAACCATAACAGAAACAAAACCAATCCAACAAAACTAAACTCAAAAAATGACAAACTAAAGCAAAAACAAATCTAAACATGCAAAAACTGAACAAAATTAATCTACACTAAACAATACAGCCAACAACAAAACCATTACTGACGGAATAGGACTGAATCAATACCTAAGCCACAATAGAAAACAAACTAGCCTAGAAATCTAAAGTGTTAAAAAAACCCTCAAAACCCCTACAGAATAAAGCCAATCACCTAATCAAGGAGAACCAATTAGCTGGGAAACAGTCAATCGTGAACCTATAACACCGAGATGTATGTACAAGTGTTTAAAACTAAGATAAAAAAACAGTGTTGTTTTCCAATTTCTTAAGAACCCAAATAATTTATGTTAACTCCAAATTTTGAAGACAAAAATACCTCGTAAAAATAAGTTATTTTGATGATTTAACCAAAGAACTTTCATTTATTTTTTTTCTCATGTTTAAAAAATTGTCAAAAATGTTAAGTTTTTAAAAAAAATAATGATAAATGCCTGAATTGGCTAGTTTAAAGCGTAATATGCATAAATTTAGGTGGCTAGAAATTTACATAGCAAATTAATCAAGATTTCAATTTATTTATCTGGGTGGATCAAAGATACTTAAAAAGTATTAATTTTTCCAAACCATAATGAAAGTCATAAAAAATGTTTCAGTAACAATTTAGTAACTTAAACAACAGTGAAACACTCCCTTTAGCTGAATAATGCTGCGACAACAGAGGTCAGAGATAAATTTACAGTAACTTAAAAAATTTTGTATTTGTGTTCCTTGCTTACCCGATCTTATCACTAAATATATACAGCAGGCATTTGTCATGCATGTTATCAATTAATACACATAAGTTCAATTAATACACATAAGTTCAAATAATACACATTAGTTCAATACAAATTTAGATTAGTCTTATGTTTAGAAGAGGTGGGTCAGCTAGTGAAGTAATCTAGTTAAATTAACCAATCAGTGTTTAAGCCTCAAAACAAAATAAAGTATTCTTCAGTGGTACCCAAACATGAATCTTTGATGTACTATTTGTTTGTGTTAATGCTCTTCCTGGGTTTAACCAGTATACCAATGGATTTAGTGACTTGCTCAAGGATGCAACAGTGCCAACGGTGAGACTTAATTTGGCAACCCTAAAGTCCGAAGTCCAACACTCTCCAATAAGATGTGCTATCCTATTGTTATGCTAAAATTTAGGTAACTTAAAAACGGACAATTGTAACATGCTCAACTTCATGCCTTCAGTATCAAGAGCGCTTTTGGTAATGGCAATCAGAATCCCAAGATCCAAATATTCTACTCAGCAATGTTTTGCATCAATCTTCGTAAACTTTATTTCTTTAGTAATTTTATAAATTCGTCAAGAGTTAAAATGAATTTTATTAGATAATTTCACAGAATAAAGTGATTCTTACCATAATACGATCTGTAACTCTGGTATTTTCTGATTGTATTAATAAACCTTTAATCTGCCAATGTTCTTATGTTCAGAAAATGTCTGCTTTGCATGATTGCTGCATATTTTCAAACACTATGAACCCTGATCAGACTGCAGACTACATAACATAAGATTAAGAGAGCATATGACAAGCATCAAAATTGGCAGATAAAGGTTTAATTAATGTTAGTTTCACCATCTTTCTCTTGTTTCCATAGGTGGGCTAGGTAGAATCTGTAATTGTGTTATTTCCTGGTCATATTATAATGAAGAACCTGTATATGATTTCCTATATGAATCCTAAAACTTTTTTTTAAAATGTGTATTGATGCTTTAGATCCCATCAGCAGGTTTTCAGTCATGTTGGGACATTTTCCCTTTTTCCTGGGTTGAACCAGTACTTAGAAGAGGATAAAGCGATTTGCTCAATGACACAACACATCACATCTGGTGCATCTAGAACCAGCAACCCTTTGATCCAATATCTAACACTAACACTAAGCCATTGTCGTCTTTTTTAAAATGTATATGCCCTTAAGATGATTCAGTGCAATATGCTTATGCATCTTAACACACATTTTCCTCAGACAATGTATGAAGCAGCTATCAAACTCTACCATCTAAGCTACATAGACTGTCAACAGATGCAAAACATGTTTGAGTAGAATATTTTATACATTTCAGAACTCCATTACAGAGTTCCTTATCAGCAGGTACTGATGGGTGCAACTTTGATGGATTAGGTAAGTTGGAGGCAAGATCGGCTGACAGTTATAAATGAATAGATAACTAACTTCATAGTTACCTTTGATTGAAGCAGGGAATAGATAACTACCAAGTTACCTTGGAAAGAAGCAGATAATGAAATGTGTAACTCTACCTTAAATGAATCCCCTCAGGAGAAAACCTTTGTGGTATGTGAGCAACATTGGTGCAACTCAGCCTACAGATTTGTGCAGTCTGATCAGCACCTTTGTTTTTCACTTTTTGGAAAGCATAATAGCTATACCTGATTACCAAAATTACAAGATTTTTGCCAGTCTCTTAGCAGAACAGGCAGGTGTGAGTCTTATCCGGCTGCAAACCTAGAAGACCGGTTTTCTCTTATTAAGTTTCAACCTATAAAAACTCCCAATACAGACCTTCCCATTCTAAATGGTAGAGTTACCGCCCTTATCCCTATACGAATCGGTAAAGTTACCATAAAGCCGGTGGCGGAAAGCATGCCACCGGCAACCCTCCCGATGACGGATGAGGAAGCAGGGGGTACTGGTAAGACCGGTTCCTCACGTACAGGCTCTGGGATGATCGCTTCCTCTGGCGCTGCTTGAGGGACTACCGGTTCCACAACGTCTGGCTCCCTTACTCTAATTGGCTGAGCTTCCTCATCTGAAAATACAGAGAACAATACTTAAACCTCGTCTTGCTGAATATATTTACCCTTTTCTCCATAGGCTATTTTTAGATAATGACATCATTTTTTATATTTAGACAACATTGAAAAAAATCAAGAAAAATTTAAGTAAAGTTTTGAATACTTTTGAAAATGTTAAGGAAACTGGAGCATTTGCTCCAATGGAGCAAATGCACTTTTTCGATGATATTTTCAAATACATAGTATTTCAAAGGCGTCAAAAGATGTTATCAAGGGTAATGGGTTAACCCCTCATCAAGCAAATTTGAGCCACGACGTGATTTCCAACAATGTGGCATTTTGACAAGTGTAGACTCAGGATCAGCGTAAAATTGTAAATATTTTCTTACCCATGACTTTAAGCATATGTTTTGGGTGCTCAAAAGAACTGTCTGATTGCAATTGAGATGGTTCTTTTGAGTACCCACAACATATGTTTTGGTTGAAAAAGAAAATTATTTTTCTGTTACACACTCTTAACTAAAGTCCTGCTGATCAGAATCTTAGGCATGCACTTAGTGGATAGCTATATGAATCTAAGCTTTATTCATTGAGCAGCAAAGACTGATCAGATCCAAGTTAATGTATACTAGTCTGATCGGAGTCTTCAACAGTTTTTCTGTTGTCATTGAAGGTTTTTTCTCTTAAACCAATTAAATGAAATAAATAACATTGTTGAGTGTCCGATTCATTTGTCAGCAGACACTTCACACGCAGTATCAAATTTTATTTGCCTTAAATGATCTTTGCCTCCTGTGTAATTTTCACGCTTATTGTGGCTTGCTGATTTTCTTCCAAATCATTCTTTTAAGAATATATACCATCAGAGGGTCAAACAGTTTGGGTTCGGACCAGAATGGACGTTCTCTTGGGCCTGTTCTGGTGCCAAACTGTATGCAAAAGTTTATAGAAGCAGGGATCTAAAATGTTGATCTCTGACAATGTTATTTTTAGCTGATGAGGGTGTGAGGATTCAAGTAACACTCTAAGCTGGCCATCTTCGACCTGCCAGGGAAGCACCATTTAAAGTTCAGAATAAAAGTTAAATTAAGCAGGCTCCCAGATAAGAGTGTGTAACTTAACTGAAAATTATTTTTCTTATTCCTCAACCAAAACATATGTTGCGGGTACTCAAAAGAACAGTCTCATCAAGACAGTTCTTTTGAGCGGCTAAACACATGTGAAGGTTGGATAAGAAAATAATTGCAATTGAACAATTTTTTTTTGCTTAACTGGCCCTATGATAAAGGTTTGTTGTGATAGCTGAATAGAGGCTGGGGCAGCTTGATGAACCTATAAATGCAAAATGGAATTTCCTACAGTTATTAATTGGACCAGTCCTTTCCGTTTAAAGAGGTGTTGGGTGGTAGTTTTCATTTTCATTCAAATTTTAAGAGAACATTCTGTAAGCAAACAGTGGAGATCCTGATCAGACACCACATTTTGTGGCATCTGATCTGGTTCTGCACTGTTTGCCTATGTCCAACAAAAAGGACGCTAGGCTTATATGGGTAAGTCCATTTATGGAACATGGATTTCATACGGATATCAATTGGACCAGTCCATTTCCATTTTAAGGGTTGTTTGGTGGTAGTTTTCATCTTCATTCAAATTTTGTTGGACCATTTTGGAAGCAAACCATAGGGACCCTGATCAGATGTCGCATTCTGCAGTGTCTGGTCTGGGTCTCTACTGTTTTCCTATGTCCCATGAAAAGGAGGCTAGACTTATATTGGTTAACTGGCTTCAGCAGTCAGTTGATTATCACAACTATTCAGTCTTCAAATTTGGATATATTTAGGTTCTGTGGTTTTAAATTCGAGTGTTTTAAATAACAGAAATAATTCTTTCGTTTTTTGCTTGTGGCGACCTCCTGCTGCTGTAAACAGCTTGGACCAAGATCAGGACTGACAGAATGTCAGACCAGCAGAATGTCTGTGCCAATCTGAATCTTACCAGTTTGACACTCTTAAAGTCCTTCAATTTTTTTCTTATTATTAACCACATGCACATTTTCAGACCATGAACAAAACACACAGCAAAGTTTCAAAAAGATCAAACTTGTACTGTACAAGTTCTTGCGCTCACATAGTACCCCCTCATTGCATCTATAGACCGACAGACAGACCAATCAAACAAGCCCATTTTAATGTGCTCCTTTGATATTTGTGGACAGATGATAAAATAGCCGACAACAAAAAAGCATCAGAAAATACCCAGCATGCTAAAATGTAAATTAAGTTAAAAAGTCTCATCATTTTGAGATATACTGATTTCGATATGATAAAAAGTGTTTACTCCTTGCCTAATGTTATTTATGATCATTTGTCATTAATGGGATTTTTGTTTGTTTTTTCAAAATAAACTTCCTAAAATTGTTTTGAATAATGTACTAAAAAGCATTGCATAGCTCCCGTTACGCACATGCTTTTACATGCATGTGTAATTGCGTAATAAAAATAGTAATATTCAAGGGAGGTCACCTAATGTGGTAAGTGATTTTCCATACAATAAGGAACTGCCCTCAAAGAAAGAATTCGCTCCCTCTGGGAGAGAATTCTTTCCTTCGAGAGAAGTTTCCATTTTGAACAGGGACATAATTGAAGAGAATCATTGCTTGATCAGGTAGTCTGGCTTTGATGTGCGTAACTTTCAGCATTCTGGCTACACCCCTGTAGAGTGTCAAACCATAGGTCTAGTTTTAAAGCAAAATTCTTGAGGGTAATAATGTGATTATTGTGATTATTTTTTATCCATCAATTAAAACAGATGTTCTGGATGCTCAAAAGAACCATCTCACTGAGACCGTTCTTTTGAGTACAAACATCATGTTTAGGTTGAGAAAAAAAATCATTTTCAAGTATATAGTCTTATCTGGAAGGTTGGTCAAAAGTTTGAAGGCAGATCAAGCCTGATTTTTGTCAAGCCTGAACTGGGTCAAACTGTTTGCAACACTATTATAGGTAAAGAATTTTAAAAACGCCTCTTTTCTTATATATTTGTTACTTACCCGGGGTGCAAGCTGCACACCTATACCCATCTAAGGCCCCCTCTGAAACAAACAAACATACAAACATAGGTGAACAGGTGCAAGAAGGAGATGTAACATGTAACCTTATAAACCTTATACTGCCCTTGTCACAAGAAACCCTGTCTTTGCTGTTTCTAACAAGTAAGGCAGGGGAGACAATCTGGAATCTTGTAGCAAGTGGAGAAAGTGAATAACAAATGCACTGATCAGACTGTGTGGATGTTCAGCCTTGACTGTGCTTTATTTCTTACTTGAAGTGAAGGACAATATCTTTAGGCTTTCTACCTAAAGCAATAAGGGAAATAACCCATTTTTTAATTATATAATATTAGCCCTTGTCATTTCAGATACTATGGCATAAAGTGAAGACCCAGATTAAGGCAGCATTTCATCAGGGTCTGCACTATTTGCAAGGATACAAATAATCTTTAAGAGCATAGATACATCATTCTGTAGAAATTTTGACAAGCAACTCCTAGAAATATATAATTGATTAATTCTTACTTGTATCAATATGTATGGAATATTCCAACAGAATGAAAAACATTAAAGATTGTCTCCTTTAAACCACTGGTGATCTGATTATTTGAGGGGAGAATTCAATCATACCTATGATATACTTTAAGTAGACTCTAGACTGAAAAACTTTGCTTTATAAAATCTTGCATTTTAAAAATTATTTACTTGATACCAGTAGTTACAACATTTGTCATATTTTGCATGTAACCTTTGCAAACAGTTTGACTTTGCTAAGATGCAGTTTGGACCTAGATCAGGTCAAACAAAAGTGTCAGCCTTGATCTGGATCCAAATAGTTTGGCATTGTTGGTACTTCAAGTTTATTCGAAAAAAAAAAGTGGTTTTGAATAAGATCAGCAGACTGTCAATTCAAATTTCCAAGCCAAAGTATTCAGGATTTCATGAACAGACCAAATATTGAATTTATAACTTTTATTTACATTTTATATTATCAGTATAGGATTAACTTTCAATTTTCGCCAAACTAGGCTGGATTTCTGTATATTTTGAATTAAATTGGACATAACAGAGTTTTCAAAATAGCAAAAAAGGATATTTCTGCGCTTAACATCATGGCCATATGTGTTACACAAACGTCAGTATACAATTTTATTTAATTAGATTGAACTGACATTGGTCCAACCCTAATGTCTCGTATGTAGGTGTGGCTTTTTAATCAATCCATTTGCATAAGCAGATTGCTAGCTGCAAAAACACTTGTAAGCCATTGACAAGCATCATTACTCAATGACAGCAAGTTTGACTAACAAAATTATGATGTTATCTGATCAGACATAGCATTACATTTGCAAGTGCATTAGAATACCCCAGATATGATGAATTGGAATGCACATGCTTTTGTAATACAAGTCATGTACAACATCTCATTGGATAGTATCAGAAATTTGTGACAGTATATCCCGTATTCTAATGCACTTGATTTCGTAAGGCGACGTCTGATTAGATAACATCAAAAATTTGCCACAGTATATCCTGCGATATACTGTCAGAAATAGTTTGACGCCAAAATTTATGTCACATTTCATTGGATAACATACGACTTTATGCGGCTTGCAACACTCCAAGGATATAACCATATTCATAATTTTCATCTGGTGGCGGGGGAGGTATATTGTCACAAATACTGTCTGAAATCACGTCTTACGGCTCTCCTCACTAATTGCCATAATACTAAATTTCATACCCCATATCTGACAATATACTTCACCAAATGAAAATTTTAATACAATTATCCTTTAAGATATCCTCGGAAATAGTTTGAGGTCATAAATTATGTCACGTGACACGAGGCTTTCAGCTTGGCTTTCTTGTATGTGTCATTTTCCCGTACTGTGTACTGGGTCAGGTGTGGTACTTGATTGTATTGATTCCTGATCTTTGCCATCTTCCTTACTTAAAATGGGGATATACATATTCAAATTTTCATTTAGGGAGGTAAATAGTTGGATATTTGGTCAGAAAATTCTGTTACCTTGACACACAATTTGAGCCATAAAACAATTTCTTCCCTATAATTTTCCAACTATATACCGTCTCTAATGAAAATTTTGAATTTAATTATCCCCTAGACAATATAATCTCAAAAGCTAAATCCAGTTTTACACAATTTAAATGTGGACATTATCAGCCAGTATCGTTGCAGGCTTTCAGTAAAAGCATATAATCTGTATGTATGACCTTGACATCTATTTCACCAGATAAGTGGGAGGGAGTTCCTGATCATTATCTGCCAGTTCAGTAAATGCATATAATCTGTATCAGACCTCCAGATAAGAGTGAGTATTGGAAAATTATTTTCTTTATTTCTCATCCAAAACATATGTTGTGGGTATTCAAAAGAACCGTCTCAATGAGACGGTTCTTTTGAGCACCAAAAACACATGTTAAAATTAGTGGGTAAGAAAATAATTCAAATTTTACGCAAATAAAATTTCCGTATCTGGACCTATACTGTATGTATGTGGCCTTGACATTTATATCACAAGGTAAGTGGGAGTTCCTGATCATAATCTTCTTCTGTGTCTGTTTCACATAAAGGGAATGTATTCTGACAGTTTTCATTTGGGGTGGTACATTTTTAGTTTTGCAGTTGAAAATTCAGTTTTATGTTCATGCCTGTGTTGATCCATAAACTGATATTTGCTACTTTAAAACAGACAATATACCTACCTCCCAAATGAATTTTGATTATTCTCACTCCCAGTTCAAAAAATTTCTTTCAGTGAAATGTACATGTATGTTGCACCTATACCACTTATCAGCCAATTTAAAGTAACTTAGTTTTTGTTGCTGCGTTATGTCCCAATCAACAATTTTACAGTCTTGTCTTAATTGCCTGTCTTCCTGGGACAAACCATTACTAATCAGAAGATAAGGATACAATGCAGTGCATTGGAAGAGTCTGGATCTAACATCATTCAATATCTAATCTTACACTATAACATTGAGCCACCAAACTTCTCAAAACGTGACATTATAATAGGGCTCCAATGGGAGAAAGCCTGTCTTTGGCGTTTCTGACAAAGACAGACTCAAACGAGTGTACTCATCTACAGAACTAGCAAGCAAATTGAAATTTCACTTTTTGAGTCAGGCCCATATAATACCATGAATTCTAGACATAGGTATAGAGGATCTTACATGAGTGCTCATATTTAATTGAATACATTAAATGAGTTGGTGAAAAGTAATAAAATATGAGGATTGACAAGCATTTTATCGCTTTTAAGTCACAAATTTAATACATTCAATAATACAAGAGCACAAATGTTAGATTCATACATATATGACATTAAGATTTACTTTGTTTTTTCCTAACATTGGCATTGTCTTTATGGCTAGCAGTTATAAAACTTATATACATTGTATCAGATTCATATTATATATTTTTATTTGTTTTTTCTCTGAATGTATACTTGGATTCTTCTGTCCAGATTGACAAAATTTTGAGGTCAATGAAAATTTCATGCTGTCATGGGTTGAAATTGTAATTTTATTGTTGAATAAAGCTTTGTCCCTGAAGAGAAGAGGAACTCATCTGGGTCTACACTATCAAAAAGCTTATTCATGGGTCCCAGTATATACTTATTGCTAATATAAACAGGGTGTGTTTTTGGATCGACAAAATGAGCAACTTACCCCTCTTAAGGCGCCGGAAGTCCTCTTGTGTCATCACTGAAAGGAAACAATACATATTAAGGACATTTCTCATTGAAGTCTATTCTACAATACAGGGGCACAGGTTTAGATAAAACAAAAAATTTCAGCGTAAAAATGTCTATATTTTTCTTACCCATAAATTCTAGCATATGTTTTGGATGCTCAAAATAACTGTCTCATTGAGACGGTTCTTTCGAGTACCCACAATATATGTCTTGGTTGACAAATAAGAAAATTATTTTTCTGTTACGCACTCTTAACTCAAGTCTTGCAGGGGTGCTTTTAGCATTAGACAAGTTTAATTTTCTTATAGTAATACAATACAACCATGGCCATTAACCCTTTACCCCATAGAGATGCCTTTTAACGCCTTTGCAGACAGAGCAGACCCAGATCAGGCAGCTCTTGTAATAGCTGCCTGATCAGGGTCTACTTTGTTTCCTTATGGAAATATGATAAATCAGATTCTACACTAGTAGACCTTACAAGTGATCTCTTTGTTCTATGTACTGACATGAAAGTTTAATTAATTATTCATAGTGGATGGAGCCTAGCATGAATATTCATGTTGCTATAAAGATATACATTTCCTTTTACGTTTTATCCATCAGAGCTAGAATTATTTTACTCCAATTTTTTTAATCCGGCTCCAACCTTTTCAAAAGTCCAAATAGAGAAATATGGTAAAACTCTATAAACTTTTCCAAAAGACAGCAATTTTACTCCTATTTTCAAAATCCCAGTGAGAACTCTTGAGATGTCATTTGGGCTTTGACCTATCTGAAGAATTTCAATATATCTGTTTATCCAGTGTAAATTACTCTTGCTCAAGATCAGAGGCCCAACATAATTATTTTCTGATCTGGCATTGGTGATGCCTGGCTAAATTTCAAGTTACCAAAAGGGTACAAAATTCAAATATAGAGAGAATACTGTTAAAATCAGTGTGTAAGATTGCCAATCATTATTTTGGACTACCAATTTGAAATTTAAATCTTGCCTTCTGATAATTTTTTGCTTTTTTGGTGTTAATGAGGAAAATAATGTTTGATTACAGCCTGAAAAAACAACATTTTTTTCTGTTTCTTTTTATGCTTCCAAGCTGCAATAATTTAGCTTGCAAACCATGCCAAGCAAATATATTTTAGTGTATAATTGTGATTATTTTCTTATATATCAGTTTCAACATGTGTTTTGGATGCTCAAAAGAACCATCTCATCGAGATGGTTCTTTTGAGTACCCACAACATATGTTTTGGTTGAGAAATAAGAAAAATAATTTTCTATTATGCACTCTTATATGGGCCTACCAATAAAGAGGAAAGCTATTTTTGTTCCAGATCATTTTCTTGCGTACGTCATGGTCTGTGGAAGATTGTGTAAACTTGAGTTTGACCAAAAATAACAGATTAGAATTATCAAATTAAGAAAAGAGCTTAAAAATGGGAGATGCAAATTTCATAGAAGGCAAAGCTGCATTGACATTGTACACTACAGTATAATGCATGATGCCAGTGTCTTAAATGACATCATCAGAAGTCATTACCTGTTATAAGCACGCAAAGCACAATGTAATGAAAATTAGTATTGCAATCATTTTCATTCAACTAACTATTGGAGAGCAGAACATTTGTTCACATTTGATAAGAGGAGAAAAAATACCACCCAAACAGTGAAAATCATCAGGCCTTTAGTTGAAAGTGTGTACAAAAAAAAATAATTAGTTTGTTTCAGGGAGATGGTTCTTTTGGGTGCTCAAAACATATCCTCAAGTTGATGGGTAAGAAAATATTTACACTTTTACGCTCAAAAATTTTGTTTACTGTAAATTCGTAAATTTTCGTGAGGATCTTATTTTCGCGAAACTTCGCATATGCGAAGTTTCGTGAAAATAAAACCCTCGCGAAATGGCAAAACCACTCTGTTGTTTATTGATATAGGTAATTCTTGCCTTAATCGCGATTTTTTCACATCACTGATATGTCTTTTAATGCTATTCGCGAAAATAAAATTCTCGCGAAAATTTCCGAATCTACAGTATCTAAACCTATGATCAAAGAGTGTAAAACTTTTATTCCCTGAAACAGTGAAATTTATATTATTCAATTTTACTGAGAAATCTGTTTATTTTGATCACTGAAAGCATAGTAAACTAAAATTAAAACTTACCACTACACGTGCGATGACACAAGAGGCCACACTCCCGGCAAGTCAGCCTCTGCTGCCTCTTCCTCACCACCTCTCCACAAGTGCTGCACCCATCGAACCTCCTGAAAAACACAAGGAAAAACAATATTAAGCTGTGTTTAAGTACAAAAGCCTCAAATATAGAATCAGGGGACAAAAATCCACTTGTCCGCTCGTAATTTCCCCTTGTAATTACGAGTGAAATATAGGAAGAACTAGTAGTTTTTCCCAAAGACCTCTTCCTGTAGGACAAGTGCTTTGGGAAAAATTACTCCAGGAAGTCATATTGTATATAACTCCTTTATGTTCTTTATTGCATATGCTTTTAAAGGACAAGTGCATGTGTTTGCAGGACGAGTGAAAATTGTAAGTCACTCGTCCTGCAGGACAATTGCAAATTGAAATATTTTTGTCCCCTGAGATTATTGACAAACAGTGCAGATTCTAATCAGACGAGACAGCATGCAGCCCTATGATTAACTCTTGGCATGCTCAGTAATATTTCATCATTTCATTTTGTCGCCATCTGCTGTTCGATTTCAAAATAACTTCTTCAAATGATTGTTAAATAAATTTAAAAAAAATATATTTCAGGGACACTATTAGAATGTCAAACAATTTGGACCCAGATTAGTCCGGGGCATCGGATCTGGGTCCAAATTGTTTGCAAAGGATATCGGCAGTTGACCGAAGTTGGCATAAGCGACGAAAAACAGTAAGCTAAACAGGGATATAATTGTGAACATGCTTGAGAGATCAGATCTCATGGGCAATATCTACCCTTTAGCTACTGATGAAATTTTCCAAAATTTCTATGAGGCTAAATCAACTCATAAGATTAGATGGTTTAATTAATGTTTTAGATGGGTCACAGGTACCACTCCTAAAATAACACTAAGACTGTATACCTCAGCAAAACCAAAGTGCCAATCCTGATTCTGTGGCAGCTCCTCTTGACCTACATTGCCAATATTGGGTTAAACCTACGTATGCTGTGTTATTTTTCATGCTTGTTTTTCCCCCCAAAATCAATGTTTGAGAAAGTCTCTTATATACCATAAGAGTGGGAAATTTGAATCCAGATCAGGAGCCTCATTCCGTTGGGCCTGAACTGGATAAAAACTGTTTGCAGAGGACACTAGTAGACATTGACACTAGAGAACATTGGATTATCACAGGGATATTGACATCTTGAGTTATTCCCAGTGTTTTTTTGTTTTTTTTTATTTGATTCTTTACATCTCCGTCAACAATCATTTAGTTACTTCAGGATGGGTCTTCCGGAGTTGAACCAGTACTAAGGTAGAACTAGAACACATTCGATGGTGCTCCATTGCTAATCCCCTTGCTCTTGAAGAAATCTAATAGTATTTGACCCTTTGACCCTATCCAAAGGTCAATGCCACATGACTATGTTCAGAAAATTAAATTTTTGACCCACCAATACCCCAAAGTCCATAACCCTTGGGCAGGACCCAGGTGACCGAATGAAAATCCCGTCTGATATGTTTTTTATCTTTTATTTGTGAGAAGACACACAAAATTGGTTTTAAAATCTTTGAAATTGACTTTTTAATTGAAATTTAATGATATTTGACCTTTTGGCCCCTCCCCAGGGCCCCACGGGACGGGGCCTAAAGAAAAAGGTGCAGTGGCACACCCCATTCATGTGAGCTACTCACACACCAAATTTGGTTGGATTTTGTACAATGGTCAAGAAGGAGATAGAGACGGATAAAGGCGATTGCAATATCCCCATTGCTTTTTTAAAAAAGGGTGGGGATAATTAATGTGTCTTGCTCAAGGACACAAAGCAGTGACGCCCGTGAGGCTCGAACCTGCCGCCATTCTTGGGGTAAGTGCTCATGTACTCCCAAAGACTTTATCACTGCTAAGTGAAGGACATTCACCATTAGATGGTGTGAAGAAGCTTTTAACAAAGTTGTATATTATGAAACACCATTGTCCCTGCCATTCCATGTAGGTGGGAGGGCAGGTGTAGCTGCTGTATTAAAATGACTTAACAGATGGCAGTTATCTTATAGAACATGTAATGATTTAATTTCTACATACCTGGGAGCGGACATCTCTTTGCATTCTCTTTGTAGCTGAATTCTAAGTGCCATCTGAAATAAACACAAAATGGGCATGTACATTGCAAAATATCAACATTGTCATATTCAGTTTTGAAGGCTGAAACTTGCAACATGATTGTCAGAATAGCAAACAGAGATCTTGATCAGATTACTGCTTCAGAGCAGTCTGATATAGGTCAACACTATTTGCCTTGGCTTTGGCTTTTAAGCAGTCAACCAATGTTTGAAATTTCAGAACATTAGAAAATGAACTAATAAACCTCTTAATGTAAACTATTTTAATATCAAAAGTTTTCAAATTGCATAAAATGTTAAATCTGAAAAGTTGCCAGCTTCATATTTTGTAGGTTTCCTGCGATTGCAGCAGCATAATAAATTTTAAACAGTCAATTTTAAATGTATTTTATTTTTCTGCAACTTTTCACCTACTAGTGCTATCTGCTGATACCTTTTGGAAACAGTTTGGTCCCAGACAGGGATGTGCAGAGTACCCCCAGACCCCTTCAAGAGTGCGTACTCTATAAAATGCCTCGGGGAACACACCTGGAAGTCATCAATAAATTAGCAGGAAATTATTTTAGGGCATTTCAATGGGCTAAAATGAGCCTTCAAGACATGCAACTAAATGCTATGAGCTGTATTTTTCTTCCAAAAGTCAAATTGAATAAATAATAGCCCCGACTCTGCCAGCAGTGAGGCTTGTATCGGGGCTTGTATAGCCTCACACCCCTTGAAGTAAACAGGCAAGTATCCCTTATAAACTTAATTAATTTTCTTAAATATTCAATATCCCTGGAAGTAATGAAAATATTAAACACAGTATCCTATATCCATGGAAGCAATAATGATAGTATCCTATATCCCTGGAAGTAAAATGACAAATATCCTGTATCCCTAAAACCCATATACAAGCCTCAGCAGTGAGACTCCAGCCAGCAATTCATCTTCGATCAACAGTCTTATTAATCTCTACCAAATGACCCATTGACTCAGTCACTAATCTTTGTTATGCTGAATACTTTTATGTCTTTATTTAGGAATAGCCTCATTGTTTGGTAAATGGGAAAACAAATTGCAGACCCGTTTACCTAACAATAACAGATTAACTGGATGATGAAGGCGCAACTCCGTCAACTAGAAAATTATCTATATTTGCAACTGCAGTGACCGGTACTAGAACAATGGGCCTCAACCGCGAGATTCGGGGTGTGACTTGCCCGTGATGCTGATATGCCCTGGGCAGTATTAAAGTAGAAGTAGAAGAGAACAACAAAGGCGCAGACCAACCTGCGCATTCGCGCAGTCTGATCAGCATCATTGTCATTCGCTCATTGGAGATTATCATCAGGGCAAAATCTTAATTTTCTAGCTAGTTTTTTATCTGTTCAAAAGATATTGTTGTGTCGCAATAAAAGCTCTACAGAGTTTATCTGCTTCAGATAAGCGACGCTACATAAAGCGTCTTATCGTTTTAGTTTCTGTAGCCTCGGACCCAGTATAAATGTTTATTGGGTTCGAGCTGTAGCTGAGCAAGCTGGTCATACCACTTTATTGGAAACCCCGAAGACAGATTTTCTCGCGTTGCAGCCTATTAATAAAAAACGACTTTCATATATGTTTCTTTTACGACAGAGCGTCAAATAGATCATGTGATCCAGATCAGGCCCAACTTTGCAAATGTTACCAGCAGACGATAAAAGTAAAAGACATTTTGTCTGGACAGGCAGTCATCTAAGGAGAACCTGACAGACAGTAAAGTTTTGCCTATTTTTGTAGGTTTTTCTTTTAAAATTATTTGTTTTATTTGGGTTTTTATTTTATTTCGTGAATCCGGATACAATACTCTCAGGGCGGAATGTTCCCATAATGCAGGGTTTTTGCATAAGCTTTGGTAATGTAAAACTCCTCCTACTTTAATACTGCCATAGGCATCAGCATCACGGACAAGTGACGTCATCAACATGGTTAAAAGTTCTGTATATAACACCCCTGCCTTCCTAAGGGGATGCATGTGTGGTGTAGTGCAGTGGCATCGGCAGTCATTGTTTGATTCGATTATTTATGCCACAGTCAACTTTCAGTTATGTCGGGGCAAGTCTTCCTGGTTTAACCAGTACTAAGCAAGGATAAATGTGTCTTGCTCGAGAACACAACGCAGAAGAATTCTCTAAAGAAGAATCCGAAACCAACATGACATTCCAAACTGCAAGATGACCTCAATAAGTTAGCAGCATGGGAAAAAATTGGGGAATGGCTTTCCATCCGGACAAGTGCAGTGCGATCAGGATCTCAAGATCAAGAAAGATATACCCTTGAAGAACGAAGATTATACAAGATATCTTGGTGTGGAGTGCCAAATCTCTCCTGGGACCGCCATATAGATCAGACAGTCAAAAAGGCAAATAGCATGCTGGTATTCCAGAAATCCTGTGACGAAACCTGAGAGTCAGCCATGAAAGAAAGTACAAAGACCCATGGTAAGACCGCTGCTTACATATTGTTCCACAGTATGGAGCCCTTACACCCAGGAGCACATACAGAAAATTGAGATGGTACAACGCAGAGCTGTCCGTTATGTGACCAACAGAGTAGTGTAACATCAAAGTTGGACCATCTAAAATGGGAGACACTCGAATCAAGACGGACCAAGAACCAACTTGTCATGTTCTTCAAGATTATTCACGGCCTTATCGACATTCCAGCAGAGCGATTCTTAACACCAGCATCGATCCGAACAAGATCCCATCACTCTCTCAAGTACAGACAGGTCCCACCTTCCAGTGACTATCATAAATACAGTTTTTTCCCTAATACAGTAAGTTTCTGGAATTCCCTCCCAGCCACTGTGGCTGAGGCTCCCGGTTTGGTACCTTTCAAACGGAAGCTCTCTAAAATATCATTTTAAATTAAGCAAGGCCGATCAAATGTAAGTAAGACCGAAGGATTTTCTGAGCTGTGCTGGCTCGGGACTTCGTGTGCCCTGGTACCTCTAAGGTAGCTAAACTGGACAGGCCTGAATGAAGGGGCGAAAATGCATTTGACCAAACTTTTTTTTTTTTTTTTTTTTGCTTCTATCTTTCCTATCCATATCTTTTTTCACTTCTACCGTTCCTATCATTTACCTACTTTTTCTTTTCTTAAGCCGCAGCCAATCCGTGCTATAATAGTCAAGTGTGACGGCAGCGTGTACCATATAGATGTTGATGCAGTTACGCCGATGAGGCTCGAACCCGTGGTCCCTCGGTCTCGAGTCAAGCACTCTACCACTGAGCCACTGCGCTCCCATCAGCCGTCATGAAGCAGCTAAAATGATGAACCCTGAGTGTCCTGCTGAATACAGCCGCGACATGTGATTTCCTAAATTGTGGCATTTTGACAAGTGTAGACTGAGACCGGCATGGACAGCCCCCTTTTAAGCTTAGGAACTTCAATTGATGTTTGGACAGTCAAAGAATATTCAAGCGACTAGCAGTGGCTCTGATCAGACAGCGCATATGCGCGGGCTGGTCCGAGCCTTTGCTGGCAGCACATACCACATTGTTGGAAATCTCATTGCGAAACACATGTATGCCACTGATTTTATACAGACATACAGTCCTACTTTCTTTGAGTACTGTCATAAGACCTCGCGGACATTCTAGGCAGGTTCAAATCAAGACAGTTCTTGGGCGTGATTGCATTAATCGCAAAAGAGTGTCGCAGTGCTGATTCTAATCAATTTACTTCTGTAGAATCAAGCTGTTCAGAATCTACACTGCATCATATATTTAGGTTCAGAACAAAGGATAAAGAGGTAAAAAAAATCTTGTACTCACATTGTCTGTTTTGAGATTAACAGACAGAAATAATGCTCACTCGAAGCTTTTATAGTGAACTCGTTTTTGAATACACCATGGGAAAATGGACCTGGCCGTCAAAACACAGATTAATTCTACATCATTCTTTAGGAGCGCAGTGGCTCAGTGTAAGAGTGCTTGACCATGGAGCCGCGGGTTTGAGCCTCACCGGCGTCACTGCGTTGTTTCCTTGAGCAAGACACTGGTTCAACGCAGGAAGACCAACCCTACATAGCTGTAAGCTTGTTGATGGGACGTAAAGAATCAAATCAAACCAAAAAACTACGTCATTTTTATCTTCTTGTCTTCGGGATACATTTGTATATCTATAACTTGGGCCTCTTATTTAGAACCTATATATGTTACCCAAGAACACGAAACACAGGCAACATTTTGAATGACACGAGTGCATGCTTGTTGGGACGCCTCGCGAATGATTTTGCTAGGTGATTGCTAATCGGGATCCACATTGGGTTCGGTATTAGAATGGTGTTTTTTTTTTTCGTTAGAGCCACGCATTGCGCAAACGCCCTTCATTGATCGATTTAAAATGACATCGAACTTTTGGAGTAGAAATTGATCGGTTTTGCAGATTATTTTGTGGACCAAGTGTTAATATCTACGAAAGCCGGATAGGGTCAAACAAAATTAAAATAAAATAAAAAGTTTCTCGTTATTACGAGAAATATTCTCGTTATAACGAGAAACTTTCTCGTTATTACGAGAAATAATCTCGTTATTACCACAAAGTTTCTCGTTATTACGAGAAAGTTTCTCGTTATTACGAGAAATATTCTCGTTATTACGAGAAATATTCTCGATTACGAGAAACTTTCCATGATGTTGGGGAGTGAGAGAATGGAGTTGGGTGAGTGAGTGAACGAGTGTGTGTGTGAGTGAGTGAGTGAGTGAGTGAGTAAGAAAGTAAATAAGTACGTAAGTAAGTTAGTTAGTTAAATAGTTAGTTGGTTGGTTGGAGTGTTGTTTGGAGTGAGTGAGTGAGTGAGTGAGTGAGTGAGTGAGTGAGTGAGTGAGTGAGTGAGGTAGGGAGGATGTGAGTGAGTACGCAAGTAAATAAGTACGTAAATTAGTTGGTAGGTTGGTTGGTTGGTTGGTTGGAGTGTTTGTTGATTTAAATAAGTACGTAAGTTAGTTAGTTGGTTGTTTTTTGGAGTGTTGGTTGATTGGTTAGATACATGTAGTTAGTTAAGTTAGTTGGATTGTTAGTTAGTTAGTTAGTTAGTTAGTTAGTTAGTTAGTTAGTTGGTTGGTCGGTCGGTTGAGAAATATTCTCGTTACAACGAGAAATATTATCGTCATTGCGAGAAACTTTCTCGTTATTATGAGAAAAATTCTTGTAATTACGAGAAATATTCTCGTTATAAGGCGAAACTTTCTCGTTATTACAAGAAAGTTTCTCGTTATTACGAGATTATTTCTCGTAATAACGAGAATATTTCCCGTAATAACGACAATATTTCTCGTCATAACGAGAATATTTCTCAACCAACCAACTAACAAACTAACTAACTAACCGGCCAACCAACAAACCAACTATCTTACCAATTAACTTACTAACTAACTAAAAAAAACTAACAAACTACTAAACTAACTAACGTCATAACGAGAAAGTCTCTCAACCAAACTTTCTCAACCAACCAACTAACTAACTAACTAACTAACTAACTAACTAACTAAATAACTAACTAACTAACTAACTAACAAACTAACCAACTAACTAACTAACTAACTAACTAAATAACTAACTAACGAACTTACCAACCAGCCAACCAACCAAACACTCCAACCAACCAACTAATTAACTAACTAACTAACTAACTAACTTACGTACTTATTTATTTACTTACATACTTACTTACTCACTCACTCACACACTCACTACCTCCCTCCCTTCCCTCACTCACTCACTCACTCACTCGATCACACACACACACACACTCACTCACTCATTCACTCACCCAACTCCATTCACTCACTCACCCTCCCACCATCATGGAAAGTTTCTCGTAATAACGAGAAAGTTTCTCGTTATAACGAGAATATTTCTCGTAATAACGAGAATAGTTCTCGTAATAACGGTAATAACGAGAAAGTTTCTCGTAATAACGAGAAAATTTCTCGTAATAACGACAATATTTCTCGTAATAACGACAAAATTTCTCGTAATAACGAGAATTTTTTGTTTATTTTTTATTTGTTTGACCCCATCCGGCTTTCGTAAATATCTTTATGTAGTACACCCAACCAAAATAAATAAATACTCAAACAAAATGATAAATAGAGCAGCAGTTGACGGTACACTATCGTAAATACCCGCTTTTTTACCTTTGACCTTTACCTTGGTGTCAAGGTCACACGAAATGTTGCCCAATACCCTCTACATCATGTCACCTATATATGCACCATTCAAAGTTTGAAGTTACTACGCACAACTGTTTATGAAATGCATTTACAAGAAAATACATTATATGACCTTCACCTTGGGATCAAGGTCACACAAAATTTTGCCAAGTACCTTCCACATCATGTAATCTATGTACCTCTGAAGTTTGTAGTTGCAACGTCTACCAATTTAGGAGGAAATGCATTTACAAGAAAATACATTATATGACCTTGACCTAAGGAACAAGGTCACATAAAATGTTGCCCAGTACTCTCCACATCACTTGACCTATACATCTGTGTCAGGTTTGAAGTTACTACGTCCAACGATTTAGGAGAATATGCATTTACAAGAAACTACATTATTGTAGTCTATGTCGAATAAAATAGAATATCATGTTATCTATGCACATGCAAAGTTTGAAGCTACTACCTCAAATAGTTTAAGAGGAGATGCATTTACAAGAAAAAACATCATTTGAGCTTGACGTTTGGATCAAGTTCACACATACTGCTGCCCATTACCTTCCACATCATGTGACCTATGCAAATCTGAAGTTTGTAGTTACCACGTCTAACAGTTTAGCAGGATACGCATTTACAAGAAAAACATTATTTGACCTTAACTTTTGGGCCAAGGTCACGCAAAATGTTATCTAGAACTCTCTACATCATGTGACCTATGCACATGCAAAGGTTAAAGTTGTTGCATCCAAGTTTAGGAGGTGATGCATTTACAAGAAAACATATTTTTGACCTTGACCCTGTACCCTCTACATCATGTGACTTATTCACCTACAAAGTTTGAAGTTGCTGCATTCAATTCTTTAGAGATGCATTTACAAGAAAATACATAATTTGACCTTTGACATTGACCCTGAGGTCAATCTCACACTAAACGTCGCCCAGTACCATCTACATCATGTGATCTATGCATTTGCAAAGTTTAAAGTTGCTAGGTTCAACGGTTTCGGAGAAGATACAATTACATGTACAAGAAATGTGACGGACGGGCGGACGGACAGACGTACGGACGGGCAGACGGACGATTGACCGACTTTGGTACGAAATTTGGTACCCTATTTTTTTCTAACGAAAAGGCGGGTATAATAATAATACAACAAAGTCATCAGACTCGGTCAATTATTAGTTCTTGCCTTGCTAAACAATTTTATGCTGCTCAACACTCCCACCCCCACCTTTATATACTGTTACCAGCAGCTTTACAGTTGTAAGCATTTATTTTCAATCTCAGGGTGGACACCAGTGTGGACCATGATCACGTGCAGACAACGCGTTGAGCACCTACTCGGAGTTCTGGAAGCAGTTTTAGAACACTGCGCATATCTTCAAACACGTAGATAACATGTGAATACTATTGTAAAAGAGGTGGCAACTGAGCTGCCACCCTTACTCTTTCTTACCGGTCAACATTTTCCCAGTGATCGATGTTTTAAGTCAGTATACGGAAGTTTCTTCTTGGACATCGCCACGACATGAGATTTCCTGCAACCAGCAAAGCCTCAGATCAGCCTGCGCATACGCGCAGTCTGATCAAAGCATTTGCTAGTCGCTTGAATATTCTATGAGTTTTAAGCTACTGACGGAACAGCGTTTGGAGTTTCGGAGCCTAACGGGAGACTGCACAGACTCGTTTGAGTCTACACATGTCAAAATGCAACATTGTTGGAAATCTCATGTGGCAGTTTATATGTATGTTTTATAGTACATGAAAGAATATACTGTAAATTGATATTGATGGAACTTTAATAAGTAACTTAATGTACTTACTACTCGTACTAGTAAACTTAAACATTTCTCCCTGTTATTGGTGTATTTTCCTCCGAATAAATACTTTGGGCCAAAGCAGTGACAGTTCAGCTGCCACCGAATTTCGTATTAAGTCTCATTTTTACAGTACATTGTCAAATGCAGCCCACTGTACAAGCCCGGAACGTCGAATTGATCAACGTTGACGCAGTATCGAAGCTGATTTGGTATCGTTTCATTGGGAATTGGGTAAGGGATAATTTCTTGGTACACACGAACATATTTTACGCATGCTTTAACAACAAATCGGTGCATGAATTTCGCTCACATGATTTACATGCAATATCCTTATAATAAACTTTATAGCGCGCTGCGTAAAATAGCCCTTACAGCATTGTGAGGGACAAGGGCATTTTGTCCAAGGTTTACGTCTCAATCAACAATTTTTTGGTCATGTAGGGGCGGGTCATCCTGGGTTGAACCGCTACTAAGCAGCGGGTAAATTGCCTTGCTCAAGGACATAACACTGTGACTTGGTTAGTGTTTTACAGCCTTATAGACTGGGTTTCTTTTATATTGTATGCAAGCGAATCCTGAAAAGTTTCAAGCAATTGCTGTTGGCAAGAAAAAAAATAAAATACATCCAGCTTTCAACGTTGAGTCTGTGAACATCACACGCGAAGAAGTTGTCAATGGGTGTATATATAGATTTTAAGTTTTGACCACCAGTAGCCAAGGAACTAAATTTTTGAAAATTGACTTAGCACAATTTTCCGGCCAGAAAAGGTTTGACTTCAGAAATAATTAGAACTACCCTTCCACAACATTTATATTTTATTGGCAAATCGCATAGTCAAATTGTGGTAGCAGTTTTTTCAAGACGAATCGTTTTGTACACCTACCCCATACTTACTATAAACTGGGTCACTCATATACTTTTTCTTAGAAAAAGGGGCTTATTGTATACCTGGTAGCGCTTAAAAAGGGGGCTATTCGGTCCGCACATCCGTACTATGTCATATATAGGTAGTTACCCCCGCCCACTCCTTGGAAAAATCACATGTGTATAACAGTAGAAGTACCAGCTTCCCCACAAATACTCCGTGGAAAAGGTTTTCATAAGGTATACGTATATGGACCTCACTTGGACCCCCCCCCCCTCAAGAAGCAATAGAACCATCTCTGTAAAATAAGTCGATAACAAACAAATCTGAGGGAGCGCAGTGGCTCAGTGGTAGAGTGCTTGACTCGAGACCGAGGGGCCGCGGGTTCGAGCCTCACCGGCGTCACTGCGTTGTGGTCCTTGAGCAAGACACATTTATCCTAGCTTAGTACTGGTTCAACCCAGGAAGATCCGTCCCTGAAAGATTGTTGATGGGACGTAAAGAATCAAAGAAACAAACAAACAAACAAATCCGAACTTTTCATTAGACCCCCCCCCCCCACACACACACACACACACATTCACTTGAATTTCTAGAGTTTATGGATCAATGTTGTGTTTGGAATGTTATTCCCCTCTTTGGATCTGGGCATGTATGTTTAATAATTAAATGACAGAAAGAAAGGGAAGAAGAACCAGTTTAAGGGTTCACTAGCCCCTTAAAGCTGCATAGTCTGCATAGTCTGTAACTTTTGATATTTTCGAAAAAAAAATATTTTCTTTTTAAATCACTTGTAAAAGAAGAATTAAGTTATGTTTTCACAATAAATCTGTTCACTATAGCTAAAAACTGCACGGAAAAGTGAATTATCTTATAAAACAGGTGTGTTTTCCCTTGTTGGTAATTATTTGCGTCCCTCCAATAATTATAGACAGGTAATTTTGACATAAATGCAGTTGTTTTGATACTGATAATTTGTTAAGGTTTACGAAATTGGTAAAATGTTTACCTGAATTTTTGTTATTTTACTGTGTTCTTGAAAAATAGAAACATTAGTTCTAAAATTAAAAGATCAAAAGTTACAGACTATGCAGCTTTAAACTCGAGTAAGAACTCAAGTAAGATGATGCCTTCATTCACATTCCGAATATCTTCAATCTTCAATCTACGCCGTTACAGGCTGAACTTTGCACTCTGGTACTCTCCTCCAAAGGTAAATTTTCGCTCTTCGGTATTTTTCTCTCTGGTAATTTCACGTCAATTAACTGATACATAGCAAAAAGAGTTTTAAGATAACATTAATGGGGATAACAATTGAGATGCAAGTTTCTGGTCCTGTGTTTCTTTGAATCTCTTTGTCCTCTCAATGTACTGTCCCATTTCTTCACAGATCAGATCTCAGACTCTCCAGTTGGGCAACTCAACACGACTGTCATAGCCTAGCAAGGTATAGACACTTGGAGACTGAATACCTAGCTGTTCTCTCAATCTGTTAAGAAGTATGTATCTTGCTTCCTCATACAATGGACACTCCAGAAGAAAATGTTGCACAGAATCAACTTGACCACACTCACAGAACCGTGTTTCTATCTATATCTATACTGCATCACCCCTTGCGAGGATTATGTGCAGGTGCGCGTCAGTGCAGTGTTAGTAGAAGAATTATAGAAGTAAAAATTAAAGTTCCATAAGAGTTGTTAGTGAGAGTGAATAAAAGATGATAGGGTTAAAATGTTTAGAGTCAGAAGACAAGCTGACAGTGAATAGGTAACAGATAAAAACAGCGCACTGGCATTAATGGTATTGGGTGGCTGATCTTGCATACTGCCCTTTTAAAGGGCTCTTAAGTGGGCAGTAATGGGATTATGGACGGCAGCCTATTCTCTTGCACGATTGCGAGGGGGTAGAACGAGTACTTATAATAGTCCACTCTTGTATTGATCTGACGATAAACTAAAATCCTGGTTGGATGCTCAACGTACGGTTGTAGAATTAAAGCTTCTAATCCATGGATAATTTTGTAAAATAAGCACAGCCGGGAATCATTTCTTCTCTGTTCTAGAGAACGCCAGCCTAGGTGGGTCAACATTTCTTATACACTCGCCTGTCTGGTATAGTTGTCAAGTGTCCACCTAGCCGCCCTACGTTGGACCATTTCAATTTTATGGATGTTGTTTTGGGTGTAGTAGTTTTTTAGGCGTGAAGACCGATTAAAATTGCTGGTTAAGGATGTTGTATTTTTGTTTATTGTTACTCCCATTGTGCGAGTCTGTAATTGCTCTATTGTTATACGTAACGTTATGTCCATTCTATTATTGCAATCATCTTGATGGGGAAGAGAGAGCTGGTTGCTTTGCTTAACTTGTCTTCCTGGTGTCTCACGATGGTTGAGTGGCTCTTCCTCGCGGTGCCATGGGGTTGTCTGCGGTTTGTGATTGTGGTATTTCCTGATGATACTCACTTACTTTTTTGTCTGTGGTGTTTGCATATAATTGACCATTCAGTTTCAGAGGTGCAGAGCCTTTTGAGTCCATTTTTAATTTCTTCAGCAGAGAGTACAGTCTTTATTGGCAAAAGTGTTTGTGTGCGGATCAGTGTCAGCAATAGGGTTAGTGTTTTGAATCATTGTGGTCAATAGGATTTGTTATGCCCTATATTTCTTCTATGTATCTGTTGTGGGCATCTTTGAGTATCGTATTGACCGGATGTTTTGATTCAAGGAGGGCTTGTCTGTCTGCAGGGCGTCTGTACTGTTTGTATTTGTTAAACAAATGATCCCTTTTGCGCATGGACCTCCTAATGTCTTGTGTGATCCATGGCAGTGCTGACTTAGTACTGATAGTCCACTGGGGAACATATACTGCTCAATACCCTATGTAGGGCCCTCTTGAAATCCTCCCAGAGTGAGCTGACAGATCTATCTTCGCAAATTGACAAAAAGGACTTCTGAAATGCCAACATGTGTGTCTCTAAACCCTCCCAGTCAGCCTTCTTATACATGAACATAAGTCAAAGTTTCTGTCTCGAGATCTGAGTCTTTATAAAGACCTCAGGGAGGACAGAATCATGGTCAGCAATGCGGGGTTTCACTTCAAAAGACTAGACTAAAGTTGGATTGTCAATGAGAAATAAACCCAGAACGTTCTCAGTCCTCGTTGGGTGGGTCACTGTTTGTGTCAGGTCAAATTCATTGAGTAGCTCAGAAGAGTATTCATATTGGTTGGTGTATCTACAGCCAGGTGTAATGATGGGTACACAGTCATTCCATGTGAATTTCGGGTAATTAAAATCCCTCAAGACCCAAACATGACCTTTTTCTGAATTCTTTGGAACTGTGAGTATCTGACTCGCTTGGTTTATAGTAAGCTGCAATATGAAATGGAACTGACCCAGTAAGTTGGAGTTTGGCCCATAATATTTTGCAATCAGTTTCCCATATTCTTCTACTTTATTACTGCCCAGGGCGTTTGCATCACGGACAAGTGACGTCAGTAAGAGGTTAAAACATCGTATTTTACAATTAAAAACATCATGGGCTGTACTGTCTAGAAAGTGTAGCTTTGTAGACGGGCTGTGAAGTCGTCCACAGATGTTGCATGCACAAGGTCAGGTGGTAATGAATTCCGTTCTCTGATAGTTTGAAGCTATTCTTGTATTGCTCGTAGTTGGTTTGGAGTTGTACATAGGCTAGGTCATGTGTTCTTGTACGGCCAGAGGAAAGTTTGACATATATTGGTATTATGATCGGTGAAAGTTTCTTTGTTGCTTTGTAGAATGTTAAAAGTTTTTTCTGTTTTCTCCGTAGTTGAATTCGAGGCCAATGTAAGTCGTCAAGCATAGATGTAACACTTTCTTGGTATGAATAGTTTCCAGTAGTGAATCGGGCACCATTTAGCTGATTTTTTTCTACTGCCAAAATGTCTTGTTTAAAGTGAGGGTCCCAGACTGATGAAGAATATTCGAGAAGTGGATGGACAAGAGAGGTAAAAGCTTGTGATTTGACTTCCTGTTTACAGCCATAGAGATGCCATCTAAGAAGATCAAGGATTCTTTGGCTTTGCTGGTTATATTGCTAATGTGTGCTTTCCAGGAAAAATCAAAGGAGAGTTCCACACCAAGGTAAGAGTGGTGGCTAACTTCTTGGAGTTGGATATTATTGGTACTGTATTTTGTTGGAAGTGGGTTCCGTTGTCTTGTGAGCAGGTGACATTTTGAAGCATTAAACCTCATCAACCAGGTATTGGACCACTCAACCATAGTGTTCAGATCCTGTCGGAGCTGCTCCTCATCTGAGGCACTATTGATGGTCCTGTAGAGAAGGCAGTCATAAGCAAAGAACTTGAAAGATGTTTTAGGTGATACTTTATTACAGATGTCATTGACATAGAGTAGAAACATCAGAGGGCAAAGGACTGTTCCCTGTGGAATACCAGAAAGGACTTCCGAGTCAGAGGATTTTGATCCGTCCAGGACGACTCTCTGTTGACGTTGGCATAGCCATGACTCGATCCACTCATTAGTCTTTCTTGCAACCCCATAGTGCTGCAGTTTGTGGAGTAGTCTACGATGAGGCACGGTGTCAAATACCTTGCTAAAATCAAGGATCAGCAGTTTAGTGGTTTGTCTTCTATCTATACGTCGTGACAAGTCCTCAACAGTGTTGAGTAGTTGCGCTTCACAGGAATGACCCGAAGGAAATCCGTGCTGGAAATCAGCAAGTATCTTGTGGTTGTCGAGGTGATTCATGATCTGGCTGAAGACTATGTGTTTCATAGACTTACAGGCAATATATGTTAGAGAGACCGGTTTATAGTTGGCTGGGTTAGTCTTGTCTCCTTTTTTAAAAACTGCTGTGACATTGGCCTATTGCCAGTCCTGAGGTACTTGGCCGGTGAAGAATGATTGTTGATATATGGCCCATAGGATAGGTGCAATCTCTTGTGATGCTAGTATGAGAATCCTTGCAGGTACAAGATCTGGGCCAGAGGCTTGGATTGGGATTCCTAATTAGCTTCTTGATTCCTGGTACAGTGAACTGTATATCTGGCATGGATTATACAGGCTGTCCTTCCATGTCTGGGAGGAGACTGCTTGGCTCTCTGGTGAACTGTGAGGTATAATGGGAGTTCAAGACCTCGGTTACTTCTTTCGGATCACTGATGAGCTTGTCGTTAGATTTCAGAATGGGGATATTACTTTGTTCGGATTTCTTCTGTTTGATGTGAGAATAGAATTGTTTTGGGTCTTCGTTGATACCAGTGTTCAGGATATTGTCAATATAGGTTCTGTGAGAGTCTTCCAAAGATTTTTTTTTAACTATTTTACTGATTTTTAAGAATGGCTGTTTCTATTATGTATGTCTGCATCCCATGCTCTCTTCTTTCTACGACAAAGCCTCTTGATTTCAGGGGTCAACCAGGGTAGATTCCATCAGGAAGTATCTTCTTCTGAGGGATATTCTTCTTCCCAGAAGAGACCATGGCTTCCTTGAACTGGTTCCAGTTTTCATCAACTGACTTTTTTTGGTCCTCTGACAGAAACCTGTCTCAGAAGGCTCCAATATCACGTTTGACTCCTTCAAGATCACCTTTCCTGTACTGAAAGACATACCATTCAGGTTTCTTGCATCGCTTGGTTGACTGTATGCAACAGCGTTGTGATCACCCATGCCTGGATGCGTGTCCAAATCTGTAATCAAGTCTTGGTTGGTTGTCAGGGTCAAGTTGAGAATGTTGTTATTTTTGGTGGGCTTATCTGTCATCTGAGTCAAGAAGTTGGCACTGACGAAGTTTAGCATTGGTTGTTTAGAGCCACAGAGTAATTCGAGTTTGAGCGTACCAATGAATTATTCCAAACAATATCAGGGGTGTTAAAGTCACCATTCAATATGATGTTCGGTAGTGCGTGCAGCATCTTTACAGGTAAGTTTCGACACTGATTCATGAAGCTTGTTAATAACCTCTGGGTCATCTGAACAGAGGGGGTCCTGTAGAATGAGCCAATAAACAATGGTTTGTTATTGGCAACCTCAATTCGTATCCAGGTAATCTCATAATCTGTGTCTAGGTCTCATACTGGGGAAGCCACCAGGGTATTTTTGACAGCTATCAAGACTCCACCAGCACCAAACTTGTTGTCCTTGCGACTAACAATTTCATGGCTGGAGTCCTGGAGTAAGACAGCAGAATCACTGATGGTTGAATCCAGTTTGGACTCACATACACAGAGAACAATTGGTTTGTGCTCCTCTAGCAGACTGGCCAGATTTGCATGTTTGTTATCGGAAACCAAACTGTTGCAATTCATATTTAGAATCTTCAAAGATGGTTGCTTTTGTCTAGGCATGCTGTTTTCGTTTCCAACCGTCTGTACTGGCTCTTCACTATGCACATCTTCCTCAAAGAGGACGGAAAAACTATTTGAAAGTTCTAGGTCAGACTCACTAGTACTGAAGAAGGAGTCTGAAAACTGTATGACACCACAGGGGGGACAAATCCAGGAGGTGACACTGCCAATCAACTCGTTATACTGGGTTGGATGTACACCAATTCTTGAAAAATAGTAAATAAGTATGATCAGGAAATACCACAATCACAAACCGCAGACAACCCCGTGGCACCGCAAGGAAGAGCCGCTCAACCATCACGAGACACCAGGAAGACAAATTAAGCAAAGCAACCAGCTCTCTCTTCCCCATCATGATGATTGCAATACTAGAATGGACATAAAGTAACGTACAATAAAACATAGAACATTCACAGACTCTCACAATGGGAGTAACAATAAACAAAAAGTCAACAGCAACAGAACCACCGCCTTAGAACGGACAGCAACCTAAGCCACTGGTGCCAAATCTTCGCCCTTGATTCTGCTGTTGTTGAAGTACAAGAAATGTTCAGCTCGCACGGAAGCCATGCTAGCAATGTAGAGGTCTTTAACCTGTCCAAGTTTTTGTCTCTAACCATTAAGTTTGCTGTAGCCAGTTCTTATTTGAAGACTTTGCTTGAACGTTTTTATATTTGCAATATCCAAGCGAGGAAGGGCTTGCAGAGGAAGAAATCTCGACCAGACTCCCCAATATCCCATCTTTGCTGCCACTTGTATCGCGTGCTAACTCTAGCATGCCTCTTAATGTCTTGCACAGTAACAACACTTGTCTCTTCACCTAGCTATTTTACCTCCGTTGCCGGTACCTAGACTTACCAAAACGAAACCGAAATACCAGAACAAAACCTAAATACTGGAACGAAACATTAAAATAATAGGGAAACATATACAGGTATACAGGTACAATGTTGATTTACCGAAACAGCCTCTTAATAATAATAAAATTTTGGGATAATAGATAATTGGGGATTGGGATTGGATGAATTGGAAAAAAGTACTTGATAAAGATCAATTTAAGCTTATATGAACCTGGCTTATTTCTGTCTCAAATCGCAAGAAAACGTTATTACAAAGTGCGTTTCAGTAATTCAACTACTTTCAATGGATCTCAAAGTGCGTTTTGGTAATTTACTCAAAGAGCGTTTTGGTAATTCAACTGCTTTCAACTGATCACACATATCTCCTTTCTTTAATTAGTACAGATATAAATTGCTTCTTCTAAAAACAAATATATCAATACACAATTATCGTATAATTTTTTTTAAAAAAGTAAAACAATCCATGTTTAATTGACGCACATTTGCATTTGGGTAATTTAAAGCTTTCCAAAATAGTGATATATTTTCTTTCTGTAATTAGTATTACCCTCTAAAAGGTGCATATAAATTCAAAAATACTCATCATATATACATGAGGGTCTGGATGGGGTATAATGATTAGTGAATAATGTCCAGTTTTTTATAATGAATAGTGAATAATTAGCCAAAAATAATGAATAGTGAATAATGAGGGCCTAAAATAATGAATATTCCTATTTTTTCAATGAATTGGAGAAAAAAAATAATGAATAGTGTATAATCAGATTTCTTTGCCATCTTTCTCACTTGTAATGAATATTTGGTCTAATTTTAATGAATAACCCAAAATTTTAATGAGATGAATAATGGGCTAAATTTTTAATGAATAGTGAATACCAGACCCCACCATCCAGACCCTCATACATTATTATGAAACAAAACTCAAATAAGAAAAGCATTTCTATAGTCCTGTTGCAATAATAAGAAACGCGAAAATCTGGAATATTATTTTATTACTTGCATTTTTCCAAAAATAAAGCTCAAATCTGGATTTAGAATATCCTGCAGTATCAGAGGAAAATTGTTTGAAGAATCTACTACCACTACCCTGACCCCTAATCTCTTGGGAATTTCGACATGTTTAGGCATTCTGAAAAGCGGGTGGAATTTAAACGGTGTAACAGCCATGTGACGACCTATATATCTATACTTAAATTTCTACAGGTAAGTGTCAAAAATATCACACATTTTAAAAGCCTGATTGCTTTGTACAAGTCAGTTTTATTTTTAAAGCACTGCCATTCACTTGATAGTATCGATTCAATCAGCGTCGACCCAGAGCCAACTGACCCAATACGATCAGTTTGATCCAGGTAAATACTGTTTGCTATATTTGTAAGCACATTTTCTACTAAAGCAGCGCGATGTGGCTAATATGGACAGTTTTGCAGTGGTAAAATAAATGGTCTAAACATTATCAACTACATATATAATTTTTATGGCAATCATGTTCTGCAATTAGTTAATTTGAGCTATTTACATACATTCTTTCAGTGGTAACATTCAAGTTTCAAATAACAGGAATAAAATGCCCAAAATCTACCATCAGAACTATTAGAGCAAAAATTAGCGGTAATACCAGGCAATATCTTTGTCCAAATTCTGCCTGAAATTATTCACCAGTATTGAATGCTCAAGATGATATAAATAGAAAACATATATCTTATGTCATTTATTCGCGATTCTTATTTATGCAGCAGTAATTTATATGTACGATACTCTTTATGCTATACTGAACAAAAGTGAAAACGCTACACTACAATATTCTATATTTTGTGAGAAAGAATTGGACGAAAAGTATTTACTAAAGCTTAATAATGTTTCCCAGACATCCAGCAAACGATACGTCGAAACTCCACCAATTTGTCTCTTTTGACGTCTGAGTTATGTTCCCTTTTGTGTTTAAAGCTTTATTCACTGAATTATGCAATTGCGCATGTGCAAAAAAATTGTAACGCTTATCATAATTTGTCATACTTTAGTTGCATTAAAACACAAGAAACTGACTTATCACTTGAAACAAGTGCAGAAATCAATTTCGAATTTATCAAATTTGTAAAAAATTGTAAATTGTCTACCTTTGACGAAAACAAACAGGGAATATAAAATGTTTGGTAATCTTCGATTTATCGCGATTTTCGATAAATTTATTTTGCCAAATCAGGTAGACCTATCAGCACATTGTTCCTACAATTTCTCGACCAGTAATGTTCTCAGACTAAGATGCAACAACACATTGATTTTCCTATGGAGATTTCAGTGATAAAATTTCAAGCTTGGCCATTTGATGAAAACCGCGCTTTCTATGGTTGCTTTTAACAATTAAAACACATTTTTATAGGCCATTCACATTTCCAGTTGTCACATGTCTAGACTACCATTACATTCAGCCGGATCCTGTTGGCAGTGGATTTCTGAAGGCCTAAACTATGTGAGATTTCCGTTCAAATTTGTAATTTGAAAAATTGGACCCCTGTCACAATGCAACATCCACAGAGCTTTTACTTTAATGCATAACCCAGTCTTTGAACATTCAGATACACTTTATCTGCTTCCTGGCGTGCATCATTGTGCATATGATATAAATGGCAAACAATTCAGGTGTAGCGTTTTCACTTTTGTTCAGTATAACATATACAGCGATTACTGACCTGAAAAGACATCAGGGTTCGGTGCACAATTAATCGGTCCCATTCAACTCCATGTAAAAAGGCAGAATTCGAGCATCTGCAAATTTTTCCAGGACATTGCTTGGACTTTTTTCTGTCTGTGAGTGGCAAGATCTGTCATTCACCTATCAAAAAAGTGAAAAGACAACCTACCTTGATAATCTCGTTTTCGCAGCATTCTCCGTTCTTTGGGAACAGTCAAAAAATCCGGGCTGAAATCCGACCCGCGTCATACGTTACCTGGGGAGTGCGCCGTGGAGTCTATGACAAAATAGTCCACACAAAGATGCATTTTTCTGCATCAGCCTGACAAACATAGACCAAGGTTGAATCACATGTACATTTAAAGTCGAATAAAGCACCCATTTACGCCATAAAGGGCCCAGAAACGGCAAGTGCTAAATTTCTAAAGGTACTATTTTCGTGGGCTACCAAACCGGAAGACCGTAATTGTGTACTAACACCTTCAAGAATCTGCAAATTTTCGAATTTTTAAATTTTGTCTTTGTGACGTATCAAACTCATATAGTTAAGCAAAAATCGTCCAAAAGAACCAACTCAGTCACCAAAAAGCGATACAAATCCAGGATTTCATATGTGACCCCCCTCACAAGCTGACACAAGCAAAAGTTCAATTATTCAAACTAGTCTGCTGAAAAAGTTTATAGTTTCAATTATTTCAATGAATCTCAATAACCCAAAAGCAAAAACGAAAGTTTAGGCATCTGTAAGAGTCATTAAAGGATAATCTCACATAAACTTTGGTTACAAAATTTAAAAACTAAAGTTTAAAAATCAACTTTTAAAGTGATTTCAAGCAAAATTGCGAACAGTTTTGAATCACATTCAAAAATGCCCCAAAATCCAAGCTATGTTGCACCCAAGCATGCTAAAAACAGTAATTTACACCACTGACTTTGTGTCTGAAGTAGAGCAGCTTCACTGATGAGTTCCTGATGCTGGACGAAACACATCATTTCATTCTAATCATAATCTACACTGCTAGTTCTGGATGTGAAATTTTCCGTAATTTACAAGCTACCAAAATGGCCAGAGTGAGAAAGATTTGAGACCCAGGTCTAGATTTAATGCCCATATCATATTGGAAATTGCTCATCCTCTTTTTTTGATGAAAGTATATCCCAAATTTGAAACTTCTGAAAAGACTGTAAGTAAAGATTACTCATTAGAACGGCCTCGTCGAACAAAAACTATCACAACCCGCTTAAGCACATAATACGAGTATACGTGTGAAAGTGCTTCAGTGGGGGTTTGGTAACTAAGTGAGCTTTAATAACTGTGTTATATCATTATCTATGTGAGGCGGTTCTAGTGAGTAGCTTCAAAAACAATTTTGAGTGTGAGGCGACTCTAATGAGTACCAAACAATACTACTGCTTGCGTGGTCGAAATAAGAACAAAATTTGATCTCGGGTGAAGCTGGGGGGGGGGGCTGCAGTTGATTTGTTTAGCTGAAAAAGTTTAAGTTTGTGTTCAAATTAGTACAGCCTCGACCCGGTGAGTTGAACAGCCAAATACAATTGAATTTTATTGGTCTAAGCAATGAGGCCAGGGAACCTGCTTGGGGGAATGGTCCCGACCAGTCCCTGTGGATCCTCATCATTATGCCTTTAAGTGCCATCTCTATGAGGCGGTTCTAATGAGTGTAAGTATCCTAAGAGTGTTTTAATAAATACCCATATGCTTAGTCACCATACTGGTACAGTTAAAGTGAGTAAGCACTAATAGCACATTTCAGTAGAAAAGGGAATATAATCACAAAAGTCAACTTGCACAGCAGTGCTAGCCAGTCTGCAAAAACAGAGTATCACGGTCAGCCTGCTCGGATTGATTAGTCAAATCCTGGTCAAAACTGTTTGTGTATGGCCATTTAATTGCATTTTCTGGTATATAATGCAATTTGAGACTTTCCTCGAGAGAATCAGGCTTTAAAAATGATTTTAAGAAAAATTTAAAATTTAAACTAAAATTCAATAAAATTTTAAAATATAAATTTAAATTTCTTCCAAAAATAATTTCAAAATATTTCTATTTTGATTCCTGATCTGTGTGCGAAATTTTATCTGAATTCATTGAAAAATGACTGTTTTACAAAGATTTTCGTTTTTTTCACCTTCTCTCTTATAGGGTTCGGTGCACAATTAATCGGTCCCATTCAACTCCATGTAAAAAGGCAGAATTCGAGCATCTGCAAATTTTTCCAGGACATTGCTTGGACTTTTTCTGTCTGTGAGTGGCAAGATCTGTCATTCTGGTTAAATCACATGTACATTTAAAGTCGAATAAAGCACCCATTTACGCCATAAAGGGCCCAGAAACGGCAAGTGCTAAATTTCTTAAGGTACTATTTTCGTGGGCTACCAAACCGGAAGACTGTAATTGTGTACTAACACCATCGAATGATTTAGTCAACCGTTGCATATTATTAAAGCTGCATAGTCTGTAACTTTTGATCTTCTAATTTTAAAAATAATGTTTTTATTTTTTAAGAACACAGTAAAAATACTCAAATTCAGGTAAACATTCTACCATTTTCGTAAATCTTAACAAGTTATCACTATCAAAACAGCTGCATTTATGTTAAAATTCAATGGTCTATAATTATTGGAGGGACGCAAATAATTACCAACAAGAGAAAAATAGACCTATTTGATAAGATAATTCACTTTTCCATGCAGTTATCAGCTGTACTGAACATTTTTATTGTGAAAACATAGCTTAATTCTACTTTTACAAATGATTTAAAAAGAAAATACTTTTTTTCGAAAAATGTTCATAGTTACAGAGTATGCAGCTTTAATAAACTGGGTCAGTTTATGTCCATTCTACCAACAGTAATACTCCCCCGTTGAAAAGAACCAAAAATATGCCAAATTTCCATCTAATTACAGAAACACGCAGCAAAAACACCAGGTTAAAAATTTTGTCAAAAAATACTGCAGCTTTTTCTACCTGCATATCGAAAAGTTCAAGAGAAAATAATGTGAACAGATGCACTTTAAGTCGATTTTTCGCGTCTCTTATTAATGCGGCAGTACTTTATTATCCATAAGCCATTTAGGCACCTGTATATGTTTCACTATTATTTTAATGTTTTGTTCCGGTATTTCGGTTTCGTTCCGGTATTTCGGTTTCGTTTCGGTAAGTCTAGGCACCCCTCCATTGCTGCTTCTTTTGCCAATCTGTCAGCCACATCATAGCTTGCACTTCACTAGTACCTGGGGTCCAAACTATCTCTAACTTACAGCCCTTGGATTCCAATGGAGACATGTTGTCATTGATTTTTTTATGACGTCTAGATAATAGTTTGATACCCAGTTCAGATCATTCCCACTGCTGTCTGAAAATATTCTGATCTCCCTGTGTTGAATCTATCTATCTATCTATCTATCTATCTATCTATCTATCTATCTATCTATCTATCTATCTATCTATCTATCTATCTATCTATCTATCTATCTATCTATCTATCTATCTATCTATCTATCTATCTATCTATCTATCTCTTGTTACTGGCTCGATCAAATTATGGTCATTACGGCAATCAGATGTTCCATTACTGACAGAATGGCAACCAACTCTCCATATGAATAGAACCATATCCTGTAACAGGTCTCCTGTCCATCTGGATGGTAAATGACTGCCCCTGTCCCGCATGGTCCGGGATTTGGTAGGCACGAACCATCTGTGAAGCACACCAATGCACATGCGGCGACTTCATTTACCATATATTGTACCATGGCTTTCCCTTCTTCTTGCTGTTCATTGGTCCTATTTTTTGAAGAGCCAAGCTGTGACCAGTCAGATGGTTTTTCTGTGGTTCTGACAAATGAATTTTGAGCAGTCTGGTCAGAATACAAGTCAAGAAGTTTGCAGATGATTGTAAAGTTTACAGATCTGTTCCGACAGCAGAGGGTATTGATATACTTCAACAAGATATAAACAATTATGTCAATGGTCCAAAGATTGGCAAATGCTTTTTAATGTGAAGAAATAAAACGACGCCATTTGAAGTTCGGGTCATAGTGACGTCAACATGACGTAATCGCTTCATGTCAGCTTGGAAACTTCTTAAATTCCTTAGTCATACAACAGATACGAGAATTTCCGTCTGTACTACCAGAAATCGTCTGAGGGGCGCTAGACTGATTTTTGAGTTATGAAATTTGAATTTTAATATTGACCACTTTGTGTATTTTTGATGAAGAAATGGGTATATTTTCGGAATGTTTTGTTGAAAATGTTCACATTTGTAAGACATTACATGAATTTTATTTTTAGTAAGGTTTTTGTCAATATTAAGACTATCTTACAAAATTATTGCACACAGTTTTTGTACTGACTAAACTTTTTCTTCTGAGTATAAATATCTAAATATCCCGAAAGTTTTGTAAGAATTAAATTTTCGGATTTGAAGAAAATTAACAATTATTGTATCGTATGGGTATGAAACCCCCTACCGCAAGTGAATATACATGTATAAGAATACGATATAGATATGAAACACGACGGCAATAAATGGATATCACAGATGATCTTTCATAGATGATTGAAAAATACTTTAAATTTTGGTACTTATCCCATAGATGAGCAGCAAATTGATGCTCTGGCGAACCTGCGCATCCGCACAATCTCGCCGAACCCCCGAAGCACTCGCGAAAATTACTGTCAGGTTAGTGTCATGTGCAACGGTTCAGTAGAAATTTAGATGCACGTTTCCAATACTTTCAAGAATAAGCTGACAACAATATTAATGAAAAATCTAAATTTCTTAAAAGGTTTAGACAAATTATTTTCTTGAAAAACAAATGTATTTTTAATTGTAAGTATTCAAGCTCGCATATAATTGTAATGTTGCATATATAATGTATTAAAGATATAATTTTGCACAAAGGTTTTTTTCACAGTATCTCCATATAGTATATATTTACAAATATCGTCGATAGGGCTAGCACAGGATATGCATTTATTTATCGCATATGCGCATTCACCTCAAAAAATGTAATCAGAAGATGATTGTTTCTGAGTTTAGGTCTGAGTCCATAACCGCTGGTACATCCACACTTTGTCAATGTGTCTGCGAGCAGCGAAGACTCTGGCGAGTCTGCGCATTGTGCTGGCTTGACTGAGCCGTCTTCATTTAAACGAGACAACTTTGTGCGACATTATCTTTATGCACTATGTTTAAACATTATAGATCAGCTTTACGGAGAAGATAATGCCTCTATATTGACATTTTAAACGCTTACTTTGAAAACATTTTTATTAACTTATAAAGAGACTAGGTCTGTAACTATGAACATTTTTCGAAAAATTTTCTTTTCTTTTTAAATCATTTGTAAAAATAGAATTTAGTTATGTTTTCACAATAAATATGTTCAGTACAGCTGATAACTGCATGGAAAAGTGAATTATCTTATAAAAACAGGTGGTTTTGCTCTTGTTAGGAATTATTTACGTCCCTCCAATAATTCTAGACACGGTTGATTTTTAACATAAATGCTGTTGTTTTGATCGTGATAATTTGTTAAGATTTATGAAAATGGTAAAATGTTTACCTGAATTTAAGATTTTTTACTGTGTTCTTGAAAAATAGAAACTTTATTTCCAAAATTAGATCAAAAGTTACAGACTATGCAGCTTTAACGTTGTCGCATAACACTACTGAGTAATTTTCGTGAGAGGTTCGAGGAGTTCGGAAATTGGCGAGAGTGCGCAGAATCGCCAGATTCTTGACTGCTCGCCGATGGAATAAGTGTCAAAATCAAAGTACTAGCTAAAATAAGTGTTTTGATTAGTAATCCATCATAAATTGCTGCTGCATTTCATATCTTCACGGGTTTTCATATTAATTTGCGGTAGGGGGTTTCATACCCCTTCACTTTAATAAATGTTAATTTTCTTCCTAACCACTTTTTTAATTTGGACAAAACTTTCAGGATATTTTGATACTAATATAACACGTCGTTTGAACAAACCATAATTAAATTTTGTACCTATGTTGTCGCGTGAAACTGTTCGGTAATTTCCGTGAGGCGTTCGGGGGTGCGGAGTAGGGGGTTTCATACCCCACCTTTTATCAGAGAAATACGCCACGTTAAAAAATCTGATGTAGCTTGGACAACTGTGTAAAGAGTGCATGGGGTTGATTTAGAGATTACAAAATTAAAAAAGGAATGCTGTCTGAATGAATTATGAATATTTCTTTTATTTCAAAATAAAACAATCAAAGGAGATTTATATTCAAGTATTAATTCATTTTATTCACTATTTTTTTTTAAGAAACAGTCATGTAGACTTGCAGCAAAACATTTTAAAAAAATGGGCTGCATATCCCTATTTTATTCATGGTTTTAATTTGCATCTATAATCATGACAATTAGAGAGTAAAATTAATGCATGTATTTGATCTGAATATGCGAAAAATTATATGGAATCATAATTAATAATTGAGACGGTTCTCCTTTTTAATTGAAATTTTGCGAGAGAGAGAGAGAGAGAGAGAGAGAGAGAGAGAGAGAGAGAGAGAGCACTAATTCGTATTCTCACAGTTATAGATATTTCTGCGGTCAGCCGTTTACCTGGTCAGCCTTTTAGGGAGTCTGGTCAGCTAATTGGTCTGCACCTGTTTTGGTCAGCGGTCAGCGATCTTCATTGAAAAAGTCAGCCTTTTAGGGGGTACTGGTCAACTCGTACCTAAGTCAACTCGTACCTTAGTCAACTCGTACCCATTTTTGGTCACCTCGTACCTTAGTCAATTCGTACCTAAGTCAACTCGTACCTTAGTTTATTTATAATAGAATATGAAATAGCTTTATGCCGTTGTCTAAGTACGTTACTCATGACAAAAGCAAAATGATAAGTTTTGTTACGACTTCTGCGAATTCTGCACTCAAAAGGAGCGTTAAATTATAAATGGGTAATACAGTATACTGCCCATGTGTTCTCCCCGCTCTTACAAATTACAGTAGATGAAGAAATAGCTAGGCTCTACATTGTAAAAGAAATAAGTGTCACTTAACGCCCATTTTGGTGGCAGCCGGACTGCCACTGGTCTTGACGTATTTAACGTAGGATCTGTTTTGTAATAACAGGGATAACTGTTAAACAACTATCATTGGTTAAATGTTAGCCTCTGGTAGCGTCGTCTTAGTATCAAAAATGGGTGGCAACTATGTAGCCACCTCTTTTAGTGTTAACTTACAAGGATAGCACATTGCAAACTTATCATTGCCAATAGCACTGGTCCCATCGAAATCATAAAATCTGGTTTTGTTGCATGCAAACAATAAAGGTACAGACTCAATGAGATAGACTGATCAGAGCATCCAAGCAGTCTGATCAGCGCATTTGTTATTCAATCTCAAAAACTTTATTAGCTGAACTTGCTATGCGCATTATTCAAATTGGACCTAGGCTTTGTAACTGAGCATGCTGGATGTGTCCTTATAGGGTAGCTAGGTGTACATAAAGCCGTACATAAAGCCGCTTTACAGACACGTGCTGGTGATTGGTAGGGTGTGAAAAACAGTACAATGATGAATACATGTATGTGATTGTATTGATTAAGTTGTTATTAGAAATTAACATTGTCTGACAGTGTAAAACTTGTTTTATTAAAAAAAAATAGTACAATCTAATTAAAGAAAATTCGGAATTGCAATGTAAAAACATTAAATCTTTTTGGCTTATAACTGATTAAAACATTAAAAAAATAAACCCAGCTCACGCCAAATATCTATGTGTCTTGATCCACATCTGAATTAAGGGTGAGGTTGGCGCCGTTAAACCGGTTTAAGCCCTCCAGTAAAATATTTTACTGACCGTTCCAAGGCGGTACTTCTTTTGTGGATCTTTTATGTTTTTGTTCTGTCTTGTGTTTGCTATGTTCTGTGCGCGTCTGTTTATATGTGCTTTGTGGTCACCTGCTGGGAAAGGGCTGACCTCTTGGCTCTCGTTTGTGGTGTCTTCTGTGAGTTTGTCACTTTCCCATTGGTATCCTGGGTCAGGTGTGGTACTTGATTGTATCGATTCCTGATCTTTGCACCATTACTTACTTTGGTTATTTCATTTTAAAAGTCCAGGTGAGTCTGTCATCGTGCAGTCTCATCTGAGCCTTCGCTACTTGCCACTTAAATGACTCCAAATTTGCTTTTTGTTTTGTCGTCTGCTGACTTATTTTGAAATGAGTAATTCAAAATATCTTCTAATATTTAGTGCTAGTTGAAAAAACACTGCATGCTATCATAACAGACCTATGTCCGAAATTCAAAACTGTGTGTACAAGAGCAGCGAAGAACCTGCGGAGCCGTCATTATATAAAGGGCTAGGATATTGGAACAGGCAGATATGAAACTCCCCTATTCGCAGCCTCACAGGTCGTAATTGTTTTTTTTTTAAATATTTGAACAGGCTGGCCCGAATCTCTCCTTATTGCAGATAGCAAACCTGCGTTGATTTGGTCGTTTAAGCAGGCTATTCCGAACATAGACCCATAGGGAAAGCAAAAGGCAAGGGAACTTGCTACAGCTGGCTTGAACCTCGTCCGATCGAAAATACTTAATTGTGATGAATATGTATGATTGAACAAGCTCCCAGATCGCCGCCCCATAGGCATAAAAGTTGGGATCTTTGAACAGGTTGGCCCGAACCTAACCTCAGCACAGATAGTATATTTTGATGTTTTAGTGTTTGGAAAGGCTTGTTAGGACAAAGACTTACCAAACTCTCCGTCTATCATGCTCTACCCTGTCCCGTTTTTTTGACTCAGGTACGAGTTGACTTGGGGTAGGTACGAGTTGACCAAAGGTTAGGTACGAGTTGACCAAAAATGGGTACGAGTTGACTTAGGTACGAGTTGACTAAGGTACGAGTTGACTAGAAACCCCTTTTAGGGAGGCCTTTAATGCACGAACCCCATTTGGTCAAAAAAATACCCCCAAAAACCCTAATGTCCTTGCATAATACTGCAATATTTTCAAAACATTTTTATTTTGCTTTGTACACTTAATGTAAGGGTTTGATTTAAGCACAAATGTAGTTGTCAAATATGCATTATCCTAGCCACAGGCTATCAAAATTTGGGCAGATTGAATAGGAGACTGTCCGAGGTCCTTTATACGATCAGCCTTTATAGTTGATAAAAAAGGTGGGAGGTTTATCAGTCGCTCCTAATATTTACTGAAATGTTTCAACTCGAGTATATCCAGGTAGATAAGACTTTTCTGTTCAGGTTCAGTTGTTAAGTTTAAACGGGCTCTTTCTATAGAGAGTCCCTGGTTTAAAAGAATCACTATTTATATATTAAAAACATCAATATCTGCTAGGGTAGTAAGTCTGCGTTTACAGACTTGTCATATTTGGTAACGTAAGTATTTTTTTCGTGAAAATTGACATTCTCCCTTATAAACACACATCTAGTCATCTGTCAAAATAATAAAGTTATGATTGTAACAGTTTTTGTGAGCTGATTTCTTAAATTCAAAATGATATAGAGTGGCCTTAGCAAACTTTTTACTAGACTAAAAAAATTCAACCCCACATTTAATATTTTCGCATTATAAATGTTGCATACTAACTGGTGTATAACGACATTTGAATTCCAATGTTAAGAGGAAATATGAATATATGCACCAAAAACGGTTTTATGGGCTGATTTCGTAAAAAAAAATAAGTTGATTCCGCGGCAATACGGACGTTTACATCCGTCATTGAATCCAAGGGTCGTCGTCGGTTTTTTTGAAAATTGGAACGGCCATGGAAATTTTGCAATTACTACCGTAAAACACATATTTAATCGTTTGGTACCTAGAAAGAAATTATGCATTTGCCCCCAAATTCGGTTTTATAGACTGATTTCGTGATAAAAAGTTGATTTCGCAAAATCAACTTGATTTCTCCGATTAGTTATACCCGAATTTAAGCCAATCAAAATGCGTCTAACATAGTTCCATTTTTTTGGCGGGAAGCGGAAATGGAGATTGTAAACAAAGATCCGAAATTTTGTCCAAAATCGAGTGTAGACCTTGAGGCATTTCGATTTTGAAAAGTGCAACTCTTGATGTAACCATAGGTATACAAAACCTTTAAAATCTTCCCAACTTTACCCTCATTAATCGGCCGATAAGGAAGAATTTGCCAAATTATTTGCGCCACTTCGCGCCTTTGATTCCTTGCAAACTGAACCCTGACAAACTTTGTCCCCCAAAGTTTCATAGGGAACGTTAGTGGGTCAACTCTATCTAGGACTGGATATTGCTGAAGTTTGATCCCCGCTAAGAACAAGTAGAAAACTAAAATTCAATAGAAGTACAACATCCGCAAAAAACTCAGCTGTGAAACCCATTTTCTTTCTTTTCTCTTTCCTATATCCTCCGAGTATGCTTTTCCACGCTACACAATAATCACACAGTGTTGTTTTTCTGTCTCTCAGGCTGTCTACACATAAACTTGTGACGTCACACTGAAGTTTTTGGGGACTCTTAGCACTCTATTTTCGCTCGCCTTCATCCTATTGAAAATGGCGATTCTGCCGATAAAATAATTGCACAATTTATTCACACAGTGTTATTTAGTCATATTTTTCTTATATCCAAAAGTTTGTAGAAATCAGGTGGAAAATAAACATTTTTTTCATATATCCCACTTCGTTGACACTTTGTCTGTTGTGTTTGCTATCATCCCAGGTCGGCCATCGGACATAGTCCGGAAATAGTTCCAAATGTCCGAAAGTTTGCTGTCCAGTTTGGACAGTTTGTCCGAGACGATTTTCGGAAGCCTGTCTTAAGCAGCCACTCAAAAAAAGACAAAACAAAGATCTTAATCATAATGGTAGCTTAATGCAGGTCGAAAAGATTGCAGAATGCTCCCCATGGAGCATTCTGCAATACTTTTGACCTGCATTAAGCGATAATTAAGTCTTCTTTTTGAGTGGCGGCTTAAGACAGGTTTTACTGTATAATCAGCAGTCAATATACATATATGCATACAAGTGTCAGTGTGTAGGTAAAGTATACTACCCAAATGTCAACTGTGTTTAGTTTGATATGCTTGGACCCATCATTTCAGAAAATGACCCGCCATTTTTTGCTCCATGGGTCACTTTGGCCCACCAGTCTTGAAATAAATCTAAAGCCCTGCACTTGGTTAGTTTTGGCGGTAAAAAAAGTATAGACTGTCATGCCTGCCTTAGTTCTTGTGTAAAAATGAGAGAAAATGTGTATTTTTACATAATACTTTTACTCAGTTGAGTCCCCGTTATTTAAATATTCTATTATTTGGGAACAGATCGAATCATATCAACATTACAGCTAGCATTCAGCAAGACGATTGCTAAACCAGACAGGATACTTAGAACCACACATAAAACCAAGAACTCAACATAGACCCCACAGCCAATGGGACCAAAAATAAACAATGAATAAACAACAACAGTCCCACCCTTGAGTTGTGCTGAGTCAAATCAATTATTAGTTCTGCAGTATTTATAACTATTCATTACCTGTAAAATTTATAAGATACTCTTGTTTATTTTGATCATACTTTTAAAAGTATTGCATGTCTGGCTTCCCATAAAACTGGGTTTATTAGAGGTGTGTGATTATTGATGACGTAGACAGCAAGTTGCCATTTTTTCTGGGATTTTCGTGGCCGGTTAAAGCACAGGAAAAGAGCTTTTCCAAACTTATTATAGGTTATGTGGCGAGGATTTACATGAATAAAGGCGAGAATATACCAGTATTTTTTGTTTGATGTGACTGAATATATCAAATGTGCCGACAAGCGATATATGCGTGATTATTGCTTACACTAGGATACTGCTATATCCTCGAGGGCCCAATGTCCATAATAGTTAATGACCTGCTGATCTCACAGCAAATCGCAACAATAATTTGAAGTAAAGTTTACTTACATGTATTAACATGTAATCCAACTTAACAGCTAGGACGTTTTCCCAAAAAAGGAGGAAATCTCCCAATCGAGAGAAATCTCCCGTTCAAGTGAATTTCTGACATCTGAAGATAATCACTATTTTTTCTCCCGATAAGGAGACTTTGTATGGCCCATTAAAATTTGGAAATTTGCATGTATTTGAATGGGATTTGGGCCATTGGCCCATTTTAAGGGGCCATCATCATTTTAGGCTTGGATTAACCCTGCAAAGTGCCTAACACCCCTAGATATGTACAATAGATTAGACTTTTGTATTCTATTGTTAAGTCATCCGGGTATTTTAGGCTTTATGTAACCTCACGCTGAAGAGCTTCGCTGAGATACTCGGTGAAAATAATGCCAGACGCTTATTAAAAAGCGTTCAAAATCCCGAAATTTTAATCAATAATATTTCCGTAAATACGTCTGATTATTTTATAAACACTTTCTTTATCAAAAGAAAATCATATTTCTAATCGATACTGAAAATTTCAACGCAGAATTTTGAGTAGTTTTAAAGATATTGCAAGTTATAAATTAACCAAAATACGTAGGGATTAACAGAGAATTACCTGTGTATTCACCGAGTGCGTAAAGCGCCAGTGGCGGATCCAGGACCACTTATGCTGGGGGTGCTTGATACTGACAGTCAATGTATAACAGGCCTTAATAGCATAAATCAGTTTCCATATAGAACTGTGTCCCATAGAAGCAAGAGACTCAATAAGCCTATCTACCACTCCACTGAGCATTTGGCCTTCTGGATTCAGAGATTTATTTTCATTTTATTTTGTTTAAAAAAGGCAAATGGCCCCGGCTAGTGATCAATTTGGATCCCAGGTGCGTGGTTGGGTTAACGTACACTAAACTTTGCTACATATTAAAAGTGTTAGCTGTGGACAGAAGATTTGTCCCCATTATGATTATGGGAGCTATTAAAGCCTAATGACCGTAAGTATTTGCCCTTGTCTTACTTAGACCTTGGCAGAATTTATGGGACTACAAGCTGTGGGTCTCATGGTTTCAGAGAAGATTTTTCCCCATTTTAAATCAATAAAAGCTTATGACTCCATGTCTAGTATAGACACCAGGAGCATGGATGGCAGGATTTATGTAGGTGACCACAAAGTAAGAAAAAGGGCAAAGATCAGGAATCGATACAATCAAGCACCACACCTGACCCAGGATACCAATGGGAAAGTGACAACTTCACAATTAGACATCACAAATGAGAGCCAAGAGGTCAGCCCTTTCCCAGCAGGTGACCACAAGGCATCAATAAAAAGACGCACTCAAAAGCATAACAAAAACAAGAGAGAAATAACATAAATGATCCAAGGCATAAATCTATGAGCTGCGGGGTCTCGTCGTTTCAGGCCAATTCAGGGAAGAAGATTTTTTTAAAGTTTTTCCCATTATACGTCTATATATGCCAGAAGTCCAATCCAATCAGCCTTGCATCCTTTACCCTTCCATATCTGATGATGTTGTATACGTAATTTGACTAAAATTGGTCTGCTGATATACTTCTTTGAAAACGTGAACCAGCGTATTTGTCTATTGAAATTGTATACACTATTTTTTTTATAACAGATAAACCTACCTCAGGCAAAATTTCTATACCACAGTTAGTCTTTGTAGCTGAGCAAACTGGATTGTCCCTTACCTGGTCGCAAACCCAGTATTTATGTCAACTTGCTGTGTACATGTATCAAACCTGCATGCTGAGTGATATTTCGCGGTGTTTGTTATCTGCAGACTTTTATATTAGCTTCTGTTAAAAATATATTTCATGTCTCGGACTGGGTCCGAGTTAAAAAATTTCAAGCAGTTTGAAACCTTGTCAAAATTTCGAGCCTGATCTGAGTCCAGACTGTTTGCTAATTAATGTTTTCAGTGGTGTTACCACCAGTGGTGATTCATGATCAAAGAGACCGACAATTTCAAAACAGACCACGGGTATTCTATCAGGTCGGGAGCGTCGTGTCGGTGGCCATGACGCGTGAAAATATACATTACATATGAAAAATTGTCAAACCGCTAAGCATATCCTTCCCTTTTGGCGGTTTCAATAATGATCACATAGTTTGAGGGTTCTCAAGACTTGTTTTCTAAGTTATACAAAATGTATCAGAGTTTAGAAATTCTCTTTTTCATATTGTTTTTCGCATTGACTTGAACATAAGGCTATCCAAATTTAGAGGGTACCTCAAGTTGCCTGGTAACACAGTCGGTCAGCTAATTTGCTCAAACTTAATTTATGATTAGGTGTGACAATTAACAGCCGTTTTAATCTCTAGAGTGCTGACTTCAAAACCGGGCTTACAGAACACGCAAAAAGGTACCTACCGTAAATTGAGAAGAAAAAAATAGGTTAAGATTTTTTACCATGGACTCAGCTGGGGGGGTGCTGAAGCACCCAAAGCACCCCCCCAAAATCCGCCACTGAGCGCCTCGATGATCCAGAGCGGGATATGACGTATCGCTGTTTACGAGAATGTTTAGGTCTTTTCAACTTTATGTTAAAATGTTTATTTATTTTCAGAACTTAACTGCATGTATTGGTGTAAAAGGACTGAAAATGCTACAAAAAGATGAAGAAAGATCAAGCTAAATACAGTGAGTTAGCTCCCATTTTATCAATTGCCTATGGTTTCTTGAGTAGAAAGTCTGACCTGACTTCCTCCTACAGTATGATGAATGTTCTAAAATTTCGAACACTTTCTTTTCTCAACTAAAATCAGTGACCTATATTAGAGTGAGTGGACACTTCATTTTTCAGCCATATAGGTATCTCGTGGCATGTGTCACGTGACTTACGCCTGGTGCACCTTTTATTGTACACACTAGAAATGGCGATGCTGCTTGTGAAACCGCTGCATTGATAGGTACATTAAACAGCGTACTTCGTCTTAAATATTGCTTATTGGTACATATTGTTAATAACAATCCAAAAAACATATATGAAATATTGCTGAATGCTATATTTCTGCAATGTAAAAACTTATCCTATTGAGTTATGACCGTGTAAATATCGGCTGTTTTTATGAAAGTTGCGGAAATCGGCAAAAATGGCTTCAACAATACCTCTTTCACTCTGACGAATAAAGCTTCAAACATGGCTAAGTCTGTGTCTCAATTTATCAATATTCATAAACTAAGATGTCCAATGATTCATAATTATCGTTATTATACTATTTCAGTGTTTATAAAGGTGTTAAAAGTTTAGGTAAACAGTAGAGAAATTACGCTGTGTATTCCAAAACAGCGGTAAAAGAAAATCGTGTAGATAAAAGATATCGAGTTTCCCTCATTTACCTGTGTAAGATGCCCGACAGAGTCAATTGAGTTGAGTATTGGTATTTCATTGGAGTTTCTAGTCACTCTTATATAGGTCACTGCTAAAACGTAGGTTATCAGGGATGGAATTCACAAAATATTTATCAGAATAATCGCGGAAATTTCAGCAAAGTCGCGAATCTTGTCGCGGCCTAATTTTCGGAAATAATCAATTTTCTCACAGAGTATGGCTTCTACTGGCCGTTGTCAATTAAAATAAAAGATAAAATTTGGATAAATTTTATCATTTGTGCCAAAATGAAAGCACTGGCGAAAAGAAAGGTAAAACTTTTTACTATTCCACGAAAGGTAAAACTTTTTACTATTCCACAGTCTTTCAATTTTTATACCCACTCGAGTAGCCATTTAATTTAGGAAGTGTCTGCTGACAACTGGTTGTCACTAGCAAAAAGTCTAGTGACAACCAGTTGTCACCAGCAAAAAGTCTAGTGACAACCAGTTGTCACCAGCAAAAAGTCTGCTAACAACCAGCTGTATTTTCCAATACTACTGTATACTTAGCAAAATAGCAATCTACCTGAGTCTAGTGGCATTTTAAATACAGTTATAGAAAACTTGAATAAATATTGAATAAGAAAATAATGAATTTATTTACAAATTGGTATTTTATTACAGAAAAATAGTTTGCATTGCAGAAAAATACCAGATAAAGATTTATTGCTGACAGTTTGCATATATCAAGGTTCATTTATCTTATGGACTTTCATGATACTAGCACAGCTTTAAAGGAACAAATATATTATAAACCTATATATTATAATTGCAAATGTTCACAATGGATGGACAATACCATTTTAGCATTATCGGTATAAACTCTTGAAACACCAGAATCAACTTGAATCCTAATTTTTTAAGAGGAAAAGTTTGCGCACACCAATCAGGACCTAGAAGAGCAATCTGATACTAAATAAAGAGCATTCTGATCAGGGAGTATTTGGCAAATTAATCATTAATAACCAGATTGGATTAGTAAAAGTCCAAAAATCAATTGGAAGTTTCCATTTACCACACTTAGCACTAATACATGAAGCTACTTCAGCTAAAACGCCTAGTTAAAAATTAACAGATTAACATATGTTGTATCTAGATAAAGTCAAAACATATTGAATTTGAAATAAACTTGATATAAAACTGATATTTCATCTTTATTGCCGTAATTCTTTAAGCACCAAAATCAAATTACTGACAAGGAAAAGTTTCCACAAACAAATTAATCATGGATTAGCATGTCCCCAAAGGGGAGCTGAGTGAGTCTGACCATGGGTTATTAGTTAACTTTTATAATAAATAAGCTGTAAGAGTCCAGATAATCAACTGGAAGATTCCATTTTATAAGAGTTAAAAGAATAGCACCTTTAATCATGATTAGTCAATTTACCAATAGTTACCAGGCATTGTATAATTGAAACTTAATAGCATTTGATCATATACACAATTATTTTGTGTATAAAAATCTCTATATTCATATATGTATAGAAAAACAATTTATAGCAGAGTATATCATTAAATGCCTGATGGTTGTTGAATAGGGTACACATTGTTACTGAAAAATTGAAGAATATACAGCTGGTTGTCAGCAGACTTTTTGCTGGTGACAACCGGTTGTCACTAGACATTTTGCTAGTGACAACCGGTTGTCACCAGACATTTTGCTGGTGACAACCGGTTGTCAGCAGACCAAAAAGTCTTGTGACAACCGGTTGTCACCAGACATCGCCTTTAATTTATCAGTAGGGCTTTCCCCCAAGGCTCCAGATAAGAGGGGGTAAAGGGTATTTCAGCGTTGATTTTTCCGAATGCAGCATTGAAAATTAAAGTGAAGGGTGAAAATACCCTTTGCAGTTTGAGGTTTCAGTGTTGATATTTAATTCATGTTGTGAGATCTTTTATTCTTAGTAAGAAAAAAACTAATTAATATACACCAATTGTATAAATCTTGGAAGCTTTCCTAAAATCGCAACATGTATTTGATACAAACAACTTTCTTTAAAATATGTTAAGCAAATATTGGGTCTTTTTACAAGGCTTTGAATTTTCTGCAATTTGATATTTTAAATATGGATTAAAATACTCATTAAATTGAAAAGGGGTTGAAATACCCATCGGTCCAAATCCTTATCTCGACCACTGTTTCCCCGCTAGATGATGCGGAACGGGAAAGTAGCGAATTCGACCAAGGTATTCCAATTGCACATGCAGTAACTATGCAACAGCATCGAATTAAAGCATCTCGCCATCTGATTGATTAATTTCATATTTCTTGCGCCTCTTTGGCCAATGCAACGGCTCCCATCATTCTTCCTTGTAAACAAACAAAATGGCGACAAGTAAACCGAAAAAGAAGAAGCCACAGACAATTCTTAGTTTCTTTAGTAAATCAACGGCAGGCAAGGAGCTGCTGATATCATTTCAAGTTCCTAACAATGCCCCTTCTACATCGGAAACTGAAAACTTAGATCAAATGCCTACCAAAACAACAGAAACACTCAAATTGCCAGTTTAGTTGACCACAGTTTATTGGACAAAACAATGGACAAATGAATAGGTAAAATTTAGTATTACATGCCTAATAAACATTATTTTCAGGAAAAAAAAGCTAATGTCTCACTGATTTTAAAAATGTCCCCTAATTTTCAGGGCTTTTGAGACATTTGTCCCCATGTCTTAGCAACCTTGGTAGAACACTGAGAAAAGCAAACTGGAAAGACCCTGAGAAGGCTGCTTCTTCAGAACCAAACTTTCTGGGTGGCACTGTTTGTCTAGGCCTTTTTGGCAGGCAGCTACCTGTAGTGTTTGAAATTTTAGAATGTTTACTGCAGATGAATTTTCCAGTCACAAAACATTAAAAATTTTGGAAAGATATGTTAATATTTTATGTTATTAGAACTTATTTTTCACGATTCCTTTTATTTTCAAATTTATAGCAGGGGACAAAAATTCCACTTGTTCGCTCGTAGTTACGAGTAAATTCTAGAAAGGACGAGTAATTCTTCCCAAAGCACTCATCCCACAGGATGAGTGCTTTGGAAAGAATAACTCAAGGAAGTCATATTACATATTGATTACACTCTTATGTTCTTTATTGCATACGCTTTTAAAAGGCAAGTGCATGTGTTTGCAGGATGAGTGAAAATTGTAAGTCACTCGTCCTGCAGGACAAGTGCAATATTTAAATATTTTTGTCCCCTGTATAGGCCAGTGTGTTTTGGGTAACAGGTCTGAACATTTTAGGTAGGGTACATGTAGTAGGCACACACATTTTTTTTTTCATTTTTCTTTGCTGGAAAAAAATCTAATTTTGTGCATTTTGCCTTTCAAAATGCATAAAATGATATATTTTTTCAGAAAATCTTTAAAAAATCGGGTTCACCAGAAAATTTAGGTAGGGTCTGGTTATCCTAAACACAGATATATTTTTATTTGGCTTTAAGCTAAATGTGTTATTGATGAAAGCTGTAAAGGAGACTTAGTGCCAACTTCTCCAAATGGTCCCAAACTTGTGACGCAAATGGTGTAATATTCTGTCTACATAGATCATGAAAATTTTGCAATAAATTGAATTTCACCCAAAATTCCTAAGTCTTTTTGGGGAGGGGGGGGGGCTAAGCAGTGAATATGAGTAGTTGTTATTGACCATTATTCGGTGGTTGAGACCGTCCTTAAAAAAGTTGTCTGCCATCACCCCACTGACTCAAAATGCCAGTTACTTAAAATATTTAATTGCTGTTTCAGAGGAAGGATTTGTTTTATTCTAATTTTAGATGTTTTTTTCTATACTATTATGTCTTTTTAACAAATCACTTATCAGTGGAAAAAAATCCTACCTACGTACCTACTTGGATGTTGGAACTTTTGGAATCTTGAATAATTTTCATAGAGAGAAGTCATTTGAAAACCGATGAAGTAAAAAGTTGCCACTAAAAATTAGTTATAGAAATATAAAATCTGCAGTTGAGATAGCTTTATGAAAAAACTAAAAAACAAACGATAATGTTCTGGTATTGTAGGAACACTGATAGATATATAGATCAAGATAAACATAAACTTTTAGTGTAAAATTATGAATATTTTCTTACCCATCAATTTTAATGTTTGTTAGAACCATGGTACTTTTGAGTGCTAACAAGTTTATCATTTTTTACCTTTAAGACCCTTTAAATGTGTAATTTCCATAGGGCTAGTAAATTGAAATTACTCAATTGTTAAGACTAATATGATGGATCTCTATGCAAGGAAACCTATCTAAATCAGGGTTCATGAACAACAAAGGCTCAACCCAGTCTGCACGGTCAAGTTCAAAATAATTTCACACAATGTTCCTCATATAAAAGGTCTCAACCAATATTGCCCAAATCTTTCAGCTCAGCTGAACAATAAGTTTCAAAGCTCAAAATAGAAAAAAAATCTCCCGAACTGCTAGCCTAAGTTAAGAAAATTCACACAAATGTTTTTCATCAGGGCCCTCTACCAAAATTCCCCAAATGGTTCCGCTCTGCTAAACAAATGGCCACCAGAACTAAAAATTGAAAAATCATTAAATATCTGAACTTGTGGCCCAAATTCAAAATAAGTACACACAAATGTTCCTCAAAAGGCCTTCTTCCAAAATTGTCCAAAGAAAGGCAGTGATTTTGATACCTGCGCATCCTGCATCTGCAGAACTAAATAGGCACCAGAGCTAGAAATAGCCCCCACACCCACCCTGCAAAAAATATAAATAACTAATTGTAGAAAGTTATATATGGGTCTGAAAATATCTTCATGAATAATAATTATATTATAATTATCATACCATCATGGAAATTGAATGCAAAACTAAGAAATACCCAATGTAAAATTACACTCATGAATTGCTATCCAATTATAAATGCTGATACCCTATTCAATGAAAGAGTGATGGATACAGATGGGCATGTTCAAAAAGAATGAAGCTTTTCACTCTATTGCATCCTATGCACACGATCGCCAAGATTTTAAGGACCAACCATAGCTAAAATATGTGTTATAGTCCCTGTGTTCATCATGCAAAATCTTATTAAAATCGAACAAGTAATACAAAATTTATCCCAGTAAAACTAGCTAAAAAACTAAGGAGTGTAACACCTTTTGCATGACATTTTTAGCTCACCTGTCACGTTGTGACAAGGTGAGCTATTGTGATCGGTCTTCGTCCGTCCTCCGTCGTCCGTTAACAATCGACTTAAATGACAACTCCTCCTAAACCCCTGGTCCAATTTTGAAATAATTTCACACAAATGATCCTTGGGTGGCCCTCTACCAAAATTGTTCAAATGGTTCTGGTCCATTTCATATCTAGGTCACAGAGGCTAAAAATAGATTTTCTAGATGAAACCTTTAAAAAAATCTTCTTGTCTGAAACCTGAAGGCCTGGAGCCTTGATATTTGGTATGTAGCATAACCTAGTGGACCTCTACCAAGTTTGTTTAAATTATAGCCCTGGGGCCAAAAATGGATCGGTCCCGGGGGTCACATGTTTTACATAGGCTTATATAGGGAAATTGTGAAAAATCTTCTTGTCTGAAACCACAAGGGATTTTCCTAGGTCTGATTTAGGGCCGAATAACGGCCCCTTCCCAATTCAAAAATGAGCAAAAACTTCCCAAAATGGTGTATATCATTTCCAATTTCTTTGTTCTACATTTTGGTAAAAATTTCATGAAAATCCGAACATAAAATAGTAAACACCAAAGTTACAGATGCATGAAAACTTGCATAAAAATGTGAATGAAAACTTGTTTTCATTCACATTTTCATGCAAGTTTTCACCGGTTTTTATGGTGGGCAATTAAAGCAACAAATATGTTACAGTTCTGTGCACAGGTCTTTTAGACTGCATCAAGTTTTCCCAATTTGGATGGTCAAAATTTGCTTTTTTTTTCCCAAATTTAACAGGCCCCTGGCCCTGACTTCAGAAAGGTAGGAAAATCCCTGAGCTTTAGTTTCTTTTAAAAGGATTTCAGGTATTATTGGCAGTTTTGTTTTCACAGAGATTAGTCCAAAAGGAAAAAGAAAGCTTGACTTCCCAAAGAAAACCAAATCTTCAATTAAACTTCCTTTGATTAGCAAGACCGTGTATCTGGATGTTAAAGATGTGAAATGCACCAAAAAGTTAGAAACAGACTTGAAGAAACTAGGGGCGGTAAGTATGGTGAATGTTCTAACACAGGTTCAGGGTTCAAGCTGGGCCTTGACAGTAAGGAGAAGGAACTTCTCCCTGCAGGAAAAGATAGGGAGAAGTGACAGTCAGACAGGAAGAAGTTATAGCGCAAAATTATGGCATTTTCTGTCAATTTAGAAGCAAATTAGCCATTACACATGCTATTGCCATTTCATGGAAGGAGAAACACGATGCAGTGGTAGTAGATTGTCTGATAATGTCACCACAGCTTGCGCTTGTGTGGTGAATGAATAACTATGAGTCTCAGGGTTTGCGCTACCGATCGCCATTTTCGCCAAATGCGAAGAATTAATAAATTTGGCACAAAAAATATGAATTTGGCGACAACTATTGGCGAAAGAAATTCGTAGGCGAAAAATTTATATCTGTCGTCCGAACGTCACCTCCGGCTTAAAGTCACTGCCCCGTGCCACTTAATGGTCAGCAATCTATATCTTAATTGTCAATTAACACCCCAATTATCGACTGGTAGCTGATTGAGTCAAACCTGGACACGTGCTGCTTAACCTACGGCGATCGGCACGCACTTTTAACAGCTGCTACCGGTAACGGTCAGAATGACAGACCATAATATACATGGTGTCATACTGTGCATGAAATAAACTGCACCATCACCATGGCATCTTTGCTTATTGTGGCCAATAAAAATAGTCATTAGTTTTCTGAATCCGTAACTTTGAACATGTTGAAAAGACCGCTACATCGCCGTCTGCGAGGAGAAAAATTTCAAGGGTCACTTTCAAGCTCACTTTCCATCAAGCATAATGAGACAGGGGAAAGTTTTGCATTGTGTTCACTGTGCCATTCTTTCATCTGACAGTATCACTCACCAGACATTACCAGGCATGCTAAAGGATCCGCGCATCTCGCAAATGCCAACAGTAGCAAGACAACTCTCTTCAAGACAGAGTAACACACGCTGTTCAAAGTGCTTGTCTCGACAGTCTCAGTTACCTTAACCTATCATTTCTAAACAGAAAGCTTTATTTATTAGCTTGATGAAGTTATGGCTCACTTATGTTCTCTTTCATTTTATTCAGACGAAACATAAATTATTTATTACCTAGACTTCTTAATATTCGGAAACCAGATATACTACCTCGAATTATCAACTGTTATGATGTACATGCCTATATGCCTCAACATCAGTATTCAGCGTCTTACGTGTACATCATAATCGTCTATATTTCTTTGTACAATATCTTAAAGGATAAGATATCAAACTAACAACATATACGTGTGTGACGGCAAGCACAGACCTGAGCGCTTTCTCTTTATTCATAAGACAAAATTTCATAACAATAAATTTACAGCCAGCCAGCATCCCGCCTTCCAAATGTAGTTCCTTGCTTAGGCTACATCAATGTAGTTCAAGGTTTGAAACACAACATAGACAGTGCATCAACTCATCCATAAAACCAATCTCTCAATTTTACCGCCTATCTGAAAGAAACTGATAACCAATCAAATATCATATAAAAGACAAAATTTCTTGGATCATTTTAAGCCGTTTTGCAATATATCTTTCAAGTCTACATAACCAATCATTTTTCGAACATTTATGAGGGTGGGTGGGTGGGTGATCGCACCTAAACCCAACAGAATTTCTCATTTGGTCTGTCTAGCCTCGAATGACCATACAAAATTATAAACGATAATTTATACCCTTGCTGAACAATAATTGCACCTAAATCACGAGGTTCTTGACTCGTGATTAGCTTAAGTAAGGAAATTCCATGAATTTCTCGTGACGAACAAGTGAGTTCTTATATACCGTATAAGTTCTAATACAACGTATTACAGAAAACAAGTATACTCTCTATAAATGCCACCTTTCTTCAATACTTGAAGAATTGAAATAAATATTGCATCGGTTAATAAATATATTTATGTTCTCTTTCATTTTAATCAGACGAAACATAAATTATTTATTACCTAGACTTCTTAATATTCGGAAACCAGATATACTACCTCGAATTATCAACTGTTATGATGTACATGCCTATATGCCTCAACATCAGTATTCAGCGTCTTACGTGTACATCATAATCGTCTATATTTCTTTGTACAATATCTTAAAGGATAAGATATCAAACTAACAACATATACGTGTGTGACGGCAAGCACAGACCTGAGCGCTTTCTCTTTATTCGACTAAAAAAGAACGGGGGATTAAAGCAGTGATTCATACGGTAAATGTTCTAAAATTTCGAACACTCTAAAATTACGAACACCTAAAATTATCACCGAAAATAATTTTTAAAACATCCTAAAAAATCGAACACTGCCCTTTTTCGGAAATGTGAATTTCTTAAATTACGAACACACGTTATTTTCGGTGGAAATCGATGTCCGTTTATCTGTTTGTCCCATCTGTGTTCGGTATACTTCTACCGTACAGCACGTGGGCGGTAGCGACATTTGGAAGGTTCCATTCTACTTAGATGGGTAATCTGGCACGTGACGTTCTGTTTCGCATGCCAGCGCGCGACGTTATACATTATTCAAGGTCACTAGCATTGACGAACTTGATGCACGGACAAGTTCCTGCAACGATTCTGAAACTCCTTTGACTAACCCTATTGAGTATATGTATCCACCCAAATGGCAGAGATCATTATTTATGACCAGATGTCGCGATTCAGCTATTTGTACGTGAAATGCGCGTTGACACACGCATAGTGTGCTGTGACACGTACTCGTTTTTTCTAAAGAGAGAGAGTTGCGGAAAATGAGACGATCACTTAGGAGAATGAAATAAGTTGATGTATAGTGATTGCGGTGGACGTTTGGAACACAAGGGGTCATTCGGTTTCGTGCAAAATGCAGAGAAAATCGTGCAAGTCGCATGTTTTTTTCTCACCGAGACATCCAATGCGGAAAATGAAGCCGCCATACAGTATATTTAATATATACTGACATGCCTGCAAGAACTCGCACGTGGTCATCATCTCATTTTTATTCACGGTACATTACCGTTAACTTAAGGCTTAAATATGTGTGATATTCAGGTTATCCGACGGACACGCCCTACCCTTCCCTCCCTTTTAAGCATTTTAAAGGATTTCCCAGTTCAGCAATATGTCCAAGCCACGTGCGACACGGAGGGCACTTCTATCATTCTAATTCTATGCGTGTGCTCTTTTGAACACAGCTTGGACCCGAGCATGAAATCAACTTGCGCGGAGCCCCATTTGAGCTTGTAAAGACCCTACTGGTACTTATGACAGATGTGATCAGCGAAGGCTCAGGAGAGCATGTGTGTTTGCACAATCTTGTCAGGGTCTCGCTCACTATCAAAGTTTAAAGTGGATGAAGAGTCGAGCCAAATAAGAATTCTAGACATCTACGTACTTTGTCTTTAAACTACTTGTCAGCGGTTAATAATCAAATTCCTCAAAATGGAACATTTTAACAAACTGTTGAGCCGATCGCGGCGTCTGTTTGTCCTCATGAAACTGCACATGGAAGGTCCTACGAGTGCATTACCGGTATAATGTACGCGCAGACGCACATACATGTACCAAGAAATAAATTGATTGTAGCATGATTCTGCATCTTGATGAATTTAATATTTACATATTTAATTTCAAGAAATAAGCCAGCTATGCGAGCAGCGAAGGCTCAGACGAGCCTGCGCACCCACGGAAAATCGCCAGCGCCTTAACTGCCCACAACCACATAGAAGAAATGCATGCCGTGGCTGTGAATTTAAAATCAGTTAAGCCCTTGAGATGATGGGGACATCTCAGAATTCGCTTTGTTTACCACACGTCTGTAGATGTATGTACCCCGACTTTGTTACATGCGAAGATCAGTCTGCGCACCGCACAGTCTTATCAGCACCTTTGTTTCTAGAACAAAACATTAAACATTTTGTCGGGCCAGATCTGGGCCCAACTGTCTGATAAATTAGTTTGTCACAGCCTCTTGGGGGGGGGGGGGGGGGGGCTGGGTCCGGTACTGCTAATAAAATCAGCAGCAGCCAAAGGGACAAGGAAATGGTTCACGGACATGGTTTGAGATCACAGAAGCCGACTATCAGACCACGTGTTGTTGTTGTTTTAAGACTCGGGTAGCACGCGGTGGGAATTGGCGCACGAAAACGGACTTAGCACACCAAACATAATTGCCTAGCTGTGTCTCCTTTTCATGTGTTTGCATGAAAAAAAAAACAATTTCAATGAACTCGAGCATGAAACGACACACTGCTTGCATGAAAAACTAGATTTGATATACTTGTCTTAACTTTTCCTTTTCTTTGAGATATGAAAGTACCCAGCGTATCGTACGCATCGGCTCGAAGCCAATATATCATAAATTGAGCCGAGACACAGTGTGGCATTCTGACGAGTGTAGACTCAGACGAGCCTGTGCAGCCTTCTTTTAAGCTTACTAACTCCATACGATGTTCAGTCAGTAGCTTAACACTCATAGAATATTCAAGCGATTAGCAAAGGCTCTGATCAGATTGTGCATATGCGCAGGCTGATCTTAGGCTTTGCTGATTGTTGGAAATCTCATGTCACGGCTCAATTATATTCTTTCGAGGCATCGGACGCAAAGTCGGACATTAGTTCTTGATCGGACCCAGTATGTTTATTGCGTCCGAGATTCTTGCCCCTGATTTGGTTTGGCAAGACCTCGGAGATCTTCTGGATCCAAACTATTTTCAAAATTTGAAAGCAGGTGGTAGAGAGAGAGAGAGAGAGAGAGAGGGAGAGAGAGAGAGAGACTAGCGCTTGCATACGAATCTCTTGTAATCTCGAAAAAATATCATGTATCGGTGCTGAAAATGATACTTGGAGATGCTTCTCGTGCGCATCGGCTTTTGCACGACAAAGTCGGATATTCGACAGTATTGATGCTTTGCATGCTTTCTATCGCATGCCAAAATGTTTAAATTGACGAAACATTCTTTCCTGAATTCCATTCGGATCTGATCTGGATCCGAACTCTGACAACGTTTTTTTTTTCTTTTTTAAGGGAGAGGGTATCCAAATATCACTTAAAGCGGGCCATCATCGATGATGGCCCAACGTTGAATGCTGGCTTGGCTGTTCTGAGAATTTCAGGGGATTCGATCTAGTATTACTCAGGGGTCCGGACCCCCTGTCCCCCCTCTGGATCCGCGCATTGGACCGGACAATGTATACACTAATTGAGATATACTGAAAATCCATTTTATCGTGCGCATCGGCTTTTGTACGACACTTTGCATACTTTCTATCGCATGCACAATTTTTTAAATTGACGAAACATTCGTTCCTGAATTCCATTCGGGTCTGATCTGGATCCAAATCGTTTTTGCAAATGTGAATAAAGAGAGAAAGAGAGAGAGACTGGTACATGCCAGGGACGTATAGTTGAATTTTAAGATCCATGTACATGCACATCATTTCGGGAAAATCAAAGTGCATCGATAGATCGACAAATAGAGAGAGAGAGAGAGAGAGAGAGAGAGGGATGTGTGTTCTTTTTGAATTTCGTCATTTTTTTAAACTGAGAACTCGTCTACGTATTTCAAAGTTTCGTGTATATCTTTTCAAAAGATTCTGATCGACGAGATGTCCTTGAGTGACTGTATTACATTATAAACGGCATTTGCGCAGATGGAGAGCAAGCGAAAGCGTTTTGGTTTTCTGAAGGAAGAACGAAAGTGTAGCGATTCATGGTTAGTCCGAGGTTAAATAAGTGGACTTTTACGCATTGTAAGTAAATTGAGTGACATAACATGCACGTGCCTGGCTCTCGACTTGGCAAGTACCGCACGTGCTGGACATTTTACTGACTCAGTCCGCGGTTGAAAAGAAAAATAAGTAGATTGCGCAGAATCATATCGCCGTGTTTTCAACACGTAACCGTCGTTTCTACCACATTTTTACATGCATATATACCGTTTTTGCTTATGCTAAAGACCACATTCTAAAATTACGAACACAAGCACTTTTTCTGAAACGTAATTTCTAAAATTACGAACAGCGGAAAAAATAATTATTTTTTAGTGTTCGAAATTTTAGAACATTTACCGTATATATACTAAATGGCTAAATACAGCTAAAGAAAATTTGGTTTTGACTTGGTTTTTGGTATAATTTTCATTTTTCTAAACCCCCTTACTCATTCTGTGCTTGGTTGCTAGCTGGTCACATACAAAACCACAGATATGTGTTCGATGCTGATGCACCTAAACGGTGAGAGTAAAAGCTTTAAGTTTTAATGGACTAGAACCTCTAAAAGCAAAACTATATCTTCATCTAGCGTTTGAGATGTGATCAACTTTCCTTTTAGAAATGATACATTGATAAAGAATAATTGTAATTTTTGGTGAATTGTTTAATGCTGACAAATACAGATCATACTCACTTAATATGTAAGATATTTGACTGCACAAGTAATCTTTCTATGTTTGTTAAAACTAGTGAATACACAGTTTAAACTGTTCAGTTTTACTCTGTATTTTCATAGTTATTTGTTAAGCCTCAAATCATGTATAATTCCTATAGTAGTTTCAAAGATGCATATTTATGAGGCAATTCTATTTTTCTTATGAACAGGTAAAGCATGACTATTCACTGCTACGCGCATATGCAGTTAGCTGTGGTAGTTTCAATATAACTGTAAAATATAGAGACTACCTGCACGCCCAAAATCAAGGTAAACTCGCCAGTGTTTGTTTACAACAATTCTCATCTATCTTTGAAACTACTATAATGCTAATTTATAAGTTCACCAAAGTGTAAATTAGCCTGCACAATAAAGTAGATATAGTCATCAGTCTTTTATCTAACCAATTCTGTCATCTCTCTTGTACTTGTATGCTTGAATGAAATGTTTAAATGAACTGCATTCAAACCTTTTGAAAAGTATATGCTTGCTCCCCTTTCTTTGCAGTGGCTGCTCCACCAAAGTTGTTGGTTCATATTATCTTTCTCTTTCATGAGCCCAAGCAATACAGTAACTATAAACTGCCATATAAACTCCTGAAAACTGAAGAACGAGAATCCATTAACTAAGATCAATATAATAATTGTAACATGATTATTGGGTTCTTAAATCGGTTTGTAACAAATTTTTGGCCACAACTAGAAAACTTTATTAAAAGTTATACGTGTACAGTAAACACACGGTTAGAGTAAAGTGACGTTGTTTGTCACGTTGTGCTGCTCTATTCAGTTGATTGGACTAAAGCCGGTATTTCTTTCATATTTCTAACGGTAAACCTCTTTCGTACTCTTACCAAGTTTGAAGTATAACTTGCAATTTATATATTGTTATTCATGAAATTTGTCACGTGTAACATGCTTTAAGGATCAGAACAAGTTTATGTAACCATTAAACTTTTCAACAGCTATTACAGTATTTTTCTGACTTGCACATCTTTTCATTCTCCAATAGAGACTTTATCAAATATGTTAATTGTAGCGACAAAAAACGTAGTGACAAATTATATATGAAATATATAACAAATCATGTTCAGGCTTCGACAAGTATTGGCTTAAAAACTATAAGCTTCTCATTAAAATTAACTTAACATGAAAGGTGCCATTTCAAAATGCTAAAAGCCTAGTCATTCTAAAACGATATCTTCACAGAACTTTATTACCTATCATTTCTAAACAATTTCATTTCATCTCTAAAGCAAGTATTTCTCTGACTTTTACATCTTTCCATTCTCCAATAGAGACTTAATATGTGAATTGTTATGACAAATTTAAAATTATATGATCTATATATATCAAAACATGTTCAGGCTTCTACAAGTATTAGCTTTAAAATGATTTTCAAAAGACAATAAGCTTACCATTTGCTCATTAAGATAAACTTACACGAAAAGTGCACTTTCAAAATGCTGATCGCTCTAAAACACTACCACAGAACATTATATCACCTATCATTTTTAAACAATTTGATTTTATCTCTAAAGCATGTATACTGAAATCGTCAAATTTCAAATGGACTTATTTACTAAATCAGAAATTTTTAATCTGAAAAATCATGCGTTATATTATTTTCTTATCTCTCATATATTAGTCTCTGAAGCAGAGCTCTACTATGAAGTATATAAAATCACATCTAACCACAGCTTCTCATCTCAAACATAAACTTAGCCTCTGAATCAGAACTTTACTGCCTGCATAACCGTACATGTAATAACATTTTGATTATATTTTTATAATACATCTGTCTCTGAAGCAGAGCTCTCTTTCTGTGCAAGACAGAAACACCAATCTTAATCATAGCTTCTCCTCTTAAACAAAGATTAAGTCTCTTAATCAGAAAATTTTACTTCCTGCCAAACCATACATATTCTAACATTCTAATTATCTTTTCTATAACATATCTGACTCTGAGGCAGAGCTCTAATTCTGTGGAACGCAGAAACCACTTTTAAACTGTAACTCCTCCTCTCAAACAGAGACTACGTCTCTAAATCAGAAAGTTACTGCCGGTATGAACCATACATGTAATAACACTTCCTTTTCTTTTTTCCTTTTTATATATGTCTCTGAAGCAGAGCTCTATTTCTGTGAAGCACAGAACCATAGCTTCTTCTCTCAAACGGAGACCACATCTCTGAATCAGAAAGCTACTGTAAATCATAACATCTCTTGGTCATTTTGTATTCATCTGTTTATGAATCCAGCTGTATTTCTGTTACGTACAGAAATACTATCATGCGTATAAACATACACCTTTATTGCGTATATATACACCCACATATAATTACACATATGTATACACCTACATTAGCAAACGCATATACATATACTTATAACGTGCATAATGCTTAATATATACCCAAATGGATACTTATCAAATGACGTTTGGTGATAATTTAACCCAAATCCCCTTACACTATGGCTATGTACATACATATATATAAGCAAACACTTTACTCTTGAAAACTTTCAAATTACAAAAATAAAACATATCAATAACTTTAGATAGTACGTCTAGATTTAAATATCAAATTTGCGCTTAGCTTTATCAATTTTGAAAATTAAGGCCAGAATCGCTTTGCTATTTGAAAACATTTTAGAACGCCCCTTCAACCACAAGCTAACAAATGAAACAGGATTTCGCTTACTAAAGAAATATGAGAATCGGCCATTTGTTCATACAACTGCTTCACATTGAACGTCAAAGCTAAACACATAATGTCTCATACACGAAGATGCAAATATATCTCTGTCACAGAGATCCCCTCAAATGTATATAAAATGAAATAGTTTGACACATCTCAGTTGTCCTAGTTAATACTATAAGATAAATGCAAGTTCAATATTCCGTTTTAGGCATATTTTAAAAATATAAAGCATAAGTACTCTCTGCGGAAACAACATGTACGCAGTTCACGGATTCTGAAAACCCAGTTGTTCCACCTTCTAAAAGACAATGTTTAACTCAAAAACCCAAAATTCACTAATTATGGAAAAAATATTAGTAACTTTCTAGGCATAAAAAGGAATCTCAAGATATAAAAGTATGATTAGGGGTTCAACTAGCCACCTCTCACTCTTACAATATAAAACGGATTCATCCACTTTGCAACGCATAACTCCTTGCTGTTTTCTATAATGACGTAATAACGTCTAATCAGAAGCCAACTTGCTGCTAAGCAACGTTTCCTATAACATGCATCAATGAAATAACTTTGCCAACATATTGAAAAGGCTTCCTTGCAAACACAGTAAAAACATGAAAACCATTTTTCTAAAATGCATCTAAAAACCCTAATTCTCCTACCCAAAATATAAAAGTAAAATTGATTGATATTCCCAAATAGCAATAACCACTGTAGCGTTGATTTGCTAGGTCCCCGTACTAATTTCATAAATTATAACAAACACAAGTCTTCAAGACTATTTCTGACGGAAAACTGCGTTCCATTAACTGTCTGCAACTTATTTTTTTAAAAAAAATTATCACCAGCACAAGGTTTTCTCCAAAATACATCTGTTTTCGACGATCATGCCCTTTACATGTATACTAGAATTTAAAACGTCATTATCTTAGATTGATCCTTTTGGAAAAGGGAATTCTTCTGACAAAAGAAACCACAAATAGTTATCTAAAGCGCCATCTAGAGCCTTAAGTCTGAGGTACTAGCTTCCGTCTTTAGCGATGAAAAAATGTCAACTTTCAGCTTACATATTACCATAAATAAGAATTTCTCATGTAAACCAAGTTTAGGATTTTCGGAAAAAGTTGTTTTCCTCAACATAATTCCATTCTATTGTTAAGTCATCTGGGTATAATAGGCTTTATGTAAACTCACGCTGAAGAGTTCCGCTGAGATACTCGTTGAAAATAACACCAGACACTAATTAAAAAGCGTTCAAAATCCTGAACTTTTAATCAATAATATGTCCGTAATATGTCCGATAATTTTATAAACACTTTCTGTATCAAAAAATAAATCATATTTCTAATCGATACTGAAACTTTCAGCGCAAAATTTTGAGTAGTTTTAAAGTTATGAATTCACCAAAATACGTAGGTATAACTGAGAATTACCTGTGTATTTTCATCGAGTGCTTAAAGCGCCTCGATGATCCAGAGCGGAATATGACATATCACTGTTTTAAGAGAATAGTTTGAGATCATGACACTGAAAAACATTGTTTTGTACCTTGTATTAGAAACCATATGGCGGCTGGACGTCATCTCATCCAAATGAATACTTAAATTTTTTGCACCCAGATGGATTCGAACTCGCCACCTTCCAATACTACCATTCTCAGTGACACAGATGACCAATACTACCATTCTCAGTGACACAGATGACCTGTGTGTAGACCGCTCAGCTATCACGCTCTAACATGCGAATAGCACAAGTCCAATGACAATGCCTTTGAAGTATAAATATCATAATAATACTTATCATTTATTCTCTGCGACTGCTGCCTTCGATTGACTTTCTCTGCTGGCTTTCTGCTCAATGACTGCGTCGACGTTACTCAAAAGCGCACCTAAACCCAACAGAATTTCTCATTTGGTCTGTCTGTATAAACGATAATTTATACCCTTGCTGAACAATAATTGCACCTAAATCACGAGGTTCTTGACTCGTGATTAGCTTAAGTAAGGAAATTCCATGAATTTCTCGTGATGAACAAGTGAGTTCTTATATACCGTATAAGTTCTAATACAACGTATTACAGAAAACAAGTATACTCTCTATAAATGCCACCTTTCTTCAATACTTGAAGAATTGAAATAAATATCGCATCGGTTAATAAATATATTTAAATTTGTTTTGTCAGAAAAAGCATTGGTATGTCGGAGGTTTTATAGTAAGCTCCCTTGTTGCAATATATTTAGAAAACTAAATTCAATGTGGTTATTTGTTTTATTTAACATATATTTTCTAAATTGAAATATTTTTGATCAAAGTATATGATAATCTTATATTCTAGCGAGAATAACATTGATTGCAAACTTTTAATCACTAAAACAAAAGAGCAAAAATGGGAAGAAAATTTAAAATTTGCGTCATATATACTGCTCAACTAAAGTTTAGCACGGATTTTAATATGATGCCCCATTTTAAATGCACATGAAATGTCTTATTTGATGTTATCAACATGTATAGGGATCTTGAAATTTACGTTTATTCGTGTCTGCCAGACAAAATGTAATCTGGTTAGGCGTCAGGGGATTGACGTTAAATTTGATGTCATGGGCATGTTAAGGATACACGTCTTCATCGGAAATTGAAACTTTTGACTCTAATGTAAAGCAAAAGGTTCTCAATAATGAAAAACATCAAAGTTTGATACCTGTTTATGTCACGTTTTACCGTTCCATTATGACGTTAAAATGGTATTTTTCCAATTTTTGACTTTACAACAAACTGAATCAAGAAGTCAAGTAATCTTTTTGATGCTAGAGTGGCACAACCGCCTGGATCATTTTTGTTAGTTGATCCTTTGAAAACGTCTTCTTTAGATAGCGTTACGGCCTACATTTAGCCTAAACTTCAGATTAACGTCACTGTTTTATAAATTAAATACCCAGAGTGAAATTTTATAAACGTGCCCTACTCTCAACTTTTGGCATTCTCTTAAACACGAAAACCCTTTCAATTAAGCATGCCTACACAACGAAAACAGTACTGATTTTGACTTGTTAACATCATTATAAAAACGACGTTAGTTGTTATCAAGACTCAACTTTTGCTTCAAATGCTCAATGGAGACGACCTTTATTTTTTCCAGAATGGCTGATTCGACCAAGCTGGAAAACAAAGGACTTCATAAACCAATGCTGTATTAATTTTGTATTGCCAATAATGCAAGTGAAACACGTTTTTGACCCCTCTCTTGTTTAAAGTAATGAACGACGCAGTAGAAATCAAATTAAAGTACACCAATTGCTTTCCTCAACTTTATCACATATCAAACCATCATTTCAGGAGATATTTTATAACTTTAAGCCATTTGCTCAAATAATAATTTTTATTTATCCGTGCTAAACTTTTGTTGAGCAGTATATATTATCCATTGTGTCTGCCATTGTTAATGTTAATAATATACCTTTCCCATGTTCAGGTGTTGAAACTGAATGTATTATGGAAAGGTTGACAATATCCCAATTAGTGCTACCAAAATAGAGCCTGATATAAATACATATAATGTGTCTGATCACTATTAACCCCTTTTAAATATTTTTTGCTGATGCAACATACTATGATATATCAACATCAGTAAATTTTAACTGTTAAAAGAGTTTAACTGTTGGTTAATCCTTTTCATTCTGAATACTTGCAAACAGGCACTTTGGCTGACCAGTGGCATTTCATCAGTGTCTGCTCTCTCTTTTAAGAAAATTAACAATCTTCAGGTACAAATAGACATCAATTTAAAGACTGTCAACCGCTTTAAATACAAAATGGACTATTCCATAGTTATTGTATAAATGTGTACAGAATAATCCAAAAGAATTAAGGGGGTTAAAGACAGAAGACTTTTTTTGCGACAAATGCCCAAAAACCTGGCTCTTATTTTGGCGAAAAAATGGCTAAAAATCTGGCTCTAAGTTCAGGAAAATGGCACAAAAAAATCTGATTGGCGAAAATGGTGGCGGAAGAAAAATAAATCCTAGCCAAACCCTGAGTCTCCCTAAAAAAAAAAAATTTTTTTTTGGGAGACTACCACTTCTCCCTGGGTCCCTTTTAGGGCAAGATTTCGGCCCCTATGGCGACTATTTCTCCCTAATCGCCCCCCAGCTTGATCCCTGAGGTTTAGAGAAGCCACATTTTTTAGCTTAAATTTGTAAATATTTTCTTCCCCATCAGTTTTAATATAATTTTTGTGTGCTCAGAGAAGAACCTTCTCATTGAGACGGTTCTTTTGAGTACCCACAACATGTTTTGTTTGAGAAATGAGAAAAAATAATTAATATGTTACACACTCTCAACTAAAAGCCTGTTCTAAAATTTCGAACACTTTTCTCTTTCAATTCTCAACTAAAATGTTGGTTAACCGCTGGAATAAACAAAATGCTGGTCAGAATAATTGCAAACTGACTACCCTGACCAGACTGCTTGAAGAAGCAGTCTGATCTGGGTCTGCACAGTTTGTGATTTTGTTGTTGCCTTTTATGCTGGCAACTAGTGTTCAGCATTTTAGAACATTTAAAGGTGGTGAGGGTAAAAAACTTGGGTCAAAAAAGTTTTCATAATTATTTCTGAATTCAGGATTTTCAGAAATTTGGCAACAAAGTACTGAATTAAGTGCAGGATAAAAGACTAACAGGGGCCAAGTCGGCCAGTGCCCCTAAATTTTGGACTGGGCTTCTAAAAATAAATTTTTAGGGTCCCAGTTTGCCCTGATAAAACTTTTTGTGGCTTTCCCTGGGTAGAAACCAGTACCGCCGGGAGGGTTTATGATTTGTGTGTTTATTATATGACGGGAGCACCCGAAGGCTCACCGAAAGTGGTTTTATGTGGTTTTATGGTTTTATGGAGAAGCCGGGAATCGAACCTGCGACCCCTGGTTTACAAGGCATAGCGCTTATCCACTACACCACGGGGGCTTCCTTTGCCCTGATAAAAGGTAGTATGTAAATGTATGAAGTCTTAGTCTTGATTTTAACTGATTCTAAATACTGTTAATATGGTTAAAATAATTAGGAATACAGATTTTTAGGACACTGAATTCAATTATGAGAAAGGTCAATGCTTGGCAATGAGTTTATTTTCTGCTGAATACTGGGCCCCTTAGTTTTGTGCAGCTGGGCCCCCATGGCCCAATTATATTGTTTCAGGGACCCAGCTGGAAAAAGGTTAGTCTGTATCCCTGAGGTGTATTGAAATACAAAGGTCGCAGTGGCTCAGTGGTAGAGCGCTCAACTTCAGATCAAGGGGTTGCAGATTCGAGTTGTGTCCTGAACAAGGTCACGGAAAATTGTTGACGGGGATGTTAAGCAAAATAAAAGCTTCTGATTATTTTCAGTTTATGTAAAAGACAATTTACCATTATAACTTGAAATCTAACTAATATTTTGCAGACATTCTTCATGTTTTGAAACTTAATTTTCTAAAGTTAAGGACTATTTTTACCTATGCGTACGGTAAACATTCTAAAACTGAACACTTTTTATCTTTTTGTTTAGTTATTAGAACTGGAATTCACAAAATGCTGGTCAGAATAGCAAACATTGAAGGCCCTGATCAGACTGCTTCTTCAGAAGCAGTCTGCTCTGTTTGTGCTCTGTTTGTCTAGAAGCCTTTTTTGCAGGTAACTATTTCATTTAAAATTTTAGAGCATTTACCATGTACCCTTCTATTCATTTCAGACAATCGAAGAATTTGTGAGTAAAGATATTAACTACCTTATAACAAGCCAGCCTCGACCAAAGATCAGAAGAGACCCTGACGACCTTAGTCCAACACCGAGTCCATTTAACTGTGATCCTTCTCCCTCACCTGGGAGTGTTGATGACAGAAACCTTTCAACAGTTCGTATTCTTTGATTTTTCGCTTACTGTAAAGGCGGCGCTTCATGAATGCCTAATTAGGACTGGTCAACCTTAGACGTAGGTGAAAGCTGAAAATGAGGCGTGGTTTTATTATCATCTTGCGCAAATTAGTTGCAATAGGATTGTTGACAGGAGAGGTCAGATATTGTACGTGGTCTCCTGTCAACAATCGTATTGCAACTAATTATCATTATACAAACTCATCATCATTCCTTTTATTTTATCTTATAAATTTTTACTTTCTCCAACTTCATCATGTTTAGTTTGATACCCTCTGACGCTAATGACCCACAAGGGTTGATGCGTCGTTAAGCACCAAACAAACAAAACAATAATCAGTATAGACCCAAAGCACATTATTTAGTCCTTAAAACGCCAGCAAAATAACTGCATCTGAAAATGTCTATTTAACATAAGCATAGAGGCAAACATTGTGAACCCAGATAAGACTGCTCCAACAGGAGCAGTCTGATCTGGGTCCACACTGTTTGTTTGTTAGGCTTCAAATATTTTAGTGGATAACAAAAAAAACATACATCTTGTGATTATGGGCTTTAAGGGTTAATAAATGTGAGTTCAGTGTGTATACGGTCAGGACTTTCATGAAATGCACGCACATATGCGCGGCCCAAAAAGCTTATTAACTCTTTACCAGATTATAAATAAAACCTGATTTCCCTTAGCAGATGAAATAGCCGAACCACGCCCAGATATGAATATTAAAGTTGCCGTCTTTACAGTAAGCGAATACTATTAATATATTCATGGACTTCAAACTGTTTTTGTTAGGAATTAAACATTGCTCTTTTTATGTTAAGTTTAAAGGTTTAATTTCAAAAAGAATGTGAATAGAAAGAGAGAGTTCAACACATATGAGGGTTGTCCAAGTAAATTGAGGACTTTTGTCATAAAATGAGACTGTGTATTGGGAATTCTATGAAATTTGTGTGATATGTTTATATACATCTTAGACACATTTTCTACAAATATCGATGAAATCACAGTCTAGATACATTTTGTTACAAGTTATGAACCTTTACTTGAGGGTGTCCCAGCGTAGGCAGAGCATGTCACAAATTATTTTGCTGTATTTTTAAAGAGGGGTGGTCAAATGTTTTGCCTCAACTCTTTTTATATAAGCTTAAATGGTGACAAATATTGTCATCTATTTGTTGAGTAAGTCTCCCTGGTTCAAGTAATGACTATATAGTTAGGTTAGATATGTTAAGTACACAAACAATCAAGATCTTTTGGATTTAATACGAGATAACATATTTAACATGAAAATAACTAACAGAAAAATAGCATGTGTTCTGTTAAATTGACGAAAAAGAGTCTTGTGATATTACTAATATAGATAATTTTACTGAAATCCGTTGTACGATACTAGTGACTGTTCTACCAATTATTGAACATTAAAAGAATGTATTTCTATGTGTTTAGTTAGCCAAAAAATATTGAAAGTCTTTTTTGCTCCGTACAGTTCTCATAACATTAGCTTTTTCTGAAAAATAGAAATATAGTAGGTATGTAGAATCTTCTATAAAATCAATGCGAATGGCCACAAACATTTCAAATTTTCAACACTTTACCTTGCATAGCTACCAGTTGATGTGGCAATGCATTGTTTCTTTTGAGCGCCCAAAATATATGCTAAAAATTATGGGCAAAAAAATATTTACGATTTTACGCTGAAAATTTTTGTTTATCTAAACCTATGTACCTAGTATGGGTGAAGTTTTGATTTTTCCATGTTTTTGTTGCAGGTAACAAGAGGTAGAGCTATTGCAGAGAAAGCAAGGATACACACAAAGGTAGTACAGTTTCTCTCCTTATGAGCCAGTTCATGAGATATTGGTTTATCACATGAGACGCAACATGTTTTTTTTTTTTTTTTTTTTTTTTTTTTTTTCAGTTTCTCCATCTTTATTTTATATATTACAATTACAGAACATATTATTACAAATTTACAATTTCACAAAATAATGAAATACAGTCATGCTTGCTACTTTCTCTCCCTTTTCTCTTCGTACACTAGTTTCATTATATATAAACATATAACATGTACATAAAGGAAGGCAGTATTGTATAGCTAAATTCAGAACTGTATCTATAGATGGAGATTTTTTATCATTATTCTTACTGCTTTATGTGCAAACCTTCCCAATCCGTAAAAACAGCAAAATTAAACAAGCAAAATATAGAAAATACTTAAATTGTGGGCATGTGTCTTCTAAGCAAATACATTTATATGTTTGTGTTAATTATTAAAGTGGGTATTTTTTTTTATCATGACTATTATTTTAAGGTAATATTCTTTTTTTTTTTTTTTTTTTTAATTTTTTTTTTTTTAATTTTTTTAAATTCAGCTTCCTATTAAAGGTTTGTGCATCTATACATCTAATATATGGCTTAGTTTTGACCACTTGCAATTGAATTTTTCATGCTTATTATGAAGTCTTGAAATATACTTTTCAGTTTGATATTTTCTTCTTAGATAGCTGAGAAAGGTTTCTAATGTAATATAATTGGTTATGAATTTTGTTTTATAAATGAAATACCTGGCTAGTATAAGTAAGTGATTAAGTAGTTTAGTTTCTTTGTTTTTAAAAAATAAAACTGTTTTAATTGTCAAGTCAAGATTTATATTTCCATTTACTTGTAACCAGTTTTTAAGAGCTGACCAGAATTCTTTAGCCTTATCACAATGGTAAAACAAATGACTAATTGTTTCAGAATCTCGGTCACATAAGGAACATCTGTCATTATCTGTTTTATTAATTTTATAAAGAAATGACTTTGTTACTAAGATATGATTATTGATTTTAAACTGGAAATCCTTTAGTTTTACCTCCTGTGTATTTCTTACAATACCATTAAAGAAGTTTCATTCCTCTGGTGTTATACCGATGGTGTTCATCCATTTTGGAGGAGGTGTAGTTGGGATATTGTTTCCAATAAGGATATCATAGAGTTTTCTACAACCTTTTTTATCAGAGCATAAAATTTGAATGTAATAATTTTGGGCAACATTATGTTTTAACGATTGACATACTTGAAGGTTCTGATTAATCTTTGTTTTCCAAATGGCAGGTATTCGTCTCAAAACTGATAAATAGTCTAAAAAGGTACCTTGTATATTATAATTTACTTGTAACCAGTTTTTAAAGAAATATGCCCTACGTATTTTGCCGTTCTATGTGAATTTTGGAATCCTTAGTTTTGACAGGTGGAATGGAATGTTCCCAAACCGACCAGTGCACGTTCATATCTTTTTAACATAAAACTGTAAAGGAAAGGGGAAAAAATTCGAGAAAGAATCTGGAAAATAATTTTTAACGTCCCGCACAAAACTCTCGCATCTCTCCGTAATATTCATATGACCTTTTCTTTGACCCCAAAATCGGCGCAGCCGCAGTAACCTTGTTGATCAAAGAAAAACATGTCGGGAAACATAACACGCGCAGGGCGACCACGAGGAACGGAGAATTTGACAGACTCTGCTAAAATCAGGGAGAAAGTGGAAATGAATTCGAAGTGTAATAAATGGAGGATTAGTATCAGCCGAGAAATAGATTGATTGAATACCTTCAAAACAAATAACTGTCTGAAGTCCGACATGAAAAGTTTTGCTTGGCGTGTATGACCGATATAAACAGCTGATCAATAGTGTTTTCCTGGTTGTTTCTGGACCACTACAAATATTATAATCCATCTATCATTTCCTTATAAACTAGCACAAAACACCTTGCGAAAACTAGTATATAAACGCAGCCACAATCAAACTGTTTGATAAATGCTGTAAATATGCAACCTGTAACAATGGTCAGTTACTATTTCCAGCCGCGCGGATGTGCATCTATCTATCGCAGCTAGGAATACTAGAGGCTCGATAAGGGGACTTAATGGTCTTGCGCAGTATGCGTGATATTTAATTCTAACTTATTTCAATAAATTCTCGGTGTCTGTATTCCAAAAATTACTAAAACACCAAATTTTATTATTAATAAATGCTTTTTGGCTGAAGAAGTTAAGCGTTCAACTGTTCACACGGGTTTCATAAATTTAATCTATATGAATCCCCCGTAGGCGCCTACTTCAAACGTGTATGACTGTATCTTATATACACTTCGCAAGTGTTCGGATGAAACAGAAAATTCTTGAAAAAATGTTAATTTTGAGGATATTCTCTTGTCGTTACACCTTTCTTTCAGAGAAAACAACTATTCCTGAGCGTTGTCCTTTGGCAACATAAATATTTAGATTCCAATTGAACTGGAATTGATCAGAGATAGTTTGACTGCACTTATCTTTGCTCCGATGCCATTCTAAACATGGAACTGGTATCGGAAATGGCCTATTATTTATCAGGAGCTATGTTGTTTTAGAAAAATAAAGCGTATTGCTACAAATAAAAGTTTTAAAGTCTCAAACCTTCTTGCACTACTCTTTTATAAGATATTCTTTCGACATTTAAGTTTTGTTTAGCATACTTTTTTGATGAAAGATACAGGCAATATTTCTTTAAGAGCTGACCAGAATTCTTTAGCCTTATCACAATGGTAAAACAAATGACTAATTGTTTCAGAATCTCGGTCACATAAGGAACATCTGTCATTATCTGTTTTATTAATTTTATAAAGAAATGACTTTGTTACTAAGATATGATTATTGATTTTAAACTGGAAATCCTTTAGTTTTACCTCCTGTGTATTTCTTACAATACCATTAAAGAAGTTCCATTCCTCTGGTGTTATACTGATGGTGTTCATCCATTTTGGAGGATGTGTAGTTGGGATATTGTTTCCAATAAGGATATCATAGAGTTTTCTACAACCTTTTTTATCAGAGCATAAAATTTGAATGTAATAATTTTGGGCAACATTATGTTTTAACGATTGACATACTTGAAGGTTCTGATTAATCTTTGTTTTCCAAATGGCAGGTATTCGTCTCAAAACTGATAAATAGTCTAAAAAGGTACCTTGTATATTATAATTATGTTTCAGGTCCTCAAAATGATAAAATTGTCCATTTAAATCAAGCAAATCTATAATATTTCATATGCCTTTTCTGTGCCATTCTTTTATGAAAAGATTTTGTCCTTGGGTTATATTAGAATTAAACCATATTGGACTGAACAGTATATGCTCTACTTTTTCAATGGGAACTGAATTACAGAATTTTTTCCAACTAAAAAGTATATCTTTCCAAAACGGGTTTCTTAGTTCCTTGGCTTCAGACTCTATGATGGTTCCGACTTAAAGACTTATCTATTGATGAGATGGTAGGGGCCTGATGCTTTGGCTGTTTGTCGGGCCCACCGGGGTTTACCTGTTGGATTTCTTTTGCTCCGGTATTCAGTTTAATTTACTGTTGAGTCCTTATCCTTGCTTTATCTCCTTGTTATATCTTGATTTATATGTTTTAGGAGATGATGCATTGATTAGTTAGGGGTCTTTCATGCAAACCAAATATCTATGTGTCTTGATCCACATCTGAATTAAGGGTGAGGTTGGCGCCGTTAAACCGGTTTAAGCCCTCCAGTAAAATATTTTACTGACCGTTCCAAGGCGGTACTTCTTTTGTGGATCTTTTATGTTTTTGTTCTGTCTTGTGTTTGCTATGTTTTGTGCACGTCTGTTTATATGTGCTTTGTGGTCACCTGCTGGGAAAGGGCTGACCTCTTGGCTCTCGTTTGTGGTGTCTTCTGTGAGTTTGTCACTTTCCCATTGGTATCCTGGGTCAGGTGTGGTACTTGATTGTATCGATTCCTGATCTTTGCACCATTACTTACTTTTAGTTTCTGCATAATTTTCTCCCATAGAGAAGATTCTATTTATATTCATGTTTGAAAGGGAACTCCATGAACAATCAGGATGTGTAATCATCTTTCTCAGCCAAGTGACTTTTAAAGCTGTTATAAAATTATCAATATGAACCATTCTCAACCCTCCTTTTTCTATATCTTTTATAGTATATTTTCTTTTATATGTCTGGACCAGAATTCCATAAAAAAGTGTAGAATAATTTATTTAGTCTTTTCACCAAAATGCCTGGTGGATTTGGAAGTCCCATGAACAGATGCACAAACTTTGATAGCGCCAATGATTTTATTATAGTTATCTTTCCTGGTAATGTTAATTTTCTTTTAGACCATGTCTTAATAATATTTTCCACTTTTTGCTCTATGCCAGTAGTATTTTTGTCCCATATGTCGAAGACCTCAGCAGTGAAAGTTACACCTAATATTTTAAAGGGTCCCTGATTCCAATCTAGTTTTAAATCATTACATAAAATACGGTTAGATTTATTCATGGATCCAATCCATATTGCTCTAGTTTTTTCAATATTTAATTTTAGACCCGACATTATGTAAAATGAATTTAATTTTTCTAATGTTTTTCTCAAGGACATTTCTGAACCGTCTAGAAATATTTGTGTGTCATCTGCATATTGACTTAGTGTGAATTCTTTATTATTTATAATTATGCCTTTTATATTTATATCTTTTTTAATCATATGGCTTAATACCTCTGCACAAAGAATAAAAATATATGGTGAGATAGGATCTCCTTGACGGCAGCCTCTTAACAAACTAAAATATTCTGTCATATGGCCATTTTGCAATATACAAGACTCTGAACCAGTTTGAAATAATTTAATCCAGCGCTTAAAAGAAGGTCCAAAATTAAAATAATCTAGTGTTTTATGGATAAATTTCCATGATATTGAATCAAATGCTTGTTGGAAGTCAATAGAGAGGAGTAGCCCTGGAATTTCTTGTTGTTTTGCCTCAAAAAGAATATCATATATTAACCTTACATTTTCACTTATACATCTTCCTGAAATAAAGCCTTTCTGGTCTTCATGGATTAATTTAGGCAGGAAAGATTTTAGTCGAGAGGCAATCACAGAAGATGCCATCTTATATATGACATTAAGAAGAGAAATCGGGCGCCAGTTTTTCAGAAGAAAGGGGGATTTATTTGGTTTAAAAAGACAGGTAATTATACCTTGCCTTTGTGTTATTGATAAGGAACCTGTTTTATATCCATAATTTAATGACTTAAGAATAAAAAATTTAAGATCGATCCAGAAGAACTTAAAAAATTCTGCTGGAAAACCATCATTTCCTGGCGTTTTTGAATTTTTCATATTCTTTAAAGCTTCCGCTTGTTCTGAATATTTAATATCCCCTTCCAAAGACTCAGATTCATTCTCAGACAATTTTATGTGGTTTTCTCCTATAGCCGATGCAATTGGATTATCATTTGTAACATTTTTTTCACTATATAGTGTTTTATAATATGTTTTCTGACTATTTAGGATTTCGTTGGTAGTTGTGCATTCATGTCCATCATTCTCTATTATCTTTGTAATTACTTTATTTGTATAATTTCTCTTTTCAAGGCCAAAAAAATAACTTGATGGTTTTTCCCCAAGATCTTCGTATCTACAGCGTGATCGTATTATGACTCCATCTATAGTATTTGCTCTTATTTCCTGTAATCTTGTTTTCTTTTCATCTAATAAATTGACCTCTTCAATGTTTGCATTTTGTAAGTCGGCTGAGATACTGTTTTCTAATTTCGAAATTTCATTTTCTAAGATTTTTTCCTCTTTTTGTCTTAATTCCTTTTTTTTGAACTATATTTTATCGTCTCTCCCCTTATTCCCAGTAGTATCATTTCTAACAATAACTGATCATTTATTGAGTATGCATTTTCATTATCTGTATTATCATCATCATCATTATTGTTATTATCATTATTATTATTATTATTATTATTATTATTACTATTATTATTATTATTGTTGTTGTTATTATTATTTTATTATTATTATTATTATTATTATTATTATTATTTAAATTTCCCCTGTGTTGTTGATTATTATTTACTCTGTATGTATCTGTAACATCTACTTTTACTTTTTTCACAAGCTGAATATATTCTCTGTCTTTTAGAAGTGAGTAATTGAACTTCCAATAGCTTCTTCCTCTATCATTTTGATTTAAACGTAGTTGTAGGGTAACTCCAGAATGATCAGTTCTATACCCTGAAACAGTTTTACAGTCATTAACAAATCCCAAAGATCTTCACTAATTAAAAAATAATTTAAACGAGCTTGTTTTTTATCTGGGTTATGTCTCCTCCAAGTAAAACCTTTACTTTCATTTATACACCTATAAATATCGATATAATTATCATTTTCAATTAGTTTTAAAACTTCACGTCTAGCTGTTGGGTTATTAACATGTCGGTAATTTTCAGTCTCTATTGCTGGATTAATAACTAGATTCCAGTCCCCACATATAATAACCTCATCATTTCCAAAATCTAATATTTTTTGTTTAAGATTGTTATAAAATTGTGGACGGTCCTCATTAGGGCCATATATACTTGCTAGAGTGATTTTTTTCCCTTGGATTTTTAATTCTAACAAAACAAAATTTCCCTCTTTATCTGTTAAAATCTGTCCAATGTCACATGGAAAATTATTATCTATTAATATCATTACCCCCCTGCTTGCATTAATACCCGGTTTTGCACTGAGGACAAGGTTGTAACCCCACTCTGCTTTAACATGTGAAAACATATTATTGTCAATGTGAACATCTTGCAAACATGCTATATTATACTTCTTTGATCTTATATATTGAAATAAATCTCTCCTCTTTTGCATATTTTTGAGGCCTCGACAATTCTGGGATAAAACAGTTATGAAATCAGCCATAGTCTTTGAATGTTGCAATTTCAAATGAAAGCCTTATTTTATCAATTTCACGGACTAGGAAGTCATACACATATACAAAAACAATATATTTTCCAAAAGGAAAAAAAAGAAATACAGTAAAGCAAAAAAATGACATGTATAACATGAAACAAAATATAACAAACATCAATTAGCACTTGAAAGTAAATGCAAGAAACATTTAATTTCTATTTCAATGCAGAGAGATTACTGTAAATTGTTTGCTAATATATTGCCAATTTCAGCTTGGGAGTCAATTTTGGTACACATTTCTTTATTCAACCTAATAAGAGTGTTGTGTGTAAAGAAAAGAAACAAGACTCCACACCCCTTTTTGAAACAATACAGATCCAGATCAGCTGGCTCCGTCGAAAGCACGCTGATCTGGATTTATACATTTATATAGGGTAATCTACCCTTAAAGTACTAATTATAAATTTGCTCTTGCATGTATAGCGGTGTGTGTGATTATCAGATTGAATATGGTAAGCAGTTCTCTTTAACTCATATAAACCTGGCATCCTTTTGGTGTGGCAAAGGCAAACAGTGCAGCCTCAGATCAGATGTCACCGAATGGCAGCGTCTGACCAGGGTCCCCACAGTTTGCTGACAATGTGTTCAATGAAAATTTTAATGAAAAAAGAAAGATACCGCCACACAACCCTTTAAAAAAAAAAGCGAAATGTACTGATCCAATTGATAAGAGTGGAAAATTCCAATCGGCATATATGGGTCAGTAAAGCATATAGGGATAATCACAGCTTTCTGTTTTGCTAGTGATTACAGGTATTCATGAAACACAACATAAGCTTTATGATATAAGTATTGTAGACCCTTAACAGGGTCTACAATACTTATATCATTATGCTTGCTGAAACCGTCCTAACTGGATCCACAATGTAATCAAGATAACCCATGAAAGGGACAAAATTATTTTTTTACACAGAGCTATGCATTGCAAAGAAAGTTGTCAATGAGTACCTTAGCCCAGCTGACCTACTATTCAGCTTGTGAGAAACGATCCCTTACTGTATTTTGAATGTCATTAGAAAACCTAGATCCCTGCAACATATATGTGGATCCTGATCAGACAGCTCTGTAGAAGTCGGAACCAATTCCACATCCTTTGTATTGTTGTATATTTAGCCCACAACTTGTACATGGATTATCATCACATATTAATGCAGCCACTCATGAACTTCCCCAATGGTTTTACAGATATCCTAACTCTTTACATGCTAGTTAATTTTTAATTGACAATTAAGTGCCCTAAAAATATTTTTCCTTTTGTTTGGAAAATTACCATTAGTTTGAAAATATTTTAGGTCCAGATCAGGCCAGACAAAATGTATGGCCTGTTCTAGATCCAATTATCAGCAGATGACAAAAGCGGTGTTTAAGCTGGTAAAGAGTTTTGACCTAAGTATTTTCTACTGCTTGTGAGTAGAAATTACATATAAGGGAGTCCAGATTGTGCATAGTCTAGCACTGATATTTCTAACCAATCATCTGTCTTGCCGAAATTCGAAAGTTGCAAGACAGAATTATGGTTCATTCTTCCAAGATCTAACTTTTCATTTTTTTTTTATGCACTCATGATATAAACATGTTTAACAGTTCATTTGATAATCTCTACCTGTTGTGGCAAAAGTAAAACAGAAATCAGAAAAGTGAAAAACTGAAAAAAGTGAAAAACCTTTACCAGGCCGATCCATTGAAAGCAGGCTGATCTGGATTTTATGCGTTTTGTTCAGGTATAATAAGGCTATTGGGTCACTGCAAAGGCGGCACCTCATGAATACTTAATTAGGACTAGTCTGGCTTGGATATATGTAAAAGCCTTCTTGAACAGATGAGACAGCAGAAACATGCCCAGATATGAATATTTAGAGTTGCCACCTTTTCAGTGACCTGAAAGCTCTATTATATATTAAGTCTGAATTCGATAAAGCTTTGTTATAAGCATGATATACATGGAGGATCAATTTCTGGCAGAACAGTGTATCTTATAAGAAGTAAATTTTATCTTACATAAGAATTCACAGTCTCTGTGATTATGCATATACTTTTGATTTCAAATCTATGTTGCGCAGAGCGCATCAATAAACAAGATTTTTTTTATATATATACATCAAATCTCAGTTGAAATGACACCCAGACTCATCCAACTGTGGCTTAGCGTGAGTTTAAATAATAAATGGTGTTTTAAACATCCGTCAGAGTACTCCTTAGAGCCCATGACAACTATTTACAATGTACATTTAGAATCTAAATGATAATTAGCCATCTCAATGGAAATATTAAAAGTCATGTGTATAACTTACTGCATCAAAGCACATAAGAGCATGAAAAGGTTTAATTTTTTTTCTCCAAAACACAGAATGTGTCCAACTGCGGCACAGCATATATAAAAAAGGATGTGTATTCTTTAGCAGTAAAGTCAGTCCAAAGTGGCCCAAATTGCACACGGTATGGACCCAGATCAGACTCCTCCCTTGGCAGCAGTCCAACCGGGCCCAAACCGTTTGCTTCCATGACAGATTCTATAACAGCAGCTGCGAAAAACTGACAACCCTTCCAGGACAAAAAGAAAAGAAAAAAAAATAAATATACAACAAAAAAAAAAAAAAAAAAAAAAAAAAAAAAACTCAACTAGTTATCATATAAAGCATGTTCCAATGTTTTTATCACCACAAGTATGTACCTAGGTAAAATGTTGGAACAGCAATGCTAATGAAAACCAGGGCCCCAGATAAGAGTGCGTAACAGAATATTATTTTTCTTATTATTCAACCAAAAAATATGTTGTGGGTACTCAAAAGAACCGTCTCGATGAGACGGTTCTTTGGAGCACCAAAAACACATGTATAAACTGATTGGTAAGAAAATAATGACACTTTTACGCTAGAAAAATTTGCTTAACTGGACATATGGTAAACCCCAATCAGACAGTTCTTTTAGGAGCAGTCTAATCTGGGTTTCCATTGTTTTGACTGGTCATTCATAGTAATAATTGATAGCTATACAATACTCACATTAAAAGTTGTAACTTGCCTGGAGATACCTTCTGTTTTGAACAGGGTAGTCAGTCCATGTTGTAGTTTGTAATGTTTAGTTTAAGTTCACAGAATAATTCTGCATTCTATTAAAATAGCACTGTTAATTAAGTCATATTTGTTACTTCCACACACCTTTTACACACTTTTTGAACATTATGCACCATGCTGACTGAAAAGAATAGCTTAGCGGTATTGTTGTGCAGACTATGATGAGAAGTAACAAAGTAACGTCTCACCAAGGACAGCAGCTTTAAACTTGTTAGAAAATTCACCTGTTGATGTTTGAAAATTCTATTTACATCAGACAGACAGTATTTTTTTTGCAATTCTTCCAGTCAACCTGGCTTCAGTCATTATAATTTTTACTTGTTCAGAATCACCATTGTAGAGAACACAGCACGTTTTTTTTCCTGTTCGTTTCACTTTTAAACCCATTGTCTGTTTAACCCTTTCTATGCCAGAATAATACAGAACTTTTTGGAAGGACTATTGATTCCCCTAAGGGGCTGAGATTGAGCTTCCAGTTGTTTTTCCATCTCTGAAGACTGGGTAGCAAACAGTACAGATCCAGATGAGATGCCATGTTCTACATCATCGATCTGAATCCAGACCGTTTGTCAAAATACCAGCAGAGAAAGGGTTATGGCTCCATACTTCCAAGTCTCAAAAGCTGCTCATCTCTGCCATATCTTTGGCCTGCTGTTCTTCCTATCTCTGAGTCTATGTTACAATAGATGTCAAATTTATGTCGTTGTCCTTCTGTTGTTTTGCCATAGACAGCCCCATTAAAGTACCACGCTGATTCGATTCTGTTATGCTGTAATAATCTCCCAATCAAACCAGAGTTTAATTTGGTTACATCATCTATCAGCTTAAACCCAGCAGCTTTCATTGTTCTTCTCTGTTTCATGACAGCTGTCTTAACAGATGTGTTCTTTAACTTAAGGAGCACAGGCTTAGGAGAGCCTTGCTTCCCTGGTATGCGATGCATTGCTATAATATCCTGTGGATCAAGGTCTACATTGCCCTTTGCCAATAAGGTACTGCATATTACTTCTGTCAGAGTCCTTTCTGTTTCTGTAGCATTTTCTGGAATGTTAAGTATTTTGATGTTATTCTTTCTAGAATATTGTTCATTGTAATTGCTTCTTTGAGCAGAAGCTATGGCAATGGTTTCAAGATCTTTTACTTTTTCTTTATGGCGGCGTAGATCCAACTCAGCCTGCTTTAATCTGTCTGCCAGTTCATTTTTTTCAAAATCTAGGCTTTCCAATCTATCAGCAAGTTCTTGTGTTTTTTCTTTGATTTTCTGTTCAATTACCTTCTCTACTTTCTTTTCAACTTTTTCCATTACTTTTGCTACAGTTTGTGTTATGAAGTTTTGTACCTCCTCTGCACTCATTAAACTCATGACCTTAGCTTTAGTATCCTTCAAATCTGAACTCAGATGATCTAACTGTTGGTTTATAAAGGACATTTCTTCAACACTTGTCTCAGATACCTCTGAAAATGTTCTTTTGGACTTAGCTGGAGGCTCGCTGCTCCCTTTACCCTGAGGTGTACTGGTAACCTGAATCTGGCAAGAGCTTGTTTTCACTACTTTCTTTTCTTTGTTCCCTGACATCTTTACAGTTAATCTTATTCAGAATTCTGCTTTAAGGGCTTAAATAGAGTTGACAATAATCCAGTAATGTCCAGGTACTACAGGTATAACTCTATGAATCCTAGAATGAACTATAATAACTGTAAATTCTCATTTATCAAGACAAAGGATTTTTAAAGTTTTACAAATAACTTTCTTATTTTAGAATATTTTTCCAAAATTTTTTCTCTAATATATCCTCCTAGAATTACTGCATCATATATCCATATCACTTCTCTGCAAAATCTCTAGAAAATTATAAATCCTGCAAAAACTCAAGAGCTAAATTTCACTACATTTCACAACTAAATGGCTTTAGGCTACATATGATTACCAACAATGTGGCATTTGACATGATTCAGATGAGCCTGTGCAGCCTTCTTTTAAGATAAGAAACGTCCAAATGCTACCTGGAAAGGGGCCCACTGATGTGGATGATGCCCCTGCACCTGCACGTTAATCAAAAATCCGATTATGATGATGATGAAATGCTGTTCAGTACGTAGCTTAACATTCATAGAATATTCAAGCTACTAGCAAAGGCTCTGATCAGACTGCGCGTATGCGCAGGCTGGTCTGAGCCTTTGCTGGTTACACTTTCCACATTGTTGGAAATCTCATGCCACAGCTCAGTCATCTGTGTGTAAAGTAATTCTTTTGCCAGCTATTTAGTGTTTGTTTGTTTGCTTGGTTTACGTCCCAAGTCAACAGCTAAGGTCATGGCGTGACGGTCAGTTCACCTAACCACACTTTTTCCTGGGCAGACTTGAACAAGGGGCTAACCTGTAATTCGTGCACATGTGCATGTGTATACATGTATACTTTAGCTTGTAACTGACAACAACCCTTCTTAAATGAATCAGCGGAAGGGAGGAGAATGACAGTAGAAATTATTTCACGATCAATCTTCACAAAAATATTGGACCAGGCCAAGATCGAACTCGCGACCCCTGGATCTGCAGTCAGACACCCATCTGTAGCCAGACACCTTACCGACTGCTATGCAGCCTGGCGTAATTTAGTGTGGCTAGGGGTCCTAGATTTTAGCCAGAACCTAGACTTTTTAAAAGCAGTGGAATCTCTGGTGAGATTGTTCGGAGATATAGTATTGTCTGAGCCATCAAACAGGGGTGTGGAAGTAGCAAAATTTTATGCTTGTCCAGGGACAAGTAAATGACCATAATGTACTTTTCCAATGAAAAATTTACTTGTCCCAAAGCACAGATAATGCACAGTGAACTCAGGTAAGCCTTAATTTGCTGATACCATGCATGAACTCTTTAAAAATAGTATGAAACGAGATATAAACTGAATCAAAAACAGTGTAGATCCAGATCAGCTGGCTTATGCAGCTGGCTTATGAAGAAGCCTGCTGATCAGGATCCACACTGTTTTCCATACAAAATGGTCTTGTGAGTTCATAGTAATTAATTGAAAATGAATTACACAATTGCATTAACGTTGTTTACTTGTCCCAGGACAAGTATATAGAAATTTTTAACTTGTCCTGGATGAAATGCAGGGATTCAGTTTGGCGTCGGCCATCAGACATAGTCCGAAAATAGCTCCAGATGTCAGAGAGTTTGCTGTCCAGGTTGGACAGTATGTCCGAGAAGATTTTCGGAAAGCACGCTGTACGGTAATGCACAGTGATGCAATAGTATTTTTGTTTTAAAAAACGATTGCTGATTGGCCAAATTTCTGTAAGCGTCAGACTGGTTTGCCTTAATTTATCCCGCAAATACTTATTTACTAAAGCAAACCAATCATAGTTTTTTTTGTTACGCCACACCTGATTGGTCTATTGCATCCTTAGTTTTCTTCCCTTGATTTCATCTTGAAGCGGACAGCATATTTGCATTGGCATTTACCAATAAAATGACTAAAAACTTAATTGCCACCAAGAACCAATAGGAACTCAAGTTATGACCCAAAACAGTTTGCCCACTCCATCATTACCTGAACAGTCATTTTCCGTAGCAGCGTCTGCAAAAAGCAGCAAAAAACAGTACCCCACCCACTTCCATTGATCAACATGCTACAGTCTCCTCATGAAATAAAAAGCCAGCCAATCAATCAGGCCTCACTTACCATCCGAAATGGTAGCAAAACTACCCTGGTTTCAATTTGAGAAGGGCAGATGGCAATTTCCGTTTATAGTGGTAAAAATGAGTGTTAAAAAAATGTCTTAAAAATTCCCAAATGTCCGAACAATATTGCAGCTTGGACAAAATGTGCGAAGTAAATTTCAGTCCAGCTGAAACCCTGAAGTGGGACCAAGTCAGACAAGTCGGGCATGGTATTTCCACATCCCGGCATCAAATCTTCAGCGCGTGATAATCTCATGAACTGGCTTCTTTTTGGATTTCAGACAACATATCTTGTTTATTGCCATTTTAAACTTATAGGAACGCAGTGGCTCAGTGGTAGAGTGCTTGACTTGAGATCAAGGGTTTGCGAGTTAGAGCCTCATCGGATGCACTGCATTGTGTCCTTGAGGAAGACACTTTATTCTCTGCTTAGTACTGGTTCAACCCAGGAAGACCCCTCCCTACATAACTGAAAAATTGATGACTGGTACGTAACGAATCAAATTAAAGAAACAAACAATTTCAACAAACCCATTTCACTACCTGATGAATTACAAGCAAAACAATTTGTACTATGTACTGGTTAACCACTTAGTCAAACTGCCACAGGAAAAAGTGTAGATAGGTGAACTGACCATTTGACATGACCATAGCTGTTGACTGAGACGTAAAGCCAGAAACCAAACCAAATCACTACCTGATGTGGTGTGTTTACTTTAAGGGACTTTCCTACTATTATTTTCTTGACTGAATAAAGGTCCCTTCCCAGTGTTTTGCTTGTTTTGATTCTAGTTAAATTCTTGTAACTGACAACAGCCCTTGGCGAATAAGTATGGGGAGGAGAATGAGGATATAAGATATTCTCATGGTCAATCCCCAAGAAATTATGGGGCTGGGCTGTACTGACCCTGATGCCCAGATGTGATTTGTCAGCACCATGATGGCCAGAATTGATCTGACTGCTCAGTGTGTTGGCCTTTATACTTGTACAGTAGAACTTCAATGGCTCAAACAGGCTTTGGACCATGAAAAATAGTTTTAGCCAAGGGTAGTTCCAGCCAGCCTGGGTGGATTATGCATAAAATGACCTGTAGGACCATGCTGACAGTTCTAGACACAGTGTTGTGCCTAGGTCAAAATTTCTGGGGGACACCAGTGTCCCCTACCTGAAATTCAGAGGGAAATTTGCAAATTCTGGGGGACACACCAAATCCATCTGATTTTTACCTGTAAAATTGAAAACAGTTTTCCGGAAATTTCTGTTCATTTTTATTTAAATTTGAGCTCGATGTCGATAGTTTTGGTTCAAGAAGTGGTGCAGATTACAGTGAAGTAGTTTCTACATTGCCGTAGTTTTGAATTCCCCAGCAAATATTCTATTTCTACATTCAAATTGCTTTTTCTGGCCTCCAGCTGAATTAAATTGCTCGTTCCCCCATTGTTGATGTGTTTGACTGGTTTAGAAATCAATATCCAAAGCAACATATATCATCACTGATTCAGTAAAAACATGTGCGCAGTCTAAATTATTTCCCTTTAATGGGTTATGCTAAATACAGAAACGGGGTTTAAATAGCGAAAAATCAGCGGATTTTAGGGCACGCCAGTAGGCCCGCACTGGGTGCATTTTTAAGGGACATTGACGGTAAAATCGCAAGAATCCCGCAATGCCGCGCTCTAGGCACAACACTGTTGACAGCCCAGGTGAATGAGCCATCAGAGTTCAAGCCATTGAAGATCTTCGTACTAACTTCTATCATTTTAGTTAGGTAGGCTCAATAAGGTATATTTGATTAATTTTGATTAATTATCTTTTGACCCTACTTGGTGTTCCGATTCATGTAAGACAGTCTCAAGTCTATCGAGCAATTACTTGATATATATTTTAAAACTATACGAGACCAAATTGTTATCTTCACATTTGATTCAAATAATTTTAAGTCATTTTGTATCGATAGCTATTGTATTCTTGATAGTAGTTTTCGTTATTGTCCATTACTATGTAAAAAGACTGCTAGGGGTCCTTTTTCAATTTCCTGAAATACTCTCTTTTTCAATTTCCTGAAATACTCTTGTACTCTGATGTTTTTCAGGCGCCAACCAGTACACTGTTGGACAATGCTGAGAAGTGGGGTGTGAAAATAGTCACATTAGAAGGTAAGAAATGAACCCAAGCTGATAAAAAGGCAAGGGACAATATTTTAGAAATATATTAAATTTTTGGTTCTTCATAGATTCGTGAACAAATCAGGTCTCTTACTGTAAGTGAAGCCCTCATGTTAACTTTGTGTTCATGATTCCATTAAAGACCAAAAGTTGAATTTACTTCTCATATAAATATACATTTTGTATTATCATTCAACGATCAATTTTCACCTAACTTGGCTGGCTTTCCCGATATTTTGAAATATATCAGACATAATGGAGGTTTTGGAATACCCCAAATGCCAAATTTCTGCACATAACATAATGGCAATACATGTTCAATCTCATGCAACATAGAAAACAAACAGCGTTATTGGGTGGTGTTGATGTTAGTCTACCCAAATGGCGCGTATGTTGACATGGCTTAAATCAATCCATTCATGAAGGTATGAATGGCATCTCAAGACAGACTCGGCAGTGGAAATGTAAATATTTTACAATAACAGTAATAAGTCCACTGCGGTCACCTACCAAATAAATTTATGAATTTGTTTTATCAGAAATACCTTCAAGAGCAATTGGTGTTAACTCAGATTAGACACTTTGTGGTTTGATTGTGTTTTACAGAACTTATATTTTCCATTCAATCTGAATGTTACACACCTTATCAGGCTGTAAAATTGACTTGTTCCAAGTTAGTGGCTAAGTTTGGTGACAAGATAAGCTGTCTGAATACATCAGAGGTCCAGATAAGCTTTCAGTTCAATTGGGTATTTACCCCACTAGATTTTTATGAATTGCTTTTTTCCAAAAACAATTGCTTCAAAATATTTTTTTACCCCACTTAGATTTTTGCTTATTTATAAGTACCTAATAATTTTAGTTAATAATTTAAATAAACAATCCTAGTTATGTGAAAAACACACAGATCAATGTGACTTTAAGTACTTTGTGCAAATACTTTAGCCAGTAATTGACAAATGATTTGCTCAATGTATCAGAAGAGACAACACAACAATAGAAAGGCTTGAACTGGCTACCACACTAAGTGTGCTACCATGGGATATATTCATATTTCAATCAGTTTATTTTTTCTTTTGCTTTTTCCAAAATTTAATTGCTTTTTGTTACCCCTTCGTTTTAAAACAATTGCTTTTCCAAAATTTAATTGCTTTTTGTTACCCCTTCATTTGAAAACAATTGCTTTTTTCACAAATTTAATTGCTTAAATACCCCCAAAAGTGGCTTATCTGTTCCTCTGATACATTACAGTTTTTACCATGTCATAGGGCCAGTTAGGCTATTTTTTTAAGCATAACATTACAATTATTTTCTTACCCGTCAGTTTAAACAAATGTTTTTGATGCTCAAAAGAACCGTTTTATCGAGACGGTTCTTTTGAGTACCCACAACATATGTTCTGGGTGAGAAATAAGAAAAATAATTTTCTGTTACGCACTCGTATCTGGGGGCCTGCAATTATCATGCATGTTCAACATGCCCTTATATGCAAAAAAAAAACAGTATCACCTGATGGAAAACGAAACAAGAGTTTATAATTAAAGGACGCTTTTCCTGTCAAACAAAAAATCCCATTTACGTAATCAACTGTCTAAAATGTGGACTTCAGTATGTAGGACAATCAGGCAATAGCTTTAATGAAAGATTAAGAGGACACATTGCTGACATCAGACAGGAGAACAATGTTAAAACAATATGGTGGCACTTCTGCTCAGGAAAACACACTTTACAGTCAAGGCATACATAGTTGCTCAAACAACAAGCAATTTCAACTTCAGATTAAGAACAGAAGAAGCATGGAATCCACACACTTCAAACAAAAACTCCAGCAGGATTAAATCTAATCCAGTAGACATACACCAACATTCATGCACAGTTTGCTGCAAGATCTTTGCCTCTCCATGGAATTTACACGACACAATACTGCAAAACATGCTCTAGAAACAACTAAATATGAATGCTGGCATTGCCGAATACTTTACTGCTGCCCAGAGACAACAATCAAACACACATTGAAACAACACCAGGTCAAGATAACAAGAGTGGGCACAAAACTAATCAGGAAACAGGACGTTTTCAAACCAGACCCATGAACTCCACCGGCGGAGGCACTGAACAAGAATCAATACCAGTTACTGATCAGAGCCTTCAACCGACAGAACTAAGCACTAAAACATACTTTACAGTAAGGCTGCCACGTTTACGAAATTTGGTAAACCTTTACACGAGTTCCAGTAACCTAAACGATCCCTTTTACACGTAACTTCCAGATTGATTTTTTTCATTATGCAGCTGCGTAAAATCGCAGATATTTTTCCTAATAACCCCTTTGAAGATGTACCTTGTGGGAATATTCGAAATTGTTTCTGGTTGGGTGTTGTGATACAACTCATTTCAAGTTATTGGAAAGTGATTGCAACATGCCCAGACTCATAGATTACCAACATTTTCTTCAGTTGCAAGTGTGTAATTAATGAGTGGACACACACAAGACATAACTGCGTATTGTCACGTAGGTATCAATACACATGCCGACAGGAAGTAAACAAAAAACTTTCACATGCGTCTCCTCTTTAAATAACTGTTAAAATGCAGGAATGTAATTGTTCAAAGCAGTGGCTGAGTGAGACAATATTCGTGACATTTTTATGGTCCGTTGAGCATGTCCGCCGTAATTCTAATTGTAGTAGATGCTTTATCAAATACAGCTGAATCTGAGAAAACAATCTGATTGATGATCCAGATCGAGATAAGACGTATCACTGTTTAAGAGAGAGAATATTTTCATTTGGAAATGCTATTAATAGACCACGATGCTGGTCACGTGCTAAAGTTCGTGTAAACGGTAGGTCAATTTTGTAAACGTTTATTGCAGAAACATGAAACGGTGCCGTTTACACATGTAAACGTGGCAGCCCTACTTGACAGGCCTTTGTTATGATCTGAATGATACTGAAGGTGAACTAAGGGTTAGATAAATGGGATTTATGTTTTGTGATTTACATGTTTCTCTCAAATAACCCTTCGTCGGGGGGATATAAATTCGTCAAATTTGTCTTGTTTAAACTGTATATCGAAAGACAATTGGCCATTTAAACATGAAATTGTCAATATAATTTTGTTGGCATACTGCAAGTTTGGAGTCTTTGAATTTTGAAAAGATCATGATTTTGGTAATTTTGATCTTTCACTCCTGAGTATGTGAAACTCTTGAATAATAAGGCCTAAATTAAAATTTTATTTGTTTCCCCTTACCCGACCGACCCTGAAAAAAGGCCCAACTCAGAAAATTTTATTTCAATTTTCAGTCAAGAAATATTTTCTTTAGATTTCATAGCAAACTTAGAGAATTGTCCAATGTAAACAGTCTTTAAAAAATATTCTTAGCAAATTGTTTGTGTATTTAATTTTATTGCCTATAGTAGGACTATACAGTAAAACCTGAAGGTTAAATAAAGGTCAAAAGTATTGCAGAATGGAGCATTATGCGATAATTGGTCCTCTTTTTTGGAGTGGTCTCTTAAGACAGGTTTTACTGTATACGGTTAAGTTTAATGGGTATCCTATTTGAGAAGTCAAAAAAAAATCCAACCGACCGACCCATAGATACCCATAAAACAGGGTCGGGTAAGGGGAAACAAAAATATTTTTAAGTTTGGCCTAATTAAACATAAGTTTGATGTTTTGTTTCCGCAGTAGCGTTCAAGTGGATTGACAAGGAATTGAAGAAACTTCCAAAGAGTCCACAGTCTGTCAAGGTATTTGATATTTGAGCCTCGGCATGAGATTTCCAACAATTTTACTTCTTGACAAGTGTAGACTCGGACGAGCCTCTGCAGCCTTCTTTTAAGCTTTTAAAACTCCAAATGGTATTCAGTCAGTAGCTTAAAAATCATAGGATACTCAAGCGACTAGCAAAGGCTCTGATCAGACTGTGTGTATGCGCAGGCTGATCTGAGACTTTGCTGGTCGCACATACCACATTGTTGGAAAACCTCATGCACTGGCTCAACTCTTTGTTAACTTCAAGTAATTCTGTAGCCATTTTTGGAATTTTCAAATTAAGATGTAGTTCATTCCCTGAAGGTTGTTTTAATCTTAGAAGACAGTGCAGACCCTGATGAAATGCCGCATATTGTGTCATTTCATCTGGCTCTACATTGCTTTGGCTGTTTGCCAAAGCACCCACATGGGTGAAAGTTTGAAGGATTATTCCTGAATTCAGGATTTTGAGGCTGACTTTCCATAGAAAGTCGACCTAAAAATGCTGAATTCGGCAGATTATAATTTTTATAGCTTCTCTGATTTATTTTCAGAATAAAGACAATTGACCATTTAAACTTGAAATTGTTAATGTTCTATAGGTATACTTCAATTTTTTTTTTAAGATTTTAATATTTAAGTTTAAGTTCCATTATACAAAGAGTTGAGGAATACAGGTAAATATCAGATATTTACAAACTGTAGATGAAATACTTTCAAGAGTGGATGTAATTTATTGACATTTAAATGAAATTTGTGCATTATAAACCATTATAATTGTACAGAAAAATGTAAAATTGCCTCAATCTGTAAGACTTACATCTGGATTTTTTTAAGACAAATATATGCATTTGCTTTTCTGCAGCACAAGTTAAAACAGGAACCATACTTGTTAAGGAAATGAATTTTTAAAAATTCTCGGTGAGAGGCTTAAAGATTGGTGAAATTTTCAGGAATATACCTGAATTCAAGATTTTTAGGTGGATTTTTCTTAGAAAGTCAAACCTCAAAATTCTGATTTGGGGAGGTTAATATATTTATTTGAGCCATTTTGGACTATTTAAAGTTTATCTAGATGAAAATTGACATTTAAGACTTGAAATTGATGAATTTTCTAGGCATACTGTATCATCTGTTGCATTACGGTTTGAATGTCTTAAGTTCAGGAATTTTGGAAATTTTCAATTTAAGCCATGCTTTTATGGTCTGAACCACTTCATGACGAACACAACAAAATGACATGTGTTAACATTGAAGACTGAGATCTATGTTAGGATTATCATTTTTGGCAGGACTGTGGAAATACCATGCCTGACTTGTCTGACCTGGTCCCATTTCATTCAGGACAAGGCGAAAATTTCTATTTACTTGTCCTTGGACAAGTACAAATGTATTAAGCTAATATAATTCTGTATTTCATATTTTGATTAATTATTACGAGCTCACATCTTAAGCTAATACAATTCTGTATTTCATATTTTTATTAATTGTTACGAGCTCACATCTTCAATTGAAAACAGTATGGATCCTGATCAGCCTGCTGATCTGGATCTACACTGTTTACAAGAGAAGCCAGCTGATCAGGATCTACACTGATTACAAGAGAAGCCAGCTGATCAGGATCCATACTGTTTGCAAGAGTTAATATCTGGTTTCATACTGTTTTTGAAAGAGTAAATTGTTTAAGCACAGAAAGGTATAAAGCTACTTTGTTCTTTCGGACAAGTAAAAAAATTCTATGGACAAGTTCATTGTGGCCATTTACTTGTCCCTGGACAAGTAGAAAAAATACTATTTCCACACCCCTGATTTTTGGCAATTTTTTAACAGAGTAAAGGCCCTAGATTGATGTCAGAATTTCATCCGCTCAATATTTTGAGAACGAATGGACAGAATTTCACCAAATTTTATATATGCATTTATATTGACAAGATCTAGATTGGGATTATTTCCTGTCATTTTATGGCCCTTGATTGATGACAGAATATTTTTTCTGCTAAATACATGAGAACAAATGGATACAATTTCACCAATTTTCATATGAAATATTAGCAATATCTAGGTGTGGATTGTTACCTGTCCTATTTCGCAAGTTTCTAACAGAGTTCTGGCCTTTTATTGATGTTTTTACAGCATGAAAAGTGCTGCAGCTGGGGCTTTAGTCAGATTCTCTGATAATTCTAGCTTATTCTGCTTTAATTTCTGTTATAGGCAAACAGTTCAAGACTAAAGTCTGGTGTCTCTCACCGTAAGTATTTTATCAAACCGTTTTCATTCGGAAATTTTGGAAAACAGAATGTGGCTTTTTATCAGAAACTGCACTGATTTTTAAGATCAAAATTTCATCTGAGCCATGATATGTGATTTACAACAATGTGGCATTTTGACAAGTGTAGACTAAGACGAGCCTGTGCAGCCTCCTGTTAAGCTTAGAAACTCCAAATGATGTTAAGTCAGTGGCTTAACACTCATAGAATATTCAAGCGACTAGCAAAGCCTCTGATCAGACTGCGCATATGCGCAGGCTGATCTGAGGCTTTGCTGGTTGCACATACCACATTAATGGAAATCTCATGTCACAGCTCATCTAGAATTGAAAGGCTAAGCTATGGCCCCTTGAAGTGCACAATGAAACATTCCTCTAGATTAAAGTATCAAACCAGATTAAAAAAATGATTTGTTTATGATACATACTTTAAAACCTCATCCATGTTGTCAATTCGCAAAGCAAGCTTTATTTTGTAATGTCATTCATGACAGGAACCTAATATAATATTTTCAACAAATAATTTTTTCACCACTAAAAGGGGCACAGCTAAGTGGCTCAAGTATTAGAGCCTAAGACTGGGGATTGAATGGATGCTGGCTCGAGCCTCACTGCCGCCAGAGTAGAAGAAAATATACACCAAAATGGGGTTTCAGCGCAGTTCATTAAAATAATTTCCCATTAGAAAAAGATTGGCTATAACATTAATGTATTGCAACAGACTTCATGCTTGGTAGTCAACCCAATCACGGTTGGCAACTTTGCTTTCCTCTTTAATTGCACGCTGGTGGGTCGGACTTCAGACTCTATGATGGTTCTGACTTAAAGACTTATCTACTGATGAGATGGTAGGGGCCTGATGCTTTGGCTGTTTGTCGGGCCCACCGGGATTTACCTGTTGGATTTCTTTTGCTCCGGTATTCAGTTTAATTTACTGTTGAGTCCTTATCCTTGCTTTATCTCCTTGTTATATCTTGATTTATATGTTTTAGGAGATGATGCATTGATAAGTTAGGGGTCTTTCATGCAAACCAAATATCTATGTGTCTTGATCCACATCTGAATTAAGGGTGAGGTTGGCGCCGTTAAACCGGTTTAAGCCCTCCAGTAAAATATTTTACTGACTGTTCCAAGGCGGTACTTCTTTTGTGGATCTTTTATGTTTTTGTTCTGTCTTGTGTTTGCTATGTCTTTGTGCGCATCTGTTTATATGTGCTTTGTGGTCACCTGCTGGGAAAGGGCTGACCTCTTGGCTCTCGTTTGTGGTGTCTACTGTGAGCTTGTCACTTTCAAATTGGTATCTTGGGTCAGGTGTGGTACTTGATTGTATCGATTCCTGATCTTTGCACCCTTACTTACTTTCTAAAGACACTTTTAAAAAATACCGGGCCATGTAGCGCAGTCGGTAACGTGTCTGGCAACAGATGCAAGTCTGACTGCAGATCTTGGGGTCGCGAATTCGATCCCGGCCCGGTCCCATACTTTCGTGGAGATTGATCATGAAATAATTTCTACGGTCATTCTCCACCTTTCCGATGAATCATTCAAGAAGGGTTGTTGCCAGTTACAAGCGAAAGTATGTGCACGAAGTACTGGTTAACTGCTTGTTCAAGCTTACCCAGGAAAAAGTGTGGTTAGGTGAACTGACCGTCCGCCATGACCATAGCTGTTGACTTGGGACGTAAAACAACAAAACAAACACTTTTAAAAGGTTTAAAACGGCCATGCTGACATATCCGGCAGCACTAGACTAGTAGTAGTAGACTAGAAGTCTAATTTTTGGTCAGAGTATTCTTCTATTTGCATATTAATCTTTGTATATGTGATGAGTAAGGCTCTGGCGAGACTGCTCATATGGACAGGCTCGCCTGAGCCAGTACTGTACATTGTTGTGATAAGTACCAAAGCTTGTGTGCCAGTCCATATAACAGGGTTCCCACAAGCTCTGGAAATCATGGAAAACCTGGAAAATCACTGAAAAAAAAGTTCCATGCATGGAAAAATCATGGAATTTTGTGAAATAAAGTGATTAAACCACCAGAAGCCAGAATAATCATGGAAAAATCATGGAATTTTGTGAAATAAAGTGATTAAACCACCAGAAGCCAGAAAACTAGCTGTCGGACACTTGAGTGTCCGACAGCTACGTTTCTGGCTATTGGTGGTTTCAAGTTCTTATAAATTTCAAAATGCATGCATGGTCTACAAGCATGCTGTTGTTGCTGCATTCCTCATTTATGCTCAGTATGGTGAAGACAGGGTTCCCACAAGCTCTGGAAATCATGGAAAACCTGGAAAATCACTAAAAAAAGTTCCATGCATGGAAAAATCATGGAATTTGAAAAAAACTGAATAATCATGGAAAAATCATGGAATTTTGTTGTATAATAAATCAAAACCACAAGTAGCCAGAAAACTAGCTGTCAGACACTTGTCTTGTCCGACAGCTAGTTTTCTGGCTACTGGTGGTTTCAAGTTTCAATTATTTCAAAATGTGTTTATGGTAGATAAGCATGCTGTTGTTGCTGCATCCCACATTTATGCTCAGCGTGGTGAAGCTGCTAAAAGGGGAGGTTGTGGAGTCTGTGCATTAAATAAATAGTCATGGAAATTACATTGTTGATCGTGGAAAATCATGGAAAAATCATGGAATTGTGTTTTTTCATTTCTGTGGGAACCCTGTGAAGATGCTGTTAAAAGGGGAGGTTTTAGGTCGTGCATTAAATAGTCATGGAAATTACATTGTTGATCATGGAACAATCATGGAATTGTGTTTTTGAATTTGGAACCCTGTATAAGCTTTTAGCCACTATAAAAGAAATCACGGCTTAAACACATATAAATTTTATTGCAGATAAAACTTTCAAGGCCCCCTTCTTGAAGTTAGAAGCAGATACACACATATACCGCCCATGTACCAGTCAGCTTGAAGCATGGCCCAGGTTGAATGTGGATACGCCAAGGGGCTCATGCCCTTTCGATGGTACCCTGATAGCTGTGGAGGACAGATCGAGGGAAGAAAGAGGAGAGATACTGGCGGCCCAGGTTGATGTCTCTACTCCTGATACTCCCCAGGAAGAGAAAGATGAAATACTATCAGGGGCAAGAACAAAATCCATGGAGTAAGTTTATAGGGTAAAGTGGGGTATATTCGGACAGACAGCTAAATTCCGACAGCGACCTTGTTTGTTTCATCTTTCAAATAGTGGAATGAAAATTAATTACCTAAGCAAACAGTGAAAATCCTGATGAGACTGCTCATAAGGAGCCGTCCCATCTGGATTTACACTGTTTGCAAATGTGTGTCCGAATTTACTTGATGTCCGAATTTACCCAACTTTACCCTATACGTCAAGTGAAAAATTCCAGGTTTATACCTGAATTCAGGATTTTAAGGCTGACTTTCTATAGAAAATGAGCCTCAAATTGCTGAATTTGGTAGATTACCATCAAAATAAAAGGGCAAATTCAACTCTGATTTCAAATGGTGAACCAATCAGGATGGGGGACAAAAATTGTCAAAAATGATCCTGATCCCATAGTGTTGACAAATCCTTAACTGTTTGACACAATGCATGGTGAATAGCCTACCCTTTCTTTGTATAGTACAAAATCAGTCTCAAAATACTGAATTTATAAGGCATATTTATTAAGACTTCTCAGTCAGATGATTATCTGTTTATCTAAGAAAAATTGACCGTTTAAACTTAAATTGTAAATATTATGTTTAATAGCATACTGCAACTTTTGGCACTTGAATTTCAAAAGTTTAGGATTTTGGAAATTGTGAACTTTCACCTGATAATAATAAAGTATGTATGCATTTCTTTCTTCTGTTGTAGTAAGTCGGTAAAGAAGTCTGAGTCTGATGTGTTCGGAAGCTCGAGATTGTTGACGGCTGGGGAGTTGAGGAGACAGAGGGAGGTTAAACGACGCCAAGAAAGAAAGCGAGGTTACTGTGAATGCTGCCATGTTAAATATGAAGACTTGGATAAGGTAAACTGTTGCTTAAAACATTCAGGGTTCGCACAGGCTTGAAAAGTACTTGAGTTTAGAGGGATTTCTTTGAAAAGTCCTTGAAAATTAAATCTGCCTTGAAAGGTAGGGCTGGCTAATCGAAGCCACAATGCTAATCGATAATCGGTCCTTGCATTTCGATATATAACCGATTAGTAATCGCTCAAACTTGACAGAGGGTCTCGGAACGTTTTGACAACTCTTGCATGGTCAATGACATTGATTTCCCCATCATTTTGCAAAACAACACTAAGTAGCACGTGTTCTAGATTCAAAAGATAATAGGTTTAAAATATAAAAGTGGCAACTTTGCTCAAAACAAGTCGTCATCCACTCTGTTGGAAGAAAATTGACTTGCTAATTGGCAAAGTCGGTAGTTGAACTCGAAGTCCGCCATTGTTTGTTGTTAATTTCGGCATGTTGCATGACGTCATACAAAAGGAAGTCAAGTATGCATGACACGAACACCTTTGTGTAAAATAAGACCCGCTGTAAACGTCGGTAAAATTGAAAGCTTCTGAAAAACGAATTTAACCGCGGAGAAAAACAACTTTCATGCTAGATTATTCATCTGATGAATTTTCGTGATTTTGTACTACTTTATTTAAAACAGAGGAGCGTAGGTATAACTTTTTCTAACAATCAGTTGTTGAGTTAGCATGCAGAGTACAACGTTTAACTACTTCGTTACAGCAATTTATACGCATCTACTGTTTACAACAATGCACTTCAGGGCACATCCGGTTTAAGCAGAAAATAATAGGAGGCAATTACGCTTGGATTTTAATTGAATAAATAGACAGAACATCCATTAAAAGTAACCGATTTTTGAATTTTCATATCGATAATCGTTTTTCTTTTGTATATCGACCGATTAACCGATATTTCAATTAATCGTGCCAGCCCTATTGAAAGGTACTGGAAAATCACTCAAAGGCCTTGAAAAAGTCCTTGAATTATTTTACTTTCTGTAGAACTTAACACTGTTGATAGAGATCGAAATCAGTATAAAATTGTTGTGCCTTTATTTGGTGCAGCAAATGCTGCACCAAATAATTGCACAACAATTTCATACTCATTTTGTAGTACTAATTTCTCCATTATCTCAGTCCTTGAAAACTGAAAAATAGTCTTGAGAAGTCCTTGAAAAGTCCTTGAATTTTACTCAAACTTCCCTGTATGAACCCTCCATTATCTCAGTCCTTGAAAACTGAAAAATAGTCTTGAGAAGTCCTTGAAAAGTCCTTGAACTTTACTCAAACTTCCCTGTATGAACCCTGACATTATCTGGTCATGTCAACTGCAGGAAAACTGCTGACTTTTCAAATCAACACTATGAAAAATGTCAAGTTGTCTGTCAAGTTGTCTTAGGCCAAAAAAATACATGTATTTAGGGTAACCCGACCCTTAATAAATTTACTGGTGTAACCTAGATTTTTTTCGGGTTTTCCTGGAAAAAATAATTTTATGCATTTTGAAAGGCAAAACATTGTATATAAGGGAGCGCAGTGGCTCAGTGGTAGAGTGCCTTACTCGAGACCGAAGGGCCGCGGGTTTGTGCTTCACCGGCTTCACTGCGTTAGACACATTTATCATGTGAATTGCCTGATTAATACATGGGTTTTTGCTATTGCCGGTTAAAACATGGCTGTTAATAGCCTGTAACACAGCTTTTTATGCAATATTCTAGACTCTCCTTTGAAAATAGTGTAGATCCATACTTTTTCATCCACACATGGTGAAACAATATATATTAACCCATATAACATGTAAGCCTAGAGTCCTTTTTGTGGGACATAGGCAAACAGACCAGGATACGGCTTCTGATCAGGGTTTGCTTACAGAATGTTCTATCAAAATTTGAATAAAAAATACCACCCAAGAACCCTTAAAATGGACTAGTCAATTTGAGTGGGAAATTCCATTCAGTTTTATGGAATTAACCCTTAAAACGCCAGCAAAAAAATCATCTGAAAATTACATCTACTTTTGTCCTCTGCTGCAAATTTTTGCTAACATTATTTAAGAAAGTTAAGTATAAGAGACAAACAGTGTGGACCCAGATCAGACCGCTCCTATAGGAGGAGTCTGATCTTGGTCTACACTGTTTGTTGGAAAGGCTTCTAAAACATTTCAGCAGACGACAAAAGCAGACGACTTGTTGTGATTGGCGTTTTTAGGGTAAAACCACTGGATAGACTGGATATCATAAAAACCATAAAAACTCACAGGTTTAGATAAACAAAAAAAAATCGGCGTAAAATTGCATATATTTTCTTAGGCCTAAAATAAAAAATTGTGTGTTTCAGGTTACTCGACCGTGCCTAATTTTTTGCCCCCGACCCTAAAGCATATTAGGGGATTTCCAAGGGATTTCCCAGGTTGGCCATCTTGTTTCCCCATCTTCCCCATGTAAAAACTTTTAACAAAATAAAAACATTTTCCTACCTACCATCCCTATTTTAAAATTTCATGTAACCTGAAACACACATTTTTTTTTTGGCCTTATCCATTATTTTTAGCATATGGTTTGTGTGCTCAAAAGAACCATCAATGAGACGATTCATTTGAGTACCCATTGAGATAGTTCTTTTGAGCACCCACAACATACCTTTTGGTTGAGAAATAAGAAAATATTTTTCTGTTTCGCACTCTTAACTAAAGTCCTGGAACTCGCCTTTTGAGCTCACCTGTCACGTAGTGACAAGTTGAGCTTTTGTGATCTATCTTGTATGTCGTCTGTCGTCATCCGTCCGTCTGTTAACAATTGACTTAAACGACATCTCATAAACTACTTGTTGGATTTTGATCAAACTTAGCAGGAATGATCCTTATATGGCCCTCTTTAATAATTGTTCAAATGGTTCAGGTCTGTAGCATATCTAGGTCACACGGGCTAAAAATAGATTTTCAAGATGAAAACTTTGAAAATCTTGTCTGAAACCACAAGGCCTACAGCATTGACATTAAGTATGTAGCATCACCTAGTAGAACACTGTCCGGCTTGTTCAAATTATGCCCCTGGTGCCAAAATTGGGCCTGCCACAGGGGGCACATGTTTTACATCTATAGGCTTATATAGGGAAAACATGACTAAATTTTCTTATAAGAAACCACAAGGACTTAAACCTTGATAGTTGGTATGTAGCATCACCTAGTGGAATTCCACCAAGTTTTTCAAATAATGCCCCTGGGGCCAAAAATGGGCCTCCCTTGGGGTCACATAAGAGTATATGACTGGAGCATATAGTACAGGTGAGCAATTCAGAGCATGTGTGATTATTGGGACCAATATGGTATTTTTCAGCATGTGAGAGATAATCAGCATAGGGAATATGTGAGGGACAAATCCCATTTTGAGCATTTAGACAGGCTAATTAGGACGGCTCCCAGTCCAGCTGACTTCTTGAAGAAAGAGACAATGAAAGCTCTACTGCAAAGGCCTTCTAAACAACCATCCAGGTAATATTTTTTCCAGAGCAAAAACAGGCCCTGTTATGCAGTTGTTAGTTTTTCCAGAGCTAAAACGGGCCCTGTTAGGCAGTCGGTAGCGATTCAGGCTAATTTGATCCCGGCCCAGTCCAATACTTTCGTGGAGATTGATCATGAAATTGTTTCTACGATCATTCTCCTCCTTCCACTGATTCAAGAAGGATTGTTGTAATTTCACAAACAAAAGTATGTGCACAAAGTACTGTCAAGCTTGCCCAGGAAAAAGTGTTGTTAGGTGAACTGACCGCCTTAACATGACTAAAGCTGTTGACTGCGACTTAAAACCTCAAACTAAACAATTTCAAAACAAAAACAAAGCAACAATACATTTAAACCTTGATTTGATTTGTATCACTATACAGACCTAAATTCATTTAGTTCAAATGCAGTTTTACTCTCAGTGAAGCATCAAATAACACAAAAATGTAATTTCTTATAATAATAGAAATATAGGTACTCATGAACCTCTTTGATAGTTTGAAAAAAATGAAATGGCTAGTGGAGTAATGTCTACTAATAGTGGTCTCCCTGAAGAAAGAGTTCACACAAAACAATTCAATCAGCCGTCATGTTGTAAAGCTGTTGATAAAATGATCGAGATTTTTTAATGGTTTACAGAATGAATATTAGCTAATTAAATTTCGTGTTTCATCATGATCTGGGATAAGCTAAAACCTGTTCAAAAAGTAGTTGCTACAAACATCCCATCAAATTGAAATTGCACAGAGCCTCAATTTGATTTCAGGGTTCGCACAGGCTTGAAAAGTACTTGAATTTAAATGGCTTTCTTGAAAAGTCTTTGAAAATAAAATGTGCCTTGAAAAGTACTGGAAATCATTCAAAGGCCTTGAAATTCTTCTATTTTCAGTAGGACTTAACATTGTTGATAGAGATCTAAATCAGTATAAAATTGCTGTGCCTTTATTTGGTGCAGCATATGCTGCACCAAATAAAGGTACAACTATTTTATACTTATTTTCTAAATTTTAACACTTAAATCAGGATTTTTCATAAACTTTTAGTCCTTGAAAACTGCAGGATAGTCTTTAGAAGTCGTTGAAAAATCCTTGAATTTTACTGAAACTTGCCTGTATGAACCCTGGATTTCCATGGCTATTAAGATTCTTGGAGTACTGCATTCAAGAGTTGCACCACTAGTTTTTTCAGCTGATAACATTGGGGATTTTTGATCAAATTTTTCAAATGGGAATAGGGCATATTGGTCAACTATCCCTAAATTTTGAGTGTGCATTCTTGCCAACCAGGTACTGGTACATCCAGTGAGGCAACAGGTCTAATGATTGCCCTTCATTTGAAAAGGTGGGGCTATACTGGACATGCCTCAGTAATGCCTCAGTCACCCTGTAATGCTTTAAAACTTCACGTCGGTACTTTGTGAAACCACAACTACTATTTTCATGGATGAATAAAAAAACCAACATTTTTCATAGGTTTAGATAAACAAAATTTTGGTTTAAACTATATTTTATTTGTATAATATATGACAAGTTTACAAACAACACAGAATATGATTACAATACAACCACTATACAAATGGGATTCAGAAGAAAGTCAAATGACTTATTTGAATCTGTATCCCAAAATTTTGATCATAAGTTCTAAATATTTTCTTACCCATCAGTTTTAACATATGATTTGGGTGCTCAAAAGAATCGTCTCATTGAGTCGGTTCTTTTGAGTACCCACAACATATGTTTTAGTTGAGAAATAAGAAAATAAATTTTTTGTTACACACTCTTAACTGAAGACCTGCCATGTTAAAATTGTCTTTTATCCATTATATTTGCTCCTCCAATATATTTGTACAGTGGATATCCACAGGGTTCCCACACGCTCTGGAAATTATGGAAAACCTGGAAAATCACTAAAAAAGTTCCGTGCATGGGAAAATCATGGAATTGAAAAACCGGAAAAATCATGAAATTTTGTGAAATAATATGACAAAACCACCAGTAGCCAGAAAACTAGCTGTCGGACACACATGTGTCCGACAGCTAGTTTTCTGGCTACTGGTGATTTCAGGTTTCAATTATTTCAAAATGCATGCATGGTCTACAAGCATGCTGTTGTTGCTGCCTTCAGCACTTATGCTCAATGTGGTGAAGATGCTGCTAAAAGGGTAGGTTGGAGTCTGTGCATTAAATAGTCATGGAAATTACATTGTTGATCATGGAAAGTCATGGAAAAATCATGGAATTGTGTTTTTTGAATTTCTGTGGGAACCCTGTATCCAGATGTAATTTACGAATACTTTCAAAAATGAGCTGACAATATGTTCAAAAGAAATCATGTGATAGTTCTATTTTGCTGGCGCAAATGCAGGGTTGCATTTGTTTCATATTTTGAACATTTTACTTATAGGCAGATACCGGGCCGCGTAGCGCAGTCGGTAACATGTCTGGCTACAGATGCGTGTCTGACTGCAGATCCAGGGGTGGCGAGTTCGATCCCGGCCCGGTCCCATACTTTCGTGGAGATTGATCATGAAATAATTTCTACGGTCATTCTCCTCCCTTCCGCTGATTCATTCAAGAAGGGTTGTTGTCAGTTACAAGCAAAAGTTTGTGCACAAATTACTGGTTAACCGCTTGCTCAAGCCTGCCCAGGAAAAAGTGTGGTTAAGTGAACTGACCGTCCCGCAATGACAATAGCTGTTGACATGGGACGTAAAGTAACAAAAACAAACAAAAACTTATAGGCAGAACCCAAAATAATGAAATCCTTGTATTTAATGGAGTCCATGTCGATATCTGGTGTGACCTCCACAGGACCTCCCACATGCAGCAACACATGTACAATATCTGTCAGGCATACTGGAAATGATATGTGGATGTCACACCCATTATTAACTTGGATTCCATATATTTTATGAAAACTAAAAAAAAGACCCCACAATTAAAGGGTTCCCTTTATTTTGTTTCTGTGTAAAGTTGTACACATTTAAGATTGATTAAAACTATTTTTTTTTTCAATTCTTCCTTTAAATTTCCACAAATTACTGTTCTTTCACTCCATATTTGCAAATTTTTTGCCCTTTGGAATATTCATTAAAGTACTGAGAATAGTAAATGTTCTAAAATTGTGAACCTTTTTCTCTTTCTGTTCTCAAAAAATGTTGGTTATCAGGGCTGAAAATGACAAAACACTTATCAGAATAGCAAACAAGAAAGACCCTGATCAGACTGCTTCTGAAGAAGCAGTCTGATCTGGGTCTGCCCTGTTTGCCAAGGCCTTTTTGGCAGGCAACTAGGTTTGGAAATTTTAGAACATTTACAGTAAAAATAGTGAGTATGATCAAGAAATACCACAATCTTCAACTGCAGACTAACCAGTGGCAATTTGAGGAAGAGCCACACAGCAATCATTAGATACCAGGAAGACAAACAAAGAAAAGCAACCAGCTCTCTCTTCAGACTTCCCCATCAAGATGATTGCAAAACTAGAATGGATACAAAGTAATGCACATCGTAAATCTTTTTTCATTATTTTCATTGCAGTGAAGATGAAGATGAGGTTCTTCTTATTCCTACTACACCAAAGACTAAGCAGGATAATAATAGTAATAAAATAAGTCTAGTATCACCATTAAAACAGGCAAACATAAATGTCAAGCGAATAACTCCAAAAAGGAAGAGTTCTGATGTAGGTAGGAAAAAATCTACTCCAAGTGGAGATGTTAAGAATTCATTTAGGGTAACAAAATTTCGTAAAGAAATTAAATCAAGAAGCCCTAAGAAAGGAACAAGTCCAAAGGTCAGCTTATCTGCTACAAGTCCAAGAACAAGAAGTGTCAGTAATACACCAGTTCATGTCAGGGAAAAAGTTAGTCCAAAGAAGATACCTGAAGAGAAATATGACGTTAAATCTAAATTAAAAAGTCCTGGAAAATCTTATAAGAAAAGTACAGCTGTATTATTTGATGCAGAAAATGACATGACTACTCAAAAGAATATTTGCCATATCACAGATTCATATATTGATGATTTGGATGAGGTCTTGCAGAGCAGAGTTACTGATAAACAGTTACCTTTAGATGTTAAGAAATCATCACAAACCAAAGTTCAAGTTCGATTCCCTATAAAAGAAGTACAGGATCATAACAAGGTGAGAAAGAGTATAGACTACAACAAAGATGATAATTTCAATAGAAATGAAAAACAAAATAACAAAGAAGAAAAAGGAATTGGCAGTTCACCTGGTGCCTTATCTGTTACAGGTTCGAGAACCAGAATTACTAGTACATCTGTATATTCCACTGAAAAAGTTAGTCCTCGAAAGGTACCTAACTTGAAATCTGATTGTAAATCCAAGTTAGACAGTCCTGTAACAAACTATAGCACTAAAACCAAAAGCTCATCTTTAGTGTTTGGTGTTGAATATAGTACCAAAGCTCGGAAGCATATCAGTCATGTTTCCAAATATGATATTGACAGTTTGCAGAGCAGACTTACTGATAAACAGTCACCTACAGATAATAAGCTTGCAGTGAAATCTCCAAAATTGACAACCAACTCTCAAGCTAAATCACCTGCAAAAGACGTACAGAACTATAAGAGTGTTAAGAAGAGTATAGATTATGGCAAGGATAATAGTTTTCATAAAAATGAAAAGCAAATTATAAATCAAATAGATAGTGAAACAATATTGAAAGATTCTATAGCAGCTACTATCCCTTTACCATCAGAATTTAATGTCACAGCATCAAGTGAGAAAGGGGAAGGAACATTATCTACCAAACATAGAAGTTCTAGACAGATGCCAGATAAAGAAAAGAAAAATAAGGTTTCTGATACTGAAGTTGTAGCCAAAGACTTTATGTCTTTGGCTACAACTTCAGTTTCAGAAAACTCTATGCCTGAGGAAAAGCATACCCAGAGCCTAAAAGGTATTCACAAATATGAACCTGAACAAGTTAATGGTAGTAGTGTTGCAGATAGAAGTAAGGCGCTAGAGCAAGATAAAGGTAAATCCAATGGAAAATTGAAACCAACCAATTTAAACCCCACTGAAAATACACTTGAAACAAATGTGGTTTTAGAGCAAATGGATGGTGAATCTAAAAAGAAAACTATCAGTAAAAGTAACACTGCTCATACTGAAGAAAATTCTTTTACATTGGATTATACAAGTACAGAGAAAATTATTATAAAGAAAGCGTTTGAACAGGTTATAGATTCAGGGTTGGCTAAAAAGCAACAAAAACTTAAAACTCAAGAACATGAAAATAACCATTTGAATGCTTTGAGTAATATTGGAGAAAGAACAAGTGAGTGCAAATCATCAAGTGATGATTTTGAAAAATGCATTCTTAATGCCATATCTCATGGTGACCTCATCTATAAGAAGGCTTCAGATGATGCAGAAACAGACAGAGTGCTTCGTTCAAGGAACTCTTTGGGACTGCAATATTCAGTTGAAACAGATGACCAGATATGTCAGAAAATTTCAGGTAACATAGACAACAATGATGCCCCACCTCTTGAACTCGAGGAAGCAACTGACTCTTCGATAAATAAAGGTACTTTTAAGCAGTCGTTGAAACATGACAAAAGCACAGAAGGATTAACACTTGTAAAACCTGAACTTAGCATTAAACCTGGAAATGAAACTAAAGAGACATGTGATTTTGATTTGCCTTTAGATTTATTGGATGAAGTGCTGTTTTCTCCAACATTAGCAGAGCGAGTGAAAGCAAGGACTAGGTGCAGTCCTGCTAACTCCTACAATGTAAGTCCTGCAAGGTCTAGAAGCAATTCTGTAAGTAGCAATCAATCAGACTCAAGTACTACGAGAGTGAGAAATAATCTTGCAACTAAATCAATTTTAAATAGAGCAAAAACTCAGTTACTGCAGGAAAAAAATTGTGTAAAAAATTTCAGGTGTAAGAAAAAGGGCACAAGGAGAGATACTTCAAATGAAGTCCAACTAAAAAAACAGCATGGTGATTTTTTGGAGCCAGAAGACTCTCCTAACTGTCAACCTAAAACACACATGCAGACAAATGAGGAAATTGAGACAGTTGATGATGGAATCAAGTTGGTAAAATCTGAAAATAATCAGAAGATTAGAAAATATCTTGGTGATACTGTAAGACAGAGAAAGCGAAGTTTTGATAGCCAAGAGTTGAAATATAATGGAATTAATAAAAGTGATTTTAAAAAATTGAACCAAAGTACACAGGCTACTACAGAACAGGTATGTGAAGAATATTCTTTGAAAAACAGAAATATAGGTAAAATATCGCCTCAGTGTTCTGAAACAAGTTCTATGCAAAGTTCTGAAGCAGTTTTTGTTGAAAACTTTGCAAAGGTAAATCATCAAAAAGGTAGTGACTCCCCAGTGTTTACAGCTTCCCCAGTAGCAAAAAGAAGAAAAAGTAAGTCTCGCAATATCAAAACTGCAACTGATCAAGTGCTTAACGATAAGATAGAACAAAAGGAGCAAATAGTAAAAACTAACCAATCTCTGTCAATATCTATGGATACAAATTTTCTATCAGGTTCAAAAGATAGGGTCAAGAGAAATTCTGTTTCTGGTAAAGAAAGATCATCTAAGAATAAAACAAAGTCTAAAGGTAGAGTTATAAGAATAAGCCAGTCAATAAGAGACAGTTTGCTAGAAAATACATCGCCAGCTGGAGATAAAATACAGGGAAGTGATAAAGTTGATGAATGTTCATCTGAAAGTGTTTCAAATCAATCAAAAGGTGATGACAGTAATCTTTCTACTGCATCAAAACCAACAACTCCAAACTGCAAAAAAGTTGTTCCATCATCTTGCTATGGTAGTGGTTATAGTTCAACGCCAAGAGATGACCGTCGTAAAGCATGGGCACGTAAGAATAAGGCGGAAGAAAGCTTAAAGAGTAATAATTGTAAACGAAGAAAGCTTGAAAAGCTGAAATTTATTATTCCAGATAATACACCTACCTCTGAAAATTCCTCTTTAAAAACTTTAGATCAATTAAGAGGTATGTCTCCAATAAAAAGTGCTAAAATAAATGCAAGTAAAAAGACTTGTGCCCAAAAAGAAATTTTGCAAAACAAGAAAAAAGACCTGGGTGGTTCGTCTCAGTTGGAAGTCAAGGAAAATAAACTGAATTCAAATGAAAGTTTCTCACTTAAATGGGAGTACCTTCCGGATAGCAAAAATACAGTTAAATTAAAAGAAAGCTGGTCTTTATTAAGCAATAGAAGTGTGAGCAAGTTGCTATCAAGTGAAGATGGTGCCGAGTCGTTTGATGGTTTTACTGAAGAGGATATAAACACGACTGTATCAGTGGCATCAGATTTATCATATGAAGAACATTGGGAAGTTGATAAAAGTATTAATTCAGAAAGAGAATTTGATGTAGATATTGTACAAGAAAAGGCAGATGAAGTAAATAAGGAAGAGTTTGAACAGTTCTTACCCATATTTTCTTCACCGAATAAGAACTCTGATTCTTCATGGGTTGATGCTTGTGAAGGTTATATTGATAAGTCTATTAAAAGCACTGAAAACTTAGTTTATAGGGGATGGACTAGTCCTAGAAAGAAAGTTTATAACAAAGATACAGAAGTAGAAAATTTTTACATGTCTCCGAGCAAGTCTCCTCAGTCTCCTAGGATAAATAAAAGAATAAAGCGTCCAATTTCTAATAGTGTATTTGATAGAGAAAAGGTTGATGAAGAAATTGATTTTAATTTTCGAAGTCCACAAAAGGACAGGAGTCAATTTAGTCCACTGAAGGTGAAAAATGGTAAGGTTGTAGACACATCTAGTCCTCATTGTAAGACATCAACGCCAAGACAACTCAGATATAATAAAGACTTATGAGGAAGCTTTCTGGGCATCCATTAAAATCTTTTAGATTACATGTTTTAATTCTGAAAATATTTTTTAATAGTTTAGTGTTAGTACAGCTCAGTTTTGAAAATGATTTGTACCCATTTTAAAAAATACAGAGGATACAGTTAAGCGGTCACTCAAAAAGAAGACAAAATTGGTTTTCAAGGCCATTTATCGCTTAATGCAGGTCAAAAGTATTGCAGAATGCTCCAAGGGGAGCATTCTGCAATACTTTCCACCTTCATTAAGTTACCATCTGTCATTAACATCTTTGTTTTGTCTATTTTTGAGTGGCCGCTTAAGACCGGGTTTACTGTATTAAAATATTTGGAATGATTATGATATCTTTTTGATTAAGTGAAGTGAAAAATGTTTATTTCATGAGTGACAAAATTTTCTTTTTATTACATGTATACGTTTACAATTTAACCCTTTGTATACAGGAAACCCCTAAACATGTACTTTTACAAACAGTGAAGAACCAGATAAAATGCTGTGTTTACAATGTGGCATTTCAGCAGGGTCTACGCTGTTTGTAAAGGTAAAACTGATCTTCAGACAAAAGAATGCAATATTTATTTGAAAATTATGACCTGACAGCCCTAGATATGTACAATGGACTATCCCAAGTTCATTGTATCAAACTAGAAGGAAGAATCTATTAGTATACAAAGTGTTAAACATGTCTATCTCCCAACACTTAAACCACAGGAGCACGGAAAGGTTGAGATACAAAATAAAAATAAAAAAAGCAAAGCCCTACAATTTTTTTATCAAAATGTTCTATGATCTAATTAAGAAAATGAATACATACACTTCATGTTTTTTAGAGATCACTACTACCTATAAGAAACAATGACCCATATCAGAATGATACTTAAACACTTGTGCTCAAGTGGTATGCTAGGCATGATTCATCTAAAATAACTTGATTTTGAGGATATATTTTGCTACCCTTGTTATGTTCTATGTCGTTAATTTCTGCCAATTTTGATGTTAGGTTGATCACTTTTTCCAAATTTTTGCCAGGGGCCTTTTCCCAAAATTGCTGGAAAAAGCCCTGAAATTTTGTTTTCAATGCAGAAAGCAGAGGCAATTATTTGTATTTGTTTTGCGCAATAAAGGTTCTCAGCCTTCAGTTGAATGTGTTTTCATAGGTAACCATTTTCCCGCCATTCAAGACAATTGTTGCTGCTGTTTTGTCTGCTTAATCTGGTAGCATTTATTACCTTTATGGTAGCGCAGTGGCTCAGTGGTAGAGTGCTTGACTCGAGACTGAGGGGCCGCGGGTTCGAGCCTCACCAGCGTCACTGCGTTGTGCTCCTTGAGGAATTTGAGCAAGACACATTTATCCTAGCTTAGTACTGGTTCAACCCAGGAAGACCCGTCCCTGTTTAACTGAAAGATTGTTGATGGGACGTAAAGAATCAAACAAATTATTAACTTTTATTGCAAACAATATGGGCCCAGATCAGACTGCTCCAAAGAGAGCAGTCTGATCAGGGTCCATAGTGTTTGCTTCCAATATATTGATTGAATATAATGTGTATTTGAAAAAGTTATAGTTCACTAATGAAATATAAAATAAAACTTCTCCTCACCGGTGGAATTGAGGGAGTGCAGTTGCTCCGTGGTAGAGTGCCTACTCCAGACCAAGCGGCTGGGTGTTCGAGCCTCACCGGTGTCACTTCGTTGTGTCCTTAAGCAAGACACATTAATTCTTACTTTGCACTGGTTCAACCGAGGAAGACCTGTCCTGACATAACTGAAAAATTGTTGGCCGTGACGTAAAGAATAAAATCCAACAAAAACTTGTGAAATCATATGTCTTCTGCTTTCTCCATTGACTTCCCTGATCACACTTCAGATTTTAAAAAACCCTCTAACTTTCTTATATGTGAACAAAAATGCAACGTTTAGGTAATGCATAGGTGAAATTTTTCAGGATTAATCCTGAATTCAGGATTTTGAGGTGGAAAGTCAGCCCCAAAATGCTGAATTAGGGAGATTATAATAGCTTATCTGATTAATTTTGAGAATGAAGTTACTAATTTTGTAGGCATCCTGCAAGTTTAAAAATTTGAATTTCTAAAGTTCAGGATTTTGGAAATTTTGAACTTTCATCCATGGTAATGTTAACCCATTAAAACCAAATGGACTTTCCCATTTCTAATTTCAGGGTTGTTGGATGGTATTTTTTTTTTTAATTTTCCTTCAAATATTTTATTGACCATTTTGTAAGCAAACAGTAAAGAGCCTGATTAGACACCATGTTAATTGGCATCTGATTTGGGTCTATATTATTTGTCCAAGAAATAAGATGTTAAGCTTATAGGGGTCAAACAGTTACATCATATGGAGTCTGAGTGATGCCTGGAAAACTGCAAAATGAAGTTTTCTAGGCAGCACTCGTATTTTGTTCAAGATGATAGAAACAGAAAATCATGGCCAAGTAAATTCTTCATGTTGTGCACTATGGCATTTACACAACACACAAATCAGATTAAGGATCTAATTCAAAAACAGGGTGTGTTCGTATCTACTTTGGTAATTATACATAACAATGTTAAAAGGGTGTAAAATATATGTTATCGGTGCTTAAAAGAAAGCTCACTGAGATGTTGCTTTTAAGCACTTAGAACATATAGGCCTCGGCATGAGAAAATCGGTCTTTCGGATGTGCAAACTACAAAGGTGCAGACCAGCCTGCGCATTTGCGCAGACTGATCAGCACCTTTGTTAGTCACTTTTTGGAAACTTATCATATATAAACTTGCTACAAGCAAAATTTCATTTTTCTAGCTGGTTTCAGTACCTGAGGAGACTGGTTTGAGTCTGACTTTGTCGGAAACCCTGAAGACAGGTTTTGTCACGTTGAGGCCCATATGTTTTAATAGGATATACTGAAAATCGTCTTTTTTTAGATTATATATATATTGTTAATGACCAATTCCCTTTGATTCCAGAGGACTTTCTAATTGACAAGATTTGACTGTATTTCTTCGTAAAATATCTGTTGTAATGTTCATTTTGAAATGTCTAAATGAGATAGAATAATGTGAAAACCTTTCTCATGGTATAATTCCATTCAATTTTAGTGAAACTATTCTATCAAGCTACTAATTAATTGATAGATTAGATAATTTGACACAGCCCTATCATCATCAACAAACATAAGATACCACAATTACTTAAAAAACAATCACAAATAAATCATTTGTACTTTTATCTTTTTATGATCATTTAATTTCTAACCATGTCAAACTTTCATACCATGATTTTATATCCTTACATCATATGTTATTTCTTATCATCATAGTTCCAGTCATCTGTTCGTTGCCATCTAATTTTCAGTTCATGACAAAACAAAGAATGACAAAACATAGAAAAGCAAAAATATAGAAAAGACATACATTGTGTAATATAGAAAGACAAAACATAGAAAAAAAACATCGAAAAAAGATCGAAAAAACTCCGAAATAACATCGAAAAAATTAAGAAACATCGAAAATTTATTTCCATCAATTTTACGACAACAGTGCATTTTTGGATATTTAAGGAAGGCCTAGCGAACATTGATTAATTTAGCGACCAAAGCATAAAAGTGCAGTAGATTCTATCACTGCTAGTTTCGTTTTGCAATAAGTTATCACGTAACGTTGTGGGCCAAGCCCTTCAGGTACTCCATACATGAATGTCCGTTATTGGTTCCTAACTCAAACTCGGACATAACTCTTTTCTCAGAGCTTGTTTCTTCGACTCAGTGTTGGATTGCTCTTCCTTGAGAAATTCCAAAAAATCCAAATATTTGAGTAAGCCTGACCCAGAATTGAGCTTATTTGTCGGTGCCAGTCTTCCTAACAGACCAAATAGATGAGTGAGCGACTGAGAAACGACGCATAGCAATCGTCAAGCGGTCAACAAATTATACTTTTTCACACTTATTGTTCTATTATTGGTCGTTCTGTTATTCATCGCTCTATTTAATGTTGCTTCTATGTTTTGGTGCATCTATTAAATGTGGTTTCTCCCTTGTGTCTTTCGATGTTTTGTCGTACACCGCATTTATAACCTGGTCAGTTCATCTGTAATCTTCTGTTCATGTCATAATGTAATCTTCTGTTCATGTCATCTGTAATTTTCAGTTAATCTATTATCATTCAGTTTGTGTCATCTTTAATTTTCAGTTCATATCATCTACAGTCTTCTGTTAATGTAATCTTCAATTCATGTCATCTGCAATCTTCTGTTAATGTAATCTGTAATCTTCAATTCATGTCATCTGTAATCTTCAATTCATGTCATCTATAATCATCAATTCATGACATCTGTAATAATCTTCAGGTCATGTCATCAGTAATCTTCAATTCACATCATGTGTAATCTTCAGTTCATGTCATCAGTAATCTTTAGTTCATTTAATCTGTAATCTTCAGACCATTCACGAGAAAATGAATGCATCTTTCATCTCATATTAGCACTGTTCATGAAAATATGAATGAATTTTTTGAAACACCTTGGTCTTAACTACTGTACCAAAGAATGCATTTAGGAGTCACTCGTATACAAGAGGTATAACAAACTGAAGTATATTTTTCAGGAACACTTTAAATGGCAGCTAGTACCAATTTAGTTATAATCCATCTGATATCAATCCCACAAGCTTCTAGTATTAAATATATTTATTTATAGTATTTTAAGGGCATCTCACAAAGCTTTGATATTTTTTTCTTCTTCAAAACCGTGTTTATTATGGTGAAAGTAAGTTCTGGTAAATGTTTTAAAATTTTGAACACTTCTCTTTATGTTCTCAAATAGATGTTGGTTTTCAAGGCTGAAATTCACAAAATGTTTGTCAGAAGAGCAAAATTGTAAGATCCTGATCAGACTGCATCTTCAGAAGCAGTCTGATCTAGGTCTGCCCTGTTTGTATAGGCTTTTGTGCCAGGCAACTACTGTTTGAAATTTTAGAATTTGAACTGTAACAAACTAGATTTATTGCAGCAACACTAGTAGGGCCAAATATAAAAATAAGTGTGTTTCGAATAACAGGTCTTAATTTTTAGGTAGGTTAGACACATATTTTTTTTTTAATAATTTTTTTCTGGAAAAAAATATAATTTTATATATTTTGAAAGGCCTTTCACCTTTCAAAATGCATAAAATTATATCTGTATCCAGAAAACCTGAAAAAATTCTAGATTTCGCCAGTAAATTCAGGTAGGGTTGGGTTACCCTTAAATACAGGAATTTTTTTTTTATTTGGCCTAAGTTAGGCATTAATTTTGTAAAAAAATTCCATATAAAGTAATTAAAAAAAAGAAGAAGTGACAATAGCTTTTCTGGTTATATGATTATCTAAGGATATTTCTATCTAACTTCTATACTTGGGGTGGGAGATCATTATGCTAGGGAGCTAGGAACACTTTAGACTTGAAATCATTCTTACTTGATAGACATACTGCAAGTTTAAAAGTTGAAATTATAATGTTCAGGATTTTGGAATCATTCAGATTCATCCATGCCATATTTGGCATACAAAATAATTTGAAAATTTTGATTTGTATATCTGTTTTATGAACAATAGGTCATTCCAATAGGATGATAAAACCCCATAAGAATGGAAGGCTTAATTCAGTATAAATAGGTTGAGCCGTGTCATCGTTAAATCTTAAAGGTAATTAATATTACCCTTGTAATATGGCAAGACTGCATTTACCTAAAATATGATGAGAGAAGTTATTTGTTAGGAGCTTTGTGTTGATAATTTTAAAAACAAATTTTATGAACAATTCTGTAAATACATGATTGTTAATGTACATGTAAAATCAAAGATTATTGGGTACGGGAAGTTTTTATTATTTTAAAAGGACATAGGTATAGATATTATTACATGTAGATATGGGCACTGGTGCCAAAAACCCTGGTCCAGAGATTATAAAACTTTAATATGCTCAACTCAACTGAGCATGAACTTTATCATGCTCAAAAATGTTAAAATGCAAACTTATGCAACTTAACATTTTTACACATGACAAATATAACATCTGAGAGTTTGATCACAAGAAGTCTTTATTTTTTTACAGTATTTGAGCCAGTGCATGTGATTTTCAACAATGTGGTATTTTGACATGTATAGACTCGGACGAGCCTCTGCAGCCTTCTTTTTAAGCTTAGAAACTTCAAATGGTGTTCAGTCAGTAGCTTAACAATCATAGAATACTCAAGAGACTAGCAAAGGCTCTGATCAGACTGCGCATATGCGCAGGCTGATCTGCGGCTTTGCTGGTTGCACATACCACATTGTTGGAAATCTCATGCACTGGCTCATTTGAAGTTTCATACTCAGGTGATTTGAGCATTAAACAAGTTTTGTAAGCCTGGGGCCTGTCTTCCCGGTTTGTGAGCAGGTAAGGTTCGATTTGGCCCATTTAGCTACAAAGACTAGCCAGAATATAGAACATGGAAATTTTGTATGAAGCAAGTGTATCAATTATGCTTTTCCACAGAGTGAATACCAAAGGCTCTGATCAGATTGGGAGTGGGCAGGCTGGTCTGTGCATTTGTTGTTCCGATTCAACAAAATCAGTTTTCTCAAGACTTGGCCTATTTAGTGTGACTAACCTGTATACTGCCTACTGATGACAATATGAAAAACTAAAGTAATAAAGAAAAATAGGACACAACTCTTTCTGGTCAATTTTTTAGAAGCTTTAAGAGTTACATATATCCACCTAAGGAATCTTCTAACGCATACACTTTTGTTTTGGCATTTTCTTGAAAATTGTTTTACGGTAATGCTTGGTTATTTTCAGAGACAACTGTACGTGGTAATGACCAGGAAATGCCACAATCACACACTGCAGACCAACCCATGGCACAATGAGGAAGAGACACAGAACACTAACAGTCAAATGACATTAAAAGGCAATTAAAGTAAAACAACCAGCTCTCTTCTGCAGCAAAAACTACCATGTAGAAACGGCACTATGTAATGCACAACAAAACAAGGACCAAGCATACCCCCACAATACGGTGGGGGCAACAATAAACAATGAATCAACAAGAGAACCACTGTCATAGATTGCCCAGCCGAAGTCACTGGGGGCTTAAATTTATTTTACTGCCAAGTATTCGCTGTAGATTCTGCTGTCGAACCAGATAAAAATTGTTAAGCTCGCGTGGAGGCTTCCTTACTTATCCAATGTATCATCATGGGGGAAACAAACAAATTTATATACATTCTGTGATGAAACAAAGAAAAGGGCTCTCAACTCACAGACAGTCAGAGCTAAAGAAAACCCTAGTTGAGCCATGGTTGGCCCATCCAAAGACAAACATCCGATGAAAGTTTTATGCCATGAATGTTTAAATAAGCTGTATATTGCATAATACCCAACGTATTGTTCTGAAATGTTCACTCATGATGTAAATATTGAATTTTTGTTTAACAACAGAAGATTTAATATGTATAACATAATCAAGCTTTTGTGGTTACTTGTTTACTGTATGCGCTGGAAGGTTCTATAAGTTTTCTGTGAGAAAATCTCTCCCAGGATTTATTAGGTTATACTCAAAATTTTCTACTCTGCTAAACACACTAGAGAATCTTATATTTTTTAGGATGGAGTAAATTTAGCAATTACATGTACACTAGTTGGTTGAAGTATGTTATGCAGACAACAAAACCAGTTTTCTCAGACCAGTCCTGGCTCCAACACAGGTCGTCAGGATCAGAAGTATCTCAATTTAGTTTTTTCATATTTATTTAACCATATATTTTGTTTTCGTTGTTTAACTAGACAACTCAATAATTGGACTCCAAATATCTCAAAGTACCACTTATGAATAAAATTGGGATCTGTTGAATTCAGAGTATATGGCAGATTTATGAAATTTTGTAACCATTTCCAATCAAAATACATGTTCTGGGTGCTAGACACACACAACATATACTTATGTTTTGATCAGAAATACTATTAGAAATAAATCAAATGTTGTTATGTTTTATTTAATAACTCACTCCTTTTGATAAATGTGATAATTCAAAGTAAAACTCAGGTCCTCAAAGACTGAATTAAATAGATTAGACTGTAGTTTCTGGCTGTTTATTTTTCAAACTGCTTAATTTTGGTTTATTTTTCGTGATGGTAAGGAAACCATCAATGAGCCCTCCCCTCTTGTTACCGATAGCCTTGACTTTGATGGGTGAAAGTTTTCAGGGTTATGAGGCTGACTTTCCACAGAAAGCCAGCCTCAAAATCCTGAATTAGGCAGATTCATAATAGCTTCTTTGATTTAATTCCAGTTTATCTAAAGACAATTGACCATTTACTGGCATACTGCATATTTTAAGATTTGATTTTCAAAAGTTCAGGATTTTGGGGATTTTGATTTTTTACCCATGACTTATAGGTTCTTCATGCCAGCAGCAAAGTCTTCAGATGCCACGACTGATCTGTCTCTGCTGGGTTCAAAGGTTATTTTCTTGGTTTGTCATGGTCTGGCTGGATCGAGCAAAACCTGGTCACAGACCCCAAAATCTGATTTTCTTGTGACAAGGCCGACATGGTATATGCAGACCTCCAAATAAGGAGGGTATTAAATTAAGTTGTTATTTCTCAATCAAATCATGTTGTTGCTGCTCAAAAGAACTGTCTTACTGAGGCGGTTCTGTTGAGTACCCAAGACACATGTTTTTATATATGGAAAAGAATAGATTGGTAACTTTACGAGCAAAATGTTTCAAATCTTATTGATGTGCAAAGAGTCACTTAGTGTTAATATGTAACATTTTTATTCCACAATGTAAGCATGTAAGCCACTGAATATCAATGACATTATTGGATAAATAAGCTGTGACGTGATTTCCAACAATGTGGTATTTTGACATGAATAGACTCAGACGAGCCTGTGCAGCCTCATGTTAAGCTTAGAAACTCCAAATGCTGTTTGGTCAGTAGCTTAACATTCATAGAATATTCAAGCGACTAGCAAAGGCTCTGATCAGACTGCGCGTATGGGCAGGTTAATCTGAGGCTTTGCTGGTCGCACATACCACATTGTTGGAAATTTCGTGTCGCTGCTCAAATATAGTTCTAGGATAACAAACAGACAATACAGTAAATGGTCTATAACTTTGAAATTTATCTTTCTGTTCTCAAATAAAATGTTGGTTAGCAGCGTTGAAAATCACAAAATGCATGTCAGAATAGCAAACTTGGAAGACCCTGATCAGACTGCTTTTGAAAAAGCAGTCTGATCTGGGTCTGCACTATTTGTCTAGGCTTTTTTTCAGGCAACTAGTGACAGTGTTAAAAATTTTAGATCATTAACTGTAACAGTTTATATTGATCGCTTGCACCTATCTGTATGGTAAATGTTCTAAAATTTTGAACACTAGTTGCCTGCTAAAAAGGCCTTAGCAAACAGCGCAGACCTAATAACAAGGGTGATAGTTTTCAGGATTAATCCTGAATTGGGGAAATTATAATAGCTTCTTTGATAAAACTATCTAAACACAATTTATTTATACTTTAAATCATCGTTTTTTTTTGCAGGCATCCAGCAAGTTTTAAAATTTGAATTTCTCAAGTTCAGGATTTTGGAAATTTTGAACTTTCACCCATGTAATAACCATTTTTTTGAGAACAGAAAGAGAAGTGTTTGAAGTTTTAGTACATTTACCATAAACACGGAATACCTTGTTTGGGAAACAGATCTTTATGACAAGACTGGTAATTGTCTCTGTACATCGTTTGAAATGATTTTATATTTTAAAAACAATAAAAGTATATATGAATAAAAAAAAATAGATTATGAAAAATGAATAAAACCTTTGAAGCGATGCCTTGTGTTCTATTGTTTCTTACATGATTTTTAGCTCCCCTGAGCCATTGTGATCATTGGATGTCCATTGTGTGTCGTCCATCGTCAACAATTGCTTCAAAGGACATCTCCTCCTAAACTACAGGCTGGATTTTTACCAAACTTGGCAGGAATAATCCTTATATGGCCTTCTTTAATAATATAGGAGTTTCCCATTATCGGATTTTACCTATATCACATGACATCTGCTGGCCAGTCCAGCAATTGGACTACTTCCGGTATATTATTACTCAGTAACTGACTGTTGATCTCACTTTATAGAACTTTTATATGTAGGTTAAAATATTAAAGAAATTGAAAATGGCAATTATCAATGGAAGAGTGACAGGACTGCATGTTTATACTAGGGTCATTTATGGCTCGGACCTAGTTAGATCCGAGTTAATAGTTACATTGTACACTGTCCACTGGGAGATAAGATACATTTTGTTTTGTGCCAAATTGCATCCGGTTCTTCAGTGTACCGTATGCCAGGGGCCCTTTGGAAGCAATGAAATCTTGCACACAGGTCTTTAGAACTTCGGCACGCGTTTGTAACGTATGAGTGATTTATGATGTGACCAGTCGGTGTCTTTAAAGTTTATAAGAAGCCCAGCTAGACGTCTACTTATCGCATATACGTAAAAGCCTTCAATAAACGCACACACAAACTTATCCAGCGGGGCTTGAGGCTGGGTCTTCATCTACATCCAGTGTGTGTGTGTGTGCAGAGTATATCTACTAGAAAGACTGACATGGTGTATGCGAGCAGCGAAGGCTCTCGCAGGTCTGGGCGCTCTCGCAAGTCTGCGCGTCCGTACTAGTGGACGTTGTTTATATTATATGACAAAATTATGGATTATGAATTGAGGTATATTTGATGAGATTTCATCATTTATCGCATATTCCCAGTCAATATTTAACATGCTTGCGCAACTATCTTGCAGAATACATGCACGCCTATCTGGTGAGACTAGAAGTCTTCATTTTTGCCGCATTTCTAACATGCGCGAGCAGTGAATGGCCTGGCGAGACTGTATATTTGCCTAGGCTCATCTGAGTTACAGATGTAAGTATAACAGATGTGTTTGTTTAATTAATTGGCATGTATTTCAATTACATGTACTTAAATATGCACCGAATTCATTTATTTTACACTTCTTATAGTAAAACAAAAACAAGACTTATAAAATGTATATGAGAATATAAATTTATATTTTTTGAGAATAAAAGTTAGTTCTTAATAGACTACAGTGGATTGAAATGATAAGATTTATTGTTTGGTGCATGAATACATATTGCTGTTCGATGAAATTAGACATCTATGGAAATTCTACCCTAAAATTCTTCAATTAACTTAATAATAAATATCTGTTATTGTTCCCAAATGACTTACAACCCGAAGCTCTGTAAACAGATACTGAAGAAACATTTTTTAAAAGTTTCTATTAACATTCGGCATTCATTTGTTTACAAATGCAATAGCAATTTTATGAAGGAGGGATATGGGTTACCCGACAATCAGTTTTTGGCGCATATGCGGTCCCAAATTTCAAAATCCATGCTTTTATGTACCTGGTTCTCTATAAATAGGGACCCATTTAAATATTCAACTATTGTAAACTCGAAGTGCACGTGCTGGTTCAGGCATTTCACAGAGAGCTTGCAGTAGTTAGAGCTAAAAGGAGTTTGGTTGCAAATAATGTTGAATCAAAAAGTTATCATTCTCCTTTTATCTTACACTCGTTCTGAGTCTTACAAAAATATACGTTTGAAAACACAAAAACAAGCGTTTCTTTGAGACGGTTCTTTTGAGTACCCACCAAACTGCATATAAAGAAATATGCCCTATATTCAGAATCCAATGTGTCATATATTCTATTCGACATATGCCGATGCTTCGGTGTACCGGGGTTCGAGCTGTCGAGGGTTACTCTATTGTAACTTCTAAATAGTAAGAAAAGCGCACAAACTTGCTTCGCGATAAATAATACAATTTTGCTTCTAGCATGAACATGATTGTCCAAATTATAACATTTACTCAGATGATTTTAAAGGCTAAAATGAGACGTTAGCGAAACAGGCAGACAGTTCAATATTATTCCGCTTGGAGAGATTGTGTTTCCCCACTGGTCTACACTATCCATAAATTCTCCCTTTTGCCCTTTTGGAAAAGTTCGCATATATGGCGATATATCTCCGGATAAATCAAGACATCCTTTCTCGGAAAAATCTTGCATAAAGACACACCGATTTCTGTGATATTTTTGACAATCTTGTTGGGAAAGTTGTAAAAAGTGTAGACCCGCAGGGAAACACGTTATCTCATCAGGGCCTTCATCAGCAGTGGAAATAATTGTGAAAATATACACCGGTACATGTACCACTTGAATAAGTCTTCAAGGCGTCGTTCTCAGCGTAAATTAGATAAATTTGAAATAAAATCAACTCTTTTTTTTGTCATCATATGTAATTGTGGTACATATAATTGTCATTTTCCTCTTGAGGGAGCGCAGTGGTAGAGAGCTTGACTGGATACCGAAGGGCTGCGGGTTCCAGCCTCACCGGTGTCACTGCGTTGTGGTCCTTGAGCAAGACACATTTATCCTAGCTTAGTACTGGTTCAACCCAAGAAGAGCCGTCCCTATATAACTGAAAGATTGTTGATGGGACATAAAGAATCAAATCAAACAAACAAATCATTTTCCTCTTGTTTGGTGTTTTAATGGTTATGAATATAGGTGAAATGCATGCAAAATTAGTAATAAATTATTATAGCTTCATATACCGGAAGTGGTCCAATTGCTGGACTGGTCAGCCGATATCACGTGATACAGGTAAAATCCGATTATGGGAAAGGGGGGTGTATTTCTCAAATGGTTATGGATGGCCATTGCATATGTAGGTAACACAGGCTAAAATTAGATTTTTGAGATTAAAACTTTAAAAATCTTGTCTGTACCACAAGACCTAGAGCCTTGATATTTGGTATGTAGCATTATCTAGTAGACGTCTACCAAGTTTGTTCAAATTATGCCCCTGGGGCCAAAAATGGGCCCGCCCCAGGGGTCATGTTTTACATAGGCTTATATAGGTGAAACACGAAAAAATCTTCTTGTCTTTCCTTGATACTTGGTATGTAGCATCATCAAGTGGATTTCTTCCAAGATTGTTAAAATTTACCCTGTGGCCAAATTCGGCCCACCTCGGGGATCACGTTATACATAGTGAAAACATGAAAAAATATTCTTGTCTGAAACCACAAGGCCTATAGCTTTGATATTTGGTATGAAGCATTACCAAGTTGACCTCTACCAAGTTTGCTCAAATTATGCCCCTGGGGCCAAACCCACCCCTTACATAGGCTTACATAGGGAACATATGAAAAAATCTTTGTGTCATATAAGGAAAACATGAACACATCTTGTCTGAAGCCACAGATATATGGCATGTAGCATCACATAGTGGACATCTACCAAGTTTGTTCAAATTATGCCCCAGGGGCCAAATCATGGTGCACTGTAGGGGTCACACAGGCTTATATAAATATTTTTTTCAGAATACAGTCAAATTGTATATCAAATTAAAGGGAATGAAGCATACAATAGCATGCTGTCAAATATTTTGCCCTTACACACACCCTTGACCCCTGGGGTGGGATCAAAAGGTAATTTTTTTCTTTTCTGAAGCATGTCAAATTAACAGGAATGAAGCAGAGAGCACAATGCAAGCAAATATTCTGCCCTTATATACACCCGCGACCCCCAGATGGGATCAAAAGGTCGAAACTATTTTTTCTAAAGGTCATGTTGCATATCAAATTAAAGAGAGAAGTGTAGAATATTTTGCAAGTTTGACCTTATGCACACCCCTGTTCTTTTGGGCTAGGTAAAAAGGTCCGACATTGAAATTGTGCAGATAAGTATATTTTGATTGAACTTAGTGAATTGATGGTGTGTTGGAGAAATAAGATTTATATCTTGTGGTTAACATTCTCTCCTTGCGACAAGAACTCAGGTGAGCGATCCAGGGCCCATGGGCCCTCTGGTTTCTGAAAATAGAATGTTTTGGCATTGTCCATCTGTCCATCTGTCTTTCTGTCCCCCTTCCGTCAGTCCTCAGCTCAGTTTAAACAGATATTGTCCTGTTAATAACCCTGATTAAGAAACAGGCAGGCCATATGCATAGATGTCCCTTACACCCACTTAACATTTCCCCTGCTATGAAAAAAATGCATCTGAAAATGCCTGCTGCATGTAAAGTACTAGTTTCTGCATACAGTGTAGACCCAGATCAGACTTCCTAGATGAGCAGTCTGATCTGGGTACACACTGTTTGCTATAGGGACGTATTAAATGGTCTAGCAGATGATATTATTTGTGATCAGCAGCAGAAAAGTTAAGAAACATGCAGGTCATATGCATAGATGTCCCTTTTTTCCCACTTTAGTTATTACGGGTCAACTGCACATAAAAAAACTGACACAATTTTCGAGAAGCATATTTTAATGAAAAGTAATTCTGCTAACAATATTATCCATTATTAATAAAATCACAATGCATTTGTTTTGCAAAGACTAGTCAGAATTCCTGGACATAAGCAAAAAATATTAAATATTCTAAAATCTTGTGCACTTCTTTTCCAGGGGCCCAAAATTACAATAGCTCCTTAAAGTTAAGTACTACTTTGATTATTGATATTTCAACATGATGTTTTAAATGTTTAATAAATAACTAGGCTTGGTGCAGAATGTCATTGTAATCTGAAGAATATGTGATTTAAGAAGTTTGAAACGTTATTTTTCGAATCCTATACCAATAATTAACTAAAGCTAGAACTTAAATTTAAGGAGGCATTGTAATTTTGGGCCCAAAACCTTTGCTAGAATAGTAAATTGTGGAGGTTATAAAACTTTTTCATACTCAACTCAACTGAGCACAAAAAATCAACTGCTGATAAAAACTAAAATACTGATAAGAAGTTTCTAGCTTTAAGTCTCTCATATGTTGTTTTTATCATGCTAATAAATGTTAAAATGCCAACAACTTGTTGGCATTTTAACATTTATTAGCAGGATAAGTTTCGTGCTCAGCTGAGTTGAGCATGAAAAAAGTTTTATAACCTCGGGGGCCTGTGTCTTCACTGTTTATTTTTTGAGTACTCTTTTATCAGGACCCAATGTTTTAAGTTAGGGATTTTATACGAGTGCTCATGCATTATATTACTTAGGCCAGAATTTTTTTATTAGCTGATATACAAATCATACTACTGTAATTTTCCGGAAAGTAGATTTTTTTTTTTTATCTTATCCGCCAACTCTAAATTTTATTTGTTTCGTTGAAAAATTATTTTTTAATTAAAGCAACAAATACGTTACAACTTTACACTGCTAATTCCTTATATGGTTTTAATCCAGTTAAAATGGCGATCTGGTTGTTTTAGACTGCAAGTTTTCCCAATTTTGTTGGTCCAAATGTTCTTCTAAAATTCAACAGGCCCCTGGCCCCGACTTCAGAAAGGTAGGAAAATGCCTGAATACGTGAGCACAAATGTTAAATTCAACTAATCATATGACACTAAATTCTTTTGAAATCATGAATATGCAAAGATTTTGCCATTTGCAGCAATGTTATGGACATGATTACATAATCTTATAAAATATGTAAACCACAAGTGGCCTATCAATTTTAAAACATGGCGCTATTTCTAGGATGTGTTGTCTTTATACAGTTAAACCTGTCTTTAAGCGGCCACTCAAAAATAGGAAAACAAAGGTCCTAAAGACGGATGGTAGCTTCATGCAAGTCGAAAAGTATTGCAGAATGCTCTCTTTGGAGCATTCTGCAATACTTTTGATGTGCGTTAGGCGATAATCTGTCTCGAAAATCAATCTTTACTCCACTTTTGAGTGGCTGCTTAAGACAGGTTTTATTGTAAATCATTTCATGCTCAGTTCACATGTGCATAGAATTTGTTCCGTCCATAAATTTCAAAATGCCAAAAAATGATGGGATTTTAAAATTTATGAATAGACAAATGACATTGTCTGCTTTTCTTAGCGGAAAAAAATGATGCCTCTTTTTTTGCTTCATGTATTTTGCTATTCATGACAATCATATAAGCTGTGATCAAATGAGTTGTGCATGAAAAAGTTTATCAAATGAGTTGTGCATGAAAAAGTTTATCAAATGAGTTGTGCATAAAAAAGTTTAAGAACTTCAGAGGTCAGGTACCAAGTGGGCAAAATTTTAGAACACTTACAATACAAATACAGTAAGACCCGTCATAAGCGGCCACTCAAAAAATAGACAAAACAAAGATCTTAAAGACAAATGGTAGCTTAATGAACATCTAAAGTATAAAATACTTTTGACCTGCATTAAGCGATAATTGGTCTTGAAAACAAAATTTTCGTCTCTTTGAAAGTGGTTGTTTTAGACAGGTTTTACTGTATATATAATCCAGCTAATGAGATTTTGGTACATATCGCATAAGCAACTATTGAATCCTAAGATGTGAAGTGATCCTACACACCTGTACAGTCTTACCAGAATGTGGCTGCACACACATACTACTATGGTAGTGGATAAAGCTTCATATGAGCCTCGACGTGACAAAACCTGTCTTCGAGGAGGCGCAAACCAGTCTCCTCAGCTACAAAGACTGGCTAGAAATATGAAATTAAGCTCATAGCAAGTCTAGATATGGTACTTTCCAATACGCAAATAAAAGAGGCGCTGACCAGACTGCGAATGTGCAGGCTGGTCTGCGCCTTTGTTATTCGCAAACACGGAAGACAGGTTTAGCATCGAGGCCCATATCAAATCTAGATATTAACTGCATTGGATAGATAGAGGATCCTACATGAGTGTTCATGTATTGTTGAATTTATTGAACAAGTTAAGTGAAAGAAAGAAAGAAGTGATGAAATGCGAGGCTTGTCGAACATTTTATCACTTTTTCGCAACAAGTTTAATAAATTCAATAGTACACAAAGCAGGAACGTTAGATTCTATTTATCAGACAGTAAAACAGATGATGCAGGTTGAAAGTATTGCAGAATGCTCTCTTAGCATTCTGCAATACTTTTGACCTGCATTAAGCGATAATCAGTCTTTAAAACAAATTTTTGGTCTTCTATTGAGTGGCTGCTTAAGACAGGTTTTACTGTATGACTTTTTGCTTGAAAATGTCAAGGTTTTGCCATGTAATGCTGAATAAATTTATATGCTCTAGTCTGATTTTCAAGCAATCCAATTCCATGGTTAAATAGATTATTATGAGCTTACAAGTTCTACACTGTTTTAAATAGGGTATAGATCTGGTTTCATACTGTTTTTATATTTCAAACGAGTTTATTCATGGTTTAAGCATAGTAATACCTGAGCTCATAAGTATTAAGGGCTACAATGCCCATATAACAACCAATTATATAACAACCTTTTCCATATCAAATCAATAGTCTAACTCTTTTCATGCTGTGCTGTTTCAAATGCAAGTTTGTCATCTGCGGATTTATTTTCAAACAGATTTTTTATTAAATCTATGTTTTCCATCAGTGATAAAACAGTTTGGAGCTACAAATTCAGAGAAATGCTCACTACAAAAGTTTTGAATTTGTCCGTTTCAGGGCAAAATACAGCATCATTTTAGACATCTTGGTTCTATATTTAGGGAAGTGCTAAGAAGACGAGTACATGTACCAGCATCCCATGACTGGCCCATTTACAAGTTCACTCTTTACCTCCTAGTGTCGTCTGCTGAATATTTTTGCAAACAGTTTGGATCCAGATCAGGCCCGACGTTTTGTCGGGCCTGATCTGGATCCAATCTGTTTGACACTCAGATGGTATTCCTGAAATAATTTTTTGAAAAATCTTAATTTGAAAAAAATCAGCAGACGACAAAAAAGCATGAAACATTTCCCAGGGGGCAAAGAGTTAACGCATGTCAAAAACACATACATGTAATAATACATCACAGTTTTACATACACAATGATCATACATAGTTATACAAAACACACATTGCATTGTTTACAAACTGCAGTTAACGCTTAACACGCCAATATTTTTGTCCTGAAATTGTCTGCTTTTTTCATCTGCTGCATATATTTAAGTGCATTCCAGACTAGATTTTATCATGGAATCAGACAGTAGAACCCTGATCATATTGCTTGCATGGAGCAGTCTGATCTGAGTCTATAATGTTTGCAATATAGGCTACCTTGTAACATAAGCAGACAAGAGAAGACGACAAAATAAGTGACTGGCGTGAAAAGCATTAACACTGGCATTGCACAGCTGAGTCCATCCTTAAAACTCGTTTGCTTACTTTGCATAGCCTAATTTCTTAAGCATTTTTATCAATTTCATTTTCTAGTTATAATCTTATTGTATACATAGAGGATCTAACATGAGTGCTCATGTTTTATTGAATTTATTAAACAAGTTGGTGAAAAGAGATAAAATGAAAGGCTTGCCAAGCATTTTTTCTCTTTTCCGCAACAAGTTTAATAAATTCAATAATACAGGAGCATGAATGTTAGATTCTATTTATCATATGACAGAATTATTTTGAAATCATATTTTGGCGTGAAAATGTTAGCGTTTTGCCATAAGGGTGATTTCATAACTTTTCCCCAAAATCTGTAAACCACTAGTGGTTTATCGATTTTATTGCATGGCATTATTTCACTCCCAGACACGATGTCATATGATAAATGCATTTTATTTGTTTAGTCCCACCAGTGAACAGCTATGGTCATGTCAAGACGGTTAGATAGCTTAATCACACTTTTTTCTGATCAAGCTTAAACCAGAGTTAACCAGAACTTTGTGCACATACTTTCGCTTTCAACTGACAATGGCCATTCTTGAAACAGTGGAAGGAGTAGAATGACCGTAGAAAATATTTCATGATTTATCTCCACGAAAGTATGGGGCCGGGATCCAATTCACAATCTCTGGATAACCTTCTTGAATCAGCTGAAAGGAGTAGAATGACCATAGAAAATATTTCATGATCAATCTCCGCAAAAGTATGGGGCGGGGACTGAACCCTCGACACCTGGATCAGTGATCAGTCTCGCTACCCTTTGCGCTAAGTTAGCGCAAAGGGTAGCGAGACTGATCAATGATCCAGGGGTCGAAGCCTAAGGAGCCCGGCTTGTTTACATGGGTGAAAGTTTTCAGGATTTATCGTGAAAACTCCATGGGAGCACTCACCTACCAACCCTCAATATGAGCAGCGACATGTGATTGCCAACAATGTGGTATTTTGACATGTGTAGACTCAGACAAGCATGTGCAGACTCCTTTTACGCTTAGAAGTTCAAAATGATGTTCAGTCAGTAGCTTAACAGTCATAGAATACTCAAGCGACGAGCTAAGGCTCTGATCAGACTGCGCGTATGCGCAGGCTGGTCTGAGCCTTTGCTGGTCGTACATACCACATTGTTGGAAATCTCATGTCACGGCTCAATTACAGTAAGCAAAGGAATTTTAAGGATGGCCTTATAATTTATAAATAATATAATAAAAAGCTATTCTGCATAATACCGTTAATATATTGGAACAGAACAAGTATAGCAAACAATGTAAACCTTCATCAAAATGTTTTTATAATCAAATGGTTTGACCAGGGTCAACACTGATTGCTGTTTTGTGACTAAATTTCATGCATTATAAGTCAATTATTAAAAGGTTATTTGTTTGTGTTGATGATGATTTACATCCTAGTCAAATTTTTTAGCAATATATGGTGATTTTTATGGACTGATCAAGTAATAAGCAGAGGATAAGGTGTTCTGCTCAAGGACACACTGCTGTGACAGCATGGGTGAAAGTTCAAAATTTCCAAAATCCTGAACTTTTGAAACTCAAATCATAAAACTTGCAGTCAGCCTATCAAATATTCACAATTTCAAGTTTAAATGGCCAACTGTCTTAAGACAGACTGTATATAAATAAGAAAACCTATTATAATTCTACTAATTCAGGATTTTGAGGCTGACTTTCTATGGAAAGTCAGCCTCAAAATCCAGAATTCAGTAATAATCCATAAACTTTCACCCATTTGACAGTGCTCCAGGCAAGACTCAAATCAGTGAGCCTTAAAGTTGAGCACTCTACCACTGCTCTCCTTGGTATTAAGGTTAATAATCCCAGTCTATAATACCATATATACCCTAAATATGTGACAGATAGGCCTGTTTAAACAGAGTAAACCCAGATCAGAACATTCCTGAAGAAGCAGTCTGATCATGGCTTGCACTGTTAGCCATTCAGTCAATTTATTTTACACACCTCATCATGTTGGCAAGTGCATTCGCTCATAGTTCGAGATAACCAGAAATTATGTTTGTGAAACACTAAGCATTACATTTTATGTTGGAAGCAAACAATATGAACCCTGATAAGACTGAACCATTTTCCGGTTCATATTGTTGGTACTCTTTTTATAAACAAGGGCCATAACTCTGGTAATTTTTAACAGTTTAATTGGCCATCCACTCAACATCTATTGCTAGCCTACCAAGTTTCAAGGCTATAGCTCTGATAGTTTGTCAGATTTCCTGTTAACAAGGTATGTATGACAGAAAGACAGACAAGCTGGATGTTATAATTAAACTTCTCAAACTTCTTCAAAGGTGAGGGCATTAATATGGTAAGGTGTAAAGGGTGTCTGAGTATGAAAAGTAAATAAGGTACTTCAGTCATGCTTTTGTTTGTTTGTTTGTTTTGTTGCTTTACTTCCCAAGTCAACAGCTATGGTCATGGCAGGACATCAGTTCACCTAACCACACTTTTTCCTCGGCAAGCTTGAATAAGCAGTTAACCAGTACTTCATGCACATACTTTTGCTTGTAACTAACAACAACCCTTCTTGAATGATTCAGCTGAAGGGAGGAGAATGACTGTAGAAATTATTTCATGATTAATCTCCACGAAAGTATGGGACCGGGCCGGGATCGAACTTGCGATCCCTTGATCTGCAGTCAGACTCGCATCTATTGCCAGACACATTACCGACTGCACTACGCAGCCCGGTCTTCAGTCATGCTGTGCCATCTTCTACATAGGTCCAGATAAGGATACTTTTAGGGCATCAAATTTAGTGATATTTTCTTACTCTTCATCTTGAGTCAATGTAAGTATTATTAAAATTAGTACATGTATTATACTAAAATATTTCCCAAGAATTGATTACTTTTAAATAAAATTATTCAAGATATTCACTGGGCTGAGAAAGAAAAAAAAATCAATTATCCCTGTCGCCCAAGTGTACATCTCGAGTAACTTAAAAAAAAACCCCTACAGGATGGTAAGCGCTCTAAAATTTTGAACACTTATTGCCTGCTAAAATGCCCTAGACATAGAGAATACTAGGTGAGTGTCTTTTGATATCAAGTTTACCAGGCAAGGCTTGGAGAACGCTTGTTGACATAGCGAGGTGAGACGCCAACCTGGTATTCTATCTATCAGTTTACAAGCTGATTCATTGTTCAAACTAGCAATTATGGTGTAATTATCAATTTTCATGAGAATTCAATGTCATTGACGATGTCATTCAAAAAGTGCAACGTCATGATGACCTGATAAAGGCACATGCCGTGAGAATAAAAAAGATAGACATCATGCATCAAGCCAACATGTAGCAATGCAATAATATGAGCGGAAATTCTGAAGCAGTCTGATCTGTGTTTTCCCTGTTGGCTATACTGAAAAGCGTTTTGTGAATTCCAGTCCTAAAAACCAACATTTTATTTACGAACAGGAAGAGAAAATTGTTCAAAATTTTAGAACATTTACCATAATTTTTGTCATATCCCATAGTACATTTAGAAGAATTTAAGTAGATTTAAATAATGCTTTGTTTTGAATGTATAAAGAAAAGGCACCATACTGACACTATCTATCAAAATTAAATACACTAGGGCTGCCACTTTTACGAAATTTGGTAAATGTTTACACGAGTTCCAATAACCGAAACGATTCCGTTTACACGGAACTTCCAGATTTGATTTTTTTCAATGTGCAGATAGGTAAAATCGCTCATATTTTTCCTTGAAAAACTTGTACCTTGTACGAATATTCCAAATTGTTTGGTTGGGATTGTGATAGAACTCATTTCAAGTAATTGGAAAGTGATTGCATCATGCGCAGACTGGTATATTACAGACTTTTTCTTCAGTTGCAAGTGTGTAATTAATGAGTTGACATGCACAAGACATAACTGCCAATCATCACGTACGCATCGATACACAGGCCGACAGGAAGTAAACAAAAAAAAAAGTTAAGCCATACATGCGTCTCCACCAAATATTAAGACATGCCTTTACATAACTGTTAAAAAGGCAGGAACGTGGCAGCCCTACACTCCACTTTACTCTTGTTTTCTGTAAGTATGAGAATGGGATTTTCATGCACATCAGATTGGGATTTCCGATGTTTCTACCCATTTTAGATAATTCTATCTCACATACACAGTACCAACCTGTGGGAAATATAACTAGAGGACCTGAAGGTCCTGAGGCGCTCACCTGATCTCCTTAATAATGTTAAAATAGGTCAAGGTCAACTACAGCTTATAACGGAACAAATATTGTTTTACCATATATGTTGCAGACATTTTGGTCAAGTGACTTAAACAATCTAATGAATAATCCATCAAACAGCCCAGTGATTTCTGAGAAACAGATGTTTAGATAGGTGTGTGGCAGTCCAAATGAGTGGCCTTGGATAAAAGGTCACAGGTCAGCTTGAAATTTGGTACTAAATACAAGATTTTTCCCAAATAAATGCATAAGGAATCAAATTTGACCTTGCCATAAAGTAGGTCAAGGTCAACCTAGATTAGTCATTTGTGCAAAACTGGTAGGGCCCACATCCCCAATGCTACATACCAAGTCCCAAGGCCATTGGCCTTTTGGTTCCAGAGAAGACGACATTTTTAGGGCTTTAACCATATATGGGCATGGTGGCCATCTTGGTCATGTGACCAGTACAATTGGTATAAATTTTGGCCAACCTATCATAAGGAGTCTTCATATGAAATTTGAGTTCAAATGGCCTAGCGGTTTCTGAGGAAACTATGTTTTGAAGTGTTGATGGGACTCCAATATGAGCGACCTTGGCTGAAAAGTTTAAGGTCAACCTTGACCTTTGAAACTTATTTATAGCCATTGTCTCATTTGGTTTAACATATCAAGTGAGAAAACTGACTTTGGCCTCAACAGTTTTCAAAAAATTCAATTTTCAAAAAAAATCCCATTTAAATGCATTAGGAAGCAAATTTGACCTTGACGTTAAGTAGGTCAAGGTCAACTTAGGTTCATCATTTGAACAAACTTGGTAGGCCCCATATCCCCAATGCTACATACCAAGTCTCAAGGTCATCGGCCTTCTGGTTCTGGAGAAGAAGATTTTTAAATGGTTTTAACCATATATGGGCGTGGTGGCCATCTTGGTCATGTGACCAAAATATTTTGCATAAATTTTGGCTAACTTATCATGAGAAGTCTTCACATGAAATTTGAGTTCAATTGGGCCAATGGTTTGTGAGAAAACCATGTTTTAATATATTGATGGGACTCCAATATGTTCGACCTAAGCTGAAAGGTCAAAGGTCAACCTTGACCTTTGAAACTTATTTATAGCCATTGTCTCATTAGGTTAAACATATCATGTGAGAATAATGACAAATGCTTCCAAAGTTTTCAAAAAAATCAACTTTTCAGAATTTTTCCCATTTAAATGCATTAGGAAGCAAATTTGACCTTGACGTTAAGTAGGTCAAGGTCAACCTAGGATCATCATTTGAACAAACTTGGTAGGCCCCACAAGCCCAATGCTACATACCAAGTCCCAAGGTCATCGGCCTTCTGGTTCTGGAGAAGAAGATTTTTTAAGGGTTTTTACCATATATGGGCGTGGCGGCCATCTTGGTCATGTGACCAAGACCATTTGAACAAACTTTCGTTCCCCCATCCTAAGGAGTCTCCATATGAAATATGAGTTCAATTGGCCCAGTAGTTTCAGAGGAGAAGATGTTTGAAAATGTTGACGGACGACGGACGGACGACGGACGGACGGACGACGGAGTCACTGGTATACTATTAGCTCACCAATGAGCCTTCGGCTCAGGTGAGCTAAAAATCAAACAGCCCCACATTGTGTTTAAATGACACCATTATGTGTTGCATCTCAGCGTTTTCAGGAACTTCCGGAAGCTTTTTTTTTTTAAATATAAAAAAGGGGTATTTAATGGTAAGTAAAATAAAAAAAAAATCCATTATTTGTGTGAGGATGGGATAGAAAAATCCATCCCTCATGATCAGAGTTTGTCATCACTGGGCAAGCCTCGTGATGCCAAACGTAGATCCTAGGGACAGATTTTTACTTGGCAAAACCTCATGATGCCAAACGGTGATCCTATGGACGGATTTTTACTTGGCAAGCCTTGTGGTGCCAAACAGTGATCCATGAGACAAATTTTTACTCGGCAAGCCTCATGATGCCAAATGGTGATCCTAGGGATAGATTTTTACTAAGCAAGCCTCGTGATGTCAAACAGTGATCCTGAGGAGGGATTTTTACTCAGCAAGCCTCATGATGCAAAACGGTGATCCTCATTATAGATTTTTACTCAGCAAGCCTTGTGGTACCAAATGGTGATCCTCGGGACGGATTTTTACTTGGCAAGCCTTGTGATGCCAAAAGGCCATCCTGGGGATGGATTTTTCTATCCCACCCACTCTCATGGTAGGTTCTTATAATCTTTAACTATGGCTTATGTACGAATTACAGCATGACAAATCCAACAAATTGTTGGCATCACAAGGCTGGCGATTTATGACAGTGGTCCTGAGGGACAGATATTTCTTTTCCATCCGCATACAAATAATGGATTTTTTTTTTTGCTCACCATTTCGCATGTTGATTTTTAGCAGGGCTAGAGACCAGAAGCTCGTGATTATGCTGAGGTGCAACATAGCATGATGGGCATCACTTTAAGATAACAAAAACGTCATTTGCTCAATATTTGTTTGTTTGATTCTTTATGTCCCATCAGCAATCTTTCAGTTATAAAGGGACAGGTCTTCCTGGGTTGAACCAGTACTAAGCTAGGATTCATGTGCCTTGCTCAAAGACACAACACAGTGACACCAGTGAGGCTCAAACCAATGGCCCCTCGGTCTCGAGTCAAGCACTCTTCCACTGAGCCACTGTGCTCCCTAATTTGCTCAATATGAGTAGTATGATCTTGTTTAGCTGTTTGCTAAGTCCTGTCAGTCCAATATGTGTTTATCTTTTAAAGTTGTTACATTTTTCATACAAATAATTGTTTCAAGAATTTAGTTTAATCAATTATTGTAATCTGTTTCTAACACTGGTTATTGTAAATCTGTTTCCACACTGATCAAACTCTCTGTCTGTTCTTTATCAAGATCTCGTATTCTGAAATGATAAGACAAAAATAAAATTAAACTAAGATGCCACTGTCCGAATAGCAAATTACTGTTATAACTATTATTACTATACCACAGGTTTAGATAAACAAAACTTTTCAACCAAAAATTGTAAATATTTTCTTACCTATAATTTTTAGCATATGTTTTGGGTGCTCAAATGAACCATCCCATTTAGACAGTTCTTTTGAGTACCCACAACATATGTTTTTCTTGAGAAATAAGAAAATTATTTTTCTGTTACACACTCTTAACTAAAATCCTGTATACACCAGATTTATCTCAAATTATTACATACATAAATATAAGCACTGGATGAGCAATTTTAATGTGGTTCACACAGAAATTTGGAAACAAAATGCAAGGATTTTTCAAGGTTATTATTCTAAGAGCCAGTGTTTTGACTGTTTACCTACCTCATTTACTTCTATAACTATATTTGCCTTTAGAGCTTGTCCTTGTACCTTAATGTGCCTTCAAAAATGAATCTGGAAATGACTGTCTGCTAAGTTGTCAGCCGTATATATTTACTAATATTATTGACTAATGTTACAATAGAGGCAAACAATGTGGACACAGATCAGATGGCTCCATCAGGAGCAGACTGATCTTGGTCTACATGGTTTGTTGAAGGGACTTTTAAAGTTTAAAGCATTTCAGCAGACAAAAAAGCTGATGACCTTTGTTGTGATTGGCGCTTTATGGGTAGTATACTACAATCATCAACATCCTATTCATTCTAATGTTTGTTTTTAGCCTTTCTGTACAAGGCCTATGAAATGAAATAAGCCACCACGAGATTTCCAATAATGTGGTATGTGCGACCAGCAAAGCATCAGACCAGCCTGGGCATACGCACAGTCTGATCAGAGCCTTTGCTAGTCGCTTGAATATTCTGTGAGTGTTAAGTTACTGACCGAACAGCATTTGGAGTTTCTAAACTGAAAAGGGGGCTGCACAGGCTCATCTGAGTCTACACTTGTCAAAATGCAACATTGTTGGAAATCACATGCCGCAGCTAAAAAGATTGCAGTTGATTTATCCAGCCTGACAACCAGTGCTAGCACTACCAGCCAACTCCTGCCATACAGCATGGCAATCTTATCAAGTGATTTAGGTTTGTTTACGAGCACTGAAACCCATAAAGCAGTGTCATTTTTTAAGATGTAAATTCAAGGACTGAGTGTATAGTATTGAATCTTCGAGGTGTATTTTGCAATTATTTTTCCTTCTACTTTGTAAAAAGGAGGATGGTTTGTTTTTGATGCTGTTTTAGTCTTTGATGTGCTTCATGTACATAACACCAATAGAACAAATGGCAACTTGACTAGCCGGCAGCTTGTGTTGACAAATTTTCTCACATTATTGTGATAACAATAAAGAGCAATTATATGCAAGGACAGATATTTATAAATGACTGTAAAATCAACTTATGGCCAAATTGCTAAGAAAATAAGGGGGAGTCATTACAGACGTATGTTAACTCTTGTCGGACCAAATTACACAGAACAATCATGTGCCCTAAAAACTAACCCAGATCAGCCTGATCATTTTAGCAAACCCTGTTTATTTTCTTTCATTAGCAAAATATTTATAACTAGGATGTTTTAGTCCAAATCATCATCTAGATTTGTTTGTTAAGTTTGTTATTTTACATCCCAATCAACAGCTATGGTCATGTTGAGACGGTCAGTTAACCTCACCACACTTATATTCCTGTGCAAGCTTGACTCAATCTCCACGATATCCTAGCTTATTACTTGTTCAACCCAGGAAGACCCATCCCTGTTTAACTGAAAGATTGTTGATGGGACGTAAACAATAAAATAAAAAAACAAACAAAACAAAATCAATCTCCACGGAAGTACGGGACCAGGCCGGGATCAAACTCGTGATGCCCGGATCTGCAATTGGACTCACTACAGGTATCATCATCTAGAAGTTTTCTTTCTAGTATTTCAGCACTTAAAAGTTTGAGTTATACCAACATCTGTGTTTTGTTTGTCTTAATGCTTTACTCCACAGTCAAAATATTTCCAGCATTTTCTTGCCCTCCTGGGTTGAAGCAGTTATAAGATGATCAAATGAGCTGTGACATGTTTTTGTTTTATTTGATTCTTTACGTCCCATCAACAATCTTTCATTTATATAGGGACGGGTCTTCCTGGGTTGAACCAGTACTAAGCTAGGATAAATGTGTCTTGCTCAAGGACCACAACGCAATGACGCCGGTGAGGCTCGAACCCACAGCCCTTCGGTCTCGAGTCAAGCACTCTACCACTGAGCCACTGCACTCCCTTAGCTGTGACATGTGATGTCTAACAATGTGGTATTTTGACAAGTGTAGACTCAGACGAGCCTGTCTAGCCTCCTTTAAGCTTAGAAACTCTAAATGATGTTCGGTCAGTAGCTTAACAATCATAGAATATTCAGGTGACAAGCAAAGGCTTTGATCAGACTGCGTATATGCGCAGGCTGATCTGAGCCTTTGCTGGTCACACATACCACATTGCTGGAAATCTCATGTTGCTGCTCAAATGTGTTGATCAAGGACACAAAACAGTACCCCCTGTGAGTCTCGACCCACACTTAGATCACACGTCTGACACTAACACTGAGTGAGCCATTGCACTCCCCATCACCAGTATCTGTGACATAGCAACAGTCGTATACCAGCATGGCAGTGTATTATTTTCTTACTGGGACAACCATAATTATCAATAGATGTACCGTAAAATCTCTATTAAAGGCCCATGCTCTAATAGACGCCCATTCCCCGGTTTGGACGCCAAAAAAGCTGATTTTTCAAGCAAATTTCCCAAAAAATTTGAGCCTCTAATAAAGGCCCACCCACGAATATTTTTAAAAAAATCGGTCCTGCGTTATGCAGAAACATCTCGAATTTGTTATTAGCAGCGAATTTCTAGTCCTCTGCCTCCAACTAATTGTCCCTCTAAAATATACCAACCCTCGCTAGCAAATTGTGAACCCCTTACTGTGTTATCCCATGGGTGCATATCTAAAATTTTATCCATACCTAGCATGGAAATAACTGTTTATCGTGTCAATAGTCTACTACCTACGGACTTTGCGACACTAGCATTTCAAGATGGCGACCCTTATTGATAAATTGGAGCTACAGACTTTTCTCGCACTTGTAGCCTCTATTAGAGGCCCACCCCCATCTCCGCGAAAGGTAATGATTCTAATAGGCGCCCGGGCCTGTAATAGAGATATTACAGTATCACTAATGTTTCTCTTACCTTGTTATAGGCACAACACGACGGGAACAAAGGCAATGTATTGTTTTCTTAACTAGTAAAAGAACCGGGTCCCAAGTCTCAAAATGGGTAAGACAACTAACGCTGAAAAATGCTGCAAATATTGGTAGCGATCCAACATAGAATAACCAAGTATAGTGGTCCTGAAAAACAATAACAGTTATGGTTAACCCTTAATGCGCCAATCCCAACAAAAGTCGTCTGCTTTTCTCCTCTGCTGAAATGTTTAAGAAGCCTCTATGGTAAACAGTGTGGACCCAGATCAGACTGCTCCTATAGGAGCAGTCTGTTCTGGGTCCACGCTGTTTGCTTCTATACTTAATTCATCAGTAATGTTAGGCAATGTTTTGCAGCAGACGATTTCAGCAGACGACATTTTCAGATGTATTTTTTTGTTGAAGCTTTAAGGGTTAAACTTAGCCGATGTAAGTACCATAGTGGTCCTGAAAAACAATAACAGTTATGGTTAACCCTTAATGCGCCAATCCCAACAAAAGTCGTCTGCTTTTCTCGTCTGCTGAATGTTTAAGAAGCCTCTATGGCAAACAGTGTGGACCCAGATCAGACTGCTCCTATAGGAGCAGTCTGTTCTGAGTCCACGCTGTTTGCTTCTATACTTAATTCGTCAGTAATGTAAGGCAATTATTTGCAGCAGACAACTTCAGCAGACGACATTTTCAGATGCATTTTTTTCTTGGGGTTTTAAGGGTTAATTAACTCTTTGTATGTTGGGTAATATTTCATGCTTCTGTTGTCGTCTGTTGACTTTTTTCAAAATTAACTTTTTCAAAAATTCTTTCAGGAACACTGTGATTGTTGCAAACAGATTGGATCCAGATCAGGACCGATTTTGTTTCTAAACTGTTTGCAAATGATTTCAGCAGACAGGCCTCCATTGGAAAACTATTTTCCTTATTTCTCATCCAAAACATTTGTTGTGGGTACTAGAAAGAACCATCTCAATGAGACGGTTCATTTGAGCATACTAAACATATGCTTAAAATTAAGATTTTTACAATTTTATGCTGAATTGTTTTGTTTATCTAAACATATGATGCTTCTGTTGTCGTCTGCCGACTTTCTTCAAAATTAACTTTTTTGAAAAATGCTTTCAGGACTACTTTGATATTGGCAAAACAGTTTGGATCCAGAACAGGACCAATTTTGGTTCCAAACTGTTTGCAAAGGTTATCAGCAGATAACAGAAGTTGCCGCTAGCACAGAAAGAGTTATTATTGGTTATGCATATGTCAAGGTAAACAAAACTATAAATGGTGTTTATGGAACACTATGCCCCCAATCCTTTCCTTTATATATTTCATGGGATTTTGCACTTATCAGAGATGCCTAAAGTCATTCTGTATAACATGCATGTACAGCTATCCAGTGGGGCAAACCCTGATTTTTGCCTTAGCCTTCTAGGACTCTGATTTGCATGCAAGCAGTGAAGGCTCTGGTGAGACTGTGTGGATCCCTTCACTGCTTACAGCTCCATAGAACATAATAACAATTTTAATCTATTAAACTGGCGATATGCATGCAGAATTATTGTTGGGACACAATTTTTTCATTGTCCTAGTTAAGACTCTTTTATGAACAAAAAAGATGAGTGTTTTCATTTCTACAACGCTTCTATTAAGAATCACAACAACTGCTTTACTAAGTACCCATACATACCAAGGAGTATAATGAAAGTCACAGGAGCACGAAATATAAGTCAATGAGTCACAGTACATGCTCTAAGACTACTCGAAGGACAGTTACTATGGAAATTATTACACTTGCAGGATTCAGCAGGCCATCATCGGCCAGTCAGCGAAACGGAATTTAAATGGTGTTTCGCTGGCGTGCCGATGATGGCCCAACATGGAATACTGGCTTGGTAGCTTTGTGATTTTTCAGGGGATCCGGACCAGTATTGCTAAGGAACCCTATATTTTTGTGATTTTTCAGGGGGGTCTGGACCCCTGTCCCCCACTGGATCCGCGCATGCTATTGCTGCAAAGAAATCACACTTTAACCTCATGAACTTGAGCCTGAATCTTATTTCACAGTAGATGCTAGTGGAGATTGCCAAGGACAAAAATATGCAAGGTTTGACATTTGCAGCTTTGGATATGGGGAGGACAGTAACAATGTTGACACCTAAAATGATTACTCTGAAATCCATAGTCCTGAGGTAGATATCTAAATGTTTGGTTTGACCATTGGTCTTCATCAAAACATAGTGTGTGCGAGTATATTGTGGTGATATGATGTAGGCTGGTCTAATTAACTCTACATTTCTCACCAGTCTTCTGTTTAAAATCACACTTTGGTTTGCTTACTTATTTACATATCTATGGTAACACATAACAAGTTCAATGTTTTTATTTACAAACTCACTTTCAAAGCCATGTGAAGAGAAAATGTGTCAGAATAACAGGGGACAAAAATTTCACGTGCAGCTTGTAATTAAAAGTGAAATCTAGAAGGACGACTAATTCTTCCCGAAGCACTCGTCCTGTAGGATGAGTGCTTTTGGGAAGAACTACTCGAGGATGAGGGTGAAAAATCTGAAGGTGAAACTAGCATTTTCTAAGTATTAACTGTGAAATCTTGTTGTCAGTATATGGGATGCAGTTATGAAACTGACTGGGTAAATATCATTTTAGCAGTGATATAAAGAACTTTATAAGTCATATAACTTTTTTTTATACCACCTTTACCAACTTTAGCACGAAATATCTTGTGATGTGCATGGTCTACACTGATAATGGTGGTATAAAATAGTTATACCATGTATGTCCACCTGTACGTAAGATAATCCACTCGCTAAAGCTCGTGGATTATCTCCACGTACAGGCGGACAACCCATGGTATAACTATTACATGTTCTTTATTGCATACGCTTTTAAAAGACAAGAGCATGTGTTTGCAGGACGAGTGAAAATTGTAAGTCACTTGTCCTGCAGGACAAGTGCAATATTGAAATACTTTCGTCCCCTGAATAATTAGGGTAACTACAGTAGTACCTTACTTACCCCTCTAATTATCACATCTGCTAGCATAGTTAAAGGTGTCACAAGACTAAGAGATGTAGTAGCTATCAAGGATGATGTTAAAAAACAACCCCTGAAAAAAAACATTGAACACTTGGGTCATTTAACAAATAAAACTAAATGCTGCTTGTGCCAGTACATAGAGAATACTAGGTGAGTGTCTTTTGATATCAAGTTTACCAGGCAAGGCTTCAAGAACGATTGTTGACATTTCGGGGCTTGCCGAGATATAGAGAATACTAGGTGAGCATCTTTTGATATCAAGTTTCCCAGAACGCTTGTTGACATCACGAGGCTTACCAAGATATAGAGAATACTAGGTGAGTGTCTTTTGATATCAAGTTTACCAGGCAAGGCTTCGGGAACGCTTGTTGACAGGTTTGCCGAGCTATTTAACATGCGTTCTCTAAAGCCGAGCTTGGTAAACTTGATATCAAAAGACGCGAACCTGGTATTTTATCTATCAGCTTACCAAGTTGATTCACTCTTCAAACTAGTAAATATGACGTAATGATCGATTTTTGTATCGATTCAGCATCATTGGCGATGTCATTCAAAAAGTGCAACATCATGATGACCTGATAAATGCACATGCCATGAGATAGGCAGCATTTATCAGGTCAATGTCCGACAATGCAGTTAGTATGATAGTGACTGATAATAGGTGATCCTGTTCTATCAAAGATGATATAAAAAATATCTTATTAGTTTATTGTAAACATCTAAATGAAGCAAATGAGCTGTTTATGTTACTTGACAACAAATAGTAGTGTGTGTTGTATTTGAATACATGGGTGATAGTTCAAAAATTCCAAAATCCTGAACTTTAGAAATTCTAATTTTTAAACTATCAGGATGCCTACAAAAAATAATTTCATGTTTAAAGGATCATTTGTGTTTAGATATCTGAAAATTAATCAGAAAAGCTATTATAACCTCCCAAATTCAGCATTTTGAGGCTGACTTTCTATGGAAAGTCAGCCTCAAAATCCTGAATTCAGGATTAATCCTGAAAACTTTCACCCATGTGAATATATATAGCAGCGGTATGCAAGGGCTATAAAGGCTTCTATGTAAGAATATAGTTCTGCCAGTGTCCAGCATACGGTACAAGTTGGCATGTTCACACAGCGAAGATTGAAATCAGTCTGCACTTCAGAGCCTTAGTTTAGTGCCTGAAGGAATATTGGTCCCTTGGCTCATACAGCCCCTACCGAAGACTCTGATAAGACTGTATGGATAGGCAGGCTAGTCTGAGTCTTCGATGGGCGCACTACTAAGAAGCCAGCTGATCAAGATCTACAGTGTTTTCCACTCTGCATGCTACTCACTGTAATCCTACAAGTTAATTGGATACAAACTGGGAGGTGTGAAGGCTACAGCAAAATTCTTTACAATATCAGGCCACTAGGTTATAAAACTTTTTTCATGCTCAACTCAGCTGAGCACAAAATTTATTCTGCTCATAAATGTTAAAATGCCAACAATTGTTGGCATTTTAACATTTATTGGCATGATAAATATAACGTCTGAGAGACTTAAAGCAATAAACTTCTTCATTTGTCGGTATTTTAGTTTTTATGAGCAGTTGAAATTTTGTGCTCAGTTGAGCTGAGCATGAAAAAACTATTGTTGGCATTTTAACATTTATTAGCATGATAAATACAACACCTGAGAGACTTAAAGCTGCATACTCTGTAACTATGAACATTTTTCGAATAAAAATATTTTCTTTCTAAATTATTTGTAAAAGTAGAATTAAGTTATGTTGTCACAATAAATCTAATTTCTACAGCTGAAAACTGCATGGAAAAGTGAATTATCTTATAAAAACAGGTGCTTTTTCTCTTATTTGTAATTATTTGCATCCCTCCAATAATTCTAGACAGGTAAGTTTTAACATAAATGCTGTTGTTTTGGTACTAATAATTTGTTAATTATTACGAAAAAGGTAAAATGTATACCTGAATTCTAGTATTTTTACTGTGTTCTTGAAAAATAGAAACATTATTTCTAAAATGAAAAGATCAAAAGTTACAGACTATGCAGCTTTAAAGAAATAAACTTCTTCATTTGTCAGTATTTTAGTTTTTATCAGCAGTTGAAATTTTGTGCTCAGTTGAGTTGAGCATGAAAAAAGTTTTAAAACCTCAGGGCCAGGTTGTTAGTTTGATTTGATTTTTTTAGTCCCATCAACAATCTTTCAGTTAAACAGGGACAGTTCCTCCTGGGTTGAACCAGTACTAAGCTAGGATAAATGTGTCTTGCTCAAGGACCATAACACAGTGACGCCAGTGAGGCTCAAACCCGCGCCCCTCGGTCTCAAGCCAAGCACTCTTCCACTGAGCCACTGCGCTCCCTCGGGGCCAGGTTGTATACTACTCATACTTACCATAGCCATAAAAACTCTGACAATACTGTCCCTATAACACCATTGATCACTATAAACATCCACTGTCTACCATCAGGCCACTGGAATGTTTCATAATGACTGTAGTGTAGTATAAAGAATCCCGGCCATAAAAACAGAGCACTAAACAAGCCTACAAAACCTGGGAAAAAACAAGAACATTGTTTCATAATGACTGTAGTGTAGTATAAAGAATCCCGGCCATAAAAACAGAGCACTAAACAAACCTACAAAACCTGGGAAAAAACAAGAACATTGTTTCATAATGACTGTAGTGTAGTATAAAGAATCCCGGCCATAAAAACAGAGCACTAAACAAACCTACAAAACCTGGTAAAAGACAAGAACATTGTTTCATAATGACTGTAGTGTAGTTTAAAGAATCCCGGCCGTAAAAACAGAGCACTAAACAAACCTACAAAACCTGGGAAAAGACAAGAATACAAGTATAAATCCTAAGGATCATTTTTTTTCAACAAAATGGAAATAGTTATCTTCGCACTGAAACCATTTATATTAAGCTAGTATGTGAGATTTTGGTACTTACATCGGCTAAGTTTAACCCTTAAAGCTTCAACAAAAAAATACATCTGAAAATGTCGTCTGCTGAAATTGTCTGCTGCAAAACATTGCCTAACATTACTGATGAATTAAGTATAGAAGCAAACAGCGTGGACCCAGAACAGACTGCTCCTATAGGAGCAGTCTGATCTGGGTCCACACTGTTTACCATAGAGGCTTCTTAAACATTTCAGCAGAGGAGAAAAGCAGACGACTTTAAGGGTTAATCAGCAAGTACATGAACGCAGGCCTTGAGGTCATAAAACTTTTTACGCTCAACCCAACTAAGCATGATATTTCAACTACTCATACAAACTTAAATGCTGAAAAAAAGTTATTTCTTGCTTTAAAACTATCAGATGCTGTATTTATTCCGCTAATAAATGTTTAAGTGCCAAGTTGAACAATGGTTGGCATTTTAATATTTATGAGCAAGATAAATGTCATGCTAAGCTGAGTTGAGCATGAAAAAGGTTTTATAAACTCGTGGTCAGGACTAGGTATTGTCTTTATATCAATACCTCTCCCTAAACTGTAGTTTATTATGGAAAATGGTGAATCTTGGAAGTAAGGGAGCATTGGGGGAAATCATAGCCAATGATTGGGCAGGTATATTTGTGCAAATGTCCAGAATAATGAAACATTTTTAGCCAAAATAATAATAATAATTTTCTTACCAATCAGTTTAAACGTGTTCAAAAGAACTGTGTATCATTGAGACAGTTCTTTTGAGTACCCACGACATATGCCTTGGTTTCAAGAGAATAAAGAAAATAATTTTCAATTACACACTCTTTTGTAAACCTAAGCATGAAAGGTAATGTAGTTGCAAACAAAATCAATATGATAAGCAGACTAAAATGCTTCAAAACACTTCTGTTGGTGTTGAAAATCAATTCTAAAATTGTTAAAAACAACATTATCTAAGGTTTGCAAGTGGGGGTGGGGGGTGTAACTTGCTGTAAAAGACTGCTGCACCGGTGAAGGTTCAAAATTTCCAAAATCCTGAACTTTAGAAAATCAGAATTGAAAACTTGCTGTAAGCTTCCAAAATATTAAAAATGCCAATTAAATGGTCAAGTTAATTGGTCAAATACCTTTACATAAACTGAAACTAAATCAGAAAAGCAATTATTATCTGCAGAATTCAGCATTTTGGAAAGTCAGCCTCAAAATCCTGAATTCAGGAATAATCCTGAAAACTTTCACCCATGCTGCTGCTGTTATATTAACAATTACTAAAACATGATGCTTTACATCCCAGTCAACACTTTTTCAGTCATGTCAGGATGATTTCATGTCTCCTGGGTTGAACCAGTATTAACCAACTGTTTAAGTGTCTTGCTAAACGATACAAAACAGTGACTCCGCCAGCTGTGAGTCTTGAACTAGCAACCCTTCAATCCCCAGTCCAATGCTTTACCAACTGAACCACTGAGCCTTGCATATCTAAAGGTCTGATTCACAAGATTCATACAGGCAAGTTTGTGTAAAATTCAAGGACTTTTCAAGGACTTTTTAAAGACTCTCTTACTGTTTTCAAGGTCTGAAAACTTATATAAAATACAGATTTACACATTAAAATACTACTTTGGAAATGTTGGACTGCTTTACAAAAATATTCATTTTAAAAAATATTTATAAAATTGTGGTGCCTTTATTTGGTGCAACATATGCTGCACCAAATAAAGGCACCACAATTTTATACTGATTTAGGTCTCAACACCACAATTTTATACTGATTTAGGTCTCCAAAGACAGTGTTGAATACATAGAATAAATGGTAAAATTCAAGAACTTTTCAAGGCCTTTTAGGGGTTTTCAAGTACTTTTCAAGGCAAATTTAATTTTCAAGGACTTTTCAAGACAGTCCTGTATATTCAAGTACTTTTCAAGCCTGTGTGAACCCTGATTCAAAAGACTAACTGCCTTCCATGGGAAGTTTTATAAATAACTGGGACAGTCCTTCAGTGTACTTACCAAAAAATAAAGGAATATCCAGTTTGTCCTCATGGTCTACTCGCCGTCGTAGAGCCACAAGGTAAACTGCATAGAGTATTGCACCTGATAAAGCCCAAAATGCACCAGTAGGCACCTTTCCTTCAAAGCTCAGATCAGAGTAGGTCACCATCACAACACCAAATATACTGTAATATACACATGGGTGAAAGTTCAAAATTTCCAAAATCCTGAACTTTAGAAATTCAAATTTTAAAACTTGCAGGATGCCTACAAAAATGAATAATTTCAAGTTTAAATGATTAATTGTGTTCAGATAATCTGAAAACTTATCAGAGAAGCTATTATAATCTGCCTAATTCAGCAATTCCTGAATTCAGGATTAATCCGGAAATCTTTCACCCATGTATACAGAAATATTTTAGTTTATCCAGATTAATATTTGAGTTTGTGAGATTTTGTACTGCATTTATTGCATATACAAGGGTCAGTCAAAAATAAGTGAGAGTTGATACATATCTCTTACGTAGGGTAACTTACACTAGTCAAAATTTGGCACATGCATGCAATGAACTGTCCTGCGTCAGAATATGCAAAATAAAAGACCATGCAAAGTCTAGATTGTTGTTACTAAGTAACCGAAGAATGTGAAATAACGTCATGCGTTCACGCTGGAATATAGCGTTGCCATGGAAACACTATACAATGTTTAAGTTACATCAACTTGTGCATTTGTTGCAAATAAAGTGTTTGATTGTAATTTGTTAAACGTAACAACTGAGATTGAGGCGTTGGAATTTTATTACATAAATAAAAGGAAAATAACTAAATTTTCGGATAATTTCACCCCCAAATATACCCCTAACCACCAGTAATGGTTCACTTCAAGAGCAATATTATCAACTATTAATCATATCATATGACCATTTCATTGCATGTAGCAATTGGTTTTAATATCTGAATGCATATCTTGAATATTCCCAGGAATAGACGGTTGCCATAGCAACAAAATCTGGTGTTTTTGTAAAAAATGAAATTTCCATCGATTTTGGTTGCTAGGCAACTTTCACTTCTTCAAAATATTGCTAACACCTTGTTTGAAACAATTGGCAAGATAAAAGGTCCGTTATTATACTATTTTAGATTTGAAATTATTTTAAATTCATGGCTGCTTATTCAGAACTGTTGTCAGCGTGAACGCACATCGCTGAGAGATGGTCTTCCATTGCCTAGCAACAGCACATTGAAGATATGAAGACGTCAACTCCTATATGCAATGACGCCCGAAGAGTCATTGTATATGTGTATTAAGTTTCAGTCAAAAGTGACTACCAAGTAAAAAGATATTAACCAACTCTCAGTTATTTTTGACTGACCCACGTAAACTTAAAGTCACTCTATAAACATGCATATACAGCTATCTAGTGAGGAAAGAGGTCTAAATTTTGGCACAAGCCTTCATCTAAGTTGCTGCTCATGAGCACCATAATCTCAATTCATAGGTACTCAGAAAAATACTCTCAATTACCACGATAACAAATTTTTCAATGCAAAAATCAGAATAAAATCAATTTAATATGTGACTATTTGTTAACTTTCTTTAATTTTTGTAATTTTGGTAGAGAGAATTATAAGGAACATTAATGTGAAATTATTTAAAATTGGATCTGTGGTTCAGGAGAAGATGTTGTTTAAAGATATTTCAATTTTTAGCTCTGGTGGCCAATTTGATTGGCAGAGTGGAACCATTTGTGCTATTTTGGTAGAAGGCATTATGGGAACATTCATGTGAAATGATTTAAATTTTGACCAGTGGTTCAGGAAACGCTGTTTTAAGATAAAGTTTATGCACAATGGACGAAAGCAGATATAGTTTTTATGCAACTTTTTATTCAACCTATTGAGAGGACTGGGCCCGAGGTTATAAAACTTTTTCCATGCTCAACTCAACTGAGCACAAAATTTATCCTGCTCACAAATGTTAAAATGCCAACAATTGTTGGCATTTTAACCATGATAAATACAACCTCTAAGAAACTTAAAGCCAAAACTTTTTTATTTGTCAGTAAATAAGTTTTTATAAGCAGTTGAAAGTTCATGCTCAGTTAAGTTGAGCATGAAAAGTTTTATAACTTGCGGGCCTGGTTCCAAGGATTTAGAGTAAATGAGAGGACAATACTTACCTTATAAGAACTGCAACAAGTTTAGAAAGAGTAAACCTATCAGCAGCTGAGCCAGGATATATAGCAGCACACACAAGGGTAAACAAAGAGGAGGTTGAAGACAACACATTCACAACCCCTGCCTCTGTATAGTTTAAAGCTACTTGGTACGAGTAATTTCCAAAGAACCACTGAAAAAAATAGTAAGAAAAACCTGTAGCTCAGTCAAATATCGAACAAAAATATATGACTTTCACTGAAAACTTTCAATGTTACTTAAGCCTCAAAATCCTGAAAATTTTTACCCATCAATTATAGGCTAGTTGCCTTCAAATGTTTTAAGTTTAATAGTTTGGCAAATTGTTGCTATTATGGTTTAAAAAGTGTCTAGCTCAAGAACACAAGACATTGGCTCTGGTGAGTCTTGAACAAGCAAACCTTCAATCCCTAGTCTAAATCACTACCAACTGAGCCACTGCGATTCGCAATTTGCCTTTTTAACCAGACTTTTTTGTATGTGAACAACAAAAGTGCAGACCTGCCTGTGTATCCTCAAAGTCTGATCATCGCCTTTATTATTCACTCTCCCAAAAGTTCAACAGTTTAGCTTGTTACATGCAAAGCTTCCATAATCTAGGTTGTCTCTGTAGCTGAGCTGGTTGGATAATACCACGCCAGGTCACAAAAACTAAAGCTAGGTTCATACAGGCAAGTTTGTGTAAAATTCAAGGACTTTTCCAGGACTTAACAACTTTCCTACTGTTTTCAAGGACTGAAAACTTATGAAAAACACTGATTTACATGTTAAAATTCTACTTCGGAAATGCTAGACTACCTTACCGAATATATTACTTTAATAAATTAGTATAAAATTGTGGGGCCTTTATTTGGTGCAGCATATGTAAATGTAAATGGTAAAATTCAAGGGCTTTTCAAGGCATTTGAGTGTTTTTCAAGTACTTTTCAAGACAAATTTAATTTTCAAGACAGTCCTGTATATTCAATTACTTTTCAAGCCTGTGCCAACCCTGTAAAGTTAGATTTTCCTGCAGCAAGTCCCATATAACATACAATGGCAATAACCCTCTTATATCAGGAGCTCTGGTTACTTACCAAGACACAAAATACAAAGGCTATTTTGGCAACCTGTTTTATGGTAAATTTACTTAAAGCTCTCAGTCGTATTTCTTCTGCCCTTATAGCTGCTGGGTACGACATTCTTGCTATTAAAGCTTCCTCTGCATGCGTTTCTGAAATTAGAAAATTACTGTAAATTCAGAAACCTTCGTTGAGGGGTATAATTTTCGGTAAAGTTTCGTGAAAATGAAACTCTCGCGAATTGGTGACATCTCTCTTCTGCTTACGAATTTAGGTAAACCTGGCCTCGATGTTATAAAACTTGAGTTCATTCTCAGACTCAAAATAAAGTGCAATGATTGGCTGCTTGCGGACAGCCAATCATTGCGCTTTATTTTGGATCTGAGACTGTACTCAAGTTTTATACCCTCGAGGCCAGGCTACAGTCGCAAATTTTATCATCCCAAACATATCTTTTAAGTTATTCACAAAAATAAAATTTACAGTAAATGGACCAGTCAATTGGATAAAGGTAATTATCATATATGTGTTAAATGCATACTTTGAGTGTGTGCGAGCAGCCAAGTCTCTTGAGAGACTGAGTGAACATGTTTACAAGCAGCTTTTGATGAAAAAGTCAGAAAAGATTAGGGGTCATTTAGAGTTTGTTTGATTTGATTCTTTACCTCTTAGTGATCAATCTTTCAGTTAAGTCGGGACAAGTCTTCCTGGGTTAAACCAGTACTAAGCTATGATTAATGTGTCTTGCTCAAGGACACAATGCAGTGACACCGGTGAAGCTAGAACCCGCGGCCCTTTGTTCTCAAGTTAAGCAATCTACCTCTGAGCCACTGCCCTCCCAGTCATTTAGAGAAAAAAGGAGGAAAGTAGGAATCTGATGACAAAAAGTATGACAATTCACTGTTTTCTATCACTCCCAGAATGTCATAATTTTTAAAAAGTAATCTCACAATCCCTATTTTTTTGTCTGTGGCAGCCAGTTGGCAAAAAAATTCTTTCACATTTCTTTGAATATGTTTGTGGCACCTAAAGTATAAAGGGGGGGGGGGGGGTTCTGTGGCCCACCTAGGCCCAATGAAGCTGTAGGATAAATGCTGCTATCTGTCGCAAACTCAGTTTTTACCCTTGTTTAAAAATGGCATAGATCCAGATCAGCTGGCTTCATATAGATCCATGTATTTACTCTCAAGGCAAATTATATCTTAATGATGGAATTACACCTCAGTATTGACTAGAAATCAGAAGATGAGTTTTTTTTGATTGATTTGATTCTTTACATTCCAGTCAACATATTTTCAGTCATATCAGAACGGGTATTCCTTGGTTTAACCAGTACTAAGCAGAGGATAAAGTGTTTATGCTCAAGGACACAACACAGTGCCGCCGGTGAGGCTCGAACCCGCAGCCCCTCAATCTCAAGTCAAGCACTCTACCACTGAGCCACAGCGCTCCTCAAAAAATCATAAGTTGATAAAGGGTAAACAGCTCTTTAGGTACTCACTGAACATGTGCTACTATGGGCGAATTATGTTTGAGTGGAAATCATACCATGACGGAGTATGAAATGAGCGGCAGAACCATACAGTCAAAAGAGCAGGTGGATAATTCATTCAAATGAGCCAATTTTCCAGGTATTGACCTTTAAATAGGTATTCACTCAGTTGTATTACCTGTAAAGGCAAATTTTGCTAAGTGTTTGGGAGCGCATTACAGTAGCTGATCCAGAGGGGGTTCGCTCCCCCTCCCCGCTATTAAATATCCTATAAAACTTGAAATAACTTGGTCTCACTGAGACCAAATTATTTCATTTTCATGGGATATTTAAGCCAAGTAGCTCAATGGGCAACGATCGCTCACCATGGTGCCAGCATAATGTTTGGAGACACCATAATTTACGATGCTCAAAGGCATATAACTCTGAACTTGAAACAGTGACCAGGAATTAATTCAGAAACATAAGATATTATGTTGGTTCTAGTTATCTGCAAGTATTAAAAAGACCTGAATAATAGTTGCATTGGAAACCTGGTGAAAGTGTAGTTTTCAGATACTCAAGGGCAGCTAACTCCATTGTCAGTTATGGTATCTGACTGAAATTCAAACTCATCCATACTTTTATGTATGTCCTGGTAACCTACAGGGATGAAGAATATCAAATGAAAAAATGAAGGTGCTAGAGTGGTCACAACATTATATAGTTATATTTAAGATGCTCAAGGGCAGCTAACTCTGTAGCTGGTGGATGGGTGTGGCGGAAAATCAAACTCATTCAACTTTTTATGGAAGTCCTTGTTACCTACAAATTAGAGATCCATTCAAAAATGAAGGTGCTAGAGTGGTCACAACAGATCTCCCATTGTAAATCTATGCAGATTTTTTATGATGCTCAAGGGAAGTTAACTCCACATTCTAAAGTTGGTTCTACTTTAAATTAAACTCATCCAAGCTTTTATGGTTGTCCTTGTTACCTGCAAGAATGAAGAAGATCCAATCAAAAATGAAGGAGCTAGAGTGGTCACAACATTATTCATTAATTTTTAAGATGCTCAAGGGGAGCTAACTCGTGTATAAAATTATGTTATAGGATCTTGACGAAATTCAAACTCATCCAAGCTTTAATAGTTGACCTTATTGTATGCAAGAATGAAGAAGATCCATTCAAAATTGAAAGCACTAGAGTGGTTGCAATATTTCTCCCATAATAAGTTTATAGGGATTTTTCCAAACGCTCAAGGGCAGGTAACTCATAAGCCCCTGGTCTGATCCTGCTGAATTTCGGACAAATCCAAGATATTATGGGTTTACTTGTTGCCAGCAAAAATGAAGAAGATCCAATCAAAAATGAAGGAGCTGGAGTGGTCGCAACATTATTCATTAATTTTTAAGATGCTCAAGGGGAGCTAACTCCAAAATAGGTGATGGGATCTTCAAGAAATTCAAACTCATCCAAGCTTTAAAAGTTGCCCTTATTGTATGCAAGAATGAGGAGGATCTTTTCAAAATTGAAAGAACTAGAGTGGTCACAACATTTCTCCCATTATAAGTCTATGGGGAATTTTCCAAACGCTCAAGGGCAGGTAACTCATTAGTCCCTGGTCAGATCCTACTGAATTTTGAACCAATCCGAGATATTATGGGTTTACTTGTTGCCTGCAAGAATGAAGAAGATCCAATCAAAAATGAAGGAGCTAGAGTGGTCACAACATTATTCATTAATTTTTCTGACGCTCAAGGACAGCTAACTCCGAAGTCAGTGATGGAATCTTGCTGAAATTCAAACTCATCCAAGCTTTAATAGCTGTCTTTATTGTATGCAAGACAGAGTCAGATCCATTCAAAATTGAAAGCACTAGAGTTGTCACAATATTTCTCCCATTATAAGTCTATGGGGGTTTTTCCAAACGCTCAAGGGCAGGTTACTCATAAGTCTCTGATCGGATCCTGCTGAATTTCGAACCCATCCGAGATATTATGGGTTTATTTGTTGCCTGCAAGAACGAAGAAGATCCATTCAAAAATGAAGGAGCTAGAGTGGTCACAACATTATTTATTAATTTTTCTGACGCTCAAGGGCAGCTAACTCCGAAGTCAGTGATGGAATCTTGCCGAAATTCAAACCCATCCAAGCTTTTATGGTTGGTCTTGTTATCTGCAAGAATGAAGAAGATCAATCCAACAAGTAGCTCAATGGGCAACGATTGCTCACCTGGGAGCCAGCATAATGCTCAAAGGCAGGTAACTCTGAACTTGAAACAGTGAAAAGGAACTAATTAAAAAAACATAAGATATTATACCAGTCCTGGTTATCTGCAAGTTTTAAAAAGTTCTGAAAAAAATGGTGAAAGTGTATTTTCAGATGCTCAATGGCAGCTAACTCTGTTGTCAGTGATGGGTTCTGACCAATCCAATCTTTAATGTATGTCCTGATAACCTCATGGATAAAAAAAATCAAATGAAAAATGAAGTAGCTAGAGTGGTCAAAACATTATACAGCTATATTTCAGACGCTCAAGATCAGCTAACTTTGTAATAAGTGGTTGGTTGTAGCAGATAATCTATCTCATTGAAGCTTTTATGGGTGTAATTGTTACCTGCAAGACTGAGGAAGATCCATTAAAAAATGAGGGTGCTAGAGAGGTCACAAAAGATCTCACATTGTAAGTCCATGCAGATTTTTCATAACACTCAAGGGCAGTTGACTCAACAGTCTGAGGTTACTTCTACTTAAAGTTCAAACTCATCCAAGTTTTATGGTTGTCCTTGTTACATGAAAGAATGAAGAAGATCCAATCAAAAATGAAGGCGCTAGAGTGGTCACAACATTATCCATCACTTTTAAAGATGATCAAGGGGAGCTAACTCCATAATAGGTGATGGGATCTTGACGAAATCCAAACCCATTCAAGCTTCTACATTTGTCCTTTTTATCTGCAAGAATTAAGAAGATCCATTCAAAATTGAAAGCACTAGAGTGGTCACAACATTTCTCCCATTATAAGTCTATGGGGATTTTTCCAAACCCTCAAGGGCAGCTGACTCATAAGTCCTTGGTCTGATCCTGCAGAATTTCAAACTCATCCAAGCTTATATGTTTGTCCTTGTTAGATGAAAGAATGAAGAAGATCCAATCAAAAATGTAGACGCTAGAGCGATCACAACATTATCCATCAATTTTAAGATGCTCAAGGGGAGCTAACTCCAAAATAGGTGATGGGATCTTGACGAAATTCAAACTCATCCAAGCTATTATAGTTGTCCTTATTGTATGCAAGAATGAAGAAGATCCATTCAAAATTGAAAGCACTAGAGTGGTCACAACATTTCTCCCATTATATGTCTATGGGGATTTTTCCAAATGCTCAAAGGCAGATAACTCGTAAGTCCCTGGTCCGATCCTGCTGAATTACATAGCCATCCGAGATATTATGGATTTACTTGTTGCCTGCAAGAATGAAGAAGATCCAATGAAAAATGAAGGAGCTAGAGTGGTCACAACATTATTCATTAATTTTTCTGACGCTCAAGGGCAGCTAACTCCAAAGTCAGTAATGGAATCTTGCCGAAATTCAGACTCATCCAAGCTTTAGTAGTTGTTCTTATTGCTTGCAAGAATGAAGAAGATCCATTTAAAACTGAAAGCACTGGAGTGGTCACAACATTTCTCCCATTATAAGTCTACGGGGATTTTTCCAAACGCTCAAGGGCAGGTAACTCATAAGTCCCTGGTCGGATCCTGCTGAATTTCGAACCCATCCGAGATATTATGGGTAACTTGTTGCCTGCAAGAAAGAAGATCCAATCAAAAATGAAGGGGCTAGAGTGGTCACAACATTATTCGTTAATTTTTCTGACGCTCAAGGGCAGCTAACTCTGAAGTCAGTGATGGAATCTTGCCTAAATTCAACCTCATTCAAGCTTTTATGGTTGGTCTTGTTATCTACAAGAATGAGGAGATCCATCCAAAAATGAACAAACTAGAGTGGTCACAACATTTCTCCCATTATAAGTCTATGGGGATTTTTCCAGACACTCAAGGGCAGCTAACTCATAAGTCTCTGGTCCAATCTTGCCGAAATTCAAACCCATCCGAGATTTTATGGTTGTCCTTGTTACCTGCAACTATAAAGAAGAACCAATCAAAAATGAAGTAGCTAGAGTGGTCACAAGGTTTTCCCCATTATAAGTCTATGGGAGTTATCTGTTGCCATGGAAACCGGAGTTCTGTTCCGATCTTACCCAAAACCTAATGCAGTCAATCCCCCACCCCAATGATGCTTCTGATGAAATTTGATTACGATTGGCCAGCTGGTCTCAGAGATATTAATGTTTGAAAGTGTGGACGAACGCACGCACGGACGGCGGCTTGAGTCTCATACTATAAGCTCACCCTGAGCCTTCGGCCCTGGTGAGCTAAAAATGAAGGTACTTGAGTGGTCACAACATTTCTCCCATTATAAGTCTATGGGGTTTTTTCTCGACGCTCAAGGGCAGCTAACTCATAAGTCCCTGGTCGGATCCTGCCAAATTTCGAACCCATTTGAGATTTAATTGTTGTCCTTGTTACCTGCAAGAATAAAGAAGAACAAATCAAAAATGAAGGAGCAAGAGTGGTCACAAGATTTTCCCCATTATAACCCTATGGGAGTTATATGTTGCCATGGAAACCAGAGTTCTGATCCAATCTTACCCAAAACCTAATGCAGTCAATCCCCCACCCCAATGATGCTCCTGATGAAATTTGATTATGATTGGCCAGCTGGTTTCAGAGATATTCATGTTTGAAAGTGTAGACAGACGTACACCCAATATTGAATATCGGGCCAGTGTATAAAGGGCCATTAATAAGGGGCCAAGTGTCCGAAATAACGGGCCAGTTTAGTTTCGAATCGCCCTTAATACCAGACTGACAAATTACTACGGGTCATTTCCAGTTTGGACGTCCATCACCATAGACATAAAATGGCCCTTTCTAAGAAGTTTATTTTATTACCTCCCCTGAGGTCCCCTGAATCATTTGAGGCAACTTACAGAGGGCCATGGCCCCTTGTTAAGAAATGGCCCCTTGTCTATCTCCAGATGATTAAAAAGGCCCCCAAATCCATATCAGTAGCACAGACGGACGGACGCCGGCTCTAGTCCCATACTATAAGCTCACCCTGAGCCTTCGGCTCTGGTGAGCTAATAAATGAGATAAAATCAGCAAAGTGAACCCCACACCCCTTTCCAGCAATCAATGATCCATCCCTGCATCAGGATGTTTACCTGGAAAATTCGCTCATTTGAATTATTTAAACATCCGCTCTTTTGCCTTATGGTTCTCCACTCTTTCGTAAAAATAAATATGCTCTTTAGTATTATGGATCCGCTCAAGCGTAAATCTCCCGCGACTATTGTGTGCTTTTAAGTTGAATAAATAAGTTTTACGAATCTTACCTGTAAGTTGTCTCACTTCCATTAAATTGTTGAACCTCACAGATCTTTGACTTTCTACAAGATAACAAAAAGAATTCATTATGGATGGAGTGTTGAACATGCTGGGAGCTGGCATGGATTTAGCACTGTCATACATGTGGTGGGTACTCAGTCAGTGGAAGTATCTTCAAGAGATGTTTCATATAAGCCAGGCCTCAACGAAAACAGATGTTGTTGGTACTCCTAAAGAAAGGTCTCATTGAGACTATTAGGGTGCCCACTCTGAGTCTGAAATGAAATTCCCTGACAATTTTTCAGTTATGTCCTGGGGTTCAACCAGTACTAAGCAAGGATTAATGTGTCCTGCTCAAGGACACAACACAGTAAAACCGGTGAGGCTTGAACCCGCAAGCACTCTACCACTGACCCACTGCACTCTCCCATTTTTTCCATCTGATTCACAACACTAGTGGACATTTACCAAAGCAGAAACAAATGGAAAATTGAACATCAAAATCCTTACCTATGTTAAAGCCACTGTGACCAGAAAATGCCTTGTTTGTATTAAGTCAAGTTGGTACACTTTCTTGGATTGAACCAGTAGTGAGCTATGTGAATAAAATTTCTTGCTCAAGGACACAACAATATGCTACTACTAATGTACTATCTACTGATGGATTCATACCCACAATCCAGGAACTCTGCTGCCTTAGCTACAGTGCTTCACTAAACACCTTGTAAGACCATTACAATTATCTATGAAGCCTCCCAGTCAAAATGTTTTGTTTGTTTGTGTTCATGCTTTTTTTGCCAGTCAACATTTTTTCAAACATGTCGGGACACATACTTGTCTTCCTGAGATGAGCCAGATCTAGGAAAAGGATAAACTGTCTTGCTCAAGGACATAACACAGAACCTCCAGTGGGTCTCCCAATTTGCGACTCTTCGAGCCACTGGGCTCTTCTGGTTCAACATGTACAAGACAGACCTCATTAATGTGTGACTGGTTATAACACAGATTTGTAGAAAACAGTCTCAGCTCTGTTGATTTAGAATTTATATATACAGAAATGTTAAGATTTACGGATCTCCCGTGTCACTAACGGAAAACTCTGCCGTTTTCCGCAAAACGGATTTTTAAAAAAAAATCACGGATTTAAAAAAAATCCGCTCATAGTCTTACCGTTTTTTTGTTAAAAGCCATTTCTTGTGATAATTTGGCGGAAGTCGCCGAGATAAATCAATATTGCATTATCGCGAGACCTGACGATACCTGCTAGCGTGCTTCATGTTTGCGAAAATGATCAATATTGATATCGTAAGGAAGCTTGGTAGTTTCGAATAGCTGTCAGGTAAAGCATCTCAAAGTCACTGAAAAATCGATATCAATTAAGGGCTTGAATGTAAACCGAATAATACAGGTACAAATAATCCAAGCGGCTGTATAACTTGATAAAGCCAAAAAAGATGGCGACACGCGAATCATCGCCAGGGATTAGCCCAGCAAAAAAACGAATACGGTATAGAAGAGGGTCAAATTTTAATGCAGAATATACAAGAACGTTTGACTGGGTTATGGCCAGCGGCAGGCGTACTGCAAGGTTTGCAGTAAGCATTTTAGCATCTCTCACGGCAGGATTGACGACGTCTGTAGACATGGGGAAGGCAAAAAGCATTTAGAACTTCAAAACGGATTTTTTAAAAAAATCACGGATTTTCCGCGCGTTGTCCCGCATTTTGTCAGAAACTTAACATGTCTGTATATATGCAACTAATTGCAAGGCACTTGAATTTATAAGCTATTCATAATGGACATACCTGTCAACTCATTTATGTCTGAGGAACTGCTACTTTTATCATCATACTTTAATGGTACATAGATTGGCTCACTCTGAAACAAACATGAGATTTTTATTACCATATTAAGCACATACAGTGAAAAAAAGGTGTTCTATTGTCACAATAATAAGTGCACACATTGAAAAAATAGATTTTAACTGCTCAATTAGATGCACACAGTGAAAAATGATATAATTATTGTCAAAAACACACACAATTTTAAAAAAAATCTATACACTCTTTTGAAAACAGTGTAGATTAAGATTGAGATGAAGCCACCTGCTTTTCATTTGCACAATAAATCCATGTTGATAATGAAACACCACTATAACATACACAGGACTTTAGCTAAGAGTGCATAACGAAAATATAATTTTCTTATTTCTCAACCATAACATATGTTGTGGGTACTCAAAAGAACCGTCTCAATGAGACTGTTCTTTTGAGCACCCAAAGCATATGTTAAAATGCAGATGCGCAGTCTGATCTGAGTCCTTGATTGGCTCACATGCCAACTTGAACCTTATGATGGACACTGACTCATATGCTCTCCTTTTGGGTGAACCTACATAGACTATCAACATAGGTTTAGATAAATACAGAATACAAGGTGAGTGTCTTTTGATATCAAGTTTACCAGGCTAGGCTTTGAGAATGCTTGTTGACATTACGGGGCTTGCCAAGATATAGAGAATACTAGGTGAGTGTCTTTTGATATCAAGTTTACCAGGTTAGGCTTTGAGAACGATTGTTGACACCGCGAGGCTTGCCGAGATATAGAGAATACTAGGTGAGTGTCTTTTGATATCAAGTTTACCAGGCGAGGCTTTGAGAACACTTGTTGACATTGTGAGGCTTCAACATGTGTTCTCAAAGCCGAGCCTGGTAAACTTGATATCAAAAGACGCGAACCTGGTATTCTATTTATTAGTTTTCCTATTGTTTCTCCTTTCAAACTAGCGATTATGACGTAATTATCGATTTTTGTGTTGATTCAGTGTCATTAGCGACATCATTCAAAAAGTGAAACGTCATCATGACCTGATAAAGGTGCATGACGTGAGATAGACAATGTTTATCAGGCAACGTACGACAATGCAGTTAATATGAGAGGCAACTGATAAACAAATATTTTAAGTGTAAAGTTGTAAATATTTTCTTACCCATCAGTGTTAACATATGTTTTGGGTGCTCAAAAGAACCGTCTCATTGGGATGTTTCTTTTGAGTACCCACATATGTTTTGGTTGAGAAATAAGAAAATTAACTTTTGGGTACACACTCTTAACTAAAGGCCTGCCTGTATCAAGCCTTCTTTGCTGTGTTGATCATACTAGATGACACATTTTTAGATCTCATTGGTTCAGATGAACAAAAATTTTGAGGGTAAAATTGTGAATATTTATTACCCATCAGTTTTGACATTTCTTTGAGTGCTCAAATGAACCAGCTTGTTGAGACAGTTCTTTTGAGTACCTATAACATATATTTTGGTTGAGAATTGAAATTAATTTTTTAATTATAAACTCTTATTTAGAGGCTTGAATTACTTAACTCATGCAGGGTTCATACAGGCAAGATTGTGTACAATTCAAGGACTTTTCAAGGACTTCTAAAAAAAATTCATACTGTTTTCAAGGACTGAAAACTTAAGAAAAAATACTGATTTACACGTTAAAATTCTACTTCTGAAATGCTAGAGTCCATTACTAAAGATATTAGTTTAAGATAATTAGTATAAAATTGTGGTTCCTTTATTTGGTGCAGCATATGCTGCACCAAATAAAGGCACCACAATTTATACTGATTAAGGGTTCCAAAAACACTGTTGAATCATCCTGTAGATGGTAAAATTCAAGGACTTTTCAAGGCCTTTGAGTGTTTTTCAAGTACTATTCCAGCCAAATTTAATTTTCAAGGCCTTTCAAGAAAGTCCTATATATTCAAGTACTTTTCAAGCCTGTGCGAACCCTGTCATATGTGTATAGTGCAATTTTTGGCTCATCTATACTTTTCAGTAATAAGAAAATATCCTCCTGGACAAGTCCATTTCTCTATTGAGGACAGGTAAAAACCAGGGTGAGATTATGTTCACTTACCAATAGCCCCTCTCTCTCTAAGATGTCATGGTTTCCTTCACCTGTCAAAAGCTGGAAGAAAAGGGAAATACAGTTACCACAGTGTAATTAGCAAGTAAGGACACTGGTTGTTGATAACATCAAAACTTGATGACACAGCTATAGATCAGAAAAATCCAGATATAATGATTCCCTAACCCATGACTCTTGAGTGTTGGGAAATACTGTAATTTTTGTTGTTGTTGTCTGCTGAATCTTTTTAAAAAAAATATTTTAGGAGTATCATCAAACAGTTTGGATTCTGAACATGCCTGACATTTTGTCAGGCCTGATCCGAGTCAAAACAGTTTGCCAGGGATACCATTAGACAACACTTGTATGTTAAGAGTTAAAAGCAACATCAAATAATTGAAGAGGAACAACTCACTAAATGTTTCACTGTATACAAGTTAAGAAATCATAAGAGATTGAGAAGAATCAGGGCTACAGTATATGTTCTAATATTACTTTATTTTCTAACACTAGTTGCCGGATAAAAAGGCCAAACATCACAGACTCAGATCAGACTGATTATTCAGAAGCAGTCAGATCAGTCTTCCCTGTTTGCTTTTCTGGCATGTTTACTATGAGTTCTAGCTCTGATGACCAACGTTTTATTTGATAAAAGAAAGAGAAAAGTGTTCAAAATTTTAGAACATTTACCTTAAACAATTTAGTACTTCACAAAGAGCCAATCAACAGTTTTGATCCAATCTGTCCTAAAACTAAATGCAGTTGATCCCCTAGTCCAACCATGCTATACTTAAGAAACAGATCAGCTCTAGCAGTGAACTGTTAAGTATTAATTCACTGTTTGGAGGTCAGTTGTAAAGAAGATCAAATCACGAGCGCATAGCGTACAACTGACAGACAAACAGTGAATTATATTACTCAACAATTCACGTACAGGAGCTGATCTATTTCGATTCTAACACACAATAATGGATGAAAACACATTTGAAGATTTCAGCTTCTTTAAACTTTCAGCCCTTGCACTGAAGTATTCCCCCCAATAATTGGACTGTATGTATCGCTTAGGTTTACATGTATTTGTAAGGTATTTCAAGCGCAAAAACGGCGTTACACCGTTTAGCGCCATGAATGACGTCATTTTGTAGTAACAAATGATGTCAGCTAGCACGCACTTTCCTCACGCTTTCGAAACTGTGAATGATTGTTTGATATATCATGTTCTTTTAGCATTGACTCTATAGGCAAGGTGTGTTAGAATTAAAATTTTATGAAAATTGGCCTATTAGTTTAATCCACTAATTTTCTATTTGAAAGTGGGTACAGATGATGAATAACCAGAAAGAACCATGCCTATAATACAAGCTCACTTTCTTTGTGAGCGAAGTGGCTCAGTGGTAGAGTGCTTGACTCGAGACCGAGGGGCCGCGGGTTTGAGCCTCACCGGCACCACTGCGTTGTGGTCCTTGAGCAAGACACATTTATCCTAGCTTAGTACTGGTTCAACCCAGGAAGACCCGTCGCTGTTAAACTGAAAGATTGTTGATGGGAAGTAAAGAATCAAATCAAACAAAACAAACAAACAAGCTCACTTTGTGAGCCTTTGGCTCAGTTTAGCCATAGGATCAGATAAACAAAACTTTTGAGTGTAAAATTGTAAATATTTTCTTATCCATCAGTTTGAACATATGTTTTGGGTGCTCAAAAGAACCGTCTCATTGAAACGGTTCTTTTGAGTACCCACAACATATGTTTTGGTTGAGAAACAAGAAAATTAATTTTTTGGTACGCACTCTTAACTAAAGGTCTGGGTTAGCTTATCATCACAATTTTACACTAAAAAGGTTTGCTTGTCTGGACTTTTTGTCTGAATGACTTTAAATGCTACAGTGCAGTCCCTTACACCTCGTTATACATCTAACGCAGATTTAGATATAACACGTCCATAAGTGAACCTGTAAAATATAAAAAAGTTAGTTCAAAATTAAAGCTTCTTCGAGCTTATGTTTATGTTGTATATCTTGCCAACTCAAAATAAATCTTGTCTTGTCCTATAATGTGGCTCCCATATTATTTACCATGTAATTTTTCAAAGGCATTATAGGAAAATGACCATGAAATGGTCATTTTCCTATAATTCCTTTCAAAAATGGTCCCTTTAGAATAATGGTTGGCTTATAACATAGTCCATTTCTATGGACCCAAAATATAGTGTAATAAAGGGAGAACACTGTACTTACTTTATGTTTCTTGCACTGCTGTCGCCATGGTTTCCAGAAGAGAAAGCCAGTGAGGTAGAGTGTAAACATAGCTGTCTTGGCATATGTACTGAAGAATGGTTTACTGAAGTGTTCATCTTTGAATAAGGACTGAAAGACATAGGACTAAGGTGTAGATAAACAAACATTTTGAGCTTAAAAATGTTAATATTTTCTTAAACATACATGTACATTATGACACAAGTGTTTGGTGCTCCAAAGAACCCTCTCATTGAGGCAGTTCTTTTGTGTACCCACAAACTATGTTTTGGTTGAGAAAAAAGAAAAATAATTTTTAATTATGCACTCATACATGTATCTAGAGGCACGGAATAAACAACAGCAACAAAATAAAGGTTATCAGGACTTAGTTAAGTGTGTAATGAAAATTTAATTTTCTTATTTCTCAACCAAAACATATGTTGTGGGTACTCAAAAGAACCGTCTCAATGAGACAGTTCTTTTGAGCACCCAAAACATATGTTGAAATTGATGGGTAAGAAAACATTTACAATTGTACCCTGAAAATTTGTGTTTATCTAAACCTGAGGTTATAGAGAAACTACACTGTACAGTTCTGGTAAAAATGTCAATATTTCTCCCTTCTGCCGAGAAACATTGTGAAAAAGGGCAGAGAGAAATTTTGTGGTGTTTCACGACGAAATTTCTTGCCATTTCTCTGCGAAAAAGATAAGTGTAGCCTGAATATGAACAGGAAAAATGAAACCTATTGTTTTCTCCATGAAACAATGTTTTTTGCATCAAACTTTTACAGTGTTTTGCGACGAAAATAAGATTATTGAAACATGGAATTTATTCCCTTTTGTTGCAAAAAATGGCGGCCAATCATTGAATTTTTTTTTCGTTAAAAGCATGGTATTTATATAACATACTGAGAGATCTTGAGATCCAGGCATGCTACAATGGACCATGCTCAATGTTAAACAAGATGTTTGGGATGTTATCTCCAGCACTCTAGATAAGCAGCGTATTTGCGTAAAAACGCAATTAAAATCCTCAAAAAAGCAATTAAAATGAAATGTGTGCGTACCGAAAAGCAATTCTAACGATCGGTATGCAATTACATGCGATGTCATTGCGTACCATTTGGTCCATTTCATTTCCATTCGGGTAATAAACAAATGCCAGTCGGGTGTTGATATTATTTTACTAGCGGGCACGCAATATAACTCTTTTTTGTGAATAAAATATCGGTGCCCAGTCCAGTATTTCGCAGAAAGACACTATGATGAAAGTGAAACTTTGCAAAGTGTACACGCTCGAATGTCAACAAGGGGATGAGATTTTCGTCAGGTACAATAAAATCCGCTAGTTTGATAGTTTGGAAAGGCTGACGATGGGAGTGAATAAATATGATGGCTTCATGCAATATGAAAACGTGTTATCACAGAAAAAAACGTGTCATAAAAAAATATGAAAATACGCAATTGTTTTTGCAAGTACGCAAATGAGGATAACCAGGTTGCGTAAATACCCAATTGACACAAAAGCTTATCTAGGGCGCTGTATTTCAGTTTGGAAGATAAACATTTAAGCAGTTTGAAACAGCTATGGAATTTTTATGAAAGGAATCAACTTTGATGATATTGGGATTATGCCAACAACAGACACTGATTTTCAGAAGAAATCTTTGTTACATAGAACACATGGAAGCAACTGTCTTCATCAAAGACGGTTTAACCCTTTACTCCGTATAGGCTATTTTGAAATCATAACATCATTTTCTATTTCTAGACAACATGGAAAAAATTCAAGAAAAATTTTAGTTAAGTTTTGAATACTTTTGAAAATATTATGGAAAATGGAACATTTGCTCCAAAAGAGCAAATGCTCCATTTTCCATAATACTTTCAAATACGTGATATTTCAAAGGTGTCAAAAGGTTTTATTATGGAGAAAAGGGTTAACATTGGGAGAGTAGTGATTTCTGTGGCAAAAAGTTTATTTTACCAAAGTTAAGCAATAACAACATTTTAAAAGGAAAATGAGAGTGACTTCAACTTGAATTACCTACATGTAGCTATAATAGCTAGCTTTTTATAAAAAATAAAAGCATATACACATACATGAATATAGAAAATACTAAATTTGATTGCTGCTTAATATATATGTATGTTTTGTTTGATTTGCTTAGACTTTACATTCCAGTCAACAATTTTTCAGTTATGTCAGGATGGGTCTTCCTGGGTTGAACCAGTACTAAGCAAGGATTGATGTCAATAAGGCTCAAACCCACAACCACTCAGTCTCAAGTCAAGCACTCTGCCATTGAGTATACATATATGCCTAGGTCCAGATAAACAGGATTTAGAGCATAAAATTGTGATTATTTTCTTATCCATCAGTTTTAACATGTTTTAGGGGCTCAAAAGAATGGTCTCATTGAGACGTGGTGAAATGTTGCTTTATAACTTCATATCAGATCAAAAGCTATCTTGATACTGCTTGACGATGTTTTTTTTACCTGTGTTATCGAGCACCACAGTTTTTACACAGGGTAACCTACAATATGAGATTACTACCCCTACAGTGGAAAAAGAAGAAGAGTACCCACAACACATGAGTTGGTTGATAAATAAGAAAATTAAATTCTAATTATCCACTCTATCTAGAGGCCTGATGTATGGTATCCTTACCTTTGTTAATTCTGATGAGGCCACCCAAATGATGTCCACAATCAACAAGACAAATATTCCTAAGACAAATCTCTGCTGTTTTGTGAGGCCTGTCAAACCAAACATGGTGAATTATTGCTGTATAACTTCATATCAGACTAAAGCTATCTTCATCTTCATACTGCTTGATGATGTTTTTACCTGAAATTATAAGTTAACTTGGTTACATGTATTTCAACAATAAAACCATTGTTCATAGGTTTAGACAAACATTTTTGAGAGTAAAATTTTTGTAAATGAGCTGTGACATATGATTTTCAACAATGTGATATTTTGACAAGTGTAGACTCAGAAGAGCCATGCAGACTCCTTTTATGCTTAGAAACTCCAAATGATGTTCGGTCAGTAGCTTAACACTCATAGAATATTAAAGCGACAAGCAAAGTCTCTGATCAGACTGCGCGTATGCGCAGGCTGATCTGAGGCTTTGCTGGTCACACAAACCATATTGTTGGAAATCTAATGTCACGGCTCAAATATTTTCTTACCCGTCATTTTTAACATTTGTTTCAGATGCTCAAAAGAACAATCTCATTGAGACAGTTCTTTCAAGTGCCAACAACATGTTTTGGTTGACATAAGATATTTTTTTTGTACACACTCTTAACTAAAGTTTAATATGTTTTGGTTGCTAAAAAGAACCATCTCACTGATACAGTTCCTTTGAGCACTCACAATATATGTTTTGGTTGACAAATAAGAAAATCATTTTTTGTATGTACATACACACTCTTAACCAAAGGCCAGGCCTCGAGGTTATAAAACTTGACTACAGTCTCAGACTCAAAATAAAGCACAATGATTGGCTGCTTGCGGACACGTGTCCGCAAGCAGCCAATCATTGCACTTTATTTTGAGTTTGAGAATGAACTCAAGCTTTATAACCTCTAGGCCTGGTTGTTGTACCTGTCACAGGTGGAGCAGCTAGTTAACAAACGACAAGAACCTTCCTCAGTTCCCATTATAATGACCTGGAGTGAAGCCACACATTCACTGTCAGAAAAGCACCGCTGAAACAGAGCTCTCACTTACTGCTGATCTGGGCTTCTGAACTCCCATTTTTGGTGCTGGGGCTCCTGTATTTTGAAAAAGGCTATATTTTGTGTGGTGGCTTCAAGCTTATGGAATCAGAGGGCTGATTCTCCAATGGTTCTCCTGCTTCCTAACACAGCGAAAGATGTGCGTTTTTGTAGAAGGTGAAAAATCACATCCTGTCAATGTTGGCTCAGGTGTACCACAAGGTACTGTGCTAGGAAAGAAGTGCTACCTGCTTAGTTCCTGAACCAAAACAAGTCATTTCTATACTATCAATGATCAGATCCATAAACAGGTGCAGGACAATCCCTACCTTGGTCTTACTATCTCAGACAACTTAAAATGGAAAACACATAAAAATTATAACATCTGTAAAAAGGCAAACTCTACGCTAAGATTTCTCAGAAGAAACCTGGGTCACTGCCCAAAACCATGCAGGAAAAATGCCTATTCAGCTCTAGTTCGCTCTAAAGTCGAATATGGGAGTATCATCTGAGAACCCTACATCCAAAGCCACATAGACAGACTGGAGAGAATTCAAAGATCCGCCGCTCGTTTCATCACCCGTGACTACAGATCCAGACTGGAAGGTTGTGTTACAAAAATGCTCCAGGAATTGGACCTACCAACCCTACAAGAGACGGCGACAACAGAGGCTGACGTTTCTGTATAAGGTGGTGAATGAGCATGTACCAGCAATCAACATTGAACATTATCTCAAGGCACAAAGACCTAAAAGAACTATTACTTCTGCTTCTGCTGTGTACTAGCCTCCTTCAATTTTCTGAAGATTATGCATCGCATTGCAAACAATACTTCCTGTGAAGGTGTCAATCCGGGTTTTTGAGTTGATACTCGAGACAATCCATGTAAATAAGTCTTAGCTGTTCGGGTTTAGTTGTCAAATTTAAAAGAATCACTATTTACATATTAAAAACATCAATATCTGCTAGGCTAGTAGGTTAGTCCCGACACTGAGGCCTTGAAGGCTTCCAGTGTGTCCAGGTCTGGGATGTCAGGAGGAAGCGCATTCCAGTCTCTCACAGTCCTGGGGAAGAAAGACATCCTTCTCTTCTCTGTTCCACAGGTGATTGTTTGGAAGGCTCGTGAGTGGCTGTGCCTTGTCGGTCTTTTCTGTGGTGTCAATCTTGAGTCTTTGCTGATGGCTACCAGTCCTCTGTTGATTTTGTACATCGTGCAAAGGTGCATGTCCTTCCTCCTGTTTTCCAGGCTTCGCCAGTTTAGGGTCTTGAACATGTCTGTGACGCTGGAAGTGTTGTGGTGCCTATGGAGAACATATCTAGCCGCCCTACGTTGGACCATCTCAAGTTTCTTTTTGTTTTTCTGAGTGTAAGGGTCCCACACATTACTGGAATACTCTACCAGGGGGCGAACAAGACTGAAGTATGCCTGCTGCTTGATGGAGACCATGACGAGAATATCTGTTTGTTGGTTAATGTGTAGGTTGTTTGAAAGGTCGTCAATGAATTCTATCAGCTGCGTCTCGCAGGATCTGCCCCTTCTGAAGGCATGCTGTAGTTGGTATAAGATGTTATTCATCTCCCCATGGTTCATGATCTGGCTGGCAATCACATGCTCAATGATTTTGCAGCAAACACTGGTGAGCGAAATGGGCCAGTAGTTCTCTGCCTGATATTTCTGTCCTTTCTTGAAGGCAGGGGTGACATTAGCGGTGCGCCAATCATCAGGGACTTCTCCTGTTGCCAGTGACTTGCGGAATATCATTAGAAGGAGAGGGGCTATGTCTTCGGCCAGCTCCTTCAGCAGTCGTGGTCCAAGGTTGTCAGGTCCTGGGGATTTGTTTGGCTTGAGATCTTTCAGCAGCTTTGTGATACCATTTAATGTTATGTTGATATTGTCTAACACTGGGAACTGGCTCTCTACTGTGGGCATCTGGTAGTTTTGAGAGAAGTCTTCCCTTGATACCTCTTCACTGCTGGAGAATACTGACTGAAACTGTTTATTGAGCAACTCTGCTTTATCCACAGGGTGTGAGTAGAGCTTCCCGTCTTGTTTCAGTGATGAGACACCAGTCTTTCCATTCTTCTTGTGTTTGACATAAGTCCAGAAACGTTTCCTACTTTGATGGTCACTCTCATGCTCTCCTGGTGTCACTATCCCCTCTACATAGTTCCAGTAAGCCCGTCTGTATTTCTTCTTGACTCGATGTTTCAACTCTAAATATTGTTGAGCATGCTGTGGATCGCCTGTTTTCTTCATGATTTTGTAGTATCATTGCTGTTTCTTCATCAGTTTTTTTAGATCCCATCCTATCCATGGGCTTGGACTGTTTGTGAGGTATGTGGGTGGCTGCACTAGTCTGCAAGGTATCTCTGAACGTTGTCCACATATCATTCACATTCACTGCATCAGAATCATACATGATGGTGATAGAGTCCATCAGTGATGCCATATCGGATCTGATGAGGTCACAGTTGGCTCGCTTGTACAACGGGATTTGGCGTGGTTTCTGGCTGTACTTGATGGGCCTAAGGTCAAACTCTGCGAATATGATGTCGTGGTCAGAGACTCCTGGAAGTACATCAACTCTGAGAATCTTATCTGGCTGGTTGGTGATGAGGAGGTCTAGGGTATTAGAGCCAAACAATATGAAAACTTTGTCAAACAGAACATTGTCGAAAATTCTATATGTAATAACACCCAGTGCTTTAGGCCCATATTAGCAAAAACTGAAAATTTCAAACATTCATATTTTGTGAGAACAGTGATAGATTGGAACAGACTCAGTGATAGTGCCATGAATGCAGATTCCATCACATCATTCCGGACATCCTGTTTCCTGTTTCCTCTATCTGAACCTCCATGGATGGAGAACAGCACATATATTGTGCGAATAACGTATTTCTTCTTGAGTTAAAAGTTCATTTTTAAAACATTGATAAAAACATTATTAAAAGGTAGAGGGCGATAAAAAGTTCACACTCTGGATAATTTGGTGCTCCGATATTTACAGTGACACGGTACGTATATACATATCTGTCCCCTGGACCTGTTTACTCTATTTGATCGGGGTGATTAAGGAATAAGGAGTCTGTATCTGTTTGTATGTAGCACATGAGTCAGCCTTCTGGCATGAAATTCCAGACTTGATAAGTCCTGTATCTTCAATCTTTTGTTCAATATACTTTCTTGACTTAGTAAAACTGAACAGTCAATGATAATTTGGAGTTTGGAACGGGTATCAAGTATCCTGTATTCCTTTCCAGTTAAATTAAGGTAAGTTTCACTGATTTTGGTTAATATAGGGTTTCTAAATTTTTCCAACGTTTCACATAACAGAATATAATGTTCAACTGTTTCTTCAGCATTCCCACACAGTAGACATTTAGAGTTAATTTGGGTATTTTTGAATTTACTTCTAGTGGTCTGAAGTACGTAACTTCCACACATCAGTCTTAGTTTTGAAGGCAACCGGATCACGTCGCGTGCCGAGTGTATATTGATTTTTAAAAGTGGATGAATAGTTCCAAGCTTGTAACTTTTCATATTCAGGAATTCCATTGTTGAATAAAAGGCTGATGAGGTAATAATGTCATTCTGCCAGTATTTGTTGACGGTTTTGTTTACAGTTGCTTTCCATGGATTCTTTTCCGGCGGGTTAATTAAATGTTCATGAATATCACCAAGTTAATATTTTAAGAAAATCTTTCTAGCATGTACGAACCAGCTACTGCTTTTTTCATTCTTTATCGTTAGTTGCCTAATAGCTATTTCTTTTTCAACTGAGGTATTATCCTGTCAAGCTACATTGTTAAGTGATGTCAGTATTTTCTTGTCAATTTGACCTTCAACTGGTAGGAATCCAGAGATAACATAAACAGATACATCTGCAGTGCTCGTTGGAAGCGATAAAATTTGTTTAAGCATTTTCTTTTGATAGGTTTCCAGTTTATTTATTAATGTCTTACAGGGCAGTACTAACTCAAGCCTGTACAGCAACACAGGAAGTACATAGGTTTTCACTAGATGTAGATTTGTTTCTGGGTCCAGACCATTATGTCCATGCATACCACTAGACATGAGACTATATACTACTCTTCTGGCTTTCTTGCCGTTCAGTAAAAGCCAGTATTGGTCTCTTAGACATATTGATCAGATTCAGAGCGCATCGGCGAAAACACAAGAACGACGAAAATAGAATATGCCAGGATAAGAATTCCTTTATTGAAGCCTCAGTCATCAGGTCTAAGAAACGCATAAAAATTTCTGTCAAACGATAGAATATCTGTCATTTCATAGATTTTACCAATCTATAAAACGACAGATATGTCATTATTTTATCACATTTTCATGTGCTACTTTCTGTTTCAACAAAACCGCAAGATGTCGCAAGGAATACACAAGCATAGACAGGTAAAATATCATTTTTGAGAACATTCCAAGTTGATCTATTGCTGCACTTTGAAGAAAACGGTTGTAATAGAATAGTTTACACACTTAAATTTACCGGAAGTGCCATTTAAAGTTGCAAATATCGATTGAAATTGTCTCAGTTTTCACTTCTCACATCTGTCAGCCATATGGGCAAAAGTGTTTGTAGTCAGGGGCGATCGGGACTCCCGTGCGAATTTGATGCCGATTTATGGTGACCTATACCAAATCAAACTTTAGGGGATAACTAATGAAAATCACCTGGTCACCCATCTGGGTTTCACGTCTGGACGTCATTATGACGTCATCAAAATAACGTATATTGTATCAGTGCAATTTAAACGGTATGTCCATTGTAGTCTATGGCGATCAGGACTTTCTTGCATTTTGTTTGCCAATTTCAGTCGAAATGCACCAAATTTAATCTTAGGAGGTTAATAATTAAAATTAACATGTCGCCCATAGTGTTTTCGCATCAGAACAAAAAGATGACGTCATTGAAATGACGCCTAATATGTAAATACCACATATATATGCGTTTTGTCAATTTCCAACGCATGGAAATATGCCTTTAATAAACTGGCAGCCTTATCATGACTGAATACAAACTCTTTTAAATCGTAACATACAAAATAAATTCAGATAGTGTAAAGTCAGTTCGAGGGTGGGACGTAAATGCCGTCACGATTTGCGAATAAAAAGACAGTGGAGTGAATGAAAAACACGATAATGAACTGTGTAAATATATTCTCTTATGCTTATATATATCCTCTGACCAATTACCTTTGGGTCTTTCTATTTCAAACAATTGATGCAGAATACGTAAAATGAGCCAGTCCGGGTAGAACATGTGTGTATGTCAAAGCTTTTATAGTAAATGTAAATAAAAGCCCGAAAACATTTTTTCTAGTACAACATATCAATATTGTAATTAGAGTCACGCTCAAAAGCTTTTGGCTTATCTGTAGCTGCTTATCCTACACCCAAAGAAAAGATAGTAGTTATAATAATTTGCATACACTATCAACCAAACTCATTATAGTCCGATTTTGACCCCTGAAGGACCAAACGTTAGAAGAGTCTACTTAGTAGTAAGTTCATGATATGGAAATAAGGATAAACCCTCTCTAAGTTACCCATTGTACTTCGATAGCACGGCCAATAGAAAACTGTTACAATCTGATTTATCTTTCGCATGCTTATATGTAGAATCGTCTTCAAAGGTCAAAATCGGACAATAAGGCATTCTTGTTGATACGGCTAAAGAAATATCTAAATCCACATGAAAATAGTTGTTCAAAAGTCATTAGCATATTGACCACTGGCAATATTTTACATGAGTCCTCTTCTGCTCCACGGCAACACAAATCAGTACAATATAAATGGTTTACATACAGATGTTTCGCATGTATACAGACATGCTGCAACTACATTTTATCAGCTGCAGAGGGGTTTCGGGTGCAGGAGGCAACATGCGCGGATCCAGGGATTTTTTTAAGTCTTATTTAGTCCTCAGCTTATTTTACAGTTTACAGAGGGGGTTCAATGGTTTTATTGCTGAGAAAACTATACTTATACTTTACCAAGGATCCAGAGGGTGTCAAACTTTTTCCAGAGGGGGGGTCCAAATGCTAAGTTCTTTAGAAACCCATGTACGTACTTGTTATTTTCCAGGGAGGGGGGTGTCCGGACCCCCTATCCCCCTCTGGATCCGCACATGGGCATTGTCATCATAACGGGGCAATATTTATCACAGTCCCACTTCTAACCATAATTGTCAGGCATTGATTTGTCAGGATTAATGACAGATGAGGTTTTCCAAATGATGCACTGGTACTGCGCACGTTTGACACCTTCGAGAAACACAGCTCTTGGAAGTGGTAGTTTTTGCAATTTTTTTCTCCCAAATATCCACTACGTCAACGACGTGAGTCGAACAATATCGGTGACTGGCTAATTCAAAGTAAGAAAGACGGCAAAGATCAGGAATCGATACAATCAAGTACCACACCTGACCCAGGATACCAATGGGAAAGTTAGACATCACAGACGAGAGCTAAGAAGTCAGGACAATTTACAAATATATTACTCTTGTGCATCCGCCACAGTGCTTTCTGAGCCGAGGTGAAAGAATGCATCGTGGATAGAGTCTCTAGCATAGCTAAATGCCTGCCAATATGATTTCTTGCTCTTTCCTGACATTGAACTAGTTAATATCAGCACCTGAAAGTGCATGGAATTCGATCAGAGCCCTGGTTGTGACATCACCAATGCCACATTGACATCTTTAATAAGTGTTCTGATCATAGAAACTTGATGATATATGAGCAAGACTGTTTAAGAAAATGTAAAATATCAACACTCTGCAATTGTTTTATATATGTTTTATTTAAGCGGCGAAAACAAAATTTGCTCCTCTGCAAAACTGGGAGTAGTGTTGTGCATTAGCTCATATAAGACAAAATATTTAAGATAGAAAAGCAAACTTTGGTTTTTGTATTCGTCAATTGAGTATAGGTTTGTTAAACCTAATCTAAAACGATATTCATGTATATTCCATAGGGAACAATGTTAAACACATATGATAATTTTACTCTTAATTCAAGATTTCGGCCAAAGGCCTTTATCAAGAAAAACATGCACTTCAATGTCAACTACATAGTCTCTGTTCCACTATCTTGTAGTTGACATTGAAGTGCATGTTCTCTTGATAATGGCCTTTGGCCGAACTATTGAATTAAGAGTAAAATTATAATGATAATCTAAAACGGTTTGAAACTAACTCAGAGCAGTCGTTTAACTAAATGACGATAGCCAAAATTACCACTTTTAAATTATAATTAAGTTCATGTAACGCACATAATACAACATGTAGCCGTAAACAGCTGTCATATATAGTAAAGTCATCCAATAATTTGCAGACTATTAGAATGTTCATTGATTAGCTAGTTTTAAAGTTTTTTCTGTAGCTCAAACTTTAAATTTTCTTATTCTCAAAATGATAAAGTAACATATGTAACAAGCTGTTACAGGCTAACACCCATGCTTACAGTGTGCAGACATCTCCTATTCGATGCACCTTGAATTGGTACATACGATAGAGTATATCTAAAAGAGTTTGGGATGGAGCAGGTCAATACTCAGCTTGCAGTCAAAATCTTGTTTGATGATTATTCTGGTTTTTATGAGATGAGGAGGACAATTATTTTACCAGAGTGGCAGAAATAATAATCGATATTGTATATGACTTGGATAAGGATTGGTTTAGAATATTTACATTAGAAACGGACATTTACTAAATTGTACTGTTTAAATGTGAAACGATTATTTTCTATGTTCCTCTAGGATGTATCTTTATTTTAGAATTATTCAAATTAGGAAATATTGAAAACAAATATTCATAACATCTGTAACAAAGGTACAGGGGCTTAATAATCATCAATACCTAAGACTTAGGCACCAGAGGCTGGAGACTTTAGCTTGAAAAACATGCGAAATATATTCATTTTATCCTGAAATATCATCTCTTACATCAAGTCAATGTCCTTGCTCATTAATTATGTCATGTAACATATATTACAACCTTTAACAAGTGCTTCAATCTTGATGTTTAACCTGCAAATTCTATAATTTTAATTATATGAGCAAGACAATCCCAAATATGCAAGATATCCAACAGCAGCAAATGTTTTCATATATTTTTACTTAAATGATGCCTACCAAATTTGGCTCCTTAAAATTGGGTATAGCCTTTGGGTTGTTTAATTGCACGTATAAGACACTATATTTAAAGTATAAAAGCAAACTTTGGATTTTCTCCAAACAAAATGAGTTTGTTAGTACAAAATAATCAAAACATTTTGGAAAATGCACATATCAGCGAAAAGGAAATGATATAGGTCACAAGTTTCATATTTAAAGGGTAATCTAATTAAAGAAACGTACATAACACCACAGGAAGCTGTATTTTTGCTCCAAAAGAATTTATATGTAGCTAAAGTTGTCAATATGCAGACCATATGAGTAATTTAAATAATTGGCAATCTTTCTGTAGCTCAAACTTTTTTTTTTTTTTTTTGTAAATTTAATATGGTAACATATGTTACAGGCTGTCAGAGACTAACACCCCGGCAAACATAGTGCAAACATCTATTAAAAGACGCAGCTTAGAATCATCTTTTAGATAGGATAAGGTTGCAAAATTCCCCAGGGGGAGCAATAACATTCTCAGCCATCAGTCTAAATGTGGCTCGATAAGTTGGGTATTTATAGGAAATCTACGGTATTTTGCATGCAAAATATAGTTATCGATAAATAATTCATTGTCAAAGTCAGGTAAAGCATTGATGTAACCATCATATGACTAAAATAATTGATACTATGTTAAAAAAAGCGTTCGTGTTGGATAAATATGACCATACCAACACAAACTATAGCTTTTATTAACGGGCAGTTTCTTATTATGGTCGCCATATTTATGACGTCATAACTAGCCTCAGACGCGGATTTGAGATGGGTGACCACCTTTAAATTAAAGGTAAGACTCCTCTGAAGGATTTGATATAGGTCACCATAAATCGGCACACAATTCGCACGGGACCTATTTTTTGTCCCTAAGGGCCCTGACTATTGTCACGTGATATAAAAGGGTTGACTGGACCCCTTTTTTTTCTTGTTTTGTTGCCCTTTTGTTCCTCCGTTTTCCAGCGTCTGCTGTACTACCCCACAATCCTTGTATTGATTGCATATTTACATTGACTTGACTAGCAACCTACGGAGGCCGTTATGGGTTAACAGATGGTTTCAGCCTTATTTAGTTTTGCGCAATGAGCAATAATTGGAGTCGAAGCAGTCCCAAGTCAAAACATACCCAGGTATATAAATATCCAATTCAAAATTTACCAACCTCTGATCCAAAGAAGACGAATACTTTAGGATCTTATCCGCCAGAAATGACACTTATTTGCGTGTGTTTTTTTGTAAAACACCTCCGTTCTGTGTATGAGACTATCCCTACACATACACATAAAACAATTCAGAAACACGTTTTTATTCCATATCTGAGCGTGTGGAAATGCATTCCAATGTATTATGAGATTCTAAACTCATTTTCCAAGTGTAATTATGTAATAGAGGTCTGTATTGGTATATTACTTGGAAGGACTTATTGATTTAGCATAGCTTGGCCAGGGGGTAGGGTTATACCAATGCTGCTTACTCGCGGGAGATCGTTGTTTATTCGCCAGAGGAACTGTTGAACAAAATGTCAGTCTCATTTATTTGTTGTGAAATTCGCCTATCAGTTCCCAGTAAACCACTAAACATATAAAACTGTGCCAACATCCTCTCCCCAGCAAAATACCATTTCAATATCCAAAGGGAGTTTTGATGATGGGCCGAGAGGCTGTGTTTGCTGGGTTTCCAAAACCTATCCTATCCTAATCCAATCATACACGGATCCAGAGGTGGGGATAGGGGGTCTGAACCCCCTTGAAATATCACAAGTTATATCCGTTTCTGAAGAAATTAGCATTTGGATCCCCCTGGAAAAAGTTGGACAATGGACCCCCCCTTGTAAATGATGGAAGCTCTCTGAAACCTTGGAAAATTATAGTTTTCTTTGAAATAACCATTGGACACCCTCTGCAAAACAGTAAAATAAGTTGAGAACTAAAACAAACGTTGTCAGAGCTGTTTTCTGGCAGTCAGGCCTGGATCCGCCTGGCAAAAATTCCTGCATCTGCGCATGCCAATTCACATGATAATCGAATACGGACAGAGTGACAAACAATAATGGGGCAAAATGAGCCATTTGGCGAAACAATCAAAATGTGTAACATAGGCCTACTCATGGGTGAAGCGGCTCACGAGCGAAACTACAAATAACCTAAAAAATATAAATGTTGTACTGTCTTGTCTACCGTAGTTTCAACCAACTAAGCGAATCCAGCTTCTGCAACCGAAACGGCCAAAAACAAACTTTATTAGAAAAAAGGAGACAACCAGTCAAGGAAGATGGCGACTTGCAGGTAGATTGACAGAACGCTGTTTCAATTTCAGCAAAATAGCGGAGAAAAAGTAATAAAAATCCTGAATTAGAGTGTTTTCAAGACCAGAATACTAGGAAAAAAGGGAGGGTGCGTATTCCTTTATTTCCGCAGAAAATGCACTATTCTAGACACCCCTGGTCTTCTCTAAAATGTAGTTGATGTTAATATGACAAGTTTTCAACATGTACCAGTATGCGGTTTTTTAGAATTGTACAATTTATTTGATACTGTAACATTTCAAACAGCATATATCTGTCGTTTGACAGATAACCAGATCTGTGGAACGAAAGATCTTCTATTACTTGACAGAAATTCTGTCCTTTTATGCGTTTCTTAGACCTGGTCATTTCAGTGGGTGCATAAAACTGGGTGTGTCGTGTGCGCTTAATATGCACTATGTGCTGGGGCCACTGCACACCGTCAATAGAACCGAAAACAGTCAGTTATTGTATCGGCAACCACCATGCTTGCACAATACCAAAACGTTTCAAAATAAACTTTCCGAAAACAGGTGCTCGACGAAAGAATTGACGAACAACTTGGCTTAATAAAATCATTAGGTTTACATACAGGCGCGACTCAGTATGTAGACGTTCTGGTAAATAAAGAAAAATGATGTTTATCTGCTTCAGTTAAACGAATAAATTAATCAAAATTTACCCTAAAAGACATTAATTATGCTAAATAAATGTTGACAAATGGAGGACTGACAACCGGAAATAACGAAATAGATGGTTGTCGGTAAAAGCCCTACCCGAATTCAAAATCCCCGAGAACAAGACAACTCGGCGACCGAACAATTCGGCGACAAAGTTTTTGAGACAATTCGGCGACACATTTTGAGATAACCCAACTCGGCGACGGAACAATTTGGCGACACCGTTTTTGAGATAATTCGGCGACACTTTTTTCCAAGCCGTTCCGTAAACATACAATTGTTATAATTGGAAATGGGTTCAAGGACAAACTCCCCAACACTGATGTGGCATCCTTCATTTCTGTATACTTCCATGGATCATAAAATTATTAGCATTTTATGATCCATGATACTTCCATCAATGAGTCGTGAGCCCTTTTCCTTGTTTCATTATACTAGTGTGTTAATTTGATAAGAGTGTTTCTCCATGATGATACATTGCTTTAGTTAGAAGGCTTCCATGCGAGCTGAACATTTCTTGCACTTCAACAACAGCAGAATCTAGGGCGAAGATTTGGTACCAGTAATATGCATATAGGAGGTTTTATCGTGACGTACTTCCGGTTCTATAAATAGACTTGGGATATACTGGCCGTCAACTGTGTATTGTCTAGATAGGGAAAGTGTTATGGTATTGGTATCACATACCATACACTGATGTTAATACGGTAACTGATTCATATATATACACACACTGCCTCTCTGATAGCAGATGAGAGCAGTACAGTTTACCATGCCAATAGCTTATACCTTAAATAAATATATGTAGATTAAACAGTGTTAATCTCTGTGCCTTCTCCCAGCACCCAAGAAATATAACATGGTGTCAGAGTTTTGAACTTACATCTATATTCGTGCAGAGATTTAAAGGATATAATTCTTTAAAAAGGAATTATAATTTGGATAACATTCTCGTGGTGTTTTAACTTTGTTGCAGTATTTATAATTTTCATTCTAAGAAGATGGAAGTTTACTCTTCACAAGGACAAAACCCTAGAATGGACTGGGAGTCAAAGGACTTACCCAATGCGTTCAAATCCTTCAAATCACACGCGGAATTTATGTTTGGAGGACCTCTGCAGACGAAAACAGAAGAGGTCAAATGCAACTATTTGATGATATGGGCTGGGGAGAAAGGTAGACAGATTTTTTCTACATGGAATCTTCAAGACGACGACAAAAAGAAGCTAGAAAGTTACTACACAGGGTTTGAGAGCTACTGCAAACCTCGCTCAAACCAGATATATGCACGCTACAAGCTGAGATGCAGAGAACAAGAAGATAGTGAAAAGTTTGAACACTTCGTTACTAGTTTAAAATTGTTACTAAATGACTGTGGGTACGATGCAGCCATTCACGACGAGATGATTCGTGACAGCATTGTTTTTGGAGTCAAGTCTTCAAAAATCAGAGAAAAGCTCATCAACGAAGGTTCAAACTTGACGCTTCAAAAATGTCTGGACATCGCACGAACCTATGAACTAAGTCAGGAGCAGCTCAAGGTGATTGACAACCAGGCGTCAATCCACTACGTGAAGTCCAAGCGGTTAGCTAAACGTCAGCCTCATGGAAGAGCAGAGCAGCGACCAACGACGACACGACCCATACAGCGAGTGCTACCTGGACCAACAGCCACCAAGACGTGTACGAACTGTGGGAGAAATCATTCCAAAAAAGACACTTGCCCGGCAAGAGGACAGCAGTGCAATTACTGTTTAAAATTCGATCATTTCGCTACCGTATGTAGGAGTAAATTAAGGGATAGCAAACGGAATGTGCATGAAGTGATAAATAGTGCGTCAAATGGATCAGATCTGGATTTATCACCTGGTGAGAATTTGTTTATTGATTCTATTGATTTTGACAAATCCAAAAATCAAGCTTTTGCTAAAATTCATTTAGGTCCCAAGTCCAAAACTGTAAACATGAAAATTGATTCAGGCTCTCAAGTCAATATCCTCCCCAGATCAACATTCCAATCCGTAGGCATTAAATGTCCTTTGCAGAAAACGCCAAAGCGACTGACTGCATATGACGGTGGTAATCTTAAGGTAGACGGTTACATAAGGCTAGACTGTACCTACAATAATAAGACAATTTCTGAGGAGTTCTACGTTGTTGAAACCAACTCTACTCCAATTCTTGGTTTAAATGCATGTGTATCACTTGAATTGATCAAACTCATTTTAGCTGTCGACTCAGACACACCACACACTTGTCCATTGACCAAAGAAATTGTACTTGACAAATACAGTGACGTATTTGACGGCATAGGCCAATTACCTGGTGAATGCGAAATTTACCTTAAGTCAGACTCAGTACCTGTTGTACATCCCCCACGTCGTGTACCAATTGCAATACGCGATAAGCTTAAGGCAGAACTAGAGCGTATGGAAAGGGAACATGTCATCAAAAAGGTTACGAAGCCGACAGACTGGGTGAACAGTTTAGTAACTGTAGAAAAGCCCAATGGCTCCATACGGATCTGTCTGGATCCAAAAGACCTAAATGACGCGATCAAAAGACCGCACTACCCAAACAAAACGCTTGACGACATACTGCCTGACTTGACAGATGCAAAGATTTTCTCAAGATTCGATGCCAGATCAGGCTACTGGTCCATCGTTCTTACAGAAAAATCTTCATTTCTGACTACATTTCAAACACCCTTTGGACGGTATCGCTTCTTACGGCTACCCTTTGGTCTTAAAATGGCTCAGGACGAGTTCATTTCGAAAATGGACCAATGCTTGGAAGGGTTACCTGGAGTTAAGACAATAGTTGACGATATTGTTGTCTACGGTAGTGACAGAAAAACACATGACAGAAATGTTGACAAACTGATGTCAAGATGTAGACAAATGGGCATAAAGTTAAACGCTGACAAGACCGACATAGGACAGACTGAAATTCCCTTTTACGGACATGTCCTCACGTCCTCTGGTCTAAAAATGGACAGCAATAAGGTGAAGGCATTAAGAGAAATGCCACCCCCTACATCAAAAGCGGAACTCGAAACTGTTTTAGGTATGATCACCTACTTACAGAAATTCGCACCCAATATGGCAGAACTGACAAAGCCCATGAGACAATTACTTAGGAAAGATGTAGATTTTGTATGGGAGCATGCCCAACAAAATGCTTTTGATAAGATTAAAGATGTCATTACTAAGGAACCTGTACTGGCATACTTTGACTACAATAAGCCGATTACAATACAGACTGACGCTTCAAAGTATGGTCTTGGATGTGTATTGTTGCAAGATGGAAAACCTGTATGTTTTGCATCAAAATCGCTAACTCCAACCGAAGTCAATTATGCTCAAATCACCAAAGAGCTCTATGCAGTGGTATTTGCTTGCAAACATTGGAATATGTTAGTCTTAGGTAAGCGCATCATTGTGCAAACTGATCATCGACCTTTAGTTTCAATTCTAAAGAAGGGACTGCATTCCAGTCCGCCCCGGTTGCAGCGCATGCTACTGCAATTGTCAAAGTATGACATTGACATTCAGTACGTCCGCGGTCGCGATATACCTGTTGCAGACACGTTGAGTCGTAAATTCTTATCAGATACATACCCAGAACTTACAGAAGGGCTGGATGATCACGTCCATGCTGTAATGTCCAATCTTCCCATCAGCGATAGGAAAATGGACATGCTCAGAACAGCTACTGCGACTGACGTACAAATGCAAAAACTAAAGCAGACTGTACTAGACGGATGGCCTGACACACGCTCAGACTGTCACACACAACTACTTGACTTTTGGAATTACAGAGACGAAATCACATACATTGATGGTATTCTACTTAAGGGTACAAAGGTCATTATTCCGAAAGAATGTCGCAAAGAAATGCTTGAAAAGATTCATGCATCTCATCTAGGCATTGAGAAATGCACGCAGCAAGCACGAGAAGTATTATTTTGGCCAAGTATGACAACAGACATACGGACGACAGTACTAGATTGTGCTATATGTCTTGAGCACAGAAATGCTAACCAAAAGGAACCACTTTATTCCTATAAGATTCCTGACAGACCATGGCAAACCGTGGCTACAGACCTATTTCACTGGAATAACGTTGACTATGTAGTACTAGTTGACCTGTACAGTAGATATTTTGAAGTTAGCAGCCTCAGGGACACCCGAGCGCAGACTGTCATTAATAAGCTGAAAAGTTATTTCTCTAGACATGGCATTAGCGAGACGCTAATCTCTGACAATGGACCACAATTTAGTTGTACGCTATTTGCTGATTTTTGCAAGGAATGGGACATCAGACATACACCTTCAAGCCCCCATTATCCTCAAGCTAACCCCGCAGAGAGAACAATTCAAACAATCAAGAATTTGTTCAACAAAGCTCTTACGGATAAAAAAGACCCTTACTTAGCAATTTTGGCATATAGAAACACCCCTATAGACTGTGGAAAATCACCCGCACAGTTATTGTTTTCTAGACAATTAAGGTCTACACTGCCCGTGACAGCAAAACAGCTTGATCCGAGTGTGCCAAGCAAATCTGCTTTGAGAAAGAAAATGCAAACTTCTCAAACAAAATCAAAGCATTACAATGACAGATCAGCTAAACCAATGAAACCCCTAAATCCTGGTGAAGGAGTTAGGATTAGGCAAGGTAAATTATGGAAACCTGCTATCGTCAGAAAGAAAACAAATGACAGATCATATATTGTTGAGACGCAGGACTGCGGATCATACAGACGTAATCTACGACATCTGTTGAAGTCAAATGAGAAACCATTTCAATTGACTGACCCCCCAGATTTTATCCCCAGTTTTGTAAATAATGCCCCAAAACCTCAAATCATCGAGACCCGACCTCCTGAGACTATTCAGAATAATAGCAAACAAACACCTAAATCCCCTGTAAAAATTCGACTTGAATCAGAACGAATTATAAGCAAATCGCCGCAAAATATTGTTGAAAGGCCAGAAAAGGAAACACCAGTTGTTAGAACCAGATCTGGTCGCGTTGTTCATCCTCCTAAGAAACTTGATCTATAAACAGTATAAATACTGATGCTGAAAAATAACTGGAACTTATCTGGACTAATGCAAACTGTTTAACAGTTATAATTTGTTTATTTAATGTTTATCCCAGTAAAAGCATTCATTAATCTGAAAAACAAATTCTGGATATTATCAACAAATTACTTTGCTGATAAAAAGTGGATTAACTCTGAGGAAAATACACAGATCACCCTGATATCTAATCAGCAGATTATTTCATTCGTGGGAACAGACTTTATAGTAAAAACAGACTGGCACCGGTCCGAATTATTTTTTTACAATTTACACAACATTATTTCAGTCATGCATTGTTGTATGTGTAAATGTATTTTCTTTTAAAAACAGGGAGATGTTATGGTATTGGTATCACATACCATACACTGATGTTAATACGGTAACTGATTCATATATATACACACACTGCCTCTCTGATAGCAGATGAGAGCAGTACAGTTTACCATGCCAATAGCTTATACCTTAAATAAATATATGTAGATTAAACAGTGTTAATCTCTGTGCCTTCTCCCAGCACCCAAGAAATATAACAGAAAGCAGTAGAACTTTCAACATTTTCCACCGATTTTAAGCTCCCTTGTTACAATTTGCTATTTAATTTATATAACTGTGAATTGTAAATGCATCTTGAATGCATCTAGAAATACTTCGTCAAATAATATTAACATTTATTGAGATAATTTGTCTGTCGTTGCGTTTGAAATGAATAAATCGGGAGCCGTTAAACTTTTCAATTCAATTTAACACAACAAAAATTAACCATTTTCACTGTTGTCTAACGCCTCCGAATGTGCTCTGAGTGGTACTGTACGCCCCAAAAGGAAGTATGATTAGACTGAGTTTCGAAATGGCGGATGCAACACTACCGCTTGATGCCAGCAGGTAATATTGAGCTTTTTAACCACTTATTTTTACCCTCAGCAGTATTTGCAGTTATCAACATTAAACTCAAATGTTTCTTACGTAAATATGGGATTTCTCAGTCAGATCTGCTCATCGTATGATTCACAGCCCTCCATAATTTGCGTGCTCATTTGGACATAAATTTGTTGAATCGAGTCACGATGATTGAAAACTGCATTTTTGCATCTATAAAACGTTATACAGTGCGATAAAGCGCTCTAAATCACTTTGATATGATTATCGTAACAATCACCAAAGTTTGGGACCACACATATGGACTTTACAAATGAATTTAAAGCATAGGCGAAATCGTCAGAACTCGGATTGGTTTTGTGTTGTTTAGGTTAAACCACGGATTGGCTGAGCAAGGAGTACGGATTCGGAGGTGAAGGAAACGGAGTGGTTTAAGTTAAAAGGAGCATTTGTCCAGCATTAAAGTAATTTTGCATCAAAAATTTGGGTCGTTTATAATTGAGAGATCACTGAATTCACACCAGGTGCTACCAATATGTTCTTAAAAGGGTATCCTTTGGAGGCAAAGACTGCATCAAAGAACTGAAACCAGAGTGTGCATATTTCTCAACTTAAGGGTCATTATGCCTATTAGTAGTCACATGATCAATGACTGCTTATCATGACGTCACGATTTTGATATTCGTGACGTCATATCTTTGTTCTTGACTTGTTCAAGTAGTCATTGATCTCAGTGACGTAGATTTGACAAAATACATTCTTCATAGGAATTATTTTAATGTTCAAAACTCGTTTTTATCCCATGCTTTTTTTACCTGCGTCGCTTTAGCGAAAGCAGGTCTAGTAGTTGGTCCACTCCGTCCGTCCGGTCGTCCGTCCGTCCGTCCATCTGTCCGTCCGTCTGTCCGTCCGTCCGTCCGAAACACTTTAGGGTACCAAGTTTGTGTAATCTGTAACTCCAAAACTTTTTATTCTTTTTTATTCAAACTTTGCCTAATGATTATACACATATTGAAGATGTGCACCTCCTATTTTGTGCACGTTTCATAATTTTTTGCTCATTTTTGAGGGGTGTTGAACTTAGACATTTTTTCCTTCAGCAATGCTTAGGGGGTGCCTAGTTTGTGTAATCTGTAACTCCAAAACTTTTTATTCTTTTTTATTCAAACTTTGCCTAATGATTATACACATATTGAAGATGTGCACCTCCTATTTTGTGCACGTTTCATAATTTTTTGCTCATTTTGAGGGGTGTTGAACTTAGACATTTTTTCCTTCAGCAATGCTTAGGGGGTGCCTAGTTTGTGTAATCTGTAACTCCAAAACTTTTTATTCTTTTTTATTCAAACTTTGCCTAATGATTGTTCACATATTGAAGATGTGCACCTCATATTTTGTGCACGTTTCATAATTTTTTTCTCATTTTTGAGGGGTGTTGCACTTAAACATTTTTTCCATCAGCAATGCTTAGGGGGTGCCTAGTTTGTGTAATCTGTAACTCCAAAAGTTTTTATTCTTTTTTATTTTAACTTTGCCAAATGATTGTTCACATATTGAAAATGTGCACCTCCTATTTTGTGCACTTTTTATAAAGTTTTTTTTCATTTTTGAGGGGTGTTGAACTTAGACATTTTTTTCCATCCGCAATGCTTAGGGGGTGCCTAGCTTGTGTAATCTGTAACTCCAACAGTATTCATTCCTTTATATTCAAACTTCACACAATGATTGTTCACACACTGAAGATGTGCACCTCCTATATTGTGCACATTTCATAATTTTTTCCTCATTTTTGACGGGTGTTGAACATAGACATTTTTCTCCATCTGAAATGCTTAGCGGGTGCCTAGTTTGTGTAATCTGTAACTTCAACAGTATTCATTCCATTATATTCAAACTTTGCATAATGATTGTTCACACATTGAAAATGTGCACCTTCTATATTGTGAGATTGTTTCATTGTTTTTTCCCATTTTTGATGGGTGTTGAACCTAGATATTTTCCCATCTGTCCGTCCATCCGCAACATTTTAGGGGTGACAAGTTTGTATAATCTGTAACTCCAAAAGTTTTCATTCATTTTAATTCAAACGTTGCCTTATGATTGTTCACATATTGAAGATGTGCACCTCCTATATTGTGCACGTTTCATAAATTTTATCTCATTTTTGATAGACTTTTTTCCATCTGAAATGCTTACTGTAGATTACATTGCGAAATTTGGGTGTAATCTGATTTCATTCCTGTTTATTTGAACTTTGCATATCGACTGTTTACACATTGACGATTTGCTCCCGCAACGCAGGTCCAGAGCAGAGTTTGGTCTTGTTTTATATAAAAACTGGTCAGAACTCTAGCCTATGTGATTCCACAAGTAGTTCGTTAGCGCAATGCTAGACTACTGCTTCAACACAAGAAGACCCGTCCCTACATAACTGAAAGATTCTTTATGTGACGTAAAGAAACAAATCAAACAAACAAACAAAACAGACGACTCAAGAAGCAGGTTACCCTTAGTGCAATACTAAAAGGTTACCTGCTTCCAAATCAACTTATTACAGTCAACGATCTGCCAGATCGATCCTCTGTCATGAACAACGAGATAATGACGTTGCTCATATGGTAGCTCAACTATTTTTATACACGTGGCACATCTCAAATTTCACTTAAAAAGGGGTAATAAGTTAGACATCTACTAAATCTCCTGCTAAATTATTGATAATTATCGCGCTTAGGGATGTCTGTTACAACGCAAGGTGGTTCTGGACGACAATTCGTTACAGGCCCATGACGACTGCTTACTTGTGCTGGACGACAGGTAACGGGTTTTAGGTGACAGATTTAGGGTTTTGGACGACAGTGAAAAGGGGTAACACACACAGACGTCGCAGAAAATGATAATATAGTGTGTTTGGCTATTTTAAATCATTTCTGTCATATAAGTGTTTGTAAGTTCGGCATTAGAAGTACATATACCATAGATATTTGTAGTTATATTGTAAAATTCTGGTCTGGAATAGAAACTTCAGAAATATGTAATTTGTAATTAATTACTTGCGTTCCCATCATGAAATAAGCATAAACTGCCAGACAATAGATCTCACATGATTTTTCAGTAAATTTTAACATGTCATCCCTAAAAGAAAAATGAAAACCTCAAAATTTCATTTTTCAAGTGTTACTGGTGAGAAACGACTGTGTAATAGGCAATAAACGACGTCAGTTTTTCTGTTACAGGTGTGAGACGACATTTTTCTTTTGAACATACTTAATAAACAAACATCTTTTAGTTATTTGTTTGTTTAATTTGACTCTAAACGTCTGAGTCAACAATTTTCCAGTTATGTCAGGACAGGCTTCCTCGGTTGAACCTGTACTAAAATAGGGATCATGTGTCTTGCTCAAGAACACAACGCAATGACGACATCTCCTCAGTCTCGTGTCAAACATCCTACCACTAAGCCACTGCGCCCCTCCGACATCCATTGCTATTCACTAGAGTGAATTTAAAGCGACATCAAATTGTACAATGTCAACAATTTGATACAGTATATTAAGTAGAGTAGCGTAGTTTTTTTAAATATTTGGGAGGGTTTATATCCGAATCTATGGTGGGAAATCCTGCTTGATGGAGATAAACAGATAAGACGACCGCTCTGTAAACGTTCGCCTGATATTTGTGTTTTGGTATATGCACAAACTATGCAAAAGCAGAGAGGCGAGTTCAACGATGCGAGCGCTGTTGAGCGCTCTTTGTACTGGTGCCAGGTTTAACAGGTACACATTACGAATAGGTACCGGAACAACATTCGCCTGCGAACGTCAATTGAACTCGCATCTGGCTAACATGGCTGAGAAAGCCTTGATCTTGTTCACGCATTATTCTTCCATTATCATTTAGTTGATAATAAAACGCTAAGTTTATGTTGAAAGCTTCAATAAATTCCATAGAATCTGTCATTGTCACATTTTCACATTTAAAAGTAGGAATGACGGCAAAGATCAGGAAAGTTGCAAAATTTAACCTAGTTGTAAAGTAGGGTAACGTCAACACAGGGTTATCATTTTATAAAAATGTGATAGTTTGACCTTGACCTGTTTCACAGCAAGATCAAGTTTTTTAACTTAATACGATAGCAGCCATTCGACATAGACTACAACGTAGATCATGCCTGAGGCTCATGGGCAAGATGGCGTATTGCATTTTAAAGTAGATTTCTGTGTAAATATTGTGTATGTTTGAAATCTGGAGCAGTACCCGTAGCTTGAAGTAAGGTATTCAGTGGTGTGTTGGATGGGGGGGGGGTCAGTATATTATGGTACAGTATTTTGACCCCCCCCCAATTTAAAGTATACTTTTATGTTAAGTATGTAACTTTTCGGTTGCTTTGTTTGTTTGTTTGTTTGTTTTGTTGCTTTACGTCCCAAGTCAACAGCTATGGTCATGGTGAGACAGTCAGTTTACCTAACCACACTTTTTTTCCTGGGCAAGCTTGAACAAGCAAGCAGTTAACCAGTACTTAGTGCACATACTTTTGATTGTAACTGACAACAATCCTTCTTGAATGATTCTGTGGTACGTGGCCTGGTTCAGTTGCTTTAACCTAGGCGAATTTGAAATGCTGCATCATGGTCAAAGCTTGAAGTAAGGTATTTAGTGGTATGTTGGATGGAGGTTGGGGGGTTAATATATTATGGTATAATATTCTGACCCCCCCCCCATTTAAAGTATACTTTTATGTTAGGCATGAAACTTTTTGGTTGCTTTTTCCTAGAGAAATTGGAATACTGTATCATGGTTGAAGTAGGGTATTCAGTGGTGTGCTGGATGGCAGGGGGGGGGGGGGGGGGGCGGAGTTAATATATTATGGTGTAATATTTTGACCCCCCCCCCTTTTCAGTATACTTTAGTGTCATAATATTATGACCAGCAGGTCACTTTTAGGCGGGTCAAAATATTATATGACACTGGCATTAAATCTATTAAAAAACGTTTATTTTGCCAACATACTTTGATTTTTCCTAAATACATATGCATTATAATTGTGCGATGACCGCCATTCTGATAACGTCATTACTTGGGCCAGACACGGAACTCAGATGGGTGAACTGGTCGAAATTGTTGCAAATACCCCAAAGTTTAATTTTATATAGGTTACAAAAAAATCGTCACGAAATTTACAGGAGACCATTTTTTTTTGGCCCATTTGACATAGACTAACTGTCGTCTCCACCTGCAACGCTGTCGACAATAACCTGTAACAAAATATTTGCAGTCGTTATACATCTGTAACATGGAAAAATGACTGCAGAACATTCGTTTGGATTTTAAAAAACGCATAGTCTAAAGTAAGCAGATTTATAAGAAAAATCTTTCTTGATCTATGTGATGGACAATGCAAAATCTAATCGTATCAAGTCATAAAATATTCAAAGAAAACGAAATTGAAAGTACTAAATAAGGATATGCGGACATGTGTAGTAGTAAAATACAGTTTCAAGACTAATAATGTATCATATACACGTTAGCTGGATACAGTCGCGAGGCTCTACAAGATTAATTAAGTTTAGATAAGTATTGTGGACAAATATGGAAAGACAAAATAAGATTCTTGCAGTTTATTGTGTCTTAAGTCTCCCTAAAACGATACACATTCAAAACCACAAACCTATATATTTAGAAATATTTCGTCCTGGACCCGTAACGTACTGTCGTCCAGAACCACCTTGCGTTGTAACAGACATCCCTAAGCGTGATTATAATCAAATCAACTCACCTTGCTTAATTTGTAAAGTTATATTGTGGCTAGAACTTCTACCTGCAAAATTGGACCATTTCAATGTTATAACTAGAAATGATGTTTATGAAACATTATGCCCCTAACCGTTTGCTTGTCAATAAGGATTCAAAAGTTTTCAATGCCCAAATTTACAAAGGGCAATTACTTAAATAAATAAAATAACTTTTTTTTTTTAATTTTCACCAGGTAATCTACTCACCATCTTCTACCAACTGACCATGTTTGAAGCTCCAAGCTACAATAATTTTCGATATATCTTGATGACAAGTTTTCGATGCCAAAATTTGCAAGTGAAATAACTCGAAAAAAATAAACATTTTTTTTTAATTTTCACCAGATTATCTACACATTATCTTTTATCAGCTGACTAAGTTTGAAGCTACTTGCTGTAATAGTTTTTGAGATATCTCAATGCCAAAATTTGCAAAGGGCAATAACTCGGAAAAAGTTCAATATTTTTTGTAAAACCTTCACCAGATTATCCTCTCATTATCCACTATTACCTGACCAAGTTTGAAGCTCACAGCTATTACAGTTGTTGAGATATCAAATTTTCTATGTCCAAATTTGCAAAGGGCAATAACTAAAAAAAACTTTGTTTTTAAATTTCACCAGGTTATCTACTCATTATGCTTTATAAGTTTGAAGCTCATAGCTGTTATAGTTTTTGAGATATCTTGAATACAAAATTTCATTATGATCCTTTAAAAGGGCTATAACTCCGCACAGGGGGATAATCCAGACTTAAATAATAAGTGTCAATTATTTTTTGATGAGGAATCCATAAATGAAATTTCAAATCTGTATCTTAATAAATTTTGTAACGGACGCACGGACGCTGACACTCACGGACAAGCCGAAAGCAATATGCCCCTTCAACTTTTCCAAAGTTGGGGGCATAAAAACTATAAATTCAAGGCTATCTCCCTTCAGCCAATAATGGGTAAGTCGGTGCGTGTACTTGTTTGAAAAAGACGGTATTCCAGTACTGCCGGAACACACTTGATGAAACGAACTCAAGCCGAAATACTTGCAAGTAAGTGCCAAATTATGCAGTTCTCCTTTAAATACATAAAAAAGACACCTAAATTTAATTGAAGCGAACGGTAAGCAAGTAAGACTTTTCGAAAAAAATCTCCAAGTATTTTCTCGCATCATCACAGTCCGTTATGCTATCTTCTCCTTTACCATTGAATGAATATTTACCAAATTTGGTGTTTGAGTTACTCACATAAATAGGGTTTGCAAAAGCCAAAATAATGTGCCCCTCCTAGGTCAGGGTCAAAAGGTCAAATTTCAATAACAAAGTCAATTTCAAAGATTTTTATACCAAAATTTGTATGAAATCTTCCCAATACAAGATATGAAACATCATGCGCGGATCCAGAAAGTTTTGTCAGAGGGGGTTCAACTCTGATAAGTTTTTTTTTTTTTTTTTTTCGAGGGGAGTGAGGCTCCAAAAACCACCATGAGCAGGCAATTATCGGCCTACCAGCGAAACGCGAAACGCCATTGAAATGGCGTTTCGCTGGCAGGCCGATAATGGCCAACATCGAATGCTGGCTTTGTAGCTTTGTGATTTTCAAGAGACGCAGGTCAGGCTCAAACCCGCGGCCCCTCGGTCTTGAGTCAAGCACTCTACCACTGCGCTCCCTTTTTGACGCTAGGGATGGGGCTTGGGGCTCCGCGGTACCCTGGGGGTCAAAAATTATTTTTCCAACATGGTTATGTGACATATCAAATTGACGGGGATAATAAGTAGAACAGATTACAAGTAAAATTTTCACACTATAGTCAAACTGGTGTCCTTGGGGTGAGGTCAAAAGGTCAAATATTATTAAATTTTAATCACAAAGATTCTTATACCAAATTTTGTGTGTGTCCTCACAAAAAAAGATATAAAACATACCGATCGGACTATTCATTCTGTGGCCTGCGTCATGCACAAGTGGTGTGACGTGGGGATGCTGGGGGTCAAAAACTTGGGCGTGGAGATTTGCGATGATGCCCCATCGACTGCTCGTTCTAGTTAGCAGTTTTTGCTTTTAACAAGAGCACGTTTTTGAAAGTATACCACCAGTAAACGTAGTTGTGGGAACAAGACAACTCGTCGACAGATCCTGAGACAACTCGTCGACACTTTGGGAGAGAACTTGTTGACACCTTTATTCTAAGTTAATTGACCAGTAAATTATAAATATAATTGGTAATCAGGTGCAATTAGGGATAGTAATATAATGTACATATTGAGTGCAGTCAATGAGCAACATTTACTGTAATTTTTGCTTTGATGCTTCTGAATATTGGTGATGAACTGTGTCATATTTATACGTACGAAAATCGTAATGGGTTGTTGACAGGATAAAAATTGCTTCACTTCATGCAAGGTTGGATGGGGATTGGATCTGGGGAGGAATTTTAGTCTACCCCATTTACGTTTCTCTCTCTCTCTTTCTCTCTCTCTCTAGGAGGAGTCCAGACATGACTAAAATTGTTGACTGGGACTTTAAACATAAGCTCAATCAAAATATTAAAAGGAAGCCATATAAGGTATTCATAATCTTATTCACAGAAGCAATAAAGATGATTTAAACAAACAAACACTTAAATTACAGCAATTATCATTTACTGGTCAATTAACTTAGAATAAAGGTGTCGACGAGTTGTCTCATAAAGTGTCGACGAGTGGTCTCAAAAAATGTGTCGACGAATTGTTCTGTCGACGAGCTGTCTTGATTCCGTAGTTGTGACCTCCCCCCCCCTCCCTCTATCCGATGGCTTAGGCTGCTGTCCCTTCTAATGAAGTGTTTCCATTGTTGTTGATTCATTGTTTAATGTTCTGCTGATTGTTTGTGGGAGTTCTGTGTCTTGGTTCTTGTTTTGTTATGCAACCAGCTTCTATGCCTAATCAAAATTATTGTAAAACTAGAAAGAACACGAAGTTTAATTGTCTTCCTGGTCTCTTATGATTGTAAGTGTTCTTTGGTTGTTCCTCACAGTGCTCTGGATTTGGCTGCAGTGTGTGATTGTGGTATTGCCTGATTATGCTCACTTACCTTTTCAAATAGAAATTTAATCAAAGGACATCTTTTGAAGAGCAACGTTGGTTCTGATATTTGCTTTGCCATAATGCATACGCTGCATGGTCTTTATTAAATGTTCAAATGAGTTAGCAAACTTCACTAACAGTATCACTGGAGCAGAGGAAATATTTTGGACTTGAAAATTGCATGTTTATTCTCTTCATAAAAAATGGTTTTTAAAACAGTTAAGGACGACCAATCCGCACCCTTTACAGGGAAAACTCACACCAATCCGATTTCTATAGAAAACCAATCCTTAGTCCACCAGTTGCTAATCCGGGCCTAACACAGCCAGACCCACAACTTTTAAACTCCTTTGTTTTACCACAAAATACCAAAAGCAAACACAGTTAATGGCATAAATAGCAAGGGCTATCACTTATTGGTGAATTTCCGATAGAAACAGAGTACAGGTACAAAATACGAGTAAATATCAGTTACATTTTGAAGGATGGTGTTGGGTTCAAATTCATTGTTTTCCGTGAGCACAACTGAAGGGGTCAATATCTCGTTTTAGGGCATCGATATGCTGGAATCAACAATTAAAAGACTCAACTTGATAAGTTGTTCAAAGAAATACAAGTATGACATAAAAACGTAAACTTACGTAAATATGTTAAAACTCCTCGTTTCTCAACCATGTGTGCGACGCTGCCGCCATATTGAAACTCAGTCTAATCATGCTCTCACTGGGGCCTACGTTTCGAATCAGAGCACCAACGGTGGCGTTAGACAACAGTGATTTTAAGGCAACTATTTTGATAATTAACGAACTTTTGTCAATGACACACTTCATTTATTTTCTTTAAAAAGTGTTTGCTAACAATAAACAAGGCGGTTGTTTATTTTTTTTTATATTTATTTTATGTAACTAGACTCTGAAACCGAATGTAGATATTTTCAACTATTATTGTAAAGAACTTACAAATGGAACACATTTTGAAATATATGAACATTGCATTATTTAATTGCATGTACGAATTTTCACCATGTCGCATCGTGTAGGAATTCATCTTGGGTGCAGGGCAACTCGACCCAAAAATGTATAAAAAAATCCTCTCGAGCAGCGAAGGCTCATGTGTGCATTCTCGCAAGAACACACACACTGCTAAAACAGCTATTTCAACAAAACTGAAAAGATGATTGTAAAAAGAAAGGAACTAACAAAAAACAGAAATGTGCACTTAAAAAATAAAAAAAAACTTTCCTCTCCAGCAGCGAAGGCTCATGCGGGACTTCACATGCGCGCCATTTTCGCAAGAAAGTTTTGCTGGGTCCAAGCTGTTTGAAAAGGTTATCAGCGGACGACACTAGTAGCAGATGATTAAGGACACAAATGGGCGCTGAAAAAGAAACAGAACATTTTTCTCGAGCAGCGACGGCTGATACGAGTCTGCACATGCAGGCATTCTCGCGGTAACATTTGTCGGGCCTGAACTGTTTCCAAAGGTTATCAGCAGTCGACACTTGTACATTTGATTGTGGACATAAACTAGGGGCTGAAAATAGAAAAATATAATGTTGACTTTCTTCTCGAGTAGTGAATGCGCACACGATGGCGCTAAAACATAATTACATTTTCCTCTCGAACAGTGAAGGCTCATTCGAAACTGCACAATGTCAACTTGTTGCATTGCCTTAGGTGAGCCTGCGCAGATTCGCGGGAGCATAAGTAAGATGAAGATGGATATTCAGAAGAAGAAGTGGACAGTTATACGACAAAACATGCACATGTATCCGTCTGTCTGTCTGAACATGCACATGCATGTTCCTTTCGTGTACATGTTCAGACAGACGGATAGAAACATAAATACACATGTCCTGACAGACAGACAGACAGACAGACAGACAGACAGACAGACAGACAGACAGACAGACATTATATATTAGTTAGTGCTTTAAAAAAACAACAGGCAATGAATTAAAATGAAACTGGCCCGTCTGACAGACAGACAGACAGACAATATATATTAGCTAGTGTTTATACAAAAAACACGACCACGAATTAGAATGTAACTGATAGAGAACGAATTCAGTGTCGTTGCATTATGTCAGACTTGTTAAAATGTGTTATAATCTCGGACCCAGTAATTTTGGGTCCAGCATGTCGGCATCCTTTAAAGATCTTTTACGACCCCCTCTTTTATTACACCGATGACAATCACTTGTGAAAACACTCCGATTCCGCCAGTCCGCGGGGCGTGTCGTTCAATTATTCAACAGAGGGTGATAAAACGGATCTGTTAGAACGGTGTCAACTGTGTAAATCAAATATTTAACTTGGAATTTTAGTTATTTCTTTGGGACGTTAACTGTTTTTAATTAGCCTAATTAAGCTACTTTTGGACTGTCAATAATCACTGGTTTTGAGATGATATCACAGATGCGTAAGAGAGAGAGAGAGAGAGAACTGGCAAACAAACAGGTGGATTCACTCTGTTCATCATAAAAGTGCATAAACAAACCAAAATTTTACATGTTTAAAGTTTTTATGGGTTATATTGGAAGAAAATATCAGCGTTATGCTCGACACTTCTGGACTTCCCGCAGCCTCATATTTTGCCTTTTAAATGGATAAACGTTTGTTATTCGGAACCATTATTTATCGGTAAGATGTATTTTGAATGTATATCAAAGAATACAAACAAGTTTTGATATGACATTGGCTATAAAAGCCCATTTTCTCAAAATATAAACCCACATTTAACACAGATTCCATAGAGCTGGACGAACCGTTGACGGCCACGGATATGCGCATGCGCGAAAATGACGTCACTTTGGGAATTCCTAAAACCTCCTATAAGCCCCTACTGCCCCCTGTTCCTACGCCTATGGTTATGTCTGATTTAATTCAAAATGTCTGGAAAACCAACAATGTTAGCTTAAATTGAAAATGGATATTTAACTGATAATATAAAAATTAATATAAATACAGCGAATCTCATTAATTCGAAGTCCAAGGGACTAGCAATTTATTTCGAATCATCGAAAATTCGAATTATAGTAATCTAGTGAAAACCGGGACACTATTATTACAAATGATATTAGCTTTTACGTCATTTCATCAAGAATCCAGACATTCCCTTACACTTTTATTAAACTAGTTTGAACATTAATTTTAGCCTTCAAGATAAATTCTTGAACTGCAGAAAAGATAGTTTTGTTCTCTGAATCTGAATCTGAATCTAAACGCTTCTGAACAACAACAACAACAACAACAACAACAACAACAACAACAACAACAACAGCAACAACAACAACAACAACAACAACAACAACAACAACAACAACAACAACAACAACAACAACAACAACAACAACAACAACAACAACAACAACAACAACAACAACAACAACAACAACAACAACAGCAGCAGCAGCAGCAGCAGCAGCAGCAGCAGCAGCAGCAACAACAACAACAACAACAACAACAACAATAACAACCTATTTTCTAACACATAATACATTTGTGATCTCTTCAGCCACTTACGCCTCGTGTTGTTCTTGCCTTCTTACAGTTCTTTGCGGCCTAGTGATCATCTGCGTAAAGAAACTGGTGCAATACTCTACTGTATCAATTTCTGATCTTTGTCCTTTACTTACTTACTTTTATATCCCTTTACAAACATTTGATTCTGCCTTATGAGCCAAGCACTTGAGCTAGACATATTATTATGCTTCCACATTATCGTAGTATAGGATAGAATGAGCTACAAAACGAAGCGCGCTGCTTGGTCCTGTTATCGCGTTAAACCTGTGTAAAAAATAAACAACAATCTATGTTCCATCCCCGTGGAGCGATATGCAATCGTTGCTGTATATTACAACTAATGGTTACTAAAAGATCCAAAATATTATTTGTATATTGCATGAATATGAAGATAATCACATCATCTTAGCTATTGAACATTTGAGGGATACAGATTTGAATAAGTCTTCGGACTTCCTTCTGAATCCCGTTTGTATAATGCTTATATATATCATAACTATTTTGCTTTGTAAGTATTTATGTATTGTACAAATGAAATAAAGTTTAAACTAACATTAATTTTGCTGATAAAGTCAAATCGATTTCAGTTTCGCTCCCTTCAATGAGGTCGGGTCTTTGATATGGCAGCTCACTGCCATATCTATTCTTGTTTACAGGGAAGCAGGAAACCAGGCCATGGTATAGCGCCAGTCAATAGTCAAAAATATTGCCTGGGCATATAGTTCAGTGACTCGTGACATGGCAAAAAATAGACAATTACTCCGTATATAGACGGTTGGGCAATACAGTCGAACTTTGGTCGCTGGAACTCGCCTGTCTCGAACACCATGGATCGCTTGAACTCATTCGCCAGTCCCGGAAAATTCCCCATATATTTAATAAAAATACCCCCAGGCTCGAAGAACGATGGCTCGAACTCTCGAACTCAAAACACCGACCACAGGGCAATTTTGAATGTATAAACGCTTAGCTGTCTCTAACCAATATTTACTACACATGAATAATTCAGATGCTTGATATTAGTTACATGTAATTGTCACAATTCTTTTTAATGTCAATATAATAATGGCTAAATTCACATCAATTAACCATTCCTGTATTTCAAGTAAACGTAAGCTGTTCTGATGCAATAATTCACAATATTCCATAATCATCAGCTACAATATAATAGACCTGTTAATCTCTTGCATCAACCCTGAACATTTTTGGAGAAAAAGGTCGTATTATGCATGTCTTTCAAAAACTATACGGTGCAATCTGTGTTTTATATCATTATTCATAATATTAAACAACAAATAACAGAAAATGAAGAAAATCTATTATTCGGGAAAAAAGTTGCCCAGGTGTCGGTAGTGACCTGACAAAAATGGTGAAAATAATAATAAAAAACACACAAAAAACGCATTTTTGAAACCCCAAACATCTGAAAAGCCATCAATTTTTATTTTTTGGAGATCTATTTCTGTAAAAGATAACCCATTATACAAATCGTTTGTATACGTTTCATTTCAGTTCGAAATTTGTCCAGGTGAGAACGTACTCATTCTGGTTGACACCTACACACCGCTCGGGAAAGTCCGTCACAATTCGAGAATCGAATCATGGATTGTGTGTATGAAAGGAGCATTAAACGTAGTGCTATGTATCAAGCAAAAAACTCCATTTTGTTAGCAGGAACTGCTGGCGTATGGAAAATTAGTTCTGTAGCATGTGGGTTCAGCTCTATTAAAAGTAAGTATGGGTGCAAAGATCAGGAATCGATACAATCAAGTACCACACCTGACCCAGGATACCAATGGGAAAGTGACAAACTCACAGTTCGACACCACAAACGAGAGCCAAGAGGTCAGCCCTTTCCCAGCAGGTGACCACAAAGCACATATAAACAGATGCGCACAAAGACATAGCAAACACAAGACAGAACAAAAACATAAAAGATCCACAAAAGAAGTACTGCCTTGGAACGGTCAGTAAAATATTTTACTGGAGGGCTTAAACCGGTTTAACGGCGCCAACCTCACCCTTAATTCAGATGTGGATCAAGACACATAGATGTTTGGTTTGCATGAAAGACCCCTAAATTATCAAAGCATCAACTCCTTGAACATATAAATCAAGATATAACAAGGAGATAAAGCAAAGATAAGGACTCAACAGTAAATAAAACTGATCGATGCATGAATACCGGAGCAAAAGAAATTCAACAGGTAAACCCCGGTGGGCCCGACAAATAGCCAAAGCATCAGGCCCCTACCATCTCATCAATAGATAAGTCTTTAAGTCCGAACCATCATAGAGTCTGAAGTCCGAACCATCATAGAGTCTGAAGTCCGACCCACCGGCATGTAATTAAAGAGGAAAGCAAAGTTGCCAACAGTGATTGGGTTGACCACCAAGCATGCAGTCTGTTGCAATACATTAATGTTATAGCAAATCTTTTTATAATGTAAAATTATTTTAATGAACTGCTCTGAAAAATTATTAGAGCCAACAATCTTCTTCAATTTATACACCAAGACACCATAGAATTCAGGTTCCGAAAGTCCTTCGCGCAAGAGAGATTTAAGTCCAACTTGGAATTTAGAAATCAAATCATAGTATCGTCTATAAAATTTTGAAAATGTTTTGCAAAGTTTATGAAACCGATAGCCTTGTTTAAGAAGTTTCTGAGTTAACAATTTATTGCGAGTGTTGAAGTCAGCAATAGCTAGATGCTCTAGCAAAACGAATGAGTTGAGAGATATAGACTCCATATGATGTAGAACGAGGAACATCACCATCTAAAAATGGGAAATTGACAATTTCAAAAAAGTCGTCACGTTTATCATAAATTTTGATAGAAACAATATCATTAGAAATTGACAAATGCAAGTCTAAAAATGCGGCTTCCGTATCAGAGGTATTGGCTTTCAGTCAGAGCTCTGAAGGGTATATTTGACTAACCATATTGTCAAAATAAACATTATTAATATTTAGAATATCTTCCAAATATCTGGATGTAGTGTTAAACGCATCAATAACGTCAGCCTGCTTATCATCAGAAAGAGACATCATAAAGTCCCATTTCTCCCTCCCTAACAAAACAGGAATAAATCTGCAACCAGGGAAGCACAATTAGTGCCCATAGGAATCCCAACTACTTGTCTATACAGCTTGGTGCCAAATCGAATAAAATTGTTGTCCAACAAAAAGGTCAGCGCGTCACATACATTTTGACACGACCATGCATAATATTTTTTAGGTTTTGCGGAAGTAAAAAATGCATTTCTGTCATTACATGCAAGGTAAGGAGAGCCTTCTCTCTGGAAGGTTCTTTCAATAAGATCAATAAGTTTATCTTAAATTAAATTATGAGGTAAAGTAGTGTAAAGAGTAGAAAAATCATAAGTAGACAAACTGGTCGCATTGAAATCTCTAGCTTTAAGTTTATCTAAAATTTCACCTGAATATTTAGTAGACCACAATAGGTTTTTACAGGACCTCTCATATACCTTTTCACAATACTTGATAACATGTTTTTAACAGCTGTAAGACACAAGGTTAACAATTTAGAGAGTTCTGTTGTCATACAAAAACTAAAATTAGCAATAAATCTTACTTTTATAGGTTTTTTATAGAGATTAGATAACCAGTACAACGTAGGAACTTTGTCTTGATTTTCTTTAGCTTTGACACCAACATGTAGGGCTGTATGACAACCATGCGCATCAACAATCACCCTCTCACTTAAAAAAGGCTGCAGTTTATAGGCATTAGTGTCAACAAGCTAACGCTTAAGAGTATTAATATAATACAATCGTGTAACAACTACAACATTGTTAGCACATTTATCTGCTGGAACCAAAACATAGTTCCTATGAAAATCCTGGATAGCTATTTTAAAATGACGAAAAGAAGATTTAGGTTTAGGGGGTAAAATATGTGTATTACGAGAGTAAAATGAAATACGAGTATCAATAATTTTAAAAATGTTAATCTTCCATTCCTTCAAGGCATCAGGTTCAACATTTTCCCGTCTGCACCAACGATTACTCAAGTCATTTAAAGACGCTGCGATCTCTCTACGACATTCAAAGAAATCAATATAAGAGGGAAATCTATATTTAGGACCTTTAGAAATAATATTACGAACTCTAGCGTCAGGAATGACATTTAGATTACCTGTAATAACATGCCCTGCAGAGGGATATAAATAATTAGAATTTTGACAATCTCAGGACGCAGGAGTAATGGAATCTATATCTATATCATTTATAATTTTATTAAAGTAAAATATAGTAGACCTAATTGGTTTGTTATATTTATAACAAATTATAGGAGTTTCAGAATTATTAAAGTAATTTGGAATAGATGAAATCACTAAATTATCATTGAAATTACTATGTAAATCAATAAACTCAATACCTTTGTTAATGACAGGAATTTTGATAAAATGTCGTTTATGGTTGACCTCAGAATCGATATAAGGACTAAGGAAATGTTGAACATAGCACCTTGTAAGGAGTGCTGCTTTATATAATTTGTTTGCTCTATCGTAAAGTTTATTAGCCTCTAACTCTAAATTACGTAAAACTGAAATAGGCAAGGAACTTAAAAATGAAAATAAGCCATGCCGACCATGATTAGTTAAAGCCAAAGAAAGATCCTTTAGAGAAGTATTTAAGCGTTTTTCAGTACAAACTTTGCGCTTAATGTTGTCATTTTTACGTTTACCATGAGATCTACTTTTACGAAAAAATCGAGTATTATGATTATCCGAAATGTTTATTCAGCAGAATAAACGAAGTTTATGGGTTTTTTTTAATAAAATATGGCTATAGCGATATTTAATTGAAAAAACATAAACTTCATTTAAGCTGTTTGTTTTGCTGCAGTCACACTTGTTATTGTGATAACATGGTTTCTGTGGCATCCTCGATGTACAGCCGTGGTCTGATTCCACGGAATTTCGCGGAATCGGCCGAGGCAGTTCCGATTGACCTACACACACCACACCATGTGAGAAAAGCTCGTGTATAAATCATCAGTAGCGGTGAATCTTTGGTTTAATATTTGTTTTGTAATTTAGGCATTGCGGAGAAGACATCATTGAATACCGATAGGTGTATGGCTGTCTAGATGGAACCAAAAAAAAAAGAATGAAATTCAATGGCACAAATCAAGGCCAACTCAGCTGAGCATGAAATTTATCATGCTAAAAATGAAAAAAAAATCCTAACATCTGTTTGCAGTTTAATATTTAGTAGCAGGATAAATACAACATATGAATGTTTAAGAAGGAAACAATTTGTCATATTTCAGTAGTTTAGTTTTTGTGACCAGTTGAAATTTCATGCTAACCTAAGTTGGGCATAAAAATGTTTTGTAACATCTGGGCCTGGCATCTAGGTCAAAAATGTTTTCATTCTCAACTGAACATGACATTAAGATTGTTCATAAAAACTAAAATGCTGAAAAATAAACAACTTTCTTGCTTTAAAGCTCTCAGATGTTGTATTTATCATGATGAAACTTGTTTCAAATTCCAACACTTATTGGCATTTTAACATTTATGACTAGATAAACTTAATGCTCAGTTGAGTTGCGGGCCTGGTTGAGGGCCTGGTTGGGGTGTCATGTTACTTTATCAGGACCCTAGGTTATCACTTTTTTAATCCTCAACTCAACTGAGCATGAAGTTTTGAATGCCTATAAAAGCTAAATTACTCAAGATAAAGACCAATTCCTGTTTCGTAACACACAGACGTTGTATTCACCTTGCTAATAAATGTTAAAATGACAAGAAAGGTTAGCATTTTTAAAACATTGATGAAAATGAATTACGAGGGTCATCCAATAAAGAATGAGACTTTCTTCATAGTTAGAAAACCTGAGTGTGTATTAAGTTAAAATTCACCATACTAACAGTATAACATCTTAGCAATTCAGGAATATAAACAATATGCTTGCGATTGATCAGTTGCCATAGTAACGGAATGTTTTGTGGAAGGACTTGCAGATGCATGGCCACGTTTACACTATTTTTTGCATACCCACGGTAAATCAAGGTCATTTATTTTCGCTCATAGGTAGCATTTAGCCTATTGATATATTTTTTTCTACTGAACAATCTTAGTGTTACATAAAATGCAATAAAAGAAGAACTAATTATGCATAACCTTTATTTTGGGTGCCTAGCAACCGATTTACTCGATTTTTTATAAACACTCTACTTTGCGTTGCTATGGTAACTATGTTAGTCAAGGATATCCCACAAAATGTATCGCTACGTGCAGCTGATTATAATTAGGTATAGATAAACAGAAACCTATTTACTTAAATTGTCTTTGATTATTTGATATTAACGTTATAAGTCATGAGGTCAGTGGAAAAGACAAGTTTTTTCTTAAAAACCTGATTTTTTAAGCTTTGTTTCCATGGTAACAGCTCAAGACTCTGAAACATTACTTTCTGCTATTGGTTATAGATAGATTGCATGAGCATATATAAGTATTCATAGAAAAATAAACTATAAATTTTAACCTGTTGCCATGGTGACCACCTATAATGAGCCGGCCATGGATGTTTGCCAAGTCTTCTAATGTTGCCTAGCAACATAAGTTGGAACTGTGTAACTCGACGAATATGGTTCATGTGAATTGCCAAAAAGACATGCTAGCGTTGAACGAGATTTCATAAGTCTAGCATGTTAATTTACTGTACTATAGAAAAAGTCTCATTCTTTATTGGATGACCCACGTACTTCGTGCTCAGTTGAGTTGAGCATGAAAAATGTTTCATAACCTCGGGCAAGTGATCTTGAGTCTCTACCTCTTAAATTGACACTCTGCAGTTTTGGCTGTAATGACTTTGAATTAACACAATGTATTCAGAGAATAAGGAATCTGTATGAACTATTTTAATAACTGTCTCTAAAACACAAGTTTTGGCTGCGTAAAAGAAACGTCTCCCTAAGACGTTTCTTTTACGCGCCCAAGCCATATGTTTAATAGATAAATAGATAATAATCATTTTGGGGGGTTAGTGTTTTTATGTATAGTTCCCAATAATTCAAACTACTAATAATTTGAAATAAAACCTCTAGTCCCGAGGCCTTCAAATTTACGAGATTCGACTGTATTAAGAGAAAAACAAACTTACAATTATGCGTGAACTTAATGAAAAGAGCACATTTAACAATGTGTGCCAAAGTCTTCGTGCTATGCAGGTAACCAAGGTCAAAGAAATTACAGGTTAATAACTAGACCGCTTATGTAATTAACAGAATCATGAAAGAAATAAGTTGCTCTGCAGGAACGTAGAGGCTTTATGACCCAGTTTATGCTATATACATTCTACTGTAGCTGTCTTCCGGTCTTTAACCAAAAACCTGCCGGTATACGCTTAGTATGGTGCTCTGGGCATTACTGTGACGTTAGCAGGCCTTTCAACTACACCCCTTTCTCTCTCTTTCTCTCTCTCTCTCTCGTCGTCTGAAGGCTGTTTTAACAATGTCACACACATCTCACCTCAGCGAAGCAGAGGCCGATATCAATGTGTGCTTCACATGCGCCAAATATATATTTGTTGTGTCCAACTCGTTTAATGCATCATTTGAGAGATAATCGATGATTGTTGCAGCGATTCTGCCTGCCCTGAAGTTAAAATAGATAGCGTATTGATCAACACATCACTCAAATATTGGAAGATCATTTGAAAACAGGCACATTTGCAAGAAAAATGAGTATAAAATGAACTAGAAAGTGACTGTATCCAATCAAGAGAAAAAGTACCAAGAGACACGTATATATACAGCATGAAGGATTCTTGATCATGGCTTTAATTTTTCACTGTAAATTTGGAAGTTTTGATTGACAAAGCATACTTGTCATTGTACCAATGTTGTCCCATTCCTAAAAAAATATACACTTACACGGATACATATAAGTGAAGTACCAAGACGATTACTTTAATATACGATTATAAAGGAATTAAGTGGAATATGTATAGTTTTCTCCTCCCCTCCCATTGAAAATATCCGCATTGACCACTTCATGGATTTACTTCATGATTTTACTTAATAGATATTACACATATTGACAAAATATGTGATTAAGTTGGCCAAAAATTTAAATTTCTATGCAAACTGATTGGCTGTGAAGTACAGGAAGTGACGGTGTAAACTGTAAATTAAGTTAAAGCTGATAACAATCACATCAAATTGTTGGAAAATTGTCCGACAACCTTCAATGTTCAATACCAAATCTTAAAGCGTCTTCAGAAGTTTGGAAGTTATTTCAGAAGATGTTTCTCGGAGTTCTTTAGGTGATACCCATTTGATTATTTGACAAAATACCAGTGTCTGACTTTTGTAGCAGGTAAAACCCCATCAAACACATAATACGTGTTTTGGGATGGTCACAGTTTTCTTCTTTGTTTTTTAATTTAAGCCACACACCTCATATTAAGACATTTTTTTCAAATATATTGAAGATTTTACTTACAAAAAATGGCCTCGACGCGAGAAAACCTGTCTTCGGGGGGGGTGGGGGGGGAGGGGGTTGCGAAGAACACAGGCACAGAAAAGCCTGCGCCTCCGCACAGCCTGATCAGCGCCTTTGTTATTCGCTTTTTGGAAAGTACCATATTTAAACTTGCTACAGGTAAGATTTCAAGTTTCTAGCTAGTCTCTGTTGCTGAGGAGACCGGTTTGAAACTCGCTTTGACGGAAACCCCGAAGACAGGTTTTCTCGCGATGAGGCCCAAATACAAACCGCCAGAAAAGAAGCTTATTTAAAACAAAAAATATTCGTTGAACTCCAAGAGGAAGAGACACATGCCCGAGGCTGTTAATCCACACATTAGGAATCACGTTTCTCCAAAAAGTAAGTGGGTATGACCAGGAAATACCACAATCACACAACGCAGACCAATCCTCGGCACCACGAGGAAGAGTCACAGAACATTTAAAGTAACCAGACATCCGTCAGACAATAAAAGCAAAGCAGCCTGTTCTCTCTTCCTCTTCAAGATGATTGCAAAACTAGAAAGGACATAAAGTAATGCACAACAAAACAAAGACAAACACAGAACCCCTACAACCAGTGGGAAGCACACCAAACAACAGATCAACAACAACAGAACCACCGACTTAGAACGGACAGCAGCCTAAGCCACTGGGGGGCTTAAATGCATTTTACTGGTACCAACTCTTCGCCCTAGATTCTGTTTTTGTTGAAACACAAAATTGTTTATCCAACCCCTTAGTCCACTTGGACATCATCCAGATGTATAAAAGGCATATCAAATATGTACCAAACTGCTAGTTTTAGAGTAAACATGCTAAGTTCTGATAAAAATTATACTTAGATGCACTATTTCAATAAAAGCTCTTTTAAACCAACCCAGAGGTCAATGGTGTGTAAGGTCAATTATCTGGCATGCATATTGGTTTAGGTCCATTTTCTTCCATTTTAGCCAGTGCATGAGATTTCCAACAATGTGGTATGTGCGACCAGCAAAACCTCAGATCAGCCTGTGCATACGCGCAGTCTGATCAGAGCCTTTGCTCATCGCTTGAGTATTCTATGATTGTTAAGCTACTGCCTGAACACCATTTGGAGTTTCTAAGCTTAAAAGGAGGCTGCACAGGCTCGTCTGAGTCTACACTTGTCAAAATGCCACATTGTTGGAAATCTCATGCACTGGCTCATTATTTTGATATGCTTCATGATCACTTGTTATACGTTTTTTTCTCTTCTCTTGCCTTTTCTCACTGTGAGCACGCATATTTTGCACTTAGCTGTTTAGGACAGAATCATTTGGATTTGGTTTGACTTTACTTCAAAGATAGAAGGATAGATTAAGTTTTCTTAAAGACACTATTTCTGCAACTATGAACATTTTCGAAAAAAAATCTTTTCTTTTTAAATCATTTGTAAAAGCAGAATTAAGTTAAGTTTTCACAATAAATCTGTTCACTATAGCTGAAAACTGCATGGAAAAGTAAATTATCTTATAAAAACAGGTGTTTTTTCTCTTACTGGTAATTATTTGCGTCCCTCCAATAATTATAGACAGTCAGTTTTAACATAAATGCTGTTTTTTGGATACTGATAATTTGTTAAGATTTACGAAGTTGGTAAAATGTATACCTGCATTTTGTTTTTTTACTGTGGTCTTGAAAAATAGAAACATTATTTAAAAAAATAAAAGATCAAAAGTTACAGACTATGCAGCTTTAAAGAGACAAAAACAACAACTTTACACTCAATTCCAACTTTGTGAGTTTTTCGCTAGCTTATAAATATATATAGTATGCGTAAATGTCAACAATTGGCTCTCCTCTGTAATATAAAGGGATTTTATTAACATTTTGCTTCGAATGGGATTGACAATGGGATGCCATTATCACCGACCACAAGTCACGATATGACACCAAGCGGAAGAAAGATTAGAACATAGGTAAACGGAATTGCACATATTCATCTCTCGAGATGTCTGCCAAAGCCATAACAGATATAATAATATCATCACAAAATCAAAGTCAGGACTTACCACACACGTGTGCGCGCTTTGACCATTACAGGTACTTGTTAAAATGGACACCTGGTAGGTTTTGGATAGGTACAATATTAATAAAGAAACTAACAATAAATGCCTAAAATTCTGGTTGCCTATTTTATTGGGATCATCCTTGTAGTTAATAAACCATATAAATTATGGGTATGCGTATTACAACAGACAATATCAAAACGTAGTTTGATGAATGATGGCGCTGTCTGAAAATTCGAAATGAAGGATTGTGTGGGAGTGTTGAATATCAAATTGCAAAAACTGACCTCAGACGCGTTCAATGTCATCAAACATTTAAAAACGTCTGGTCTGGATCCACGAATGCTACGATGACCACCTGCATAAACATGGGACCAGGACAAAACACTTTGCAAAGTTAAGAATGATACTGAGCATATTCTCTGACCAATCAGCTAAGTAGCCAATTTCCATGTGTGACCCTCTTTTTCATCATTTGTAAAAAAAAGAAACATATACGCAGAAGCAAAAATAAGGGAATTCTGTTCCTGGTTTCTTTTTGCTTGATAGGATAGTGCTGCACTTCAGGAGAAATGGCAGCAGATTCCCGCGAAACGTCTATCATCTTCCGGAGTGAATATGCCCGACAGGTGCCGGGATTGTGTTGCTACACGTGGAGGTCACACCTGATATTGACTTGGACTCCATATTTGTTATGTGTTGACAACAACAACAACAACAAACAAAACAACAACAACAACAAACAACAACAACAACAACAACAACAACAACAACAACAACAACAACAACAACAACAACAACAACAACAACAACAACAACAACAACAACAACAACAACAACAACAACAACAACAACGCATAGCAAATACCCATTACTTGTTTTTATTTTTGTTTTTTTTGGGGGTGGGGGGGGGAGCACCAACTAAGAACCTATTAATATGAGAATGTTAACATTCTATTGATTAATATAAAATCTTGCCATTTCATTGGATGGTTTTTTGCATATGCATATATTTTAATTTTGACGACATCCACGTCACCGTTAATATTCAGCGACCAAGAACACCGTCTATCATCGAAACCGGAAATAGCGTTTCACTGAATCGAGAGTAAACAACACATGAGGATGAGTGCTCTTCAAAAATAGCACATTTCACTATAAAATCGCTAAAGTTTTGCAAACATTTGCAATACATAAATAGCGGACTTATTAAGCTTGAACCGTAAGTAGTTGTATTTCTTCATTAACGAATTTGAAGGTTGGAATAGATCATCAATCCGAAAGCTGGTACCGAAAACACACATCATTTTGACATTTACTTTCACTTTATTCGAGGATAGGATGTGGATTTTGTCGTTTTTCCAATGGAAAGCAAGTGAAATCATAGAAAACAAACGTTTTTTGCAAGCGTTTAAGCCAGAATCTATAAATTAAGCCAATTATGGGCTGATAGTTAAATCCCATTGTGTACCGCGAATAGGTGCGGATGTGTACTGCAGATAGCAAATTCATTAGAAAATTGTGTACTGCGAATAGTTTTGGGTTGTTACCCACTATGAAGTAAAACTGCTATTTTGGGGTATTTTCTTATAATGGAACTGGTGCAAAATGTGATCGGTTTAACGATAAAACAGATCCTCTGCCAAAGGAAGACATACTGTCAAATTATGGAAGCAAATGTTATAGGCTTCCTTTCAAACATGTAAAATATCCAATGAATAACATGATATAACCTAAAGCATGAGCTGGTGTAGTTGCCGTTTGTCCGTCTGTCTGTCCATTCAAATGTCCATCATCTAGATTAAAGGTATGCGTCTGTTTCGAAGGGTACACCTGTTGTAGTTATTTTTTTTTCAAATTGAATTTATTTCGTATTTTCGACAATTACCACCAGCCAATTTTTGTCTGCTCTTTCATGTGTAGCCTATATTGCAAACAATATGGACCCAGATGAGACTGATCCTTTAGGAGCAGTCTGACCGGGGTTCAAAGTGTTTGCGTTCATGAGAAAAATAGTCTGAAGTACATTTGAATATAGCAGTAGATGTAAATAGCAGATAACACTTTTAGGCCCCAAAATAGTGACGGGGTAACATATATCTACTTTGTTTTTGCTTTATTTGACCTACTTATTTGACACTGCTTTACGAGTAGATATTTGAGTTGTGCCATTTGATAGAAGATAGGAAGCTTCAGGGTTTATTTATTATTAATAAGAAGGAAATAAAACAATAAAATAAAATAAATGAGACAAGACGAGAGTGGTGTTGTAAACCGAGCCTGACAGGTGTTTTAACAGCACCCGAGGGGTCTAGCAAAAGTTAATAAATACTTGACAGCTATTATTGCATAAATTCATATTGTTGATTGAAAGCTTTGGGGAAAGGATTCGAAAAGTTGAATTTCTGTAGTATAATAATGGCGCACATAATCATGAAAGATGCATAGGAGTTTTTATGTTGTAAAAAGGCCATGTTCTAAAGATATTGGGCATAAACAACATTCTGACATCAATCAAGGGCTATAACTATGTTATAAATAGCAAAACATGGAAAAAAGCAATCCAAACATATATCTTATAAATATATATACATTTACAAAATTTAGTAAAATTCTATCCATTTGTCCTCAGGATATTGCGCAGAAACAAAATTCTGTTGCCAATCATGGCCATAACTTTGTTACAAATTTGTAAAAGATAACAGGTAAAAATCCTATATTGACACAGATATTGTCTATATAAATGCATTTATAAGGTTTGGTCAAATTCTATCCATTTGTTCTAAAAATACTGAGCGGAAATGAAATACTGACATGAATCAAGAGCCATAACTCTGTTACAATTAAGTCATAAACCTAGATCTTGTCAATAAGAATTAATATATAAAATTTAGTGAAAATATGTCAGTTTTTTCACAAGATATTAAGTGGAAACAAAAATCTGGCATAAATCAAGGGCTATAACACTAGTACAAATGTTCTAAAAAATCATGTGTAACAATCCCAACTTAGATCTTATAAATATAAATGCATATATATAAAATATGGTTAAAATCAGTTGATTTGTTCTCAAGATATTGAGCGGATATAAAATTTTGGCATAAATCAAAGGTCATAACTCTGGTACAAATGTGCGAAAAATGACGTGTAACAATCCCAAGGTAGATCTTATCAATATGAATGCATATATAAAATTTAGTGAAAATCGGTCAATTTGTTCTAAAGATATTGAACGGAAATAAAATTCTGGCGTAAATCAAGGGTCATAACTTGGTACAAAAGTCCGAAAAATGATGTTTAAAATCCCAATCTTGATCCTGTCGAAAAATAAGTCAATATCCACGCACATACAAAATTGGGAAAATTCTATAAAGTTGTTCTCAAGATATTGAGTGGAAACGAAATGATGACAGACGGACAGAATGACAGACAGAATAATGGAATGACAGACAACCCAAATCTAATATAGCCCCACTTTTCCTCAGGTCACTTCTTGTGACGTCTCCAAACTGTATATACGTTAAGTCCAAAAGCAATGAACCAATAGCACGTGAATTGCCTTGATAATATGCTGGTTAAAATGACTGTTAATAGCACGTGACACACATTTTTTTCAATAATGTGGGATATAATATGTGTCTTATAGTAGTAGTCCAAATGGGACTGATAAGGTATTTGCAACAGTGGTACATTGACCCATGTGGGAAACCCCATATGGTTTGCATGTGGTGCCCATTTGGGTCATTATGGGCAACACATAACGGTTATATGGTCCTCAATGCCAGAAAAGCTGTCTTTTGAGGGTTGCGAACACCAAAGGCGCAGACCAGCCTGCACTTCTGCTTTGTCTGATCAGCACCTTTGTTGTTCGCTTTTTGTAAAGTATCATAGCTAAACTGGCTACAGGCGAAATATAAAATTTCTAGTCAGTTTCTCTGAAACTACCAATACTGGGCTGGTGGAGAGGGTTGTGGTTTTATTTTTGGGATCACCCAAAGGCTCAAGCGGCAGTGGTTCTGCTTATGTGAGTGTAAACAATTATATGTGCCCTATGTGGGTTCTACATGGGCTTAAATTCCCATGTGGCACCCACATGATCAATACGCTCAGATAGAGCCCACATGTCAACGAACCATTTAGCCTTGTGTGCTGGGGTATTTTTCTTTGTCTTTAGGCCTCAGTCAACAAATTTTCAGTCATGCCGGGATGAGTCTTCTTGGGTTAAACCAGCACTAGACAGATGATAAGTGTTTTGCTCAGGAAAACAACACACTGCCTAAAACCTGCGACCCCTCAATCTCGAGTCAAGCACTCTACCACTAAGCAACTGCCCCCCCCCCCCCCCCCCGTTTAATCCTCATGGTTTACATATTAATTGAAATGAACCCCAATCATAGATCCAGATAAGGAAATTTTATTTGAGTAAAAAAATTTTCTTACCCATTAATTTTAACATGTGTTTTGGGTGCTCAAAAGAACCGTCTCAATGAGGCGGTTCTTTTGAGTACCCACAACATATGTTTTGGATGAGAAATAAAGAAAATAATTTTCCATTACGCACTCTTATCTGGAGGTCTGTCCAATGCTAAAAAAAAACGATGTTTCATTATTTTTCTAGTGTCAGTCATGAAATAAGCGTCAATCTCATTAAACGTTCCCACTATTCGCGGTACACGATTTTAACTAATTGCAGTACACGAGTTTTGCCATCAACAACTATTCGCCGTATACCACAGTTATTTTGTTTCAATAGATTCCAATTGAAAATAATCAAACCAAGACCAGAGATAAAACTGGGATGGTGCAAATTGCATATAGAAATAGGGAATTAACTTCTTACCCGAAGATAAACCATGTGTTCGTTAGTTCAAAGGCTGCTTTTACGGCAGGAGCACTTTCCAGCCAGTACCAAGCTGCGACAACTTTGTGTAAACAAAGCAATGTTAACACACAGAATCACAGCATTGAAATTAATCCCTTGGCAATTAATCTTGGTGCCAGTGGTTGCTCGAGAGCAAATAATAAAGCTCAAATAAAGGTAAAAACTCACCGCCCGCCATGCCGTTTTTCTCTACTTTCGATTCAGTGGTATGCTATTTCCGGTTTCGATGATAGACGGTGGGTCAAGTATGATATGTCGAATAAACAATCAGTGCATATACTTTATTTTTCACTATTTAAAATATTCTCTTCAGTACTTACAAGATCTATGTTGTGTTTCACAGTTTTGTAACACCGGAAACAACCACATGCGCTTTTGGACTTTTGGACGTAGACTTCGTATGAACACAATAAGCGCTGAACCTACCTGTACGGCAAATAGGCATTTGCGTGCAACTCTGCGCAAGTATAGGGTCTTAAGGTTATTTGATTTGGTTTTTGGAAGAAAAATGCAGCCAACAGTGTTTCTGTGTATGTCTTGAGAGCTCATTATAGCCCTGTAAAATGCTCTTAAACCATTTTCCACCCGAGGGCTTCACTGCCTGGCCCCATAGAGTACCCACAGACCCCTTTTAGGGTGCATATTCTATAAAATGCCTCGGGTACGCGTCTGAAGGTACTATGAAACATTATTTTATCAGAATCTTTAGAATTGCACTGCTACAGGAAAGCTGTAGTGCCAGAGATAAAGTCAGTAGATGGCAAAAAAAAAATCGAATTGTCAGTTGAGAATTCTGTGAAATCGTATGCTATTGTTTTTGGCTACTATGTAAATGTTTTAAGCTTTATGCCTCTCTCCACAGCCCATTACCTTTTCCTTTATAATCACTTTGACCTCACCAACTGTTTATCAATCCAAATTCATAGTTTGGCTTTGGATAAAAGTACATTTGTCTATACCCTTATGAAAGCTGCATAGTCTGTAACTTTTGATCTTTTAATTTTAGAAAATAAGTTTCTATTTTTTTCAAGAATACATTAAAAATACTCAAATTCAGGTAATCATTTTACCATTTTCGTAAATCTTAACAAACTATCAAAACAACAGCATTTATGTTAAAAATCAAATGTCTAGAATTATTGGAGGGACATAAATACAATACAATACAATACAAAAGTTTTATTTCGTAATGAAGGCCACCGGCCCATAATACAAAACAGTCATAATACAGTATTAACGAGGAGTGGTAAACTTATAGTGTACATGTGATTTATACTACTGAATAATATGTAAAAGGTCATAAGTCTAAATGTGCAACTGTTTCAACGTGAAATTGTTATCGAGCCAAACATATATCTTGGGCTCTCGAAAAGCGTCTCACAGAGACTGTTCCTCTGAGTACCCACAACATATGTATCAGACATCATCGTGATATTGTAATCGAGCCAAACATATGTTTTGGTCGCTCAAAAAAAAGTCTCACCGAGACTGTTCTTTTGAGCACCCACAGCACATGTAAAGACGCGCTCTTTTTCTGAAGGTCTGGCAAAAAACATAGGGATTTGCTTTGGGGACGTTTTAGGGTGCCCGATAATTGTTTTTATTTTCGGGAGACTATACTTTTGTTGACCAAAACAAAGCCTGAGGTTATAAAACCTCCCACGCTCAACCCAACCGAGCACAACATTTATCATGCTCACAAATGTCAAAATGCCAACAATTGTTGGCTCTTTAACCCTTATTATCATGATAAACACATCACCGGGCAGCATGAGAGCAAGAGAAGTATTTATTTTTCAACCGAGACTGTTCTTTTGAGCACCCACAACACGTCTATCATACACGCTCTTTTCTCTGGAGGTCTGGTAAAAACATAATGATTTGTTTTAGGGACGTTTTAGGGTGCCCAATAATTAATTTTATTTTCGGGAAACTATACTGTTGTTGACCCAAACAGGACCCGAGGTGATAAAACCCTTTACCACGCTCAACCCAACCGAGCATAAATTTATCATGCTCATAAATGTTAAAATGCCAACAATTGTTGGCATTTTAACCTTTATTATCATGACAAACACATCACCGGGCCGCTTGAAAGCAAGAGAAGTATTTATTATTCAACATTTTAGTCCCTATTCATGCTCAGCTGAGTCGAGCACGAAATAAAGCTCTATACCCCGGGGCCTGTATTATCCGATGATAAATCTCGTGATGGTCCACTAATTATCTAAAAATACAAATATCAACAATCTTATATTAATTGGTGCTCGCTATAGACACGTGACGATGTCTGTCCCACCCACCAGGGTTGCTCGATCGATATTATTCCAACCAGAGATTGGACAAAGAGTGTATATCTGTCAGGTGCAATAAAGATATTTAGGTGGGCGGAGCAAACACTGTCACATTGTTTACATTGAGCAATTGCAAGATAAAAAGCTCGCTTCGCACGAGGCCAGCCCGATTTTCAACAGAACAGTATTTAGGTCAGTGGATGTTAGACCTGTGTTTTGTTTTATTCCAAAAATAAAGTTATTCTCTGTGTTTATTTGGATTAATACATGTGATGCTTATATTGTGCTTTCCTTGATAAAGGATATATATCTGATGTCGACCGTCTTGCTGATCAATCAGGTGAGTAAGAACATGACCTAGACCTAAGATTAGGCCTAAGAATGGATTTTCTGTTATGTCCCATTCTTAGGCCTAATATTTTGGGTCACATTTTGTTCAAATAGCAACACTCTAACATTTGACTCCAAAGTTTATATATGGAATAAAAGTCTAGTGAAAAAATTATTGTAATAGTAAGTCCCTTACCTCTAGTTGGTGCTCACACAAAAATATGTCCAAAATATTGAAAATCCACTTTTGTAGCAGCAAATAATGATTTGTTTACAAAAAATAGTTCAAAAACACATATGCTGACACAGTGACATCACAGTTTTATGAATGACTGCAGCATTGTGGGTTAATTTGCATAAAGAGAAACTTGTAAGCCAATTGGCTGATGGTCAATTGACCATAACTGTGGGTCACATGACATATCTGATGATGTGGCTCACTGATTCCTGTCTCCAAATTTATAGCACTAAGAGACAGGGAACCAGACTGACCTAACATGGAAGCTAAAGGTCAGGAGAAACATGTGTTCTGAAACTTTGTTGATCTTTCTGGTTTGTACACTTTTATGTTTAATTATTCTCATGCATTTTATTTCACTTATATGTGCAGTATTTGCCCTAAGCTAACAGAATATGTAGAAATGAAGGAACTATGAATAAATACTTACAACTTTATTTGTAAACAAACTGTAGCTAAACAATTACTAATTTTGCTTCTATTGTACACAAATACCATAACCTAGTTTGACCATGATGAAACTTACAAACTAGGTTATGGTCCCAGAACTAGAACATGACCCTGATTAATATGTATTTCGCTAGTAATGGAAAAATATGGAGGGTCAGTATTGCCATCACAACAGGGACATATGCGTCCATGATCACAGAGATTACGCAACCCACCATATCTGTCCAATACGCATGACCAATATAATTATATTCTAAGCTTATTTTGAGCGGTGCTAGACTGGCCCCAGTCTGTCGCTTCCATATACTGATTTTCTATATTCAAATGCACTGACCAGAAATTTAGAGATCAACAATAAACTACGAGCATCAGATAGTTTCATTATACGATAGAATTTTTGCTCATTTATGTTCATCTTCCATTCGGGTCTAAAGTACATGTCTCTTAGAGTATTATACATTGGGCATACCATAAAGAAATGAAATTCATCTTCTATGACGTAGACATTTCTCTGCAGACAAAATTTACAAAATCTGAATTCTCGTTCTACATTATTATGCCTACCCTTCTCGATTGCTAAATTGTGACTGGAACATCGAAAATTTGCAATAGTTTTTCTACATATATAACTAAATAATTGCCAATAAGAGAAATACACCTATTTTAATAAGATATTTTCCTTTTCCTTGCAGTTTTCAGCTGTACTGAATATATTTATTGCGAAAACATAAGTTAATTCTACTTTTACAAATGATTTAAAAAGAAAACATTTTTTTTTTCAAAAAATGTTCAAAGTTACAGACCTAGTCTCTTTAACAGTCACCCTCATGTAAGCGCCAATGACCCTCTTGTCTAAGTTTCAGAGACAACCCATTTTCACAACAGCATATATATGAAAATGTTTAATGTTAATCTCAGTTTCTTTGGTTATTACATGTAAAATAAGCAGCAACTTCTTATCCAACGACATAATTAACGACTGTACAGCAGACAGCAAAGAATCGATACAATTAAGTATTACTTCTGACAAGGGACACCATATTGGAAAGTGACAAACACACAAGGAAACATCACTCACAAGAGAGCAGAGAGGTCAACCCTTACCCGACCGGTGACTACAAGGCTGTAATGATCATCAAGACAATATAGCAAATACAAACGTGAAAACACAACTAGATCGGACGCCACAGAATACAAGGAAGAATACAAATTATAGTCGGAAATCTAACACATTTACATCAGCTATGTATGGTTATTAACCGACACAGTGTTTGCTAACAGAGTGTACTTTTAAAAAAATGAATGAAATTATGTACTAGTACCCAACAACCCTAAGATTCGAAATGGATTCGTCCAATCGGTAATGGCCGAGAAATTATTTTGTTTTCACCACTAAACTAGAAATATTCAATGTTAAGTTTTTCCAGTAACATCCAAATAATGGGCGCTTCTCTAATTCAACGATGAAATAGAATCATTGGTCGAGTATGATTGATTAACCCTTAAAGCGCCAAGAAAAAAATGCATCTGAAAATGTCGTCTGCTGAAGTCGTCTGCTGCAATTAATTGCCTAACATTACTGACGAACTAAGTATAAAAGCAAACAGCGTGGACCCAAAACAGACTGCTCCTATAGGAGCAGTCTGATCTGGGTCCACACTGCTTGCCATAGAGGCTTCTTAATTATTTCAGCAGACGAGAAAAGCAGACGACTTTTGTTGTGATTGGCGCATTACGGGTTAATTTCATGAACCGTTCACATCACTAAACGACAATTTTGTGTTCTCTTAAACTGCACCTATATGTGCATGCATGCGCTATCAGCATGACAGTATTCTCCAAACGACGATGACAAATTATCTCAGAACTATTCTAACCAACATTGAGTTCTATTTTACCGAAAAACTGACGTCATCTCTTGACTTAAACCTTTGCCTATTGGGTAATTTTTCATGCTCTTGTCATCCGCCGGTTATTTTTTTCAAAATCAGCTTTTTCGAAAAAAAAAAATCTTTTAGGAATGCCACAAGAGTGTTAAACAGTTCGGATCCAGATCAGGCCCGACGTTCCGTGTCGGGCCTGTTTTGGGTCTAAACTGTTTGCAAGGGCTATCAGCAGACGACAAAAGTAGGCAAATAGTTAAATAATTTGATCTTTCAATCGTTTTGGTCCTTGCTCGCTTGCAGATTTGTAGAATGACCAAGGCTGAGAAGTGAATCTTAGTCTAGACCTAGATTGTCATATTGATGTTCGGTGCAATAAGACATATTTCGGGAATATTCTATCATGATTTCACTCGCCTACATTTGTCTTAAGTTCAGTTGGATAATGCGGATTAAAAGAGGTTTGTAATAGTGTATTGTATTGTTTTGTTTGTTGTTTGATTTGATTCTTTACGTCCCATCAACAATCTTTCAGTCAATTTGTTTGTTTGTTTGATTTGTTTCTTTACGTCCCATCAACAATCTTTCAGTTAAACAGGGACGTGCTTCCTGGGTTGAACCAGTACTAAGCTAGGATAAATGTGTCTTGCTCAAGGACCACAACGCAGTGACGCCGGTGAAGCTCGAACCCGCGGCCCCTCGGTCTCGAGTCAAGCAATCTGCCACTGAGCCAGCCACTGCGCTCCCTATATTGTATTGTACAAAAAGTTAATGTATTGTTATGCACAGAAATGTATATGAGCCAGCACGTGCGGGTCTGGTACTTATCGCATCAACGAGCAGCGTACGCCCAGACGAGCCTGCGCATACGCGCAGCCTCGTCAGAACGTTCGCTGCTCGCATGCACAAAGTATGGATGTAGGTGAAGGCTAAGACCAAAATTTAGTCTTCTAGCCACTCTGGACGTCGGCATGGGCATTTAAAGGAGGCTTTTGCGCATGTGCGATATGTACCACACTCTAATGTGCTGACTCATATGTTCTTATATCACCTGAACTCCTCATGCCCAGAAATATGTGAGTCATTATGTCTCCCCCCTTTAGGGTCGGGAGACATATTGTTTTCCCCGGGCGTCCGTCTGTCCGTCTGTCTGTCTGTCCGTCTGTCTGTCTGTCCGCCTGTCCGTCTGTCCGTCTGTCTGTCACAAATCGTGTCCGCTCTATAACTTGAAAACCGCTTAAGCTCTATTCACGAAACTTTATACAAATATCAATCAGCATGAGATGACGTGCAGAGTGCAAGAATGGTAACTCTGCCTTTTATACTTTTGGAGTTATTTCCGTTTGAACTTTGTGCATCACAAAAGTTGTGTCCGCTCTATAACTTGAAAACCACTTATGCTATATTCACGAAACTTTATACAAATATCATTCAGCATGAGATGACGTGCAGAGTGCAAGAATGGTTACTTTGTCTTTTATACTTTTTGAGTTATTTCCCTTGGAACTTTGTGCATCACAAAAATCGTGTCCACTCTATAACTTGAAAACCGCTTAAGCTATATTCACGAAACTTTATACAAATATCAATCAGCATGAGATGACGTGCAGAGTGCAAGAATAGTAAATCTGCCGTCTATACTTTTTGAGTTATTTTCCTTGGAACTTTGTCCATCACAAAAAGCATGTCCGCTCTATAAATTGAAAACCGCTTAAGCTATATTCACGAAACTTTATACAAATATCAACCAACATGAGTTGACGTGCAGAGTGCAAAAATAGTTACTGTGTCATTTATACTCTTTGAGTTATTTCCCTTGGAACTTCGTCAATTACAAAAACAATTATCTATGACTATTTTATACCAGGTTATGATTGTGCAATAGTTAACTACATTGACAGATATCTTTACTAGATACGAGCTGATTGTCTGCATGAAATGACTAGAATTTCCGTTAGAAATTGTATTTAATGTTTCTGTTTGAAATTGTATTTAATGACTCATACTTTTGACATCAAAAGGGGGGAGACATCTGTTTTTTCGTAGAAAAACAATTTTAGTATCAAAACTAGAAATGCGCTGATCAGTCTGTGAGTCTTTACAGTCTGATCAGCGAAAATCTATGGAATTTTTTCGTTAGTGTTGCTAACTTTCCAGATACTGTAAAATGATCATCTTGCAATTTAAAAGAGGGTCGGATTGTTGACGGGGCCCTTCGAATCGTGCCGTATGATAAACAGATACACGCTTCTTGTAATTTTATTCGTGTTTAATGAAACTCGTTAACGTTTAAGTTCACATACCTGTAGATTTGAAAAAACAGTGTTTGAATGAAAAAGGAAAATTTGCTTATTTGAATGTTAGTGTTCCGTGATTGGTCAATACAGAGCGGACGAAATATTGTCATATGTATTAGACGGAAAAATGCTGTAAAATTTGAAACAGCATTTTTCTGGCTTTGTTGGTTTGCTTAACTTCTGACCATTAAATTCATTTTCAAAGAAATTTTCCGTGAAATTAGTTGTTGGGTTCCAATGTCACCAGGGTATCTCCTAATTGCTTATGTGCGGGTAGGTGGCACATCGGGATTTAAGCGTTGTTAGAATAATTGTTATGGAAAACATGCACAGGTCATGGTCCTTACATTAAATATCGACTTGTTTAGGAGCAATTACCTGTATGTTCTAGGACACCTGTAAAACCCGCGAAAACGACTTTAGCATTTTACGTTTTTACCTGCATGTTTATGCTTTTTATCATATCATTACTCAACCGTCTACATACTGAGTAATTGTCTATTTTTTGCTATGTCATGAGCCACTGAACTATTGACCAGTCAATAAATTTGACTATTCATGGCCTGGTTTCCCGCTTCGCTAGCGCTTATCGACATGCGCGACAACGATGCGCGTACGGTCGTTTATGAAAGGAGACGTTGTGCAACAAAGGTGAAAATGAGCCATGCTTTGGCAACTTTAAACTCCAATAACTTCGTTGTTAATGGTCAGAAACATCAAGTGTGGGTACTCGTTCTCTTAGTTAGAACGAGCGGAAGATTTTGAGACCAAAATTGAGCAGATTTGGTGAAATTTTCTGTTTTGCATCTACAGCTACCCCAATCAAGAAACGCTGCTAAGTATTTCATCAAAAGGGTTGCGTTATAAATCAGTTAATTTATGCCTGTTTGTAGTACATGTATAGCCAAATTATTACCCCTTTGGCCTCGTGGAATAGTGCATCAGGTCGTCCACGGCACCGAGGGGTAATAGTATACAGTTATTTCATGCCTGTTTGTAGTATAGTCAAAACTATTACCCCGAGGTGCCGTGGACGACCTGATGAACTATTGCAATCTGATTTACTAGGCTTCCCCCGTTAAAGTTATTTTGAGTTGAGTTGATAACATTGGTCCAGATAAGTAAATTTGGAATTATTACTTTACATGCATAGTGAGTGCTCAAAAGAATCGTATCATTAAGATGGTACTTTAGATTACTCACAACATATACGCTTTAATAACATATATTAATTATGCACTCTTATCTGGAGGCCTGGACGGATATACATTATCAATGTTGCCTCACCCTGTCAGAATTAGGATATAAGACAACACCCCTCCCCCCCCATTTTTAGCAGATAGCCCTTTATTGTGTTTTGTTTGAAAATTCCGCCAAGAACCAATGGCTTATGGCAATGGGCTCTTATGTGACTATTACTGTTATTTGAGGACAGAAAATATTTGCGCTTAAATATTTACGCTGATAAAATCAATTGCACGACCCTTTGGTTGCACTAGAATCATTATGCGAGTGAGTCCGTACGTCCGTCCATTAGCAGTTAGTGAAAATGCTAATGACTCTTGAATCCCATGGTGTATTTTGATCACATTTTGCATACATATGCATGTCAATATTCCCAAACCACTGGCATGCAAAATCACCTTTTTGATGGACGAGGGTTTGCTAAGCATCAGTTCAGACGGTTGTGGTCAGTTAGTGAAATGAACCGCACGGTATATTTGGATCAAATTTTGCATACTCATTTATTTTTTATGTTCCAGCCACTTGCAAAATGGTGACGAGGCTTTTTGCAGAGCATCATTTTGACTGATTGAGGTCTGCAGTGAAAATGCCCATAACTCTTGAACTGTACCATATTTTTTTATATAAAATTTTGCAAACTTATACATTATAACATGGTCGAGACACTTGTGTGCAAAACGGCGACAAGGCTTTGCCGAGGTTAAGGCTGGCAGGTCGTGGTCAGATGCTCGTAACTCTTGAACCACATGGTATATTTTGATCAAATTTTCTGATCTTTACAGATTAGCATTATTTGGAATGCACATATTAGATAAAACTTTGCAGAACTTTACCAGTGCCAATGCTAGAAGCACCCTAAAACTCATACAGTTCCCATGCTACAAGCAACAAAAACACAAACACATTTCTCTTAAGAGAAATTCAACCATATGGTATATTTTGATCCAAGTATTCACCATTCTGCAGGAAATGACAACTTTCTTTCCTCGCATTCATTCTAGCATCGGATACTGATTAATCAACATTAACAGGTCATGCACATTACAGTCAGCTGATTTTGCCCTTTTAAGAACTCTAAACCCTTATCATAATATGCGGTTATGTGCGTAAATGTCTCTAATAAACGCACATGTTGACATATCCCGGAAAGCTAGAGGACTATATTTTGGTATGAGTCTTCATCAGATCTATATCCATATTTCGTGCATGGGAAAACTCTGCGATCCCATAATTGTGTTGTTTCTCTTGGAAAATGAATATGATTAATTAGCAAAGCAATGCACCTTTAAAATGCAACATAATGATTTGATTTTTCTAAACAGCTTCACCATCAAAGAGCCACGTGCAATGTTTAAGCCATGTGTTTGGCCTCCTATTGGCACGAGAAACAACCTGCTGCAACGTTTGCATTTTCTTTTTCTCGACAAGAGTGCTTGATTAAAAATTATTTTTCTTATTTCATATTTCAATTGTAAACTACTGTCATTTCACTGAACATTTTTTAGGCCCGGATAAGTAATCAGACGGATCTTATGAACACCAAAATATATTTTTTAAACTATTGGATAAAACGTAATTACGATTATAACCATGGAAAAGTAAAGGAGGTTAACCAGGAAATGCCACAACCGACCCACGGCACCGCGAGGAAGAATCAAAGCTTGAATGATAACAGCGGGATGTCATTCAGAACACAACAAAAGTAAAGCAACAGTCTCTCTTTTCTCTAGCGGGATGATTGTAAAACCAGAAAGGACACAACGAACTGCAAAACAAAATAAGGACCTCACACAAAAACCCACCAAAGAAAGGGGAGCCCCAGGCGTTTCGGGAGCTGGGCAGAAGGACTATTTATTTTCAGGGGCCTTTGAAGCACTGTCAAATATTTCAGGGGAGTTGGGGAGCAAGCACATACTTTTGGAGATTTAGAGAGCGCTGCAATAAAAGCTTAAGAAAACAATTTCAGGAGGTCGTTATTTTTATGGATCAAGCGATCACAGACCACCCATGTGGGTGCCTCAATGGGAGCACCAATAAACAATAAATAAACAACAATATAACCATTGCTTTAGAGACCACTGGGGGAGAGGGTGGGGCTTCACACACATTTGCACCAGATTCTGCTGTTGTAAAACACAAAATTTGTTTAGCGAGGCTCGCATGGCGGCTTCCTAACTTGTGCAATGTATCATCACAGGGAAACAACCAAATTCATTATCAGAGAAAAGGGCTCCCAACTCACCGACTGTCAGAGCTATACAAATACCTCAGTTGAACCACGATGGGTCCAGCCATTGACAAAAATCAGGCACCGACATACCGATGAAACATTTATGGCAGTTTCATCGTTTACTCTTGTTTTACGTATCTCTCTTTTCTGATGACTAAATTCGCATGCAGATCTAAAACTATTCAGAAACCAACCATCTTGACAGATGGTCCGATCAAACTGTTTCCCCTGAATATCTGATATATACAGTAAAACCTGTGTAAAACGGCCACTCAAAATAGACAAAACAAAGATCTTAATAACAATTGGTAGCTCAATGAAGGTCAAAAGTATTGCAGAATGCTCCCCTTGGAGCGTTCTGCAATACTTTTCACCTGCACTAAGCGATAATTGGTCTTGAAAACCAATTTTTGTTGTTGTTTTTACTGTATTCTTTTTTGAGGTTGCCCATCTTAACGGTTTGTCAAAGCCCATTTACTTTGGTCAAATATTATATGCTTAAGAGAAAAATCATTGTATATCGAGAATGGTTAAAGTATCCATTTCTATCTGGCAGGGCAACAGCAATTAACTCCGAGAAAATGCAACAAAAATGATGAAAAAATAATTTAATGATTGGATATTCCAATATTAAGTGACTATGATCAGGAAATACCACAATCACACACTGCAGACCAACCATGTTCTCTCAATCAACTGGGTCCAATAGTGCAGAGGTGCAGACTAGCCTCTTAGACAAAGGGATACGTGTAGTGGGTAAAGTCGATGGATTTCTAATCAATGGGAACTATGTCCATGTTTATTATCAAAACTTTTTTGTGTTCTTTTTATATTAGTTAATGCACTAAATAATACTATATTAAGTTGTTTGTTCATGGTTTCATTGGCATATAATAACAAATTGATGGTTAGTGGTTGAAAGTCTTTAGCTATTTTACAAGAATAGACGACGCTCGTTATTGAATTCGTTGCAAAGAAAGAAGTGTGTTCACCATCCTCTATTTCATTGCACCAAGTAAAATGAGGAGATTATCACGAAGATGGTTGTTGAATAAATCATTATTTAGATAGCTGCAGGTTAATTCTAGAATATTCGTGTAATACTGACAAATATCTTTTACCAAATAAGAAGTAGCCAGGAACTTGTATTTTTGAAAAGTACTGGTTTGTAGGTTATGTTGAAAGATGATACTGTTGGTTGGTTTTGAGATCTTTGTCGACTGAGATTGTTCCGCATTCAGACATGATTGTGATGAAACATTTGTTTCAAGTGAATGGTATAGAAAAATTGTCAATATTTCTAAGGGGGTACCCAGACATTTCACTGTCTAATGGAGGAAATAAGGCAGCAATATATGATGGAAGCACTTCATAACTAACTGCATGTAAAATGCATTTTGCTGGTGTTCTCTCAACTATAGTTTTGTTCAGCCACACTTGTTATATAATTTGACTAATTATACTGATCTTGTTTGTCCAGTTACTTGCTTACTTTTGTATATTTTGTAAAGTATTGGAATCCTATTGTGTAAAGCCGCCACACACGGACGATGCACGGACCACAGTGGCTCAGATGGCAGAGCGTTAGCCTTGGGATCGAAGGGTAGTTCGAGTATTGATCCAACCTAGAAAGTCTCATCCTGACAGGACTAAAACATTGGTGTTTGGGACTTTTAGAATCAAAACAAACAAAGAAACACTAATGATTCGTTCCCTATAACGATGCAAGTATTTGGTTTAGTGCAGGGAATGGAGGGGGTGTCCGGACCCCCTTTGCCCCAACTGGATCCGCGTATGGTGTGTGTGCCACTGATCGTTGATGCTGAAAGTTATACTCAGATGTTTGTGGTCTTTAGAAATTATCATCAATAAGCCAATGAAAATCCTCAATATTCTTAAAACGGGACTGCTTCAGTTTGGAGTGGGTTGAACTTAAGTAACCAAGTTGCAATAGTGTCCATATTTAAAAATGATTTATTAATTGGTTTATGAATTGTCAGAATTATGTTGGCTTAGATAATTTCAAATGAAAAGTCACGACATCCAATAAGGGCACCATAGCTGCCATGTTGATCTTGGAAATAGATTATTTAATACGGTTGCCAAACAGCTTGTCAAATAAAGATGAAATTTTGTATTGAACTGGTTCTGAATTATTAAATGGTGACGTCACGATATCCAATATGACTGCCATATAGATGACTTCGATAAGCAAACATGGAAGCTTCTGAAGCGGTATGAGCGCCTGATCTGGGTCAGCACTGTTTGCCCTGTCCCATTAAACGAAGGGTGGGCTATGTGGAATAAATCTATTTTGAGTCTCATCCTCTTGGTAACACATGTGTGGGTTCTTCTACTGTCCTGCCAGCCAAGAGTGACAGTGTCGTCATGTTTTGTTTACCAAGTTATTAGGGACTTAGAATCGATAAATCACTTGTGTATTAATCCTATCCGCAGGATAGGATTAATACACAAGTGATCTCTCGATTCGCACTAGCTCAAGTGGAGTGTACAAGTTAATGTTTTATTTAACAATTGTAGACAAAATATTAAGTCACTGTCACTTTTAGTTGGCACGACAGTAGTCCTATTGTTGTGTGTACGTGTTCTGCTGACTTTACATTCTGGGTAAGTTTGCATGCTTTTCTTGTCGTCTGCTGTTTCTTTTTCAAAAAAAAGAAAAAAAAAAGATTTCAAACAGAGTGTCAAAAGGTTTGGATCGAGATCAGGACCGACGTTATGTCGGTCCTGATCTGGATCCAAACTGTTTGCAAAAGTTATCAGTAGACGACATAACAACTAGATTTGTCAGGTTGACCTCGCCTAAATTCTCATGCTAATAAGTAAATAAATTTCAGTAACACTATCAGAGTGTCAAAAAGTTTGGATCCAGATCAGGACAGACGTTCTGTCCGTCCTGATTAAATGTAAACTGTTTGCAATACCTATCTGCAGACGGTATACATCGTCGCTAGCAAGAAAAGAGTTCAGTGTGGCATTACTCTCGGGTTTTTAAATTCTCATACTGTTTTTGTTTTAACATGTAATTCTTCGACTATTCAAAGCACGTTTAATTGCTTTAAGAGATAGAACAGAACTTTAAATGCTGCCGTGCATCGATTTAACAGAGCAGGTAATTAAGTTAAACTTTTGCATGATAAAAAATCTGCATCTAGCAGATGTTGATGGGAAAACTGCATTTTTTCCCATCATAGATGTAATCTTAGTTGTTTCATAACTCTTTGCGTGCTGGGTAATTTTTCACGATTTTTTGTTTTCTGCCCTTTTTAAAATTAACTTATTTTATTCAAAATATTCGGTCACGAGCACCAAGCCCCGAGGTTATAAACTTTTTTTCATGCTCAACTCAACTGGGCACGAAATTTTAACTGCTCATAAAAACTAACATACTGACAAATAAAGAGATTTCTTGCTTTAAGTCTCTCAGATGTTGTATTTATCATGCTTATAAACGTTAACATGCCAACATTTGTTGGCATTTTAAAATTTATGAGCAGGATAAATACCGTGCTCAGCTGAGTTGAGTATGAAAAAAGTTTTATAACCTCGGAGCCAGGATCTGAGTCCAAACTGTGTGCAAAGGTTATCAGTAGACGACAAAAGCTGGCAAGGAAAGAGTTATGCAAAAGTTTAGTGCTTAACATGCTAAACGACACAGGGATAAAGCTGGCCTGGTTATAAGCTATGGTAGGAACTAGTAAAACTAGGAATAGTTCTTAGTATCAAGAACTGAACATCCCTACACATTTTGCATGCTGGGAAAGTTTTCATTTTTTTTGTCGACTGTTTTTTTTAAATTTATTTTAGAACAATTCTATAAGGGAATGATATCAGACTATCAAATGGTTTGGATCTAGGTTTGTCAGACCTAATCTAGGTCCAATCTGATCGCAAAGCGGGCTATCAGTAGAAGACATTGGCAGCGTAGCAGCGATTTGCAAGAGAATTTAGGCGAGGTCAACCCGAAAAAGAAAGAAATAAACCAAGCCGGCCGACCCCTTAACATCTCTGAACGTAGTTGAGTACTTTTATTTCAATGGAGATCATATGTGAATACTAAAAATTGATAATGTGGTCCAATAGTTCTCCATTTATCTGCTTTGATTGAATAACCAGATTCTGAACTTGTGGTTGTGAACTTTTTCGCTACGTTATCAGCCAGAAAGCGTCAGAGGCTTATAATCCGGTTTAAGCCCTCCAGTAAAATATTATTACTGACCGTTCCAAGGCGGTGCTTCTTTTGTGGATCATTTATGTTATTTTTGTTTTGTTTTGTTATGCTTTCATGCACGTCTATTTGTTGATGCTTTGTGGTCACCTGCTGGGAAAGGACTGACCTCTTGGCTCTCGTTTGTGATGTCTAATTGTGACGTTGTCACTTTCCCATTGGTATCCTGGTTCAGGTGTGGTGCTTGATTGTATCGATTCCCGATCTTTGCCCTCTTTCTTACTTTATAAATACGTCTTTGTTATTGACGACACATATACCCAACAAAAAAAAGAAACGCACCACTACGATTTTCCCATTTAGATCGCCTTTTAAAACGAAAATGTTAATTGTCATAAAATATTCATTTGTGATCAAATCTTACTAAAACTTGAGTGTGACGTAGATGAGTATCTGTACCTTCCATGTACAGGCATAAAACTCACCAAGGCGAATGGTAAACGAGTTGCGGAAGCGTTAATTCAATGCTTCTATCTACATTAAATTCCGAGTATGTTTTACATTTTCAAGGTATGGAAACGATACGTTGTCTTTATGTGAGACAACCAATGTATTTATTTATGCATATTTGTTATTCCAAAATCCGTTTTCATCAGTTAGGGCCATTTAAATTGATTAAAACAATGTTGAACTCTTTAAATGTTTTGTAAGGTTTATCTCCAGTGTAGAATCGTTATCCAAAGGGTAGTCACAATACATGAGCTACCTGGTTTAATTATCGCGTATGATTAATTAACAGATTGAAATTGCAAAGAATAAGTGTCTGAGTACAATTTGGTCTACTGAAATGATTCTCATTGCTTGAACTTATCAAGCAAGAGAGCATTATAAAAACGCTTATTTCTTGTGACTTTACAATTTGACCCCCACTTGGCTCATGACCAATTTATTTAACACATTTTTGACGCCAGATTGCAAAAGACACACACGCAGCAGTACTTGACATACCTTTGCACTGATACAAACTAAACTGGCCTATCCCTTGTGATCTTCCTGGGAGTTGAACAGTTCTAAGTGGTGCGTTTCTTTTTTTGTCGGGTATACATGTTCTATATTCACTAACTATCACTGTTATGCCAATTACATCTTGCAACTGTGAACATAATTTCAAATTATTCTGTGTTATTGCTATTGTTACGACAGTCTTAGGGCGCCTATCTATAGTGCCAAATTGAGTATAGGCACGCAGCAGCTACTGTTTAACTACTTTTTGTACAGTCACGGCATTTTGTAGTATGATAAAACTAGTCACGTCGTCACTTGAACACGTTTTCTTAGAAAGCCAGCCATGACCCCTCAATACGGCGATACTGTTCAAGAGGTGTTTCATGTGTATTTGAATAAATTTGAAATTGACGTCATTCACCAAGAGAAAGAGCTCTTAACATTATTTGTTGGTTTGAAACAGTCTCTGAAACGAAATGTTGAACGATTTCTCTTAAAGAGATGATGTTTTTGTACATAATAACTAAAGTGTGTTCGGTTAGAGAATAAAGCTTTTCAGTTGGATATTTACCTTTTGGAAGCATTTTGGACGTCAAATTTTATTTACAGTTTATAAGGCAACACTTAAACAAAAAAAAAATGTATGCAAAACTCATGAATGCATTTTTGTGATCAGTTTTAATGATGGTTGAGCGGCTCTTCCTCGCGATGCCACGGGGTTGTCTGCGGTTTGTGACTGTGGTATTTCCTGATCATACTCACTTACTATTTTTAATGGCGATATATACTTAAACTATCTAAGAATTCGAGTCGGCTGTGAGGTTTGAGAATTTGTTTCTCACAGTACTTCTAGAGTACATTTTTTCATGGAACACCCATTTGGAAACTTGTATGGTAAAACTTATTAAGCCCAGATGTCAAGCAGAAAACAGGCGCACAGACGCTGTTTTTCATCTGAATAATAGACGGAATGTTACTCTGAACTAAAAGGAAATTTCACACTTAAATATGCGCCCGTGTTAGCTTTTAAAATCATTTAAAGGGGGTGGGGGTGGAGTGTATTTCGGGCCACCGTGTTATGTTTATGCTTTAAATTGCCATTTTGTCCTTTTTGACCATACCAGTGACACGTCCGTTATTTATGAGAAATCAAAATGTGTCTGTTTTATTTATATGCAACTGCAAAAAAGTGAAATTCGCATCCGTTCAAATAAGTATGAAGCAGGTTTTAATATCTCATTTGAGCAACATAATGCAGAAAGTAATTTTACTTTCAAATTATGCCCAATAATTTAACGTGGATTAGCTGTTGGTCCTTTTTTCTTCATTTTGTCAATACCACTAGGTCATAGTTTCCTTTATATCTCATCATTTTTTTTGAAAACCCATCCTTTTATTTTTCATAGCATAATATTCATGTCACCCTGTAATAGCTGTCTATTCTTTGACTTTTCGCTTGCTGTAAAGGCGGCGCCTCATGAATGCGCAATTAGGACTGGTCAACCTTAGACATAGGTAAAAGCTGAAAATGAGGCGTGGTTTTATACAAAAGTAACTGTATCATCTTGCGCCATTATTTCAGTATAGACGCAAAACACATTATTTAGTCCTTAAAACGCCAGCAAAATAACTGCATCTGAAAATGTCTATTTAACATAAGCATAGAGGCAAACATTGTGGACCCAGATCAGACTGCTCCTTTAGGAGCAGTCTTATCTGTGTCCACACTGTTTGTCTATGAGGCTTCAAATATTTTAGTGGACGACAAAAACATACATTTTGTGATTATGCGCTTTAGGATTAATAAATGTGAGTTCAGTGTGTATACGGTTAGGATTTTCATGAAATGCACGCACGTTTGCGCGGCCCAAAAAGCTGATTAACTCTTTACCAAAAAAACTGATTTCCCTTGTTTAGCAGATAAAATAGCCGAACCACGCCCAGATATGAATATTAAAGTTGCCGCCTTTACAGTAAGCGAAAAGTCAAAAGAATGGTTCATCATACTGTCAGGGGCCTTATACTAGGCCTTTAGTTATCACTTATATAAAGTACATATGGGCAAAAGAGCAACGATTCCATCCTTCAATAGTTTCTTGTTATGCAATGGAGAGAGCTAATACATGTCTCAGTGGGTCTGCTAAATATAGCACAGGAGCTTGAAGTTCTGTCTTTATATCACATCTATAGCCTCAAAACCAAAAGCTCACAATGTAAGTAATGATATTATGAGCTTTTCAGTTTTAAGGGTTTCGAAGTGAAATTAGGACCAAACTTCAAGCTCCTGTGAATATAAAGATAAAGAAAGGTTATAAAGTAATCAGCAGTGGTACCACTTTAATGCTATAGAATATAGGTCTTAAATGTTGCAGCACATGATCAGCACTGCTTGTCCTGTCTCGATAATAGGCTGCTCTGATATTTTTATGAAGCGGTTATATTCGATAGGTTCTTTTCACACTGTCTGCCTAATCTATTGTATTTCTGTCTTAAGTTTACTCAAGGGATGCTGATAGCTTCAAAAACATCTACACTTTAAGGGCATTATGTGAAGAAATAACCATGTTTCACCTACATACGCAAAACATACGAGCCAGTACATAGAATTTTGACATTGTTCTCATTTTGAAGCAACGGAGGCTCAGGTGAGCCTGCGCAAATGCGCAGGCTCACCAGAGTCCTCGCTGCTGACATATGCATATAATGGATGCAAAATGAAGACTCAGACAATTTTTCTCAGTACGAACTTTTATTGAAAGCTTTTGCGCATATGCGATAAGTACTATAATCTGATGCGTTGGTCTATATTGCGTGTTTGCTGTAATTTTACAACGTTTTTAGGCCAAGCCTGTTGAACAAAACGTATTTCGTTCCCAAATCGATTATGGTGCTTAAATCACAATGAAACTCGTTCAATCACACTGTAAAATATCAGCGAATTTCAAACAATTTGATGGCAGCTAGTCTGTGATGTCACTTGTTTGGTTATAACCTTCCTGCTGATATAAATGGAAAAGGTCGTGACTAATGTTGTTGTCCAGATCATTTTTGTCGCAACTGCTGTCGTTGTGCCGGTTGGAGTTGGTAGAACTTCTCCGCGCACATCGATGTAGTGTTGATATTATTTTCATATTACATGTATAGTCCTTCGGGAAAATTGGATTCTGAAGGAAAGAAAAATTCATCTTAAGCAAAATCACTGCATCTGAAAATGTCTATTTAACATAAGCATAGAGGCAAACATTGTGGACCCAGATCAGACTGCTCCTACAGGAGCAGTCTGATCTGGGTCCACACTCTTTGTCTATGAGGCTTCAAATATTTTAGTGGACGACAAAAAACATACATTTTGTGATTATGCGCTTTAAGGGTTAATAAATGTGAGTTCAGTGTGAATACGGTTAGGGTTTTCATGAAATGCATGTACGTTTGCGCGGCCTAAACAACTTATTAATTCTTCACCAAATTATTAATAGAACCTGATTTCCCTTGTTTAGCAGATGAAATAGCCGAACCACGCCCAGATATGAATATTAAAGTTACCGCCTTTACATAGAGCAAAAAAGTTCTATTTTTGGATAATCAATCAGAATGAAACAGGTGAACAATCCTTTGTAAGAGATGTATTATACATCTCTGACAAAGGATTGTTCACCTGTTTCATTCTGATTGATACATCTCTGACAAAGGATTGTTCACCTGTTTCATTCTGATTAATACACCTCTGACAAAGGATTGTTCACCTGTTTCATTCTGATCAATACACCTCTGACAAAGGATTGTTCACCTGTTTCATTCTGATTAATACACCTCTGACAAAGGATTGTTCACCTGTTTCATTCTGATTAATACACCTCTGACAAAGGATTGTTCACCTGTTTCATTCTGGTTAATACACCTCTGACAAAGGATTGTTCACCTGTTTCATTCTGGTTAATACATCTCTGACAAAGGATTGTTCACCTGTTTCACTCTGATTAATACACCTCTGACAAAGGATTGTTCACCTGTTTCATTCTGATTAATACACCTCTGACAAAGGATTGTTCACCTGTTTCATTCTGATTGATACATCTCTGACAAAGGATTGTTCACCTGTTTCATTCTGATTAATACATCTCTGACAAAGGATTGTTCACCTGTTTCATCCTGATTAATACATCTCTGACAAAGGATTGTTCACCTGTTTCATTCTGATTAATACACCTCTGACAAAGGGTTGTTCACCTGTTTCATTCTGATTAATACACCTCTGACAAAGGATTGTTCACCTGTTTCATTCTGATTAATACACCTCTGACAAAGGATTGTTCACCTGTTTCATTCTGATTAATACACCTCTGACAAAGGATTGTTCACCTGTTTCATTCTGATTAATACACCTCTGACAAAGGATTGTTCACCTGTTTCATTCTGATTAATACATCTCTGACAAAGGATTGTTCACCTGTTTCATTCTGATTAATACACCTCTGACAAAGGATTGTTCACCTGTTTCATTCTGATTAATACACCTCTGACAAAGGATTGTTCACCTGTTTCATTCTGATTGATACATCTCTGACAAAGGATTGTTCACCTGTTTCATTCTGATTAATACATCTCTGACAAAGGATTGTTCACCTGTTTCATCCTGATTAATACATCTCTGACAAAGGATTGTTCACCTGTTTCATTCTGATTGATACATCTCTGACAAAGGATTGTTCACCTGTTTCATTCTGATTAATACACCTCTGACAAAGGATTGTTCACCTGTTTCATTCTGATTGATACATCTCTGACAAAGGATTGTTCACCTGTTTCATTCTGATTAATACATCTCTGACAAAGGATTGTTCACCTGTTTCATTCTGATTGATACACCTCTGACAAAGGATTGTTCACCTGTTTCATTCTGATTGATACACCTCTGACAAAGGATTGTTCACCTGTTTCATCCTGATTAATACACCTCTGACAAAGGATTGTTCACCTGTTTCATTCTGATTAATACATCTCCGACAAAGGATTGTTCACCTGTTTCATTCTGATTAATACATCTCCGACAAAGGATTGTTCACCTGTTTCATCCTGATTAATACACCTCTGACAAAGGATTGTTCACCTGTTTCATCCTGATTAATACACCACTGACAAAGGATTGTTCACCTGTTTCATTCTGATTAATACACCTCTGACAAAGGATTGTTCACCTGTTTCATTCTGATTAATACACCTCTGACAAAGGATTGTTCACCTGTTTCATTCTGATTAATACATCTCCGACAAAGGATTGTTCACCTGTTTCATTCTGATTGATACATCTCTGACAAAGGATTGTTCACCTGTTTCATCCTGATTAATACATCTCCGACAAAGGATTGTTCACCTGTTTCATCCTGATTAATACACCTCTGACAAAGGATTGTTCACCTGTTTCATTCTAATTGATTATCCCATACATATCGATGCAATAAGTGTGGAATAGTCCGTTTTGTACTTTAAGGAACATTTCAATAAAATGATGTATTTCTGTCCCAGTAGATTGTTTTTATCAAACCACATGCAGCATTTCATCTGGGTATTCAATCTTTGCCAGAGTACATGTGTACCTGCTTTATGGTGTCGCTTACATACTCGTACAGTTGAAAATGTTTGCAGATTCCCATCCTAAATTAGAATAAATGAATTAGAACTGGTCAGTTTGTCTGGCTAATATCCTTCCATCTGTATGATGCCTTGTGACATATACTAAGAAAAACAATTGAAGGATATTTGGATTTAGTCCCATCTCTAACATTCACTACAATAAAAAAACTTTACTAATTATGCATGCATTTCATAGTTCCAGACATCTGCAATCAAAATGGATGCTTTATTTTAGTCACGCTTCAATGTTTTAAGTACAGTACAAATCCAAATGGTTCAACCCTCTATACTGAAAAGTCACAAACGTTCAAAAATGATTGAAACCGATTTTTTAAGTTTGTATTCCATAATGACTGGCTCTAAAATCATCGCTGGTTCTCCCTCCAAAAATAACACCTAATTTTGAAGCTGTTTTCAGTGTTTTATTGCAAATTTGTAGTCAAATTTACCGTGGTATGCCAAATTCGTGTATTTTTGTTGAAGAAGTTGTTCCATTATTAGGTGCGATGATAAATTCGTGTTTAATTTTATATGCGGTCGGAATTAGAACATAAGCAATGACCTGGTAAAGGTTGCAGCAAAAATTGAGAGCACTAAATTTTTTGCTTGTGAACTTTTGGTAGGGAGGGTCGGTACATTTGGTGAAGTACTCTATCGTAACCAATGACCCGTGAATTTCAAATTTGCATTTTGGTGAATTACATAGTGATAATTCTATCAATGACAAAAATAATTTGTTTGAAAATTATATTCGCAAATGTTATAAAGTCAGAAGAATTTTAATATCCTTCAATTGTTTTTCTGAGTATATATCAAAAGATATAACTTTATTTGCAACAACTATATTTTACCACTTTGCATGCTGTATAACTTTCATGCTTCTGTTGTCGTCTGCTGCCTTTTTCAAAATTATGTTGTTTTTTTTTTCAAAATATTCTATCAGAGTGTCAAACGGTTCGGATCCAGATCAGGACCGACGTTCTGTCGGTCCTGATCTGGGTTCAAACTGTTTGCAGAGGTTATCAGCAGGCGACTTTTTTGTCGCCGCTACAAGTAGCAAGGAAAGAGCTAACAGTAACAAGAGATGTGTGCGCTATGGATGCGCTTTTCAGTCCGCTGGGCAGATAGCAACATTGATGGGCCATTACCCACGCTCGCCATTACTCAAAGTAATGGATTATGGACAAATTGAACTAAATATCTAGGAAAATAACTGAAGCAGTTTATGAAACGAAGAATGGTCTAGACAACATATCATATTATTTTACTCCCGTCCAAGATTCGAAGAGTAATAATTCTTCGTAAAACCCAGTCAAGCAGCTCTGTATCAAAGCTTTCTTAGACGGCTGCTTTACTCATATTTTACTTACTAATTGAGTTGACAAGCAATCAATCGACTCCTGATAAACCGAAACACATACTTCATGTTAAAACTATATTTGGGATAAACAGCGAGTCCCACAAAAATCTGGCCAATTTTAGACAACATAATATTCTTGTCACCCTACTTTTCATACTATAACAGTGACACTTCAACGTATAAACTTCATAAAAATAATATCTAAGGTGATAAATGAAGTTTCATTATATTTCCGGTTATTGCCATTCATTTTAAAGGCTATTGTCAAAATGAGCTTTGTAAATCATTTTCTAAATTATTCTGCAGACACTCAGAGTAGATTGCTAATTACAACGTTGGTTTGAAAACTTCAATGAGATCGAGTCTTTGATAGGGCAGTTCACTGTCATATCTATTCTTGTTCCAATGTAGTCTTAATGATGATACCAGGCCACTATACCTACCAACATGTTTATGTTTAGGAGTGAAATTTTTGGCCCCTTGGTGTTTACGGCAGTACTGGTATGTTTGAGCTTGGTATTCATGTAGAATGTGCCATAATCTCACCTACGTGCTATCTTATAAGCAAATTCTTTGATAACAGAAAGTGGTATGAGCCATTAACTACTAGTCATAAAGAGTGCAATGAGACCAGCCTACTGACATAATGCAATGCACCAAATATGAAACATAGCATGGCTTTTTTCTTGAAATGACGTCAGAGTAGGCCTATAAGAAATTTCTGGGATTCATACTGTGCTGCAAAGAATAATGTATTGAATATATTAATTATTATCATTGTAAAGTGCGTTGTACGTGCCTTGAGAAAATCGACATGAAAATCCTTGCCGTAAGCTAAAACTGATTTCATTCTCAAAAGTACTTTGTTGCTTTTAAGAAAGCATTGAAGAGTATAATCAAAAGGCAAACATTTTCAACACTGTTTTGCTGACTTTCTATTTAGAGCGCATAACATCCTCTGTTTGATTTGTTTATGTGCAAAAAAGGGAATACCCAGCATGAGCGGATCCTGAGGGGGGGGGGGGGGGGGTAGGGGGTCCGGTCTCCCTTGAAAATTCACAAAAATATAGGGGTTCTAAGCAATACTGATCTCCTAAACAATCACAAAGCTACCAAGCCAGCATTCAATGTTTGACCGTCATCGGCCCCCGCCAGCAACCGCCGTTTAAATGGCGTTTAGTTTGCGGGCCGAAAATGGCCGGCTTTTAGTGCTATTTTTGGATCCCCTCTTCCCTCATCCAAAAAAAAGGTTGTCAGAGTTAGCCCCCCTCTGGCAAAACTTTCTAGATCCGCGCATTCCCAGCCATAACTTGCACGACCATTCATTTTACTGTACATTCAGAAAGTTTCGCGAGAATTGAACTTTCGCGAATAACGTTAACAGACATAGTTTTCGACGTTAATAATCTGCGACAGGTGTATGCTTCACATACATCAGGGGCGGACTTGATTTAGCAATTTTTAGAGTACTCGGCGTACGCCAGAACAGCCACCTAACAAGTAAAACTGGGCACTTTGGAGTACTACGGAATTAATCAAGCGATACAAAATATTTCCGCGCATGCAGGCAGTGATCCACCATCTTTTTTGGAACAGGTCACGTGACTGTTCTGTCTACACCACCTCGAAAGACGGAGTACTCCAGCGTACGCCAGCGCAGATGTTCCAGTGCACTTGATTTCTGTTCTGCTTGTTCGGAGTGGAAGGAGTAAAGAGAACAGCTAAATCAAGTCTGCCCCAGTAGACGGTAGAGTGATTTCCGCCAATTCGGGAGGGTTTCGTTTCCGGGAAACTTCGCATTTGCAAACTTTCGCCTAAATAAAACCCTCGCGATAAATTCTGAATTCAGTACAGTAACACAAAGTGCAAGAGATATGTTACACCACACCAGACTTACACCTAGATGTGAATTTAATTGTATAGATCTGTATACTATCCAGGGTGGATGCGATGTTGATATGCTACTTCGCTCTTGGCATAATGTACAATAAAACCTGTCTGTCTTAAGCGGACACTCTAAAAGAACAACAAAAAATGGTCGTCAATACCGATTATCGCTTAATGCAGGTCAAACGTATTGGAGAATGCTCCAATGGGAGCATTCTGCAATACTTTCGACCTTCATTAAGCTACCATTTTCCATAACGACCTTTGTTTTGTCTATTTTGAGTGGTTGCTTCAGACAGGCTTTACTGTACATCGTTTCTTAACATAATGTAATATGGGCTAACAGCTAAAACAGAACCTAGGGCGAATATTTGACTTACACCCCAGTGACCACTGCAGCTTTCCGTTCTAAAGCGGCGGCTTCGATGTTGGTTTTGTTGCCCCTATGTGTGACTGTGCTTCGTGGCTAGTCCTATTTTTGGGGCTTTCTTGCGTATTCCTACACAATCAATATTTCAGTCGTGACTTAGTTCATTAGGGACAGCTACCTACCGTATATAAGCGAAAAGTGAATCTTTGAACAAGCATACTCAAATATCTAGTAAAGCTATCGTAATAGATTCATTCATCTCTTTTCATACTTTATGAGCGCAAGCTCTCACAAGAATACGTGAATGCACAAGCTCATCTGAGTCTTCGCTACTCTCCAGTACAATAAGAACCGAATTCTCTGGGACTGAAAGCTCTCGCAAGAGTACGTGGATGTACAAGCTCATCTGAGTCTTCACTACTCTCCAGTGCAATAAGGACCTAATTATCTGGGACTGAAGGCTCTTGCAAGACTACGTGTATACACAGGCTCATCTGAGTCTTCGGTACTCGCCGGTGCATAAATAATCAACTTACCTGGGACTGACTCATCTATTGAAGCATTGGCTTACTTACCGCATTACGTAAAGGTACATTTTCCTGATACATAATTGAATTTAATAGCTATAATTTGTCTACTTTTTGTTTCTTTGATTCTGACATAGTCAATCACAATATCATTATCTGTGGAGACAATGTTATTGTAAGATAATAGTGCCAGAAATTAGTAACATGCCTGTGAAGAAGAGGTGCCTAGAAGAAAGAGCTGATTAGATAGGAAAATACCTGAACACAAATGTGCCAGCAACTGAGATTTTGGTACTTATAGTATGGTCTAGCAACGAATGTTCAGGCGAGCCTGCGCAAATGCGCAGACTCACCAGAGTATTCCATGCTAGCATACACCAAGTATAGATGTATATTAAGACAGACCAACCATCTAACCAGGCTTTAGCGCCGCTAAATGGTTCAGCATCCCGGGTTCAGAATAAATGGGCGTTCAAAAGAGGCTTTTGCGCATTTTATTTTAACTTTATTTAAAGAGGACCAAGTCACATTTAGAGATATACGCTAGTCTACCATGCGTCACATATATGCACATATACACAAGTTAAGCATATGATAAAAACAATATATGTTAAGTATAAACGAGCGTATAAAAATATTAACATTTAGCAGCATTTGGTCTCGTTAATACACCAAGGCTTAACAAACTTGTAAATGAGCCTTAATTTATTAACATGGATTAAACCCATGGTAAAAGTTAAAATCATTCATTAAACATTAACTTTTTGACTTAAGTCTTAAACCACCTTAAAAAAGATGCATTTTTGGTAGCTTCCGATATCACAAACGGGGTTTAGTACACGAGAACGAGCCATCAAATATTGCTGTTTTTGATCTGGGTACTGCTAAAGAGCCGTTTGAAGTTGATCTAAGCGTTCGATTGTGTGTTTACGACGTAGGAATTAGCAGTTCAGATAAATATACTATTGCTATAAAGTTAAGCATATTTTTATAGATTCCGATTTTCGAAGTAATGAAAAATAATTTTAGTTTTTGTTTTTATTCGACATGTACACTTGTATTTTGGCTACTAACTTTGGATAAGTTCGATTTGTTTCACTCACTACTGTCCATTAACGGGAAGCTTACGACACAGTAGTGTCCAAGAGTTGATATGCAAGAATGGATATCTTTTGCTGTTGAGTCATGAAATAGCCTTAAAACGCGTATGTTGGACAAATCTACAAAGAAGAAAGTGGACAGAATGTGTAAAATTGCAATTAGGAACGCTGGTATGAAACAAGATCACATTGCAAGGGTATTAAACGTATCTCAGAGTGACATAAGCAGACCTCTGAAAGAACATAGAGAAAGTGGTAGTAATAGAAAAAGGAAACGGTCTACATTGATTCTTGAGTGCCATGAATTGTTACTGAAGCATTATGGTACGTGGTGCATTACCTGACGACCACACGATACATTTAAAGGTGGTTATTGGGACTTTGAACTCTCAAAAGAACCAGGCCCAAATTCTGGAATCTGGTGTTAGGCTACCCTAAGAGTCGCTAGATGGCCAGAACATGGTGCTCCGAGATGACATTGTAAGATCTTTCTTTATATATTATTACTCGCATCATTGAGGAATACAAAAAATAAACAGAACATCGCTAGTCTTCCAAGACAGAGCGTGTTGCCGGACTTGAACCCTATCGAACACGTATGGGACATGCTCGGCTGACGTGTTTGAAACCGGAAACCAGCCGTATCAAAACCATTGTGAATTTTGCTAGACATTACTGCAGTAGTGGGACAGGATTTCATGTCTTGAACGCATATACCCAGTGAATTTAATGATGAAAATGTGCCAAGTTGTAATTCGACAGTGTGAAGGCTATACACAACATAAAACGGAAGAAGTCGATTATTGTGAGCCATTTCATGACTTTTTTGACCAGATCCTGAAAGTGTATGCCCCAAAGAGAAAGCTTTGAAGAAATTACAACTATCGTGGCCTTATTGTAAAAGTTTTGCTGACTCTTGGCCTCCATGCTGTTTTCATTGAATTTTGAAAAAAATATGGGTAATTTTTGTAAGGTGTTTGCAGCCTATAAACAAGTCAGAGATTCCCCGGCTTTTCTTTATCATGCTTTTGTTGTTTACTTCAATAAATTTTGGTATCTCTTTAAAGATTCCGTTCTTATCGTTCCTAAAACCTTAGTGGTGTTATCAAATGGAATATGCTTAACTTTATGTCAATAGTTTATGTAGGTGTGAGGCTATTTAGGTCACAGACCTGTAATTGTAAAAAGGGCAGTGATTGGCTGAAAAGGTGGGTGGAAGCTCAGCACAATAATTTTAAGATGTAAGGTGTTTCATGATTGGTCAATAATAAAACTAGGAAATATATTGTATTTATTAGACGGGTACATCTTTGGTGTACTTTTTGAAACAACATCTCATTGCTTTTGTTGATTAAGTTCAGTGGTGTGGTTTAGAAAAAAGGACCTTGCATTCTGGTATTTTTTTCAGTAGAATTTTCCTCTCAAGTAGGGTGCCCACCTTCAGGGGCCAAAAAGTGGTAAAACATGGCGGTCACCGGGGTATCTCAGTCTTGTTTATTGATTGAACTAGGTCCAATCTGTAACTCTATGGCAGCCTCATATTGATTGAAGAATTGTGAGGACCACAGCCTACTTAAAAGCTATAATGTAGGTCTATGGAAAAACATTTACAGGTCTGTGCCCTTAAACACCTTATGTGTAAGTACTGCCTTATTATTGTATAGTTGGCAAACCTAATGTCTTGAACATGTCTATAGAGACTGTGTCGTAGGGTGCATTTAGAATGATTCGCGCAGCTCGCTTTTGACCTTTTGACTTTTGAGAGTATTTCTATGTTACTCTTTGAAGTGGTACCCCAGGCACTTCAGCCATAGTCAAATAATGGTAAACTATACCCTTGGTAGAACGTTTTTGGGGTATCATTTGGGATACATATAGAAAGTTGTCTCAAGAATATGCTATGGTACCAAACTCTCCAATACTGACCCAAAGCAGCAGTTTAAACATATTTAATGCCAAATTTGATACAACAGTCCGGTTGGGTAACAAGTTCTTACAACATTATTTACGATCCCTCCCCTATATTCTAGACATACATACAAATGTAATAGCTTATAAACATGGCTAAATATATACAAAATTAATATGGATACTTAAGCAAGTTATGAACAAAACAGGATGATAGTAATATAAACAAGCGAAATATCAATAACAAATAATTATTAAGCAAAGCTGTAGATTTGTCACCTATAATAAAACAAGGAGATTCCAACAGTGACGTCGCAGTATATTTTGAAACACAATTTTGAGTATGAGCTATTAAAAAGTTATCGAAAGTGATCTGGATGTAACATGCACATTACATTGTGAATGAGTGGTCGATTGATCTAGAGCCTTCTGATTTGACTAATTTATTGTGCATTATGACTAGTTGTATACAGAAAAGATATAAGTGGTAACATTTATAGCACGTACATTGAACTTTAATTCAGAGTATGACTGAAATTTACAAATCAATACATATAATAACATCACACATCTTGAAGCAAAAACAAGATATACAAGATATTTATGTATTTAAAAAAAACTAAACAAAAAGAAAATTAACTCCTCTTGCTAGATTCGAACTCAGGTCGCAATATTACAAGCTTGGAATACTCCGTATAGGCATTCAAGGGATATTAATTCTATGGTGCAGACATTTCGGCCACGGACGTTTCGTCCACGGACGCTTCCGCATTCTACAGCTGACCACTAAACCTGTTAGTACTGTAGCTCAACACTGTATTGTTTGATCATATTAACATGACTGAGTCAGATGGTAAACACCATTTCCAAACATCTTCAAAACCCTACACAATCAAAGTTGCATATAGTCCATGGGCCCGGAGGGGTCACCATGTATCCCCCTAAGGACCCTCTGGGAGTAGTATGATATTGTTCATTAGACCCTCCTAATTAAGAATCAAGATATTACCACTCGATATCTTGGATCCATCCCGCCATTTTGTATTGTTTTCAAGTAGGCCGCCATGAAAAAAGGACGAAATGCCTATGTAGTGTAATATCAGCCTCCTATCATCTGTTATGCTTACTTTTATGAGCATAAAATCTATATTTAAGACTCTCAACTTCATTTCTGATAAAAAAAAACATAATGTACGATCTTAACATAGTATATACAAGATGGCAGCCATTTGAAGTACAGATTTTGAGTTTTTTGTATATATTCAGAAAAAGTTTCATTTTTTTTGATAATACAATTTATAGTTACATGCTTGAGCCATTATTACTTTTTGGAGAAATACTTACTGTCAGCATTGATTTAGTCGTAGTATGGTAGCAAAGATGGTTGCCATAACTGACAAATAAGTCCAAAATAGCCAAATGGCTGTAATAAGTTCCCTTGCTAATTTTTGTACAATGACAATTTAATAAGATTATAATCAAATACTTGTATTGACACATCTCATTGGCAGCTGTTATATTCACAATGTCATTTCATTACTCATCATCAGAATTGTCAATTAATCACAAAGTCGTTACCTTTATAACATTGGATAGGCTGCATACCAGCTTGCCCACATATTTAAATAAGTAGACAACTTTTCCTTTTGAATAAACGTATTATACACCTCTACATACATATATCTAGACACTGATATTAGAATGAAGTTCATTTGGCTCTAATCAGATTCACCACTTATTGCAGCATTCGTCGTGGAGAGTTTATCAGGGTGCTTCAGGGTGTAACATACGTTACATGTTTACATTAAACCCAGAAAAAGAGACATCTGTGTCCAAAGTAGCCTTTTCAGAACTACACGATATATTTATTTTCAAATGAGACCATACTTTGTATTAACCTAATAGAAATTTATTTATCACAAACTGCTAGGATTATTTTATTTTATTTTATATGATATGCCAGTTATTGAACTTTAAATCTGGTTCTACGTGCACACTGAAAAAATGTATACCAGAAAGGTCACTTTAATATAGTAAAGCATGCAAATGTTACAAAAAATGACAAATGTTTGAAACGTCTTCAAGTTTGAGAAATTTCCAAAAATATAAGCACAATCAGCTGAGGCGTGCCTCAATATAAGCTATGTGCAAATAAACATTAGTGACATAGATAACATCAACACAATTTTTAAATCAACATCTTTCGTTATCAGTATGGGAATCTTTATCCACATGAATATGTTCTAAAATCTGCTTCCTTCTACAACACACTGTTTAAAACAATTTAAAGAGACACACTAGTATACATTAATTATTAATTTATCAAGTTGTGTATGCATTTTTATGTAAACGTATAACTGTATTTAAGGATTGAAATGCAGTTTTTTAGCTTGCATTGGATGATGCAAAACATTAGGCTTTTTAATGTCTGTGAAGCCCGAAGGGCTTCTCGGAGACATTAAAATGCTAATGTTTTGCATCATCCAATGCAAGCTAAAAATCTGCACTTCAATCCTTATATTTACATTTTATATTACCAATCAAATATACATAATTATTTTCCACCCAAATTCGTTAGTTATCCTTGAAAAATGAAATATTTTATTTGTAACGGAGGTGTTGGAACAGCTAGCGAACGAAAGTCCTGTACATAACGTCGTGGCGATACGCGAATGACGTCACACGAATGTTGATAAACAAAGAAAGCTATTGGTTGACGTTGACGTTACTCCACCTAGAGGCGCGGCATACACCACATGACTGCTCAATGTTTTGCATCGAGAAATGCAAGCAGCTAGGAATTATGGTTTCATATAAGGCAGTTACATTGAGAATGTAAATATTTACCAATACTAAGTAATATATAATTCATGCATGTTGAAGCTTTTATGTTAAAATACTTGCCTCTACTAAATATATTGCTTCCCTATGCTGTATATTTGCTTCCCCATGTTTATTACCTCAAGAACACATTTGTAAACATGACCCAAAATTCCTTTTGGATGTTTTTGATTTCCTAATTGTGAAATATGTAACATACATAACATGAAAAAAATATATGGTTATTACTTAAGATAAATGTAAATATATTCTCCTCACAACATAATTTAAGAGCCCTATCAAGATTTTAAACGTATCAACCATACATGCGTATTAGGCTTAACCTGGAAGTAACAATTATTAAATGATAGGAAGTAGTTATATTTTTCTTTTTTGTACAACTCTGGCTCCACTATATTTCCTTATTTTTTATGAAAAGAAGTGACAAAATTTAATGACAGAATCAGATATACTTGATTCCTAATGAATGAGTTGTGGGTTGATTTTCCCTTCCATGCGATTTGCTTCTCCATTTTACTGCTCTGACTCCTCCTAGCTAACCCAATTCTACTCTACTCTTCCCAAATAACCCCACCGTGTGGCTGTCATAATCTTACCTTCTCTTACACATAATTGTACTACATTATCATCAGTATACCTCCTTGCAACCCAACTAACTAATCTTATCATTGCTTGTATCATCACTCACTCTACATGGTCGAATCTTCCACTAACTTTCTCCTATGATAACCCTACCTTTTGCTTATAACATATGGTAACATAACCTATCCATACTAACACACTTTCCCACCCTGTTCCGTTCTTCCATACTATAACCAATCTCGCATCCTACATTAACCATTTTTACTACTCCTATTAAAACTCTATCATAATCAAAATGCCCTGCTTTGCCCTTCTCATTCTATAACCTGCTGGTAAAATGTCCAACTAGTACAGGCCCTACTATTTATTATCCTTTATATCAAAATCCCTATTATATCCTACTTAACCAACAAGCACATACGCCTCCATACTAATTGCCTACCACTACCAATATCTACCGATATCCATGTTGGTCTAGGGGCCAAATCTCAAATTTTGAGTTCTGTTGCACCCCCGAGGAAGAAAAAGTTGGCTACTATTTTCAGTCAGGGACATGTCTGGGGGCCTCAGAAACCCATGTTTTACTAATTTTTCTGTGGTCAATTTTCTGTAAATGGTCTGTAATCACCGTTACCCCACAAACATTGAAAATAGTAGTACACAAAATACAAGACTAATAATATATTTTATGATAGTATCAATGAATTTATTTGAGGTTAAAATGTTTAACATAGTCATAAAAATCAATTGCAGACATCTGTGAGATGTATTGCAGCTCGTCAGCGTAACATATGTTACTTTTATACGAAATTGCAGATAATTACTCTATAGACTGCATATAAGAACGAACCATGTTCTCCAGCCACAGGAAGAGAAACTTGGTTACTATTTTCATTCTGGGACATGTCTTGTGGTATTCGAAACCCATGTTTTACTATGTTTTCTATGGGCATTTTTCTGTAAATGACCTGTAATTAATGTTACCCTACTAACATTGAAAATAGCAGTACACAAAATACAAGACTAATATGATATTTTCAAAAGTATAAATAAAATTATTTGAACTTTACATGTTTAAGCTAGTATAAACATCAATTACATACATGTGTGAGATGTATTTCTGCTTGTCAGAGTTTCTTATGTTACATTTTTATAAAATTGCAGATAATGACTTTATAGATTGCATATTAGAATGAACCATTTCCGCCAACCTTTAATCTGTATTAAATTGATGAATTTCCATTTTCACATATTTTAGGCTATTCACAACTTGCAAAAGAGGTTGAAAAATAATTTTTTAAGTATGCTTATGAGCATGTTACTTCTAATATTGGCGTAGAAATTTTCTATCTGACAATTTACATTGCATTGGAAGGTACAATGTCTTCTTCACCACTTTCACAATGAAACGAAATAATAACTATAAACAAATTCAACTACGATGGATAGTTTGTTGCTGTTAATATATATCAGGTAACGTAGGAAACAACATTGTCCCTTGCATAAATGGATAAAATACTAATTTAAAAAGTGTGGAAAGTAGACTCAAATTTTACCTGGGCTTGACAACAAGTCAGGCTCAGAAATTATTTGAGTCTTCTCTCCACATATCATTTAAATATTTTTACTTATGAACAAATTATTCTAAATAAAAACTTATTCATGAGAGTTTGTAATTTTGATTGATTATTTTACTTTGATATGACAGTTTACAGGTTTTTAATCAATGGTACATGTTAATATGTAGAATATCTACCTTATAATTCAAATATTGGACTGAATATTTTACTACGTTTTATGTGGTGTGTTTTACTACGTTTCCTATTGTCAAAGTGTCATAATAGGCCTGTAAACTACGTTACCTTATAAATGAGGATAGAAAATGTGTAAGTCAGTACAAATTACATGCTAATAAGCATATTTATAAATTAATTTCACTACAGTTACAAGTAAATTACAACTTCAAATATGTAAAAATGGAAATTTACCATTAGAATAGATATCAATATTATTAATTTTAAGGTTGGAGAACATGTATTGTTCTAAAATTGCAATCAATAAAGTCATTAAATGTAATTTAGTATACAACGTAACATAAGTAACGTTGACGAGCAGAAACATATCTCACAGATGCCTGCAATTGATGTTTATGTCTAGCTCAAACAAGTAAAACTAAAATGAGTTCATTGATGCTAATGAAAAATATCCTATAAGTTAAGTGTGTCTTGGTTGGCCTTTTGGTGACTAAGGCTCTTAACAAGGCTGTCCAATGATATATACACATGCTATGCAAGAATCTGTCATTCACCATATTGCAGCAGCTAATAGCTTGTATACACCCAGTCTATCATCAGTTTATCTGAGGTCATGTCTAATGTTTGGAGAAATAACATCACAAAATGTTTATCCAATACAAAATTACGAACATAATCAATTGGTTTAATGTCTGATTTGCTTGATGTAGAAAACATCCTTAAAGTGGGAAACTCGCCTGTCCTTACATATAAAAATGCATCTGTGTTTTAATCATATTAGTTTGCTGAAACAATGATTCGTTGTATATAAGGTTGGTCTTTACATTAAAGTTACCTACTACATGTATAAACCAGTGCAATATATGAGATTAGCTTGCACTTGTAATTTGTAACATACTCATAATTTGTAATCTGAATGTGGCATTACACTTAAAATAAAACTGAAATACTTTCCTTTAACCAGAAACAGCCCTCAAACAATGTTAGCATTAACAAATATATACATGGATAAGGGTACAAGAACGAGTCAGTTTATGACTAAAATTATGTTTATGAGCTGTTGTTTGCAGTATTGATCACAATTTTGATGGTTTTGCATACAATAAGGCTAATTCAGTAAATCTTTGAAACCAACAAACTGATCATAAGTCTCTTACTCCTCATGTGTAAACATGTATCATTGTTACAAATAGCTCAACAAGACCAAACGGTGCAAAAAAGAATGAAAAAAGAACTTCCTTGTAAATAACGTAAGAAAGCTAACAGCTGTGCATGAGTGGTGGCAATACTTTTTCAACAGACACTCATTCGACAATTTGATCCATGAGTTTCAGAAATTCAAACCATGTTGTTGAATAACAGTGAGTCATGTTTATGATTAAAGCTTTAGAATAACTCCTCAAAATGGACTTTAAAATAAAGCTTCCTTAACAGACAAAACATGTGCAATTAATGTTAACAAGAAATAGCTTTGTAATTAATGTTACCACGTAATATGCTTTTAAGTCTATGCGTATCGCTCAGGTTGCTTTACCTCAAACTTGCTTGGTTAACAAACAAAATAATTTCTTTCGAAATTGCTGTATAATATTATAAGATAATAAGCATTTTACAATATGATATAATGAAATCGTGTTCACCAAGAGAATAGACGATTGCAATTGTGACAGGCCTAGGGATACATTGATTTTTTTCAAAATGTAATTGTCAACAGTGAAAATTAATGTACTGAGCATACAAGAAAAAAAGTAAATGCTAGATCTATAAAGCATCCCATACATTTTGGTATAAACCGTGCTATTTCTATACTGATATCATACTATACTGATTGATATCATATTTGTATTTTTCAAAAACGATAGAGGAATTTTAGATTATAACAAAATGCAACCAAGACCTGAAATGTTCTGTGTTTGTTCCTCATGGTACCCTTGTTTGATCTACAGTCTGTGATTCAAACAGTGACATTTCATGGCCATTCTCACTTTTTAGCAAACATAGTTTTTCAGGCATGATAAAATACTTCTCCTGGCAAAAAAAGGAGCAAGTTGTCGCAGGAAAACATATTTAAGCTAAAATAATGACAGTGTGCTGTTACATATGTTATGGGCTTGACAAATATATGCATATAGTGTAAAGGGTTAATATCTTGTAAAACAGTGAATCGTCAAATTTGACCAATTTTTTACCCATTCAAAGAAGGCTCAGCTGGAACTTTACTAGTTTTAAGATGTGTCCTCTGTGTAAAGTCGACAGAAAACCCTGCTCTAGAAGACACCCACACTATTCTCATGCCTTGCCACCAGATGCAGGAAATATTGCTTTCCTATTAAAATTAATTTATTGAGGTATGGTATATTCAGTCCAATATTTGAATCATAAAGTAAATATCATGTTTATTGCTATGAACCATTGATAAAAAAATCTGCAAATTATCATACATGTATCAAAGTAACAGGAACAAACAAAGTTACAAAACTCGCTTAGATTAATGTTTATTTTAAACAATTTGTCTAGAAATGAAGTTATTGAAATCTGTGGAGAGTAGACTCTGCGTGTCGTCAGGCTTAGGTAAAAATATGAGCCAACTCTTCACAATTTTTAGAAAATCCATTTACGCAAAACTCCATTCGTGTTACTTACGTTACCTTATTTATATATGACAGAAATTAAATACCCATGGTAGTAAAACTTGTTTTAATGCTGTTATTTCATTTCATTGTGACAGAGATGAAAGAAGACACTGTCAATTTCAATGCAATGTATTTGGTTGAAATATAAAATATGTATGCAAGTAGAAATGATACGCTTATAAGCATATTTTAAAATTTATCTTACTACAAATTATCTCCAATTATAAATTATAACTAGATATGGAATAAAAATGTAAAATGGAAATTCATCATTAGAATAGAGATCTTTACCGCACATTTAAGGTTGGGAACATGGTTTATTATAATATGCAATCTATACAATTATTATCTGCAATTTCGTAAAACAATGTAACGTAAGTAACTCTGACGAGCAGAAATACATACTACAGATGTCTGCAATTGATGTTTATGTCTAGCTAAAAGAAAAACAACAATAATAAATTAATTAATACTAATGTCAACTATTCTACTAGTCTTGTATTTTGTGTACTGCTATTTTTAAAATTAGGGTAACATTGAAAACAGTTCACTTACAGAAAACTAACCATAGAAAACTTACTAAATCAAGGGTTTATATAGCCCCAAGACATGTCCCAGACTAAAGATAGTAACAAAGTTTCCCTTCCTGTGGTGGGGGAACATGGATCATTTTTATATGCAATCTATAAAGTCATTATCTGAAATTTCGTATAAAATGTAACATACGTAACGCTGATGAGCGGTAAAACATCTCACAGATGTCTGCAATTAATCTTTATGACTAGATCAAACATTTAAACCTCAAATAAATTCATTGATACTATCATAAAATATATTATTAGTCTTGTATTTTGTGTACTGCTATTTTAGTTTGTGGGGTAACGTTGATTACAGGCCATTTACAGAAGATTGACCACAGAAAACTTAGTAAAACATGGGTTTCTAAGGCCCCCAGACATGTCCCTGACTGAAAATAGTAACCAACTTTTTCTTCCTGGGGGGTGCAACAAACTCGTAAAATAGCCCATATATCTCAGTTTGGCCCCTACACTATGTGGTATGAGCGAGTGTATGTTTAGGATGTGTATATTGGTATAGTTTGTGTAAGAGTAAAGGTAAGGTAAGATATGCTACTCTTCCCTTTCTTCTGATTTATACACAAACCCATACTATATGTAACCCTACTTATTACCTACTATGCAGCTTTTCACATCTTCCAAAGTATAAGTTGAGGATTCTGCGAGGCGGGGTAAGGGATGATTGGGCAGAAACTATAGTAGAGTATGGTTATTCCATTAGCTTTACCCTACCTAAACACATACCCTACCCTTATCATACCCATACAAACCCTACCCTGCCCTGCCATAACGCATACCTACATGTATCTCCATCCATATCTACCTTAAACCATATCATTTGTGTTGTTTGTTATGCTTTAGCGTCTGTCCATTGCTACCTTGTGGTCACCTGCTGGGAAAGGGCTCTTGTTTGTGACGTTTAATTGTAGGCTACTTTTGTCACTTTCCCATGCGGTATTTTGGGTCAGGTGAGGTACTTGATTCTATTGATTCCTGATATTTGCTCGTTTCTTACTTCCATATGGTTAGAGGCTATTTTTGACTCAGATGCCTGTTTTGCTGGGTTTATTGCAAGCATGTAAGATGTATTATGCCCTGAACCACCCATATAAGCTTTTAACAGCGTATGCTGCAATAAGTGATAAATCTGACTAGAATTTCAATATCAGTGAGATAGATGTATGTAGAGGTGTATCTATGTTTATTTAGAGGGAAAAGTTGTCTATTTATTGAAATGGGTGGGGTAACCTTGCATTCCGCCTATCCAAAATTATGAAGATAATGACATCGTGATTAAGTTGCGATTCTGATGATGAGGATTGAAATAACATTGCAATTGTAACAGCTGCCAATTAGATGTGTCAATACCAGTATTTGATCATAATCTTAAATAGTTAGCAAGCGAACTTATAAGAGCCATTTGAGTCTTTTGGACTTATTTGTCATTTATGGCAACCATTTTTGCTGCCATACTACAAGACTAAATTAATATTGACAGTAAATGTATCTGCTAAATTAATAATTGCTCAAACATGTAGCTATAAATTGTATTATCGAAAAAAAAAAAACAATAAAAACATTGATACTTTTTTCTGAATATTGACGAAAATACGCAAACAGGCGGCCATCTTAAAATATTTTATGTTAAGATCATACGTTAAGCTTGAAATATCAGAAATGAAGCTGATAGTCTTAAATATAAATGTTCTGATCATAAACGTAAGCATAACAGATGGTAGGAGGCTGACATTACACTATATAAGCATTTTGTCCTTTTTCCACGGTGGTTATCTTGAAGACCATCCGAAATGGCGGGTAGGACCCAAGATATCGAGTGTTAACATCTTGATTCTTAATTAGGGGGGTCCAATAAACAATATTAAAATACTCCCGGAGGGTTCTTAGGGGAGAGAGTGCTTCGTGACCATTCGGGCCCATGGATTAATGTCGACACGTACCTCAACACCTTTGATAGTTTTCGTAAGACAAATATATAAAATAATGAAACATACTGTCAGATCTTACCTAAAACATATCACAGTCATGTTCGAAACTCGCTTGCATTAAATCTGAGCTGAATTATCTCTATCCATGGCTTTTTCTTGTAAATGGAGTTAGGATTAAAGGATGGCTACCTGTATCGATAAGAACCCACATTATATCTAGTTCGTCAGACGGTTTGTGCATAAGAAAATGCTTTAATTTGAATATGCACAGGCCTGCCTATCATTCATGCTTGCGAACACACCGTAAAGCATTTAATGTAGGCGAAGCTTAGCATGGAAGTTCGTAGACCAGATAGCTGATCATTTACATTTATACATGTAATGCAAATGTAAATGCCTGAGGGATTACCTTACAATTGACAGGTAGTATTTCGCGTATTCAGAAGGAAACATAGCAACCATTTTCCAGTAACTTCTGTGTCAGCAATGATTAGCAATGGTTAACAATCTATTTGTCTACGTGACGAGCTTAAGCCAACTACAGTAAAGTCTTTCGAAAACGGCCACTCTCAAAAAGACCGAAAATTGGTTTTCAGGACCAATGATCGCTTAATGTTTTTTTTTTCGATTATACAAAGCGAGCATTCTGCAATACTTTTGACCTGCATTAAGCTGTCATTAAGATCTTTGTTTTGTCTACTTTTGAGTGGCCGCTTAAGTCAGGTTTTACTGTATATTATACTGAAATTAACAATACAATCTGAGGAAAAGAGCAGAGTAGGTTTCAGAAGTATGAACGCGACCAACGAGATGAGATTGATATTTGGACTAGCTTATGAGAGTCTGGTATAGCATTATCAAGAAATCTCGTGCACTTGCCCGTTTGGTTTCATGTATATTAGGTGTACAAAAGCATTTAATCCAACAAGATGATTACCTAACCAGGAAGGCAAAAAGCGGTGCTAACGAAGAATCAATTGAACATCTATTTTGGAAGTACTCTAAAACCCAACAATTCTTAAAAGAAATGATAGAAAAAATTCAAGAAATGAGCAATTCACTATATTTGAACGAAAGACATTTTATTCTAGGCCATTTTTCCCAAACACATCAAATACACTTTTAATTTTAATGCTTGTTGCAAAGTATTACATCAATATGTGCAAAGGAACACTTAACATTTTTGAAAATATAAAATAAATGTTCGCTCACTATTTCAAAGTTTCAGAGAGAAATGAATTAAGAGTTTGCTCAATGCAAACTGATAGCTAAGTTTACACAAGCAAAAGTCAACAGTGATCTATGATGGATTCTGATTATGCTACTTGGTCTGATTGGTTCTATTTTCTGGACTTATTAAAGCATTTAATGCATAATATTTACCACAAACAGTCCTGTGTATATTCTACGGCCAAACAGTACAAAACAGTGGTATCAGAACATACAGCGGTATCTACAACAGCTTTTGCTGAGTAGACTCAGATTTCCCCAAGAATGAATGGCACAATATGATAAAATATTTACAGATAATTAAATAATAATGAACTTATAAAGATAATACCCGCGAAATACTGCCCGAACCCAGGGTTCTTGACATGAAGTGAATTAAACCTTAAAGAAAGAGCCTACAAGAGAACTGGTGAACGCGCATGACTGGTTATGCTTTCTCTTCTACTGGAAACCTCAAGATCCTAGTAATTCTTTAGAATGATTTTTCATTTCATAATGCTCATGAGACTGGGATATTAGCCCCCTTCTTCTTCTCCCCCTATTTTCTGTTTCATAATAAAAGGTGTGAAACCCCGATAAGGTTACAGACTCATGTAACCCCTATATACTTAATACATAAGCTGCTGTAGAAATAAAGTGACAATAGTGGTATGAAAGAATGAAAGAGAACTGTAAGTAAATTGTCAATACCCTGATAGTTGCCTCTGGGCTATCAAGGTAAATTGTAACAGGGGCTTATAAAATAAAAGATCAACACACACAAAACAATAAAATAAAAAGAAGGCAAAGGGCACTGCACCAACGATGAGTATTACCAGAACAAGGTGTATAGCAAATGTTAATCATTTTGGTGACTGGATCACAAATAACGTAGTAATGAATACACATTTTCAGGCATGAAACAGATTCTTTTATAAACGAAATTAGCAAAAAAATCAACTGTTGAAATTCATCAGAGATTAAAAAAATCAGCGTTATCATATGGGCCAGTGTATGAGATTTCCAACAATGTGGTATGCGCTACCTTCAAAGCCTCAGATCAGCCTGCGCATTCGCGCAGTCTGATCAGAGCCTTTGCTAGTCGCTTGAGTATTCTGTGATTGTTAAGCTACTGACTAAACACCATTTGGAGTTTCTAAGCCTAAAATAAGGCTGCAGAGGCTCGTCTGAGTCTACACTTGTCAAAATGTCATATTGTTGGAAAGCTCATGCCGCGTCTCATATTATATTGCCATTCAGTCCTAACGGTTCAACAATATATATACTACATTGTATATTTCATAGTTTTGATAAAACGGTTTATGAACAGAATCATTTGATTATTCTGATATGTTGTCTGCCATTTATAGTCGACTTCAATAACAAAGAAGCATCCAATCCCTTTATATGTTCTTTCACACATGAAAACCTCCCTTCCAGAATGCAGATACGTTCATTTTATGGAGAAAACAATGGTAAGTAGAATATTCCACGCTAAGGTGTCGTGAATGAAATAATTTTCTTGTTTTCTTTTACAATGTTAAAACAATATGGCTCAACTTGAGGGTTTCTTAAGCTCTGAATATCTGTCAGTCGTGAGCCCTTTTATCTGTTTCATCATAGTGCGTTAATTTGATTGTTTTGATTCTCTATGATAATACATTGCAATAGTCAGGAATCTTTCGTGCGAGCTAAATATTTTTGTGCTTCAACAACAGCAGAATCTAGGGTGAAGATTTGGTACCAGTAAATGCATTTACCCCCCCCCCCCCCCAGTTGCTTTAGCTGCTGTCCGATCTAAGACGGTGGTTCTGTTGTTTTGTTTGTGCGATTCTGTAGTTGTTCTATGTTTTGTTGTGCGTTACTTTGTGTCCATTATAGTTTTGCAATCCTTTCGGTGGGGAAAAGAGAGCCAGTTGCTTTGCTTTGTTTGTCTTCCTGGTGTCTCTCGATTTTCGTGTGGCTCTTCCTCACGATGCCACAGGTTCGTCTGCAGTTTGTGATAGTGGTATTTGCTGATCATTCTCACTTAACCATTCCGAGAATATCAAATTAAGAGCTTGTGTTCATATGGAGACCTATCCTTCTCGGTAAATCTGAAAAATAATGTTAAAAAGATCCAGAAGGCGGACAGCACCTACAGCCAAAAACTGCGATATTACCCCAATGAAGATACAATGAATTGGGCCTAGCTGTTGCTATCTGTCACATTGATAGATTTGCCATGTTTAACACTTAAGCAATGGAAATCCAAGCGCACTTGGCCGATAATTGCAAGACTTATCTGACATCATGTTTAAAAAGACCAACTTCTTGAAATGCTTTTGATTTTTGTGTTTTACTGTTACACTCGCTGGAAATTTACATACAACGAAGCCTATGCAAAATGTACACATTTAACCTAAAAAAAGGATCCTAAATCGATCAGGACTCACTCGAGAAATGATGTAAGAATGTCTACTTTCATTCGCCATGATTCGTTTCTGGTAAGAAAATTAGCTCTTTGTGTGAAAGATGTTGTCACCGAAACAAGGCTACAAGCCGTCAAAAATCATCTAATCGACAGATTAGGGACTATCAGGTCTAGACAGCAGACAGGATAACATGTTATTGTGCCATTCTAAAATGGCTATTACAGTTTATGGTACCGCTAGGTAAAGATCTACTTCGGCAGCCAAGAAACTAAAATGATATAATAAAGCAACATCTGTATTCTTAACTTGAGGGGATAGTCATTTTCTTGATATTATTGTTTCCATGAAAATAAAAAAAAATGATTGCACCAGTGCACGACATTTCGGTTCTTATCGCAAACGCGCATATGCCTCCAATAAATGCGCATAATTACGTATCAAGCAAAGCTAGAGGTTAAACTTTTGACCCGAGCCTTCAGCTACATCCGTACGTTGTGTATGCGATCAGCGATGCCTCTGGCGAGTCTGCGTAATGCGCAGACAGGCCTGACTCTTCGCTGCTCGCTGGCACCACAAGGTGTACTGGTCCATATAATGAAAGAAAATAAAAAAGCAAAGATCAAGAATCGATACACTTGAGAAAGTGACAAAAACACAAGAAAGCATCACACATAAGAGAGCCGAGAGGTCAGCCGAAGAGGTCAGTCCTTTCTGCTGTCTTAGCTTGAGTCTTTTTCCTGGCATAATTATTTTCATAAAAATAAAACCAATACCATATGCTGTTACACCTATGTTACAAATTCTTTCAGCAAATATGGCATTTAGGATAGAGCTTGAAAAAGCTGAATATACGAGTAAGAACAAAATTTTCATACCTTATGTAAGCTCAAACATCAGTCTACAACTAACAAAAATATAAACGTTTTTAATGATGCAGCAATACTTAAACTGTTTGGTGAGAGTTTCACTAACTGTACTACTGTCGTTTCTTTTTTATTATGGCTTGGTCGCAAGTTAATTGTTCGCAGGTTATATATTTTCACACTGTGAAATTCTGTCTCTTAAAGAGACTAAGTCTGCAACTATGAACATTTTTCGAATTTTTTTATTTTCTTTTGAGATCATTAGTAAAGGAAGAATTAAGTTATGTTTTCACAATAAATCTGTTCACTGTAGCTGAAAACTGCACGGAAAAGTGAATTATCTTATAAAAACAGGTGTGTTGGTAATTATTTGCGTCCCTCCAATTATTATAGACAGTTAATTTTAACATAAATACTGTTGTTTTGATACTGATAATTTGTTAAGATTTACGAAATTGGTAAAATGTATACCTGAATTTTAGTTTTTTTTTTACTATGTTCTTGAAAAATAGAAACATTAGTTCTAAAATTAAAAGATCAAAAGTTACAGACTATGCAGCTTTAAGAGTAAAATGAGCAGACAACAACAAAATGCTGCGATCTTCAGCAACTAATCTGGGTCTACACTGCTTGTTAATAAACCACTTAACATGCTTTACAAGTGGTTATTCACGAAATTGTTAAAGGCGAACACATAGGCATTTGTACAGGGCCCAGAGCTGGTTGCATGGTCCTATGATCTAATTCCGATCCTTAATATGTCTCATTATCACTGTATAATGAGATATATCTTTCAAAAACTCTTACTTGCATGAAACTTTTCCTGTATAACCAAAAATGCTTTTTTATCAAGGAGACGGATACCTTTGGCCACATTGTTTTATGAACATTTATACATCTCACATAGATCACTTTACGCCCAAACATACAGCTTTTGAGCAATCCGCAGCATGCTTATCAGTCTTTTTAGAGCCACTTCCGGGTTTGATATCGTTTGCAATATTGTGACACGCTGGGTGAACTTTAGAAAAAAAACAGTTGCATGAACATGAACTACAATTATCCAATTATAATATTTAGAAGTACTTTCGCTCAAATGTACAAAGGGGGAGTTCCAAATCTGCCCACGCATGGATTTCGATAATATTTTGTATGCTGAATACCTGCGTTATAACAATTACAAAAATGAAATTATTTTATCCCTCGAAGGCTGTTAGGCCACAGGGGGGGAACCTTGATGCACACCCTCTTTGTACTAGTATATGACCTTTTGAATATCAGTCTCAATCATTAACATTATTGACTGCTACACTCTTTGAATGGAATATGAAAGAAGACTCCCCAGGGTATACCTTACTACCATTAATGTATATGCATACATCTAGATAATTTTTTCTGACCCATCAAAATTTGAAATTTCCCTATATTTAACACTAAAGTTAGTGTCTATAGGGGATTCTGCCCAAATATTTACCATGTTCCAATTTTTGTCAACCCATATTTTTTTCAGAAAAGTAGGTCAAATACATCCTCTTTATGCAGGTATATTTTTTCAAAATTTGAAAACCGGTAACAGTGTTATAATTTGCATGAAATGAGTTAAGTCAGTTTTGATTCATAAGTAATTTCAAATTAAATATTACAGTTAGATCTTACAAACCGCATTTTTTTCACAAGCATTATTCTTAAAATGCATTGGATATTACTATTTAGTATCTTCATCCAAATTAGGTCCAAGATTGTTTTGGTGTCAGAAGTTTAAGTTGTACGGGTGGATGTCCAGCAGGTATCACTTGTGAATTGATCTTCCACTGGTTTCCAAATTATTTTTGTACCGAAGCCAACAGGTGTTTATGCTCTTAATGCCTTTCTGCCATTGAAATAATTCAAACAGACTAGGATTTATGGTAGGTAATTTATCGTCTTAATCTACATTCTATGTTCCTGTTGCACCTAGAATTTCCTCTATCTTATTTCCCTCGAATTCAAATATTGAGGGTAAATTGGTTCAGGAATATGTGCATACTTCCTATTAACCTCTTATAAACTAAGTGAAACCAGGTCAAGTGTAATGAAATTGTGTACGTTCTCGCTATTTTGGCAGGTTCTTTTTTCAGAGAACTTGGATTTCACACCAGCTGTCTTTGCATCGGGTTAAAATAGTAAATGAGTATGATCAGGAAATACCACAATTACAAACTGCAGACAACTCCGTGGCACCGCGAGGAAGAGCCGCTCAACCATCACGGGACACCAGGAAGACAAATTAAGCAAAGCAATCAGCTCTCTCTTGCCCATCAAGATGATTGCAATACTAGAATGGACATAAAGTAACGTACAACAAAACAGAGAACAATTACAGACTTCCACAATGGGAGTAACAATAAACAAAAAGTCAACAACAATAATAGAACCACCGCCTTAGAACGGACAGCAGCCTAAGCCACCGTGGGGCTCAAATGCATCCCACTGGTACCAAATCTTTGCCCTAGACTCTGCTGTTGTTGAAGTACAAGAAACGTTCAGCTCGCATGGAGGCCATCTAACTAATGCAATGTATCATCATGGAAACACACTCTAATCAAATTACTACACCATGATGAAACAAAGAAAAGGGCCCATGACTCACAGACAGTCAGAGCTAAAGAAAACCTCAAGTTGAGCCACGGTGGTAAACTTTCCCCCCCCCCCCCCCGTAGTTTGATAAAGTGTAGTCATTTCTTATCCAGGTCCTTCTGGAATATCTAGTTTCAACAGAAAGTAGAAGACCATTTAAGCAAGTTCTAGGAGGCATGAGAGCTGCAGCACTTTCCATTTAGTGTCATGCAGAGACTGAGTGAAACTGAGCCTTAAGTTTTAAAGCTTTATCGTTTATTTCTATTATGGAATGATCAGTTTTCTCATATTATTTAAATAGTATCCTTATTTTGCAGTCCCTTAGTCGCCCATAGTGTACATTTTAATGAATGGTTTTCAGAATCTTATTTGAATTGCATTGTATCTTAATTGGTATTGATTTTGGTTATTTCTCTTGCATTAAGTTCTATCTGCCAAACCATTTCATAAGAGTATCCAAAATTACTTATCATAAACCCCATTTAAAATCATTAATATTCCAACAAAAGCTTTAAAACTGCGCTAATAAATAGAAATGGAGTTGATGAAAAATAAATGGATTTTCAAATATTAAGAAACACTTAGCGAAAATTTGAATATATACATACTGAACATCTGGCATTAGACGAGGTGAAACAGTCTTTGTGCTGTAATTTCCATCGTGGTTATAGAATCACGAATTCTGTAAAACTGGGCATAAATATTTATAATGAATTCAATAATATTTATTCATTTAACAAAAATAGTGAATATGATCAGGAAATACTACAATCACAAACTGCAGACTAAACCTCACACTGGTCAATGTAAACGCACCGGTGGTTGCTACAACGAGCTGGTGGTGGCATTTTTACGCACTGGTGATGGCTTAAAAGGTAAAAAAAATCTATACCTGTTGACTTTATGATTTATTTATAAGCTTGCATTTATTTTATTTGTGATGACACCTGGCGCAAAGACCACCGGTAACATTGCAGTTTATGGCTCTGCCAAGCAATTGGTGATTTAGTTCATGGTTTGGACTGCAAATCCAACACAGTTCTGGAGTTTTGCCATGACATGTGCTTTTTTCTAGTATAACTGCCTAAATTGAGGGAAATCTACATGTCTAAGCACAGCTGTTGTCATATTCCCATGAAATAACATTCAAAAAACGATTACCACTTTGTTTGTTTTTTCTTGGTAAACTAGCAAATGTTTTATTGAGCAATTTTATTACAACGCACTGGGAGCATTATTTGACGCATTGATACAACGCACTGATGGTTGCCTAGATGTGCAATGGTTGCTGGTACAGCCTCACCACAGCATTCACTGTTCTTATAAACGGCACACAATCGCTTTTTGAGTCAGCACATGATATTTCAGTACTGTGACGAAGACTCAGGTGAACCTGTGTAAATGTACAGACTCGCCAGAGCCTTCTCTACATAGAAAAAATAGAGAGTAGTAATCGTTTTTACATGTTATTTCATGGAACTATGATAACATAGATACAGCTGTGCATAGACATGCAAATTTCCCTCAAGTTAGGCAGTCACAATAGAAAAAGCACCTGTCACTGTCAAACTCCACAACTGTGTTTGATTTGTCGGTCAAACCATGATGTAAATCGCCAATTGCGTGGCAGAGCCATAAACTGCAAAGTTACTGACGGTTTCTGCGCCCAGGCGTCATCAAAAGTAAAATAAAAGCAAGCTTATAAAGAAATCATACAGTCTATATTCATAGATGTTGTGGTTTTCGTACACTGATGAAGGCACAATCGTGACTCTGCAAATGTGCAGACTCACCAGAGACGCTCCAGAGCTAGCCATGTTCGCACTTTGAAAGCGTTTCCGCCTATTTTTCAGATTGGCCCAAAATATTTTAATTTAATGAGATTGTTCGTCCGTTGTGATACGTTGCAATAGTTAAGAAGTCTCCATGCGAGCTTAACATTTTTGTGCTTCAACAACAGCAGAATCTAGGGCGATGATTTGGTACCAGTAAAATGCATTTTAGCACCCCAGTGGCTTAGGCTGCTGTCTATTCTATGGCGATGGTTCTGTTGTTGTTGGTTACTCCCATTATAGGATTCTGTAATTTTTCTATATTTTGTTACTTTATGTCCATTCTTGTTTTGCGATCATCATGATCGGGAAAAGAGAGGGCTGGATGCTTTGCTTAGTTTGTCTTCCTGGTGTCTCGTGCTTGTTTTGTGGCTATTCCTCTAAGTGTCATCGATTTGTCTGCAGTTTGTGATTGTGATATTTCCCGATCATACTCACTTACTATTTTTGGGTGTCATTCATGCGAACAGCGATGGCTTTGGCGAGTCTGCACATTTGCTTGGTCTAGTCTAAGCCTTCGTCCCAGTTCAAAATTCTCATGTGGTGGCTCAAATGGCGATTGAATGCCAATTTGTGCGAGCAGCAAAGGCTCTGGTGAGTCTGCACATTTGCACAGGCTTACCTTAGCCATCGTCACTGTACAAAATCTCTTGTGCTGTCTAAAATGGCGATTTGTGTGCTATTCACGCAAGCATCGAATACTTTGGTGAGTCTGCATACTTGCGCAAGCAAAGTCACTAGACAATGCGGTAAGTATCTAGATCTCTTTTGCTGGCAGCGAAGGCTCTTGGGAGTCTGCATGTTTGCACAGGCTCGCCTGAGCCTTCGTCACAGTATCGAAATATCATGTGATGGCTGAAATGGCGATTTTTGTAACGTTTATGTGAACAGCGAATGCTGTGGCGAGTCTGCACTAGCAACCACATCACTTCTGTGCAACCATCAGTGCGTTGTATCAATGCGTCAAAAAATGCTCCCAGTGCGTTGTAATAAAATTCCTCAATAAAACATTTGCTAGTTTACCAAGAAAAAAATACAAAGTGGTAATCGTTTTTTGAATGTTATTTCATGGGAATATGACAACAGCTGCGCTTAGACATGCCGATTTCCCTTAATTTAGGCAGTTATACTAGAAAAAAGCACCTGTCAAGGCAAAACTCCAGAACTGTGTTAGATTTGCAGTCCAAACCATGAATTAAATTACCAATTGCTTGGCAGAGCCATAAACTGCAATGTTACCGGTGGTCTGTGCGCCAGGTGTCATCACAAATAAAATAAATGCAAGCTTATAAATAAATCATAAAGTCAACAGGTATAGATTTTTTTACCTTTTAAGCCATCACCAGTGCGTAAAAATGCCACCACCAGCTCGTTGTAGCAACCACCGGTGCGTTTACATTGACCAGTGTGAATCTATGGCACCGCGAGGAAGAGCCACACAACAACCACGAGACATCAGGCAGACAAACTAAGCAAAGCAACCAGCTCTCTCTTCCCCATCAAGATGATTGCAAAACTAGAATGGACATAAAATAACGTACATACATATAGTCAAATTATATATAGATAGGCAAGGTTGACAAGAACTATAACACACCATAATTAAACCCAAGCATTGTTGATATAATTTGTACAGCTGAATTTGAGTAAATATTCTAAAAAAAACACTATTTTAACCATTTTATGTGATAGATCTGGTAATGTGTGTACCGCACACATAAGCTAGAACTCACAGATTGTTCTGATAACTATCAATTTTAGAAATTCTGATTTCTGATAGATGTAAATTGTGCTGATTTGTGGGGGTACCCCTATAATCACATACTTCACAATACCAAATGTTGTAACCAACCAATGAAAAGCGATAGAAAACAAAATATTATAAGCCAAACAGTCAATTTGCATAAAACATCATGATCTATGCCTGTGCAGAACAGAACTCTATGTAAATTGAGCATACTGCTGGAAGTTTACATAAAAACTTGATTTTTACATTCTGCAAAATTTTGACCATTAAGATTTAAAGGCAGAAAACTCCATTTGTTTTTTTAATTTTAAAATTTAAAATTATTCAAATTTAACAGCTGAAGTAGATGAATGGGCAAATATCTCACAAATAGTACACACATGTTATATGAAATCTTCCTACAAACTTTTATAAAATTCTGTGCGTTGGCAGAATCCTATGTAAATTCCATATAGGGTGGAACTCCCCCCTTCTGGTAAAAAAAATATATATTTACAATTTTTGCTTATGAACTTTTCAAGGTCAAAATGAAAAACTGTCTATAACACCAGAAATATATATATTTGGGTCAAAGTACTTCTAAAATATTGTAGTCAGATACTTTAGTTCATAGTCATGCAAATAGTTTTCTCTATCGTTCATTAAAATAATTCCCCATTATAAAAAAGATTGGCTATAACATTAATGTATTGCAACAGACTGCATTCTTGGTGATCCACCCAATCATGGTTGGCAACTTTGCTTTCCTCTTTAAGTGCACGCCGGTTGGTCGGAATCCAGACTTTATGACGTTTCCGACTTAAAGACTTACCTATTGATGAGATGGTAGGGGCCTACTGCTTTGGCTGTTTGTCGGGCCCACCGGGGTTTACCTGTTGGATTTCTTTTGCTCCGGTATTTAGTTTTATTTACTGTTGAGTCCTATCTTTGCTTAATCTTCTTAAGATTTATATGTTCTGGGAGATGATGCATTGATAAGTTAGGGGTCTTTCATGCAAACCAAATATCTATGTGTCGTGATCCACATCTGATTTAAGGGTGGGGTTGCCGCGCCGTAAAACCGGTTTAAGCCCTCCAGTAAAAATTTTTACTGACCGTTCCAAAATATAGTAAGAAAGTATGATCAGGAAATACCACAATCACAAACCACAGACAATTTGTTAAGATTTACGAAATTGGTAAAATGTATACCTGAATTTTAGTTTTTTTTTTACTGTGTTCTTGAAAAATAGAAACATTAGTTCTAAAATTAAAAGATCAAAAGTTACAGACTATGCAGCTTTAAGAGTAAAATGAGCAGACAACAACAAAATGCTGCGATCTTCAGCAACTAATCTGGGTCTACACTGCTTGTTAATAAACCACTTAACATGCTTTACAAGTGGTTATTCACGAAATTGTTAAAGGCGAACACATAGGCATTTGTACAGGGCCCAGAGCTGGTTGCATGGTCCTATGATATAATTCCGATCCTTAATATGTCTCATTATCACTGTATAATGAGATATATCTTTCAAAAACTCTTACTTGCATGAAACTTTTCCTGTATAACCAAAAAATGCTTTTTTATCAAGGAGACGGATACCTTTGGCCACATTGTTTTATGAACAATTTATACATCTCACATAGATCACTTTACGCCCAAACATACAGCTTTTGAGCAATCCGCAGCATGCTTATCAGTCTTTTTAGAGCCACTTCCGGGTTTGATATCGTTTGCAATATTGTGACAAGCTGGGTGAACTTTAGAAAAAAAAACAGTTGCATGAACACGAACTACAATTATCCAACTATAATATTTAGAAGTACTTTCGCTCAAATGTACAAAGGGGGAGTTCCAAATCTGCCCACGCATGGATTTCGATAATATTTTGTATGCTGAATACTTGCGTTATAACAACTACAAAAATGAAATTATTTTATCCCTCGAAGGCTGTTAGGCCACAGGGGGGGGGACCTTGATGCACACCCTCTTTGTACTAGTATATGACCTTTTGAATATCAGTCTCAATCATTAACATTATTGACTGCTACATTCTTTGAATGGAATATGAAAGAAGACTCCCAAGGGTATACCTTACTACCATTAATGTATATGCATACATCTAGATAAATTTTTCTGACCCATCAAAATTTGAAATTTCCCTATATTTAACACTAAAGTTAGTGTCTATAGGGGATTCTGCCCAAATATTTACCATGTTCCAATTTTTGTCAACCCATATTTTTTTCAGAAAAGTAGGTCAAATTCATCCTCTTTATGCAGGTATATTTTTTCAAAATTTGAAAACCGGTAACAGTGTTATAATTTGCATGAAATGAGTTAAGTCAGTTTTGATTCATAAGTAATTTCAAATTAAATATTACAGTTAGATCTTACAAACCGCATTTTTTTCACAAGTATTATTCTTAAAATGCATTGGATATTACTATTTAGTATCTTCATCCAAATTAGGTCCAAGATTGTTTTGGTGTCAGAAGTTTAAGTTGTAAGGGTGGATGTCCAGCAGGTATCACTTGTGAATTGATCTTCCACTGGTTTCCAAATTTTTTTTTGTACCGAAGCCAACGAGTGTTTATGCTCTTAATGTCTTTCTGCCAGTGAAATAATTCAAACAGACTAGGATTTATGCTAGGTAATTCATCGTCTTAATCTACATTCTATGTTCCTGTTGCACCTAGAATTTCCTCTATCTTATTTCCCTCGAATTCAAATATTGAGGGTAAATTGGTTCAGGAATATGTGCATACTTCCTATTAACTCTCATAAACTAAGTGAAACCAGGTCAAGTGTAATGAAATTGTGTACGTTCTCGCTATTTTGGCAGGTTCTTTTTTCAGAGAACTTGGATTTCACACCAGCTGTCTTTGCATCGGGTTAAAATAGTAAATGAGTATGATCAGGAAATACCACAATTACAAACTGCAGACAACTCCGTGGCACCGCGAGGAAGAGCCGTTCAACCATCACGAGACACCAGGAAGACAAATTAAGCCAAGTCCATACTTCTTTTGTGGATCTTTTATGTTTTCTCTGTCTTGCGTTAGCTATGCCTTTGTGCGCGTCTGTTTATATGTGCCTTGTGGTCACCTGCTGGGAAAGGGCTGACCTCTTGGCTCTCGTTGTGAGTTTGTCACTTCTCCATTGGTATCCTGGGTCAGGTGTGGTACTTGATTGTATCGATTCCCGATCTTTGCACCCTTACTTACTTTGCTACATGCACACAGTCAATATATTAGCCTGTGCAGACTGGTTATTATTTTTATTCGTTCCGTCACACCAGAGACACGTTTTCTCGTTATGAGGCCCATATACTAAGGGACCAGTACGCACATGTATATTATATCAAAACCAACAACATGATCTGCACGCCCAGCAACGATTCACCCCACAAGTCTGTTAAGAATTTTCGCAGTATGAATAAAGAAACTATGCTTACCCAGTCAGGATGTAAAAGCGGGTCACTATTGGTCCGCTAGCAAAACGCCATTCCAATGGTGTTTCGCTAGCGGACCGATAGTGGCCGGCTTGGTATTTAGCTTCCCACTGAGCGCAAAGTAAGTAAACCTGATCTGCCTGCGTTGACGCTCATGCTTGACTAAGTTCGCTGGAAGCACGTCTCATTTTGTTGCTGTATGATGCACCGGCTCCTTTATTAGGCAGTGCTATGTTACCAACATTGGCAGAGTATATCATATTGATAGACACTCTAGCAGGATTGTCGTCTATAGACTCAGTACAGTCATATTGTTTGGAACAATTGGCCATATATAATAATTTTTCAGACAATTTCTTAACTAACAATAGAAACCATAGAAGCCATTATTTCTAAGAGAAAGATGAACAACCGGCCGATCCAACAATAAATACAATACTAGTACCGAAATCATTTAGCGGGCATATGTACCAAGCAAGAATCAGTCTGCCTACTACGGACACAATGGGATATGGAAGCTAAACTATTCAACAACCAGATGAGTTTTTCGTATCGGTTGCAAAGGCAAACAGCGAAGGCCCCGACGACCATAGGCGCCCTTCTTGTGTACACAAAGTTTGGATGCACAGCGATGAAGGTTCAAACTAGAACCACAGGTGCTCGAATTAAGAAAATGTGCTACCTTGTCTGATGCTTAGGGGCCTTCCCTTTAATTCCATTCAAACGTTTCGAGGAAACAACACCTAGTGAAAAAAATGAAAACTTTGACCAAAGTGATTCATAGAAAAAGCATTTTTCTTATACTCGATTTGAACATTTTTTCAAATCTTTAAATAGTCGAACTTTCGACATTTTAAAGCATGTATCACGCTTCCCTAGGCATAAAATCACATACAAATCATTACTTCAAGCCCCTGTGACTAGAATTAAAATGTTTAGCTCCATTGGATATCTTGGAAGGCTTGTTTGAAGTTGGACATACATTCATGCGAGGATCCAGAGGTGAGACAGGGGAAATCACAAAATATAGGGTTTCTTAGCAATACTGGTCTGGATCCCCTGAAAACCAACAAAGCTGCCGACCAAGCCAGCATTAAATGTTGGTTCATCAACAGCCCGCCAGCGAAACGCCATTTTGTGGCGTTTCGCGGGCGGGTTAATAATGGCTCGCTTTTAGTGGCATTTGGGTCTTTTATCCCTTCCCTCATCAACTAAAAAAATAAGAAAATAAATAATGATGAAAAAACGTTCTCAGAGTTTGACCCTCCACTGACAAAACTTTCTGGATCCGCGCCTGTACATTGTTTAACATGATGATTTTCAATTGGCGTGTCCGATAAAACAACCACGTACTTCATCAGACAATAATACATAAGTAAAAGTAAGAAAGAGGGCAAAGACCAGGAATCGATACAATCATGCACCACACCTGACCCAGGATACCAATGGTAAAGTGACAACTTCATACCGAGAGCCAAGAGGTCAGCCCTTTCCCAGCAGGTGACAAGTCCAGTTTCGTTTGCTATCTAGTTCAAGGGAAACACCAGTAGGAATCAAATTAAGACTGGGATAAAACAAATGACCACCAAGTCTATGGCTTTTGATTTTCTGAAGACTTTCTCAGGAACTCTGTAGAACCATTTGATAACAGCTTAACATAATGATTCATGCAACAAAAAAGACAATACATGTACTAAATGAGCCAGTGCATGTGATTTCCAACAATGTGATATTCTGACATGTTTAGACTCGGACGAGCCTCTGTAGCCTCCTTTTAAGCTTAGAAACCCCAAATGGTGTTCAGTCAGTAGCTTAATAATCATAGAATACTCAAGCGACCAGCTAAGGCTTTGATCAGACTGCGCGTATGCGCAGGCTGATCTGAGGCTTTGCTGGTCGCACATATTACATTGTTGGGATTCTCATGCACTGGCTCAAATGCAAATGACACTCCTACAGTATTCCATTAGAATTAACCTTTTGCATAAAAGTTAATTCCACAAAAAATATTTTTTCGTAATTCTACGGAGATTTATGGGAAGAGATGCCTACAGTCTAATCAGTACCCATCAAACGTAATGGGTCTCCAATCTTATCACAAGACAGACATTATATGTTAATCCGTTATAAACAAATCTTGCTATGGTTTGGACTGCTATGTATGCATTTTGAGAAGTGTATTTTGCTGATACAGCAGATTGACGAGATCCGAGAACCAATTGAGCCGCGACACGAGATTTCCAACAATATGGCATTTTGACGGACGAGCCTGTGCAGCTTAGAAACTCCAAAAGATGTTCAGTCAGTAGCTTAACACTCATAGAATATTCAAGCGACTAGCAAAGACTCTGATCAGACTATGCGTATGCACAGGCTGATCTGAGGCTTTTGCTGGTCGCACATACCACACTGTTGGAAACCTCATGCCGCGGCTCAATTATTGTTTTGAAATAAGAATGTTTGATTTTGTTCCGATAGCTCTCTGAAAACATGAAACATGATAAATGATAACGATACAGAGGTGAAATTTCATTTTCGCAAGATATCAAATAAAATTGAGTGACATTTATAGCAATCAAACAGGAAATGTAAAACATACTACGCATGCAGTTGGCTTTAGAATGCATGCATACAGGCCAAATCGTCGCGTGTTGAGCAAATGGTTTTTCATTGTTATTTTAGTTTGACTTTTAGACACAGGCTTGTTACATGTAAAAGGTTAAATCTGAACATCCTAGGAAAAAGTCTGAAATACATACGCCATGAAAATACTTTAGAAAGTTCAGATTGGTATTGAACTTTAAAGAGACTAAGTCTGCAACTATGAACATTTTCCAAAAAAAATATTTTCTTTTTAAATCATTTGTAATAGTGGAATTAAGTTATGTTTTCACAATAAATCTGTTCACTAAAGCTGAAAACTGCACGGAAAATGAATTATCTTATAAAAACAGGTGTGTTTTTCTCTTATTGGTAATAATTTGCGTCCCTCCAATAACATTAGACAGTTAATTTTAACATAAATGCTGTTGATTTGTTAAGATTTACGAAATTGCTAAAATGTATACATGAATTTTAGTTTTTTTTACTGTGTTCTTGAAAAATACAAACATTAGTTCTATAATTAAAAGATCATAGTTACAGACTATGCAGCTTTAAACACGAAGTTTACATAACATGTAAAAATTTCCTTTTCTATAGAATATATATATATATATATATATATATATATATATATATATATATATATATATATATATATATATATATATATATATATATATATATATATATATATATATATATATATATATATATATATATATATGCACAATTGTACCATTCATAATCACTCTTATGAGAATAACAAAACTAATTCTATCGCTGACACTCAGAGATTACTATTGTATGAAACTTTTCTGCAATAAGGCACACCAAAGCCAATATTTCCATGGTGATTTTGTAAAAAATTCAAACGAATCGTTTGAAGGCATTCTTTTTTCTGATCAATTCAAAGAGATAACCAAACGTTATGGATATTATGCGATAGTCCATATAGTAGAGAGGAATGCAAAGGTAATATGCCTGGTTATAGATCAAGCTCACGGGCTATATCTACGTATCCATTTAACTTACATGTCTATAGGCCACGCCTCAGTCGCACTGACGACCCTTACCTAAACCTGTCATCGGTGAGTAGGTCCTGAACTGGGTCTTCTTTAGATCAGATTATCTTTGGGTTACGAGCCATTTTCTCGGTTTCATCATATATATTTTATTCGTTTTGATTGTTTTCTCTGTGATGATACAAGGTCCTGTTAAATGGCCCTCATGTGAGCGTAACAATTTAATAGGAGGGACGGTTTTTAGACCCGATCAAATCGTTCCTAAGCATTAATTTGTCTCTATTATTGGAATACCATAAATGAGACTTACACTAGTAATTGCGGTCGAAAGTTACACAGTTTCAGGGCTATACACAGAATCATTTCATGGGAAATATTTCTTTGACGGTCGAATCGAAATGCATTTTTATTATACAATCTTTTTTATTTATAATAAGATCTCTTCTTTTATTATTATTTAGATATATTTATTTTTTATTTGTAATTACTTTAGGGTAAAGGAGACTTACACAAAGAATTCTAAACTGGTGCCATGTTGATAGGTAGATCTAGGGGAGGGAACCAGACTAAAATAATTCCTCTTAATTAACCCTTAACGCGCCAATCGCAACAATAGTCGTCTGTTTTTCTCGTCTGCTGAAATGTTCCAGAAGCCTCTATGGCAAACAGTGTGTACCCAGATTAGACTGCTCCTATAGCAGTCTGTTCTGGGTCCACGCTGTTTACTTCTATACTTGATTCGCCAGTAATGCTAGGCAATTATTTGCAGTAGCCGACTCCAGCAGACGACATTTTCAGATACTTTTTTTTCTTGGTGCTTTAAGGGTTAAACTTACACAGACTGTCAGTCTAACTGGCCTTGAGAAAATGTTCCTGGATAAACGTTTAATATATCCACATATATTACATGTAACACTGAAAACCGACAATTGTCTATTGGGACACAGACGTCATAGTTTGGATATCATATTGGTCCCAGTTTTAAAATTCAATGCGAAATTCCTTTATTACAGCCAATTTAATCAAAACACAGACAAGCTTTCCAGGTAAAGGGTACTGATAAAGCGTATTCATTTGATACAGCGACCCAATTATGATGGCCATGGAATACTCTTTGCATGCTGGTAATTTGGCAGTGCGGAAAAATGTGTGGTAATGAGTTAAACCTAGTCGACAGTTTTTTAGTAATGTTGGGATGGGTTGAACCTGCACTAAGTAAAAAATGGCTGTGTCTACTAGTGTTGTCTGCTGATAACCTTTGCAGACAGTTTTGATCCAGATCAGACCCTAACAAAACGTCGGACCTCTGTTTTCCACTCTGATCCCCATTTGCACGCCCGTTTCGTGATTCTCCAATACTCCGTTATGTCTGAAATAATTCAAAATAACTGGAAAACCAGCCATGTTCGGTGTAAATTGAAAATGGACACTTGACTGATAAATATGAAATATAAATACAGTCGATTCTTGTAAATTCGAAGTCCAAGGTACGGGAGATTTAATTTCAAATTATCGAAAATTCGAATTATAGGAAGCTTGTGACACTGTGACAACAGGGGACACAATAATTACAAATGGTGTTAGCTTTTACGTCATTTCTTCAAAAATCCAGGCATTCCATTACACTTTTATAAAAACTAGTATGAACATTTGTTGATGTAGTCAAATCATTTTCAATTTCCATCACTTCAATGAGGTCGGGTCTTTGATATGGCAGTTCACTGTCATATCTTTTCGTGTTTATGTTCGTAGAATGGTAGATTTAATTAAAACAGCGAAAGTAAATGCATACAGCATGCATATATTTGGAATGATTGAGCTTTTATCTATACATACAAACTATAATTATTTCAAAATGCATTACTTTAATGGCTTCTAAGAGGCAAAGATATACCTATATATTGGACACTGGAAATATGGTAGAAATATGATAGTCATGGACTTAGTCTCTTACAGAACATTAGTAACAATTGCATGAAAATGGGTCCATAGACATACAAAGCTTCTGAAAATTTGGCTGCAGATAAAGGACACTAAGTGTTACAATATTATATGACCATTATAGCATATACGCAACAATTATCGGATATGGAAGATTTGTTTGGAACCTCAGCAAATTGTACAGTAGGCATAAGGACTTTTATTGTTTGTTTTGTTTGTTTGATTTGATTCTTTATGTCCCATCAACAATCTTTCAGTTATAAAGGGACGGGTCTTCCTGGATTGAACCAGTATTAAGCTAGGATTAATGTTCTTGCTCAAGGACACAACACAGTGACGCCGGTGAGTCTCGAACCCGCGGCCCTTTGGTCTCGAGTTTAGCATTCTAACACTGAGCCACTGCGCTCTCACGACTTTTATTGTAAAAAGTTGACACAAGTGGAAGTTGGATACGGACTTTTGAATGTGGCTCAATATGTACGAGGGTTGTCCCAGTAAATCGTGGACTTGTGGTATAAAACGAGATTGTCTATCGGGAGTTCTATGAAATTTGTATGATACGTTAATATACATCTACGACACATTTTCTACAAATACGGGTGAAATCACAGTTTAGATAATAAAGTTATGAGCCTTTACTTGAGGGTATCTCTGCGCATGCGGAGCACGTCACAAATTATTTTGCTGTATTTTTAGAGAGGGATGGTCAAATGTTTTGACTACTCTTTTTGAATAAGCTTAAATGGTGAAAAATAGTGCCATATATTTGTTAAGTAAGTCTCTCTGATTCCAGTAAAGACTAAATAGTTAATTTAGATATAATCAAACAAGTGCGATCTTTTAGATTTAATAAGAGACAACATATTTACCATTTACCATTAAAATAACTTGCAGAAAAAATAACATGCGTTCTGTTAAATTGAAGACAATGAGCTTGTCTTTGTGATATTACTAAACTAATTTTATACAAAATTCATTTTACGACAATAAAGACTCTTCGACCAATCATTTAACATTAAGATAAAGTAGTTCTGTGTGATTAATTAGCTTAAAAATGCTTAAAGACTAATTTTTGCGCCGTATCGTTTTTCCTACCTTAGCATTTTCTGAAAAATAAAAATGTAGTAGGTATGTAAAATCGTTTATAAAATCAATGCGAATGGCCATAAACTTTTCAAATTTTCAACACTTTACCTTGCACGGTTACTAGTTGATGTGGTGATGCATTGTTTAAAAAACAAAAGCAAAAATTGATTGAATGTACACTACCTTTTGGACTAGAATAGTTTTATTACAAACATTTTGACATGCGCCGCTCACGCCGACATACCATCAAGTAAAGGTTCATAAATTTTATTATCTAAAGTGTGATTCCACCCATATTTATACAAAATGGTTCCCATAAGTTTATAAACACATCCTGAAAATATCATAGAATTACTGGTACACAGTCTCGTGTTATAACAAAAGTCCACAATTTACTGGGACAACCCTCATAAGCTGTATAGAAGTATTATTTTTTTCTCGTGTACATGGTAGCTGGAAGTGTTATGGTAACTTTCATCCCTAAACAAAGTTAATACTTTTGTTTTATTAGAAATGAACTGCAATATAAATAGCCTATGGGGTATTAAAATCCTTCATTTTGTACATAAATGACGTCATGGAGCGTTATTATATTAAAAAAATCATTAAAACTGTTTCTGTGCCTCTTTACAGGTGTTGTTATTACTGCAATAAGAAAATTATGCAGATCCGATTGGTATTGTTTTTTCTACGCAGGGTTGATTTAACCCACCCACTTTTTATAAAAATTTGTTCATAATCGTAATCTTAACAGATATAATAACTAGCACTTGACTGTGATTATTATGGTATGTTGATGGGTGTTCTAAAATTGTTATAGAAGAGAAAACACTATGCTTAAAGTTTTGCTGCACTTGTCTACTATTAGCGTTTGAATAATTAATTTTGATGGTGCAAAAGAAAAATCGGCTTGACAAATGCTTATATCACCATATAGCGAATGAAACTTAACAGCGTCTAATTTCCTGCTTGCTGCGTGGTTAAAATGACATGGATTTCGACCAGTGTCCTTTACCATGTCCTGTGCAAAGCTATATATATTTAAACTGAGCGCAAATAATGTAAAATTTATATCAGTTGATAGACAGTAGCTAGAACTTTCAATATATATATACTTATGGTACCGTAAATTCTATATTTGTAGAGATACAGCCCGATTCTAAGAACATAAAAATGACCCTCGTATATGCAACAAAGGAGAATCTGTGGCAAAGGGTTGGCCAGTAAAACCTGGTGGCTGCATGTGCAGTCCGTTTAAATGCAAGCATTGATTATATAGTTTGTTAGTTTATTCTTTGTTGCTGCCCCAAATACGTGCGGAGGTTCTGTAATATAGTTCTCTCTATACTTTCTAGTGGTGCACTATTTGGTTTGGTCCTCTTCTCATGTTTCCTTATACATCAATATTTTATTGAGAGCTACTGTCCTGCCAGCCAATAGTGACATTGACGTTATGTTTTGTTTACTAAGTAATCAGGGATTTATAATCGATAGATCACTTGTGTTATAATCCTATTCAAGTGGAGTGTATTGTTTGTCTACATTGACCTGAGACATATGAATATTCGATGACCTTTCTTCCAATCTTCGTGAATCTTCGTAAAATGTGTGCTTTAGATTGCGGCACAATTACTTTTACGCATGAAAAAAAGGCAATTCCCCAATAACCTAATGGATAAGTGGCTGTCTTTTCCTCTCAAAAGATGTGGGTTCGAGTCCAGTAGCATTTCTTTCTTTCTTTCTTTCGTTACTGGTTCGCTCATACATGAGCATTACACCAGGGAGTGCGAATTTGGAAATTTTGATAAAATAAAAAACAAAAACAACACAAAAAAACCAAACAACACAAAAAAAACACAAAAACTTTTGGCTGAATTTTTGTTTAAATGCCCTAAACTCCTCTGTGGACTGGGTATTTGCCACAGAAGGAGGCAGACTATTCCAATGTGGACTAGTTCGGGGGGGGGGGGGGGAAGGAATTCTTCAGGGCATCACTGTATGTCTGGTGTCTGCGGTATTGAGCACTATGTGATGACCTGGTAGTTTTCAAACTGTGAGCAGGGGTCATATACTTGTCTTTTTCAATAGACACTGCTCCACAATGAACCTTGTGAAAGAGAAGCAAGGAGGACTGGTCCCTCCGGGCCTCAAGAGATGGCCATTCAAGCTCATCAAGCATTTTGCCGACACTACTTGTGTTTCGCCATCTCCTGCAGGTCCAGCCGGCTGCTGTCCTCTGAACTTTCTCAATCTGATTAATCTGAAGTTTCGAGTGAGGGCTCCAAATGGGTGCTGCAAACTCTAGTTTAGGCCGTACCAAAGTTTTGTATGCAACTTCCTTTGTACTCCTAGGTGCAAAAGCCAAATTCCTGCGAAGGAAACCAAGCGTCTTAGTTGCTTTGGAAGAGATTTCTGAGACATGCTGACCCCAATCCATGTTATCTGTAATGGTGATACCAAGGTATTTTGCCGAATGAACATTTTCCAAAGTTTGATTGTGTAGTGAGTAGTCGAAAAGAATTTGTTTGTGATGCTGATGCCAAGTCACTCTTATTGAATGACATTTGGCTACGTTAAATTTCATTTGCCAATCGGCTTCCCACTGACCTAAGCTGGTGAGGTCTTCTTGCAAGGTCAAACAATCCTGAAGTGAATGTATATTCCTATACAGGACACAATCGTCTGCGAACAGGCGAACAGAAGACCTGATGTTATCCTGCAAATCGTTTATGAAGATGAGGAACAGGACCGGACCTAGGACCAATCCCTGGGGCACACCCGACAGCACTGGGACTGGATCTGAGGCTTGGCCATCTAAAACAACTTGTTGAGTGCGCCCAGAGAGCCATGAGTTGATCCACTTGTGGGTGGATCATCCAATCCCATAATATTCCAATTTGTGTAATAGCCTCCTGTGTGGAACCTTGTCAAAGGCCTTAGCAAAAACCATTATGATTAAATCTGTCTGTTGGTGCACACGATTCACAGCCCCATCCAGGTTGCTGATGATGTCGTGCACAAATTGGACCAGCTGGGATTCGCAAGACCTCCGACTTCGGAAACCATGCTGACAGTCAGCAAGTATGCAATTAAGGCCAAGTGTTTGTTGATGTTGCTGACTAAAATATGCTCTAGGGTTTTGCAGCAGATGTATGTGAGCGACACCGGCCTGTAGTTAGCAGCATCATATTTTTCACCCTTTTTAAAGACCGGAGAAACATTTGCTTGTTGCCACTCATCTGGTACCTCCCCCCCCAGCTAAAGACTCATTGTAGATGAGTGCCAGTATTGGAGAGATCTCATTGCTACACTCTTTAAGTACTCTGGCATTCAGTCCATCCAGGCCAGAGGCTTTATGAACATTTAGTCCGTCCAACAGTTTGGTGACCCCTTTCGTGTCAACTGTTATGTCCCCCATGGAGGAGAACAGACTAGCCCCTTTCGAGGGCGGGTCAGAGTTGTCTTCACGTGTGAAGGCTGATTGGAATTTCCTATTACAAATGCTGGCTTTTTCCTTAGAATCTGTCTTAAGAACTCCGTTTTCTCTGAGTGATGTGATCCCATACGCGTCTTTTTTAAGTGATTTGACAAATGACCAAAACTTTTTAATCTTTTCAGGCTTGGGAGTGTCAGGATCTGAGCTATCGTTCTCGAACGTAATATATTGGAAACGTATTACCAATAGGCATCTCTCAGTACCTTCTGAACATGTGCTCTGAACCGCTTGTAATGAGTCTTGACATCAGGGTCCTTTGATTTGTGAGCACGAAGGTAAAGCTTATGTCTCTTTTTTTACAAGCGGTTTATCGTTGCATCGATCCATGGCACATATTAAAGAATATTAATTAAAAACATTCGTGTTGGTGTTGAATAATTTTTAATTTAATAAGCTGAAATGCAATAACTCTTTGCACGATGGGTGAGCTTAATACTTTCGTTGTCATCTGTTCACTTTTTTTTCAAATTAAACTTTTTCAAAAGCACCTTTCCGGAATACTATCAGAGTGTCAAACGGTTTGTATCCAGATCAGAACCCACGTTCTGTAGGTACTGATCTGGGAACAAACTGTTTGCAAAGTTTATCAGCAGACAACAAAAGTCGCCGCTGACAAGAAAAGAATGAGGAAACCTAGGTAATAATGAAAATGAAAGCGACTAAATACAATTGAAAGATGTAAAGCTCACCACGAGATGACGTAAAATACAGGAACAATCTTAAATAAAAAAAAGATGCAATTTGACAATTATAAAAAAGGCTTTTCCAAGTTTCGATCCAGGTAGGCTTGATCTGTAAGTTGCCACCTAACCACTAGGCTACCAGACCGTTTGCATTCATGGGTCGACATATTCATATTCCTTTTAAAAGCATGACCAGGGTAGGAGTACTTCACGAAAACGCACGAATATCACGAAGATATTGGCGAAAACTAATCAGTCTCATGTCAATTTAGGCAGAATATACACGTTAATATTTTACTTAACAATTGTAAATAAAATATTACGTTTCTGTCACTTTTGGTTGGTACGACAGTAGAGTTCACTTCAGCAAAGCTCGGGTAAAATGTTTTGTCAATGAGATAATTATGTACCACCCGTAGAAACATCCTGAATACTGACGTTGATTACCTGTGCTTCAGCTGGTTTTGTTATCTTAGTAATCATTTTAGACTAGACCATTCCTATTATTTCACAGTTTTTCATTTCCTCTGCACAGCAAGGTAAAACAATCAAATAGTTGTATGCATGTCAGTTTCAGAACTAACAGCTGAAATACATTGTGTTTAAAGCTGCATAGTCTGTAACTTTTGATCTTCTAATTTTAAAAATAATGTTTTTATTTTTCAAGAACACAGTAAAAATACTCAAATTCAGGTAAACGTTTTACCATTTTCGTAAATCTTAACAAGTTATCACTATCAAAACAACTGCATTTATGTTAAAATTCAACGGTCAAGAATTATTGGAGGGGCGCAAATAATTAACAACAAGAGAAATAAACACCAATTTGATAAGATAATTCACTTTTCCATGCAGTTTTCAGCTGTACTGAACATTTTTATTGTGAAAACATTGCTAAATTCTACTTTTACAAATGATTTAAAAAGAAAATAAAAAAAATCGAAAAATGTTGATATATACAGAGTATGCAGCTTTAATATAGCTTAGTCATCAGAAAGTAATGAGCTGACAGTTCTCGTCTATTTGATTACGCCAAAAATATGATAAGTATATATCCATGGTATGTCACGATCAGAGAGACAAGACTGAAATGGATATGATTTGAGAGAGAGTGCGTAACAGAAAAATAATTTTCTTATTTCTCAACTGAAACATATGTTGTGGGTACTGTTCTTATGAGTACCCAAAACATATGCTAAAATATGGGTAAGAAAATATTTACAATTTTACGCTGAAACTATTTGTTATCTAAACCTGTGATTTGAGGGATTGAAAAACATATCCACAAAACAAGTGGATATGTCCGGGAAACAGCACAGTTACATCAAACCCATTTGGCCAAACAGAAATGACGACAGACCACACAGGACACAGAGCATCCTAACGTAGCCAAGACTCTGGAAAAAGAGCTTTAACTGAGTTTTATTACATCCTTGCTACATCTTTGCCAGGTTCTCACAACGTTCATCGCGTTATTCAAGTTCTTAAACACGCGCGCGTCACGTTCATCCCGTTCTTACTTCGACGCATTACTTCCTCGCCCGAGGTACGCGCTTAGCACACCAGCACGTTTATGCAAATCTTATAAGTACTGCCCTTACATGTAGATATGCGATAAATACGCTTGCTTTGAAAGATAAATATAGAAAAAGTATCAGCGCACTAATTATACCGAACCAGGCCCCGAGGTTATACAACATTTTTCTATGCTCAACTCAGCTGAGCACGAATTTATCGTGCTCATAAATGTTAAAATGCCTTTGAAAACAAATGTGCACCCCAAGTGTCACGTATGTTACAATATTTTCATTATTCCTGTATAAATGATTTATGAATCTAAGATAGTTTGATATTTTTTTAAAATGTAAATGTGCTTACAATTTCATTTTGTATTAAGCATGTTTGTATACCTATTGGGAACTGCAAATATTATATTTCTATCTTTTATAAGGTTTAAGTTGTTAAGTTTTGAACATGGTAACCCAATATCACACAAAATGTAAAGTAAAATTCTGTGGCTCTTTTGTAGGGATACATTCAAATTTTCCTAAACCCAGAGGCACTAGATTTCCTTCCCATTTATTTTCCACACATTTTGTCCATATCTGGAAATGCCTTACTTGTTTTCATGGGAAGTTCGATCTTTGTATGTACATCTCAAGGACAGAAAAGCAGGGTGGAAGTAAGCTCATGTTCATGCCATTTGAAATAGTCAGTATATGTGTATCGCTTTGGTACTTTTTTCAGAAACATCTTGTACTGCAGCTTATTCACATTTATATAAATAGCACATGTTAGAGCTTCATGTCACTGATGAGTGCCTGGAGCAATCCTTTATTTGTTTACCTACCCAGCTTAGAATGTAGATGAACTAGTGGGGAGGAGTTCTCAGTTTGATAGGAACAACCTTTCTGTGGTACTGACACTTTGGCACATTGGTAGTGTCACAATCTGTTAAACAGTGTATGACTGTAGATCTCTTCCCCCTTATTCTGGCCAATGTTGCTGACATTCAGAAGGAGCGCCTTTTTTGCATACACCAGTGTTGAACAAAACACCCAGGTTATCCTCTGCGAGAATGATTGTAAGACATTATAGACTTCTGCTTATACATTGTATATATGTATCAGTGACAAAACCAGCATGCCATGCCTTTTAGTGCCTGGTTGAATACCGGTTCTGTCTGATCCTTGAAGGTGACAGGAAAAGCTATTATGCTCTGTAGTATGGCATCACCATCAAAGTTATGTGCAGCACTGCATAGTCAATCTAATGTTGGTTCAATGTGTTATTGCAAGTCATGCAGATGTTTGGACTTGTCAGTTTTGGTTGGAATTCTATCAGGTGTTGACAGTGACCATGGTACAGGTCCCAGAAGGAACGGCAGTGTCAACTCAAGGTCAACATTATGACCAATAGAAAGAAGGCCATGCTGACCAAAGACGTTCCTTTAAGCTCTCATCTGGTTGATTACGTTTTGTAAATTGGACAATTTCTTCTTGACCTCGCAAGCCTCAAAAGTTTAATAGCTTGTAGCATTTTATGGGGTTGTGAGAGACAGAATTCAAACTAAAATGGAGTCAAAGAAGTCTGCAACAGCCTTCCTGCCAATGTCATCAGCTTCAATAAGATCCTTAGCTATGTCAGGCTTAGCAGGAACACCGAAAGACAAAAAGTACAGTTCATTGTCTTCAAAACTAGAACTAAAAAGATTGGTGAAGCCAGAAACTACCTCTAGTACTCGTTCTGCTTTGCATCTGAGCAGATGGGATATTTCATTTCAGTGCATTGAAGAGTTGTTTCAACATATTGAGCTCTAATGTGATGAGTAATACACCACTCCGTTTGTAGTACGAAGCGTAGCTCTAGCTGCTGAAGCCTATAACACCTCCTTTGACTTGGAGCGGGGTTCATTGTTTGCCTGATAGTTATTTCAAAAGCATTTCTCAAGCAAAGAACCAATGAATGTGACACACTAAACCCATTTTATTCCAGTAGTTCTTTGAATCTGCGATGTGTATCAGACAAATTTATGAGTGTAATCAGTTACACAGGTACATATTGTGCGTAGTTGGTGTGATCGTGTGCAATGAACATTGGGAACAAGGCATACATATAGAGCTGACATGCAATTCAAAGTTGTTTTCCTTGTAGCCCTAATCAGTGTCAACACCATCTAAAATATTCTTATACTTTGCACAGAACTGATCTGTTTTACAGTGACTTTCTTTCAGTACTTCCGATTTGAATGCATGGTACAATTGTATCTACTGTTTATGTGAGCAAACAGCGAATGTTGATAGATCACGCTATAATAATAGCTTAAATCATCATAAATTAATAAGGAACATCAATTTATTTCAGCTTTATAAATTTTCTAAATTCACTGACAGACTTAATACATGTATAGTCAACAACTGCTATACAGATACTCAGAATAACTTATGTATCATTTGGTAACACATATAACAGTTAAAGTTCAAGTCATTTATTAAATGAATACTTTAAATAGGTAACCTTGTTAAAAGAAGTACATAAACCTGTGCCAGCATGAAAATAAGTATACAATAATCGAAAATTCTAACCGATCACTTGCATTTTTTAAAAGCAGGCAATAATCGAGGTTTATAAATGAAATTCGCCCCAACTGGTAAGATACGGTAAGAGAACATGTTATTTCAGGAATAAACATGAAACAATCGATATAAGATTGCCCTTGTACTATGTGCTCAACATTATGCTTGTCAAAAATATGTAGTTTTCTAGAAAACAAATTTTAAAACTGATCGGTTAGAACTTTCGATTAGTGTAAACAGGGCTTGTTAGAGACATAAGCTTGAATGTTTAGGGCTATTATGGGAATAACATACGTAACATGAGCCTGAAAAATAGTGTAAGCGACCACAATAAGGAACTTTAAATCATTTAAGTAGCAGCCTTACAGATTTGCTATATTCTGTGCCAGATGTAATACATATATAGTCAATAACTACAATACTGATACTCAGAGAAATAACGCAGGAAACACTAAGTAACGTAATCAACGGTTATAACCCAAGGCATTTATAAAATTAATACTAAAATATGTAACTGTGTTATAAGAAGTTCATAAACCTGTGTCAGCATGCAAATATGTACGAACATGTCATGGTTGAGACATTATCAGGGACGTTTAATGCTATTTCGGGGGTAGCGTATATAACGTGATGTTACGCGTTAACGCTGCCACTCTCAGAGGGCTAACATCTTTTATTTTGTGTCTTATTTAATGTAGTTTCAGAAAATTATAGTGTACAAAATTCCCCCTGGGGGAGGGGGGTCTATAGCCAGCCCAAGGCCTATATTACATACGAGAGCAGCTCTTGTGCATTTGCACAGTCTCGATAGCCTTTGCTGCTTGCACTTATATAGCTGAGACATACATGTGGATGGAGGCCAAGGGCAAATTTTCGGCCTCTAGATACGTATGCAGGTTCTAAGAAAATGACTTTATGCATATGCAATAAGTACCAATCGTATGAACTGCTCACAAAATACGCATGATTGAGCCGCTGCATGTGATTTCCAACAATGTGGCATTTTGACAAGTGTAGACTCTGTCGAGCCTGTGCAGCCTCTTTTTAAGCTTAGAAAACTCCAAATGATGATCAGTCAGTAGCTTAACACTCATAGAATATTCAAGCGACTAGCAAAGGCTCTGATCAGACTGCGCGTATGCGCAGGCTGATCTGAGGCTATGCTAGTCGCACATACCACATTGTTGGAAACCTCATGCCGCTGATCAATTATCTTATTGACGTCTTTGTGAGAGTCGTTTTCGATAAAACAGATATGCTAAATTGGTGCTTTTCCAGCTATGAGCCTATATAACTCTAGCGTCTTGTCTGTTTCAACGGATGATTCCAGGGGGACCCTAACATATTTTTTGACGTGCTTCAACACTCTTCACGCATATTCCCCGCCTACTTGAATCGACAGAATCAAGTCAACCAAATCGGATCGTATCCCAAAATATTAGTGCCCGTTTTAGTTGGATGCGGATCTTCGGGTATTGCTAGTCTGAGTGAAAAATGAAAACTGATCAGCCTGCGTTGCTTACGCAGGCTGATCAGTGTTTTCACTTTTTTCGCTTCAGTTCTATCTTCATCCGTTTCATCTGCCTTTTCATTTGATCAAATCTACATGTTAATATAAGCCTGAGTTTTGTCTAGTCTTTCGACTTTTATTATGTTTGTATGTTATATTCTTGACATATGAGGACATTTGAATGCAGAAAATGGGCCACACATGTAAAAATGGTAACTACAGTAAAACTTGTCTTAAACGGCCACTCAAAAAGAAGACAAAAAATTGGTTTTGAAGACCGATTATTGCTAAATGCAGCTCAAAAGTATTGCAGAATGCTCCAAGATAGCATTTTGCAATACTTTCGATCTTCATTAAGCTACAATTTGTCATTAAGATCTTTGTTTTGTCTATTTTTGAGTGGCTGCTTAAGACAGGGTTTACTGTATTGAATAACAAGAAAGCGTGGCTCTCAAGTGGAACAGAGGGTCTACATTTTGGTCAGGGGCTTCATCCATTTCTTACTGTGTGTATGCGACCAGCAAATTCTCTGACAATGCAGCACGCTCGTGTATATTTAGTGCTCGCTCATTCGATAAGTTGAAAATTTCCATGGCTGTCAACAATCTTCACAGCAGGTTAGCTGCTACGCGCAAACAGTAACACACTCTTGCTTCGTGACAGCCTCGATGTTTGTATCTTCCAAAACATAAGTTTAATTTATATCTTATTTACTCATAATAAGTCTTATTAATCATATCAAGACATTAATATTTAAGCAAGCTATTGATACCGCTCAAGCTAGAACAACTAATAAAGTTTAGTGTTTCCGATTTGTAATCTGATGTGCAGGATTAAGTGGTCAAAAGTTCGAGTCTTTTCCCCTAGTACTCTTTGAATTGATTCTGATCCTTAAAAATACAGATTTACCCCGGGATTAACCATCCAGCATCTTAAAACTTATTTTTGTGCTATCATTAACAATGCGGTTGGTTTTATCTTTGCATGGCATGGCTGAGAATTTAGCTTGTTAAGAATGCTATTATAGAAGTGGAACATTGCTCGTAAATGGCTCTCAAAATTTTTTAAACTAGAGAATGGTTACATAATAAAACTGCAACAAAATGATATTGAATATAGTCGATGTGTGAAAAATAGTGAAAACCGTTTTATTAGAATATGTACACCCGAAAGAATTTATCAAACTATCTAATCAGAGCATTTTAACAAATTAAGCATGTTTTATATTTGAGCCAGTGCATGAGATTTCCAACAATGTGCATAATGCGGCACTTCATCAGGGTCTACACTGTTTGCTATAGCAAAAATCTTCATAAGCGAAAGAAAGAAATGTTCATTGTTTATTATAAACTGCGACTACACAATATATACAATGGACCATCCCAAGTTTATTGCATCAAACAAAAAGGAAGAATCAATAAGGGCATAAGGGGTTAAAGCTTGCAAAAGGTACCATTATCTCACGTGCTGTCCAAAACAAGCAATAAGGATTCTATTTCCGTTTGATTTCATTAATTGGTTAAATTGATTTTAGTCTGTGAATCAAGCTAGCCGTCAATGACCTTTATTCTTAATTACGAATTTTATTAAAACTCTGAGAATGACTGCAGAGCGAGTGTAAATTGTTCGTTTTGCATCTAAACTATTGAATAGTTGTATAACACTGTTGCGTCAATGGAGATGGTCTGATTATTCAACGTATACTACTACGTCATTCGTGCAAAATTTGACCAGAATAGAGCGATTGAAAACGCACATTTGTCGCTTCAATATACGCACTTCAAACAAAAAAGGATATTACAGTAAAGACGTACGTATCTTTTTACAATACCTTATAACAAATACGAGGTCAGAAAGTTCTCTAGTTTTGTCAGTTTAACTTTGCGCGAAACTAAAATATCAAAATCCGTCAGGAATGTGTTCATCACGCAATGTAAATATGACGTAATGAGAATACTTTCTGAGCTCGTATTTATATCACAGACGCAGGAATCAAAAGGCTATTTGCATGACATTCCCTGAATTTTGATTATCTTTCTATGGCAATTGTTTTTGTTGTTGTTTTTTTTTTAATATTAAACCAGCGGTTCAGCATCAGAGCGTTTGGTAGGCGTGCTCAATCAGTCAACTCGTGATTAATTTGATCCTGCTACTAGGATTTACCCAAATTTGGTAAATAAGGGATTCAGTTGAAAGGGCGTACATATGTATAGTTTCCACCATTCCAATCAAAATATACGCTTCAGCTACTTAACAGAACCGTTTCGCGAGATAGTTCTTATTTTGATGAAAAATACAGAAAATAATCAATAGTTTGGTGAGATATTTATATCAACTCCGTTCAACGCGAACATATGATAGCTCGAAGTTTAAAAATATGGTCCCGTGAACTTCGAGTTAACGTGAGTAAAATGTAGATTTTTGCTTGATGTAACTTGGAGAAAATGTAAATCTCTCCTGGGATAGATTGGGGTTATTCGTAAAGGTCTTGAAATTCTAATCACATGCGTTGTCTGTCTGCTACAATCAATTACTTCCTAAGTTAAAATAATTTCCTCAAAATTAAATATGTTTTTCACAAGTCATACGGTGTCGCGATTTAAGAAGGCATAGCCGCCTAACTACAGTAGAACCTGTCTTAAGCAGCCACACAAAAATAGAACAAAAAGGTCTTAATTGAAAATGGTAGATTAATGAAGGTCGAAAATATTGCAGAATACATTTGACCTGCATTATGTGATAATTAGTGACTGAAAAACAATTTTGGAGTTCTTTTTGAGTGGCCGCTCAAGACAGGTTTTACATTAAACCGAGCACTACTGTAAATTCAGATATATTCACGAGAATTTCATTTTCGTAAATAGCGTTAAAATACATATTTGCGACGTTACACATTCGCGAATGGAACATGATTTACCTACATCAGTAAAAGACATAGGGGCCTAGTGATTTCGCCATTTCGCGAGGGTTTTATCTTCGGAAAGTTTCGCGAAAATAAAATCCAATTTTATAGTATATATCAAGTGATCGTAATGGGCACGACCTCTGGTTAACGTAGATCTTAGAAACAACATTTTTAAAAGTTAAACACAGTTTGTACTGCTCTGACTACGCCGACACTGAAGAAAGGGTTAGCATCATTTGTGTTAAATTGCAGTTGCGGTTATACCATTCGCCCGAGATTTGTATCAGTTTTCTTTCTTGCTTTGACTGGTGAATAGTTTCGAATTTGGGAGTGGACGAATTTTAACGTATTCTAGAAAAGGGGGTTCAAAATACAATATTTGGGTTTAAAATCATGATGTATAAGCACATTTCAAAAATACATGTAGCATGGGTGTTTCGACAAGTTGGAATAAAATGCAAAACTAAAGTAATATCACACAGCCCTGCTCAAGACGAAGGGCAAGGCGTTGGATGCAGTTGTTAGCTGTTTTCAAAGAGCATCAATAGTGTCCTTTTTGCCAAGAGATTTTGCAAATAAAGTAATATTGACGTGTCCCCTTTTGATTTTAAGTTTTGCGTAATATTGATCTACATATTGAAAGTGAGTGATAGGGCTGGTTTCGTGCAGGTAACCTTCGGTTTCCATACAAATTGTGGTTGGTTAAATGTACTATCACTGCTGAAAAAGTGTTGATGGGGATATAACAAACACTCCACCTCTGGCACCTAGTGTTTGGTCATGTATTCTGCCAGACTTTGACTCCTTTGGGGAGTAACATAAGGTAGGAAGTGGGTTGAGAAACGTCATACCAGTAAACCAATTAACCCTTAAAGCGCCACCTATAATTTGCAGCGGACGACGATTTCAAATTTTGCCGCTTTTTCAAAAAAAAAAACTTACCAATAAGGCATGATATTTCATAAGAATAGTCTGCTGGCAGTCCAAAATCGGGGGAAATATGACAAACTTTGTCGTTTGCTGCAGTCGTTGGGTTAAACTGTAAAATTATGCATAATTTGATCAAAATATACCATGTTGTTCTAGAGGTATGGTCATTTTCACTAAAAGACCTCCACCGGCCAGACTGATGCTCGGCAAAGCCTATCCATCAAAAAGGCTGTTACGCATAATACTGGCATGCATACGCATGCAAAATTTGATCAAAATATACCATGTTGCTCAATAGTTATGAGCATTTTTACTAACTGCTAACGGACGGATGCACAGACGGGCTCACACAATGATTATAGTGCGTACCAACAGGTTGTACAATATGATGCACTGCTCTTTGTCAACTCTCTTATTGTAAACAGACTATATGAGCCGTGACATGAGATTTCCAACAATGTGGCATTTTGACAATTGTAGACTCGGACGAGCCTGTGCAGCCTCTTTTTACGCTTAGAAATTCCAACTGCTTTTCCGTCAGTGGCTTAACACTCATAGAATATTCAAGCGACTAGCAAAGGCTCTGATCAGACTGTGCGTATGCGCAGGCTGATCTGAGCCTTTGTGGTCGCATATACCGGATTGTTGGAAATCACACGTCACGGCTCAAATATGGATTTGGGATCTAGGGCGATAATTTGCTTTACCTGAATTTGTCTTCATGATGTCAAGCGGATGTTAATGTTCCGTTCTCTTCCCAAAGATGTCGTGGGTTGTTCTGCGATGTGGGACTGTGGCATTTCCTGGCCATACTCACTTACCTTAAGAGCAAAAGAATAAATATTTGACATTTTGACAAGTGTAGACTCGGACGAGCCTCTGCAGCCTCCTGTTAAGCATATGAACTCCAAATGGTGTTCAGTCAGTAGCTTAACAATCATAGAATACTCAAGCGACTAGCAAAGGCTCTGATCAGACTGTGCGTATGCGCAGGCTGGTCTGAGGCTTTGCTGGTCGCACATACCACTTTGTTGGAAATCTCATGCACTGGCACATATTTAAGCCCCTAGTAATATAGGATACTGTCCGTTCTTTGCTAAGCCGGTGGATTTATTGTATGTTGCTCCCATTGTGTATGGATTTTTTGCATGCGCATATCTGGAGGGACCCCCCTCCCCCTGAAAAAAATATAGGGTTTCTTAGCAATACTAGTCCCGATCTCCTGAAAAATCACAAAGCTACCCCGCCAGCATTCAATGTTTGGCCATCATCGGCCCGCCAGCAAAATGCCATCCTGATGGCCTGCTTTTAGTGTTATTTGGATCCCCCTCATAAAAAAAAAAAAATATATAAAAAAAAGTTGTCAGCGCTAGACCCCTCTGGCAAAACTTTCTGGACCCGCACATGGTTTGTGCGTTTAACTTGGCTTTCCATCAAGGTCTGCACTGTTTGCTAAAATAAAAACATCTTCTGTTACTAAAGTACTACTTATTTTGAATTTCTTACCTGTTACCTAACAAGGCGTTGCCAAATACTGAACCAAACTGAAACCTTACCTAACCACATGCATTAGTGTCGTTCCAGGTGACAACCATTCTTATCACATGGTAGTCTTGTCATTCTTGAAAAGAGCATTCTCAATTAATAGTAGGCGCAAAATGTTCTTCTGTGGTGTGTAACTTAATTGACTTGCTCTGCGTATACACTCATAATCAGCGAAAACTCAGACAAGACTGCGCGTATTCATACGCGCAGTCTTGCGTGAGCTTTTGCTATTCGCCTATGAGATAATCACGATCACATGAACCGGTTCTCATCTATTTTGTTTGTAAGCATACATGCACACCGTGCTTCATACATCATACACAGTGAGACAATTTTCATCAGTTTTGTGCTAATAGATAGTAATTCTAGCTTTATAATAGTTAAACAATGTCTTGTGGTAATTGGTTTTGCTATGAATGCATGCTGCATGACGGTTTTAGCAACAGTGTGGGAAAGGAGCCTGTGTCTGAATTTTGATAGGGGATACAACGTATACACACACTGGTTTGTGTCTACGTTTTGCGTATACAGCTAGACAGGTTTAGCTACTCTGTGCGAAGCGGGAGAACCCATCACATGAAATGTGAGATTTTAACATTTTGTGAGTCATTTGCTATTATATTTTTTGTTAACCATCTTCAAAATTTCAAATTACAGAGGCGATCTTTTTGTTCTTATTCTACTATGAGAGACATCCAATTTTATTATGAAAGACTCCCAGTTGTCAATATCTCGCTGGTGCTATCCGATTTTATTAACCTGACACAGGTGCATAATTTCACGGTTAGCACACAAGATATTTTTACCTTTCGTCGACTTTCGGTATTTATCGTAAGTTTTACGAGAATTTCGCAAGTATTAATGCAGATAATGAAACGTTTTGCACTGTACTACTGACTAGTCAAGCGGTTTTGTTACAGAGTTTACAACCAAAAGGTCCTGAGTTCGAGTCCACGTAGATTTATTTTTTTGTATTTTTACCTCTTTATTTGATTCGTTTAACTTCATTATTATAGATGTACAAAGATCTCTGAGTAATGTCTTTTGGATCAATATATTCAAAAGGTTGATGCGTAACGCATACACTAAGCCAGTCTGTCTGAAACATATACGTGCTTCAAAATAGAATAAACGTAATAAAACGCCTGAAACCCCTATTTCTAGATCCGTATTTTCAATTTTGTAAATATAGTATCGCTTCAAAGTTATTTGTTTATCTATACTTGCATTTGTGCTTGTTATTTTTGTTGGACCCTCACCGAGAACGTTTACCGTACGCTCGATATGTAAAGTTGAATCTCTCTGCTTTTGACATAATCTTTAAAGTAATCGCAGATATTAAAAAAAAACTGTTTGCCTTAGTGCCGAGACTTGCTGCATACTTTTCTTCAGACGTTTTCCCGCTGAACTTAAGTTCAAACAACTTGTATAGTGAATACATTTTAACCATATGTTTTGGCTATAATATTGAACAATATTTTCCGATAATCTCTGAAAATGTTTCGGACAGACTGGCTCAATTTACGCGTTACGCATCAACCTTTTGAAATAGAATGATCCAAAATTTTATTCCTCAGAAGTCGTGGTACATCTATAATAAATGAAACTAAGCGAATCGAATAAAGGTAAAACACACACACACACACACACACACACACACACACACACACACACACACACACACACACACACACGTGGACTCGAACTCATGACCTTTTGGTTGTAAGCTCTGTATCATAACCACTTGGCTAGTCAGTATGACGGTACGAAACGTTTCATTATCTGCATAAGTAATTGCAATATTCCTGTAAAACTTACGGTAAATACCGAAAGTCGACGGACGGTAAAAATATCTTGTGCACTAACCGTGAAATTATGCACCTGTGTCAGGTTAATAAAATCGGACAATACTTATGAATGTTTTCCCCGTGACCCCTTAAATACAAGTAGGGCAATTCTATGCGTATTCTATCAACAGACCCGGAACAAATCCACCAGAATGAAAATGTTTAACTAATTACGTGTGTCTCTGTCATCCAATGCCATGAAGAGCCTGGTTGGCATATTTGTTTGTGGCATTTCCTGGTCACATTCAAATAGTTTTAATGGTGACCAATAGTTAAACTCTGTGTGTTCCGTAAATGTATTGTGCTGATAGACTGGTTCTCTCCCTTTAATAGCTTGTCAGCATATTAAGACAGGTAACTACTAAACGCCATTGCGTCTATTTATAGCATATACACTGACGTAGTAATGGAAAAATACGTAGTATTGGAAAATACCTGGGACGTCTTGAGTCCATCTGCGGTATTGAATAAAAAGTGCATTTGCGATTTTAAAACAACTGCTCCCAGCTAGCATCCCATCACGAGCCACTATCGACCCGCCGACGAACCGTCACCTGCGGATGGCGGTTCGTTGGCGTGCCGAAAGTGGCCCAATTGTACGTGCGGATTGGATTTTTTTTATAAAGTTTATTTTGTTCTATTATCAGGTATATGGCAACTGAAAAATTACAAGTTCTATAGGTTCCTATAGAAATAAGCATCCCCAACCCAACACTGGATGCGTGGATCCAGAGGGGGTTAGGTGGTCCGCACCCTACCCCCCCCCCCATCCCCCTAAAAATCACATGTTCTATGGGTTTCTATAGAAATAAGCATTCCCCGCCACCCGAAAATAAACAAAAATACAGTTACCCCGCATCTAGTCAGACGCAACGCGGCCCGGTACAATCATTTTCTGGAATTTCAAATGTTCACAGGGGAAACACTTATGAGACTTTCAGTTTGCACCTACAAAACTCAATCCGTGACGGGGAAGTGGGCAATTACTTATTTCTAACCGATGTGCGGATCCAGAAGGGGATAGGTGGTCCGGACACCCCACCCCCCCAAAAAAAAAAAAAAAAATAAATAAATAAATAAAAATAAATAATAATCACAAGTTCTTTAAGTTTCGTTGGAAATAAGCATTTGCCCCCCCCCATCCCCGAAAAAAAAACACATGTTACCGACTGCGCCGGCCGGTAAACCTTCTGAGACTTTCAGAAAACTCAATCCGTGACAGGGAAGTGGGCAATTACTTATTTCTTACCCATGCGCGAATCCAGAGAGGGATAGGTGGTCCGGACCCCCCCCCCCCGAAAAATCACAAGTTATATAGGTTTCTATAGAAATAAGGATTTGTACCCCCCCCCCCCAACCCCCCCCCCCAAAAAAAAAAATAATAATAATAAAAAGTTGCACCCCCCCCCCCCCCCCCCCCGATAAATGTTTCGACCCTTTTGAACCGTAAAAAAATATAATATAGTTGCAAAAAAACCAACAATAAACACCCTTATCAGAGTTTTTTTTCTGTTATTTGAGTCTGGACGCCCCCGGCCCCTGTTTCTATCTGCGAGGAGAGGGTGGAGGGGGGGGGGGGGTACTATATTATTTTCATTCATACGTAGGCTCGCACCATTTTGGGGTTCAAAATTTTGAATTTCAATACCTTTGAGGGTTTTCAGAAAAATGAAAAATTTTTGGGGTATGAAGATTTTGTGGATATCTTTTGGGGTCATCACAAAATACCAAAAAGTTAACCCCAAAAATGGTCCGGGCCTACGTATGTTTGAAAATATCAGAGTACCCCCCCCCCCCTTTCTCACCCAGGTGCGAGTATGCTTGGAATTCGTGAACAATATCAGCGGACGTCATATTTTGTGTTTGGGGTCACTACACAGATAGCAAAGATACGTTGGGCCCACGTTGGTAGTGCCGCATACCAACCTTGTACCAACATCGAACCGACGCAACAATGTCGACCATTCTCTCATTATTAAACACCACTATATTATTACAAAATCCTCTGTGCCTGTATTCTAAATAATGTGTTTGGTGTTAAAAGAAGTTCATGTTTCCGGAGCACATGACATTGGGCCAGCATTGCGAAGGAGATTTGTTTGATTTGATTCTTACGTCCCATCAACAATCTTTCAGTTATGTAGGGACGGGTCTTCCTGGGTTGAACCGGTACTAAGCTATGATTAATGTGTCTTGCTCAAGGACACAACGCAGTGACGCCTGCGAGGCTCGAACCCGCGGCCCCTCTGTCTCATGTTCATTAAATAAGCCAGGTTACGAGGAAAACTATCCATGCGCGGATCCAGAGGGGGCCGGGGCTCCGGGCCCAGCAAAATCACAAAGCTATAGGATTTATTTAGCAATACTCGTCTGGATCCACTTGAAAATCTCAAAGGCAAGCCAGAATTCAATGTTGGGCCATTAATTCGGCCGCTAGCGAAACGCCATTGAAATTGGCCGATGATGATACACCTTGAAAGGTATTTGGATTCTCACCATAAAAAAGTTGTTAAAGATAAATTGGACTCCCTCTAACAACACTTCCTGGGTCCGTGCATGTCTGTGTCGGGGATTTCCGATCGGATGGGGGTTACTCTGATATTTCGTAGCCTATGTGGACTCGGACCTTTTTTAAGGAGGGGATCTAACTTTTAATTTCAATAATTTTAGGGGGTTCAGATTGAATAAATATTTTATGGGATCTATGATAAAATTGTGGATATTTTAGGGGAGGGGGCGGGATGGTCATCATTCACAGTTAGGGAGCGTGGCGAAAAAGGAACGCATGTGCGCGACCCCCGTAATATGACTTTAAAGCATGTATAATATCATGCGCGGATCCAGGAATTTTTGACGGGGGGGGGGGGGGGGGGGTCCAGATTGAGACGTTTTTTAGTCCTCAGCTTATTTTACAGAGGGGGGGGGGGGCAATGGTTTTATTGCAGAGAAAACTATACTTTCCCAAGGATCCAGAGGGGGTCCAACATTTTCAGGGGAGGTCCATCCAAGGGGGGATCCAAATGCTAATTGCTATCACAATAACTTGTGATTTTAAGGAAGGGGGGGGGGGGCTCCGGGGATCCATAGGTTTTAGTTACGCGGTGTGCATTCTTCTAAGATCATTTTAAATCTGTTTAAAAAAGAAAAACGGGGGTCACTTAAAACCTGGAAACACATCCTACCAGTAACAAAATCCACTTTAAGGCCAATTTCCTCGGGTGTGGTACTTTCAGGGGTGGCACTCTCTTTAAACAATTGTTTTTTGCGTTGTGTTTTGCGTGTCTTTGTTGGTGTTTTTGAGAAGTTAATTCTCTTTTGTGGTCGAGAGAGAGGAGAGGAGCGCATCATTCTTTTAGTATTAGCACGCATCACTATCCTTGCATTTCGTTGGCACCCCTCATAAAAAAGTCTACATCTTTGATCGAGGTTCTGTAATTTCGAGTAACAGTTTCTACACATAAGGCCTAAATGAAATATATGTGTGGCTCCTGTTTCATGCCAAGAAAATTCAGGGTAGGTAGGTAGGGAAATTATTAAATTTTGTTATAACATTTAACAAAGAAAATAGTGACAGAAATTGAAAAAGTGCCCATTTTTTCTCCAAAGACCATTTTATTGTTTAGGGTATATAGGGTTAAAAAAAATTAGGGTAGGTAGGCAACAGGAACCACACATATATTTCATTTAAGCCTAACGCCACTCTCTACATTAATGCCCCCATATTTGGCGAGCAATGCTTTGGCGTTGATGTCTGATCTTTTTGTGGATTCGATCCTTCGGACCTCTTGTGCGCTCTTTCCACAGACCATGCAGACACGCTCTGCAGGGTGCAGATTTTTGTTTTACGGGAGTTCTATACATTTCTATCACATGCTGTAGCCACGATGATCCACGGATGTATTAGTTTGTCTTCCTGGTGTCTCTTGATGGTTGTGTGTCTCTTCCTTGCAGTGCCATGGGGTTGTCTGCTGTTTGTGATTGTGGTATTTCCTGATCATGCTCACATACTATTTTTAGGTAGTGAATACCCTTTAAACCTTCTTTACATGAACCACAAGACTGGTGACCTTGAAACATGGTTTGCATCATTGGATAGTAAGTGAGTATGAGCTGGCCCACCCAGTCCACTTTCTGTGCCTTTTATATAGTAAAAAATTTAATTGAATTTGGTTCACACTGGATTCATATAATACCTGGCCTATTTATGAACTTTTTCAACACCGACGCTCTTTCTGGAGCATGCGCAGGTTCTCTACTTGAAAAAATACCATATGCGGAAGAAAAAAAATCAGGTGTGTGGGTTTCGATCTCTAGACCCTTACCTCGTTAAGCTAAAGCGCTACCACTTGCGCTATTTGGACAGGTATCCTCACTTTATTACATCAAAATCTAAGTACATTGAAAAGATTATTAAAATCGAAATTACCAATAACAGCAATATTTGAAAGGCTTCGTATCGAAAAGAAAGTGCGGCAAATCTTCTCAGTTTTCAGTACATGTTCATTTCTCATTTTGAAGTGCGAAATTGACCCAGGATGTAAACAGATGCTCTTTCTAGAGCATGCGCAGTCGGATGAGTGGGATTCTCTACTGGTAAAAAATTACTAGTTACCAAACGTAATATGCGTAGCGGAAGTGGAGCTTTATCAACGTGGGGAACCAATCTATTGTGCTGACGAAAACCGTTTCTATTTCCTTCTCGCAGGTCATATGTTATCTGCAAGCGACATTGGAAATGTCGCATACAACCTATATAAATAGACTTTTTGCTGACTGAAAAGGCGGCAACTTTAATATCCATATTTGGGCCTGGTTCGGCTATTTCATCTGCTAAGGAAGGGAAATTAGGTTCTTTTAATAATTTGGTAAAGAGTTAATAAGCTTTTTGTGCCTAGCAAACGTGCGTGCATTTCATGAAAATCCTAACCGTATACACTGAACTAACATGTAGGAGCAGTCTGATCTGGGTCCACAATGTTTGCCTCTATGCTTATGTTAAATGGACGTTTTCAGATGCAGTTATTTTGCTGGCATTTTAAGGACTAAATAATGTGTTTTGCGTCTATACTGAGGTAATGGAGCAAGATGATACAGTTACTTTTGAATAAAACCGCGCCTCATTTTCAGCTTGTACCCTCGTCTAAGGTAGACCAGTCCTTATTACGCATTCATGAGGTGCCGCCTTTACAGTAACAAAACGTCAAGTAATGCCTTACACCAAGATAGATTTAAATGGGAATAGTAAAAAATTCTAACTCCGTCGAGGTATTTCACGAGGGTTCTGACTGCGCCTTCAGAATGTCTTCTTCGACAAATACAACAACGATGTTTTAACCTTTTCATTGTACGACAATACATTTTCTTAGCCGTATTAATTTCTGGCTCAAAACATGTGACAAATGTGATTTTGTTGCAAACACCCGAAAAATCGACATCGATCCCAAACGTCTCACAAATGTGAGACATTTGAGCCATGGCATGGGATTTCCAACAATCTGGTATGTGCGACCAGCAAAGCCTCAGATCAGCCTGCGCATATGCGCATTGTCGGAAATCTCATGCACTGGCTCAATTATTTTGTAGGTTCTCTATAGAATAGAATAGAATAGAATAATTTTATTCAAACCAATCAAGGGCAATTTCTTGCATATATATGGTGAAAAAAAAAACATATCATGAAGCATTGAGAAATTACACTTAAATGAACAAAGTAATGATAATAATTACAATAATACATTGTGCAATAATAATAATAATAATAATAATAATAATAATAATAATAATAATAATAATAATAATAATAATAATAATAATAATAATAATAATAATAAAGTCCATGACATCAATAATTGCCGCAAGTAAATGGAGAATCTTTGACTATGTGTCTTTTATAATCATACTCACTTACTGTAATGTTATGTTCTATATCTTTGGAGGATCCAAATAATTCACTGAATGACTTATTAATTGAACAATATATATTTTAATGGAGAGGGCGTGTTTTATAATGCATTGAGAGGTATTGCCAACTTGACTGCATCCTCAAGGGGTCCCTTACTACAGCAGATCAACAAAGTGGCCTTCTTTGAACGAGATAGGTGCCACTATTCAATTGTTGACTATTGAGGCATTGTACATGATGTGATATCGACCTGAGAGTACCAATATTGACCGAGGCGGAGCCTAGGTCAATATTGGTATTCTCAGGTCGATATCATATCATGTCCCATGCCTCAATAGTCAACAGTTGTTTTTTTATTTAATTTCTCTAAACAAAAAAAGCAACAACAACACCAAACTCTTGGCTCTGGACTATGTTTTGGACAGTCTTGAATTTCTTTTTTTTTACATGATGACTAACTGATTTCATTCTGATAAAAGAGGAATGAATGCATACTTTATTTGTAATTACAACTGCAGACAGAGAAGATCCAGATTAAATGCCGCATAATGTGGCATTTCATCAGGGTCTACACTGTTTGCTAAGACAAAAATGATCTTCAGGGAAAAAGCTGCAATTTTGTTTAGAAATTAAAACCTGCGACCCCTTGAATTATACAATGGCCAATTCCAAGTTTATTGCATCAATCAAGAAGGAAGAATTCATTAGTTCACCTAAGAATTTTTCTAATTACTATATTCAACAGCAAAGTCTGAATTACATGTATATGATGAAGCCTCAATTCTTTTGAATTTCGTGCTGCTGTCACTAACTTAACTGTATTTACAGCAAATCATGCAAGTTTCATGCTGAAAGCACACCTGTTATGGAATGTTTTTATGAAGTCTATTTTATATAGTAACTAATATTGAATAGGAAAAACCAGCAGCCCATGTGATATGTAGTTTTATGGACTCGAGTGGATAGGCATCTGGGCTATTAAAAAGATGTTTATTTATAGGTTATATAATAATTACACTTAGTAAATTCGGAGTCCATTTCCATTTTGACATGGAAATGAAAAGAAAAAGAAGATTTTTTCTGAAACATTTCCATTTTTTTAACTTGTGTCGAATGATAAACAGAAATGCATATATTTTTCATTTTTTATATGTTGACCACTTGTTGTCTATGTTAACATTTATAGCTATCTTTCAAATTTAAAATTACACGTGTTGCAACAGCAGTACTAAGTATGTTATAACGGTTTCTATCCATGCAAAAATAGTTAGTGAGTTATAGTTTAATTGCATGTGTTGCATACATAACGTTACAGTTAAAAGACATGTGGTTCAGTGGCAATCCTATTCAATGTGTAAGTACTAATCTGTAGTACTAAGTATGAACCTATTTCCATGGGGCGAGGGCTTAAGTAGAATAATATACTTACTGTAAACCTGTGTAAAACGGCCACTTTCAAAAAGGACAAAAAGACCGAAAGATGGTTTTCAAGACCTATCCAAGGCGGTACTTCTTTTGTGGATCTTTTATGTGTTTTTTTCTGTCTTGTGTTTGCTATGCCTTTGTGCGCACCTGCTTATACGTGCCTCGTGGTCACCTGTTGGGAATGGACTGACCTCTTGGCTCCGTTTGTGGTGTCCAACTGTGTGTTTGTCACTTTCCCATTGGTATCCTGGGTCAGGTGTGGTACTTGGTTGAATCGATTCATGATCTTTGCACTTTTACTTACTTTCAAGATCAATTATCGCTTAATGCAGGTCAAAAGTATTGCAGAATGCTCCAAGGGGATCATTCTGCAATACTTTCGACCTTTATTAAGCTACCATTTGTCATTTAGGTCTTTGTTTTGTCTTTTTTTAAATGACCGTTATACACATGTTTTACTGTATATCTATCTTATACACTGTTTGTCAATTAATCCTTTTGAGAGTCGCCAATATATAAAGGGTTATAGTCGACAATATATGTATCGTAAATTTTATTATGGTAAACCATAAACTAGAGAAAAGTATAATCACATAGTGCATAACAACCCACGACATCGTGAGGTAGAGCCACATAAAACAAACAGTCACACGACAGCAGAAAGACAATTAAATCAAAGCAACCATCTCCGTTCCCTATACAGATAATTGCAAAATTAGAAAGGACACCAAGAACTGCATAACAAAACAGGGACCAAACACAGAACATACAATGGGAGTGAGTAACTATAAATAATGAACCAACAACAACAGAACCCAACGCTTTAGAACAGACAGCAACTTAAGCTACTGAGAGGGAGGGGGTAAAATGCAATTTACTGGTACCGAGGTTCTGTTGTTGTTAAAACACAAAAAAATGTTCAGCTCGCATGGAGGTTTCCTAACGGTTGCAAGGTATCGCCACAAAGAAACAATCTAATCGAGTTAACACACTATGATGAAACAAAAAAGGCACACAGATAGTCAGAGCTAAAGTAGATCTAAAGTTGAGCCATGGTTGACCCAGCCAAAGCCAAGCATCAGTCACCAACCCAGGGATATAAGTTTTACGCCAGGGCCGTCATTGAGTCTGAGGCCTGACCGACCGTCGAGTATTTAAAGACGAAACCATAACCATAAACCAAACTGCATTTTACTGCAGATTGTTTCTTCTGCGATACGTTTATTACCTTGTATTAAATCCTTTCATATTGAAAGAGAAGTAATCTATGTTGCATTCTCTTTTAGCATCACGACTTTTAGTAAAGTAATCACTTACTTCAGTGGAAGGAGGGTATCTAATTAACCCATACTTATATTGGCAAACTTTTCACAAAACGTCTCCTAAGCATTTTAAAAGTTCGTCATACCTCTCTTATATATACTGCATTCGTTGTGTATGCGAACATCGAAGTTTCTGCTCAAACTCCATGAATGCACATACTCGTATAATGCTTCTCTAGTCGTCGATGCGATAATAACCCCAATCTAAAATATATTCATTGCCAAAGGTCTCCGTCCTTGGTACTTTCAGTACATTCACCAGGATTGCTAATCTCTTCTGTCAATCTCAGACATCAGATGAACTATTGTTAGTCAAAGCTGTCCAAATACAGAGTGTGAACAAGCGAAATGCACTTAGATAACCCCAATATTACCAGCTAGCGTACCACCTAAACAAGGACATGTTTCAGTTTATTTTCAGTACACAAATAATGCACACAAAAGTTTCAATAATGGTGTCATAGGTACCAATACATATATATATATATATATATTACTGGCTAAATCTTCGAAACTAGGTTATATGGCCCTTTGCGACGTGTATTTCTACATTATCATATATAAAAGTAAAGAAGAAGTCAAATACCAGGAATCGATACAATCAAGTACCACACCTAACCAGGGACACACCATATGGGAAAGTGACAAAAAGTACACAAGAAAACATCACACACAAAAAAACCCCGAGAGGTCAGCCATTTTCCTGGAGGTGATCACAAGGCTCCAAGACACCATATATAAAAGTAAAGAAGAATTTAAACACCAGGAATCGATACAATCAATTACCACACCTGACAAGGGACACCATATGGGAAAGTGACAAAAAGTACACAAGAAAACATCACACACAAAAGAACTAAATAGTATTTTCATTTGATAACGTCAGCATTCTTTTCAGCAATCTTCAGACCTGAGAAATTCTTAAGGTCACTACTGACACCTGGGCATTTTTTTCGAAAATTGATTTCTTTATTTTCTGTAATTTGCTGTTCAATTGTGTCAATAATTATATAAAACAATTGAAAATAAAATGTCACCATTTAGTATTCGACTTTTGGTGCTTCAAAGACATGCATAATACGCCCTTCTTCTAAAAATGTTCAGATAAACAGGTCTATGATATGGTAGCTGATGATGGCAATTTTTACGTTGGACAACTAAATATTCAAATAGTTTAGGCAATTAAAAAAATAGATTTTGTGAAACTTGTATATCCTAAGCATCATTACGTGAGGTGAATCAGAGTAAGATTTTACAAAGTTTCACCTCCAAAAAGAGAGATTTCCTTATTACTATCCCTACCCTCTGCAATGCACAATTTCAATCTTGTGACTTTTTAGAAGAAAGACTAATAACAGAAAGTGTATCTTAAGAAATGAATATATATTGTTACACCACTCAGTTTTTCAACGATCATCTACTCTGACGCAACGAAAGAGATAAAAAGGACACATACAATTCTGTTGTTGTTATACGAGGAGCTATTAGAAAGTTCGCGGAAAATAGTTGCTATTTCTACATAGTTAGATCAATAGAGCTGGAATTATAGCACAAAATACTGCAACACATATGCAGTTGATCGACGTCAACAAGCTTGGTGTTAGTCGTCTACGTGCGTTACAGCTGTCGTCAAGGCAACGCTAAATAGCGCAAACCGAGGCATTTTACGTAGCATTTTGGAGTTTAACTACACATTCAACCAATTAAACTTCAACGTTTTGTAAAATCGTGTTATGCTGTGTTAGTGCATATTTTGTTCCATGCATAATTAACGACATATTTACTACTTTTGTATGCATACTGTCAAAGATTTATATATAACGAATGGTGTTCTAAATTAAAACGATTAACAGTAATGTCAAAAGGCAAAGCATTCAACTTCCATGCACCCATTGCCTGTTTTAGCATGTCAAATCTTTAAAATAAACTATTTTCACACTTCGAAAAAGACAGTTGATCAAATATTGATAGCTAAGTCCTATATTGTAGTTATTGTGATGAACACTGAAAAGAAAATAAGTTTTTTTATTTAAAATTTACAAAAACTCGAAAAAATGACGCATTTTAGGCATGCCTTCGGACTGAAACCTATTAATTTGAATGCATAGCGCAGTGTAATAAAAAAATAACCTCATATTATGTTCAAAGAATGACGGAACATTACTTTCCGTTAAAAATACCAATCAATTCAAGCACAACTACGAGTTTTAGCCCTGAGAAGCAAACCAGGGGTACAGATGGGCCGGTTCAAGCGAAGTGACATCACAAGGGCGCCTCGAGCTCATACTTCTGACGTCATATTTTCTACATTTCAATTTCAATCAACTTTATATCAATGGCAGTTTATATGTATGAATTTTCATTGAAATAGATAAAAGCAATGGTGTTTAATAGCACTTTTCCGCGATTTTTCTGATCACCCCTCGTATGAAGACAATTGCAGAAGTCATCGAAATATATAAAAAGTAGTAGGGTTATCCAATATTTTTTCAATATGTTGGGGTCATTGGCGCATTTATAAGGCCTATTTTAATGATTTTTCACCTCAAAATGTAAAATCAAGGGTATTAACTCATGTTTGATGCAAAATTTGATATAATTTAATTTAAGTTAACAAAATGTAGAGATCTATCAAACCAAAAATCTTGCATATGCTTTTACTAGAATCTGAGACCTAGTAAGCAAGTTATAGGAGAAAAAATGTTTTTCGACACATTTTCTATGTAAATTTTAGCATTAAGGGGCAATAACTTATGTTTGAAAAAAAAAATGTGGCTTAAACATCTTTTGACCTAAAGTTTGATATAGTAATGGTTCTTTCATCCAATTTAGCTAATACGTTTTTTCCTAAGTCATTGAGCTTTTACTGACTAAAAACAATGGTAAAATAATTAACAGGGGCAGTAACTCTTATTGATACATGTAGATAGTTCATTTCATCATAATTGCGTCCATTTATCCCACTAATACAGATTGAAGTTATTTGGGAAAATGTGTTTAGTCATGCAAGAGTTATGTTTATTGGTGTCAGTAGTGACCTTAAATAAGCTTCGAGTAATAATTATTTTGTCTCCTGACGTATGCTAAAGGAGACTATTTAACGGGTTCGTCTGTCCTTTCGTTCGTCCGTCCGTAGACCCACTTATGGGGTACTTTAAAAGCGCAACCCTCGCGTACTTCGATCTTTTTTTAATTTTGCAGATGTTTTATTCATGGTTTGACGATGTGCACGGTTTTGACATTATCGTCGAATTATTTTTTCTCATTTTTGTCAACTTGTAAACCATCTCAAATGCAATGGGTGGGTACTTTGTGAGTGCAAAAACTAACGCCAAATTATTTTTTCTCACTTTTTTAAACTGATGAATTTTGTCATTTTTTGCCATCTTAGATGCAGTAAGTGGATACTTTGTGAGCTCAACTCCTACGATTTTCCTGATCGTTTTGGAATTTCGCATATGTTTTGTTCATGGTCTCAAGATATGCATGTGGCGATATATGTGTCAGCTTAACTTCTTAATTATAATTTACCGGTACTGGCAAATTTTTAGCACAAACGACGGCAGACGCTTGAACGGCAGTCGTTTTTGTTGCTAAGAAATCAATAATCAAAACTTAGAAAGTTTTCAATTTTCATGGAATTTTGCAACCGTTTGATTCCAAAATATAATTATCAAATTTTGAATAAGTTCAAAACAAACAAGTCATTTGGTTAGTATTTTTCGCATGCAACAGTGGTGGTTTGATGATAGTTTGGGGCTGAAATCAGTTATTTATGGTGTTTTTTTTAGGTTTTCCCTTATTTTTAAGGTTTTCATTAATATTCATGAATATGCAAATTAGGTAATTTGCATATCAGGTCACAGGATAAAAGGCATATGCCTAACCTTTTATTTGGTACCAAGATTAGTAGTATATGATAAGTATCAGCTAAGATATGATTTGTATGTACACCTCTACATGTAAGAATTGCTTTAAGGGTTGCCATGGTAACCATGATATTACGCAAGGCCCAATGTGTTTATTTTCAGAAACATTGTTTTTTCATTCATGGGGTCCCAAGAAACAATTTGGCACCAATGAAAAATTGTCAAGGTGGTGCAAGGTAGGTCAAATTAGATTCTGTGGTATAGGGTACCCTATTTCAGTGCTAATTTGAGAAATTGCCTACCCCCGGGGTATTCCGCTGCGCATAGCATTTTTGTGTACCAACCGATTTTTTTAAGAGTTTGATTTTTGAATTCAGCATACTTTTCTACATAAGAACACACCTTCAAACCTTTTGGCCTCGACTACTTGATTAAAAGTATTGCTGGCTCTCTGACTATTAGTTATTTAACATGTTAAAGAGTTTATGGTATACAAAGGTCAGTAGCGTTTCGTCTATTGCATTGTCAAACGCACTGAGTAAGCAAACTAAGACCCATCAAGAACAAACGAATAACTTGTCAAACACATATTTTCAGATCAGACAGAATATGTGTGAGTCAGCACTTCATAGTCATAGATAGATCCAGAGAGTGCACAGGGGTTAGGACTCCCCTGGAAAGTCACAAGTTGATAAAATACCGGTACGGACCCCCTCGAGAAGTAATCGGACCCCTGGACCCCCTCGCGAAGCAATTGGACCCGATGGGGGCCAATTGCTTCTCAAGGGAGGTCCGTACGGCCCCTTGTGAAATACCTTGATTACAAAAAAGAAATACTGGACAAACCTGATGGAATTTTCTAGATCTGCGCCATTTCGGAAAGTCCGCCACAATTCGAGATCATGGCTCCAGTGTATGTAAGGAGCATTACGCGTAATACTATGTACCAAAAAGCTCCATTTTGTTAGCCGGAACTGGCTTATGAAAAACAAGTTCTGTAGCATGTAGGCTCAGCTCTATTAAAATCGATTATTCTGATTATCCGAAAAATAAATGAAGTTAATGTTTTATTTTTCAATAAAACATCGCTATAGCGATATCTTATTGATAAACATAAACTTCATTTATAACCGTTTGTTTTGCTGCAATCACACTTGTTATTTTGTTAAAATGGTTTCTGTGACGTCAGCGTCACGTTATTTAACGTCAGCGTCACGTTATCACCCGCGTTATCAAAGTAGATCCTTGATGTACATCCGTGGTCTGATTCCACGGAATTTCGCGGTATTGGCCGAGGTAGTTCCGATTAGATCCGCGTATGATAGTGAAATTGAAGCAACGAACAGCGACTTTTGGCATCTGCTGATAATATATGCAAACAGTTTGGCCCAAGATCAGGACCGTAAGAACGTCGGTCCTGATCTGGATCCAAGCCGCTATAGACACAGATAGTCTTCCTGAAAGAGTGTTTGAAAAAGACATTTCTGTAAACTTTCAGCTGACGGCAACAAAAGCATGTAAAAGAGGTAAGTGATAATGGCACTTATCGCGCAGGCAGTTTCTGCTGAATGGACTTCATAATCAGTATCAATTAAACAAGTCATTAAGAAGTGAGTGTGATCAGGAAATACTGAATTTACACACTGGAGACCAATCTACGGCACCTTGATGAAGAGCCACATAACACTAACAGTCACATGGCAACAAGCTGATAATTAAAGTAAAGCGACCAGCTCTCTCTTCCCCATCAAGATGACTGCAAAACTAAAAAGGACACTAGAATTGCATAACATAACACGGACCAAACACAGAACCAAAGCAAAGGGAGCATCACTAAACAACAACAATAACGACAACAGAACCACCGCCTTAGAATGGAAAGCAGCCTAAGCCGAGGGGCTTAACTGCATTTTACTGTTACAAATTTACGACCTATATTCTGTTGTTATTAAAACACAAAACTTGTTTAGCTCGCATGGAGGCTTCTCTATCATAACAGAGAAACAATCTGATCAAATAAACACAATATAATGAAACAAAGATAAGGGCTCATAAAAATAAATAAATAAAAACAGTGATTAGCTAGAAGAAGATTCGTATATTCTGCATTCTGACGACGACGACACGCACATGCATACACACTCACAGAGAGAGAGAGAGAGAGAGAGAGAGAGAGAGAGAGAGAGAGAGAGAGAGAGAGAGAGAACACGACTTTAAATCTGTCCTTTAAACGTACAAGAAAACATAGCCCCCATCACCATCCTCATACGGTGGCGATTATTTTGTAATGATCGCATTTGTTCTGGCAACTTTGCAGAAAATGAAATATGAATAATAGTTTTCCTCCTATTAGGCTTTTTGAGGTAATCGATTGGATGCTGCGACCGACTTTGAGTTTTTATGAACCATAGCAGGGATCAGACTAGTGGTATGTACATTATCACTAGAATTGAACCTTGCTTTAGTTCATAATAAGAATAGATTGTTTAAGTTATGCCTCATTACCTTTCACTACCCTTGCATTTCGTTTCGGTAAGAATAGTGGGGTAGGGATAGCAGCATGAGAATGATTGTGTATACTTTATTTTGTGTAAATCTGTATCTAGTACCATGTTTTCATGCATTTACATGCAAATTGATTTCGTTCATTTGCCATATTTGATATTTGATATGTGTATATATGTTTGTATGTTTGTATTCATAAATATTTATATGTAGATTGTACTTTCCTATGTGGAGGAAATAAAGAATATCTATCTATCTATCTATCTATCTATCTATCTATCTATCTATCTATCTATCTATCTATCTATCTATCTATTTATCTATCTATCTATCTATCTATCTATCTATCTATCTATCTATCTATCTATCTATCTATCTATCTATCTATCTATCTATCTATCTATCTGTCTATCTATCTATCTATCTATCTATCTATCTATCTATCTATCTATCTATCTATCTATCTATCTCAATAATTACTACTTTTATAAAAAATGAATTCAGAAGTAAGTCTTTAGATTTTTGTGAACTGCATATCTTTAGATGCATATGCGCGAGATGCAAGCAAATTCTACGTCATTAAACTTAAAGGAACAAGTTTAATCAGTCTAGTGACCATTATAAACTGTTTTCAAGTTTTCTATACCCACCAAAATAAAATAAAAGGAGATAAAGCAAAGATAAGGACTCATGCAGCAACGATGCTCCATGACTTCTCAATCTGACTGGACGATCATTTCGCTAAATGTGATTCATATTATTTAAGAAATAGATCAGCTTGAGCAGTGAAATATTGAGTAATAATTCACTGTTTGGAGGTCAGTTCTTAAGAAGATCAAATCACAAACTCGCAGCGCAAGTTATTTATCTATGTACAACTGACTGACACATGTAGACGTATGTGTAACAGTCCAACTATTGCAGGATTTCTTCATTGCGATGGCGGCAATTTGCCGCCATCGCAATGAAGAAATCCTGCCATAGTTGGACTGTTACACATACGTCTACATGTATGTATTTGTAATGTCTTTCAAGCGTCCAAACGATATTACACCGTCTAACGCCATGACTGCCGTCATTGTGCAGTGGCGATTGACGTCAAGTAGCGCGCGCTTTACCCACGCTTTCAAAGCCGTGACTTTGTTGTTTCACATAACACGATTTTTGAGGCTATATAGGCGAGGTGAATTTGAAAACATAATATACTGAAAATCAGCATTTTATTTGATTGAGTTGATAGCTGCTATCATAGTCAACAATTTGTTAGTCAGATCGGGACGTTTACATGTGTTGAACCAGCGCTAAGCATTGATGATATAGTGTCTTGTTCAAGGACACAACACGGTGCCGACCGTTAGGCTTGAACCAGATACTTCTCAGGCTCAAGGATGACCATTTCTATCAGAGGAGGTATAATCAATTGAAACAATACCTCTATACTATGCTTTTTTACGGATCAAACGTGTTCTCTCTCTCTCTCTCTCTCTCTCTCTCTCTCTCTCTCTCTCTCTCTCTCTCTCTCTCTCTCTCTCTCTGTTATATGTTCATTTTAAGATATAAATCCTTGGCTAAACGCTAATATTGAACAGGCCATGTTTCTAACTGGAGACAAATAGTATGTATGGTTTTGATAGCCTGTCAGGCAAAGCTGCCTTTACTTCGTGATATATAGGAACCAGCGTATGGCACCACCAATGAAGCTTACCATTTGCACAATCATGACTCAGCATGGTCACTTAGAATCAGAACCGCCACTGTAAACTGATTGCACAGCTTAGAAATTTTAGGGTTTTTGTAGCAGTCGGCGAAGACACTGATCAGATAGAGAGGATGATCCAAGTCTTCACATGACACACACGTTGCGCTGTTGGTCTCAATTACCATGTGTTGTGTGTGTGGGGGGTTTGATTTGACAAAATATCGCGAGTACATGTATCATGGCGTTTGAAAACGACCGACCCTTCCAGTATATGCTAACATTGAAGGTTGAAGGCTGTGTAACAGAACAATAAAGCAACAGCACAGGTTGATCAGTACATTATTGTTCTTGTACAAGTGTAAAAAGTGCACTGTCGGCGACAATTGTGGATCCATAATTTAATACAGACAGACCAAGGTGATCCTTAATCGTTCACCTGAGTTGAGGTTGGTATTGTTCTCATTGTATGTGTGTGCAGTAATAAAGTTTGAAGGCAGTGATTGACCGGTGTCTTGAACAGTTTCCAAAATATATAGCCACATATGAAGGGTTGGAGGGCAGGTACTGAAAATGTGAATGAAAAATTTAATTCATATGGGATTTAAAAAAAAATTCACTGGAGCTGGGAATTTAGTTTAGCAATGCACTACTTATCAAAGATACATGTATTACTGTAGATTCGGAAATTTTCGCGAGAATTTTATTTTCGCGATAGCATTAAAAGACATATTAGCGATGTGAAAAATTCGTGACTTAGGCAAGATTTACCTACATTGATAAACGACAGAGTGATTTTTGCCATTTCGCGAGGGTTTTATTTTCACGAAACTTCGCGAAAATAAAGTCCTCGCGAAAAATTTCCGAATTTACAGTAATGTCACATTCTACTTCTATGTCGTGTGATTTATCCACGAATGTTTTTTTTTATATTGTTCTTGAAAGTGTTATCGGTACTTTTGATATATTATAATTGTAGTTTTCCCTAGCAGTACTATTAGACATTTTTCAGTTACCGCGGACCTTAGGATTTGTAAGGTGTAGCACACCTTAGACTTACGTTAATTCAGCAGTGTAAATCAGAAACGTTTAACAACTTCGTTAGTTGTAACTTGTGACTCGGTTAATTTCTTGTTAGGAAATCATATGAAGTGCTTTAATAAAGTCATCTTCAGCAAACTAATGTTTTCTGTTAAAGTGCTGATGTAATGTAGTCGTGAAAATGTTGCATGTTTTTTATGTCTGCTGATTATATTAAAATGGACTCTTGACTACTTTTATGGTGGAAGTATATGTAAACATAATGAATCCAGAACAGACTGCAACTCATGCAATGGTTTGACTCTGTAAGAGAGAAAGATTTCAACCTCCACATCTGCACTAGAAACCGAAATTATATTCAATCTATTGTGTCCAGGGGTTGTGAGCTCGCTCCTGACCTGGTCCCATACTTTTTTTTTAATTTGATCATGAAATAATTTTGCTATAGCTAAGTCAGATTTACCTATTTTAGTATGCAGACAGAGGTGCAATAGATATTGAAACATATCAAGCGAAATTTTTGGCCAAAAATAAACTTTTCACAAATTATTTCTTTGCATGCTGAGTAATTTTCACGACTTTTTTGTCATCTGTTGACTTTTTTTAAATGAAGTTTTTCAAAATATCTGACAGGAACATTGTGTTGATGATCTGTCGCGCCTGATCTGGGTCCAAACTGTTTGAATGGATCAGCAGCAGCAGATGACTAAAATTTTCGCTGGCAAGCAGATCCTAAACATGCCAATAGTTTTGTCCAGAAAAGATATCTGCTTATTATACCGCCTGCATATTTTCAAGTGCCCTTCAGTCTAGATCTTATGGAAGCAAATTATTTGACCCATGAACCGAATGATCCCAGAGAGTTGTCATAGACAACCTATATATGTTACCTAAGTACATACATGGAGCAGATGAGAGAGCAGATGACAAAAATTGTCATGAGAGGGGTTGAGTTTTAAAAGATATATACAATAGATACTGTAGATATTTTCCTGGTGAGATAGCTCAAGCTGACAGCTGACGATGATGTGCCATTTCATACCTGAGGTCATGACCCTGGCTAATTTGGACAAGGTTTGAGCGTTTGTCTGGATTAGCTAAAATTACGTAGAGATGAAAAACCTTTCGGACTATATATGCTTGAAAGGTCGAAATTATACGCAAGTAGAAATATCACAAACCAAAAACAAAACAAAACAAAAAAAAAACAGGCATGCATTGATTGGTTTAAAGTAAAATAGAAAAATAGAATCCATTTAGACAAATGTTTTTACGTACATGTATAAATGTATTTTTTTTGGAATATTTTTTTTATTTTTTTTATTTTTTTGGGTGGGGGGTTGCTCCCCCCCCCCCCGCCTAACACACACGCACGCGTGGTTTCCTTTTTTCTATTCGTACCAAACTCACCAATAAACACTACCGCTCCCTACAAAAAGACGTTGCATGGGTGTTTTCAGTGCACTGTACGTGGGGTGCATTTAAAATTTAAATTGCGCTCAAAACATATATCAACGCATAAGACATATTATGGTGCTGCTGGAGTGTAGTGGATAAGCCACTTGCCTGGTATACCAGGGGTCGGAGGTTCGATCCCAGGCTTCACCAGTCTGTCAGATGAGACTTCAAGCGATGGCCCAGTCTCCATTTGACCTTGACTGTTGGTGGGACGTAAAACACAAAAACACAAGGCACATTAATGGGTTATCTCTGAACGAGTTTATTTTTTACCTCAGTGTCTTATTTCGCATACAAATCTTTTAACGACCTATATAACTCCTTTATTGAATAGCTATGAAGTAATTTTAACGCGGAACTGCGTTGATACGCGTTGATTCGCGTTATAAAAACAGCTACATCGATTTGTAGACAGGAAAATGTGTTACAGGCAGTTCCTTGAGCTTGGATTGGCCATTGTGAATTCCAGTTGAAAAATATATGTTGCGTATTATTCGCGTTTTAAACGCGAATCGGACTAGTACAAATACGCAGTTTGGGTGTAGTTGTAGACCCATTAACCATTTCCTTCACGATTATTCATGCTAAGGTCCACCCACTATGAATAAATATAGATATACTCATGTCCAATGAAAACACACCACCTGCAAAAATTACAATATCTTTTTAACGTCATAACATTTTATTTTGCAATTGCGTCTTATTGTACTGTAGCAATTTATTAAGTTAATGATAGAATGAATTAAAACTGAATGCTCACTTGGCTTCATATAGGGGGACTAGTGAGAGTGGGTACTCTAAACGCGCCTGATAAGCATCGGCTTTCTGCTGCAAGTGAGCTCTCTCCCAATAAGTATAATATACCAGTCAGTTTTAACCATGTACCCAATCCCCTGACATGTCGGGGGTATAGCAGGGCAAATGTACCATGTTTTTTAACTTTTTGCATTGTGCCCTTAGTGTGGGGAAATGTGCAGCATTTGATATACAAAGGCAAATATGACAGTATATAGTTAAACATGACAGACAGTGGAGAAAACTCCCATGGTTTTAACAAAAGTCAAAGTGTCCGATGTTCTCTGTTTAGAAATGACTAGTGCATAAATATAAGTTCTCTATAGGGTCAAGGGGGAGCCCAATTTGACTAGTAGTTTGGTACATGAATGATCAAAACAAGATACGGACGTTCATGCTTGAATTCCATGTCCACTCCATATCTCCTTTGCATTCGAATAATTTTCAATCACTGTGTTCCAGCTATATTGGATTGCACAAGTTGCGAACGCCTTTTGTGCTTCCACTGTCCATTAACCTTAGCTTGATGAAATATTGACGCCAAAAATCATATTGGACGCAAACACATTGAATTTACCTACTCGCAAATTACAACAAGTGAATGCATACATTATGGAACAAGAAATAACTTTAATAAAGATTGTGAAATATTTTTTTTCGGTACATGTTTTTCACACTTGTAAACTGGTGAAATGCCATCATGCGGCATTTCATCAGGATATGCACTGTTTGTTAAGGTAAAAAAAGATTCAGGGCAAAAAATATAATATTTAGTAGCAAACGTAAAAGATAGATTCCAGTTACTGCTGACATCGCACCTCTTAAATAAAGTCCAAAGTAAGTCTCCGTTGACGGACAAATCGTAATGTAAGGTGCAACTGACAAGTATTAGCTTTTCAAAAAAGCTGGCGGTCGTTTAGCCCTATCATTGTATGTATTCCTGCCCACTGCATGCTTCCATTTTAAACTTCTAGAGCTTGTACATGTAGATTTATTCTAAGCTCTGATTATCAAACATCTGAACTGTGATTTGTTACCATTTAACACACGCTTCCAGTGAGGATGTTGCTTGATCTTTTGAAAGCACCCGGCTTATGCATGGTATGCTTTGGTAATGTATCTAGCATGCGACACATTTATGGGAAATCATTTGACAACACTAGACAGCACATTTTTCTTAAAACTGATGCCAGAAAATCAAGATCACATTGGTCGCTTAATTGTATATGAACAGACTCCGTGACCCCAAGATGTGTTCCCAAACCAAATTTGGGATTCCTAGGATTTATGCTCGTGACACGATTTTTCTAGATCTGATGGTAGTGGTAAAGGTGCGCGATGCTTTATGACCCTAAATGCATTAAGACACGAATTTTGGCATTCCTACCTAAAATAATATAGGAGTTATACTCTGGGTATGATATGAACACTCAAACACTTAGGACACTAAGGACTTGCAGTTTGATTACTATATGCCTCCCTAATAGAACCTGCATAAAACCTGTTTGTCATGACCGTCATAAGACAGTGCCTGAATTCATAGTAATTCTATGTGATCAGATGTGGATGACAATCATATAAGTACGTTTACTGATGTGAAGTTCGCTCGCACTCTTTGCCAATCAAGGACTTTTTGACTTTGGGACGTTTTATTTTCGCCAGCTTTTTTGAAAAGCTAATACTTATTGCGTTTACATAAGCGGCAGGGCAAATTGACGCATTCTTTGTGAAAATTAAATTCGCAAACGAGCTTGCCTCGGGCTATAGGTAGCCCTACAGATTTCATGGACAGTTTACTTCGCGCTGTAGGTCAACCCACGATATTTGGTACCCCACTCGTTGTTCGGCAGCGAATAAAATATAGCCTGAGCACGGCATAAAGGTTTGGTCAAAACCTGAAATTGATGTATGTTTTGATTGAAGTTTATATAAGCGGCCGGCCATGGCCGACCGCAAAATTGTCTAATAGGGGCCAGCTCATGATATAATGCATATACATGGACATAAGGCCTCTCCAAATTTTAAACGTACAATTAGGATAGAATCTTATTGTTTAACTACATGCATGTAGCAGATACTTTCATATTTGAGCTAGTGCATGAGATTTCCAACAATTTGGCATGTGCGACCAGCAAAGGCTCAGACCAGCCTGCGCAAACGCGCAGTCTGATCAGAGCCTTTGCTAGTCCCTTGAAGATTTCCTGACTGTTAAGCTACTGACCAGACAGCATTCTAAGCCTAATAGAATGCTGCACAGTCTCGTATGAGTCTACACTTGTCACAATACCTCATTGTTGGAAATCACGTGTCACGGCTCAAATTTTTGTTTTAGCAAAGACGTTTGCGCAGGCTGATGTGTACATAGCGTTGCGTACCAATATCTCTTAAGCTGTCAAATGTGTTTTAGAGAAACATCTTATAACATGCGCGGATCCAGAAAGTTATGCCAGAGGGAGTCCAACTCTGACAATGTTTTTTCTTTGATTAGCGGAGAGATGATTCAAATAGCACTAAAATATGGCCATCATCGGCCCGCGAGCGAAACGCCATTTAAATGGCGTTTCGCTAGCGGGCCGATCATGGCCCAACATTGAATGCTGGCTTGGTAGCTTTGTGATTTTTCAGGGGATCTGAACCAGTATTGCTAAGAAACCCTATATTTTTGTGATTTTTCAGGGGGGGGGTCCGGACCCCCTGTCCCCCCTCTGGATCCGCGCATATCATAAGCTGTCTAATGTGTGATAGAGAAACTCATTCACGCACTCTAGAGCAGGGAAAACGATCGTCTAGAGGTGTCTGGTAGTGTCTTGTTTATCCTTATGCTCTGTAAGAAAAACACATAGATCTGCCATAACCTGTTAATTCTTTGAGTGTCAAAACAAAATTACTTAGACAGGAAAAGGTACAGGCAAACAAATAAGTTCAATACCAGACTGCTCTGAGTTGTTTGATCAGGAATATTTGGATTTTATTTTAAGTAGTAGTTGTAGCTAGGATAGATCAGTCCAGGTCGTCACTCGGAAGAGTCAATTCTATAAATCAAACACGTGAAGAGTACATATATCGTCTTATTTTGATAAATGATTCTGAGGAAAAATAAAATGTGGCATTCTGTTCTACGTATACAGAGGGGAGGGGGTCTGATCAGTATGCACGAATGCACAGTCTGATCAATCATGGTCAATCAATCTTCACAATGCGCCATTGCTAATGGAAAATGATAAACTCAAGTTAGCCTGCACAGATCCTCATGCTAAGCCAAAATGACCCGTTAATATATTTATGTTCTTTGCTAGAATAAGTTTGACAAAAGATCGAATTAGGCCAAATGTCAGGGGACTTATAGTGAATGAATGAACGTCAGACAATACTTGTTGCGCACTAAACAGTGAGTTTATTCACGAGATATGCTTTATTGCCGCATCATCTACTTAGGTCAGGAAACACAAAAAGATCTTTGGTCATTGTTCTTTCAATTTCAGTTGTCAATATTAAGGAATATGTCTGTAAAGGAAAAAAACGAATCATATTTCCCTATAACAAAATAACCCTTCTTACAATAATCACATGCTCCATGCTTACAAAAGTAAAGTTTTTTTTTTAAACACAACTGACATAATGATAAACGTTGTACACTGGATCGGGGTTTCTGCTGTTTTACCCATATGAGACATACCAATGCATACAGAATCGAGTGGACCCTATGCTGGCTCGCTGTCTTGCAAAACGTGTCCCATATCGCTACCCATGTGAGTCAAGCATAACTATTTCGAGATAAGTAAGCTACACGAGGCCGGTTGCTAATGCGAGATAAACTATAGTGTTTCCAGGACATTAGTGACCCCCGTTTTTTGCTAATTATTCTTTAATGGTGATTTTAATTGAAAAATTAATTAGAGAAATGAATTTAAATACATACCGCGTAATTGAATTTATTTTTTCCACATAAATATGAGTTTTTGTATAGGCTGGAATTAGATGGAATTTTGGTGTGTTTTTGCTGCTCTTCTTTGAATTAGTCCCCAAGTGAACCTAGCGATATAAATAAAACATGGTTAATGCAGGTCAGTGGAGGTAATTCGTCAGTCCCACAGATAAGAGTGCGTAACAGAGAATTATTTGTCCTATTTCTCAACCAAAAAATATGTTGTGTGTACTCAAAACAACCGTCTCGATGATATGGTTCTTTTGAGCACCCAAAACACGTGTTTAAACTGATAAAAACAATCGCAACTTCACGCTAAAATTGCTTAACTGGCACAATCTTCGTGCATTAAGCTATGATTCCCTGCTTATACTGACTCATAAACTTCACTGTACATCTAAAGGCGATGCATTGAAATGGCCTGAGTTAAAAAAACGATCCAAGTAACAGTATTGTCTGAACCTTAAACAATGGCTGAATTTCCTTTCGAGATCATTGTTTCCTAAAAATATGTCTTTCAGGAATACAAGTAGGTTATCAAACAGTATGGATCCAGATAATGCCCAACATTTTACCTTAACTTGCCTTCGGTAAAACAGTTAAGCAGTTCAGCGAAATAGCTTTAGCAGGCAAATAGTTGATGCTCTTTAAGTTTAATGTATATCCCTAATTCGCTATTTCTCGTCAACTCTCTAAACTTGAATTGTCGTCATAAGCTCTTTACTTATTAGTGTCGTCTGCTGATTACCTTTGCAAACAATTTGGACCCAGATCAGGCCTGACAAATCGTCGGGCATGATCTGGATCCAAACTGCTTAGCACTCTTCTGATATTCCCGAAAGATCATTTAGAAAAAGCAACGACAAGGAACAAACTGATTTTGAAAAAAATATCAGCAGACGACAATATCATGACAAATTACCTCGTAGGCAAAAATAGTCAATGAATAGAGATGTACATGCATGTTTCATGCTTAAGCCTTATATGTGCCTGCTTTCAATAGGGCGCGGTCTAGGACCCCTATAGACTTTTATAATTGCGTGTGTGCGTGCGTGTGTGAGTCAAAATGATGACGAGTGAGGTTTGCGAAATAGATTTTCGTTGAATCATCGGATACAGATAGTCCTGTAGGCTAGTACATATCATCATAGCAATGCAAATATACCACGTGTATCTATTGGGGTACACATAGGTATATTCACAGGAAAAAACAACTAAGTTATTCTTTTGTACAGGTGACTGGGGCTTCAGTTACAAATAAGGGCGTCTCCCAAAAATAAGTTTTAGTTACGCGGTGTGCATTTAAATCCACATGCTAAGTGCCGTTCTTCTAAGTTCAATTTAAAGCTGTTTAAAAAAAGAAAAACGGGGGTCACTAATAACCTGGAAATACATTACTCGAGACATTTTAGGCGCAATAATGTGTATTATTTCAGAAAATGAATCTGAATTGTTAATCCTGTTGAGGCATTCAGCGAAATTTTCATTTCTGACATTTCAACGGTTAAAGTAGGCCTACACGTAGCATAAAGTAAAACTGTGCATTTTTATTTTAAACATTTATTCAACGCTTTGAACATGTTGAATGCATTGCGATTGACATCGTATTTTGACGTGTTTGGCAATGAGTGACTGTATGCACTAGGATCTGGGAGTCTTGTTGATGTAACACAACAAACTAACTTACTGTTTCTTGTAAATCATTTTGATGAAATGACCATTTGTTCATTGCTTAAGGGGACATTGCATTCAAAAGCGCTTTTTTGTTTGAAAGTTTTCCTGTATAAACAAAAATGACTATTTTTTCAAGGAGACGGATACCTTTGGCTATATTGTTGTATGAACAATTTATACATCGTAACAAAAAATATTTTCTTATTTCTCAACCAAAGCATATGTTGTGGGTACTCAAAAGAAACGTCACAATGAGACGGTTCTTTTGAGCTCCCAAAACAAATGTTAAAATCGATGGGTAAGAAAACATTTACAATTTTACGCTGAAAATTTTTGCTTATCTAAATATGTGCATCTTCAAAGAATGAGGAAACATATACGATAAGTTCCAAAGTTTCATAAGCAAGTAAAATAAATTCACCTTTTTGTTACTGATGTACTTTATTGTGTGCCCGTCATGTGATTATATACCAGAGATAGACACTGTATTTACAAAACAGAGACGTTTCCGTGCAATTTGAGTTTACTACTTTCTGTTCGCAAAAGTGCACCAATAGTTCAAATATTTTAGTGGCCCTGCGCAACAGATGCCACGGATTATACAATCAAATGCATAAAACACACCCTTGCAAAACCGAACATTGCATTTTCAGACTGCAAGTTGTAAGATGGTTAATTAACGGCACCTGTATCCATGTAGTTAGTTCCTTTTAGCTCTTTTATATGCATTTCAAAAGCACAAAATCACGAAGGAGCGATCATTAACCATGCATGAGTTGTTTGTATTCGAACAGCGCTTTTGTGCCTGAGCAATTGTGCATAAATCAAACTAAATTCGAAGTCAATCTCCTATCGTGTTCTGGCCTTTAATATCTGCACTCGTTGGCAGTAAACAAAATACAAGTACAAATTGTAATGATTTTAACTGAATGGAAATTAATAAAATTCCGCAAATCGCGGTAACGCAGCTTCACGAAAACACTGCACAAGGTTATTCCTTCCCAAAATTGTACTGCTGATTTGTCAGTTGTTCTGCAGAACGTACAGTAACTGACCCTTTAGATTATAACACTTTGCCTACTAGGCAATTTTTCATGATTTTTGTCGCCTGCTGATGTACATGTACTTCAAAATCAACTTCTTCAAAGTTCTTTCAGGAACACTATCGGAGTGTCAAACAGTTTGGATCCAGATCAGACCCGACGTTTTATCGGGCCGGATCTGGGTCCAAACTGTTTGCCAAGGTTATCAGCAGACAACACCAGTAGGTAAAGAGTTAAATGCTTAATTCACTTGAGTATGAAATTCGTTCTGTAATTCGTTTTATTTTAAATGCCAACAACTGATGGTATTTTAGAGTTATGACCATCACAAAAGGCATTGCCCGCTGAACTGAAAGAGCAAGTTGTCGCATTTTGTTTGTAGCTTGATAAATATGATTACATCATTTGCTTAAGTTAGTTGAGAATGAAAAGGGGTTCTATAATCTCTAGCCCAAGTCTAGGACTGGAGACGATGAACAACAGAGAAAACTATTTGCAAAGCCTTTAGTCATAACTTAATGGATGTACTGACTCGTCGTCTGCCGATGACCATTATAAACATTTTGGACCCATATCAGGACCGACAGAAAATTGGTCTTGATTCGGGTCCTAAACCGTTTGACACTCTGATAGTGTTTCTGAAAAATGCTTTGAAAAGTTAATTCACTGAATTAAATAGTATGAAAATATTTTAGCGACGGTAACATTCTAAGGATTGGGTTTTAATCTAAAGATGTGAAGTATTGTTGATCTACTGTCATCTTGATAAAAAAAGAGAGAGCTGATTACTTTACTTTAATTGTCTTCCTGATGTCTTGTGGCTATCAGTGTACTTTGGCTCTTCCTCACGGTGCCGTGGGTTGGTCTGCAGTATGTGATTGTGGTGTTTCCTGATCATACTCACTTACTTTCTGGTAATATCTAATTATGAAAATATCTTTAAAATAATGTAGTTCTGCTTCACGATTCTTCAATTATTTAATCAACGCATTTGGGAGCGCCCAACGATGACTCAAATTGGCATTCATGATAAAAGGTACGTTTTCTACGATGTGCGATCATGACGGCACACAAGCAGGTTATGTTTTGTAATCATTATTATATAGTGAATGTCTGTATCATGTTGTGTTAGGATTATTGTTTTTCTTCTTACCAATAATTCTCTTGGATAATTGCAAGGTATGCTTATTCCTGGCACTGTTTTTCAATAGTTGCTATTCTCACACTTTTTTCTTTGGTTTATCTTTGATGTTTGACCAATAAAAAAGTGCTTTGAGTATTAACTCGCTAAAAGGTTACTACTTATTGAATTAGGCTTAATTGAAAGTTTCGCCCTTATGCGTCAACTCGAAACATTTGGAATTTGAAAAATCAGGAGTGACAATATTCGTACTCTTCTACAAATAATACGAATAATAATAATCATACGATATAATAATAATAATAATAATAATAATAATAATAATAATAATAATAATAATAATAATAATAATAATAATAATAATAATAAATATACTATAATAATAACAATAATAAGTAGTAGTTGTAGCAGTAGTTGTTGTACTAGTAGTGGTAGTAGTTAATCGAGACAGCTCATAATATTTGGAAAAAATATCCCATAAGCGCAAAAGCGCATTCTAGTAGGAGCCTTCACTTCTCACACACATATATAGAGATACATGTAGATGAAAGTAAGTAAGGGTGCAAAGATCAGGAATCAATACAATCAAGTACCACACCTGACCCAGGATACCAATGGGAAAGTGACAAACTCACAGTTAGACACCACAAACGAGAGCCAAGAGGTCAGCCCTTCCCAGCAGGCTCGGGTAAAACCCGTCCCAATGTATTCTCGTCCTAATAAATTACCAACGCATGGACATTATTAGTATTATAGTAGTCTTAATGGTAGATCCACGACAGCATCAACTACTACTATCACTGTTACTACCACATGAACTGTTTTGTAAAAGAAAATGCGCTCAAACGAACCGTCTCAGTCTGAGACAGCTCTTTTGAGTACCCAGAACATATGTTTTGAATAAAGATTCAGAAAAATAATATTCAATTACGCGCTCTTGTCTTGAAGCTTGAGACATAGTTTTCTAGTGACACATAGTAAATAGGTGAAGATATGGCACAAAGCAACTTTTGGCGTGAAATGTCATGATGGTTTTGTCGATTTGTTCTATTGACTGGTAACATCATTATACGTATAATGTTAATGTTTTCCCAACACGCGAAGCCATGATAGGTGTGTTCATTTATCTTGGCATTTTCAGGACGACAAACTAACATAAGATGCATTTCCTTCGTATTTAATCGGGCTTTAGTTCGAATAAGTGCAGACGTACCCATTAGAATTAAAACTTAGAGATCGCCCTCACTCAAAGCGGCTCATTAGACAGACAGGGACCCCATACTGGGAGAATGGTATTTGACATTATCTGGTACACAGGTATTGTTCATATTGGTAATCTTCGCAAAAAACAAAAACCTTTAAGAAGCCTCTTTATATGCCTATATAGCTTACAGTCCCCTCATTATGATAGACTTTTTCTGCCAAGCAAAATGGCAAAATAGAATATAGCTTACAGTTCCCTCATTGTGATAGACTTTGTCTGCCAAGCACAATGGCAAAATAGGGTAAAGCTTACAGTCCCCTCATTATGATAGACTTTGTCTGCCAAGCAAATTGGCAAAATAGGGTAAGGCTTACAGTCCCCTCATTATGATAGACTTTGTCTGCCAAGCAAAATGGCAAAATAGGGTATAGCTTACAGTCCCCTCATTATGATAGCCTTTGTCTGCCAAGCAAAATGGCAAATAAGGGTATAGCTTACAGTCCCCTCATTATGATAGACTTTGTCTGCCAAGCAAAATGGCAAAATTGGGTCAGAAACTCATTAACGAGTGGTACTAATGCGTTAATTCTCTACAACATGTTAAGCTGCCAATCATTAGTAAACTACATGTATTGTCGTGCCAAGCAAGAGTGACAGTGACGTCATGTTTTGTTTACAAAGTTATCAGGGCCTTATAATCGATATATCACGCAGGATAGGATTAATACACATGTGGTCTATCGATTTCGTTAGCTCAATCGGAGTGTACACGTGAGTGTTTTACTGAGCAATTGTAAACAAAATATCGTGTCACTGTCAATCTTGATTGTCACGACAGTACATGCACCTGTTACTATATGACAACTTGTGTATAATAACACGGCAGCTTCAATAACTACAGTTTGCAAACCTGGTAGCTGCATGGCTGTAAATGATTGTGTCAATAAAGGCAATGGCCCCAATGTCCATTTGACATAACACAGCCTTGTTAACTTTAAAGTATACCAAAACATTTTAGTCTTCAATCATTTTGCGCTGATTTGTAAGCACCTTACTCCACCCCCCCCCCCCTGCACCCTCTCCCCCAAAAGACAACACTATAAAATACTAAAAGACGCAATTCACTAATTTGGATGGTGTCTGCAGGAAGAAGCCAGATCCCCAGCCTTAGTATCTCTGATAATACACATTGGCCCCGGATTGGACATTTTCCAATGATGCCCTTAGCTTTTTTATTCGTTTTCTTAAGTATTTATTATTATCATTATTGTTATTGTCATCTTGTGAAAGCTTACCTTATACAAGTATTGACTTTGAGTTACGGGAGTCTGCTGCAGTTTGCGGGATACAAGTTACTCAACTCCACGAGACTTTCGAGAAACACGTCACTTAAGCTACATATACCTTGCAGAGAATATACTTATCTGTCCCAAATCAACATATTCACACATCAGCGACAGTATTGTGCCAGAAACATGCCAAATTTACTTATAAAGTTGCCAAGAAGGACAGAGTTTCTCTTTATAGCAGACATTAATATATCTAGCGGAATGCATTGTAGTATCAAGGTCAAATCATCACGTTAAACGCGCCCATTCCCCCAAAATCGAGTGGATCGGAGACAGGCAGCTCTTTTTCTTATATTATACACCGGCATGTGATGTTCGTTGGAACTTCTACGGTACATGCACTGTGGCATCCTTGGTGCCAAGTCACGCCCACAAACCTTAATTGCAAATGGAATCTGTGTGAAAGGGAGGATTCCTGGGATTACTATGGTAATGCATGAAAAGCATGCAGTTAAATAACCCTGTCAAATTCAGTGGCTTTGCTTTGCCAACGAATAGCCTGCGGAGCGCAGTGTCTCAGTTGTTAGAGCATTAGATATTTTGGGGGTCGAAGGTGGCTATTTCGAGACTGTGTTTTGCCCTTGACAAGCAATGAATAGCTAAGGGCTAATCGTTTCTTCATACAAAGCTGACAGCAAAGACTGATCAGATATTGAGAATGACCACCAAGCCAACACACATTATCTAAAGCTGCATAGTCTGTAACTTTTGTCTTTTAATTTTAGAACTAATGTTTCTATTTTTCAAAAACACAGTAAAAAAACTAAAATTCAGGTACACATTTTACCAATTTCGTAAATCTTAACAAATTATCAGAATCAAAACAACAGCATTTATGTTAAAATTAACTGTCTTTTATTATTGGAGGGAAAAATAATTCCCAACATGAGAAAAAAAAACACCTGTTTTATAAGATAGTTCACTTTTCAGCTATAGTGAACATATTTATTGTGAAAACATAACTTAATTCTACTTTTACAAATGATTTAAAAACAAAATAAAAAAATTCGAACAATGTTCATAGTTGCAGACTTAGTCTCTTTAAATAGCGTTTCGCTGGCAGGTGGATGGTGACTATAGTGTTTCCAGAACTTAAGTGACCCCCGTATTTTGCTAATTATTTTTTAATGGTGATTTTAATTGAAAAATAAATTAGAGAAATGAATTTAGATATTGACCGCGTAATTGAATTAATTTTTTCCACATAAATGTGAGTTTTTGTATAGGCTGGGATAAGATGAAATTTTGGTGTGTTTTTGCCGCTCATCTTTGAATTAGTCCCCAAGTGAGCTTAACGATATAAATAAGACATGGTTTATACGGGCCAGTGGAGGTAATTCGTCAGTCCTACAGATAAAGTGCGTAACAGAAAATTATTTTTCTTATTTCTCAACCAAAATATATTTGCAAAAAATATTTGGTGTGTACTCAAAACAGCCGTCTCGACGATACAGTTCTTTTTAGCACCTAAAACACGTGTTTAAAGTGATGAAGACAGTCGCAGCTTTACGCTAAAATTGCTTAACTGGACCAATCTTCGCGCATTAGGCCATGATTCACTGCTTATACTGATTTATAAATTTCACTGTACATTTGAAATGGCCTGTGTGAAAAAGCGATTCAAGTAATAGTATTGTCTAAACCTTAGACCCCTGCTGAATTTTCTTTCGAGATAATTATTTTTTTAAAAATATGTCTTTCAGGAATACAATTAGGTTTTCAAACAGTATGGATCCAGATAATGCCCAACATTTTAGCCTGAGCTTGGCTTTGGCTGTTGACAAAGTTTATCAGCGAAATATCTAAGCAGGCAAATATTTGATGCTCTTGAAGTTTAATGTATATCGCCGATTCGCTATTTCTCGTCAACTCTCTATAATTTGCTTGGATTGCCGTCATAAACTCTTTACTTACTAGTGTCGTCTGCTGATAACCTTTGCAAACAATTTAGACCCAGATTTGACCCAATGGGCATGCTCTGGATCCAAACTGCTTGAACCTCTACTGATATTACCGATTGTTTTTAGAAAAAAACATAAAAAAAACTGATTTTGAAAAAAAATCAGCAGACGACAAAACCAAGGCAAATTACCTCGTAGGCAAAATGAGTCGATGAATTGAAATGGAGGGTGCTACATGTACATGCAGATTTCATGCTTAAGCCTTATATTGGCCTGCTTTCAATAAGGCACGATCTAGGATCCATATAGACTTTTACAATTGCGTGTGTGGGTGCGTGTGTGTGTCAAAGTGATGACGAGTGAGGTTTGCGGAATAGATTTTCGTTGAATCAGTGGATATAGATATTCCTGTAGGCTAGTATATATCATCATAGCAATGCAAATATACCACGTGTATCTATAGGGGTACACATGGGTATATTCATAGGGGGAAACAACTAAGTTATTCTTTTGTACAGGGGATTTGGGCTTCATTTACAAATAAGGGTGTCTCCCAAAAATAAGTTTTAGTTACGCGGTGTGCATTTAAATCCACATGCTAAGTGACGTTCTTCTAGGTTCAATTTAAAGCTGTTTAAAAAGAGAAAAACGGGAGTCACTTAAACTCTGGAAACACATTAGCTAATAGATGTTTACTGTGCATTTTGAGCTGAGTCTGAGCTATTTAAAGGCGGGTGGATGGTGGTCAGCTTTTAGATGTTTTCTTGGCATAATCAGCTGAGTCCACGCTGGGCGTTCGTGTCATTTGGTTGTTTTTGTCATACAATGTCTAATATATTTTTGGTGGTAAATAGGATAAACGCTATAATCGCAATACCTCTCATTTCTAGGGTTATGTGGAAAGCTAAACATTGATTAACCATTACCGCCAGTAATATAACTAAATGCCAATATAACTCATTGCTGCTGAAGACAAATGTTCAGACCAGCCTGCGCATTTGCAGTCTCCGGTCAGTGCCTCGCTATTGGGGTTTTCTTGAAAAAAATTAGCTTAACTTACCACATGTAAATTATCAGTAACCTAGCCGTCTCCATAGCTGAGCAGACTGGATATGGCTTGCCCTGGTGACAACACCATAAGACCGGTTTTCTCGTTACGTTGCCACAAAAAAGTAACAGTGGATAAAAGCACGGTATGTTGCCGCACGGGATACCACGTTTAAAGTGTGAGTTAAGAACCACTTTCTTATGAGCTGGCTCAAACGTTAATTTTTCGTCTTGAGACTTAATTGACTTCTAAACAATAACCTTGGCTGAAACGGTGTTCAAAGGTTTTAGCATCAAGTGGCTCTTGCAGATTTGTGTAAATATTATCATAAATATTAATTAGTGATTATATGAAACACATGTTTAACGATTTCTTTCACAAGGATGCACTTCTACAGTCTAAACATATCCAAAGGAACGTAGGCAAACGTTTTATGAATTGTATATACCCGTCATATTCGGACCGCCTTAAACGTATATTTCCGTGTTGTATGCGTGGGTGTATGCGTGGTTAAATCTATTATATTCATTCCTTGAGCATGATTAAAAATAAAATTTAGTATAACATTTACTTACAAAACACACGAAGGCATGTGATTTGAAGCACAATTCTCCTGGTAGGCGATGCTGATTCGAAATTTTAAACGTGGTGCGGAATGAACTATCAATGTACGCAAGATAGAGAGGGAGAGACAGAGACAGACAGACAGACAGACGGACGACGGATAGACAGACAGACAGAGGTGGGGTAGGGAACGATGTCACGTAGGAGAAGACTACTTTGGTATGGGTGTTTGACGCGGACTACTTTAGTTTGTATTATAAAAAAGGTTGAACAATACAGTGAATAATATACGAAGTCTCTGGTTTTATAGGCCACGTGTAATCTGCAACCACATCAACACAGACCAAGCGTCGAGTCACTGAACCACGTGCTCGCAAAAGCACATCCTTACAGCGTACAATCTATTGGACCCTGACTCATGTACATTACTCAACAAACACAAAACACACTCAACTCTGGGTCTTTTTGAATGACCATATTGACAGTAAATGAAAAGCATTAAAATCTATCCACTCTTTTGTTATTAGGACCAGTTTAAAGCATGATCTATTTTTGGTTAGGATGTCGGTGTGCCGCGGCGCCTTCGCACAAGGCATACGAGTATAAGTTTAAAGCATGACTGCATCTGACCATAATATCAATGGCCAAGGATAATTGCTCATCACTAAATGTGAGAATCACAGTCAGTACTCTACTACTGTCATTCTACTAAAATTTGGGATATTCTAGTTTTTTTTGTAATCACCCCAAAATTTGAACACAAAGTAATACCATCAAAAGATGCAGACAGAAATGCAATCAGCTTTAAACCTAATCAGACTGTTTCTCTTTGATCATTATGATCTGGGTCGGCACTGTTTGTACAGAAAAACTGTTTGGTAGCAGTTGGTTGTGGGGTTTTAATGGATTAGTTTAATGAAAATCTTTCAGATTTAAAAACCCACATAAAGCCCCATAAACATGCCCTCATAAAACCCACCGGGTTGGGCTTTATGATAAAACAGGGGTTTTATGCCAACCCTCTAAGTATAGACATGAATGAGGTATGATTACAAATTTATATATTGTAAGTCATATCTAGTATGAATCATACCTTTATTAATGAATCTTGGAGCCTATTGCGCATGCTTAGAAAAAAAAATGGATATAAATGTGTATCCCATGTTGAATGCGTTGCAATTGTTCAACCAGCTGGCGTTCAAATTCGGGTAAATGTGGCAGCTGAGAAGGGAGACCAATATCCCAGAGGTTGTCGATTGCAGATAGATCGGGTTCCGGATGTCCTAGTCAAGAGTGTTGTCATGACCAGTATGCAAACAGTTCCTTGCCATATTGCAGGTATGGGAACAGTGTCTTGCTTTAAGACAGTCCGATAGATTGCTTCATTCACATAGCGATGGCCTGTAAGTGTGCCCCGAATTACATGTATGCGAAGTAAACGGACCATTACATTACCGTATTTTACAACGCCCAGGGGGCCTTCTTCTTTTAGCATGAGTATATATAGTTCATTTCCAATTTCTTGGTAGAGTTGTTCCTCGCTCCCCTTTCCATGGTGTATATATTTTACAGCTTATTCAATTTGCGGGAGTATATGCTAATGTTAGTGACTTCAACAGTAGAATTGAATTTTTTAATGTTAAATTATTAAAACACGGTCATCGATATCATAAGCTTCGTAAAGCCTTATCTAAATCAAAACAGTTTTATTTTTGAAAAGCAAAGAAGATAAACTACATAATCACTTACTCGTACTATCCGGGTATTTCATTTATAAAACAAAATTCTAAACCAATTTTATGACATTAAAAACCTTTCTCAGCTATCTAAGAAGAAAATATCAAACTGATAAGTACATTTCAAAACTTAAAATAATTATGAAAAATTCCAACGCAAGTGGTCAAAACTAAGCCATATATTAGATTATGCACAAATAAAAAAAAGGAAGCCTTATTTAAAAAGTTTAAATACTTTCTTAAAACAATAGACATAATAAAACATCCACTTTAATACACTACCGCCCATATATTTGTCCTGCGAATTCGCGTTTCGTGTGCGTTTCCAACGAGTTGTACGTACGTTGAGTTTAAATTGCGTATGAAACGCGAATCAACGTATTTCGAAACCCATGAATATTCATAAGCAGTCCTCTAACGCGTTTCTTCCTGTAGCCAATCAAATCGTTTTGTTACAACGCAGTGATGCGTAAACCAATCAAAATTGAGCTGACCTTGCTCAATGTTTACATTATTATTGCTTAACTTCGCTTTGAATATTTCTGATAAGACTTGCCTTGCAAATCTCAATTCACGTTTCCTTAGAGCTTTTAAAAATAGTAAGTGAGTATGATCAGGAAATACCACAATCACAAACTGCAGACAACCCTGTGGCACCGCGAGGAAGAGCCGCTCAACCATCACGACACACCAGGAAGACAAATTAAGTAAAACAATCACCTCTCTCTTCCCCATCAAGATGATTGCAATACTAGAATGGACATAAAGTAACGTACAACAAAACTTAGAACAATTACAGACTCCCACAATGGGAGTAACAATAAACATAAAGTCAACAACAACAGAGCCACCACCTTAGAACGGACAGCAGCCCAGTTTGAATAAATATCTCACTCCATTCATTGGTCAATATTTTGAGCCGACTATCACGACTTTTCAGTAGAGAAATGAATGCCCCGTTGGAGTTACTCAAGGCCAAAAAATGAATATATAAAACTAAAATCAAATCGATCATCATCAGATATAGATCTATAATTAGTCTCTTTTAGTGCCCAATGTAAAATATTTTTTCTTAAAACAACGACATGAAGCCAATGAATTGGAAACATGTCGCACTGCATTCAATTTTGATCCTGGGGATTCGCATCAAACAATTTCGAACTTAAAGATAGGGTCAACTGAGATTAGATGCAAAATCGACTTGTTAAGTAGAATAATCAAGCCAAACTTACTTGTTGACATTCTAACTAAATAGATCTCTCACTCAAAAAAAAAAGGCACTCCTAAGCAAAAGCAATTGAATGTGCCTAGGCTTCACCTGATCAGTCCTAAAATAAAAGTAGAACAGTATCCAGTTCCACCCCTCTAACCTGCTAAGGAGGTAGGAACTGACACCGCTTACACAGCCTGCACCCTGCCCAACAGTGCCTGGGAGGTAGGTTCCGACCCAGATTGAACAGCCTGCAACCCTGCAACACAGTTCCCCACATGTAGGTTCCTACACCACTTAAACAGCCTGCACCTGGCAACACAGTGCCAAGCAGGAAGGTTCCGACACTGCTTAAACAGCCTGCACCCCAGCAACACAGTGCCCGGCAGGTAGGTTCTCGCACTGATTAAACAGCCTGCACCCCTGCAACACAGTGCCCAGCAGGTAGGTTCTGACACCGCCTAAGCAGCCTGCAACCCTACAACACAATGCCCAGCAGGTAGGTTCCAATACCACTTAAACAGTCTGCACCCCTGCAACACAGTGCTAGGCAGGTAGGTTCCGACACGGCTTAAACAGTCTGCACCCCTACAACACAGTGCCCAGCTGGTAGTTTCAAACACTGCTTAAACAGCCTGCAACCCTGCGACACAGTGCTGGGCAGGTAGGTTCTGACACCGCTTAAACAGTCTGCACCCCTGCAACACAGTGCCCAGCAGGTTGGTTCTGACACCACTTAAACAGCCTGCACCCCTGCAACACAGTGCTTGGTAGGTAGGCTATGACACTGCTTAAACAGCCTGTTCCCCTGCAACACAGTGCCCGGCAGGTAGGTTCCAACACCGCTTAAACAGACTGCACCCCCACAACACCTTGCCAGGCAGGTAGGTTCCAACACCACTTAAACAGCCGGCACCCTTACAACACAGTGCCCAGCAGGTAGGTTCCGACACCACTTAAACAGTCTGCATCCTGCAGCACAGTGCCTCGCAGGTAGGTTCGGATACGGCTTAAACAGCCTGCAACCCTGCAACACAGTGCCCGTCATGTAGGTTCTGACACCACTTAAACAGCCTGCACCCCCACAAAACAGCACCCAGCTGGTAGGTTCTGACACCACTTAAACAGCCTGCACTCCTGCAACACAGTGCCCAGCAGGTAGGTTCAGACAACGCTTAAACAGCCTGCACCCCTGCAACACAGTGCTCGGTAGGTAGGTGCCGACACTGCTTTAACAGCCTGCACCCCTGCAACAGTGCCCACCAGGTAGGTTCTGACACCGCTTAAACAGCCTGCACCCCTGCAAAACAGTGTTTGACATGTAGGTTCCGACACCACTTAAACAGCTTGCACCCCTGCATCACAGTGACCAGCAGGTAGGTTCCAACGCCGCATAACAGCCTGCACCCCTGCAACACAGTGCCCGGCATGTAAGTTCCTACTCCGCTTAAATAGATTGCACCCCTGCAACACCATGCCCGGCAGGTTGGTTCCGACACCACTTTAACAGCCTGCATATCTGAAACACCGTGCCTGGCAGGTAGATTCCAAAACCGCTTTAACAGCCTGCATCGCTGCAAAACAGTGCCCGCAGGTAGGTTCCAACACCACTTTAACAGCCCACACCCCTGCAACACAGTGCCCTGCAGGTAGGTTTCAACACCGCTTATACAGCCTGCACCCCTGCAACTCAGTGTCCAGCAGGTAGGTTCTGACACCGCTTTAACAGCCTGGACCCCTGCAACACAGTGCCCGGCAGGTAGGTTCTACCACCACTTAACAGTCTGCACCCCTGCAACATAGAGTCTGCACCCCTGTAACACAGTGCCCAGCAGGGAGGTATGTTCCGACACCGCTTAAACAGCCTGAACCTGCAACACAGTGCCCAGCAGGTAGGTTCCAACACCACTTAACAGCCTGCACCCCTGCAACACAGTGCCTAGCAGGTATGTTCCGACACCTCTTAAACAGCCTGCAACCCAGCAACACAGTGGCAGGGAGGTATGTTCCGACACAGCTTAAATAGCCGTAACCCCTGCAACCAGTGTCCGGCAAATAAGTTCCAACACCACTTAAACAGCCTGCACCCTGCAACACAGTGCTCGGCAGGTATGTTCCGTCTCCACTTAAACAGCCTGCAACACAGTGCCTGGCATGTAGGTTCGGAAAATGCTTAAACAGCCTACACCTCTGCAACACAGTGCCCTGCATATAGGTTTCGACAACGCTTTAACAGCTTGCATCCCTGCATCACAGTGCCCGGCAGGTAGGTTCCAACACCACTTAACAGTCTGCACCCCTGCAACACAGTACCCTGGAAGTAGGTTTCTGACAATGCTTAGACAGCCTGCAACACAGTGCTGGGCAGGAAGGTTCCACCCGCTTAAACAGCCTGCACCTTTGCAACACATTGCCCAGCAGCTAGGTTCGGACTCCGCTGAAACAGTCTGCACCCCTGCAACACAGTGCCCGGCAGGTAGGTTCTGGCATCACTGAAACAGCCTGCACCACTGCAACAGAGTGCCTGCAGATAGGTTCCGTTACTGCTTAAACAGCCTGCACCCCTGCAACACAGTGCCTGACAGGTAGGCTCCGACACCCCTTAAACAGCCTGCACCCCTGCAACATAGTGCCCGGCAGGTAGGTTCCGACACCGTTTAAACAGCCTTTTTTCTCTCTCTCTTTCTCTCTCTCTCTTTCTCCGAATACAGTGCCTCCGGTGAGGCTTGGACTGAGAGCCTATCCATCTAAAGACCCAAATTCATTGAGCGAGTAAGAAGAGATAGATCGATAAAGACTCCAAGCCAATTATTTGATCAAAATGCAGCAGGTTCAGGTTCTGAAACCTGATCCCTAGGTCTGATAACACAGATCCACGCAGACCTGTTTGATATGTTTGGACTGAACACAATGAACTGGTACATATATTGGAATTGTAACCTATGTTAAACAAATGTCATGGAATGCGAAGACAGCTGACATGAAATATCTAGCAATGATGGCCAAAAGCGAGGTAATGCCATCAACACAAGACAGAAAAAGAAACGATAAACAAAGCGTTTTGTGGGATAAAGTTTTCGCCGTTTTCTTGGTTTCAATAATACAATAATCATTGATTTACACGTAACAGGTCTGGCAGCGCACTTAAACCTTTTTGATTGGCTGTTCAACAATGTGTTTCAACGCAAATTGTACGTTGAACTGCGTTGCTATGCTTGAGTTAATGATTGGTTTACAGGTAACTGCGTTGCACTGCAGTTCAACGCGTATCGATAGTGGGCTTTGATTGGATTTTCGAAATTCGCTTTGGAAAAGTAATGCGTATTACGTGCGTTTTCAATGCGTTTTCAACGCGAATTCGACAAGGACAAATAGGCGGGCGGTAGTGTAACACAAACGTGTAAGCGTATCTGCTTAGAAGACAATGCCCGCAGTTTAAGTATTTTCTATATTTTGCTTGTTGTTTTGTCTGTTTTACGGACTGGGAAGGCGTACGCATAGAGCATATAAGCAATACTAATAATAATAATTAAGAAAAACTCCATCTACAGATCTGAATTTAGATGTCTACATTTTGTACTGGTATTTAGCTATACTGCCATGCGAAATATGTTTCTCAAAGCAAATATAATGTTATAATAAATATTAGTGTACAATGAGAAAAGGGAAAGAAAAAAGCAAGTGTGATTGTATTCTATTATTCTGTGAAATTGTAAATATGTAACAATATGTTCTGTATTTGTAATAATAATATGAAATAAAGATGGAGAACAAGAAAAAGCCTTATCTAAATCTTAAATTAAAACTCTTCTGCCACAGGGCATATCAGATCCAGTATTTTATTATGATTTAGTTTAAAAATTACAAAAAATGCTCGAAAGCCTGATTTAATTGATCAAATTAAACAAAGATAATAAAGCGTTACAAAAATGGGATATAACACACCTATCATGCGACTGTCTGCATGCCTGGTTATAAACCAAACCACGCTTTATAGCTATGCTTTCCACCTTAATTCCACGAAGGAATACATGGCCTTACACTCAATGATGACCCTGGCGTTAAGCTTTCATCCGTTTGTTGCCTGATGCTTGTCTTTGGATGGACCCACCTGATCGTACTCACTTTTTTTGTCTGAGTCACCTCCGCCCCATTCATCATGTTCATACTTTAAAGTAAAGAAGAAGGCAAATATGGGAAAGTGACAAAAGACAAGAAAACATCAAGCACAAGAGCCAAGAGGTCAGTCCTTGTCCAGCAGGCGATCACAAGGCTGCAAGGAACAGACAAGGCATCATAAAGAAGACGAACATGAAATATAAATCCACAAAAGAAGCACAGCCTTGGAACGGTCAGTGAAACTACTGGAGTGCTTAAATATGTTTAACGGTACCAAAGTTCACTCTTAATTCTGATGTAGACTCAAGGCATTAGAATAGAAATACAAAACATCTCATCCTCTGCAAGAAAATCAATTTGCTGCAACAAAACTTGCAGAATAATGAGAATATAAGTGCATCAATCTTCACATGCAAAAAGAATAAGCATTTTTACGATGCGGCTGAATGCATAACAATCAGTTTTGACGTCAAACAAATTAGCATGAACGCAGAAAAAAATCCGTATAATACAAGCCGACACATACCATAATGGTACTCTCCGAGTTTACGGTGTTTCTTTTTTATACATATATCTGTACGTGGGTCTTCACCGTTTGCCTAACTGTGTATGCACGTACAAAGCGTGATTTAACCTGATATCAAATTGAAAGACATCTCGACCTGCACTTTTCTTGGACAGCACACATAACTATAAATACATGTACTAAATACGCTCAATACGTAACAACATGTGTTCAGAAACGATTTGATATTCCTCTTTTAATAGACTATGGTTCAATCACATGCGGTACAACCTCAAATGTTAACATCAAACAGGCGTCAAAATTGTAGAAACGAGCCGAGTTATTTTTATAGCTGACTTTGACACACCATCTGTTCTTATGTTTGAATAACTTAACTGGCTCACAGTAGAGAACAGATTTAAATATAAAAAACCTGCAACTTAAAACCCCCGTCACAGCAAGACATTGCAAATTTTTAAAATACACTTTTGTCTGTACTGGTATTGGAATTGCATACATGAAAAAAAAATCAAAAATATATCTAGACATACATTCCCCAGGCAAAAGTGATAAAAACGGTATTTTTGACGTCGTGACGTCGTGTTCTATATTTAATAAATATATTTGTTCGAAGAATACTTTCTTGTCTTGTAATTAAAATAAGCATATCGGCTTAGCTATACACTTTGTTGTTTATGAGTTTGAAGCAATTAAAAAGTGTTAGGTTTCTTTAGTAGTTAAGTATAAGTATAAATATGTATAGACAGTAAAAGAAATAATACTAAAGTATATAACTAAGTTAGTATTTAAATGAAATAAATAAAGACATGAATAGAAAAACAGAATATATAACTACTACTAGGAACCCCTTCAGTTTGAGAATAAGATGTTTAATTGTTTAATTTGGTCATCGAGAATTAGTATTTTCATATCATGACATGTTTCAAGATGAGCTTTAAACAAAGAGTCAAAATGTCACTAAAACGTTTAGTAGAGGGTATATATCCATGGACAGCTCTGAACAGGACATTATTGTTTTCAATATTTCAGTTATCATTCCCAAAAATAATCAAATTAATGCACAGGAGCTGAAAAATCCCCTGCCCCTGAGCATTAATTTGATTCTTTTTGGTTGACTCGAAGTCACACAATCATCAGCACACAGCCTTGTCAAACTTAGAAGGTGTTACCTTTTACATTAATGTATACCAAAAATAGAAGAGGAACAAGAACTGATCCTTGTGGCACCACAGCAAAGCCTGAAAAGCAGGACTTTAGACCAACTTTCTGCTTTCGTTAACTTAAATAATTGTTTAACATTCTAAAAGTTTCCCCTCAATGCCAGTTTGCCTTAAATTAAACAAAAGACCCTTATGCCAGACTCTATCGAATGCTTTTGAGACGTCACAGAATACAATGCAAGAGCACATATTACTATCAAAGCTTGGCACATATAATGAAAGATGTCAATTAACTGAAAAACTGTTGAGTGGTGAGGTATGAAACCTGTTTGATACTTGTATAAGAGATCATTGTCTAGTAGAAAATTATACATGTCTTAAAAAACAATCCTTTCTTGAAGTTTTCCTATATAGTTCGATAGTGTAACTGGTCTGTAGTTAGATGGTTGTGATTTATCTCCCTTTTTAAAGATGCAAGCTTCTAAATGTTGGGAAATATCCCCTCATCAAAGGATCTATTCATCAAAATACATAAGGGTTTTAAAACAGATTTTGAGACACCTTGCGCATTTGATGACTTATGTCAACATTACCACTTGCTTTTGTTGGGTTGAGAACTTCATTAGTAGCTTTTATATCATGTTCAGGTTATATGAGAAAGAGAGGTATCAGTAAGCTTAGTAAAGGGAGGTACCTGGCCCACTATGTTCCTAATTGACAGTTGAAATAGAAACAAATACTCATTCAAAGAATCGGCTTTATCTTGATCATTAAATGCCATTGGTTGTCAACGTTTGGAAATGCTGAACATAAAAGAGGAATAGAAGAAGTAGTGTTGTTTTTTGGACAAAATGGCGATTTACTTTCCAAAATTTGCGCTTATCATTATTTTGAAAATCTGATAATCCCTTTAACTACTAACTTTTCAAAGCTTTCAATAAAAAGCGATCAAAATGCCAATTTGTTCCAGCAGCATATACATTTACAGTAAAACCTGTGTAAAATGACCACTGTAAAAAGAAAGGGAGCATTCTGCAACACATTTGATCTTCATTAAGCTGCAATTTGTCATTAAGATCTTTATTGTGTCTATTTTTGAGAGGTCGTTTTACACAGGTTTTCGTACTACAACATATGTGAAGAGTAAAGACACTGGTATTGTGTCTCCATAATTTTAATTTAAAAGAGCTGAATTATAGTTTTTGTTTGAGCAAACTATATTGCACCTGACTTTTTTAACCCTTCACCTGCTATTGTTCTCTGCTGATATTTTTTGCAAACAGTTTGGACCTAGATCGGGCCTGAGATGGATCCAATCTGTTTGACAATCGTATGGTATCCCTGAGTGATATTTTTTTAAAATGATAATATAAAATCAGCGCACCACAAACTGTCATGACAAATCTCCAGCATGTAAAGTGTTTTACACCATCTGTACTTTTTTAAGTACATAACGAAAAGTATATGCGTATTTGTATGTACTGGTGCCTCATGTTTTACATGTTTCGTGTAACAGAGAATAAAGTTTGAGTTGAATAAAGACGATTGCTGTGTTACATGTACAAAGTAGGAAAGAAGGCAAAGATCAGGAATCGACACAACCAAGCACCACACACGACCTAGGACACCGCATGGGAAAGCAACAAACACAATAAAACATCACATACAAGAGAGCCGAGAGGTCAGCCGTTTCCCAGCAGGTGACCACAAGGCTACAATGAACAGACAAGAAAACATGACAAACATGAAACATAAATTAAAAAATGATCCACAAAGATAGAGAAGTACCGCCTTGAAACGATCAGTTTTTGCGTGGCGTGGGTAAAACGAACTGCATATTTCTGGAGTTCTTCATCAAAGTAAATCATCTCACAGAACCTAGCTTCGTCATTGATGGCTGACAGCTATTTCAGGAGGATGTGTGCAGTTGGTAATTAAAGGCGAATTCCATAATGTTTGGTTTATATTATCTTAGTGTATGAAAACGTCAAAATTCTCATGTTTGTGATGAATCTATGGTAAAACGGATCTTCCATAATCTCAATTTTCTTAGACCATATGCATAGCTCCCTATGCACAGTTAAGCACGTGCGTAGTCAAAATTGTACATGTTCGAGGAAATCACAAAATATGGAAATAGTGTTTTCCTTACCGTTAGGGACTGAACTAGCTCCCGGAGCTAATTGATTCCTTTATTAGAAGTCCCTATTTTGAAATGGGACATAATTGATGAAAATCACTGCTCATTTCAATAGTCTCTTTTTGTTTTGCGTTACAATTTCAGCGTTGTGTCTACGCTAATGCCTAACGACAACACTTACATGCAGAGGTCCACGTCGGTAGCAGTTTAGGCTAAAGTAAATAAGAAGGCAAAGATCACTAATCGATACAATCAAGTACCACACCTGACCCAGGACACCACAAGGGAAAGGGACAAAAACACATGAAAACATCACATACAAGAGAGCCAAGAGGTTAGCCCTTTCCCAGCAGGTGACCACAAAGACTGCAATGAACAATCATGGCAGCATGGCAAACACGAAACATAAATCACAAATATGATCCACAAAAGAAGCACAGCCTTGGAACGGTCAGTAAAAGTTTTTTTAATGGAGGGCTTAAACTAGTTTTATGGTACCAACCTCACCCTTATTTCTGATGTGGATCAAGACAAATAGATGCTTGGTTCGCATGAAAGATCCCCAACTTATCGATGCGTCATCTCCTAGTAAATACAAATCGAGATATTAAAAGGAGATAAAACAAAGATAAAGACTCAACAGTATATACAACTGAATACTGGAGTAAAAGAAATCCAACAGTTAAACCCCGATGCGCCCGACTACAGCAAACATCAGGCCCTAATCATCTCATTTATAAACACGTCTTTAAGTCGGAACCGTCATAGAGTTTGAGGGAGCGAATTCTTTCCTTTAAGAACAATTCCGTATGCTATGATAAATCACTTTTACCGCATTGGATGCCCTCCCGTGAATGTTAATATTTTTACTATTTCAGAACCAAATCACTCAGACAGGAATCTCCATATTCTTGCGACATTTCATCCTCAATGGTTGTTAATCTACCTTTTCACGTGTAGATATGGTTGTAGTCACCGGAAGCGTCTTATGTCTCAATTATACGCTTTAAGGTCGTTACCATGCATTATGGTTTTGAACAGAGAATATCACATTGGAACATGTTGTAGAGTTACTTTGGGTTCTGGTGGTCACCTTGACCAAATGTTCGAAACCGCAGTTGTTTGTTTGTTTTGTCAAATAAAGATTTTTCCCTTGAATGTTTATATATCTATCATAAGCTGGTGGTGGGGGAAACTGATTTCTGTTATTTTATAAACGTGTGACAAGACTCGTCAAATCAATTTTATTTGTCAAAGATTTAGCAACTTGAAGGTTGGGCGCAAAAAATAGATTGTGCTCATTGACATTGTTTATAACGTCCGTTTTCTTAAAGTGAAGATCTTAGTGGAATCGAATTTCATTGATTTTGGTCGAAATATTACAGAAATATAGCCTCTTTAAAGATAGAATTTAATTACTTCTTCAAAATTATATTGCACGTTGTCTGTTCATGTAATGTATTTCGAGACGTGAAAACTGACTGTACACGATTTTTATGTTTTCGCGCTTGGCTTCTTTGTAAGATCTAATCGACTTTTTCTTCGAGTTATGGAAACGGATTTAAAGCCCGGGGGTGTACTCTGATAATTTCATACACACGTAAGCTCGGGTCATTTTTTTGTTCAAAATTTTGAATTTCAATATTTTTTTGGGTTTTCATGAAAATAAATATGTTTGGGGGTATGAAGTTTTGTGGATTTTTATTGGGGTCATCACAAATTTGGACTATATTTAGGGGTCATTTATATCATTTTAGGGTCTTTTCTTAAGGTCAAGGTACAGAATAGAGGATATTTTTTGAGGATGCTAAAATTTCAAATATATTTTTGGGGTGCTTGAAATTCCTGATATTTTTTGGGGGTGAATGGTAAATGCTGGGCCCGAGTCTACGTATGAAGATAAAATGAGATCCCCCCCCCCCCCCTGGGATTTAAAGCAGGGTCTACTAAAGCTAGTTCGATAAAGTAAGATTATAACTTTCTGTGTAAACTGTAGGCCTAATACAAGATGTCAGTGTCATCTACTGCTTCTACAGTCGGCTTTTAAAGATTCATAGTCTGTTCGCCACCATTACTTTCGTCAAGTGCATGACTACGTTACATGTAGCAAGAGCATTTGATTAAGATGGTTATTATGATTAAATCGTGATAATGTTTTATATAGTTTGATAGCGGCCTAGTATCGTACTGTATAAAACAACTGAATGTAGGTGGCGCAGATTCTTAAAACAAGTGAATGTGACCTGGAAATGCCACACTCACACAACACAGACCAACCCGAGCCGCTGTGAGGAACACACACACACACACACACACACACACACACACACACACACACACACTTATGAATACAATCCACGATAATGCCAATTTTAAAGAACGAAGTTGAACACTCTCTTACTTTGAAAACCAATAATGCTAACCGAGCTCTTTTCACGCGCGTTTGGTGCTCACATGTGCGAACGTTGTAATTATGGCAACAGATTATCATAAATGATGGATTGATGATGCAGGTCGGTTTTTGGAGTCATATTGACAGGAACTATGTACGGCAGAGTTGTTCATGTTTGATGATGAATCTAGGCTATCTGGCATGATCTAGGCAAAATATATGTACATTAAGCGCTGAAATGTGGCGTTTTGTTTATTCAGAAACCTCCATTATGTCCGATTTAATTCAAATTATCCGGAAACCAGCCAATGTTGGTCTCTTGCAAAGTACACGTGAAGCCTTCTTTGCAAGAAACCCGATGTGTTCATGATCAAAACATTTTCATGAACAGGCCAAAATTTGAAGGAGCTCTAGCGATAAGGCGTATATTTTCCCTAGTTGACATGATTACAAAACCTAAATTTTCAAATTGCCCTAATATTTTTAAAACTGGACTATTTCGGTAGTAAAATATGCATGGAAAGCATCAAAATAGGTTTCAAAGCGATCCATCATTTACAAAGCCGTGGAAACTTCCCACCCCTCATTTTACGTCTTTAGACTGGGTGCCGTTTAGACGATAGTTTTAGTAAATCCTTTGCAGGTTTTCAAAAAGTAAAAGTGCTAAAATATTAAGGATTTAAGTGTCCTTTATTTCCAAAACTTTGCGGTATTCATTCTGCGCATGCGTACGAAATATACTTAAAATTGTGACGTTTGTCATTGAAAAGATAAAACTGGCGTCTTTCAGTTTGTTTTTAGATGCTTGCCCCCCCCCCCTAGACCCAAGATGCCCTTTGGACAATTAAATGTCGCTTTACAAATATATAACATATGTAAATGGCGTCTTGGGTCTAGGGGGGGGGGGGGGGGAAAGGGGTTGTATAAGCGAAAGAAGACATTAAATATTTGACAAAAATAGACCACTTTGCAAGATGGTCGTTTTTATTGTACATGTTATACTTGGGCAGACTTGATTTAGCTGTTCTCTTTACTCCTTTCACTCCGAACAGGCAGAACAGAAATCAAGTGTGCTGGAACATCTGTGCTGGCGTACGCCGGAGTACTCCGTATTCCGAGGTGGTGTAGACAGAACAGTCACGTGACCTGTTCCAAAACAAGAAGGCGGAGCACTGCCAGCATGTGTGGAAATATTTGCATCGCTTGATTTATTCCGGAGTACTCCAAAGTGCCCAGTTTTACTTGTTTATGTGGCTGTTCTGACGTACGCCGAGTGCTCTAAAAATTGCTAAATCAAGTCCGCTCCTGTACAAGGCGTGGTTCCCTGTTTAACGGTCTAGTTCCCTTATATGTTACTGAATAACAAGCACAGTTAATGATCGAAATAAATTCTCATTCAATAAGAAGTAGAGTTATTACATGCATGAAGGAAAACCCGTTTTAAATATACAGATTGGGGGCAATTGTGCATCGACGGCTCGTTTATATACATTTGTTGAATGTGCCTAGTTTCTCCAGTCGTTATTTCAACAAAATAAAACGAACGTCTCGTTTAGGGAGATTGCTCGCCTTATCGCTAGAAATACTTTATTTCTTTAATTG